>OX336369.1:30409332-32985832 GCA_946902895.1 Fragum fragum
ACGAATAAATATCAATTTGAGTGTAAATAAATCTCGAGGGTTGTTCGTGTTCCCAATCTTCTAGTCTATGAGTCTACTAGTCTAATTGTAAAATTTTGAATTCGGTGGCGCCATGTTGTGTTTTCGGTGAGCAAAACAGATCGAGTTTGAAGAGTATCTTAAGATTTGCCTTCAATCGAAGGCTATGCATAGGGTAATGATGGCTCAAATAGTTCAGTCTTAATATTCTCTTATTTTAAGGCCTGTTACATGCATCCATACCTAATTATGGAAAGTGTTTAGCCTTTGTCGGCTTACTAAAAATGGGTGGAGTTAGCACCTTTCTGTTCGTAGAGATATTTTTGGCCTTGTCTGTTGATTCTTAGGATAGAAATGCTTCTAGTTTAGTGCTTAATTCAATAAGATAGGCTTACAAGTAATTTAATGCTTAAAGTTTTGTTTGTCGAGGAATAGTACAGTGAATTTGAAGTTTAGATTCGCAGATATTGTGGACTTATGTCGTTCAGCACATGTGCAGGTTGAACAATGGCTTCATTTTCTGTATTTAAAGTACAAGTTTGGTAGATAATGGATTTAAATTTATAATTCTATTTACAATTTTTTTACTAAATAGAGTCTTCAGATTATGATGTCAAGCATAATGGGGCAATTCAGTCCGTATCTTATTTTACAAATTGTCTGTCATTTAAATACAGCCACATACATACTTCTGCAATCTCCATGGGTAAAGCTTAACTTTTTGTGGTACCTAAAGATAATTTGAAGCAATTTGCTTGTTGTTTGGATAAACATTTCGTCTTGTTCTAGTCTTCGTATTGGTTGCATCATGGTAGTGAATATTCACTTGTTTACTGTCACGTTGCAAACAATTTACCCTGTGTTGTCCCTATGCTGTGGGTACTTGATTTAGACGTTATACAAGATAGTCCGAGATATGGATATTTTCTGAGGAATTTTTGTATCTGTATTTCAGTTGGCATGGTAAAACAGTATCTAATCATTATCACATTGAGTGCCATTACAGTAAGAAACCTGCACCTTAAGCACTTTGAATCAGAGTTAAAATCCTATAGAGATGTTAACAAGGCTACACCAGTGAAGGAAGATTCATATTTATTGAAGACATAGGTACCACAGCTAGAGATCGTGTGAGGAGTGGACAGATAAGGGTGAACAACTATTCAATGAAAATGTGCAGCACTTCAGACAGAAATTGATAAATTTGAGAGAGAATATTGATAAATAGTTGATATTATGTACCTTTTAAGAGAGAAAGAAAATGACTTATGAAAGGAGGAACACTTTAATGCATCATGTTATTTAGAAAGATTGATTTGGTTTTAGAAAAGAAAGACAAAGAGTCAACAAAGGGTTCAGAGGCTTCAAGAGTGTCTGTGATATCAACAAAACTAGCCAAATACAAGGCAAAAGTAGAGGCTGAGAAAGTTAGACTCAGTTTTGTTGAAAGATAGGTAGAATAAAGTCAAAGAAAAGCTGCAATAGCTGGGGAGATTGAACTGCTTGAAGATCAAAAGAACATTGCCTCTATAGAGGCAGAAGTAGAAGAACTCGAAAAGTCACTCGAAAGATGATTAGATCTGAGATAAATCTATAGCGTAAACTGAATTTGACAGTTCTACCTTTGACATAAATTGATTTAAAGTTGATTATTAACTGATAAGTGTTCCTTTAAGAGCAGAAGCCTATAAATTTGTGTCGTCAGAAACAAGTGCAAACAAGCAACCTGACCAAGTCACATACATTTAATCTACTCCCACATAGTGGCGCTTTTGGACGCCCCTCAAGAAAAACAACTAGGAAAACATTTTGTAAAACTAACAAATTGCTTGCGACAAGTAATTTCTTCATTTTCCATAATGTTTTCTACCCAGAAAGTTAAAAAAAATCTAATATTTCATAATCTTTAAAATGTCATCTGCTTTTCTTTTCAATTTGGACCTGTCTTAAACTTTGCTGTCTGGTAATGAGTTGAGAAAGAGCTACTTCTTAATAGATTACTTAAGTTTGATGATAATCCATCATTTTTTATGCTCTTGAGAGCAACTTTCCTGAGTGTTGTTACTGGGCTATGTTGCAGCTTGGAAAGAAATTCTTGATTTAATATTTAGGGACTATTTCAAGTTAACCCTTTCATGTTCAATCCCTGGTTTTTACTTGCCTGTAAATTCATAATTAAGAAAAAATTGTAGAAAAAGAAGAAAAAGCTTGTAACAAGCAATTTCTTCTTTTTTCCACAATATTTTTTACCCTTTGAATTTGGACAAGTCTAAAATTTTGCACTCATCACACGATCTGGTTTTGACGTCCTTTTTATGAAAAAAGCTTGGGAAAACATTGAGGCAATAGAGAATGCTGACAACCTGCATTTTCTCCATCTCGGCGAAGGGGATAATAGTAATACTCTCTGTCTATTATTCTGTCACTAAGCTTGTCTAGAGAATATCTCCTAAAGTTTAAATGCTATCAATGTTAAGACTTAGATTTTGTCTGGTGCATATCTCTGAAAGTATAATAGCTATCAACCTGAAACTTCATAGGTGGATAGATCTCATGGAGGAGAAGTGCAGTGCACAAGAACCACAACTCTTGCTTGCATAATTTTTTAGTTATTGCCCTTTCTTGTTTGAAAGACTTAGATTTTGTCTGGAGCATGTCTCCTAAAGTATAAATGCTTTCAACTTAAAACGTTATAGGTGGATAGATCTCATTGAGGAGAAGTGCAGAGTACAAGAATCACAACTCAGTTTACTATCAAGCTTTTACGGCGGGGGATGGCCATGGTTGACATGGCTCTTGTCCCTCTATATTTTCTGTGATATAAAACAAATCTGATCGTTATCAAACCCTTTTTTCTCATCTGCAGACACTTTCAAATTGAAACATTCTAAATTTAAACCTTTTCCATGCAATAAAATATTACATGTCTTCAATTTCAAAGCTGCTGTAAACCCCCCCCCCCCCCAAAAAAAAAAAAAATTAATCATAATGAAAATTAAACTTGTGTACAAAATGGTAGAAAGGGAAAGAATTGCTGGTTATTAGCATTTTCCTCCAAGTTTTGAAAGCACTTTCTGCTTGGGATGTCAAAAGCAGTCATTGCTTTCCATAGGGTTGATAATAATCTTTTTTTATTTATTGTCGTCTCATTCTTGTCTACCTTATATTTCCAAATTTGGATAACCCTTTCCCAAATAGAAAGAATTAGACTAGGCAGAATTTGAAGCTGCTGCAGACGACAAAATAAAGTTATTAAATATAGAAATAATGAAAATTGAAGTTCAGAAAATATTTGGGAAAAAGAAAATGTTAATTATTGGCATTTTCTTCATTTCTCTAAATGTTTTCAAAGTTTACTATTAGGGACGTCAAAACCAGGTCTTGTTTAGGGAAAAGGTTAAGAATAAAAGATACTTTTTCTAATCCGGTGGCAGACTCCTATATTGCAGCACAATGCAACATCCACTTGTTAATACTGAAATATGTAAGAAATTGAATTGCCTTGGCAGTTAAATGATAAAGAAGATAGGGACTGTTTCATACTGTCAATTAGGTATATCACACAATTTCTCAATGGCTCAGGGTGAAACATATGTAACTGTCTATATGTTTATAGGCAGATACAACATTTTCACTCTGAGCTATTGACTTGAGCCCATACTTTCACAATGAGCAAGTCTAAATAGATCAGGGGTATTCTTGTCCTATCTGTTCATCTAAAAGATAACTATAATAAATCTTAGATTTTAAATAAAATTTAAAGGTTGATTATAGTTATTTAATGTTAAATACTATCATTTGGTAAAACCCATTTGTTGATACAAAACTTAGGTCATAACAAGGCCATGATCATTTCTCAAGGAACAATATAGAATTCTTCAACACCTGCCATAATTTTAGCTCTACTGACCGAAGGCGTTGTTCCCATCCGTCTATCCATAAAAAACTCTCCTTTGCGTGATGAAGCCCACAAATATTATCGGAATTCCTTGAAACTTTCCCAGGATGATTTTGGGATCATAAGGAAGGTTTCTTTCGAAAATTGGGCTGATTTTTGGAAAACACTGGAAACGGAGCCTTACGGATTTTTTACTCAAAATATTCGTTCTCATTAATGTGATAAAAGTCTACTAATATCATCAGAATCCTTGAAACTTTCACAGGATGATTGTAGGGTCATAAGGAAGGTTCCTTTCGAAAATGGGGTAGATCCGTGAAAAGGGGCCTAATGGATTTTTACTCAAAATATTCTTGTGTACGCATTAGTCCACAATTATCTTTATCAGGTTTTTATCGAAAATAGTGTGGATCCGATTGAAAACATGGGAGAATGGCCCTTCTGCCCTTATGGATAGTCACTCTAAATGTCCTCATTTACGCGATAAAAGTCCTCAAATTTCCTTGAAACTTTCACAGAATGATTGTAAGGTCATAAGGAAGGTTCCCATTTTAAAATGGGGTCAATCTGTTGGAAAACAGGAAAAGGGACCAAATGGAATTTCACTCAATGGGGGGGTGCAATTAAGTCCACAAATACTATCTGATTTTCTTGAAACATTAAAAGGATGGTTATAAGGTCATAAAAAAATGGATTATTGTAAAAAAGGTGCCGTGGTGATAGTGCAGTCGGTAGCACATCAGACTCCAATTCTTCAAACATGGGATGCCATGGGTTCGATCCCTGGTGATGGCACATGTTCTTTCCGACATTTGTCTCCCACCAATAGGTGGATAATCACAAGTTGGATAGCAGCTGGAGGCTAGGAAAGGATGTAGTGGTAGTACTGGTGTCAGAAATACCAGGAATCCATTGCTAGGTGCTCCAGCTGCGAAGATATGACTGAAATACTGTTAAAAGTGACGTTTTACCCAATTCAATCAATCAACAATTGTAATAATAGGATAGATCCATTGGAATATACTGGAAAAGGGGCCTTACTGTTTTTCACTCAAAATATTCTCATTTTTTTTACATGAAAGTCGACAAATATAAATGGATTCTCTTGAAACTGCCATTGGTTGATTTCAAGGTTGTAAGGAAAATTCAGTGTGAAAACAAAAACACTGAGTCCTAAGGATTTAGACTAAAAATATATTGAAGGAGAGGAAGTCTTCTTTGTTATTCTCGGTTAAAAATTCTTTTTTAAGCAATAAAGTTCCTAAAATATCAGATTTAACTAAGAAAAAAATGATAGTCAGTAGAGCGTCTCTGGCCCTCATGTGCCTCTTGCTTAATGGTTATGTGCGAGGGATTTCATATTTCAAATGCACTTTTTTTTTATGCCAGAGCTTATGGCTGATTTGGGACATTCTCTGTAATTTGACAGTCAAATCTTAATTTATTTTTTGGATTCATAAAAAAGTAAGTAAATAGAGGATAATTGTTTGTTTCAGTGTAAGATTGATTAATCTTTTATTTAGTGAACAATGATAACTTTATTTCATAAGTGGCAAAGCCGTGAGTGAAAATACAGCTTTTGTTATTCATGTTTAGAAAGATTTATTGATCTTACATAATTAGCAAACAATTCCATTTCTTAAAGCAAAAATGAGATGAAATGTGACAATTTAAGGACAAATTCTCTTTAAGTGCATCATTTTGGTGGTGATTACGAGGCAACATCATGTTGTCATGTGTTTAACTGGACCTTATTATATAACATTCCAGAGGGTGATATGAACGAAAGAAGAGTAATCTTTTGGTAATTTCACTGGTTTGATGGTGAGATAACCAAGTGCTAATTTTTCGATATTTCTCGATAATCCACCCATTATTGAAGTAATTGTATTTCCTGTATTACTACTATCTGATTCTAACTTGATATGGGAAAGAGAATGTCAAGCTGGTATCAGTTTTGCGCTTTTTGTGAATCAATTTTGGTCTGATGTTAGCCTTTGTCATGCTGAATAAAATCACTTTTCAGAATCATGTTATAGTCAATGGACTAAAACCGCAGGATGCAGTAGTTATGTGTCAATAGAATAAATTTCATAAACAACTCTGACTTGAAAAGGACAAACAGGTGGTGTTTACCAAGATCAAACTGCACAAAACAGGAATATTCTGGGTTCAGCATGACTAGGGTTAATTTTCATTATTCACGAAAGGTCCCCCCCCCCCATTTTAGCTGTATTTTCACAATTTTTGCATTAATTCTGAGATTGTAACAAGAAAATTTTGTTTTTTACCTAGAAATAAATTAATCCATCGTAAATCATAGCCACTAAACCCATTCTCACACAGTGATGCTTTTAAACACCCCTCAATTTGAACACTTTAGAAAACATTGTGGAAAAGGAATTAATTGCTTGTGACTAGCAATCTCTTCATTATCCACAATGTTTTCTATCCCAAAAAGTAAATATAATTGTCTTCTGCAACTTCTTTGAATTAAGATTGGTCTAAAATTTTATATCATCATAATGGGTTAATAGAGGAAGTAAGTTAGATGATTTTAGCACCATTTATATTTTCCTTTTATGGTACTAAGTTTAGAAAGAAATAGAATTGGCAATATTTACTGTTTCCCACAAAAAAAGACTTTAGCAGAAGGTTTTTTTTTCTAACAGAGCCATTTGTTGTGTCAAAGTGGTTACAAAGCTGTGAAACATGTATTTGTTTTGTTAAACTTATTGTATTAAATCTTAAAGATCAAGGTTATCTGATATATAGTCAAATAAGATCTCATTTAAGTCAAGCATTTAGTTATGGTAATCATGTTTAAGAAACTCATCTTTTATGTTACTGCACTTAGATTTTTTTTTTTTTTTTTGAAAGAGATAATAGCACAATTTTCCAGGAAAGACAAAAGATTTTTTATTTCCCCACCGGTTACTGGTTGGGGACTATAGATTTACTGGATTGAATTCATCTGCCTGTCGGTCACACTTATGTCTGGATCATGTCTCCTAAACCATAAGTGCTAGCAGCTTCAAACTAGATACACTTATAGATTACAATGTGGAGAAGTGTCATGTACTAGAACCGTTACTCTATCCTGCTCATTTTTTCAAGTTATTGCCCTTTGTTTTTTTAACCAGTACATTTCTTTTTAAACACTTCTCCTAAACCATAAGTGCTAGCAACTTCAAAGTTTGCCATGCCCTTTTTGAGTTTTTTTCCTTTGATATGTCTAATTTTACATTTTCAACCATGATAAGTGGATGTGCCTGGAACATAATTAAGTTTGGCAATTTTATTTGATTATTACTTGTGCGTTTTGACACTCATCTTTTATTTATTGTCTTTTCTATCTTGCCTACGTTTATATCTACAAATTTGGTTAACCCTTTGCTAAATGGCAAAAATTTAGACTAGGCCAAATTTAAAGCTGCTGCTGTGGACAAAATGAATTTCATTTGATAATGAAATAATGACATTAAAGTATAGAAAATATTGAAGAAAAAGGAGAAAATGTTGATGTTTCTAAGTTTACTCTAAGGGAAGTCAAAACCAGGTCTTGTTTGGAAAAAGATTAACTATAATTTAACAGATTTAGTGGTAAAGCCTCCAGTGGCAGTTTGCACTCCTTGAACTTTGAGAAGACCACAAAATTTCGTCTGTTGACTTAAGCGAAAAAAGCTGACGCTTTGCTAGCTAAAAAGACATCAAAAGAAAAGGATAATTATGAGCATTTTTATGCCCCTGCATCGATAGATCATGGGCATATTGTTTTACCGGTGTCTGTCTGTCCGTCCATCTGTCTGTCTGCAAAACTTAACCTTCAAACTAAACATTTTCATTTAACTTCATCCCTAATTAACCCTTGTCATGCTGTATAAATTACCTTACTGAATTGCTGTAAAATCAAAGGGCTGAAAGTGCTGACAGAACCTGTTGTTCAAAAATCAATATTTCTTTTAGAAATAAATTTCATAAAAGATTCTGACAGGAAAAGTTCAAGCAGGAGGTGTAGACTAAGATCAGACTGCACTTACGTGCAGGCTGATCTTGGTCTACACCTCCTGCCAAACCCGGAATATTCCGGGTTCAGCATGACAAGGGTTAAGTTACAAAGCTGTATGTATGTAAGTATGTAGATAGGTCTCAACAAGGCGCAACTGGGTAAGGTAATTTCAATAAGGTCAAGATCAAAATTTTAACCCTTTTCCCTAAAACGTTACTCAAAAACTTAACCTGCCAACTTAACATTTTCCTATAACTTCATCCCTAATTAAGTCACAATGCTAATATTTGGTATGTAGATAGGTCTCAACAAGGCGCACCTGGGGAAGGTCATTTCATCAAGGTCAGGGTCAAAATTTAACCCTTTTCCCTAAAATGTTATCCAAAAACTTAACTTGCCAACTAAACATTTTCCTATAACTTCATCCCAAATTAAGTTACAATGCTAATATTTTGTATGTAGATAGGTCTTAACAAGGTGCAACTTGGGAAGGTCATTTCATCGAGGTCAAGGTCAAAATTTTAACCCTTGTCCCTAAAACAAAGAAAAAATAATAAAAGTCAGCCAATTCTAAAGAATTTCTGTTTCTGGGGCATGATGTTTCACACACACATCTTGTTCTTCTTCAAAACTTCCCGAGTAATCTATTGTAGACCACTAAAATCAATTATGATTTATGAAGGATTAAGAAAAGGAAAAAAGTTCAATTCCACATTCACCAAAGTTTTTGTTTTCAGACTTTTTTTAAAAAGTTGTAGGCATACATAGTGGGTCTTAAACAACCCATAAATTGTCAATACTATTGACAATAATGTGTAGTAGATGAACTGATCAATTTTCAATAACAGCAATAAATGATCAATACTAGTGTCAATCCTGTAGACTGACAATATTATTGACCCTGTATTGGTGATCAATACTCTGATTCAATGTATATTGGCATTTGTTAACACATTAATATGCAATATTTTATAGTCCATGATATACCATAACTTGATATGGATAACATATGTTATTTTGTTTTCAATTGATTGTTATAGTGGTAGATATGATAAATCACAAACTGAAAAAAATGTCTGCAAGTACATGTGTCCCTCTTTGATTCCTGAACTGTAATAGGGCACAAATATTGAAAAAGGAAATCATGCTTCCAGAGATTTGAATATGATAATTCTGTGAAACTTGTTTTATAAGAAATCTATTTTGTATTAATTCAATATTACTTTCAATAATACTCTAGTGTATGGACCATATACTTTAACAACTGAAATTAGTAATTTCAATTACCATGTGTAGACAAATGTTTTCTGATGCTTACTTGGGCAGTTTGCTCATTGTTTAATAAATGTTAATCTTTTCATATGTTTTGGATTTTATTATCTTTGCTGTTTTATATTCTCAATTATTTAGACTTCACCCCATTACCAGGTAACGGAATTTAAGACTGGTCCAAATTCAAACGAGTTGTGGACGACAATGTATAGTTGATGAGATTTTTAAAAATCTTTGTCTTTCAGGTTTGAAACAAATTTGAATATATGTTGGAACAAACATTTTTGTCATTGTCCAGAATGTTTTTAAACACTTTCTTCAGGGGTGTCATAAAGCTGGATTGGGTAAAATGAAAATTTGATAAAGGTTGATTGGCAAAACTCTGGGTTCCTGTCAGGTTCCTGTCCATAAATCTGCAGTCCATCACAAGTCATCCCTCTGTCTTCTAGTGTTCCGTAACACTAATTATGGCGTTAACAAAGACTAATAGTGATGAAAAGATACACCAATATTGGTGGCAACTCTGCTGCCACCAATAATGGTGTAACATTTTCTTCTGCCTATATGTGTTAAAAAACACTAATTATGGTGTTAATGAACTTTTACAATGGTGTAAAGATACACCAATATTGGTGGCAACTCTGCTGCCACCAATATTGGTGTAATGTTTTCTCTGTTTATCAGTGTCAAGTAACACTTATTACGGTGTTAATGATCTCTTACATTGGTGTAGAGGTACACCAATATTGGTGGCAACTCTGCTGCCACCAATATTGGTGTAATGTTTTTCTCTGTCCGTCGGTGTTAAGTAACTCTTGCAAGAGTGTAAAGATACACCAATATTGGTGGCAACTCTGCTGCCACCAATATTGGTGTAATGTTTTTCTCTGTCTGTCGGTGTTAAGTTACTCTTACAATGGTGCTAATTTACACCAATATTGGTGGCAACTTTGCTGCCACCAATATTGGTGTAATGTTTTTTACTGTTTGGCAGTGTTACTTTACAAGTAACATAGATATATCGTACACTAATTTTAGTGTGACTTTTCCCGTTTAAAAATAGGTGTAAATTTACACCATTATTGGTGGCAGCAAAGTTGCCACCAATATTGGTGTAAAGTGCCGAATTATTTTTTACAGTGTAGAAAATACTCCACATTTCTATGATTATTGCAGGACCCAAACGGCAACAAGATCAACCAATGGAATGTGACACAAAAAGAGATGAGTGAGCTGGTCGGGGTCTACGAGGGTGAAATGTTGATGTCAAACTCCCCTGTACTCGGAGACTGGAAGTTTAAAGTCAAACTTGGAGTAAGTACCGGTTTGTTTAAAATGATGCTAACAGAATGTTCCAGTCTTTTCTGGTTCTAGGCCTATTTGTATTTTATTATTTCAATTTGTTAATTCTTTTTAAACTTTCCTTTTAACCCATTCCTACAAAATCTCACTTTTTACACCCCAAAATAATTTGAGAATACAATGTGGAAAATGAAGAAATTGCACATCGTTTTCTACCAAAAAAGACAGAGATATTTCATATTTCATCAAATTTAAATTTTCAACGTCTGCATTTTTTTTTCAATTTTAACCAGTCTAAAATTTTGTCGTTTGGTAACGGGTTAATCGTTAGATGATGCTCTCCAACAAATATACAGAAGCTCCCGATTAGCATACGCAGTTTATATATTTGTGTGTAATATGGTTGATATAGTTCAAGGGGAGTACGCCACTTTCATTAGTATTTGATAGTTCCATATTTTTTTATTTAAGTGACACATAGTACATAATATGACAAATAATTGACAAATAAGACAAAATAGCAAATAAAGAGTACTACCCAACCATACAAATGGCTTATGAGTCACTGGATATTAACTCGAAAGTGATATACATCACGGCGGCTGGTTCATCTACCCATGATTTCCTGCCATTTCTCACACCAGTACAATCAAACGTGCTATCCAAGCCACTAGCTACTCACCGTATTGAAGAGCAACACTTATTATTCGACTGATGATGAAAGTAGAATGACAAATGTTGCAATGACTTTTGCAAAATGTCCGAAAGGATACTGGCCAGTTCTTGGTCCGAACCAAAATCCGCAGGATCTGGAGAACAACGCGTTAACTACTCGACGTATGTATTATGAAAGCCAGACGGTATCTTTATAACGTTAGCGCAATACGTTACAAAACATGGTCAAACGTGGTCAATCTGTTAAGATGACTTTGATTTATTGCTTAGTAATTTTCTTCATTTTATGTTTTTTTAGAAAGAGAAGACGGAAAAGTCCATAACGATCGACGAATACGGTGAGTTATTTTGTCATCTGGCGGAACAAACGTGACAACTAGCATGTCGTAAGAGGAGAATTATGGTTCTTCATCTATCTTTTTCATCTTGTTGTCTTTGTATTGACTACACTTAAACAAATGCAGTAAATCATGTATAAAGCGACCGCTCATGGGACGACCAAAAAGTGGTCGTTTAAAGGAAAGGTCGCTTAATACACATTTTGAAATAATATCTGATGCACTGAATCATTTTCATAGATAATTTATTACAGAGTACTCGCTAAATCCAATGTTGTTGGTACTCATTAGGATCGTCTCTAATGAGTGCCAACAACATTTGATTTAGATATGATATTTTTATGAAATATGATACTTCTTAATGAGAGCTTTTGATTTTGGAAAAAAAATTCGATTGTGGTCGCTTAATGGAAGATGTCGGTTAATAGAGCTCGCTGGGACAAGATCGCCTGTAGTTCATATTGTTAACTGAATCTCTATCGGTGTGTATTTCCGATTATTTATAGTCGCTACCGTAGTACATGCTCATATGAGCGACGCCCCCAGAAGACGGTTAGTTGTTACGGGGGATAGTGCAAGGATACAGGACGAAACTGCTGAGAGCTCCGCCTGGTTCTTTAACGTGCTCGATGGATAGCATCGTCACACAGGGCCTCGGTTTAACGTCTCATCCGAAAGACAATTAGTTGTGTTAGTTGATATGGTCAGCCCAGGGCTCGAACCCGTGATCTTGAGGTTTAAAGTCAAGTGCTCTACCAACTGAGCTTATCGGGCTGACAATCTCTATCGGTTATTATCTTTAGTTTTATATATTTGTGGTGTATCACGTGTACTAAACGGGAAGATTCACCAATCTATACAGTTTTTAGACCTGAAGTTAATGGTGACCTCGTCTACGACATTTATATTCATCTTTTTTGTTGGTTTAACTACCTAATCGTCGTGACTGCAGCTTGTTCAAGCTGCAGTCACGACGATTAGGTCATTAACTACAGATTATCTTTTTGTTCTATTCCCGTCCATAAATTATGCAAAATAACATTGTGTGGTATCTCAGTCAAACAGCATTATAGGAGGTAAGAGAGCTTGGCAAGTATGTATTCAGTTTCCGTATAATTTCTAGAACATATACGAAATAACATATTTCGCACATATTTGTAATAAAAAGAATATCTAAAAACAATGAATCTGATGTTATTACCGAATGCTTCCGTGCTATGGACAAGTTCATCGCTATTTTCAGTTTTGCCGAAGTTTGAAGTGATTTTCGATCTGCCGAGTTTTGGTCGCATCATGGGACCAGATTTCACTGGAAAAGTAGAAGCTAAGTAAGTATTAAAAGTAAATATCGTCGTTTTGCGTACAAATTGTTGTAACTGTTGCTTTTTTCATGTCGTCAAACCGATAACAATGCTTCACACAAATGTCAGCCAATATCGGAGTCCAACCTTCACTTGCGGTCAAAATAAATTATTTTATTGACCGATTTGTTCTTTGATCGAGGGCCGATTTATACATCTAAGCTGTAGTTACGACGTTTAGGTCGCCAAACTTCCATTTTACTTTTACACATGTTACTGGTCATGAAATTTTGCAAAATAACGCCGTTTAATATCGAAGTGCAACTTTCTGTTGGAGCTCAGTGGGCGGGGCTGGCGATCTGATCCCTCTTGTACGGTTATTCACTTAAAAAACTTGGATAATATTTCTTTAGTGTGTATCGTTTCAGTATCAAGTTTACCGCTTTTCTTTCCTGCACAATTTTTATTTCAAATGATATATTTATATTGTTGAAAAATAGCAATTCTAGCACAATGTGCATGGTAAGATTTGGTTGTGTTTTTCCAATATCTTCAGATACACGTATGGCAAGCCCGTACGAGGTGTTGTTAATCTAAGGATCAAACCCAAATGGCCAAGATACAACTGGATCAACAATACCCGTGTTAAAGTCAGCAAAGAAGTCGAAATGAAACTTCCGGTAAGTATGGATTTGTGAAGATGTCATGATGTCGCAAACTTCTTTCGTCGCGCGGACACCGGTACCAAAAAAGAATAAACGAAGCATATAACGTTGTCAGCTCTTTCCCACATAATGACGCTGACTCTACTAAAAAATGCTTTTGAAAGCACTGTGGAAAATGAAGAAATTGCTTGTTACTAGCGATTTCTTCATTATTCACAATGTTTTCTACCCCAAAATTAAAAAAAAAAAATCTAAAATTTCATCGACCAAAATTTGTCGTCAGAAAATCTTTGAATTGGGACCCGTCTAAAACTGTGTCATCTGGGAATAGGTTTATGATACTACTGCTAAAGTGTGAAATGCCTGGATACTTATCGACCCGCGGATTTTTTATAATTATAATTAGGTGAGTTTGGGGCCGATTGCAAACTTTACTACAGCCACCAACTGACGAAACAGTTTTTGAGTCAGCAGTTACGATACGGCGTATTGTGCCGCCATTTGAAGCGCATTGACTTGCAAACATCATACATGTTCTTACACCTGATTGGAAAGGTGCAAAGGCGAGTGTAAATGCAAACATCTCAAGATCCGAGCAAGATTTGAACCGGAACGCTCCGATAATAAGCGTCGCGTTTTAACACAGTCTCCATCAATTAACATCAATTAATTTCCGTTTTATATTGATTTGGAAAAAAATATTAAAAAAGACCATTTCTCTTTCTAAAATTACAGATAGATGGAGCTGCGCCATTTACAGTGACGATGGATCAACTACGAGGAGTCCAGAAGTACCTAGATCGGTCATATATTGTATTCGAAGCCAATGTAACAGAGACCCTTACTGGAGCCATGATGTCCGCCACTGAGGAATTACAATTCTATGAAAACCCGATTAAACTCGACTTTCCGGATTCCCTACCTCGGACATTTAAACCTGGCATGATATACACTGCAGTGGTAAGTCGAGAATTGACCAATCGCGGCGGTAAAAATAAACACGGCCAGTCAAATCATTCATTTTGATAGGAAGTGAACTTTGAACTCCAACATTTGCCGCCAGTTATGTGAAACATTTTTGTTTGTTTGGCGACTTAAACACCGTAACTACAGCTTTTTTCAAGCTGTAGTTACGGTGTTTAGGTCGTCAACCAACAATTCAACTATTTGTCACATGCTTCTGGCCATACCTTTGGCATAACTTAACACCGTTTAAAATCGAAGTGGAACGTCCTGTCGGAGTCAATGGGCGGGGCTAAAGGAGTTAGTGTGCTAGGACAGTGATTGGTCAATTGATGAATTGCCGCTGACAATCAAAAGTCAATTGATTGGCCAATCAAATTATTCATTTAGACTGGAAGTGAATGTTGACCCATGACATTTTTGTCAAACATTTGGGATGGTTTCGAAACCTAAACGTCAATATAGGTTTAATGATTTACCATTTGTTTTCTGTTCCTGACCACATATTTTGCTAACTGATGTTTGGTATTTCAGTCGAACGGACTTGTTGAAGGCCAGTTGTTGTGGCCAGCGATCCGCCACAAACTTGTTAGAGAATAAATCTGTTACGATATTGTTAAACATTTTAACCCTTTATTGTCCAATTCCTGGTTTTTACGTCCCGGTGTTTTATACTTGACGAATCGTTGTGGAAAAAGAAGAAATTGCTTGTATCAAGCAATTTCTTCTTTTTCCACAACGTTTTCTTCCCTGTTGAATAATTATTTTTCCAGTAAAATCGACTTTTGATTGACATCTGCAAAAACCTCAAATTTGGACAGGTCTTAAATTTTATATCTTTTATATAGTAATCTTTCTTCATTGTAATTACATGCGGGATGGGTGGTTATTGGTTAAAAAGGGTAAACGTGGATGACATCGATATCTTCCGATAGGTGGCATTTTTCAAATACTGACCTATCTAATTTAAGCATTCTGGGTAGTGTCATTCGTGTCATCTCGGCCGATTCCGTCGAACTACATTCAAAATGTCAGCGCCCATGAAATGCACGCTTCATATTCTTGATGTCTGTTCTTGGAGCACAGATAAGACATGAATGCTTTCGAACTTTTTTTATTTTTTTTTTTTTTTTTTTCTAATAAATTTGTGGCGACGATTCAGTTTGATTTCTCCACGATTGTAGTTTTTATTGCAAAGTTTCACTTGCTACGTTTTGGTGATGTATTATGGTGTTATGCGTACGACGTAGTAATATTTATCCCAATCCGGATAAGTGATTCGGTCCAGAAGACAGGTCAATCTTCGGAGAATATGATATGCGCAGACAACTAGGATGACATAAAATAAAGTATGACTCTCCGAAGCCTAAGGCTTTGTCAAAGGTTAGGTCTAAATAAAATTCAACATCGAATTGACTAATAAGTCGATTAAACTCTTTATATCACGACCTACGACTTTTCCCGTTGAATATTTTTGATATTACAACGTTGATATTACACTAGCGTAATGACTATGCAAACGATTTTTAAAAGGCCTTTTCGTTAACGGGAAAATGACGTCACATAAAACATGTACTGACGTCATTTTACAAACGGCGTCATATGTTTCGCGAAGTATCTTAAACAGATCATTTTGGGATTTTATCAATTTATCGCAAACATTTATGGCATATCAAAATAGAATATCAAATTCGTAATCACGAATACCAAATTTATTAAACTCGTCTTCTTAAACAGATAAAATCTCGGTCTAGCCTCATTTTTTCTATTTAAGAGATGAAGAGAATATTTTATGTTCTCGGATTCATACATTGTGTGATTAGGTTTTTCGGTTCATACCTCCATGAAAACATAAAATATTCTCTTCATTTCTTATTATTCAATAGCATCGAGCGAAAAAAAAACAAGCTTTACAAATTTTGATACCTTTTGTATGGGACTATTTTGTGCGAAAGCATACAAAGGCGTTGCGTGCTCAAATTTTTGTTCATAGAGTTATGAAAAAAAAATTTCGACCAATCAGATCGCCCGTTTTTGATAGACGAAACTAAAAATTAAATTATCTATTGATGACTATTTTAATAAATTCGGTATTCATGACCACTCATGCAATATGTGCTTAACGATCAAAAGATGTGTCTTTGATTTGATTTAGACAAATTATTCGAAAGAAATTGCGAAAAAACGTAATAATAATTTACTTTACCCATTCCAACACAATAAAGTTTTTGACGCCCATTCAAGAAAATCAATTGAGAAAACCTTGTATAAAATGGGGGGGGGGGATGCAAGTAGCAATTTCTTCATTTTTCACTAGTTTTTTACCCTGAAAGTTTAAAAGAATCTAGATATTTCATAAACTTTATATTGTCGTCTGCAACTCCTTTAAATTTGGACTTGTCTAAAATTTTGCCGTCTGGTAAGGGGTTAACATATCAGAAGAACTGTCTGTTGGTCATTCAGTACATCTAAGACGGGTAGACCAAATTGTTTTCATTAGATTTAATTTTGGTGTCTTAATTTTGAGTTCCTTAAAATCGTACCTTTCTATTCGATAGCTGAAAGTTTCCGAACAAGACGATTCCCCAGCCGACATTCGCAATGGTGAGGTTCAGGTTAACGTGTCCTTTTATAGACCGGAGGTTCTCACTACCACTACCACAACTACAACAACAACAACACCAACCACACCAGAAGAAATAATAATTGACGGTAAATAACATATCGACATAATATCCGCTTCAACAAAAATCTTTTTAACCTATTCCCCCTAGAATTTTTAGAATAGTCCAAATTCAAAATAGCTATAGATGATAGTTGTAAATTTGTAAAAGTATCTGCTTTCTTGGTAAGAAAACATTGTGGGCAATGAGGAAATTGCATGTTACAAGCAATTTCTTCATTTTTCCACGATATTTTCCAAAGCTCATTTTCTTGGAGGCGTCGAAAAGCATTGGCGAAACATTTTCTGTTAGTCAAATACGACAATATTGTTTTTTTACACGAATCATAAAACCAGAGATCTTGCAGAGAATTCGAGACGTGGACAACAAGGGTATAGATGTACAGTTAGTGTGAGTGATCAAAGCTCAAAAGATAGGCAATAACGGTTTCTCGAGACGCACACGTTTTTATGGTTCTTTAGTTGTGCCAGTAAAAATGTTTACTTAAGCTAGGTCTGATTTGTAATAATTATAATGATGATAATACTATTAGATGTAAATTAAATCAGAAAAAAAAAATCTTCATATTTTCAGGTAAACGTGTCGTTCTCGAAAAGCCTATCGAAGCTATCAGGATCGTGGAGCCCCGTCGATGGTGGTGGCCTCGTGATGAGGAGATTGAACAACCATCAATGACTTTGACCATACCGCCAGATGGTTTGGTTGAAATACCGCTGACCATACCATCTGATATAACACGAGTTTCTATCAATGTTAGTACAATTAAACATTCTTTAATGTTTTTCGTAGATTATTTTGATTTTCGAAAAATAAAAACAAACATTGAAATCATCAAAATAACAACCCTGTTTAGGGAGATTTGGCCTTGCTTTTGTTCGTTCTGCGCTATTGAACGTCAACTACGCGGGATCAAAGACACTGATAACGTCATCGGGTTGTCATGTATTTCCCGTGCTAAATGACGCGCACATTTTATCCTCCTTTTTTTTTAATCGTAAACCTAAGTAGGATAGCAGCTGGAGGCTATGAAAGGTGGTAGTTGTAGTACTGGTGTGAGAAATACCAGGAATCCATTGTTATGTGCTCCAGCCACCGCGATATGACTGAAATACTGTTAAAAGCGGCGTTAACCCCCTTTTTATCAATCCTTTTTTTATCAAAGAAAGAGAATGATCGCCTGTTTTTCGTGTAAGATCGATTTATCTTTCAACTAAATCTTATAGCGCTCGTTGTTCACTCAATGAAAGATAAATAGATCTTACAATTTAACAAACATTTATCCGCCTTGTAACCTATGACCTTAATCTTACCATAGGATTATAACTCACCAAACCGTCCGGTGTAGCAAACTTTCTGCCTCTTTAAGATGATAACCCATTATCAGACAATCGAATTTTAGTATTGTCTTAATTGATATTGCTATCTTTTGAATCGTTTGTGTTGCCAAGCCAAATGTTGTTTTGTTTGTTGCTTGTTTGTTTTGTTTCGTTTTGGTGGTACCAATAAATACACAATTAATAGACGAACCAGTCAGCGTCTTATTTTTTATTCCTCATTTTTTCAGCTATAGATAGCTTTGTCAGAAAATAAAATAAGGCCGATTTCTTCATGAAATAAAATTGAAAAATGTTCTTCGAGCAGCGATTTCAAAGTTTAAACACTTTCCAAAGTACTACAGATTTCTTTTGTGGATTTACGAAATAGAAATGGGTGAAGTATGCTTATTTTCTTGTTGTGCAGTATGCTTATTTTTTTATTGTTAGAAAAAGATTGTTCAAAGTTATTGCCATTTTGTTAAAAAAAAACTTTATGTTTCCAAACATCGTTTTAGGCTGAATTCGGGAAGAGCGTTGCCTACCTTTCCGTGTCTAAATCTCAGTCACCAAGTAAAAGCTTTATACAGCTGAGGTTATTAACAGAATCGCCGAAAGTAAGTATTATATGTAGCAGAATCCTCATTTAACACATTATCAGACGACAAAATTTTAGACTGGTCGAAATTGAAAACAATTATAAATATATATATATTCAACAATAACTTCCACATAGGGGAACATCAGTAAGAGGAAGATATCGAATGTTATTAGCAATTTCACATTCATCACATTTTTTTCACAGCTAATTTCATAAGACGCGTCAAATAGAAACCCCAAAAACGGAATTGTGCGGTATTTAATTAAAGGACTTTTTATCATAGATTTATTGCTTAATTTCAAAATGTTGTAATATTCTGTTTAATCTTTCATAAAAAAAACTCTTTAGTTATCTTAGTATTTGTTGTTCTTGGTGGTGGCTGTGCATGGTGTTGAAGTTCAAATGGCATATGCTTGTGTTTTTAAGTTGAAGCTCAAAGTGCACGTATTTAAGATAGATTGTGCTCCGAAAACAAGAAACTCGTTGAGAGCAATTCGCTGAACTAAGTTAATCCTTGTCATGCTAAATAAAATCTTGTTGAAAAGTGTACTTAAATCAAAGGACTGAAATTACTGGAAGAATTATCTACAAGTCACATTTCATTTGAAAACTGATTTTATAAACAATTCTGGCTTAAAAGAGACAAGCAGGTGGTGTAGACTAAGATCAGACTGCACATATGTGAAGGCTGATCTTTGTCTATACCTCCAGCCCAGACAGGAATATTTCAGGCATTCAGCATGACAAGGGTTAGCATTATATTATAATAACATGTAATATTAACATAAATGTTAATATATTGGAAGTTATATCGACTCATTAATAACTCTTAATTTCCCGATATTGTTTTCAGGCAGGAAATATGGCAGAGATTGAGGTCAGATCAACCGATCAAAATGGAATGGCAATATACCAGGTGCGTTTTCTCATATGGGTTTGCTTAAGAGTCAGTTTGTCGAAGTGGCTTGATTTCCGCGATAAATATGCTTACGAATTCCTGATACCGACCAAAGATCGACAACAGAATGCAAAACCGTAAATTTTTAAAAATCATAATTTAGAAGTATTGTAGACTGACGGAAGCTCTCTTGATTTGGATAGGATATTTCACGTTATTTTAAAGGCCCTGTGGCTCGTAGGGAGAAAAATCCTCTCATGAAGGAATACTGGATTTTTTTAAAAATCTTTTACAGATTCCGATCTCAATAATTTTAGAATGGGTCATATACCTGATGTGAAAAACATAGCCGAACAGAAAACAAAAAAGAATTTCAAACTTAATTTATGTTGGCAACATAGAGTTTTTTTTTCTTTCTTTCTTTCTTTCTGGTTGACAAATCTTTTCATAGCATGCCAGTGACCTATTTTGAGATTATTGAAATAATAGTCTATAAATAACTTTAATGAAGATTTCAGGATTCCTTTTTGTGAGCAACTTTGTCCCTGCGAGAGCCATAGATCCGTTAAAAAGAACATTTTTATATGAAATATCCAATTCATTGCGTATTCATATACCCATATAAGTGCTTTGAGAGTAACTCAAAAGCAATTTTTCAGCTCTATAAAACGTATTGCTTTGCTTAAGGATTTTAACTTTCTTAATTTGATAGAAGTGCAAATTGATAAATAATTCATAAATTTTCAGGTTATGTCTAAGGGATTTATAATGGATTCAGGCGAGTTCAACCTAAAGGAAGGTGTTCTTCGTATTCCTGTTACATCACAATTGGCACCAAAAGCTAAAGTTATGGTTTATTACGTCCGGCCAGACGGGGAAGTGGTAGCAGACGGTCTATCCTTTAATATAGATGACATATTTGATAACCAAGTAAGTACAGAGAAGCATTGTTGTTGGCGTCACCGTTCTAAGATTTCAAGCGAATTTTTCATTTACAGCGTCATCTCAAAACGATATCAAATTTATTGCATACATTAACCCATTCCCACTCAGCGAAGCTTTTAGACGCCCATAAGAAAAAAAAAACTTTGGGAAACATTTTGGAAAATGAAGAAATTGCTCGTTACAAGCAATTTCTTCATTGTCCACAATGTTTTCTATCCCAAAAGTAAACAAGATGTGTTTGTGAAAAATTTTACCTCCGAAACGGGAATTTCTTTAGAAACGGGTAAAGGGTTAAAATTTTGACCCTGACCTTGATGAAATGACCTTCTCCAGTTGCGCCTTCTTGCGCCCTATCTTTATACCAAATATTAACATTGTAACTTAATCAGGGTTGAAGTAATAAGAAAATGTTTAGTTGACAGGTTAAGTTTTGCAGACAGACAGACAGACGGACAGACAGACGGACGGACACCGGTAAAACAATATGCCCCCGATCGTATCGATGCGGGGGATAAAACTCAAAATTTCATAAGCTTTAACATGTCGTCTGCAACTCCTTTCAATTTGGACCAGTCTATAATTTTGCCGTCTGGTAACGGCTCATATTCCAATATAATGTAGTATAGTCTTAATGTCCTTCTTTAAAACGTCGGAAAATTATAAAATGGGGTTGTGAGTCATCGGGTGAAGTCGATAGCGGCCGAATTGCTATCGGAAGGCAACGACGTAATTGAAACGTCATGGAAACCATGAATAAGGTAATGTTCGGTTAAACGAAACATAACGTATTTACCCGACGATTTCCGGATCCATTCGGATTGTACCTCTTTTGGCGTTACGTAGCGCAAAATATTTTGCATCGTCTCTTTTTTTAATTTATGAATGACCACTTTCATTGAAAATTCAGTTTTAACCCTTTCCTTCCATTAACGTTTGAAAGTCAGATAGTGATAGACAATTTTTTTTATCCATAATCTGCAAAAGAACCGCTTTAAAGACTGTGTGACAATAAAAGTATCTAACCTTATCTATATTCAAGGTATCCCTGCAGTTTAACAGAGGAATTTCCCAGCCTGCAGACAAAATTAAGTTAACAGTTAAAGCTGACCCTGGATCAAAAGTGAACTTGCTAGCTGTAGACAAAAGTGTGCTCCTTCTTAAATCTGGAAACGACATCACTAAACAACAGGTAACCTTTCTAAATATTTGTATTGTATTACAGTTCCAAGCAACCCTTTAACAGCTCTCCTCCCCCTTGGAATGAGACCCAGGACCTCTATTGTACCCATACTCTCAAATCTATCCGACAACTTAAACATACGTAGAAAAGTAATCTCAGATGATAGAATATTCAAGCTACATGCGTAAAACCATCCTTTACATAGTTTCACTATGCTCTTTGGTTAGAATGATTTTAAAACCAAATATATATCACCGGAATTTCGTTGAACCAAGCATACTCCTAACCAAATACATGTTGTTATGTGATCTTTCGACCGAATTCCTTCAAAACAAGCTTATATAAAACAAAATATATGTATATGTTGTTAAGTGCTCTGTCAAGTAAATACCTTTGAAACAATTTATCTAAAACCAAATATAAGTTGCTATATGATATGTCACCTGAATTCCGTTAAAACAATTTATCTAAAACCAAATATATGTTGTTAAAGAATCTGATTACCTTTGAAATTGTTTATCTAAAACCAAATATATGTTGCTATATGATCTGTCACTTGAATTCCGTTGAAACAATTTATCTAAAACCATATATATATGTTGCTATGTGATCTGTCACTTGAATTCCTTTGAAACAAATTTATCTAAAACCAAACATATTCTGCTATGTGAGCTGTCAATTGAATTCCTTTGAAACAAGCTTTTCTAAAACCAAATATGTGTTGTTAAGTGATTTGACAATTGAATATCTTTGAAACAATTTACCTTAAAACCAAATACATGTTGCTATGTGATTTGTCACTTGAATTCCGTAGAAACAATTTTACCTAAAAACCAAATACATGCTGTAATGTGATTTGTCACTTGAATTCCGTTGAAATAAATATATCTAAAATTAAACATATGCTGCTATGTGATCTGTGACTTGAATTTCTTAGAGATTTATCTCATCTAAACCTCCTCGTGAATAGAAAGGTTTTTGATTTCGTCAAAGCTCGCTTACTAACTAATCTATTGTAGACCCAGTTGAGGTGAGCTTGTCCGAAGAAAATCTGACAGGACCTTTCTTTCTTCATGTATATTAATCCTACGAGAATAAAATTATTGTGCGTGGATAGATGTACTTTTAGAATTCTGCTATTTACTAACAGGTCCGTTCTGAGCTCGAGTCATTCGATGGGCGTGGTTATCCTTTCGTTTGTGATTGGTTCTGTTGGAGATGGCCAATGCCTACAGGGGGCGTGGACGCACAAGACGTATTCGAGGTAAAAGGTTTAGACACATTAAAAGAAAAAAACTTCGTATCAAATCCCTATTTAAGCCTCATAATTTGGAAATAGGTTTTCAAAATTACGAAAGATTAATTTTCCTATAAGGATATTCTTTCAGACGCAATCTCTTTCATAGAGAATGGGGTTGTTTTAACAAAAATTCATGCTATTTTCCTGTCTTAGCCTACATTTTATGTATTCTCGATCATACATTATTTTCTGATTTTCTTTTTTCATCCCCCGAATGAGAACTTGAGACATTTTTCTCCGATTATTCACAGGTTGATAATACTAAATACGTGAACACAAAGTGCTTATATTTAGGTAGGTTTAATTGTATTCACAAATGCATTTCTTTGGAAAGAAATGCTGTATTTGTTTTACAAAAAGATATTATTGAACTCTAAGGGGAAAACACTACCTTTGCAATATTTAAAATATATATCAACATAGAGATCAACTGCCTTCGAATTTGACGCAACATATTTCAAATTTCTTAGTTTAGTTTTATATAATATTAACCCTTGCCTTGCTGAATCATAAATCCTCTACAGATTTTCAACAAAGTCAAAGGATTGAAAGCACTGGAAGCATCAATTGTAAATTTGTACAGGTTGATCTTTGTCTAAACCTCCTGCCACTACAGGTTGATCTTTGTCTTAACCTTCTGCCACTACAGGTTGATCTTTGTCTAAACCTCTTGCCACTACAGGTTGATCTTAGTCTAAACCTCCTGCCACTACAGGTTGGTCTTTGTCTAAACCTCCTACCACAGCAGAAATATTTCTGGTTCAGTATAACAAGAGTTGAAATAAATTCGCTCTTATATTTACATTAAAAAAAAAGATATATTCATTTTTCTTCAGAATGCAGGAGTGGTTTATTTAACAGATGCCTTAGTTTACGACCATAGAGAATGTAAGTGCTTTACACAAACATAAATAATCATGAACGAAAACAAAGTTTCTGAACATTAATACAAGGTCATTCTTATAAAACATAGCGAATTTGGACAACATAATTTTACGAAGAACAAGTCAAATATTTATAAGTCAAGACTGCAATAAAGGCAAACACTTGAGATTGGAGATCGTTTATTCAATAACTAAAATTTAGTTTATAGAGTGTTTCTTTACCTTAAAACTCCTGTGGAACTACACATGTGATGAAACTGGTATTGAAATATACAGCAGTCGGTATAGATGGACAAGTTAAGGTGAGTGATCAAAGGCTCAATTTTGTCTATACATGTATCGACAAAATTGGGCTGATCACACACTATAACTTGTACTTCTATATTTCTTTAAAGATTTCAAAAAGATTATCGAGATTGCTCGATTGATTATCAATTGATAATTTCAACCACAAACTAGTGAACTTATAAAGAATGATGAAACAAATGTTTTGATATTTAAAGCTACTGGACTAGATGTTAGTAGGACCAAAAATACTGCCGGCGATACCATGTTTCATGTTATTCGCTAAATGACTTGATTTAAGAAATGTAGGATCGAAAAATTTTGATTTGCCGAACACTAAAAGCTACAGTTTCACTTGTGGCTTCGCCACTCCTGAAAATACAGTCTTTGTTGTTCAGTTGATGAAATAAATATCGCTAGGACACTGAAACAAGCATTTCTTCTCTATTTGTTTACTCGGGGATTCTTCACAAAGACAAGAACGATATTCTTAATTTCCAATACAATTCTTACATAGCCTGCCCCTCAAGGAAACAAAGAATGTGCCGATATCATCCGAGATCTCTATCAAGTTTACTCGCCATTGTCTGATATTTTCATATTGTCGAGTATATTTTACAATAATTGGAATCAGATGATCTCCTACCAGTCAATTTATCTGGAAAAAGTTACTTAAAGTATGTTGTCTTATGTTAACAAGCAAGCCGAAGTAGTAGACACCTGTTTTCATCTCGTATGGCCTTATTTGATGCTGCACCGGCCGCTGTGACAGTGGCTCGAAATGTAAGAGGTCCTACACCCAACAAGTCGGATCTAAAGCTACCAACACGTGTTAGGAAAGATTTCCCCGAAACTTGGCTGTGGAAAACACAACACACAATGTAACTATGACAATATGGTTATGGCTTTATGTTACTCGTGTATGTGTATAACTTAATATATTGTAGTAGCTTGCCCATGTACGTGCTAGCTTGGTATGGTTTTGTCCTGTTATGGAAGGCAGATCACATATATCAGAAGATTTAGATGAATTTACCACTGGAAACATGTCAAACACGGTTACTGCTTCGTGCTAAATGTTTTTGTGGCATTTCATATGTTTAGCTCCAGATACACTAAGGATGTATACCTAGGCTTTTTTGTTTTTCTTGGTTTTGTTCTGCTTTTGACAGAATAAATATTTGATTCAAAGTTTAACGTCTGCGCCTTTACGCCAGTTATCTAGCAACCCAAGAAGAAGTAAATGATATTAGGAGTCGTGATAATGGCCTTAAAGAACCTTTAAATGAAACTAAATGATCAAGGACGCCATAACTCTGTAACTGTTTGTCTTAAACTGAATACATAGAAAGCTACAATACCTTGAACTATCTTATCTCTTTGAATGATTCCTTAATCCGATTCCACACAATTTAACAGTCACTACACAGTAAGCTCACGGGCCTGTGTTGACGTGCAAACACCTACATAAAATACACGACCATTGGTTTGGACCTGATCTGGAGAAGGTCCGATCAAATTTCGTCTCAACGTGTTCAACAAAAACGGCTAGAGATGTGGCTTTGGCAAGGATAGAAAGGAACTTAAAGATCTTTTTATTAACTTACGGTGCATTTGGTTACGATGCAAGCATTAACAGACGACAAAATTTTAGACAGTTCCAAATTCAAAGCTGTTGCAGACGACAATTTAAAGTAAAGTAAAAACTTCGTCTTTTTAAATAAAAACACCGTTGGAAATGAAGAATTGCTCGCAATAATCAATTTCTTCATTGTCCATCATGTTTTCCATCTTTTCTTAGGGCGTAAGAAAGCAGAATTATATGGGACTGGATTAAACTTTGCGAAGTAACATTAGAATGTAGAAATGTCGATATTTTATTGGGGCTGATGTAGGGAACGCTTTTCATATACTAATATTAAACATGGCTTTTATGTATTAACATTGACAATGGCTTTCATATACAGCATGGGGCCGACCTATGGCTATGCCTATGGAGCAACAAGCATTCATGGCTAACGGAGTTGAAATGATGGCTGCAGCCGCACCGGTCCGAGCAATGGCTAAGAGTGCCAGAGCTCCCTCGAGGAACGACTTAAAACCAGTACAAAGAGTCCGAAAGTTGTTTCCCGAAACTTGGCTGTGGAAATCCACTACTTCGTATGTTTTGCTTACATTGCTTACATGTAACAAGTTAGTTGATGTGAAGGGGGTGATGGGACAATAGTCTCTTTAGATTTAACCCTTATAATGCTAAATAAAGCTGTTTGTAAGACTGCATTATATTCAAAGGAATGAAAGCGATGGAAGGCCTGGTTGGGAGTAGATGTTTCTTTTAAAGCCTCATTTACACGTTACTGTAAAACAGATTTTAGATGCAATATTTTGGCTGACAATTTCAGCTGATCTCGAAATGAAAAGGACTATTGGAAAATTTAAAAAAAATTGAAAAGAATCAAAAGATTTGACGTCTATAATTCGAATTTTTTTTACCAAAAGACAACAAAATGAAACCCGAATCGGTCTTCATCGGGCAAATGTTTCACCGAACATTAACTTATTTGGAATTTCTATGACGTATCAATTACGTCATTCAGTCGTAATCGACTTCACCCGAAGACTGACGACCTCCTCCGATAATTTTTTTTTTTTTTTTTTTGTCAAAGAAGGGCATATAAGCGGCATACTATATATTTGATTGCTATTCATATTGAATTTAGTAGATTTAAAACGGAGAAACATTTATTAAAAAAAATGATATTAATAATTATTGAAATAGGAGATACTTTTCCGCTTTAAAGACCCCTTACCAATTCAACTTCATAATCTCTTTCGACAATTTTACCTAAACTTTGAGAATATATCAACCATAAAACTGATAGGACCTGCTTTGAAATCGCTGTGAAATTTCTTTCTAAATAAGTCAAATTCGATTGACGGCCATATTAACAGATTCTGTTTCACCATCTGTCGACACAATGACAAAATAATTACATCGTTTTATAAATCTGCCAATTTACCCGCAATTCTTTTTTGCAAGGAGGGGGCTTTTGGGGAGGGAGAGGGAGTAAAGCGATGTTAAGGTATTTATAAGGAAGAGTTAGTCGACTATGGACATCGAAACAACAGCTCATTTTGGCTGTATATAGGAAGAATTGGTTTCTCATCGACTGAGACACCCCTCAACGAAAAGAAATAAATGCCAAAAAACACTGCAATAAAAAGCGTATTTCGCATTGAGAAGTGTCTACAGGTAATTTTCGTTCAGCCGCAATAAATATAATTTTAAGATCGTCCCTGTCAATCAAAATATCGGTTGGCCAATCAAATTATTTTAATCGGATGTTAACTTTGAACGCCGACATTTATGTAACTTTTTGACAAGGGTAAAATGTTGTCGCCTGATAATGGGTAAAAAAGGAAATGAACTGTGTAATTCTGGAAATTCTGATCTATAATTCCAAAATGTGAAAATCAGAATCGAGAAATGAGGTTGCTACTTTGTTTGTATTTTTGCTTTCAATCAAAGTTATGGCATTTTGTTCATGCTTGTTAATTGTCTAACTCGCCATTTTTTTCTTTCTTTTTTTTTTGTGTGTGTGTGTCATGACTTCTTTAACTATTTTTAAATTATAAAAGTTTAAATTTCAGTGAACTGTATTTTACTATATTTCTGTTCGTCCACGATAGTATACGATTCGATAACCAATTGGAAAACCATTTTCTCCGTTACTCCATCTATTGACTCCGACGTGAAATTCCACTTCAATTTTAAACGTCGTTATTTTTCAAAATTTATGGCTAGTAGTATGTACCAAAAAGTGGAATGGTTGGTTGTCGACCTAAACGTTGTAACTGCAGCTTGAATAAGCTTGAATAAGCTGTAGTTAAGTCGCCAAACCAACAAAACGATTCACATAATTGGAGGCCAATGTCAGAATTCAAAGATTATCCCTGTCTAAACGAATGATTTCATTCGTCGATTTTTTATTGACAGCCCCGTTCGGTTTATTTACTTGCTCAATAAAAATTAGATAGCAGATATTTTACTTTTTATCTTTTCAAAGGACTAATGGGACTGCGGTTTTTGAAGACCGGGTACCAGATACGATTACATCGTGGGTGGCCTCGGCGTTTGCTGTACATCCAAATTCTGGGCTTGGATTGTCGGAGCCAGCAAATGTGAGTTAGCTATTAGCATCGGAAAATAAAAGCACAATTTAATCTGGAAATTACGCTTAATGAATAATCTGAATTACCATATTCAGTAAAACAAGGTAAACCCTTTTGATTAATCCTGTAATAAGATGTAATGAAAGGTACCAAATATTATGGCTTTCGCAATAAAATAAATGCCAGAGAATTGAACTGGTAGGGGCGTAGCAGGCCTTTTGAGATTTAGATCTGGAAATATACTAGGCTGTACCGTAATATCAAAAACACTAGTAAGGGGCAAATTCTTTAAAAGTGCATTCAAAATATTTCTGCAATTGTTTAGTTAAGCCCTTATTTAATGGTGAGTAAAATATTGGGCTTTATATCTTTCACAGCTGAAGACGTTTTTACCGTTTTTCGTACGTTTGCACTTACCGTATTCTGTAGTGAGAGGAGAGAAAGTGATTATTCAGGCGAATGTGTTTAACTACATGGAGTTCCCTATTTATGTAAGTAAATTGTTTACTTTTACCTCTTTCCCACACAGTGAACATTTTTAGACCATCCCAAATTGAAAGAGATACAAACAACAATTTTAAACTGTTTAGATTTCTTAAGTCTTTGTCTCTCTGGGTAGAAAACAATGTGGAAAATGCAGAAATTGCTAGTAACAATCAATTTATTCATTTTCGACAATGTTTTCCCGAACTTTTTTCTATGTGGGCGTAAAAAGGGATTGTGTGAGAATGGATTGATTTACAGATCGCTGACCACGTCATCGAACCTCCGAGCATGAAAGTTCAACCGATATATATAGAAAAAGACTTTGGTTTGTCAGTTTATGTTAAGGACTATAAAAAATCAAATCGTTGGTTTGTCACCTAAACGAATGAGCTTTAAGTCGCCAAAACAACAATAACGGTTGACATAAATCTTTTCAGATCAAAATGAATAATTTGATTAGTCAATCGACTACATGATTGGCCACAGCGATCAGTTGAACTTTATCAGGATTTTGTCGCTATATGAGAAATAGCCGTGAGCTATCATACACTTGCCTATCTATTCCCGGATTCCCAATATAATAGCGACACTGTTTACCAATCGGAACCGTTCGTATGGAAATAACCCAAAGTTTAAGTAGACTCTCAATTCATGTGAATTGCTATTACAAAGTTTACAGTCAAACACTTCCCGTAGTTCGCTTTTTGGGAAACGGATCAATAAATGCAGAGCTTGTCTTTTACAGTCTTCTTCAAGAAGTAACCAACCTTTTTTCTATTTTGCGAGAACGTCTGGCCCTGTGTTAAGCAACCACCCAAGAGACGGTTAAAATATGTCATTTAAGAGAATATTCACTTAATGCACGTTTTTGTAACATATAAGGGATCGGTTCCATTGCATACATAAAGTATTGCAGGTTTCTCACTTAATCACTTGATAATTTTATGTATAAAACCGTTCAATTATGAATATCCTTTGTGTTTGATAGGTAATTTTCATGCTGGTTACTTAATGAAAGTGGCAGTTAAATAAAGGTGGTCGCTTGAGTAATATTGATTGTATTTCTTTTCTCTCCTTTCTAGGTTTATGTATTACTTAAGTCCAATCCAGACTATGACAATGTCCATATAACTTCCTGGTGGACAAACGCTTACCCTGCAGATGTGGCTAGATTTGTCAAGGTAAGTATTGGTTAATCTGTGTAATGTTAAATCTGGAAAACCCCGCTTCGGAGAAATGAGGAGGCATACTTTGCCTCTGTATGTCCGCCCATCCTTCCTCCCATCTGTAGCCAATATTTTTTCGTCGCTCTATTCTCAGCAAATTTGAATCGTAGGTATTTCATACTGGTATTGGCGTCATAAGGTAAGTGGTCCAACACGTCTAAACGACCGAATTCAGGTCTGTCTATTGTCTACTTCCTGTTTTACGACCTAGTATATTTTCGTATGTAATAGGGTAAATCGCTTTTCAATAACTATGACTATTTTCGTACTTGATAGGTTAACGTGTTATTTTTGTCGCTCGTATCACAGCAACTATATGCTGCAGCAACCGGAAATTTGGTGTGTTGCATCACTAAGGGGTCCAACACATCCTTTACCGCAAACAGGTCTGTAAATTTTCCATTTCCTGTTTTACGACTATTTTCAGACAAATTCGAATCTTTGTCTCACTTTCTCTACAATCATGAATCACGTTACCGTATCTAGGTCTGTTCATTATTGACGCCCATTTGTCCTCATCTTCTTCTTGTTTTACTTTTTTATATGGTAAAATTCAAACTTTTAGTCTCTCTTTTCTCAGCAACTTCAAACTAGTTCAAGTCTAGTTCTTCGGCTGTAGGTGTTTCATGTCTCCTGCCGAATTCATTTACTTAATTATAGGGTGAAGTGCCATATCTCAGTTGTACGTTTTCTCTTAGCAGCAAATTGAAACTGGGAATGGAGCTTAACCCATTCTAACACGGAAAATTTTTAGAATGGTCCAAATTGAAAGAAGCTGCAGACGACAATTTCTAGTAGACGTAATTTCTTTTTTTTTTTTTTTCGTCTTTTTTGGTAGAAAACATTGTGGATACTGAAGAAATTGCTTGATACAAAGCTTTTTTTCTTACAGGGCATAAAAAGGAGGGATTGTGAGGGAGAGGGTTAAGAATCTTTCACTGAATCCTTCTACTGAATCGACGGATCGATGGTTACGCCCACTTATTCCTACATTTTGTTTCTCTTTTCTTAGCAACTATGAACCTTGCTATAGTGCATATAAGTGCATAAAATCTAGATAGAGGTCCTTTAATAATAGAGTTTCAATAATATTTTGATATACGGACGGAAAATCATCTCCACGCACGATAAATTACCTCTTAAAAAGCTGTTTTCAATACAAATGACTGCCGATCGAAAAGCCTTCAATTTACAGAATATTTCACTACCAAAACGTGATAAACCCAGTACCAGACGGCAAACTCTGAACTCAAATTGAAGGAAGTTTCTGACGAAAATTTAAAATTTATGAAATTTTAGATTTTTTTCAACTTTATGGGTAGAAAACATTGAGTAAAATGTCATTGTGTGTTGATGGGTTAATGAAAAAAATATATATTTATGTTATCCTTTAGCAGTTTATTAAGAGGTATCGAGTTTGATTCTAACTGTCCAGAAATACAATTACATTTTATCAAGTATACGTACACATATATACATGTATATGATCATGACCATATTTTCTTTTATATTCAGGTAGAGCCAAATTCAGCCACACCCGTATATTTTCCCATTATTCCAAGACGAATTGGTAAAATTGACCTAAAGGTCGTAGCCCAGTCCTTATTTGCAGCAGACGCAATAAAGAAACAACTTATTGTTGAGGTATATATGGGGAGGGGGCATTGTGTGCAAACAAATGTATTGATTGTGGGTCATTTTGAATTCTTACACGATGCCGGGCGCATTTTAAATAAAAATCCAGTACTTTGTTAGCATCTAATTTGTTCTATTACAAGTCCACTTTTTATCGAACCTCAAGAAAAGAATCTTGAAAAAACATTTGAGGAAATTGAGAAATTTCTTTAAAAAGTTCTTACAATTAGCAATTTTTCAACTTCAAGATTTTTTTTCAACAAAAGACAAGGGTTAATAATAATTTATTAAACTTGAATAGTAATCCTCAGTATCAGCCAGCTCAAAAATGAAACAACAAATCAGACTGTATGAATTTTGGAATTGATCGAAATGTCGGACGCTTGCTTATATTTTTGTTGTTTCACTGATGTGTTATCTTTTTATCATCTCTCTTAGCCTGAGGGGACCCCACAAGAATATAACTTCCCTGTACTGATAGATCTAAGCCAACAACCAGATTTCAGCACAAATGTACCCATCTCCTTCCCACCAAGCACTGTACCCGGATCAGAGAGGGTCACGGTATCTGTTATAGGTATGAAGATCTTTTTGACAGATAATCGGTTGTTTGTTTGTTTGTTTGTTTGTTTGCTTGTTTGTTTGTTTGTTTGTTTGTTTGTGCGTAGAGTGTTAAATATAAGCAATACTAAACCAACCGTAGATAGATATGAAAATCTACCTAGATGATACTGTTTGTTAGTGTTCTTGTGTGTACCTACACACAAGAACACAAACAAACAATATCATCTAGGTAGATTTGCATATCTATCTACGGTTTGGATAAATGAAGATAAGATTACAAAAAAAAAAACCCAACGAAAAAACAAAACAAAAACAAAACGTTTTATCTTCATTTATTGTTGGTTACATTTTGGTTTTGCACCTTATTGGACGATTTTTTCAAACCTTCAAAATATAATTGTACTGCTCAAAAGGTGAACGAACTCTCAAATTTACAATTTTATTTATTTATTCATTTAAGTCTCATTCATATACATTTACAAATAATTATTACAAATATATATATAAACTTACAAATGAAATACAAAAACACCGACTTTTTTCAGGTGACCTAATGGGACCAAGTATTAATGGGTTAGAAAGCTTGTTAAAGATGCCATACGGGTGTGGAGAGCAGAACATGTTAAATTTTGCACCAAACATATTTATAACAAGATACCTCGAGATCACCAACAACCTAGATGAAGCAACCTTCCTCAAGTCAAAAGGTTTCATGGTCAAAGGTACGTTTTGAACCATTCGTTATATTGTGAGGTAGTTTGAAAAGTTTTAACATTATTTTCAACTGACATAGCCTAGATAAGTTCTTAAAGAACACGTATATACAAGGCACTTCGATATATCGGTACCTCTCTGAAGGACTTTGTTTTAGTTTGACGAGACAGACTTGACCAAATTCGACATAATGACACTTTTTAACGCCCCTCATTAAGAGAGCTCCGTAAACAATGTGGACAATGAAGAAATTCCCTGTAGCAAGCAATTTCTCAGTGTCCAGAAATGTTTTCTATCCTAAAAAGCCAAGATTTTCTTGATTCCACCCACTTTTATATTTCGTCTTCAACTCCTTTGAATTAGGGCAAGTCTAAAATGTTATTGTGTGGTATTGGGTGAAGTGGCGTCGACTCTATTTAAGGAGAACAAAGGAACCGATTACATAATTTCAACTTTGGTTTATGATCTGTTTAAACCATTACCAGACGACAAAATGTTCGACTGGACTAAATTCAAAGAAGTTGCAGACAACAATTTAAAGTTGGTCGGATTTTAGAATAATTGGTTTTTTAGTGTAGAAAACATAGTGGATAATGAAGAAAATGCTTGAAATAAGAAATTTCTTCATTTTTCCACAATGTTTTCCAAAAAAAGGCTTGAAAAAGAGTTATTGTGTGGGAATGGGTTAAATTATACAAAGGGGTCGATCTCCGAATTTCAACCTAGTTTTCTGTTTGTTGTATTTTTTCATTTTTGTTTCTATTATTTTTCTTTATCATTTTTTTTCATTTTTGTCACATAGATTGTCTGAAAATATATCTTTATTATACCATCATCTCTGCGCTTTATAAGAAACAAAATAATATTTATAATATGAATTAATTTTAAAAAAAATGTAGACGAGATTTTCTCCATTCCTGTTCAGGGTACCAGAAAGAGCTAACCTATCAACACGATGATGGATCATTTAGTGCCTTTGGTAACAGTGACCCCTCTGGTAGTATGTGGTGAGTTCTTCCTGGTTCCTTTATTGATGATGCAGTTTATGCTAGTCTAAATCTTAACTATACGGAATCTAAATCTGGCTAGAAAGGACAGTCCTTGTTATGCTGAACCCGGAATATTACTGTTTTTTGGCAGGAGGTATAGACAAAGATCAGCCTACACATATGTTCATTTTGATCATAATCTACAACTTCTGTTTGTACATTTAAGATAGAGTTGTTTAAATTCATATTTTTCAAAAGTAAAAATTGGCCCACTTTAAGACCTTCCATTGCTGTCAGTCCTTTGGTTTTAAAGCAATTTTCGTATTGGATTTTAATTCAGCATGACAAGGTTTAAATACTTCCAGACTTCACAAAAATCTATATAAGTCAGTTTAGTTTAGTCAATAATTGTTAACACATTAAAATATTAAACAGAATAATTTATCTAAATTGAGAGAAGTTGCATATCTCATAGCAATGCGATTTTAAATCAAAGCATTTGTTTCGAATAGGTTATAAGTTTTGTGGGAAAAGAAGAAATCGCTTGTACAAGTAGTTCTTTCTTTCCCATAATGCTTTCCCGGGTACTGTTTTCTAGAAAATTTCTTGAAAATGGGGCATTGCGTGATAATGTGTTCATATGACCACCGGTTTAACGTGAATTTGGGTAATTTTTAAGTATTATTTAAAACCTTTTTAATAGTCTTATTCAATCAAAACCTAATCATTACCAATATACAACATCTGAACGACTGATATACAATATCACAATACGTTAAGGACCGGTTTATCCATCTTCCAATTGTAACCCATTACCAACATTTTAGACTGGTCCAAATTGAAAGGTGTTGCAGAAGACAATTTAAAGTTTATAAAATTTCTGATTTTCTTTCAACCTTGTGGATAGAAAACATTTTGTAAAATGAAGAAATTGCTTGGATCAAGCAATTTCTTCATTTTCCACAATGTTTTCCCAATTATTTTTCTTGAGAGACTTCAAAAGGCGTTACTGAGTGGGAATGGGTTAAGCGAATTAAAACAGAATACCTCAAATGTTCTATTTCGTTCAATTTCTAAGGTTGACGGCATTCGTTCTAAAGTCTTTCGTCCAAGCTAAGCCCTATATATTTGTTGATGATGACGTGTTACATAAGGCTGTCAACTGGATATTCAAGTATCAGAATAAAAATGGCACATTCGAAGAACCAGGGAAGGTCCTTCATAAAGAAATGCAGGTAAAGTAGGCTTTATTAAATGTTAACAAGTATCAGAAAAAATAGAACGTTCCAAGAACCAGGGAAGGTCCTTCATAAAGAAATGCAGGTAAAGTAGGCTTTATTAAATGTTAATCTTATATTTTATTTACTGCTGGTTTCCTCTGTTGGATGTCCTGTTTTCTGATTGGCTGAAAAAAAATAGCACCATAAAAAATTGAGTTGGGAACCATTTCGTATGCTTGCGTATATAGTAGTGTCATAAAATCTATCTAAAACTCATACATTCATTATTTCGTTTTCATTATCATTAGGGAATATTCAATTTATTTACATTAAAATACTTTATATTTGTAATCTTTAAGATCTGTTACCTAAAGCAAGCTAAGCTATTTCTACAAGTAGTTTTCTCTCATAAACATATTTCATGTTCTCCATTATTGATGTATTTTCGAATAAGTTAACCCATTCCAACACAATGACGCTTTTAGACATCCTTCATGGACAAAACAATTAGGAAAATATTGTCTGAAATGAAGAAATTGCTTTCAAACAGCCTTTCTTCATTTTCCGCAATGTTTTCTACCCAAAACAGAGGAAAAAATCTAAACTTTCATACACTTTAAATTGTCGTCTGCAACTCCTTTGAATTTTGAGCAATCCAAATCTTTGCTGTCTGATTTAGTCATCTTTTCGTCCGTTGTTTTTAGGGTGGTTCAACAGCAGGTGAGAGATCGTTAACTGCGTTTGTGCTCGTAGCATTGTTAGAGGCTAGATCAATACAAGGGGTAAGTGTCATTGTTGGATTTTATTGAAGTTATTTCTATGTAAGTCATCTAGTCTGTTGAGGCAATAGAAATCGCGTCAAAGATTCTCCATCATTAACTCATTGCCCCCGCCATTTTTACGCCCTTTTGGTAGAAATCATTGCAGAAAATGAAGAAATTGCTTGTTTCAAGCATTTTCTTCATTATCCACAATGTTTTCTACCACAAAGTGAAAAAAAATTGTCCGTCAAGTTGAGATTGTCGTTTGCAGCATATTTGAATTTGGATCAGTCTAAAATTTTGTTTTGAAAGAATGGGTTAATGAAAAAAGGTAAAAACAAATTTCAACATGGAATAAAGATATGGTGTACCTGTGCGTGTCATAAGTACTTTGATTCAATTTATTTCAATTTGATATAGTTATACCCAACCCTTTCATATTTTTTTCAAAATTTTAGACTCGTCCAAATTCAAAAGGTTTTGCAAACGAAAATTTAAAGTGGGTACTATTTGAAAAAAATAATCATTCAGTAGGATAAAAAAATGTGAAAAAAGAGACAATTGCTTGTTACAAGCAATTTCTTCTTTTTCTATAATATTTTCTCAATTACAAAATTAAAGGAACGTTAAAATCATGGATTGAACAGGAAAGGTTAATAATCAAAGAATAGCTAATTCCGCTAAAATGAGGCTGTTTGTTCATTTTGCACTTTTAAATAGTGGTCTAATCAACAACAAAAACTATTCATTGTTTGTTATGGCAAACTTTACATGATTTGTTCTGAATATTTATTTTTGTCTATGTATGTATTTTAGATAAATGAGAACATAACTGTACCTATTAGCAAGTCCATTGAGTACCTTGAGAGCCAGGTGTCTAATATGATAGATGGATATGAACTAGCAATTGCTGGTTATGTACTTACATTAGCTGGAAGTCCAAAAGCATCGGAGGTGGTAAATAGATTACAGGCCCTCGCAATTGTGAAAGGTACAAATTAACCACAATTTTAAACAGTTAAATTCGATAGGATTTTATAAAAAATACCAACATTATCGTAAAATTTTATCCATATGCCAGTAGTAGGATTGTGTGTTTTTATGTCAGCCGTGTGCTTTATTATTCATCGATAAAGATAGCATGTTTTGATGTATATTCAAGAAAAAGTATCCGGAATAATTACAAGAAATGCATAACGACACATGTTATTACTCATCTAAAATAAGGAGCATTCTAAAATATAATTGGGATAATGAACGTCAATTTATTACAGAAAACCTATCGTTGGTAGCGAGAAATGTTGACCTGGTCGTTCATAAAGCTAAATTCGCTCTATATCTGACGAGGTCAATTCTTTTCAGAGTTGACTCGAGTTCCGTTTTGTGTTAATGGACAAACTAAGATGTAATACTAGAACAGGTTCCATGGCATTCTGTAAAATGTCTTCTGTCGTTTGAAGTGAAGAAGATAAAAGCGAGCACGAGACTATTTTGGTCGCAAGTCCTATAAGTTTTATTAGATTCTCGAGATTTGTTGCGTTCTAATTTTCCAAAACTGCTTTCAGCCCAACTGGACGCACAGAGTAAAGAAGAATTTGTAAAAATACCCACTTTCTTTTAGTCAAAGTTTCATCTTTATTGTTTTCGATAAAGGGTTGAATAGTCGATGCTGAAGGGTAAAGAGCAAAATACCATTGCATTTTACAAGTTAAGAAATATCAAAAGGGAGTAAAGGAAAAACATGACGATCACGTGATTTAAACAAGCCAATCAAAATTGTCCACTCGTGTTGTACGCGTTGACAAGCCACACAACCAACCAATTCGCCGAATGAATTGGGTGGTGTTAAGAAGCAAGAAGTGAACGAACTTTCATAATAGATGATACTGTCACATAGATATTTTCCAGTGTTAATGTTGAAAATCCCATCGTTGGATAAAACATTATTGAGATGCTTATCAATTGATATATCGAGGGATAGCTTAGTAAGGATAGGTCATTAAGTCTAGAGTAACGTAAACGAGTGAGTCACTCAAGAAAGAGTTTCCTCAGCCTATAAGAAATAGCCTATATCTTTATCGCCAATATAGCAAGGGCCTACTTGGCGCAGAAGAGCGATTATCTACCATGCGAGAAGACCAGTTTCGAATCCGTCTGTCGTTCTTTCTAATTTTTAACCCTACCATTCATTTAATTTCCGGGCTACTACTACTTTTATATCTTGTAATCATTTGTTTTTCACCCTAATTTTAAAGCCGAAGTGCAAGTTACTGTCCAAATTTTCAGTGCCTACAGTACTTTGATTTTTATAGACATTCGTTGTAGCTCGTTTTTTTTTTATTATTTCAGACGGAATGAAATACTGGACCAAGTCTGATAGCGTGATAGACTCGACCATGAGTCCGTGGGAGAAACGTAAAGGGAATGCTTTGAATATAGAGCTGACATCGTATGCCTTGCTGACCTTAGCGTCAATGGATAGCAGGCAAGATGGGTTGATGATTCTAAAATGGTTGACAGCACAGAGAAATCCTGATGGCGGTTATTCTTCAACACAGGTAAAACAGCAGATCATTACTAGTATTAGATGACAAAATCTCATACAGATCCGATTTCAAACTCATTGCAGGCAATGTTTTTGAAATCAATTGGAATTTAACAAATAACTTTTTTCCCCGTCAAATGAAGACAATTTGATTCACAGATAAACATTAATCGTGCATTCCAGAATTTGAAAATGCAATTTATTTCACAGATGAATAGTAATATTGCATTCCAGAATTTGAAAATGCATTCCTTTATTTTGTCTGTTTTACATAGACATAATGGATTTTTATATCGGAAACTGTGTAAAACCGACCACATCATAAATATTGTGAGCTTTTTTTACCCTTGAATATCCGTCTTTGTTGTCAAACGTCAAAAATTTAAGGATTTATACTCTATGGGCCACATCTCCATCTGAATCTAAATGAAACTTGGTCAGAAATATGTTCATGTCATCAGGATAGATCCTGTCAAAATGGAAAGTTTCCAAATGCGAAAACATGGGAAAAGTCCCTTCTTTATTTGCACTCTAGGGGCAACAATTTTTTACCATTCTTGATGAAACTTGGTCAGAATGATTTCTATGTCATCAGAATGAACTCTATTGAAATCGGAAGGTTTCTTCGGAAAACAAGGGGAACGGGGCCTTCATGACAATGTCTTTGCTTACTCTAGGGGATATAGATGTGGCCCAATCTTGACGAAACTTTGTCAGAATGATCGTTAGGTTATCAGCATGAACTATGTTGAAAATAAAGAAAAATATTGAAAAAAAAACGGTGAAAATGGGCCTTAAAGATATACTTGTTAAACTCTAAGAACCAACATTTTGATGATGTTGTGTGACTTTGACTTGGTCTGAACGAGTGTTAGCTTACAAGGACTAACTCTCTCGAAAATGGAAAAACATGGAAAGGGGAACTTAATGCATGTTTTTTCTCTACACTCTAGGGGACCTATTTAATCTTTTATTTATTTAATCAGGTTGTTCGCTTAGTCAAACTGATAATTCCTTTTGAAAGCAGGACCATTCTGTTGGAGAAGACGGAAAAGGGGGGGGTGAATAACAACTGATCTCTATCAAATTATTCTATAAGCCTTTTGTGGTGCTTGACTGTTCACAAATAAGATCCGCTTTGAAGTCTCAATTTCAGTTACATGATTCTATCTTCGAAAAGAGCTCAGGTCCGATCTCGGACAACTCTGGTTCTTTAGTTGATGTACCTTTGGACTGTGGACTAGTGGTGGTTTACTTGGTAAAGAAACCGTCGCTAATATCACAAATTTGATTTTTTTTTCTATTTCAGGATACAATAGTAGCGTTACAAGCCCTAGCCGAGATGGCTTCCAGAGTGTATTCCAATACGTTTGACATGAATATACAGATTAATGGTCCCGTAGATTCAATGATTTCCGAGTCCTTTACTGTCAACACAAATAATGCTTTATTATTGCAAACAAGAACGGTACGTTAATTTATTTATCTCTTTTTATTCTGGAAGATTAATTTTCTTAATTTCTAGAGAAGACTAAAATACGTATTTTATGGAATAATCGATCAGAAAGGACATAAACAAACTAGAAATTGTCGCAAAGCGGATTAATACCCCCCAACAGCGCTTATCCATATACCAGTGCTATACCAGTAACAAAATATAGACTTTTTTAATTAAAGGGCAATAAATCAATCAAAAAAGAAATGGACCTTTGCCAAAATAGGATATACACTTATCTGACTTATACCGAGTCTTTCTGTGAAATTTGAATCAAATCCGTCCAATGGCTGCAGAGAAATTGAGTGGACGCAATTTTTATCACCAACGGACAATAACTCCGTCAAAAATCAATGGACCGTAATCAAAATAAAATACGCACATAGCTGCTTGATACTGATTAAATCAGTGAAGTTTGAATAAAACCCGTCAAATAGTTGCCGAGAAATTGAGCGGACACGAAATAGCTACAGACAGACAGACGGACCGACCGACCGACAAGCTTACTCTTATATATCCCCCAAACATAGTTTGGAGCAGTATAACTACACAAACTTTTTTACGTCATCTCTTTTATGCCATCGCTTTGAGATGGTTTAGGGCCTCTCTACTTTTCGACGATTACAGAGACCCGGTCCTCGTTTGTATCTATATCATGCAGAGTTCCTCGGGTTTCTATCCTATCTACTGTATTATTTCCCATCTCTTTTAATACTTATACTATTGCGAAAAATAAACTTCTTTTTTATGCTGACGATTTCTGTAATTCTGGTTAAACAAACTATGCTGTCTACTGATCTGTTAGGTGTGTGTCACTAGCATGTAGACAGCAAATTATCTGTTTACCTTGGCAAGATAGTCTATAATATCTGGTTCTTAACACAAGCTTCAGACTTATCCCACTTTTTAGTTTCTTGTCATAGGTCTTTTGGTAAGTCAGTATCATCTATTGAGTACCTTGAGGTTACCTCATTTCAAATTATGGGCTGAAATTTCTTTATCATTAAAAAGCATACCAGATTTAGTATACTATATTAATACCAGCTTAGGCTTTAATCCGGTATCATTACGACTGACTGTTCTGTGTGGAATTATTGTCTATCCGTGCACTTAAGAAATAAACGAACCCAACTCAAACGTATTATATTAAACTTTAAAGTGTATCGATCATAAACTGAACTGGTTACCTGTAACTAAATACGTGTAAAACATTATTTTCTGTAACGTTTATAAAATTTACAATTGGTCTTCACCATAATATACTCACGAAATCTTCACACTGAAAAGTGATTTACACATTTATGGAACAATATCTAGTCTGAAAGGCGGGTTTTTCTTGCCAAAATTAAAAAGTCAGTTGTCAAAGTCTTTCTGATTTATAGCTAGATTGTTCGTAATTAACATACTTGCTATCCTGGTTACACAACTAGATCAGCTATTCACTTTTAAACATGCTGTCATATCGTATTTTGATGACTAATCTTTAATGAATTACATAGTTACATCTAAAATCTCTGTGATCTTATTTTAATTCTAAGATTTACTTTTATGGCAATATTGAAAATAAGAGATAATCTCTTTGTGTTATGGTGTTTTCATGTCCATTGCATTGTTTTAGTATTCATGTTTATTTTAATTCTTCATGTTTTATTGTTACCATTACATTATTATAAGATATAGCAGCGACCTTCTTTGAAGGAAGCGATATCTGCGCTGCTCAAAACGTAGTACACATATCACATAAGATTGGACAAACACTACACGTGTGTTTTACGTTAACGTGACCTTGAAAATGACTTTAGCTTGAAAATGATTAATAGAAGCGAGCAGGTTCCCTTTTTAATTTAAACGAGTCTTCCATATCTATTTTACTAATCGTATGGCAGGACAATCTTTATTTATCCTACGTTTTGGGTAGCGAGACTCGCAAAGCACAAAGATTGTTCCTTATCTTGGTAACAAATACCTTAAACGATTGCTGCTATTATAACTACGATTACCTGTCTTTAAACAGAGATTTATGTCTTTTACTGTATTGAGATACTAGGAATAATCAAAACTTATGGCCCAATTCCAAAGCTCGACCTCGACTCGAATTAGAAAAGGAAACCTCAAGAAACTCTCGAGGACTCCAGTAAGGCCAACTCGAGAGATTAATTGGTATTCCGAGTCGTTAACCGACCCCATTTTCTCGAGGGAGAAAAGATTATCTCTTCATCCGTAAAAAACGCGCCGCTCTCAATGTTTACCATACTCTTAAGTAAAAAATAGCATAACGAAGTTGTTTTTCGGAAAGAGGAATTAGACATTGTTGAAAGACATCAGACATCAAAACAGTGTCTGAAAAAAGGCCGTATGGAGCGATATTGCGAAGAATTCCAACTCGTACCAAAATATAACTCAAAGAACGGAGAAACAGATGAAAAAATGCTTGGATAATTTGAAGTATCCTAAGTTTAAGGTCTAATCTCAGATATTGTTTCACATAAGATGATGTAGTTATTCTATCAAAACTTCCATCGAAAAGGAAAATGAAGGCGAAAAAATATCGCAAATTTTTTAACATCGACATCTCTAGCAAATTTTGTGTTACAATTGAAATAATTTAGTTTAGCAGGGTTGAATAATACCCTATTGGAAAATTCCGGGGAATTTACCACAACGCTTTGAAACTTTCAACCTGGGATTTATAACAATGAAACTCTGCTAAACCGAATTACTTCCTAAATGAGGAAGAAAAGTAAACAACCAATATTTCATAAAGGTATCGCAGAAGTTTTCTCGATCTTAAAGACAAGAGAATAGATCGCCGGTAAGCGACACAAATCTCGTTATTACAGCTTGATTAAAGGTGTAGTTCCAAGGTTTGGGTAGCTCACAGACGAAATGATAATAGATAGATTCTAACAAAGGAATGATTCTACTATATTCGCTCGTACTAATATTTGCATGGTGATGGTGAAAATGATCACAATTAACATGGATGTTGCATTTCGGCTGTGATCGATCAAAATGTCGCAAATACAGCTTTGTTCACACTTTCCACGATAATGATTTTCGTAACTATTATTAAAATACTTTATTTATATCCATCTCCTCAAATTTGCACAAGTCGCTCATTACACTAGCATGTCTATACTATAACGAACTCTAGTGGTATTCAAGGGAGGGTCGCTCGAGAAATATTCACTTGATCGAATTACCTCATACCTACCTTACGTCACTGGAATACGAATCCGCTCTTAGCCGCGAGAATTGTTCACAACATGTGAACAAGGACTGCACGCATCAATTAAATGTACTTATTTCGAGCAACTTGAGTCGTGAAGTTTGGCGGAACTTTTTCGAATCGAGCCATTAGTGTCCTTTCATGAAATTCAATTAAGTAAAAATGTCTATTTTAGTTGCCTAACAGAATTGGTGAAGTAACAATAAATGCAAACGGCCGAGGTATTAGTCTAGTAGAGGTTTGTGATTTTAAATTATTATTTATTATTATATCTGTCATTTTAATTAGTGCATGTATCTAATTTACGGATCGCGACTGTCAAATGAAAATTGATAGACCAATCAAATTTAGACCGGAAGTGAATTTTGAACTGTGACATTGGTCAATATATATGTGAAGGATGTTTTCAGTTTGGAGACCTAATTGTCGTAACTACAGTTTAATCAGTTTTTAATTTTCTTTTCGGGTTTTGCAGCCACTCGTGAAAATGTAGATTTATCGTTCATACAAGGAATCATTTTTTTTCTTTACGTGAATTTTACTTTTTTTCTAAATATTGCATGCATGTACGGATGAAATGTAAAGTTTTACAATTTCACTGGTCTATCAGTGTATTGTACAATCTACAATCCACCGATAATTCTCTGTAAAGCTTTTAAGAATGATTAGTTGTGCATTTGCAGGTAGCAGTTTTCTATAACATTCTACAAGACGACATGACGCCAAGTTTTGATGTTAAAGTCTCCCTTCCTAAAGAATCCGTCAACGAATTCAAAGTGGAAGTCTGTACAAGGTACGGTTATGAAAATTTATAAAATCTGAAAGTGACTAAGTGAAGATGTGCTAGCTGAAGCTATTGATGCGTCATTGAAACTCCAAAATAAGACAATGTTCGGTGAAATAGAAATATAACATATTTACTCCTCAAATTCCGGTTCCATTGGGGTTGTTATTCGTTGTCTCCACATAATCTGCTATATCCCTCTCTTTCAAATGTCTAAAATCATTAGAGCTAGAAAATGGGAAATTGAGAGCCAAAGATTTTCATTCATAATGTGTTATAGAGCCACTTTAGGAAATAGTGGTACATGCAATTAGTTTTAATTCATCGAAATAAGTTCAGACGACAAGAATGTGGACTTCAAATTGAAAGAAGTTGCAGATGACAATCCTAATTGCACTAAAACTAAACGATGACAGTCGAAAAGGATAGAAATCGTAGTGAAAAAAAGAGGAAATGCTTGTAGCAAACTATTTCTCTTCCTCATTTTCCCTGAGACCGGAATGCTTCCAGCGTTGGCAGGAGGCATAGACTATGATCAGCCTACACATATGTAGTCTGATTATAGTGTACACCACTTTCTTGTCCTTTTTAATCTAAAATTCTTCATAAGACTAATTTCCAAACTAAATATTGAACGTGAAACAATATCTATAGTGCCACTAGCCCTTTGATTTCAACGCAATTCTGAACAAGGATTTTATTCAGCCTAAAAAGAGTTGTCTTATCTGTTTTACAGGTGGTTGGGGAACGGTACTAGTGGTATGGCTGTTCTAGAGATCGGGACACCGTCTGGTTTTACAGCGGATAGGCAAAGTGTGTTTATGGGTAAAGATCTTAAACGAATAGAGGAAGGAAGTAGGAAATTGATCCTGTATTTAGACGAGGTATTGAGAAACAAAAGTGTCAATATTGTAGATTGTTTATGTCTATTTGTTCACGTAAATATCTTAACCTATCACCAAACGAAAAATTTCCAGACTGGTCCACATTGGAAGAAGTTACAGACAACAATTTCAAGTTGATGAAATTTTAAAAGTCTGTGTGTAAGGACCAAAGCTGAAAGCTTTCTTTGAACTCCAACGTTAATTCCCACCAATTACATGTATGTTTGTTTGGGAACTTGAACGTTCAAACTACAGCATATACTGTGGATTGAGAAGAAGATCAGGTATATAATCAATCTTATCCTTCAATATCCCTTTCCGTGACCATAAGGTTTGAGGGCTTTACATGCAATGGAATTTCTTCCAAATGTATTTGAGTCAGTGCGTAACATTTCCAACAATTATATGAATGTTCAAAATAAGACACGGTCTGATCAGAGTCTTCACTCTACTTTCTGTAGATAGATACCGGTTGAAAGTTCATTTAACCCTTGTTTCAAAATTTTACACCTGTCCAAATTCAAAGGTTTTGTAGACAAAAACGAAAGTCGATTTTATATGAAAAATGATCGTTCGGTAAGATATAAAATATTGTGGAAAAAGAAGAAATTGCTTGTTACAAGCAATTTCTTCTTTTTCCACAATATTTTCTCGAGTATAAAACACAGGGGCGTTAAATCAAGGGATTAAACAAGAAAGGTATAAACGACCAATGACTATTGGCTGCCCAGGACGCTAATTGACCAATCGCGGTTATCCATCAAATAACCAGTCAACCAATGAAATCAGTCATTCAGACCACAAATAAGCTTTGAACTCAAACACTGGCCGCCGTGTTTATTAACAATTTTTGTTCGTTTGGCGACTTAAACGTCGTAGCTACAGCTTACTCAAGCTGTAGTTACGACGTTTAGGTCGCCAAGCAAGTATTCTATTTTTGTTACATACTACTAGCCATAGTCTTTTTCAAAATAAAGCCATTTAAAATCGAATCGGGACTTCCTGTCGGAGTCATTGGGCAAGGCTAACGGAGTAAGAGGGCGGGACAAGCGATTGGTCAATTGTCTGTACTCCACGAACATTCGAAACTGTTGGACACTCAGACACATCTGTTGTTATTTGGTTTGTTAGGTTGGTAAAACAGAACAATGCTACAGTGTAGAGATGCAGAGAACAGATTTAGTGGCCGGAGCACAACCTGTACCAATTAAAGTGTATGATTATTATGAACCAAGTAAGTTTTTCAAATAACTGACCCGTCACGCAAAAAAGGACCATTATGAAAATGCTACAGATATCGACCCAGGTCAGACAGCGGATTGCAGAAACTGACATGGTTCGATGCCGTGTTCGCTCTTGATTTTGAAAGGTCATTCGGGACATACTCGTTCAATCTCAGACTAGACTGGTACCGCAATCGAAGTAGCATCGAAGAAGAATCGGCATACTCTTTCTCAGTGCCGTTCGTTTTCTTAAACTATGACCAGATTTGTTTGTTTGTTTTGTTTAAATAAGGTTTAAGGCCTCTTTTAACATAATTTCAGCCATATTGCGGCGGCTGGAGCACCTTACCATGGATTATTTTAGTATTTTTTACCCTAGTACCACCACTATATCCTTACCGAGATTCCATCTGCTTGTCTTATTTAGGTTTGAAATTATCCACTTATTGACTAGAGACAAATGTCGGTAAGGCTATTTGCCGCGAACGGGGATTGAAGCCTGAACCTCACGATTGAGAGTCACCAACTACGCTATGACCTCGGCCACTTTGGCCAGTAGAAAAGGACGATATTTCTAAATACCAATCACTGTCGTAGCCGATATTTCTCCAATAAGATATTCCATTGGACCCATAGAATATGTAAAGGTGTTATTAACCATCAAGACGAACCCTAAACTACGAAAACGGCCGGAAATTAACCAAGAAAACTAACTCAAACTTAAATAGTTTGCTTTGAAATTGCATCTGGATTTAATTTGTGTAGGCTTCCAAAGAATCTACACTGTACCTATTACTTGAATTAATTATCAACTTAGGTATAAAATAACAATCATTTTTTTTCCCAATAGGAAAGGGGGGATTTTTATTCGATTAGCCAATTACCAGACGGCAAAATTTTAGACTGTTCCTAATTGAAAGGACTTGCAGGCGACATATAAAGTGAAAAGTATAAAATAAATGAAATTTTAGATTTTTTCAACTTTCTGGATAGTGTGGAAACTGAAGAAAATGCTTGTTGCAAGCAATTTCTTCACCTTACACAATGTTTCCATTTTTTTCTTCAGGGGTTGTAAAAAGCGTCATTGTATGGGAATGGGTTAAGGCTCTACTTACTCATCGATCCCAAGTGTAACATTTGTTTGATATTTCAGCGAATCAAGTAACTACATTCTATGTACCAGAGGCCGTCCGTAATTCAGAAGTGTGCGACATCTGTGGAAAGGAATGCTCATTCTGTGACTTTAAACAGTAAATTAGAAAGGTACTTAGTTTATTACTAAACCGTTAGACCGACCCAACTTAAAAGTAATTACAGACGACATCTCAAATACTGTGAAGCTTTAAAAATAAATGCGAGATAGTGAAGAAAACATTGCAAGAAAAAAAGAAAATGCTTTTTCAAGGATGTGGAAATACGGATTTTCTCTACTTGTCCATGGACAAGTAAAATGTGATTTTCTACTTGTCCAGGATCAAAATGGACTTGCCCGTGAAAAGATGAAGAACAGATAGATTTTGAGAAAACATTATTTTGAAAGCAGAAAATGCTGGAACTCAGCATTTTCTTCATTAAAAACAATATTTTCTAGCCTTAGATACAAACATTACGCTTATAAATCTCTGCTATCTATTAAGTACCATTCCAGGATATGCCCCGATATTTACTTGTCCACGGACAAGTAGCCTCAAAAAATGTACTTGCCCGCAAGTAGAAAAGCCCGTGTCGGACAAGTCGGGCATGGGAATTCCACCAGTCTAAAATTTTGCTGTGTGGGAATGGGTTAACATCGTTATTTTTCAAATTTTATGGTCAGCAACGTCTAAAGGTATAAAAAGTTGGGCCACCTAAAAGCCGTAAGTACAGCTGTAATAAGTCGCCAAACTAATAAAATACTCACAGAAATGGCAACCAAATGTCGGAGTTTAATCGATTGGACGTCTGTCCATCACACTGAATAATGGAACTTATATAAATGTAAACTATGTTCATTACTGTACACCATTGACTGCCATGTCTTATTGTGAATAAAGATACTAGAGTGTTATAAAAACTTATATAATGCTAATTGTGTTACCGTTTATTTATCGTCCCTGCCGTAGCATATACCCATATCATTGACGACCTAGTTACGGGAGATAGTGCAAGGATGCAGGACGAAATTGCTGAGAGCTTCGCCTGGTTCTTTAACGTACTCGGTGGATAGCACCGTTACAAGGAGCCTCGGTTTAACGATAGACAATTAGTTTGTTAGTTGATATGGTCAGCCAGGGGCTCGAACCCGTGATCTTGAGGTTTGAAGTCAAGTGCTCTACCGACTGAACTAATCGGGCTTACAATTCTACTTTAAAAAGGTGAAACAAAATACATGTACTTTCTTTTTTTTCTTTGGTTTTCAATACCTATAAATAGTAACTTTTAGTAATCATTATTTTCATTATAATTATTATTATTATTGTTATTATCACTTATTTCTCTATTCTTTGTGTCGTATTTGCAGCTGTTGGTGTTTTGCAGTCACGGAGTACCTTTACTTCATACAAAGAGTACCATTATTTATTTAGTAGAAACATGCCGTTGGTGGGCGATGAAATTATCATAACCACATTCTATTTCAAGCTGTAGTTACGACATTATGGTTGCTCGAGGACGATTGACAAATGAAAGATTTTGACTCGCATTGCTGATAGTGGATGAAGTAAAAAGGAACCAATTCATTTTAGAGTTGAGTTTCGTCTACACGGAGATACAAAAAAGACGTGGAAAAGGTTCATAGACCGCAATGACTTCTGTACAGTATTTTACAACGTTTGACCCTTGTGACCTACGCTAGCTTCTCTTTTAACCCATTCCCATACAATCACGCTTTAAACGCCCACAAGAAAAAAGCTTTGGAAAACATTGTGGGAAATGAAGAAATTGCTTGTCTCTAGCCATTTCTTCATTGTCCACAATTTTTTCTAGCCATAAAGTTGAAAAAAATCTAAAATTTCATAAATTTTAAATTGTCGTCTGCAACTTCTTTCTAATCGGGCCAGTCTGAAATTTTGTTGTCTGGTAATGGGTTATCAAGAGTTCAGATTAATTCTGTTTTTGTTAGATATTATAGGAAGATGTGTAACTTACTCAATTATGGTGGTATATTTATGCCACGAGATAAGATATAGCAGTATCGCGTTCATTTGACATTGCGACAAAAGAAATTTTTTTAAAATCTTATTTAGAATAAAAAAAAGTATTAATACGATATCGAAATATATCTATTAAACATTTGAGCGGTCTTACTCACAATTATATTTACCATTAATGATTTTTTAATTTTGATATTGTTTAGGATAGAGTTTGTCTTTATCTTTTACGGCTAAAAAAATCCCATATGTCCTTACTCATCTAGAGAATATTTTCCTATTTAAAGATACGAAGGGAAAGGACGTCAGTGGACAAGTTAAACGTCGTTACTATAGCTTATCCAAGCTGTAGTTACGACGTTTAGGTCACCAGCTTAAGATATTTTTTATCGCGTTGAAATTATTTTGATGTTGGTTTATGGCATCATTTGAGAAGAAACGAGGTACCATTTCAAAAAGTCGCGATATTGTTTTTAAGAAATATAAGCAATCTAGATAAGATTTTCACGAAACTTTAATTTATCACGATAGTTTCAAACTATCACACAGCGATCTCGTGTGAAGTGGCAGAATTATGCCACCATACTCAATACAGTGACTGAAATATAACTCTAGCCAACGAACTTACGCGTCAAAGCACTACAAAATGCATTGTATTAAATTCTTCATGTGTCCCGTCGGGAATGAAGGGGATCACTCGAGACATTTGAAATACGAACTAACTTTTAAAAACGACATCGGCAAAGTCCACACATTGAGTGGTTTATATTTCAATAAAACATACAGCTTATTAGCAATAGGAAAACATGGAAATGTAATAGATATTTATGGCAAGTAAATGAGAATAGTTGGTTTGCGACTGTAACTACAGCTTGAAACTGTATTTACGACGTTTAAGTCGCCAACCGACACAAAAAATGTTGGCCAATGTCGGAGTACAAAACTCTTTTCTTGTCTAAAAGAATTATTTGATTGGTCGACCATCAAGGTGGACCAAAATTAGTCAGTCAAAGGATCTATGGCTCTAATAGGGACAGCATTTCTCACAAAAAGGAATCCTGAAAACCTTGTTAAAGTAGTATAAAAATTGTGTACAGACTTCTTATTTCAATAACTTCCGGATAAGTAATTAGCCGGCTATATGAATAGCTTGGCAGAACATAAAAAGAAAATAGATTTCAAAATTGTTTTATGTTGTCAACACAGAATAATTTTGAAATATATTTGCATTTTCTGTCCGGTAGACCTTTCCATGGCGGACTTGTGACCTATTCTGAAATTATTGATAACTGGTACGTAAACATTTGTATCAAACACTCAAGGATTCCTTTCGATGAGAAGTTTTATCCCTAGGAGAGAGGTAGCCATTCCCACTCATTTAAGCCTTTCGACACCTCTCAAGAAATATAATTTCGAAAACATTGAGTGAAATGAAGACATCACTTTTTTTATCCAGAAAGTTGGAAAAATCTAAAATTCCATTAACTTTAAATCCTCGTATGCAAGGCCTTTCATGTTGGAACAGTCTCAAATTTTGCCGTCTAGTAATGGATTAGGGAACACACTCCGGAAAGGAATTTGAAAAAGATAACTTTGATATATGAAGTTTAAGAAATAATTATAATGTGACGGGTCGCTGGCCTAGACCTTTGACGTGGCATTTCGATCTTTGATATCAAACTATAACAGTTTGAATAATTCCTGGTCTCGAACATGAAACGAAAAGCTAATCGTTGGTAATCGTCGTAAAATGAGCTGTAGTTACGGCGTTTGAGTCGACAAACCTACAAAAATGCTTGACATGAACGTCGAGAGTTCACATTTCACCTCCGGACTAAATGACTAATTTGATCGGTCATTTGTTTATTCATGTTTTAAAAATAAATAGAAACGCGTTACCTAGAGGCTTGGTTAAGAGGAGATGTTGTATTAAACGTACATATATATCTCTTGTTGAGTGTCATGTTTTTTAAAATGGACGGCTTTGATCAAGCCGTTTAAGAAAATGATGGAGCAATATTGTCTGTAACTTCCTATTTTGTTGTACAGAATTTAGTGATAAATTATAGAGTTCAATAGAATGTTCAATTTTAAAAAATAATTATGTAAATAAATCAGTATAAAATTCGTTGAAGTACGAGTATATTGTTAGTCCATGTTCTATAACCCCCCCCCCCCCCAAACACATACACACACACGCAAGAAAAACGCATACAGCTTTGGGGTTAGAAGTAGGATGGTATCTTTATATGTAAACAAGGGAGACAATGATGGTCCTATATCACTCACCTGAATATGAAAGCTCTAATATTCTTAAAGTTTTCCTTTTTTGTCTTTGTTAAATCAATCTTGAATCCAAAACAAAGTACTAAAACCTGATCTAAGAATGACAAATTTGAACCAGAATGTCTAACTACTCATTGTACCATCGATAGTGTTTGGGAAATATCGAATGTTTCTATCGGTAAGGTTTAAAAAAACACAAAAAAAAGCAAAACAAAACAAAAAAACAACAACAGATAGACGGACAACTGTTAATTAATACATCCCCGGTCTTTCGAAAAGAATGAACTGTTAATTCTCAACCGTAAATACAGACATTATGCAGGGCATTCTGCAGTCTGTTTTATTTTGAAGTACCTACAGCTAAAATGATAAACACTAAGATTACCATTTCTTTCTCGCTTTATTAAACGAGAGAATCCTAATCGTGATATAAAAAAACTCGTAAAGTCAGCTTGAAAAAAAAACTTTGTTACAAGGTAACTGGTAACCCTGAAGCTTTCTCCGCCTTTGTCTTTCAACCAATATAATCCTTAATTTATTAAATTTATTTGGGCGGGAAAGAGAGGGGCAGAGATAAAGAGTTTCGGGTAGAGAGAGAAAGCGAGGGATTTGGTGAATATCAACTGTAGCTGTTTCTCACTATAATTTTAGCAGTATTATTTTTTAACATATTTTAGAAGTCAACAAATTGAGGTTGCGTTTATTTGTCGGAACTTCTCAGAGTTTGCAATACTCCTGAAATACATCAGAACTGTTTTTTATGGCGTAGTCCTTCATGGATTTAGTGGTTAAGCCTCCAGTGGCTGTTTTCACTCATTGAACTCTGAGAAGACTTCAAAATTTTATCTGTTAACCTAAGCTATCAAAGCTGACGCTTTGCTAGCTTAGAAAATAAAAAAATCGCTTCTCATTAATTATGGATATCTGACTTTGAATACATTTAATTAGACTAACTAATTTACCCCAGTGTTGGGTATCTTGAACCAATATTAGAATAAGGCTGCATCGGTAGATTCTAGATGACCCTTCAATGGAAAAGTGACTTGAAAACGAGATGGGATCCAGCTAAACATCATAATCTGTTTAGGTGAGCTAGAAATTATTCAAGAATAGGAGATATTTTTAGTATTTTTTAGGGAATTTAGGCCAGACTGATTTTTTTATCAATGACTTTTAGGGACGCTTGAAAGCCTGAAATTGTCGGGATGTAAATTCAGCATCGCCGCTTTAGCCTGGCAAAAAAGAAAAAGCGATCATAAATGCGTAGTATTCAACCTAAGTTTGGAGACTAGTGCCTTTAATACTCTGTGAACGGTCGTTTTAGGAAACGGGAAACCCGATTGATACCAAGTTCGAGATATCTCGACGTTTGGGTGTTCATGCTTAATATCATGCATCAAGTTAGGCAACTGTACGAGTTGGGGAAAAGCACCGATCATGGTTTTGGTCTTGGTTAGCCCTGAGGTAACTTGTTTGATACAACATAAAAGGCGCCCTTTTATGGCGGCGTGTAATTAGTTGCAAAATTGTATGAAACAAATAATTGGTCTATAATACTAATAGTTTTACAACTGATTGCACGCAATATTCCATTTCAATACTTTATTAGAAGGTGGCTATCCATAAATGTAAGAGGAGTTACATTAAAAAGCAATTTCCCATTATGGTCCCATGATCTTTTCAGTACTTTCCGAGGAGAACATTTCAAAGTAAAAGTTTACGGACGCACGCACGCACGATGGACACCAGGCTATGACAATAGCTCCCTGTGGAGCTAAAAACAACAGAACAAAGGTTGTCCTAAATCGCTCACCCGAGGCATCTGCAAAGTACTGTACTTTTTGTATATCGATTTCAATCAAACTATAATTACCATCTGAAACTTCTATTAATAAGGACCAGGCAGTTTTAAGAGAAGGAGAATTTGATATTGCTCTAAATGAACATTTTACCAAACTTTGGACCTCGGGGGCGGGGCATTTATGACCCAATGGGTATATTTCTAGCAACCTTGGTAGAGAACAATCTGGATGTACTATAAACCAAATATAAATGCATTACAATTTATACATCGGGAGATGAAGATAATTGAACATGCTCTTATTGAGCGTTTTGCATAACTTTGGATGGCTTGGGAAGGACCATTTTTGTCCAAATGATATATTAACATGATAGATAGCAATAACGTTATGATATGTTTTTAATATAAATACTCTAGGCCCTATATTTAAGAAGAAGAATTCTTTCAAATTAAGCGATTACGAAATTTTCAACCCCTGGAGTAGAGAAGTTTTTCGATACTAAGTGAATATTTTCCTGTAACATAGTACAAAATTATTTAGTAACGCTACATACCAAATATGAATGTCCTTCGCCATATTTTTCAGAAGGAGAGGACTTTTGAAGCTCCTCTAATTGGGCGTTTTCCAAATTTTGGACCTCTTGGGCAGGGCCATGTTTTATCACAGGACTATGAATTAAGTTAACATAGTACAGAGCTGTCTGGTTATGCTATATACCAAACATGAATGTCTAAGACTTCGTAGATTGGGAGGAGAAGACTATTGAACATGGTCTAATTGAGCATTTTTGCGAACTTTGCAAACCCAGGGAAGGGATGTTATTTACGCTACAGGCATAATTTAATTGATAGATAACAGCCAGACCATGCTACATTCCAAATATAAATGCCCTCAGCCTTAAAGTTAAGATTTTTTTTCTCACTATCTCAATTTTTTTCAGTTATTTTACCCATAGTGCAGGTCCGCTTTTGACCCTAGGAGCACAATTTTAAGTGAAATAGTACAAAACCATCTAGTTATGCTACATACCAAAATTGAAAGTCCTACACCTTACAGTTTACGAGGAGAAGTCTTTTGAACTTGCTCTAAGGAAGCATTTTTCCAAATGTCAGACCTCAGGGCGGGGCCATTTTTGACCCTAGATGTTAAATTTTTGAAAACTTGGTAGAGAAGCATGTGATTAAGTTGCATATGAAATATAAATGCCTCTGGCCTTTGAGTTTCTGAAAAAAAAAAGATTTACTTAAATTTCCCATTTTCAAATGCCGCAGCAAACCAGAGTTTTTCACGGAATGAAATTCTTTTAACAACTTTTGTATAGCTTCACCCAAGGCACACCCCTGCTTGATTGGCCTACTGGTTTAGGAGGAGAATATCTTTTAGAAATCGTGGACGGACAGACAGGCGAACACCGGATGATGACCAATCACAATAGCTCAGCTCGCACTTCGTGCTAAAGTGAGCTAAAACACATACACATACTTGTAAACCGTTTCAGCTTGAGTAAGCTGCAATTTACGGCTTGAATAAGCTGTTTTTCATAATAAGTCGCCGACAATCAAAAATGATTGACATAAATGTCGGAGGTCAATACTGCATTCAGGTCTAAATGAATGACTTACTTTGTATTTCTAAATGGAAATTAATGTTTGGAAATTGGTCGATACCGACATGATGCCCTGGCATTAACTTTACCTGTATTCGGATATTCATTATTAATGTGTTAATTGGGGTTACATCTAATTTTAAAAAAATAGATTTACAAGGACCCATGGGTTACTATAGTATGTAACTTTTGGTTACAATTAAATGAGCATGCGATATCAGGTAATTTCTTCCAAATGAACGTGTGAAAGTTAATGAAATGTGGAAAAGTATCGGCCTGCTTCTCATGAATTAACTTTACCAGAAAAATAACGACTGGCAATGGACTTGGTTGCATTTATTCGTAACTGATCGCCCTCCTTCAAAACATTGCAACCACAGCCTAACATTTAAGTTACTTTCTCGTTAGAGAAAGTCGTAAAATCAAAAGTACAAGTTAAAACAAAACAAAAACAGCGAGGGGGTGCGAAACAAGGGGGAAAAAAATAATAAGATCTAATAAATCAAATATGCTAAAAAAAAATTTTTTTTTATTCGAAGATCACCGCTATACTTTCTTCATAGATTTCCCTTTTGTGAACTCGGACTATTTGTATTGAAGGAAACGTGACGGTTGACCATTGCGCCAGTGGTAAAGAACCCAGACCCTTGACAGAGATTTAGCCGCGAACACAAACCACGAGAAGTAATCAGTAACTTTCGTATTTATCAATCAACTATTTTAGCTGTGGGTATTTCAGATTGAGATGGGTCCTCATAATTTCTGTAATACTTTACAGAAGATAAAGCAAAGAGTTATTGATAGTTCCCTTTTTCCATATCGCCTCTAAAAAGATCGGGATATATTGTTTAACAGTTGTCCGTCTATTAGAAATTCGACTCATAGACACACATTCAATATTACTCAATGATACTATGATTATCCCCTCCTCCCGGCGAACTGACCCTCCTATCCCCCGGGGTCTGATACCGGGTCCTTCGGCGGGTTGTTCGGGGGGGGGGGGGAGAGGTACTTATTTTACCCTCGGATTTCGGAATGTTACCATTTCCCGAGCAGCTATCGCATAATAAATACTTGATAAACTAGACGATAAAAAACCGACGACTAATGTACTGTATAATGCTGTCCCAATGGAATAATGCTCTCCGTCGTTTAAAACTAACTAAAATATATACGCTAAAATTCTAAAAATACATATAACCGGCTAGAATGGGACACACAGACAACTCAGGGCCACCGTTAAAAAAGAGAAGAAAGAGAGATTCTTTAACATTATGTACAAATATCCCACGGAGAGCGACAATGGAATGTGAACACTGTACTCTATTTACAAAATATAATACTATTAACAACTAATATAAACTAAATAGATAGGTAATAATTTCTCCAGGACAGATTATAAGGCGGTTTAAGGTGAGTGACTGTCATATTGTAGTTATAGACCGTAACCTTGGGGGCAACATATTTGGGTCGATTTATTTTAGCGCCCGCATTCGCAGTTAAATAGGCTCTTACTTTGAGGTCATGTTCCGTGAAACAAATATATGAAAAAGTAGTTCTCCTCTTGATTATCAAAGGTGTTCATACACATAATATTAATATGTAGATCCTCACGGCCCCCGTCGCGGGTTCACCAGAGATCCAAATTGGGTCCCTGACAAACTCCCGGCGCGAGCCAACAGAGGGGAATCAATATTTGATGGTAATAAGGCATTGAAATGCCTTTAATAAATATGACAAGTTTGTCATTCAATAGGTTAATAACAGGCAACATTCAAAATGAGTATATAAATAGTGGAATTTACGGTGGAGACCTCTCAACGGAGAACAGGCGAAATAATTTTAAACTTTCCTTCTTAATTGTATGATTTGACATGTTAAATATCAAAATTTGATTTTTCTTTGTTTGTGGCTACAATGGTGTAAATCGTTTTATACTTATATGCGACTTACGACATGTTAGTCACAAACCGAAAATATACGTAATTCCTGAAATGGGTGAAGTAATGTTCCACGGACTAGAATTGGTCTCAGGAACTCTGCATTTGTGTCGTCGTTGAGCGATATTCCAAAGATTATAATTGGTATCAACAAACTCGCACTTTAAGTAGCCGCTTTCCCCGCCAACTGTGAAATAGATATTATACGGTAGACTCTAGCTAGGCGGGTCCCCGACGGCGGCAAATCTCTTTCCGACAATTGTCTACCACCAATGGGCAGATAATCGTAAGCCTATGTGGGATAGCAGCTGGAGGCTAGGAAAGGGTGTAGTGGTTGTACTGGTGCGAGAAATACCAGGAATCCATTGTTAGGTGCTCCAGCCGCCGCGATATAACTGAAAGATTGTTAAAAGCGGCGTTAAACCCCATTCAAACAAACAAACAATCTAGCTAGGCGGGAAAGCTTAAACGGCTAAATATAAAATAGCCTTGTAGCAGACGACGTAATTTTAATTAGTTCAAGATAAATAATTTAAATATTGAAAATAATAGTGGCAGAACCCTCGGCGGATAGCAGACGACTTAAATTTTAGGCTTCATCCAGAATTTTATGTTTAAATCATCATAACTGGTATGTAGGGAACTTAGATATATGTGTGCACCTGCGGCCGGATTACAAGTTTAACCCATTCCCGAACAACACGTTTTTAGACCAGTCCGAATTGAAAAATCTTGTAGATAACAATTTCAAGTTGGTGGAATTTATTTGTCTTTTGGGGTTGTAAGCATCGGGGTAATGAAGAAATTACTTTTTCAAGAGGTGCGTAAATAAAAGGCGGGATTGTGTTGGCGAAGATGATGGTCCCATTATTGGCATATTATTTTTATTTAAATATATTTGACTATTGGGGTTGAAAGCATTGTGGATAATCAAGAAATTGCTTGACACAAGCATTTTCTTCATTTTTCACAATGTCTTTCAAAACTTTTTTCAAGAGCCTGGTACGCGCGCAAAGGGCGGGTTTCTGAGGGCATAGATTAAGGTCCATTATTACGGGCATGATACCTATATTGACTCACTTTGGGTCACAGCGTTTTACTAACATCTTTGTTCTTCAAAAAAAAGCTGAAAACAATGGATTGTTTATTTTATGGTAAAATATTGATATGATAAATTCTGATAAAGCAATGATCTTATTCCATCAAATGCATATTGCTTTAAGGAATTATTTCTAGGGCTGACTCGCATTGTGATAGCTTAAAAGAAACGTATCATCTTTTTTATTCAAAGACATATTCAACGCTAAAAGTCACGACAAGAACAACATTCTCAATTTTTCAGTGGCGAGCGATTGACTAGCGATTACAGTGCTGACAGCACTTTGATTTCTGTTCGCCCCTCTTACGATGAGTATGATTTTGAATATACATGAACATCATAACTGACGAAATTTACAAACACTGTATTATCAAATCTAAGACAATCTAGCCATAATCATGGTGAAGAAAATCTCTTGATTCACTATGAAGTCCCCAGACTGATCGATGTTCGTTAGGTGCCAGTCTACGGTTTTGATGGAAATATTCGAATTGGCCATGGTCAATTTCTCAAATAGAAGGAAAATGTCATTTTTGACTGCTGATTTATAGGTAATAGTGGAAACTGTTGTTCTAAAAGACTCTAAAACATGAAAAAGAGACCGTTTGCAAATGTGAAACTAAAGGTTCATGACTTTTCGAAAGTACACCTGTTTTCGGCTGAACCAAAAGTGCAAGTTGGTAGTTTTGCGGCTTTTGGCTGTCAGTGCAGGCATTTTTGAATGGTAGGAATATGCACTGAGATAGTGAAAAAAGTAGCTGGAATCATGGTATTTTTGACTGCATTGGCCAGCTTTACATTGTTTTTACTGTCCAGAAATCAAGTAGTTTGCGGGCCATCATTTCCAATTTGGCCTGTGCGGCAACTTGCGTCAGGCCGAAATTGCGGGTTTACGCTCGGTTTTGTTGACCAGGCCGGATGTTAAATCGCCTTGCGTTTGTCCCTTTTATAGGGTATCTGTATGATTTGTTGTAATTTTTTCCTAGTATTATATCCTATTCTGACAAAGAACATGTTTGTTCTATTGCAGATTGTTGTTTGATAGAATAGTTTAGTGCAACATTCGAATATCAGGGTTGACGACAAGGAAAGAGACGTAAAACCGTAGACTGAGACCTTAAGACGTGAGTTGACAAATTTTTTTTCGTGACATTTGCGAATCAATTGACCTTAAATCTAGATTTCTACCAATTTCCATGCAGAGAATGGTGTTTTCAATGTGCCTAAAGTTATTTTTTCTTTAGAAATTCACTTTAAACAAGGGAGGTAATTTATAAAAATTAAGAATGAGATCTCGAATTGACAAATTTGTCTTCACCATATTTCCCCCCCCCCCCAATTTTTTCCTGAGTCTCGATTAAAGGGCTTACTTGAATTTTTATTTTCTTTTTTGAATTTCTGTCAACAGTTTATGGTTGAAAATAGTGTTATATTTTCCAAAAATGCTGAAAAAATCAGTTCGACTGCGGAAATTCATAGAAATTATACTTGGATATAAGCCAGCATTTCAGCCTTTGATACCTGTATTTGCATTGAGATGCATCCAAAACCTATTGAAGGTTTCACTAAGTGTTCTAGAGTATGATTTGAGAGTATATGAGTAAGAATTAGAAGCATCTAGTGGAAAGAATAGCCTTTTGTTAATGCCTGACTGGAAATGAAATTCATTCTGTAAAATTGGGCAAAATGAGCCATATGTCATCAAGTTCATTTTGAACTTTTAGGGTTCTTTTAGATAAATGGTTGCAGTGCTAGTGGTCTAAATCATCTAAAGACTGCCTAAAGGTTCTGAATTATGATTATTGGCATTTAAGCAAAAAACTTTTTGTCCCCTTAAGGTGCCAGTCTACGGTTTTGATGGAAATATTCGAATTGGCCATGGTCAATTTCTCAAATAGAAGGAAAATGTCATTTTTGACTGCTGATTTATAGGTAATAGTGGAAACTGTTGTTCTAAAAGACTCTAAAACATGAAAAAGAGACCGTTTGCAAATGTGAAACTAAAGGTTCATGACTTTTCGAAAGTACACCTGTTTTCGGCTGAACCAAAAGTGCAAGTTGGTAGTTTTGCGGCTTTTGGCTGTCAGTGCAGGCATTTTTGAATGGTAGGAATATGCACTGAGATAGTGAAAAAAGTAGCTGGAATCATGGTATTTTTGACTGCATTGGCCAGCTTTACATTGTTTTTACTGTCCAGAAATCAAGTAGTTTGCGGGCCATCATTTCCAATTTGGCCTGTGCGGCAACTTGCGTCAGGCCGAAATTGCGGGTTTACGCTCGGTTTTGTTGACCAGGCCGGATGTTAAATCGCCTTGCGTTTGTCCCTTTTATAGGGTATCTGTATGATTTGTTGTAATTTTTTCCTAGTATTATATCCTATTCTGACAAAGAACATGTTTGTTCTATTGCAGATTGTTGTTTGATAGAATAGTTTAGTGCAACATTCGAATATCAGGGTTGACGACAAGGAAAGAGACGTAAAACCGTAGACTGAGACCTTAAGACGTGAGTTGACAAATTTTTTTTCGTGACATTTGCGAATCAATTGACCTTAAATCTAGATTTCTACCAATTTCCATGCAGAGAATGGTGTTTTCAATGTGCCTAAAGTTATTTTTTCTTTAGAAATTCACTTTAAACAAGGGAGGTAATTTATAAAAATTAAGAATGAGATCTCGAATTGACAAATTTGTCTTCACCATATTTCCCCCCCCCCCCAATTTTTTCCTGAGTCTCGATTAAAGGGCTTACTTGAATTTTTATTTTCTTTTTTGAATTTCTGTCAACAGTTTATGGTTGAAAATAGTGTTATATTTTCCAAAAATGCTGAAAAAATCAGTTCGACTGCGGAAATTCATAGAAATTATACTTGGATATAAGCCAGCATTTCAGCCTTTGATACCTGTATTTGCATTGAGATGCATCCAAAACCTATTGAAGGTTTCACTAAGTGTTCTAGAGTATGATTTGAGAGTATATGAGTAAGAATTAGAAGCATCTAGTGGAAAGAATAGCCTTTTGTTAATGCCTGACTGGAAATGAAATTCATTCTGTAAAATTGGGCAAAATGAGCCATATGTCATCAAGTTCATTTTGAACTTTTAGGGTTCTTTTAGATAAATGGTTGCAGTGCTAGTGGTCTAAATCATCTAAAGACTGCCTAAAGGTTCTGAATTATGATTATTGGCATTTAAGCAAAAAACTTTTTGTCCCCTTAAGGTGCCAGTCTACGGTTTTGATGGAAATATTCGAATTGGCCATGGTCAATTTCTCAAATAGAAGGAAAATGTCATTTTTGACTGCTGATTTATAGGTAATAGTGGAAACTGTTGTTCTAAAAGACTCTAAAACATGAAAAAGAGACCGTTTGCAAATGTGAAACTAAAGGTTCATGACTTTTCGAAAGTACACCTGTTTTCGGCTGAACCAAAAGTGCAAGTTGGTAGTTTTGCGGCTTTTGGCTGTCAGTGCAGGCATTTTTGAATGGTAGGAATATGCACTGAGATAGTGAAAAAAGTAGCTGGAATCATGGTATTTTTGACTGCATTGGCCAGCTTTACATTGTTTTTACTGTCCAGAAATCAAGTAGTTTGCGGGCCATCATTTCCAATTTGGCCTGTGCGGCAACTTGCGTCAGGCCGAAATTGCGGGTTTACGCTCGGTTTTGTTGACCAGGCCGGATGTTAAATCGCCTTGCGTTTGTCCCTTTTATAGGGTATCTGTATGATTTGTTGTAATTTTTTCCTAGTATTATATCCTATTCTGACAAAGAACATGTTTGTTCTATTGCAGATTGTTGTTTGATAGAATAGTTTAGTGCAACATTCGAATATCAGGGTTGACGACAAGGAAAGAGACGTAAAACCGTAGACTGAGACCTTAAGACGTGAGTTGACAAATTTTTTTTCGTGACATTTGCGAATCAATTGACCTTAAATCTAGATTTCTACCAATTTCCATGCAGAGAATGGTGTTTTCAATGTGCCTAAAGTTATTTTTTCTTTAGAAATTCACTTTAAACAAGGGAGGTAATTTATAAAAATTAAGAATGAGATCTCGAATTGACAAATTTGTCTTCACCATATTTCCCCCCCCCCCCAATTTTTTCCTGAGTCTCGATTAAAGGGCTTACTTGAATTTTTATTTTCTTTTTTGAATTTCTGTCAACAGTTTATGGTTGAAAATAGTGTTATATTTTCCAAAAATGCTGAAAAAATCAGTTCGACTGCGGAAATTCATAGAAATTATACTTGGATATAAGCCAGCATTTCAGCCTTTGATACCTGTATTTGCATTGAGATGCATCCAAAACCTATTGAAGGTTTCACTAAGTGTTCTAGAGTATGATTTGAGAGTATATGAGTAAGAATTAGAAGCATCTAGTGGAAAGAATAGCCTTTTGTTAATGCCTGACTGGAAATGAAATTCATTCTGTAAAATTGGGCAAAATGAGCCATATGTCATCAAGTTCATTTTGAACTTTTAGGGTTCTTTTAGATAAATGGTTGCAGTGCTAGTGGTCTAAATCATCTAAAGACTGCCTAAAGGTTCTGAATTATGATTATTGGCATTTAAGCAAAAAACTTTTTGTCCCCTTAAGGTGCCAGTCTACGGTTTTGATGGAAATATTCGAATTGGCCATGGTCAATTTCTCAAATAGAAGGAAAATGTCATTTTTGACTGCTGATTTATAGGTAATAGTGGAAACTGTTGTTCTAAAAGACTCTAAAACATGAAAAAGAGACCGTTTGCAAATGTGAAACTAAAGGTTCATGACTTTTCGAAAGTACACCTGTTTTCGGCTGAACCAAAAGTGCAAGTTGGTAGTTTTGCGGCTTTTGGCTGTCAGTGCAGGCATTTTTGAATGGTAGGAATATGCACTGAGATAGTGAAAAAAGTAGCTGGAATCATGGTATTTTTGACTGCATTGGCCAGCTTTACATTGTTTTTACTGTCCAGAAATCAAGTAGTTTGCGGGCCATCATTTCCAATTTGGCCTGTGCGGCAACTTGCGTCAGGCCGAAATTGCGGGTTTACGCTCGGTTTTGTTGACCAGGCCGGATGTTAAATCGCCTTGCGTTTGTCCCTTTTATAGGGTATCTGTATGATTTGTTGTAATTTTTTCCTAGTATTATATCCTATTCTGACAAAGAACATGTTTGTTCTATTGCAGATTGTTGTTTGATAGAATAGTTTAGTGCAACATTCGAATATCAGGGTTGACGACAAGGAAAGAGACGTAAAACCGTAGACTGAGACCTTAAGACGTGAGTTGACAAATTTTTTTTCGTGACATTTGCGAATCAATTGACCTTAAATCTAGATTTCTACCAATTTCCATGCAGAGAATGGTGTTTTCAATGTGCCTAAAGTTATTTTTTCTTTAGAAATTCACTTTAAACAAGGGAGGTAATTTATAAAAATTAAGAATGAGATCTCGAATTGACAAATTTGTCTTCACCATATTTCCCCCCCCCCCCAATTTTTTCCTGAGTCTCGATTAAAGGGCTTACTTGAATTTTTATTTTCTTTTTTGAATTTCTGTCAACAGTTTATGGTTGAAAATAGTGTTATATTTTCCAAAAATGCTGAAAAAATCAGTTCGACTGCGGAAATTCATAGAAATTATACTTGGATATAAGCCAGCATTTCAGCCTTTGATACCTGTATTTGCATTGAGATGCATCCAAAACCTATTGAAGGTTTCACTAAGTGTTCTAGAGTATGATTTGAGAGTATATGAGTAAGAATTAGAAGCATCTAGTGGAAAGAATAGCCTTTTGTTAATGCCTGACTGGAAATGAAATTCATTCTGTAAAATTGGGCAAAATGAGCCATATGTCATCAAGTTCATTTTGAACTTTTAGGGTTCTTTTAGATAAATGGTTGCAGTGCTAGTGGTCTAAATCATCTAAAGACTGCCTAAAGGTTCTGAATTATGATTATTGGCATTTAAGCAAAAAACTTTTTGTCCCCTTAAGGTGCCAGTCTACGGTTTTGATGGAAATATTCGAATTGGCCATGGTCAATTTCTCAAATAGAAGGAAAATGTCATTTTTGACTGCTGATTTATAGGTAATAGTGGAAACTGTTGTTCTAAAAGACTCTAAAACATGAAAAAGAGACCGTTTGCAAATGTGAAACTAAAGGTTCATGACTTTTCGAAAGTACACCTGTTTTCGGCTGAACCAAAAGTGCAAGTTGGTAGTTTTGCGGCTTTTGGCTGTCAGTGCAGGCATTTTTGAATGGTAGGAATATGCACTGAGATAGTGAAAAAAGTAGCTGGAATCATGGTATTTTTGACTGCATTGGCCAGCTTTACATTGTTTTTACTGTCCAGAAATCAAGTAGTTTGCGGGCCATCATTTCCAATTTGGCCTGTGCGGCAACTTGCGTCAGGCCGAAATTGCGGGTTTACGCTCGGTTTTGTTGACCAGGCCGGATGTTAAATCGCCTTGCGTTTGTCCCTTTTATAGGGTATCTGTATGATTTGTTGTAATTTTTTCCTAGTATTATATCCTATTCTGACAAAGAACATGTTTGTTCTATTGCAGATTGTTGTTTGATAGAATAGTTTAGTGCAACATTCGAATATCAGGGTTGACGACAAGGAAAGAGACGTAAAACCGTAGACTGAGACCTTAAGACGTGAGTTGACAAATTTTTTTTCGTGACATTTGCGAATCAATTGACCTTAAATCTAGATTTCTACCAATTTCCATGCAGAGAATGGTGTTTTCAATGTGCCTAAAGTTATTTTTTCTTTAGAAATTCACTTTAAACAAGGGAGGTAATTTATAAAAATTAAGAATGAGATCTCGAATTGACAAATTTGTCTTCACCATATTTCCCCCCCCCCCCAATTTTTTCCTGAGTCTCGATTAAAGGGCTTACTTGAATTTTTATTTTCTTTTTTGAATTTCTGTCAACAGTTTATGGTTGAAAATAGTGTTATATTTTCCAAAAATGCTGAAAAAATCAGTTCGACTGCGGAAATTCATAGAAATTATACTTGGATATAAGCCAGCATTTCAGCCTTTGATACCTGTATTTGCATTGAGATGCATCCAAAACCTATTGAAGGTTTCACTAAGTGTTCTAGAGTATGATTTGAGAGTATATGAGTAAGAATTAGAAGCATCTAGTGGAAAGAATAGCCTTTTGTTAATGCCTGACTGGAAATGAAATTCATTCTGTAAAATTGGGCAAAATGAGCCATATGTCATCAAGTTCATTTTGAACTTTTAGGGTTCTTTTAGATAAATGGTTGCAGTGCTAGTGGTCTAAATCATCTAAAGACTGCCTAAAGGTTCTGAATTATGATTATTGGCATTTAAGCAAAAAACTTTTTGTCCCCTTAAGGTGCCAGTCTACGGTTTTGATGGAAATATTCGAATTGGCCATGGTCAATTTCTCAAATAGAAGGAAAATGTCATTTTTGACTGCTGATTTATAGGTAATAGTGGAAACTGTTGTTCTAAAAGACTCTAAAACATGAAAAAGAGACCGTTTGCAAATGTGAAACTAAAGGTTCATGACTTTTCGAAAGTACACCTGTTTTCGGCTGAACCAAAAGTGCAAGTTGGTAGTTTTGCGGCTTTTGGCTGTCAGTGCAGGCATTTTTGAATGGTAGGAATATGCACTGAGATAGTGAAAAAAGTAGCTGGAATCATGGTATTTTTGACTGCATTGGCCAGCTTTACATTGTTTTTACTGTCCAGAAATCAAGTAGTTTGCGGGCCATCATTTCCAATTTGGCCTGTGCGGCAACTTGCGTCAGGCCGAAATTGCGGGTTTACGCTCGGTTTTGTTGACCAGGCCGGATGTTAAATCGCCTTGCGTTTGTCCCTTTTATAGGGTATCTGTATGATTTGTTGTAATTTTTTCCTAGTATTATATCCTATTCTGACAAAGAACATGTTTGTTCTATTGCAGATTGTTGTTTGATAGAATAGTTTAGTGCAACATTCGAATATCAGGGTTGACGACAAGGAAAGAGACGTAAAACCGTAGACTGAGACCTTAAGACGTGAGTTGACAAATTTTTTTTCGTGACATTTGCGAATCAATTGACCTTAAATCTAGATTTCTACCAATTTCCATGCAGAGAATGGTGTTTTCAATGTGCCTAAAGTTATTTTTTCTTTAGAAATTCACTTTAAACAAGGGAGGTAATTTATAAAAATTAAGAATGAGATCTCGAATTGACAAATTTGTCTTCACCATATTTCCCCCCCCCCCAATTTTTTCCTGAGTCTCGATTAAAGGGCTTACTTGAATTTTTATTTTCTTTTTTGAATTTCTGTCAACAGTTTATGGTTGAAAATAGTGTTATATTTTCCAAAAATGCTGAAAAAATCAGTTCGACTGCGGAAATTCATAGAAATTATACTTGGATATAAGCCAGCATTTCAGCCTTTGATACCTGTATTTGCATTGAGATGCATCCAAAACCTATTGAAGGTTTCACTAAGTGTTCTAGAGTATGATTTGAGAGTATATGAGTAAGAATTAGAAGCATCTAGTGGAAAGAATAGCCTTTTGTTAATGCCTGACTGGAAATGAAATTCATTCTGTAAAATTGGGCAAAATGAGCCATATGTCATCAAGTTCATTTTGAACTTTTAGGGTTCTTTTAGATAAATGGTTGCAGTGCTAGTGGTCTAAATCATCTAAAGACTGCCTAAAGGTTCTGAATTATGATTATTGGCATTTAAGCAAAAAACTTTTTGTCCCCTTAAGGTGCCAGTCTACGGTTTTGATGGAAATATTCGAATTGGCCATGGTCAATTTCTCAAATAGAAGGAAAATGTCATTTTTGACTGCTGATTTATAGGTAATAGTGGAAACTGTTGTTCTAAAAGACTCTAAAACATGAAAAAGAGACCGTTTGCAAATGTGAAACTAAAGGTTCATGACTTTTCGAAAGTACACCTGTTTTCGGCTGAACCAAAAGTGCAAGTTGGTAGTTTTGCGGCTTTTGGCTGTCAGTGCAGGCATTTTTGAATGGTAGGAATATGCACTGAGATAGTGAAAAAAGTAGCTGGAATCATGGTATTTTTGACTGCATTGGCCAGCTTTACATTGTTTTTACTGTCCAGAAATCAAGTAGTTTGCGGGCCATCATTTCCAATTTGGCCTGTGCGGCAACTTGCGTCAGGCCGAAATTGCGGGTTTACGCTCGGTTTTGTTGACCAGGCCGGATGTTAAATCGCCTTGCGTTTGTCCCTTTTATAGGGTATCTGTATGATTTGTTGTAATTTTTTCCTAGTATTATATCCTATTCTGACAAAGAACATGTTTGTTCTATTGCAGATTGTTGTTTGATAGAATAGTTTAGTGCAACATTCGAATATCAGGGTTGACGACAAGGAAAGAGACGTAAAACCGTAGACTGAGACCTTATTTATTGGTGACGAAATGAAAGTGAGGACTTGGTCTAAAGGTGTTTGAGTAATTCAGCCCAATTTCCTGGAAACGTGCTTTTATATGAGATTCTTTTCTTGGTCTAAAGCAAGTTAAAGTTGCACGATACAGTATTATCCACAGAAATATGTCTGAAGAAGGGAATTCTAGGCAGAGAACTATTCCGCGGGTAAGAATGGTTTTCGGACACGCTATAAATTCGGATATATATAATAGCGAATTTCCCCATTTTATTTAAATTGGATAATTCAATGCTATTAGAATACATCCAGAAACTGTTTAGATTTTAGAAAAGAAAAGTATTTTCTTTTTGCCTTCTCCTCATTAAACAGTTATGTTTATATCTATAACGCGTGTCCTTCAAATTGGTCAAGGATTTTCTTTCCAAAAGTTCACAACTTTTTGAGGCTAACGTTCATAAATTATTTCGGCTAATAGAGAAGAGAAAACCAGTCTTCATATACCTATAAGAGGTTTTGAACAAGTATTGCTTAATCAAACTACATGTTTAAAAAAATTAACCATTGACCCTTTACTACACTCTCAGAATTTTAGACTTGTCCAAATTGAAAGAAGTTGCAGTCATTTTGTAAATTATCAAATTCTAAAAATCTTGAACAGACCAAGAAAGAATCAAAGTGGAAATGGAGAAATTGATTAAAAGCAATTTCTTCTTTTCTCTCATCATTTCCATAGCTATATTTCTACAGTGCATAAAGATACAGGGTTGTGTGGAAATGGGTTAATTTTGTCCATACAAAATACGGTCTTTTATTTTGAATCTATGCTCACAATGGAATTATATCAAGGAAATCATTATTAGAAAAAGAGCGTGTAATTTTAAATGTGACAAATATGTTTTCATTAAAAATGCTTTTTGTTTATTTTCTTTGCATAATACAGTAATCATGTGTAGTTTCAAATCTAAAATTTCATTGCTTTTTTTACACATGGCATAATACAGTAATCATGTGTAAGTTCAAATTTAATTTTTATTGCTTTGTTATCACATGGCATTTATTATTCACAAGAATCCATATTGCTCACAGTTCAATATACAAGGTTGATTCTTTTGATGAATTTTTACCTATTCCCACATGACAAAATTTTTTGTCCAACTTGAAAGAGGTTGCAATATACAACTAAAAGTTTGCTGAATTTGAATTACAAGCACCAAAAAGGGCAGGAAAAAATTGGGAAAAGGAGAAATTGATTGTGACAATTTTTTCTACCTCTATATTGTATAAGTGTGTAAAATCACAGGGTTGTGTTGTAAAGTGGTCTCACAGGAAGTCAAATAACATCTGGTCACCCATCCATGAACTTAGCATGTCAAATGATACTTAACCCTTGTCATGTTGAACCCGAAATATTCCGGTTTTGGCAGGTGTAGACCAAGATCAGCCTGCACATAAGTGCAGTCTGATCTTGATCTACACCTACTGCTTGTAATTTTCCTGCCAGAGTTGTTAATGAAGCCGATTTCCAAAATAAATATTGATTTTTTAACAACTTCTATCAGTGCTTTCAGCCCTTTGATTTTACAACAATTCATTTAAAAGGTAATTTATACAGCATGACAATGGTTAACCCTTTCCTGTTTTATCCAAAATTAAACAATTCTATGTGGTAGAAAATATTGTGGGTAAAGAAGAAATTGCTTGTTACAAGTGATTTGTTCTTTTTCCACATTGTGTACTCAAGTATAAAATCACAGTGATGTAAAATCCCGGTTTGTACAGAAAAGGGGTAACTTCAAGAAACCCTATACGTACAGGAATATTGCAAAAGTTGTATTTAAACTGGTAGCCCCAAAACCTGGGCAAAATATTGCATTTGGGAATATGTATTGATAAACAATCCAGTATGGCTAACAGTACCCTCTTAATACATGTGTATGAATTTTATACCCCATGGATACTGTCCATCGATACTGTCTCTTTGGATGTCTTTGACCATACCTAGAACTTGAATAAAAATCTTGTGTTGTTTTATTAATAAACTTGATTTAACGGATGAATTATTGCCCAAACACTTTTTTAACCCTTTCCTGTTTAGCAAAATTTTAGACCTTCAAAGGGTTTACAATAAAAAAAATTAAGTGGATTTAATTTAAAACCATTTATTAGACTAGAAAAAATGGTAAAAGAAGAAATTGTTTGTGAAAAGCAATTTCTTCTTTTTCTTCAATGTTTTCTCACTTATAAAATCAAAGGGATGTAAAAACTAGGGATTGAACAGGATGCTCTAACTGGATTAGATATATTGTCCTGTTGATTAAACCAATGGACCATTCATCACCACAAAGTCAATGCACATAAAACCAATTGCCATGGTGCTGTTAGCTTTCATATTTTACCAGGCGACAGAATTTTAGACTGGTCCACATTGGAAATAATTGCCATTTGGTGAAATTGCTGAAAGAAACACACTTTTTGTCTATCTGGGTAGAAAACAATGTGGGAAATAATTGCTTTTTACAAGCATTTACTTCATTTTCCATGATGTTTCCCCAACATCTTGAAATGCTTAAAAATCAGGATGGTTTAGGAATGGGTCGAATCTTACCTAGTTAATGTTTTGTATAGTCTGAGCAGCTTTCAGAATTCCAATATGTGTGATGATAAACCATCAGTCTCCAGTTTTTCTTATTAGGTACCTGACCGAAAGTCATGGTGACCTTTTGCGATCGTGTTTTGTGCGTCATCGTGTGTTGTGCCTCGTGCGTTAACTATTTACATTTATATTCTTCTTAAGAAACCTTGGATGGATTTTAACCAAACTTGGCAGGAAGCATCCTTATTGGAAGGCGCTTCAATCTTGTATACGTCTTGGAGTTATCTCCCCTTGGGGCTCCATAAAGGGCCAAAAAGGGTACATCTTTAAAAATCTTCTTGTCATGAACTGGCCGTCAGATTAGATTCACATTTAGCATTTAGTCTTTGGAGTCTTCAGGGCAAAGACTATCAAGTTTGTACAAGAAAAAAAATCTGTCAAAAAATGTCTGTGTTGGGGGGGGGGCAAAGGGGGGGGGGTACATAAGCTTACATAGTGACAACTTTTAAAAGCTTTTTCTACCAAACCAAAAGACCTACAGCTCTGATATTGATATGTGACATCATCTGGTAGACCCCTATCAATATAGTATAAATTATAACCCCAGGGTAAAATTAGCCTGTTTTCGGACGTCACAAGTTTAACATAGGCTTATTTATTGAAAAATTTCCAAAAATCTTCTTATTCCAAACTAGAGGGCCTAGAGCTTTTATATTTGGTATTTAGCATCATCTGGTGAATTTCTATCAGGATTGTATAAATCATGGCCCGGAAGACAGAATTGGCCCATTTTCGGACATCCCAAACAGGAGGTCCTAGAGCTTTAATATTTTATATGTAGCATCACCAGGTGGACCTCCATCAAGATTGTATAAATTATGGCCCCAGAATCAGAATTTATCTGTTCCAAGATATCCAAAGTTTAACTTAGGCTTGTTTAGTGAAAACTTTTAAAAATCTTATCCCAAACTAAAAGGTTTTGATATTTAGTATGTAGCATAATGTGGTGGACTCTTGTTTGTTTTTGTTCCCTATGGGCCTCTTGTCTGTATTTGATTACCCTTTTTCTTAGGTGTTTTTTTTTAAGATTTTTAGCTCAAATGTTTTAGTAAAAAAGAAAGTTAGGTCATTATCTGTGTGAAAAAAGTTTTAACGAGTATCCTTAACAATTAATGATGAAAGTTAGCCATACTAGATTGGTAAAGAATATATATAGAAATTCAAGGTTAATAAAAATGACTTTTCACCTTTTCCACATAATCATGGGTTTGATTGAACTGATGTAAAATATGTTAGAGTTATAAATATATTTGTTCTGTGCATTTTCTCCCTTTGACTCTGTTTTCTACCCTGTTTAACAATTATCTTTCAATTAAAACACACATTAATTTAGACCAGTAATAACTTATTGTCTAGAAATGTTTTACTTCAGGGCATGTTTGTATTATCAAGGGAAGAGGCAGAATTAAAAAGAAAGGTAGATGGAGCATACTTCATGTTTAATTGTGAGTATATTTATACAATCATATCTTTTCAAACAATGAAACATAACCACTTATGTAAACAATGATTCAACACCACTTATATAAGCAATGATTCAACACCACCTACATAAACAACGATACAGCACTCATATAAATAATGATACTGCACTACTCATATAAACAATGATACAACACTACCTATATAAACAACTATACAGCACCCCTTATATAAGCAATGATACAGTACCACCTATGTAATTTTTTTGATTGATTATTTCCGTTTATTTATCGTCGCTACCATTGCACATGCCCATATTAACGACGCCCCCAGTAGTCGGTTAGTTGTTACGAGGTATAGTGCAAGGATACAGGACGAAACTGCTCAGAGCTCCGCCTGGTTCTTTAATGTGCTCGATGGATAGCATCGTCACACGGGGCCTCAGTTTAACGTCTCATCCGAAAGACGGTTAGTTTTGTTAGTTGATATGGTCAGCCCAGGGCTCGAACCCGTGATCTTGAGGTTTGAAGTCAAGTGCTCTACCAACTGAGCTAACCGGGCTGACCACCTATATAATCGATACAGTACCATTCATAAAAACAATGATTCAACAACACTCATATAAACAATGGTATAACACTACCTGTACTAACAACAATACAGCACCATTCACATAAACAATGATACAGCACCATTCACATAAACAATGATACAGCTGCATTCATATAAACAATGATACAGCTTCACTTACATGAATAATGATACAGCACTACTCATATAAATAAACAACAATATAGCATCATTCATATAAACAATGATCAAGCACCACTCATATAAAAAATGATACAACACCCCTTATATAAACAACGATACAGCACTATTCATATAAACAATGAAACATCACCACTCATATGAACAATGATACAATACTCCTTATATAAGCAATGATACAGCACCCCCTATGTAAATGCTACAGTACCATTCATATAAACAATGATACAACACCACTCATATTAACAATGATTCAACACTACCTATATAAACAATGGTGCAGCACCATTCATATAAACGGTGATGCTGCAGTACCCATATAAACCATGAAACAGTACCACTTATATAAACAATGATAAAACACCACTTATTTTAACAACAAATTTAAGACTGATTCAAATTCAAAGAAATTGCAGACAATCATTCTTATTTCCTTAACCCATTCCCACTCAGTGATGTTTTTAGATGCCCCCAAGAAAAAACTCAAGAAAACATTGTGGAAAATGAAGAAATTTCTTGCTACAAGCAATTTCTTCATTTTCCACAATATTTTCTACCCAGAAAATTGAAGAAATCCAAAATTTCATAAACTTTTAATTGTTGTCTATAACTCCTTTCAATTTGGATCAGTCAAAAATGCTCTTGTGTGGTAATTGGTTAAATTAGGCCTTATTTGTTGGGAAAGAAAATAGTATTGATAAGGAAGAAATTGTTTCAGACTAGGCAATGGGCCTTGTGATTTCCTTTGAATGTTGTGTCAAGACTATTAAAACTCTTTTTCAGTCTTACCATTGTGGCTTGTGTCAACCCTTTCACTTAGATACTTCATTCAAAAAGGTAAGGAGCATATATTTGTCTATAGAATGAAGAAAACTATCAATCTCTTTCTTTTTTTTTAATACATGTAATCATCTTTACTTTTTTAGCCTTGGCTAAATTTCACAAAATTAGCTTAATCAACTAAAACACAATCTCACATTTTTATGTGCTGAAGAAATATAGCTGTGGAAAACATTGGGAGAAAGGAAGAAAGTGCTTGAAACAAAAAAATATCTTCTTTTCCCACAATGTTTTCTAACCTCATATAGGGTTTAATGCCACTTTTAACAGTTTTGCAGTCATATCATGGCGGCTGGAACACCCAACCATAGATTCCTGGTATTTCTCACACCAGTATTACAACTACATCCTTTCTTAGCCTCCAGCTGGTGGTAGACAATTTGGGAAAGGATATTTGCTGCAGCCAGGAGGAAATTTTACTTGGATATTAGAATAAAATGAATTGTAAGTAATATCTTGTATCAAAAAAGAAAATTATTGAATAAGCTGTAATTATTGATTGAATCACCAAACCAACAAAAATACCTCACATAAAGTTTGACCAAAGTTCACTTGAGGTCTCACTGTATGATTTGATTGGTTTATTGATTTTTTGATTGACAGCAATGATCCATCAATTTAGATAGTATTACATGGCTGAATAATGTACTGTGATTGAAGCTTAGTTACCTTTGTGATTAGAATGGTAAATATACAAAGATGGTAATTTGTTTAGTGTCCCCACATCAATAGATTAGGGGCATAATAGTTTTTGTCCTGTCTGTTTGTATGTTCATAGCATAGGGCAGTTGGTAATACATCAGACTCTCAATCATAACATAGAGGTTCGATCACAGTCACAGTTCTTTCCAATATTTGTCTCCAATCAATTAGTAGATAAGTGTGAATCTAATATGGATGAATAGCTGGAGGTACAGTGATGGTACTGGTGGGGGAAGTGCCAGGATTCCATGGTGCTCCAGAAGCTCTGATATGACTTAAATACTGTTAAAAGTTGTGTTAAACCCTGTCTAAACACACATAACTTTTGAATGATATATGCTAGGGATTTCACATGTATAGTCCTTTTGGTATGACCTTTCTGAAGATACTAGATCTCATCGATATGCATCTGCATTTACCGAGGTCAAGATCATATGACAAGATCAAGGTCATTTATCAAGGTCAAACTTCTGCAAAAACTTAACCAAAAATTTAAGATTTACAATTTCTTTAGTTCTTTTCAATATACAGTGCTCATATTTAGCATGAATTGATGATAGATCTTATTGATACACATCTGCAAATATCTGCAATAGGTCAAGGTCATGTGACAAAATCAAGGTCACTTATCATGGTCAAAGTTCCGAAAAAAGGTTGTTAGTGGGACATGATGTTTCACAAACATATCTTATTCCAAGTCATATTTCAAAAAAGATAAAAAAATCAGACATTGGCCATAAAGTTCGATAAATGAAAGGGCTGTCATATTTCATATGCATTCCTTGTGAGATTGTTCTGTTTATATCAAATTCTAAACCATTTGTCAAGGTTAAGGTCACTATTTTCAAAGAAAAACACAAAAAGACCTACTTTAACATTGGCCAATACTTTTGATTAGTAAGTGATATAGCTTTTATATTTCATGTATGTATTCTTTGGTGTAATAGTTTTAAATATCAAGTTCAAGGTCACCTTTCAAGGTCAACGTCATTATTTAAGGTCAAATTTCTCCCGAATAAGTAAAAAATCTTTTGATAAATGAATTTCTGATGTGTATGCTTTGTGGTGAGAATGATATCTTTTTGTTAGTAAGTGAAAGGTCTTCTGTCAAGGTCATGCTTTTCTGAAATAAAAGTTTTTAAACTTGCTGTGAGGTCAAGGTTTTCTTTCAAGGTCATATGTCAAGATCTTGTCCCTGAAATTATGGCAGTTTTGTGGGGGCATTCTTGTCTGAATAACACATGTTGTTTTGATTAACATTCTTTAAACAATAAGCGAAGGACAAAATGTTATGACTGACAAAATTAAAGAGGCTGCAGTAAACATTTTAAAGTGACTTTATCTAAGAATATTAGTATCATTTAAAGTAGAAAACAGGAAAAAAAAAGAGGAACCGCTTTCAGTTCAAATCTCTTCATCTTTATAGTAAAATGTTTACAGTTGCTATTTTTCTTCAATGCTTAAAAATATGGGAATGTGTGGAAATGTGTTAGTGATCTCAAATAAGATACCTGGTATTAAAACTTTCTTACAATGTATGTTCAGAGAAAACCATGTGATTATTTCATGTAGCAATATATTTACACCTAGACACTATTTTACAGCCATGACCATCTTACACAGATCTAAAGATAGATTTAAATATTTCAACGATACTGCCATTTTCCCTATGCTGTTGGTACTCATTTGAATCTTCTCATTAAGAAAATTCAAACGAGTACCCACAACATATGGTTTTATTTAGAAGTAAGGATTTTAGAATGCTGTTACCCCTTCTTATCTAAAGCTCTGTTTCAGCATGAAAGTGGGTCTGTATGATGTCTGTTACTGTGATAAAGTGTGCTTCAGCATTAAAAGGTCAATAAGAAAAGAATATGGGTATCATTTAGAAACACTTCTTGTTGTAAAGTAATTCTCATCATCAGGTGTGTTATCAATTCCTATATTTTTGTATTGGTATTTCTTCTTGCCAGGAAGAATAAAGACACAAAGACCAGGCCTGTATTATCTTGGTAGGTATATAAAAACATTGTGATGTCCTAAACAAGTCTCAGATTTAGCCAATTGAAATACAAACAATTAAGATTCTACTTTTAGAGAATATCTAGACATGTTCTTAATTTAACCTCTACCAAATAACCTAACTTTTGACTAGTCCAAAGTAAAAGAAGTTGCAGGCAACAATTTAAAATACCTTTTTGAATTGAAAAAGTGCCATTAAGGTTTGAAAACACTGTGAGAAAAGGAAAAATTATTTGCCTTCTTTTTTTGATGTGTTCTATATTATATTTATTCAACCCATCAAATCATTGTGTGGTAATGGGTTAATTTGTATGTCTTTAAAATTTGTCTCAGAAGGAGATACATACAAATATTATGAATGTAATAGCAGCCCAGTTTCTTTATTCTAATGTCATGCAGAATCTAGAATATTTCTGTTTTGGAATAGATAAAGATCAACCTAATCATACATCCAGTCTGATCTCGGAACTGTGGAATTCTCTTAAAAGTAACCCTGATAATAGCAATTCACCACCTAGTTGCAACTGGCCTTTTCCACAAACTTTAGATTTATGGAAAAAACACCTCCCTTTCATTGAAACTTCCTGCTATTTGCAACAGAAATATTGAATATTTTGAATTGCCATTATAAGGTTTCCACAGTGTACACCATCTATTCGCCCTTTTTAAGCAAGAATTGTTTACAAACAATTATTTATCCACTATCAGGCCTTGCAATACCTTCAATCCTTTGATTTAAATGCATTTTTCAAAAAGGATTTATTCAGTTTGATAAGGATTAAGAAGAATAACTTTTTAAGATAGATATAAAAGGAATATTACAACAGTGTCTTTTTCTATTTGCTGTTATGGTGGTCGAGAATCATGTATAGGTATTTTTTATTGGATGAGGCCGAAGGTCGAATCCAATAAAAAATACCTACACATCTTTCAAGAACACGATAACAACAAATAGAAAAAACACACTGATGTAATACAATGTATTCCTTTTATTATATACCTTTAGGACACGACATTAAGAAAATTCTCTTAAATGATTAAGAAATAACCAACTTTCCGGAAAAAATCCCGAACGTCAATACACAAAAAGGAGTCCGTGTTTAACGGTACTCGACGAATACGTTTTTTTAGTACACGCCGAATATTGATTTTTTTCTGTCGAGTGGTATTCGATAGCCAGATTTAAATTCATATCATTTATAGGTATATAATAAAAAGTATAATCTGTGTTACATAATGTATTTTCAAGAATTACCTATGTCAGAAATCAAGGTTTTGAAAGTAAGTAAAAGGAGGTAGCTAAAAAAATTACTTTTTTTTTATTTGAAAGAGTAAATAATTGGGCTCTATAGTTTATCTTTACCAGCATTTAATCTATTCCCACACAACCTTGCTTTTTTACGCAACCTAAGAAAGAGGCTTTGTTACAAGCAATTTCTTCAGTGTGCAAAATATTTCTATCCTATAATCCTTTAATTGAAACTGTAATCTGCATCATCTTTCATTTTGGCCAAGTCTAAAATTTTGTTGTTTTGGAACGGATTTAAGTCCCAGTAACTCTCTCTCCAACAGAATAATTTGTTAAAACTCCATACCAGTATTTTAATGTCATATAGTCAATATTAAATCAAAATGTTTAAAAAAAATTCAATTTTTGAAATCTAAAAGCAACTTGAAAGTATCAAATCTATGTTAAAATGACAAATTAATACTACATGTTTTTTATTATCACTTAATTAACCCTTTCCTGAACAATACCTTGTTTTAAGCTGACCTGAGCACCAAGTGCTCAAGTGAGCTATTGTGATTATATTTCGTACGGCCTCAGTCCGTCGTGCGTCGTCCGTCAACAATTTCCTTAAACACATCTTCTCCCAAACCACTGGGCCGATTTGAACTAAATTTGGCAAAAATGTTCCTTAGGTGGTCCCCCTTAAAAATAGCTAAAAGAATTGAAATCCTTTAAAAACTCTGGTTGCCATGGCAAACAAAAGTGAAATTTTGAAATATCCTTAAAAAATCTTCTCCTCCTGACCCAGAAGGCGTAGAGCCTTGATATTTTGCATGAAGCATCAGTATATTGACCTCTTTCAAAGTAGCTAAAATCATGATCCTCATGTCCCCAGGGGCGGAGCCCCAGTGGGAGGGGTATATAGAAATAAAGAACTTTTTTTTAAAAGACATCTTCTCCCAAACCATTGGGCCGATTTGAACTAAATTTGGCAGAAATGTTCCTTAGGTGGTCCCCCTCTAAAATAGCTGAAAGAATTTAAATCCGTTAAAAACTCTGGTTGCCATGGCAACAAAAGTGAAATTTCAAAATAACCTTTAAAAATCTTCTCCTCCTGACCTAGAAGGCGTAGAGCCTTAATATTTTGCATGAAGTATCAGTATATTGATCTCTTACAAAACAGATCCTCGGGTCTCCAGGGGCGTAGCAGGGGGGGGGGGGGGGTATAGGCATGAAGCATCAGTTCACAGACTTCTTTCTTATTTCTGAAATTATAATCCATGGATCCAGAGGGAGGAAAAAGTTTTTTCCTTCTTTCAAATCAGCACTAAAGCCTTGGAATTTGTAATTTAGACTTTTGGATCCCCAGTTTAATAGTCTTTACATGTAAGTGTGACCCACTTGTTTCATAATCCTAACCTTAACATGAAATTAAACTGTTGAAAGAAAAAGAGCCTTTATCTCAGGTAAGCGCCCCAGGGCCAAGGGCCCTCTTGTTACATCGTAGTGATTTTATATTTAAGAAACTATTGTCAGAAAAGCAATTTTGTGTAACAAGCAATTTCCTCTTTACCCATAATATTTTCTACCCTATAGGTTGTTTACTTTTCAGACTACATTTGATCCCTGGCCGCAGCAAATATCCTTTTCAATATTTGTCTCACATCAATGGGTGGATAATGGTATAACTAATTTGGATGAGCAACTGGAGGCTCAGAAAGGATGTTGTGGTAGTACTGGTGTAAGAAATACCAGGAATCAATGGTAAGGTGCTCCAGCCACTGAGATATGACTGAAATACTGTTAAAAGTGGTGTTAAACCTTATTCAATTAATCAATTTTAATGTCATCTACAACTTCTTTCAAATTGGACAGGACTAAGATTCTGAAAAACAGAACAGGGTTAAAAAGGTTGAAAAAGGTGAATTTAAAGAAGGAAGAGACACACAACTGCATTAAAACATTCAAACCTAGTTATTTATTTGTATTCAATTACCTAAGTGTTAGTTGCACTTTAATCCATTACCAGATGACAAAATTTTAGACTTGTCCAAATTCAAAGGAGTTTCAGATGACAATTTACACTTTATGACATTTTAGATTTTTCAGCTTTCTGGGTAGATACATTCTGTAAAATAAAGAAATTTCTTGTAACAAGCAATTTCTTCATTTTAAACATTATTTTGAAAATGTTTTTCTTGAGGGGTGTCCAAAAGCGTCATTGTATGGGAATAGGTTAAACATTTAAATATTTTTTAATCAACTTTCACTTAACTTGATTGCTGTACATTTGCTTACAGTTCAGAACAGTGTTAATTTGACAATCAGATTAGAATGTTATTGAACGCTGAACCCTACATGATTGTGACTATACGGTTTTGATTGAATGCTGATCACTTTTCCGCTCTGGACAGATTGAAGGCTTTCTGGGTAAGATGCGATAGTTCAGTCAATCCCTAATTTTGACAAAAATATAAATTGCTTAAAGTAATATGTCAGTGTTAATTTTCAGAATGATTAAACACTGTTGATTGAAGGCTTTCAATTAAGGATTGATTGCAGTTTGGAAAACGGGATTGAACGCTGAATGCTTATTGAAAGTGATTGAATGTGTTTGACCGGAATATGATTGAAATGATTGTCAAATTAACAATGTTCAATACTGTACAAAATACTTATCATTAACTTTTCTCTTTCCAAATAGGTGTTGGACTAACATCATATATCTGCTCAAAAATCATGGCCTTCAATGAAGTCAAACGACAGATGGTAGAGAAATTTCCTGATGGAATCTTTGCTCAGACAAGAAATTTGAACAAAGATCAGCTTCTTGAATACCTGAACAAGTAATGATAGCATGTACCTGTATTCCTCTTATATTTCAAGTTTTAGTGCTCTCTCTCGCTGAAAGGCAAATAGAGGTTTCACCTGTGTATGTGTCTTAGCTTAACCCATTCATACACAATACCGCATTTTTATGGCCCTCATGAAAAAAGCTTTTGAAAATATTGCGGACAATGAACAAATTGCTAGTAACAATAATTTCTACCCAGAAAGACAAAGATCTTTAAATTTCCATCAACTTGAAATTGTTGTCTGTAGCTTCTTTGAATTTGGACCAGCCAAAATTTTTGCCGAATGGGAATGGATTAAGTGGTGTTTACCATTCTCGTCAAGAGCAAGTTCTCAATTTATGGGTGGATCTCGATATAACTTGCCACATTTTTCCCATCATGTAGGTACAGTCAACACTCATTATCTCGTAATAAGTAGAGGTTATATTAAATCCTAACTTTATCCTTTCTTTATTGCATGTAAAACTGTGTGTTATTCTTAAACCAGAAAATCAGCAATACCTGTTATGTCGAGGTGTTTTTGAGCCGAATTTCAATTTTTGTCCAGAAATCTATATATTAAGCACACAATAGATAAAGGTTGAAATGGTTATTCTAATAATGATTAACAATCTTTTGACACTTAATGGATTATATTTATCTTGGATATTTGTCCGAAGTAAGGAAAGTCTGAAAAAATAGCATGTCACTGTCAAAGTATTCGTGACCATGGCAATATTTACAGCATTTTACCCAAACCTGAGCTAAAACTTTTTGTTCAATGGTTAATTTATTTTACTGCAAACTTGGTTATCTCAAGCCTTTTGCCATGGCCCACAATATCGACATAAAAAGTGTCGACTGTATGTTTGTCATACAAAGACTAAGTAGTAATATGTTCTAGGTCAAGGTCACAGTAACTGTTGAAGGTCAAATCACAAACCTTTGAAAAGGTATCTGTATTTATACCACAGCAAATTAACATTTTATGGTCAAATCAAATACCAGACAACAAAATTCAAGACTGTTTTTAAATCAGAGGAGATTTAGGATAACTCTCACATATTTGTGTCAATGCATCTTATATGGTGTAAATCATAGTGGAAAAGGAGAAATTATTTGTAAGAATCAATTTCTCCTTTCCCCACAAGGTTTTCTGTAGTAAAATATTGCAGATGCCCCAATATGAGGCACTGGAAGGATTAATTGGTATTGAGTAAAGATGATTGATTAATTGAATTGGAGTCTAACACCACTTTTAACAGTACTGCAGTCATATTGCAGTGGCTGGCATTCCTGGTATTTCTTGCACCACTACATCCATTTTGATTCTCAAGCTTCAGCTGCTAATCCAACTTGCTTTAACAATTATCCACCCATTGGTCATGACTAATGTCAGAAAGGAAATGCGCCATGGCTGGTGATCAAATCTGGGACCCCCAGGACTAGGAATCCTACGCGCTACCACTGCGCTATGGCTGCGGCAATATAAGATGAACACAATAGAAGATAGAATTTACAGAATGAAATCATAAGTTTTGCCTATAAAACAATTGGCTAGTGTTTTAAATCTTATATTCCAGTAGTAATTAAGGCCTTATTTTTAGCTCTCCTGAGCACAAAGAGCTCAAGGTGAGCTATTGTGATCGGTAATTGTCCGGTGTCTGTCTGTCCGTCTGTAAACAATTATTACAAAATCTGCGCCTCCTAACCCATGAGGCTAAGAGCTTTGATATTGGTACATATCATCACCTATTGACCCTCTACCAAAAATACTTCATAGAATAACTGTATTCTGAAAATTAGCCCTTTTCTGTGTGATCCCTGATTTTACAAAGGAATAAAGAAGGAAATCTTTTAAAGTCTTCTTCTACCAAACGATAAGGCCTAGAGCTTTGATTTATGGTACTAGCTATTGACCCTCTACCAAAATACTTCAAAGAATAATCGTATTCTGAAAGTTAGCTCTTTTCTATGTCCCTAATTTTAGATAGGAATAAAGATGGAAATCATTGAAAACCTTCTTCTCCTAAACCATTTGGCCTAGACCTTTGATATTTGGTATGTATTTATGTCTATACTTCAAAGCATTACCATATTCAGGATATTAGCACTATATGTTGGGATCATAAATATACCCAGGATTAAAAGAGAAAATCCTTCAACATCTTCTCCAAAATAATTAGACAGAGGGCTTTGCTATTTTGTATATATCATAAAGCCATGAACCATTATACTCAGGGGAGCAATTTGGGACCATCATTGACCTCTTGTTAAAGCTTGCTTGTGTTTAGTGAAAAAATAATTTTCACTATTACAAGTTGGTGTATGTGCTTTAGTGCATGAGTGAGTCGGTCTGTCTAAATTTGTTCACACTTTTACTCGTATAGTCTCAGATAGATTTCAAAATAGTAAAATTGTTCTCCATCATAGGTCGCTCAGCCTGTGAAACAAATTTAAAGAAAGCTCCAAGGTCATAGCTCAAGGTCAAATAATCAAATTGAGGTTGTCCAGAGCATGTCTTCTAGATTTGTGGATTGATTTCAAAATAAGCTGGCTCATTTGGTCTTCATCATGAGTAGAAGTGCCATTTCAAAATAAATGTAGATAGATCAAGGTGAATGTCACAGTTCAAGGTCTAATATTTGGCATCCTTGACATAATGTTGTTCCTGGGTAATTTTCTAGTTCCTTTATAATTGTTCAAACTGAGCATTGTTAATTTGGACTTGAACATTGAAAGCTATTTGTCAAAATACATCTCCTTTTTTTTAGCTCATGTGAGCTATTGTGATCACCCTTCTTCAGGTGTCAGTCCGACGTCTGTCCTCTGTCGTTCATCAACAATTTCTGTAAACAACATCGCCTCCAAAACCACTTGGCTAATTTCAACTAAATTTGACAGAAATGTTCCTTTTTCAAAAAGGTAAAATCATTACCCTTGGGTCCCCAAGGGCGGAGCCCAGGCGGCGGGTTTTCAATATGGAAATAAAGAAGGATTTTTAAAACAACATTTTCTCCGAATTCATTAGGCCAATGTAAACCAAATATGACAGAAATATTCCTTTGTTGGTTTTCTTTCACAATAGCTAAATAGACATTGCTAAAATTTGGAGTTTTGGATCCCCAGGTACAAAACCTATATAAAGTAGGGTTGTGCCCTATTGTATCATATTCCTGGCCTTAACATTGAATTTAACTATTGAAAGAAAAAGAGCATTATTCTCAGGTGAGTGCATCAGGGCCAATGGCCCTCGTGTTTAAATTTGTATCAGTTTACAATTATGTTATCTGGTGATAGATAAATTCAAGAGTAACATGTATATTACGATAATACTGTCTAACTCACAATCTGATCTACAAACACTTTCAGGAAAGAGTTGGAACTTGCCAAAGCCAAACTGGAGGCAGCTGGTATGGGAGTGATTGAGAACCCTGATCAGACTGCAGGATCAGATAATTTAAGTAAAGGTATTAAGCCAGCCTTCTAAACATTTACAAGCATGTTAGCACCTTCTTTACCTAAATGGCCTAGTGCATAAACAGCATTAGTGTCTATACAATGTGTAGAAACTTACAATATTTTAACTAAGCCATGGAAATGTGAGCCAGCAAGCAAAAAGGGGGCTCCTTGGATGTGCATCATAAGGATCGTTCCTTTCGTAGTTTGGTCAGATTCATAAAGAAATACAGGAAAGTGGACCTAATTAGAATTTAATTAAATCCACATGAATACTTTAGTCCACAGTTTTCATCGGATTCACTTCAAACCTTCACAGAATGAATAATTATAAGGATCGTTCCTTTCAAATTTGGTCCAATCTGTCAAGAAACACTAGAAAAGGAGCCTTAGGAAAATTTTATTTAACCCTTTCCCGTTCAAATATGGGATTTTACGAACCTTTGATTTTATACTAAAGAAAACATTGTGGAAAAAGAAGAAATTGCTTGTAACAAGCAATTTCTCCTTTTTCCACAATATTTTCTACCACATAGGATGGTTTCATTTCAAATGGCATCCAGTCTTCATTGTCGTCTGCAAACTCTTTCCATTTGGACTTGTCTAAAATTTCCAAAAATGGGAAAGGGTTAAAAATCTATTAAAAATTCTCGTTAACACTCTTAAGTCCACAATTTTCATTAAATTCTCTTCAAACTTTCCCAGCATGATTGAAGTACCATAAGGATCATTCTTTTTGAAATTGGTACTTATCCTTTAACCCATTTGCACACAATGACACTTTTAGACGCCTTTCAAGAAAAAGAATTAGAAAAACATTGTTCGTACCATCATCAGGATTGTTCCTTATGAAATTTGGTTAGTTCTGTCAAGTATCATGGCAAATGGGGTTTTATAAAAAGTTCATCATAAAATCCTTTTTAACACAATTAAGTCCTCAGTTTTCATCGAACTTTCACAGATTGATACTTGGATCAGGCATTAGGAACTTGGATCAGGCATTAGGAACAGGCATTTTACCAGATTCCTTAAAGAAAGCTTGATCTAATGAAAAATATAGTTTTTTATGGGCAGGGCTATTTTCAATATATCCTTTATAGTGAAAACTTTGAAGATCTTTTCGTTGGAAACTACTGGCTTGGTTTCAATCAAATTTCATGGGACTGACTTCTAGATTCCATCAGAAATTTCAATAGGAGGAAAAATATGTCTTTTATGGTCAATTTTAACCTCCATATATTGTATTCAGTGTTATATAAGTGTAATTCTAGCCTATCGAACAAAATAGGCAATTAAATACCTCTATTTTAGATAATGGACAAAATTTTTGAAATATATCTATAATGAATATTCCTGGAAAATCATACCTATGTAGTGGGGTGATCTATTCCATAAATAGATTTAAACCAATGTCCGGTTTGGACATGGTCTGGTAGCTCAATTGGTAGAGCACTCGCTAGGGGTCCAGGGTTCGAATGCCTGTCTGGCCACTACACTTTTCTCCTCTGGTTACATTGGCGCCCAACATAAATAACCTGTGGTTATCATATGCTCAATGCCGGGGGGTTTTGTAACTGAGATTCAGGACAAATTCTTAGTTGCAGGGGGAGAGTGTAGTGAGGTGATCTATTCCATAAATAGATTTAAACCAATATCAGGTTTGGGCGTGGTCTGGTAGCTCAATTGGTAGAGCACTCGCCCTGTAAGCGAGGGGTCCAGGGTCCGAATCCAGGTCCGGCTGCTACACTTTTCTCCTCTGGTTACACCTATTTGCACAATTATTGCACAAGTGTAATTTCACCCATGTTGTATCAATAGGTTTCTATAATCCTTTCCCTGTTCAAATGAATTTTATAAGGCTTTAACCCATTTCCACTCCGTGATGATTTTAGACGCCACAAGGAAAAAAACTTTGGAAAGCAATGTGAAAAATGATGATATTGCTTGTTACAAGCAATTTCTTCATTTCCACAATGTTTTCTACCCAGAAATTTGAATGATCCAAAATTTCATAATTTTAAATAAGTGTCTGCAACTTCTTTCAATTTGGGCCAGTCTAAAATTTTGCCGTCTGGTAATGGGTTAAACTGTTCTCTGTTTGTACTCTGAGCATTTTTTGTTATTTTCTATACATGAAACTTGCTTTTCTCTTCAGAAAGTGAAAGTCAGTCTGACCACGCGGAAGGACATGCTGTCAAGAGAACTTATGCCGATTTACGTAAACAGGCTGGTGGAGCTCTCTTACAATCACAAAGCAAGTTGATAAATAAAAACTTTAATTAACCCATTTCCACACAATGATGCTTCTGACCCCTGTCAAGAAAAACAATCTTGAAAATATTGTGGAAATGAAGAAATTTCTTCATTTTCTACAATGTTTTCTATTCAGGGAGTTGAAAAAAAAAAAATTCATAAACTTTAAATTGTTGTCTGCATCTCCTTTCAAATTGGACCTGTCTATAAGTTTGCCGTCTGGTAATAAGTAAAAAGTCAAAGCAAGGATGGTGAATAAATTGTCATTTTTTTTAGCCAAAGGCTTAGGAAGAGCAATACCGATGGCGTTTTCCTGTCTGGTGTCCACCTGTCCCTTAGTCCATGTGTCTGTCTGTTAACATTTTTCTTGTTAAAACTCAACAGTTTTCACAGGATTCATCACAGGAAAAGGGACATTATGAAAATTAAATAAAAAAAATCCTTGTTAACATTCTACAGTCCACAGTTTTCATCCAATTCTCTTCAAAATTTCACAGAAAGATTGTTCTAACATAAGGATAGTTCTTTTTGTAATTGGGTATTCTCTTAAAATTTTCTCAGAATGAATGTACAATAATAAGGGTCGTTCCTTTCAAAATCAGTATGATCCGTCAAGAAACACGAGAAAAGGGGCCTTATGAAAGTCTGATTTAAAAATCTTTGTTAACACTTTAGAGTCCACAGTTTTCAACAGATTCCCTTCAAAATTTTACGGAAGGTTTGAACTATTATAAGAATTGGTCCTTTAGAAATTGTGTCTGATCTGCAAAGTATCACAGAAAAAAGGACCTTATGAAGTTTTGATTAAAAAAATCCTGTTTAACACTCTAGACTCCACAGTTTTCAACAAATTCTCTCTAAACTTTCACAGAATGATTGTACAATCACTTTCAAAAGTGGGTCTGATCTGTCAAGTATCACAGGAAAAAGGGCCTAACTAAAATTCAATAGAAAAATCTTGGTTAACACGATGATATGACCAGATCTCACGAGATTCACTTCAAAATTTCACAGAATGATTGTACCATCATGAGGATTGTTCCTTTGGAATCAGGGCCTGATCCATCAAGCAACACAGTAAAAGGGGCCTTATGAAAATTTAATTTAAAAAAAATATTTAATGCTATGAAGTCCACAGATTTCATTTGATTATCTTCATACTCACACAGAATGATTATACTTTTGTAAGGATAGTTCCCTTTGAAATTGGGTCAGATCCATCAAGTAACATGGGAAAGAGGTGTATCAAAATTTAATTAGAATATCCCCTTTACACAATAAAGCCACAGCTTTGATCAGATTTTGTTGAAACTTTCACAGAATGATTGTAAGGTCAAAACGATCATTCTTTTCAAATTGGGTCTCAACTGTCAAGAAACATTTGTTGATTTTGACAGTGGTTCTGATCAGTCAAGTATTGCACAATAAGGGGCCTTATGAAAAACTTACTTAAATATTCTATTTAACACAATGATGTCTCTAGATTTCACTGAATTCACTCTGAACTTTCACAGAAAAATTGTACAACCATAAAGATGGTTATTTTCAGAATGGGTACATTGTCAAGGATCATGTAAAATGGGTTCCTAAGAAAATTTTATGTAAATATTCTAGTAAACACAATGAAGTTCCAGTATTTCATCAGATTCACTTTAAACTTTCACAAAATTATTAAACCATCATTAGTATGGTTCATTTTGAAATTGGATCTGATCAGTCAAGAACATGGGAAAAGATACATGTACTTTATTGAAATTCTATTACAAATTCTATGTCCGGCGTCCGTCTGTCCGTCTATGTGTCCTTAAACAATTATTAAAAAATCTTCTCTTCCTAAACCATAAGGCCTAGAGCTTTAACATTTGGTATGTATCATCACCTTTTGACCCTCTACCAAATTACTTCAAAGAATTACCATATTCTGAAAATTAGCCCTTTTCTGTGCGATCCCTGATTTTACAAAGGAATAAAAAATAAAATCTTTTAAAATCTTCTTCTCCAAAAAAACCATAAGGCCTAGAGCTTTTATATTTGGTATGTATCATCACCTATTATCCCTCTACCTAAATACTTCAAAGAATTACCGTATTCTGAAAAATTGTCCTTTTCTGTGCGATCTCTGATTTCACAACAGAATAAAGAAGGAAATCTTTGAAAATCTTCTTCACTCAAACCATAAGGCCTAGAGCTCTGATATTTGGTACATATCATCATCTATTGCCCCCTTACCAAAATACTTAAAAAACAACTGTATTCTGAGAATTAGCCCTTTTCTGTGCAATCCCTGATTTTACAAAGGAATAAAGAAGGAAATCTTTTAAAGTCTTCTACTCCCAAACTATTAGGCCTAGAGCTTTTATATTTAGTATGTATCATCAATTATTTACCCTCTACCAAAATACTTCAAAGAATTACTGTATTCTGAAAATTAGTCCTTTTCTGTGGGATCCCTAATTTTTTTATAGGAATAAAGAATGATATCTTTGAAAACCTTCTTCTCCTAAACCATAAGGCCTAGAACTTTTGTATTTGGTATATATTGATGTCTATACCTCGAAGCATTACCATATTCAGGAAATTAGGGTTATATGTTCGGATCATCAATATACCTAGGATTAAAAGAGAAAATCCTTAAACATTTTCTCCAAAATAATTAGACAGAGAGCTTTGCTATTTTGTATATATCATTAATCCATGAACCATCATACTCCGGGGAGTGATTTAGGACCATCATGTTCCTCTTGTTTCTAATTCTCTTCAAACTTTCACAGATTGATTGCATGATCCTAAGAATTTAATCTTATTAAAATGGTTAAGGTCAATAAAGTATCACAGGAAAAGGGGCCATATGAGAACTTAATTGAAATATCCTTGTTAAAACAACAAAGTCAACTGTTTTATTGAATTCTCTTCAAAGATGCATGGAATAATTGTGGCATCAGAAACAAAGGAAAAGAGGCCATATAGATTATAGTCCAAAACATTCTTGTCTATGTTATGAAGTTAACAATAACTATCAGATTGTCTTTAAAATTTCACAGGAAAATTGTTGGGTCATGAGGAAAGTTCCTTTCAGAAATGAAGTTGATCCATCAGAAAACACAGGAAAAGGGGCCTTGTTGATTTTAATTCAAAACAATCCTGTATATATAATTAAGTCCATTATTCTTATTGGATTCTGTTGAAAATTTCACAGGATAATTGTAGGGTCATAAGGAAACTTCCTTTTGGAAATGGAGTTGATCTATCATGAAACACAGGAAAAGGGGCAGTAAGTATTGTTGTTCAGAATAATAAAGGGGTTAAAGTCCAATTTGTTATTTTATTTAAAGCATTTTTCTTTAATCACTTAACTCTGTTAAACATCAGATTACTTTAAGGTATAACTTGATAACTAGTAGAGTGTCTCTGCCCTCATGGGCCTCTTATTTTCATTTCCCACAATCTTTTCAACACCAAAGACGATGATTTTTAAAATTCACCAACAAAAAAATTGTCATCTGCAACTTTTTTATGTTCAGACCAGTCTAAAATTTTGTTGTCTTGAAAAGTAATAAATAGAATTTTTTAAAACTATAACCACAATTGTCAATCAAAAATTCAATTGACCTATCAGGTGATTCATTTAGAGGATGTTTACCTCTGTCAATTTTTTTCAAGCATTTTTCTTGGTTTGGTGACTTAAACATGAAATATACAGCTAATTCAAACACCAACCAATTACTTTTATTTGTTCAACCCTTTCCTGTTTTTCTAAATTTCAGTCTTGTCCAATTTGAAAGAAGTTGCAGATGACAATTAAAAGTGAGTGCTATTCAAAAAGTAACCAGCCAACAGGGTAGAAAATATTGTGGGAAAATAAGAAATTGCTTTTCACAAGCAATTTCTTCTTTTCCCGCAATTTTTTCTGCGATATAATATCACAGTGACGTAAATACAAGAGATTTTGCAGGAAAGGGTTAATTTTCCTGACGATAAATACAGCAATCTGACATGGTTTCATACCTCTGTAGAACCTGTTAGCAGGGCCTGGCTAGCAATCGATCAAGTATTTCCTGTAGGTTATACATGAGGAGATTTTTGCATGAGCTATAAATGTTTTTTACAGATACCTCACCCCAGCCCATCAACAAAAATCCTGACAAAGAATCTTTTATAGATGATCCTCCTTCCAAACTTAAAAGTAAGAAAATGTTCCTTATTCTTTTACGGTACAGATGGTTGGGGTACTCAGGTGAGCTTTTGTGATACTTGTATGTCCATTGTCAACAATCCAATAAGAAAAGCAAAATCTGTAGAATGTCCCTTTAGTTAGCTTATATGAGCACAACAGGTTCATGGTGAATCTTTGTGATATTTGAATATCTGCTATGTGACAATAATTCATTGTTACCACTCTCTTGTGAAATTGTGTTGCTACAAAGGATTAATTTTATTGGGCTTACGTAACACTACTTTGTACTGTATTTCACTGATATCGACATGGCTGGTTGATCTAACCATGGGTTCATGTTGATACTAAAACAAGGACCAACTCTACTCTTGGTCTGAGCTTAACCCATTCCCAAACAATTCCTCCTATTTATTCCCCTAAAAAAACACCTTTTGAAAACACTGTGGAAAATGAAGAAAGTGCTTTTTAAGGCAATTTCTTTGTCATCCACAATGTTTTTTTCCAAAAAGATAAAAAAATTGTAAAATTTCATCAACTAAATATTGTTATTAGCAATTTTTTCGCTCACCTGAGCACGAAGTGTTTTTAAACAACATCTCCCCCAAAACCACTGGGCCAATTTGATCCAAATTTGGCAGAAATGTTCCTGAGGTGGTCCCCTTTGAAAATAGCTAAAAGAATTGAAATCAATTAAAACTCTGGTTGCCATGGCAACAAAAGTGAAATTTTAAAATAATCTTTAAAAATCTTCTCCTCCTGACCCAGAAGGCGTTGAGAGGGGGGGTTATAGGCATAAAGCGTCACTTCTTTCTTATTTCTGAAATTATAACCCATGGATTTCTTCCAAATTGCCCTAGAGCCTTGGAATTTGTAATTTAGACTTTTGGAACCCCAGGTATATAGTCTATATATGTAAGTATGGCCAACTTGTACCATAATCCTAACCTTAACATGAAGTTAGACTGTTGAAAGATCTCAGGTGAGCGCCCCAGGGCCAACAGCCCTCTTGTTTCAATTTGGATCAGTATGAAATTGTGTTTTGTTGTAATGGTTTAAAACTGCCTTTTCAACTAAGTCACTATTTATCAATCACTGCTAGGTGAAATACAAATGACATATGTTGAATGACTTTCTATCTTTAGCAAGAATATTGCCTAAGCAGGGGATCAGGGTTGACATTGCAGAGTTTTACTGACCAAGCTAACTCTCTAGCTAGCTTCAAAAAATATCCAATAGCAAGAGGTTTGTCTAAGCATGGGCAAATTTAGACTAAAATCATAATTCCTCAACAAAGCCTTATGTTGTTGGTATTCATCAGAATCATCTCAAGGAATCGATTCTAATGATTTCTCTCAACACAAGATTTGTCTAAGCATTGTTGAAATGAATGAATCCAAAATACTTTCTCCATCTGGATCTTAATATCTTAATTTCCCAAGATATTCTATTTGTCTAATTTACCAGTAATGTTTTAACCCTTGTCATGCTGATTCCAGAATATTTCAGTTTTGGAAAGATGTATAAAAGATCAGCCTGCACATAATTGCAGTCTGATCTTAGTCTACACTTCCTGCCTTTTCAAACAAGAGATTTTTATATGAAACTAATTATAAAAAGAAGTATTGATGATTGAGCAAAAAATACTACAAGTGCTTTCAGCCCTTTGATTTTAATGCAAATCTGAAAAAGATTTTATTCAGCTTGAACAGGGTTAATATGTGTTTAACCTATATTGTGTTTAACATAAGTCCACCTTTTCATGCACTCTTAAAAAAATAGCTAAGGAAAACAATAGATTCCTTCATTTCTCACAATGTTTTCTATGCTATTTGACATAAATTTTACAATTTAAGCCTATTTTGAATTGTCCACTGCAACCAAGAATCTTTAAAGTTAAACCAATCTTAGTTAGAAATTAACCATATATAAATAATTCTAAAATTCTAGTATGAATTAGAAGCTATGAAATATTGTGGGAAGGGGAAAAATGTATGAACAATCAGATTTCCTTTCTATATGCCAGGAGGGCCTTCTGTTATGGCGCAGGTCGTCCATCCGTTGGTCTGTCTGTGTCCATTAGCAATTGCTTATGTACACAACTCCTCCTGGTGAATTGAATGAACTGAAACTTTCTAGAATGTAACTCTATGATGTCTAGTTGTTCATAAGACATTTGAAATTCAAATCACTCTAGTCGTTCTTGAATCATCTGCCCTTGAATTGAAAAAAAAAATCACTGTATTTCTTGAGTGTGCAACTTCTCCTACAGTATCAATGGGAACAAACTGAAACTTGCTACAATGTATCTCTTTAATGTCTAGTTGTACATAAGACTTTGAAATTCAAATTCAAAAGTCGTTCTTGAATTTTCTTCCCTTGAATTAAAAAAAATCACTATATTTCTTGTGTCCCTAACCCCTCCTACATTATTAATGAGACGAACTGAAACTTACCACAATTTATCTCAATGATGTCTAGTTGTGGATAAGACGTTTGAAAATCAAATCACTCTAGTTGTTCTTGAATCATCTTGAATTATCTGCACTTTAATTGAAAAGAAATCACTATATTTCATGTGTGTGCCACTCCTCCTACAGTATAAATGGGAACAAACTGAAACTTGCTACAATGTAAGTGTATGATGTCTAGTTGTGCACTGTAGTCCTTCTTCAATTGTCTGCTCTTGAATTGAAATAAATCACCATATTTTTTGTGTGCCTAACTCCTTCTACAGTTTCAACCAAAAGAAGTTGTAACTTTGCATATAGAATCTGCATTGTCTCTAGTGGTACATTAAAACCTTTGAAATTAAGTTAAGTTTAGTTCTTCATCAATTATCTGCCCTTGAATTGGAAAATTGCCTAATTTCTAGTGTTAGCAACTTTTCAAATGGTTATAACTTGTGCCTAGTGTTGACTGAAAATGATTAAGATTTACTACTTTGATTCTCCATAATGTGTACTTGTGCTTGAGACCTTTAACATTTTATCTTTCCAGTAATTAATGAATTGTCTCCCCTTTGTTTATGGAATTGCTTAATATTATCGGGTTTTTTTATGCCCCTACCACTTAATGGGGGGGGGATATAGATTTGCATTTGTCCATCCGTCCTCCTGTCCGTCCCGAAATTGAATATCTATGAAAGTATGATAGCTATCGACTTGAAATTTCATAGATAGATAGACCTCATTGAGGATAAGTGCAGTGCACAAGAACCACAATTCTTGCTTGCATAATTTTGGAGTTATTACCCTTTGTTATTTTAAAGACTTACATTTTGTCCGGGGCATATCTCTGAAAGTATAATAGCTATCAACTTGAAACTAAATACATGTAAGTGGATAGACCTCATTAGGGAGAAGTGAAGTGCTCAAGAACCACAACTCTTGCTTGCATAATTTTGGAGTTATTGCCCTTTGTAATTTTTAAAGACTTACATTTTGTCCAGAGAAATCTCCGAAGGTATAATGGCTATCAACTTGAAACTTCATAGATAGATACACCTCATTGAGGATAAGTGCAGTGCACAAGAACCACAACTCTTGCTTGCATAATTTTGGAATTATTGCACTTTGTTATTTTAAAGACTTACATTTTGTCTGGGGCGTATCTCTGAAAGTATAATAGCTATCAACTTGAAACTTCACAAGTGGATAGACCTCAATGAGGAGAAGTGAAGTGCTCAAGAACCACAACTCTTGTTTGTATAATTTTGGAGTAATTGCCCTTTATTATTTTAAAGACTTACTTTTTGTGTGGGGCATATCTCTGAAAGTATAATAGCTATCAACTTGAAACTTCACAGGTGGATAGACCTCAATGAGGAGAAGTGCAGTGCACAAGAACCCCTACTCTTGCTTGCATAATTTTGGGGTTATTGCTGTTTGTTATCATCAAAGCTTCGGGTGGGGGCATCTGTGTCCTGTGAACAAAGCTCTTGTTTTATGTGCAATGTGACCTATAGTTCTGTTAATACAAACAGTGTTTCACAGTCACAAATATAAGTATTGAAATAGTGCATAGGTCAACCACAACTCACATTAAAAAAATTGTTATATTTTAAGGTAGGATAATCATTCTAGATACAATAGACATTCCAAAAGTGAAAGTTCCAACCCTGCTCAGCCTACACAATTTGCACAGTCTCACTACATTGAAACTTTTTACACTTTCCAGGTTTTCCTGGGCGGCACTCATCCTTTCCGACAATTTGTCTCTCACCAATGGGTCGATAATCGTAGACCTATGTGGGATAGCAGCTGGAGGCTAGGAAAGGATGTAATGGTAGTACTGGTGTGAGAAATACCAGGAATCCATTGTTAGGTGCTCCAGCCTCCGAGATATGACTGAAAGATTGTTAAAAGCGGCGTAAAACCCCATTCAAACAAACAAAATCTTGTAAGAACAGTCACAAATGTATTCTTTGGGATACTGCCATTTTGTCGATTTCAAGTTTAATCTTATCTGTCAAGGTCAGTTTTCAAGGTCAATTTTATCATAAAAACTTATAGTAAAATATAATATTCCACTAACAAGCCTCTTTGAGCGTATATGTGCTGCTCTGCAAAGCTCTTGTTCCTCAATAATTCATTTGATTCAAATAATTGAAGTACATGGATATGTCCAATGCCCATTTTTTGTTAGCTCCACAGGCTGAAAGCCAGCGGGCTATTCTCATGGCATGGTGTCTGGTTATCTGACCGTCTGTAAACTTTTACTTAAAAATCACGTCAGAAAGAACTGCACAGAATTCAACCATATTTCACATAAATGATCCTTGTATGACCCTTAATCAAATTTTTTCAAAGAAGTTAGATTAGATGAATAGCATGGCTTTTATGGCGGGCTAATTTCCATGCATGGTGAAAGTTTTAAAAATTCTTCTTCTCAGAAACCAGTGGTTGGATTTCAACCAAATTTCACAGGCATGATCTTTTGATGACCCTTTATCAGATTCCTTCAAAGGATTATGATAGGTTGAAAATATGGTCAAAGCTTTGGATTCCATCGAAATTTAACGGAAATGATCCTTAGGTGACTCTTTGTCAGATTCTTTCAAATAATTTGATCGGTTTAAAGACATGACTTTTATGCTTGTGGCTTATGTCCATAAATGTTATACAGTAAAAAATTTGTTAATACCTTTTCATTTGACTAAGTAAATGAATATTAAATAACTTGACTTCACTTTACATAACCTAATTTCACTTTTGATATTCAGTCAAAAGTTTGAAATGCTTCTCTAGAACTATTTCAAAGATGTCAGTAACTAGATTTATTTGCCAGATATTGCATAGATGATTCAGTTCATATTGAATTCCTGAAAAGAATATTTGCTAAATCAGTACAATCATGCCTGTGGAGCAATACATGCACTCAAGCACTTATAGTTTATGTACCTGATTAAAAAGATCGAGGTAATATTTTTTACTGGTGTCTGTCTGTCTGTCTGTGGAAAGCCATAACCAGGTGAGCAAACATTTTCCAGTTACTCTTGAATATATAAACATATTTCAACTCAATCGGGCTTTGGAAAACAGCTATGGGAAACATTGTTAAGAATTAAGAAATTGCATGTACCTAGCAATTTTGTCATAATCAATGAAGCTTCCTACCCAGAAAACAAAGATTTTTAAAATGTCACCAACTTGACTATTTCATTAGTAACTTCTCTGAATTTGGATAAGTCTCAATTCTTATGGTTTGTCATGGGTTAAGCTATCATGTACATTTGTAAGGGTTCATTGCAATACTGTTCTAGAAGGTTACATGATGTACAGACAATTTAAACAGTACCACAATTAACCCTTGATTTGGCACTTAGGTACAGGGCTCCCATGCGTCAGGAAAAGTCAGGGAAAAATGGAATTTTGTAAAAGTCAGGGAAATGTCAGGGAATTTTGATGAGTGTCAGGGAAATTTGAAAAATATGGCAAAAGTCAGAGAAATGGCAGGGAATTTTGAACAGACTGTCAGGGAATTTTTCATTGGAGTAGTTTTCAAGGCTAAGGCAGTTTCTTATGTTTTTGGCTTAAATTGCTAAAAGTACTGATTTCCAATTTAGATATTTATTTAAAAAAAAAATAGATACCAAAGGGATTGGCACCCCTTGGCACCCCTTGCCTCCTGAGCAGTATGGTGGTTTCTGTTATAGTTAAAGTTTTGTTGTTCACAGAATTGTGTTCAACATTATTAGAATATCAATGAAGTGATCATACCAGATGTTGTGACAGGGAAATATGGTGCACACTAAGGGTAAGAAGGATGCAGTCATTATTTAAAATGTGTATAGCAATGGTAATTCTTTGATAAAATTGTTAAGGAAGAGGGAAACATTGGTTGAAACATCGATAAAATGTCAGGGGAAAATCACTTTCTTGTCAGGGAAATGTCAGGGAAATTTGGAATTGCCAGAGCATGGGAACCCTGAGGTAGTTTATGTCATTAGGCATTCAGTGCAAGGTCAAGGTTAGACTATAAACCTTTGTCTTTTAACCAAATCACACACAATGACCCTTTTTGACACCTCTCAATAAGAACAAGTAGGTAAAAATTGTGAAAAGAGCAGTCAGAGATAGATTATGCTTACCAAATTTAGCCCTGTCACAAAGAATATAAAATAAATAGGGTAGAAGGTTCTGACAAACAGACAGATGAATGAAGGATGGAAGGATGGGTGGACAGACAGACAAATAGGTGGCTATATTCTTGCAGTTATGGGAGTTTAAAAGTGAATTTATTCATTTCCCATGTTTCTACTGGGAAATTTGAGAAAACAAATCTAAAGAATCTAAAATTTAATTCGGATCTGTCTTAAATTCTACTCTCTGGTAAGGGTTAAATGTAATCTAAACCCTTTTTTTAAAAAATTTCAGACTGATCAAAATCAAAAGAGGTTGCAGAAAACAATGAAAATTGGATGCAATTTGAAATTTAACCATCCTATGTGGTAGGGAAAAATGTGGGAAAAGAAGAAACTGCTTGTCAAAAGCAATTTCTTCTTTTTCCACAATGTTTTCTCAAATATAAAATCATAGCGATGTAATATCCCGGTTTTGTACAGGAAAGGGGTTGAGATATCTAGAAACTTGACAATTTTATTGACCTCAGTACCATTTATTTTACCATTGTCATATTTGGTATGCAAGTAGATACTGCCTGCATGCATTTAATTTCAGTTGTCAAGGTCAGATTTTTATTATCTTTATTTGTAAAAAGTTAATTTTGAATACTGTCTTTACATGTATACCTGTATACAAAGTTCAGTGTCCATACTTGGTAAAACACATATGTATATGACAAAGTCAAGGGGACCTTCAGAAAATGTCTCTTTCATGAGGGCACATGTGTTTCTCGAACACATCTTGAATCTATTTTGTTTCTTTTCAGCTGGCAAAAAGACAAGATACGGAGATGAGATGGAGTGATATCTGTGTTTTGTGTGTTCTGTGTTAAAACTCACAAACTTTTCCCTTGATGTGTTGAAATATGTCATATGAGATTTTTTTACAGTAGGCATTGATATATCCAAGGCTATAGTGTAGACTTGAATCTGACAGTAAATATCTGTATCATCTGGCACTTGTTCAACAGGGGAAGAATAGGGAATAAAATGAAATTTGTGATAAACTGTTTTGCCACTGGAAAGAAAGATTGTTTTACTGCAGTCAGTCTGTCCTTATGTTTGTCTGTGGAAAATTTAACATGGTCACATGACATTTTGATACAACTAAAAAACTGTCTAAGTCACAATAACTATAAAGAATTATTACATAGATAACTTATATCAAGTCCTGTATATTGAGGTATATATGTCTGAGGTCAAGGTAAAAAAGAAGGTCATATTCCCCCCAAAATAGCTATTATGGAGAAATTTGTTTACGAAAGACATATTGTATTGTTTAATTTCATTCCTACAGTATTCTGAATCAACTTAGTAAGAAATGTGTTACTTTGAACCCAGACATATGTGTAGAGAGGTGTGAGGGTGAAGGGTTCAAAGCCTTGTTGCCTTTTTGTAGCTCACCTTAGCACAAAGTGCTACAGGTGAGCTATCGTGATGGCCCAATGATTGGCGTCTGGTGTCAGCAGCGTGCATCTGTCAACAATTTCTTTAAACATCTTCTCCTCCTGAACCAAAATACCAAAATAAGGGGAAAATATGAAATTCTCTGAAACCAGAAGACTGAGAGCTTTGATATTTGGTATGCAGCACCTCTATCAAGTTTGTTCAAATGATGCCCTTTGGGTCATATTTGGGGCTCTGCCTGGGCACACCCCATTTTACAATGAAACAAAGAAAGAGAAATTCATAAATCTTCTACTCTGCAACCAGAAGACTGACAGCTTTTATATTTGGTATGCAGGAGTTCATATGGGGACCTCTATCAAGTTAGTTCAAATGATGGCCCTTTGGTCATATTTGGTCTCTGCCTGGGCGCCCAATTGTACATTGAAACAAAGAAGGAAAACACTAGAAATTATCTTCTCTGAAACCAGAAAGCCTAGAGCATTGATATTTGGTATGCTAGAACTCATTGGGGACTGCTATCATGTTCGTTCATATGATGCCCCGTGGGTCATATTTTGGCTCTGCTTGGGGTCATCGTAATTTAACAGAAACAAAGAAAGAAAACTTTGGAAATCTTTTCTGAAACCAGAAAGCTTAGTGTATTGATATTTGGTATCTAGAATCTACAAGTCAATCTGAACAGATTTTGTTTATGCAAACCCTTTGGGCTATAGTTGGGCTCAGCCCAGCTGCACCAAATTTAAACATAGAAACAAAAAAAGAAAAATTCTTCTCTGAACTGAGAAAGCCTAGAGCATTGATATTTGGTATGTAAAACCTACTAGTGAACATTTAAAAGATTTTTCATGTGTTTACCCTTCAGATGTATTTGGGCTCTGTACAAAAGCACCCTATTTTTAACATAGAAACATAGTAGAAAATCTTAAAGAACCAAACCAACCCCACACCCTATTTTAATTTTAATTCACAGTTTAGGTCATTAACCCAAATCTGCCTTACAATGTACATGCTACTTTTCTTGCACAAAAACCTGAATTTTCATAAAAATGTCTTCGTTTCTGATTTCATATTCAAGATTTTGTTAACAGGTGACTTTTGGCCAAACGTAGGTCTTTAGTGCTTTGATTACTTCTGCGATCATTGACTCAGGTGAGCACTTTAGGATCAATGGCCCCCTGGTCATACCTTTTAACCCATAACCAGATGACAAATTTAGACTAGTCTAAATTAAAATGAGATGCAGATGACAATTTAAAGTTTAAGAAATTTTAGATCTATTCAACTTTCTTAGTAAAAAACATTGTAGAAAATCAAGAAATTGCTTGTTGCAAGCATTTTTGTACGCCCGTTGAAGACGGGACGTATTATGGGATCACCCGTGGTGTCCGGGCGTCTGGTTTTCGGGCGTCCGGCGGTGTCCACTTCTTTGTCTGAAGCATAACTCTGTCACCTTAAGTCCGATTGACTTTAAACTTGGCAGTTATATTCTTCTCATCAATACGGAGTGCAGTGCTCAATAACCATAACTCTACCTGGCCTATTTTTCGAGTTATTGCCCTTTGTTGTTTTTCATACTTGAATCTTGTCTTGAGTATATCTCTAAAAGTATAATTGTTAGGATCATGAAACTTCATGGGTGTATAGATCTCACCAAGGGGGAGTGCAGTGCACAAGAACCATAACTCTACCTTGCCTATTTTTTGAGTTACTGCCCTTTTTTGTTTTTCATACTTGAATCTTGTCCGGAGTATATCTCTAAAAGTATAATAGCTAGAAACATGAAACTTCATGGATGGATAGAGCTCACCAAGGGGGAGTGCATTGTACAAGAACCATAACTCTACCTATCCTATTTTTTGGTTACTGCCCTTTTTTGTTTTTCATACTTGAATCTTTTCCGGAGTATATCTCTAAAAGTATAATAGCTAGAATCATGAAATTTCATGGATGGATAGAGTTCACCAAGTGGGAGTGCAGTGTAAAAGAACCATAACTATACCAAGCCTATTATTTGAGTTATTGCCCTTTGTTGTTTTTCATACTTGAATCTTGTCCGGAGTATATCTCTAAAAGTATTATAGCTAGGATCATGAAACTTCCTTGGTGTATAGATCTCACCAAGGGGGAGTGCAGTGCACAAGAACCATAACTCTTCCTGGCCTATTTTTAGTTATTGCCCTTTGTCGATTTTTCATACTTGAATCTTGTCGGGAGTATATCTCTAAAGGATCATGAAATTTCATGGATGGATAGAGCTCACCAAGTGGAAGTGCAGTGTACAAGAACCATAACTCTTCCTAGCCTTTTTTTTTAGTTCTTGCCCTTTGTTGTTTTTCAAACTTGAATCTTGTCTGGAGTATATCTCTAAAAGTATTATAGCTAGGATCATGAAACTTCTTGGGTGTATAGATCTCACCAAGGGGGGGGGTGCAGTGCACAAGAACCATAAATCTACCTGGCCTATTTTTTGAGTTATCGCCCTTTGTTGTTTTTCATACTTGTATCTTGTTCGGAGTAAATCTCTAAAAGAATAATAGCTAGAATCATGAAATTTCATGGATGGATAGAGCTCATCAAGTGGTAGTGCAGTGCACAAGAACCATAACTCTACCTAGCCTATTTTTTTAGTTATTGCCCTTTGTTGTTTTTCATACTTGAATCTTGTCCGGGGTATATCTCTAAAAGTATAATAGTTAGAATCATGAAACTTCATGGATGGATAGATCTCACCAAGTGGGAGTGCAGTGTACAAGAACCATAACTCTACCTAGTGTATATTTTGAGTTATTGTCCTTTGTTGTTTTTCATACTTTGTTTGACAAAAAATATTCATTCAAAATAACTTCAGTTCTATTCAAACCACCAGTTAATATTAAGCAGTGTGACGGGCGTATCTTGTGACAATTTGGCACCTTGTTTTCATTTTACATTGTTTTTCTTGAGGGAATCAAAAAATGTTATTGTGTGGTAATGGGTTAATCAGAGGTATAAGTATAAGAAAAAGAAATATAATTGAACACATTGCATTTGAATATTAAAAGGTTTGTTAGTTTTGTTGAATTAATCGTTTGATTATCCTCTCAAATCCCATAACCAGAGAAGAAAATCTTAGGCTGGTCCAAGCTGAAAGAAGTTTTAAACTTGCCTTAGAATTGGAATATAAGTATCAAATACGGTAGAAATCATTGCTAAAAAAGGAGAAATTGCTTGTAATAAGATATTTCTCCATTTCTCTCTATGTTATCCACGATAATATTTTAAAGGTGACAAAAAGTGGCACTAGGATCTAACTATATGTAAATAGTTATTTACCCCACTGAAAGACAGAGGGATATTGATCTGACTATATCTAAATACATGTAGTTACTTATCCCACTGATGGACAGAGGAATATTGTTCTAATAGATGGTCTCATGCCCCCATGGTCCTCTAGTTTTGTACATATATTTAGATGTTGCACATCGCCCAGCCTGAGCAGAGCTGATACATACTCAGTTCTGACAGATTGGTTGATTGAGTGGAGTTTAATAAAACGTTTAACAGTATTTCAGTCATATCCCGGTGGCTGGAGCACCTAACCATGGATACCTGGTACACCAGTACTACCACTACATCATTTTGGAGCCTCGAGCTGCTCATCCCATTTATGTTTACGATTATTCATCCATTGGAGACAAGTATTGGAAATTAGGGGATTGAATCCGGCACCCATGACTAGCAGTCCAACTGCGCTATGACCGCTGCCTCTTTAACAAAGATGACAGTCTGTAAGTACATCCCACCCATTTATCCTTTTTTGGTGCACCTCAAGATAAACAATTGGGAAAACATTGTGTAAAATGAAGAAATTATTTGCAACAAGCAATTTATTTTCTACTACGTTTTCTACGCTAAATGTTGAAAACGTATAGGATTTTCTAAACTTTTAATAGTCTGCAACTCCTTTCAATTAAAGCCAGTCTAAAATTTCGTCATCTGGTAAAGAGTTTAGTCTGGGTGTGTCTTTCAAAACCAGCTTGATGGTCACGGAATTATAGACTTGAAATACTCTTCAGAAATTTAAATACCAAAAATTGTTAACCCTTTACTGTACCAACCCAATGATTTTACGTCGCTGTGATTTATATCTGAGAAAACTTTGTGGAAAGAACTTTCTTTTCAGAAGCTGTTTCTTCTTTTTCCACTGCGTATTGTATCATATAGGATGGAACAAATTGCATCAAATTTTCATTGCCATCTGCAACCTCTTTCAATTTGGACCAGTCTAAAATTTACCGCCTGGTAATTGGTTAATTCTGTCATTTAAAATTTGGACGAAACGTCAATGAAAAATAATGATAAAATTGAGGTCAAAACCGAAAGAGACATACCACTCAAATCATCATTTCAAGACTACATTAAATTTTATACGCTGCTGAAGGTGGACCTATCATCTTGTCCGTCCGTACACCCACTTCTTGTTATGACATCTCCTACATTTATGGCCGAATTTCAATGACATTTACACAGAATGTTCCTAGTCACCTGATCTTGCCCATACTATCGAGATTTTGCCATTTTCGACTGTGTCGCAAAAAAAAAAATGGGCTTAATGCAAAGCTTCTTGTTAACGCAATTGCTCCTCCGTTTCTGGACTGATTATGAATATTTTACAAAAGCAATTATGTGACGCACCTATTGTGGCAATCGCGCTCTTGTTTGTTTTAAGCCATTTCCAGAAATAATGGACTGGTCCAGATTGAAATCAGTTGTAGATGACATTTCAATATATGTGAAAATTGGAAAGTAAGTAATAATGAATGAATGAATTTTGTTTTAAGGCACGTCATGTGGGTCATGTTTGGCGCAATAAAAGTTGCTGTAAACGTACCGGAAAGTAAGTAAGGATAGACAACGTAAGAAAAGGAGAACTTTACTGTAACTATCAATTTCTTTTTTTTCTGACGATGTTTTGTCAGATTGTGGGATTGCATAGTAATTGGTTGAATTAACGCAGGGTAGCCGGAAATTTAAGAATATCGGACTGAATGGTATGAGGCACACTACTGCAGATTGGTGATTATTCTAAGGACTAACACATGCCTTTTCTTTTCTTGTGTATGGCCGGAATATTATACAGAAACAGATATTTCGAAAACACGTGTTTTGTTGGACATTTAAACGTCCCCCTAAAGTTGGAATATGATCAGGCCCGTGCATCAGGAAATTGCAAAACAAATTATACATGGTTACAAAAACGTATCAGTCCATCAGGGACCCCTATTGTCATGGTCTATCTTACACCCTTCTGTGTGTGGTTGACATTCCCTCTCCTCCCGTAGTACTGATGTCACTGGACTGCGATCAGGATGACAAACCACTAGCGAGCGTTTCCCTTCTCGCAAAATTGCCCTTGCAAAGCAGGTTACTTGTATCTATATACTTGTACCTATTTATCCAGCGAGCTATTGTCATGGCGATGTGTCCGTCCTTCGTCAGTCAGTGCTTGCGCCCATCGGTAAACTTTTACTTTAAAAATTACTGCTCAGAAAGTAATGTACAGATTAACCAAAATTTCACAGAAATGACCATTGTGTGACACCGTACAGGTTCATTCAAAGAGTTTTGATCAGATAAAACCATGGCAAAATATTGTATAGTATATTGTGAAAACTTTGGAGAAACTCGTTGATATGTTTAAACCAAATTTCACTGAAATGGATCATTGGTGGCCCTTTATCGGATTTCTCTTCAAATAACTTCGATCGGTTAAAACACGATTTATGCGGGCTCGGTTCACTTTACACAGACATTTGAAATTGTGGGACCAATCATTTTGTTGAGGGGCGTAAAAGGAGGGGTTGTGTAGGGAAGAGTTAGGGACAATTGAACGGATAATTTTAGCACAGAGACTCTTTTAACGCTTCATGATTCTGCAGTTTGAAGAATAAGCTCTTAATTTATGGGCAGAAAGGTATATATGACTTGAACGAGTACATGTATATTAGCCTAAAATGTGTGAAAAACGAGCAAAAGTGGATAATTTTTTCAGGAAGGATGCATTAAAAATACGGTTTCAGTTTCTTTACATTGTAAATACACAGACGTCCAGTTTTCTTCAATACCAATTATTCCTCGGAACAGGTAATTACTTAACTTTACAAAGTAAGATATTTCTAATGTTAGAAAATAATACATTCGAGGGAATTTTAAAACTAGAGGCGCTTGAGCGCCTGTAACGCTGAACAGGCATGAATGTACAGATTAAGCAAATTTTTTTCGTGAGTTTGAAATAAACTGAATATAATGAAAATAAATCTAAATCATTGAAAACTTTGAAATAGTTATAGAGAACCATTTCTAACTTTTTATTTCTTTTAAAAAAAGTCAAGTCAAGTTATGTAAAAATATGTGAAATTTTCACTGTATACCATATATGGACATAACCCACCACCATTATAGCCTAGTTTTGTTACCAATCAAAATTACATGAAGGAATCTGACAAACAGTCATCTGGTTATCATTCCCGTTACATTTGGTTAAAATCCATTAACAGGTTTCGGAGAAACTTACAAAGTTCAGACCTGCCCATTAAAGCCATATTTTCATCAAATCAGAATTCTTTTAATTATCTGATATAAGGTCACCCAATGATCGATCCGGTCAAACTTGGTTGAAATCCATCCACTGGTTTCTGAGAAGCTTTTACCATACATGTATATGGAAATTAGCCCCGCCAATTAAAGCCATGTTTTATATTCAATCAAAATTCTTTGAAGGAATCTGATAGGGGTTCACCATTAGATCATTTCTGTGAAATTTGATTGTAATCCATCCACTAGGTTCTAAGATGAAGATTTTCAAAGCTTTTACCATAATGGAAAGTAGCCCCGCCCATTAAAGCCATGTTTTTCATCCTATAAAAATTCTTTGAGGGAATCTGATTGATTGATTGAATGTGGTTTAACGCCGCTTTTAACAGTATTTCAGTCAAAGCTTTCACCATATTTGGAAATTTGCCCCATTAAGATCATGGGTTTTCATCCGATCAAAATTCTTTGAAGGAATCGGATGAAGGTTCGCCCAATGATCATTCTGTGAAATTTGGTTGAAATCCATCGGTTTCTGAGAAGAAGATTTTCAAAGCTTTCACCATATATAGAAATTAGCCCCGCCCATTAACGCCATGTATTTCATCCGATCAAAATTCTTTGAAGGAATCTGATAGGGTCACCCAAAGATAATTTCTGTTAAATTTGGTTGAAATCTGTTCAGTACATTCTAGGGAGAAGATTTTCAAAGCAAAAGTTTACGGACGCACGCACGCAAGACGGACGGACACACACAAGACGGGCACAATGCCATGACAATAGCTCTCTGGCTTTCAGCCAGTTGAGCTAAAAATCACTATGACGCAATAGAATGCAATAAAGCAACGTCAAATTAACGAACGTATTTTCTTTAATTGCGTAACGTGAAAATTTTACTTCGAGGTAGACTGTTGCGTTTTTCATTTGGTGTACTGTATGTACAATAATAAACTAAATAAGAGAGATATGATCATATTTCGGGAAACTTCTACAGCTGGTAGGTTTTCTTTTGTTTGTGTTATATTGTAGTTTTTTATGTAAAGACAACAAGAGTGTTATTTTCATGTTCAAAGATGTAACGTTAGAAGACTATATTCTTTCTCAAAATATTGACAGAAAATAATAGGTCACCATGCTTATTTCACCAATATTTGTAGTAACATGTATGTCTATTTTCTCGAAAAGGCAACATTTGGGCAATGACCTTGATATTTAATCTTGAGAGATGACATTGACCCCACTGAATGCAGCGTGGGAAATGTGGGGGGGGGGGAAAGGGGAATCTTTAAATGAGGCCTATTAGTGAAATAATCACTTATCAAGAATTCGGGCTTTATATATTTGTGAAGGATTGAGATGTGACATTGACCTGAAAAAAGACACATGTATATGTTCTTCTATTTATCGTCCCTACCATAACATTTGCCCATATGAGCGACGCCCACAGAAGACAAGTTATTATGCTGGATAGGCTACTGTTAGAATACAGGACGAAACTACTGACACGCCTGACTCTTCAGGTAGCCTAAAAATGCCGTAGGTAAAAATGTTAGAGGTAAAAATGTTAGAGGTAAAAATGCCGTAGGTAAAAATGCCATAGGTAAAAACGCCATAGGTAAAAATGCCAGAATTATTATAAAGCATGAGTTTTGATGATGTTTTATTGAGACATTCCCCAATTGCGGCTTTTCACCTACATTCGAAGAATCGGGTGTGTAAGTAGTTTTTTCCTATGGCATTTTTACCGCATACCGATTCTTCATGCTCCAACACGGGATCCCAGTTGAATATTCATCCGAATTTAGACAACTAGTTCGTTAGCCAATGGTCCGAACCCGTGTACTCGAGAGTACAAATTGAGCACTTTTCCATCTGAGCTAGAGGAAGCATACGCACAATAAATAGATTGCCAATTCCTGAAATGGTTAGCCCCCCCCCCCCGCCCCCAATCTTGAAATGCTTTCTACGGGTCTGCGCTGAGGTGGACCTTGCGTGAACCCAAATGACCATAAACCAGATTGAGCAAAAATCACTCGTCGAGACAACTCGCACAAACCTCATACCACAGTACATATTCAAGAATATTTGACTGCCTATTATTAGCAACACTTAACCCTTAGTGGCGAGAGACAGGGAACCAACCACTTCTAAATTAACATGGCGGTCGATTTTTTGAATTTATTTATAACAAGTCCACTTTTCTATCTTATTTTGATGAATGAATATGGTATGAATATTTTTATTGTTCCTGATTACCCCGATCCATATTGCCTGCAGTTTTTATAGGCTTCTTAAAATGGCGGAGATAGTTTATTGTGTTTTCTACAGGTGAAAAATGTGTGTCCTGGGGGTTGGGTGGGGGGTGAAAAATGCTATGTTTCATAATGTCTGTAAAACTTTATTTTGATTTAAATGCAATGGTGGTTTTAAAAGCTTGTAATTTTATTTTATTAATATGATATCAGGAAAAGCCTTGAAAGTGAGGACACTTATTCAGAAAATCTTTGGAGTTTCTTAATCTCATATTATGAGCTAGTTACAATGTGAATAAGATCACAAAGGGATGTTGATGATTTATGGACCCTATCAAAACTGAAAAAAAAAAAAAAATGTAACTTTGGCAGCTGCTGACACATCAATGACTCTTTGGCCAGTGTGTAGGCCTTTTTATTTTACAAGATTTAATCTTTGATATATATCATAAATGTTGAAGTTATGATTTTCACATCTGAAACAACCATTCAAATTAACATTCTCATGGCCTGCTGATGATAAACACAGGTCTTATCCATAGGCTGTATTCCTAGATAAGGGTCTTTACTACAAAGTCCTGCATTATGACCTACAGAGAGGCTTTGGAAACATTCTGAGAAAATGGTTAATAAAAGGTTTAAACTATAGACAGGAAAAATATTCAAACTGAAACACCTTGAAATAGACCATGATTGAATTGTAATTCTATTGCTAAGGCGATTACAAATATCTCGTGAAATGGTATTCTGTGCCAGTTGATAAATCTTTATTTCAAGACCACTTTTATTAAAGAGGAAATCACCTTTGAAAACAATGTCTATATCTAATTTCTCTATTCAATCACGCAATAATGTCCTCCTCCCTTACCATTTCCTTTAAAAGAGAGAGACAGACAGACAGAGGGAGACAGACAGACAGAGAGAGACGGGGTAAGAGAGGGAGAGGGATGTGTAGATCTAATATTTGGTTCATTTTGCTTGAGAAAAAAAGAGAAAATTTTAAATTAAAATAATTTGCAGGTAGCAGATACGACAAAACTAAAGCAAGAAACATATTCCTTTATTCATATTCATTTTCGTTGTTTGTTAAGAGAATGTGTTTACTTTGACGCGCGGAGAGCCTTGCACGACAACTTAATTGAAATGAGATCGCAAGTATTTCCCTGAATTTATGACGTCATGAATTAGAAATGAAAACCACTTTATTTTAAATATTACGAAACATTTTTACTCAGGATGACTCAATGAACACATTTCTCTTGGACGTGATTCATTTTTGAATAAACCATTCATTTTCATGATGGTTTAGACATACATCTGCTTCATTTTTAAATCTATTGGCCAAAGAAAACTAGAGCTAAAGCGATGGCTTTTTCCCGTCCGACGTCCGTGCGTCTGTCTGTGCGTCCATCCGTTAAAATTTTCCTTGTTTACGTGATAGAGTCCACAGTTTTCTTCAGATTCCCTTCAAACTATCACAGAATTATAGTACCATCATAAGGATCGTTCCTTTTGAAATTGGGTCAGATACGTCAAGAAACATGGGACAAGGAGCCTAATCAAAACTTAATTAAAAAATCCTCATTCACGCGATAAAGTCCACAGTTCTGATCAGATTCTCAAACTTTCTCAGAATGATTGTACCATCATAAGGCAAAAATGGGTATGATCCGTCTAGAAACATGGGAAAAGGGGCCTTATGAAAATTTAATTAAAAAATCCTCGTTAACACTCTAGAGTCCAGAGTTTACATCAGATTCAATTCAAACTTTCACAGAAAGATTGTACAAACATAAGGATCGTTCCTTTTGAAATTTGGTATGATTCGTCAAGAAACATGGGAAAAGGAGCCTTATTAAAACTTAATTAAACAAGATGTGTTTGTGAAACACTATGCCCTGAAATGGGAATTCTTTAGAAACAAGTAAAGGGTTAAAATATTGACCTTGACCTTGATGAAATGACCTTCCCCAGTTGCACCTTGTTGAGACCTATCTACATACCAAATATTAGCATTGTATCTTAATCAGGGTTGAAGTTATAGGAAAATGTTTAGTTGGAGGTTAAGTTTTGCAGACTGACAGACAGACGGACAGACAGACAGACGGACACCGGTAAAACAATATGCCCCCGATCTTATCGATGCGGGGGCATAAAAATCCTCGTTTAGGCAATGGAGTCCACAGTTTTCATCCGATTCTCTTCAAACTTTCACAGAATGATTGTACCATCATAAGGATCGTTCCTTTAGAAATTGGATATGATCCGTCAAGAAACATGGGAAAAGGGGCCTTATGAAAATTCAATTAAAAATTCCATTAAAAATCCTTGTTTACACGATAGAGTCCACAGTTTTCATCAGATTCTCCTCAAACTTTCTCAGAATGATTGTACCATCATAAGGATTGTTCCTTTCAAAATGGGTCTGATCTGTAAAGAAACACAGGAAAAGGGGCCTTATGAAAATTTAATTAAAAATTCCATTAAAAATCCTCGTTAACACTCTAGAGTCCACAGTTTTCATCAGATTGTATTTAAACTTTCACAGAATGATTGTACCATCATAAGGATTGTTCCTTTGGGAATTTGGTCAGATCCATCAGGAAACACGGGAAAAGGGGCCTTATTAAACTTAATCGAAAAATCTTTTAAGAAATCCTCTTTAACACTGGAGTCCACAGTTTTCATCGGATTCTCTTCAAACTTTCACAGAATGATTGTACTATCATAAGGATTGTTCCTTTCGAAATTTGGTATGATCCATCATGAAACAAAGGAAAAAGGGGCCTTATGAAAATTTAATAGAAAATTCTCATTTATAATCTAGAGACCACAGTTTTCATCGGATTCTCTTCAAACTTTCACAGAATGATTGTACCATCATAAGGATTGTTCCTTTTGGAATTGGATATGATTCCTCAAGAAACATAGGAAAAGGGGCCTTAATTCAAAGATCTTTGTTAACTCACCTAGAGTTCACAGTTTTCATCTGAATGACTTCAAACTTTCACAGAATGATTGTACCATCATAAGAATTGTTCCTTTCAAAATTTGGTATGATCAGTCAAGGACCATGGGAAAAGGGGGCCCGATTAAAACTGGATTGAAAAAGTCCTTGTAAACACAATAGAGTCCATAGTTTTCAACAAATTCTCTTCAAACATTCCCAGAATTATTATTACATTAAATGGATTGTTCTTTTCGGAAGTTAGGTTTGATCCATCAAGTTTCATGGGAAAAGGGGCCCTATGAAAATTTAATAAAAAAATCTTAGTTAACACATCATGGCCCTTGATTTCACCTGATTGACTTCAAACTTTCACATAATGATTGTACCATCATAAGGATTGTTCCTTTCAAATTGGGTCTGATCCATTGAGAAACATAGGAAAAAGGGCCTTAGGAAAATTCAATTAAAAAAATCTTAATTAATGCTTGTAAGTCAACAGATGAGATGGGGTTGTCTTTATACTCAAACAGAATAACTATACTTTTGTTAGAAGAGTTCCCTTTGGAATTGGTTTAGATCCATCAAGTAACATGGGAAAGGGGCTATATGAAAATTCAATTAATAAAACCCTGTTAACACAATGAAGTCTACAGCTTTGATCAGATTTTGTTGAAACTTTCACAGAATGATTGTAAGGTCATAACTATCATTCTTTTCATAACAGGGTTTGAACTGTCAAGAAACACAGGAAAAGGGGCCTTATGAAAATTTCATTTATAAATCCTTGTTACCAAGTCCAGAGCTTTCATTGGATTTTCTTCAAACATTCACAGAATAATTGTACAATAATAATGATTGTTTGCATTAGACCTGATCTGTCAAGTATCACAGGAAAAGGAGCATTATGAAATTTAATTTCAAAATCATTTTACCACATTAAAGTCAACAGTTTTCATCAGATTCTGTTAAAGCTTTTACAGAATGATTATTCCATCATGAGGATTCTTTCTTTTCAAATTAGGAGTGATCTGTCTAGTATCATGGGAAAAGGGCCTTTTGAGAATTTTATCTATAATCCTTGTAACCAAGTTCAGAGCTTTCATTGGATTTTATTCAAACCTTCACAGAATCATTGTACAATAATCACGATGGTTGATGCTGACATGAGACCTGATCCTTCAAGTATCACAGAAAAAGGAGCCTTATGAAAATTTTATTTTAAAAAAAAAATACACCAAGATAAAGTCTGCAGTTTTCATCAGATTCTGTTCAAACTTTCACAGAATGTTAGTACCATCATTAGGATTGTTTCTTTCCAAGTTTGGCCTGATCTGTCTAGTATCATAGTTAAGGGGCTGTATGAAAAATTATAACCAAATCCTCATAAACACAACAATGTCCTCAGTCTTTATCAGAATCTCTTCAAACTTAAATAGAATGATTGTACCATCATAAGAGTTGTTCCTTTCAAAATTTGGTATGATCAGTCAAGTGACACAAGAAAAGGGACCTTATAAAACTCTTATTACAAAACATCATTATTACAATAAAGTCCTCAGTCTTTATCATTTTCTTCAAACTATCAGTAGGATTGTTCCTTTGTACATTGGGTCTGTTTTTTTAAGTTTCACGGAAAAAGGGGCCTTAGGAAAATTTAGTTACAAAAATTCTTGACACAACTCAGTCCACTGTTTTCATTGATTCTCTTTAACTTTAAAGAATGATTGTACCTTCATTAGAATTGTTCCTTTTGAAATTGGTTTGTTCTGTAAAGTATCATGAGAAAAGGGGCCCTATGAAGATTTCACTATAAACTCATTAACACAATAAATTCCACAGATTACACAGATTGATTGTACCATCATTCCAATTGTTGATTTTGACAGTGGATCTGATTATGGTAAGTGTCACATAAAAAGGGGCCTTATGAAAAACTTTATTAAATATTCTGGTTAACACAATGATGTCCTTTGATTTCACCGGATTCACTTCAAAATTTCACAGAATGATTGTACAATCACTTAAATGGTTCTTTTCAGAACTGGGTACAATCCATCAAGTATCATGTAAAAAGGGGCCATGTGATTTTTTTTTTTTAAATATTCTAGTAAACATAATGAATTCCCAATATTTCATCGGATTCACTTTTAACTTTCACAGAATGATAAAACCAACAGTAAAATATCACGGGAAAAGGGGCCTTATTAGAACTTGAATTTAATATCTTTGTTAACACAATAAAGTCAACAGTTTTATTGGATTCTCTTCAAAGATGCATGTAATAATTGTGGCATTCGAAACACAGGAAAAGGGGCCTTACAGATTATCATTCAAAACATTCTTGTGTATGTGATGAAGATCACAATCATTATCAAATTGTCTTTTAAATTTCACAGGACAATTGTCGGGTTTTAAGGAAAGTTCCTTTTGGAATGAAATTGATCCATCAGAAAACACAGGAAAAGGGGCCTTATTGATTTTCATTCAAAAAAATTCTGTTTATGTGATAAAGTCCACAATTATTGTCAGATTCACAGAATGATTGTAGGGTCATAAGGTAACTTTCTTTTGGAAATGGAGTGGATCGGTCATGAAACATGGGAAAAGGGGCCTTGAGGATTGTTGCTTAAAAATATAAAGGGGATAAAGTATTTTTTTTTTTTTTCTTTATGCATTCTTCTTTGAGCAATTAACTTCCTTAAATATCAGATTTCTTTAACGGAAAACTTGATAACCAGTAGAGCATCTCAGGCCCTCATGGGGATCTTGTTTTGTCTTAGACTTCATCTCTCTTGTCATTTTCCATGTAAACCGCCATTGATACCAGAAGTAGAAAGTTGACGGAATAAGTTTTGCTCTTATTTCTTCTTTGCAATTTCACATATTTATAGTAACATGCATTATTTAGAAGTTGGAAAAGTCACTTTTCATAAAAAGCATTTTTGATTTTTTTTCTCAGTGTTTTGTATACACTTTTGTCATACTTGATTTTTACTTTGAACTCACATGAGATTAATGCCTGCAACTTTTTTCGAATCAGACTAGGGAAGAATTTTGTCGGCTGATAATAGATTTTTTGTTAAAGGAAAATAATAAAATTAGAATGTGTGTCCCTCCCCCCTTAAAAGCAAATACTCCCCACCCACGTCGCCGGCATAAATGATTACCCACCAACCCCACCCTTAGTATGTAAAAGGGTTCATCATTCATTCATTGATTGGCTTCTTTGTCAAATTCTCCAATGATAACTTTAATCTTGAACAGGTGGAAGATAGATGAAAATAACTAACATATTGTACTTTCATTTTGTTTTTAAAAATTCGGTTGTGTATAAATGGCACTTATGTACTTACGGCATTGTATAACAGTCCACAAACTCAAATATCTTGTAAAATTAGATGGACAAATAAATTACATCTTTAAATTTTCCGGGCTTTATAGAATATGTACATTATTAAAATTTCTGGGATTTATAGAATATCTCCTGGACGTGTACCCCCTCAAGTACCGCTGATTTAATCAAAGTAGTAACATACTTTTTCATGGACTAGTTATCCAAAGTTCTGTTAATTTAACATAGACAAAGATTATTGGTTAATATTTGTTTGCTTGTGATAGAAAGTGTTTTGCTGAGCCATCCAACTTTATACGAACAGCAACTGAAGCCTAATTATGTCTAAATTTATATACGCATCCCATATTAGAGTTGAATAAAGTTGTTTCACCAGTAACAGCAATTTAAATCAACACTGTATGAGATGTTGATTCTGATAAGACTCTGAACGTCTATTAGTCAAACCAATGCACTAACCAAAATAGTTTATAAAACTCGATACCCGAAGTTCAGTCAAGCGTGAAACATTGGCTAACTTTGGATGGGCAATTGACTGGCCGGCAGGTAAACTGGCACTTAAGTTAATCCCTTAATCTGCCGGTAGTTGGAAAACCCTAGAATTCTTTCCATTTCAAGTGGATAGATGGTGGGCAAGTTTATCAATAATTCAACGTGAAATTGAATGAAAATTTCGGACCGATTTATGACCTTATTTTAGGGATTCCAAATGGTCTGGCAATTCAAAATTCAGTCCAGACCAGCAATTTATAGGTTTTCCAGAGCTCTGTACTTTACCCACCAGTCCCTTATCTTCAGTTGTTTTTCAATTCTCCTTAGAAATGTCATAACACTTTGCCTCCCTTTAGCCAGCATTTTCGCTAATCAAAAAATTCTTTAGCCATTTTCTCGAAATTTTATTCATTGGCGAAAATGGCAATCGCCAGTGTGAGCTTGTGGGTATTATATTCAATGTTGAGGGTATTTGAAAGAGCAATTTGAAATGAAGTCTTGTTGTGACCCTTTTGTTTTAAAGGCCTAAAGATGGCCAAACATAGCTTTCAAATGTATCTTTCAAGAAAACAGTTTGACAAAAGCAACATTTCTGTAGCCCTATGAGCCATTTCAAAATGCCATAGGAAAGTTTTGTACCAACATATATCCATTTCTCATTATTCCAACTTGGCCAAATATATGCAGAAAAATGCGTAAAAGCAGAATTTCTATATAGCTGCAGGACCAACAGCAACAACAGTAAAATAATCTATTTAGTTGACGAGGCAAAGGCATTGAAACCAATAACTCCATGAGAACGAAAATAGTTAATCGGAAAAGATAAAGAAAAGCTTGGTTTTTTGAAAATTATTGCTTTGATAAGACTGAAACAGTTTATAAAGTCAAGTAAAATCCATTTTCAAGTACTGTCAAAATCTTAGAAAAGTTGAAATTAAAAGAAGTTTCAGAAAACAATTTCAATTTTATGGAATTTAAAAAATCTTTGTCTTGTTGTTTTGAAAAAAATTGTGGATATTTAATTATTTTTTTTCATTTTTGGAAATCTTTTCTCAAACTGTTTTCTTGAGGGGCAACAAAAAGTGGGATTGTGTGGGAAAGGATTAAAAGGCTGTTGCAAAAATACTTGTATAATCGGCTGTTTGACCCATTCTGAAACAATCTTGCTTTCTTACGCACTGAAGATAATTATTTAAGTAATACAATTGTACGTATTAGGAAAAGAAGAATTTTGCTTGTTACAAAGAAAGTGGTCTGGTAATAAGTTCAAGTAGAGACATACAGAGTGATTGATATAGCCTAGTAAATATTTTAGAAATAGGTTAAATTTCTTTTGCTTTTCCTTCATATTAACTAAAAGGAGTTATTTTACTCCAAATCTCCCAAAAAGTCATTTGCTGATTTGTTGGTATTTTGGTTGGTTTTCAGCTTCCTTTTTTAACCCATTTTCTCCTAAACTACTGGTTTGATATTAAATTTTACATAAACACTCACTATCAAGCAAGTATGTGCACAAGTGAGCTATGACCCTTTGTTTGAGTGTCCAAATTTTTTTGTGATTAGAAGTCATTTGAGAGTATTAATCACACATAGTGGCAGTGTAGTTGTTTTTGTCAATGGGCCAGATAATTGTTGTCAACCCAAAAATTATTTGCAAAATCAGATAAATTATTTTGTTCGGAAGTACAATTTTGACCTCTGACTTTCATGTACTATGATTTCCAAGTGAACAACTAAAATGCCATGGCTACAGTTACAAGCTGTGATTATGAGCTCACTCCCGAAAATTTTGCAATCTGTTTTATGTCTCAAACTTCATATTTTATTAACCTATGATGTTAGATATCTCACAGTGACTGCCTGTAAAAGACAAGACTGTTAGTCCATCAACTGACCAATCGAGGATGTCAATCAAAGAATCAACCAATCAAATCATTCATTGAGACTGAAAGTGAAAATTGAACTCCAACATTGGCGAATATTTATGAGAAGCATTTTTGTTGCCTGAACTGCCTCAACTACAACTAAATGAAGCTGTAGTGGTGTAGCTTAGTGGTGTCCGTGGTCGAGAGGTAGAGCGTTGGCTTCCCGATCAAGAGGTCCTGAGTTCGATTCCCGGGAGCGGCTATCGATCTTGGTTCTGTCATTGGCCCACACTTTCAGTGCGAGTACTGGTGCATTTTCTAGGAAGCAGAATCGAGAGGGATTAATCTAAGTTTGAAAAACTTGTTTCCCAATAGATGTGAAATAAATAGGTTTAAACCTAATGAAGCTGTAGATAAAATTTTTAGGTTGCAAACAGTAACTATTTTACTTTGTGTTACATGCTACTGGCCATAAATTTTACCAAATGTTGCTGTTTAATACCTAAGTCAAACTCAGTCAGCAGGCTAGTGATTTGTCAATTATCCTTACTTTATTTCATTTCCAGTTACAGTAATAAGTTCATTTTCACATGGATGCAGTCGAAGTTGGTATCTGACATATGACAACTCTTCAATAGATAACTACACCATAACAGTGGAACCAGACCAAGTTTACAATTTAAGATCGCCACAGCTATATAAGCTGACTTATCCTACGTTTGTATTTGAACTGTTCCATTGCATTTCTAATTTTTTTACATATAGAGAATATTATGTTCGGATAGAGATACAACATCTTGTATTTGCTTTGAGCTACGTAAGAAAATTTTTCCTCCGTAAGAGGACACAAGAAAAGGGTTTATGAAAATAATCTGGCAAATGAAGAAATTGCTTGTTACAAACTTCAGCTTTAAGTCGGAGTGAGTGGGCTGGGCAGCGGAGTCAGTGGGTGGAACACCGATCTGTCAATTTTGAGTACTTTGGAAATTACAAGGTAGGATGAATTACTTTTGAATGACTATGGTAGTCAAGTGAGAATAAAATCTGACTTCTAGTAAGTATTGTTGATCCTTGTCTATGCTACCTGGGGATACAGAATTATTCAAAGATTGGTGAAAATTTTAGATGAAAAACCAGTTTCATTAACTCAAATTCATTTATTTCAGTGCTATTCTTATTGTTCCCCTTTTTCAGATACAGTTTATTTACGTGGCATGTAGACAGTTATGAGCCCAACTCCATGTCTTTGATGATGTATTTGTTATTCATTAAAACAGAAAGTTACTGTGATATTGTGAGACTAGAAGTGGATGATAATCCTATTGATATCACAAACAAAAGTGTCAAAAACACAGGTATTTGGTTTTTTTATCAAGCCCATTTGCAGTGAGTAAGACAAAATTGTCAAAATCACAAGTCAGTGTATTCACATGTGTATGTACATTAGTGTGTCAGTGTGTTTATCTCCTATGTTTATAGATTAAATGATCAAAATGATGTTGCATAATTATTCTCCATCTTCAGTAGCATTTCTCGATTTGTCTGACATAGGTAAGAACATTTTTCAAGGGCTAAACTAGGAAAGGTACAAAATAGATCCCGAAGATAACTTAAAGATTATACATTGTAAAATTTGTCATAATGTTTATACTGAAGGGTAGAAAATATTATAGCTGTCGAAGGGGTTCCAGCGTTTTCTTTAATAACAACAATGTTTTCTAAAAAGTTATCTCTTCACTTTTTTGTAGACAAGTTATTTCAATTCTGGACAAATGGAAAGTTACATCTTTCTTGTCCGAGGACAATTTGAGAAAATCTGTCTTTCAAAACCACAGGCTTTATAATATTAACCCATTCCCACCACACACAATGATGCTTCTTGACGCCCCCAAGAAAAAATCAAGGAAACATAGTGTAAAATGAAGAAATTGCTTATTTTCATATTTTGCATAAAAAATTCAAGTAATTTAGTGTTCCAAATTCCTGCAAATTTTCTTCAAAAGTACTAAAACTTTATACATATTGAAGTTATGCAAGGCACAATTTTGAAGTCTCCACTCCTCCTAGCAGAAGAATCATCTCCAATTGGACTTTGACACTTTTTCATATTTTACATAAAAATTACAGTAATTTTGTGTTGAGAAGTCTCAACTTCCTTTGTAGACGAATTATCAACCCTTGAAATTAGACACTTTTCCTAAATAAGGCTCTTGGAAGTTACTTTGTATTGTGAACTACTACAATTTTACTTGGAAGGTAATAAAACCTCATATACATAGATTGATAATATGTGGAAGTTTTTTGCAAGATGCTTTATAATAGTCTTTAACTCCCCCTGGCAGGAGAATTACCCCCCCCCCTTGAAATTTAGACACTTTTTCACAAACAAGGCTCTGGTAGGGATATTAAAAACTGCCTGTGACAAGTTCTTGTTACACCTTTCATTTCATAATTTTTAGATAAAAAAAGGTTGGGGAAAAAAACTTGTTTAAAGAAATGAGCTATAGTGAAAGATGCTGACTTGAAAATGATACAATCCAGAAATAATTTGAAATTTACACAGTAGGACACATGAGCCATTCAGGTGGAAAGCATGTTCTGTTGAATTCCTTTTTTATTTACAAATAAAGCAAATTGACCAATTGCTGGCCACACTCACCGACTCTGTTGGCCCTGCTGATTCACTCTGATAGGAAGTTTTGCTTTGATATTTAACGTTATTTTACAAAATTTATGACCAGTAGCATGAAACAAAAAAGTGGAATGGTTGGTTGGTGACCTAAACATTGTAAGTACAGCTTAAGCTGTAGTTACGATGTTCAAGCCTATATACCAACAAAAAGCTTAGCAAAATGGCAGCCAATGTCAGAGTTCAAAATTAATTTCTAATCCAAGTGAGTGATTTGATCAGTCACTGAATATTTGATTGACAGCTGCAATTGATCAATTACTGGATTGAAAGATATGAATATTGTTAGAAAGACACCCAGAATACTTAGCTATTTAACATCATGATTTTGAAACATCAAGAAAAATGTTTTTAAACTTTTAAACCTTTTTTTCATGGTGCGTGGGATACGATGATATAATATTGTAACCCTCCTGTATTTGCATGGAAAAACATATTAATTTTTATGCCCCCTCATCAAATGGATGGGGGCATATTGTTTTACCAGTGTCCGTCTTTCCGTCCGTTGGTCTGTCTCTCTGTCTCCAAAACTTAACCCAGAAACTTAACATTGCCAATTACCACCAGCCTATTCAAGATACAATGCTCATATTTGGCATGATGTTAAGTCTCCATAATAAGCATCCCCTCATGTCAAGGTCATGTGATAGGGTCAAGATCACATACCAAGGTCAAACGTTTAGTCCTGTTGCAGGGGCATTGTGTTTCCCAAACACATCTTGTTTTTTATGTGGAAAGATTAGGTTGGGTTTAAAAAAAAATTGAAATTTGAAAAATTAATTTTGTGATTGTTGTTTTAAATTCATAAATATGCCTTATGAAATTCGTTTAACTTGCTACATTATTCAGCTTTATGTTATAATTGTTTGCTTTTTTATGAAAACCTGCTAAAATCATACCACCTCGAGTGAAAATGAGTTTTAGTTATGTCATCTAAGAAAAAAAAAAAAAATAGGCCTGTCATGCACTAGTGATCATAAACACAAAATTGTGATTAAGTAATCCCCTTTTAATGTGTTGTTGGCCTTTTGAATTTAAGTATCCATCATTTGAAAATATCCGAAAACCCTTTCCTTTTTTTTGAAATTTTAGACTAAGGTCCAATTTGAAAGATGTTGGAGACAACAATGGAAATAGAGTATAATTTGAAATGAAACCATCCTTTGTGGTAGAAAATAATGTGGGAAAGAACAAATTGCTTGTTACAATTTTTATGCCACCGCATCGATAGATCAGGGGCATATTGTTTTACCGGTGTCCATCTGTCTGTCTGTCCGTCTGTCCGTCTGCCCGTCTGTCTCTCTGCAAAACTTAACCTGCCAACTAAACATTTTCCTATAACCCTGATTAAGTTACAATGCTAATATTTGGTATGTAGATAGGTCTCAACAAGACACAACTGAGGAAGGTCATTTCATCAAGGTCAAGGTAAAATTTTTAACTCTTATCCCTAAAACAAAGAAAAAAAACAATAAAAATCACCTGTTTCTAAAGAATTCCAGTTTCGGGTGCATGGTGTTTCACAAACACATCTTGTTTATTCTGTTATTTCACAAGGGTCTTCCTTGTGGTAAGATGTTTTTGTTGATACATTGGTCATCTGCCAATGTCAAGGTCTTTTTTCAAGGTCATATTTTTACAAAATAAGCCCATTAATATTGACCATAACTTTTGAGTGGTGTTAGAGGTTTCATATTTGATACCAGTATGTGTTTCTTATGGCAAGATCTTCTGTTGGTGGCAAGCTCAATGTCATCTATCATTATAAAGGTTAAAATTCTTAGTTACCATTCCCAAACTTTGGTATCTGCAAGGGCATTCTTGTTTAACAAATACATCTGGTTCCAATATACATCGTATAAACCATTAGTAACGTCGGTCGCCTTATAATATAAGCGCTCTTTCTTATCATTTTTACGTTACAGAAAGTACCACAGCCTACTGGTCAGGTAGTTTTGAATATTCCTATGATTATAAAGAGAATAAGAAGATTTTCCTGTCAATGCATTATCTTGAAGGACATCATGCAGTGGTTCAATTTAACACAGACCATGGTTGGACTGATGTTGGATTTATGATCAGGATGTTACCATTGTTGGAAAACAGGTCTAAAGTAGGTAAGAAAGAAATATTTAGAGATTTGCATTATTGCAAAATCTGAGAATAGCTAGTTCAAATTAATTCAAAGTACTGGAAGTACTGGTGGAGAGCAAATTTGAATATTATGCTTCCAATGGTTCAACAGATTATATGGCACTGGGTTATTTGAAGTTAATGTTTCAATGATGAACTAAATATATTATTTTGTATTTTGAGCTGATTTAATCATTTACTTAAACTTTAAAAACTTTAAGATAATTGTTCAAAATTGAAAAATATAACTTTTCTAAAAGGGACTGAAAGGAGTTGAATTATTAAACCTCATAAGACTATTTTTGGGATGAATTTAGGAGTCCCCTGGCTTGTCGGTTGGTCTGTAGGTTTGGCGTCAGCTTTATCTCATACACTCCAATGGTTTTGATTTGAAGCAAATTTCATACAAGCATTATCAAGCAAAAAGTGCACATGCTATTTGTTTGTCCAATTCATTTTTAGCTGCGCTAGCTGAAAGCCAGCGAGCTATTGTCTTGGTGTTGTGTCCGTCTGTTTGTCTGTAAACTTTTACTTTAAAAATCTTCTCCTCAGAAAGTGCTTGAAAGAATTCAACCAAATTTTACAGGAAAGATCCTTGTGTGACCCTTTATCAGATTCCTTCAAAGAATTTTGATTGGATGAAAAAACATGGCTTTAATGGGTGGGGCTTATTGGTATTTCCATATATGGTGAAATATTTGAAAATCTTTTTTGATAGGGAGGGCTTATTTCCATATATAGTATATAGTGAAAAATTTATTTATTTATTTATTTTAAGAATCTAGCAGATTGATTTCAAACAAATTTCACAGAAATTATCCTTTTGAGACCCATTATAAGATTTCTTTGGTTGGATAAAACACATGGCCTTTATGGATGGGGCTTATGTACATATATGGTGTATACTGAAAACTTTGAAATTCTTCTCAGAAACCTGTCAGTGGGTTTCAACCAATTTTACAGGAAGGATTCTCAGGTGACTCTTTGTCAGATTTCATTATAAAAGTTCGATTGGTTGGAAAACATGGTATTATAGTCGTGCTTATGTCCCTATTATGGTATTCAATACCTTTTCATCCTAGTAAATGAATTTTACATAGCTTGACTTTTCTAAAACAGTGAAAAGTTTAAAATGCTTCTTAGGAACTATTTAAAAGTATTAAGATATAAGATTTATTTGCCAGATATGTGGAACATGATTCAATTTATATTAAATTCTTGAAAACACCATTTGCTCAATCAGTACATTTAGGCCTGTGGAGCAATACAGACGCTCAAGCTCCTCTTGATTCTCCAAATTTCTCAAATCATCCCAGGTATCAATATAGATAACATTACAAATTTATCAGGGTTTATTAGGTTACCATTCCTAAGATCATGGTGACCAATTGTGATTGTGTTTGGTCTGTCATGCGTTCTGCACTACCTTTTTACATTTTCCACTTCTTCTTAAGAACCCTTGGATGGATTTCAACCAAACTTGGCAGGAAGGATCCAAATAGAAAGACGCTCTAGATTTGCACATATAATGGAGTTATCTTTTTTAAGGGCCCAAAAAAAATGGCACATCTATAAAAACCTTGTCATGAACCAGCTGTTGAATAGGATTCAATTTGGTATTTAGAGTTCTTAGGGCAGGGAACAAGAAAAAAAAACTGTCAAGAAATGGCCGTGCTAGGGGAGGGGGGGGGCAGAGTTAGGGGAGGGTGACAGCTTTGAAAATCTTTTCCTACCAATCCATGTGACGCACAGTTCTGATATTTGGTATGTTACATCATCAGATGGACCTCTATCAAGATTGTATAAATTATGGTCGCAGGGTCAAAATTAACGTGTTCCCAGATGTCACAAGTTTAACAAAGGCTTGTATAGTGAAAACTTTAAAAAGCTTCTTCTCCCAAACAGAAAGGCCTACAGCTTTGATATTTGGTATGTAGCATCATCGGGTGGACTTTTATCTAGTTTTGTGCTCTTTGGACTCAGGTGACCAAAAAAGCCCTATGGGCCTCTTGTATTTCTGCAAAGATTGATTGACTCATTTCATGATTCTCCTTTTTTTTTCATAGAGGGAGGTGCTTTGAAAACAAGATTGTCAGCGAATTCTTCCCTGAAGCAACTAGAGTTAAAACCTGGACCAGTTCAGTAAGAACCAGATTTATCACGAAAATTCTATTTAACACCCATTCTTTAATAATACCCTAATGTCCCTTTGGTTACTTGTTCAACTAGCTGTCATTTTACTATTTTTAGCTAGGCTTTTCGGATAAAACTCAAGGTATTGCTATAGCCTTGGTGTCGTCATTATTGTTATTGTTGTCGTGCGAAAACTTTGAAATTTTGTGATATTTCTGGATCTACTGAGGCATTCACTTGAAACTTGGCACACTAGTTCACTATCAAAAGAGCAACCTACACTATCGAGGGGGATAACTTTAAATGCATTTTATCCACTATCCAGCACCCAATAGCCACGCGTAGGCACCGTAGGTGGTGCTCCTATTTTAAAAGCATTGTCTAGAACTGCATTGTCTCCTTGTTTGTAGAGAGTTTAGCCTATCTTATTCTATTCTATTTCATTCTGAAAATATAGATTTATTTGAACATATGCATGATATTTCTTACAACTTCAAATACTCACCTAGTAAAGATGATAGTCCTCATATAGTCTTTTAACCCATTCCCACTCAGTGACGTTTTTGAATGCCCCCCAAGAAAAAAGATTGGGAAACAAGCAATTTCTTCATTTTCCAAAATGTTTTCTACCCATAAAGTTGAAAAAAACCCTAAAATCTCATAAGCCTTAAATTGCCTTCTGTAACTCCAATCAACTTTGACCATTCTAAAATTTTGTCATCTTGTAATGGGTTGAAAGGGTGCTGTTTGGAGGATTCTATAGATGATCAGCAATTTTCTTTATAAATGCATCATAGTTTTGGGAACGGGTCCGAAACCAGGCATATTGAGGAAAATGCGTTGATTTCTTAAAAAATTGTTAGATATTTTGTCTCGGAATGGCTGTGTTAGTGGGGAAGGGAGGGGGCAAAGGTGTGTGTGTGTGTTTATAAGCTTACATAGTGACAACTTTGAAAATCTTTTTCTACCAAACCAAACGACCTACAGCTCTGATATTTGGTTTTTGGCATCATCTAGTGGACCTATATCAATAATGTATAAGTTATTGCCCCAGGGCCAAAATTAGCCTGTCCTGGACGTCAAAAGTTTAACATAGGCTTATATAGTGAAAATTTCAAAACTCTTCTTATCCAAAACAGGAAGGCCAAGACCTTTGATATTTGGTATAAAGCATCATCTGGTAGACCTCTATCAGGTTTGTACAAATTATTGCCCCAGAAACAAAATTAGCCCATTCCTGGACATCACAAGTTTAACATAGGCTTATATAGTGAAAACTTAAAAAATCTTCTCTCAAACAGATTGGCTTAGATCTATCATATGTGGTATGTAGCATCATCTGGTGGTTCTCTATCAAGATTGTATAGATTATGAAGCAAGGGTCATAATTAGCCCAATCCCTGACATTACAAGTTTTACAAAGGGCTTATATATTGAAAATTTTAAAAATCTTCTTCTCCAAGACAGGAAGGCCTAGAACTTTGATATTTGGTATACAGCATCATCTGATGGACCTCTATCAAGGGTGTACAAATTTTTGCCCCAGAATCAAAATTAGCTCATTCCTGGACATCACAAGTTTAACATAGGCTTATATAATGAAACCTTTAAAAGATGTCTTCTCTCAAACAGATTGGCTAAGATCTGTCATATTTGGTATGTAGCATCATCTGGTGGACCTCTATCAATATTGTATAAATTATGGCCCCAGGGTCAGAATTAGCCCGTTCCAAGATTTCACAAGTATAACATAGGCATGTTTCAAGATAAATTCTCTGAATCTGGTTTCAGAACAATTTTAAGATTATTAACTTGGGACCATGTGACTAAAATAAACTGATCTATGGGAATTCCAATTTTTGACAATAATGACATACTTATAACTAAAAATTTTATAGAGCCACATAATGTTGAATTTCCTCGACATTAAGAATTGATATTGTATTTCGAATCAAATTTTCCGACCTGATTTTGAAAAAATGGATATCTTTTCTTTGGGAATGGGCCCATTTTACAGCCCCATATAAAAAAGGGAATAAAAACGATGTATGGGTTTTGTTCTGATCGTTTTCATTGCATGTGATATTGTTTGAAATGTCGCATGTAGGCTTATTCATAAAATGACCTTGGATAATAGATCAAATTGTCTGATTTTGAGTGGCAAACCATTAACCCATTACCAGATGACTATATTTTAGACTGGTCTAAATTGAAAGAGGTTGGAGTCAACATTTCAAAAATCATTTAAACTTGAAAATAAGTGTTATTAGAAGGCAGAAAACATTGTGAGAAAAGGAGACACTGCTTGTAACATTTCCTTCAGTATTTTTCTTCAGTGCAAGAATATGTGGAAAATTTCTTTTTTATTAGCTCTGAAGACTGTTCATTTGATTTCATTGTTCCTCGCCGCATTGTCTATCTGATTTCATAAAATTTGTCATAAAATATGGCTTTTATGGTTTGGACTTTTTTTCCATGTACAGCATAAATGTTAAGAAGTTATTTAACTAATGGTGGAATGGAGACAACACATTATTTTGTAAAATAATTGAACTAGTAAATTATCTCCCTTGTATCTTACATCTTAGTAGGAAAAAAATACTTTTTAATATTTACTTGCAGAGTTGGTTGATAAGAAGGAAACAGTATTAAACTTTGTAAGGGGGTATATATGAGTCAGCTTGTCTGTCGGTCCATCGGTCCGTCCATCCGTCTATAGCTTTTTTGTGTCCGCTCAATTTCTGGGCAACCATTGGACGGATTTGATTCAAACTACACTGATATAATCAGTATCAAGCAGAGATATGCATATTCTACTTTGGTTGCGGTCCATTGACTTTTGATGGAGTTATGGCCCTTTAGTGAAAAATTGTGTCCGCTCAATTTCTCAGCAACCTTTGGACGGATTTGATTCAAATTTTACACAAACACTCGCTATAAGTCAGACATGTGCATATCCTATTTTGGTTCTGATCCATTGATTTTTGACGGATTTATGGCCCTTTAATTAAAACATTTTTTGTTATGGCCCTTTTGCAGATAGCACTTGTATATGGACAAGAGCTTTTGGGGGTATTAGTCCGCTTTGCAACAATGTCTAGTTGCCCTTTGACTGAGATTTTGTCCGGGGCATATCTCTGAAAGTGTATTTGCTATCAACTTGAATCTTCATAGGTGGATACATCTCATTGAGGAGAAGTGCAGTGCTTAACATCCACAACTCTTACTTGCATACTTTTTGAGTTATTGCCCATTGTTGTTTAACCCATTCCAACTCAATAACACCTTATCAAAAATCAATATTACATCAACTTGAAATTGTTGTCTGCAGCTTCTTTCAATTTGGACCAGTCTAAAATTTTGCAGTGTTGGAATGGGTTAAAACACTTACATTTTGTCCAGAGCAAATCTCTGAAAGTATAATTGCTATCAACTTGAAACTTCATAGTTTGATACATCTCATTGAGGATAAGTGCATTGCACAAGATCCACAACTCTTGCTTGCATAATTTTTGAGTTATTGCCCTTTGTTGTTTTAAAGACTAAGATTTTGTCTTGAGTATATCTCTGAAGTGTAATTGCTATCAACTTGAAACTTCATAGGTTGATACATCTCATTGAGGAGAAGTGCAGTGCACAAGAACCACAACTCTTGCTTGCATAATTTTGGAGTTATTGCCTTTTGTTGTTTTAAAGACTAAGATTTTGTCCGCGGCACATCTCTGAAAGTATAATAGCTATTAACTTGAAATTTCATAGGTGAATATATCTCGTTGAGGAGAAGTGCAGTTCACAAGATCCACAACTCTTGCTTACATAATTTTTGAGTTATTGCCCTTTGTTGTTTTAAAGACTAAGACAATATAAAACTTAGTCTATGGGGCTTATTGAAATTGCAGCCTTGTGAATGCAACTCCTCCTAAGTTTCTGGCCGGATCTAAATGAAACTTGTCGGATGTTATAACCTAAATTGGAAGATGTGCATGAAGTAAGGATTTTATGGTTCATTAATTTTTCCCTGAATTATGCCCCCTTAAAACTTAGCATCTGGGGCTTATTGAAATTGCAGCCTTGTGAACGCAACTCCTCCTAACTTTTGTCTTGATTTAAATGAAACTTGTAGTCTGCCAATTTTTTGAATTTTGTTCTGTCAAATAAGTAGTGTCTACAATTATTTTCGTGAAACAGCAGCAAAGTGGCGGCGTATATTGTGACTATGGCACTCTTGTTTCATATTGTTTTAACAAGATTTTTAGTATCTAATTTATGTGGATACCTCTTACCAGTGTCCGAGACGAGTTTCAATTTGAGTATTTTCTGAAAGCATATTTCATGATGGTTCACAAAATAGCTTCCATTGAAAGAATCCTTTGACACGCAATAACTGCATTGTTTTTCAATGATAGATTGATATCTTTTTGGCAATAACTCCCAACCAGTTTGAATTTTTAATTCCTTTGATATATCAGCTCATTTATATGGTTATAGTTCCAAAGTCAGTTAGTAACTAAGTTGAATCTTTATCTTAACACTTTCCCACACAATGACACTTTAATGGACACAATTTGTCTTCATTTTACACAATGTATTTTACCCTAAAAATTTAAAAATTCATACTCTTTAAATTGTTGTCTGCAACTCTTTTCAATTTGGACCTGTCTAAAATTTTGCTGCCTGGTAATTGTTTTTTATGGGGCCCGATGTCACTTTGAAGCAATTCTTGTTGTTTCTTAGATGGCCACATGCAGATGGTTGACATTAAAACGAAATTAAGAAAACTTGGTCCAGTGAAAATAAAGAAAGGCTTGTTCGATAATATTTGTCTCATTTTTGCAACAATAAGCAGAGGAATTGTCATCATCCTGGAGTTGTTTGATAAACTTTCACCTGGGTCATATCTTCCATGCTTGCTAGTCCTTAAAAGTATTTCCTTTGGCGTCAGTCAGAGGAAGTTTGTAAACTCCTTAACATTTCAGAAAGTGAGTTTATTTAAAGGTAAGCTCAAATTGTGTTGTGACCTACATTCTGTGGATGGACTTATTTATTTGGAGCAACTCAGGCCCTCGAAATGAACCTCTTGTTTTCTTGGAGTAATGGCCCTTTGTTTAGAAATCTTGCCACTCATTTTCTCTTCAACCACCAATTGGATTGGATTCACATTTCACAAGAGCACTCATTATCAACCCAAAGCATACATAATCTATTTTGGCTACAGTCCAATTACTTTTCTTTAAGCTGTACTCCCTTATGGAAAAAAAAAAGGTTTTATACCTGAGGGACAGAATGTTTTTTCTGTGACATGGAGCCGTTTTAGGGTATTAACCCATTTCCACATGGCAATATTTTAGACTAGTCCAAATTGAAAGGACTAGAAGACAACAAATTAAAGTTAATGAAATTTTAGATTTTTTTTTAAATTTCTGGGTAGAAAACATCCTGAAAAATGATGAAAATGCTTGTTGCAAGCAATTTCTTCATTTTTGATAAGTTTTCCCATTTTTTATCTTCAGGGGTGTCAGAAAGCTCCCCGAAAAATTTTTCAGGGGGAGCATATAGTTGTCGGCCTGTGCGTCCATCCGTCCGTTCGTCATGGAAAAAGGGGCCTTAATGTAAAAACTAGTTTTTTGCCAATTTCTCCAAGACTTATTGTTAGTATTTCATGAAATTTCATATTTGAGTAGCAAATCAGATTCCCTTGACCTTAAACTAACGGGAATTTTCTTTTAAAAAAAATGTGTCATTGGAAAAGGGGCCTTAATGTTATTACCTTTACGTTAACTGTCTTTTTTCCCTGCAAAAACAAAAATTGGCAATAAATTTTGATTGGTTACAGATGAAGTCTTCATATTTCACATGTGCATTGCTTGTGACAAACCCTTTCTGTTGGTACCAAGGTCAAGGTCATCATTCAGGGTCAAGGTCATTTCTGAAGATCAAAATTTAGAAAATCTTAACTTAAACATTGCCTATAAGTTTACAATGTTAAGTGATATAACCTTCATATTTCACATATGCATTGCTAATGACATGACCTTTCTGTTGGAATTAAGTTCAAGGTCATCTGTCAAGGTCAAGGTCAATTCTCAAGGTCAAAAATTTGAAAATTTTAACTTTAACATCTCCCATAAGTAAACTATGGTTAGTGATATAGCCTTCATATTTTACATGTGCATTGCTTATGACATGGACTTTCTGTTAGTACTAAGTTCAAGGTCATCTGTCAATTTCAAGGTCATTTCTCAAGTTCAATTTTTTTAAAAGCTTAACTTTAACATTGTCTATAAGTTTACAATGGTAAGTGACACACTCTTCATATTTTACATGTGCATTGCTTATGACATGACCTTTCTGTTGGAATTAAGTTCAAGGTCATCTGTCAAGGTCAAGGTCATTTTTCAAGGTCAAAAATTTGAAAATTTTAACTTTAACATCTCCCATAAGTAAACTATGGTTAGTGATATAGCCTTCATATTTTACATGTGCATTGCTTATGACATGGACTTTCTGTTGGTACTAAGTTCAAGGTCATCTGTCAATTTCAAGGTCATTTCTCAAGTTCAATTTTTTTTAAAAGCTTAGCTTTTACATTGTCTATAAGTTTACAATGGTAAGTGACACACTCTTCATATTTTACATGTGCATTGCTTATGACATGACCTTTCTGTTGGAATTAAGTTCAAGGTCATCTGTCAAGGTCAAGGTCATTTTTCAAGGTCAAAAATTTGAAAATTTTAACTTTAACATCTCCCATAAGTAAACTATGGTTAGTGATATAGCCTTCATATTTTACATGTGCATTGCTTATGACATGGACTTTCTGTTGGTACTAAGTTCAAGGTCATCTGTCAATTTCAAGGTCATTTCTCAAGTTCAATTTTTCTAAAAGCTTAACTTTAACATTGTCTATAAGTTTACAATGGTAAGTGACACACTCTTCATATTTTACATGTGCATTGCTTATGACATGACTTTTCTGTTTGTATGAGGTTCAAGGTAATTTGTCAAGGTCAAGGTCATTTCTCAAGGTAAAAAATTTGAAAAATTTAACTTTAACATCTCCCATAAGTAAACCATGGTTAGTGATATAGCCTTCATATTTTACATGTGCATTGCTTATGACATGGACTTTCTGTTGGTACTAAGTTCAAGGTCATCTGTCAATTTCAAGGTCATTTCTCAAGTTCATTTTTTTTAAAAGCTAAACTTTAACATTGTCTATAAGTTTACAATGGTAAGTGACACACTCTTCATATTTTACATGTGCATTGCTTATGACATGACTTTTCTGTTGGTATGAGGTTCAAGGTAATTTGTCAAGGTCAAGGTCATTTCTCAAGGTAAAAAATTTGAAAATTTTAACTTTAACATCTCCCATAAGTAAACAATGGTAAGTGATATAGCCTTCATATTTAACATGTGCATTGCTTATGACATGGACTTTCTGTTGGTACGAAGTTCAAGGTCATTGGTCAAGGTCAAATTGTCAAGGTCATTTATTTTCAAATATTCCTCCTTCACTAATTGCTAAAATTTCTTGTTACTTTACATAAATGTTGTTCATTAAAAGCCCTAGGTAATTCTTATTTCAATTTTTGACCCTATGAGCCTTACCATACTAAAAGGGGGCTTAATGCCATGTAGCTTTACATTTTGTATATATCCTATTCTAAAATAAATCAGTCAATTGTTTCTTCAAGACTACTCAAGTTAGAGTCTTCTTTTTTTGTATGGAGACATTTTTCATTGATAACTTGGATAGTGAAGGTAAAATATTTAACCCTTTACCATATAATGATATTGAATTTTACTAGAATCAGGCCTGTGAAGCCAAACAGCTTCCTTCAATGTTTATTTAACTTCCAAATTTCTTGTGAACTGAACTCTCAAACTATAGTTGCATTCAATAAAAAGTTTTTTGTCCAATAATGGCATATAGTTCTGTGACAAAAGCCTTATTTGGGGAGCATAATCTGTTTCCGATGGCTCTTGTTGTTGGAATGGGTTAATCCTATGTAGCCATACCCTAGTTTTATCACTGATACCATATTTTACAGCCAAGAAATTAAAGAAACTGTGGTCATCATCAAAGCTGCTAATTTGACTAGTAGAGTTATGGTTCATGTTCTATTTATGAATTTAGAACATGTAAGCAACTGTAATCAAAACTTTATAAAGATATTTGATGGTAAGTGTATGTCTCTAATTGCTTCATTAAACCATTTCTGTACAAACGTGGGATTTTACGTCCCTGTGATTTTATACTTGAGAAAACATTGTAGAAAAAGAAGAAATTGCTTGTAACAAGCAATTTCTTCTTTTTCCACAATATTTTCTACCCAACCTAATGATTATTTTTCTAATAAATTCGAATTTAAATTGTCGTCTGCAAAACCTTTGAATTTGGACAGGTCTAAAATTTCGAGAAACAGGAAAGGGTTAAACCATTCCCACATGACAAAATTCTAGACTGGTAAAAATTTGAAAGAGGTTGCAGACAACAAAGTTGAGCAGTAAATGAAATTCAAGAACAAAATGAGATAGAAAACATTTTGTAAAAGAGGAAATTGCTTGTTACAAGCAGTCTCTTCTTTTTTTACAATGTTTTTCATAGCTATATTTTTTTGACAGGCAAAAATGCAGGAGTGTGTGGGAATGAGTTGAACCCATCACTGTATTGGAAAAATTTCTAACCTGTCCAAATTAGAAAAAAATTGCAAAGTCTTTTTTAATGTGAAAAATAATCATTCAATAGGATAGAAATATTGAGGAAAAAGAAGAAATTGCTTGTTACAAGCAATTTCTTCTTTTTCTATAATATTTTCTCAAGTATAAGAAATACCAAGGAGGTACACATTAAAATTGTCTTTTGTACTTTTCTAAAGTTAATTACAGTAGAACGTTGTTAATTCAAACGTCACTGATTAGTAAGTATGTGTTTGTTTGTATACTTTACGCGGTCCCCATCTTTTTCCTTCTTTAGCTTTGTTAAAAAACTCTGTCTAATTCGAATGTCAGTGGTTCGTAGTTCATAGGCCATTTCAAGTCCCGAAAGTATGATTATAGCACAAACTCCTATGTTTATTTTGTAGGTGTGATAAACTAATTGTCACAAATCACCACTTTCCTTGATTTTCACACCTGCTGATCTATATGACAAATTATGTGTTATCATGTACCTTTAGTTAAAAGGGGCTGTTTGGTTTGTAAGGTGGATAATTAATTGAATATAGATTCCCGTAATAATTGCTGAAATTTTTTAAATTGACTCGGTGTATCTTGCCCTCCGTTTTGTTCGTACTACGCTTAATTCGTATAAATTTCTCCGGTCCCTTGCGCTACAAACTACCGAGGTTTTACCGAGGTTTTACCGTATTTGCAAAATTTTACAACCAATGCAAGGAATTAGATAGAGATCTTAATTGCACTCTTTAATTTTGTGATGTGAAATTATTGTTACTATGGAAGAAATATACTTGAAACTTGGATAAATGGTAAATGTTCAATTAGATATCAGACAATGTTACTTCACAAAAAACGCCTGGTAGCACTTCGGATTTTTAATCATGAGGTCCTTGGATCAATTCCCAGTCAAAGCAAATATCCTTTCCAGCATTTGTCTTCCACCAAAGGATAGATAATCGTAAACCTAAGTGGGATGAGTAGCTGGAGGCTTAGAAAGGATGTAGTGGTTGTATTGGTGTGAAAAATACCAGGAATCCATTGTTTGCTGCTCCAGTCACTATGAAAGAGTATAGGACTGAAATACTGTTAAAAGTGGCGTTACTTGCCATTCAATTCATCAACCCATAGTTCATGAAATACATAGTCAGGGGCATAAAAAAAGGAAAGTCTTTTTGGCAACCGAAATATTTTTCTACACCTTGAATAACATTTAAATCACAAAACAAACAAAGATGCTGTATAAATGTTGAAGTTTAAAGTTCACTTCCAGTCAAAGGATTTTTTGATTGACAGCAGTGTTTAAGACACCTATAGGAGATGCTCTTGTTCCAATTTACTTTATGTTAATAAGCTCAGTGAGCTTTTGTGATTACACTTTGTCCAGCTTCTGTCTGGTTGCTATGGAATCCAAAAAGGGGAAACTTTACTGAAACTTTAAAATTATAGTAAACACTGTAAGAAAAGTAAAAATTGCTTGTAACAATCTCTCAAAGTTTTGTACCTGATATGACCCTTATCAAACAATTCAAACCAACTTTGTTTTGTCGTCTGCACCCTCTTGCAGTTTGGACAAGTCTTAGATTTTGTGGTTTGGGAATGGGTTAATGGTTACAGCTGGAGAGGACTGTTGAAGTTGTAAATTTGAATCCCAATCATACCTGGTAAGTATTACTTTGAGCAAGACATTTCTATGGCTACATTTTATTTAAAGAATTGACCAACAGTTCTATCATATGTTACTTTTATGACCCCACCATGTAATGGTGACGGGCATATTAGAGTTACCTGTATCTGTGTTTGCATGTGTGAGTGGGTGTGTTTTTGTGTGTGTAAGTGTTTGCATGTCCAATTCTTGTGTGGAGCATGTCTTCTTTATTATTTGATTGATTTCAAAACAATTTGGCACATTTTTCCCCCTTGATGATAATGAGTGTCATATGTAAAATTCTGTTGGATACTTCAAAGTTCAAAGTCACAACTGAAGGTCATGTGATGGCAATTATGCGGGAGCATCTCAGTGTCACACATTTCTAGTTATTTTTTTTTTTTCACTGAGTTCCTTTACGTTCCATATTTTCAAGTCAGGTTACATGTTAAGATTTTTCCTTATAACAGGTGTTTCAAGAGAACAAACATTAATGACAGCATGTAGAAATATGAATACGACAACCCAGCCAGTACAGGCTGTGTCCTTGTCTAACAAACTTATTATCAAATATAGATGTACAACAAGACAGCTATATAACCAGAGACAGAAGGTTTATACACCCTCACCATGTGCCATCTTGAACTTTCAGATTTATAACCCAGAGGATTATGAGGACAGTAAGTCATAATTTAGTCTGCCTATTCCAAGGATGGATTTCGATATAAGTTGGTACAATTATTCTCTGTTATTAGTAGATGTACCATTTGAAAGAAATATTCAGATAGCTCCAAGGTTAAGGTCACAGCTAGAGGTCAACTTTTTAGCTCACCTGAGCACAAAGTGCTTATGTGAGCTATTGGGATCATCCTTCGTCCGGCGTCCGGCCGGTGTCTTTCAACAATTTATTCAAACCTGATATCCAAAACCCCTGGGCAAATTTGAACCAAATTTTGCAGAAATGTTCCTTAGGTGGTGCTCTTCAAAAATGGCTTAACCCTTTCCTGTTTTTAAACAATTTAGACATGTCCAATTTCAAAGGTTTTGCAAACAAAAATTTATAGTGAATTTAATTTGAAAAATAACAAAAGAAAATAATTTCAAAAAAAGAAATTGCTTGTTTCAAACAATTACTTCTTTTTCCACAATGTTTTCTCAAATATGAAATAACAGCGACGTAAAATCCTGTGTTTGTACAGGAAAGGGTTAAAGCATTAAAAACGGTTAAAAACTCTGGTTGCCATGAAATTCTATAATAATCTTTAAAAATCTTCTTCTCCCGATCGTAAAGGCTTAGAGCCTTGATATTTTACCTCTTTGAACATAGCTAAAATCATGACCCTGGGGTCCCCAGGGGTGGAACCCCAGGGGAATGGGGTTTTATATAGAAAGATAGAATGATTTTTAAACAACATCTCTTCAAGAACCACTGGGCCAATTCAAACAAAATTTTGCAGTATTGTTCCTTAGGTGGTCCCCCTTGAAAATAGCTAAAAGAATTGAAATCTGTTAAAAACCCTGATTGCCATGGCAACAAAAGTGATATTTTAAAATAATCTTCAAAAGTCTTCTCCTCCAGATGGAGGAAAAATGTTCTTCTCCTTTTCAAATTTGTCCAAAAGCCTTGGAATTTGTCATTAAGACTTTGGGATCCCCCAGTTACAGAGCCTATATATGTATAAAGTATGGCCCACTTGTATCATAATCCTATTTTTAACATAAAATTAGACTGTTTAAAGAAAAAGAGTCTTTCTCTCAGGTGAGCACCCCAGGGCCAACAGCCCTCTTGTTTGTTAAGTTAAGATGAAGTATGCCCGGCACATATCTCATAAAATTATGGATGGATTTCAAAGTAAATGGTCAAATGTTCTCTATTAGGAATAGATGTGCCATTTCAAACAAATTTTCAGATAGCTCCAAGGTTAAGGTCACACTTCAAGGTCATCAAACATATAAATAAAGCATGTCTGAAGAAGGGCGAGTATATAGCCGCCAGTTAATCTTTCCATCTGTCTGTTATCATGTATTATTTTATACTTTTTTGCAACAGGGCTATATTTTGGGAGCATAATCCATCTCTGACTGCTCTTGTTATTAGATAACTCACCTAAAATTATTCTATTAACAACTTTTTCTGTCAAAGAAACAATCTATTATACTAATTTGTTCTTCTATTTGCCTTCTTTTTATAGATCACAATAATCAAACTTAAAAACTTTGGCAGAAACAGATTGTGTTAACCCATTACCAGGCATCTTTTTTTAGACATCCAAATTTAACAGATGAAATTGCTTATAAAAGTAACTTCTTATATTCTCCCAATATTTCCATAACTATTTTCTTGGATATTTATTATTTTTCAATTAAATATGCTTTTGGCCCACAGAATATTTCAACATGGTAACTATCAATATAGGCCCCATATCTTTATTGAGGCAGGCAGAAATCAATGAAAAGAACTCAGATGACAGAAAATTGAATGGTGTATCAGCAATGTTTTGAGTTGGATTTATATTATAGTTTGTATGCTTAAATTTTGGTGTAAGTATTTTGGATAGCCTTATTGTTACTCATTATTTCTTTTCAAAAACAAATTTTATTATGGAGCTATGGCTTAAATGTGACAAACAGATGGTGTAGACTTCGATCAGGCTGATCATTGGTTATATTTTCTGTCATACGTAAATATTTTGGGTTCATTATGACAAAGTTAAAAATAAGACCTATCTATTTCAGAGTTGTACGATTCAGAAGATTTTCTTGAATACAAATATGCAGACGTTCCAAAATTGTTAGAGTTCAATGGACAATATGTCAGGTTTTCAGTAAAATCCTTCTATGGTGTGACCTTGAACTTTCAAAGTGAGAAGTATGAAGACACTGACGATACAGCCTCAGTCCATCTGTATTCAAAGATCATGTCCCCTACAGCTCCATTGTTCATTAGTCATAAACTACACGGAGAAACACCCGTAAGGCATGCTTAACTTGTTACCAGGCAACAAAATTTTAGACTGGTCCAAAATGAGGCTTGTGGCATTTCAAAATATGTCCATCTACCAAAAAATATAGGAAAAATGAGAAAGTCTTTATTACAGGCATTTTTCCATTTATAGTGGATAAATTTTACTCCTAACCATTAAAAAAGAGTAAAACTAGAAATACCTAGAAGGTAGAATACACCGTAAAAATGAAAAATTTACTTAGTTGTAGTATTGTTGCTCATTTCTTTGCAAAGAGTCTAGCTTAAAAACTTTCAAAGAAAAGCCCAAGGTATTGTTAAAGTCTGAGCATTATTGTTGTTGTTACTATCCTTGTCATCTGCATGCAAATAACTTTGACATTTCAAGATATCTCTGTTATTATACACATGTATAATAAAAGAGATTTCCCTTAACAGACTCCATTCCCTCTAAGGGCTTCACAACAACTAAATTTAATAAATGTTTCATTGAAATGAAAAGTAGCATCCCGACTAAGGCCTGTGAAACCAAAGGATGGGAAAGGTTTAAACTCACCGATCGATTATATGTTTATTAAAGCTGAGCAAAACTGATAAGCTTTCTTGAATACTGTCTTTGGCATAACCATCTTTAGCACTCTCACTCAACCACCGTCCATGTCTTTTGAACATCCTATCTTTAATACCACTATTGGCCGCTGCTGTCCTCCGCCTGATCTTGATGAATGTAAGGAATATCTGGTCATGTCTGTAACATGTGGCTATAAAGCAGCAAGAAATCATTCACATTATGTTGTATATGACATTTTCTTGTTTGTTTTCCTAGCAGCAAAACCTGATTTAGTGGCACAAATATTACAAAACAAGAAATCACTGCCAGAGAGTTTTGAGCATGACAAATTATTGGAGACATTTTCAACTGGACACAGTTCAGTCCCCTGTTTTTGCTATCATAATCAATGCACTGTCCCAATATTTATCGGTTTTGCTACTTTCGATGAAAATAGTCATATATGATCTATTGAGTACAACATCAGACACTTTGATATTCAACAATTCTGCGCTACGAAGAAACCTAGAATATCCCACTAAAATATTTACCATTATTTACCGTAAAGGAAAATACCAAATGCGCTTGAGAAGCAACACAAAAACTGTACTGGTTTCCCTTCAATCATTCTATCATATAATTGATATACAGTGCTAACATACAGAAAGGTAAATCTGCGATTCCAAAAATACCTTTTCCATTTCTACACTTGGTATGAAATTCCTTTTCAGTGGGTAAATATAACCATAGTTTCACAGGATCTATGAACTTACGACTTTGGCATAAAATCGGCAAAAAAGCCGACGATTTCCAATAAGGGAGAATGAACACACCTTTTACAGAATCTACATGCATTTTATGTATAACACTGGTAATGTTTGAAATTGGAGGTACAAATTAGCCAAATTTACCTCCCAAATTTTCTGAAAACGGGACAACCCCTGAAGTGGGTTAGTTTCAGAACCTTGAATAAAAGACTGGAAGTTTCGCATTATAGGACGACGCAAGCCAATCCACCTCTTACACACCAATTTGATTTTGTATCAAGTGAAGAATTTATAAAGAAATTCCCCAATCGCTTGAATCTACTATTTTCGAAAGATAGTCTGCCTTTTTGTAATCGGAACTAGGGATCCATTCAACTTCTAAACAAATAGACTTTATCCTACACAATTCAAATATTTCTACAGCGGTAGTCTGCAAATCTGGTTTCATCGAACCTTTAGTTATAATAATCTTGGTACCCTGATTATCTGTGAACCATTTTACACTCTTATTTTCCAATAATGGTAACATTGATAACAATACTCAAAACACACCGACTAGTTCTCTCCAGGTCAATGAACGCTTAGCTTCATCCTCGGTCCACATACCATGACTAATACCATATAGTGTATTTACTATATGACTTTTATAGCCAGTTCAACTAGCATCAGAAAAAATGATTTTTGAACATTTAATTGAATCATAAATATCCATACCATTCATAGATTCTAAATTATCTTTCTAAAACAGTAACTGTTGGATACTGTCTTCCAACAGTTGAATGTATTGATCCCTATGCCGTGCTTTTATGACATCAATTCTTAAATTTTTTGTCATTATCTGTGCAATATAACTAATGACAATACTTATAGAGCTTGACTGACTGACTATACTGACTGTTCTGGCATGTACCCGTCTGTGCGATTTGATATTAGATAAAATAATATCAATTGTACGTAAAGCTTTTTCAACCCATCTAATGTTATATTAATTCTACCATGGACCGAATCTATCGTAACTCCTAGAAATTCCAATAATAGAACGGGAATCTAAATAAATTTTTTGAAACGTTTGGTACAATACCAGAAAGTAGTAGAACGGATTTAATTTCACTACTTATTGACTCTTCAAATCTTTGGTGCATCCATAGCCGTCGTCTAAAACCATGGTGACTAATTTACCTTCACCCCTCCATTTGCCAATTAGAGGTCTAGTTAGCTTAGTAAATAAGTAACAAGCACTTGAGATTCCAAAGACCAAAACTAAGAATTTATAATAGATAACTTTACCACCTGTATTTGGCCATGCAAATCCTAAGTATACTGTGTGAGGCTTAAATAATTCTTAATATATTGTAATATCAAATTCTATTTGGTGAAAACCTTTTCTTAAAAAAAAAAAGTGCTATTTTGATGTCTTAAAACATAACCTTTTGCTTCCAAAGATACCTATTAACCCCTCTAAGATCTAAAATTAATCTCTTTTTACCACAATGTTGAACTGAAACATTTAATGGATTAACATCTAAAAGGGGGGGTCACTGCATTTCTCTATCAATGCCCTATGTAGCAAGTCTTGAATAGCTTCTTGTTCAAATTCAAAATTATCTAGAGAAGATTTGTTATCTTTACAAAATGTTCTACTTGGGATTGTAATTATACCCCCCACAACCAAGTGGGGGGGTTATACTGGAATCAGGTTGTTCGTCTGTCTGTCCATCAGCCATGGACATAATTTTGTGTCCTCATCTCCTCCCACATTTCCAGACCAATTTTGCTGAAACTTTACTGAATTCTTCCTTGCAATGGGAACTTGTGCACCTGCAATTTTCATAATGATTGATCAACTGTTTCAGGAGATATGCCCCTTTGAATTGTTATCCTAAATAGAATATGAAAAATGGTGTTCTCAGTGCAGCTAAAAGTACTGGACAGATATTGATCAAACTTAACAGGAATGTTCCTTTGGTCAAGCTCTTCCAAAGCTATTCAAAGAATTCAATTCAATGCAGAACTCTGGTTGCCATGACAATAAAAAGGGCGAATTTCAGAAAATCTTTAAAAATCTTCTTCTCTGAAACCATAAGGCCTACAGCTTTGATATTTGGTATGTAGCATCATCTAGCGGACCTCTATCAAGATTGTTCAAATTATGGCCCCAGGGTCAAAATTGGTCCGTCCCCAGGGGGCACAAGTTTTACATAGGTGTATATAGTGAAACCTTAATAATTCTTTTTGTTGAAACAGAAAGGCGAAGAGATTTGATATTTGGTATGTGGCATCATCTAGTGGACCTCTACAAAGAATGTTCAAATTAGGCCTGAAATATCTGCAATACGAATGTGTTTGTTGCACATATGTACCTTATCTTGAGCCTCCTTTAACTGCTCCAAACAAGAGTCCGGCTTATTATTTTCAACAGCCCACTCTGCTTGCTTGAGAAAGTCTGAAATTTTACAACTTAAGTCGTACTGTGACTTGTTACCCTGGATTTTCCAACACAAATCTTTCTCAGATTTAAGCTTCTTGACTTCAGAAGCGATGTTCTGGTTCGTACCCTGTACCTGGTGCTTAAGACTTGTAAGTTCAGCAAGAAGCAAGAATAGTCCCAAGCTGCGTTCATAAATCATTGTTTTCTTCTGCTATGTTTGTTTGCCACGTCTACATTGGCCAGTGTTCCAGAGCTGAATGACAGCTTCTAAACACTTAGCACGAAACAATCATGCGTTGAAAACACAATGTCTCGGTCATTACATACACAGTGAAGGGAAAGAAGTTTTCTTCTAATTCATGTTCAATCAACTGAAGATAATTATATATCATGTTACTTGAAAGAAAAAATGCTGGTGGGGGGTATAAGTCCACTTTGTGTCAATTCTAGTTTTCAACTCCAAGCGAGCTGTCACAAGCAATATTTTCTTTTTCTACCATATTTTCTCATTTATAAGTTCACAGGGACGTAAAAACCAGGGATTGAACTGGAAAGGGTTAATAAGTTTATAAGAAAGCTTAGGAGGAGCGGCCAAATTTCAAGTTGAGATCCAACAGAGATCAAGAGAAATAATTGATACTTCTTGACTGAAGATATTTGTAGTGTAAAAGGAAGTTGCCACCCATTAAGTAAATTACAAACAAATAATTCTTTTTCAAATGAGGTGCTTCCTATATAAAAGAAAAATAAATTAACTTTGTGATAAGTAAATTCAGGCCGATGGACCAAATTAGGCGCTCAAGCGCCTGTAGTTGTAGGAATTAATCTGAAATTTGTGTATTTACTAAAAAATGGGTATAACTTTTTTGTACAAATCTATTTAGACATAGATAATTTTTCACTATCTAGCATTCAACTGGTGCTGTGAGGCTTTTACAAATTGATGATTGTTATAAAGCAGATACCATTACCAGATGGCAAAATTGTAGACTGGTCCAAATTGAAATGAATTGCAGATGGCAATTGAAAGCTTATGAAATCTTAGATTTTTTAACTTTGTGGTAGAAAACGTTGTGGATAATGAAGAAATTTGTTCATTTTTCACCATGTTTTCTAAAGTATTTTTTCTGGGCAGGTGACCAAAAGTGTCATTGTGGGATAGGATTAATCAGCCTTTAAAATCCTGCTGTTTTATGATCATCAAAGAAAAGGAATGGAAAACATTTTTGGAAATGAAAATTATGCTTGTTACCCAAAAAGATTGTACATTTGAAACTTTACCAACCTTAACCCATTCCCACACAACAAAATTTTATACTGGTTCAAGTTGAAAGAAGCTGCAGACAACAATTTCAAGGAAATTTATTTTTTTTGTCTTTTACAGTAGAAAACATTGTGGAAAATGAAGAAATTGCTTGTTACAAGCAATTTCTTCTTTTTCCTCTATGTCGTCCAGAGCCTTTTTTCCTAAGGGGCATTTAAAAGCGTCACTGAATGGGAATAGGTTAAACAGTGTTATGCAACTTCTTTCAATTAAAACAAGTCTGAATTGTTAAATGTGTTAATGGGTACGAAATGTTGAAAAATGTAATGCTTAGCCTATTCTAATGCAACAAAATTTAGACAGGACCAAATTCAATGGAGTTGCAGGCAAAATTTTCAAGTGGATATAATTTGAAATATATGTCTTTTTTGGTAGATAGCAATGATGAAAATGAAGAAATTGCTTGTGACAAGCAGTTGTATCATTCTCCACAATATTTTCTTCCCTAAAAGACAAAAAAAAAAAGAATAATTTCACCAAATTGTACATCTGCTTTTAAACTTCTTTCTTTGAATTGGATCAGTCTAAAAATTTTTGATATAACCCATACCACATGGCAAAATTTAGGCTGGTCCAAATTGAAAGGAGTTACAGGCGACAATTTAAAATTGATGAAATTTTGGATTTTTTCTACCTTTGGGGTAGCAAACCTTGTGAATAATGAAGAAATTGCTTGTAACAAGCAATTTCCTCATTTTCCATGATGTTTTCCCCAAGCTTTTTTTTCTTAGGGGCATCTTAAATTGTCATTGAGTAGGAATGGGCTAAGCAGGTTCTATTATCATAAAAAACTCCAGTGAGCTATTTCAGACCATCATTGTTTTCTTGTTCATTCTAGAGTTATAGTGAATATAAAATCGCAACAAATGCATTGGTGAATGGCAATAGTTTTAAAGATTTCTGGATAGCTTTTAACAAGGATAAGATAACTGTTGGCTGGGGTCACGAGCTTAGAACAGACAAGATGCTGAACCATCCGCTGACTGGAAACTTACAACTGAAATACTATGTAATCAAGATGTTCGGTCCTGCGACTGTCCGAGTATATTCAGGTAAACTTTGTGAATTTTCTGTTTACAAATTACCATATCATCTAGATAATAAGATTAACCCATTCCCACACATTCCCACTTTTTTTAGAAAAAAGCTTAGAAAAACGGTGGTGGAAATGGAAGCATTTTTTGTGATAAGCAATTTCTTCATTTCTCATAATGTTTTCTATTCCACAAGACAAAGGGTTTTAGAATTTCATGAAATAAAACATGTTGCCTTCACACTGTCTGAGTAAGGACCAATGTGAATATTGTAGTCCAGTAATTGATTAAAGAAAACATAATTAGTAAATGCTTGCAAAAAGCAGTATTTTTTTCCTTCTGCCATATGCACTTTTGTCTTTTATATTGCAAATCTGGGTTCATTGGCTATAAAACTTATTTCATACATAAATAACTTGAGAATTTACTAAAATTCAACTTTGAATAGTGTTTTATTTCAATGCTAACTATACATCAAGTAACAATTTTACAATAAGATCTTTATTTCATAGTATCTAACCCATTACAAAACAATGAAATCTTAATTTTGTTTGAATTAAAAGAGGTTGCCTAAGACAAAACAGAGTCTTTTTGAATTGAAAAATTTGGAAAAATATTGACATAGAAACAATGTGGAAAAAGAGGAAATTGTTTGTTACAAACAATTTCTTCTTTTCTTACAAAGTTTTCCATTACTGTTTCTACAGTGCATAAAAATGCAGGATTGTGTGGTAATGGGATAAGCAAAAATGCATAATCAGCTAGTCTCAGCTTGAATTTGAGAGAAATCTCAATTGAGTATGAAAAAAAGTTTATAATTTTGGGCACATGTAATCAGTCTGTCTCCATTTAGGAATCACCTTCTGTACTTAGTCGGGTGGTAAAGTGAATGAGATTAGTGCATTATTTAGCTCATCATGCTTACCAGACAATAAAGTATCACCAATTGAGGCCATAGAAATGGGCTCTCATAGGAATGACTGGATAAGTAGGGTATCAAATCAGGGACCCCTTGCAATGGAGTGTGCTGCTTGACCAGTGAACTAATTGGCTCCTACACAATTTTAGACTGGTTCAAATTCAAAGAAGTTGCAACAACTTATCAAAATGCAACTGAATTGAAAATGAAGTGACATCTGGGGTAGAAAACATATTGAGTAAGAGAAATTGCTAAAAACAAGCAATTTCTGCCTTTTATGCAATGCTTCCCAAAATATGATTCCTTGAGGGCATGAAAAGACAGAATTATCAGGTTTTGAGCTTGCCTTAGTCAATGATTCCTTGACCTTGAAATTCTAGGATATCAAAACTGAGGGGGAGGGGGGGGGGGGTGTCAACAGACAGAGCAAACCAAACATAAATTTTATTTTTTTGAAGGAGTTGATTCACTTTTGTAAATCTTTTATAAAGATGTAAAGAAGTTAAAATTTATATAACTGTCAATAGCACATGACAAACACCACTGAAAATTTGAGGAATTGAAATTCCAAATTCAATGGACAAAACAGATTATTTTCAGATTTTTAAGGGTCAAAACCCTGGTTTAAGAGTCAAACACTTGCTCTGTTTATGTGGTAATGGTAGCATGTAATCTTGCATTTAGACACCCTAAAAAGAAATATATGAAACGCATTTTGGGGAAAAAACATGAGTTGCCTGTAACAAGCAAGTCTTTCTGTCTTAACATTCCTACCCTATTGGGCACTTCTTTTTCGATTATAGTGCATTTAGTCAGCTTGTCGGACCGTTGTTCTGTCGGCCCGTCTGTCTGTAGCTTTTTCGTGTCCGCTCAATTTCTCTGCAACAATTGGACGAATTTTATTCAAACTTTAATGATATAATCAATATCAAGCAGAGATGTGCATCTTCTATTTAGGTTACAGTCCATTGATTTTGACGGACTTATGACCCTTTGGTGAAAAATTGTGTCAGCTCAATTTCTCAGCAACCATTGGATGGATTTGATTCAAATTTCACAGAAACACTTGGTATAATTCAGACATGTGTATATCGTATTTTGGTTATGATCCCTTGATTTTTGACTGATTTTGCACTTTAATTAAAAAGTCCATCTTTTTGTTATACTTCTGTAGCTTTTTCATGTCCGCTCAATTTCTCAGCAACTATTGCATGGATTTTATTTAAACTTCACTGATATAATCAGTACTAAGCAGGGATGTGCATATTCTATTTTGGCTACAGTCCATCGATTTTTGACGGCCTTTTGGTGAAAAATCATGTTCGCTCAATTTCTCAGCAACCATTGGATGGATTTGATTCAAATTTTAAAGAAACACTCGCTATAAGTCAGGCATGTGCATATCCTATTTTTGTTATACTCCATTCCTTTTTGACGGATTTATGGCCATTTAACCCATTCCCACACAAGCCCTCCTTTTACGCCCCTCAAGAGAAAAGCTTTAGAAAACATTGTGGAAAATGAAGAAATTGCTTGTATCAAGCAATTTCTTCATTTTTCACAATGTTTTCTGTCCCAAAAGACAAAAAAAACTAAATTTCCATCAACTTGAAATTATCGTCTGCAGCTTCTTTCAATTTGGACCAGTCTAAAATTTTGCTGTGTTGGAATGGGTTAATAAAAAAGTCCATTTTTACAGCCCTTTAGCGGATAGCACTTGTACTTGGACAAGCACTTTGCGACAATGTTTTGTTAAATTTGAATTAAATTTGAATAGGAAATGGAGTTTTCCTGATCATATCAAAGTGGATGAAGTCTAATAATTCAGTACTAATAATTCGTCCATACACTTGCTAGAGGACATTATTCCTTTTACTTTCCACTAGGGCTGTAACAATACAGAAAGTGACGAATACGAATACAGATCAAGATACAGGGTCATGAATATGAATATTTATTCACGAATACAACTTCTTTTTTCTAGGCACAAACATATTTATTTTTTTATTTCTTTTGAGTAAAGTAGGAAACATAAACTTATGCCTATCTGTGATCCTATTGATATTGATTCATAAAACAAAAATAAAACAAATTGTCAATTGCCAACAGCAAATTCTGGTGTGAGTGGGAGCTAAAGAAGGGAAAAGTGAGATTATCTTTAATAAATGCTGGTCATTATATCATACTACCAATAACAAACTTACTAATAGGATAAGTAAATGATTACGACCTACATTTAAAATATACTTTGGCAGAAATCAGATATTGGGGGGGGGGGGGGTAGTGGGAAGAACTAGGTAAAAATAAAAGAAATAGAATAGCTTAGATTTCATTTCCCTTTGGAACACCTACAGAAACATGCTTTTTGGTTTCAAATTATACTAATTTCACTGGTGGTCCTTCTTCCAACCTTCCTTTAGTAAGAGTACTGGTTCACAGTTGTATATCACAAGTAACCAAAAGTTATTTGATTATTTTAGTAATTATGAACAAAGGCAAAAACAAGCCTAGCAAAGGGTGAAGTCAGTCATTGTTTGATGTAGGACCATTTCAATAATGAAGTGCCACTGCATGGCTTTCACCTATTTGTACTTTTAAATTGTATATTTTAATTTATGTTGTAAACTTCTATCTGTTACAAACTTAACAAATAATATGAAAATTATAGTCACAAGAAATTAATCAATTATAATGAAAAGAAAAATATTTAATTTTAGCCAACATTCAAGGTATATTGGACATGCAGCCATAACTTACCTTTTAATTTTTTAAAGGGGGGTAATTTATATTTTGCATAATTGAAGTCAATGGTCTTTGGTCGGAGAGATGAGGTCATTCAATTTGTTGAAAAGCTGCACTAAATGGTCAATAAGATAGAAAAATTAGGCCATAGATAATAGAATTTGAATTGAAAATCTTGATTTAAAAGGTTTAGTAGATCTGAGACCTTGACTTAAAAAAGACAATTGATGATAGTTAGTATTAACAGAGGTCTGACTGAAGGTCAAAGTCATGCCTCGATTGTCTTTTTATTAGAAATTAATCTATCATTCACTACCCAAAATGCCACTTGTAGACACTTGTAGACAACAAATGAATAGCTGTCATCAGCCCTCTGATAATCCGGCAACCACAGGAGCTACGACGGCTTTAAAGATATACGTCTTTCTTCATAAAATTTGATAAAACTGTCGATATAGCTTGTGTATGTTGGTTAAATATGAACTCTTAGATATTTTTTGCACTTGGTATCCCGGAAAAATATTTCACATTTTGTATTTGCCAATATTCGGTTCTCAGACAAATGAATACGATACGTACTCGTCGGTATAAAATTTATTCAATTCACTGAATATTCAGGTGTATCGTTACAGCTCTAAGTCGGTCATTCCAAATAGCTATGTTAAGCATTTTCAGAGTCACAAAAGATAGGTATAGAGCTGGTACTAATTTATACGTAATTAAGTGTCCCCTTTGTGACAATTTCTAGTTTAGAGTTTATCTTTTGTAAGTTGGGCAAGCAAAAACTAAATAATATACTTTTATAATTAACATTATTTTATTCATCTTAACAATACAATCCTAATCAAAGCATCACTTTAATATAAATATGTACAGAATATCTAATTGTCTCTATAGAAATCACAAAAACTTCTAGACCATGAGGCAGCTGATTTGTCTGTACTTGTGTTTGTATGAGGTGACTGATTTGTGGGTATTTCTGTGTCTTCTTGGTTTTGTAGTTCAGTCATGATGGATCTGGCTGTAGATTGAATCTGAAATGAAACAAGTCATAAGAATGAATTTAGTGTAAACTTGAATTTAAGATGATAAAGCATTTTTCTGTAACAAATGCTACGCAGATGCAATTTTTGGTTTAAAATGACCTCCACATGGACCTGATACTAACTCATTTTTGCTAATTTAAGATGATTAGTTTTGCTAATATATAAACAAGAGTTATGACATTACCTGATTCCATTTTCTGTCTGATATCTGTTTGTAGACATGTTGGACACCCTCTAGGACAGACAGGCGTAAGGACAGCTGGAGATTTCTGGCAGAGTTACCCTCTATAGTGGAGATAAAGCTCTGTTGGGAAACTGATGTAATTTCTTCACCTGAAAAATATTTTCAATGTCAGATAAATAACTAGAATAAAAAAAAAACTCTCACTTATACTGATACTCTGAAATGGGAGACATGTTTTTTTTATTTTTTTTTTATATTTTATATAGATTATGAAGATCCAACAAAAGAAATTGAATCAAGAAAAAATAATTTCTGAAAAAAAACCAACAACATTTATATCTTACTATTTCTATTAAATCAAAGTTCATGCATACATGAATTAAAATGTTATTTTAGCTTATTTTAGTAATAAAATGAGTTTTATTAATATTTTTATATGATCCTAATTCCAGACTTGGTTGTATTCAAGTTACCTACCAAGTATCTCAGTTTGTGTTTGAGCTGTATCTAAGACAATCAACTGATTTCTTAGATCAGATGCTGCTTTTCTGATATCCATGTCTTTGTATCAATCTTGATGGGTAATGAATTGTTAGATATGTTTCTCAGAATGAGATGCACATTCTTGATTTCCAAGATATTTATACAGATCAAGTTTGTAAACAAGGTATCATAAGTACATTGTTAATTATCAATTAATTGAATAACATTTATTATAATTGGCTGCTTTTCCCTTTGATGTAGATGAATATTTATGAATTATTCCACACTTTAAATAATCAACCAATTATCTAATTAATTGATGTTTAATCAATTTTATTACTTATTGATCACTAGGTAAGATCACCTAAAAGCATGACTGGAGTTCAATCTAATTACATTATTTGTAATGCAAACTTCATTTAAATTTATCTTTGAATTGGTAGCCCAATTTAACCCTTTCCCATTTTTTGAAAATTTAGACTGGTCCAAATTCAAAGAGGTTGCAGACAATAATGAAAATTGTATGCAATTCAAAATTAGACCATCCGTTGTGGTAGAAAATATTGTGGGAAAACAAGAAATTGTTTGTTACAAGCGATTTTTTTGTTTGGCAATGTTTTCTCAAATATTAAATCGCAGTGACATAAAATCCCAGGTTTGTACTGGAAAGGGTTAAATATTTGAGAAAGGATGTTATGCGCTGCCTGATCAGGGGCAGCATTACTTGGATATTATGCTTAAATTTGTTTACTTGTTAGCTCACCCGAGCACAAAGTGCTCAAGGGAGCTATTGTAATCACCTTTTGTCCGTCATCCTGCTGTAGTGTGTCATGCATCATTTTAAAATAAACTTTGAAAATCTTCTCCTCCTGACCCAGAAGGTAGAGACATTAGTATATTGACCTCTTTCAAAAAAGCTAAAATCATGGTCTTTGGCTTCCCAGGGGCAGAGCCCAAGGGATATGGGGTTAATTAAGAAATAAAGAACGATCTTTAAATGACATTTCCTCTTAAACCACTGGGCAAGTTTAACCAAATTTGGCAGTAATGTTCTTTGGTGGTCTTCTTTAAAGTAGCTAAAAGAATTGAAATCCATTTAAAACTCTGGTTGCCATTGCAACAAAAATGAAATTTTAAAATAAACTTTAAAATCTTCTCCTCCTGACCCAGAAAGTAGGGCCTTGACATTTTGCATGAAGCATTAGTATATTGACCTCTTTCAAAATAGCTAAAATCATGGTCCTTTACTTCCCAGGGGCGGAGCCCCGAGGGTAGGGGGTGGTAGGTGGAACCAAGAAATAAAGAACAATTTTTAAATGGTATTTCCTCCCCAAACACTGGGCAAATTTTGACCAAATTTCGCAGAAATGTTCCTTGGGTGGACTTCTTTAAAAAAGCTTAAAGAATTGAAATCCACTCACATCATGACCTTTGGGTCCCCAGGGATGGAGCCCCATTGGGGTAGGGGTATATGGATGAAGGATCAGTTCACTGACTTCTTTCTCATTTCTGAAATTACAACCAATGGATCAAGAGAGAGGAAAAAGTTTTCTCTTTCTTTCAAATGTGCCCTAAAGCCTAGAAATTTGTTATAGTTAGACTTTTGGACCCCAATTACAGAGCCTATATATTGTATAAAGTATGGCCCACATGTATCATAATCCTTACCTTAGCATGAAATTAGACTGTTGAAAGAAAAAGAGCATTGTTCTCAGGCGAGCATCCCAGGGCTAATGGCCCTCTTGTTTATTATGTACCATGCTGTAAATAACTCATCTTGCAACATAATTAGGACCTTTTATTATACGCCCGAAGGGTCATGTTATGTTATGGCCCCGGTCGTCCGTCCGTCTGCCTGTCCATCTGTCCGTCTGTCTGTCTGTCTATCAGTCCATTAGCAATATTTTGTATGAGCAACTCCTCCTAAACTATCAATGGGAATGAGCTGAAACTTGGCACTATTAATCCCCATGATGTCTAGTTGTGTATAAGACCTTTGAAATTCGAATCACTCCAGTCATTCTTGAGTTATCTTGAATTATCTGCCGTTGAATTGAATGTAAATCACTGTTTATTGTGTGCGCAACTCCTCCTGAACTATCAATTTGAATGTGCTAAAACTTTGCACAATTACTCCCTATGATGTCTAGTTGTGCATAAGTCCTTTGAAATTCTAATCACCCCAGTCATTCTTGTTATCTTGAATTATTGAATGAAAACTCTGTATTTCTTGTGAGCACAAGTTCTCCCACATTCTGAATGGAAATGAACTGAAACTTGCTACAATGACTTTGTGTGATGTCTACTTGTCCTTAGGACTAGAACTTGTTTGAAATGTCAAGTTGTTCCTGAATTATCTGCCCTTGACTTAACAAAATAGCTTCAATTTACATTTAATTTTGTACAAAACTCCTACAATTTACAGAATTTAACAGAAACTGGCCACAATGTATCTCTATGATTTAAGTCTGTCTGTCAGTCCGTTTGCCCGTCCGTCTGTCTGTCCTTCTGTCTGTCTGCTAGCAGTTTTTTTTGTGTGCAACTCCTCCTAAGCTATCAATGGGAATGAGCTGAAACTTTGCACAGTTACTCCCTATGATATCTAGTTGTGCATAAGACTTTCGAAATTCAAATCTTTCCAGTCATTTTTGAGTTATCTTGAATTATCTGCACTTGAATTGAATGAAAAACACTTCATGTCTTGTATGCAGATCTTATCCTAAATTTTTCATGGCAATGGTTTTAAATTTAACAATGGTTTTGAAAGCTGTCATGTTTCTCAAGTGTATACAATATTATTCAGGTAACAAGATCTTTCTATTGATAAAATAGATGAGCTATCATTCAAGCTAACATATCTGACAAAGCAGGGTTACTGACAAGCCCCTTCATGCATATATGCGCTGCTCTGCGAAGCTCTTTTATTCATATGTGGATAGAGCTGTACTCTGTCAGCGTGCATGCTGTGTGCAACCTGAACCATTGTGACACTGTTTGTTCATGTTGTAGGCCAATATTCCTTATTTTACAAACAATCCTGAAAATTGCTCACCCAAACTAAAAATGTTCTTTTTCTGATGGGACTGCTTCTGAACAGAAGGGTTGTTGTGTGCCATTTGATCAAGAGCAACACCTTTTAGCTATGACGCTAATATTGATACACTATGTGAATTTTCCCTGAATGGAAATGTATGTTTGAAAAAAATAATCCTAATAATATCAACTATTCTACTAATCACTAACCCAATATCTGTATAGAATGTTCTCTTTTTCTTTTGATATTGCTGCTCTAACCAGATTGAATGTTATATGCCATATAATAAGGAGCAGCAGTATCTGTTCATGATGGTAAGATAGATATCCTATCTCCATATATCATGTACTATGCTGCAAATAAATCATCCTATGTTTTTACACTGAATTGTTATGTCTTTTCAAAATCAAGTGACAGATCTGCATCCAGCAGGAAGCCATGATACATGCCCAACTGATCTGAAGCAGCACTGTTTGTATGTGGTGCTAAATTTCATACACATATACACATATCCCATATTCTACGAACTTTGCTGAAAATCGACAATCTTTATGTCTTTCCAAAATCAAAGTGACAGATCTGCTTCCAGTTGGAAGCCATGATGCATGCTAACTGATCTGCCGTTTGTCTGTGGTGCTAGATTTTATACACACATCACATATTTTATGAACTTTGCTGAAAATTGCTAACCCAATATTGTTTCAGTGTTAATTTTGCTTTTAGTGTTAATCAGCCCATAATGGTGCATATTGTGTGCTACCTTAACTGAATAAACACTGTCAAGCTGTGACAACCAACACTCAAATGCTTAAAATGTTAATTTTCAAACCATGATAAAAGCCTGTGCTGTGCTATACTGTCTTTGATGGTGTAAGAACTGCTGATTTAACCAATTACCAGATGAAAATAGTTTAGACTCGTCCAAATTGAATGAAGCTGCAGTTGATATTTCAACTTGTACTCCTAAGGGGAAATAAGATACATGACATTTTTAGAAAAAGAGAAGTTTCTTATTACAAACGTTTTTTTCCTTCCATACAAAAACTTCTGTCTTGTAATCATTTGGGGGTACCAAAAAGCACCATTGAGTGGAAAAGGTTCAATACATGTCATAACTTTTCAAAAAGAACAGGGATGGGATAGCTCTAGGTCCTGTGGCATGTTTTGTGCCGCCTGAACAATAGATGTACTGTTTATGTTTTAAAGATGTTTATAATTATTTTTCACCTTTGTCATGCGATTGCTTCTTGTTTCTGTTTTTGATGGACTATATGGCGTCCATCAGCGTTACCTCCTTTCGAAAATCGAGCAGGATGTTAGAAGTAGTGCCTGGTTAGGTTCCATTTATATTATTTCAAAACCTGTTTCCTAGAAACAACTGTACAATTTGAAAATGGCGTAATACCATGATTGTATATGATTTATAGAAAGCATGAACACACCTTTGACATGGAAAACATCTACAAATATCCAGCTCAGCGTAGATGCGGTCACCATTACAATAATGCAAGGTGTGTGTGAGTAATTTGCCTCCAGGAGTGCTTCAGCTATAGGCCTGTCAGATGGGCGCCCTGCACTTTTAGAAAGAAGTCCCGTCCTTTTTTCAATTGCCCTGTCCAAATCATAGTGTCTTAATTCTACCCACATTCTTAGAATTAGCGACTCTCCTTTAAATGTCTCCTTAGTTTAATTGATAGCTCAAGTGCAACATCATTACCAATGCGTGAATTAAACTACTTTCGACAAGTAAATGTGTTGCTTACATCATCAAGTCAACCAATCAGAATGTGCGTTATCGAGGGAGAACTTTCAAATGTTTTGTGGATGACAATTAGCATGTGCCTGTAAACCGATTTCCCAGTTATGAACAAAACATCAATTACCAATTATAGTGTGCGTATGGCTACAAAAAAGACAATCTGGATGGTCTTGATGCAAGTCTTGCATTTACAAGTTATTTTGACCATACCTGGAGAAATTCAAGGTACATCTTGTTTGTATATCGACCTATATTCTCAACAGAAAATTGGTCAAGTGGTATGGTATGAAAAGTCCTGAGGCAAGCAACATCGGTTCAAATTTGCCAGGAAACAATAATTGATTTTTAAGTCGCCTACCGGCGAAGCCGAAGGGGACTATAGGTTTGCGCTCCGTCCGTCTGTCCGTCCATCTGTCAGTCAAGACAAATCAGTTTTCCGGACTCTTTTTCCTATTCCTGGGAGATATTGAACGGATTTTTGGTATGTGAGTCCCCATAAAAGAGTTACAGAAAAAGTTCGAGTTTGATACTAGTCCATTGATTTTTGTGTATGATACGGATGCTGGTCTTAGAAATTACAAAGAAACTTCAGTTTTCCAGACTTTTTTCTTTACCCTCAGAGATATTGAGCTGATTTTTGGTACGTGAGTCTGCATTAATGAGTTACAGAACAAGTTCAGGTTTGGTTCTGGTCCATTGATTTTTTGAGCTGATTTTTGGTATGTGAGTCAGCATCAATGAGTTACAGAACAAGTTTAAGATTGGTTCCTGTCCATTGATTTTGAGGAAGATAAGGATGCTGGACTTAGAGAATTACCAGGAAAATTCAGTTTTCCAGATTTTTTCCTAAACCCTTTGTGATATGAAGGTGGTTTTGTTATGTGAGTCAATATTGATAAGTTACAGAACAAGTGTAAGTTTTGTTCAGGTCCATTGATTTTTGAAGAAGATATGGTTGCTAGACTTTGGAAATTACAGTTTTTCCAGACTTTTTCTTAACACTTGCAGGTATTGAGCTGATTTTTGGTAAGTGAGTCAGCATTGATGAGTTACAGAAGGATTTCAAGTTCTGTTCCAGTCCATTGATTTTTTAGCAAGATATGGATGCTTTTGCAAAATAAGTTACATATTAATAATATTGCGATTAATTGCAGTCCATTGCCTTTCCAAGGCTTGTAAAGGATGTTAGGGTTGTACTGGTGAGAGAGATACCAGGAATACATTGTAAGGTGCTCCAGCCACTGTTATATTGACTGAACAAATTATTAAAAGTGGTTGCATGAAGTGATCAAGGCAAAATATTTTGATAACTCTATGTCCGAGAAGCATTCATAATCCTAGACAGACTTTTGAAAGCTTTCGTTCAAAGTTTGCTTGGGCTTTAGGGTCAATTGTAATATTTTGGAGGGGTAGTAATCCCTTTACCACCCAAAAAATATACCGCTCTAGGGATACATATAAAGCCTGTAGGGGACTTGGTATTGCCATGCAATACTTCATATGCTTGTTTTCAATGTTTTTTCTTAATCAAATGCTTGTTGGAGAAAGTGCATCTGCATGAGTCTACATTACAGTGATAAAATGTATCTGTCAGTGGATGAACAGTTACAATAGTATCATTCAGTGACCATTGACTTATCTTCCAAAAACAGCTGAAGCAAATTTGGAGAACAACGGTACAGTATCAAGAATATTTGATTTTTGATAATCTTCTTCCAAACAATAAGGACTAGAGGACTAGAGCTGTGATATTTGGTCTGTATCAATACCTGAATATACCTAGGATTAAAGGAGAAAATCTTTAAAAGAAATCTTCTCCAAAATAATTAGAAGTAAGGCTTTGATATTTTGTATATATCATAAGGCCTTTAGCCATCATACTCTGGGGGGCGATGTAGGACCCTCATGGTCCTCTTGTTTTTTTCAACTTCCTTGGTAGAGAATATAGTTGTTGTTTGTACCCCAATTATTGGTATCACTTTCTAGATGTTTTTGTTTCAGTTTCCCTATGACCACTCTTACTAAGGGTTATTATTTTCATAGATTTAGTTTGTCTCATAATCATAGTTGGTATTATAGTCATCGTTTGAATTGTACTTTGTATAGTAATTGTTTTTATCGGAATATAGATTAAAACAATCACTTCTATTTTCCTAATTATCTGTTTTCGTGGAATCATTGATGTATCATCGTTCATGTTTGTTCTTTTTGTTGATATGTTCAGCTAACCTGACCACAATTTAACCAATCAGTGTGCCGGAAAAATTTGGAAGGCTTATGTCTTTTATGTAGGGTCGATAGCTGTTAATATTAAAAGAAACAACATTGATTTCCAACACAATAACTTATAGTAATTAGTTGTAAATTATAATTCATCAAAGTGATCATCCAGTGTTTGTACCAAGAGTTTATCTGTAACTCTATATTTTTTCCTTTCTTGTATGTGTGTGTGGTTTTTTCTTTTTTTGGGGGGTGGTAAAAATATTTCAAAAAATCTGATTTCATTGGAAATATTATTGTTTTTGTCAGATTCAAGGTACGTTGTATTTCATATGCCCTGGATACCAGGTCGTTTCAAACTCAAATTGGTTACTAATACAAGATATTAACATCAATATAACTTGTTACAACTATTCTGCATATATATGTTCAAAGGTCGAAACTAATTTTAACCTTTATTTTAGCTCGTTCAAAAAAGCAAAATTATATAGGCTTATATAGCGAAAATTTTATATCACATGACTTGGTTTTGGGTAAACATCGCATTTTAAGAGATTTAATTTGACGCATGCACTGTGAGAGCGTGAAAAGGTCTATTGGGCATGTGGGGTCAAATTTAAATCATATATCTTGCAACAAGGCTTTATGGGGGAAATAATCTGTCTCTGATGACACTTCTGTTGTCATTGTATGGCTGCTGTGGCCATAGTTGACTGGCAATGGTTAAATCCCCTTGATCCTTTCCTGTTATTTACCTCCCTGTGCTTTATAATTGAGAAAACATTACAGAAAAAAAGAAAACGCTTGTTACAAATAATTTCTTTTTCCATAATAATTTCTTCCCTACTGACTGGTTATAATTAATCCACTTTAAATTTTCTTTTGCAAAACCTTTGTATTTGGACAGGTCTAAATACCTGTCAAAAACAGGAAAGTATTAAAGAATGATATCTTTGTCAAAAATCAAAATTCTTTTTTTGTTAAACCCTTTCCCACACAATGACACTTTTTGAGACCCCTTTAGAAAAATAACTTGGAAAACATTGTGTAAAATGAAGAAATTGCTTCTCCCTAGAAAGATGAACAAGTCCAAAATTCCATTCTCCTTCTATTATGGAGGAGTCTAAAATCTTTCCATTTGGTAATTGGTTAAGTAATTTTTCAATAATATTGCTTTTTTATTCACAAGGAGACTCAGACGATTTAGGGGACATTTTCATCTTCAAATAATTTTGAAATGGTTAACAAGGAATACCCGGTGATGCAACCAGACAATAAAAGTTTGACAAGTCAATACTGAATAAAACTAACCCGCTAGTAGTATGAATAGTTATACCCCCTTAACTATTTCTGGGGGGTATAAAGGAGTCTGTCTGTCTGTCAAGGACAAGGAAAGACTAAATAATATACCACTATAATTAACATTATTTTATTCATCTTAACAATACAACCCAATCATAGCATCACTTTAATATAAACATTTACAGAATATCTAATTGTCTCTATAGAAATCACAAAAACTTCTAGACCATGAGGCAGCTGATTTGTCTGTACTTGTGTTTGTATGAGGTGACTGATTTGTGGGTATTTCTGTGTCTTCTTGGTTTTGTAGTTCAGTCATGATGGATCTGGCTGTAGATTGAATCTGAAATGAAACAAGTCATAAGAATGAATTCAGTGTAAACTTGAATTTAAGATGATAAAGCATTTTTCTGTAACAAATGCTACGCAGATGCAATTTTTGGTTTAACCCATTCCCTCTCAACAAAATTTTAGACCAGTCCAAATTCAAAGAAGTTGCAGACGACAATTTTAAGTTAAGGAAATTTTCAAAATCTTTGTCTTTTAGGGCAATTTCATCATTGTACACATTGTTTTCAAGAGCTTTTATCTCAAGAGACATTTAAAAGCGTCATTGTGTGGGAATGGTTAAAGTGACCTCAACACAAATCTGATACTAGCTCATTTTTGCTAATCGATGATATGATTGATTGAATGGGGTTTAATGCCGCTTTTAACAGTATTTCAGTTGTATCCAGTGGCTGGAGCACCTAACAATGAACTCCTGGTATTTCTCACACCAGTACTACCACTACATCCTTTCCTAGCCTTCAGCTGCTATCCCACTTAGATTTATCCATCCAATGGTGAGAGACAATTGTCGGAAAGAATATGTGCCGCCGCCGGGATCAAACCCATGACACCCATAAGATATGATTGAAGATGATTATGCTAATATATAAACAAGAGTTATGACATTACCTGGTTCCATTTTCTGTCTGAGATCTGTTTGTAGACATGTTGGACACCCTCTAGGACAGACAGATGTAAGGACAACTGGAGATTTCTGGCGGAGTTACCCTCAATAGTGGAGATAAAGCTCTGTTGGGAAACTGATGTAATTTCTTCACCTGAAAAATATTTTTATCGTCAGATAAATAGCTAGAATAAAAAACTCTCACTAATACTGATGCTCTGAAATTGGAGTAAGGTTGTTTGAACTTTTCATTGTATTTTTTATACATTATAAAGATTCAACAAAGAAATTGAATCAAGAGCAATTCAGTTCTCAAAAAAATATTTATATCTTACTATCTCTACTAAATCACTTGAATCAAAATGTTGTTTTAGCTTATTTCAGTAATAAAATGAGGATTAATTTTAGTTTTATATGATCCTAAATCAAGAATAGGTTCTATTCAAGTTACCTACCAAGTATCTCAGTTTGTGTTTGAGCTGTATCTAAGACAATCAACTGATTTCTTAGCTCAGATGCTGCTGTTCTGATATCCATGTCTTTGTATTAATCTTGATGGGTAATGAATTGTTAGATATGTTTCTCAGAATGAGATGCATTTTCTTGATTTCCAAGATATTTATACAGATCAAGTTTGTAAACAAGGTATCATAAGTACATTTTTAATCATCAATTAATTTAATAACATTTATTATAATTGGCTGCTTTTCCTTTTGATGTAGATGAATAATTATGAATTATTCCCCACTTTAAAAAATTATCCAATTAATTGATGTTTAATTAATTTTAATTACTTATTGATCACTAGGTAGGATCACCTAAAAGCATGACTGGAGTTCACTCTAATTGCATTATTTGTAGTGCAAACTCCATAAAAAATTATCTTTGTAATTGCAAACTTAATTTTAAGAAAAATTGATGTGGTTTTCATTTCTATTTCTTGATGCTTTGAAATAAATTAGAACACATCATGAGAAAGGAAGAAATTTCATGTAACATTTATTAAGCATTCTTCCCTCTTTTATCACTAAACTTTTAAATCCATTGTGCACATATTTTCCAATTTAAAATCAATTTGGATTGACATCTACAATTTCTTTTTAACTTTTGCTAGGTTTAGATTTTGTTTCATTTTCTAGTGGCCTCATTATTTATTTTTTTGTTGTGTTTTTAAAAGCTGGACATATTTACTGACTGTAGTGAACTGATTACTTTCCCCAACAGGAAGTTTCCATATTAAAATCAAATGCAGTCAGCACTGAATATTAATAATTTGTATGATAGTTGAAGTCATTCTCTGATTTGTCTTAAGTTTTCCTTTGTATGAAAGCACATTTGATGACTTCTATCCCCCCTGACAGAAATCCAACCATTTTTTCTCGCACATAACTGACTTGATCAACAGCGTAATTGTCGAATATGGACAAAATAAACGAAGGATACTGACTAGTTGTTGAACACATGGCGTAACTGACGCGTTGAAAAAATGTCATGTGGATTGACCTTCTAACCTCTTTTGTGGTAATGGACTTAGTCAAATTTCTTTTCCATTGTTAAAAATATGATAACAATAAATGAAAAAAAGAACTCTATTTTACAGATTGGGAATTTACCCCAAACAGAATAATGATGCATGTGTATAAAACTGGATGAAACTTTGAAGCTGGTAACTTTTAAAACATAAGAATAAGGATTATAATAATCAAAAAAATCTGATACGCCGGAATGTCTAGTTTCACTTTCGACTAAGTCTAAGATCGACGAATCGTTGAACTACAAGGCCTACCATACCTATTTATTTGTTAAATGAAATCCGAAATGATGTTAAGTTCAGGCAGTCGATTATTTGATGTCATAAATATACATTATTCAATGTCTCTGATGATTTTAAGTTTTGACATAGAGGATTCCCTCTATAGGCCTGGATGCAACACTGTTTAACATGGTATAAATAGAAATACATGTAGAGGATGTGACCTTAATCAAAGCAAACATTCAGTGATTCGGCTTTTTGCGGTCATTCTTTATGAATGGGCATGCATTTTCAGATAGTATACTACAAGAAATAATGAATCAATTCACGAGCAAGGAAAAAATTTTCAGGTCGTTGTCAGGTTTCTAGAAGCAAAGAGCGAATTTGGGCAATTCCTAGATTACAGTCAGTATCCTGACTGCAATAAAAACACATTATTTTGCAAACTTGATAGCCACAAATATGTATCAGAAAGGTAAAATGGTAGTTTGATGTGGTATGTAAGGGTTGACTTATTTTCATCATATTTTATCTTATGGAGGTATCACAATGCTATAGGAAAGCTTGTTTATGTCTTTCTAATAATATTGAACAAGCCATCAACCCAATTAGCTCCTGTTTAAACCAATGTAAATGTCAATTCATTTCTTGATTGTATTATTATGCTCCCCGAAAAAGTTTTCGGGGGGAGCATATAGTTGCCGGCCTGTGCGTCTGTCCGTCCATCTGTCCATCCATCCGAAGTCATATCTCAGCAACCCATGGGCCTAACTGTCTTTTTTCCCGCAAAAACTAAAATTGGCAATAACTTTTGATTGGTTACAGATGAAGTCTTCATATTTCACATGTTTATTGCTTGTGACAAACCCTTTCTGTTTGTACCAATTTCAAGGTCATCATTCAAGGTCAAGGTCATTTCTGAAGATCAAAATTTAGAAAATCTTAACTTAAATGTTTAAAAGTTTACAATGTTAAGTGATATAACCTTCATATTTCACATGTGCATTGCTTTTGACATGGACTTTCTATTGGTACTAAGTTCAAGGTCATCTGTCAAGATCAAGGTCATTTCTCTAGGTCAAAATTTGAATATTTTAACTTTAACATTGTCTATAAGTTTTCATTGGTAAGTGATATAGCCTTCATATTTCACATGACATGACCTTTCTGTTGGAATTAAGTTCAAGGTCATCTGTCAAGGTCATTTCTCATGGTCAAAATTTCAACCAAAAAAAAAAAATAAATAACTTTAACAGAGCCCATAAGTATACAATGGTAAGTGATAAAGTCTTCATATTTTAAATGTACATTGCTTATGACATGGACTTTCTGTTGGTACCAATTTCAAGGTCATCTGTCAAGTTCAAGGTCATTTCTCAAGGTCAAAATTTTGAAAAGCTTAACTTTAACATTGTCTATAAGTTTACAATGGTAAGTGACACACTCTTCATATTTTACATGTGCATTGCTTATGACATAACCTTTCTGTTGGTATGAGGTTAAAGGTCAAGGTCATTTCTCAATGTCAAAATTTCGAAAATTTTAACCTTAACACATCCATAAGTAAACAATGGTAAGTGATATAGCCTTCATATTTTACATGTGCATTGCTTATGACATTGACTTTCTGTTGGTACTAAGTTCAAGGTCATTTGTCAAGGTCAAGGTCAAATTGTCAAGGTCATTAATTTTCAAATATTCCTCATTCACTAATAGACCTTTTCACGCAAAGCGCCAGATGACTAAAAAGTCTGTATCAACTAGACGCTTTCAAAGAAAAACAACAACAACGAATTTCCACTGCGGGAGGATTTACTTCCGGTTTTCTTTTTTGACAGCCCTATAATTGTGTCTTGTAATTTAACTTTGTTTTTCGATGTTTTACAATGAAAGCATGGGCTAAATAATGTAGATGATATTGTTGGAGATGTAAAATTTGTTTTTTATAACATTTCTTTCTCCGTTGTTCAAGTAATGTTTCTTCAGAAGCATTAAAAGTACTCCATTATTATCGGCCTTAAGGAATAAATGACAGGTGTTTTGTTTCATGATCTATGTTTCACCATATTCAATAAAATGTATCATAACTTGGTGTATAGTTTATGTTGAAACAAACGCCTGTAATGAATGAAGGGGAATGCACCATGGAAATGTAATTAACCCATTTTGTTTCCGACAAACTTTAGAATCACCAAAATTCATGTTCTTTGCCACCGGAAATAGTTGTGATAGTTTGTGAGAGAAAAGTTAAAATTAAAGCTCAATATGGTTGTTAATACATTATATCGTCGGGTATGCGACCAAAATTTTGAATTCTATTTACAACCTTTAATTAGCCAAACGATGATATTCTGATTATAACATGCACATTGACCCTTGATCTACTAGTAAAGCTAAATATTCAAATATCAAAAACAAGATTTTTATACGCCGGTCAAAGATGGGACGTATTATGGGATCACCCGTGTCGTCCAGGTGTCCGGGCGGTGTCCACTTCTTTGTCCGGAGCATAACTCTGTCACCGTAAGTCTGATTAACTTTAAACTTGGCAGTTATATTCTTCTCATCAATACAGAGTGCTGGGCTCAATAACCATAACTCTACCTGGCCTAGCATTTGAGTTATTGCCCTTTGTTGTTTTTCATACTTGAATCTTGTCTGCAGTATATCTGTAAAAGTATAATAGCTAGGATCATGAAACTTCATGGGTGTATAGATCTCACCAGGGGGAGTGCAGTGTACAAGATTCATAACTCTATCTGGCCTATTTTTTGAGTTATTGCCCTTTGTTGTTTTTCATACTTGAATCTTGTCTGGAGTATATCTCTAAAAGTATAATAGCTAGAATCATGAAACTTCATGGATAGATAGAGCTCACCAAGTGAGAGTGCAGTGTTAAGAACCATAGCTCTACCTAGCCTATTTTTTTAGTTATTGCACTTTGTTGTTTTTTATACTTGAATCTTGTCCCGAGTATATCTCTAAAAGTATTATAGCTAGGATCATGAAACTTCTTGGGTGTATAGATCTCACCAAGGGTGAGTGCAGTGCACAAGAACCATAACTCTACCTGGCCTAGCATTTGAGTTATTGCCCTTTGTTGTTTTTCATACTTGAATCATGTCTGGAGTATATCTCTAAAAGTATAATAGCTAGAATCATGAAACTTCATGGATGGATAGAGCTCACCAAGTGGGAGTGCAATGTACAAGATTCATAACTCTACCTAGCCTATTTTATGAGTTATTGCCCTTTGTTGTTTTTCATACTTGAATCTTGTCTGGAGTATATCTCTAAAAGTATAATAGCTAGAATCATGAAACTTCATTGATGGATAGAGCTTACCAAGTGAGAGTACAGTGTACAAGAACCATAGCTCTACCTAGCCTTTTTTTTTAGTTATTGCACTTTGTTGTTTTTCATACTTGAATCTTGTCTGGAGAATATCTCTAAAAGTATTATAGCTAGGATCATGAAACTTCATGGGTGTATAGATCTCACCAAGGGTGAGTGCAGCGCACAAGAACCATAACTCTACCTGGCCTAGCATTTGAGTTATTGCCCTTAGTTGTTTTTCATACTTGAATCATGTCTGGAGTATATCTCTAAAAGTATAATAGCTAGAATCACGAAACTTCATGGATGGATAGAGCTCACCAAGTGGGAGTGCAATGTACAAAATTTATAACTCTACCTAGCCTATTTTTTAGTTATTGCCCTTTGTTGTTTTTCATACTTGAATCTTGTCTGGAGTATATCTCTAAAAGTATAATAGCTAGAATCATGAAACTTCATGGATGGATAGAGCTCACCAAGTGGGAGTGCAGTGTACAAGATTCATAACTTTACCTAGCCTATTTTTTGAGTTATTGCCCTTTGTTGTTTTTTATACTTGAATGTTGTCCAGAGTATATCTCTAAAAGTATAATAGCTAGAATCATGAAACTTCATGGATGGATAGAGCTCACCAAGTGGAAGTGCAGTGTACAAGAACCATAACTCTACCTAGCTTATATTTTGAGTTATTGTCCTTTGTTGTTTTTCATACTTTGGTTGACAAAAAATATTCATTCAAAATAATCTCAGATCCATTCAAACCCCCAGTTAATATTAAGCAGTGTGACAGGCGTATCTTGTGACAATTTGGCACCTTGTTGAAAATGAAAGCCTACCTTGCATTAAATCCTGCAGTGACAAAACAATTTTTAAATCCATTCAATGAAAATAGGCGTTTTCACTTCATTTTATTTTGGAAAAAATGCTGGTCATATAAACACAATGTTATGATATTATCGTGCAGGTTGAAACGACGCCCGGTCGCTTCCTTTGATCAATTGAAAAGAAATAAGTATTTTGCGGCATATCGGTTGAAACATAAAAAGATCAATTGGTCTCATCAAATCATAAATTTTACTAATTAAATGTAAGAGTGTTTATCGGGTTCTTTGTGACATGTTGACGGTTACATAATAACCCCATATGTATCGTGATTTACCGAAGGGAACCCTTAACACCAAGGCTGTTAACAGATCATTATTGATCCGTTCTATCTAATCATTATCATTACTTAAATCATTTCATTTTTTTTTCAGTTTTCTTTGCACTTTAACAACGTCATCATCAATACCGTTTATGTAATTCTATCATCGTCGAAATAATGATCCCTGTTTTCTCATTACAATATATTCTTTAGTTCATTGTGTTGCACTTTTTTACGAAACATAATTTTTTATATCAAGAAAATGCTTTCTCCTTTTCTTCGAGATTTCTATTGAATAAATAATGCGAATTTTAAAGAATGATTTGATTTTTTGCGGACGTGTCTGATATTAATAAAAGAAAAGAATGGAGAGAGAAAGAGCAAGGAGAGAGAGAGCGAGCGAGAGAGAGAGAGAGAGAGAGAGAGAGAGAGAGAGAGAGAGAGAGAGAGAGAGAGAGAGAGAGAGAGAGAGAATGAGAGAGAGAGAGAGAGAGAGAGAGAGAAAATGGAGAGATCTACATTGGTGGACACATAGACAAAAAAACCCCAACAAATATTTCAAAAATAGCACGCTTGCTGTGTTCTTAATTTTCATAATGTTTAAGTTAAAACGCCTATACTTTGTGACAAGGGAACTGGAAAAAAAAGAAAGAAATATTTGCTTTTTGGTGAAGATTTTAGAGATTGGTATCAACATAGACTACTTTTATGGCCTATCTAAACCCACATTTATCTGTATCTTCCAAAATGTGGTAAATAGTATCTAAATGTACTAAAGATTAAACAAATTAATTGAGCCAATCATGTCAATCAGGATTATTGTCACTTGTTCGTATGATCAGGCCTGCCATGCGAGAGGCGGGATTTGCCATGACGTGCCTATGATTGACACCTATTCACAAATTTAACCAATCAGTGTGCCGGAAAAGTTGGGAGGGCTTATTTCTTTCGTGTAGTGTCGATAGTTGTAAACATCACAAAACAATTTATTTCTGTCACAAAAAACTTATAGTAATTTGTTTGATATTACCTTTATATAAAGTGACAATTCAGTGTTTGTTCCGAGTGTTCCGAGTGTTAAAACGTAACTCTACATTTTTTCCGTTTTTGTATGTATGTTAGGAGTGGTGGATGTTAAAAATATTTTCAAAAAATCTTATTGCATTTTAAGTATTGTATGAAAAGAAAACTATTTCCAAATTCTTGGTACTTTATATTTCATATGGCGTAGATACCAGGTGGTTTAAAACTCAATTTGATTGCGCATTCACGATAATATCAACAAAATTCCTCGCTACAATTGGCCTGCATATGTCTGCTCACTGATTGAAACTCTTTTTTCACCAAAATTTTAATTTTTTATCGTTATTTTTGCTCGTTCAAATAAGCCAATTTATATAGGTTTATATTAGTTTTTGAAAACATTAAGGAAAATGAAATTTCTTCATTGTCTACAATTTTTTTCTTCCTTAAAAGAAAATGAATTTTGAAATTTCATCAACCACAAAATGTTGCCTGCAACTTCTTGAAATTTGAAAAAGTCTAAAATGTTGTTTCAGTGGGAATTGGTTATCGAGCAAGTATCAAGTGTTATTATGAATTTGACTTAATTGTATTGGTTCTTAGTATCAAAACAACAAAGTTAGGGGGGGGGATACTGGAATCAGCATGTCCACCTGTCCGTCCTTTGACATAATTTTGTGTCCTCATCTCCTCCCACATTTCCAGACCAATTTTGCTGAAACTTTACCGAAATCTTCCTTGCAATGGGTACTTGATTATGATTAATCAACTGTTCAGGAGTTATGCCCTTTTGATTTATTTTCTTATATACAATATATAGAGAATAAATTGTAACTCCTGAACAGGTTGAAAGATTAAAAAATCAAAGTGGTTCACATGTACAAAGTTATGGAGGGGTATACTGAAATTAGGTTGTTCGTCTGTCTGTCCTTCTGTCTGTCTGTCTGTCCGTCAGTCCATCTGTCCATGGACATAATTTTGTGTCCTCATCTCCTCCCACATTTCCAGACCAATTTATTTTCTCATATACATTATTGACAGATTAGAAAAATAAAAGTGGTTCACATGTTTATTTCAGAACATAAACGCCATGTTCTACGTTGCACGAAATTCATAATTTTTTACACAGTCATTGCCCCTCATTGACTTGAAATTTGTAGTTATACCCCCCACAACGAAGTTATGGGGGGGTATACTAGAATCAGGTTGTCCGTCCGTCCATCCGTCCGTCCGTCTGTCCGTCCGTCCGTGGACATAATTTTGTGTCCTCTTCTCCTCCCACATTTTTTGACCAATTTTGCTGAAATTTTATCAGGTTGTTTCCTATCATATGAAGTTGTGCACCTGCAATTTTCATCTTGATCCAGTCGTTAGTTTCAGAGTTATGCCATTTTGAACTTTTTAATGGGGGGGGCATAATTTTGTGTCCTCTTCTCCTCCCACATTTTTTGACCAATTTTGCTGAAATTTTATCAGATTGTTTCCTATCATATGAAATTGTGCACCTGCAATTTTCATCTTGATCCAGTTGTTAGTTTCAGAGTTATGCCATTTTGAACTTTTTAATGGGGGGGGGGGAAGTAGTCAAAATTTAAAATTGCAAAACTCAGTAACCATAAGGGGAGTTACCACATTTGGTAAGTAACATCATCTTGTATATATACATGTTAGACATCAAAACGCTGTAAGTCATTTACAATTAACAATTAACTGAACAATTCCGTCCTCTCTAATACTTGGTACATAGCTTTCAAGGGTCAGAAGTGTTGGAGAGTGACACTTGCAAAAGAAAGACGCGTACATACACAATTGCTACTTTTCCACTCCTACTTAAAAAGGGGTCATAAAATGCCCCTTCAAATTCCACTCCTTCATAGAAAAGCCTTTTTAGCGGTGTGAGGGGTATTCTCGTCAGCCCTTGAGGGCGACAGCTCTAGTTGTATTCTAGTTACATATATGTCACTTGAAGGAACAACGAGTTGGTACAGTCATTGTATTCTAGTTACATATAAGTCACTTGAAGGAACAACGAGTTGGTACAGTCTCATTATGATAAGGTCTAGTCCAAGGGATTGCAATCAGTAATACATGTCATCTTTATGTGATGCATCAAGCATTTTTGAGGAAGATACTGATAGTGGGCTTAGCAAATTACCAGGAAATTAAGTTTTCCGGACTTTTTTTCTTAACTCTTAAGATTTTGAGCTGATTTTTGGTATGTGAGTCGGCATCAATGAGTTAAATAACAAGTTTAAGATTGGTTCCTGTCCATTGATTTCAGGAAGATACAGATGCTGGATTTAGAAAATTACCAGGAAAAATCAGTTTTTCAGATTTTTTTCTAAACCCTTTGTGATATGAAGGTGTTTTTGTTATGTGAGTCAATATTGATATGTTACAGAAAAAGAGTAAGTTTTGTTTGGGTCCATTGTTTTTGAGGAAGTTATGGATGCTAGACTTGGGAAATTACAGTTTTTCCGGCAATGGTTAAATCCCCTTGATCCTTTCCTGTTATTTACCTCCCTGTGCTTTATAATTGAGAAAACATTACAGAAAAAAGGAAAACGCTTGTTACAAATAATTTCTTTTTCCACAATATTTTCTTCCCTACTGACTGGTTATAATTAATCCACTTTAAATTTTCTTTTGCAAAACCTTTGTATTTGGACAGATCTAAATACCTGTCAAAAAACAGGAAAGTATTAAAGAATGATATATTTGTCAAAAATCTTTGTTAAATCCTTTCCCACACAATGACACTTTTTGAGACCCCTCTAGAAAAATAACTTGGAAAACATTGTGTAAAATGAAGAAATTGCTTCTCCCTCGAAAGTTGAACAAGTCCAAAATTCCATTCTCCTTCTATTATCGAGGAGTCTAAAATCTTTCCATTTGGTAATTGGTTAAGTAATTTTTCAATAATATTGCTTTTATTCACAAGGAGACTCAGACGATTTAGGGGACATTTTCATCTTCAAATAATTTTTAAATGGTTAACAAGGAATACCCTGTGATGCAACCAGACAATAAAAGTTTGACAAGTCAATACTGAATAAAACTAAACCGCTAGTAGTATGAATAGTTATACCCCTTAACTATGTTTGGGGGGTATAAAGGAGTCTGTCTGTCTGTCAAGGACAAGGAAAGACTAAATAATATACCTTTATAATTAACATTATTTTATTCATCTTAACAATACAACCCAATCATAGCATCACTTTAATATAAACATTTACAGAATATCTAATTGTCTCTATAGAAATCACAAAAACTTCTAGACCATGAGGCAGCTGATTTGTCTGTACTTGTGTTTGTATGAGGTGACTGATTTGTGGGTATTTCTGTGTCTTCTTGGTTTTGTAGTTCAGTCATGATGGATCTGGCTGTAGATTGAATCTGAAATGAAACAAGTCATAAGAATGAATTCGGTGTAAACTTGAATTTAAGATGATAAAGCATTTTTCTGTAACAAATGCTACGCAGATGCAATTTTTAGCAATTGTGATCCCCTTTTGTCCGTCGTCCGTCCATCGTGCGTCGTCCGTCAACAATTTCTTTAAACGACATCTCCTCCCAAACCACTGGGCCAATTTGAACCAAATTTGGCAGAAATGTTCCTTAGGTGGCCCCCATTCAAAAATAGCTAAAAGAATTGAAATCCGTTAAAAACTCTGGTTGCTGTGGCAACAAAAATAAAATTTTAAAATAATCTTAAAAATCTTCTCTTCCTGGCCCAGAAGGCGTAGAGCCTTAATTTTTTGCATGAAGCATAGAAGGCATAGAGTCTTGATATTTTGCATAAAGCATCTCTTACAAAATAGCAATAAATCATGATCCGTGGGTCTCCAGGGGCGGAGACAGGGGGGGGGGGTATAGGCATGAAGCATCAGTTCACAAACTTCTTTCTTATTTCTGAAATTATAACCCATGGAAAAAAATTTTTTTCCTTCTTTCAAATCAGCACTAAAGCCTTGGAATTTGTAATTTAGACTTTTGGATCCCCAGGTTCATTGTCTTTATATGTAATTGTGGCCCAGTTGTTTAATAATCCTAACCTTAACATGAAATTAGACTGTTGAAAGAAAAAGAGCCCTTATCTCAGGTGAGCGCCCCAGGACCAACGGCCCTCTTGTTGGTTTAACCCATTCCCACATGACAAAATATTAGATCAGTCCAAATTCAAAGAAGTTGCAGACGACAATTTTAAGTTAATGAAATTTTCAAAATCTTTGTCTTTTAGGGCAATTTCTTCATTGTACATACCAAAGCTTTTATCTCAAGAGACATTTAAAAGCGTCATTGTGTGGGAATGGTTAAAGTGACCTCAACACAAATCTGATACTAGCTCATAGCTAATAGATGATATGATTGATTGAATGGGGTTTAATGCCCCTTTTAACAGTATTTCAGTTGTATCCAGTGGCTGGAGCACCTAACAATGAATTCCTGGTATTTCTCACACCAGTACTACCACTACATCCTTTCCTAGCCTTCAGCTGCTATCCCACTTAGATTTATCCATCCATTGGTGAGAGACAATTGTCGGAAAGAATATGTGCCGCCGCCGGGATCAAACCCATGACACCCATAAGATATGATTGAAGATGATTATGCTAATATATAAACAAGAGTTATGACATTACCTGGTTCCATTTTCTGTCTGAGATCTGTTTGAAGACATGTTGGACACCCTCTAGGACAGACAGACGTAAGGACAACTGGAGATTTCTGGCGGGGTTACCCTCAATAGTGGAGATAAAGCTCTGTTGGGAAACTGATGTAATTTCTTCACCTGAAAAATATTTTTATCGACAGATAAATAGCTAGAATAAAAAAAATCTCACTAATACTGATGCTCTGAAATAGGAGTAAGGTTGTTTGAACTTTTCATTGTATTTTTTATACATTATAAAGATTCAACAAAGAAATTGAATCAAGAGAAATTCAGTTCTCAAAAAAATATTTATATCTTACAATCTCTACTAAATCACTTGAATCAAAATGTTGTTTTAGCTTATTTCAGTAATAAAATGAGGATTATTTTTAGTTTTATATGATCCTAAATCAAGAATAGGTTCTATTCAAGTTACCTACCAAGTATCTCAGTTTGTGTTTGAGCTGTATCTAAGACAATCAACTGATTTCTTAGCTCAGATGCTGCTGTTCTGATATCCATGTCTTTGTATCAATCTTGATGGGTAATGAAATTGTTAGATATGTTTCTCAGAATGAGATGCATTTTCTTGATTTCAAGGATATTTATACAGATCAAGTTTGTAAACAAGGTATCATAAGTACATTTTTAATCATCAATTAATTTAATAACATTTATTATAATTGGCTGCTTTTCCCTTTGATGTAGATGAATAATTATGAATTATTCCCCACTTTAAAAAATTATCCAATTATCTAATTAATTGATGTTTAATTAATTTTAATTACTTATTGATCACTAGGTAGGATCACCTAAAAGCATGACTGGAGTTCACTCTAATTGCATTATTTGTAGTGCAAACTCCATAAAAAATTATCTTTGTAATTGGCAAACTTAATTTTAAGAAAAATTGATGTGGTTTTCATTTCTATTTCTTGATGCTTTGAAATAAATTAGAACACATCATGAGAAAGGAAGAAATTTCATGTAACATTAGCATTCTTCCCTCTTTTATCACTAAACTTTTAAATCCATTGTGCACATATTTTCCAATTTAAAATCAATTTGGATTGACATCCACAATTTCTTTTTAACTTTTGCTAGGTTTAGATTTTGTTTCATTTTCTAGTGGCCTCATTATTTATTTTTTTGTTGTGTTTTTAAAAGCTGGACATATTTACTGACTCTAGTGAACTGATTACTTTCCCCAACAGGAAGTTTCCATATTAAAATCAAATGCAGTCAGCACTGAATATTAATAATTTGTATGATAGTTGAAGTCATTCTCTGATTTGTCTTAAGTTTTCCTTTGTATGAAAGCACATTTGAAGACTTCTATCCCCCCTGACAGAAATCCAACCATTTTTCCTTGCCCATAACTTACTTGATCAACAGCGTAATTGTCGAATATGGACAAAATAAACGAAGGATACTGACTAGTTGTTGAACACATGACGTAACTGACGTGTTGAGAAAATGTCATGTGGATTGACCTTCTAACCTCTTTCGCGGTAATGGACTTAGTCAAATTTCTTTCCCATTGTTAAAAATATGATAACAATAAATGAAAAAAGAACTCTATTTTACAAATGGGGAATTTACACCAAACAGAATAATGATGCATGTGTATAAAACTGGATGAAACTTTGAAGCTGGTAACTCTTAAAACATAAGAATAAGGATTATAATAATCAAAAAAATCTGATACGCCGGAATGTCTAGTTTCACTTTCGACTAAGTCTAAGATCGACGAATCGTTGAACTACGAGGCCTACCATACCTATTTATTTGTTAAATGAAATCAGTAATGATGGTAAGTTCAGGCAGTCGATTAAATGATGTCAGAGACATAAATATACATTATTCTATGTCTCTGATGATTTTAAGTTTTGACATAGAGGATTCCCTCTATAGAGTGGCCTGGATGCAACACTGTTTAATATGGTATGAATAGAAATACATGTAGAGGATGTGACCTTAATCAAAGCGCACATTCAGTGATTCAGCTTTTTGCGGTCATTCTTTATGAATGGGCATGCATTTTCAGATAGTATACTACAAGAAATAATGAATCAATTCACGAGCAAGGAAAAATTTTCAGGTCGTTGTCAGGTTTCTAGAAGCAAAGAGCGAATTTGGGCAATTCCTAGATTACAGTCAGTATCCTGACTGCAATAAAAACACATTATTTTGCAAACTTGATAGCCACAAATATGTATCAGAAAGGTAAAATGGTAGTTTGATGTGGTATGTAAGGGTTGACTTATTTTCATCATATTTTATCTTATGGAGGTATCACAATGCTATAGAAAAGCTTGTTTATGTCTTTCTAATAATATTGAACAAGCCATCAACCCAATTAGCTCCTGTTTAAACCAATGTAAATGTCAATTCATTTCTTGATTGTATTATTATGCTCCCCGAAAAAGTTTTCGGGGGGAGCATATAGTTGCCGGCCTGTGCGTCTGTCCGTCCATCTGTCCATCCATCCAAAGTCATATCTCAGCAACCCATGGGCCTAACTGTCTTTTTTCCCGCAAAAACTAAAATTGGCAATAACTTTTGATTGGTTACAGATGAAGTCTTCATATTTTACATGTGCATTGCTTGTGACAAACCCTTTCTGTTTGTACCAAGTTCAAGGTCATCATTCAAGGTCAAGGTCATTTCTGAAGATCAAAATTTAGAAAATCTTAACTTAAACATTGTCTAAAAGTTTACAATGTTAAGTGATATAACCTTCATATTTCACATGTGCATTGCTTTTGACATGGACTTTCTATTGGTACTAAGTTCAAGGTCATCTGTCAAGATCAAGGTCATTTCTCTAGTTCAAAAGTTGAATATTTTAACTTTAACATTGTCTATAAATTTTCAATGGTAAGTGATATAGCCTTCATATTTCACATGTGCATTGCTAATGACATGACCTTTCTGTTGGAATTAAGTTCAAGGTCATCTGTCAAGGTCATTTCTCAAGGTCAAAATTTCAACAAAAAAAAAAAAAAAAAAAAAAAAAAATAACTTTAACAGTGCCCATAAGTATACAATGGTAAGTGATATAGCCTTCATATTTTACATGTACATTGCTTATGACATGGACTTTCTGTTGGTACTAATTTCAAGGTCATCTGTCAAGTTCAAGGTCATTTCTCAAGGTCAAAATTTTGAAAAGCTTAATTTTAACATTGTCTATAAGTTTACAATGGTAAGTGACACACTCTTCATATTTTACATGTGCATTGCTTATGACATAACCTTTCTGTTGGTATGAGGTTAAAGGTCAAGGTCATTTCTCAATGTCAAAATTACAAAACAAACGCCTGTAATGAATGAAGGGGAATGCACCATGGAAATGTAATTAACCCATTTTGTTTCCCACAAACTTCAGAATCACCAAAATTCATGTTCTTTGCCACCGGAAATAGTTGTGATAGTTTGTGAGAGAAAAGTTAAAATTAAAGCTCAATATGGTTGTTAATACATTATATCGTCGAGTATGCGACCAAAATTTTGAATTCTATTTACAACCTTTAATTAGCCAAACGATGATATTCTGATTATAACATGCACATTGACCCTTGATCTACTAGTAAAGCTAAATATTCAAATATCAAAACAAGATTTTCATACGCCCGTCATCCAGGCGTCCGGGCGGTGTCCACTTCTTTGTCCCGAGCATAACTCTGTCACCGTAAGTCTGATTGACTTTAAACTTGGCAGTTATATTCTTCTCATCAATACGGAGTGCTGTGCTCAATAACCATAACTCTACCTGGCCTATTTTTTGAGTTAATGCCCTTTGTTGTTTTTCATACTTGAATCTTGTCCGGAGTATATCTGTAAAAGTATCATAGCTAGGATCATGAAACTTCATGGGTGTATAGATCTCACCAAGGGGGAGTACAGTGCACAAGAACCATAACTCTACCTGGTCTATTTTTTGAGTTATTGCCCTTTGTTGTTTTTCATACTTGAATCTTGTCTGGAGTATATCTCTAAAAGTATAATAGCTAGAATCATGAAATTTCATGGATGCATAGAGCTCACCAAGTGAGAGTGGAGTGTACAAGAACCATAGCTCTACCTAGCCTATTTTTTTAGTTATTGCCCTTTGTTGTTTTTCATACTTGAATCTTGTCTGGAGTATATCTCTAAAAGTATTATAGCTAGGATCATGAAACTTCATGGGTGCAAGATCTCACCAAGGGGGAGTGCAGCACACAAGAACCATAACTCTACCTGGCCTATTTTTTGAGTTATTGCCCTTTGTTGTTTTTCATACTTGAATCTTGTCCAGAGTATATCTCTAAAAGTATAATAGCTAGAATCATGACACTTCATGGATAGATAGAGCTCACCAAGTGGAAGTGCAGTGTACAAGATTCATAACTCTACCTAGCCTATTTTTTGAGTTATTGCCCTTTGTTATTTTTCATACTTGAATGTTGTCCAGAGTATATCTCTAAAAGTATAATAGCTAGAATCATGATACTTCATGGATAGATAGAGCTCACCAAGTGGGAGTGCAGTGAACAAGAACCATAACTCTACCTCGCGTATATTTTGAGTTATTGCCCTTTGTTGTTTTTAATACTTTGGTTGACAAAAAATATTCATTCAAAATAATCTCAGTTCTATTCAAACCCCCAGTTAATATTAAGCAGTGTGACGGGCGTATCTTGTGACAATTTGGCACCTTGTTGAAAATGAAAGCCTACCTCGCATTAAATCCTGCAGCGACAAAACAATTTTTAAATCCATTCAATGAAAATAAGCGTTTTCACTTCATTTTATTTTGGAAAAAATGCTGGTAATATAAACACAATGTTATGATATTATCGTGCAGGTTGAAACAACGCCCGGTTGCATCTTTGATCAATCGAAAAGAAATAAGTATTTTGCGGCATATCGGTTGAAACATAAAAAGATCAATTGGTCTCATCAAATCATAAATTTTACTAATTAAATGTAAGAGTGTTTATCGGGTTCTTTGTGACATGTTGACGGTTACATATTAACCCCATATGTATCGTGATTTACCGAAGGGAACCCTTAACACCAAGGCTGTTAACAGATCATTTTTGATCCGTTCTATCTAATCTTTATCATTACTTAAATCATTTCATTTTTTTTTACAGTTTTCTTTGCACTTTAACAACGTCATCATCAATACGGTTTATGTAATTCTATCATCGTCGAAATAATGCTCCCTGTTTTCTCATTACAATATATTCTTTAATTCATTGTGTTGCACTTTTTTACGAAACATAATTTTTTATATCAAGAAAATGCTTTCTCCTTTTCTTCAAGATTTCTATTGAATAAATAATGTGAATTTTAAAGAATGACATGTTTTTCTGCGGACCTGTCTGATATTAATAAAAGAAAAGAATGGAGAGAGAAAGAGCGAGGAGAGAGAGAGAGAGAGCGAGAGAGAGAGAGAGAGAAAATGGAGAGATCTACATTGGTGGACACATAGACAAAAAAAACCCAACAAATATTTCAAAAATAGCATGCTTGTTATGTTCTTAATTTTCATAATGTTTAAGTTAAAACGCCTATACTTTGTGACAAGGGAACTGGAAAAAAAAGAAAGAAATATTTGCTTTTTGGTGAAGATTTTGGAGATTGGTATCAACATAGACCACTTTTATGGCCTATCTAAACCCACATTTATCTGTATCTTCCAAAATGTGGTAAATAGTATCTAAATGCACTAAAGATTAAACCAATTAATTGAGCCAATCATGTCAATCAGGATTATTGTCACTTGTTCGTATGATCAGGCCTGCCATGTGAGAGGCGGGATTTGCCATGATTGAGGTGCCTATGATTGACGCCTATTCGCAAATTTAACCAATCAGTGTGCCGGAAAAGTTGGGAGGGCTTATTTCTTTTGTGTAGTGTCGTTAGTTGTAAATATCATAAAACAATTTATTTCCGTCACAAAAAACTTATAGTAATTTGTTTGATATTACCTTTATATAAAGTGACAATTCAGTGTTTGTTCCGAGTGTTAAAACGTAACTCTATATTTTTTCCGTTTTTGTATGTATGTTAGGAGTGGTGGATGTTAAAAATATTTTCAGAAAATCTTATTGCATTTTAAATATTATTGTATGAAATGAAAACTATTTCCAAATTCTGGGTACTTTATATTTCATATGGCGTAGATACCAGGTGGTTTAAAACTCAATATGATTGCGAATTCACGATAATATCAACAAAATTCCTCGCTACAATTGGCCTGCATATGTCTGCTCACTGATTGAAACTCTTTTTTCACCAAAATTTTAATTTTTTATCGTTATTTTTGCTCGTTCAAAAAAGCCAATTTATATAGGTTTATATGAGTTTTTGAAAACATTAAGGAAAATGAAATTTCTTCATTGTCTACAATTTTTTTCTTCCTTAAAAGAAAATGAATTTTGAAATTTCATCAACCACAAAATGTTGCCTGCAACTTCTTGAAATTTGAAAAAGTCTAAAATGTTGTTTCAGTGGGAATTGGTTATCGAGCAAGTATCAAGTGTTTTTATGAATTTGACTTAATTGTATTGGTTCTTAGTATCAAAACAACAAAGTTTTGAGGGGGGGGATACTGGAATCAGCATGTCCACCTGTCCGTCCTTTGACATAATTTTGTGTCCTCATCTCCTCCCACATTTCCAGACCAATTTTGCTGAAACTTTACCAAAATCTTCCTTGCAATGGGAACTTGTGCACCTGCAATTTCATTTTGATTAATCAACTGTTTCAGGAGTTATGCCCCTTTGATTTATTTTCTTATATACAATATACAGAGAATAAATTGTAACTCCTGAACAGGTTGAAAGATTGAAAAAATAAAAGTTGTTCACATGTACAAAGTTATGGAGGGTATACTGAAATTAGGTTGTTTGTCTGTCTGTCCTTCTGTCTGTCTGTCTGTCCGTCAGTCCATCTGTCCATGGACATAATTTTGTGTCCTCATCTCCTCCCACATTTCCAGACCAATTTATTTTCTCATATACATTATTGACAGATTAGAAAAATAAAAGTGGTTCACATGTTTATTTCAGAACATAAACACCATGTTCGACGTTGCACGAAATTCATAATTTTTTACACAGTCATTGCCCCTCATTGACTTGAAATTTGTAGTTGTATTCTAGTTACATATAAGTCACTTGAAGGAACAACGAGTTGGTACAGTCTCATTATGATAAGGTCTAGTCCAAGGGATTGCAATCAGTAATACATGTCATCTTTATGTGATGCATCAAGCATTTTTGAGGAAGATACTGATAGTGGGCTTAGCAAATTACCAGAAAATTAAGTTTTCCGGACTTTTTTTCTTAACTCTTAAGATTTTGAGCTGATTTTTGGTATGTGAGTCGGCATCAATGAGTTAAAGAACAAGTGTAAGATTGGTTCCTGTCCATTGATTTTTGAGGAAGATACAGATGCTGGATTTAGAAAATTACCAGGAAAAATCAGTTTTTCAGATTTTTTTCTAAACCCTTTGTGATATGAAGGTGTTTTTGTTATGTGAGTCAATATTGATATGTTACAGAAAAAGAGTAAGTTTTGTTCGGGTCCATTGTTTTTGAGGAAGTTATGGATGCTAGACTTGGGAAATTACAGTTTTTCCGGCAATGGTTAAATCCCCTTGATCCTTTCCTGTTATTTACCTCCCTGTGCTTTAAAATTGAGAAAACATTACAGAAAAAAAGAAAACGCTTGTTGCAAATAATTTCTTTTTCCACAATATTTTCTTCCCTCCTGACTGGTTATAATTAATCCACTTTAAATTTTCTTTTGCAAAACCTTTGTATTTGGACAGGTCTAAATACCTGTCAAAAACAGGAAAGTGTTAAAGAATGATATATTTGTCAAAAATCAAAAATCTTTGTTAAATCCTTTCCCACACAATGACACTTTTTGAGACCCCTCTAGAAAAATAACTTGGAAAACATTGTGTAAAATGAAGAAATTGCTTCTCCCTAGAAAGTTGAACAAGTCCAAAATTCCATTCTCCTTCTATTATGGAGGAGTCTAAAATCTTTCCATTTGGTAATTGGTTAAGTAATTTTTCAATAATATTGCTTTTATTCACAAGGAGACTCAGACGATTTAGGGGACATTTTCATCTTCAAATAATTTTTAAATGGTTAACAAGGAATACCCTGTGATGCAACCAGACAATAAAAGTTTGACAAGTCAATACTGAATAAAACTAACCCGCTAGTAGTATGAATAGTTATACCCCCTTAACTATGTTTGGGGGGTATAAAGGAGTCTGTCTGTCTGTCAAGGACAAGGAAAGACTAAATAATATACCACTATAATTAACATTATTTTATTCATCTTAACAATACAACCAAATCATAGCATCACTTTAATATAAACATTTACAGAATATCTAATTGTCTCTATAGAAATCACAAAAACTTCTAGACCATGAGGCAGCTGATTTGTCTGTACTTGTGTTTGTATGAGGTGACTGATTTGTGGGTATTTCTGTGTCTTCTTGGTTTTGTAGTTCAGTCATGATGGATCTGGCTGTAGATTGAATCTGAAATGAAACAAGTCATAAGAATGAATTCAGTGTAAACTTGAATTTAAGATGATAAAGCATTTTTCAGTAACAAATGCTACGCAGATGCAATTTGCGTGCATCGTCCGTCAACAATTTCTTTAAACGACACCTCCTCCCAAACCACTGGGCCAATTTGAACCAAATTTGGCAGAAATGTTCCTTAGGTGGCCCCCATTCAAAAATAGCTAAAAGAATTGAAATCCGTTAAAAACTCTGGTTGCTATGGCAACAAAAATAAAATTTCAAAATAATCTTAAAAAATCTTCTCTTCCTGGCCCAGAAGGCGTAGAGCCTTAATTTTTTGCATGAAGCATAGAAGGCATAGAGTCTTGATATTTTGCATAAAGCATCTCTTATAAAATAGCCAAAATCATGATCCATTGGGTCTCCAGGGGCGGAGACAGGGGGGAGGGGGGTATAGGCATGAAGCATCAGTTCACAAACTTCTTTCTTATTTCTGAAATTATAACCCATGGAAAAAATTTTTTTTTTCCTTCTTTCAAATCAGCACTAAAGCCTTGGAATTTGTAATTTAGACTTTTGGATCCCCAGGTTCATTGTCTTTATATGTAATTGTGGCCCAATTGTTTAATAATCCTAACCTTAACATGAAATTAGACTGTTGAAAGAAAAAGAGCCCTTATCTCAGGTGAGCGCCCCAGGGCCAACGGCCCTCTTGTTGGTTTAACCCATTCCCACACGACAAAATATTAGATCAGTCCAAATTCAAAGAAGTTGCAGACGACAATTTTAAGTTAATGAAATTTTCAAAATCTTTGTCTTTTAGGGCAATTTCTTCATTGTCCATAATGATTTCCAAAGCTTTTATCTCAAGAGACATTTAAAAGCGTCATTGTGTGGGAATGGTTAAAGTGACCTCAACACAAATCTGATACTAGCTCATAGCTAATAGATGATATGATTGATTGAATGGGGTTTAATGCCCCTTTTAACAGTATTTCAGTTGTATCCAGTGGCTGGAGCACCTAACAATGAATTCCTGGTATTTCTCACACCAGTACTACCACTACATCCTTTCCTAGCCTTCAGCTGCTATCCCACTTAGATTTATCCATCCATTGGTGAGAGACAATTGTCGGAAAGAATATGTGCCGCCGCCGGGATCAAACCCATGACACCCATAAGATATGATTGAAGATGATTATGCTAATATATAAACAAGAGTTATGACATTACCTGGTTCCATTTTCTGTCTGAGATCTGTTTGAAGACATGTTGGACACCCTCTAGGACAGACAGACGTAAGGACAACTGGAGATTTCTGGCGGAGTTACCCTCAATAGTGGAGATAAAGCTCTGTTGGGAAACTGATGTAATTTCTTCACCTGAAAAATATTTTTATCGACAGATAAATAGCTAGAATAAAAAAATCTCACTAATACTGATGCTCTGAAATAGGAGTAAGGTTGTTTGAACTTTTCATTGTATTTTTTATACATTATAAAGATTCAACAAAGAAATTGAATCAAGAGAAATTCAGTTCTCAAAAAAATATTTATATCTTACAATCTCTACTAAATCACTTGAATCAAAATGTTGTTTTAGCTTATTTCAGTAATAAAATGAGGATTATTTTTAGTTTTATATGATCCTAAATCAAGAATAGGTTCTATTCAAGTTACCTACCAAGTATCTCAGTTTGTGTTTGAGCTGTATCTAAGACAATCAACTGATTTCTTAGCTCAGATGCTGCTGTTCTGATATCCATGTCTTTGTATCAATCTTGATGGGTAATGAAATTGTTAGATATGTTTCTCAGAATGAGATGCATTTTCTTGATTTCAAGGATATTTATACAGATCAAGTTTGTAAACAAGGTATCATAAGTACATTTTTAATCATCAATTAATTTAATAACATTTATTATAATTGGCTGCTTTTCCCTTTGATGTAGATGAATAATTATGAATTATTCCCCACTTTAAAAAATTATCCAATTATCTAATTAATTGATGTTTAATTAATTTTAATTACTTATTGATCACTAGGTAGGATCACCTAAAAGCATGACTGGAGTTCACTCTAATTGCATTATTTGTAGTGCAAACTCCATAAAAAATTATCTTTGTAATTGGCAAACTTAATTTTAAGAAAAATTGATGTGGTTTTCATTTCTATTTCTTGATGCTTTGAAATAAATTAGAACACATCATGATTCATGTAACATTAGCATTCTTCCCTCTTTTATCACTAAACTTTTAAATCCATTGTGCACATATTTTCCAATTTAAAATCAATTTGGATTGACGTCCACAATTTCTTTTTAACTTTTGCTAGGTTTAGATTTTGTTTCATTTTCTAGTGGCCTCATTATTTATTTTTTTTTGTTGTGTTTTTAAAAGCTGGACATATTTACTGACTCTAGTGAACTGATTACTTTCCCCAACAGGAAGTTTCCATATTAAAATCAAATGCAGTCAGCACTGAATATTAATAATTTGTATGATAGTTGAAGTCATTCTCTGATTTGTCTTAAGTTTTCCTTTGTATGAAAGCACATTTGAAGACTGACAGAAATCCAACCATTTTTCCTTGCCCATAACTTACTTGATCAACAGCGTAATTGTCGAATATGGACAAAATAAAGGAAGGATACTGACTAGTTGTTGAACACATGACGTAACTGACGTGTTGAGAAAATGTCATGTGGATTGACCTTCTAACCTCTTTCGCGGTAATGGACTTAGTCAAATTTCTTTCCCATTGTTAAAAATATGATAACAATAAATGAAAAAAGAACTCTATTTTACAAATGGGGAACTTACACCAAACAGAATAATGATGCATGTGTATAAAACTGGATGAAACTTTGAAGCTGGTAACTCTTAAAACATAAGAATAAGGATTATAATAATCAAAAAAATCTGATACGCCGGAATGTCTAGTTTCACTTTCGACTAAGTCTAAGATCGACGAATCGTTGAACTACGAGGCCTACCATACCTATTTATTTGTTAAATGAAATCAGTAATGATGGTAAGTTCAGGCAGTCAATTAAATGATGTCAGAGACATAAATATACATTATTCTATGTCTCTGATGATTTTAAGTTTTGACATAGAGGATTCCCTCTATAGAGTGGCCTGGATGCAACACTGTTTAACATGGTATAAATAGAAATACATGTAGAGGATGTGACCTTAATCAAAGCGCACATTCAGTGATTTGGCTTTTTGCGGTCATTCTTTATGAATGGGCATGCATTTTCAGATAGTATACTACAAGAAATAATGAATCAATTCACGAGCAAGGAAAAATTTTCAGGTCGTTGTCAGGTTTCTAGAAGCAAAGAGCGAATTCGGGCAATTCCTAGATTACAGTCAGTATCCTGACTGCAATAAAAACACATTATTTTGCAAACTTGATAGCCACAAATATGTATCAGAAAGGTAAAATGGTAGTTTGATGTGGTATGTAAGGGTTGAATTATTTCATCATATTTTATCTTATGGAGGTATCACAATGCTATAGAAAAGCTTGTTTATGTCTTTCTAATAATATTGAACAAGCCATCAACCCAATTAGCTCCTGTTTAAACCAATGTAGACGTCAATTCATTTCTTGATTGTATGATTATGCTCCCCGAAAAAATTTTCGGGGGGGGGGGGGAGCATATAGTTGCCGGCCTGTGCGTCTGTCTGTCCATCTGTCCGTCCATCCGAAGTCATATCTCAGCAACCCATGGGCCTAATTGGACGAAACTTCATATATAATCTTCCTAGGAAATTTCCAAGACCCGTTTTTTTATTTTTCTTATTTCAAGGCTGTGTCATGGAAAAAGGGGCCTTAATGTAAAAACTAGTTTTTTGCCAATTTCTCCAAGACTTGTTAGAATTTCATGAAATTTCATATTTGAGTAGCAAATCAGATCCCCTTGACCATAAACTAACAGGAATTATCATTTAAAAAAATGCGTCATGGGAAAAGGGGCCTTAATGATATAACCTTTTTGTTAACTGTCATTTTTCCCCGCAAAAACTAAAATTGGCAATAACTTTTGATTGGTTACAGATGAAGTCTTCATATTTCACATGTGCATTGCTTGTGACAAACCCTTTCTGTTTGTACCAAGTTCAAGGTCATCATTCAAGGTCAAGGTCATTTCTGAAGATCAAAATTTAGAAAATCTTAACTTAAACATTGTCTAAAAGTTTACAATGTTAAGTGATATAACCTTCATATTTCACATGTGCATTGCTTTTGACATGGACTTTCTATTGGTACTAAGTTCAAGGTCATCTGTCAAGATCAAGGTCATTTCTCTAGTTCAAAAGTTGAATATTTTAACTTTAACATTGTCTATAAGTTTTCAATGGTAAGTGATATAGCCTTCATATTTCACATGTGCATTGCTTATGACATGACCTTTCTGTTGGAATTAAGTTCAAGGTCATCTGTCAAGGTCATTTCTCAAGGTCAAAATTTCAACAAAAAAAAAAAAAACTTTAACAGAGCCCATAAGTATACAAGGGTAAGTGATATAGCCTTCATATTTTACATGTACATTGCTTATGACATGGACTTTCTGTTGGTACTAATTTCAAGGTCATCTGTCAAGTTCAAGGTCATTTCTCAAGGTCAAAATTTTGAAAAGCTTAACTTTAACATTGTCTATAAGTTTACAATGGTAAGTGACACACTCTTCATATTTTACATGTGCATTGCTTATGACATAACCTTTCTGTTGGTATGAGGTTAAAGGTCAAGGTCATTTCTCAATGTCAAAATTACAAAACAAACGCCTGTAATGAATGAAGGGGAATGCACCATGGAAATGTAATTAACCCATTTTGTTTCCGACAAACTTTAGAATCACCAAAATTCATGTTCTTTGCCACCGGACATGTTTTATTATTATGATAGTCGTCGGCTCTAATCTTATTGAATTTAGTTTTCCATCATAGACAAAAGGGATAAACTCTAAGTATTCCGCATAGCGACGTCTCCTTGGAGACCGACGAGTTGTTGAACACCTGGGGTTACTGAAGAGTTGAGAAAATGTCGCGTGGATCGACCTTCGAACCTCTTTCGCGGTAATGGACTTGGTCTAATTTCTTTACCATTGTTAAAAATACGGTAACAATAAACCGACAAAAAACTCTATCTGAACCTAGTCATTTACGAATTGGGTATTCAAACCGACCAGTTGCACGTATACAAAACTTGATTAAACTTTGTAGCCGCTAACTTTTAATCGTAAAAATGAAGGTCATAATAATCGAAAAAAATCCGAGACGGCGGAATGTCTGGTTTCATAATGACAAGAGTAAAAAATTCGGTCAGCAAGAATTCTCACGCGTCTGGCACGTGTCATCTCCGGAAACTCTCCCATAAATAGCTGAACATCTGGCGGCGGCACCTTTGATCACCTTTCCTCCCTCAGAATAAAATAAACTGTACCCGAAAAACCTTGACTTCAAATTTGTCGACGAGCTTTTTGCCGTGAGTTTGATCATACAGGATTGCATTAAATTTTCGGATTATTGGAGGAAATGCGGAAAAATAACGGTATTTTATTTTAATCTACTTATATTATCTATCCCGTTTTGGATGAGAATCTTCCGATATCGTGACATTTACAATTCAAATTCACGTATTTTCTGTATTAAGCGAAACATCGCAACTACGACTGATTTTTTTCAAAGCACATTGTTGCGTTTCTATCTTGAAGCCACTATCCTCTACGAGCTCCGGATACCAGCAAACTATGAAGTGAAATAAATAGTAGGCTCAAGTCAATTTGTCTAATTTAAAGCTCGCACATTACTTTAAGAACACGTAAGACCAAACAATCAAACTGATTTTCTAAATTGAAACACTAAGCGTGTCATCAATCAATAAAGCAATTACCTCTGAAGTAATGCATTTATGACCAGGACCGTCCACGTAAGGTGTTAAAAACTTACCTGTTTTCGGGTAATTATCGATTTTTTTTTGTGCAACCCTTTTTCTTCGAGCGGTTCGAAGAAGGGATGAAAAAATCGCGGCAAAATCAGCATTAACCTCGTATTTCAGCATCTGCAACCCGAAATGCTCCCCCCCCCCCTCCAAAATTTTGGGAGCCAAGCGGATCCCGTGTTATAATGGAGTCAGCGCTGTGCCCGATAGCGTTATAGAGGAGTTGCAGTGTAATTTGTTTGATATTACCTTTATATAAAGTGACAATTCAGTGTTTGTTCTGAGTGTTAAAACGTAACTCTATATTTTTTCCGTTTTTGTATGTATGTTAGGAGTGGTGGATGTTAAAAATATTTTCAGAAAATCTTATTGCATTTTAAATATTATTGTATGAAATGAAAACTATTTCCAAATTCTGGGTACTTTATATTTCATATGGCGTAGATACCAGGTGGTTTAAAACTCAATTTGATTGCGAATTCACAATAATATCAACAAAATTCCTCGCTACAATTGGCCTGCATATGTCTGCTCACTGATTGAAACTCTTTTTTCACCAAAATTATAATTTTTTATCGTTATTTTTGCTCGTTCAAAAAAGCCAATTTATATAGGTTTATATTAGTTTTTGAAAACATTAAGGAAAATGAAATTTCTTCATTGTCTACAATTTTGTATGAAATGAAAACTATTTCCAAATTCTGGGTACTTTATATTTCATATGGCGTAGATACCAGGTGGTTTAAAACTCAATTTGATTGCGAATTCACGATAATATCAACAAAATTCCTCGCTACAATTGGCCTGCATATGTCTGCTCACTGATTGAAACTCTTTTTTCACCAAAATTTTAATTTTTTATCGTTATTTTTGCTCGTTCAAAAAAGCCAATTTATATAGGTTTATATTAGTTTTTGAAAACATTAAGGAAAATGAAATTTCTTCATTGTCTACAATTTTTTTCTTCCTTAAAAGAAAATGAATTTTGAAATTTCATCAACCACAAAATGTTGCCTGCAACTTCTTGAAATTTGAAAAAGTCTAAAATGTTGTTTCAGTGGGAATTGGTTATCGAGCAAGTATCAAGTGTTTTTATGAATTTGACTTAATTGTATTGGTTCTTAGTATCAAAACAACAAAGTTTTGAGGGGGGGGATACTGGAATCAGCATGTCCACCTGTCCGTCCTTTGACATAATTTTGTGTCCTCATCTCCTCCCACATTTCCAGACCAATTTTGCTGAAACTTTACCGAAATCTTCCTTGCAATGGGAACTTGTGCACCTGCAATTTCATTTTGATTAATCAACTGTTTCAGGAGTTATGCCCCTTTGATTTATTTTCTTATATACAATATATAGAGAATAAATTGTAACTCCTGAACAGGTTGAAAGATTAAAAAATAAAAGTTGTTCACATGTACAAAGTTATGGAGGGTATACTGAAATTAGGTTGTTTGTCTGTCTGTCCTTCTGTCTGTCCGTCAGTCCATCTGTCCATGGACATAATTTTGTGTCCTCATCTCCTCCCACATTTCCAGACCAATTTATTTTCTCATATACATTATTGACAGATTAGAAAAATAAAAGTGGTTCACATGTTTATTTCAGAACATAAACACCATGTTCGACGTTGCACGAAATTCATAATTTTTTACACAGTCATTGCCCCTCATTGACTTGAAATTTGTAGTTGTATTCTAGTTACATATAAGTCACTTGAAGGAACAACGAGTTGGTACAGTCTCATTATGATAAGGTCTAGTCCAAGGGATTGCAATCAGTAATACATGTCATCTTTATGTGATGCATCAAGCATTTTTGAGGAAGATACTGATAGTGGGCTTAGCAAATTACCAGAAAATTAAGTTTTCCGGACTTTTTTTCTTAACTCTTAAGATTTTGAGCTGATTTTTGGTATGTGAGTCGGCATCAATGAGTTAAAGAACAAGTGTAAGATTGGTTCCTGTCCATTGATTTTTGAGGAAGATACAGATGCTGGATTTAGAAAATTACCAGGAAAAATCAGTTTTTCAGATTTTTTTCTAAACCCTTTGTGATATGAAGGTGTTTTTGTTATGTGAGTCAATATTGATATGTTACAGAAAAAGAGTAAGTTTTGTTCGGGTCCATTGTTTTTGAGGAAGTTATGGATGCTAGACTTGGGAAATTACAGTTTTTCCGGCAATGGTTAAATCCCCTTGATCCTTTCCTGTTATTTACCTCCCTGTGCTTTAAAATTGAGAAAACATTACAGAAAAAAAGAAAACGCTTGTTGCAAATAATTTCTTTTTCCACAATATTTTCTTCCCTCCTGACTGGTTATAATTAATCCACTTTAAATTTTCTTTTGCAAAACCTTTGTATTTGGACAGGTCTAAATACCTGTCAAAAACAGGAAAGTGTTAAAGAATGATATATTTGTCAAAAATCAAAAATCTTTGTTAAATCCTTTCCCACACAATGACACTTTTTGAGACCCCTCTAGAAAAATAACTTGGAAAACATTGTGTAAAATGAAGAAATTGCTTCTCCCTAGAAAGTTGAACAAGTCCAAAATTCCATTCTCCTTCTATTATGGAGGAGTCTAAAATCTTTCCATTTGGTAATTGGTTAAGTAATTTTTCAATAATATTGCTTTTATTCACAAGGAGACTCAGACGATTTAGGGGACATTTTCATCTTCAAATAATTTTTAAATGGTTAACAAGGAATACCCTGTGATGCAACCAGACAATAAAAGTTTGACAAGTCAATACTGAATAAAACTAACCCGCTAGTAGTATGAATAGTTATACCCCCTTAACTATGTTTGGGGGGTATAAAGGAGTCTGTCTGTCTGTCAAGGACAAGGAAAGACTAAATAATATACCACTATAATTAACATTATTTTATTCATCTTAACAATACAACCAAATCATAGCATCACTTTAATATAAACATTTACAGAATATCTAATTGTCTCTATAGAAATCACAAAAACTTCTAGACCATGAGGCAGCTGATTTGTCTGTACTTGTGTTTGTATGAGGTGACTGATTTGTGGGTATTTCTGTGTCTTCTTGGTTTTGTAGTTCAGTCATGATGGATCTGGCTGTAGATTGAATCTGAAATGAAACAAGTCATAAGAATGAATTCAGTGTAAACTTGAATTTAAGATGATAAAGCATTTTTCAGTAACAAATGCTACGCAGATGCAATTTGCGTGCATCGTCCGTCAACAATTTCTTTAAACGACACCTCCTCCCAAACCACTGGGCCAATTTGAACCAAATTTGGCAGAAATGTTCCTTAGGTGGCCCCCATTCAAAAATAGCTAAAAGAATTGAAATCCGTTAAAAACTCTGGTTGCTATGGCAACAAAAATAAAATTTCAAAATAATCTTAAAAAATCTTCTCTTCCTGGCCCAGAAGGCGTAGAGCCTTAATTTTTTGCATGAAGCATAGAAGGCATAGAGTCTTGATATTTTGCATAAAGCATCTCTTATAAAATAGCCAAAATCATGATCCATTGGGTCTCCAGGGGCGGAGACAGGGGGGAGGGGGGTATAGGCATGAAGCATCAGTTCACAAACTTCTTTCTTATTTCTGAAATTATAACCCATGGAAAAAATTTTTTTTTTCCTTCTTTCAAATCAGCACTAAAGCCTTGGAATTTGTAATTTAGACTTTTGGATCCCCAGGTTCATTGTCTTTATATGTAATTGTGGCCCAATTGTTTAATAATCCTAACCTTAACATGAAATTAGACTGTTGAAAGAAAAAGAGCCCTTATCTCAGGTGAGCGCCCCAGGGCCAACGGCCCTCTTGTTGGTTTAACCCATTCCCACACGACAAAATATTAGATCAGTCCAAATTCAAAGAAGTTGCAGACGACAATTTTAAGTTAATGAAATTTTCAAAATCTTTGTCTTTTAGGGCAATTTCTTCATTGTCCATAATGATTTCCAAAGCTTTTATCTCAAGAGACATTTAAAAGCGTCATTGTGTGGGAATGGTTAAAGTGACCTCAACACAAATCTGATACTAGCTCATAGCTAATAGATGATATGATTGATTGAATGGGGTTTAATGCCCCTTTTAACAGTATTTCAGTTGTATCCAGTGGCTGGAGCACCTAACAATGAATTCCTGGTATTTCTCACACCAGTACTACCACTACATCCTTTCCTAGCCTTCAGCTGCTATCCCACTTAGATTTATCCATCCATTGGTGAGAGACAATTGTCGGAAAGAATATGTGCCGCCGCCGGGATCAAACCCATGACACCCATAAGATATGATTGAAGATGATTATGCTAATATATAAACAAGAGTTATGACATTACCTGGTTCCATTTTCTGTCTGAGATCTGTTTGAAGACATGTTGGACACCCTCTAGGACAGACAGACGTAAGGACAACTGGAGATTTCTGGCGGAGTTACCCTCAATAGTGGAGATAAAGCTCTGTTGGGAAACTGATGTAATTTCTTCACCTGAAAAATATTTTTATCGACAGATAAATAGCTAGAATAAAAAAATCTCACTAATACTGATGCTCTGAAATAGGAGTAAGGTTGTTTGAACTTTTCATTGTATTTTTTATACATTATAAAGATTCAACAAAGAAATTGAATCAAGAGAAATTCAGTTCTCAAAAAAATATTTATATCTTACAATCTCTACTAAATCACTTGAATCAAAATGTTGTTTTAGCTTATTTCAGTAATAAAATGAGGATTATTTTTAGTTTTATATGATCCTAAATCAAGAATAGGTTCTATTCAAGTTACCTACCAAGTATCTCAGTTTGTGTTTGAGCTGTATCTAAGACAATCAACTGATTTCTTAGCTCAGATGCTGCTGTTCTGATATCCATGTCTTTGTATCAATCTTGATGGGTAATGAAATTGTTAGATATGTTTCTCAGAATGAGATGCATTTTCTTGATTTCAAGGATATTTATACAGATCAAGTTTGTAAACAAGGTACCATAAGTACATTTTTAATCATCAATTAATTTAATAACATTTATTATAATTGGCTGCTTTTCCCTTTGATGTAGATGAATAATTATGAATTATTCCCCACTTTAAAAAATTATCCAATTATCTAATTAATTGATGTTTAATTAATTTTAATTACTTATTGATCACTAGGTAGGATCACCTAAAAGCATGACTGGAGTTCACTCTAATTGCATTATTTGTAGTGCAAACTCCATAAACAATTATCTTTGTAATTGGCAAACTTAATTTTAAGAAAAATTGATGTGGTTTTCATTTCTATTTCTTGATGCTTTGAAATAAATTAGAACACATCATGAGAAAGGAAGAAATTTCATGTAACATTAGCATTCTTCCCTCTTTTATCACTAAACTTTTAAATCCATTGTGCACATATTTTCCAATTTAAAATCAATTTGGATTGACGTCCACAATTTCTTTTTAACTTTTGCTAGGTTTAGATTTTGTTTCATTTTCTAGTGGCCTCATTATTTATTTTTTTTTGTTGTGTTTTTAAAAGCTGGACATATTTACTGACTCTAGTGAACTGATTACTTTCCCCAACAGGAAGTTTCCATATTAAAATCAAATGCAGTCAGCACTGAATATTAATAATTTGTATGATAGTTGAAGTCATTCTCTGATTTGTCTTAAGTTTTCCTTTGTATGAAAGCACATTTGAAGACTGACAGAAATCCAACCATTTTTCCTTGCCCATAACTTACTTGATCAACAGCGTAATTGTCGAATATGGACAAAATAAAGGAAGGATACTGACTAGTTGTTGAACACATGACGTAACTGACGTGTTGAGAAAATGTCATGTGGATTGACCTTCTAACCTCTTTCGCGGTAATGGACTTAGTCAAATTTCTTTCCCATTGTTAAAAATATGATAACAATAAATGAAAAAAGAACTCTATTTTACAAATGGGGAACTTACACCAAACAGAATAATGATGCATGTGTATAAAACTGGATGAAACTTTGAAGCTGGTAACTCTTAAAACATAAGAATAAGGATTATAATAATCAAAAAAATCTGATACGCCGGAATGTCTAGTTTCACTTTCGACTAAGTCTAAGATCGACGAATCGTTGAACTACGAGGCCTACCATACCTATTTATTTGTTAAATGAAATCAGTAATGATGGTAAGTTCAGGCAGTCAATTAAATGATGTCAGAGACATGAATATACATTATTCTATGTCTCTGATGATTTTAAGTTTTGACATAGAGGATTCCCTCTATAGAGTGGCCTGGATGCAACACTGTTTAACATGGTATAAATAGAAATACATGTAGAGGATGTGACCTTAATCAAAGCGCACATTCAGTGATTTGGCTTTTTGCGGTCATTCTTTATGAATGGGCATGCATTTTCAGATAGTATACTACAAGAAATAATGAATCAATTCACGAGCAAGGAAAAATTTTCAGGTCGTTGTCAGGTTTCTAGAAGCAAAGAGCGAATTCGGGCAATTCCTAGATTACAGTCAGTATCCTGACTGCAATAAAAACACATTATTTTGCAAACTTGATAGCCACAAATATGTATCAGAAAGGTAAAATGGTAGTTTGATGTGGTATGTAAGGGTTGAATTATTTTCATCATATTTTATCTTATGGAGGTATCACAATGCTATAGAAAAGCTTGTTTATGTCTTTCTAATAATATTGAACAAGCCATCAACCCAATTAGCTCCTGTTTAAACCAATGTAGACGTCAATTCATTTCTTGATTGTATGATTATGCTCCCCGAAAAAATTTTCGGGGGGGGGGGGGGGAGCATATAGTTGCCGGCCTGTGCGTCTGTCTGTCCATCTGTCCGTCCATCCGAAGTCATATCTCAGCAACCCATGGGCCTAATTGGACGAAACTTCATATATAATCTTCCTAGGAAATTTCCAAGACCCGTTTTTTTATTTTTCTTATTTCAAGGCTGTGTCATGGAAAAAGGGGCCTTAATGTAAAAACTAGTTTTTTGCCAATTTCTCCAAGACTTGTTAGAATTTCATGAAATTTCATATTTGAGTAGCAAATCAGATCCCCTTGACCATAAACTAACAGGAATTATCATTTAAAAAAATGTGTCATGGGAAAAGGGGCCTTAATGATATAACCTTTTTGTTAACTGTCATTTTTCCCCGCAAAAACTAAAATTGGCAATAACTTTTGATTGGTTACAGATGAAGTCTTCATATTTCACATGTGCATTGCTTGTGACAAACCCTTTCTGTTTGTACCAAGTTCAAGGTCATCATTCAAGGTCAAGGTCATTTCTGAAGATCAAAATTTAGAAAATCTTAACTTAAACATTGTCTAAAAGTTTACAATGTTAAGTGATATAACCTTCATATTTCACATGTGCATTGCTTTTGACATGGACTTTCTATTGGTACTAAGTTCAAGGTCATCTGTCAAGATCAAGGTCATTTCTCTAGTTCAAAAGTTGAATATTTTAACTTTAACATTGTCTATAAGTTTTCAATGGTAAGTGATATAGCCTTCATATTTCACATGTGCATTGCTTATGACATGACCTTTCTGTTGGAATTAAGTTCAAGGTCATCTGTCAAGGTCATTTCTCAAGGTCAAAATTTCAACAAAAAAAAAAAAAAACTTTAACAGAGCCCATAAGTATACAAGGGTAAGTGATATAGCCTTCATATTTTACATGTACATTGCTTATGACATGGACTTTCTGTTGGTACTAATTTCAAGGTCATCTGTCAAGTTCAAGGTCATTTCTCAAGGTCAAAATTTTGAAAAGCTTAACTTTAACATTGTCTATAAGTTTACAATGGTAAGTGACACACTCTTCATATTTTACATGTGCATTGCTTATGACATAACCTTTCTGTTGGTATGAGGTTAAAGGTCAAGGTCATTTCTCAATGTCAAAATTACAAAACAAACGCCTGTAATGAATGAAGGGGAATGCACCATGGAAATGTAATTAACCCATTTTGTTTCCGACAAACTTTAGAATCACCAAAATTCATGTTCTTTGCCACCGGACATGTTTTATTATTATGATAGTCGTCGGCTCTAATCTTATTGAATTTAGTTTTCCATCATAGACAAAAGGGATAAACTCTAAGTATTCCGCATAGCGACGTCTCCTTGGAGACCGACGAGTTGTTGAACACCTGGGGTTACTGAAGCGTTGAGAAAATGTCGCGTGGATCGACCTTCGAACCTCTTTCGCGGTAATGGACTTGGTCTAATTTCTTTACCATTGTTAAAAATACGGTAACAATAAACCGACAAAAAACTCTATCTGAACCTAGTCATTTACGAATTGGGTATTCAAACCGACCAGTTGCACGTATACAAAACTTGATTAAACTTTGTAGCCGCTAACTTTTAATCGTAAAAATGAAGGTCATAATAATCGAAAAAAATCCGAGACGGCGGAATGTCTGGTTTCATAATGACAAGAGTAAAAAATTCGGTCAGCAAGAATTCTCACGCGTCTGGCACGTGTCATCTCCGGAAACTCTCCCATAAATAGCTGAACATCTGGCGGCGGCACCTTTGATCACCTTTCCTCCCTCAGAATAAAATAAACTGTACCCGAAAAACCTTGACTTCAAATTTGTCGACGAGCTTTTTGCCGTGAGTTTGATCATACAGGATTGCATTAAATTTTCGGATTATTGGAGGAAATGCGGAAAAATAACGGTATTTTATTTTAATCTACTTATATTATCTATCCCGTTTTGGATGAGAATCTTCCGATATCGTGACATTTACAATTCAAATTCACGTATTTTCTGTATTAAGCGAAACATCGCAACTACGACTGATTTTTTTCAAAGCACATTGTTGCGTTTTTATCTTGAAGCCACTATCCTCTACGAGCTCCGGATACCAGCAAACTATGAAGTGAAATAAATAGTAGGCTCAAGTCAATTTGTCTAATTTAAAGCTCGCACATTACTTTAAGAACACGTAAGACCAAACAATCAAACTGATTTTCTAAATTGAAACACTAAGCGTGTCATCAATCAATAAAGCAATTACCTCTGAAGTAATGCATTTATGACCAGGACCGTCCACGTAAGGTGTTAAAAACTTACCTGTTTTCGGGTAATTATCGATTTTTTTTTGTGCAACCCTTTTTCTTCGAGCGGTTCGAAGAAGGGATGAAAAAATCGCGGCAAAATCAGCATTAACCTCGTATTTCAGCATCTGCAACCCGAAATGCCCCCCCCCCCCTCCAAAATTTTGGGAGCCAAGCGGATCCCGTGTTATAATGGAGTCAGCGCTGTGCCCGATAGCGTTATAGAGGAGTTGCAGTGTAATTTGTTTGATATTACCTTTATATAAAGTGACAATTCAGTGTTTGTTCTGAGTGTTAAAACGTAACTCTATATTTTTTCCGTTTTTGTATGTATGTTAGGAGTGGTGGATGTTAAAAATATTTTCAGAAAATCTTATTGCATTTTAAATATTATTGTATGAAATGAAAACTATTTCCAAATTCTGGGTACTTTATATTTCATATGGCGTAGATACCAGGTGGTTTAAAACTCAATTTGATTGCGAATTCACGATAATATCAACAAAATTCCTCGCTACAATTGGCCTGCATATGTCTGCTCACTGATTGAAACTCTTTTTTCACCAAAATTTTAATTTTTTATCGTTATTTTTGCTCGTTCAAAAAAGCCAATTTATATAGGTTTATATTAGTTTTTGAAAACATTAAGGAAAATGAAATTTCTTCATTGTCTACAATTTTGTATGAAATGAAAACTATTTCCAAATTCTGGGTACTTTATATTTCATATGGCGTAGATACCAGGTGGTTTAAAACTCAATTTGATTGCGAATTCACGATAATATCAACAAAATTCCTCGCTACAATTGGCCTGCATATGTCTGCTCACTGATTGAAACTCTTTTTTCACCAAAATTTTAATTTTTTATCGTTATTTTTGCTCGTTCAAAAAAGCCAATTTATATAGGTTTATATTAGTTTTTGAAAACATTAAGGAAAATGAAATTTCTTCATTGTCTACAATTTTTTTCTTCCTTAAAAGAAAATGAATTTTGAAATTTCATCAACCACAAAATGTTGCCTGCAACTTCTTGAAATTTGAAAAAGTCTAAAATGTTGTTTCAGTGGGAATTGGTTATCGAGCAAGTATCAAGTGTTTTTATGAATTTGACTTAATTGTATTGGTTCTTAGTATCAAAACAACAAAGTTTTGAGGGGGGGGATACTGGAATCAGCATGTCCACCTGTCCGTCCTTTGACATAATTTTGTGTCCTCATCTCCTCCCACATTTCCAGACCAATTTTGCTGAAACTTTACCGAAATCTTCCTTGCAATGGGAACTTGTGCACCTGCAATTTCATTTTGATTAATCAACTGTTTCAGGAGTTATGCCCCTTTGATTTATTTTCTTATATACAATATATAGAGAATAAATTGTAACTCCTGAACAGGTTGAAAGATTGAAAAAATAAAAGTTGTTCACATGTACAAAGTTATGGAGGGTATACTGAAATTAGGTTGTTTGTCTGTCTGTCTGTCTGTCCGTCAGTCCATCTGTCCATGGACATAATTTTGTGTCCTCATCTCCTCCCACATTTCCAGACCAATTTATTTTCTCATATACATTATTGACAGATTAGAAAAATAAAAGTGGTTCACATGTTTATTTCAGAACATAAACACCATGTTCGACGTTGCACGAAATTCATAATTTTTTACACAGTCATTGCCCCTCATTGACTTGAAATTTGTAGTTGTATTCTAGTTACATATAAGTCACTTGAAGGAACAACGAGTTGGTACAGTCTCATTATGATAAGGTCTAGTCCAAGGGATTGCAATCAGTAATACATGTCATCTTTATGTGATGCATCAAGCATTTTTGAGGAAGATACTGATAGTGGGCTTAGCAAATTACCAGAAAATTAAGTTTTCCGGACTTTTTTTCTTAACTCTTAAGATTTTGAGCTGATTTTTGGTATGTGAGTCGGCATCAATGAGTTAAAGAACAAGTTTAAGATTGGTTCCTGTCCATTGATTTTTGAGGAAGATACAGATGCTGGATTTAGAAAATTACCAGGAAATTTCAGTTTTTCAGATTTTTTTCTAAACCCTTTGTGATATGAAGGTGTTTTTGTTATGAGAGTCAATATTGATATGTTACAGAAAAAGAGTAAGTTTTGTTCGGGTCCATTGTTTTTGAGGAAGTTATGGATGCTAGACTTGGGAAATTACAGTTTTTCCGGCAATGGTTAAATCCCCTTGATCCTTTCCTGTTATTTACCTCCCTGTGCTTTAAAATTGAGAAAACATTACAGAAAAAAGAAAACGCTTGTTGCAAATAATTTCTTTTTCCACAATATTTTCTTCCCTACAGACTGGTTATAATTAATCCACTTTAAATTTTCTTTTGCAAAACCTTTGTATTTGGACAGGTCTAAATACCTGTCAAAAACAGGAAAGTGTTAAAGAATGATATATTTGTCAAAAATCAAAAATCTTTGTTAAATCCTTTCCCACACAATGACACTTTTTGAGACCCCTCTAGAAAAATAACTTGGAAAACATTGTGTAAAATGAAGAAATTGCTTCTCCCTAGAAAGTTGAACAAGTCCAAAATTCCATTCTCCTTCTATTATGGAGGAGTCTAAAATCTTTCCATTTGGTAATTGGTTAAGTAATTTTTCAATAATATTGCTTTTATTCACAAGGAGACTCAGACGATTTAGGGGACATTTTCATCTTCAAATAATTTTGAAATGGTTAACAAGGAATACCCTGTGATGCAACCAGACAATAAAAGTTTGACAAGTCAATACTGAATAAAACTAACCCGCTAGTAGTATGAATAGTTATACCCCCTTAACTATGTTTGGGGGTTATAAAGGAGTCTGTCTGTCTGTCAAGGACAAGGAAAGACTAAATAATATACCACTATAATTAACATTATTTTATTCATCTTAACAATACAACCCAATCATAGCATCACTTTAATATAAACATTTACAGAATATCTAATTGTCTCTATAGAAATCACAAAAACTTCTAGACCATGAGGCAGCTGATTTGTCTGTACTTGTGTTTGTATGAGGTGACTGATTTGTGGGTATTTCTGTGTCTTCTTGGTTTTGTAGTTCAGTCATGATGGATCTGGCTGTAGATTGAATCTGAAATGAAACAAGTCATAAGAATGAATTTAGTGTAAACTTGAATTTAAGATGATAAAGCACTTTTCTGTAACAAATGCTACGCAGATGCAATTTTTAGCTATTGTGATCCCCTTTTGTCCGTCGACCGTCCATCGTGCGTCGTCCGTCAACAATTTCTTTAAACAACATCTCCTCCCAAACCACTGGGCCAAATTGAACCAAATTTGGCAGATGCTCAAAAATAGCTAAAAGAATTGAAATCCGTTAAAAACTCTGGTTGCTATGGCAACAAAAATAAAATTTCAAAATAATTTTAAAAAATCTTCTCTTCCTAGCCCAGAAGGCGTAGAGCCTTTTTTTTTTGCATGAAGCATAGAAGGCATAGAGTCTTGATATTTTGCATAAAGCATCTCTTACAAAATAGCTAAAATCATGATCCGTGGGTCTCCAGGGGCGGAGACAGGGGGAGGGGGGTATAGGCATGAAGCATCAGTTCACAAACTTCTTTCTTATTTCTGAAATTATAACCCATGGAAAAAAAATTTTTTTTTCCTTCTTTCAAATCAGCACTAAAGCCTTGGAATTTGTAATTTAGACTTTTGGATCCCCAGGTTCATTGTCTTTATATGTAATTGTGGCCCAATTGTTCAATAATCCTAACCTTAACATGAAATTAGACTGTTGAAAGAAAAAGAGCCCTTATCTCAGATGAGCGCCCCAGGGCCAACGGCCCTCTTGTTGGTTTAACCCATTCCCACACGACAAAATATTAGATCAGTCCAAATTCAAAGAAGTTGCAGACGACAACTTTAAGTTAATGAAATTTTCAAAATCTTTGTCTTTTAGGGCAATTTCTTCATTGTCCATAATGTTTTCCAAAGCTTTTATCTCAAGAGACATTTAAAAGCATCATTGTGTGGGAATGGTTAAAGTGACCTCAACACAAATCTGATACTAGCTCATAGCTAATAGATGATATGATTGATTGAATGGGGTTTAATGCCCCTTTTAACAGTATTTCAGTTGTATCCAGTGGCTGGAGCACCTAACAATGAATTCCTGGTATTTCTCACACCAGTACTACCACTACATCCTTTCCTAGCCTTCAGCTGCTATCCCACTTAGATTTATCCATCCATTGGTGAGAGACAATTGTCGGAAAGAATATGTGCCCACGCCGGGATCAAACCCATGACACCCATAAGATATGATTGAAGATGATTATGCTAATATATAAACAAGAGTTATGACATTACCTGGTTCCATTTTCTGTCTGAGATCTGTTTGAAGACATGTTGGACACCGTCTAGGACAGACAGACGTAAGGACAACTGAAGATTTCTGGCGGAGTTACCCTCAATAGTGGAGATAAAGCTCTGTTGGGAAACTGATGTAATTTCTTCACCTGAAAAATATTTTTATCGACAGATAAATAGCTAGAATAAAAAAAATCTCACTAATACTGATGCTCTGAAATAGGAGTAAGGTTGTTTGAACTTTTCATTGTATTTTTTATACATTATAAAGATTCAACAAAGAAATTGAATCAAGAGAAATTCAGTTCTCAAAAAAATATTTATATCTTACAATCTCTACTAAATCACTTGAATCAAAATGTTGTTTTAGCTTATTTCAGTAATAAAATCAGGATTATTTTTAGTTTTATATGATCCTAAATCAAGAATAGGTTCTATTCAAGTTACCTACCAAGTATCTCAGTTTGTGTTTGAGCTGTATCTAAGACAATCAACTGATTTCTTAGCTCAGATGCTGCTGTTCTGATATCCATGTCTTTGTATCAATCTTGATGGGTATTGAAATTGTTAGATATGTTTCTCAGAATGAGATGCATTTTCTTGATTTCAAGGATATTTATACAGATCAAGTTTGTAAACAAGGTATCATAAGTACATTTTTAATCATCAATTAATTTAATAACATTTATTATAATTGGCTGCTTTTCCCTTTGATGTAGATGAATAATTATGAATTATTCCCCACTTTAAAAAATTATCCAATTATCTAATTAATTGATGTTTAATTAATTTTAATTATTTATTGATCACTAGGTAGGATCACCTAAAAGCATGACTGGAGTTCACTCTAATTGCATTATTTGTAGTGCAAACTCCATAAAAAATTATCTTTGTAATTGGCAAACTTAATTTTAAGAAAAATTGATGTGGTTTTCATTTCTATTTCTTGATGCTTTGAAATAAATTAGAACACATCATGAGAAAGGAAGAAATTTCATGTAACATTAGCATTCTTCCCTCTTTTATCACTAAACTTTTAAATCCATTGTGCACATATTTTCCAATTTAAAATCAATTTGGATTGACATCCACAATTTCTTTTTAACTTTTGCTAGGTTTAGATTTTGTTTCATTTTCTAGTGGCCTCATTATTTATTTTTTTTGTTGTGTTTTTAAAAGCTGGACATATTTACTGAACAGAACAGAACATATCTTTTATTTTACATCCAGGTACATTATTGTACAATATGGACAAATGTAATACAAATGCATATAATAAACAATGTAAACACTTCCGGATAACCAAAATGAAAGGACTAATATATATTTAATAGTGGAAGGCGATGAAAAAATCTTATATAATTTTATTATTATCATAAATATTTTATTATCATTATTATTATTATTATTATTAACGAGGGATAGAAGTTTTTTGGTTTTTTTTATTAATCTATCTATTATTCATTTATTTATTTACTTTTAATGTAATATTTAGTATTGCCTTTTTGCCTCCAGGAGCCAGATACCACAGCTTGAGATAAGCTGTAGTTACAGGCTTCTAGGCATGATTGGTTTACCCGAGTTTCTACAAAGAGGAAATTACCCCCTTTTACCCCCCTTATCCGAAACGAAAACAAAGATGGGATATGGGGGAACTAATGTTTTCGAGCGTGCGTTAACCCTTTTCTTACCTTGATTAGCGAAATTTTAGACCTGTCCCATCCCAACGGATATGCAGACAAAAAAAAAGTAAATTTAATTTGAGAAATAATAATCACCAAGTACGTAATACCGTGTTGTGGAAAAAGAAGGTGTGCTTATTACAAGCAATCTCTTTCTCCCCCACAATGTCTAGACAATTATAGAAACATAGGAACATAAAACTAGGATTTGAATAGAGAAGGGTTAGGGGTTACGTAGATTTGCGCACGGTACTAATGACTAGGTAATCATCCGCTTCGCCTAGCGGTATCGTCTAGCATAAATTTGTGTGTTGTCCAATCAGAGAGGAGTTGAATATTCACGTGAAAGTGGAGCTGATCTAATTGTGTTTTCCATGAATGAAATTCCGTAAGTGGATTACTATATTTGATTCGCTAGAAGAAACATTGTAGCTATTACAAGCTTTTCCGAGTAGTTAAATCAAGAAGAATAATTTCGATTCTGTCTTTTTATGAAGACGACGATTATTCACAAACAGTGTCTTCGCCCAAAATGATCTCTCGTCCACAAGTTAAAATAAAGACAGGTTTCATCACCTAAGACTTCTTATATGCAATGTCTTAATGTTATGGTCAGTCTCGGATTTTTCAACTACAATAGTTAGTTTTCCTAAATAATTTGCTTTATTTACATAGCTTACTCTTTCAGTCTTAATTAACGGATTTTTGTTTGTTTGTTTATTTTTACCAATTGACCAATCACAGCTGTCAAGCAGATAACTAGTCTAACAATGAGCTCACCATGCAGTTTAGACCAGAAATAAGTTTCGAACTCCGACATAGGCCGCCATTTCTCTGAAGCTATTTTGTTCGTGTGGTGAATTAAAAGTCTGACTCACAATTTATGAAAGCTGTAGTTACACTGTTTGGGTCGCAAACCAATTACTCTCCTTTTTATTGCCATGGATTTTACAATTAAAGGCTTTTTAAAATTGAAGCCGAACTTCCTGTTGGAGTCAGTGGGCATTGCCAAAGTAGAAAGTGGGTGTAGCATGCAGCGATTGGTCAATTTGTACAATAACATTTTTCAATCAACAAGTATAAATGAAACAATATTTCAATTAATGATTTGAACTAGCTATTTACAATATACCATGCATATGGAAAGAAAATATACATATTGTTGAGTGTAAATACACCTGATTGTCAAGAACTTGGTGCGAAAGGATGAAGTCACTTGTACTAAGTGACCCTACCCTTTTCCCTTTGTACATTATTTACATGGCTCTCATATGACATATTTGAAACATGAGTGAAAACAGACATTTACGCAACCAATTGCAGAGAACCTTGTTGGTAAAGGATAAATTACTTGTTGCAAGCGATTTACCATTCAACTGACTCTAGTGAACTGATTACTTTCCCCAACAGGAAGTTTCCGTATTAAAATCAAATGCAGTCAGCACTGAATATTAATAATTTGTATGATAGTTGAAGTCATTCTCTGATTTGTCTTAAGTTTTCCTTTGTATGAAAGCACATTTGAAGACTTCTATCCCCCCTGACAGAAATCCAACCATTTTTCCTTGCCCATAACTTACTTGATCAACAGCGTAATTGTCGAATATGGACAAAATAAACGAAGGATACTGACTAGTTGTTGAACACATGACGTAACTGACGCGTTGAGAAAATGTCATGTGGATTGACCTTCTAACCTCTTTCGCGGTAATGGACTTAGTCAAATTTCTTTCCCATTGTTAAAAATATGATAACAATAAATGAAAAAAGAACTCTATTTTACAAATGGGGAATTTACACCAAACAGAATAATGATGCATGTGTATAAAACTGGATGAAACTTTGAAGCTGGTAACTCTTAAAACATAAGAATAAGGATTATAATAATCAAAAAAATCTGATACGCCGGAATGTCTAGTTTCACTTTCGACTAAGTCTAAGATCGACGAATCGTTGAACTACGAGGCCTACCATACCTATTTATTTGTTAAATGAAATCAGTAATGATGGTAAGTTCAGGCAGTCGATTAAATGATGTCAGAGACATAAATATACATTATTCTATGTCTCTGATGATTTTAAGTTTTGACATAGAGGATTCCCTCTATAGAGTGGCCTGGATGCAACACTGTTTAACATGGTATAAATAGAAATACATGTAGAGGATGTGACCTTAATCAAAGCGCACATTCAGTGATTCAGCTTTTTGCGGTCATTCTTTATGAATGGGCATGCATTTTCAGATAGTATACTACAAGAAATAATGAATCAATTCACGAGCAAGGAAAAATTTTCAGGTCGTTGTCAGGTTTCTAGAAGCAAAGAGCGAATTCGGGCAATTCCTAGATTACAGTCAGTATCCTGACTGCAATAAAAACACATTATTTTGCAAACTTGATAGCCACAAATATGTATCAGAAAGGTAAAATGGTAGTTTGATGTGGTATGTAAGGGTTGAATTATTTTCATCATATTTTCTCTTATGGAGGTATCACAATGCTGTAGAAAAGCTTGTTTATGTCTTTCTAATAATATTGAACAATCCATCAACCCAATTAGCTCCTGTTTAAACCAATGTAGACGTCAATTCATTTCTTGATTGTATGATTATGCTCCCCGAGCATATAGTTGCTGGCCTGTGCGTCTGTCCGTCCATCTGTCCGTCCATCCGAAGTCATATCTCAGCAACCCATGGGCCTAATTGGACGAAACTTCATATATAATCTTCCTAGGAAATTTCCAAGACCCGTTTTTTTATTTTTCTTATTTCAAGGCTGCATCATGGAAAAAGTGGCCTTAATGTAAAAACTAGTTTTTTGCCAATTTCTCCAAGACTTGTTAGAATTTCATGAAATTTCATATTTGAGTAGCAAATCAGATCCCCTTGACCATAAACTAACAGGAATTATCATTTAAAAAATGCGTCATGGGAAAAGGGGCCTTAATGATATAACCTTTATGTTAACTGTCTTTTTTCCCCGCAAAATCTAAAATTGGCAATAACTTTTGATTGCTTACAGATGAAGTCCTCATATTTCACAATCATGTGCATTGCTTGTGACAAACCCTTTCTGTTTGTACCAAGTTCAAGGTCAAAATTTAGAAAATCTTAACTTAAACATTGTCTAAAAGTTTACAATGTTAAGTGATATAACCTTCATATTTCACATGTGCATTGCTTTTGACATGGACTTTCTATTGGTACTAAGTTCAAGGTCATCTGTCAAGATCAAGGTCATTTCTCTAGTTCAAAAGTTGAATATTTTAACTTTAACATTGTCTATAAATTTTCAATGGTAAGTGATATAGCCTTCATATTTCACATGTGCATTGCTAATGACATGACCTTTCTGTTGGAATTAAGTTCAAGGTCATCTGTCAAGGTCATTTCTCAAGGTCAAAATTTCAACAATAAAAAAAAAAAAAAAATAACTTTAACAGAGCCCATAAGTATACAATGGTAAGTGATATAGCCTTCATATTTTACATGTACATTGCTTATGACATGGACTTTCTGTTGGTACTAATTTCAAGGTCATCTGTCAAGTTCAAAGTCATTTCTCAAGGTCAAAATTTTGAAAAGCTTAACTTTAACATTGTCTATAAGTTTACAATGGTAAGTGACACAGTCTTCATATTTTACATGTGCATTGCTTATGACATAACCTTTCTGTTGGTATGAGGTTAAAGGTCAAGGTCATTTCTCAATGTCAAAATTACAAAAATTTTAACCTTAACACATCCATAAGTAAACAATGGTAAGTGATATAGCCTTCATATTTTACATGTGCATTGCTTATGACATTTTCTTTCTGTTGGTACTAAGTTCAAGATCATTTGTCAAGGTCAAGGTCAAATTGTCGAGGTCATTAATTTTCAAATATTCCTCCTTCACTAACAGACTTTTTCACGCAAAGTGCCAGATGACTAAAAAGTCTGTATCAACTAGACGCTTTCAAAGAAAAACAACAACAAAGAATTTCCACTGCGGGGAGGATTTACTTCCGGTTTTCTTTTTTGACAGCCCTATAATTATGTCTGGTAATGTAACTTCGTTTTTCAATGTTTTACAATGAAAGCATGGGCTAAATAATGTAGATGATATTGTTGGAGATGTAACATTTGTTTTATATAATATTTCTTTCTCCGTTGTTCAAGTAATGTTTCTTCAGAAGCATTAAAAGTACTCTATATTATCGGCCTTAAGGAATAAATAACGGGTGTTTTGTTTCATGATCTATGTTTCACCATATTCAATAAAATGTATCATAACCCGGTGTACAGTTTATGTTGAAACAAACGCCTGTAATGAATGAAGGGGAATGCACCATGGAAATGTAATTAAGCCATTTTGTTTCCGACAAACTTTAGAATCACCAAAATTCATGTTCTTTGCCACCGGAAATAGTTGTGATAGTTTGTGAGAGAAAAGTTAAAATTAAAGCTCAATATGGTTGTTAATACATTATATCGTCAGGTATGCGACCAAAATTTTGAATTCTATTTACAACCTTTAATTAGCCAAACGATGATATTCTGATTATAACATGCACATTGACCCTTGATCTACTAGTAAAGCTAAATATTCAAATATCAAAACAAGATTTTCATACGCCCGTCAAAGATGGGACGTATTATGGGATCACCTGTGTCATCCAGGCGTCCGGGCGGTGTCCACTTCTTTGTCCCGAGCATAACTCTGTCACCGTAAGTCTGATTGACTTTAAACTTGGCAGTTATATTCTTCTCATCAATATGGAGTGCTGTGCTCAATAACCATAACTCTACCTGGCCTATTTTTTGAGTTATTGCCCTTTGTTGTTTTTCATACTTGAATCTTGTCCGGTGTATATCTGTAAAGGTATCATAACTAGGATCATGAAATTTCATGGATGGATATAGCTCACCAAGTGAGAGTGGAGTGTACAAGAACCATAGCTCTACCTAGCCTATTTTTTTTAGCTATTGCCCTTTGTTGTTTTTCATACTTGAATCTTGTCTGGAGTATATCTCTAAAAGTATTATAGCTAGGATCATGAAACTTCATGGGTATATAGATCTCACCAAGGGGGAGTGCAGTGCACAAGAACCATAACTCTACATGGCCATTTTTTTGTGTTATTGCCCTTTGTTGTTTTTCATACTTGAATCTTGTCAAGAGTATATCTCTAAAATTATATAAGCTAGAATCATGAAATTTCATGGATGGATAGAGCTCACCAAGTGAGAGTGCAGTGTACAAGAACCATAACTCTACCTGGTCTATTTTTTTAGTTATTGCCCTTTGTTGTTTTTCATAGTTGAATCTTGTCCGGATTATATCTCTAAAAGTAAAATAGCTAGAACCATGAAATTTCATGGATGGATAGAGCTCACCAAGTGGGTGTGCAGTGTACAAGAACCATAACTCTACCTAGCCTATTTTTTGAGTTATTGCCCTTTGTTGTTTTTCATACTTGAATCTTGTCCGGATTATATCTCTAAAATTATAATAGCTAGAACCATGAAATGTCATAGATGGATAGAGCTCACAAAGTTGGAGTGCAATGTACAAGAACCATAACTCTACCTAGCCTATTTTTTGAGTTATTGCCCTTTGTTGTTTTTTCATACTTGAATGTTGTCCAGAGTATATCTCTAAAAGTTTAATAGCTAGAATCATGAAATTTCATGGATGGATAGAGCTCACCAAGTGGGTGTGCAGTGTACAAGAACCATAACTCTACCTAGCCTATTTTTTGAGTTATTGCCCTTTGTTGTTTTTCATAGTTGAATCTTGTCCGGAGTATATCTCTAAAAGTATTATAGCTAGAATCATGAAATTTCATGGATGGATAGAGCTCACCAAGTTGGAGTGCAGTGTACAAGAACCATAACTCTACCTAGCGTATATTTTGAGTCATTGCCCTTTGTTGTTTTTCATACTTTGTTTGACAAAAAAAATTCATTCAAAATAACCTCAGTTCTATTCAAACCCCCAGTTAATATAAAGCAGTGTGACGGGCGTATCTTGTGACATTTTGGCACCTTGTTGTAGCTATGTTAGGAGTGGCGGATGTTAAAAATATTTTCAAAAAATCTTATTGCATTTTAAATATTATTGTATGAAAAGAAAATTATTTCCAAATTCTGGGTACTTTATATTTCATATGGCGTAGATACCAGGTGGTTTTAAACTCAATTTGATTGCGAATTCACGATAATATCAAAAAAATTCCTCGCTTCAATTGGCCTGCATATGTCTGCTCACTGATTGAAACTCTTTTTTAACCAAAATTTTAATTTTTTATCGTTATTTTTGCTCGTTCAAAAAAGCCAATTTATATAGGTTTATATAGTGATATTTTATCGACTCCCCACAATCGATCACATAACATAGTCTCGGGAGATATCGCATTAAACGAGTTGGAGATTTGTTTTGACGCATGCGCAGTGAGAGCGTGAAAAGGTCTATTGCCAAAAATTCTTGTTATTTTACATAAATGTTGTTCATTAAAAGCCCTAGGTAATTTTTATTTCAATTTTTGACCCAATGAGCCATGAGCCTTACCATGCTAAAAGGGGGCTTAATGCCATGTAGCTTTACATTTTGTATAAATCCTATTCTAAAATAAATCAGTCTATTGTTTCTGCAAGACTACTCAAGTTAGAGTCTTCATTTTTTGTATGGAGACATTTTCCATTGATAACTTGGATAGTGAAGGTAAAATATTTAACCCTTTACCATATAATGATATTGAATTTTACTAGAATCAGGCCTGTGAAGCCAAACAGCTTCCTTCAATGTTTGTCAAACTTCCAAATTTCTTGTGAACTGATCTCTCAAACTATAGTTGCATTCAATAAGAAGTTTTTGTCCAATAATGGCATACAGTTTTGTGACAAAAGCCTTATTCAGGCTCTTGGTTTCATTATATGGGAAGCATAATCCGTCTCCGACGGCTCTTGTTTTCTTTTAAGACATCTTGCACTATGATTCTTTTCATATTTCAGCAAAAATGCACAGAGTTTATGGATTACACAACAGAGCTCATTTCCTTAAATGGAATCCCACTGATAAAAGATATATATTTTGGAAAAAAACTCAAATATCAACAAATGATGTCACTGATGACTGCCCGTAGATGTCATGTCATCATTCACCAATCAGACAGAGTGTTTCTTGATTGAGACTCCTAAAAACTGTTTGTGAAACATTAATATTTCCATTTGACGCATTTGGACTCCCCCAAGAAAAACAATTGGGAAAAAAAATTGTAACAAGAAACTTCTTCATTTTACACAATGTTTTCTATCCAGAAAGTTTTAAATCCAAAGTCCAAGTCTTAAGTCCAAAAATGTAAAATTTCATAAACCTTAACCCACTCCCACACAATGACGCTTATAAACACCCCCCAGGAAGTAAGGCTTTGAAAAACACTGGATAATGAAGAAATTGCTTGTTACAAACAATTTCTTCATTATTCTCAATGTTTCTACACCAAAAGTAAAACAAATCTAAAATTTCATAAGCTATAGATTGTCTAAAATACCTTCCTATTTGAACCAGTCTAAAAATTTACCCTCTGGTAATGGGTAAAATTCTTAAAGCATATACTGAGCCAATAAATGTCAGGTGAGCAATCCAGAGCCATTTTGACCCCTTTTTTTTACAGTATACATTTGAAATAATGACAAAAGGTCATTACAAAATGCTAAATTCATTGCATCAATGTCCTTCCAGGTGCAGTTGTTCGGGGTGAACACGAAATCATAAATGACTAGGTTTAGATACTTTTCTTAGTTGATTTACTGTAATCATACTTTACATGGTGGTAAAAGTCCATAACTGCAAAAGAGGTTTGAAGATTGATCCATGTGACATTTTCTTAAAGCATCAGTAAACCCTTCTTAGATTTTACCCTCTCCGCATAGATGTAAATAGTAACTCCAATGTCAAACTTAATTATACCCCCCTGAAATTTGTTTGGGGGGTATATAGGAGTCAGCATGTTGGTTGGTTGGTTGGTCAGTCCGACTGTCTGTAGCTTTTTCATGTCTGCTCAATTTCTGAGCAACCATTGGACAGATTTGATTCAAGCTTCACTGATATAATCAGTATCAAGCAGAGATGTGCATATTCTGTTTTGGTCATGGTCCATTGATTTTTGACAGAGTTATGGCACTTTGGTGAAAAATCGTGTCCGCACAATTTCTCAGCAACCATTGGATGGATTTGATTCAAATTTCACACAAACACTCGCTATAAGTCAGACATGTGCATGTTCTATTCTGTATATAGTCCATATATTTTTGACGGATTTATGGCCCTTTAGTTAAAAAGTCCATTTTGTTCTAGCACTTTGGCGGAGAGCACTTGTATATGGGGAAGCGCTGTTGGGGGGTATTAGTCCGCTTTGCGACAATGTCTAGTTTAGATTAATAGTTACATCATGGATGTAAATATTATCTCCAATGTTAAACTTAATTTAGATTGACAGTTACATCATGGGTGTAAATATTAACTCCAATGTTAAACTTAATTCAGATTAACAGTTACATCATGGATGTAAATATTAACTCCAATGTTAAACTTAATTTAGATTAACAGTAACATCATGCATGTTAATATTAACTCCAATGTTAAACTTAATTCAGATTATCAGTTACATCATGGATGTAAATATGAACTCTAATGTTAAACTTAATTCAGATTAACAGTTACATCATGGATGTAAATATGAACTCCAATGTTAAACTTAATTCAGATTGACAGTTACATCATGGGTGTGAATATGAACTCCAATGTTAAATTTACAGTTACATCATGGGTGTAAATATGAACTCCAATGTTAAATTTACAGTTACATCATGGGTGTAAATATGAACTCCAATGTTAAACTTAATTTAGATTGACAGTTACAATATGGGTGTAAATATTAACTCCAATATTAAACTTAATTTAGATCAATAGTTACATCATGGATACAAAGCAAATAAAGCAATGCATTTCCTCTACACAAAAATCAATTACTCTGATTTGCCCCCTGATATGATATTAAAGTTATTTGATCAGACTGTATTACCTATTTTTACATACGGATCTGAAAACTTCGGATACAAAATCATCTAAAGAGTACACATTAACTTTCTTAGGAAAAATTCAAAAAGTCGCAAATCCGCCTCATTAAATTTCCTATACAGGAAACTAGGCAGATACCCTATCCATATAGAAATAAAGTCTCGAATGACTTTGTCTGGAATCACATTTTACTTGGAAAAAACATAAAATACTCTTTCAAAATTTATAAATTCATGTTATTATCGCCTAATGGACATTTTAAATAGATTGATAAAATTAAAGAAATTCTCATATCAGACCTCTGGGAAAACCAATTTTATATAGAACAAAATAATATACACAAAGGAGTTAAACAAATACTAAATGATCAATTCAAACAATCTTGGCACGACCAACTTCAACAAACTAATAAATGTAAAATATATAATAGTTTCAAAACAATTCACCAATTTGAAAATTATCTTACTAAATTAAACAAACAAGAGTACCCACAACTGTTCAAATTCAGAACAGCTAATTATCTGTTATCAATCGAGACTGGTCGTTATGATGGCACGCTCCTGGGTGATAGAAAATGTACACATTGCAACCAAAACGCAGTTGGCTTGTAAAAACATTATCTTTTCAAATGTAGCTTCTTTAATGATAAACACAGATTCTATTTGTCTAAGAATTTCCAACCACACAAGCTATCAAAAATATTTTTAACATTGAATCACCTGCTAAACTTAAATATTTGTCTAAATTCGTACACTGTATTATGCAGCAATTCCACAGATAATCTTAATTCTAACCTGATGCCTCTCTTGACCCTTCTCCAAAACATTTTATTATTATTGAATTTGTAAGAACCATTATTTATTTAGGGGTCGCCCCCTGATTGTGCCCCCGAACAGAAATTATCGTTTAATATTGTATAGATATTAACGTGAAAATAATATGTTCACTTTTTGCCTACAGGCCACCAGCTTTACTTTTTTGTCATTTAACTGAATATACTGCCAGGATGTGCTAGCTTACCTGGGTCATAACTGTTTGTACACATAATTGGTCATGGTGGGCGACCAGGACCCTTTAACTACAGCTGTATAGAGCTCTGGTCTCAGGGTTTTTCTCGCCCAGCAGTGGTATTCTATTGTAATTGCATAAATTTGCGAGAAATATTGTTGTCCATGAACAAAAGCCTGCAGATCATATAGGCTATAGTTACAGGGTTTTGATGCCCCTAAAAGATAGCATAGTACTTTGTCAACAATGTAATATTAACTGTACCAAAGATATCTTAACTATTTGCAATTGTAAAAGATTAGCACATGGACAGAGGATGTCATAACCTACTCAACTTCAATAATTATTTCCTGTTGTCTCCATATTCCATTTCATTAATCATACTGTTCTCTATGCAGCCAGACACAATAAAGATTTGTGCACGCATTAACTGACCAAGGTCGACCATGTTTAAACAGCGTGTAGTATGAGTAACTATTTATGAATGGCTAGTCTAGAAGCAGTCCATGTTATGTTTTGACTGGGCAAATTAGCTCACTCATGCGTATGATATACATTCTCAAATAATACCTGTAGTTATGAAAACCCCGTAACTACAGACCTATTCAGGCTGTTTTTGCAGGTCTTTAGGACTACACCGATGTGATTTGTGTATTTACTCGAATTTACAATTGTTTTACCATTGAAGTAAACCAGCAAAGGCCCTCAAGTAGTGCAATAACCTATCACATTATTTCCCCCCAATATCATTTTTAATATGGTTTATCATTAAATAATGGCTGTCAACACTGGGTATGAATATGTTCAGTGATTAGAGCCTATGCCTCAATCTAGTTTGCTGAATATACAAATTCATACATTGATTTCTTAAATAGTCTACTGTCATCTTAAGTTTACAAATCCGACATAGCTAATATCTATACTTCATAAGTTATGATCTTCTCTGCATACTCGTTATTTAATCATGCTTGTTATCTAGCATTTTCTCCTATCCCCCATACAGATGATGCATATTTGCCTACTACTGAAATCTCACACTTAGAACTGATAGATATCTATAACACAGAAGTAGAATAAACTGAACCTATTATTTGTTACACCTTGTCCCAGTATACAAATCCATTCGTATTTTCATTCATTTGCATGTTTTTAAAACCCATTTGCAATCGAGAATCTGCCCCAACTCCTTCTCTGAACACTCGGGGGGGGGGGGGGGCGCAGGGACTCGGAAGTAAATTGATAATATCATGGGACCAAGTGTAACAACCATGTATATATTATGTCATATTGCCCTTGTTGTATAATTGTTACATCTGGGTGAAATAAAAGATTTGTTCTGTTCTGTTAAACTTATTTAGATTAATAGTTATCGCCGACTACGAAAACTGATATATCACAGTTGAACTTCTAGCTTTTTGAAATTGTGAAACCTAATGAATAAAATAGTTTGTTAGTAGAATTTTAGGGATTATTTTGTTCTTGAGACTTACACTTACTTGCAAATTCTCGAGACTCACACTTACTTGCAGATCTATACCTAAACTTTTTTAATTTCATTTCCTGATTGTTATCATCTGTAAAATACAGTGTTACAGCATAATAACACCACTCTTAAATGACCAGGTTAAGATTTCTTAGTTGATTTATTGTAATCATATTTTTAATGATGGAAAAAACTCAACAAATGACCTCACTTATGACATAAGTACTATGAGAGGATGTCATAAAGTCCTGCTTTTTAATGCTCCTCAAAAAATTAGCTTTTGAAAGCATTAAGGAAAATGAAGTCTCTCCATTGTCTACAATTTTTTCTACCTTAAAAGAAAAATGAATTTTAAAATTTCATCAACCACACAATATTAATAGAACAGAACAGAACAGAAATTTCATTAATCTACAAGTACAAAAAGTACATAGCCATACAAACATATACAAAGTAATACATTTCAGTCACAGTTATTGGTCTTAATCTATAGGTAAAAAAAGAGAGCAATGATACATGTTTTTTTGTGTGTGAGTTTGTTTTGTTTTTTTGGAGGGGGGGGGTGACAAAAATTTTGGGAAATACCTTTAAATAAATGAAGACATTGAGAAAAACATAGGAAATTGATGAGCGTATAACAATGGTTAATGCTCAAGCTATACATATGTGCACTTGCGCTACTTTACCTCTAATTGCGCTTATTGGTTTGCATGAATGTAGCGGTTATCAGACTTTTCTCTTAATAGAAAGCAAGTTCAATAAATTTTACCAATTGCTTTAACATGATTACATTACACGTGGACATAAGTAAGTTAAATTTATAGACAGAAGGCTTCTTGCAATTTGAACTGGTCTAAAATGTTGTTTCAGTGGGAATTGGTTATCCAGTAAGTATCATGTTCTATAATGAAATCGACATCATCATGTCAGTTCTAAGTATCAAATCTACTTAGGCAAATACCCCGGTTTGAATGATGGGGGGAGGGGGCATTAAAATTTACTTCTTCTGGCAAAGTCACATGGTTTCTCTTCCTTCCTGACCTAAATATTAGGCTTTTTAGCTCACCTGAGCACAACATGCTCAAGGTGAGCTTTTGGTAACACCTTTTGTCCGTCGTGCGTCGGAAGTCGTCAACAATTCTTTAAACATCTTCTCCTCAGTAACCACTGGGCGGAATTCAACCAAACTTGGTAGGAATGTTCCTTGGGTGACCCTTCTCAAAAGTTGTTCGCGGATTTTTGATTGACCCCCAAATATGGGCGTGGCAGGGCGTGGCAGTTTTTAACTTAAAAATCTTTAAACATCTTCTCCTCAGTAACCATTGGGCCAATTTCAACCAAATTTGGTATGAATGTCAAAAGTTGTTCGTGGAATTTTGATTTATGCCCAAATATGGGCGAGGCAGGGCGTGGTTGTTTTTGACTTAGGAATCTTTAAACATCTTCTCCTCAGTAACCATTGGGCCAATTTCAACCAAATTTGGCATGAATGTTCCTTTGGTGACCTTTTTCAAAAGTTGTTCGTGGAATTTTGATTTACGCCCAAATATGGGCGTGGCAGGGCGTGGCAGTTTTTTACTTAGAAATCTTTTAAACATCTTCTCCTCAGTAACCATTGGGCCAATTTCAACCAAACTTGGCATGAATGTTCCTTGGGTGACCCTTTTCAAAAGTTGTTCATGGAATTTTGATTTATGCCCAAATATGGGCGTGGCAGGGCGTGGCAGTTTTTGACTTAGAAATCTCTAAACATCTTCTCCTCAGTAACTATTGGGCCAATTTCATCCAAACTTGGCATGAATGTTCCTTGGATGACCGTTTTTAAAAGTTGTTCCTGGAATTTTGATTTATGCCCAAATATGGGCGTGGCCGGGCGTGGCAATTTTTGACTTTGAAATCTTTAAACATCTACACCTCAGGAACCATTGGGCCAATTTCAACCAAACTTGGTATGAATGTTCCTTGGGTGACCCTTTTCAAAAGTTGTTCGGCAGAATTTCGTTTCACGCCCAAATATGGGCGTGGAAGTTTTTGACTTTGAAATCTTTAAACATCTTCTCCTCAGTAACTATTGGGCCAATTACAACAAAATTTGGTATGAATGTTCCTTGGGTGACCCTTTTCAAAAGTTGTTCGCAGAATTTTGATTTATGCCCAAATATGGGCGTGGCAGTTTTTTTAACTTTGAAATCTTTAAACATCTTATCCTCAGTAACAGTTGGGTCAATTTCAACCAAACTTTGCATGAATGTTCCTTTGGTGACCCTTTTCAAAAGTTGTTCCTGGAATTTTGATTTATGCCCAAATATGGGCGTGGCAGGGTCAGGCACTTTTTTGACTTTGAAATCTTTAAACATCTTCTCCTCGGTAACTATTGGGCCAATTTCAACCAAATTTGGTATGAATGTTCCTTGAGTGACCCTTTTCAAAAGTTGTTCTAGAATTTTGATTGATGACCAAATAAGGGCTTGGAAGGGTAGGGCAGTTTTTGACTTTGAAATCTTTAAACATCTTCTCCTCAGTAACCATTGGGCCAATTTCAATTTTGAATCATCTTACATTAGTCAGGTGAGCGATTTTAGGGCCATTCTGGCCCTCTTGTTGTATTCTAGTTACAAATATGACATTTGAAGGAACAATGAGTCTCAATAAAATAAGGTCTAGTCCAATCAGACTTTATGTGATGCATCAAGCACAAACAGACCTCTCAGGAACAAAGTGAATCAAATATTTGAAAAAGTGATTAGATCCAATAGAGGTCTGTTAGATACAGTGGTTAGAGAATAAGCATAAGTGGTAGATAAAATGGTCATTCTGCACAAACTATGCAGTTCTGTCAGGGTTTTGAAACTTATTGATGGACCATCAAGAATATCCCTCTTTGCTAGACAAGGCACATAAAGGTTGGTTTTTTAGCTCTACTGGCCGAAGGCCACTAGAGCTATAGCGATGGCTTTTTCCCGTCCGGCGTCCGTGCGTCCGGCGTCTGTCCGTTAAACTTTTCCTTGTTTACACGATAAAGTCCACAGTTTTCATCGGATTCTCTTCAAACTTTCACAGAATGATTGTACCATCATAAGGATTGTTCCTTTCGAAATTGGGCCAGATCCGTCAAAGAACAGGGGAAAAGGGGCCTAATTAAAACTTAATTAAAAAATCTTCGTTTACACGATAAAGTCCACAGTTTTCATCGGATCCTCTTCAAACTTTCACAGAATGATTGTACCAACATAAGGATCGTTCCTTTCGAAAATGGGTATGATCCGTCAAGAAACACAGGCAAAGGGGCCTTATGAAAATTTGATTAAAAATTCAATTAAAAATCCTCGTTTACGCGATAGAGTCCACAGTTTTCATTGGATTCTCTTCAAACTTTCTCAGAATGATTGTACCATCATAAGGATCGTTCCTTTCTAAAATGGGTATGACCCGTCAAGAAACACAGGAAAAGGGGCCTTATGAAAATTTAATTAAAAATTCAATTAAAAATCCTCGTTTACACGATAAAGTCCACAGTTTTCATCGGATTCTCTTCAAACTTTCTCAGAATGATTGTACCATCATAAGGATCGTTCTCTAAAATTGGTATGATCCGTCAAGAAACACGGGAAAAGGGGCCTTATGAAAATTTAATTAAAAAATCCTTGTTTATGCGATAGAGTCCACAGTTCTCATCAGATTCTCTTCAAACTTTCACAGAATGATTGTACTAACATAAGGATCATTCCTTTCGAAAATTGGTATGATCCGTCAAGAAACATGGCAAAAGGGGCCTTATGAAAAATCATTTAAAATTCAATTAAAAATCCTTGTTTACGAGATAGTGTTCACAGTTTTCATTGGATTCTCTTCAAACTTTCTCAGAATGATTGTACCAACATAAGGATTGTTCCTTTCGAAATTGGGTGTGATCCGTCAAGAAACAAGGGAAAAGGGGCCTTATGAAAATTTAATTAGAATATCCTCGTTTACGAGATAGGGTCCACAGTTTTCATCAGATTCTCTTCAAACTTTCACAGAATCATTGTACCAAAATAAGGATTGTTCCTTTCGAAATTTGGTATGATCCGTCAAGAAACATGGGAAAAGGGGCCTTATGAAAACTTAATAAAAATTCCATAAAAAATCCTCATTTATGCGATAGAGTCCACAGTTTTCATTGGATTCTCTTCAACATTTCACAGAAGAATTGTACAATAATAGGGATTGTTCCTTTCGAAATTGGGCATGATCCGTCAAGAAACATGGGAAAAGGGGCCTTATAAAAATTCTATTAAAAACTCCATTAAAAATCCTCGTTTACACGATAGAGTCCACAGTTTTCTTCGGATTCTCTTCAAACTTTCACAGAATGATTGTACAATCATAAGGATCGTTCCTTTCGAAAATGGGTCTGATCTGTCATGAAACAGGGGAAAAGGGGCCTTATGAAAATTTAATTAAAAAATTCTTGTTAACACTCTGGAGTCAATAGTTTTCATTGGATTCCCTTCAAACTTTCACAGAATGATTGTACTATCATAAGGATTATTCCTTTCGAAATTTGGTATGATCATTCAAGAAACACAGGCAAAAGGGGCCTTATGAAATGTTTAATAAAAAATTATCATTAATAATCTAGAGCCAACAATTTACAACGGATTCTCTTCAAACTTTCACAGAATGATTGTACCATCATAAGGATTGTAGCTTTTGGACTCAGATATGATTCCTCAAGAAACATAGGAAAAGGGGCCTTATTAAAATTTAATTCAAAGATCTTTGTTAACACTCTAGAGTCCACAGTTTTCATCTGATTGACTTCAAACTTTCACAGAATGATTGTACCATCATAAGAACTGTTCCTTTCAAAATTTGGTATGATCAGTCAAGGACCACGGGAAAAAGGGGCCCGATTAAAACTGGATTGAAAAAGTCCTCGAAAACACAATAGAGTCCATAGTTTTCAACAAATTCTCTTCAAATATTCCCAGAATGATTATTACATTAAATGGATTGTTCCTTTCGGAAGTAGGTTTGATCCATCAAGTTTCATGGGAAAAGGGGCCCTATGAAAATTTAATAAAAAAAATCTTAGTTAACATGTAATGGCCCTAGATTTCACCTGATTGACTTCAAACTTTCATTTAATGATTGTACCATCATAAGGATTGTTCCTTTCAAATTGGGTCTGATCCATTGAGAAACATAGGAAAAGGGGCCTTAGGAAAATTCAATTAAAAAAATCTTAATTAATGCTTGTAAGTCCACAGATGAGATGGGGTTGTCTTTATACTCAAACAGAATAATTATACTTTTGTAAGAAGAGTTCCCTTTGGAATTGGTTCAGATCCATCAAGTAACATGGGAAAAGGGGCTATATGAAAATTCAATTAATAAAACCCTGTTAACACAATAAAGCCCACAGCTTTGATCAGATTTTGTTGAAACTTTCACAGAATGATTGGAAGGTCATAACTATCATTCTTTTCATAACAGGGTTTTAACTGTCAAGAAGCACAGGAAAAGGGGCCTTATGAAAATTGCATTTATAAATCCTTGTTACCAAGTCCAGAGCTTTCATCGGATTTTCTTCAAACATTCACAGAATAATTGTACAATAATAATGATTGTTGATGTTTGCATTAGACCTGATCCGTCAAGTATCACAGGAAAAGGAGCATTATGAAATTTAATTTTAAAATCATTGTACCACAATTAAGTCAACAGTTTTCCTCAGATTCTGTTAAAACTTTCACAGAATTATTATTCCATCATAAGGATTCTTTCTTTTCAAATTAGGCGTGATCTGTCTAGTATCATGGGAAAAGGGGCCTTTAGAGATTTTTATCTATAATCCTTGTAACCAAGTCCAGAGCTTTCATTGGATTTTATTCAAACCTTCACGGAATCATTGTACAATAATCACGATTGTTGATGCTGAATGAGACCTGATCCTTCAAGTATCACAGGAAAAGGAGCCTTATGAAAATTTTATTTTAAAAATTTGACTCCAAGATAAAGTCTGCAGTTTTCATCAGATTCTGTTCAAACTTTCACAGAATGTTTGTACCATCATAAGGATTGTTTCTTTCCAAATTGGGCCTGATCTGTCTAGTATCATAGGAAAAGGGGCTGTATGAAAAAGTATTACCAAATCCTCATAAACACAACAATGCCCTCAGTCTTTATCAGAATCTCTTCAAACTTTAATAGAATGATTGTACCATCATTTGGATTGTTCCTTTGTAAATTAGGTCTGATTGGTTAAGTGACACAAGAAAAGGGAGCTTATAAAAATTTTATTACAAAACATCATTATTACAATAAAGTCCTCAGTCTTTGTCATTTTCTTCAAACTATCATTAGGATTGTTCCTTTGTACATTGGGTCTGATTTGTTAAGTTTCACAGAAAAAGGGGCCTTTTGAAAATTTAGTTACAAAAATTCTTGACACAATTCAGTCCACTGTTTTCATTGATTCTCTTTAACTTTTAAAGAATGATTCTACCTTCATTAGAATTGTTCCTTTTGAAATTTGGTTTGTTCTGTAAAGTATCATGAGAATAGGGGCCCTATGAATATTTCACTATAAACTCATTAACACAATAAATTCCACAGATTAAACAGATTGATTGTACCATCATTCCAATTGTTGATTTTGACAGTGGATCTGACTATAGCAAGGGTCACATAAAAAGGGGCCTTATAAAAAAAAACTCTCTTGAATATTCTGGTTAACACAATGATATCCCTTGATTTCACCGGATTCACTTCAAAATTTCACAGAATGATTGTACAAATACTTAGACGGTTCTTTTCAGAACTGGGTACAATCCATCAAGTATCATGTAAAAAGGGGACATATGATTTTTTTTTTTTAAATATTCTAGTAAACATAATGAATTTCCAATATTTCATTGGATTCACTTTTAACTTTCATAGAATGATAAAACCAACAGTAAAATATCACGGGAAAAGGGGCCCTATGAGAACTTGAATTTAATATCTTTGTTAACACATTTAAGTCAACAGTTTTATTGGATTCTCTTCAAAGATGCATGGAATAATTGTGGCATTTGAAACACAGGAAATGGGGCCTTACAGATTATCATTCAAAACATTCTTGTGTATGTGATGAAGATCACAATCATTATCAAGTTGTCTTCACAGGACAATTGTCGGGTTGTAAGGAAAGTTCCTTTTGGAATGAAATTGATCCATCAGAAAGCACAGGAAAAGGGGCCTTATTGATTTTCATTCAAAACAATCCTGTTTATGTGATTAAGTCCACAATTATTGTCAGATTCTCATGAAATATTCACAGAATGATTGTAGGGTCATAAGGTAACTTTCTTTTGGAAATGGAGTGGATCCGTCATGAAACATGGGAAAAGGGGCCTTGAGGATTGTTGCTTAAAATGATAAAGGGGATAAAGCCCCCTTTTTTTTTCTTTATGCATTCTTCTTTGAGCAATTAACTTCCTTAAATATCAGATTTCTTTAACGGAAAACTAGATAACCAGTAGAGCGTCTCAGGCCCTCATGGGCTTCTTGTTTATGCTCCCTGAAGGGAGAGCATATAGCCATGCTTTGTCTGTCTATCCGTCAGTCATTCAGTCTTCTGTCCAGAGCAATTTCTCCATAACCCAAATCAAATGAAACTTACCATGTGAACTCCCTATGATATAATGCCAATGAAATTTTCCAAGATTTTTGATATGAGGCCTTGTCACGGGAAAAGGGTCTTAGGGTAAAATACAGTTTTTCATCTAATTTCTCGTAGTCTAATGGTCAGAATTTGATGAAATTTCATATTTGATTCGCAAATCAGATGCCCTTGACCATAAACTATTTGAAATTTGTGTGCATAACAAATATGTCATAGAAAAAGGGGGCTTAATGTTTGCAAGCTTTAAGTAAGTTTTCCGTGTCTCAGCAACAAACTAACATTCGCCACAACTATTGATTAGTAAGAGATATAGCCTTCATATTTCATAAGTGTATTGCTTATGCTGTTGGTTCCAAGTTCAAGGTCATCAGTCAAGATTTGTAAAGGTCAAAATTTTGAAAAAATTTACCTTTTACATTGCAATGGTAAATGATATAGCCTTCATATTTCAAATGTTTATTACTTGTGGCAAAACCTTTCAGCAGATACCATAATCAAGGTCATTGTTCTAGACTGATCCCAATTGAAATACATTGCAGGCAACAATTTCAAGTTTGAGAAGTTTATAAAAAGTGTAAGTGTGAGCTCATACTGAGCTGACTGAGCTCAGACTTGAAATTCCACTTAGATATGACACGAATATTTAGGTCATCTAAAAGGTAAATGGGTTTGTTGGTGACCATAATTTGGTAACTACAGCTTGAATAAGCTTTGGTTACAACACTTGGCATAACAAAAAAAATGCTTCACATGAATGTAAGACAATGTTGGGGTTCAAAGTTAACTTCCAGCTTAAATGAATGATTCTTTGACAGCTGTGATTGCTTAACATTCTGCACTCTAGGGGCTTATTGAAATTGCAGCCTTGTGAATGCAACTCCTCCTAAGTTTCTGGCTGGATCTAAATGAAACTTGGTGGATGTTTTCACCGTAATTGGTAGATGTGCATGAAATAAGGATTTTATGGTTTATTGATTTTTGCCTCAGTTATGCCCCCTTAAAACTTAGTCTCTGGGGCTTATTAAAATTGCAGCTTTGTGAATGCAACTCCTCCTATGCTTCTAGCTGGACCTTAATGAAACTTTGTGGATGATATATCCTAAATTGGTAGAAGTGTATGAAGTAAGGATTTTATGGTTCATTAGTTTTTCTCTGACTTATGCCCCCTTAAAACTTAGTATCTGGGGCTAATTGAAATTGCAGCCTTGTGAACGCAACTCCTCTAAACTTTTTATCTTTTAACTTTTATGAAACTTGGTCAATGTCATCACCATAATTTGTAGGTGTACATGGATCAAGGATTTTATGGTTCATTGGTTTTTGCAAAAGTTATGCCCCTTGACACTTAGTCTCTGGGCCCATTCAACCAATCATAACAAACAGTTTGAACTTAAAAAGGTAGTCTGCAAATGTTTTGAATTTGGTTCTGTCAAAATAAGTAGTGTCTACAATTATTTCGAGAAACAGCAGCAAAGTGGGGGCGTATATTGTGACTATGGCACTCTAGTTGACAAATGAATTATTTAACTCAATATTTTAAATAATCATATCAAGGTAATTCTCTTACCATATTTCTTCATCATAAGAAAACATTAAAATGTTCATCCCAGATTAACAATATACACAATATTTGATCTAAACCATAAAATCTCTGTCAGACAAGGGGGGTGAAAAGGCACAAAATCTTGGACTGGTCAAAAATGAAGGGCGTTGACAAACTAGTTAGTTCAGTTGAAAATATTTGCCTTATATCATATCATTGTTGTTCTACCAAAACGTTGTAACTACAGAGTATTCCAAGTTGTAGTTACGAGGTAAAGGTAGAACATTGTAGATTTCTTCAATTTTTTCTTGTTTGGCATACACTGTTTATCACTATTTAATGACTCAAATTGATAAAGAAGGTTTGTATCACAATATCTATTATATTCTTGGAAAGGTTTCAAAGTGAATCAGAATCTAAGGGAACTAGACTCCAGCATACCATGTTACCAGAAAACACATTTTGGTCATTTCCTTGTGCATCCATGATATTAAGTTATTTTACACTAAGTTGTTACCTGCATAATTAAACTTGATTTAGTCAAGAGTCCGAATTGCATTCAGGGACCTAATACTGCATTCATCATAAGTCTATACTGAATAGGTTAATGAAGTGTTCTATTTCCTATAACTTTTTATTGTTTTTATACATAAATACCACTAGGTGGTAATTTGGTAAGGACAAGAAAAGACTAGATAATATATATTACCATTAACATTGTTTTATTCATCTTAACAATACATTAAATTGTAATAGCAATTGGAACATGTCTAATTGTCTCTATAGAAATCACAAAAACTTCTAGACCATGAGGAAGCTGTCTTGTCTGTACTAGTGTTTGTCTGTGGTGACTGATTTGTGGGTACTTCTGTGTCTTCATGGTTTTGTAGTTCACTCATGATGGATCTGGCTGTAGATTGAATCTGAAATGAAACAAGTCATAAGTATGAATTGAGTGTAAACTTTAGCATAAAATGATAAATCATTTTACTGTAACAAATGCTACAACAGATGCAATTTTTGGGTTAAAGTGACCTCAACATGAACCTGATACTAGCTCATTTTCATCCCTCGCCGTTTCAGCAAAGGGGATATAGTAATTGTCTCCGTCCGTCCTTCTGTCACTAAACTTGTCCAGAGCATATCTTTGAAAGTATAAATGATATCAACTTTGAAACTTTATAGGTCGATAGATCTCATTGAGGAGAAGTGCAGTGCACAACTTCTGCTTGCATAATTTTGGAGTTATTGCCCTTTGTTGTTTTAAGGACAAAGATTTTGCCAGGGCATATCTCTGAAAGTATAATAGCTATTGACTTGAAACTTTGGTAGATAAATCTCGTTGAGGAGATGTGCAGTGCACAAGAACCACAACTCTTGCTTGCATAACTTTGAAGTTATTTCCCTTTGTTGTTTTAAAGACTTTGATTTTCTCTGAAAGTATAATAGCTTTTATCGAACTAATTGAGAAGAAATGCACTGCACATGAAGCCTAAATCTAACTGGCTTCAGTTTAATATCAAGCTTTTGGGGCAGGGGATTGCCATGTCTGACATGGCTCTTGTTGCTAATTGAAGACAAGATTGAAGATGTTTAGTTTGGCTAATATATAAACTAGACTTATGACATTACCTGATTCCATTTTCTGTCTGAGATCTGTTTGTAGACAAGTTGGACACCCTCTAGGACAGACAAACGTAAAGACAGCTTGAGATTTCTGGCAGAGTTACCCTCTATAGTGGCGATAAAGCTCTGTTGGGAAACTGATGTAATTTCTTCACCTGAAAAATATTGTTATTGTCAGATGAATAGCTAGATTAAAAAAACTAATACTGATATTCTTATATAGTAGTAAGGTTGTTTTAACTTTTAATTGTATTTTATATACATTATAAAGATTAGACAAAATTAAATCAAAAGAAATTCAGTAAAGTATTTATATCTTACTATTTCTGTTAAATCACAGTTCATGCATACAGTTCAAAATGCTGTTTTGGCTTATTTTAGTAATAAAATAAGGTTTATTATTAGTTCAATATGATCTTAATTCCTGACTAGGCTGTATACAAGTTACCTACCAAGTATTTCAGTTTGTGTTTGAGCTGTATCTAAGACAATCAACTGATTTCTTAGATCAGATGCTGCTTTTCTGAAATCCATGTCTTTGTATCAATCTTGATGGGTAATAAATTGTTAGATATGTTTCTCAGAATGAGATGCATGTTCTTGATTTTCAAGATATTTATACAGATCAAGTTTGTAAACAAGGTATCATAAGTACATTTTTAATTATCTATTAATTTAATAACATTTATTATAATTGGCTGCATTTCCCTTTCATGTAGATAATTATGAATTCTTCCCCACTTATAAGAATTCACCAATTATCTAATTAATTGATGTTTAATTAATTTTTATTACTTATTGATCACTAAGTAGGATCACCTAAAAGCATGACTGGAGTTCACTCTAATTACATTATTTGTAGTGCAAACTCCAAAAAAAAAATCTTTGTAATTGGCAAACTTAATTTTAAGAAAATTGATGTGGTTTTCATTTCTACTTCTTTATACCAGATAATTAAATAAAATTTGAAAAACATCATGAGAAAGGAAGAATTTTCATGTAAAATTAGCATTTTCCCCTCTTTTAGCACTATACTTATGACACCATTGTGCACATATTTTCCAATTTAAATTTTTGCTAGTGGCTTCATTATTTATTTTTTTGTGTGTTTTTAAAAGCTTGCCACATTTACTGACTCTAGGGAACTGCCAACTTTCCCCAACAGGAAGTTCTACTTCCTTGTTAAAAAAAACTTACATTTTTTTGCAAAATTAATTGCCACATATATGTATCAGAAAGGTAAAATGGCAGGTTTATGTGGTATGTAAAGGTTGAAATTATTTTCATCATATTTTAAGCTCACCTGAGCACAAAGTGCTCATGGTGAGCTTTTGTGATCGTTGAATGTCCGTTGTGCGTTGCGCAGTGTCAACAATTGAAGTGTTTTCACTCTAGAGGCCACAGTTTTGACCCAATCTCCATGAAACTTTGTCAGAATAACTGATAGGTCATGAGGATGAACCCTATTGATTATGGGAGCATTCTATTTGAAATCACAGGATAAGGGGACTTAATCACAGTTTCTTTGTTTACACTCTAGAGGCCACAAATATGTCTCTATCTTTATGAAACTTGGCCAGAATAATTATTAGGTCATACAGATGAACCCTATTGATTATTAGAAGAATCTTTCCGCAGACACAGGAAAAGGGGCATTAATGACAAATTCTTTGTTTATACTCTAGAGGCCACAATTTTGGCTTAATCTTCATGAAACTTTGTCACAATAATTGTTTGATCATGAGGATGAAGCCTATTTATTATTGGAGGACTCTATTGGAAATCACAGGTAAGGGGCCTTAATGACAATTTCTTTGTTTACACTCTAGATGCCACAATTTTGGCTCTATCTTCATGAAACTTGGTCAGAATAATTGTTAGGTCACAAGGATGAACCCTATTGATTGTGTAAAGGTTCTTTCGGAAAACACAGGAAAAGGGACCTTAATGACAATTTCTTTGTTTACACTCTAGAGGCCACAATTATGGCTCAATCTTCATAAAAAAAGGCAAGAATAATTATTAGGTCATAAGGATGAAGCCTATTGGTTATGGGAAGGTTCCTTTGGAAAACAAAGGAAATAGGGCCTAAATGACAATTTCTTCGTTTACACTCTAGAGACCACAGTTTTGGCTCAATTTTCATGAAAATTGGCCAGAATAATTGTTTAGTCACAAGGGTGAACCCTATTGATTATAGGAAGGTACTTTTGGAAAACACAGGAAAAGGGGCCTTAATGACAATTTTTTTGTTAACGCTCTACAGGTCATCATTTTGGCTCGATCGTCATGTAACTTTGTCAGGTTACTTGTTAGGATATTAAGATGAACCTTATAGGTTATTGGAAGGTTCTATAGGATAACACAGGAAAAGGGGCCGTAATGATAATTTCTTTGTTTACAATATAGAAGTCACACTTTTGCCTCAATTTCATGAAACTGATTATAGTTATTTGTCTCTAGTGCATTTTTTTAACAGTAGACAGTTCAGGTGAGTGATCTAGGACCATCATGGTCCTCTTGTATCTTATGGAGGTATAACAATGCTGGAGAAAAGCTTGTTATATGTCTTTCTAACAATATTTAAGAGAAGTTTGACGGAACAAGCCATCAACCCAATTAGCTCCTGTTGAAACCTATGTAAACATCAATTCATTTCTTGATTACCGGTATATTATTTTCTGTTAAGTTATCTTGCACTATGATTCTTTTCATATTTTAGCAAAAATGCACAGAATTTATGGATTTTGACACTGTTACCCAACAGAGCTCATTTCTTTAAAAGGAATCCCACTGATTAAGATATATATTTTGGAAAAAACTCAAATATCAACAAATGACGTCACTTATGACATCAGTACTATGCGATGATGTCATGTAATCATTATTTACCAATCAGACGGAGTGTTTCTTGATTGAGACTCCTAAAAACTGTTTGTCAAACATGAATATTTCCATACAGTGACACATTTGGACTCCCCCAAAGAAAAATAATTCGGAAAAAATTGTAACAAGCAACTTCTTCATTTTACACAATGTTTTCTACCCAGAAAGTTTTAAAATCCAAAGTCCAAATCTTAAGTCCAAAAATGTAAAATTTCACCCACTCCCACACAACGAGGCTTATTAACACCCAAGGAAGTAAGGCTTTGAAAATCACTGGAAAATGAAGAAGTTGCTTGTTATCCTCAATGCTTTCTACACTAAAAGTAAAACAAATCTAAAATTTCATAAGCTATAGATTGTCTAAAATACTTTCCTATTTGAACCAGTCTAAAAATTTACCTTCTGGTAATTAGTTAAATTCTTTACTTTAAAATCATTTACTGGACCAATAAATGTCAGGTGAGCAACCAAGAGCCATTTTGACTCCTTTTTTTTACAGTAAACATTTAAAAAAAATGACAAAAGGTCATTACAAAATGCTAAATTCATTGCATCTATGTTCTTCCAGGTGCAGATGGGTGAACACAAACTCATAAATGACTAGGTTTATATACTTTTCTTAGTTGATTTATTGTAATCATATTTTTTATGGTGGTAAATGTCCATAACTGCAAAAGAGGTTTGAAGATTGATCCATGTGACATTTCTTAAAGCATCAGTAGACCAAGGTGTTCAACAACTCGTCAGTCCAGTCTCCACGGAGACGTCACTATGTGTGTTTCTTAGATTTTATCCTTTTCCTCATGGATGTAAATATTAATTCCAATGTTAAACTTAATATAGATTAACAGTTACATCATGGATGTAAATATTAACTCCAATGTTAAACTTAATTTAGATTAATGGTAACATCATGGATGTAAATTATTAACTCCAATGTTTAACTTAATTTAGATTAATAGTAACATCACAGATGTAAATATTAACTCCAATGTTAAACTTAATGTTAAGCTTAATTTAGATCAATAGTTACATCATGGATAAATATTTAGTTTATAATAGTTATTGCCCAACTAGGAAAAATAATAAAACATATCACAGTTGAACTTTTAGCTTTTTGAAATTGTGAAACCCAAAGAGTAAAATAGTTTGTTGGTAGAATTTTATGGATTATTTTGTTTCATCAGGCTTGAAGGGTAAGTAATGAACTGAATTCCCTCTGATTATGCTGAGCTCTGTGGGTTTTAGACAAAGACTCGATAATACAAACAAGTTTGAGTGAGTGATCTAAGATCAATTCAACATTGATTATGAATTTCCGAGACTCACACTTACTTGCCAATTCTCAAGACTCACACTTACTTGCAGATCTATACCTAAACTTTTTAAATTCATTTCCTGATTGTTATCATCTGTAAAATACAGCATTACAGCATAATAACACCACTTCTTCACTGTTTAATGTCTGCTACCCACATACAGTGTTATGATAGAGTTGCGGTGAAGCAGTGCCTAGTAGCCCTCTAAAAACATTGCTGAAATCATAAACAATTGAAAATTCAACTTCAATTTCAATTTCAGATTGTGATGAAAACTTTCTCAGTCAAACAACTCAACTACCTCTCGCACCCAGTTCAATTGAGCATACTGTTTCAAAGGGAAGGTAAGTTTTAAGTGCTCAAGGTGAGCTATTGTACCCCTCTGCTGTTCTCCTGTCTGTAAACATTTAGAAGAAATCTCCTCTGAAAATAGCTATTGGATTTTTTCCAAACTACAGAAGTGGTACTTATACCATGTCCTTTCAAATACTTCAAAGAATTAAGATCCACGAAGAAGTCTGGTTGCCATGGCAAGACAGCAAAATAACTTTGAAAATCTTTTTCTGCCAAACTGCTGGGCTCGGAGGTTTCATTTGAGTATGTGTCATGGTTTTATGATCCTCCACCAAAATATTTCATATTATAAATCTACAATGAAAATTAGCCCCATGTTATAGATCCCAGATTTTATATGGAATCAAAGAATGTGGAATCTTTGAAAACCTACATCACAACCATAAGGACTAGAGCTTTCAAATTTTGCATGTAGCATGGCTAAAAGACACTGTACAAACAATAGAAATTAATACTCTACAATGAAATCCAGCCCTATTATTGTTAGATCATTGATTTTAGAAAGAAACAAAGAAGGAAATCTTGAAAGATCTTCATCTCCTAAACCAAAAGATCTTTTGAATTCACGTGAAAAATGGCCTTATGGTCCTCTTCATAGTTAACCACTCTATGAATGAAATGTAGAAGTTGGTTGGAGAGAGGCTAGGTGGACTTCATTTGCTGCTTGACTGGGCTCTCATGCTGGGCTAGGATGTTTGCTAGTTTCTATCCGTGGTGGGTTGTGAGGAAGCATGTCTCCTTTTGGAGTCAAGCTACTGGTGGTTAGGTGCCTGATGGCATCTTTTCACCACTGTAGGGCCAAGGAGATATGCTTCTGGGTTGTTCATCTTGAAATATGTCTTCCTTAGATATGATGCTTCTGTCTTGATGGTTCTTTTTTGAGTTGCTTCCACTCCTCATTTTATCCCTGATAGGTTTTGTTCAAATAAGAACTCATCAGAGGGTACATACAAGCTGATGTTAGCTTGTTGAGGATGTAGGATAGAGTAAGCAAGCACCTATTTATACAAAGCTGTTCTGGTTAGTGCCAATGCTACTATAAATAGCTCCATGCAATCAATAGTACCGAGGGGTACCAGTTATGTCATTTTGAGTATTCATGTTCTAGCTGGTATCTAAGCAACAGTTAGAAATTAATTGGTATCAACAGGCCAATAACTGCCCTAAATGAACCTCAGCGGCAGAAAACAGCTTCTCCTGGCACCAGTCAGCATCCAACAGCTAAAAGTAGCATTCCCAGTCCAACTGGCACTTCATTACTGAAAATAACATAACCAGCACTATTGTACCGGATGCCAACGCTCGGCTGTTCATGTGATTGATAGTAGGAAAACTTTCTTAGTCAAAAAGGGGCATAATTCAAAAATGCATTTAGAGTTATCTCATGTGTTGGTATAGGTCACTTTTTTGATAGCAAACATAATATTTCTCTCTCAGTTTGGACCAGACTAAAATATTATTCTTTGGTAATGGGTTAAATGAGCTCTTTAGTCTCTTTTAATGAACTTTCTCAGAATATTCGAATGATGTTAAGATGGTTCAGTTCATGAAAACTGTGAGAATTAAAATTAATTTTATACTTCACAGTTTTAATCCATTCTCTTAAGACACATTCAAGAGATATCATACATTTGGATTGGAGCCTTCATCTTGGTTAAGCTTTAGGTCATACATGACACATCCACAATATTCACTTACAGTTTTAGGACTTGGTTTATTTCCAGTCATTGCTTGAAGTAGTGGCATATTCTTATCAACTATTGATAGCATCCATTTGAAACTTTGTGTGGAGTTTAACCCTAGTCATGGTGAACCCTGAATATTCCGATTTTGGCAGGAGATATAGAAAAAATCAACCCTACACATAAGTGCAGTCTAATCTTGGTCAAAACCTCCCGCTTGTACTTTTCCTGTCAGAGTTGTTTATGAAATTGATGTCTAAAAGAAATATTGACTATTGAACAAGTTTTATCAGCGCTTTCAGCCCTTTGACTTTACAGCAATTCAGTAAGGTATACAGCATGACAAGGGTTAGAATAGGTGTTCTGTATGTCATGTACACACATTTCTATATGGCGCATAGCAAATTAAGGTACACAAGTTGTATAACTTCTATTTTTATAACTATTTGTAGACATTACCTTTGGCAGTGATATACATGTTTTATTAGGCCGGCTGTTTTCAAAGAAAACCACAGGTATTGCCATAGCCTGTTTATCTTCTGTGTTCATGTATGTGTCATTGTCTTCCAAACATTTTGCAACTTCTTTCAATTAAGACCAGTCTTAAATTTTGTTGTTTGGTAATGCCACTGGAGGTTTGTTATGGAAGTTCAACCAGGTATGCTATATGTACCTTTTCAAATTTTGGCCTGCAAGTTAAACCTTTCTGCTTTACTACTGAAGGTTATTTTTGTACAGTGATTGGTTTAAAGGTTTAATAGTGTTGGATTTTTCTCAGGCACTATTAACCCATTACCAGACAACAAAAATTTAGACTGATCCAAATTCAAGGATCATTGTAGACGTCAAGTCTAAGTTGATGAAATTTTAAAATTCTTAGTCGTTTAGGGTAAAAAGCAATGTGGATTATGAAGGGATTGCTTTTTACAAGCAATTACTACATTTTCCACAATGTTTTCCAAAGCTTTTTAGCTCACCTTAGCTCAACATGCTCAAGGTGGGCTTTTGCGATTGGTAATTGTCCAGCATCCGTCTGGCCGCCTGTCCATCCGTAAACAATAATTAGAAAATCTTTTCCTCCTAAACCATAAGGCCAAGAGCTTTGATAAAGCTTTGATATTTAGTACATATCATCTCCTATTGACTCTCTACCAAAATACTTCAAAGTGTTATTGTACTCTGAAAATTAGCCCTTTTTCATGCCCCCGCATCGATAAGATCTGGGGCTTATTGATTACCGGTGTCCGTCTGTCTGTCTGTCCGTCTGTCTATCTGTCTGCATAACTTAACATGCCAACTAAACATTTTCCTATAACTTCAACCCTGATTAAGTTACAATGCTAATATTTGGTGTGTAGATAGGTCTCAACAAGGCGCAACTGGGGAAGGTCATTTCATCAAGGTCAAAATTTAAACCCTTTACCCATTTCTAAAGAATTCCGGTTTCGGGGGCATAGTGTTTCACAAACACATCTTGTTTTGCAATCCCTGATTTTACAAAGGAATAAAGAAGGAAATCTTTGACAATTTTCTTCTCCCAAACGATAAGGCCTAGAGCTTTGATACTTGGTGTGTATATCTCCTTTTGACCCTCTACAAAAATAATTAAAAAAAATTACTGTATTCTGAAATTGGCCCTTTTCTGTGCGATCCCTGATTTTAAAAAGGAATAAAGAAGGAAATCTTTTAAAGTCTTCTTCTCCCAAACAATAAGGCCTAGAGCTTTGATATTTGATATGTATCATCACCTATTGACCCTCTACCAAAATACTTCAAAGAATTATTGTACTCTGAAAATTAGCCCTTTTCTGTGTGATCCCATATTTTTCAAAGGAATAAAGATCCCTAATCTGGTATGTTTTGATGTCTATTGACCCTCTAACATAATAATTCAAAGAATTACCATATTCAGGAAATTAGCACTATATGGTAGGATAATCAATATACCTAGGATTAAAAGAGAAAATCCTAAAACATCTTCTCCAAAATAATCAGACCGAGGGCTTTGCTATTTTGTATATACCATAAAGCCATGAACCATCATACTCAGGGGAGCAATTTAGGACCATCATGGTCCTCTTGTTTTTCTTGAGGGGTGTGAAAAAACAGGATTGTGTAGGAACTGATTAATAGCAACCACTTTAAACTTTGGTATGGAGGCTTAATTAGGTGTCCAAATATGTTCTGTTGCAGTAGAATTTCATTTGCACTTTAGCTTACTTGGTAGTGCAGGCAGGGGCATATTTTATGTGTTTTGACTGACAGATTTCTTGTTTTTCCTTTAACAAAGCATTAAGATGTCAAGGTACCAGATCAAGGGCTAAATGAGCTGCAAGTATTCTAACCCTTGTGATGCTTAATAAAATCTGTTTTGAAAATTGCATTAAAATCAAAGGACTGAAGTCAATGGGAGCACTAAAACAGGGCTAATTTCTTTTCAAAATTAATTTTGTTTACAGGGACAAGCAGGTGTTACCTACAACGATCAGACTGCACATATGTACAGGCTGATCTTTGTCTATATCCCTTGCCAAAACAGAAATAATCAGGGTTCAGGATGCCAAGGGTTAAGTTAACTCTAATTCCTTTGTATTCAATTCCAGTGTTTATTCAAGGATATGGACCATAAGGAAAGAATTTCCTACTCAAATCTTACAGTTTAGAGTTAAAACAAATCTGCTACACAATCCAGATTGTGAATGGGAGGGCCTCACTATATACAGAGGTAACTTTCTTTCCATAACCATTTATAGATGAAACAAATTTAACCTATTTCAAGACAAAAATTTTGACTGGTCCGAATTGAAATAAGTTGCAATCATCAGTTGATGAAATCTTAAAAATGTTTGCCTTTTGCTGTAGAAATATTGTGGATAATTAAAAGCAATTTTTAATTTTCCACAATATTTTTATGCCCCCACATCGATAGATCGGGGCATATTGTTTTACCTGTGTTTGTCTGTCTATCTGTCCATCCATCCATCTATCAGTCTGTCTGTCCGTCTGTCTGTCTGCCAAACTTAACCTGCCAACTAAACATTTTCCTACAACTTCAACCCTGATTAAGTTACAATGATAATAGTTGGTATGTAGATAGGTCTCAACAAGCCTCATCTGGGGAAGGTCATTTCATCAAGGTCAAGGTCGAAATTCAAAAAAAAAAAAAAAACCCAATAAAAATCACCCGTTTCTAAAGAATTCCTGTTTTGGGGGCATAGTGTTTCACAAACACATCTTGTCCCAATTTTTTTTCATGGGAAGTGTTAGAAGGTATGTCTGTGGAGGATGGGTTAAATTAAGATACTTCCTTTTATGCCCCTACCAGGTAACATTTAGGTCTCAAACCAATGATTTGCTTAAGATTTTATGTCCCTGATGGCATATTTTGCAAAATATTGTCACCCAGATGAATTGCCATTTGGGCATATCCTATTACTGTGTCTGTCCATCCGCCTGTTGAAAACCCTAGCCTGGTGGTTTGACATTTGACTTTGTCTTGAAAAATATTTAAGTAAAACTGTTCATATATGGCATGAAAGTATATCTCATTGATGTGCATCTGCTCAGGTCAAGGCCATCATACAGGTCAAGGTTGTCCTACAAGGTTAAGGTCATCTTTAGAAAATTTGCCGTTTTGGGGACATCAGTGTTCTACAAAAGCATTTTGTGAGTGTATAGAAATAGAATAATCTTTCAATTCATGAACAAAAAGCTATATTTTCACAACTGCAAATGAACAACAAAAGCTATGTTTTTCCAACGAGTGGTGGGGAACAACAAATGCTTTCCTCTGATTATCTTCAAATTAGATCAAAGATTTTGAAGTCAGCAAATAGGTTAACCTATTACCCTGATATATTTCAAGGTGGTTGTCTCTCCTGGAGGAAGAAAGTGGCCGTATATTGTGGTAAAATTGAGGAGTTTGTGTCGGAGACTACACATTCTGTGGTGGTTATACAGTTTCACACTCGTGCTGATTATACAGCAGAGAATACATGTATGTATATGAACCCTTCCATAAAATTCTCATTCAGAAATGCATTAAAAACTAAGGGCTGATGGCACTATGGCAGAGCTCCAGTTAATTTTAGGGTAAAAGAGTGATCACTCCCTACTTTTAGCAACAAAAGAGTGATTCACTCTCAGCCCAGCAGGTCTCACCCCTTTTAGGAGAAAACCAACAAAAAGAGTGAAAGTGAACTACTAATCAATTTTCATTTCTGGCCCAGAGTTCTCTAATATCGTCCATGGGAAGTCGGCCTGCCATAATTTGAGGGTCTTTTCCGATAGGCTGATTAGATTTTTTTCGAGTGTTTTGCTTGGCCGATTTAATGACTGAATCAAACAACCCTCGGATAAAACTTTTTAGTATATATTTTGCCGTATCCTCCCCACTTGGTTTAAAAAACTGAAATATTGCTCCACTGTCGGATCCGACATGATCTTACGTTTTGATCCTGACATGGTAGATAACTTTGCAATGCAACGTTCCGTGAAAGCGAAAACAAAACACTTTTTCTTGAAGGAAAAATTCCATCACAATCCAATTTATCAAATCGGTGTCGTAAAATAAACACTTCGTAAGATTTGCTAAATTTTATTTTTATTTTTTTCTTTTCTATGCGCCACCGGTGGATATTGGCAAAGGGAGATGAAGCGTTCCAAAACAGTTGTAAACATCCGGTGACAGAAAATTCAGAATATTTCCCTTCGACAATAAGAAAAAATTTGAACACAAGAAGATGAAATCGGTAATTTTCACTCGCCCTCGATTGTTAGAAATGCGTTACTTGAAAATCCAGTGCGTCTAGCGACGCACACAGTTGACTTTGAAATGCGTTTTTTCACAGATTTGCATGCGTAATAGCGCGATCACGCACCTTATCTGGAGCTCTGCACTATGGTCTGGTTGCCAGGGTCAGTATCTAGTTTGGAAATTGATTTTTGTCAAGCCCTCTTGTGGTGAGCGAGACATAGATGTCACTATGACAAGTCTGTAAATGTGCCTTGGTCTGTTAGCCTACAATAATGAATGGATTTTAAATCAATTTAAAAAATATTGTCCACATTTAAGAATTGATTTAAAAAAATATTTGACACAATTGTTCTCTATTATGAGAGGTTGAATGTCAAGGTCAAGTTGATGGTACAAACTTTGCGGGCTCGACAGCAGTTGTCCTAGGACAACCATCTAGTATGAATAATTTTGGCATAAAGAAGTCAAACAGGTAGTGTACACTAAAATACAGGATGATCAGTGTCTATGTCATTGTAATTCAGAATTGCATTAAAATCAAAGGAAGGACTTATATTTCTTTTGAAAGTTGATTTCATAAACTCTTGTTTGAAAGGGACAAACAGGTTGTGTAGACTAAGGTCAGGGTGTAGGCTGCACATATGCATGTTTTAAGCTTGCTGGAGCACAATATGCTCTAAGAGGAGTTTTTGAGGTTTTGTAATTCTCGTCCTCTCAACGGGCAGGAAAATTGGCCAAGCGTGGGGTGTATTAGTTTGCTTTGTGACAATTTTAGTTTATGATAATATGAAAACAACTGTTCAGAATAATTGAATAGCCTTTCTAAAAATCCGACATGAACATACTTTGCCAGTAGAGAGATTTGATACTTTCATAATTCTTGTGAGGCTGTATGAGGAATCAGCATTTGCATGATTGCATTCTTGTAAATTGATGAAAGTGAGAGTAGAAATGCTAATTATATCTTTTTTTCAGTCCATGGTGATGCTAGAAGATATTTCATGATCAAATATAAGGGTAAATATATGTTTGTTTTATCCTTCATGAATCAATTGACCAATCAGGTCTGTCAATCAAGGAATCAACCGACAAATCAAATCATTTATTCAACCCGGTCCTGAACTTACAACCCCAACATTGTCTGCCATTTTTGTTAACCCTTTTTATTGGTTTTGCGACTTAAATGTTGTAGCTACAGCTTAATCAAGATGAAGTTACAATGTTTAGGTCGCCAACCAACTATTCTACTTTTTAACTTGACCGGACACCAAGTGCTCAACTGAGCTATTGTGATCACCTTTTGTCTGGCGTCCGTCCGCCGTGCGTCATCCGTATCCTGTCAACAATTTCTTTAAACGACATCTCCTCCCAAACCGCTGGGCAAAATTGAACCAAATTTGGCAGAAATGTTCCTTAGATAGTCCCCTTTGAAAATAGCTGAAGTAATTGAAATCAGTTAAAAACTCTGGTTGACATGGCAACATAAGTAAAATTCTAAAATAATCTTTAAAAATCTTCTCCTCCTAACCCAGAAGGCGTAGAGCCTTGATATTTTGTATGTAGCATCAGTATATTGACCTCTTTCAAAATAGCTACAAACATGTTTCTCGGGTCCCCAGGGGCATAGCCCCAGGGGGGGGGGTTTATAGGCATGAAGCATCAGTTCACTGACTTCTTTCTTATTTCTGAAAGTATAACCCATGGATCCAGAGGGAGAAAAAAGTTTTCTCCTTCTTTCAGATTTGCCCAAAAGCCTTGGAATTTGTAATTTAGACTTTTGGATCCCCAGGTACATAGTCTAGATATGTTTAAAGTTTGGCCCACTTGTATCATTCTAAACTTAACATGAAATTAGACTGCTGAAAGAAAATGAGTCTTTATCTCAGATGAGTGCCCAGGGCCAACAGCCCTCTTGTTTTTTTAAAGCTTTTTTTTCCCATGTTCATAGGTATGTGAGGGCATCCCTTTACACACCGTACAATTGATAAGTTAGTAAAGTTGTTAGTGACATAACTAGACATGAATATGGCACAATTATTATTATTGTATTTTTTTAACCGCACTATCCATGTTGATAACTTTTATGGTAATATGTTACTGAGGCCTTCATTAGAAGTTCATTGTTTGCACTATAGAGGACACAATTTCAATTCAATCTTTATGAAACTTCATGAATGTTTGACATTTCATAAGGATTAATCTAACTGAAAATGGGAATGTTTCATGGGAAAACAGGGGAAAAGGGTCCTTAATGATAAGTTCACTGTTAACACTGTACAACGCAATTTTGGCTAAATCTTCATGGAACTTGGTCAGGTTGTTTGTCAGGTCTTAAGGATTAAGCCTACTCACAATTAAACTGACACAAATCTTTGATCAATATTAGTTTAAAAAGTCTTGTGTACTGCTTCACAAATAAGATCTGAAGTTGAAGTTCCCTGAAGCATAAGTGCAGTTTGATCTCAGTCTACACCACCTGTTTGGGCCTTTTAAGCTGGAGTTGTTCATAGAATTTAAATTTCTAAATGATTATTGATCCACAACCAGTACTTTCAGTTCTTTCAGTCCTTTGATTGTCATGCAAATTTGAAAATGATTTTATTCAGCATGACAAGGGTAAAAGTTAAACAATAAAGTGACGGAAAGATATCAAACATCATAAGTAAATAGTCGTGCACTGAAAGTTTGAATTTGGTGAGGTAAGTGATATTTGGTATGATGCATTTTCATTCAATCTCGCTTTCACACAATCCCGCTTTTTTACAACTCACAGGAGAAAAATTTTGGAACCCATTTTGGTAAATGAAGCTACTGTTTGTAACAAGTAATTTCATCGTTGTCAACCAGGTTTCCTCCTCTAAAACACATAGAATTTTAAAATTCTATCTACTTTAAAACTTTTGTCTGACTTTGAATTTGGACCGGTCTAAAATTTTGCCATCTAAGAATGGGTTAAGACAATATGAATACAGAAATTTAGATTGACATGTCTAAAATTAAATGATAATGTGATGGATAAGATATTGAACATCCTAAGTAAAAGATCATACACAGGAAAGTTTTAATTTAGTGAGGTTTCGTAATATTTGGTACATGTACCTTCCAGAAATAATTCATTAAATTTTGTCATCTGGCTATAAAATTCATTACATTTATTTTAGTCTACAGCCCTGACCAGGACGCATCAGAAGAGGATGGGATTAATATTGGTCTGGTGATAGCAGTTATTTTATCTGTAGTGATTATATTTCTTGTGGTAGTAGTTGTATTCTATCTACAAGTCGTCAAGAAAAAAGCTCGAAAAGTCACCACTGAAAAGATTTTACCACCATATCCAGAACAGAAAGTTGCGCACTCCCAACAAATACAACACCAGTCCCCTGCACAACCCATACGATTACATATCAATATTGACAATGCTTCTCAGATGGCAGGGGTTCCTAATGTGATTTATGACAGTGGTACCATCAAAACGAGTGTTAATTACACAGGCATTCCACCACCAGCAGTTTATGAACCACCTACACCCTCATTTTCACAAAATCCTCTTCCCCGTGTTCAAACTGTTCAACCTGCTAAATAGCAGAAATCTAATTATCAGTTATACTGTATAGGATCTGTGATAAATTGTTCAGCTGTTACTTGATTTAAAATTTTTGGGAATGATTGTTTTAATGTTATCTGTCTTTTGTCACAAAGTTAATGCACTGAAAAGTTGTACTAAGTTGTACTAAGCATTTTTCTTTAATTTCAAAACTCTACAATGTACCATGTTTGTATACCTTATGACACAGTCAAGGTGTCCTGAATAAGCTATTTTTATCTATCAAGGTAAATTTTTTGAGATTCGCTGTTGGCGAGAGGCATTCTTATTTCACAAACACATTTTGTTTAATTGCTGATTTATTGACCTATATTTTGGTGTTTTATCTTTTTCAGTGATATCTCAAATATTAAAGGGAGGTTCAATGTTTCTGAATCTTGAATAGGATAAAAATTCCAAATGCCCCAAAATTTGCTCAAACAAGCATTTAATACTTAAATATGAACCATATACTGTCTTCTTGGTAATCTAATGAGTTAAAAGTGTTTTATGTTGTTATCTGGCAAAGCCGAATAATGAGTTATTTCTAGAATTCACTGCATTCAATTGTTGACACCGCATGACCTCATTTGCATATGACCCAATTCAACAGAAGAAAAAACAGTTGAAATAACTAACGACCTGATTGTGTCACATCAAGTTGATAGCAAAAATCTATAGTAAAGGTCCATATTCATATAAACTTTTTCCAAATGTGACATATTGGAAATGATCTTTACAGACTTGAAAATCAGCTAGCAAATATAAATCTTGGTGGCATCCCAACGACGCTTGTTTGAGTGAGTTTGAACTAAAAGCGTGATTTAAATGGTTAGATACACCTCGTGACTGTCTCAATTTTCAGGGCAAAAGTCCTGGCAAAATCTAAAAATAGATTATTGCCCTACATAGGCTATTAAGCAAATACCCTAGTTTATATTTATAACCAATCTCAGATTTTTGCAAATATTTTCTGAATATTGAAAGGATATAAAATTATCAAAATTTACCACATGAAAAAAAACATTGATACCTCCCTTTAACTATTATTGAATGACCATTTACTTTTGTAATATTACTGTTAACTAATATTAAATGACTGTTTACCTTAAAAGCTATTTCATGAAATGTTTTCAAATGAGCACAACATGCTTATTGTAAGTTTTTGTAGTTGTGTGATGTCAAATATCCTGCGTGCAACATGCATTGTTTGGGCACATTTTAGCTTAATCAACATACAAAATGGTCTGAATATTTGACTCAATGAAATCTTGGACAAGTTAAAAAATGTGTCACTTTGGGTAAAAATGTAGGTCTCAAGATATACACTGTACCAAATACTTTGAAAATAGGACAAAGCACTTAGGAGATAAAGGGTGGCTAAGAAACAGCTGACAGACGGAGGCAATTTTCCCACCTCCTGCTTCATGGCCATGATAAACAACAATTCTTTAATTCCTACTACAGTCACAAGGGTGACAATCCTAATATTTGACTAATTTACTAAATAAGACACATTGTCTCCCTCAGACCACTTATTGAATACAATATAACAACTGCTTATTTATGCTACCCATAAAAACCATGTTCCTTCAAGAATTCAAATAATATGATGTTATTAGGTAGAAATGCTATTTACAAGTATTGACCTCTCTCAATAAAGCAGTGACTACTATCTTTTATCATCCCCAATGGAGATTTATTATTTATTATTGATTTATTGACCTTGATTGGATTTGAGCCCCTGAAATATCGCCTAGCCCTGCAATGTCCAGTGTCCTTAACCAATGCAATGGGTAAGGACATCTGACGTTACAGAGCTAGGCAACATTTCTCCAACAGAAAAATAAAATCAAATGAAGAGAGAGAAAATAATTTTTAAAGGTCGCCATGGCAACTGGAGTTCTTCAGCGAAAGTCAATATCTGAAGGAGAACAATCCTGTGAACTTAAGTTGAGATCTGACAAATAGTTTTTGAGGAGAAGATTTTGTAAGAAAAAGTAAATGCACCAACAGACACACTGACTAACACACAACGTACACATTGACTAACACACAACGGACACACTGATTAACACATAACGTACACACTGATTAACACACAACGTAATGTACACACTGACTAACACACAACGGACACACTGACTTACACACAACGAAAACACTGACTAACACACAACGTACACATTTACTTAACACACAACGGACACACTGACTAACACACAACGGACACACTGACTAACACACAACGGACACACTAACACACAACAGACACACTGACTAACACACATTGTACACACTGACTTACACACAACGGACACACTGACTAACACACAACGTACACATTGACAAACACACAACGGACACACTGATTAACACACAACGGACACACTAATACACAATGGACACACTGACTAACACACAACGGACACACTAATACACAACATACATATTGACTAACACACAACGGACACACTGACTAACACACAATGGACACACTGATTAACACACAATGGACACACTGACTTACACATAACGGACACAATGCCATGACAATGTCTTGCTGGCCTTCAGTCAGTGGAGCTAAAAAATTATCAACACTCTAGAGGCCAATCAACCTGAAAAATGGTCAAAATGTCTTGATAAAATCTGACAATTACAAGAGGTATCAAAGGTCAAATCTGTGAAAAATCTTATACAAGCTGCAGAAGACGCATTTTGTACTCAGTTAAGAGGGTAGTTTGTCAAAATTTGGGCTGAGAGAAATCTTAAATGAGTTCAAAATTTTGTCAAAAGGGTTGAAAGACTACATCTAATCTTAGAATACTATCTTTAGACAAAATTTTTGCTCATTGAACCTAAATATTAACTGATATCGATGTCTCAATAAAAACATAAAAAATCCTGGTACTTGGTCACCTCAATGAAAGACTAGATAAATTCTGAGAGGCACTCTCTTGACACTCTTATCACATTATCTGCTTAAATGACCTGAAAATGTGCCAGATTGTTTATCTTGAAAGTATACCCAGGTTAGTAATTATTGGACATTATATCCCTCTTGTTGAATTATTCAATCAAATTTGCAGACAATATTTAGATAGGACTGGTCCAGATTGAAAAAGGAAACATACAGCAAGAAATATGTGATCAAAACAGTGTAAAATACAGGAAAGACAGAAAACATAGTGGAAAAAGTAACAAATGAAAAACACGCTTTCTTTTACCACATTGTTTTCCTGAACTTATTTTATTTGGTTCTACAAAATTTCAGTTTGTATGATTTGGAATAGATGATTGTGTTTGTTAAGCTGGCCCAGTTAACATTTTTAGCTCCGCGGCTGAAAGCAATTTCTAGGGGATAGGTAATCCTAACCAAAACTAGAAATTGTCTCAAAGCAGACTAATACCCCCAACAGTGCTTGTCCATTTACAAGCCCTATCCACCAAAGGGCTGTAACGAAAAAAGGACTCATTAATTAAAGGGCCATAACTCCATCAAAAATCAATTGACTATAACCAAAATAGAATAAGAACATGTCTGACTTATACCAAGTCTTTGTGTGAAATTTGAATCAAATCAGTCCAATGGTTGCTGAAAAATTGAGTGGACGTGATTTTTTACGAAACGGCCATAACTACGTCAAAAATTAATGGACTGTAACCTAAATAGAATTTGCTCATCTCTGCTTGATACTGATTATATCAGTGAAGTTTGAATAAAATCGTCCAATAGTTAATGAAAAATTGAGGGGACACAAAAAAGCTACAGACAGACGGACGGACAAGCTGACTCCTATATACTCCCCAAACATAGTTTGGGGGGGTATAATGATAGCTGCAATTCATAAGTTTTTCACAAAAATATCACAAAATGTCCAAGGTTCCTTATTATGTCCATGACGTGACCAAGGCCAAAGCAATACCTTTGGTTACTCTTGGAACAACCAAGGGGAATTAAAAGTATGGGGTTTAACACCCTTGTCAACAATATACATATTACAGTGGCTGGTGCAACTAACCATGGCTGCTGGCTATTTTTCACACCAGTACAACTATAACTTTCAATCAGAACCACAAGCTGCTCATTCCACTTCAGGGGACATATTACCAACACACACCGACAAAGAAGTGGAGAGGGTATACTTTAACTACCATCTTTTTCTGTCTCTGGACACATCCATGAATAGGAATCCTACATGTTATTATTTCACTTTGAGCCGTAATCTTGATCTTAGTGTGTTTCAATACACAGGAGAAAACTTGTGCAAAGATGTTTTGGATTCTGTCTATAAATGTAGGTGATTGGACGGAATGACACACTTATGCATATAAACTGATTTGTAATTGTGACAGGCTTGATAAAAGGGAGAGGATCTGAATAAGACAACATGTGTTTATACCAAACCTTTAATGATATGACAAGGTATAACCAAATCAAAACAACCAATTATTGTACAGAAAATGTGTGTCCTAAATACTCTCTTTCTCCCATCAACTAACCACATAATATATCCTTCCATCACCAATCAATAACCATTCAATAACTACTTAACCTATTCCCACATGATTCCAATACCCTCAACCCCCCCACAAAGTTTTAAAAAGACAAAGTGGAAAATGTTTTTACCCCTCCCACCCCCCTTGAAAGAAAAGAAAGATTTCTTTTTAAATATCATCAACTAAAATTTGTCATGTACAACTCCAGTCTAAAATTCAGATGTCCAGTAATGGGTTAAACAGTAAGAAGAAAACCCTTGAGCGTTGTTGTTCTTTCTTACAAATTTCTTTCTTTTTCATTAACCTTATCATATGTTTTTTACACAAATTGAAAAATGTGAACTTAACCCATTCCCACACAAGTGATTTGTTGAATGGGTTTATCACCACTATAAACAGTATTTCAGTCATATCGCGGCGGCTAGAGCACCTAACAATAGATTCCTGGTATTTCTCACACCAGTACTACATCCTTTCCTAGCCTCCAGCTGCTATCCCATTTAGGTTTATGATTATCCACCCATTAGTGAGAGATAATTGTTGGAGAGGATATGTGCCCCCACCTGGGATCTGACCCCTGACATCCCATGATTGAAGATTAGGAGTCCGACATGCTACCGACATCGCTATGACAGCAGCTAATCCAACACAATAATGCTTCAAAACACCCCTCGATATTAAAACAAATATGGAAAACATTGTGGAAAATGAAGAAATTGCCTGTTACAAGCAATTCCATCTTAAATCTCTGTTTTTTTCTACCCCAGAAGACATTCTTTTTAAGATTTCATCAACTTAAAATTGTTGTCCGTAACTTCTTTGAATTTGGACTGGTACAAAATTTTATTGCAGGTAATTGGTTAAAAGGAATATATAGTTTTGTAACCCTGAGATTCATTAAGTAGACAACTTTATCAAAAAGCAGTTGTCTATTCATCACAAAATTTTGGAACTCTTCTAATATTTTAGAATAGAGTGAATTGTTTATTTGAATGGTTTCTACTGCATTTTAAACAGTATTTAAGTCATATTGTTATGGCTGGAGCTCCTGACTATAGATTCCTGTTATTTCTCGAACCAGTACTACTACTACATCCTTTTTGAGCCTTCAGCTTTTCATCTCATTTAGGTTTAAATTTTTTCACCAAATGGGTTGGTGTACAATAAAATAAAATGCTAAAAATATTCACAATTTGAATAATTGAAATAATCTCCAAGAAACTAAAGATCCCCCCTTAGACATCCCTACCATAACCCATTACTAGATGGCAAAATTTTATTCCGGTCCAAATTGAAAGGTGTTGCAGGCAACAATTTTTGCAGGCAACAATTTATAACTTTTAGATTTTCCAACATTCTGAGTAGAAAACACTCAGAAAAAGATGAAATCGCTCATTGTACACAATTTTCCTCAATTGCTTTCCTTGAAGGGCATCAAAAAGTGTCATTTTGTTGGAATGGATTACTGAATCAATTTTGAATGATAAATCCACAGCTTATTTGTAAAGAACCCCCTTTGACCCAAGTTTTGTTATTGACTGTCCTTTTTCACCAGGAGAAATCTTAGACGTTTACATAAGGATTTTGTGATCTGATAACAAGAGCTTTGCTGAATGGGGCATATACAATAAGATGTGACTTGTCAATGAAAAAAAACATGACTTATAAATATTTTGCAAAGTTGGCAGATATAATATGGAATCACTTGGGGGGTCAAATGATTTTTTCTCATGCACAACTAGACATCACAGAGATTTATTATGGCAAGTTTCAGTGCATTTCAATTGAAAATGTAGGAGTTCTGTTCACAAAAATTACAGTAAGAAGTACTGAGGACCAAGGTCATAACAAAACATGACCCTTCAAGTATATAAAATGTAAAGTGAAAACTGGTGGAATCTGAAGGGGTAAGAAGACTGTCATTTTTTATTTATCTGGTATCTTTAATACACATTTTCTCAATAGAATTGTCTTAAAATGACTACCCACACCATGGTGTTTCATTTTAAAACAATAGGACCATTCGCCCTTATGCGCTCAACTGAGATGATCTATTCCATTCAAAAGTCCAATTCATTGTTTAGTGAAGAGGACTATGATACCAAATATGATGCCAAATGGTTAAAAATTGGTCTAGTGGTTAGGGAGGGGGTGTTGTTGAAAGAAATTATTAACTGATAACGCATTCTTGTCTGACATTGGACACAAGGATATCGCAATAGCTCCAATGAGCACTTTATTCAAAAGGTTATCGAAGACATTTATTCTTTGGAAATTGATGGATTTCTAGCAACAGCTACAATAAAATGTCCAGGCTACCCGATTACATAGAGAATAATTGTTTCAGTGTAAGCTCAATATATCTTTCATTGGTTTAACAGCAAAAAGCTGTATTGATTTCATTGTTCACACAATTAAAGATTTATTGAAAAACTCCGAACAATTATTCTTTATCTTAAATGCAAAATGAAAAAAAAATAATCTTTTTTGGAAAAAATCCCAGAAAGTGTGTCATTTTACACATGACGATGTCGTCAGTTTGTTTGGTCCTGTGTAGACGACACTCATTAGTGTGTGATGAATGTACTCGGGGCTTAATTTACCCAACCAGTGAGTTAAGCATTTGATAACTTCACTGTCATCAAGTAATGATCCTCTTAGAAATTTTTATCATCTACCAGAAAGCATTAGCCCCTTCCCACACACTTTTAAATGCTCCTCAATATGAAAGCTTTGGAAAACTTTGTGGTAAATGAAGAAATTGCTTGTTACAAGCAATTTCTTTATTATCAACAATAGCTTCAACCCCAAAAAACAATGCTTTTAAAGACCCTACCAACTTGAAATTGTTGTCTGCATCTTCTTTGAATTTGGACTGGTCTTCAATTTTATTGTGTAGGAATGGTTTAAGTTGTTGGGGACAAAACTAACAATAAAAACCATTTGTTGGCAACTAACTTGCCCACATGCTAAATGGTTTTACATATACACTGGAAATAAACACACTGGCAGCAGACTGAAGTCATTTTATTGGTCAATTGATCTTTTGATTGAGAGTGGCAATTCATCTATTTTTAGAGTACTTATTAGAGAATGCACTGTCTCGTCCTCTATCCACAATCAAGCCATTGCTTTCCAGGGTTTTCCATGACCCTCTCCTTCTTTAAATTTGGACCCCCATTTTTCAGAAATGACCCCCAAAATAGCTAGACAGCCTTCTTTATCTTATTTGATAGGGGTCATAATGTTGCAAAATGACCCCTGTTTTGAAAGTCAAAGGAAAACCCTGACTTTCTAATTGATATCACAGTTATTCATCTTTGATTAAAGTTTCTTTATTCTCCAAGCACCTAGAATATATCGAAGTCGTATAAGGACCAAATCCCGTCCCATTTGTAGCCAACTCCATACGGGCACCATTTTTGATCCTGAAAAGAAAGAAAATGAAATCTTGAGGAAACAAACCAGTCAGTGAAACACATGAACACCTGAAATAAATCAATATGACCCATTACAAGACAACAAAATTTTAGACTGGTCCAAATTCAAAAAAGTTTCAGACCACAATTCTAAGTTGGTGGAATCTTTAAAATCTTTGACCTTTGGGCCAAAAACTATTGTGGATAATTTTTCACAATGTTTTTTAAAGCTTTCACATTAGGAGGTGTTTGAAAACATCACATTAAGGGAATAGGTTAAGGAACATGACCTTGACAATTTATTTAAAGCTTGTCAGATGACTTTGACCTTTTGACCCTTTTGGAAAACATTTTAGGCTAGAGGCATTTGAGTGCCTGTTTTGTTCCACAAGCCAGAATTAAATGATAAACCAATTAACTAGAGGCGCTTGAGCACCTGTATGGCTCCACAGGCATGAATGTACTGATTGATTGAATGGGTTTAACGCTGCTATTAACAGTATTTCAGTCATATTGCAGTGGCTGGAGCACCTAACAATGGACTCCTGGTGTTTCTCACACCATAACTACCACTACATCCTTTCCAGTCTCCAGCTGCTATCCCACTTAGGTTTACAATTATCGACCCATTGGTGAGAGACAAATGCCAGAAAGAATGTGCCGCCACTGGGGATCGAACCCATAGCATCACATAATTGGAGATTAGGAGTCTGGCCCACTACGGACTGCGCTATGACGGCCGTCAATATTAAACGAAGGATGATAAACAGTCATCTGGTTATCATTCCAGTGAAATTTTGTTGAAATCCATCAACAGGTTTCTGAGAAATTTACAAAGTTTTCACTATATAACTTTGAAAATAGCCCTGCCCATTAAAGCCATGTTTTCATTGAATTAAAATTATTTTTTTATAATCTGATAAAAAGTCACCTAAGGATTGATCTGGTCAAATTTGTTTGAAATTCATCCACTGGTTTCTGAAAAGATTTTCAAAGATTTTACCATATATGGTAATAGCCCCGCCCATTACAGTCATGTTTTTTATCCAATCAAAATTCTTTGAATAAATCTGATAGAAATTCATCAAAGTATCATTTCTGTGAAATTTGATTGAAATCCATCCACTGGCTAAAGAAATCTGATATTTAAGGAAGTTAAATGCTCAAAGAAGAATGCATAAAGAAAAAAAAAAGGGGCTTTATCCCCTTTATCATTTTAAGCAACAATCCTCAAGGCCCCTTTTCCCATGTTTCATGACGGATCCACTCCATTTCCAAAAGAAAGTTACCTTATGACCCTACAATCATTCTGTGAATATTTCATCAGAATCTGACAAGAATTGTGGACTTAATCACATAAACAGGATTGTTTTGAATGAAAATCAATAAGGCCCCTTTTCCTGTGTTTTCTGATGGATCAATTTCATTCCAAAAGGAACTTTCCTTACAACCCGACAAATGTCCTGTGAAATTTAAAAGACAACTTGATAATGATTGTGATCTTCATCACATACACAAGAATGTTTTGAATGATAATCTGTAAGGCCCCTTTTCCTGTGTTTCAAATGCCACAATTATTCCATGCATCTTTGAAGAGAATCCAATAAAACTGTTGACTTTATTGTGTTAACAAAGATATTAAATTCAAGTTCTCATAAGGCCCCTTTTCCCATGATATTTTACTGTTGGTTTTATCATTCTATGAAAGTTAAAAGTCAATCCGATGAAATATTGGGAATTCATTATGTTTACTAGAATATTTAAAAAAAATCATATGTCCCCTTTTTACATGATACTTGATGGATTGTACCCAGTTCTGAAAAGAACCATCAAAGTATTTGTACAATCATTCTGTGAAATTTTGAAGTGAATCCGGTGAAATCAAGGGACATCATTGTGTTAACCAGAATATTTAAGAGAGTTTTTCATAAGGCCCCTTTTTATGTGACCCTTGCTATAGTCAGATCCACTGTCAAAACCAACAATTGGAATGATGGTACAATCAATCTGCTTAATCTGTGGAATTTATTGTGTTAATGAGTTTATAGTGAAATCTTCATAGGGCCCCTTTTCTCATGATACTTTACAGAACAAATCAAATTTCAAAAGGAACAATTCTAATGAAGGTAGAATCATTCTTTAAAAGTTAAAGAGAATCAATGAAAACAGTGGACTGAATTGTGTCAAGAATTTTTGTAACAAAATTTTCATAAGGCCCTTTTTTCCGTAAAACTTAACAAATCAGACCCAATGTACAAAGGAACAATCCTAATGATAGTTTGAAGAAAATGATAAAGACTGAGGACTTTATTGTAATAATGATGTTCTGTAATAAAATTTTTATAAGGTCCCTTTTCTTGCGTCACTTAACCAATCAGACCTAATTTACAAAGGAACAATCCAAATGATGGTACAATCATTCTATCAAAGTTTGAAGAGATTCTGATAAAGACTGAGGGCATTGTTGTGTTTATGAGGATTTGGTAATAATTTTTCATACAGCCCCTTTTCCTATGATACTAAACAGATCAGGCCCAATTTGGAAAGAAACAATCCTTATGATGGTACAAACATTCTGTGAAAGTTTGAACAGAATCTGATGGAAACTGCAGACTTTATCTTGGTGTCAAATTTTTAAAATATAATTTTCATAAGGCTCCTTTTCCTGTGATACTTGAAGGATCAGGTCTCATGTCAGCATCAACAATCGTGATTATTGTACAATGATTCTGTGAAGGTTTGAATAAAATCCAATGAAAGCTCTGGACTTGGTTACAAGGATTATAGATAAAATTCTCTAAAGGCCCCTTTTCCCATGATACTACACAGATCACGCCTAATTTGAAACGAAAGAATCCTCATGATGGAATAATCATTCTGTGAAAGTTTTAACAGAATCTGATGAAAACTGTTGAATCTATTGTGGTACAATGATTTTAAAATTAAATTTCATAATGCTCCTTTTCCTGTGATACTTGACGGATCAGGTCTAATGCAAACATCAACAATCATTATTATTGTACAATTATTCTGTGAATGTTTGAAGAAAATCCGATGAAAGCTCTGGACTTGGTAACAAGGATTTATAAATGAAATTTTTATAAGACCCCTTTTCCTGTGCTTCTTGACAGTTCAAACCCTGTTATGAAAAGAATGATAGTTATGACCTTCCAATCATTCTGTGAAAGTTTCAACAAAATCTGATCAAAGCTGTGGGCTTCATTGTGTTAACAGGGTTTTATTAATTTAATTTTCATATAGCCCCTTTTCCCATGTTACTTGATGGATCTGAACCAATTCCAAAGGGAACTCTTCTTACAAAAGTATAATTATTCTGTTTGAGTATAAAGACAACCCCATCTCATCTGTGGACTTACAAGCATTAATTAAGATTTTTTAAATTGAATTTTCCTAAGGCCCCTTTTCCTATGTTTATCAATGGATCAGACCCAATTTGAAAGGAACAATCCTTATGATGGTACAATCATTATGTGAAAGTTTGTAGTCAATCAGGTGAAATCTAGGGATATTACATGTTAACTAAGATTTTTTTTATTGAATTTTCATAGGGCCCCTTTTCCCATGAAACTTGATGGATCAAACCTACTTCCAAAGGAACAATCCATTTAATGTAATAATCATTCTAGGAATGTTTGAAGAGAATTTGTTGAAAACTATGGACTCTGTTGTGTTTATGAGGTCTTTTTCAATCCAGTTTTAATCGGGCCCCTTTTTCCCGTGGTCCTTGACTGATCATACCAAATTTTGAAAGGAACAATTCTTATGATGGTTCAATCATTCTGTGAAAGTTTGAAGTCAATCAGATGAAAACTGTGGACTCTAGAGTGTTAACAAAGATCTTTGAATTATATTTAAATAAGGCCCCTTTTCTCATGTTTCTTGAGGAATCATATCCGATTCCAAAAGGTACAATCCTTAAGATGGTACAATCATTCTGTGAAAGTTTGAAGAGAATCCAGTGAAAATTGTTGGCTCTAGATAATTAATGAGAATTTTTTATTAAACACTTCATAAGGCCCCTTTTTAATGTGTTTCTTGAAGGATCATACCAAATTTCGTAAGGACTAATCCTTATGATAGTACAATCATTCTGTGAAAGTTTGAAGAGAATCTGATGAAAACTATTGACTCCAGAGTGTTAAAGAGTATTTCTTAAAAGATTTTTCGATTAAATTTTCATTAGGCCCCTTTTCCCGTGTTTCCTGTTGGATCTGACCAAATTCCCAAAGGAACAATCCTTATGATGGTGCAATCATTCTCTGAAAGTTTAAATACAATCTGATGAAAACTTTGGACTCTAGAGTGTTAGCGAGAATTTTTTAATTAAATTTTCATAAGGCCCCTTTTCCCCTGTTTCATGACAGATCAGACCCATTGGAAAGGAATGATCCTTATGATTGTACAATCATTCTGAGAAAGTTTGAAGAGAATCCGATGAAAACTGTGGACTCTATCGTGTAAACGAGGATTTTTTAATTAAATTTTCATAAGGCCCCTTTTCCCGTGTTTCTAGACGGATCATACCCATTTTCGAAAGGAACTATCATTATGTTGGTACTATCATTCTGAGAAAGTTTGAAGAGAATCCAAAGAAAACTGTGGACTCTATCGCGTAAACGAGGATTTTTAATTGAATTTTTAATGAATTTTCATAAGTCCCCTTTTCCCATTTTTCTTGACAGATCATACCCATTTTCGAAAGGAACGATCCTTATGATGGTACAATCATTCTGTGAAAGTTTGAAGAGAATCTGATGAGAACTGTGGACTCTATCGCGTAAACGAGGAATTTTTAATTCAATTTTCATAAGGCCCCTTTTCCCGTGTTTCTTGACGGATCATACCAATTTTCGAAAGGAACGATCCTTATGATGGTACAATCATTCTGTGAAAGTTTGAAGTCAATCAGATGAAAACTGAGGACTCTATCGCGTAAAAGAGGATTTTTAATTGAATTTTTAATTAAATTTTCATAAGGCCCCTTTTCCTGTGTTTCTTGATGGATCATACCCATTTTCCAAAGGAACGATCCTTATGATGGTACAATCATTCTGTGAAAGTTTGAAGAGAATCCGATGAAAACTGTGGACTTTATCGCGTAAACGAAGATTTTTTAATTAAGTTTTAATTAGGCCCCTTTTCCCGTGTTTCTAGAAGGATCTGACCCAATTTCGAAAGGAACAATCCTTATGATGGTACAATCATTCTGTGAAAGTTTGAAGAGAATCTGATGAAAACTGTGGACTATATCGCGTAAACAAGGAAAAGTGTAACGGACGGACGACGGACAGACGGACGCCAGACGGGAAAAAGCCATTGCTATAGCTCTAGTGGCCTTCGGCAAGTAGAGCTAAAATGAACAAGATCTGTATCATCGCTTTTTATCCAAGACATGAGCCACGTACCTTCAAAACTGTTTAAATAATAGCAATATGATAAAATTTTGCATCAAGTTTACAAAACTCACAACCTTGATAAGTGACCTTGATCTTGATGGATGACCCAGATTTTACAACTGACTTATTAGGAATGGATTTACACAGTCTATTTCTCAAAAAAAAAAAAAAAAAAAAATAATAATAATAATAATAATAAACAAAAGTGCAGAATGCCTGTATGTTCTACTTCAATAAATTAATTGATACTCTAGTTGGCAAATATTTAGCACTTCTGATCTTCAATACCCTGAAATGTATACTAGAATGAAAACATGGTTTTACCCTTTGGCATTATCATTTATAGAATTGTCGACCCCTAAACAGTTAGACCTTTATAAGTTTAGCATTATTTTGTCATTGCTTTAGTGATAAATATGCCTTATTAAGACAAGAATCATAATGATACCTTCAATTTCCTGCCAGTTAATCGCTACCTCTCCAATTGGAATATTGAAATATTGTGCTAAATATAACAGATCTACATCAAAGGCCCTGCAATAAAATAACAACCAGTATTAATATATAAAAGTTACCCATTACCACACCATCAAGCAGTTTGACGCACTGAAGAAAAATATCTGTGAAAAACGTGAGAAAACTAGAAGTGTTAAGAGATCCCCCCCATAAATGCTAATCTTAGTCAAAAGTATAAGACTTTGAGAGTAAAACAAGAGCATACAGTGGATAGCAAGGATAGACTTTTTACTAAGTGTTGGATAGTAAGTAACAGTATTACAATGCTCCATTAAATCAACTAAGTAGTTGAATGAAAACTTGCCAAAAGAGTTTTTGTGACATTTAATGTATATGCAAAGTTTCTAAGCATTACCTTGTGTAACAAAGAAGATGTAACATCTTTCATGTAGAACTATCCAAGAATTTAAAAGTTGGGGTGAGGTAAAGTTGCTCTAAAATGAATGTCATTGAAATGAATTTTTGCCAGGAAAGATGAATTATAGCCCTAAGTTTCAAACAAAAGCTTGACTATTTACAAACTTGCATTATACAGATTTTCTCATCAAACTTTAACCTGGATATTCAAAGTAGAACAGAGGTCAAATTCCACTAAAATAAATGTCAGAGTATTTTGCCAAGATAGTTGAAAAACAAGAGCACCGCCTACGGGTGCCAACGCTCGGCTGCAGGTGCTGGACGATGCAAAAATTTTAAGTCTTAAAAGGGGCATAGCTCTTACAACTAGATGGTTGTCCCAGGACAACTTCTGTCGAGCCCGCAAAGTTTTGTAGATATCATGTTCCAGATAAGCACAATTTTAGTGTTTGACCTTGAGCTTTGACCTTGAACTTGAAGCCATCCAAAAATTCTTTCAAATTGCACATCTGCTCATGATGGCAAACAATTGTGCCAATTTATTTTGAAATCCATCCATAAATGTAGGAGAAATGCTCCGGACAAGAACAATCTTAGTGTTTGACCTTATTTTGAAATCCATCCATAAATGTAGGGGTAATTGTCTGGACAAATTCAGATGGACAGACTAACTAAGGCACTAACACACATACACCAACTTGTCATAGTGACAACTTTGTCCTGCTCACCACAAGCGGGAATGACAAAAACGCTTTTAGAGTTATCCCCCTTGATAGTCTAGATAGCTCTTGAGATGTTCAATACACCGTTTCATGAGGATATCTTCAATAACAACAGAGATATGACCAAGGTTAAAGTTTGTCATGCCAACGCTAATGCCGACGCAAACGACACTCAGGTGATGACAATACTTCAGGTTTTCTCCGAAAACAGCCGAGCTAATAACCCTAAAGACATGTACTTGGATAGTTTCTAAAGATACAACATTATGCACTGACTTGCACATAAACTTTAATAAGAAAATTTTAAGTCAAACAATATGCCCATGATGAATTCATGCAGGGGCATAAAAATGGATGAAAACACTAAACAAGAGGCCCATGAGGGCCTAAGACCCTCAACTGGCTATCAAGTTTTCTGTTAAAGTAGTCTCCTATTAAGGAAGTTCATTGCTTGAAGGATAATATACAAAATGAAAATACCAAATTGGACTTTATCAGCTTTATTATTTTGAGCAACAATCATTAAGGCCCCTTTTCCTGTGTTTCATGACCGATCAACTCAATTTCCAAAAGGAAATTTCCTTGTGACCCATCATCCTTTGAAATTTTCAACAGACTCCAATAATGATTGTTGAGTTTATCACATAAACAGGATTGTTTTGAGTGAAAATCCACAAGGCCCCTTTTCCTGTGTTTTCTGATGGATTCACTTCATTTTCTAAGGGAACTTTCCTTACAACACTACAATCGTCCTGGGAAATTTTGAAGGCAATCTGATAATAATTGTGGACTTAATCACATTAACAAAAATGTTTTGAATGATAATCTGTAAGGCCATTTTTCCTGCGTTTCCAATGCCACAATTATTCCATGCATCTTTGAAAAGAATCTGATAATCAAAGGACTGAAGGTCCTGAAAATTGCCATATTCTGATTGATTGCATGGGGTTTGACGCCACTTTTAACAGTATTTAAGTTACATTGCAGCTGCTGGAGCACCTAACAGTGGTTTCCTGGTATTTCTCACACCTGTACTACCACTACATCCTTTCCTAGCTTCTAGCTGCTATCCCACTTAGGTTTACAATTATCCACCTATTGGTGGGAGACAAATGTTGGAAAGGATATGTGCTGCCGCTGGGAATCAAACCCATGACATCCCGTTGTTGAAGATTGGGAGTCTAATGTGCTACCGATTGTGCTATGACAGCGGACGCCATGTTTTGAACATTTAGAACACATAAAAGGTTTTGAAGAAATACAAATCCTCAGACCTGAAAAACATCTATCTTTTAACCCATTCCAATGAATCTGGGGAAATCATTCTGTAAACAAGGACTTTTTAATCAGATTTTCATAGGGCCCCTTTCCCTGTGATACTTGATGGATCAGACCCACTTTTGAAAGGAACAATCCTTGTACGTTACAAACATTCTCTTTTCAATTTAAACTGTCTCTGAAATTTCTTTCAATCTGGTTCTGGTCCTCAAGTTTGTTATTAGGCAATCAGTGAATTATTTTCCTACTCAATAAAAGTAATTTTCTAATCAGATCCTAAAAAGTCATTTTATGTCATTATTTTCACAGTAGGTTTCTCTAGTCATAAAGCAAGGGCCTGTGAGGTTCAATATAAAGGAGCATAGTATGCCAATGGTCAGCTGTTCAAGTGAATTGACAGTGGGTAAAACATCTAAGTCAAAAAGGGTATAATTAGTTGAAAAAATGCATTTGGAGTTCACCCCTTATCATTATAGATAGGTTCAAATGAATATGTTCAGTAATACCAGTTATATGTCAAAGTTTTTTGGACAACAAAGATGCTTACAGCAACTTGACCATTAGTAATCCCTCAGCTAAATAGTTCAAATATACAAAAAAAAAAAAAAAAAAAAAAAAAGAAAAAAAGTATATTGAGTCTTATCTATTTCCAGAGAACTATTCTAACAATTTATATTAACCTATTCCCACCTAATTCCATTTCTTTTTTGCCCCTCAAGAAAAATGCTGTTGAAAACAGTGCAAAATGGCTAAATAACTTGTAATAAACTACTTCTTCTTTTGTCAGAATGTTTTCTACTCCTAAAGACAATTTTTTTTAAATTTCACGTACTAAATTAGGTTGTTTGCAGCTTTGCTGGAGTTGGACCAGTCTAAAATGCTGTCATCTGGTCATGGGTTGAATGTGATCAAAGTTAGGGTAGTAACTTTTGAGGTCACAATTCTTTATTGCTATTAGAGTTATCTTGTTTGAACTTTTCTATGCAGAGGATATCCCAGTGATTTTTGACAGCATGTTATTGTCAGCCAAATAATCTTTGTATAATAAAATAGCATCTAGCATTTTTATTAAGCAAATTATCAATTTCATGCATCATTGGACCCACTCAGTGACGCCTTTAGACGCCCCATAGAAAATAAGCTTTAAAAAACATTATGGATAGTTACAAGCAATTTCTTCATTATCCACTTTGTTTTCTACTCAAAAGACAAAGATTTTATCATTTCATGGACAAAAAGATATCGTCTGCAACTTCTTTGAATTTGGACCAGTCTCAAATTCTGACATCTGGTATTGTGGATGCCGAAGCTCAGCTGCAGGCACTATATAACTTAACAAGAGATATATGTAAATGTCAAAGTTTTGGGATGAGATGCCCTTTTAATATGACCTTTTACCAAAGAATTTATAACAGCAGAAAGGTCACTTGCACAAGTAATAGACATGTGAAATAAGAGGTTCCCAAGTACAGTGATAGTGGAGATATAGGAAAACATCAAAGTTTTTGAATGACATCGAAACAGACAGCTTACGGCTATAGCAATACCTCAGGTTTTCTCTGAATACAGCTTAGCTAAAAATTATATAATGGTTGGTGACCAAAATGTTATCAAAGCTTGACTAAATGGTTGGTATGCAACCTTAACATTGTAACTTATGAGACCCATTACCGGACAGCAAAATTTTAGACTTGCCCAAATTGAAAGGAGTTGCAGATGACAATCTAAAGTTTATGAGTTTTTTAATTCTTTAATCTTTCTAGACAGAAAACACTGAGTAAAATGAAAGCTTGTTACAAGCAATGTCTTCATTTTAAACAATGTTATTTTAATCATTTTTCATGAGGGGCATCAAAAAGTGTCACTGTGTGGGAATGGGTTAAGCCATAGAAGTAAGGATCACTTACCATCTTTCTACATGTAAATTAGAAAACAAAAGAATAGCTGCATCTCTGGTTAACAACTTAAAGCCACACTGTGTATCTTTTACTCCTTTAACACAGAGAAAGTACACTAAGAAATGAAATCCATACATCAGGAATGTTCGGAATAATGACCTCTGAAATTACACAAGAACTGAAACAGTGAGATGGTGTTATATGAAATGCTCCAAACGCAAAGCACAAAGTGTTGACAAATTTTAAACGCATTACCCCACACGAAAATTTTAGACTGGTCCAAACTGAATGAAATTGCAGTCGAAAATTTAAAGGTTACGAAATTTTAGATTTTTTCAACTTCCAAACGAAACAACACTGTGGAATATGAAGAAATTCCTTGTTGCAAATAAGTTCTTCATTTTATACAATGTTTTAATCCAAGTGTTTTTCTTTAGGGGCAGCAAAAAGCGTCATAAAGCGGGAATTAAAGGTCAATGAGATGAATTCGTGCTTTAGCTGTTTTTTCATTTTATTTAAGATGAAGAGAATATTTTTTGTTTTCATGGAGGTATGAACCAAAAATACTAATCACACTGTATGAATATGCAAAGCAGATTCATACATAAGTTTGATTAGGCTTTTTTGTTCATACCCCCATTATTCTCTTCATTTCTTATAATTTAAAAGCATCATGAAATAAACCAAAAACTTTACAAATTTGATACTTTTTCATATGTGACTCCTTTGTGCAGAAGCACACAAAATAGCTGCATGCTAAAAATTTGGTAAATGGATGTATGAATAATTTTTTTGACCAATCGGAACCACTTAATTTTGATAGAAGAAACTAAAAATTAATTATTCCTCCATTCAGCTGACTAAGTGTTGGAAAGTATTATATACCTCAAATCTAGAATGCCTGAAGCAGAAATGAAATGTGCTGTATCAAGCAGAAACTAGTATACACAATAAACACTGATACAGCCTCGTTCACTAACCTGAGCTATAGATTCTTTCTCTAGATGAGCCCTGGATCCACATACAACTGCCATATTATCTGAGTTTACATTAACTTTCACCATTTCTGCTTCTAATTTCTCAAGGTGGTCAAACTGACTAGCCCCATCTGCATCGGCAAACAATAGCTGTTTACCTCTGGCTACAAACATACCCTGTAATGATTAAGGTTATAGGTCAACCAATTTCCATACAACTCTGCATTTTTCACATCAAAGAAACATAGCTATGGAAAACAAGAGGGCTGTTTATCCTGGGGTGCTCATCTTAGATAAAGGCTCTTGTTCTTTCAAAAGTCTAATTTTATAAGCTCCATTGGCTGAAACCCAGTGAGCTATTCTCATGGAGTTGTGTCCATTGTGTGTCAGTCCATGTGTGTGTGCATCCATCCGTCAGTAAACTATTACTTTAAAAAATTTCTCCTCAGAAAATACAGAATAGAATTCAGCCAAATTTGACAGAAATGATCCTTGGGTGACCTTTTATCAGATTCCTTCCAGGATTTTTTATCGGATGAAAAGCACAGCTTTAATCGGCAGGGCTAATTTCCATATATAGTAAAACCTTTAAAAATCTTCTCAAAAACCATCAAATGGATTTCAATCAAATTTCACAGGAATGATCCTCAGATGACCCTTATCAGATTCCTTCATAGAATTTTGATTGGATGAAAAACATGGCTTAAATGGGCGGGGCTAATCTCCATATCTGGTTAAAGCTTTAAAAAAAATTTCTCAGAAACCAGTTGATGGATTTCAACCAAATTTCACTCGAATGATCCCCTTGTGACTCTTTTTCTGATTCAATCAATTAATTTTGTGTGGCTGAAACCATAGCTTTTATGGTCGTGCCTTATGTCCCTATATTACATATAGTGATCTTTTTAAAAATTTGTTAATGCCTTTTTCATTTGAGTCACTAAATGAATTGACTTTTTTAAAACTATGAAACTTTTGAAATATTAAAAGGTTTCATTAACAAGATTTATTTGCCACATATGGTGAATATGATTTGGTTTATATTAAATTCCTAACAATACCAATTGCCTAATCAGTGCAATCAGGACTGTGTGCGGTATAGGTGCTCAAGGGCCTCTAGTCACCAGATTTTCATCAAACTTTCACAGTATGATTGTGAAATTATAAGGTATGTTCCTTTAGAAATCGCGTCTGATCCGTCTGGAAACACAGGAAAAGGGGCCTTAAGAAAATTTAATTAGAAATTCTTTAAAAACAATCCTTGTTAACACAAGATAGTCCACAAGATTTATTTGCCACATATGGTGAATATGATTCAGTTTACATTGAATTCCTGAAAACACCATTTGCTTTATCAGTACAATCAGGCCTGTGGAGTTATACAGGCACTCAAGCACCTCTAGTGTTAATGTCAGGGTTACAATACAGGTGGGCCTGACCATACTTTATACATATAGACTCTGTACTTAGGAGAACCAAAAGTGTTGATGGCAAATTGCAAGGCTTCAGGACTAATATGAAAGGTGGAGAATACTTTTCCCTCCCTCTGGATCTATGGGTAATAATTTTAGAAATATGAAAGAAGTCAATAAACAGAAGCTTCATACTAAATATTAAGGCTGAAGACCAACTGAGTAAGAACTGGAGAAGATTTTTAAAGGGTTAACTTTCATTGTCATGGAAACTAGAGTTCTTTAGCTAGATTTCTATCATTTTACCTATTGTGAGAGAGGACCACCTAAGGAATTTGGATAAAATTGGCCCATTAAATTTGGATGAGATGTCATTCAAAATTGCTCTTCATTTTAATGTAGGCCCAATCCCCCTTAGAGCTCCGCCCCTGGGAACCCCAAGGGTAATGCCTTAAGCAATTTTGAAAGAGGTCACAAAACTAATGTTTCATGCAAAACACCATGGTCACATTGCTGACAACAATTTCAAGCTTGTTAAATTGAAAAGGGTTAATTTTCAGAGTATGGTAATTCTTTAAAGTATTTTGGTAGAGGATAAATAGATGATGATATATATCAAATATCAAAGCTCTAGGCCTTATGGTTTTGCAGGAGAAGATTCTGATGTCCACTAGATGATGCCTGGTACCAAGTATCATAGCTTTGCACCTTCTGGTTATTGAGGAGATTTTTTTCAAAGATTTGCTTCCACATAAAATGCAGACCCACTTATATAGGAGGAGAAGAGGTTCAAAGAAATAATAGAGGACACACCACAGACATTCAGATATCCCTATAACTTATCTTTGTGCTCAGGTGAGCTTCAAAGTCACTATTGTGGAAGTAGATCTAGGTTGGATGGTACGGATTTAGATCAGGGTATTAACTTTTGCAGAATCTCTGAATAAGTAAGTGATGAAGTGAATAATTTTTGTGATTGTTGATTGTTGAGGTATGAAATAAAAAACTTGACCACACTGCAGGATCTATTAATTGCTTTACCTGTAAGACCCTTATCTTTTGTTGGTTTTTCACTTTTTCCCAATTAATTGCCTACAAATTCAAGAAATGTTTACAGAACTTACATATCCAAATATGAAAACATAAAATACTTACCAGTCTAACTGCACCACCTTTCCCTCTATTCTTTTCTAATGTTAAAACTCGGACTTTTCCAGTACCATATTTTGATGAATACTTCAATCCAGTCTGAAAAGCAAGAGAAGACAGAATTATTATCTTATGACAATTAAGTCATTAGCTTTATTTGCTTATGAAAATATAAATTCACACTAAGTTCAGTTTGTGCCTATCTTTTATTGGGAGAAAACAATGTTTTTGTCCCAGACAGGTTCAAATCAGGCATGATTATTTAACCCATTTCCAGATTTAAAAATTTTAGACTGTCCAAACTGAAAGGAGTTGCAGATGATAATTTGATGTTTATGAAATTTTAGATTTTTCAACTTCCTTTGGTAGAAAACAGTGTGGAAAATGAAGAAATTGCTTGTAACATTTTCCACAATGTTTACCCATTTGTTTTTTAGGGGGGAGGAATTAAAGTAATATTATGTGGGAAAGGGTTATGTACACACTGATCTTTGTTTACACCACCTGTTTGTCCCTTCAAGGAAGAAATATTCAATTATAAACTTTTTTTAAAAAAAAATATTGACTAACAATCGGTGTCTCAAGCCCTAGATTGATGGCCACTGACTCTGACTGAACAACATTATTTTGAAACAAAAGGTAAGATGTAACAGAACAGTAAACTGTCTGGTTGGAAACCTAAACATCATAAATACAGCTTGAATAAGTTATAGTTACAACTTTTAACTTACCAGACTAACAAAAGTGCTCAACATATATGTCCAAGATGAAGGTTCATTTCCTGTCTAAACGAATGATTTGATTGGCCAATTTATCCTTTGACTGACAGCAGCGATCAGTCAATTAGTACCATAACCAACACTGTAGCTATAACATAAATCTTTAACCCATTCCAACATTTTAAACTGATCCAAATTGAAAGAAGTTGCAGACGACTATTTAAAGTTAAGAAAATTTTGGATTTTTCAACTTTCTGGGTAGAAAACATTATGGAAAATGAAGAAATTGCTTGTAACAAGCAATTTCTTCATTTTCCACATTGTTTTTCTAAGCTTTTTTCCTTGGGGCGTCTAAAGGCATCACTGAGTGGAAATGGGTTAAAGTAGATCTTACCTCACTCGTTTTATCTTTACTTCCATCATCTACGATAATTATCTCATAATTGAAGGAAGGATTTTTCTTCTGAAATGAATAAAATGAGTTATGTAACTATTCATATTTACCATAAGAAATCTTTCTTTTGAATCATGATAAGATATTTCTTCTTTAAACTCTTAACCAGAAATTTCTTGTTTTTCATTTCTTTAAGTTTCTTTGCTATAAGATTCTAAGAATCTATATATACAAATAAAAAATAATTTCAACACTCTAATGAAATCAGAATTACCTGGTATATTAGTCTATGCACAATTTTCAAACAATTTCACTTGATTTATAGAATCAGGTTTAAACCCAGTTTTAACAATCTTTCAGTTATATCAAGGCAAGCTTCACTTCTTCATCTGATTCCTTGTTAAGCTACAAAGTTCTTTCAGAAAATTTGATGGTTGTCTTAACCTTTTACCAGATGGCAAAATTTTAGACTAGTCAAAATTGAAAAGAGTTGCAGCCAACGATTCAAAGTTAATGAAATTTAAAAAATTTCAAGTTTCTGAGTGGAAAAACATTGTGAAAAATTAAGATATTGCTTGTAACAAGCCATTTCTTTAATTTCCACAATATTTTCCAAATTGTTTTTATTGAGGGGGGTCAAAAAGCGTCACTGTGTGGGAATGGGTTAAAAGCCTTGAATCATTGTCTTTCTATACAGAAGATAGTGAAGATAACGATCAGACTATGCATGACTCTTTACTTGGATCATATGTTTTAACCATTCCCAAATGCCCTGCTTTTTGTGCGCCTCAAAAGAGAAAAGCTAGTGAAAAAAATTGTAGCAAATGAAGAAATTACATGTAACAAGCAATTTCTTCAATTCCTACAATGTATTATACCAAAAAACAACAAAAAAACAATGACTATTAAAATTCAAATATAGAATTGTCACCCACAACCTATTTTATTTTGGACCAGTTAAAATTTTGTCATTTAGCAATGGGTTAACTTTTGGATATGTCATGTACAGGCTCCTATTTAGTTTTCTAACAACAAAATATACGGCCAGTCACTGGACATACCTGTCGTTTTTCAAGATATTCTAAAGCTTCTTCCATCATGGTGGGTACTGAAAAGAAACAAATATTTTAACACAATGGCCAAAAGAGAATGAATGAAACAAGCAATTTCTCCATTTGCCTCAGCGTATTTCATTCAGACAATTTTTGCTCAATGTGAACAAGACTGCCATAGTCACAATATAAGCCACCACGTAATTTGTTGTGTTTTTTTTCAAGAAGGCAGCTATGGTGGTATAAGGGTTAGAAATCATAGATATACTATGGTGAACAACTAGCCAAGACATGGAATTTTGCAATAAGCCCCTTTTCTATGATACAGCCTAAAATTGCAAAACCCCAACAAGAATCGCAAGGTCAGGCTGCTATGAACATTCTGTTTAAATTTCATTCAAATTTGTCCATAAATTTAAGAGACATGTTGATAAGAAATTTTGCGTTAAGCCCTCTTTTTCTGTGACATAGCCTAAAATGCCAAAGCCCTGACAATAAGCGCAAGGTCAGGTGACAAGGGACATTCTACAAAATTTCATTCAAATTCATCCATAAATGTAGGCGCATAATTATGTGGCAGACAGAGAGGATGATAGCAATATAAGTCCACCTTTGAAGTCCTTTAAAAACAAGTGACTTTGTCAATGTCATTAACCCATTACCAGACAGCAAAATTTCATACTGGTCCAAGTTGAAAGGAATTGCAGACAACATTTAAAAGTAACAAGCAATTTCTTCTTTTTTAACAAATTTTTTTCCCAACTGCTCATCTTGAGAGGTGTCAAAAGGTGTCATTGCATGGGAATGGGTTAAGAAAGTTAAGAAAGTTTAACAAGAGAACAATGTTTTTCCAACTGCTCTTCTTGAGAGGCGTCATTGTGTGGCAATGGGTTAAGAAAGTTGAACAAGAGAACAAAATGCCAATGCCTGATGCCAGAAATGCCATAATTTTTCAACAATTTCTGGGACATTGGACTAAAATTTCCAGCATTTTTTCCAGGACGCATGCCCCCGAGTACCCCTCAAAAATAACAAAAAACCTCCCACACACAGCACGCACATATATGCATACTCACACATGAACAAGATTTTCCTTTTCAGCACTTCAGCAAACCAATCGAAAAAATTGAAATTAAAAGGCTTCAGTGGTTTTAATCATAATTGTAACATACTTTTTCATAAACTACTAATCAAAAGTTCTTTTTTCAAGATCGGTGGTTTTATCTCTTATAGAAAATAATTCTGTCTTAGAGGTTTTCTCTCAACACCATCGTCTGTTGATGGAAAAACACAGCTGACCAAACAAAAATGTCGGGCCTGTCCATTCTTTTTCGATTTTTTGATTCATTGTTTCTTTGTTGAATCTAATTGACAGAACTAACAATAATTGAAAGACGTCTTTTTCATTTATTTGCTATTATAGATCAAATTATCTGCGTTCTACAGATTCCTAATGATTATTTGAATTCTATCAATTTTGTAACTAAGCGTGAATGAAAAACTGTAAGAAAATGACAAACATGTATTAACTTTGTAGGATTTTTATGCATTTTCCAAGCCTGTTTTTAAATGTGTGCTTGTGATAAATTAACCCTTGTCATGCTGAAACCAGAATATTCGGGTTTCAGCAGGAGATGTAGACCAAGATCAGCCTGCACATAAGTGCAGTATGATCTTGGTCTTTACCTCCTTCTTGTAATTTTCCTGCCAGAGTTGTTAATGAAATTGATTTCTAAAAGGAACATTGTTTTTTAAACAACAAGTTCAATCAGTGCTTTCAGCCCTTTGAATTTACAGTAATTTAGTAAAGTACCGTAATTTGTCCATATATTCGGACACAATTAAATAATTATTTTTTTTCATGTCCGAATACATAGATAATTACTCAAGCCAGTGTCCGAATTTATAGATAAATCGTCGTGCGGCCGGGAACAACCATTGCCGATTTTCATGAGTCACTAACTGTTTTGCTCAGACACTGAATTCATTTCAACAGTAAATAAACTAGATATGTGTTACGCATTACGTTCGTAAATTTATTTATTGTTATTTTTTTTTTTTCAGATTGTTTCAAGATACCGGCGAAGACGACGTGAATTTAATCATCAATCACTGGCTAAAAACCTTAATAAACGATTTACTTTTCTAAACTCTTGTTTTTCTTCGTTTTAACGATTGATAGAATTCCACATATCACCGTAAGAATACGACAAGATCGTAACTGCAGCATATTCAGGCAAAATTGTTACGACGTTTCTGTTGTCAAAGTCCGATTTTGAGAGGATGGTAAATTCTTTTTCTGTCATTTATATACAATCATCGTCGGTTGAATTAAAAAAAAAGGATATTAATATGGAGAGCTAAACAAAATCTTCGCATTTTAATTGTTCATGTATTAAAGTCACCAAGAGATAAGAAGTAATTTGTCAGAATAAAATCACGGCATCGGTCAATTACGACAGTTTTTCTCTGATCTGCTTCACATAAATCATCGCGTAATATTCCCCGCAAATTTAAAGTAAATGCGGTGGCCTACCTGTGAGAAAAAATCCTTTTTTTAAATTATATCCGTAATGTTTGAAGAGTAATCAGACAGTCTATTAAACCATGTAAACTTTCTGCATAATGACAAGGGTAAAAATTCGGTCACAAACAATTCTCAAGGGGTACGCGTCTGGCACGTGCCTACTCCGGAAACTCTCCCAAATATAGCTGAACATCTGGAGGCGGCGCCTTTGATCACCTTTCCTCCCTCGTAGTGAAATAAACTGTACCCGAAAACCTTTACTTTATATTTGTGGAACGAGACTTGTTACGTGTGTTTAATTGAACAGTATGAAATTGAATTTTCGGATTATTAAAAGAAGCGGGGATAAAAAAAAGGTAATTTATTTTAATCTACCAATATTATATATCGGATGAGAAGTTAATTATTTTGTGACAAATTCACAAGTAAATTCTCGCATTTTCCGTATTTAGGGAAAACGTCGTAGCTACGACTGATTCTTCTCTTATCATTGCATTTTTTTCAAGATTTGATACGGCCGATCACAATACCCTCGATGAGCTCCGGATACGAGGAAAGTGAAGTAAAATCGAAAGTAGGTTCAGGTCAATTTGACTAATTTCACAGGGTCGCACATGTTAATCGTAGCCATCCTTTTAGATCATGTCCTGTCGGGGATGGAAAATTAGGAAATCAGAGAAAGAAACCAAGCGTGATATTTTAATTGCATCACCTTCACGGTTCGTAGCTTAAGCATAATGAGGTGCGCGCCTATTCTAGGTCACTGTTATAAACAATATACACCTGTTGACACTTAACCCAGACAGTTTGGAGATACTGATGGCCAAGATTCCAAATTACCGATAATGGATGCGGTATTTGTTAACCTGATATTTTATGTTCGTAAATTCGGTGTCCGAATTTATAGATAAATTCCAGACACCATTTGTCCGAAATTAGAGGCACAAAATTAATTATTTCATGAAATAATTAATGGTGTCCGAATTCTTGGAGTGTCCGAATATATGGACAAATTACGGTAATTTATACAGCATGACAAGGGTTAATTTTAGAAAATCACCCGAAAATAGAAGCATATGATGACTAAATTGCATCCCAAAGACCTGAGCATTGATCCCATTGAACCTTCTGTGTTCATAGAACAAACAACATATCACCACTGGACCTTAGAATTACCGTAAATACAACTGAACTAAGCTATGATTACGATAGTTCTGGATCCAAATGACCCTGTACGAGCAGAACAAATGATCGACAACCAAAAAAAGAGTAACTTATAGTTGCCAATGTAAGGTAATCTGGTGTGTGCGAAAAGCGCCAGTAAATGTATAACAGTAAATAATCACCCCATTTTTTGGTATAAGAGAAAGCGAAATCCCCTTTTTGATAATTTTTTTTCAAAATGAGTGATTTACCCAATTTTCTACCCCAGGAGCAGAGACGTTTTTGAACCTAAGTGCATATTCTCTTGTAACATAGTACAAAATTATTTAGTTACGCTACATACCAAATTTAATATGAATATCCTTCATCTTATATATGTATTTCAGAAGGAGAAGACTTTTGAAGTTGCTCCAAATAGGGCATTTTCCCAAATTTTGGACCTCTGGGGCAGGGCCATGTTTTATCACACGGCTATGATATTAGCAAATATGGTAGAGAACCATCTGGTTATGCTATAGAACAAAGATGAATGCCTTCTTCTTTGTAAATTGGGAGGAGAAGACTGTTGAACATGGTACAAACTTTGGACACCCAGGGAAGGTACATTTTTTACCCTACAGGCATAATTCAATCAAAATTGATAGAAAACAACCAGGCTGTGCTAAATTCCAAATATAAATGCCCTCGGTCTTAATCAAAATTTACCACATTAGTCAGTCATAAGCCTTATAAAGACTCCATGTGGGTGACTGATGATTGTCTTATATCAGTAAAGATGCGAAAGTCGTCATTAAACTGGTGATTGGTGTGTGTTAGATGCGACAAATAATTGATAATAAAGTCATTTTTGGCACTTGTTCTGTAGCTTAACCTTACCAATACCCTTTAAGAGAATTTTGCCACCAAAAATGTATGGATTTCTTTTCTCAATATCCCTGGACATTGTTACAGAACTAGGAAAGACTTCTAAAATCCGGCACTTTCCGCATAATCCTGGACGAATGGCATGTCTGCTGATGCTCAGGCTGAGGCTGAGAGCCTGCTATATATGGAATAAAAATTTCTAAGTGGGAAAACTGACATAACTCAGAAAAATGTATTTTAGTTAGTTCCCTTGATAGTATATGTTTCTCTCTTGAAAGTGAAGATAGATTCCAAGTTTAACCTACTAATACACAAAAGAATTGTAGACTGTTCAAAATTGAGAAAAGTTGCAGATGACAAAATTTAGTTGGTGAAATCTATAACTTGCCTGCAGATGACAAAATTTAGTTGGTGAACTCTATAACTTGCCTTGAGGGCAGAAAAATTGTGAATAATGAAGAAATTGCACAATGCTTTTCAAAGCTTTTTTCAAGGGGCATATATAAGAGGGTGGGTCTGAGCAAGGGTTAAAGCTATTTCAGAAGAAATGATAACAGAGATATTACAAAATGCCAACCAGCTACAAGGACTACAAGAATGCTGATAATAATATGATTTAACAAATAAAAAAGCTGAGCTAAATAAAGTATTGCTTACATCTCTCCTCTTCATTATAAGCGGGCACAATAACCGATAGATCCATGCTGGGGGGATCATGTATACTTGGGAATGGAGTCTTTTCATCCTTCAAAGGATCTTCAAAATATTTTTCACTGTCATATCTGCTCAAATTGGGGTACGGTTTGGTAACAAAATATTGGGCTATCATCAACTGAAGAAAGAAAATACATGTGTTGACAAAAATATAATTTAGAAACAAAAGAGAGCTTGAAACAAAGGATGTTTCATAAGCAGTTGACCTTTTCATGCTCTCACTGCATATGCATCAAACCAAAACTAAATGTAATATTTTCTCAAGACTAAGTCACATGATCCATTGCAGGAAGTCGATAAATTATCACTATATAAACCTATATAATTTGGCTATTTTCAATGAGGAAAAATAAAGTTTAAAAATCAAAATTTTGGTTCAAGAAGAGTTTCAACCCATGAAACGTGCAGAACAATTGCAGCGAAAAATATTCATGATATTATCTTGTATTAACCAAACTGAGTTTAAAAACGGCATGGTATCTAGGCCAAAGGAAATTGCATACCTTGAGTTTTGTGAGTTTTTTTATCCTATCCCATTAATTATTTTCAATATAAGTTTTAAATCATTTTTACCCCCTCACCCCCCCCTTCCCCCGCCTCACACACATATGAGAAAAGTAAAAAATAAAGAGTTATAATTTAAAAGTCTGTATAAACACTGATCCATCACTTTAAATAAATTATAATATGCAACAAATTACTATAGGTTATTGATGCCAGAAATCAATGATTTTGTAATATTTACAACTATCGACACTGCACAAAAATACTTGCCTTGTGAATATTTCTGGCACATTGATTGGTTAAATTTGCAAATATGCATTAATTATTGGCACATCAATCATCGCAAAACAGCCCTTCAGTAGGAAATACATATATACCAACAAGTGTCAATAATTCAACACATTTTGGAAGCTACAATAGCATGTACTAAGAAAATGTTGCTTTGATATGCCATAATAATAAGAGGCCAATGTTGATATCCATCTCCTAAAGTCTTCCCCAAAGTGCATATATTTGGTTAAAAAAGAAACATTGTTCAAAATTATAAACTTAAACATTATGAAAAGAAAATAAACAAAGCACGTATACAATATACTTTTTTTTTAAATATTTTGTTTCTGTAGGTATGTCCACAATGTAGATCTCTCTTTCTCTGTCTTTCTCTCAATGTTAAACACGCACTACTGAAATTCACATGATTGTAATAATAGAAGTGTGGAAGAAAAGGGGAAATATTTTCCTGATATAAATGATCCACATTTCGAACAAAAGTGCCATACAGCGAATTAAAAGTATGTATTGAAATGCCAAAATGGGGAGCATTATTTTGACAACAAAGGGAATAGCAGAAATCACATTCATGATGAGGATATTAATAGTGCAAAGGAAGTTATGAAAAGTATTCAGTCATATCACAGCGGCACAAGCACTAGACCATACATTCTTGGTATTTATAACACCAGTACTACCGCTTGATCCTTTGCCTCTAGCTGTTCATCCCACATAGATTTACAACTATCCACTCATTAGAGAGAGACAAAAATCTGAAAGGATATGTGCCAAAGCCAGGGATCAAACCACTGACATTGTGCAATAGGGTAGACAACTTTGTGTGAAAATGGGAAATAGCTTGTTGTAAGCAAATCTTAAAATAAGTGCCAAATAGGGTAGACAAGAAATAGGTTGTCAAGGGACAACATGTCGAGTCTGCTTATTTGTAAAGAGAATGTGGCGCATAGAATGCTTTTTTAAAAACTTTGACCTTGACCTTGGATATATCACAACAAACGTTTCGCATGACACTAGTGCTCATCAAGTAGAACAACTGTGCCAAGTTATTTTCAATTGATTTATTGATTGAATGGGGTTTAACACCACTGTTAACAGTATTTCAGTAATATTGCTGTGGCTGGAGCACCTAACAATGGATTCCTGGTATTTCTCATACCAGTACTACCTTTAAATCCTTTCCTAGTCACCAACTGCTATCCAACTTAGGATTATGATTATCCAGTCATTGGTGAGAGACACATATCTGAAAGGATAAATGCCGCTGCCGGGGATCAAACACATGACATCCCATTATTGAAGATTAGGAGTCTGATGCACTGCTGCCTAAGCTATGACAGCGACTAAGTTATTTTCAAATTCATAAATATAGAAATCATGCTCTGGACAAGATTGTTTCACCTTCAACAGTGACCTTGACCTTGCACGAATCATATGTTACTAGCATTCATCAAGAAGATGCCCCACATTATTTTCAAATCCATCCATAAATGTAGAAGTTATGCTCTGGACAAGATCTATTTTGTTGTTTCACCTACAGCTGTGACCTTGATCTTGGAGGTATCACAACAAACGTTTCACATGACACTAGCACTCATCAAGAAAAACAACTGTGCCTTCATCCATAAATGTAGAAGTCATGCTCCAGACAAGGTCAATTTTGCTGTTTGACCTTCAACAGTGACCTTAAGGAGGTATCACAAGAAACATTTCACATGACACTAGCATTCACCAAGAAGAACAAATGTGCCAAATTATTTTTTAAATCCATCCATAATTGTATAAGTTATGCTCAAGACAAGGTCAATCTTGTTGTTTTACCTTTAACTTTGACCTTGGAGGAGGCACAACAAACGCTTTGCATGACACTAGCACTCATCAAGAAGAACAACTGTGCCAAGTTATTTTCAAATTCATCCTTAAATATAAAACTGTGACCTTGACCTTGAATGTATCACAACGATTTGCATGTGCCAAGTTATTTTCAAATCCATCCATAAATGTAGAAGTTATGCTCGGGACAAAATTACAGAAGGACGCACACACTAACACCGAAATGAAATTATGACAACCATGTCTCAATAGAAGCAAGCAGGCTCAACAAAAGCACTTGTTGAAAAAAGGAGAGATTGCTTGTTACACTTTCACCCATTCATTTAATGATTTTGTTCATACATGTATTTTCAAAATGACACTAAGTCACGGCCATAGTGCACTTGGTAGTGCATCAGCCTCTTAAACATGGGGTTCCAGGTTTGATCCGCTGATATTCTTTCTGACATTTGTCTCTTACCAATAGTTGAGTAATTGTAGTTGGATAAGCAGCTGGAGAATGTAGTGGTTGTCAGCCTCGATATGACCAAAATACTGTTAAAAGTTGCGTTAAACCAATTCAAACAAACAAATCACAATGACCCCCAAAACCCTTTCAATAGATGTAAACACAGATTTGGGTAGCTGCAATATTGTAGTCCTCTTTCAGATAATCTTGCCAACATAATATCAGAAAGTAAGTTTGGGCTGTTTGACCAACTGAATTACAAGCTCTTCTGACTTCAGGCCATATTGGAGAAAGAGAGAGATATGTTATATGAAGTGTGTGTTTATATCTGTCAAGGCTGTTGTTTTGGAAATTTGCAAGCCTACATAAAAGTTTGCAACTTGTAATCTCTCGTATTTGATCGCCTTAAGCTACAAATTTAAGCATGCGCACTATTGCTTTGATAATTTGACTATAAACTAAACTGAAAGTAACATAAATTCAATTTAGAATATTGCAGTATGAATGAATGACGGATTTGTAACAAAACTGTGTAATAAATTACACTATTCTTGTATACCTGGTGCAATGGTTAAAGAGATCTAAATTTAGCCTTCCATAATCAAGTACCTTAGCAATGGAGATCCAAGGATCAATGTTGAACTTGAGGCATTTGTACAACACTTGAATATCAAGTCATTTCCCATCTATCTACCAAAACTTCAAATTGTGTCTGTAATAAAGGGCTTTTGCTGCTAATCGCAAATGTCGCAAAATGCCAAAATTAAAGCTAAGTGGCGACAAAAAATCAAATCTGGCCAAAAAGTTGGTGATAAAAATAAGTTTGTGGAAGCAATATTGGTTTTCAAATAAAGTACCACCCGTGAACCAAAAGTTTTTATCTGACTGCAATGAAGGCAGATTATCGTAGTCTAGGTGTATTAACTGTGATAATTGTATCGAATTTCGATTAACATCAGAGTCAGTCAATAAACAAAGTGTGGCAAAGACTTATCCAATGAATGACCTACGATACAGGTGACAGTTTCTGACCATGATTGAAGACTTCTTATATGACAGGGTACATTACATAAATTAAAACAAGAAAATCTTACTTCAGGTCTACAATAAATCCAGAATACAAGTCCGACAAAAAAATTGTAAATTGACTAAAATATACAAATGACTGATTCTCGTGCACAAATCCGAGTCTAAATTCTACTCAATTGTACAAAGCGGGCAAACCCTCTCAATGCTGTCTCTTTTATGAACGTCACAACCCAACATTTTTATGACATCAGCTGTGTTTTTGCATCAACTGAGGAATATTTTAGCGTAACTTGTTGAAAGAAAAAATGTGTGCTTTGATCTACCTTAAAAGTAAATCACTGGTCTTAAAAAAACACTTTGATAAAAACTGTAGGAAAAGAAATTTACAACAAAAACTGACGTCATTTGATCTCCATTTCACTTTATAAAAAAGATCAATTTGATGATTGATAGGGTTCAGAACAGTTAAAGACAAACTTGTTTGCAAGTCTCTGTGGGAGGGTGGGATACTGGGGATGGTATACGAATTTTTAGTGAAATATCCAAAAATTGCTTTGAAAAATTATGGCTTATTGGAGTGAATTCAAATGAACAATATAGATTACACATTAAGTTATTAAGGTTTTTTTTTGTGTGTTTGTGTGTTTTGGATCTTTGTGTTTTTTTTTTTCGTCTATAGTGTCCTAGCTCAGCGGATTTCAATGGCATGAAACTCAGCAAAAAAAATTGGCTTCTTGGCGACATTTTTTGCTCCAGTTTTTTCAGTTTGGCAAAAGTGATGGCAAAAAGAATCAAAGGGCTAAAAGTCCTGAGCGCGGTTTTGCTGGTTTATCAGTAGTCGCGCTCAACAATGCAAGTATGTTTCATAAATATGAGTAAGTAAATCGTACACCTAAGAAGGAGGAGCAGCTGGAGGCTCGATAAGGGTGTAGCGGTAGAACTGGTGTGTGAACTACCAGGAATCCATGGTTAGGAGCTCCAGCTGCCCCAATATAACTGAAATACTATTAAAAGTTGCGTTAAACCCTATTCAATCAATCATGACCCCTCACTGTTTACCGAAACCGCTATTTTGATTTAATCACAACGTTTTCTTCTTAAGTGCGAGAAAATATGTGGTTTTGTGGTAAAAGGTTAAATGATAAAAGGTAAAGAAATCAAAGCTAACATTCAATTGTTTTTTCCTTGAGCATATTATTATCACAATTGAAGTACTACATATCCGTTTCAAAGATTTGGTCGAATTCGAGAGGTAAAAGGTGTTTTATTCGATGGGGTTAAATAGGCGCTTAAATCGCGACTATAACAGGGTTGTAACTTGTTACATACACTGTGAATACGGGGTGTAATTTTGCTCAGCCCTGCTAGATCAAAACACTAACAGATAGTTTACATGTATTTGCTAACTCCACTAACCACTGACCTAGATTCTATCTTGAAACGCGAGGAAATTATTTCTCTCATTTTGTCAATTCATTAGAGAATTTACCATGGATATATTAAATCAAAGTTTAAAACCATTTTCCTGGATATTCATGACTAAAAGGGGGCTGTTGGCATTCAACAAGTAAGATATTTTCTTCATCAGCAATGAAAAAAGATGGAGGCATTCACACAGATTTTCACTTCAAGTTTATGAGCATGCATGGAAATGAGCGGAAATGAGTGAGAACTTGTTTCCGGCTGATTGATATGAAATACCGGTTTTTCCTATAAAAAACGCTAAAAATCGACCCAGGGAAGGCCCTGCTATATGACAACAGCATTGCAAGAAGAACAAAAACATGATACTCAAAGTATTTGTATGGAATGAAAAAAGTAGTGAAAATGACTACTTGATTTAATAAATTGTATGAGGCTTTTGCACTTGTCAATCTTATCATTTTCTTAACCCTTTCCCGTACAAATACAGGATTTTACGTAACTTTGATTTTATACTTTAGAAAACATTGTGGATAAAGAAGAAATTGCTTGTAACAATTTTTCAACAATTTTTTCTATCACATAGGATGGTTTCATTTCAAATTGCTTCAAGTTTTTAATGTCGTCTGCAACCTCTTTCAATTGTGACCAGTCTAAATTGTCAAAAAACAGGAAAGGGTTAAACAGAGAGAAACCAAATATATCTAAAACCACAATATTTTTCACTCAAAATTGGTGTTTGAACTACATGTATTTTTGAATCTACACCACATCAGGAGCTGCCGTCTAACACAGTCGGTAGCACGTCAGACTCCTAATCTTGAATAATGGGATGTCGTGGGTTCAATCCCTAGAGGCAGCACATATTCTTTCCGACATTTGTCTGTCACTAATGGGTGGATAATCGTAAACCTAAGTGGGATAGCAGCTGAAGGCTAGGATTAGGAAAGGATGTAGTGGTAGTACTGGTGTGAGAAATACCAGGAAACCATTGTTAGGTGCTCCAGCCGCAGCGATATGACTGGAATACTGTTAAAATAGGGCCATTGCAAATCGTAGCAAAAGAATATTCTTCTACTTTAACAAATTGTTAGAATTTCATTTCAATGGTAATATATAAGCATTTTGGATATTACTGAGTACACCGGTAATCAGTACAGACCGGTAATAGGGTAACAGACCATATACTCTTCTTTTCGACACTATACACTTACAAGACTACATAAAAAGATTGCAATAGTTAAAAAAGCAATCGCCAACGACGTAAGAGTTATTTCCATCACTTTTTAGGGTCGATTTACTGTAATCAAGAGTTTACAAGATTTAGCGCAACACCCGGAAACTTGCCACGAATACCATTCTTGCCGAAACATTGCGATATCTTTTATATTCCGTCCACATAATTTTTGTACTAAAAATTATCATCAAAATGATATAAAATCATATAATATATTACATAATAATCGATCATTTCTAATTCAAATAAGTGAGGAATGGAAAACATATGTATAAAAATATTTTTTGTGTTTAGTGGCTGGACTAAATTATTGGTACTAAAATATTTCGGACTGAAGTTGATCTTGAAACTTTGAAAAGTTACTTCCCTTGTTTTCAAAATACGCCCTTTACCATTGGCGGTAATTTAAAGAAAATATTTTAGTTTGTCTTTTCACACTTTTCAAGCAATATCGTGTACACATGTATTTTTGACAAGTCGTTAAGATTTCGATATTTTTTTATCAATACATGACAAGCAATTGAGCATTCCCTATACCCTGTCAATGATTTTCATATGGAATTTTCGTCAAAATTGTTCTGCCCAAAATACAACGGTCACCCAAATACAAGGTTTTCAAGCCTTTTATATTATCTTGGACATTGTTTTTATGATAGCTTTTCTTCAACATCACCTCCTTGAGAGGTTAAACCTATTTTTACTAGAACAAAATAATATTACATAATCTTTATTAATTTTATATGCACATAACCCTTCTCACTGCTATAATGTTAATTATTAATTTCGTTAATATCAAATGAATAGTTTTACCGATGAATTTTCTCAATTCAAGTGTAACACAAGTCACAGGAATATTGCAATCGTCTACAGAAAAAAAAGCATGTTTGGTTGCATATTATTGCACAATCAGTAGTTTCCCTTTATGCATGTCGGAAAAATTGAATCCTGTAGCTCAAGCAAATGAAAGCATATTTTCGGTTTAAATCATTCAAATTCACTATTTTCAGCTGGCCTGTCTCAACTTTTTCGAATCAGACGGTTTTCAGTCAAAATCCATAATTTAGATTTTGGTGAAATTTCAATTAAAAATAAGTTATTTTTCGAGAAAAAAAAAATCACATTTTTGTGAATTTTCCTGTATCAAATTGTCTTGTTTCACAAAAGATAGCTTAATTTCATTGTGTCATTGAACATTTATGCTAAATTCACTTTGATAGAAAATTTTATTTTGATCAGTACCAGTTTTCAAAAGATAAGCCTTTCCTTAACCCTGGTGATTAAAAAATGTTTTATTTGTTTCCAAAACTAGCTCTTAAAATCCGTTTAAACCTTTCAGGTTTGTACTTACTGCGCATATGGCGAGCTAGAGCGTCTTGGCAAATCATCAGTTTTCTTTCAAAATACGTCATTAAATGAAATCTTACATCATTTCAAAGATCTTATACAAATTTAACCCTTAACACCCAAAGACTTTCATTTTTTAAAAAATTTAATTTTTAGTCCGACACCATTTATGAAAGTATTTGCTTTAAAATGGCATCAAATCATAGTGAACTGTAATCTGCACCACTGTTGATAAATATATTCAGGGAAAAAGACTAACAGGGGCAAAGTCGCCCATGGCCCCTAACTTTTGGGCTGGGCCCCTGAATATTTGGAGAAAATGCCCATACCCATAAAGTTAAATATTGAATATTTGGCAGCTGGGCCCCTAAGTTGAAAGTGTCAGTCTTTTCCCCTGATATTGAGTTCAGCTTCTTTGCTCTGGGAATATAACCCTTTTCTTTCCCTTACTCTTGTTAAGCCAAATGAACCCTCTTTTTCGGTACATCGTACATGATAAACAGCATTCGAAAACCAATCGGTAAGTCTTCACCGTTTTATCGTTATTCTGCGTGAATAGGCTATTTCTTTTTTAATATTAAGAAAATATGTACCTAAATCAATATTCCAGTTGAAACTTTCTGGTAAAAAACACTAAAATACACTGCAGCTCCACTGCGCTGTTGGTGGGGTCCAAGAAATGAAACAGCGGTAGAAGTGGAGTTGTAATGCTATAACGCTGCCCCCCCCCCCCGCCCCCCGCCCTATTAACTTGACCTTCGGATCCAAAAACTCGGTAAAATCGTGATAACACTACCACATTGACTTAAATGTAACAAGTTTAATTTCATAGATGTTACTAATCGGGAAATGAAAAACAACAACTAGTTACGAGATTTTAGCAGAAACCGATGGAATTCGGCAAATTGAAAATTATTAGAATCTACCCTTACCTTCAGGGTCTACCGGAACTTAATAATCCTTAAATTTCTACAGGTCTACAAATTATTTTTCTCTTTCGGTCCCCAAATAATAAAAAGCTAGAATTTTCACCCGAAACATGTTTTATTATCATTGATACTCGTTGGCATTTTCATCTAATTAAATTAAGTTGTACATCAACGGAAATGTTTCCTAGGAAAGGGATAAAATCTAAGTGTCCCGCATAATCGACATCTCCTTGAAGACCGATGAGTTGTTGAACACCTGTGGTTACTGACGCGTTGAGAAAATGCACGTGGATCGACCTTCGAACCTTTTTGACGGTAATTGACTTGGTCAGATTTCATTACCGTCGTTTAAAATAGGGTAACAATAAATAAACAAAGAACTCTATCTGAACCATGTCATTTACGAAATCGGTGTTTTACACCGACCAGCTGCACCTGTACAAAAATGGATTAAACTTTGTAGCGGGTAGCTTTTAATTGTGACAATGAAGATTATTTTAAACGAAAAAAATCCGAGACGGCGGAATGTCTAGTTTCACTTTCGACTATTGCCAAGACCGACGAATCATTAAACGTGTGGGCCTACCTGCTGTTAGAAAAAATACCGGTTTTTGTTCAATGAAATCAGTAATGATGGTAAGTTCAGGCAGTTGTTTCTCTAATGACAAAGGTAAAATTTCAGTCACCAAGAAGTCTCACGAGGTACGCGTCTGGCACGTGTCAACTCCGGAAACTCTCCCATAAATAGCTGAACATCTGGCGGCGGTGCCTTTGATCACCTTTCCTCCCTCTTAATAAAATAAACTGTACCCGAAAAACCTTTACTTCATATTTGTCAACAAGCTTTTAGTGGTGTGTTTGATCAAACAGAATTGGATTAAATTTCTGGATTATGGAAAGCAATGCGGAAAATTAGGGTATTTTAATTTAATCTACCAATATTATCTATCCCGTATCGTATGAGAAGCTTATGATTTTGTGACATATACAAATAAATTTCACGCATTTTCCGTATTCAACTGCAACTACGACTGATTGGTTTCAGAGCATATTTTCGCGATTTTATCTTAATTTGTTACAACCAAAGTCACTATCCTCTATGAGCTCTGGATAAGTGAAATCAAAAGTAGGCTAAAGTCAATTTGTCTAATTTCAAGATCACGCAATAACTGCAGACGGGGACTGAAGAGAATTAAAATCGCCGAGAGAGAAACAAAGTGTGTTATTTCAATCGAATCATCTTCAAGGTTATAAGCTGAAGGATACCGAGGTGCGTGCCTACTCTCTATTGATTTAAAATTATCAATGACTTAAGGCATTAATCACCTCAATGTCAAACGATTTGACCAAACTATGGACCCGAATTATAAATTGAAACACTACGCGTGTAATCAATCAAACAAAGCAATCATCTCTAATCTAATGCTTTAATCGCCACGACCGTCAACTGTTAGGTGTGAAAAACTTACCTGGCTATAGGTAATTATCGATTTTTATGTGCAACCCTTCATCTTTGAGTTGACCGAATATTGGATGAAAATTCGCGGTTAAATCAGCGTCAACGTCGTATCTCATCATCAGCAACCCAAAATGACCCCCCCCCCCCCCGAAATTTCGGGAGCCAAGCTGACCCCATTTTATAATGGAGTCAGCGCTGTACCGGGTAGCGTAATAGAGGAGTTGCAGTGATCAGGTATTAGGCTGTTTTTCTATATTGGTTTAAGATCATATTCTGACGAATTGTCCCTTTTTCATTGACATATTATTGAAAATATCATTTCACTTCACTTGTTTGTACGCATGGCCTGGATTGAATGTCGGCACTTGATATAACATCTTGACAGAGGTCATTAAGTGTAACGACAATATATGTATATTACTGCTCTACATTTAGGTCTAAGGGAAGTAAATCATTTTTCATAGACGACCATTATAACATATTGGCGTATAGCTAAGTCCAAGACTTTGCGAGAATGACCAAACCTACTTTAAATTAAAGAAAATTCATTCATACATCCTAAAAAATAAATTTCAGTATGGCATGACCCTTTTCTCTATGACTTTTGACCCCATTTTTGAGATGACCCTCCCTGTACTGCTGATTCTACGGGCATTTCAAAAAATGTACCCACTTTTAAAACCGGCTATTAAATTGCCAAAATGGTTCAAAACCTTTACTTTTTGGTTTGTATTTTTTCAACCGAACATGAAAGGTCTTGAAAAAAATCTTTGATTTTGAATTCCAATATTATTGTCCAATCAGAGGCAACCTTGATCTCGTGTTGATATGAACAGGAGTTTCCCTATACTTGCCTGACCCCTATACTTGCCTGACAGATGATGGGAAAATGATTTAATTCCCTTAGGCAAAATGATAAAATATGACTGAACTAAATTGGAAAGACCCAGGTTCCTATCTCAAAGGTCAAGATCACAATCTTGGGTCAAAGGGGCGTCCAGAATGGTTAAATTGCGTCCGGAATGGTTAAATTGTATTTGCTCTTTTATTATTCAATTGATTGCTTCAATATTTGGACAGATGCTTAATTGGGTGGACCACGTTACTCGACCTTGACCCAGTGACCTTGACTTTTGGCGTACTTTTGACCTCAGAAAAATCCGTCTATAATGCATTTCTCGATTTCATTCTGTATTTATAGAAATTATTATATGTATTAAAATTTCATTTATTAAAAACCTAGATGTATAGATCACAAATGCATGTGGTTGTGTTTACAAAACAAATCAAAGTGCCACATGCTTGACACTGTCCTTTGGGGGCATTTGTCACATGACTGTGACCAGCTCCTGTTATCTATGTTTCTATTGAAATTAAAAAAAATAAAATGATATATTAAACTTCTGTCCTATTTTATTCAAATTTTGAAGAAAAAAATAATTGTGTATTGTTAGCATTTGCAATCACAAAGACAGTCTGCATATTCGAAAGGGTAATAGAACAAGGTCATAATTTGGTCATAAAAAATATAAAGTTTTCACCAATAATAATAATAATAATAACGTCTTTATTTATAGAGGCTACACATTTGGTTTCCCAATCTTCCATGTGGGCCTCATCAAAAATAGTTAATTACAAAACATTTACAATGAACATGAACATAGAATATATACAAGAGAAAGCAAACAAAAGAGCATATATACAATGTATGTAAACTTCATTTTTTTTACAAATTGAAACATCAACATTATAGGTTTATTACACATAGAGCATGCCTTTCAGGAATAGATGAAAGAATTTGAAAATGCTGAATGAAAGGAAAAATGTGTCCTCTTTCTTTACATACAATGATTTCCCTTTCTTTCGATTTTGCTAAATCTAGCCTTTTCTGTAGTAAAAGTTTGACAAATTTGAGAAATCACATGTAGGATTCCCACACACTAAAACAACTACAAATTAATGAGAAGAAATTCAACATCAATCAAGAACTTCTATTATTCTATAATCAAAACTTAGGAGAGTTATATCAATTACTGCACAGTCCAACAATTTTATGCTTTCAAGAAAATTTTAAACATTGTGGGAAAAGGAGAAACTACCTTTAACAGGTAATTACAATTTTTCTCACATTTTCTACCCCATTTGGCAATTATTTCTCAATCGATACTTGTTTCAAATTTCCATCAGCAAATTCTGTCAGTTTTGACAAGAATAAATATTGTCACCTGGTAATGGAATAATCAATGTGAAGATTTGAATAATATAGGTTTAAACAATGTAAGATTTTGATAAAAATCTGTCTTAAACAGAAACAACAGTTAATTTAAAAATCCCTTCAAATAAAAGCAATGATCATAACAAATTTGTTTCCACTGATAAACTAAATTATTATATTTATACATTTGCTGTTAAACCATCTGGAAACTTCCACTGTAAATAATTTGATTTGAATCTTTTAATACTATCTAGGTTTCTGACAGAAACAGGTATTTCATTCCAAATTTTGGGACCTGAATAGTTAAATGTCTTGCGAAATATCTCGACCCTTGGTTTTGGCACTTGTAAATGATTATTTTCTGAGGATCTAAGGTTAATATTATGAGAAGCTGATGCCATAGTAGTGCATTTTGTTTGAATATACTTAGGAGCCATATTAAGCCTTGTCGCTTTAAACATAAGGATTGCCTTTTTGTACTCAACCCTATCACTGAATTTCATCCATCCTAGCTTTTTGAATAAGGATTCTGAAGGTGCATCAAATGCTTCATCAAGAATAATTCTAGCAGCACGTTTTTGAAATTTCAAGACATCATTTAGTAGGTCTTTATTACAATTTCCCCAGACTATGCTGCAGTAATCCAAATGTGGTAATATATAGGCATTGAAATAAAGTTTGCGACTATCCAGATTAAGAAACTTTTTAATTCTTAATAAAAGATAAAGCAATGAATTACATTTACTTAACATACTTTGGACTTGTATTTTCCAGTTTAACACACTATCTACATGGATCCCAAGCAGTTTTTCTGTATCTGTATACTCAATGATTTTACCATTTAGCTCTATTTGCAAACTGGGGCTATTTTTTATTTTTGATAAAGTATGTTTAGAAGATGAAATATACATGGCTTTTGTCTTTTCTATGCTAGGTATCATTGCATTTAAATCACACCATTTTTGGACGACCCTTAATTCACATTGAAGTGTATGATGAACCTCATTAACAGTATTTCCCACTGCTGTTATTGATGTGTCATCAGCAAACATATTTGTTGTAGCAGATTGAAGATGAAGTGAAAGATCATTCATGTATATAATAAAAAGTAAAGGTCCAAGAATAGAGCCTTGAGGTACACCAGCTGATATGCTCTTAGCCTCTGAAAATTTACCTGATATACTTACTTTCTGTAACCTGTCTGTTAGATATGACCTAAACCAGGACAGAGTATGTAGGGACAAGTTGTAACATTTGAGTTTTTGAAGAAGTATTTCATGATTTACCATGTCAAATGCCTTGGCTAAATCAAGAAATACAGTGCCAACAAGTTTGTTGTCATTAATTGCAGAAATCCAGTCATCAACAATTGACGTAAGTGCCGTTTCACATGAATGATTAGATCTAAATCCTGATTGGTTCGAATGCAACAGATTATTTGATTCAAAATATTGTTTCAAATTATTTGAGACATGTTTCTCAATTATTTTAGAAAGGACAGGCAGAATTGAGATTGGTCTGTAATTGTTTTTATCCTGTTTAGAGCCTTTCTTGTGTATTGGTGTGACTTTTGCCAGTTTGAGCTGTTTGAGAAATTTGCCCTTTGTTATGCTTAAGTTAAAGACATGTACTAGAGGTTTAGAAATAACATTAGAACTTATTTTAAGAAATCTAGGACTGAGTCCATCCAGACCAGTAGATTTAGAGACATCAAGAGATTCTAGTTGCTCCTTAACATCTTTTTCTGTCATATGAGGTATAACAAAATACTCTTCTTTTGTAATCAAGTTATTTACATGTTCCCGAATAATGCATTTACAATTTTCATCTAGATCTTCAATAAAAGGTGCATTATTATATACACTTGTAAAAAAGGAGTTAAAGTAGTCTGCTATGATTTTTGGATCTGTAATTAAAGATTCATTTGCATTAATTGAAGGACTTTGAAAAAATGTTCTTTTTCCAGATAACTCTTTCAGACTGTTCCAAAGTTTTTTTGGATTTCTTTTGTTATTGTTTATTGTTTCACAGTAGAACATCTTTTTTGCTTCTGAGATACGCAATTTGACTTCTTGTCTCCAGTATTTGTACTTTATATTATCATTTCTTTGTTTGGCTTCATTTCGCATGCGAATAGCATTTAAGATGTTTTCGCAAAACCAGTCTGGCTGGTATAAATGTTTGACTCTTTTCTGTTTAATTGGTGCATGTGAGTCTAAGACTTCTAAAAACATTTTGGTAAAAGTATCAAGGGCATCATCTGGGTCATCAAAGATATCAAGCACAGACCAAGGCTGCTTTTCTAAGTCAGAAATGAAATTATTTGCATTAAAATTCTTTAAATTCCTGTATGTAATGCTTGTATGCACCAGTCCTTTCTTATCTTTGATGTTTGATATTCGTGAAAATTGAATAGGATAATGGTCACTAATTGACAGAAATGGTACTGTTACATCTTTTATTTTTTGTGGATGATTTGAATAAACATGATCTATAATTGATGAAGAATTTGAAGTAACCCTGGTGGGTGTATTAATTAACTGTTGTAGACCAAAAGTATCAATAATTTTATTCCATGAAGTATTGTTTGTTGCACAATTATTGAAACTATAGTTAAAATCTCCAAATACTATGGTTTCTTTGTCTTCATTATATAGTTTTTCAAAAATAACTTCTAAATGAGTATTCCATATTTGCAATGAAGAAGGGGGTCTATAAATATACCCAATGACAAATGGTTTTTGATTCTGTTGTTTAACTTCAATCCATATTCCCTCAATGTTTTCATGGTGAAGATCTGTTCTTTGGTTGCAGGGTAGATTATTCCTTACATATAAGAGAACCCCTCCACCATTTGATGGTCTGTCACGACGAAACATTTGAAATCCTTGTAGTTCAAATTCGCTATTGCTAAATTTATCGTTTAGGAATGTTTCACCGAGTCCGAGAAAATCAATCTGATTGTTTTCATGTATAAGATTCCTTATTTCATCAAATTTTGGGTATAAGTAATGAACATTTAGATGCATGAAATTAAGCTCTTGTCTAATATTACTAGCTATATTTTTGGTAGTATTCTTGTGCTTTGATTTTTTCTTTTTTCTATTATTAGTATTGGATTTAGTATTCAAAAAATAGGTGTTAGAATGTTGGTTTGATATACTTTTATCAGTGTTGTTTACCAAATTGTTAAGGGATTGATCTTTATTCAAAAATAAATGTGATTTATCAATATAATTAAACATGTTTTCTTGTGACCCTGTTGAGATGAGATAATGGTCAGACATAGAAAGATATTCATTTAAACATTTGCATTCAAAATAATTACATTCTGGGCATAAGCAAGAAAGTATTTGGAAGCTATTATGTTCATTATAGGTGGCATTGTCTTCTTGGCCAGAACTTCAATAATATAGATGGCACATTTTTTTCTTATGACCGTCTCTATGACATTGTAGACATTTAACAGGTTTTCCATAAAAGCACTTTTCAGTTAAATGGTTCACTTCTCCACAATACCTACAGTACTGTTGTCCTTTGTTTATAAGAATACTGACTTTATAATCCATGTTATATAAGAGGGATAATGTTCCTGCATTGTTTAGGTGAATTTCATCATTTTGAAATAAGGCTCGATTTACAACTAATTGGTCCTTATCACTTTGACTTTTGTAGCTATGCAAATGGGTTGGAGTCTCATAGAAAAATCTATTTTGGCTAATAAATCTGATATTATGATATTCACAGAGATTTACAAGTCTATTGTTCATTTCTGTTGGATCCACATCAACACGGGGTAGTATGGCTGATACGTATATATTGCATTCTGGATTAACCTTATCCCGGAGATCAAACAGAAGTCTATCATATTTGGCCTCTGTAGATTGAAGACTATGGCCACTGCTGAGATCATTCCCCCCTATTTGAAGAATAATGTTATTGTAAGACTCAAGTCCATTCTATTCAGAACATAATTCAGGTATCCAATTTTCGCACCCCTGTGAGTTCTTACATGGCAGTTTCTTAGGCTTCTGGATTTTATCCCTTTAAGTATGGAAGAGCCTATAATCAATGTTTTGGCTCCCTTTTTGGCTTCCTGATTTGATGGATTAGGTTCTTCAATGATTGATGTAATGGTTTGACTTTCTTCAGTTGGTAGTGGTATATCGCTGACATTTTCTAATGAGTATGATTCTAAAATGTCAGGTAGGACTTTACCATCCTCTATGAGTTCCCTATCAGTTTGGGTGTGTTTACTTTCTACCAATGGCAACACTGTATTCCCAGAATCAATATCATACACATCCGTTTGTGTAGACACACTAGCTTTTGTAGGTTGTTTGTTTGATAAGGACAAATTAATTTGGAGTACATGTTTCTCTAGCATGGCCATTCTTTCTTTAAGGGCTTCAATCTCATTTCTAGCAGAAGTATTCATTACTGAGCAGTTGATATTGGATAGTTCAGATGTAATAGAGTCTTGTAGAGCACTTTTTTCTTGATTTTCAAAGAGTGGTGAAAATAAATTTGAATGTTCAACGAAATTTTGGTGATCAAAAAAGTCTTTGGAAAAACTTGGTAATGGTGTTGAGGCTCTGGGCTGAGAGTCTATCACTTTCACATCTGTTTGGTGGTAATCATTTTCGGATATACTGGTATCTAAGAAACTTTGTACCCATGACATATGATTAATTCCTTGTACATGAAGTGTATTTGTGGAAAGATACAGAGTAATTGTATGATTTGACACTTTATATATTAAACCATTTTGGAAATCTCCTCTCATGAAAGTTGAATTTGTATTTAGAAATATCTTGACTGCTTGTACTACGCTAGGTTGTAAAATAAGTGTGCAACTCCCCTGGTTTTGCTGTACAGTGACATGGTCAGAAAAAGATGGATTGGGTTGGTCTAGTTCCAAGGAAGTCTTTGGGAATTCATTAAGATTGGCATTTTGATTGTTGACTTCAGAATCAATATTTATATCTTGGGATGTGAAGCCAGAAAATGATGATTTTTCACTCCCAAGGAATATAGATGCCAGATATTGAAAAGAGTTTGATGCCATTTTGATTCTTAAACAACCAAGTACCAGTAAACTCTTCTTGTCATTATAAAAGAAACATTTTCAGGTAAACATCATAATGGGGAGATTATACTGATTGTTGACACTTCTTCTTCAAATATATGTTAAAACCCTTTAAATCTGTTTAGTCCTTATTGTACTTTAAAAGGCACCATTAGTGAAGGATTATGATGTAATTTCCCAAGCTAATGTTTATTTGTTCAAGTACTGAAGGATAAGCCTGAATATCTATATATTTTATTTTGTATATTTCATTTATTTCACTAAATAACTTAAATTAACTCCAAAATTAATTCTGGAAACACTGAAATAAATCCATTTTCTAATTGCAAATTTTCTCCTGTTTAAGCACATATAATTTTTAAGTTATTAAAAGTTGTGTAACTGTTTTTAATTAACTGAAATGTCAGAGCACAAAAAACACATCTTATCTGTCCAGAGTCAATGTAACGAAAAATGTGTCTATTACACCATTATTTAAGAACCCTTTAGATGTATGAGTGAATCATGAATGAAATATTTTTGCTGAAATGTGCTCGTGCTACTCAATCAAAATACAGTAAAACCTCGGTAGTTCGTAGCGCAAGGGACCGGGGAAATTTATACGAATTAAGCGTAGTACGAACAAAACGGAGGGCAAGAGGTCGGCTGTTTGAGATGGTCTTGTTCTGTCCCCCATTTAGGAATTGATTCTGAATTGGTTATTTCTCTAAACAATACCCGCAGATATTCATTGAAGAAAACATAAATTTAAAATTACTCATCTTGTATTTTCTATGCTTTTATGTCTGTGTTAATTTTCGGCATTTTTTTAAACTCAGTGCTTGTATCAAATAGTAGACTACATCAGAGTGATTTCCTTTTACAATAAATTGGATCAAATCACTCTGAGTATTCTATTATCAAATCGTAAAATTAAGGACCGACGATTGTGAAGAATACAACCGCAAAAATAAAAATAAAAAATAAAGTGGTTAGAATTTCTAAATGACCAATAACACTGATACTAATCGGGGGTGTCAATTTAAAGTAAATTTTCGCCGATAATTACGGGAATCTTTATTCGATTAATTACCCACCTTACAACCAAACAGCCCCTTTTAACTAAAGGTACATGGTAACACATAATTTGTCATATAGATCAGCAGATGTGAATCAAGGTAAGTGGTGATTGGTGACAATTAGTTTATCACAGCTACGAATTAAACATTAGAGTTTCTGCTATAATCATACTTTCGGGACTTGAAATGGCCTACGAACAACGAACCACTGACGTTCGAATTAGACAGAGTTTTCTAACAAAGCTAAAGTAGGAAAAAGATCGGGACCGCGTAAAGTATACGAACGAACACATACCTACGAACCAGTGACGTTCGAATTAACGAGGTTCTACTGTATTATATACAGACAAAACATGACAGTTGGTTACAACTTGAGGGTTACCTTACAGGGATTTCAAAGACGATGGGGAGATGCCTGTAGTAAATATATAGCAACGATGTGTTATCAATATTGGCAAGTAGTGCCCAATAGAATATGTGTATATAAGCGACGATGTTTTGAAACTGTGTCTGTCTGTCTTTAATATTTTATGTGTAGTGTAAGTTATCCCTGAGAAAAAGGATTTCTTTGGGAGAATGAATTTTAAAACTAGAGAAATGGGGCTTGGTTCTTTTGAGGTAAATATTACGAAACGAATACAAATGACATTGATTAGTTGGCTCTATCTGTAAAGGATCCTTTTTTGATATTCAGTGGGGTGTTCCTGGTAGTATATCGTACCACAACCGCCAAGATGATACAGGTGCTGACTCAACTTAAAGTATTAAATGTATTTTTCAGCACTTGGTTCTTATCTAGGTTTCAGAAACATCAATACCTCCCTTTAAGAAATTGAAAAATGGGTGATTCGGTTCAACATAGTACTGCAGGAGAATTAAGTAATGTTGAAGGAAAAGAAGTTAAATTTGAACATTTCTTATAATACAAGGATTATTTACTGTAACGTAAGACCACATATTGAAATGTAAATTTCCAAAATTCAAGTGTCTGAATGATCATGATCATGGTATGGTATAAAGATGTAATATCAGCAGATTTTGGAAAAAATCTTAACTGTCAAAATCCCCCTGGGTACTTCCCAGGATTATTCCGATATTCTCTGTTATTCATCGATACCAGTTTTGAGACTTTGAGCTATTAGCTAACATTTATTTTGTACCATAAATTGGTCAGCTTGTACCATGTTGTGGTAATTTCATACCATATTGGGTTTATTCAGTAGCATCAGTAAGATTATTAGAATAATTAGTGATCTGCCAAGGCTGTATTTTTGTATCATTGTCCCACAAAAATCATACAAGTCCCCAGTTGTTTAAGACCACAGAGACAAGGTTCTCTTTGTTCCAAGGTCCAGGTTGCTAGATTGTTTGTGTGATCTTAAAATTTTGTAAAAATGTCCCCACTTTTTTTACCGTAGGGACATTGTCCCCTAGATTCCAAAATCTCGGCAGATCACTGGATTAACAGATTTTTTCATGTGTTATGACTGAAATTTCAAATTTAAACGGGAAAAACGAAACAAAATATAAGTATAATAATTTTATGGCATAAATTCATAATCACATAATCCACTGTTTTGGTACCACAATTTTATTCCTTATACATGAAATATCAGAATATGGGATTAAAGATTACAATCAAGAAAAAGGGAGACATCATTTGTGGAAAGTTATTTTACAATTCATGGTATTAGAATTCGGGCCACAGAGACATCATCAGAGAAATAAGACAAATCATTGAAAATATACAACAAAAAGGAATAACAATTGACATTGCATGAACCCCGGGACACAAAAATATCTCAGGAAATGAAATAGCTGACAAACTAGCAAAGGAAGCAGCAATAGAAGTAGAAGACCAACCTGAGTGTATACACTCTATAAACCTACAAGAAATCAAAGAAGCAATAAAAAAGACTCAGTTTTCAAAATGGCAAGATGGAACTATACTGAAGTTGTCAGATACTACCTCATACTTACCTTTAGTCATTTCCGAAAAATAAATAGACCAGTCCAACAAAGCAAGCTTTTCCAAAAACTTTCAACTACAGACCGGATATACACTACTCAATGACCATATATGTGATATCTCCCGACCTCGTCGTATTCTCCCGATATTTCATTTGCCCTTACGATTGACCGATCCAAAATTTAATTCTCCCAATCTCCAGAAGAAAAAAGTCAGAGTCTAGATTTCAGCATTTGTCAGCAAGGAATAGTTGTCGGGCAAAGGGTAGTCTCGTTGGAATATTTTTGATTGCCTACTTGCTGTATTGTATATATACCCATCAGAGTGTACTCAGTTGTATGGTATTATAGATTTTCTCCCTAGAATACCTGTACACCTTTTTTGTTTAGTAGTAAGTTTGGTAGTTTAACCCGAATGCGCTTGCATGACCTCTAATTCAAATACAAATTTATACACCACATCGTTCGAAATAGCAAAATTGGATGATATTACCACAGTTCCTTCATGTACTCGGTTCAATAAATTATTATACCAATGGTTCATGTCATTCTTCTTTCATGTGATCTGACTAAATAATATAATTTTGTATCCTAAACTTCAAACAACATTGCTTTTGGCTGAGTCCAACAAAAGAAATCCCCATTGTTTTGAATTAGTTATTCCTTTGGGCATATGTATTCCATTCATGCTTTTTGACGTCTTGAGAAACCAGAACATCAGCTAAGGCTTTTTAAGGAAAACGGTAACCTTTGCAAATATCTATCTTTATTAATCCAAATATATGCACTTTCAAATTTAAATGACATGATTTTTTTCAAACACTTGCACATAAGTGTTCAAGATTCAATTAAAGTGTTTTTAAGAATTAGTGAAATGAAAGATTCCTCATGTCACCATAGGGTGGCCATATTCCCACCTCTCAAAAATCTGGACACAGGCCAAGATTTACTTTTACCCCATTTTGACTATAGATGTGTTCTGGCCAGTTTAAAATTCTACCGCTTGGAAAGATTATTTTCTCCTCTGAACTCGCTACATAAAAGTAATAGTTACAACAAATGTATTATTAACAGACATTCACATCCATTTTCAGGGGACAGTATTTCTGATGAATAAAAGTTAACCTTTTCCTGATTTTAGACTGGTCGAATTTCAAAGAGGTTGCAGACGACAATTAAAAATGCATGCAATTTGAAATCTGACCATCCTATGTGGTAGAAAGTAATGTGGGAAAAGGAGAAATTGCTTGTTACAATTGCTGATTTCTGACACCCGGTATCAATGAACATTCATTCACAATTGTTCAGTGTTCAATGAGGTTCCAAACATATTTTCAAATTAAAGATGTTTTGTACTGTATTAACCAATTTATTATGGGATGTTGAGAAATAATTTGAGGGCTTTTATATTTATGAGTTGGCTTAAAACCAAATGTCACTTCCATATGTTTTGCATTCTTTATTCCAGATTTACTCAAACACTGATATTAGAAAACTGGTTGTTATTTGAAAGTGGTCAACCCTTTCCTGTTCTACAAAATTTTAGATCCATCCAAATTCAAAGGTTTTGCAGACCAAAATTTTGAGTGGATTTAATTTTAGAAATAAACATTCTGTGGGGTAGAAAATATTGTGGAAAAGAAGAAATTGCTTGTAACAAGCAATTTCTTCTTTTCCTACAATGTTTTCAACATTATAAATCACAGGGACGTAAAAACCAGGGGTTGAACAGGAAAGGGCTAAACAAAAAGTGCTAAAAGGTGTAGAACAAGATCACCTGACATTTGCAATCCATTACTTTAAAGCTATGGTTCTTTGGATTAAAACTGAATAATACTGTAATATCAACACACTTGAAGTAAGTTTCAGTAGTTTGTCTTTTTAATTTGAAGTTGCTGACAACCAGGCCTCTGCAGAGTGGGCGACTCAGGCGAAAAAGTCGCCTGGTTTCATAAAACTTCGCCTGATTTGCTGATCAAAGCGAAGTCGAAGTCGCCTGGAATTTTCGGGAAGTCGCCTGAAATTTTCGGGAAGTCGCCTGGATACGATAGGTGATAGCCAAATCTGGCCCAGTGGCTATAAAAGTAGGGGACAGTGTTCAATTATACAGCTGCCTGTCGGAAGCCCTTTGATCGTAATTCAAGCGTGTATCGATAGTCGCGTGGCCAGTAGATTATCCTATGTTCCGGAAGCTAATAGTCACACGCTTGCTTCATTCACACCTACGCTGATTTGTTTCGGCAATGCTTTGTATACTATCGGCACCAGAAATCTTTATTTAAAATCCTTTCCCTTCTTAAGTTTTAATTATTTCTGTAAATTAAGTTATCATCAGTCTACGAGATTTGTTGCTTACTTTCACATAATGAGAATAATGGCCGACATATACGGACGCCGAGTCATTTACCAGAAGTCAAAATTTTGTTAAAAACTTGAAGAAAAATAATTCTGCCAAAAATATACGTAGAGTAAATTAGTTTTTCATTAGAATCCTTTAATTTGAATTATCTGCTTTAATTGTAACAAGTGAAGAAAATTATGGCAAACAATTTAAAGGCTGCTACGATCTTTTCCTGAGTTTCTTGTTATGATACATTCTTTCCAAAAACTAAATTTCACTTACTTGTGTTGGTAATAATTCCTTTAAATAACATGTAATCCTATAAAATGGAGCAAATTATCCTGTGTTAACTTTAAACCTCTGCATGTACATAGTCTGGTTTTGTGTACTCAGCAGTAACCCTTACCCTTTACACACTATAATTGACTTAATTACAGAGGACCTTTTTTGATCAATTAATGACAATTTTCATCCATTTATATGTTATCAGGTTAAGTGGACAGACTTTAACTCATTACCACACAATCCCCCATTTTGACATCTTGAACTGTTTTTATGGGAAACTGTGGAAAAGGAGGAAATGATTGCAGCAAGCAATTTATACTTTCCCCACATATTTCTACCCTCTTTGGCACCTTCTTTCTTATTTTAGCTCACTTTGAAATGTCTTATTTAGCTTCTTTCAATTTGTACCAGTCTGAATTTTTTCTTCTGGTAATGGTTTGATTAAATACATGTTGTTACAATAAAATCTTTTCCCATTTTCTGCTTCAAATAGGAACACCACTCATTTCATTCAGACCACCTATACACTATTTGCATTTTTTTTATTAGTTGATTTTTTTTTTATCATACATGAATCTATTATGAAATATTAAAAAAAATAAATTCAGAATCAAACTCTGGAATTCTCAAACCTAAAAAAAGAAAAATACAAAAGTATTTGTTCACAGGAATAAGATCTTTATTGAGGACTGAAAGGATAAGCAGTATTTCTATGTTTATTGCATGATACATATTATAAAATGCAACTACTTGGTTGTAAAGCTATTTTATTTTCTGATAGAAATGAGGAATACGCGCAAAAACTTATTTTTTAACGGGATCAACTTCTCCTGAAAGTCTCACCACTTCTCCTCATTTTGAAAAACTTCTCCCAATTCTCAGACTAGTGAGAAGTGACTTCTCCCCAAATTCTGGGAGTCTGCAGAGCCCTGGACAACAATAAGTAAGATTCTATAATTGTGTGTAAATTTTTCTTTTGAGAAACCATTCTAAAAACAAGTCTTTTTAAACTATTACTAAATGACAAAATTTTAGACTGGTCCCAATTCTAAGAAGTTTCAGACTTCAATTTCAAGTCGGTAGAATTTCAGGTAACTTTGTCCTTGGAGGAAAAAAATGTTGAAAATTCAGAAATTGCCTGTAACAAGCAATTTCTGCATTTTCCACCTTGTTGAACGGAACTATTTTTTCTTTTTATTCAAAAGGCTAGGTTGTGTTGAAATGTGTTAAAAAGGTCAAACAAGGGACTAAGACCAGGCTGCAAATATAGGTAGGATGATCTTTGTCTAGACCTCCTACTAAAAATAAGGATATTCCGGGTTCTGCATGGAAAGGGTTCAGTATATTGAGGGTTAATTGCAATACTGTTCTAAGTGCCTATACATTGTATAGACACTTAGAACAGAATAAAAATTAGCTATAAATCCTATAAAAATAAATCCTATCTATTTTCAGTTTTGATATCATCACTGTAATTATCAAGAAAGCTACCTAAGTATAAAATAACCCAACTTTTTAAGCTTCTGCATGATGGATGAATTTGATGACGAGGGTGACTGTTTGTTATTAAACATCTCGGCTGAATCATTAGATACAGGGACAAACTCTATGGGTGAGTTCTGTAGCTATACCATTCTTTGTCAGGGCTTTTTATTTGCACAAAGGGTAATTAGGTTGTGACTACAGTCATCCAAATGTCTTGGAAGAGCTATTGTTGTTTCCTCAGCGTTAGGGTCAGTGTCCATTGTGGTTAATATTTTTGTATCTCTTTTATAACCAGTTCTAGGGAGCCCATATTTCACACATGCTGTATGTAGGGTTAGAGCTTTAATTTGAGACAAAGACTGTGACCTTGACCTTTAAGCTTTCATGAAAACTTTAACCAAATTTTCATCCTAGGGTACTAGGGTAAACATTCATCAGGTGATGGGCTTTCATTTGAGGCAATTACCTTGACTCTTTGACCTTGTGAACTTTAACCTGATCACAACCTTTAACCAAAACATTTTTCTTTGTCATTTTTCATCTTAGGATGCTCATATTTCATAAATGCTTTCTTAAGGAGAAGGGCTTTCATTTTAGACATTGACCTTGACCCTATGACCTTCTGATCTTGACTGTTAATCTGCTTTAAAAAAATCACACTATGAGCTGACTTGTCTGTTATGGCCTCACTGCGCCTGATTTCTTGGAAAAATACCAGCCCCACCCTTGTAATCAACTTCTCAAGTTGTTTACCCATAAGCCTCTCATATTTCATTTCTTACCTTTCCAAAACCCAACAATAACTAAGTTCGTATGACATTAAATCATCTTTTCATAAAAAGGCTATCCTTTGTTCTGACTTTATGAGAAAACTTGCACATGACATGTGGCATTTATTTATTACTAACTAAACCAGTATTGTCTGGTTTAGGGTTAAGACCCATAAGGTGTACCCTTAGCTCTGAAAGTAAAAGGTATACTGTACTCCCTAAACACTGTACAATTAATTGATCATAATGATATGAAAATTATCACACATAAATAACAACAAGTTTCATGCAATTTGATTATCATTTTTGGGTATTTTGTCACATCAAATTCTTTGAATTAAATGTGATAATGTATGTATATCAACATATTGCTTTGTTTATCCTGATCATTTCACTGGTATTAAGGGCCTGGAATCATTGTTACAGACATGTGCTGTTCTTTTTTAAGATCCCTGGGCTTATTGCAGGACAAGTGATAGTCAATGCAGGACAAGTAACTTTTTCAATTTACTTGCCCTGCAGAACGGGTGGCATTTTTGGAATTCTTTGGACCCTGCAGCAGCATTAGTAATTTTTAGCTCCACTGGCTGAATGCCAGCGAGCTATTGTCATGGCTATGTGTCTGTGTCAGTCCATAATCTTTTCTTTTAAAATCTTCTCTTCAGAGAGTACTGAACAGAATGCAACCAAATTTCACAGAAATGATCCTTGGGTGACCCTTCATCAGATTCCTTCAAAGAATTTCGATCGAAAGAAAAACATGCTTTTAATGGGCTTGGCTAATTTCTGTATATGGTGAAACCTTTAAAATCTTCTCAAAAACCAGTGAATGAATTTCAACCAAATTTAACAGGAATGATCCTTTAGTGATCCTTTATCAGATTCCTTCAAAGAATTTTGATTGGAAGAGAGACATGGCTTTTAGGGGAGGTGCTTAATTCCATGTATAGTGAAACCTTTAAAAATCTTTTCAGAAACCAATTGATGGATTTAACCCTTTCCTGTTTTTCAAAATTTTAGACTTGGCCAAATTCAAAGAAACTGAAGACGTGAATTAAAAGGGAGTGCAATTTGAAACGTAACCAACCTATAGGGTAGAAAATATTGTGGGTAAAGATGAAATTGCTTGTTACAAGCAATTTCTTCTTTACCCACGATGTTTTCTCAAGTCTAAAACCACAAGGACGTTAAAACCAGGGATCGTACAGGAAAGGGTTAAACCAAATTTTACAGGAATGCTCATTCGGCGACCCTTAAAGCTTTATCAGATTCCTTCAAAGAATTTTGATTGGATGATGAACATGTCTTAAATGGGCAGTGCTAATTTCCATATATGGTGAAACCATAAAATTTCTTCTCAGAAACAAGTCAATAGATTTCAACCAGGAATGCTCATCCGGTGACCCCTCAATCAGATTCCTTCAAAGAATTTTGATCGGTTAAAAAAAAAATGGGTTAAATAAAATCTTCTACTTAGAAACCAGAAAATGGATTTCAACCAAATTTCATAAGAAAGATCCTCAGATGACCTGTTGTCAGTTTCCTTCAAAGAAATTTGATCCAATGAAAAGCATGGCCTAAATGGACGGGAATAATTTTGATATATGGTGAAAGTTTTGAAAATCTTGTTCTCAGGAACCAGTCAATTGATTTCAACCAAATTTCACAGAAATGGTCCTCTAGTGACTCTTATTCAGTTTCCATCAATTACTTTTTATAGGCGGTCGTATATTGGCGTCATCTTCTCTGTCTGTCCGTCCGTCCGTACATACGTCCACTTTTCTAGTGAGCGCAACTCCTCCTAAGTTTCTGGCTGAATTATCACCTTAATTGGTAGATGTGCATGAAGTAAGGATTTTATGGTTCATTGGTTTTTGCCTTAGTTATCCCCTCTTAAAACTTAGTCTCTGGGGCTTATTGAAATTGCAGCCTTGTGAATGCAACTCCTCCTAAGTTTCTGGCTGGATCGTTTTGAAACTTGGTCAATGTTATCACCTAAATTGGTAGATGTGCATGAAGTAAGGATTTTATGGTTCATTAATTTCCCTGAAATATGCCCCCTTAAAACTTAGTATCTGGGGCTTATTGAAATTGCAGCCTTGTGAACGCAACTCCTCCTAACTTTTTGTCTTGATTTAAATGAAACTTGGTCAATGTCATCACCATAATTTGTAGATGTACATGGATCAAGGATTTTATGGTTCATTAATTTCCCTGAATTATGCCCCCTTAAAACTTAGTATCTGGGGCTTATTGAAATTGCAGCCTTGTGAACGCAACTCCTCCTAACTTTTTGTCTTGATTTAAATGAAACTTGCAAATGTTTTGAATTTGGTCCTGTCAAAATAAGTATTGTCTACAATTATTTTCGTGAAACAGCAGCAAAGTGGCGGCGTATATTGTGACTATGGCACTCTTGTTTAACTTTTCCGAGATGATCCTTTTTCGAAGACATTCCCCAAATAATTAAGATATTACTTAAGAAACTTGGACAATATAAGATTACCTTTCTTCGACAATATAAGATTACCCGGTAGCAATATTTATTGAGAATCATTACCTGTAGGAAACAAATGAGAGATTTTATATATTTTTTTAAGCTTCCATGATCCAGTAGAAGCTTAACCCATGCGACATATTCATGATTTTTTATGCCCCTGAAGAATTGCATTAAAGAAAGCATTGTGAGAAAAGGAGAAATTGCTTGTTTCACAATGTTTTGTACCCTATCTGGGCCTTAGTTTTCAATCTCAAAGTGATTTGAATTGTCGTCTATAACTAGTCAAAAATTTTGTTAGTTTGGTAATGGATTAAAAAGGCTGATTCAAAATAATGACAAACCTGTTTTTCAAAATATAAGACTTGTCTAATTTGAATCAAGTTACAGATGACAATTAGAAATGAGTGAAATTTGAAAAAATAACCGATTTAAAGAATAGAAAATATTGTTACAAACAATTTCCTCTTTTGAAGACACTAAAAGAGTTTTTAAGCACCCCTTGCCTCCTGAGCAGTTTTATGCTCAGTAAATGTTGACTATTTCGGTCAGGGAAATTTTATATTTAGTCGGAAAAGCCAGGGAATTTTACTAAATTCATCTTTTCACCAAAGCATCAAGCTCATTGAGAAGCTCATTTTAATTCTAGACAAGTTAAGAAAAATCACGTCTGTTCCTCTGTATTCAATGTAGCATCTTTTGACTTGAACTTACTGCCTGACAATAAACTATTTTATTTTTTTTTCTAAAACTCTTGCCATTGATAATTTTCCCTTTAACCATCTGTTTAATCTATTTGAAGCAACACAGATTGATGACACTAACGAATTTGATGACGATGATGATCTCTTAGCTTCTTTTGATGAGACATTGGTAGCAACAAAAGGTTAGTTTTCTGTAACAGAATATTTTGACCACTTACTTTAAGCTTCATGCTATTGGCCACCATTGTCACAAAATTCTAACACAAGCTTTCTTTTTATTTGATAGAGTTTGTGTCACTAAATAACAAACAGGCACTCAGTATCAAGCAAAGATGTGCACATTTTATTTCAGTTATGTTTGATTTCTTTTTCTCTGTGACATGACTGTTGTTTAAAAAAACTTATACTTTCATTTTCTCTTAAAATATTGATTGTATCTGATTTAAATTACATATGTTTTTCTTTGTGATGTGAAGCCATTGAGATGTATTAACCCTTCCCTTTAGACCAGTCCAAATTAAAAAGTTTGCAGAGGAAAATTTAAAGTGGATTTTATTTGAAAAATATCCATTCAGTAGGAAGAGAAGCAATTTCTTCTTTTTCTTCAATGTTTTCTCAATTATAAAATCATAGGGACATAAAACCAGGGATTGAACAAGAAAGGGTTAATCATTCACAGTGATAGTCTGGTTTTACTTGGTCTTAAATTTACCGGCTAACCAAATTCTTTGAATTGATAGTTAACCCTTGTCATGCTGTATACCTAATTACCTTGCTGAATTGCTGTAAAATCAAAGGGCTGAAAGCACTGATAGAACTTATTGTTCAAAAATCAATATTTCTTATAGAAATCAACTTCATAAACAACTCTGGCATAAAAAGTACAAGCAGGAGGTGTAGACTAAGATCAGCTTGCACATAAATGCAGGCTGATCTTAGTCTACGCCTCCTGCAATAAACGGAATATTCCGGGTTCAGCATAACAAGGGTTAAAACCCCATGACCTGTGAAGTAGGAGGGAGGGTGTATTGGTTTAACATTGTCTGTCTTTTTGTCCATCTTTCCGTTAGTCCATCTGTTGACTATTTTGTTTCAGTGCTCTAACTCTAGAACCAAGTGGCTTACAACCATGAAACTTTATCAAGTTGTTGCCAATGATTCAAGGAAGAGCTATATTATTTTTAGATTATGTAGGTCAAAGGTCACAATTGAACTTTGATTAAAAACTGTTTCCAGTTTCTGTCTCACAAGCTATTTGACCTAAGACCTTTAAACTCTTTACAAATGTTATCTATGACCTAAGGATGTGCCCTATTGTTTTGGGGTAGCATAGGTCTTAAATCAGCTGTATTACTTGAGTAAAAAAATCTTGTTGGGGGTATCATGCCACTCTACCTGGTGCCATTTGTTTTTAGCTCACCATAGCTGTTTTGATCACCCAAGGTCCAACATCAGGTATCGGCATGCGTCATCGGTGTGCCTCTATCAACAATTTCTTTAAACATCTCCTGAACCAAATCTTGATGAAACTTGGCATGGATGTTCCTTGGGTGAAGCTCTTCCAAAATTGTTCAATTAATTGTAATCCGCCCTTAACTCTGATTGCCATGGCATCAAAGGGGGGAAAATAAAGAAATCTTTAAAAATCTTCTCTGAAACCAGAAGACTGAGAGCTTTGGTATGCAGCACCCTGTAGCTCTGCTCAGAGGCATCTAATTTTACTTTGAAACAAGAAAGTAAAAAAATCTTCTCTGAAAAGAGGAAGTCTAGTGCATTGATATTGTGTTTGCAGCATCTCATAGGGGACCTGTATAGACTTTGTTCATATGATACCATTTGGGTCATATGTGGGCGCTGCCCAGGGTGCACCCTATTTGAATCTAGAATCAAAAAAGGCAAAAATCTTCTTTGAAATGAGAAAGCCAAGAGCATTGGTATTTGGTATGTAGAACCTGCTAGTGAACCTCTGAAAGGTTGTTCATGTGTTGACCCTTGGGATATGTTTGGGCTCTGTACGACTTCCCCCTATTTTTAGCTCATTTGAGCACAACATGCTCTGGTGGAGCTTTTAGGATCATATAGTCTGTTGTCGGTAGGCGTTGTCCGTTGTCAACAATCACATTTTCTCCTCCTAATGTTCTCCTGGGCTAATGCTCCTTGGTGGACCCTTTTCAAAACATGTTTGTGAAATTTTTATTCACACACAAAAAAATGCGGGCATGGTGGGCCAGGGTTCCAAAAAATTTCAAAAGTTTATTTTTTTTTGTGAGATTTTGATTTTTGAAAAAATGGGCAGGGCAGGGCTTATCATGTAAGAGAAATCATGAAATAATTCTTCAAAAATCATCTTCTCCCAAACCACAGGGCCATTTTAGACCAAATTTTGCAGGAATGTTTCTTTGGTGACGTCTTTTAAAACTTGTTTGTGAAATTCTGATTTACAAAAAACTGAGGGCGTGGCAGGGTGGGGTTTATCAGACATTGAAAAATAATTCATAATTATTTAAAAATCTGATCCTCCTAAACCATTTGGCTGATTAGATGACCCTTATTAGCTCACCTGAGCACGAAATTCTGTCTGTTCAAATTTACAAAAAAATCTTCTCCTCCTAAACTAACCATGTTCTCCTCCTAAACTAACCATGGAATTTCAATCAAACTTCACAGAAATGATCCTAAGGTCTTTTCCCAAACCATAATGCAGAGAGCTTTGATATTTGGTATAAATCATCATCTATTGACCCTCTACCAAAATACTTCAAAGAATTATTGCATTCTGAAAATTATCCCTTTTCTGTGCAATTCCTGATTTTACATATAAATAAAAGGAAAATTAATAAATCTACTTCTCCCAAACCTGAACGCCGAGACCTTTGATATTTTGTATAAATCATCATCTATTGACCCTCTATCAAAAAACTTTAAAGAATTACAGTATTCTGATAATTAGCCCTTTTCTGTGGGATCCCTGATTTTACATATAGATGAAGAAGGACAACTCTAAAAATCTTCTTGTCCCAAACCATAAGGCCAAGAGCTTTAGTATAAATCATCATCTATTGACCTCTACCAAAATACTTCAAAGAATTACTGTATTCTAATAATTAGCCCTTTTCTTTGCAATCCCTGATTTTACAAAGATTTAAAGAAGGAAATTTTTAAAAATCTTCTTCTGTAACCAAACCATAACGCCGAGAGCTTTGATATTTGGTGTGAAATGATACCTATTGACCCTGTACTAAAATACTTAATAGAATTACTGTGTTCTCAAAATAAAACCTTTTCTGTGTGATCCCTGATTTTACATAGAAATAAAGAAGGAAAACTTAATAAATTTTCTTCTCCTAAACCATTAGGCCTAGAGCTGTGATATTTTGTACAAATCATCATCTATTAACCTATACCAAAAAACTTCAAAGAATTACCGTATTCTGATAATTAGCCCTTTTATGTGGGATCCCTGATTTTACATATAGATGAAGAAGGAAAACTCTAAACATTTTCTTCTCCCAAACCAAAAGGCCAAGAGCTTTGATATTTGGCACCAATCATCATCTATTGACCCTCTACCAAAATACTTCAAAGAATTACTGTATTCTGATAATTAGCCCTTTTCTTTGCAATCCCTGATTTTACAAAGATTTAAAGAAGGAAATCTTTAAAAATCTTCTTCTGTCACCAAACCATAACGCTGAGAGCTTTGATATTTGGTGTGTAATAATATCTAAATCTTAAAAAAAAATCCTCTCCAAATGATTAGGTGTATTGCTTTTTGAACATTATATCATACCTTGAGCAATCATACTCAGGGGAGCAATATAGGACCATCATGGTCCTCTTGTCTAAACTTGTTTGTGAAATTTTGTTTTATGAAAAAAATGGGATGTGGCAGGGTGGGCCTATCAGACTTAGAGAAATTATGAATTAATAAATTTAAAAATCTTCCGTTCCTAAACAACTGAGCTAGTTTGGACCAAATTTATCAAGAGTGTTCATTTGGTGATCCTTTTCAAAACTTGTTTGTTGAATATTGATTCGCAAATACAGTAAAACACTAATACGACCACTTGAGGTACTTTTTGAAAGTGATCTTAATAGCAGGGTGGTTGTAATACTGAGGTTTGATCATTTGTTTGACTGTTGTAAAATAATTAATGTTTATTCTTTATTATTAGCTCTACTGGCCAAAGGCCACTAGAGCTATAGCTATGGCTTTTTCCCGTCCGGCGTCCGTGCGTGCGTGCGTCCGTCCGTCGTCCATCCGTTAAACTTTTCCTCGTTTACGCGATAAAGTCAACAGTTTTCATCGGATTCTCTTCAAACTTTCACAGAATGATTGTACCATCATAAGGATCATTCCTTTCGAAATTGGGTCAGATCCGTCAAGAAACACAAGAAAAGGGGCCTAATTAAAACTTAATTAAAAAATCTTCGTTTATGCGATAAAGTCCACAGTTTTCATTGGATTTTCTTCAAACTTTAACAGAATGATTGTACCATCATAAGGATCGTTCCTTTCGAAAATGGGTATGATCCGTCAAGAAACACTGGAAAAGGGGCCTTAGGAAATTTTAATTGAAAAATCCTCTTTTATGGGATACAGTCCACAGTTCTCATCAGATTCTCTTCAAACTTTCACAGAATGATTGTACTAACATAAGGATCATTCCTTTCGAAAATGGGTATGATTCGTCAAGAAACATGGGAAAAGGGGCCTTATGAAAATTCTTTAAAAATTCTATTAAAAATCCTCGTTTACGAGATAGAGTCCACAGTTTTCATTGGATTCTCTTCAAACTTTCTCAGAATGATTGTACCAACATAAGGATCGTTCCTTTCGAAAATGGGTATGATCCGTCAAGAAACACAGGAAAAGGGGCCTTATGAAAATTTAATTAAAAATTCAATTAAAAATCCTCGTTTATGCGATAAAGTCCACAGTTTTCATCAGATTCTCTACAAACTTTCACAGAATGATTGTACCATCATAAGGATTGTTCCTTTCGAAAATGGGTATGATCCATCACGAAACACTGGAAAAGGGGCCTTATGAAAATTTTAATTGAAAAATCCTCTTTTATGGGATACAGTCCACAGTTTTCATTGGATTTTCTTCAAACTTTCACAGAATGATTGTACTAACTTAAGGATCATTCCTTTCGAAAATGGGTATGATTCGTCAAGAAACATGGGAAAAGGGGCCTTATGAAAATTCTTTAAAAATTCTATTAAAAATACTCGTTTACGAGATAGAGTCCACAGTTTTCATTGGATTCTCTTCAAACTTTCTCAGAATGATTGTACCAACATAAGGATCGTTCCTTTCGAAAATGGGTATGATCCGTCAAGAAACATGGGAAAAGGGGCCTTATGAATATTTAATAAAAATTCCATAAAAAATCCTAGTTTATGCGATAGAGTCCACAGTTTTCAATGGATTCTTTTCAAACTTTCACAGGAGGATTGTTCCAATATAAGGATTGTTCCTTTCGAAATTGGGTATGATCCGTCAAGAAACATGGGAAAAGGGGCCTCATGAAAATTCAATTAAAAATTCCATTAAAAATCCTCGTTTACACGATAGAGTCCACAGTTTTCTTTGGATTCTCTTCAAACTTTCTTAGAATGATCGTACAATCATACGGATCGTTCCTTTCGAAAATGGGTCTGATCTGTCATGAAACAGGAAAAGGGGCCTTATGAAAATTTAATTAAAAAATTCTTGTTAACACTCTGGAGTCAATAGTTTTCATCGGATTCCCTTCAAACTTTCACAGAATGATTGTACTTTCATAAGGATTCTTCCTTTTGAAATTTGGTATGATCCTTCAAGAAACACAGGAAAAAGGGGCCTTATGAAATGTTTAATAAAAAATTCTTATTAATAATCTAGAGCCAACAATTTACAATGGATTCTCTTCAAACTTTCACAGAATGATTGTACCATCATAAGGATTGTACCTTTTGGAATCGAATATGATTCCTCAAGAAATATAGGAAAAGGGGCCTTATTAAAATTTAATTCAAAGATCTTTGTTAACACTCTAGAGTCCACAGTTTTCATCTGATTGACTTCAAACTTTCACGCCGCCGCCATAGCGCAGTCGGTAGCGCGCCAGACTCATAATCTTCAATCATGGGTGTCATGGGTTCAATCCCCGGCGGCGGCAAATATTCTTTCCGACAATTGTCTCTCACCAATGGGTGGATAATCGTAAACCTAAGTGGGATAGCAGCTGGAGACTAGGAAAGGATGTAGTGATAGTACTGGTGTGAGAAATACCAGGAATCCACTGTTAGGTGCTCCAGCCGCCGCGATATGACTGAAATACTGTTAAAAGCGGCGTTAAACCCCATTCAATCAATCAATCAATCAAACTTTCACAGAATGATTGTACCATCATAAGAATTGTTCCTTTCAAAATTTGGTATGATCAGTCAAGGACCACGGGAAAAAGGGGCCGGATTAAAACTGGATTGAAATAGTCCTCGAAAACACAATAGAGTCCATAGTTTTCAACAAATTCTCTTCAAACATTCCCAGAATGATTATTACATTAAATAGATTGTTCCTTTCGGAAGTAGGTTTGATCCATCAAGTTTCATGGGAAAAGGGGCCCTATGAAAATTTAATAAACAAATCTTAGTTAACATGTAATGGCCCTAGATTTCACCTGATTGACTTCAAACTTTCACATAATGATTATACCATCATAAGGATTGTTCCTTTCAAATTGGGTCTGATCCATTGAGAAACATAGGAAAAGAGGCCTTAGGAAAATTCAATTAAAAAAATCTTAATTAATGCTTGTAAGTCCACAGATGAGATGGGGTTGTCTTTATAATCAAACAGAATAATTATACTTCTGTAAGAAGAGTTCCCTTTGAAATTGGTTCAGATCCATCAAGTAACATGGGAAAAGGGGCTATATGAAAATTCAATTAATAAACCCCTGTTAACACAATAAAGCCCACAGCTTTGATCAGATTTTGTTGAAACCTTCACAGAATGATTGGAAGGTCATAACTATCATTCTTTTCATAACAGGGTTTGAACTGTCAAAAAGCACAGGAAAAGGGGCCTTATGAAAATTTCATTTATAAATCCTTGTTACTAAGTCCAGAGCTTTCATCGGATTTTCTTCAAACATTCACAGAATAATTGTACAATAATAATGATTGTTGATGTTTGCATTAGACCTGATCCGTCAAGTATCACAGGAAAAGGAGCATTATGAAATTTAATTTTAAAATCATTGTACCACAATAAAGTCAACAGATTTCATCAGATTCTGTTAAAACTTTCACAGAATGATTATTCCATGATAAGGATTTTTTCTTTTCAAATTAGTAGGATCTGTCTAGTATCATGGGAAAAGGGGCCTTTAGAGAATTTTATCTATAATCCTTGTAACCAAGTCCAGAGCTTTCTTTGGATTTTATTCAAACTTTCACAGAATCATTGTACAATAATCACGATTGTTGATGCTGACATGAGACCTGATCCTTCAAGTATCACAGGAAAAGGAGCCTTATGAAAATTTTATTTTAAAAATTTGACACCAAGATAAAGTCTGCAGTTTTCATCAGATTCTGTTCAAACTTTCACAGAATGTTTGTACCATCATAAGGATTGTTTCTTTCCAAATTGGGCCTGATCTGTCTAGTATCATAGGAAAAGGGGCTGTATGAAAAAGTATTACCAAATCCTCTTTATCAGAATCTCTTCAAACTTTAATAGAATGATTGTACCATCATTTGGAAATTAGGTCTGATTGGTTAAGTGACACAAGAAAAGGGACCTTATAAAAATTTTATTATAAAACATCATTATTACAATAAAGTCCTCAGTCTTTATCATTTTCTTCAAACTATCATTAGGATTGTTCCTTTGTACATTGGGTCTGATTTGTTAAGTTTCACAGAAAAAGGGGCCTTATGAAAATTTAGTTACAAAAATTCTTGACACAATTCAGTCCACTGTTTTCATTGATTCTCTTTAACTTTTAAAGAATGATTCTACCTTCATTAGAATTGTTCCTTTTGAAATTTGGTTTGTTCTGTAAAGTATCATGAGAAAAGGGGCCCTATGAATATTTCACTATAAACTCATTAACACAATAAATTCCACAGATTAAACACATTGATTGTACCATCATTCCAATTGTTGTTTTTGACAGTGGATCTGACTATAGCAAGGGTCACATAAAAAGGGGCCTTATGAAAAACTTTTTTAAATATTCTGGTTAACACAATGATGTCCCTTGATTTCACCGGATTTACTTCAAAATTTCACAGAATGATTGTACAAATACTTAGATGGTTCTTTTCAGAACTGGGTACAATCCATCAAGTATCATGTAAAAAGGGGCCATATGATTTTTTTTTTTAAATATTCTAGTAAACATAATGAATTTCCAGTATTTCATCGGATTCACTTTTAACTTTCATAGAATGATAAAACCAACAGTAAAATATCACGGGAAAAGGGGCCCTATGAGAACTTGAATTTAATATCTTTGTTAACACAATAAAGTCAACAGTTTTATTGGATTCTCTTCAAAGATGCATGGAATAATTGTGGCATTTGAAACACAGGAAAAGGGGCCTTACAGATTATCATTCAAAACATTCTTGTGTATGTGATGAAGATCACAATCATTATCAAGTTGTCTTTTAAATTCAACAGGACAATTGTCGGGTTGTAAGGAAAGTTCCTTTTGGAATGAAATTGATCCATCAGAAAACACAGGAAAAGGGGCCTTATTGATTTTCATTCAAAACAATCCTGTTTATGTGATTAAGTCCACAATTATTGTCAGATTCTGATGAAATATTCACAGAATGATTGTAGGGTCATAAGGTACCTTTCTTTTGGAAATGGAGTGGATCCATCATGAAACATGGGAAAAGGGGCCTTGAGGATTGTTGCTTAAAATGATAAAGGGGATAAAGCCCCTTTTTTTTTCTTTATGCATTCTTCTTTGAGCAATTAACTTCCTTAAATATCAGATTTTTTAAACGGAAAACTTTATAACCAGTAGAGCGTCTCAGGCCCTCATGGGCCTCTGGTTGAATATATTTATACTTTACATACAAACATAAGACTATAGAAAGCATGTATAGCACAATCTAATGTTATTGTCATATTTACAATTTTGATATGCTCTACTTTCTCATCTCTCTTCTCAATTTTGATCCGATTCAGTATTTTCTATAATGCCAACAAACATCAATTAATTTGAAATAAAATGTAAATTTCTAATTAACTGTTCATAACAAACCAATAGTTACTTCTTGAATACTTCTTCACTTTCGACTTTATCACTCGTGTCAAAACCCTTGACATATACAAATAACAATTAAAAATTATACAAGCTATAATTTCTAAAAGTGACCGGCCTCTTCAATCCATTTAATAAAAATAATGCCTGTCATAATTCGGGTTTGATATCACATAATCAAAAATCCAATAATGTATTGATGATGCATTCTCACCTAAATATTCTGGCTCTTATCAAGTGTGAAATTCAGGTGGTTGGTCTCAAGATGTGAAGTTACTTGTAGTTATAGTGGGGTTCAAAATAGAGTATCTGCTGGTATTGGTACTGAATTCAATGGTCGTAATTTGGAATAGCTGGATGCCTGTTTTAGAGGGGTTTGCGACCATTGAAATAAAGAACAAAAAAATCTTTTCTGTCAAATTTGGTCTTAATAGCAGGATGCCCGTATTTCCTGGGTGGTCGTAAGGAGGGGTTTTACTGTAAATGTAGCAGCGGCAGGTAGGGCTTAGTTCATATCATTCTTAGGTGAGCCATTTTGCCATTCTTGTTGATAATTGGAAGGTCCATTTTAAAACACAGACAAAGGGGCCTTAACCAATTCCCACACAATAACACTTTTTGACACCTCTCATCTAAAAAGCATGTGAAAAAATTGTGTTACAAGCAATTTCTTCATTACCCACAACGTTTTCTACCTTTTAAGACAAAGATATTTAAAATTTCATTAATTTAAAACTGTTATCTGCAACTTCTTTGAATTTATAGCAGTCTAAAATTATGTCGTTTGTTAATTGGTTAATGAGATCTTTGATGACAAATTGTCAAAGTGATTGTTAGGACATTAGTAACCTAACTGAATGGGGATGTTCTATTGGAAAAAACTTGAAGAGGGGGTCTAAATGACAATTTCTTATTTTACACCAGAAAAAACCCATGAATATCCCAAAATCAGCATAACAGAGGAGTTCCCATTTCCTTTTGAACCATATGACATACAGAAAGGATTTATGAGGGAGCTTTATAGATCCCTGGAGCTTGGAAAAGTAGGAATATTTGAGAGCCCCACTGGTACAGTAAGTGTTTAAACCTGTTCAAGAAGATTTCTATAAACCTTTCCTGTTCCCTGGATTTTATGTCAATGTGAATTAATACACTACAACTCCACTATAACACTGTCTGATACAGTGCTATATCCATTATAATGCAGGTTGCGCTTGGCTCCCTAATTTTTTTTATTTTCTTTTTTTGGGGGGGGGGGGTAGTAAGTATTTCACACCAAAGAGTGATTATAAAAGAAAAAAAAAACAACAAAACAAAGAGTGGTAATTAATGACATAGCTAATTGCTTGTTGGGTTTAAATCAATTATTAATATTGATAATATTAAGCGTAAACTTTTTAGATCTGGCATCATACACAAATTTAATTCAAAATTTTTGCCAGAAAAAAAATCTAAATCGAAAGTACAAGTGAAAACTTCTTGATTCCATGAAAAGAATTACGACAAATACTCTAAAGTGAAACTAGGTATCCCACAATCTCGGAATTATGTCGGTTCTTGTGACACTTGAAGAATTATAAATAAAATTTAGCATGTTTCCTTACCAGTTAAATTTTTTTAAACTAAATCTAATTTTGTCAATGTACAGTTATTCAGCGTAAATCCTGATTCGTGAATGCACAGGTTTGGATAATTCATTGTAACCATACTTTTAACGATGGTAAAGAATTTAGGCAAAGACATTCCACTGTCTCAGAATTTTTTTAGTATTATGACCTACGTTGAATTAAAAGTTATAAATAGGCAAACTTGTTTGTTACCCGTTACAAAGTTCAATCCAATAATAATAAAACATGTCTCAGGTGAAAATTCTAGTATTTTAATATTAGGAAAGAGAATAATAATTTGTAGACCTGTAGACCCTGATTTTTTAGTTCCAATTGAACAGGAAGGTAAGAGTAGAATTTTGTAATTCTTAACATGCTGAATTTTGTTGGTTTCTGCTAAAATCTTGAAACTACAATAGTTATTTTTTATTTCCCGACCAGTGACGTCTTTAAAAAGTAAACTTGTTACTTTTTAGTCAATGTGGGAGAGTTATCACGATTTATAGGGTGTTTGGTTCCAATTCGGGCGGTCAAATTATTCATTTAACGCAGGGGGTGGGGGTGTTATTGCAAAATAACTCCACTTCTTCTGCTGTTTCATTTATTGGTCCCCGCCAACAGTTTTATAGTGGAGTTGCAATGTAATCGAGAAAATATTTTAGAAAAGGAAGAAATTGCCAGTAATTAGAAATCTTTTTAAGTAACAAATTGACCATAGTGTATGCTGCACAATTTATTGTAAGTTACAAGTAACAAAAAGTAAATTTGTTGGATTGTGACCTTAATGTAGTCATTAAGCTATTGTTACAAAGCTGAAGTTACAAAGTTTAATTTTTTGTTATAAAGTTTTAAGTTGCCATTCCAACAAAAAGGCTTAAAATAAATGTCAACTTATTTTGAAGTTGAAAGTTTACTTCTCGTCTTGAATTATCATATGTTTGGAAACTTTGATATCTGGATTTACACATTCCAATAACTAAATTTTTGAGATAATTCTAGGAGTGGTCCAGACTCACAGCCTGGATCTGCAGATTTAATATGATTTGGTAGGCGCAAAAAAATGTTCTGTTTTCCTTATAGGGTAAATCATTAAGTTTGATATGCGGGGCTTTAAAGTGGTTGAAAGACTATCAAGAGAGGCAGAAACTTGAGCTAGAAAAGTTGCTGGCAGAACAGGATGGCACTCGGTATGTATGGAATTTAATTCTTACCTATTACAAGAGCAGGTGAAATTCTAAACTCATTCGAATTGAAAGAGGCTGCAGCTGATAAATTAAAGTTACATCATACTGCAAAATGAATTCTTCAAAGGATACAAAACAAATGAAAAAGATGGAGGAATTACTTGTTAATCCATTACCAGATGTTGAAATGTAAGACTGGTTCAGATATATGGGAATTGCAGACAACAATTTAAAATTTATGAAATTTTACATTTTTCAACTTTCTGTAAAGAAAACATTGTCGTAAATGAAGAGATTGCTAGTTACAATGTTTTCTCAATTGTTTTTCTTCAGGGGAGTCAAAAAGCATCACTTTATGGGAATGGGTTAAACTAATTATCCAAAAAAATTTCACATAGTAGTGAAGAAATTATGCGTGTTCATTATCAAACAATCATTCTGTACTATCAAGGGTGATAACTGAAAAGTTTTTTTTGTCAAGTCTGTTTGAGCGAGTTATAGTTGTCACTATTACAATATGGTGAAAGTGTGTTAGTTAGTAAATGTGTTCTGCCTGAATTTGTCAAGAGCATATCTCCAATATTTATGGATACAGTGCAAAATAACTTGACACATTGTTCTCCATCATGAGTAGGTTTGCAATTTGAAACATATTTAGGAATAGGCCAGGTCATGGCTAAAGGTCAAATGTTTGAAGTGATCTAAGCAAGAGCATTTATCTAATATTTACATATAGATTTCAAAATAACTTGGTACAATTGTGCACAAAAGTGCCATTTGAAAAAACAACAACTTTATGATCTATTATTCAGAAAAGTCTGCCTAAATGACATTACTTGATGACATTAGAAAAACTCAATGTTAAGATGACGTTTGAATTATCTGATTAATGCTACATCCCTTGAGGAAAAAGTGTTGGAAAAAGAAGAAATTGCTTGTACAACCAATTTCTTCATGATCCACAAAGTTTTCTACCCAAAATACAGAATTTGAAAAATTCACCAACTAAAAATTGTTGTAAGCAACTTCTTTAAATTGGACAAGTCTTATATTTTGTAACCCATTACTGGGTAAATGTACCATAATCAGTGCTCCAGATAATTTCAAGAGGCATCAGTACTGTACTGATCCAGATAATTTTAAATCAGTACTTGATATGAGGATCAGTACCAGCTTACTTTTAGTATCAAATAAACAGAAAGAATATCAAATTTCGTTTCTTTCGTTTATTAAGTAACCTCTTAATCAAAACTGAGCTCTTTAACCCAACACAGAGATGGTCAACATTTACACCATAATGTTAGAATATAATAAGAATGCTAGAACTTTTCTATGTAGCCAATTGATCGCTATCAATGCAATTGTCCTGATTATATATTATACTAAAACTGATTTATATAAACTGGTCAATTGCTCATCAAACATTTAATTACAGTCAGTTAATGCAAATCAAAATCTGAGCTTTAGTTCTGTTTGAAGAAAATTAGACAATATGACATTTTATAAATACGAGTATCTACCGTAGTAGACACCCGAACTCTTCCTTAACTTCTATGAATCGTCCGGAATCAGTTTTACATTCTACTCAGCAACAAAACTTCTAATTCATTTTCATTTCGTTTTTGTATCACAAATTCCATTTAATTAAACAAGAAACCATTTCTATTCAGAATCGTCACTGATTTCTTGTTTCAAACAGATGTCCAAACCGGCGAGAACAAAACTGCTGTGAGTGAATCAATATATACGTATTACGCCCTAAACTTACCATGCCTTAGAAAATGTTTCTCCACGATGGAGCAAACACTTTCCACTATAATTGGTCTTATGATTTCTTCTGGCTTTGGGAGGGATTTGTCCGTGCACGACTGAAAAAAACTCGTCAAAGTTTTCTGTCTCGACATTTTGCGATAAAGGCAGTCGGAACGCCTGGTTTCACATCGCTCACGACATTAGATTAGAAAGAGATTCAATACCGGGTACCGTCCTTGTTGACAAGAATTTTCCCATGGTCTGCATTCCAATGTCATGGAAAGAGACGGATAATCGATCGGTAATTAGGGTAGGCAATAACAAAGTAATGGGGATTTTCGTCAATATCGGAAATAGCCGAGTAATTACATGAAATGCTACAAGAGTAAGTTCCCTTTTCTTTACGCGTTCGAACCTAATAATGTCCGTACACATGATTAACAGTCCATAACTTGTATGGCAATTCGCTAAAAAATATGCGTAACCAGCCAATTTACGTCCCTAAATTACGGAAAAACGGACCTTATCTGGAGCACTGCATAATAGCTGTAACATTGTCAGCTTTAAAGATGTTGACTTGTTTTTCACTCTTGAATCATAAGAATAATATATTCTAAAATTTGAATTAATTGAAAATCAATTTATTTAGCTTACCTGAGTACAAAGTACACATATGAGTTAATGTGATTACCCTATGTCTGGTGGGCCTTTGGCGTCCATCAACAAGTTCTTTTAACAACATTTTCTCCCAAACCATTGCCCCAATTTCAACCAAATGTAGCAGTAATGTTCCTTGGGTGGCCCCTTCAAAAATAGCTAAAAGAGTTTAAATCCTTTATAAACTCAAGTTGCCATGGCATCAAAAGTGAAATTTAAAAATAATCATGACCATTGGGTCCCCAGGGGGGCAGAGCACTTGTGTATAATACAGAAATAAAGAATAATTTTTAAATGACATCTCCACCTAAACCATTAGACCAATTTGAACCAAAGTTTGCAGAAATGTTCCTTAGAAGTCCCCTCTAAAATAGCTAAAAGAATTTAAATCTGTTGAAAATTCTGGTTGCCATGGTAACAAAAGTGAAATTTTAAACAAATCTTTAAAAAATCTTTTCTACAGACCCAGAAGGCGTAGAGCATTGCTATTTTGCATGAAACAACAATATATTGACCTCTTTCAAAATGCTAAAATAATGACCGTCGGAGCCTCAGGGAGGAGCCCCAAGGGGCTTATATAGAAATAAAGAATAATTTTTAAATGACATCTCCTCCTAAACCATTGGGCCAATTTGAACCAAAGTTTGCAGAAATGTTCCTTAGAAGACCCCTCTAAAAAAAAAAGCTAAAGGAATTTAAATCTGTTGAAAATTCTGGTTGCCATGGTAACAAAAGTGAAATTTTAAACAAATCTTTAAAAAATCTTTTCTACTGACCCAAAAGGCGTAGAGCCTTGCTATTTTGCATGAAACAACAATATATTGACCTCTTTCAAAATGGCTAAAAAAATGACGGGCGGAGCCCTAGGGATGGAGCCCCAAGGGGCTTATATAGAAATAAAGAATAATTTTTAAATGACATCTCCTCCTAAACCATTTGGCCAATTTGAACCAAAGTTTGCAGAAATGTTCCTTAGTAGGACCTCTCTTAAAGTTGCTAAAAGAATTTAAATCTGCTTAGAATTCTTGTTGCCATGGCAACAAAAGTGAATTTTTAAGATAACATTCAAAAATCTACTCCTCTTGACCTAAAGTGTGTATAGCATTGATATTTTACATGAAGCATCAGTTCATTGACTTCTGTCTTATTTCTGAAATCATAACACATAGATCCGGAGCCAGGAAAAAGCTCCCTCCTCCTTTCAAATTAGCCCTAAAGCCTTGGAGTTTGTCATTAAAACATTGGGATCCCCAGGTACAGAGCCTATATATGTATAAAGTATGGCCCATTTTAATCTTAATCCTAACCTTAATGTGAAATGAGACTGTTGAAAGAAAAAGAGCTATTATCTCAGGTGAACTCCTGAGGGCCAACAGCTCTCTTGTTCAAAGCCATTATACTTTTATAGATGTATTTTGTAATTTCCAGAGTTGAGGTTAAAGGGAACCTTCAGGAAAACAGGAATGGTAAGTACCTATATTGACATGTGTCTAGCTCTATCGAATACTTTCCAGATTAACATTGCCCAGCCTTGCAAGCTCATTCTGTAATGCTCATTTCGTCAGATTTACATTGCCTAGCCACGCAAGCTCATTCTGTAATGCTCTGTACTGACATGGATTTTCCAGATTTACATTGCTTAGCCACGCAAGCTCATTCTGTAATGCTCTGTACTAACATGGAGTTTCTAGATTAACATTGCCTAGCCTTGAAGGTCATTCTGTAATGCTCTGTACTGACATGGAGTTTCTAAATTAACGCTGCCTAGTCTTGCAGGCTCATTCTGTAATGATCTGTACTCACATCATGGATTTTCTAGATTTACATTGCCTAGCCTCGCAAGCTTATTATGTATTACTCTGTACTGGCATCATGGATTTTCTAGATTTCCATTGCCTAGCCTTGCAAGCTCATTCTGTAATACTCTTAACTGACATCATGATTTTCTAGATTTACATTGCCTGGCCTTTCAAGCTCTTTCTGTAATACTTTGTACTGACATCATGGATTTTCTAGATTTACATTGCCTGGCCTTGCAAGCTTATTCTGTTATACTCTGTACTGACATCATGGATTTTCTAGATTTACATTGCCTGGCCTTGCAAGCTCTTTCTGTAATACTCTTTACTCACATCATGGATTTTCTAGATTTACATTGCCTAGCCTTGCAAGCTCATTCTGTAATGCTCTGTACTGACATGGAGTTTCTAGATTAACATTGCCTAGCCTTGAAGGTCATTCTGTAATACTCTGTACTGACATCATGGATTTTCTAGTTTTACATTGCCTGGCCTTGCAAGCTCTTTCTGTAATACTCTGTACTGACATCATGGATTTTCTAGATTTACATTGCCAAGCCTTGCAAGCTCATTCTGTAATACTCTGTACTGACATCATCGATTTTCTAGATTTACATTGCCAAACAATTATTGTAGGTTAAGATCAGACTTCAGACATGTGCAGGCTTTGTCTGTACCTCCTGCCATAACAAGAATATTTGAGATTCAGTATGACAAGACTTAATTAGTGACTTTTACTTTAAAGGGTGGTATATTGGAAAGCTGCTTTTCAAGTAAATGGAAAGTTGTGCTTGTTTCAATTCATGGATGACTGGCCCTGCCCACTGAGCCCGACAGGAAGTTTCACATAGATGTTGTTTGGCATTATTTTGCAAAATTTATGGTTAGTGTTTGGTTGGCGATCTAAATGTACTACAGCATATGAATAAGCTCTTCTTTTGATTTTTAAGTTGCTTAACCAAAAATATTTTTCATAAAAACAGTCATCCAATGTTCACTTCCAGTCTTATAGTATGGTTTTATTTATCTACCGATTCTTTAATTTACATTTACAATCTGTCAATCATGGCTGTTTGTCTACAATTGATAGATCAGGCCATTCCAACAAAGCAAGTTAAGATTTACACTATTTCAGTAATTACCACACAACAAAATTTTAGACTGGTCCAAATAGAAAGAAGTTGCAGACAACAATTTCAAGTTGGTGGAATTTCAAATCTTCTCCTTTTAGGTTAGAAAACATTGTGGACAATGAAGAAATTACTTGTAACAAACAATTTCTTCATTGTCCACAATGTTTTCCAGAGCTTTACTTAGGGGAGTAAAAATGTGGATGTGGGACCATCTATGAATGGGTTAATCTAACATTTCACTGATATCTAGACAACAAAATGCTAGACTAACCAAAATTGAAAGAAACTGAATCCAGTATTAAAAATGCGGTACTAAAATAACAAAACTCTAGTCTAGCCAAAATTTATAACAATTGCATCGAATATTGAAAATGTGGTCAAATCTAAAGAAATGGTAATGACCAGCATCTTCATCTTCTCCCACAATGTGTTTGATCTCATATTTCTTGAACTTACAAAATTTCTGTAAAAAACATCTCCTCCAAAACCACTGGGCCTATAATGAACCAAATTTGGCAGAAATATTCTTCAGGTGGTCCCCTTCGAAATTAGCTAAAAGAATTGAAATCCCTTAAGAATTCTTGTTGCCTTGGCAACAAACTTGAAATTTGAAAAAAATCTTTAAAAATCTTCTCAGAAGGCGTAGAGCCTTAAATTTTGCCCGAAGCATCAGTATATTGACCTCTTTCAAAATAGCTAAAATTATGTCCCTCAGCTCCGCCCCAGGGGTGGATAGGGATTAAATAGAAATAAAGAAAGAAGCATGAAACATCAGTTATTGTTTTCTTTCTTATTTCTAAAATTCTGACTTATGGATCCAGAGGGGAAGAAAAAGTGTTGTCCACATTTCCTTAAAATTTGTCATTGAAACTTTATGATCAGATGTATGGTGGGACCAGCTGTTTTCATAATCCTAACCTTAACATTGAATTAGCTGCCATCATAGTGCAGTCGGTTGCGCATCAGACTCCCTATCTTCAACAATGGCAGGTCATGGGTTCGATCTCGGGCGGCAGCACATATCCTGTCTGACATTTTCTCTCACCAATGGGTGGTTAATTGTAAACCTATGTGGGATAGCAGTTGGAGGCTAGGAAAGGAGGTAGTGGTAGTACTGAAGTGAGAAAAACATGAATCCATTATAAGGTGCTCCATCCAGGGATATGACTGAAATAGTCTTAAAAGTTGCGTTAAACCCAATTCGATCAATCAATTTACTTTAGATTAGGTTATTAAAAGAAAAAAGAGCATTTATGTCAAGTGAATGCTCGAGGACCAATGTCCCTCTTGTTGATTTTTAGCTCCATTGGCCGAAGGCCAGTGAGCTATTGTCATGGCGTTGTCCGTCGTGCGTGCGTGCGTCCATTTGTTTGTGCGTAAACCTTTCTTTAAACATCCTCTTCTCCTAAACCAATGGGCTGATTTTAATGAAACTTGGCAGAAATGTTCCTTAGGCAACCCTTTTCTTAAATTGTTAAAGACATTTTGATTCACCCCCAAATATAGGCATGGCAGGGCGTGGCATATTTTCAGTTTAAAATCTTTAAACATCTTCTCCTGCTAAACCAAGGGGCGGATTTTAATGAAACTTGGCAGAAATGTTCCTTAGGCAACCCTTTTCTTAAATTGTTAAAGACATTTTGATTCACCCCCAAATATAGGCATGGCAGGGCGTGGCATATTTTCAGTTTAAAATCTTTAAACATCTTCTCCTCCTAAACCAAGGGGCGGATTTTAATGAAACTTGGCAGAAATGTTCCTTGGGCCTACTTCTTCTTAAATTGTTCAAGAAATTGTGATTGACCCCCAAATTTGGGCATGGCAGGTTGGGGCTTATTTTCGCTATAAAAATCTTCTATCAAACCATTTGGCTTATTTCATTGAAACTTGGCATGAAAGTTCTTTGAGTGACCCTCTACTAAACTTGATCAAGAAATTTTGTTTGAACCCGAAATACTGTAAATCGGGTAATTTCCGTGTCGACTTATTTTCACGTGAGCAGGACCTGAAAACTTATTAGAGAGTTCATGAATTGGCAAGCGGCTGTATGATGCTCCGGTAATTTCTGTAAGTATCCCCGGAAATACATCGGCGAAGAAAAAAACTATATACGATTACAGCTCATTTCTATACCGACCTATGAATAAAAGGATTACTTGTAATCCATTTAGGAACATTTTTACCTATTTTCTTTTCTCATAGAATAATGAGTTCTCTTACGAAATTGTTTAAAGATCGCAAAGTATACATTTAAGTTTAAGATTTGTTGTTTGTTTGTTTGAAAAGGGCTATAAAGCTGTTATCAAAAAGAAGTTTAAAGTCGTAATACTTACGCCTTTAAACCTTTACCAAACTGTCATATGATGAAATGATTTAATCCCGTGTCAAAACAGGTACAATTATTTAATTTTGATTGATTCATTTCGCATCGCATGCTTTCAATTTCTTAAATGGTTCTAAGAGTCTATACAATGAAGAATCAGTTGCAACTTTTTATCTCCATGTTGTGTAATTGTCGTCGCCTAGAATTTTATCACCTCGTCTGCTTTCCATTGTTATGTTTGTATACATTTGTTCATTAGTTAAAACTCAAAATTTATGTTCACTGTCAAAAGAGCAATTCACACCAACAAGGGTAATAAGTTTAGATGCAATTTTGAAGAATTATGCTCCTTTTTATAAACCTCCAAGTACTGGCATCAACATGCTGTGCTCTTGATAATTTTACACAATAAAACATATTTCTTTACTAATTTCCTTCTGTTTATTTTTCTAAAACTTAACCCTTGTCATTCTGAATAAAACTTGTCTGAATTTGCATACAAAATCAAAGGCCTGAATGCACTGGAAGCACTAGTTATAAGTAAAAAATTATATTGAAAATTAATATTATTAACTGCTCTGGGTTGAAGGAGACAAACAGGAGGTGTAGACTAAAACCAGACTTCACATATGCACAGGCTGATCTTTGTCTATACCTCCTGCAAAAACAGGAATATCCTTGGTTCAGCATGACAAGGGTTAACATGAAGCATAATTATATATATGAATGTTACAAATCAGCCAAAGTAAGATGAGCAGCTGGTTGTTTGAATCAAATGTTGTGGTTATATTGGTGTGATTAAAGATAGCATTTCATGATTAAGTGCATCAACTGCAGTGATATAACTTGAATACTGTTGTGTGATAATAGACTTGACCCTCTCATGTTTTTAAAAATTTTAGACCTGTCCATATTCAAAGGTTTTGTAGACAAAATATTAAAGAGGATTTAATTTGAAAGATAATCATTCAGTAGATTGTTACAAGCAATTTCTTCTTTTTATACAATGTTTTCTTAATTTTGAAATCATTGGGACAGGGATTGAACATAAAGGGTTAATTCTTTTTACTTGAAGATGAATTAGACTGGATATCTGAGTTCAAGGTCAAGCAAGAGGTAGTAGAAAAGAACAAAAAGAAAAAGGTAGGTAGCTTAGACAAAATCAATATTGTAAGCCTTACAACCATGAGTGAATTGGATATGAGCCCATGCCAAAATGTCGAAACTTGTAATATAAGCTCACTTTCAAAAGAGAAGCTTTTACTTTCAAGAGACATAACCCTAAATAAATGTATTTTTAAAAGAATTATGCCTTTGTTTGATTGTTTTTATGCCCCCGCATCGATAAGATCGAGAGCATATTGTTTTACCAGTGTCCGTCTGTCTGTCTGTGCGTCTGTCTGTTTGCAAAACTTATCCTGCCAACTAAACATTTTCCTATAACTTCAATGCTAATATTTGGTATGTAGATAGGTCTCAACAAGGCGCAACTGGGGAAGGTCATTTCATCAAGGTCAAGGTCAAAATTTTAACCCTTTTCCCTAAAACAAAGAAGAAAAACAATTAAAATCACCTGTCTTCTAAAGAATTCCTGTTTCTGGGGCATAGTGTTTCACAAACACATCTTGTCTTAGCTTCACTGGCTGAAAGCCAGCAGGCTATTGTCATGGTGTGGTGCAGTGTTTATTCTAGGATTCAAAAAATGTAAGGGATTGAAGCGCAAAATCTATAAAATTGAGAAATGTTTGGTATTTCATGCTCTTTGTCTATAGTAAAAAATCCCCACCAATGTTGAAAATATGGGGGATCTTTGAAAAAAGTGGGACAATTCCCTAATTCCTACAATATACACTGGTGGTGTCCGTCCATCAGTAGGCTTTTGCTTTGGAAATTTTCTTCTCAGAAAGTATTTCACAGATTTCAATCAAATTTCAAAGGAATGATTCTTGTATGACCTTTTATCAGATTCCTTCGAAGAATTTTGATCGGACGAAAAATATGGCTTTCATGAGTGGAGCTAATTTCCATAGATAGGTTATAGTGAAAACTTTGGAAATCTTCTCATAAAGCTAGTAGATGGATTTCAAACAAACTTTACCTTGGGTGACTCTTAATTAGATTCCTTTAAAGTATTTTGATAGGTTTAAAAACATCACTCTTATGGATGGGGCTAATTTCTATATATGGTATATAGTGAAAACTTTGAAAATTTACTCCCAAACCATTGGATGGAATTTAATGAAATTTTACAAGAGTTATCCTTGAGTGACTTTTTATCATAATCCTGTAAAAATAGTTCAATCAGATTAAAAAAACATGGCTTGAATGGGCAGGACTAAATTTCATATGGTGTATTTTGGAATTTTTGAAAATATTTGTGCCGCCCCCATAACGCAGTGGTATCCTGTAGGACTCCTAATCTTTAGGTCCCAGGTTCTATCCACGGGGTGACGGGGAATATCCTTTATGACATTTGTCTCCCAACAATGGGTGGGTAATGGTAAACCAAAGTGGGTTGAGCAGCTGAAGGCTCAGAAAGTGATAGTGGTAGCACCATTGTCAGGAAAAAGAATCAATTGTTAGGTGCTGAAGCGGCCCCGATATGACTGAAATACTTTTAAAAGTGGTGAAACCCCAATGAATCAATCAATCAATTGAAATCTTTGTCTTAGTAGAAACCAGCTGGTCTCCATTGAAAGGAGTTGCAGATGACAATTCATAGTTTATGAAAATTTAGACTTTTTCAGCTTTCTGGGTAGAAAACATTTTGGAATTGCTTGTGACTAGCAATTTCTTAATTTTTGCACAATCTTTTTCCAGTTAATTTTGTTGAGGGGCATCAAAAAAAAGTGTCATTGTGTGGGAATCAGTTAAATGGGTCGCCTCTTGTGTTTATGAAACTAAATTATCTTCATCACAATTATATCAAGCTGGTGGAGCAAGTCAGGTTTTTCAAGAGGCTCTTCTTGTATCTACTATGCGTTAGTAAGCTATCTTCTATATAATCTATAGACACAATATTCTTTGCAGGAAGAAATTGAACAAATGTTGAAACGAGAAAAGAAATTGACTGAAATAAGAAACACAAAATATACTAGCAAACGAAAGGTGAGTGTATGTCATTCAAGTCACATTCACTGTTGATTAATTCATGGTTTATTAGCTCACCTGAGCATATCATACTCATGGTGAGCTTTTTGGATACTTGATCGTCTGTAGTGCATCATCAACAATTGTGTCACCACTTTACAGGTCACAACTTGCTTCAACCTCCTCAAACTTGCTGAAAATGTTTGTATAGTCACGAGGAAGAACCCTGTTGAATATGGTGATATTCTGACTTATATCAAGACAAAAGGAGCCTTATTGACAATTTCCTTGTTACCACTCTAGAGGTCACAATTTTGGCTCAATATTTTTTTTAATTTGCTGAAATGCATTAATAGTCATGAGGAAGAATGTTTTAATGTTAATGAAAATTCAAAGTTTCACAAAATTCATAAAATTCTTAGAAAGGAAGAATTCAAAAGCTGATATTTTTGTTGAGCCTGCTTGCGGTGAGCGAGACATAGTTGTCACAATTTCAGTTCAGTGTTAGTTTTTTTTTTCTGGAGCATAACTTCTACATTTATATGGAAATATTTTGGCACAGTTGTTCTCCTTGATGAGTGCTAGTGTCATGGGAAACATTTGTTGTGAAACCTCCAAGGTCAAGGTCAAAGTTGAAGATTGATAGACAAAATTGACCTTTTTTGGAGCATAACATCTACATTTACGGATGGATTTGAAGATAGCTTCATACAATTGTCATTCTTGATGAGTGCTAGTGTCATGTGAAACATTTTTTGTGATACCTCCAAGGTCAAGGTCAGTTAAAGGTGAAACAACAAAATTGACCTTGTCCAGAGCATGACTTCTACATTTATGGATGGATTTGAAAATAACATGGCACAGTTGCTCTTCTTGATGAGTGCTAGTGACATGTTAAACGTTTATTGTGATTCCTCTAAGGTCAAGGTCATATTTGAAGGTCAAACAATAAAATTGACTTTGTCTGGAGAATAACTCCTACATTTATGGATGTTTTTGAAAATAACTTTTGTTCTCCTTGATGAGTGCTAGTGTCATGAGAGTTATGTGTAGACCTTACCAAGGGTAAGTGCACTGAAGAAGAACCATAACTTTACCATACTTATTTTTTTGAGTAATTGCTCTTTGTTGTTTTTCAGTCTTGAATTTTGTTGTTTTTCAGTCTTGAATTTTGTTCATAGCCTATCTCTGAAAACATAATAGCTATGATAATGAAAATTCATGGTCACAATACCATGCAGAAGAACAACAAATCTACCTTGTGAGTTATTGCCCTTTGTTATTTTATCACACTTTTATTTAAATCCCCTACCCTAGTCGATATCATACAGTCGAATGGACATATCTGATGATAAGTTGGCACCTTATTTGAATTAGGACCGATCTAAACTTTTGCTGTCTGGTAATGGTTTAATCAAAATTTATTGGTTGCGTTTTGGAAAAATTATATTTTTATACAAACCTGACCAAAAAAAAAATATCCTTTCTAATCCCCAAATTTCAAAACTGTCAAACCCAATACGCAATATCAAAGACAATATTTTGAAATAAGCATTTCACCTGTTACCAGATGGAAATTTTAGACTAGTCCAAATTGAAAAAAGTTGCAGACAAAATTAAAAGTAATGAAATTTTAGATTTTTTCAAATAATTGGGTATTTCCTGTGACAAACAATTTCTTTATTTTACACAATGTTTTCCCCATTGTTTTCCTTGAGTGTCGTCAAAAAGTTAAGATTTCAGGTACTTCAGTTTAAAACCCCAAAGTGTTTTGTGTTTCTGTAAGTGTAAAGTTCTGCATTATTTATCAGAGACTGCAGCTAGAAGATGAGTTTGACAATTTAATGAAAGGTGCATCACCTGATATTAAGGAAGCTGTAAAAGCTGAACTTAAAGAGGTTGAAGCAGAGGATGATGATGATTTAGTTCTGGCTGAATACGACAGCGACTGTGCTGGTGATAAAAATGAAGACAGTGATGATGAACATGGCAATGAGGATACTGTACATTGTACAAAGGTAGCTATATTACAAGGTTGATGTATCACTTGCGTTGCCTACTGTTCTCCGACAAGGCACTTTGTTGGACATATCAAATTGATTTGTTTTCCAGCAATGCCCACTTCAATGATGTAGATGTATGATGATGGAAACTTATAATGCTTTGATGATGTGACATTTGTTTACTTATTGTTATAGCCCCCGCCCCCTCGAAAAAAAAAGCTTTGGAAAACAGTGTGGAAATGAAAAAAATGCTTTTTGAAAGCAATTGCCTCATTATCCCCAATGTTTTGTACCCCAGAATACAGATTTTAAATTTTCATCAATTAAAAATTTAAAATTCTATCTTCTAGTAATGGGGTAATGTACAAAAAAAGGTGAAAGACTTTCATGAATTGAATGAAGCAGCAGATAGCAAATTTTTAGTGCATATTATTTTAAAAATGTTCATCTTTCAGGATTCAAAACAGCACAGGAAAATGAGAAAAATGTTCATGACAAATTTCTTTGTTATTACTTGGTTTTCTAAAGCAATTCTCTTGAAGGTAGTTTAAAAAGTAAGTTGTTGTGGGATGAATTAACTAAGCTGAATTCCTTTTTTCAGATTTACTTCTGTAGTAGAACCCACTCCCAACTATCACAATTTGTAAGGGAAGTTATAAAAAGTCCATATGGTGATGATACTAGGGTGATCTCCCTTGGATCAAGACAGGTATGTGGAAGCATATTCACAAAGGGTCCAATTGAACTCCACAATTTATCCTAGACAGGTTGTTTCCAAAAATGATTTCTTCTTTAGCATGGTGTTGTGTGTCTAGATGATAGCTAGAAGACTAAATGCTGTCCTGCAAAATAGTGGTCAATCCAAGAATTAATCAACCAATCAAATCATTCATTTAGGCTTACAGTGAACTTTATTCTCTAAAATTGGCCTACATTTATGTGAATCATTTTTAGCTCTACTGGCCCAAGGCCATTAGAGCTATAGCGATGGCTATTTCCCGTCCTGCGTCCGTGCATCCGTCCATCCATCCATTCATCCGGCGTCCGGCCGTTAAACTTTTCTTTGTTTTCGCCATAAAGTCCACAGTTTTCATCGGATTCTCTTCAAACTTTCACAGAATGATTGTACCATCATAAGGATCATTCCTTTCGAAATTGGGTATGATCCGTCAAGAAACACGGGAAGAGGGGCTAATTAAAACTTAATAAAAAAAATCTTCGTTTATGCGATAAAGTCGACAGTTTTCATCAGATTCTCTTCAAACTTTCACAGAATGATTGTACCGTCATAAAGATCGTTCGTTTCAGAAATGGGTATGATCCGTCAAGAAACACGGGAAAAGGGGCCTTATGAAAATTTAATTAAAAATTCCATTAAGAATCCTCGTTTACACGATAGAGTCCGCAGTTTTCATCGGATTCTCTTCAAACTTTCTCAGAATGATTGTACCTTCATAAGGATCGTTCCTTTCGAAAATGGGTATGATCTGTCAAGAAACATGGGAAAAGGGGCCTTATGAAAATTTGATTAAAAAATCCTCGTTTACGTGATAAAGTCCACAGTTCTCATCAGATTCTCTTCAAACTTTCACAGAATGATTGTACCAACATAAGGATTGTTCCTTTCGAAAATGGGTATGATCCGTCAAGAAACACGGGAAAAGGGGCCTTATGAAAATTAATGAAACATTCAATTAAAAATCCTCGTTTACGCGTTAGAGTCGACAGTTTTCATCAGATTCTCTTCAAACTTTCACAGAATGATTGTACCAACATAAGGATCGTTCCTTTCAAAATTTGTTATGATCTGTCAAAAAACATGGGAAAAGGGGCCTTATGAAAATTTAATTAAAATTCCATTAAAAATCCTCGTTTACGCGATAGAGTCCACAGTTCTCATCAGATTCTCTTCAAATTTTCACAGAATGATTGTACCATCATAAGGATCGTTCCTTTCGAAATCGGGTATGATCTGTCAAGAAACATGGGAAAAGAGGCCTTATGAAAATTCAGTTAAAAATTCCATTAAAAATTCTCGTTTACACGATAGAGTCCACAGTTTTTATCGGATTCTCTTCAAACTTTCTCAGAATGATTGTACAATCATAAGGATCATTCCTTTCGAAAATGGGTCATGATACAGGGAAAAAGGGGCTTTATGAAAATTTGATTAAAACATTCATTTTAACACTCTAGAGTCCACAGTTTTCATCAGATTGTATTTAAACTTCACAGAATGATTGTACCATCATAAGGATTGTTTCTATGGGAATTTTGTCAGATCCATCAGGAAACACGGGAAAAGGGGCCTTATTCAAATTTAATCGAAAAATCTTTTAAGAAATACTCTTTAACACTCTGGAGTCAATAGTTTTCATCGGATTCCCTTCAAACTTTCACAGGTACTATCATAAGGATTATTCCTTTCGAAACTTGGTATGATCCTTCAAGAAACACAGGAAAAAGGGGTCTTTGAAATGTTTAATAAAAGATTCTCATTAATAATCTAGAGCCAACAATTTTCAACGGATTCTCTTCAAACTTTCACAGAATGATTGTACCATCATAAGGATTGTATCTTTTGGAATGTGATATGATTCCTCAAGAAACATAGGAAAAGGGGCCTTATTAAAATTTAATTCAAAGATCTTTGTTAAACTCTACAGTCCACAGTTTTCATCTGATTGACTTCAAACTTTCACAGAATGATTGTACCATCATAAGAATTGTTCCTTTCAAAATTTGGTATGATCAGTCAAGGACCACGGGAAAAAGGGGCCCGATAAAAACTGGATTGAAAAAGTCCTCATAAACACAATAGAGTCCATAGTTTTCAACAAATTCTCTTCAAACATTCCCAGAATGATAATTACATTAAATGGATTGTTCCTTTCGGAAGTAGGTTTGATCCATCAAGTTTCATGGGAAAAGGGGCCCTATGAAAATTTAATAAAAAAAATCTTAGTTAACACATAATGATCCTAGATTTCACCTGATTGACTCCAAACTTTCACATAATGATTGTACCATCATAAGGATTGTTCCTTTCCAATTGGGTCTGATCCATTGAGAAACATAGGAAAAGGGGCCTTAGGAAAATTCTATTAAAAAAATCTTAATTAATGCTTGTAAGTCCACAGATGAGATGGGGTTGTCTTTATACTCAAACAGAATAATTATACTTTTGTAAGAAGAGTTCCCTTTGGAATTGGTTCAGATCCATCAAGTAACATGGGAAAAGGGGCTATATGAAAATTCAATTAATAAAACCCTGTTAACGCAATAAAGCCCACAGCTTTGATCAGATTTTGTTGAAACTTTCACAGAATGATTGGAAGGTCATAACTATCATTCTTTTCATAACAGGGTTTGAACTGTCAAGAAGCACAGGAAAAGGGGCCTTATGAAAATTTCATTTACAAATCCTTGTTACTAAGTCCAGAGCTTTCATCGGATTTTCTTCAAACATTCACAGAATAATTGTACAATAATTATAATAATGATTGTTGATGTTTGCATTAGACCTGATCCGTCAAGTATCACAGGAAAAGGAGCATTATTAAATTTAATTTTAAAATCATTGTACCACAATAAAGTCAGCAGTTTTCATCAGATTCTGTTAAAACTTTCACAGAATGATTATTCCATCATGAGGATTCTTTCTTTTCAAATTAGGCGTGATCTGTCTAGTATCATGGGAAAAGGGGCCTTTAGAGAATTTTATCTATAATCCTTGTAACCAAGTCCAGAGCTTTCATTGGATTTTATTCAAACCTTCACAGAATCATTGTACAATAATCACGATTGTTGATGCTATCATACTATCATTAGGATTGTTCATTTGTACATTGGGTCTGATTTGTTAAGTTTCACGGAAAAAGGGGCCTTATGAAAATTTAGTTACAAAAATTCTTGACACAATTCAGTCCACTGTTTTCATAGATTCTCTTTAACTTTTAAAGAATGATTCTACCTTCATTAGAATTGTTCCTTTTGAAATTTGGTTTGTTCTGTAAAGTATCATGAGAAAAGGGGCCCTATGAAGATTTCACTATAAACTCATTAACACAATAAATTCCACAGATTAAACAGATTGATTGTACATGTACCATCATTCCAATTGTTGATTTTGACAGTGGATCTGACTATAGCAAGGGTCACATAAAAAGGGGCCTTATGAAAAACTTTCTTAAATATTCTGATCAACACAATGATGTCCCTTGATTTCACTGGATTCACTTCAAAATTTCACAGAATGATTGTACAAATACTTAGATGGTTCTTTTCAGAACTGGGTACAATCCATCAAGTATCATGTTAAAAGGGGCCATATGATTTTTTTTTTTTAAATATTCTAGTAAACATAATGAATTCCCAATATTTCATCGGATTCACTTTTAACTTTCATAGAATGATAAAACCAACAGTAAAATATCACGGGAAAAGGGGCCTTATGAGAACTTGAATTTAATATCTTTGTTAACACAATAAAGTCAACAGTTTTATTGGATTCTCTTCAAAGATGCATGGAATAATTGTGGCATTTGAAACACAGGAAAAAGGGCCTTACAGATTATCATTCAAAACACTCTTGTGTATGTGATGAAGATCACAATCATTATCAAGTTGTCTTTTAAATTTCACAGGACAATTGTCAGGTTGTAAGGAAAGTTCCTTTTGGAATGAAATTGATCCATCAGAAAACACAGGAAAAGGGGCCTTATTGATTTTCATTCAAAATAATCCTGTTTATGTGATAAAGTCCACAATTATTGTCAGATTCTGATGAAATATTCACAGAATGATTGTAGGGTCATAAGGTAACTTTTTTTTGGAAATGGAGTGGATTCGTCATGGAAACATTGGAAAAGGGGCTTTGAGGATTGTTGCTTAAAGTGATAAAGGGGATAAAGCCCCTTTTTTAGCTCCCCTGAGCACGAAGTGCTCTGGGGGAGCTATTGTGATCGGTCATCATCTGTCGTCCATCTGGCTGTCCGTGCGTCCGTTCACAATTACAAAAAAAATCTTCTCCTCCTAAACTAACCATGGAATTTCAACCAAACTTCACAGAAATGTTCCTTAGGTCATGCTCTTTCAGAATACTACAAAGAGTTGAAATCCATGAAGAACTCTGGTTGCCATGGCAACGGAGTGAAAAAACTTAAAAAAATCTTCTCCTCCCAAGCAGTAAGGCCTAGAGCTTAGATATTTGGTACAAATCATCATCTATTGACCCTCTACCAAAATACTTCAAAGAATTACCATATTCTGAAAATTAGCCCCATTCTTTGTGATCCCTGATTTTACATAGAAATGAAGAAGGAAATCTTAAATATCTTCTTCTCCCAAACCATAAGGCCTAGAGCTTTGATATTTGGTATACATCATCATCTATTGACCCTCTACCAAAAAACTTCAAAGAATAACCATATTATGAAAATTAGCCCTCTTCTGGGCGATCCCTGATTTTACAAAGAAATAAAGAAGGAAATCTTAAAAATCTTCTTGTCCCAAACCACAAGGCCTAGAGCTTTGATATTTGGTACAAATCATCATCTATTGACCCTCTACCAAAATACTTCAACGAATTACCTTATTCTTAAATTTAGCCCTTTTCTGGGCAATTCCTGATTTTACAAAGAAATAAAGAAGGAAATCATTTAAAATCTTCTTGTCCCAAACCACAAGGCCTCGAGCTTTGATATTTGGTATACATCATCATCTATTGACCCTCTACCAAAATACTTCAAAGAATTATTGTTTTCTGAAATTAGCCCTTTTCTTTGTGATCCCTGATTTTACATAGAAATGAAGAAGGAAACCTTTAAAAATCTTCTTGTCCAAAACCACAAGGCCTAGAGCTTTGATATTTGGTACATATCCTCATCTATCGACCCTCTACCAAAATACTTCAAAGAATTACTGTATTCTGAAAATTTGCCCTCTTCTGGGCAATTCCTGATTTTACATAGAAATAAAGAAGGAAATCTTTTAAAATCTTCCCTATCCCAAACCACAAGGCCTAGAGATTTGATATTTGGTATACATCATCATCAATTGACCCTCTACCAAATACTTCAAAGATTTACCTTATTCTTAAATTTAGCCCTTTTCTTTGAGATTCCTGACTTTACATAGACATAAAGAAAGAAATCTTTTAAAATCTCTTCTCTTAAACCATAAGGGCTAGAGCTTTGATATTTGGTATACATCATCATCTTTGACCCTCTACCAAAATACTACGAAGAATTTCCTTATTCTGAAAATTAACCCTTTTCTAGACGATCCCTGATTTAACAAAGGAATAAAGAAGGAAACATTTGAAAATCTTCTTCTCCCGAACCATATTTGGTATACATCATCATCTATTGACCCTCTACCAAATAACTTTAAAAATTTAGCCCTTTCTGTGCAATCCCTAATTTAAGTTAGGAATAAATAATGATATCTTTGAAAACCTTCTCCTCCTAAACCATTAGGCCTAGAGCTTTTATACTTGGTATGTATTGATGTCTATACTTCAAAGCATTGCCATATTTAGGAAATTAGTGCTGTATGGTTGGATCATCAATATATCTAGGATTAAAAGAGAAATCCTGAAACATCTTCTCCAAAATAATTAGACAGAGGGCTTTGCTATTTTGTTTATATCATAAAGCCATGAACCATCATACTCAGGGGAGCGATTTAGGACCACCATGGTCCTCTTGTTTAAAATGACATCTACCAAACCACTGGGCGGATTTCAACCAAATTTGGCAGGAATGTTCCTTTGGTGGTGCCCTCTCCACCTTGACCAAGAAGGCATAGAGCCTTGATATTTGGCATGAAGCTTCAGTACAATGACCAGAATTGCTAAAATCATCACCCACAAGCCCCCAGGGGCAGAGCCCCAGGGGGGATGGGGCTTATATAGATATAAAGAAGGTTTTTTTAAAATGACGTCTCCTACCTAACCACTGGGCGGATTTCAACCAAATTTGACAGGAATGTTCCTTTGGTGGTGCCCTTTCAAAATTGCTGAAAGAATAGAAAACTGTCAAAAACTCTGGTTGTCATGGTAACAAAACTGAAATTTTAATGAAATAGCATCTGTACAATGACCGCTTTAAGAATTGCTAAAATCATCGTCCTCGGGTCCCCAGGGCGGGTTGGGCTTATATAGAAATGAAAAAGGATTTTTAAAACGACATAATATTATATTCCAAAACCATTTGGTGGATTTCAACCAAACTTGGCAGAAATGTTCCTTGGGTGGTGCTTTATGAAAATTGCTAAAACAATTGAAATCTGTAAAAGAAACTCTTGCCATGGTAACAGAACTGAAATTCTAAAATAATCTTTATAACTTATACTCTCCTGACCCAGAAGGCATAGAGCCTTGATATTTGGCATGAGGCAGCACAACAGTGACCTCTTTCAGATTTGCTAAAATCATACCCTTGGGGCCCCCAGGGGCAGAGCCTCAGGGGGATGGGGCTAATATGGAAATAAAGAACAATTTTTAAAGTGACATCTTCTCCAAAACCACTGGGCGGATTTCAACAAAATTTGGCAGAAATGTAACTTGGGTTGGTGCCCTATGAACATTGCTAAAAGAATTGAAATCTGTTAAAAACTCTAAATGCCATGGTAGCAAAACTGAAATTTAAAAAAAAATAAAAATTATCTCCTAACCCAGAAGGCCTAGGGTCTTGATATGTGGCATGAAGCATCAGTACATTGACTTCTTTTAGAATTGCTAAAATCATCAACCTCAATCTTCTTTATATCTATATAAGCCCCCCCCCCCCTCCCCTGGCAGAGATAAAGAAGGATTTTTAAAATGACATCTCTTCCCGAACTACGGGGCTGATTTCAACCAAAGAATTTAATTAGTTGATAACTGGTTGCTATAACAACAAGAGTAAAATTAGAAAAAAACATCTTCTCCTGACCCAGAAGTTGAAGAATCTTGAATTTTGCATGAAGTACATTGACCTCTTTCGAAATTGGTAAAATTTTAGAGCCACAGGGTTTTTAGGCTTAAATAGAAATAAAGAAGGCAACCCTTTCAAAACTATTTGGCCAATTTAAACCAAATTGTCTAGAAATACATTAGTTTGCCCCCTTTTAATAATAACTGAAATATTTGAAATCTGTTGAAGCCTTGGTTGGCATGGTAACATAAGTTGATCATAGATAAATGTTAAAGTAGGTCTTCTCCGACCCAGTTTTAATTAAAGAAAAAAATAGCTTTATCTAAGATGAGCGCCTGGGCCACTGGCCCTCTTGTTTTAGCTTAGAAATTGTATCCACTATCAAGCACTTGAACAGCCAAGCATTGGTTTCTCTTATATTTGAGTGTCAGACTTGCAGAACCTGCATTTATAAAAATTTTGATTAATTTAATTGATTATTAATCAATTAACAATACCAAGTATTTTGATTATTAATAAATCAAGGAATAAATGGTTAAAATAACATAAATCATGACAGGGCTTTTTTTCAAAAAATTGGGAAGAGGCCCTAGCCTTTCCAATTTGGAAATTTCGCATGAACTTTGGTCAAATTGGGAAAAAAGTTAAAAACTAACGAGATAGAAATAAACATATCTAAGCCTTTTATCATGTGATCAAACCAGCAGACAAGACTGGTGTTTATTAAGATAAAACTGATAATACTCTAATAAAAAAGTACAATAGTCTTTTGACATCAACATCATTCTGTATAAGGGCATCTGTCTTCATTCAACATCTTAAACCTGTCTGCAAGTTTGTCAAAATCCTAATCTTGAAGGCTTACACAACTAAGATCGAGACTTTGCTGAGCCTAATCATCAGCAACTCTTTTTAACGATTTTCCTTTTTTACCTTTTTTTTGTCATTGAATAGGTATAATTTTTAGATTCTAGCAACATTGTTTTGGTGAATTTGGTTGTTGAAAGATGTGTACAGGAAAACTTGTTTGGAATATGTTTCGTGTAATGCGCCGATTATGTTTTTGCTGTTTTCACATTCAGCATAAATCTCAATTTTAACTACAAATAACAATGCTGTAGTAAATGACCAATGTCTAGTTTAGCACAACAAATTCAGAAATTTGTTCATATGAAAGTCAGAAATGAAGTTCAATTAATTCTATTTAGAACAAATCATGTTGGACCATTTTATTTCCGGCTTCACAGAGCTAGAATCAATGGAGTAGGAAAACAAATCCTGGTAAGCCGCCATCTTTATTGAAAGGGTTCATAATTTGTAATCAACCGGATACCAGCCCAATCAAAACAGCATGACCTGTCGTATTTGATTAGATTAGAACTAACAACTTTCTCTTTCACATCTTGAATCTTCCCATTTTTGATGGAATGATTTTATGAATATCAAAATTGGGAAATTATTGCTGATTTGGGGGAAATTTTCTAGCCACAGTTGGGGAAAAAAAGAGGCTTTTTGCCATTGGGAAGACACCAAAAATTGGCCTCAATTAGAGAAGGAAAAAAAGCCCTGCATGATCATTATTCATTGATAATTGTTTTTCGTTATTTGGGATCAACTCATTATCAGATGACAAAATTTTTGAGTGGTCCAAATATAAAGAAGTTGCTGACAACAATTCACAGTTGATGAAATAGTCAAAATCTATGTCTTTCAGGGTAGAAAAAAATGGTGAATAATGAAGAAATTGATTGAAACAAGCAATTTACTTATTTTCGACCATGTTTTTCAAAGCTTTTTTCTTGGGTGTCCAAAAGAGGGATTGTGTAGAAATGAGTTAAAATTCAATTAATCTGTGAAAGTTCATTATGTTTACTAATTGTCTGATACTAGTTAGCTCAATCTATGACATACTTTGCTCTGAATCCTTGTGTCGAGAGATTTCATTATTGTAAGATTGGGTGTTGCATTTCTTTCAGAATCTATGTGTTAATGAAGCTGTCAGAAAACTGAAGTCTCTTTCCCTTATCAACGATACATGTAGGGATTTACAGAAAAAGAAAGCAGGTGACACACTTATATGATTCTTTATCCTGGAAAAAGTGCCCAAATGATGTTACTTTAGTATGTGGGAATATTACAATATATTGTTGACGTCATATTGTCTGATTATTGCTACTTTCCACAAGAAAGGGAAAAAAAGCTTTGAAAAAAGCTGTGAAAATACAAGAAATTACATGTTACAAGCCATTTCTTTATTAATTACAATGTTTTCTTCCCCCAAAATACAGATTTAAAAATTTTATCAACTAAAGATTGTGGCCTGCAACTTCTTTAGATTTAAGGACCAGCTGCTTTTAAACCATTCCCACACATTGACACCCCCAAGAAAACCAATTGGGAAGATCTGTGTAATATGAAGAAATTGCTAATTGAAAGTAATTTCTTCATTTTACACAGTGTTAACCCTTTCCTGTTTTTTGAAATTTCAGACTGCTCCAAATTGAAGGAGGTTGCAGTAGGCAATGAAAATTGGATGACATTGAAATGATATCATCCTATATGGTAGAAAATATTGTGGGAAAAGAAGAAATTGCTTGTTAAAGCAATTTCTTCTTTTCCACAATGCTTTCTTTATTATAAAATCACAGCAACGCAAAATCTCAGCTTTGAACAGGAAAGGGTTAAGAAAACCAATTGTAAAAACACTGCGTAAGAAAAGAAATTGCTTTCAATAAGCAATTTCTTCATTTTTCATATTGTTTTATATCCCAAAAATTGAAAAATCTAAAAGTTCATAGACTATAAACTGTCATCTGCGACTCTTTTCAATTTGATCCAGTGTAAAATTTTACATTTTGGTAATGGGTAAGATCTTGATATTTGTTTTCTTTTCCTTTTTGAGCATCAGATAGATAATTTCAAAATTTGAATAATGCATAAAAGAAAACCACACCTTTTTGTTGCTATTTAAGCAAATTTTCCTGGATAATGGATCCTATCTATTTTGTCTGTACTAAAGGGATTTCTATACTTGTCCCTTGTTGTCCTGTCATTTGGTTGCAAAGGATTTGGATATTTGTCTCTCGTTGTCCTGTCATTTGGTTGCAAAGGATTTGGATATTTGTCCCTCGTTGTCATCTCATTTGGTCGCAAGGGATTTTGATATCTGTCCCTTGTTGTCATCTCATTTGGTCGCAAGGAATTTTGATATTTGTCCCCCGTTGTCCTGTCATTTGGTTGCAATGGATTTGGATATTTGTCCCTTGTTGTCCTGTCATTTGGTTGCAAGGGATTTGGATGTTTGTCCCTCGTTGTCCTGTCATTTGGTTGCAAGGGATTTGGATATTTGTCCCTTGTTGTCCTGTCATTTGGTTGCAAGGAATTTGGATACTTGTCCCTTGTTGTCCTGTCATTCTGTTGCAAGGGATTTTGACATTTGACCCTCTTTGTCCTGTCATTTGGTTGCAAGAGATTTTGATATCTGTCCCTTGTTGTCCTGTCATTTTTTTGCAAAGGATTTGGATATTTGTCCCTCATTGTCCTGTCATTTGGTTGCAAAGGATTTGGATATTTGTCCCTCGTTGTCCTGTCATTTGGTTGCAAGGGATATGGATATTTGTCCCTCGTCCTGTCATTTTTTTGCAAAGGATTTGGATATTTGTCCCTCATTGTCCTGTCATTTGGTTGCAACGGATTTGTATATTTGTCCCTCGTTGTCCTGTCATTTGGTTGCAAGGGATTTGGATATTTGTCCCTTGTTGTCCTGTCATTTTTTTGCAAAGGATTTGGATGTTTGTCCCTTGTTGTCCTGTCATTTGGTTGCAAAGGATTTGGATACTTGTCCCTTGTTGTCATTTCATTTGGTTGCAAGGGATTTTGATATTTGTCCCTTGTTGTCCTGTCATTTGGTTGCAAAGGATTTGGATATTTGTCCCTCATTGTCCTGTCATTTGGTTGCAAGGGATTTTGATATTTGTCCCTTGTTGTCATGTCATTTCATTGCAAGGGATCTTACTGTTAAATTATGTGACTCCAGTCATCTTCTTTATAACAAAAGGACTTTTAATTTGCATATGACTCAGTTGAGCATTTTAGGACCATCATGGTGGTCTTGTTTTTATCCTTTATCCTTTGTCCGTCCGTCGTGTGTCGTCCGTCAACAATTTCTTTAAACGACATCTCCTCCGAAACCACTGGGCCAATTTGAACCAAATTTGGCAGAAATGTTCCTTAGATGGTCCCCTTCAAAAATAGCTAAAAGAATTGAAATCCGTTAAAAACTCTGGTTGCCATGGCAACAAAAGTGAAATTTCAAATAATCTTTATAAATCATCTCCTCCTGATCCAGAAGGCGTAGAGCCTTCATATTTTTCATGAAGCATCAGTATATTGTCCTCTTTCAAAATAGCTAAAATCAGGATCCTTGGGTTCCCAGGGAGGAGCCCCAGGGGGTGGGGTTTAAATAGAAATAAAGAACAATTTTTTAAATGACATCTCCTCCCAAACATCTTGGCTGATTTGAACCAAATTTGCCAGAAATGTTGCTTAGGTGGTCCCCTTCAAAAATAGCTAAAAGAATTGAAATCCGTTAAAAACTCTGGTTGCCATGGCAACAAAAGTGAAATTTTAAAATAATCTTTAAAAATCTTCTCCTGACCAAGAAGGCGTGGAGCCTTGATATTTTGCATGAAGCATCAGTATATAGACCTCTTTCAAAATAGCTAAAATCATGATCCTCGGGTCCCCAGGGGCGGAGCCCAAGGGGGGTGGGGTTTATATAGAAATGAATAATGATTTTTTAAATGACATCTCCTCCCAAACTACTGGGTGGATTTGAACTAAAATTGGCAGAAATGTTGCTTAGGTGGTCCCCTTCAGAAATAGCTAAAAGAATTGAAATCCGTTAAAAACTCTGGTTGCCATGGCAACAAAAGTGAAATTTTAAAATAATCTTTAAAAATCTTCTCCTCCTGACCCAGAAGCCTTGATATTTTGCATGAAGCATCAGTATATTGACCTCTTTCAAAATAGCTAAGATCATGATCGTCAGGTCCCCAGGAGTGGAGCCCCAGGGGGGGGGGGGGTTTATATAGAAATAAAGAATGATTTTTTAAATGACATCTCCTCCCAAACCACTGGGCCAATTTGAACCAAATTTTGCAGAAATGTTGATCATGATCATGATCCTCGGGTCTCCAGGGGCGGACCCAGGGGGGGGGGGGTATAGGCATGAAGGATTAGTTCACAGTCTTCTTTCTTATTTCTGAAATTATAACCCATGGAAAAAGTTTTTTCCTTCTTTCAAATCAGCACTAAAGCCTTGGAATTTGTAATTTAGACTTTTGGATCCCAAGGTTCAGAGTCTTTATATGTAATTGTGGCCCACTTGTTTCATAATCCTAATCTTAACATGAAATTAGACTGTTGAAAGAAAAAGAGCCTTTATCTCAGGTGAGCGCCCCAGGGCCAATGGCCCTCTTGTTGAAATTTCTGGCTGGATCTAAGTGAAACTTGGCGTATGTTATCACCTCAATTGGTAGATGTGCATGAAGTAAGGATTTTGTGGTTCATTGATTTTTGCCTCAGTTATGCCTTCTTAAACTTTAGTCCCTGGGGCTTATTGAAATTGCAGCCTTGTAAATGCAACTCTCTGGCTGGATCTAAATGAAACTTGGTGGATGTTATAACCTAAATTGGTAGATGTGCATGAAGTAAGGATTTCATGGGTCATTAATTTTTCCTGGAATTATGCCCCCTTAAAACTTAGTATCTGGGGCTTATTGAAATTGCTGCCTAGTGAACTCAACTCCTCCTAACTTTTTGTCTTGATTTAACCCTTTCCTGGATAAACCCGGGTTTTTACGTCACTGTGATTTTATACTTGAGAAAACATTGTGGAAAAAGGAGAAATTGCTTATAATAAGCAATTTCTCCTTTTCCCACAGTGTTTTCTACTACATAGGATTGTTTCGTTTGGAATTGCATCCAATTTTCATTGTCGTCTGCATCCTCTTTCAATTTGGACCAGTCTAAAATTTCAAAAACCAGGAAAGGGTTAAATGAAACTTAGTCAATGTCATCACCATAATTTGTAGATGTACATGGATCAAGGATTTTATGGTTCATTAATTTCCCTGAATTATGCCCCCTTAAAACATTGTATCTGGGGCTTATTGAAATTGCAGCCTTGTGAACGCAACTCCTCCTAACTTTTTGTCTTGATTTAAATGAAACTTAGTCAATGTCATCACCATAATTTGTTGGTGTACATGGATCAAGGATTTTATAGTTCATTGATTTTTGCAAGAGTTTTGCCCCTTGACACTTAGTCTCTGGGCCCATTCAATCAATCAATCATAACGAACAGTTTGAACTTGACAATTTAAAAAGGGAGTCTGCAAATGTTTTGAATTTGGTTCTGTCAAAATAAGTAGTGTATACAATTATTTTCGTAAAACAGTAGCAAAGTGGCAGGGTATATTGTGACTATAGCACACTTGTTTCATATTTATAATGTTGTCTAAAAGCATTTTAACTTTTGGGCATCAAAAATGGAATGTGTTACAACAATATTTGCTACATTTCTTTCAGACAAAATGGCAAAGAAAGATGAGAAACGACAGAAATTAGCTACCAGTCAGGGATGTCCATATTACAGACAAGATCTGATCCAGGTCTTTAAAGATCAGTCCCTTATAGAAGTGAGAGATATTGAACAGCTTGTGGTTCTTGGTAAAAGGATGAAGGCTTGTCCATACTATGGCACCAGATTTGCTGTCCCAGACGCAGAGGTGAGATTGACTTTCTAATTAAATGTACTTTGTGCTAAACCATTCCCACTAAATGACAGGTTTTGGTTGATAGCAATTTATTTTTTATTTTGATTGCCATACAAACTCTAAAGCTAATAGAGTTGCTCTCGAACACTCACAGTCCTAATCATTAAATGTTTTCATGTCCCCAAATGAGAGGCAGTGGCATAAACTCACTGCTACCCTATTTTGCAGCTGGGTAGACTGGGGCTGGCTATAAAGTGTCTTGTCCATGAACCCAACCCATGACAGTAGGGCTCAAACCCTCATCCATCAGATCATCAGTCAAGCACTTACACCATCAAGGCATGACACTTTTTGATTCTCCTCAAGAAAATAACTCAGAAAAACATTGTGGTAAAGGAAAAGATCGTTGTAAATGAATAAATTGCTTGCAACAAGCATTTTTTTATGCCCCAGCATCAAAAGATTTGGGACATATTGTTTCACTGTTGTCCGTCTGTCTGTCCATCAATCAGTCTTTCTGTCTGTTGGTCTGTCTGCAAAACTTAACCAAAAAACTTAACATTGCCAATTACTACCAGCCTATTCAAGATACAATTTTCATATTTGGCATGATGATACCTCTCAATAATACGCATCTCCTCATGTCATGTCAAAGTCATGTGATAAGGTCAAGGTCAAACACCCAAAAAAAAATCCTTATAGTTTTCACTAAAATACTCTATCAAAACTCATGTACAAGTCAACAACACTTTTCATAGCTAAGTCCTGCTACAGGGTCATTGTGTTTCACAAACATATCTTGTTTTATTTAAACCAATGATTTCTCTTCGGAATGTTGAAAGAATCTAAAATTACATTGAACATCATTTTGTTGTCTACAACTCCTTTCAATTTTACAGTCTAAAATATTGCTGCCTAGTAATGGGTTGATTAGGGGAATTAACTCTGGTTCAAACAATTATTTGTAGTTTGTTTACTTAATTCTGAAGAGTCTTAAATTTGGTTCTTAAATTTGCTTCATAAGAAAAAGTGTCACAGAAAGTGATTTGTCTACAGACAGACATTGTGAGCCCATACTTTAAGAGAGTAGTAAAAGAGAAATGCTAAGCTTAGAAGGATAGTAAACTAACAAATTATGAAAACATCTTTCTTAAAAAAATTAGGAGATATGGATGCCCAAAATCTGTTAAGATGAAGACAAATTGTGATCGTGTGTGTGTCTGTGTAGGGGGTACTTTTCGGGATGGATAAAAATAAAGCTTGGAATTTAACCATGCCTGCTTTAATCCTTCATTTTAACGCATTGAAAATATAAAGCTGTGGAAAACATTGTAAGAAAAGGAGAAATTGCTTGTAACAAGAAGCTACTTATTGTTGTCACACAATCTTTCTCTGTTATGTATTTCTGCGATACCTCGCGATGAATCACTATGCTGACAGCTCTTTTGTTCTTAAATATGATCATTCTGTGTTATGAGGCTGAATTATAACTTTTTAGACATTCTTTTAAAAAAAAAAATTCATTTGAAAGGTTTTGATACAAAGTCATTATATATTCTTTAAAACTTTCGATTTTACGGGAGAGCTACATTGTAAGCATATTGGGCTACAATACATATAAACAATTTACTTTACCAGTACCATGAGTGATCATGATAGAGTGGTCATGAAAGAGTGGTCCTAATAGAGTGGTCATGATAGAGTGGTCCTGAAAGAGTGGTCAAAATAGAGTGGTCACGATAGAGTGGTCATGAAAGAGTGGTCCTAATAGAGTGGTCATGATAGAGTGGTCCTGAAAAAGTGGTCAAAATAGAGTGGTCATGATCAGGGCTCCGGAAATCCGATAAATTGCCGGTCTGGACCGAATTTTGAATTTCCAGACCGATTGGAATCCCCAAAAATTACACCAAAATCGGTCCGAATTTTTCATGTAATTTCACATTCAAATATTGATAAAATCTCCCACCATTTACCAAAATCCACTTGAAACCGAAATAATTCAAGGGTTTCGCACGTTACCTGCAGATTAAGAGATAAACAAAAGTGCCAAAAATCGATAATTAGTTTTCCCGCCGGCCAGTCTAATGCCCATCCGCACATGGACCTAATTTTCACGCTTGACCGAACTTCCGGTATCGAGTTTTGTAAACTATTTGCAATAGAGAATCGGTTTGACTTACACACGTTCGAAGAAATGGACATCTAAAAACTGCCGTTACTCGTGAAACTAATTTTTTAAAACTATAACCTCCAGACTTGAACAGGCTTCAGTGCAGTTCGTTCAAAGTCGGAATAGCTCAGCACAACGCTTTTACGAAATTAATTTATCACAAGTAAGCGCGTGAGACCGGGTTTGAAATTTATATTTAAAAAAAAATCACTTCGTTAATATATGTTTTTATAGGTTTTCATTCACAGTTAGAAACATAGCTGATAGAATTCAAACAATAATTGGAAATCCGCAGAATACAGATAATTTAAATATAAACGAAAACAACAGCTTAATGATATCCCTAGTTCCTTCAATAAAATTAAATCTTAATTCAGGGGTGGAAAACGTCCGAATAATAAATCGGAAATCAACTACAATAAATAAATGACCGAGATTTGTGAACAAATTCCACGCTAGGAAAATTATGCAACACGTGGGCGACCCACTCGAGTTTGTTTCGTCGGTCTCTTTGATGTACGTCACGACTCTGTGATCCCATGGGGTAGAATGGACTGACCCGACATTTTTGTGACGTCAGCTGTGTTTTTCCATCAACAGACGCTCGCGTTGAGAGAAAATCGACATGACTGTGTTAAATTAACATAACTTTGGATAACTAGCTTATGAAAATGTAAAAGTATATCTTTACTATAATCAAATCGGCGATACTCTGTAAAACCCGGAAATTTTAATAGTATAATTTATTTGTATATCTAATTTCACAACATATTGGAATTTCGTGGATCTGTCAGTTGTTTTCATCTATCTTCCACTCGTTGAAGAATATAATCATCTTCGGAACATTTGAAAAAGAAGGCAACTACTGAATGAATGATGAACCCTTTTACGTACGGGAAAGGTGAAAAAGGGCGGGGGTATTCGTTTTTGTCGGCGTAGGGGGGGGGGGGGTCGTTTCTGCCGGCGGGAGGGGGGGGGGGGACAATGTCCCGGACTGATTTAGATTTCCAAATTTCCGGAGCCCTGGTCATGATAGAGTGGTCCTGAAAGAGTGGTCCTAATAGAGTGGTCATGAAAGAGTGGTCCTTATAGAGTGGTCATGATAGAGTGGTCATGATAGAGTGGTCCTGAAAGAGTGGTCATAATAGAGTGGTCATGATAGAGTGGTCATAATAGAGTGGTCATGATAGAGTGGTCCTAATAGAGTGGTCATGATAGAGTGATCCTGAAAGAGTGGTCATAATAGAGTGGTCATAATAGAGTGGTCCTAATAGAGTGGTCATGATAGAGTTTTTTTGTAATTACAAATTAAGTTTTTTCAGATAGTTGCTTTGCCATATAACACTCTCCTTCACAAATCTACAAGAGAGGCCAGTGGTATACAGCTCAAGGATAATATAGTTATTATTGATGAAGCTCACAACTTGTTGGAAACCATCAACAGTGTTTATAGTGTAGAGATAACAGGCGCTCAAGTAAGTACATAATAGGATCATTTTGAAATCTATTAACCCTTTCTCACACAATCACACAATCATTGACACATCTCAAGAAAAAAACTATGGAAAACAATATGGCAAATGAAAAGAATAGCTTGAAAAATAAATTTCTGCATTTCCCACAATGTTTTTACTCTAAAAGTAAGATTTTTCAAACTTCATCGATTTGAAGTTGTCATCTGCAACTTTTTTTCAATTTTGACTAGCTTTGTCCGTCTGTTGTCTCTGATTTCTCAACTCTTGGACCAAACTTTCAAAGACTGATTGTATCATAATAAGGATTGTTCCTTTCGAAATTGGGTCAGATCCGTCAAGAAACATGGGAAAAGGGGCTTAATTAAAATTTAATTAAAAAATCCTCGTTAACACTCCAGAGTCCACAGTTTTCATGGGATTCTCTCCAAACTTTCACAGAATGATTGTACTATCATAAGGGTTGTTCCTTTCGGAATCGGATATGATTTGTCAAGAAACACGGGAAAAGGGGCCTTTTTAAATTTAATGGAAAAATCTATTAAGAAATCCTCGTTAACACTCTAGACTCCACAGTTTTCATCGGATTCTATTCAAACTTTCACAGAATGATTGTACTATCACAAGGGTTGTTCCTTTCGAAATTGTGTATGATCTGTCAATAAAACACAGGAAAAGGGGACTTTGAAAATTCAATGGAAATCCTCATTAATAATCTAGAGTCCACAGTTTTTATCAGATTCTCTTCAAACTTTCACTGAATGATTGCACCATCATAAGGATTGTTCCTTTAAAATTGGGTATGATCCGCCAAAAAACATGGGAAAAGGGGCCTTATGAAAATTTAATTAAAAATTCTTGGAAAACACTCTAGAGTCTACAGTTTTCATCAGATTCTCTTCAAACTATCACAGAATGATTGGACCATCATAAGGATTGTTCCTTTCAAAATTGGGTATGATCAGTCAAGGACTATGGGAAAAAAGGGCCTTATGGAAATTTGAATTAAACAATCTTCATTAACACAATAGAGTCCATAGTTTACAACAAATTCTCTTCAAACATTCACAGAATGATTATCATATTAAATGGATTGTTCCTTTTGGAGTGGGTTTGATCCATCAAGTTTCATGGGAAAAGGGGCCCTATGAAAATCTAATTAAAAATATAGTAAACACATCATGGCCCTAGATTTCACCTGATTGACTTCAAACTTTCACAGAATGATTGTACCATCATAAGGATTGATCCTTTCAAATTGTGTATGATCCATCGAGAAACATAGGAAAAGGGGCCTTAGGAAAATTCATTTAAAAAAATCTGAATCAAGTCCACAGATATCATGGGGTTGTCTTTATACTCAAACAGAATATATATACTTTTGTAAGTATAGTTCCCTTTTGAATTGGTTCAGATCCATCAAGAAACATGGGAAAAGGGGCTATATGAGAATTCAGTTAAAAATTCCCTTTTAACACAACAAAGCCCACAGCTTTGATCAGATTTTGTTGAAACTTTCACAGAATGATTGTAAGGTCATAACGATCATTCTTTTCATAACTGGGTTTGAACTGTTAAGAAACACGGGAAAAGGGGCCTTATTAAAATTTCATTTATAAATCCTTGTTACCAAGTCCTGAGCTTTCATTGGATTTTCTTCAAACATTCACAGAATAATTGTACAATAAAAATTATTGTTGATGTTGACATTAGACCCAATCTGTCAAGTATAACAGAAAAAGGAGCATTATGAAATTTAATTTTAAAATCCTTGTACCACAATAAAGTCAACAGTTTTCATCAGATTCTGTTTAAACTTTCACAGAATGATTGTTTCATCATTTATTTTAAAATCTTTATACCAAGATAAAGTCCGCAGTATTCATCGGATTCTATTCAAACTTTCACAGAATGTTTGTACAATCATTAGGATTGTTTCTTTCCAAATTGGGTTTGATCTGTCCAGTATCATAGGAAAAGGGGCTGTTTGGAAAATTATTACCAAATCCTCATTAACACAAGAATGTCCTCAGTCTTCATCAGAATCTCTTCAAACTTTAATAGAATGATTGTACTATTATTTGGATTGTTCCTCTGTAAATTGGGTCTGATCGGTTAAGTTTCACAGGAAAAGGAGCCTTATGAAAAGTTTATTACAAAAATTCTTGACACAATTCGGTCCACTGTTTTCATTGATTCTCTTTAACTTTTAAAGAATGATTGTACCTTCCTTAGAATTGCTTCTTCTGAAATTTTGTTTGTTCTGAAAAGTATCATGGGGAAAAGGGCCCTATGAAGATTTCACTATAAACTCATTAACACAATAAATTCCACAGATTAAACAGATTGATTGTGCCATCATTACAATCGTTGATTTTGACATTGGATCTGATTATGGCAAGTATCACATGTATAGGGGCCTTATGAAAAACTTTCTTAAATATTTTGGTTAACACAATGATGTCCCTTGATTTCACCGGATTCACTCCAAAATTTCACAGAATGATTGTACAATCATTTAAATGGTTCTTTTCAGAACTGGGTACAATCTATCATGTATCATGTTAAAAGGGGCCATATGAATTTTTTTTTTAGATATTCTAGTAAACATAATTAAGTCCCCATATTTCATCGGATTCACTTTTAACTTTCACAGAATGATAAAACCAACAGTAAAATATCACGGGAAAAGGGGCCTTAAGAGAACTTGATTTTAATATCTTTTTTAACACAATAAAGTCAACAGTTTTATTGGATTCTCTTCAAAGATGCATGGAATAATTGTGGCATTTGAAACATAAGAAAAGGGGCCTTACATATTATCATTCAAAACATTCTTGTGTATGTGATGAAGATCACAATCATTATCAAATTGTCTTTTAAATTTCACAGGACAATTGTAGGGTTTTAAGGAAAGTTCCTTTTGGAATGAAGTTGATCTATCAGAAAGCACAGGAAAAGGGGCCTTATTGATTTCATTCAAAAAAATCCTGTTTATGTGATAAAGTCCACAATAATTGTCAGATTCTGATGAAAATTTCACAAGATGATTGTAGGGTCATAAGGTAACTTTCTTTTTGAAATGGAGTGGATCTGTCATGAAACATAGGAAAAAGGGGCCTTGAGGATTGTTGCTCAAAATAATAAGGGGGTTAAAGTCCTGTTATTGTTTTTTCTTTATGTATTCTTCTTTGAGTAATTAACTTCCTTAAATATCAGATTTCTTTCACTGAAAACTTGATAACCAGTAGAGCGACTCAGGCCCTCATGGGCCTCTTGTTTCTAAATGGGCTAATTACTTTGTCTTCAATCTTTGTTTTTGGCATAGCCCAGCTCAGTAACCTCTGTCAGTAATGCCAGCACTCGTTAACAAGAGTCATTGTGACATGCATAATTTGGTTCTCACCAACAAACAATCAATAGAAGTACACCCATGGGAGATGACAAACTAGTGGCTCAAATAAAATATTGTGGATGCACTGGTGCGATAAATATAGGAAACTGATTAGGTGCCAGGGTTGCCAGGCTTTAACTTAACCCTTGTCATGCTAATAAAATTCCTGTTCAGAAATGCACCAAAATCAATAGATCTGAAATCACTGGAAGCACTAGTTGCAGGTCAATATTTGATTTGAAACTGATTTTATGAACAATGCTGGTCTGAAAGGCACAAACAGATGGTGTAGACTAAGATCAGACTGCATATAAGTGCAGTCTGATCTTTGTCTACACCTCCTGCTCAAACAGGAATAATTTGGGCTCAGCATGACTGTTGAAGTGGCTTTAAAAGCATACAATCAGTCAACCAAAATCAAACTGAGATAGCTATTGTTAACTAGACACCATTTATTTCTACATTACAGCTTGTTCGAGCTCATTGTCAGCTAAGACAATATGAACAGAAATATAGGTCCAGATTGAAAGCCCAGAACTTAATGTACATCAAACAAATTCTATTTATTTTGTCAACTTTAACCAAATGTGTAGGAGGTAAGATAGTTTAACCATTTAACAAACAACACAATTTTAGACCCATCGGAATTCAAAGAAGTAGCATAAACATTTAAAAAGATATGTTTAAATTTGATAATAAGTGTCATATACGGTATAAATCATTGTCAAAAAAGGAGAAATTGCTTATTTTTCTCTAGTCCATAAAAAATTAAGATTGTGTAGGTATGGGTAAACCTCTCAAAAGGAGAAGACCTAAAGTAAAACATCATAGGCAATAATGAAATTGCTTCTAACAAGCAATTTCTTCATTGTCCACATCATTTTTTGCCATGTAAGACAAGATATGTTGAATCAAGTTGTCATCTGTAACTTCTTTCAATTTGGATTAGTGTAAAGTTCAGTTGCCAAGAAACTCGTTACACGGGGTAAAAAAATGGCTGATCCAAATTGAAAGAAGTCACAGAGGAAAATCAAAAGTGTGTTTGAATTGAATATATAAGTGCCACATGAGGTAGAAAACATAGTTACAAGAAATCAATTATTTTCTGACAATGTTTTCAAAAGCTAATTATTTTTGTTTGAAGCATTAAAATGCAGGATTATGTTGAATGAAGGAAATTATCAAAGATATTTAGAATTGAAGCCCCATTTTTAGCACATAGCTTCTTGTTCTAAACCACTTGACCAATTTTGACCAAACTAAGCAGGACTGTTCGTTGGATGATCCTTTGCAACACTTATGTTGAACATTGATTTGAGAAAAAAATGGGGGCCTGGCAGGGCTGAGCTTATCAGACTTAGATAAATCATGAAACAATTCCTTCAAAATCTTCTTGTCCTCCCAAACCCTTCTTTCAATTCAGACCAAACATGGCAAGAATGTTTGTTCAATTTCAATCAAATTTTACAGGAATGTTCCTTGGTGACTTTATCAGATTAATTAAAAGAATTCTGATCAGATGAAAAACATGGCTTAAATAGGCAATGCTTATTTCCATACATGGTATTTAGGGAAAACTTTAAAACATGAATTTTTCAGAAACCAGTAGATTGATTTCAAAATGAATTTCATAGGAATTATTTTGTGTAGTCCCCTTATTAGATTTCTTCAATGGATTTTATAGGATGAAATACATGGCTTTTGGGTGAGGGCAATGTCTAATTTCCATAAATGATATATAGTCTGAGAACTTTAAAAATCTTCTCAGAATTCTGTTGATGGGTTTCAATGAATTTCGAAATGATCCTCAGGTGATTTTAAGCTCTACAGAATGATTGTAGGGTCATAAGGTAACTTTCTTTTGGAAATGGAGTGGATCCATCATGAAACATGGGGAAAGGGGCCTTGAGGATTGTTGCTTAAAATGATAAAGGGGATAAAGCCCCTTTTTTTTTCTTTATGCATTCTTCTTTGAGCAATTAACTTCCTTAAATATCAGATTTCTTTAACGGAAAACTTGATAACCAGTAGAGCGTCTCAGGCCCTCATGGGCCTCTTGTTGGTCAGATTCTTTCATATTTATAATATTGATCAGTTGAAAAACATGACTTTTATTGTTGTGGTTACTGTCCTTATATATGGAAAACTTTGTTAATACCTTTTAAGCTGATTTGTAAATGAATTTTACATGACTTGACTTTTGCAAAACAGTGAAAAATTTAAATTACTTCTCTAAAGTTATTTTAAAGATCTAAGTGACCAGATTTATTTGACATACTTTGCAAAGATGACTCAGTGTGTAAAGAATTCCTTAACCCTTTCCTGGTTAATCCCTGGTTTTTACATCCCTGTGATTTTACAATTGAGAAAACATTGTGGAAAAAGGAGAAATTTTCTACCCAAGTAAATGGTTAAAAAAAAAAATCAAATAAAATCAACTTTAAGTTTTTGTCTGCAAAACCTTTGAATTTGGGCGGGGCTAAAATTTTGCAAAACAGGAAAGGGTTAAAACACAAATTTTGTAATCTAAGTACATTCAGGCCTGTTAAGCAATACTGGCGCTCAAGCTGCTCTAGTTTTAAATGGCATGTCCCAAACTGCTTGACCTACACATTTCATTATTGAAAGATTACAGCACTAGATACAAGTAAAACTGTGTACAAGGTCTGTCAGAGAGTTTAAAGCTATTATTTTCCCCCGCCGTTTCGGCGTAGGGGATATAGTAATGGTCTCTGTCCGTCATTCCGACATTCCGTCCCTCCATCACTAAACTTGTCCAGAGCATATCTCTGAAAGTATAATAGCTATCAACTCAAACTTCATAGGTCGATAGATCTCACTGAGGAGAAGTGCAGTGCACAAAACCACAACTCTTGCCTGCATAATTTTGCAGTTATTGCCCTTTGTTGTTTTAAAGACTAATATTTTGTCCGGGGCATATCTCTGAAAGTATAATAGCTATTAATTTGAAACTTCATAGGTGGATAGATCTCGTTGAGGAGAAGTGCAGTGCTCAAGAACCACAAATCTTGCCTGCTTAATTTTGGAGTTATTGCCCTTTGTTGTCTTAAAGACTAAGATTTTGTCAGGGGCATATCTCTGAAAGTATAATAGCTATTAACTTGAAACTTCATAGGTGGATAGATCTCGTTGAGGAGAAGTGCAGTGCTCAAGAACCACAAATCTTGCCTGCTTAATTTTGGAGTTATTGCCCTTTGTTGTCTTAAAGACTAAGATTTTGTCAGGGGCATATCTCTGAAAGTATAATAGCTATTAACTTGAAACTTCATAGGTGGATAGATCTCGTTGAGGAGAAGTGCAGTGCATAAGAACCACAACTCTTGCTTACATAGTTTTGGAGTTATTGCCCATTGTTGTTTAAAGACTTAGATTTTGTCCTGAGCATATCTCTGAAAGTATAATAGCTATTATCGAACTCATTGAGAAGAAATGCAGTGCACAAGAAGCCCAAATCTAACTGGCTTCAGTTTACTATCAAGCTTTTTCGGCGGGGGATGGCCATGTCGGACATGGCTCTTGTTAGAATTATATATTATTACAAGGTAAGTGATTACAGTGTGGCTTAAAACAACCAACATTAGGGGCAATCTGTTTCTTGTTAGCTATTGTGATCAGTCATCTTCCAGCATCTGTCCATCTGTCCATCTATAATTCTACTCTGAAAATGAGCCCTTTTCTGTGTGATTCTTGATTTTACACAGGAATATAGAACAAAATCTTCGAAAATCTTCTTCTCCCAAACCATAAGGCCTAGAGCTTTTGATATTTGATATGCATGAATACCTATTGACCCTCTACCAAAAGTCTTTAAAAAATAACCGTACTCTGAAAAATAATTCTTTTCTGTGCAATCCCTGATTTTAGATATGAATAAAGAAGGAATTGTTTGAAAATCTTGTCCTCCTGAACCAATAGGCCTAGAACTTATCAATATCTTTTGACCCTCTACCAAAGTACTTCAAAGAATTACTGTTCTCTGGAAATTAGTGCTATATTGTTTGATCTTCGATATACCTAGGATCAATCTCAAGAAAAACAATTGGGAAAACATTGTAACAAGCAGTTCCTTCAATTTTCCACAATTTTTTTACCCATATAGTTGTAAAAATCTAAATTTTCATAAACTTTATATTGTCATCTGCAACTCTTTTCAATTTGGACCAGTCTAAAAAAATTTTGTGTGCGAATGGGTTAAAGGAGGAAATTTTGTATACATCGTAAGGACATGAGCCATCATAATAAAGGGGAGTGATATAGCATCATCATGGTCCTCTTGTTTTCAGTTTGAACCAGTCTTAATTCTTGTTTCCTAATTCTGAAAAGTGATTCTAATGCCATTCCAACCCTGACCAGTTTTTTTTTATGACCCCCCATAGAAAAAAAACATGAGAAAATTATTGTGGGAAATGAAGAAATTGTTTGAAACATCCAAATTCTTAGTTTCCTACGATGTTTCTGTGTGGAAAGACCAAACTTTAAAAAAAATTCTCAACATAATTGTTGTCAATTTGGACTAATCTCAGATATTATCTTCCAGTAATGGGCTTATTATGTTTTTCAGGTAGGACAGAAGAACCTCCAGAAAAGCAAACTAACCATATTACAGGTAACATTTCTGATTGCTTTCCAGCATAAAAAGGAATATAATTGTGGAGGTCATGATATTGTCTCAGTTTCAGTTTAAGATTGATCTATCTATAATTATTGAACAAAAAAAGCTATATTTTCACCATTAGCAGAGCTGTATTTATACAGTTTAGGTCGCCATCCAAGCATTTAACTTTTTGGTTACATGTCTCTGACTATAAATCTTTGCATTATTGAGCTATTTATTTTCTAAGTGGAATTTCCCATGATATTAAGTTGATGTGACCAGTGGAGTCAGTGCAAGGGACAAGTGATCCATCAGTTTACTTCCTTTTTTGTAAGAAAACAAAGAGAAGGATTGATCTATAGCCCAGTACTTGTCTGTGACTTGGTGTAATTCAAATAAAGATATGACATATCAAGCAAAAAGTGGACATCCGGATATTCCATTATACAGATATTTTGAAAGAGATTGTATTCAGCACAAGTCTATAAGGGTTGATATTTCAAGAATGAATGTATCTGGATTAGTGCAAAAATATTGTAAATGTTAAAACAATAAATTGACATTTACAATTTCTTGCACTTACCTGTTGATATATAGCTTGACGCTTTATCAGACAACAAAATCTTGGACTTTTCCAAACCAAAAGATAATGCAGACAAAATTTCAAATCCATTTAAATTTGAAAAAAGAGTGACAATTTAGATTTAAAAACAGAGAAAATATGAGAAAATAAGAGATGACTTGTTACAAGCAATTTATGTATGTTTTCCCAAAGTGAATTTCTTCTTTGTCAAAATATTGGGTTGTATGATGATTTTAAACACATTCCCTCTCCATCCATCTTTTTTATGGCAGTCAAGAAAAAGCTTGAAAAAACAAAGTGGATAATGAAAAATTGCTTGTTGCAAGTAATTCAGTCATCATCCACAATGTTTTATATCCCATAAGACCCAGATTTTGTTCAAATGTCATCAACTAGAATATGACATCTGCAACTTCCTTCAATTGAATCTAAAATTTATCATGTGAGAATTGGTTTAGATAGAATAGCCTTCCATGTTCAGAAAATCTTGCTATGAGTAATAAGTAGCAATTCTGGGTAGATACTTTTCTTGATTCAAAGATTGCCTCTTTTTGCATTACTGGTCCCAAATCCTTGATAACTGTTGTTTACCCTTTTACAGAGACAAAACTGTGGACGATCAATGATTTCTTGTTTCACTGCCAGTTTGACAATGTGAACATGTTCAGAATCATCAGATATTGTGAGAAAAGCCAAATTTCTCGAAAGGTAAGACGGCATTCCGTGTATTGTCAATTTTGAAATACAGGTAGATGCACTAACATTATGAGAATATCAAAATTCTATTAGAAATGTTTTAACCCATAATCAATCAATCATGCTTGTTTTGAGATCAAATGAAGCTCTAGAAAACATTGAGAGAAAAGGAGAAATTACTTTTAACAAGCATTTTTTCCTTTTCACACAATATTTTGTTACCCCTTGTGGCAGTGAGATGTCAGAGTGTCCATCTTGCACCTGTCTGAAATTTTTTACTTTAAAAGTCTTACCAAATGAAAATACAGAACAGAATTCAACCAAATTCATAGGAAATATCCTTGGGTGACCTTTTATCAGATACCCTTCAAGAATTTTAATCAGATTAAAAACATGGCTCTAACCCTTTCCTGTACAAAACTTGGATTTTATGTTACTGTGATCTTATAAAAAAAAACATTGTGGAAAAAGGAGAAATTACTTGTAACAAGTAATTTCTCCTTTTCCAATAATATTTTCTACCACATAGGATGGTTTTGTTTCAAATTACATCTGATTTTCATTGTCCTCTGTAATTTCTTTCAGATTGGACCAGTCTAAAATAAAAAAAAAAAAACGAGAAAGGGTTAATGGCAGAGCTAATTTTCATATATGGTTAAAGCTGTAAAAATCTTCTCAGAATCCAGCTGTTGTATTTCAACGAAATTTCACAGAAATCAAGGTCAAAAGAATTCTAAAAATGGCACTCGTCCTGCAGGGCAAGTAACGTGAAAAGTCTCTCGTCCTGCATATACTATCACTTATCCTGTAATAAGTCTAGGTATCTTTAAAAAAAACCCACTTTTTTGTAATAATGTATTTTGGTATTCAGAACTTGAAACAATTTCTTATAACTGACTACGACATTTTTAGTGCAGACACACAAATTAGAACAGCATAATAGACCTTTTCACGCTTTCACTGCGCATGCGTCAAAGTAAATCTCGTTAAATGGGATATCTACCTGAGACTATGTCACGTGGTCGATTGTGGGGAGTTGATAAATGATCACTATATAAACCTATATAAATTGGCTATTTTGAACAAGCAAAAACAAGGATCAAAAATCAAAATTTTGGTGAAAAAAGAGTTTCAGTCTGAGAGCAGACATATGGAGGCCTATTGTAGCAAGTAATTTTGATGATATTATCATGAATTTGCAATTAAATTGAGTTTAATACTGCCTGGTATCTAGACCATATGAAATATTACTTACCTCGAATTTGGAAATAATCTTCTTGTCATACAATAATATTCCCAATGCAATAAGATTTTTTGAAAATATTTTTTACACCCACCACACCTAAAATACATGCTAGTACGGAAAAAAATATAGAGTTACAGTTTAGCACCCGGTACAAACACTGAATGGTCACTTTGAATAATTGTGAAATCAATCAAAATACTGTAAGTTATTTGTGTTGGAAATTTTTGTGATATTCACAACTCTTGACACTACACAAAAGAAGTAAGCCTTCCCTATTGTTCAGACACACTGATTGGTTAAATTTGCAAAAATGCGTCAATCATAGGTACGTCAATTAAAGCAAAACTCGCCCTTCGCATGGCAGGCCTTACCATACGAACAAGTGACAATTATCATGATTGACTTAATTAATTTGTTTAATCTTTAGTGCATCTAAATGCCATTTACCACATTTCGAAGATATAGATAAATGTTGATTTAGTTATGCCATAAAGTGGCCTATGTTGAATACAAATTCCAAAAGTCTTCACCAAAAAGCATATATTTCTTTTTTTAAAAAGTTCCCTTGTTACAAAATATAGGCGTTAAAACTGAAACATTATGAAAATAAAGAACACAGTAAGCATGCTTTTTTTAAAAAAAATTTTTGTCTGTTTGTCCACCAATGTTCATCTCCCCTTCTTTCTCTCTCTCTCTTCTCGCTGTTTCTCTCTCTCTATTCATTTCTTTTATTATTATAAGACACGCTCGCAGAACAGCATGTCATGTTTTAAATTTTCGCATCATTGTTACAACAGAAATATGGAAGAAAAGAAGAAAGCATTTTCTTGTAATAAATAATAATCTGTTGGTAAAACGGGCCATACAATGAATTAAAGAATATATTGTACTGCGAAAAAAGGGAGCATTATTTCGACAATGAATGAATGACATAAATCATATTGATGATGACAATATTAAAGTGCAAAAGAAACTGCAAAAATGAAGTTATTAAAGTAATGATAATGATTAGATAGAACAGATCAAAGAATCTGATTAACACTCTTACATTCAATTAGTAAAATTTATGATTTGATGAGACAATTTTAGTTGGTCTTTATATGTTTCAACCGATATGCCGCCAGATACTAATTTCTAGTCGACTGACCAGAGGATGCGACTGGGCATCGTTTCAATCGGCACAGTTATAACATGGTGTTTATCTTTTCAGCATTTTTTTTTCAAAAATAAAATGAAGTGAATACACTTATTTTCATTTATTGGATTTGAATTTTTTTTTTCGATGCAGGATATATTGCGAGGTAGGCTTTCATTTTCAAAAATCTTGTTTTAATATTTGAATATTTAGCTTTACTGGTAGATCAAGGGGCCAATGTGCATATAACAATCAGAATATCATCGATAACTAAAGGTTGTAAATGCAATTTGATTCAAAAATTCAGTCGCCTACACGACGATATAATGTCTTAACCATATTTAGCTTTAATTTCACCTTTTCTCACATAAATTATCATAACTTTAATATTTCCGGGGGCAAAGAACATGAGTTTTGGCAATTCTGATGTTTGTCAGACAAAATGGGCTCATGACCTTTCTATGTTGCATTCTCCTTTATTCATTACAGGCATTTGTTTCTACATAAACTTTATACCGGATTATGATACATTCTATTGAATATGGTGAAAAATAGATCATGAAACAAAAGCCCGTCATTTATTCCTTAAGGCCGATAATATAGAGTGCTTTTAATGCTTCTGAAGAAACATTACTTGAACAACTGAGAAAGAAATATTGTAACAATCAGACGTTACATCTCCAAAAATATTATTTACATTATTTAGCCCATGATTTCATTGTAAAACATAGAAAAACGAAGTTAAAATGACTAGACGCAATTTATAGGGCTTTCGAAAAACAAAACCGGAAGTAAATCCTCCCCGCAGTGGAAATTTGTTGTTGTTGTTTTTCTTTGAAAGCGTCTGGTGGATACAGACTTTTTAGTCATCTGGCGCTTTGCATGAAAAGGTCTATTCGGGCCTTGAATATCAGTAAAAATGAGCGGGTCAAGTGAAACAATATATTGGTAAACATACAATATTGTGGCCTTTTTTCTGTATAATTCAAAGAACATGACTTTATAGGAAAAACAACACAAAAAATATACACAAAATTTGTGAAATTCCTTGCTGTGTATCTATGATAATATTCTTAAATTTATGATCAATTAATTTTACGGTGTTAAGATGCGGGTCATATCATTCAAAAACCGGAAACAGTTGAAAATCAAAGTACATAATTGTTTATTTATATATTGTTGCAAACATTTATCTCTAAATATACATTAATGTAGTTTTTAGGGTATTTTTATATGTATTGATCCTGAAATGATTTTTTTTAACTCATCTGGGCGGAGGACCGCCACTGAATTTTCACTCATCCTCTGGGATTTCAGACAAGTGGATTCTTTGGACCCTGGAAATGATCTTTAGGTTATTCTTTATCAGATAATCCATCAAAGAATTTAGACTGAATAAAAAAAGTGGCTTTAGCCTATTCCCAAAATTTTTATGCATCTAAAAAAACATTGAGGAAAATGAAGAAATTGCTTGTAACAATTTCTTCATTATCCACAATGTTTACCATCCAAAAAAGGGAAAAAAAATTCATCACCTTGAATTTGTTGTCTACAGTTTCAATTTGGACCACACTCAACTTTGTTGTGTGAGAATTCGTTATAGGACTAATTTCTATATATGGCAAAAAGTTTGAAAATCTTCTTGTCAGAAACTAGATGATGGACTTCAACAAAATTTCACAGGAATGATCCTTGAAATGATCCTAGTTTCTAGGGGGTTGTCCATGACTGCGGAAAAAGCAGGACTAAAAATGACAGTAAAAGTGATACATGATATATGCAAATGATTTGTTTAGCCAGCCTAATTTCTATCAATAGGCAAAGTTAAATGTACAACTTAAAGTAGAAAATTTATTTAGTTAAATCTAATTAATGCAGAAAAAGAAATGCTGATCTGCTGCCTGCCATATTAAAAAACTAATTTTGTTTAAATTTCTTTTACAATTTTCAGCTTCTTGGATTTGTTGAAAAGTATCACTCTGAAATAGTGTGGAATGGTAAGTATACAATTTCTTGCAATCACTTTTAACCCAAATATCAGATTAACTAAGCCTGGAGTGAGTATTAAGAAGTTGTACAAGGTGTAAGTTTAATTTGTATTGGGTTAAACACCACTTTCAACTGTATTCAATTTATATGGCTTGGATTGATGCACGTAACCATGGCTCACACCAGTACAACCACAATATTCGATCAGAGCTTCTAGCTGCACATCCCTATAATCTCAATATGCCTAACTATCTTTGAATGTCTTGTGTGCTAAATGACCACAGCTTGAAGGTTAATTACAATACTGTACTAAGTGTCTATACAATGTATAAACTCTTAGAACAGTATGGCAATTAACCATAGAGCTGTCAATCAGTTCAATTTTAAGTTATATTGAAGTAACATATTTACCCTTTACTATAAAATCCTGCTTTAAATATTCTGGTCAAAAAGAGCTTGTGAAAACATTGTGAAAAATTAAGCAATTACTTTTAATAAGTCCTAAAAGACAAAGATTCTTTACTTAAAATTGTTGTCTGCAACTCTTTAAACCAGTCTAGTCTAAAATGTTGTGTGTTTTGCCATCGTCATAGGGCAGTTGGAAGCGCATCAGACTCCCAATCTTTAATCATGGGATGTCATGGGTTCAATCCCAGACGACAGCACATATCCTTTCCAACATTTGTCTTTCACCAATGGATGGATAATCATAAGCCTAAGTGGGATAGTAGCTGGAGGATAAGAAAATGTGTAATGGTAGTACTGGTGCAAGATATACCAGGAATCCATTGTTAGGTGATATGACTGAAAAATGGTTAAAAGTGGTGTTAAACCACATACAATCAATCCCTAAAATGTGTGATCTATTAATGGTCTTACAACATGCTTTCAGCTAGGGAGGTCCCTATTTGCTGCATTTATAATCGATAAGATTACACTTCTTGAAAAAGAGCAAAGCAGTTTTTACATATCATTTTATTTTCTTCTTGTTGTTGTCTTTTCAGACAAAGAGAAAAAAGAAGAAACCAGCAGATCTGGGTTATCAAGTTTCCTTAAATCTATCACCAATAAAGAAAATATAGAAGCCTTAGGTAAATGTTACTTATCAATAAGGTGGTACAATATTCGGCGGTATACAGTCCATTTTCTTTAATAAATAGATAAGGAGGAATCTCTCAAATATTTGGAGATATCTGTACAATGTAAAATTAACTCATACAAAATTAAGTTTCAATCCTGAAGTTATTGTTACAATTAAAAAGGAAGGACTGAAATTGCTCATTTAATGACTCTTGGCAGAAGCCCTGAAGGATTCCTAACATCTGTCCAACCATCTGGTTTGGAATTCTACCTTTTCATGACAAGTCATTCTCTAAATATTGATCTAAATATCTGCCATGTGATTATTTAGCTTGACAGAGTTTTATGTCTTCATGTTGAGCTTTTGGGATTCTTGAAAGTCCATTATGCCTCATCAACAATTATTTACCATTCTTTAGGTCACAATTTTGTTCCAGTCTTTCTGAAACTTGCTGGAAATGTTTGTTAGGTCATGAATTAGATCACTTTCAAAAATAGGAGCATTCTTATCAATATTCTTTAACAGCAATTTCCTTGGTGCCACACTGCAGATAATAATTTTTGCTCATTCTTTCTTCAACTTGCTGAAAATAGTTGTAGGGTCATGTAGAAGATTTAGGTCTCAGGGAAACCAATAATCCCAAAAATTAAACCAAACATTAGTATGAAATCTTCGTTAAATTTCATGTTGAAGCATCGATAAACTCACCCACCATCTATCAAAATTTAATTGTTACCGAAAGAGTGCATGGGTTTCACATGTTACCTGCAATTCCACAGATTAAGGGACTTCAGATTAACAAAAGTGCCAGATATCAATTATTAGTTTACCCGCAGGGCTCAAGTCAGTTGGCCATCCACACATGGACCTAATTTGCAGTTAGCAAATCTTTCAGGCTTGACCAAGCTTAGGGTACCAAGTTTTTATAAAGTGTTATTGTTTACGATCTTTACCTGTTTAAAGTATTTAAAGATTGGACATCTAATACTGTCTTAATTTAAATTGCATTGACTGGTTTTTGGATTCAAAATCACTTTTTAAAATAGATCCAAAAAGCGGATGTAAATTTCCATGTCTTCCAAGCATGCTCAGAAAATTGAAATGAAAATCTATGTGAATGTCACCATCTTGTTTCACTGCTGATTAAGAAAATAACTTAATCACTGAATATTCACAGTCTGCTTTTTGCCATGAAAAACAAGGAAAGTTATTTAAACTTTCAAGAATGTATCATCAAAATGTATTCATTTTGAATTGTCTACTGTATTGTCTAAATGAGACAGAAAATTTACTTGCGTTTCAAGATAGAATCTAGGTCAGTGGCAAGTGGAGCCAAGCAAATACATGTTAATAAAATCTGAAATATGTTTGTTTTTTTTGACCTGGCAGGGCGGTGGTAAATCTCTGTGTGCTACAACAGATTTACACAACCCCACAATGTTCCTTGTTCTAGGCTACCAATTCCATCAAATCAAAATACACTTTCACCTCTCTAATTCGAGCTGAATTTTAGAAACATGCAGGTGGTACTTCATTTGTGATTATAATGATATGCTCATTGCAAAAGAATTGAATGTTTGTTTCGATTTTCTTACCCTTTAATCATTTAACCTATCACCACACAACACCAAATTTTCTGGAACAGGTGAAATTAAGTTCTAAAAATATTGTGAAAAACAAAAAAGTGCTTATATTTATTCTTTTACAGAGGATCATGAAGGGATATGCCTTTGCCGACTCTTATAATGGAGATACATGGGTGGTATATAGATATCATTTTTGAACCTGGTTAGAGATAAGCAAGAAAATCACTTTAAGGACTTTCTGTCCTTTGATTTTAAAAGCAAACTCGTGAACTAGGCTGAAATTTGTATAAAATTGATAAATAAATCACAATGTTAATAAATGTTTGTCATTTTCCATGATCATATTTCTTCACGGTACCAGATAGTGTCATTTTATATTAAATTTTCTTTTTACTCAGCATGTTTTTGGTTTATTACAGAAGCTAAGCAAAGTGAACAGCCCAATTCTAGTCAGGATGTTGGTTTAAAATCACCTATGATGCAGATAGAGGGATTCTTGCTAGCATTGACAAATGCTGATAAAGATGGAAGGATTGTTGTACACAGACAAGGTAACCTGTAACCAGCATAAACTTTAACCCATTTCCACTCAATCCAGCTTTTTTATGCCCTCAAGCTAATCCATTTACAGATAGATAAATTTCAGACTGACTCAAATTGAAAGAAGTTGCAGATGACAATTTTAAAGTTATGTAATTTTAGATTTTTTTCAACTTTCTGGGTAGAAAACATTGTGGAAAAATGAAGAAAATGGTTGTAACAAGCATTTTCTTCATTTTCCACAATGTTTTTGAAAGTTTTTTTTTTTCCTTTTTGGCTTCTAAAAGCGTCACTGAGTGGGATTGGCTTACAACATAGGAAAACATTGAAGAAAAGGAAGAAATTGCTTGTTATAAGTAATTTCTTTGTTATCTACAATTTTTTCTATCCCAACAGACAACTTCTTTCAATATGGACCTATCTGAATTTTTGTTGTCTGGTAATGGTTTGAATATAGCATTGAAGATTAATCTTTATCTATTACCAGATAACAAAATTTTAGAATGGTCCAAAATGAAATAAGTTAGAGACAATATTTCAAGGAAGGTTTAGATTTGGAAATAAGTAAAATATCAGGTATAATATGATGTTAGAAAAGGAGTAATTTGCTTGTAACATGAAGTGCTCAAATCGAGCTATTTTGCTACTCCATTGTGAAGGTTTAGATTTGGAAATAAGAGAAATATCAGGTATAATATGATGTTAGAAAAGGAGAAATTTGCTTGTAACATGAAGTGCTTAAGTCAAGCTATTTTGATACTCCATTGTGAAGGTTTAGATTTGGAAATAAGAGAAATATCAGGTATAATATGATGTTAGAAAAGGAGAAATTTGCTTGTAACATGAAGTGCTCAAGTCGAGCTATTGTGATACTCGATTGTCCTTTATGCCACATAACAGTTTCTTTATACATTATCTACTAAAGCAGTGGGTCAATCTTAATGAAACTTGGCAGGGATGTTACTTAGTAAATCTATGTATACATAAAGGAAAACCATCCCTAACTTTGGCTACCAGGGCAACAAATATTAAAAGGAAACCTACTTCTCTGAAATTAAAAGGCCTTAAGCTTTGATATTTGGTATGTAGTATCACCCAGTATGTAGAAACACAGTGTATTTAGGCTCTGCATGTACCTCATTTAACATGTTTAAGAAATCTTCTTCTCTGAAACCAAAAGGCTTAGGGCTTTGGTATGATTTATGTTGGATCTGTCATCCTTGCCCTTTTGCACAAAGAAACAAAGAAGGAAATCTCTAAACAAAATCTTTTTCCGTGAACCAAATTGCCAAGAGCTATGAGGTAACGTCACCTGTTCATCATCTACTAAGTTTGCTCATAACTCTCAAAATATATTCAGGCTCCAACTGAGCTCATCCAGTTTTAAATAGAAATGGTGGAAGGAATATAGAAGGAAATCTTCTCTGAAAGCAAACCCTCTGCCTACTTTGGTATATAGTACAAAACATATTGTGGTGGACTTTACAAAGTTTGTTCACAAGATGACACTGGGCTTATATTTAAGCTCCACTCAGGCAAATCTCATTATATGTAGAAACAAAGAATGAAATCTTGGAAAATCTTCTCTGAAACCAAAAGGCAAAGAGCTTTGTTATTTGTTACGAAGCATATTATAGTGGTCCTTTACAAAGTTGTGAATATTATGACCCTATGGTCATATTTAGTCTCCATGCTGGCTAATACCATAAGACATAGAAACCTTGAAACCAAAAGACCTATGGCTTTTCTATTTATTAAGTACAATCTTCTAGTAAATCTCTACAATTTTTTTTCATATTATGACCCTTGGAATGTAATCTATTTTACACAGAAACTAAGAGGGAAATGTTAAAAAACTGTTATTTTCTGAAACCAGAAGGCATAGAGGATTAATGTTTGCTGCAAAGAAATTCCTTATGCATCTATAAATTTCCTCATATTACATAACTTTGGGTCATATTTGGGCTCTACCCAGGAGCATCCCATTTTACATATAAACAAAGAATGGTATCTTGAAAAAAACAGAAAGTCCAAAGCATTTCTTAAGTGCACCGCTTCCATGTTTATACATTTCATGACCCTAGGATAATATTTAGGCATATATAAAGGGTTATACCGTTTTGTGTTGTAACAAAAAAAGGCAAAGTTAGGAAATCTTTTGTGAAACCAGAAGGTGCAGAGTATATCAGTTTCACCATGTCTTGTCTCTCCATGCTCAAACTTGAGAATCTATTGACCAGGTCTGTCGTGCATCGTTGACATTTTCTTTAAACATCATCTCATTCTAAACCTTTTTGCAATTTGGATCAAATTTTTCAGGAATGTCTTTTGGTTGACCCTCCTGAAAAAAATTGTTCATGAAATTTTTGATTTACAAAAATATGATGGCGTAGCAGGGCCATGCTTCTCAGACATAGAGAAGTAATGAAAACATTCTTTGAAAATATTCTCCTAAACCACTGTGCCAATGGGGACCTAATTTTGCAATAATGTTCCTTGGGTGACCCTTTAAAAACTTGTTTGTGAAATTCTGATTTGTAAAAAAATTTGGGCATGGCAGGTTTATCAGAAACCATGGATTAATTTTTCAAAAATTTTCTACTCCTAAGCCACTTGGCCAATTCGGACTAAGTTTTGCAGGAATGTTCTTTGTGCGACCCTTTTCAAAACTTTTTCATGAAATTTTGATTCACAAAAATCGGGGGTATGGCTGGTAGGGCTTATCAAATCAAATAATTCTCAGGTGATCAATTTTGGGCCATCTTGTTACTACTTTTATCTTTAGAAATGGATGTAAAAAACGAATATAATTTGCAACCTTGTTTTTAGCTCACCTGAGCACGAAGTGCTCTGGGGGAGCTATTGTGATCGGTCATCGTCCGTCCATCAGTCCGTCTGTCCGTTCACAATTACAAAAAATTCTTCTCCTCCTAAACTAACCATAGAATTTCAACAAAACTTCACATAAATGATCCTTAGGTCATGCCCTTTCAAAATACTTCAAAGAATTGAAATCCATGAAGAACTCTGGTTGCCATGGCAACGGAGTGAAAAAACTTAAAAAAAATCTTCTCCTCTTCAGCCATAATGCCTAGAGCTTTAAATTTTGGTACAAGTCATCATCTATTGACCCTCTACCAAAATACTTCAAAGATTTACCGTATTATGAAAATCAGCCCTTTTCTGGGCCATCCCTGATTTTAAAAAGAATTAAAGAAGGAAATCTTAAAAAATCTTCTTCTCCCAAACCAAAAGGCCTAGAGCTTTGATATTTGGTATACATCATCATCTATTGACCCTCTACCAAAATACTTCAAAGAATTACCGTATTCTGAAAATTGACCCTTTTCTGGGCGATCCCTGATTTTACAAAGAAATAAAGAAGGAAATCTTTTAAAATCTTCTCCTCACAAACCATTAGGCCTAGAGCTTTGTTATTTGGTATACATCATCATCTATTGACCCTCTACCAAAATACTTCAAAGAATTACCGTATTCTGAAAATTGACCCTTTTCTGGGCGATCCCTGATTTTACAAAGAAATAAAGAAGGAAATCTTTTAAAATCTTCTCCTCACAAACCATTAGGCCTAGAGCTTTGTTATTTTGGTATACATCATCATCTATTGACCCTCTACCAAAATACTTCAAAGAATATCCATATTATGAAAATTAGCCCTTTTCTAGGCAATCCCAGATTTTACATAGAAAAAAAGAAGAAAATCTTTTAAAATCTTCTTCCAAACCATAAGGCCTAGAGTATTGATATTTGGTACAAATCATCATCATTTGACCCTCTACCAAAATACTTCAAAGAATTACCGTATTATGAAAATTAGCCCTCTTCAGGACAATGCCTGATTTTACTTAGAATAAAAGAAGCAAGTCTTTTAAAATCTTCTTCTCCAAAACCATTAGGCATAGAGCTTTGATATTTGGTACAAATCATCATCACTTGACCCTCTACCAGAATACTTCAAAAAATTACCGTATTATGAAAATTAGCCCTCTTCTGGGCGATCCCTGATTTTACATAGAATAAAAGAAGGAAATCTTAAAAAATCTTCTTCCCCTAAATCATTAGGCCTAGCGCTTTGAAATTTGGTACAAATTATCATCTTTTGACCCTCTACCCAAAATACTTCAAAAAATTACCGTATTATTAAAATTAGCCCTTTTCTGGGCGATCCCTGATTTTACATAGAATAAATGAAGGAAATCTTTTGAAATTTTCTCCTCCCAAACCATAAGGCCTAGAACTTTGATATTTGGTACAAATCATCATCTTTTGACCCTCTACAAAAATGCTTCAAAGAATTATTGTACTCTGAAAATTAGCTCTTTTCTGTACAATCCCTGATTTTACAAAGGAATAAAGAAGGAAATCTTTGAAAATCTTCTGCTCCCAAACCTTAAAGACTGGAGCTTTGATATTTGGTACATATCATCAGCCATTGACCCTCTACCAAATTACTTAAAAAAATTGGCCCTTTTCTGTGCAATCCCTTATTTTAGTTAGGAATAAATAATGATATCTTTGAAAACCTTCTTCTCCTAAACCATTCCGCCTATAGCTTTTATACTTGGTATGTATTGATGTCTATACTTCAAAGCATTACCATATTCAGGAAGTTAGTGCTATATGGTAGGATCATCAATATACCTAGGATTAAAAGAGAAATCCTTAAACATCTTCTCCAAAATAATTAGACAGAGAGCTTTGCTATTTTGTTTATATCGTAAAGCCATGAACCATCATACTCAGGGGAGCAATTTAGGACAATCATGGTCCTCTTGTTTATGAAAATAATTTAATAGCTAGTTTCGTCTATCAAAAACGAGCGTTCTGATTGGTCAAAAAAATTAATTCATACCTGTATGGACAAAATTTTGAGCACACAGTCATTTTGTATGCTTCCGCACAAAATAGTTCCATACAACAAAGTATCAAAATTTGTATAATGTTTTGCTTTTTTTCGCTTGATGCTATTACATTATAAGAAATGAAGAGAGTACTTTTTGTTTTTATGGAGGTGTGAACAGAAAAACCTAATCACACAATGTATGAATCCGCTTCGCGTATTCATACAGTGTGATTAGTTTTTTCGGTTCATACCTCCATGAAAACAAAAAGTATTCTCTTCATCTCATATATGAACTTGTGGGTGTTATGATTTACAATGGATATCTTACCAACATGCAGGATATCATTTTATGCCATCTGTGAAGGTTGTATCTTTCCTGTTAGAAACTTGACCCAACAAAACCTATTTATAGTAACATGTCAGTTTTATTTTACCAGGTTTAATAAGCCAGAGTAGCATAAAGTTCCTGTTGTTGAACCCAGCCATTTACTTCCAGGAGATTGTGCAAGAATGTAGGGCAGTTATAGTTGCTGGAGGGACAATGCAACCAGTAGGTAGTTGGTCTAAATAGAACCTTCAAATATAATCTCACGTAAAATTGTTTTGAACAATTTCTTCCAATACAACAATGCTTTCTTCCCTAGACAATAGGAATTTAAATTTCATGAACTTGAAATTATTGTCTGTGTGTTCAATTTGGTTCAGTCTAATAAGAATTTCCTAAGGTTATGGTTTGATTGTTTGTATGAGAGTTAACCCAAGATTTTAGACTGGTCCAAATTTTTAGAAATTGCTGACATTTTCTAAATGATTATGTGGCAGGGCAGGGCTTATCAATATTAGTGAAATTTAGAAATAATTCTCAGGTAAGCAATTTTGGCCCATTTGGCCGTCTTGTTTGAACATTTTATATCCAGCAACATGAAACAAAATTCGAAAATTGTTGATTAACAACCTAAATGTTGAAACTACAGTTTGAAAAAGCTATAGTCAGGATGTTTAAGTCACCAAATCATGCCTCACATAAATGTTGGCCAAGGTTGGCGTTCAAAGTTCATTTCCAGTGTAAATGAATGTTTTAATAGGTCAATTTATTCTTTGAATGACGGCCCAATTGGTCAATTAAAACAGTTTGAAAAATTCAAATAAGGTTTTAATTGAATAAAGCTGTAATACAGGATAGAAAATATTGTGGAAAAAAAGAAAGTTTGTCTTTCAAACACTATTTTTACCTTTAAGTGGGGCAGGGTATATTGGAATCACTCTTGATGCCTGTCCATCTGATGTTTGCAGCTTTTCTCCTGCAGTTTTGCAAGTACTGATAAACTATCTTTGGTTGCAGAGTTATCTGCCCTTGAACTTGCAATTTCTTAATCAATGTTGTCCAGAGAAAATATTCAACAGTATCATAATGTACTTAAGTTTAAGTTACACACAATCTTACTTATAATATAAAGTTGTGCAATTTTCATTACCATACTGTTATTGATAGCTGAATTGTCTCCCCTTGCACTAGTAAGTTTTACCAAATCATTATCATTTAGAGCATTACTCCTACAGCTTTGCAATGAAGTTTAGTATGATCAATATTCATGACCATTACATAGGGTACAGAATTATCTCCCCTTCTTTTGTTTTGTTAGCTCGACTGTTTTCGGCCTGAGATATTGCGATAGCCTTGGTGTTGTCGTTGTTGTCGTCTTTATGCGAAAACTTTGACATTTTGTGATATCTCTGGTTCTACTGAAGGCATTCACCTGAAACTTGGCACACCTTTTCACTATCAAAAGAGGATCTTATACTATCAAGGGGGATAACTCTATATGCATTTTGTGCAAATTAAACCCCTTTTTTGACTTAGATTTTTTATCCACTATCCATCCGAGCGTAGGCACCTGTAGGCGGTGCTTTGTTTGAATGGGGTTTAACACTACATTTAACAGTATTTCAGTCATATTGCAGTGACTGGAGCACCTAACAGTGGATTCCTAGTATTTCTCTCACCAGTTCTACCACCACATCCTTTCCTTTCCTAGCCTCCAGCTGCTGTCCCATGTAATGGAGCAATATACCTATACTTTTGCTTGTACTGAAGTCTTTGTTGTCCGCAGCAATACCCTTAAGGTTTTGCTTGTACTTTAACACAATGGTCATTTTAATGACCATACTATCTTTGGTTGCCGAATTATCTCCCCTTCTACTTGTGAATTTGACTGCAATACACCTTCTGTATTGTATGTACTGAGCTCAAATTGTTGAGCATGGCAAGGGTTATATTGTCATAATATTGTTAAAATATCTAGCAAACACTCTTACCTTAACTTGAAATACTATTATATATGGCAGGGTATCTTTAAATTGGCTGTTTTTGAAGGGGTGGGGGGGATATGTTCTCAGTCAGAAAACCAGCCTCTTCTATCAAAAGAGATAACTTTTTTTAACAGATTTTTCTATCCACTATCAAGCACTGTACAATTGAATGCCAGATACTCATAGAAATTGTGCTTTTTTCAAAATGTTGATCACAATGTGAAGGAGTTAGGGCAATCTTTGACAAAAAATCAAATCCTTATAAGTTGGTCAATTGTGCAAACTCTTTTGAATTTTTATTTCTAGAAACTAGAGTAAAAATTACAAAAATAGATTTGTCATTGTCTTGCATGCAAATTTTTATATTTCTGTAGATATTGAAGAAATGTACCTAAAATGTTCACTATTAAAATAGCAATTGATCACAGAAAGTAATTCTTAAATCGTTTTATTGTGCCAATCAAGCCCCTTTTGAGTATTTTTTTCACTATCTAGTATCTTCCAGCCAATGGTCAGACATCTGTATGCAAAAGTCTCGTTATAAAACTTGACAATAAAAATGATAGTTTTACAATTGTTTTGCAGATCTCGGAGTTCAAGGACCAGCTTTTCCATGCAGCAGGTGTAGAAAGTTCAAGAATTCTAGAATATTCTTGTGGTAAGTTTATAATGACGAATATTTGGTGCTCTGTGTCATTATATAAAGAAGACTGTTACCAGTCTTCACGGTATCTATATGCTGAATTTAAAGTAACCCATTCCTACTTCATGATGCTTTTAGATACACCCCCCCAAAAAAATGGGGTGATAACAAACTTCGTAAAACATTGTGGAATTAAAAAAATTGTTTGCTTTAACCAATTTTTTTCCTTATCCACAATGTTTTCTACCCTTGTCCACTGCAACACCTTTCAATTTGGAGAAATCTAAAATTTTGCCATCTGGTATTGGTAATAGGTTAGCTGATTACCAGATTACCAAGTTTTAAATTGATCCAAATTCAAAGAAGATGCAGACAAGAACTTAAGTTGCTGTATTTGCAATAAAATTTGTCTTTCTGGGTAGAAAAATCATGGATGATGAAGATATTGATTGTTACGACCAGTTTCTTCATTTTCCACAATATCTTTTCCAAAGCTTTTTCTTTAGGGGTGTCAAAAAGTGATATTATGTGGGAATAGGTTAATCCTTGTCCCACAGAATTATATCAGCCATTTTCACACAATCCCTCTTTTTGACACTGCTCAAGAGAAAAGACTTTGGAAAACATTGTGGAAAATGTTGAAACTGCTTGTTATCAGCAATTTCTTCATTATCCAATTTTTTCCCCTTTCCCTTACAGCATGCTCGTAATCTGACGAAAGTTGAGGGTTGCAATAGCTTTTCCCCGGCCGGTGTCAGTGCGACCCGCCGTCCATTTATCCGTCCTCCGTCTGTTAACTTTTCCTTGTTAACACTCTAGAGTCCACAGTTTACATCAGATTTCCTCAAACTTTCACAGATGATTGAACTATCATAGGATCATTCCTTATGAAATTGGGTCAGATCCATCAAGAAAAGGGGCCTTATTAAAAGTTAATTAAAAAATCCTCGTTAACACTCTAAAGTCAACAGTTTTTAGCTCTACTGGGCAAGGCCACTAGAGCTATAGCGATGGCTTTTTCCCGTCCGGCGTCCATGTGCCCCTCCGTGCGTCCGTCCGTGTGTCCGTCCGTTAACCTTTTCCTTGTTTACGCGACAAAGTCCACAGTATTCATCGGATTCTCTTCAAAATTTCACAGAATGATTGTACCATCATAAGGATTGTTCCTTTCAAAATTGGGTCAGATCCGTCAAGAAACACGGGAAAAGGGGCCTAATTAAAACTTAATTAAAAAATCCTCGTTTACGCTATAAAGTCCACAGTTTTAATCGGATTCTCTTCAAACTTTCACAGAATGATTATACCATCATAAGGATCATTCCTTTCGAAATTGGGTTTGATCCGTCAAGAAACACAGGAAAAGGGGTCTTGTGAAAATTAAATTAAAAAATCCTCGTTAAGACTGTAGAGTCCACAGTTTTCATCAGATAGTATTTAAACTTTCACAGAATGATTGTACTATCATAAGGATTGTTCCCTTCGAAATTTGGTATGATCCGTCAAGAAACACAGGAAAAAGGGGCCTTAAGAAAATGTTAATAAAAAATTCTCATTAATTATCTAGAGCCAACAATTTTCAAAGGATTCTCTTCAAACTTTCACAGAATGATTGTACCATCATAAGGATTGTTCCTTTCGGAATCGGATATGATTCCTCAAGAAACATAGGAAAATGGGCCTTATTAAAATTTAATTCAAAGATCTTTGTTAACACTCTAGAGTCCACAGTTTTCATCTGATTGACTTCAAAGTTTCACAGAATGATTGTACCATCATAAGAATTGTTCATTCAAAATTTGGTATGATCACTCAAGGATCACGGGCAAAAAGGGGCCCGATAAAAACTGGATTGAAAAAGTCCTCGTAAACACAATAGAGTCCATAGTTTTCAACAAATTCTCTTCAAACATTCCCAGAATGATTATTACATTAAATGGATTGTTCCTTTCGGAAGTAGGTTTGATCCATCAAGTTTCATGGAAAAAGGGGCCCAATGAAAATTTAATATAAAAATCTTAGTTAACACATTAAGGCCCTAGATTTCACTAGATTGACTTCAAACTTTCACATAATGATTGTACCATCATAAGGATTGTTCCATTCAAATTGGGTCTGATCCATTGAGAAACATAGGAAAAGGGGCCTTTGGAAAATTCAATTTAAAAAATCTTAATTAATGCTTGCAAGTCCATAGATTTCATGGGGTTGTCTTCATACTCAAACAGAATAATCATACATTTGTAAGTATAGTTCCCTTTGGAAAAGGTTCAGATCCCTCAAGTAACATGGGAAAGGAGCTATATGAAAATTTAAGTAAAAAATCCCTGTTAACACAATGAAGCCCACAGCTTTGATCAGATTTTGTTGAAACTTTCACAAAATGATTGTAAGGTCATAACGATCATTCTTTTCATAACAGGGTTTGAACTGTCAAGAAGCACAGGAAAAGGGGCCTCATGAAAATTTCATGTAGAAATTCTTGTTACCAAGTCCAGAGCTTTAATCGGATTTTCTTCAAACATTCACAGAATAATTGTACAATACTAATGATTGTTGATAGTGATACTAGACCTGATCCGTCAAGTATCACAGAAAAAGGAGCATTATGAAATTTAATTTTAAAACCTTGTACCACAATAGAGTCCAAGGTTTTCATTGGATTCTGTTTAAACTTTCACAGAATGATTTTACAATCATGAGGATGGTTTCTTTTCAACTTGGGCCTGATCTGTCAATTATCATCTTAAAAGGGTGCCTTTTGAGAATTTTATCTATTATCCTTGTAACCAAGTCAAGTGCTTTCATTAGATTTTCTTCAAACAATTATTACAATTGTTGCTGCTGACATGAGACCTGATCCTTTAAGTATCACATGCAGACTCTAGAGTCCACAGTTTACATCAGATTCCCTCAAACTTTCACAGATGATTGAACTATCATAGGATCATTCCTTATGAAATTGGGTCAGATCCATCAAGAAAAGGGGCCTTATTAAAAGTTAATTAAAAAATCCTCGTTAACACTCTAAAGTCAACAGTTTTTAGCTCTACTGGGCAAGGCCACTAGAGCTATAGCGATGGCTTTTTCCCGTCCGGCGTCCATGTGCCCCTCCGTGCGTCCGTCCGTGTGTCCGTCCGTTAACCTTTTCCTTGTTTACGCGACAAAGTCCACAGTATTCATCGGATTCTCTTCAAAATTTCACAGAATGATTGTACCATCATAAGGATTGTTCCTTTCAAAATTGGGTCAGATCCGTCAAGAAACACGGGAAAAGGGGCCTAATTAAAACTTAATTAAAAAATCCTCGTTTACGCTATAAAGTCCACAGTTTTAATCGGATTCTCTTCAAACTTTCACAGAATGATTATACCATCATAAGGATCATTCCTTTCGAAATTGGGTTTGATCCGTCAAGAAACACAGGAAAAGGGGTCTTGTGAAAATTAAATTAAAAAATCCTCGTTAAGACTGTAGAGTCCACAGTTTTCATCAGATAGTATTTAAACTTTCACAGAATGATTGTACTATCATAAGGATTGTTCCCTTCGAAATTTGGTATGATCCGTCAAGAAACACAGGAAAAAGGGGCCTTAAGAAAATGTTAATAAAAAATTCTCATTAATTATCTAGAGCCAACAATTTTCAAAGGATTCTCTTCAAACTTTCACAGAATGATTGTACCATCATAAGGATTGTTCCTTTCGGAATCGGATATGATTCCTCAAGAAACATAGGAAAATGGGCCTTATTAAAATTTAATTCAAAGATCTTTGTTAACACTCTAGAGTCCACAGTTTTCATCTGATTGACTTCAAAGTTTCACAGAATGATTGTACCATCATAAGAATTGTTCATTCAAAATTTGGTATGATCACTCAAGGATCACGGGCAAAAAGGGGCCCGATAAAAACTGGATTGAAAAAGTCCTCGTAAACACAATAGAGTCCATAGTTTTCAACAAATTCTCTTCAAACATTCCCAGAATGATTATTACATTAAATGGATTGTTCCTTTCGGAAGTAGGTTTGATCCATCAAGTTTCATGGAAAAAGGGGCCCAATGAAAATTTAATATAAAAATCTTAGTTAACACATTAAGGCCCTAGATTTCACTAGATTGACTTCAAACTTTCACATAATGATTGTACCATCATAAGGATTGTTCCATTCAAATTGGGTCTGATCCATTGAGAAACATAGGAAAAGGGGCCTTTGGAAAATTCAATTTAAAAAATCTTAATTAATGCTTGCAAGTCCATAGATTTCATGGGGTTGTCTTCATACTCAAACAGAATAATCATACATTTGTAAGTATAGTTCCCTTTGGAAAAGGTTCAGATCCCTCAAGTAACATGGGAAAGGAGCTATATGAAAATTTAAGTAAAAAATCCCTGTTAACACAATGAAGCCCACAGCTTTGATCAGATTTTGTTGAAACTTTCACAAAATGATTGTAAGGTCATAACGATCATTCTTTTCATAACAGGGTTTGAACTGTCAAGAAGCACAGGAAAAGGGGCCTCATGAAAATTTCATGTAGAAATTCTTGTTACCAAGTCCAGAGCTTTAATCGGATTTTCTTCAAACATTCACAGAATAATTGTACAATACTAATGATTGTTGATAGTGATACTAGACCTGATCCGTCAAGTATCACAGAAAAAGGAGCATTATGAAATTTAATTTTAAAACCTTGTACCACAATAGAGTCCACAGTTTTCATTGGATTCTGTTTAAACTTTCACAGAATGATTTTACAATCATGAGGATGGTTTCTTTTCAACTTGGGCCTGATCTGTCAATTATCATCTTAAAAGGGTGCCTTTTGAGAATTTTATCTATTATCCTTGTAACCAAGTCAAGTGCTTTCATTAGATTTTCTTCAAACAATAATTACAATTGTTGCTGCTGACAAGAGACCTGATCCTTTAAGTATCACATGCAAAGGAGCCTTATGAAATTTTTATTTTACAATCTTTACACCAAGATAAAGTCTGCAGTATTCATTGGATTCTTTTCAAACTTTTACAGAATGTTTACACCATCATTAGGATTGTTTCCTTCCAAATTGGTCCTGATCTGTCTAGTATCATGGAAAAAGGGGCTGTATGAAAAATTATTGCCAAATCCTCATTAACACAAGAATGTCATTGGTCTTTATCAGATTCTCTTCAAGCTTTAATAGGCCGCCGTCATAGCGCAGTCGGTAGCGCGTCGGACTGTCAGTCTAGAGGTCCCGGGTTCGATTCCCGACGGCGGCACTCATCCTTTCCGACTATTTGTCTCTCACCAATGGGTCGATAATCGTAGACTTATGTGGGATAGCAGCTGGAGGCTAGGAAAGGATGTAATGGTAGTACTGGTGTGAGAAATACCAGGATTTCATTGTTAGGTGCTTCAGCCGCCGCAATATAACTGAAAGATTGTTGAAAGCGGCGTAAAACCCCATTCAAACAAATCAAGCTTTAATAGATTCATTTGGATTGTTCCTTTGTAACTTGGGTCTGATCAGTTAAGTGACACAAGAAAAGGTGCCTCATGAAAATTTTATTACAAAAACATCATTATCACAATAAAGTCCACAGTCTTCATCATTTTCTTCAAACTATCTATCATAAGGATTGTTCCTTTGTACATTGGGTCTGATTTGTCAAGCTTCAATTTTGTTATCAAAAATTCTTGACACATTTCTGTCCACTGTTTTCATTGATTCTCTTTGACTTTTACACAATGATTGTACCTTCATTAGAATTGTTCCTTTTGAAATTTGGTTTGTTCTTAAAAGTATCATGGGAAAAGGGGCCCTCTGAAGATTTCACTATAAACTCATTAACACAATAAATTCCACAGATTACACAGATTGATTGTACCATCATTACAATTGTTGATTTTGGCAGTTCATCTGATTATGGCAAGCGTCACATAAAAAGGGCCTTATGAAAAACTTTCTTAAATATTCTATTTAACACAAATGATGTCCCTTGATTACACTGGATTCACTTCAAAATTTCACAGAGTGATTGTACAAATACTTAAATGGTTCTTCTCAGAACTGGGTACAATCCATCAAGTATCATTTAAAAAGGGGCCATATGATTTTTTTTTAAATATTCTAGTAAACATAATGAAATCTCCCATATTTCATCGGATTCACTTTTGACTTTAACAGAATGATAAAACCAACAGTGAAATATATGGGAAAAGAGGCCTTATGAAAACTTGATTTTAATATCTTTGTTAAAACAATAAAGTCAACAGTTTTATCAGATTCTCTTCAAAGATACATGGAATAATTGTGGCATTGGAAACACAGGAAAAGGGGCCTTAAAGGTTATCATTCTAAACATTCTTGTGTATGTGATGAAGATCACAATCATTATCAGATTGTCTTTTAAATTTCACGGGACAATTGAAGGGTTGTAAGAAAAGTTCCCTTTGGAATGAAATTGATCAATCAGAAAACACAGGAAAAGGGGTCTTATGGATTTTCATTCAAAACAATCCTGTTTATGTGATGAAGTCCACAATTATTGTCAGATTCTGATGAAAATTTCAGATAATGATTGTAGGGTCATATGGAAACCTCCTTTTAAAGATAAAGCTGATTTGAATTATTGTCTGCATCTTACTTCAATTGGGACTGTTTGTGATCTGTGTCCTCTTCTAGTGAGTAATTCATATCCTTTGGAATGAAATGACAAAGAGGTACATGCCTACACTGCCCACTTTTGCAGGAATATTATTAGCTCACCTGAGCACGAAGTGCTCTAGGGGAGCTATTGTGATCGTCATCGTCCGTCCGTCCGTTCACAATTACAAAAAGTTCTTCTTAAACATCATCATCTATTGACCCTCTACCAAAATACTTAAAAGAATTACCATATTCTAAAAATTAGCCCTTTTATTTGTGATCCCTGATTTTACATAGAAATAAAGAAGGAAATCTTTAAAAATCTTCTTCTCCCAAACCATAAGGGCCTAGAGCTTTGATATTTGGTACAAATCATCATCTTTTGACCCTCTACCAAAATACTTTGAAGAATTACTGTATTCTGAAAATTAGCTCTTTTCTAGGCGATCCCTGATTTTACATAGAATAAAAGAAGGAAATCTTTGAAAATCTTCTTCTCCCAAACCATAAAGCTTGGAGCTTTGATATTTGGTACATATCATCAGCCATTGACCCTCTACCAAAATACTTCAAAGAATTACCTTTTCCTGAAAATTAGCCCTTTTCTGGGCAATCCCTGATTTTACATAGAATAAAAGAAGGAAATCTTTTAAGATCTTCTTCTCCCAAACCATAAGGCCTAGAGCTTTGATATTTGGTACAAATCATCATCTATTGACCCTCTACCAAAATACTTCAAAGAATTACCGTATTATGAAAATTAGCCCTTTTCTAGGCGATCCCTGATTTTACATAGAATAAAAGAAGGAAATCTTAAAAAATCTTCTTCTCCCAAATCATTTGGCCTAGAACTCTTATACTTGGTTCAAATCGGCATCTATTGACCCTCTACCAAAATACTTCAAAGAATTACCTTATTTCGAAAATATACCCCTTTTCTGTGTGATCCCTGATTTTACATAGAATAAAAGAAGGAAAACTTATAAATCTTCTTCTCCCAATCCATAAGGCTTTGATATTTGGTACAAATCATCATCTAGTGACCCTCTACCAAAATACTTCAAAGAATTACTGTATTCTGAAAATTAGCCCTTTTCTGTGCAATCCCTGATTTTACAAAGGAATAAAGAAGGAAATCTTTGAAAATCTTCTTCTCCCAAACCATTTAGCCTGGAGCTTTGATATTTGGTACATATCATCAGCCATTGACCCTCTACAAAATTATTTAAAAAATAGCCCTTTTCAGTGCAACCCCTTATTTTAGTTAGGAATAAATAATGATATCTTTGAAAACCTTCTTCTCCTAAACCATTAGGCCTAGAGCTTTTATACTTGGTATGTCTATATTTCAAAACATTACCATATTCAGGAAATTAGTGCTATATGGTGGGATTATCAATATACATAGGAATAAAAGAGAAATTCTTAAACATATTCTCCAAAATAATTAGAGAGCTTTGCTATTTTGTTTATATCATAAAGCCATGAACCATCATACTCAGGGGAGCGATTTAGGACCATCATGGTCCTCTTGTTGAATGTTCAGGATCAGAAGTTCTTGTTCCATATGTTACTCCTTTCAGATGGCTAAAGTTTAGTTTTCTGCTGATTCATTTAATTATTATCAAACAGTCCTGCATTTAGATGTAATGAAGAAAAATAAGTAACAAAACATTAGAAAAATATAGAAAATGCTTTAAAGATTAATAATCAGCATTTTCTTTTTATACAATATTTTTCACCTTATTAGGTACAAAATTTAAGCTCTCACCTCATTCAAAATGTTGTTTTTGACTCCTTTAAATTTGGACAAATCTAAAATGTGTAATATGTCTCTCATCCAAAGATTTCGGGCTCATTGTTTCTCTAGTGTATGTCCTTCTGTCTTTTTTTCTATTGGTTTATAAGATTTAAGCAAAAACTTAGAATTGTTCATTTCTTCTATGCTATTCAAAAGACAAGGTCCATATTTTGATATATAGGTATCTGTTATAGTAAGGTATGTAGAGAGTGTCATATGTCTGAGATCATGGTCAAAACTAAAATCCATTTCCTCCAATATTCCTTTCAAAACCTAACAAAAAACTGAATATTTCCTTTAGCTTATTCAAGATACAAAGGCCATATTTCACATGATGGATCTCTTGTCTATACACATGTACGATCCCAAGATCATCTGACAAAGACAGGGATATCTATCGAAGTCAAACTTCTGAATAATTTGGTGTTTTGGGGTCAATAGTACTTCACAGTTCATATGATACTGATGAGATTGTCTTTAAAAAGCATACAATCATTGAGCAAAGTAAGTAAACTTTGTTTACCTCTGGTCATGTGATGAATATTTCAGGTTATGTGATGTATATTTTAGGTTATGTGATTTATATATCAGGTGATGTGATGTATATTTCAGGTCATGTGATGTATATTTCAGGACATGTGATGTATATTTTAGGTTATGTGATGTATATTTCAGGTTATGTGATGTATATTTCAGGTCATGTGATTCCTGCTGACCACCTTCTACCTGTGGCAATGTCAGCCGGCCCTACTGGTATGCATCTTGACTTTACCTACCAGAATAGAACTAACCCAAAATTGGTAAGATTTATCCTTTACTGGTAGACAAATATTTTAAATTTTTGACAATTTAATTGACCTATCACAGCTGTCAATCAAAGAATGAATTGACTACCCAAATCATTCATTTAGACAGGAAACAAACTTTGAACTCTGACATTGGCCATCATTTATGTGAAGCATTTCTGTTGGTTTGGCAACCTAACCCTTGTCTTGCTGAATATATTTTCTTGCAGAATTGCATCAAATGAAAGGGCTGAAAGCACTGATAGTACATAATGTTCCATCATCAGTACTTCTTTTGAAAATTAATTCCATGAACAACTCTTGTTTAGACTGGTCCAAATGAAAGGAGTTGCAGACGACCATTTTAAGTTTATGAAATCATTATCTTTTGGTTAAGAAATCATTGTGGATAATGAAGAAATTTCTTGTTACAAGCTATTTCTTCATTATCCATGTTTTTTTCTAGAGGGTTGTCTGCAGGCGTCATGTGGGAATGGGTCAAACAATTTGACAACTTTGAAATGATACCATACTTTGTGATAGAAAATATTGTGGGAAAAGGAGAAACTGCTTGTTTTAAGCAATTTCTTTTTTATGCCTCCACATCGAAGGATCGTCTGTCCGTCTGTCTGTCTTCAAAACTGAACAAAAAAAATTAACAATGCCAAATACTACCAGCCTATTCAAGATACAATGCTCATATTTGGCATGATGATACATCTCCATAATACACATCTCCTCATGTCAAGGTCATGTGATAAGGTCAAGGTCACATACCAAAGTGAAATGTTCAGTCCTGTTGCGGGGCATTGTGTTTCACAAATACATCTTGTTTCATAATGTTTTCTAAAGTATAAAATCACGGTGATGTAAAATTCTGGGTTTGTACAGGAACAGGGTTAAATGTTGTGATAAGATGTAAAATTTTGAGTTTTTATAGCCTTGTTGTTTTTAAACTATTTTGTTTGAGATCAAATGTTACTTGGACTTTGGAAACTTTCTTCTGAAATCAGAAAGCTTAGGTCACCCCAGCATGAAGTCCGATCAGTCACTTTCTGGTGTCCATCCATCTGTTTACAGCTACAAAAACTCTTTTTCTCTCAAACTTACCATCAGATTTTAACAAAAGTTTCTCAGAAATGATCCCTAGGTCATACTCTTCCAAAATACTTCAAAGAATTAAAATGGCATTTGAGTGAAATAATTAAAAAATCTTCTGCTAAACAGTAAGGCCTAGAGCTTTGATATTTGGTTTATTCCACTCCCGTCCTTTTAACGCCCCTCAAGAAAAAAGCTATGGAAAACATAGTAGAAATTGAAGAAATTTGCTGGTATCAAGCAATTTCTTCATTATCCACTCTGTATTATATCCAAAATAGGGGGAAAAAAAAAGAATTCCATTAACTTGGAAGTTGTTGTCTGCAGCTTCTTTCAATTTTGACTAATCTGGAATATTGGTGGGAATGGGTTAAATCATCATTACTCAAGCTGTAGTCGGGACATTTAAGTTTTACACCAACAATTTTTAGCTCCACTGGCAGCTATTGTCATGGTGTTGTGTCTGCCTGTCAATTTGTAAACTTTTACTTTAAAAATCTTCTTCTCAGAAAGTACTGAAGAGATTTCAACTTAATTTCAAAGAAATGATCATTGGGTGACCCTTTATCATGTTCCTTCAAAGAAATTTGATCAGTTGAAAAACATTGCTATACTGGGCGGGGCTTATTCCATACATGGTAAAATCTTTAAAAATCTTCTTAAAAACCATTATCAGGTTCGTTCAAATAATTTTGATAGGATGAAACACATGGTTTTAATGTGCGGGGCTAATTTCCATATATGGTGAAAGCTTTGAAAATCTTCTCACAAACCATGTGATGGTTTGCAACCAAACTTTACAGGAATGATCCTTGAGTGACTTTTTATCAGATTCCTTCAAAGAATTTTGATCAAAGAAAACTTGGCTTATATTGGCAGGGCTTATTTCCATATGTGGAAAAAGCTTTAAAAATCTTCTTCTCTCAAACCAGTCAATTGAATTCAATCTAATTTCACAGGGATGATTCTTTGGTGACTTTTTGTCAGGTTACATAAAAGAATTTTGATTGGTTGAAAAATTTGGCCTATGTGGGTGGGCCTAATTGCCATATATGGTATACAGTGAAAACTTTGAAAATCCTTTGTCTTAGAAACATTTGATTGATTTCAACCAAATTTCATAGGAATTATACTTTGGTGACCCTTAATAGATTTCTTCATTGAACTGGATTGGATGAAAATCATCGCTTTTTGGTGGGGAAGTAATAATTACTATAGATGGAATATATTCATATGTTCTGAAAATTTTGAAAATCTTCTTCTGAGGAACCAGTTGCAGGATTTCAACCAAATATCTTATGAGTGATCCTCAGGTGCTCTTTGTCAGATTTCTTTGTATAAATTCGATCTGTTGAAAAACATGGCTTTTATTGTCATGGCTTATGTCCATATTTAGTTAACAGGAAAATTTTTTAACTACCATTTCATCTAAGTTAATAAATGAAATTTACTTTACCAGACTTGACTATTGTAAAACAGTGAAAACTTGAAATACTTCACCAGAACAAGAGAAGTATGTTATGCTAAAACTAGAGGTGCTTGAGCGCCTGTATTGCTTTACATACATTCTCAGTACATTCATGCCTGGTGATGGATACAGGCACTCAAGCACCTCTAGTTTAATGTCCTTTATCATTTATTTTGCAAACTAACTTTGTTTGATACCTCATCAGACCTGTCTTATCTGTCGCATTGGGTGTGGCCTGAGCAACCCAGAGTGTTTTATAAGAGTAATGATCAACTCTTGAAGGGCTGAAGCACCCATTGTTCAAAACAGACAAATGCTTTATTAGCAGATGGCAAATTTAAGACTGGTCGGGTTAATGAAATTTTAAATTTTTTAAACTTTTTGGTTAGAAAACTTTGTGAAAAATGAAGACATTGCATGTTACAAGAAGTTTCTTCTTTTTACAAAATGTTTTCTCAATCACTTTTCTTGAGGGGCATCAAAAAGTGTCACTACGTGAAAACGACTTAACCCATTCCCACATGTCACTTTTTTACACCCCTCAATAAAGAAGCCTAGGAAAAATTGTGGAAAATAAAGAAATGGCTTGTCACAAGTAATTTCTTCATTTTCCACAATGTTTTCTATCTAGAAAATTGAAAATATCTAAACTTTCATAAACCTTGAATTGTCGTCTGTAACTTTTATTTGGGACTAGTCTAAAAATTAGCTGCCTGGTAATGTGTTAATTCAAATCATCTATTTCACAATGCAAAGTAAAACATGTTGTTGATCTTGGTGATCTTAAACCATTACCACACAACCAAATTTAACAATGGCCCAAATTGAAAGAAGTTGCAGACCTAATTTCAAATTGTGCTGAAATTGGAAAATATTGCCTAATAGAATACGAAACATTGTGAAAAAAAGGAGAAATTGCTTGTTACAAACAATGTCTTCTTTTCCCACAAAGTATTCTATCCTTGTATTTCTTCAGGACGTCAGAAAGCTCTGTGGTAATAGGTTAAGTTCAGCTTATTCAAGTTATAGTGGCCAAAATTTTCTTTATCAGAGGTACTCAAGTGAGAGTAGTCTCTCTTCCGTTTGTCTTCATATCTTTTATGTCTGAGACTTAATCATTTCTTTTATATGCCTATGATTTTTCAAATCCTTGGAATCCTACTATTTTCTTTTCCCAAGAATGATTTCTTTAAAAAATAAAATTTGGTCATTGTGATGCAACACTAAACCCATTCTCACACAATGACCCTTTTTGATGCACCAAGAAAAAAGCGCCTTGGAAAACATGTTGGAAAATGAAGAAATCGCTTGTTACAAGCAACTTCTTTATTATCTATCATTTTTTCTGACCCATGAGTAAAAAAACAATCTAAAATTTCATCAAGTAAAATTTGTAATCTCTGATTTTCTTTGAATTTGGGCCAGTCTAAATGTTGTTGTTTGGTAATGGGTTAATCCATGATCATTGAACAGAAATCTACTGTTGGTCCAATTGCCAGAAACTTTGATCATCCAAAGCGAAACAAATCTTGGTCAGTCAATAATATAGGTGGTAAATTCATTCATTCCCCTGTCTGCTGAATATGTTTTCTTGTTTGATGTCCATTTTGGCATGGAGGACGGACGTTTTGGCCACCACTATTGGAAAAAAGGAAAATGGCATTTTCATGCCCTGGTATCGAAAGATTGGGGGGTGTTTGTCATTCTATCTGTATGTCTACAAATAACTTAACATTTACAATTACTTTAAGCTTATTTAAGATGCAATGCCCATAATTGGAATGATGATATATCATCCATACAAATCTTCAGATACCAAGGTCCATGTGACTAAGTTAAAGTCATTTGTCAACAGACAAAACTGAAGATTGACGATAACTTTAACCCTCTCCCATACAGTCCCTGATTTTTACCTCCATGAGATTTCATACTTTAGAAAATATTGTGATAAAAGAAGAAATTACTTGTGACAAGCAATTTCTTCTTTTTGCACATTATTTTACCACCTAGGATGGTTTAATTTCAAATTTGACTAGATTTTTACTTGTTGTCTCCAATGTCTTTTAAATTAGAATGGTCTAAAATTTTGAAAAAAAGGGAAAGGGTTAAGCTAATAAATATTCAAGATACAATGCTCATAATTATTTGGCATGATAATAGATCTTAACAGTATCCATATGCAGATACCAAGGTCATGTGACTATGGCAAGGTCAATTATCAAGGTCACATTACCAAAATAAGGCTGTTACAGGGTTGATGGTGTTTCACATCTTGTTCATAATAGATAATCTGATTAAAACAAAATATCATGCTTAGCCTGGATATCTGAATAGGTAATACAGGGTGTTTTGTATTCTAGTGTCATAGCATGATCCCAAATTTGGCAAAATTTTGCCATTTCTATATGCATGATTTATCTCTCACTAATGGAATCTTCTGAAGTGATGGTTAGGTTAGGTTCGCTTACCAACTGCCTTTGTACTGCAATACTACTGAAAGTGGCATTAAACCAAATTCACTCATTTTAACTAGCTTTCAAGGTCAGTACTTGCTTTTTAATTGTCCTTGAGCAGCCTTCATAGCGCAGTCGATAGCGCATCATACTCCTAATAATGGGATGTCACGGATTGGATCCCCGGCAGCAGCACATATCCTTTCTGCCATTTGCAAGCAATTTCTTCTTTTTCACAATGTTTTCTACTCTAATAGTAGTACTCTGGTTATTTTTAAATCAAATCCACTTAAAATTTTTGTCTGCAAAAACCAGGAGTAGCTTAAAAAATCTAAAACTACCAACATAAATTCTTTGAACATACATACACATGCTGAAATTGTGTCCGCTGGTGCATACATTTCTATGTAGTGATTATTGCTAATCGCCTCGGCAGAGTTCATCTGGTTGGCCAAGTTCTCAGAATAGTAATTCTAGAATCCCACAATCAGTAATTGAAACCAATCACAAGTTCTTGGACCAAACCTACTAAGCGAAGTGAGTTGCAGATTTACAAACACTCTGCAAATTATGCAATTGATAATGTGTGCATGGCTGATGGCTTAAGTGCTTCCACATCACACCTTCCAGCCCTCCAGTGTTCATTCTAGCTCTTCATTTAGGGTTGTGGGCAGAATGGGCCCAAGCTGTTCACCCTTTTTTTAAGTGAAGGTCATCCAATGAAAGTATCAAAATACAAACTATTACTGCTTAATGAATTATTAGAAAGTGTATTTGCTTGGCTGTCTTCGGAGAAAACCCAAGGTATTGCTATAGCCTTGATGTCGTTGTCGTCGTGCAAAAACTTTTGACATATTGCAATATTCTTGGTTCTACTATTGGCATTCACTTGAAAGTTAGCACTATTGTTCGCTATCAAAAAAGAAACCTATACTAACAAGGGGGATAATTCTGGATGCATTTTATCCACTATCCAGCACCCAATAGCCAAGCGTAGGTACCCTTAGACGGTGCTCTTGTTACAAAATAAGAATGGAAAAAAAATGACAATGTAGAATTGTAAACAAAGATTGGTCTTGAGATGAAAATGGAATGTACTCAACAGGCCAAGACTTGTTGCAATTAAAACGGGCCATTTTATGGCTAGAGGACGAATGACCCCTTTAAATCGAACATTGGCCATTTTTATAGCCCCCGCATTTAAAAATTCGGGGCATATTGTTTTACCATTGTCTGTCCGTCTGTCTGTCCAACATTGAGTCTGATGGTCCATCTGTCAGTCTTCAAAACTTAACCAAAAAACTTAACATAGCCGATTACTACCAGTCTATTCAAGATACCATGCTCATATTTGGCATGAAGATACATCTCCATAATATGCATCTCGTGAAGGTCAAGTGATAAGGTCAAGGTCACATACTAAGGTCAAAAGCCAATAAAACCTCATGTACCGCAGGGGCATTGTGTTTCACAAACACATCTTGTTTGTTCCTATTTATACAAGTGGAGAGGAGCAGCATTAATTAATGAATTTTAATTTCATGCTTCGAAAATTTTCATGGCATGAGCGGGATTCACAGCCATGACTCTCTGATTGTTAGACTTGTATCTTACCACTAGTTGGTTTTTCCATGTTCAAGACATTTCAGAATCCTTAACCCATTCCAACACAGCAAAATTTTAGACTGGTCCAAATTGAAAGAAGCTGCAGACGACAATTTCAAGTTGATGGAATTTTGAATTTTTCCGTCTTTTTGGATAGAAAACATTGTGGATAATGAAGAAATTGCTTGATACAAGCAATTTCTTCATTTTCCACAATGTTTTCCAAAGCTTTTTTCTAGAGGGGCGTAAAAAGGAGGGATTGAGTTGGAATGGGTTAATACTCTGGAAGCACATGAACAAATGATCTAAGCTGTGATATAACAAATACTGTTCAATTTTAGACTGGTCCAAATTGAAAGAAAATGCAGACGACAATTTAAGGTTGATGAAATTCTAAAATTCTTTGTGTTTTTGGGTAGAAAACATGGTGGACATTGAAGAAATTGCTTGCAACAAGCAATTTCTTCTATGTCTACGATGTTTTCCATAGCTTTTTTTCTTAAAGGGCGTAAAAAGAAGTGCTTGTATGGGAATGAGTAAACCCTATACAAGAGATTTTTTTTTACTGTTTGTTTTGAATTATGACTAATCTAACATGATTTTGTCTAATATATAAAATAAGTAGGTATCTATGTTAAATGAAAGGTCATGAGGCCAGGTTAGTCTGCCCTGGATGTGAACTGACTTGCACTGATGTAAGAACATGAAATGATGTAACTATAGAACCCCAGGATGAGTATAACTGGGTCTGAATGGTTCACATGTACTCTCACTGAGTACAGAAAAGTTTGTATTGTATTATGTGACCCAGAACATCAACTGGGTTATTGTTTTTTTTTTATGGAACTCTTGCACCAATATGGAAATAGGTAAAGTGGTGTGTAGGAGTATTTTGGTTGATATTTTTTCTTCAGACTTTGAAATTTTGGTCCTCTATGTTCTCTTAACCTGTTAAATCCGAGAACCTAGTTTTTGGAACCTTTAACCATTTGCCACACAATCCCAACTTTTACACTCCTTCAATATAAAAGCTTTGGAGAACATTGTGGAAAATGAAAAGAATTGCTTGTTATAAGCAATACGTTCATTTACCCTAATGTGTTGTACCCTCAAAGACAAAGATTTCAAAGATTTGATCAACTTAAAATCATCATCTGCATCTTCTTTGAATTTGGACTGGTCTAAAATTAATGGATTAACACATTCCCACAAAAACCCACTTTTCAGAAAGCATTGTTGAAAATGAAGAAATTGCTTTAATGATTACAATCAATTTTTCATTATCCATGATTCTTTCTATCCTGCAAGACAAAGATTTTTAAAATTTCATCAACTTGACATTGTTGTCTGCAGCTTCTTTGATTTTGGAACAGTCTAAAATTTTGTCTAGTGGGAATAGGTTGTAGGTACCATTTACCACAAATTCGCCCTGAAAAAAAAATTGTTTAGGAAAACTGCATGTTACAAGCAATTTCTTCTTTTCCTTCAATGTTTTCTTTCAGGAGAGACAAAGAAACTCTTTCAGTTTTCTATTGTTATCTGCAGCCTCTTTGAATTTGAACCAGTCTAAAAGTTTGTGGTCTGGTAATGGGTCAACTCCCAGAACTTACTTTTAGATGATTTAACCCTTTCCTGTTTTGAAAAAAAATAGACCTGTCCAAATTCAAAGGTTTTGCATACGAAAATTCAAAGTTGATTTTATTAGAAAAATAACCATTTAGTAGGGTAGAAAATAGTCTGGAAAAAGAAGAAATTGCTTGTAACAAGCAATTTCTTCTTTTTCCACAATATTTTCTCAATTATGCAATCACAGGGACGTAAAAACCAGGGATTAACCAGGAAAAGGTTAAAAATTACCTGGCACAGAAGAGTACTAGTGTCATAATTATGTAAAGTTCTGTTTGGTAGTCCCAAACTCACTGTCACAACTGGTGGTCATGTGACATGCTCTTAACTCACTACCAGACAACAAAATCTTAGACTGGTCCAAATTCAAAGAACATTTTTTTATGATTAAATTTAGAAATTCTTTGTCTTTAGGGGATAAAAAATTGTGGATAAGGAAGACATTGCAAGAAGCAGTTTCTTCATTTTCCACATTTTTTTCCATAGCTTTTTAGCTCACCTGAGCACTTAGTGCTCAAGTGAGCTATTGTGATCCCCTTTTGTCCAGCGTCCAGCCGTCGTGCGTCGTCCGTCAACAATTTCTTTAAACAACATCTCCTCCCAAACCACTGAGCCAATTTGAACCAAATTTGGCAGAAATGTTGCTTAGGTGGTCTCCTTCAAAAATAGCTTAAAGAATTGAAATCTGTTAAAAACTCTGGTTGCCATGGCAACAAAAGTGAAATTTCAAATAATCTTTAAGAATCTTCTCCTCCTGACCCAGAAGGCGTAGAGCCTTGATATTTTGCATGAAGCATCAGTATATTGATCTCTTACAAAATAGCTAAAATCATGATCCTCTGGTCTCCAGGGGCGGACCCGGGGGGGAGGGGTATAGGCATGAAGCATCAGTTCACAGACTTCTTTCTTATTTCTGAATTTTTAACCCATGGCAAAAGTTTTTTCCTTCTTTCAAATCAGCACTAAAGCCTTGGAATTTGTAATTAAGACTTTTGGATCTCCAGGTTCATAGTCTTTATATGTAATTGTGGCCCACTTGTTTCATAATCCTAACCTTAACATGAAATTAGACTGTTGAAAGAAAAAGAGCCTTTATCTCAGGTGAGCGCCCCAGGGCCAACGGCCCTCTTGTTTTCTTGGGGCATCAGAAAGCGTCATTATGTGAGAAAGGGTTAAGTGTAGGCATCCTAGTCTTTGACACAATTCTAGTCTAACAATAATTTTTTCTGAAAATGGCTTCTAATTTTTTATTAAATACTTTAATTGCTTTTGTGCAACTTCTTTAAATTGAACTACTCTGAGATTTTGTTATGGGATTTAATGTTTACAGTTCAACTCTTTACTAGAAGGCAAAATTTTAGAATTCAGAAAATTTATTGAAGAAACTTTCAAACCGTTGGAATTTTGAACACCTGTTTCTCTAGCAACAAAACCATTTAAAAATTGATTGTACCATCAAGTTTTTCTCCTTTTACCCCAAATGTTTTCCTGAACTCTCTTATTGAGTGTTGTTTAAAGTTACCATAATGGGTAAACCGTGAAATTGGACAAGTTCATTGAAAGATGTGTCTGGTGCAGACTTACTTGCCCTTATTTAACCTGCTATAGGCCAAGCCAGTACAAGTTAAATTTAGATTAAGTCGATCAATACACTACAACTAGATCTAATGAAAATTAGGTGAAGTAGTTGATTGTATGAGAAGTTTCCCCTTTCTACTGGAAGTTTCTATGTTATTGGATTGTCCCATTTAGAGAGGAAAATCTAGTTCATGACCTAATTATTTTCTATTTTTAGCAAGGGGGGATACCAGACTGAGTTTCAGTCTATTTATAACAAGCAGACATCATAAAATACAAATAATGGACTCAGCCAATTTGACCCACTTTCACTTAAAGTTAAAAATAGACCATTTCCTTTTACTCTTTTCATAGTTTGTAAAATTATAAGTTTTCCCTCTCCTTTGGTAATTGATTTTTGAAATGTTATAGGTAAAGTAGAAAATTTTGGTGATAAATTTATCCTTTCCACCTTATTATGTATTTTGTTCTCTTTGATGTCATCTGCAGCTTTTTTTAAAATCGACCATTCCAATTTTTTCAAATACTCCAACCATTTTCTATCAAAATGATATTTCTAATAATAGTTAGCTAGAAAACATAGTGGAAAACGAGAAATAGTTTGTTTCTTTGTGGGGTCATGAAGGGTTATTGTGTTTGAATGGGTTAAAAGTACTTCTAGCTAAGGATTAATTCATCTGTCAATACTTTGTTTACCCACATTTTGCATTGTTACATGCAAAGTACAAATACCACCTGTATAATAACCTGGTACCAGAACAGCAAAATTTTTGACTGGTTTTAATTGAAAGAAATTGCAGAGGACAATTTACAGTTTATGAAATTTTAGATTTATCCAACTTTCTTTGTGTATGATGAGGAAATTTCTTGTAACAAGCAATTTTTCATTCCAAAATGTTGGGCGTCAAAAAGCATCATTGTGTTGAAATGGATACTTGTACTGTAATATTTGACCCTTATTTTGAATATCAACCTTTGTCATGCTGAACATTGAATATTCCCATTTTGGCAGGAGGCATAGACAAAGATCAGCCTGCACATATATACAGTCTGATCTAAGTATACACCACCTGCTTGTCCCTGTTGAGCTAGAGTTGTTCATAAAATGAATCGTCTAAAGAAATAATAGTTCTCTTTAACAGCTTCCAGTGTTTACAGTCCTTTGATTTTTAAAACAGATTTTATTCAGCATGACAAGGGTTAATCAATAGAATATTGAGTACAGGACGAATTAACAGTTTTTAACTCGATTCCCAAACAATAACAATCAAGAAAAACAATTTTGACAACATTATGTAAAATGAAAAAATTGCTTTATAAAATGCTTCCATCTAGAAAGGTAAAAATATCTTAACGTTTCAGTAAGAAAAACCTTTGAATTGTTGTCTGTAACTTCTTTCAATTTGGACAAGTCATCTCTTGTCTGGCATTAGGTTAAGGTCTTTCAAGCATAGACTGATAAAGTCACTGAATGTTAATCCTTGCTTTGCTGAATAAAATTTTGTTCTAAGAATTGCTTGAATATTAAAAAAGACTGGCAAATCAGGGGATTCATTAGACTGGAAATTGATGATTGAATGAATGAGGTTTAATGCTGCTTTTAACAGTATTTCAATCATATCGCAGCGGCTGGAGCACCTAACAATGGATTCTTGGTATTTCTCACACCAGTACTACCACTACATCCTTTCCTAGTCTCCAGCTGCTATCCCATATAGGTTTACGATTATCCACCCATTAGACTGGAAATGTAATATTGACCACTTACATTCATGTCAACCATTTTTGTTGGTTTATTTAAACTGTAGTTTTATTTTTTGTTTAGATCACTTATGATATTTTGATTATTTCATATCTTGACAATAATTTGCAAAGTAATACCATTAGAATATTTTCTGGTTTGTTCTCCCGTAGCGGTAAATATCCTTTCTGACGTTTGTGTCCCACCAATGGGTGGATAATGGTAAATGAGCAGCTGGAGGCTCAGAAAGGATGTAGTGGTAGTTCTGGTACGAGAAATACCAGCAATCTATGGTAAAGTGCTCCAGTTGCCGCAATATGACTGAAATACTGTTAAAAGAGGCACTAACCCTTTCAAACAAACTGAAATATTTTCTTATGTGTTTTGGTGTAACCAGCAATCTGTCATTTGAACTGCAGTCTTCTGTTTTCAGGGGCTACGGCCATTACAAGTAGAGTGTCATCACGGTGGGGTCTTAATAATGAGGTCCAGGGTTCAATCCCCAGTCATGGTAAATATCAAAAACCTGGCTTGGATGAGTAGGGGAGGCACGGAAAGGACGTAGTGGTAGTACTGGTGTACCAGGAATCCTTGTTAAGGTGCCCCAGCCTCTGCAATATGATTGCAATACTGTAAAAAGTGGTGTTAACCCCCATTGAAACAAACAAATTTGCTGTTTTCAAATCTTTTCAGCTCTTAATGCTTCATAAAACCCCATTCATTCCTTTCTGTTTATTTCCAGTTTAAAGTTTCATTAATGTGATAAAGTGCATTGTTGTTTCATCCTATTTGACATCTGCATTCTAGAAAATTGACAAAAAGGTACATAAATAGATCAAATATTCAGGCAGAGCAATAGTGCATATTAAAGTTTAAAGTGCTTCCTTCTACCAGTTAAAGTACAGATCAAACAAAGGTTCTTTATCCTATAGTATATAGTACATAGTTTTGTCAATAGTCGATTCATAAAGTACAAAACTACAGTATAACATTTACCTCAATGGGGATTGCATGATAGCCTTGATATTTACTGAAGTCTTTATACAGTTAATATATAATCACTCCCTGACAATTGTAGGACAAAAATGGTGGATCAATCAAATAATTCATTTGAACTAGAAGTGAACTTTGACCAGTAACATTTGTGTCATGAATTTTTGTTGATTATGTGTCTTAATGGTCATAATTACAGCTTATATTTATCCCCCACAGTTTCAGCGAAGGGGATATAGTAATGGTCTCCGTCCGTCAACCACAACTCTTGCTTGCATAACTTTGGAGTTATTGCCCTTTGTTGTTTTAAAGACTAAGATTTGTCCGGAGCATATCTCTGAAAGTATGCTAGCTATAATCTTGAAACTGTATAGGTGGATAGATCTCGTTGAGGAGAAGTGCAGTGCACAAGAACCACAACTCTTGCTTGTATAATTTTGGAGTTATTGCCCTTTGTTGTTTCAAAGACTTAGATTTTGTCCTGAGCATATCTCTGAAAGTATAATAGCTATTATCGAAATCATTGAGAAGAAATGCAGTACACAAGAAGCCTAAATCTAACTGGCTTCAGTTTACTATCAAGCTTTTACGGCAGGGGATGGCCATGTCCGACATGGCTCTTGTTATGTTTAGGTCTGTAGTCAAATATTCTTTGCTAAACAGTAGAGGCTTAAGTGGAATTAGAGAAAACATTGTGACAAAAGACAAGAAGAAGGGATTGCTTCTGGCTTTAATTTTTCCTTTTCCCACAATGCTCCATCTCTGTATGCACTTTAATTTTCCAACTTAAGATGGACACATTTAGTAAATGTTGTTTGCAAATCTCTCAGGATTTTGATGATTTTCTGATTTGCAGAATTGTGGAAATTGATTAATTTCAACTAACTCTTGTTGAACATTAGGAGTACTACAAAATCGAGACTGGATTATTCTCAAACCGTCTCCGGTCACATCATAGATATCCGAGTACATAAATCATGAATATCATTTGCTTGAATGAAAGTAATGATAAAAAAAGTAATGAAACTTATAGCAGTGTTGCATCTTGGAAGAAATTCCTTGTTTCCATTTTATTAGTTGATGTTTACAGAAAACACCCGTGACGCAATTGAGAAGGGAAAGAGCTCTTGGAAATTAGCGAGATCAATTTGATAACTTCAATGTTTAGAACTACCACGGACGTCATGTTAGTATACAAAGAATTCCTTGTGTCATAAACATAGATTTATTTAAAATGCAAAATAGGTGTGCATTTTTGATGCTCTATTCTATACCCTTCACAAATATGAGACTTGACATTTCGGGCAAATAAATACCGGCAAAAATGTAGTTTATGTAGTCTTGACATGACTGATTTTTGTCGAAGTCTGTTCCAATGTCCACGGATCTACTTGATTTTGGAACAGAAATCAACAAAATTTTATAAAATGATCCTTGGGTGACCCTCTATCAGATTCCTTCAAAGAATTTTGATCGGATGAAAAACATGGCTTTAATGGGCAGAGCTAATTTCCATATATGGTAAAAGCTTTGAAATTCTTTTTCTCAGAAACCAGATGATGGATTTCAACCAAATTTTACTAGATTAATTGTTTGCTGACCCTTTATTAGATTATTAAAAAGAATTTTGTTCTGATGAAAAATATGGCTTTAATGGGAATGGCTTATTTCAATATATTGTATATACTGAAAAGGGACTCTTGATGGATTTCAACCAAATTTCACAGGCATGATCCTCGTATGACTGTTTGTCGGATTCCTTCATATGATTTTGCTTGGTTGAAAAGCTTGGCTACTGTGGTGGTGGCTTATGTCCATATATGGAATACAGTGAACATTATGAAATTTTGTTAATACCTCTTCATCTGAGTAAATGAATTATACACAACTTATCTTGGCTTTTGTTAAAACAAGGAAAAGTTTGAAATGCCTCTGTGACGTTCCGAGCTAGTAGACAAAGCCTATCCATTCAGAGAAAAGGATCCTCAACCCTAAGTGGGTCAACCTTGTCTATATATCACCCCAAGTAGTCACTTGACTTATTTGAGGTTCCCAAATTTGCATATCACGGCAAATTACCTCCCCTGGAACCGTTAAACTTTTCTAGAACTGTTTCAAAGATTTCAATAATTTAGATTTATTTTCCTTATGTTCAGATTATATTGAATTCATGAAAAAATTTGCTTAATCAGTACATTTGTGCCTGTGGAGCCATACAGGGGCTCAAGCACATCTAATCCCTTTGACCCATAAAAAAGCAGGATTTTGTGGGAATTAGTTGAATAGAAGTCTATGTTAACCAATCTTATTGAAAGATAATCAAGGGAGACTAAAACGTAAATTTAAATTTGGCTTATAAAAATGTATTTTGATGTTTAGGTCACCCACCCCTGAATTGTTTTTTGTTTGTGAGTTTTGCAAATTCAAAAAATGTTTATCTCAGACAAATACTTCTGAAGGATGTTTTTTGATGTCTCTCAGCTCAAGGTGAGCTTATGTGATCTAGCTGTGTCTGTTGTTTGTCTACGTCTTGTGTGAACTCTAGAGGTCACAATTGTTTCAGGTCAAATATCCATAGCGCAGTGGTAGCGGGCAGGACTACTAATCAAGGGATCCAGGGTTCGATCCCCTGCCATGGTGAATATCCTTTCAAACATTTTGTCTCCAACAGATGGGGGATAATCATAAACCTATTGCAATGAGCTGCCCGAGGCTTTGAAAGGATATAATGGTAGTACTGGTGAGAGAAATACCAGGCATACATGGTTAGGTGCTCGAGTGTTTGTGATTTGACTGAAATTATGTCAAAAAGTGGCATTAAATCCATTCAATCAATCAATGAAACTTGGTCAGAATGTTAGACTCATTGTAACTTAGAACAAGTTCAATATTGGTCGTGTGGGGTCAAAACTAGGTCATATGGTCAAATCTTAAAAAACAAGATGTGCACTCTGAGGGTAACATTTTGCTTCGAATGTCTTGATATTTTGTCAGAATGTTTGTCTGAATATCTCAGTCAAGGTATATATTGAGTCACGTGAGGTCAGAAACTAGGTCACAGTTTCAAATCTAAGGAAAGCTTGTGTGCACTCTAGAGGGCACATTTTATGCTAAAATTATTTGATATTTTGTCAAAATGTATGTCTTTATGATATTTGGTCAAGTCCTCAATTTGGTCTAGTGGAGTCAAAAACTAGCATAAGGTCAAATCTTCGAAATAGCCAATAGTGCACCCTAGAAGACTCATTTTAGCATCAAATCAGTTGATATTTGGTCAGAATATTTGTCTGCATAATATATCAATCAGGTTGGATATTAGATCACATGTGGTCAAAAACTATCTCACTTGGTAAAATATAAGAAAAGCCTTGTGTGCACTCTATAGGGCACATTCAGGCTCAAATAATTTAATATTTGGTCAGAATGATTGTCACCATCACATATCAGTCAAGTTCAAAATTGGGTCAAGTTGAGTAAAAACTAGGTCATTAGGTGAAAAAAAAAATCTACAAATTCCATAAACTTTATATTGTCATCTGCAACTCCTTTCAATTTGGACCATTCTAACTTTTTACAGTCTAGTAATGGGTTAAAGGAGCTGATTTGACTGGCAAATTTAAAGAAAATAATAACTGAATTTTCCTCTAACAGTTAACGTATCCCAGTTTTCTGAATATTTAGGTTAGAATGATCTTACAGCAGTTCACAAGGTGTGTAAGAACTGAGGTTTAGTCCAGGTAAACCACTTCTTACCTGTCCTCAGTGTCACGTTCAGTATTTAATTATGATAAATAGTGTACCATACTGTCTAACACTGTTCTGAAGATGCATGCATGATGATGTGTACCTTTTAAACATCCTTTTTTTAGCTCAGCTGTTTTCGGAGAAAACCTGAGGTATTGTGACCACCTTTGCGTCATGTGCCCGTTGGCGTGACAAACTTTAACCTAGGTCATATCTCTGTTGTTATTGAAGATATCCTCATGAAACTTGGCAAGTGCATTGACCATCACAAGAGCTATCTAGACTATGAAGGGGGATAACTCTAAAAGTGTTTTTGTAAGAGTTATGGCCCTTTTTCGACTTACAATTTTTGCATTATCCAGCACCTGCAGCCGAGCACTGGCACTCATGGGTGGTGCTATTGTTTTATTTTACGCACCTCAAGAAAAAGCTTTTGAAAAAATTGTGGACAATGACCAAATTTCTTCAATTTCCAGTATTTTCTATCCTAAAAGGCAAAGATTTTTTCAATTACACCAGCTTGAGATTGTCATCTGCATCATCTTCCAGTTTGGATCATTCTAAAGTTTTGTTGTGTGGGAATGCGTGAACAATACAATTCCTTTTTTGTTGAAAGTGGTGTAGGAAATGAAAAAAAAAAGATATTTATGTCCAATCTCTTCTTTTTATACCCATCTTTTCATTAATTGGGATATGTATCGTTGTTGCACAAGCAAAAGGTCTGAACCCTTTCCTGTACAAACCCAGGATTTTACGTTACTGTGATTTTTATATTTGAAAAACCATTGTTGATAAAGAAGAGATTGCTTCTAAATCATACCCCATAGGATGGTTTAATATGAAATTGCATTCAATTATCACTGTCATCTTTAACATCTTTCATTTAGGACCAGTCTATCATTAAAAATAATGGGATAAGGTTAATTACAGCTCTATTCAAGCTGTATTTACAACATATTGCTTGTGCATCTGTACATTTAATGGTTTAACCAATTCCCACACAGTGATGCTTTTGGACGCCCCTTAAGAAAAAAAACTTTCAAAAACATTGTGTAAAATGAAGAAATTGCTTGTAAAATTTCAAAAAATTTAAATTGTCATCTGCAACTCCTTTCAATTTTGACCAGTCTAAAATTTTGTTGTCTTGTAATGGGTTAAATCAGTCTATATAAGTCTGCCTAGGAATAAGTCATTTTCCTGTTACATTAATTGCTAATTATCAACCCTTGTCTTGCTAAGCCCTGTTTTAGCAGATGTAGGAAAAGGTTATTCTACAGGTAATGGGTTAGATTTCTGAAAAATATATGGTTTTAGGGGTATTAGATTCTGTAACAAACACATCTTGCCCATGGGCATAGGGCAGATGATAGCATCAGACTCCTACTCCTGGGGTCCTTGGGCTAGGCAATTTGCAAAGATTACAGGTAGTGCACAGTTTATTGATGGTGAATGGACTTGATGGCCTGCATGTTCTAATTCAGCACTTCATTTGGTGTGGAAGCACTGAAGGTTAGTGCATTTCACCTTGATAACATGTTTTCAGTACTCTGTAAAGCTGAACTCACCCAATTACCTTGATACAGTTGTATTATTTAGAGTTTGTAGGTCTAGTTCATTATCAGCTGTCATATAATAATGTGAATTTCTTGGAATACATATGGGTTTCTGACTAGGAATTCATTTAGTTTATTTGACAAGTGAATAGTTTTATACCTTTCAAAAATTCTTAGCCTTTTCCTGCACAATCCTGCCTTCTGATGTATCACAAGAAAAAAATTAGAAGAACATTGTGGAAAATGAAGAAATTGCCTTTCCCCCTATGATTTCTACCAAGAAAGGCAAAAAAATTTAAAATTAAATCAACTGAAAATTGAGGTTTGCTTAAGTTCTTTCAATTTAAACCAATCTAAAATTTTATCCGTTAATGGGTTAAAATGTATTGCCAAGCTAAGTCAACTTACCTACTAATAGAATGCACAATGTTGTTTGCCTGCCATCATCATGCAGAACGGTTGTTTTTAGCTTGTGGTTGGATAAGCACCTTGTGGTTCCGATTGAATTTTTAGCTCACCTGAGCACACCACGCATATGGTGGGCTTTTGGGATACTTCATGGTCGGTCATCTAGTGTTTGTCTTCAGCAATTCAGTGTTACCACTCTAGAGATCACAATTTTGGCTCAAACTTACTAAAATTGTTTGTATATTCATGAGGAAGAACCTGATTGAACTTGTTGACATTCTTACTAATATCAAGCCAAAAGGGGACTTATTGACAATTTCCTTGTTAACCACTCAAGAAGTCACAATGTTGGCTAAATCTTTCTCAAACTTGCTGAAAATGTTTATATACTCATGAGGAAGAACTCTTTAATTATATTATGGTGACATTTTAACCAATACCAAGCAAAAAGGGGCCTTATAGACAATTTTTCCTTGTTTACCACTCTAGAAGTCCCAATGTTACCTCAATCTTTCTCAAACTTGCTCTAAATGTTTGAATAGTCATGATGTAGAGCCCTACTGAATATAGAGACATTCTGACTTACATCAAGGGAAGAGGGGCCTTATTGACAATTTCCTTGTTATGACTCTATAGGTCACAGTTTTGGCTTAATTCTCTACCAACTGTAAATGCTTGTATTGTCATGAAAGAAGAACCTCCACTGACTATTGTAGAAAGTGGCATTAATGGCAATATCTATTTTCTTCTCATCCAATCACATCCATTTGACTTTGTGAAATATTTCATTGTTTTCAAATTTGAATTTATTTGTTAGCTTGAGAAAGTGAACTCAGGAGAGCGATCTAAGGTCATCTTGGCCCTCTTGTTATTTAGGTAGGATGTTCAGTTTGGTGTACCAGCTATTGCAGTGTACCAGAGTTATTGTTGAGAGTAGTTTAACCATATTTATGCTGAACCTGGAATATTCCTGTAATTGCAGGAGGTATGGGCAAAGATATGCTTGCACAGTATGTGCTAACACCAGCTGCTAGTCTCTTGAAAGCCAGAATTGTTTATAATGTTAATTTTCGAAAGAAATATTAATCTATAACTATAGTGCTGCCAGTGCTTTCAGGCTTTTGATTTTATTTCAATTTGGAAAAAGGATTTTATTTAACCCTTTCCTGTTTCGCAAAACTTTAGACTGGTCCAAATTCAGAGGATTTGCAGACAATAATTTAAATTTGAATTTATTTGAAATGTAATTATTCAATAGGATAGAAAATATTGTGTAAATAGAAGAAATTGCTTGTTACAAGCAATTTCTTCTTTTTCCACAATATTTTCTGAAGTAAAAAAACGCAGGGACATAAAAACCAGGGATTAACATGACAAGGAAAGGGTTAACATGTCAAGGGTTAAAAATCCCATCAATCCATGAGGCTGTTTTATTACAGTGCTAGGTGCACCTAGGTCATGATATAAAATTACAAGCTGCTCCTGTCTGTATTGACTAAAGAAAATAGAGCAGAGTTCAAATAATTGTCTGCTCTATTTCAGATACTCTGAAAACCTATTTTCGTCTTTCCATGTGACTGATTTACACGTGTTGACCTTAAAAACTAATATAGAGTTGTTGTGAATGGATATAATTGGTTCATGAAAAGTGAAGTAGGTGTAACCCACAGAGGAAAATCTTCTACTGTAAAATATCTGAAAACAGAATAATAAGATGGTCTAAATTGAGACAATTTGCTTTGAAGCCAAAAAGAATGAGTGTAAATTTTGAGAAACAAATCATCTCTTATTCTACAAAACATTATTGCCACAAGTAATTTACTCTTTTCAAGTCAGTGCTTTCAAATATCTTTTTAACTTTGTTGTAAAAAAGTTTGAAAACAGACCCATGGTTTGGTCACCAGCATTGAAATAGCAGCTGGAGGCTAAGAAAGTATGTAATGGTGGTACTGGTGCGAGATATACCAGAAATCCATTGTTTGGTGACAAAAGTATTATAAAATATCTCCAACTTGAAAATGTCATCTTCAACTTCTTTCACTTTGGATCAGTCTAAAATTTTGTCGTGTGGGAAAGGTAAAAAAAGAAATAATGTAGTTTGAAAATTGTCGTCTGCAACATCTTTATATTTGAACTAGTTTAAAATTGTGTTGTCTTGTAATGGACTCTAAACTTATTGTTGTAAGTCCTCTTTCCTTACTATCAGCTAATAGTCTGACTTTGGACCAGTCCAAAGTTTTGTTTGTCTGTAAATGAGGTGAAAATAACAGGATATAGTAAACAGGACACAAAATGGATAGTCCTTAATTAACTTACATCAAAGAAGTAGGACAAAATTTTATGGGTCAACCACGATGAACTTAGTGACTTTCTGATATCTTAAAATGGACCTGGCCAAATTCTGCAATTATAATATGTAGGTTACTTTCAGCGGTGAACATTCATTTCAAGAGTGCATGACATTTCCATCCTTTAAGCCAGAAACATTAACCAAATTAGATTCAACCTTTGTTAAAATGTTTTGATTTATAACCATTCAAACATAACTGTTATCACTGTATGTAATAATGGGTTGTCTCATTGTTTTTCAGGTCATGATGGAGTTAACCCATTCCCAAACAATCACGCTTTTTTACTCCCCTCAGGACAAACACTTTAGAAATTATTGTTGACTATGAAGAAAGTACTTGTTACAAGCAATTTCTTCATTGTTTTCAATATTTCTATCCTGAAAGACCCCCCCCCCCCCAAAAAAAAAATAAGGAAATTATCAGCAAAATAATCTGTTTTCTGCAACTTCTTTGAATTTGGGCCAGTTTAAAATTGTGTTGTCTAGAAATGGATTAGTTGGAGATGACCTACTGGGGTTGATTAACCAAGTTTTCATTTATAGGTAATTGTGCACAATGCATCGTTAAGTCATGCAGAGTTGATACACTGTTCAGTCTCAAGGACATTTGAAACAATACCTAATTAATTATTTACTATACATTTTGAGAACACGCAATAACCTCAAGTGCTCCAGTAATACCGTTAATGTATTTAGGTCCCTCCATGTTCTAGGTTTTATGTTCTACTTAAATTTTTTTTAAGACTAGTCTAAACTGAAAGATGTTGCAGACGACAATATCATATTAATAGAATTGAAAAAAATCTTTGAAAACATTTGACATCAAAGAAACTGCTTGTTACATTGTCTACACTGTTTTCTAAACATTTTTTGAGGTGCTTAAGAAAGATGGATTGTGCAGGAATGGGTTAACCTCCCCTCAATATGAAAGCTTTGGAAAACATTGTGGAAAATGTAGAAATTGCTTGTTTAAAGCAATTTCATCATTTTCTACAATTTTTTCTATTCAAAAATACAAAAAAAAATCAAAATTCCATCAACTTGACATTGTCATCTGCAGCTTCTTTCAATTTGGACCAGCCTAAAATTTTATTGTGTGGGAATGGGTTAATTTATAGACTGTACTAGAGAGAAGTGAATACAAAGATATCCAGTTCACATACCCCTAGTTTATTCAAATTGGTGTAGCATGAATCAGATGCAATGATCATTGGTCTACCAAATCAAAGTACTGTAAGCTTTAAAAGCATAGATTTCTTTGCGAAAGGTTATCACAATAAATAAACAAGGTTAAAGTAACCTAGGAGTTAACCCGTTACAACATGACAAAATCTTAGACTGGTTCAAATTGAGAGAAGTTGCAGGCGACAATGTCAAGTTGGTTGAATTAAGAAAATCCTCGCCCTTGTTGGGTAGAAAGCATTGTGGACAAAGAATAAATTGCTTGTTACAAGCAATTTCTTCATTGTCCACAATGTTGTTTTTTTAAATTCTTGCAATGCTTAAAAAAACAGAATTGAGTGGGAATTGGTTAAATAGCATACTTTTAAAAGAGTTCTCTGCTATTTGAATAGAGTTTGCAACAATCCTAAAATACACAAGAACTACTTTTTATGGCATAGGCATACAATGGATTTAGTGGTTAAGCCTCCAGTGGCAGTTTGCACTTGTTGAACTTTGAGAAGACCTCAGAATTTTGTGTGTTAACTTAACCCTTGTCGTGCTGAATAAAACCTTTTCAGAATTTTATAAAAATCAAAGGGCTGAAAGCGCCGGTAGAAGTTGTTGTTCAGTTGTCAATACTTCTTTTGAAAATTAATTTCATAAACAACTCTGGTTTCAAAAGGATAGACAGGAGGTATAGACAAAGATCAGACTGCACATAAGTGCAGTCTGATCTTTGTATATACCTCCTGTTAAAACGGGAATATTGTCAATATTCCAGGTTCAGCATGATGAGGGTTAAGCTATCAAAGCTGGCACTTTGCTAGCTAAAAGGAATTCCATTTTCCAATTAGAAAATAAGTAGTCCAGTGTTTTGTACTGCAGTTACAATGCTTGGTTTAACATCAATTTCAAAGTGTTTTTTTTTGGGGGGGGGGGGGGGTAAGCTCAACCAGAGGGGTATGGGCTTCTTGTCTTAACATTCCCCTCACCCCTCATTCAATTGGAACTCATACTTGTACATATAATTTTCAAAATTTAGGATATACCCATTTGGTAAAGGGTTAAACAATGGCTGCTATTGACAGTGCAATCATCTAAACCAACCTTAGACTTGGACAAAAATTAATTTAAATTTTGTTGTAATGGGTTGAATTGTTTCCAATGGTGCTGTGTGTTAAATTGTCTATAATTTAGCACCAGGGTATCCTTGGTTAGATATGGCTGGATGATCCAGAATGATGATGGTCTGTATTCACCAACCAATCAAAATCAATGTCTTTGAAATTCAAAACAAGGACTCTGATTGGTTAAGACAAATGTATTTTCCAATTGATGGATTACTAGCCCCGCCCACTGACTTCGACAAGAAGATCCAGTTCCATATTTAACAGTGTTATTTTGCCAAATTTATGGTCAGTAAGATGTAACAAAGAAGTAAAATGGTTGTTTGGCAACCTAAACATTGTTACTACAGCTTGAATAAGCTATAGTTAAAATATTTGAATAGCTAAACCAAAAAAAAAAAAATTCTAAAAATTACTGCCAATGTAGGAGTTTGAAGTTCACTTCCGGTCTAAATGAATGATTTCATTGGTTAACTCATTCTTTGATTGGCAGCTGCAATTGGATAATTAGAGCCCTTTGTTAATAAATTATAATTTAGTTTGACTGTTTTGTCATGGCGGATCTAGGATCAGTATTTGTTTAAAAATACCGGTACTTGTACTATACCACAATCATTGTATGGCTGAGTGCCAATTCAGTTTTCCTTGACATTACTGGGGGTGAAAATCAAGTTTGTTAGTGATCAGGTCAGGTGAAAATCCAGTACCAGTATCGACAAATTCAGTCAAATTCTATGTCAATATTGGGAAATTCGGTGAATAAATAGGTTATTTTATGTAACGTTTTCCATGAAAATGGTAATGAACGCCTACTTTAAGGTCGTAAGTTGAAAACGTAATCCTTTCAGTCTTTCCTTTATGTTTTTTGTGTCACATTTTGACCAGCAAACTTTCAACTAGTCTGAACAGAAAGGATTTATTTATTTCTAAAGTGCCTGATAAGAAAATTTAGAATTTTAGCATTGCTTCGGAAATTTTACCCACTCCAATTTAATCCCACTTTTTGACACCTCTTAACCCATTCCTACACAGCGACACTTTTGGAGGCCCTCAAGAAAAACAATTGAGATAACTTTGTGTAAAATGAAGAATTTGCTTTTAACAAGCAATTCCTTCATTTTACACAATGTTTTCTATCAAGAAAGTTGAAAACTAAAATTTTATAAACTTTAAGTTGTTGTCTGCAACTCCTTTCAGTTTGGACCATTCTGAAATTTTGTTGTGGTGGAATTGGTTAAAAAAAATCGCTTTGAATTATTGAATGTTGTGAAAAGTGAAAAAATTGCTTGTATCAAGTAATTTCTTAATTATCCACAATGTTTTCTAACCAAAAAGATAAAGATTTTTAAAATTAATTGACTTAAAGTTATAGACTTCAATTTCTTGGAGTTTGGACCAATCTAGAATTTGTCATGTGGTAATGGATTAACCCTTTCCCGTTTTTGGAAATTATAGACTGGTCCGAATTGAAAGAGGTTGCAGACGACAATGAAAACTTGATGCTATTTGAAATGAAACCATCCTATGTGGTAGAAAATATTGTGGAAAAAGAAGAAATTGCTTGTTACAAGCAATTTCTTCTTTTTCCACAATGTTTTCTCGAGAAATAAATCACAGGAACTTAAAATCCCGTATTTGAATGGGAAAGGGTTAACTAATAACCACACAATTCCGCTTGTTTACTCCTCACAAGAAAATAGTTCCAGATGTGGAAAAGACATATATGACACATATTTTAACTTCTATTAGTTTCAAACTGTCGTTTGCAACTTCTTTGATTTTGGACCAGTCAAAAAAGTTGGTGTGATGGAATGGGTTAAACCATTTTTCTGCAATATCACTTCTACTTCTTGTTTAGCCTAGGTATCTCAAACCTTAACACACTTTGATTTCATTTCTTGGGCTGTTTGGTTCAAACCCCTTGGTTGGCAAACATTTTTCTTACATTTGACGAAAAAGATCAAGAATTGCATCATTTGTTTTCATCCAATAAATGCTTTTGCTCCTATTTTGGAAAGACAACTGAGGAAACATTTTGTAAAATGCAACAAGCAATTTCTTCATTTTTTACAATGTTTTCCATCTAGAACACTGAAAAATCCAAAATTTTATGAGTTTTGAATTGTTGTTTGTAAATCCTTTGAATTTGGACCAGTCTAACCTTTTGTGATCTTGTAAAGGGTTAACACATTTCTACTAATTTCCACATTTGGGTGCACTGGGGGTAAATGTGGAAATGAACGATTTCTTAGCAGTTTTCCTTTTTTAAGATCTATTCATTGAAATTGAATCTGAATTGTGGTACACATCTAGAATCTTTGAATTTAGATCAGCCTAAAATTGGTTATCAGGATCATGAGTGATACCTTGGTGTTGGGTCAAGATTATCTCTAGGTCCCACTTTTGTAGCTTTGCAGTTAGGGGGTATTTGTTTGTTTGAATGGAGTTTAGCGCCACTTTTAGCAGTATTTCCGTCAGAACATGGCAGCTGGAGCACCTAACTATGGATTTCTGGTATTTCTCACACCAGCACTACCACTACATCCTTTCTGAGCCTCCAGCTGCTTATCCCACTTAGGTTCAAAGTTTGGGAGTGTGCGACTTATTTGTGTGTCCTAGAATTTTATTCAGTATTATGAACTATTTCAGAATTGTTAGTATGTCATTTAATGGGATCAAAATAGAACAAAAACCTGGAAAGGTGAACAAACTAATAAACTAAGATTTCTTTGATAATTCTCAAGTGTTAAAGTCATCAGCCTCTAGGTAACATTGCATAAGACTGGTTCTCATGTAGGTGAAAGGAAAACCAGAATGAGGCTCGAAATTTACCAAACCAGTCTATTACAGGAAGTGAAGTATTGGAATGAGGCCAGACTGGGTCATGATGATCATTATAGACTGGTGACCTGGGATGAACTGTGTTTTAGGTCAAGTCAGGACAGCCAACCTTCACTGTTTATCTAATATCCTCTCAACTGAGACAAGTGAGGTCATTGAATGCTTGTAAGGCAGACAGGATTTTTCATAAATTTTCTATTTACATCTGACAGATAGAGTGAGATGTGAAGAAACACTAGACAAGATATTAAGACTGACTTTTGCTGCATATTTTTACTGGCAAAATGTCATCATAACCCATTACCAGATGACAAATTTGTTTTCTGGTCAAAATTTGTTGAGTTTTTAATTAAAAGTGTGTTTGAATTGAAAATTGATGTCATGTAGAGAAGTAAACATTGAAAAGAAAGGAGTAATTGTTCCAAACAGATTCTGTATTTTGCTTCATTTTTATACCCTGAATAAGTTTTAAGTATATTAGGATCGTCTTCTGTGTCTGTCCGTCTGTATGTCCACATCTTGGTAACACAACGAATCGTCAAAAAGCGTCATTGCGTGAGAATGGATGTATAAAATGGAGTTTACATACAATATCCAGCTACCCAAACATGAGCCTCAGACATACCATCATTGTCTGTGACCGTTGATTTTGAATGAAACCTTTTGCTCAAAAGAAGAATTTTTTGGTTAATCTGTTAACCTATTCCCACATAATCGGGCCTTTTAATGACCTTCAAATAAGAGGTTTGTAAAAGACAATTCGGAAAATAAAGATACATTTCTCCAGGCAATTTCTTCATTATTATCTAGAAAAAGGTATCAACTTGAAACATTTAATGGCAGACACAATGCTTTTGCACTAATCCATCCCAATACTTTTTTGCAACTTCTTTGAATTTGGATCCTCTAAATTTTTCGATGCCCCTGCATCGAAAGATCGAGGCATATTGTTTTACTGCTGTCTGGCTGTCATTCAGTCTTTCTGTCTTTCTGTCTGTCTGCAAAACTTAACCAAAAACTTAACATTGCCAATTACTACCTGCCTATTCAAGGTACATTGCTCATATTTGGCATGATGATACATCTCCATAATATGCATCTCCTCTTGTGAAGGTCATGTGATAAGGTCAAGGTCACACACCAAAAAAAAAAAATAACTAAGAAAATTATCATTTCCAAATACTTCAAAGCTTTTCAAGAATCAATGCTTATTTTTGGCATGATGATAGAAGTCATCAATACACAATTGCATATATCAAGGTTTCTTGTCACTTTCACTAAAATACTTTATTAAAACTTTACATAGTTAAGTCCTGTTGTGGGGGCATTGTGTTTCACAAACACATGTTGTTGTCACGAAATGGGGTTGAATAGTGGAGCTGTCATGTCATCTGTTAGCTAGGTTAACCTTTCCTGTTTTGGAAAAATTTAGACCTGACCAAATTCAAAGGCTTTGCAGACGAGAATTTTAAGTGGATTTAAATAGAAAAATAACCATTTAGTAGGGTAGAAAATATTGTAGAGTAGAAAAAGAAGAAGTTGCTTGTTACAAGCAATTTCTTCTTTTCCTACAATGTGTTCTCAATTACACAAATAACAGGAACATAAAAACCAGTGATTGAACAGGAAAGTGCTTACCCATTACATGATATCAAAATTTTAGACTGGTCCAAATTGAAAGGAGTTGCAGATGACAATTTAAAGTTTATGAAAAATTTTAGATTTATTCAATTTTATAAATAGAAAACATTGTGTAAATTGAAGAAATTGCTTGTTACATTGTTTTCCCAATTAATTTCCTTTGGGGGCATCCAAAAGCATCACTGTGTTGGAAAATGTTAAAGCATAATGAGCAACAAAAACTGTGTCAATTTTGTGGATGGTGATATTGATTTGTACTGGAAATAGGCTGAATTAATTTTCTGCTTCTCTAGGCAGGAAATGGATCGATTAACACTTGTCATGCTGATAATTTGCATTCAAACCAGTACTGCAGGAAACACTGATTGTGGATGAGTATTTAATTTCAAAATTTATCTTATAAACATTTTTTGTTTGAATTGGACAAACAGGTGGTGTAGACAAAGATCAGACTGCACATGACAAGGATCAGACTGTACATAAGTGCAGGCTGATCATTGACTATAGCTCCTATCAAACTAGGAATATTCTGGTTTCTACAAGACAAGGGTTAAACGGAGAGCAAGGTACAATAAGCAGAAATCGTTTAAACTCTTTAATAACTTTGGGTTGCTTTTCAGACACTTATCTTAGTAAAACCTAGGTTGGTTTATTTTCATGGGATATAACTGGATGCGGATAACTGCAGTTACTCACATCCAACATTGTAGAGGTACAACCAAGTGGGTTTTACAACCATCGATTTCAGTTGTTTTCTGGGTACATTTATTATTTTCAAAGAAATTGTTACTAACACTTTAAATAATGTCACACCCTCTTTGGTCCGATAAATAGTTGAAGACAGTCTATATAAAAAACTCCTCCCAAGCCACATGGCCAATTTCAACCAAACTGGGCAGAAACATTCCTATGCTCGCTATAAGAATTGAAGTTTGTTTGCCATGGCAACAAAAGTTAAATTTTAAAATTATCTTTAAAAATCTTCTTCTCCTGACCCAGATGGTGTAGTGCCTTGATATTTTGCATGAAACACCAGTATATTGACCTCTTTCATATTTGCTAAAATCATGACCCTAGTGTTCCAATGAGCAGAGTCCCAGGGGGCAGGGCTTATCTTAAAAATTCTAGTAAACACCCGTGCTCTAATAAATGCCTACCCACCCCACTTCGAGCATCAAAATTGACCATTATTTGTTGGATTTTCGGAAACCTTGAAGCCTCTACTAAACACCAAATCACAAAATTGTGTGTTTGAAATTAGGGAACAAATTTTTTGAAGAGTTGATTTATTGTACAAATATTAACTTTTGCTTTTTGTCAAGGGCCAGTGAAGCTTAGTTACAGCGTTTATATATAAAGAATATGAGTTGATAGCAAAAAAAATTATTGATACAAGCAATTTCTTCATTTTCCAAGTGTTATTTTAAAGATTTATTCTCAGGGGAGCAAAATGGCAGGATTGTTTGGGAATGGATTAAGAGACATACAAGAGGATAAAATGTCATTTATTAGGTCCAAACTATCCAGTCAGTGTCACCATTAACCCTTTCCCAAACATCAAATTTTAGACTGGTCCAAATCGAAGGAGGTTGCAGACAGCAAAACAAAGTTGGTTTGAATTGATTTGTTTGAAAACAACAGCCATATGAGGTAGAAAACATTGCAGGAAAAGAAAAAATTGCTTTCTCACAATGTTTCCTATACCTATATTTCTTAGGCATGTAAAAATACTGAATTGTGTGGTGAAGGGTTATTTTTTTTTTTTTTTTTTGATTATGCAATGGAAACCTAAAAGGAAGCCTATCAACTTTGCCATGGTTTAACTGATAGATTGTTCAAAATGGCATTAAACCCCATGCAAAATGTAAAATTTCAAGGTCAGACTATGATTATTACCAAATTGTCACTTTTAGCATGACAGGTTCACACCCATTCCTCTAGTGTTGGCCCAGAACTTCTAAATAATTGAAGAATTTTGTTCCAAAATGAGAGCACTTGTCTGTATACGAGGCCTTCATTCAGTATGTCTTGAAAATATACCATAGGCTGGGTTGAAGTTGTTCCTCCATGTCAACTAACTGGGCCAATAGTTGTGGTTAAAGTTGTATTTGTGCACGCTCCAAATTCTGGACAATTATTTAATGGAGAAACTCCAGAGGACAAAAATCAATGGAGAAATTTTCTTGTGATTTATACAGAACAGATTTTCTGGATCTATTTAACACATTACTATATGAGAAAATTTGAGACTGATCCAAATTGAAAGAAGTTGAGGAAGACATTTCAAAGTGTATGGAAACTCATATTTAAATACATTGTGGGAAAAGGAGAAATGACTACTTTTCTCACAATGTTTTTCTTAGTATAAGGTTACAGGTGCATCAAAAAGGGGTTATTAAGGGGTAATGGGTAACCCTTGTCCTCCTGAGTAAAATGCAGAATTAAAGAAAAACCAAAGATCAGAATGCATTGAAGCTGCAGTTGGTGAAGACTAAGCTCAGACGGCCCATATGTGCAGGCTGATCTTTGTTAATACAACCTGCCAATTAACCCATTCCCACACAATGACTTTTTGACACCCCTCAAGAAAAATAATTGGCAAAACTTTGTTAAATAAAGAAATTGCTAGCAACAAGCTATTTCTTCATTTTCCAAAGGCAATTTCTTCATTTTCCACAATGTTTTCTACCATGAAATTTAAAAAAAATTGACTTAATTTATCCATAGGTGGTCCTATTTTACAATAGCTAAAATTAATAGAAATTCAGTGAAAGAACACTGGTTGCCATGGCAAGGAAAGTTCAGTCTTGAAAAGTCTTCTCCTGACCAAGTTGGCCTTTAGGCTTGATAGTTTGCTTGAAGCATCAGTTCATTACCCAAAGATCTAGAGGGGAGGAAAAGATGTTTTATTTCATTTAAGTCCTTAAGTCTTGAATTTTGACATTAAGAATCTGTTTATGGAATTCTATGAACATAGCTAAAAACTTGACTTTTGTAGCAAGGGACTGGGACATTTAAGTAAAAACGGAGTGTAGTGATTGGTTGACTTAGATGCTCGGGAATCAAACATGGACTTGTAGTCTTGTAGTATCCTCCATTTTGGGTTCGTTTCTGTATGTTTTATGAATTAAGGCACTACTAGAGCATGTGCAGAGATCAGTGATCTGTCAAGATCTGTGGAAGTAAGGGGAACATTTTCCCATGGTTTAACCCATTACAAAATTATTTTAGACTGGTCCAAATTGAAAGGAGTTGCAGATGTAAGTTTGAAGTTTATGAAATATTGTTGCTTATATACTGGCTAACCAAGGTATATAGACTGTTTCATATATAGCATTGTCATATTCATACATCTCCCTTCTTTTAACAAGAAAACAGAGCCGCAGTCATAGCGCAGTCGGTAGCGCGTCAGAATCCTAATCTTCAGTAATGGGATGTCATGGGTTTGATCTTCGGTGGCGGCACATATTCTTTCCAACATTTATCTCTCACCAATGGATGGATAATCATAAACCTAAGTGGGATAGCAGCTGGAGGCTAGGAAAGGAAGTAGTGGAAATACTGGTGTGAGATATACCAGGAATCAATTGTTAGGTGCTCCAGCCGCTGCAATATAACTAAAATACTGTTAAAAGTAACATTGAACCCATTCAATCAATCATTGAAAAGGGAAAAAAGAAATGTCTTATAGATAATCAAATTAAATGTAAGGCAAATGCATGAAGAGTTATCATTAACCCATTCCCACACAATCCCATATTTTTATGCCCCTCAAGGAAAAACCTTGGAAAACATTGTGTTGTACACAAAAAGACAAAAATTTCTAAAATTCTTGAACTACAACATGCCGTCTGCTACTTCTTTCAATTTGTACAAATCTAAATTTTTGCCGTTTGGGAATGAGCTAAAAGATTTAACTCACGAGTCCTTAATCTGTCAACAAATTATCTGTAACTGACCTAGAATTCATAAAATAATTACTATGGTATTCACTATGAAAGATAATCTAACCCAATTGTGCCATTCATCTCCAGTAAAATGCTGATTTTCCTCACAATTCTCCCCGACCATGTGACATAACTATTCCTGGATACCTCAGGATTTGGTGGAGTTTGGTGGATAATAATGTCTGCACAATAAAGAAGTTGCCATATTTGCTAAAAACATATATCTAAATCCAATGTTGTTGGAACTGATTTAAATCATCTCAGTGAGACAATTCTACTGAATCCCAGCAAGATAGAATTTAGCAGGAATTCTGTAATAATTCATGTATGCAATAAATTATCATCCTTCATATATTTTTCTAAAAATGTGTCCCATTCCCACATAATGATGCTTTTAGACACCCCTCAAGAAAAAAAATTTGGAAAACATTGAGTAAAAAAAGAAATTGCTTGTAACAATGTTTTCGAATTAAAAAGTTAAAAAAAATCTAGAATTCCATTAATTTCAAATAGTCATCTGTAACTCTTTTCACTTTGGACCAGTTTAAATTTTTACCATCTGGTAATGTGTAGAGCAACCATTCTCTTCAGCGACTACAATGTGGCCCTCCCATTCAAAGTCACTTATACAAGAGTTACTGTACATTTTAAAGATTACTGTATTACGGTCATATCATTACGGTCAAAAATGCAGTTTGTTAAGACAGGATGGGATTTGTTTTTACTTCCATTTTGAGTGATTACTCTATATGCATTGATGAAATCTCACTGAGTATTCTGTTAAGAGGCAAAAAAGTTCAGGACTCGTAAAGATACTGATTTACTGAATAGATACTCATATTATTATAAGAAGAGTATTACCTCATAGTCCCTATTTTTTGATGCTCTCAACAAAAACTTTGGAAAACTTTCTGAAAAACAAAGAAATGCATGTTTTCTGAAATATAATAACACAGGGACATAAAATAAGGGATTATATAGAAAAAGAGTTAGTGAAAATAAAGAAGAGTAAACGCATAGCTACAAACCAGCAGTTTTCAAATCTAAATAGGTTCTGTATTTTGTTTTACAGCTTGATGAGCTAGGAAGACTGGTGTGTAATGTTTGTAACGTGGTGCCTGGTGGAGTGATCTGCTTTTTTCCGTCTTACATTTACGAGCAGCTGGTTTTCACATACTGGGAGAAAAATGGTGTTATTGAGAAGATTGAAAATAAGAAGAAAGTAATTTATTTGAATATTTCATTTCATTTTAACCCTTTCCCACACAATGATGCTGTTTGATGCCCCTCAAAACACTTTAGAATGCATTGTGGAAAATAAAGAAATAGCTTGTTTTAGGCTGGAATATTTACTTGGTGAAGTAATGCAAACCTTTAAAAAGAATTTAATTCCCTGAAAAACTTGCGTTGCTGCAGCGTTTCATAATTGGTAAATTTTAGTAAATCTTTGGCATTTATATATAGCCTAACCACATGGATCTCTACCAAAACATTAAAAAAGAAAATACCCCTGGGGTTAAAAATGGCCTCACCCCGGAGGTCCAAATTTTGGTAAAAGGTACAATCAAGTTAAAAATCTTCTCCTTTAGCCCTCTTGTTGCTGTGTACCAGAAAAAAGTTCTTCATAGATTTTCAGAAAGAATAACTGAGGAAAATCTTGAACTCTAAAAGAAGCTATGGTGAAAACAACATATAGAAATTATTTTGAGTTTGCTTGTGTCAAGGTATTGATGTCACTTTTAAGTCACTGTTATTGTTTGTGGGATATCCATTAAATTTAAGAAAGCCCAAAGGTTGGTATCATGTAACCACCCTGGTTGTCCGTCTGTCCATCCATTAGCACTTTTTATGTGTGATCAACTCCTACATTTTCTATCACAATAAACTGAATCTTTCTACAATGAATCTCTATTATGTCTTATCGTGCATTTGACTTTTGTTAGCTCACCTGAGCACGTAGTGCTCAAGTGAGCTATTGTGATCGCCTTTTGTCCGGCGTCCGTCCGTCGTGCGTGGTCCACTGGGCCAATTTGAACCAAATTTGGCAGAAATGTTCCTTAGGTGGTCCCCTTCAAAAATAGCTAAAAGAATTGAAATCTGTTGAAAACTCTGGTTGCCATGGCAACAAAAGTGAAATTTTAAAATAATCTTTAAAAATCTTCTCCTCCTGACCCAGAAGGCGTAGAGCCTTGATATTTTGCATGAAGCATCAGTATATTGACCTCTTTCAAAATAGCTAAAATCATGATCCTCGGGTCCCCAGGGGCGGAGTCCCAGGGGGGTGGGGTTTATATAGAAATAAAGAACGATTTTTTAAATGACATCTCCTCCCAAACCACTGGGCCAATTTGAACCAAATTTGGCAGAAATGTTCCTTAGGTGGTCCCATTCAAAATTAGCTAAAAGAATTGAAATCCATTAAAAACTCTGGTTGCCATGGCAACAAAAGTAAAATTTAAAATAATCTTTAAAAATCTTCTCCTCCTGACCCAGAAGACGTAGAGCCTTGATATTTTGCATGAAGCATCAGTATATTAACCTCTTTCAAAATAGCTAAAATCAGGATCTTCGGGTCCTCAGGGGCAGAGCCCGGGGGGGGGGGGGGGGTATAGGCAAGAAGCATCAGTTCACAGACTTCTTTCTTATTTCTTAAATTATAACCCATGGAAAAAGTTTTTTCCTTCTTTCAAATCAGCACTAAAGCCTTGGAATTTGTAATTTAGACTTGGATCCCCAAGTTCATAGTGTTTATATGTAATTGTGGCCCACTTGTTTCATAATCCTAACCTTAACATGAAAATAGACTGTTGAAAGAAAAAGAGCCTTTATCTCAGGTGAGCGCCCCAGGGCCAACGGCCCTCTTGTTATTTGGATATGTCAAGCAGTTTCTAGGTCACCGGACAAAAGGTCATGGTGACCTATTGCAATCATGTTTTGTCCGGCGTTGTGCATAAACTTTTTACATTTTTGACTTCTTCTTAAGAGCCCTTGGATGGATTTCAACCAAACTTATCAGGAAGCATCCTTAAGGGAAGGCGCTTCAGATTTGTACACATCATGGAGTTATCTCCCCTTGGGGCTCCAAAAGGGGCCAAAAAGGGTACATCTTTAAAAATCTTCTTGTCATGAACCGGCTGTCAGTTTAGATTCACATTTGGTATTAAGAGTCTTTAGGGCAAGGACTATCAAGTTTGTACAAAAAAAGAAAATCTGTCCAGAAATTTCGTGCTAGTGGGGGGGGGGGTGAGGGGGCAAAGGTGGGAGGGGGGGGGGGGTACATAAGCTTACATAGTGACAACTTTGAAAATCTTTGACTACCAAACCAAAAGACCTACAGCTCTGATATTTGGTATGTGGCATCGTCTAGTGTACCTCTATCAATATCATATACATTGTGACCCCAGGGTCAAAATTAGCATGTTCTTCTTCTCCCAAACTAGAGGCCTAGAGCTTTTTAGCTCACCTGAGCACAAAGTGCGAGGTGAGCTATTGTGATCGGCCGTTGTCCGTCGTCCGTCCGTCCGTCTGTCCGTCTGTCCGTCTGTCCGTCTGTCCGTCTGTCCGTCCGTCCACAATTTCTTTAAAAATCTTCTCCTCCTAAACCAGTAGGCCAATCAAGCTGAAACTTTGCAGGGATGTTCCTTGGGTGAAGTTCTACAAAAGTTGTTAAAAGAATTTGATTCCGTCAAAAACTCAGGCTGCCGCGGCATGTGAAAATGGGAATCTTTAGTAAATCTGTAAAAATCTTTAAAAATCTTCTCCTCCTAAACCAGTAGGCCAATCAAGCTGAAACTTTGCAGGGATGTTCCTTAGGTGTAGTTCTACAAAAGTTGTTAAAAGAATTTAATTCCGTCAAAAACTCTGGCTGCCGCGGCATGTGAAAATGGGGATCTTAAGTAAATCTGTTAAAATTTTAAAAGTCTTCTCCTCCTAAACCAGTAGGCCATTCAAGCTGAAACTTTGCAGGGATGTTCCTTGGGTGAAGTTCTACAAAAGTTGTTAAAAGAATTTAATTCTGTCAAAAACTCTGGCTGCCGCGGCATGTGAAAATGGGAATCTTTAGTAAATCTGTTAATATCTTTAAAAATCTTCTCCTCCTAAACCAGTAGGCCAATCAAGCTGAAACTTTGCAGGGATGTTCCTTAGGTGTAGTTCTTCAAAAGTTGTTAAAAGAATTTAATTCCGTCAAAAACTCTGGCTGCCGCGGCATGTAAAAATGGGAATCTTAAGTAAATCTGTTAAAATTTTTAAAAATCTTCTCCTCCTAAACCAGTAGGCCAATCAAGTTGAAACTTTGCAAGGATGTTCCTTGGTCGAAGCTCTTCAAAAGTTGTTAAAAGAATTTAATTCTGTGAAAAACTCTTGTAACTGTGGCATATGAAAATGGGAAATTTTAGAAAATCTATGTTGTTGTTTTCTCACAGACTACAAGGCCAAAGGCATTTATATTTTATATAGAGCTTAATCATATGGTTCTCTACCAAGTTTTTAAATATTTAATCTCTGGGGTCTAAAATGGCCCCGCCCTAGAGGTCCTAAGTTTGGAAAAATGCTTACTTAGAGCAATTTCAAAAGACTTCTCCTCTTAAACTATAAGGTCTAGGATATTCATGTTTGGTATGGAGCATAACTAGATGGTTTTGTACTATATAACTAAAAGTTGTCTTCCTCAGGTCAAAAACGGCCCTGCACTAGGGGTCATAAATTTGGAAAAACGCAAAACTTGAGTATGTTAAAAAAAAAAATCTTCATTTTAAGGAGAAGTCTAAAGCATTCATATTTTGTATATAGCATAACCAGATGGTTCTCTACCATGTTAGCTAAAATGTTAGCCCTGGGATAAAACATGGAACTGCCCCAGAGGTAAAAAATTTTTGAAAACGCTCAATTAGAGCAACATCAAAAGTCTTCTCCTTCTGAAATATAAGGTGAAGGGCATACATATTTGGTATGTAGCATGACTAAATAATTTTGCACTATATAACAGGAAAATATGCTCTTAGGATGAAAAATGTCTTTGCTCCTAGGGTAGAAAATTGTGTAATTTGCATTGAAAGAATTCTTCTTAAATATAGGCTCTAGAGCATTTACATTAAAAACAAAGGATAATATAATTGTTCTCTACCATGTTTATATCCTTTGGACAAACATGGCCCTTCCCAAGGCATCCAAAGATATGAAAAACGCTCAATAAGAGCATGTTCAAATATCTTCCACTCCTCATGTATAAGTTGTAATGCATTCATATTTTGATGTATAGTACATCCAGATTGTTCTCGACCAAGGTTGCTAAAATTACATCCATTGAAGTTGCAGACAGTAATTAGTGTTTGATTGAAATCTAAATACAAAGAATTTCAGGTAGTAAACACTGTGAGAAATGGATAAATTGCTTGTCACTCCCTTTCTCACTATGTATTTTTCAAACCTATTTTCCCTGAGGGTGAAAAATTCTGGGATAGTTTGGTAATGGATTAAACTATAAAGCCAAAGGCATTCATCATTATTGTAAAACATTACTGGATTGTTTTGTACAAAGCCCAAAATCTTATATATCTTTTATAAGTTGTGCCTTTTTTATACTAAAAAGTACTGTAATTTGGAGATGCCTCAGGTGAGCGATTTAGGACCATCATGGTCCTCTTGTATATTTAATATGTAGCATCATCTGGTGAATACTATCAAGATTGCATCAATCATGGCCCCAGAGACAGAATTAGCCCTTTCCTTGACATCACAAGTTTTACAAAGGGCTTATATAGTGAAAATTTCAAAAATCTTCTTCTCCCAAACTAGAGGGCGTAGAGCTTTTATATTTGGTATGTAGCATCATCTGGTGAATTTCTATCAATATTTAGCCGCCGTCATAGCGCAGTTGGTAGCGCGTCGGACTCTCAATCTAGAGGTCCCGGGTTCGATTCCCGATGCCGGCACTCATCCTTTCCGACTATTTGTCTCTCACCAATGGGTCGATAATCGTAGACCTATGTGGGATAGCAGCTGGAGGCTAGGAAAGGATGTAATGGTAGTACTGGTGTGAGAAATACCAGGATTCCGTTGTTAGGTGCTCCAGCCGCCGCAATATAACTGAAAGATTGTTAAAACGGCTTAAAACCTCATTCAAACAAAATCTATCAATATTATATAAATCATGGCCCCAGAGACAGAATTAGCCCATTCCAGGATGTCACAAGTATTACAAAGGGCTTATATAGTGACATTTTTAAAAATCTTCTTCTCCCAAATAGGAGGACCAAGAACTTTGATATTTAGTTCAGCATCATCTGGTGGACCTAACTTTGATATTTGGTATACAGCATCATCTGGGAGACCTCTATCAAGAATGTACAAATCATTGCCTCAGAATTTAGCATAGGCTTATATAGTGAAATTTGTGAAAATCTTCACCAAACCAGGAGGGCCTAGAACTTTGATATATACAGCATTGCTTGTTGACCTCTATCAAGATTGTACAAATTATTGCCTCAGGATTAGAATTAGCCCATTCCCATATGTCACAAATTTAACATAGGCTTATATAGTGAAAACCTTAGAATCTTCTTCTCTATCAAGATTGTAAAAATAATTGCCTCAGGATGAAAATTAGCCCATTCCTGGGTGTCACAAATTTAACATAGGCTTATATAGTGAAAATATATAACTCTTCTTCTCTCAAACAGATGGGCCTAGACTTTGATATTTGGTATATAGCATCATCTGGTGGATCTCTATCAATATTGTATGAATTATGGCCCTAGGGTCATAATTAGCCTATTCCTGGACATCACAAATTTAACATAGGGTTTTATATAGTGAAAAGTTAAAACTCTTCTTCTCCCAAACAGGGGGTCCTAGAGCTTTAATATTTTGTATGTAGCATCACCTGGTGGACTTCATGGCCCAAGGGTCAGAATTAGCTCGTTCTAAGACGTCCCAAGTTTAACATAGGCTTGTTTAGTGAAAACTTTTAGAAATCTTTTTCTCCCAAACTAAAAGGCTTGGAGCTTTGATATTTAGTATGTAGCATAATCTGGTGGACTTTTATTTGTTTTTGTGCTTTTGGACTCAGGTGACCGATAAGGCCCTATGGGCCCTTTGCTTTAACAGCAGATGATTCAGATGAGCAATTTTCGACCATCATGGTCTTCTTGTTTTATTAGTGATTGCCATTTGATGTTTTACTTGTACATTTTTGTCCAGAACATATCTTCTTAACCATACCTGCTACATTCTTCAAACTAAATACACTTATAGATCACAACATGGAGTATGTCTGCAATATAATTTCTATATTTATTAATGGATTTGAAAATCATGTGGCACAGTTGTTCTACTTGATGAGTGCTAGTGTCATATGTTAGGTATCTAAATTGATTTAAAAAATCGTAAAAAACTAGAGTTATCTGCCCTTGAATTTTGAAAAAAAAACTGCTATATTTCACTTTGTTAACACTATAGTGCCTTAGTTTCCACTTATTCCAATTATACTTCATCTAAATGTAAATGATCATAAAATCTTTCACGTAAGATTTTCAGCCTGATCAGACCAGTAAGTCACTAAGTCTAGATTGATCTGCTTTTGAATTTGAAAAAATTGCCACTCTTTCCCTCATTTTTACTACTCTACAGTGAAAGGTTTAGGAAAACATTGTAGCATATGCAATTTCTCCTTTTCCCACAATGTTTTCTATTCCATCAGACAAGAATAGGTAATATTTTTTTCAGTCATGAATTTATCATCTGCAAATTCTTTTCATTTGGAAAAGTCCAAAATTGCTTGAGTGGTAATGGGTTAAGCACTCTCATTTTCTATCCCATGTGCATGACACTTGGTCAAAATATTTTGTCTTTATGATATCTGGACCAAGTGAGAAACTTTGTCACATCTATCCAGAAAGTAGGTCACTTGGTCAAATCTTAAAAAAAAAACTTTTTAGCATTCTTTTTAGCCACATTTTCTGTCTGTTGCTCATGCAAGTTGGTATCTGGTTCAAGTTTCAGTATGGGTCATTTCCATCTTTAAAGTAGGTCATGAGGTCAAATCTAGGTAAAAAATGAGTACACTCTGTAAGCCACTTTTTTGTTCCATGTTAATCATACTTGGTCAGAATGTTTTTCTTATTGATACCTATGCTGAATTCAAGTATGGGTCATGTGTTTAGAAAGTATGTTACTAGGTCGGATCTTTAAAATCACCCATTCTGTACACCACATTCTCTATACAAATCAGTCCCTGGACAACTTATTTCTCTTTCTTAAAAGACAACCAGCATCCCCAACCATCCCCACAAGACAAATTCTATACCCCTTTACTGTGAAAATTTATTTATTTGATTTACTGTATTATTGTTCTATATCAAAATGAATGTCAGTATCTTATTCTCTTTTTTAGATTTTCAGGGAGCCCAAAAGAGCAGGACAAGTGGATTTTGTTTTGCAGCAGTTCTCCTCTTGTATTCAGGTATGTACAACTAGTTTTGGCCAATGGCCAGAAGGGCTATATTGATGGAATTTTTCTGTCCTTGGGTACAGCCTTCTGTTGGTCTGTCAAGTTGTACCTACATCCGTTAACTTTTCTTTGTTAACATTCTAGATTCCACATTTTTAATCAGATTCTCTTTAAACTTTCTCAGAATGATTTTACCATCATAAAGATTAATCTTTTCGAAATTAGGTCTGATCTGCCAAGAAACACAGGAAAAAGGGCCTAATTAAGATTTAATAAAAAAATCCTAGTTAGCACTCTAGAGTCCACAGCTTTCATTAGATTCCTTTAAAACTTTCACAGAATGAATTTATCGTCATAAAGGTTGAACTTTTGGAAATTGGGTCTGATCCATCAAGAAACGCAGGAAGAGGGGCCTTATGAAAATTTGATTTAAAAAATCCATTAAAAATCCTCATTAATATTCTAGAGTTGAAATTTGGTCTGATCCATCAAGAAACACAAGAAAAGTGGCCTGGAAGTTTGATGAAAAAATCCTTGTGAACACTCTTACAGACCACAGAATTCATCAGATTTCATTCAAATTTTCACAGAATGTTTATATTATCATAAAGAATCTTCCTTTCGAAAGAGGGTCTGACCTGTCAAGTATTACTTGAGAAAGGGCCTTATGAAAATTTGATAAAAAATTCCTCGTTAACACAACGATGTCACCAGAGGATCACAGAATGATTGTACCATCGTAAAGCTTGTTCCTTTAGAAATTTGGTCTGATCCTTCAAGAAACACAGGGAAAATGAGCAGTATGAAAATTTAATTAAAAACAATCTTCGTTAGTGCAACTAAGTCTACAGATTTCATCGGATTGTCTTCACACTCTCAAAAAATGATAATAGTATCATAAGGATCATTCCTTTTGAAATTGTGTCTGTTCCATCAAGTAACAAGGGGAAAAGGGCTGTATAAAAATTTAATTAAAAAATCCTCATTTACACAATAAAGCCCACAGCTATGATCTGATTTAGATGAAACTTTCACAGGATGATTGTATGGTCATATGGATCATCCTTTTTAAATGGGGTCTGAACTGTCAAGAAACACTGGAATGGGGGCCTTATGAAAATTTCATTTAAAAATCCTTGTTACAAAGTCCAGAGCTTTCATCAGATTCTCTTCACTGAATGATTATACAATAATCACAATTTTTGGTGTTGATCGCTCAAGTATCACTGGAAAAGCTAGCCTTATGAATATTTCAATTTGAAATTCTTGTACCATAATAAAGTCAACTGTTTTCATCAGATTCTCTTCAATTGTTCTCAGAATGATTTTACCATCATTAAGTTTGTTCCTTTACACATTCTTATGATCTGTCAAGTATAATTGAAAAAGGTGCATCACATTTCATAAAAACAATCCTTGTTAACATAATTAAGTCTACAGTTATCATCGTATTTTGTTCAAACTTATACAGAATGATTGTACCATCATTAGGATTGTTCCTTTTGAAACTTGGTTAGTTTTGTCAAGTATCGTGGCAAATGGGGTTGTATGAAAATTTCATCATGAAATCCTTGCTAACACAATTAAGTCCTCAGTCTTTATCAGATTCAAAGAAAAACCATATAACTCATCTTGAGGCCTCAATTTTAGCTCACCTGAGCATGAAGTGCTCTTGGTGAGCTATTGTGATCAATCATTGGCTGTCCGTCCATTTATCCATCCATTCATGATTACAAAAAAAATCTTCTCCTCCTATACTAACAATGGAATTTCAACCAAAATTCACAGAAATTATCCTTAGGTCATTCTCTTTCAAAATACTTCAAAGAATTGTATCCATTAAAAACTTTGGTTGCCATGGCAACCGAGTTAAACATTTAAAAATCTTCTCCTCCCAAACCATAAGGCCAAGATTAATTGGTAAAAATCATCATCTATTGCCCTCTACCAAAATACTTCAAAGAATTACTGTACTCCAAAAATAAGCCCTTTTTTGTGTGATCTCAGATTTTACATCGAAATATAGAAGGAAATCTTTAAAAATCTTCTTCTCCCTAACCAATAGGTCTAGAGCTTTGATATGGTGTAAATCATCATCATATTGACCCTCTACAAAAATACTTGAAAGAATTTCCGTACTCTGAGAATAAGCCCTTTTCCATGCGATCCCTGATTTTACATAGAAATAAAGAAGGAAATCTTCAAAATTTTCTCCTCCCCAACTATAAGGCCTAGAGCATTGAAATCTTGTATAAATCATCTATTGACCCTTTACTAAAATACTTAATGAATTACTGTACTCTGAAAATTAGCCCTTTTCTGTACAATCCCTGATTTTACAAAGGAATTAAGAAAGAAATCTTTGAAAATCTTCTTCTCCCAAACAATAAGGCCTAGAGCTTTCATATTTGGTATATATCATCATCTATTGACCCTCTACCAAAATATTTTAGAGAATTACTGTATCTTGACAATTAGCCCTGATTTTACTTGGAAATAAAGAAGAAAATCTTTGAAATCTTTTCTCCCAAGTCATAAGGTCTAGAGCTCTGATATTTTGTATGTATCAATGTCTATTGAACCTTAAAATACTTCATATAATTACTGTACTCGGAAAATAAGCCCTTTTCTGTGCAATTCCTGATTTTAGAAATGAAAAACGAAGGATATCTTTGAAAATCTTCTTCTCCTAAACCACTAGCCTAGAGCATTGATATTTGGTGTGTTTCATTGCCTATTGACCGTCTACCAAAATTCTTGAAAGAATAACCGTAATCTTGAAATTAGGGCTAAATGGTGGGATCTGATATACCTAGGATTAAAGGAGAAAATGTTCTTCTCCGAAATGAATTGGTGTAGGGCTTTAATGTTTTGTATATATCATAAAGCCTTGAGCCATCATACTCGGGAGCGATATAGGACCATCATGGTTCTCTTGTTTTGTTTCTGATTTCTTATACCAGATATTGCTCATGGATGACTTTTGACCGAAATACTTCTGCAGTCATTGACTCTGATGAGCGTTGGCATTTTCTGTCCAATATGTCACATATATGATTGCTATCCAGATGAGTGATTTAAGACCATATTGGTTCTCTTGTCATTTTATGCTTCCCAAAGGGCGAGTATATACCTGCCGCTTCCACTGTCTATCCTTCCTTTTACCATCCATCTACCCAGATATCTCTACAACCCTTGGGCTAATTGGGATGAAACTTTACAAGTGTATTCCTTATGATATTGCACCATGGTACTTTTTCCAGTTTTTTGATAGCTCCAAAGTCATTGTCACAGTTCAAGGTCAAAGTTCAAAATTGATCTTGTCCACAGAATAGCTCCTTCAAATATGGATGGATTTCAAAATAACTTGGCACAATTGATATTTATCATGAATAGGTGTACTATTTGAAAAAAATCAAATAGCTCCAAGGTTAAGGTCACAGCTCAGGGTCAAACGTTGAAAGTAAGCATTTCCAAAATATAGCCCATTCAATTAAGGATGGATTTCAACTTAAGTTGAAACAATCTTCAGATAGCTTCAAGGTCAGGGCCTCATCACAAAGTAAAAAGTTAAAATTAAGCATGTTCAGAGCATAGCTCCTTCAATTAAGAAGGATTTCAATATAACTTGGCACAATTATTCTCTGTCATATGTGCTATTTGGGGAAAAAAATCATATAGCTCCAACATAACGGTCACAGGTCAAGGTCAAATATTGAGAATAGCAATGTCTGGAGCAGCTTCTTAAATTATGGATTGAATTCAAAATAACTTTACTCAATTTTTCTCTGTTATCAGTAGATGTGAAATAAATCATCAGATAACTCCAAGGTCAAGATCACAGCTCAAGGTTGAACCTGAAAATTTACCATTTCCAGAACATAAATCCTTCAATTTTTGATTTGAAATAACTTTACCCATCTTGTCAATCACGAGTAGATGTGCCATATGAAAAAAAAAAATTGGGATAGCTCAAAGGTCAAGATCATCAAAGCTTAAGGTCAGACATTAAAATTAAGCATATCTGTAGTATAGCTTCTTTAATTATGGATTGATTTTGAAATAACTGCAGAATTATTCTCTTTTGTAGATGTACCATTTGAAACAAATTTCCAGACAGCTCAAAGGTATAGGTTACAGCTAAAGGATGTATGTCAAAATTTAGCATGTCTAGAATACAGCGAGCATATACCCGCATCTGACTGTCTGTCCATCCGAACCCTTTTCCCAGTTTATACATTTATTATACTTTTTGTGACAGGGCTATATTCCAGGAGCATAATCTTTCTGGCTCTTGTTTCAGAACTGTAAAGGCAGCTTGACTGGTGCTCTCTTACTCTGTGTGGTTGGAGGGAAGATGAGTGAAGGTATCAACTTCTCAGACGATCTCGGGAGGTAACCATTTGACAGACTAGTCTTAGCTTATTATGTACATTTAACCTTTGTCTTGCTGAATCCAAAATATTCCTGTTTTGGCAGAGAGTAAAGAATATAATCATCCTAATGCACATATGTGCAGTCTGATCTTTGTCTATACCACCTGAGAGTTACATTGAAATACACAAGTGTTTAAAAGATAACTTTTTGGAATAATATTAATCCACTTAACTGCTTTTAGACGTTTGATTTTGCTGGATTTCTGTATGAGATATTTATCAGTATGCTAAGGGTTTACTTGGAAAGGTTTTGTTGAGCCTATTTGCAGTTTACGAGACCTAGTTTTCACAATATGCTGTGTTGTCCATGCATTATGTTTGGCTGTGTGAGTCCAGACCATAACAACTAAATGTAAAGAGTAACTTAACCCACCACCAGACAACAAAATATCAGACTGGTCCATTTTGAAGAAGTTGCAGATGATATTTCAAATTGTGTTAAATTTGGAAAATAAGTGCAAAATCAGGTAGAGAACATTCTGAAAAAAGCAAAAATTGCTTGTTATCAGCTGTTCCTCCTTTTTCCACAAAGTTTTCAGGATTTTAATTCTGTCAGGCATCAGAAAGTATCTTTGTGTGGTGATTGGTTATACAGTCGAACCTGTCGTATGCAGCCAGCCAAGGGACAGATCAAAACTGGCCACATACGACAGTTGGCTGCTTAACACAGATCAGGGTTTTTGGGGGGGGTGGGGGTGGATGAGGCAGTGTTTACAACCCTGTTGACACAAGGTAGTCATGATACAATGATGCGTCTCCTTATCAGAATGGCCACATAAAATGTACAAAATAAAAAAAGACAATTGTTTTTATTAACAAAAAAGTAAACACACCAATATTTATGTATTCTTAATAAAGTATTTCCAATCATTTTTTAATTTGCACAACCCAAACTCGGAAGGGACGACCGACCGCGATCAAGAAACTGAAGAACATTGACATGTTCGTCTAGAGTTAAACATTTACAGCGCATTACGGTTGGTGTACGATAATTTGTTGCATGATAAAACCTCGAACGACTTATGATCGAGACTGACGTTCCGTTGAATTTATTTTCTTCGAAAGTTCGCCGAAAAATATATTTTAGATACTCTATTACGACCGTATGTTTCCTAAATACCGGTATATAATGTCTATGAATCGCTTGGAAAGAATATTCAGATCCAGACCCGCACCCATTCCAACGCGATCCCGCTTTCTTACGCGCCTAAAAATAGCTTTGGAAAACATTGTCGGAAATGAAGAAGTAGCACTATCCATAATATTTCTACCGCAAAGGACTATTATTATTAAGTTAAAACGTCTACAACTTCTTATAATTTGGACCAGTCTAAAATTTTGATGTGTGGTAAACTTACAAACTTGATACTTTATTAGACTCCATACCAAATCCATCATCTTCGATTAATTATAATCAACATAACTCGACATTTATTGCATTCAACCAAACACGCGTTGATAGAGTACATCTTTAAGTGGCGTGTTCATGTTTATCTCACGTGTTGAAAAGTTTATGCACAAGATTAGCCAGACGCATTATTGATTTTTTACACGACACCTGTCAGCAGTTAGTCGGGTCGCGTGACCGTTTAAAGGGATATACATGAAGTGCAAATTGGACAATTAAAGGTGACCGCTGGCCACATACGACAGATTACCGCTATTCACAGTAATTTTAAAGAGCAAATTGCACGGGCGGCCCTGGGATGGCCGTTATACGCAGATTGGCCGCTATTCTCAGGTGACCGCTAACACAGTTTTGACTGTACTTTACTGTCATGAGTAGATCTGCCATTTAAAGCATTTCTTTAAATAGGTTCAAGGTCATGATCAAAGTTATAAGTTTTTAACCCACACATTGATACTTTTTTCACTCTTTTTTCAATGCCAAGCCTTATATGGCTCATATGGGCCGCTCTGCAATGCTCTTGTTTTCTGAAGTTGGTGACCTGAAGTATTTTCCTCATTGTCTTCTTCAGCACATTATAAACCTGAAGTCCAAACAAATTGTGATGAAAAACTGAATGTTTGGTAAACTGTTGCTATCATCCTTAATTAAATTTTCCTCAATTTGGGGTTTTGTGATCCTTGAATGTCAGTTTCATGTCGTTTGCAATTCAGTGTTAAAAGTCTATAGGTCACCTTTTGTGCTCAATTTTTTTCAAACTAACTGAAAATGATTGTACTGTCCTGAGGAAAATTCCCTTTGAATATGGTGTCATTAGGAGTTGTGTTACAGGATAGTTGGCCTTAATGATAATTTCTGTGTCTCCAACCAATATATGGATAATCATAAACCTAAGTGTGATGAGCAGCTGGAGGCTTGGAAGGATGTTCTGGTAGTACTGATGTGAGAATTTCCAGAAATCCATGGCTACATGCTCCAGTTGCAGATATATGACCGAAATACTGTTAAAACTGGTGTTAAACCTCATTCAAACAAATTATAGATACTTTAAATGTTACCATTCTACAGAACACAATTTTGGCTCAATAATTTCTCAAACTAGCTTTAAATGATTGTATAGTCATGAAGAGATCCCTATTGAATATAGTTTTTAGCTCTACTGGCCGAAGACCACTAGAGCTATAGCGATGGCTTTTTCCCGTCCGGTGTCCGTCCGTCAAACTTTTCCTTGTTTAGGCGTTAGAATCCACAGTTTTCATCTGATTCCCTTCAAACTTTCACAGAATGATTGTACCATCTTAAGGATCATTCCTTTCGAAATTGGGTCAGATCCGTAAAGAAAGATGGGAAAAGGGGCCTAATTAAAACTTAATTAAAAAATCCTTGTTTACGTGATAGAGTCCACAGTTTTCATCGTATTCTCTTCAAACTTTCTCAGAATGATTGACCATCATAAGGATTGTTCCTTTCAAAAATGGGTATGATCCATCAAGAAACATTGGAAAAGGGGCTTTATGAAAATTTAATTAAAAATTCCATTAAAAATCCTCGTTTACACAATAGAGTCCACAGTTTTCATTGGATTCTCCTCAAACTTTCTCAGAATGATTGTACCATCATAAAGATCGTTCCTTTCAAAAATCGGTATGATCTGTCAAGAAACAGCGGGAAAAGGGGCCTAATGAAAATCTAATAAAAAAATCCTCGTTAACACTCTAGAACCCACAGTTTTCATCAGATTGTATATAACTTTCACAGAATGATTGCACCATCTAAAGGATTGCTCCTTTGGGAATTTGGTCAGATCCATCAGGAACACGGGAAAAGGGGCTTTATGAAAATTTAATCGAAAAATCTTTTAAGAAATCCTCTTTAATACTCTGGAGTCCACAGTTTTCATCTGATTCCCTTCAAACTTTCACAGAATGATTGTACCATCTTGAGGATCATTCCTTTCGAAATTGGGTCAGATCCGTAAAGAAACAAGAAAGGGGCCTAATTAAAACTTAATTAAAAAAATCTTGTTTACGCGATAGAGTCCACAGTTTTCATCGTATTCTCTTCAAACTTTCACAGAATGATTGTACAATCATAAGGATTGTTCCTTTCAAAAATGGGTATGATCCATCAAGAAACATGGGAAAAGGGGCTTTATGAAAATTTAATTAAAGATTCCATTAAAAATCCTCGTTTACACAATAGAGTCCACAGTTTTCATTGGATTCTCCTCAACATTTCTGATCGTACCATCATAAAGATCGTTCCTTTCAAAAATCGGTATGATCTGTCAAGAAACAGCGTGAAAATGGCATTAATGAAAATCTAATAAAAAGGTCCTCGTTAACACTCTAGAACCCACAGTTTTCATCATATTGTATTTAAACTTTCACAGAATGATTGTACCATCATAAGGATTGCTCCTTTCGGAAATCGGATATGATTCCTCAAGAAACATAGGAAAAGGGGCCTTATTAAAATTTAATTCAAAGATCTTTGTTAACACTCTAGAGTCCACAGTTTTCATCTGATTGACTTCAAACTTTCAAAGAATGATCGTACAATCATAAGAATTGTTCCTTTCAATATTTGGTATGATCAGTCAAGGACCATGGGAAAAAGGGGCCTGATAAAAACTGGATTGAAAAAGTCCTCGTAAACACAATAGAGTACATAGTTTTTAACAAATTCTCTTCAAACATTCCCAGAATGATTATTACATTAAATAGATAGTTCCTTTCGGAAGTTAGTTTGATCCATCAAGTTTCATGGGAAAAGGGGCCCTATGAAAATTTAATAAAAAATCTTAGTTAACACATCATGGCCCTAGATTTCACCTGATTCAATTCAAACTTTCACATAATGATTGTACCATCATAAGGATTGTTCCATTCAAATTGGGTCTGATCCATTGAGAAACATAGGAAAAGGGCCTTAGGAAAATTCAATTAAAAAAATCTTAATTAATGCTTGTAAGTCCACAGATGAGATGGGGTTGTCTTTATACTCAAACAGAATAATTATACTTTTGTAAGAAGAGTTCCCTTTGGAATTGGTTCAGATCCATCAAGTAACATGGGAAAAGGGGCTATATGAAAATTCAATCAATAAAACCCTGTTAACACAATGAAGCCCACAGCTTTGATCGGATTTTGTTGAAACTTTCACAGAATGATTAGAAGGTCAAAACTATCATTCTTTTCTTAACAGGGTTTAAACTTTCAAGAAACACAGGAAAAGGGGCCTTATGAAAATTTCATTTATAAATCCTTGTTACCAAATCCAGGGCTTTCATCGGATTTTCTTCAAACATTCACAGAATAATTGTACAATAATAATGATTGTTGATGTTTGCATTAGACCTGATTCATCAAGTATCACAGGAAAAGGAGCATTATGAAATTTAATTTTAAAATCATTGTACCACAATAAAGTCAACAGTTTTCATCAGATTCTGTTAAAACTTTCACAGAATGATTATTCCATCATGAGGATTCTTTCTTTTCAAATTAGGCATGATCTGTCTAGAATCATGGGAAAAGGGGCCTTTTGAGAATTTTATCTATAATCCTTGTAACCAAGTCCAGAGCTTTCATTGGATTTTCTTCAAACATTCACAGAATCACTGTACAATAATCATGATTGTTGATGCTGACATGAGACCTGATCCTTCAAGTATCACAGGAAAAGGTGCCTTATGAAAATTTTATTTTAAAAATTTTACACCAAGATAAAGTCTGCAGTTTTCATCAGATTCTTTTCAAACTTTCACAGAATGTTTGTACCATCATTAGGACTGCTTCTTTCCAAATTGGGCATAATCTGTCTAGTATCATAGGAAAAGGGGCTGTATGAAAAATTATTACCAAATCCTCATAAACACAAGAATGTCCTCAGTCTTTATCAGAATCTCTTCAAACTTAAATAGAATGATTGTACCATCATTTAGATTGTTCCTTTGTAAATTAGGTCTGATTGGTTAAGTGACACAAGAAAAGGGACCTTATAAAAATTTTATTACAAAACATCATTATTACAATAAAGACCTCAGTCTTTATCATTTTCTTCAAACTATCATAAGGATTGTTCCATTGTACATTGGGTCTGATTTGTTAAGTTTCACAGAAAAAGGGGCCTTATTAAAATTTTGTTACAATTCAGTCCACTGTTTTCATTGATTCTCCTTAACTTTTAAAGAATGATTGTACCTTCATTAGGATTGTTCCTTTTGAAATTTGGTTTGTTCTGTAAAGTATCATGAGAAAAGGGGCCCTGTGAAGATTTCACTATAAACTCAATAACACAATAATTTCCACAGATTACACAGATTGATTGTACCATCATTCCAATTGTTGATTTTGACAGTGGTTCTGTTTATTGCAAGTGTCACATAAAAAGGGGCCATATGAAAAACTTTCTTAAATGTTCTGGTTAACACAATGATGTCCCTTAATTTCACGGTCCCGGGTTCGATTCCCGACGGCAGCACTTATCCTTCTGACTATTTGTCTCTCACCAATGGGTTGATAATCGTAGACCTATGTGGGATAGCAGCTGGAGGCTAGGAAAGGATGTAATGGTAGTACTGGTGTGAGAAATACCAGGATTCCGTTGTTAGGTGCTCCAGCCGCCGCGATATAACTGAAAGATTGTTAAAAGCGGCGAAAAACCCCATCCAAACAAACAAACTTAATTTCACCGGATTCACTTCAAAATTTCACAGAATGATTGTACAATCACTTAAATGGGTTTTTTCAGAACTGGGTACAATCCATCAAGTATCATGTAAATAGGGGCCATATGATTTTTTTTTTTAAATATTCTAGTAAACATAATGAATTCCCAATATTTCATTGGATTCACTTTTAACTTTCACAGAATGATAAAACCAACAGTAAAATATCACAGGAAAAGGAGCCTTATGAGAACTTGATTTTTATATCTTTGTTAACACAAAAAAGTCAACAGTTTTTTGGATTCTCTTCAAAGATGCATGGAATAATTGTGGCATTCAAAACACAGGAACAGGGGCCTTACAGATTATCATTCAAAACATTCTTGTGTATGTGATGAAGATCACAATCATTATCAAATTGTCTTTAAAATTTCACAGGACAATTGTGGGGTTGTAAGGAAAGTTCCTTTTGGAATGAAATTGATCCATCAGAAAACACAGGAAAATGGGCCTTATTGATTTTCATTCAAAACAATCCTGTTTATGTGATAAAGTCCACAGTTATTGTCAGATTCTGATGAAATATTCACAGAATGATTGTAGGGTCATAAGGTAACTTTTTTTTGGAAATGGAGTGGATCCGTCATGAAACATGGGAAAAGGGGCCTTGAGGATTGTTTCTTAAAATAATAAAGGGGATAAAGCCCCCTTTTTTTTCTTTATGCATTCTTCTTTGAGCAATTAACTTCCTTAAATATCAGATTTCTTTAACGGAAAACTTGATAACCAGTAGAGCGTCTCAGGCCCTCATGGGCCTCTTGTTAAGAGTCGGTGTAAAAGGAAAAGGGGGCCTTATTGACAATTCCCATGTTTTCACTCTAGAGGTCTCAATTTTTTATCAGTCTTTCTCAAATTTACTAAAAGTGATTGCCTGGTCAAGAGGAAAAGCCTTATTAAATATAGGGATATTCTCGCCAATACAAAAGAGTTCTGTTTGAATATATCCAACCTACAGATTATAATTTTGGGTCAAATTTTCTGAAAACTTGCTTCAAATGTTCATATGGTCATTAGGAAGATCCTACCAGAATATGGTTACATTCAGATCATTATCATGGGAAAGGAAATAAAGGCAGTTATTTATATAGTCATGAGAAAGATCCCTGTTGAATGTGTTGACATTTTACCATCACCAAGGGAAAAGAAGCCTTATTAACAATTTCCATGTTACCACTCTACAAGTAACAATTTTGGCTTAATCTTTCCCAAACTTGCCTGAGTTATTTCTGTTATGAATGGCACATATTGAAAAAGATGACTTAACCTCCTTTATGCAATAAAAGGGATTTAAGTACAGTTCCCTCCCAAAGTCCTTGGACAAATAATTTATTATGCATTTTGGCTCTTTTTCATAACTTTAAGGGAAAGTGCCTGGATTTCTCTGACTCTTTCAAATAGAGGGAGGTAATTGAGCACTCTCTAAGATAATTCTAGAACTTTTCTTCAAATTCAAATTTTGATATACTGAAATCAATCAATTTTATGAAATACCCATTATTTATGAAAATTCGACACAATAAGGAATGCACTGATTATTCATGCCTGTGTGCAAATTTTTGAACCTGTTTTCGAAAGCGAATAGAAACATGATATTACTGGTGACCAGATCAGCCCGATTAGCACAGTTGGTAGAGCACTTGACTTCAAACCTCAAGATCACGGGTTCGAGCCCCGGGCTGACCATATCAACTAACAAAACTAAATGTCTTTCGGATGAGACGTTAAACGGAGGCCCCGTGTGACGATGCTATCCATTGAGCACGTTAAAGAACCAGGCGGAGCTCTCAGCAGTTTCGTCCTGTATCCTTGCACTATCCCCCGGAACAACTAACCGTCTTCTGGGGGCGTCGCTCATATGGGCATGTGCTACGGTAGCGAGGATAAATAAACGGAAATAATCAATCTCTGACCACTTTCGAAAAGAAATTATCAAAATGCTGACCAAAGAGGAAAGAATTCAGTGCCAAGTCATGAGAGAGCATGGTATCTCCATTGCAGACATCTCTAGGCAGATTGGATATTCAAGGTAGGCAGTTGCATTTATAGTTTATTGCTTGCTGAATTACTTGATGAATTAGTGTTATAAATGCAGTAAAAATGTAACATTTTCTGGAAATATTCTCACTTTTTCTTTTACAGATCGGTCTCTCACCAATGGGTCGATAATCGTAGACCTATGTGGGATAGCAGCTGGAGGCTAGGAAAGGATGTAATGGTAGTACTGGTGTGAGAAATACCAGGATTCCATTGTTAGGTGCTCCAGCCGCTGCGATATAACTGAAAGATTGTTGAAAGCGGCGTAAAACCCTATACAAACAAACAAATCTTTTACAGATCGACAGTTTACCATGTGTTGCAGCGGTATGCGACAACCAGAAGCCACGATGACAAGCCTAGAAGTGGCAGACCAAGAGTTTCTAGTGCTCGGGATGACAGAATGTTGGTCAGAGCTTCACTTGGGGACAGAAACGCGACCGTTCCACAGCTGCAGTCTACGTGGAGAGACACAAATGTTGTTGCGTCAACATCAACAGTAAGGAGAAGACTCCATGCCGCTGGACTAGATGGCCATTTGGCTGTTCGGAAGCCTTAACTGACCACTTGTCACAGACAATTGCGTTTGGACTTTGCCAGGGAACACGAGGACTGGTCAGTAGTGGATTGGTCTGCTGTACTCTTCAGTGATGAATCCAAATTCAATCTGTTTCAGAGTGATGGTAGAGTGTACGTGAGACGGAGATCTGGTGAGCAGCTATGTAGTGAATGTATTGCGCCCACTGTGAAGTTTCGAGGTGGTAGTGTCATTGTATGGGGAGCAATGAGTTACAGGGGCACTGGGTATATGACTTGTGTTGACGGGAGGCTTAATTCTCAGGGTTACATCAAGATTCTACAAGATCATGCAGTTCCATCAGCCCATCTACTAGGATATGGAAATTACTTTATCTTCCAGGATGATGGAGCACCATGCCATAGAGCGAAGATTGTGAATGAGTGGAAGCAGGAAAACCATTTCCAGTGCTTGAATAGGCCTCAACCCAATTGAAAATCTATGGCAACAAATGAAAACCAGTCTCCGAAACACATGCAGCCATAAGGTTCGAGACCTTAAGCATAATGTGAGGGTTTGCTGGGACCAAGTTACTCCAGAGACATGTCAACACCTTGTTCGAAGCATGCCGAGTCGTATACGTGCTATTATACAAGCCAGGGGAGGCCATACTAAGTACTGACAACAATTGCCATAATTGTTATTTAGTGCCTATTTTCACAGAAATGTGTTTTTTGTTAATAAAATGCCTGAATGATTTAATTTGTTTTGTTTATTTTCATGCTAGTTGTTGATTTAATAATAATAAAGCAAGAAATATAAAAAAATGAAATTTTGCCCTGAAATGTACTGAAAAAGTGAGAAAAAAAGTTTTTCGAAGGACTTTTGGAGGGCACTGTAGTTATATCATTTTTGTGGCTCATCCAATTGGGGTCTTTTGGCTTAACATGCCTATTAACCCTTTCCTGTTTTACAAAATTTTAGATCTGTCCAAATTCAAAAGATTTGCAGACGAAAGTTTAGAGTTGATTTAATTTGAAAAATAACCATTCAGTAGGGTAGAAAATATTGTGGAAAAGGAAGAAAATGCTTGTTACAAGCAGTTTCTTCTTTTACTACAGTGTTCTCTCAATTATAAATTTACAGGAACATAAAAACCAGGGATCGAACAGGAAAGGTTTAAACTCGGTGAAAATATTTACATTGTCATCAAATTTTTAGGAGATTAGTTGTATTGCCTCAAAAGTTTCCAGTTTACAATTTTTGTTTTGTAGATATACAATACAGTGTTAATATAAGTAAAATTTCAATTTCAGATGTGTAATGATGGTTGGACTGCCTTACCCCAATATCAACTCTCCAGAACTGAAGGAGAAAATGGACTATTTGAATGCAAACTTTGTAAGTTGGATCTATAATTTATTTGAGTCTCTGACTAGCATTAGTTACATCCCAAACAAAGTTATTTTTGTAGAGCATGCGTGTAAAGGGGAGACATTGTCGTCATAATGGTAAGTTTTGTGTATGTGTCTGTCAAAATGTGTTAGGACTGTGATTTCAACAATTGCAGATGAACTTCAAAAAAACTTCATCAATTGTTCTCAATCATGAGTAGATAAGCTATGCGAAAGATTTTTTTTATCAATGTAAAACATTAAATTGTGAATCCCAAAGGTCAAGGTCTTTGTAGAGGGTTGTAGTTCAAATTTTGATCAAACTCTTATCTCATGAACCTATCTAATTTTCATATTTTATACAGCTTAGTAAATTAAGAACATGCTCCCACTGTTTTATCAAAAGCTTAGAGTTGGCAGCCCCTTGTGGTGCTCTTGTTGATTTAACCCATAACCAGATGATAAAATTGTAGACTAGTAGAAATTGAAAGAATTTGCAAACAACCATTTTTAGTTGATAGATTTTGAAAATATATTTTTTTTTTTGGGGGGGGGGGTAAAACTTTGAGGATAATTAAGAAATTGTTTATTACAAGTATTTCTTCATTTTCCACAATGATTTCAATTGCTTCTTTTATAGGGGCATTAAAAAGAGGAATTGTGTGGGAATGGTTGATACCTTTGTGCAAATACATTGTGGAAAATGGTAAAGATTAAGCAATTTCCTTATTACCCCATATGTTTCTTAACTTAAAGACAAAGGGTTTTTTTTTAATATTTTGTCAAAGAAGATCTGTCATCTGCAACTTTATATGCCCCAATATCTAGCGATCTGGGGCATAGTGTTTTACCGTTGTCCGTCTGTCAGTCTACAATTTACTTAACATTTGCAATTACTATTCAAAATAATACTCAAATTTGGTATGATGATAGATCTCAATACTCATCTGCAGATACCAAGGTCAAGGAAACTGCTGCAAAACTTAACCCAAAACTTTCAAGCCTATCAAGATACAATGCTTATATTTGGTATGATGATAGATATGATCGATTTGCATATGCAGATACCAAGGTCGAGGTCATTTGATAAGGTCAAGGTCAAACCTCTGCAAAACTTAACCATAGAATTAACATTTAAAATTACTGTAGCCTATTCAAGATATAATCCTCATGTTTGGCATTGTTTAGATCTCATTGGTACAAATCTGCAGATTCCAAGGTCAAGGTCATGTGACTTGGTCAAGGTAACTTATCAAGGCCACATTTCCAAAGATACATCTTGTTTCAATTTGGACCAGTCTAAAATTTTGTCCTTTTGTAATTGGTTAAGCTGAAGTTACGAGTTTTTAGGTTGCAAACGATATATAGATATATAATTGTGAACTCAACTGAAAATGCCGTTAGCTATGTTATAAGTCCTAAACTAATATTTTATCTTTATTGGTTGTTTGTAATTTTCAGCCTAAAGACCCTGAGGGAAAGCTACCTGGCCAGGTCCATTATGAAAACCTCTGTATGAAGGCAGTCAACCAATCAATAGGCAAGTCTTATGATAAACGTTTGTATTTTATATTTTGAAATTATTTGAAAGTTTAAACAATTTTCCTTCTGCATGACTGGTTAATATATTTATATAAAAAGTGAAGATAGGTGTTTAAACAGAAAGGCTGGTAATGGATAAATTCTTCTTTTCCCACCCCATTTCTACCCCATTATTAAGCTGCTCAGATAATCTTGGCATGTAAAGTTGGTAGTTGCACTAATTAACTATCTGTTTCCTCTTGTGAGGACCAGTATGGGATTCCAGGGAAGTATACAACTACATGTATTATATTTCTCAAAATTTGTAAGGAACTTTTATAAATTAATTCTTGGGGTATGATTTAATGTTGAACATATTTGGTTACAAATGTAATAAAACAATATGCTTGTTTGCAAAATAATTGATTGTAGAATATTCTTGTACAAAAGGAATTTGAAAACAATTTATTTAATGGAATGTACAAACAAACAGTTTCTTTTGTTGCCAATAATTAGTGTAAACAAGAGATTTCAAATAAGATAGAGAAAAGTGATGCTGTGTATGAATGATGAACCTTGAATGCTTCAAATAACATCAGTCTTATTAATTCAACAAATTGTAAGTCATCAGTACCTTTCACTTAATCTCAAAGTAGGGTAAAATCTTATGGTGATCTATAATATGTACAAACAGAAATGTTAGATGGATTCTTGTTAAAGTTGATTGGTGATCAAAGTACCAAGAGTAGCTTGATTTGTCCTGCTCCATGATGAAAAATATGGGGACCATGTCACAAAATTATGGAAATCTTGCAATGATATGGGTCTCCATGTCACAAATTCGTAGGAATCGAGCAATGACATGGGTCCCCATGTCACACAATTGTTTGAATGGAGCAATAATATGTCACCATTGTCACAAATTTGTAGGAATCGAGCAATGATATGGATCCCCATGTCACAAAAGTTTGGGAATAATGCAATGATTAGGGGCCCTATAATGAACGCTGGTTACTATTGCAGTGATCGTTAAGAGTTTTGTTACTAAGATTAGAAACAATCTTTGCACATGCACATCTCAAATCCCTTAAGTAGGTCAAATAAAGATTCATTTAAATTCTATTCAAAACTGAATTAAAATGGGAATCAGTTCTCTTCTTTTGATTATGTTCTAGCTTAAGTAGTTTTTAAGATAACCTTAATGTATAAACATGATTTTTTCTGGCAAAAGGAAATTTAAATTGCATTTGCATAACAAGTTTGTGCACATGGTCTAGAGAAAATCATCTTTCAAAGAATGACAAAGTGAAAACCTTTAGTATAGCTTATATTGAATAACTAAGTTATAACTGATTACAGGATACAAGTATATCATAATATTTATACTTTTCAAAGCCATTAATCAAAGTATTTGATGAATTTATTATTAGCAGTCTATGTATTTATACTGGTAACAATGTATTGTTTGTCCTAGTTTTGTAATGCGTTTATTTCTTATGTTATAGACAATCGCAGCTATTGCCTATAAACATGCTGTAATTTGGAAAAAAAGTTGTGTTATTTATCCACCCAGGTCAGTCATTTGATGAACACAAGTAATTAATAAATTATTTAACCTGAACACTTAAGACTGGAACCAATTAATGGCCACAGTCACTGAGATCCGACAGGAAGTTTGGCCTAACCCATTCCCACACAGGGATGCCTTTAGATGCCCCTATAGAAAAAGCTATGGAAAACATTGTGGATAATGAAGAAATTGCTTGTCACAAGCAATTTCTTCATTATCCACAATGTTTTCTACCCCAAAAGATACAGATTTTTCAACTTTCATAAACTTAAAATTTTCATCTGCAACTCCTTTCAATTTGGACCAGTCTAAAATTTTGTTGTATGGGAATGGGTTATGTATAACCCATTCCCAGTTCCTACACACTCGGTTTTTTTTTTTTGTTTTTTTTTTTAAGGCCTGTAAGCCCCCCTCTCCAGATCCCCCCCCCCCAAGAAAAAAGCTTTTGAAATTAAGCATTTTCTTCATTATTCACTAAGCTTTCTTCCAAAAAAGACCAGAGAATTTTGAAATTTCAAAAATTGAAAATTGTCCTCTGCAACTTCTTTTTAATTTGGATGACACTAAAATTTAGTTATCTGTTAAACAGTATTATTTTACTGAATTCATGGCCAGTAACTTGTAACAAAAGTGAAATGGTTGGTTGGTGACCTAAAGGTTGTAACTACAGCATGAATAAGCTGAAGTAAAGACGTTGTTACGGCGTTGAAGTCATAAAACCAACAATGTCAATGTTCAAAGATCACTGGCAGTCTAAATGCATAAGTTGATTGGTCATTTTATTCTTTTTATTGACAGCCACAATCTGTTGGTTAAAGACTGGTACAAATTGATTAAATTTAGCTGGCAGTTGTTCAAATTTAATTGGTGCAAAATGAATGGGAAAGCATACTTTGTTTTGGAAACAATAGAAATTGCTAATTCCAAGAAAATTATCCTTTTCCTGCTAGCTTTCCTTCATTATGATAAAGTTGTTTTAAGAAGTTTGAGAGAGTTTCTGGCATAGTTTATTGTGTAGAAGGTATGTTACATGTAATTCTTGTTGAATTTAGTAATATAGTTTCTATTAATTTGCAGGACGAGCTATACGTCACCGAGGTGATTACGCTTGTATTTTGTTGCTAGACACAAGATATTCCAGAATGTCAACCATAAATAAACTACCAGGTTGGATATCGAAACATCTAAAGAAAATGGAGAAGTTTGGCGCTGTGTTTGCTGCTGTTTCAAAGGTAGGTTTTAACCTATTACATGACAACAAAATATGAGACTGATCCAGATTGAAATGAGTTGCATTAGGCAATTTAAAGTTTTTGAAATTTTAGAATTTTTCAACTATATGGGTAGGAATTATTGTGTTAAATAAAGAAAGCAACAAGGTTTATTTCACAGCTCAATGTCAAATTTTTTTACGCCGCTGGAGGCAATCAATATTTACATCATCTTCTCCATCCATATGTACGTCCACTTTTCTCGTGAGCGCAACTCCTCCTATTACCTAAGTTTCTGGATGGATCTTTTTGAAACTTGGTCAATGTTATCACCTTAATATGTAGAGGTGCATGAAGGAAGGATTTTTTGGTTCATTGATTTTTGCCTGAGTTATGCCCCCTTTAAACTTAGTCTCTGGGGCTTATTAAAATTGCAGCCTTGTGAATGCAACTCCTCCAAAGTTTCTGGCTGGATCTAAATGAAACTTGGTCAATGTCATCACCTTAATTGGTAGATGTGCATGAAGTAAGGATTTTATGGTTCATTGATTTTTGCCTCAGTTATGCCCCTTTACACTTAGTCTCTGGGGCTTATTATTATTGAAGCCTTGTGAATGCAACTCCTCCTAAGTTACTGGCTGGATCTAAATGAAACTTGGTGGATGCTATCACCTTAGATGTATATGAAGTAAGGAATTTATGGATCATTGATTTTTGCCTCAGTTATGCTTCTTTAAAACTTAGTCTCTGGGGCTAATTGAAATTACAGCCTTTTTAACGCAACTCCTCCTAACTTTTTGTCTTGATTTAAATGAAACTTGGTCAATGTCATCACCATAATTTGTAGGTGTACATGGATCAAGGATTTTATGGTTCATTGACTTTTGCAAGAGTTATGCCCCTTTACAAATAGTCTCTGGGCCCATTTAATCAATCAATCATAACAAACATGACAATTTAAAAAGGCAGTCTGCAAATGTTTTGAATTTGGTTCTGTCAAAATAAGTAGTGTCTACAATTATTTTCGTGAAACAGTAGCAAAGTGGCGGCATATGTAGTGACTTTGGCACTCTTGTTAAATTTTATTGGAAAACCAGTGAAACTATCAAAGTAATAAACTCACTGCTTTTGTAGATTTCGTTTTTCGTTCATTTTACACTACTGATTGCCATCTTAGACAAAAGTTGCTGGTGACATCATCAGGTTGTCATGTAAATCATGTGCAAATGTCCAAAAGAATTAATATTTTGTCTCTTGTTTGCATTGAAGAAATAGAATAATTGGTTTTTAGCTCTACTGGCCAAAGGCCAAACTTTCACAGATTGTTTGTATTATCAAAAGGATTGTTCCTTTCGAAATTGGGTTCTATCCATCTTGAAACATAGGAGTAGCAATCTTATGAAAATTAATTGAAAAATCCTTGTTGACTTTCTAGCCAGGGTTCCCATGGTCAGGGAAAAGTCAGGGAATTTTAAATAAGTCAGGGAAAATTAAAAATATGGCAAAAGTCAGGGAAATTCAGAATCAGATTTAGAAATTTTTAAGAAAGTAAAGGAAAACCAACAAGTGGCTATGGCAGTTTCTTCTAAAAAAGGCATGGATGTGTTTGCCATTGTATCTCATTAGAAGGCACATTCTGTTGATGTATTTGTGAACTCATCTCTAATTATACCCCCCACAACGAAGTTATGGGGGGGTATACTGGAATCAGGTTGTCCGTCCGTCCGTCCGTCTGTCCGTCCGTCCGTCCGTGGACATAATTTTGTGTCCTCTTCTCCTCCCACATTTTTTTACCAATTTTGCTGAAATTTTATCAGGTTGTTTCCTATCATATGAAGTTGTGCACCTGCAATTTTCATCTTGATCCAGCCGTTAGTTTCAGAGTTATGCCATTTTGAACTTTTTAATGGGGGGGAGGGACATAATTTTGTGTCCTCTTCTCCTCCCACATTTTTTGACCAATTTTGCTGAAATTTTATCAGGTTGTTTTGTATCATATGAAGTTGTGCACCTGCAATTTTCATCTTGATCCAGCCGTTAGTTTCAGAGTTTTGCCATTTTGAACTTTTTAATGGGGGGGAGGGACATAATTTTGTGTCCTCTTCTCCTCCCACATTTTTTGACCAATTTTGCTGGAATTTTATCAGGTTGTTTCCTATCATATGAAGTTGTGCACCTGCAATTTCATCTTGATCCAGCCGTTAGTTTCAGAGTTATGCCATTTTGAACTTTTTAATGGGGGGGAGGGACATAATTTTGTGTCCTCTTCTCCTCCCACATTTTTTGACTAATTTTGCTGAAATTTTATCAGGTTGTTTCCTATCATATGTAGTTGTGCACCTGCAATTTTCATCTTGATCCAGTCGTTAGTTTCAGAGTTATGCCATTTTGAACTTTTTAATGGGGGGGGGGGAGTAGTCAAAATTTAAAATTGCAAAACTCAGTAACCATAAGGGGAGTTACCAAATTTGGTAAGTAACATCATCTTGTATATATATACATGTTTTACATCAAAACGCTTTAAGTCATTTAAAATTAACAATTAACTGAACAATTCCGTCCTCTCTAATACTTGGTACATAGCTTTCAAGGATCAGAAGTGTTGGAGAGTGAGACTTGCAAAAGAAAGACCCGATCGGGGGGGGGACGGGGAAGGGGGGGGAGAAGCTGAAAACATAATTACATACACAATTGCTACTTTTCCACTCCTACTTAAAAAGGGGTCATAAAATGCCCCTTCAAATTCCACTCCTTCATAGAAAAGCCTTTTTAGCGGTGTGGGGGGTATTCTCGTCAGCCCTTGAGGGCGACAGCTCTAGTTTGAGTCTTTATTTAAGAGGGAAAAATGCCAATGAGACAGCTTTGTTTGCAAAGTGCAAACACACATTAGAAGAAATTGAAAGAGTTTTAAGCACCCCTTGCCTCCTGGAGCTGTTTCTTTATGTCAGCAGTTTGGAGTTTTAATAACACTTTAGAGTAAATTAATTGTGTGGAATGTGAACAGTGGATTTTCATGGTCTTCTGCATGAAGAAGAACAGTATACATTTTCCACAGCCAAGCCTATTTCTTAAGGATGTTCTTCGATGAAAATCAAGGCAAGACTTTCAATATATTTGTATGAGGATGATACCCTTGTCTAAACAAATGTGTTTTATATATTTTACATACCACATACCAGAATTGCAATGTTTGTATAATCATTATGTTAAATGTGTAGGGTTGTCCAAACTTTTTGATGAATTATGATATCAACAAGAGGGATGACCTTTTGAAACACTCAAGTATATATATATAAAAAAAAGAATGATACCAGTACATACTTGGTAAAGTTTAAGTAATAATTTTATACACTGATTAATCTGAATGTGGTAAGGGCTGCCTGAAGGAGTGAAAGGAGGCCAACATTTGTTATTTGTGATCAAGTAAGCTGGGTAAATACCAACGATTTTGGTCAGGGAATTTTGAAAGTCAGGGAAAAGTCAGGGAATTTTAATTTATGAAGTTTGTGGGAATCCTGCTAGAGTCCACAGCTTAAATCGGATTCCCTTTAAACTTTCACAAAAAGATTGTACCATTAAAGGAATGTTCCTTTTGAAATTTGGTTTGATCTGTTCAGTCTGTCAAGTATCCTTGGAAAAGGGGCCTTATGAAAATTTATTACAAAATCATCGTAAGTAAAGTCCTCAGTCTTTCTCATTCTCTTCAATTTTCAGAATGATTGTAATCATAATGATTGTCCTTTTATAAATTGGGACTGATTTTGTTAAGTTTCACAGAAAAAGAGGCCTTATAAAAAATTTTATTACAAAGAATTCTTGACACAATTCAGTCCATTGTTTTTGTTGATTCTCTTTAAACATTTAAAGAATGATTGTACCTTAAATAGAATTGTTCCTTTTGAAATTTGATTTGTTCTGTGAAGTATCATTGGAAAAGGGGCTGCTTAAAAATTTCATTAAAAAATTCTCATTAACAATAAAGTTCACAGATTTCATAGATTGATTTACCATCATTATGATTGTTAATTTTAACAATAGATCTGATCCATCAAGTATCACATGAAAAGTTCCGGCCCTTTGAAAAATAGTGTCCCCAGATTTCACAGAATGATTGTATCATCATAAGGATGGCTCTTTTGGAAATTGGGTTTAATCCATAAGTATCATGAAAAAGGGGCCTGATGAAAATTTTATGTAAGTAATCTAGTAAACAAAATGAAATCCCCATATCTCATCAGATTCAGTTTAACCCTTTCCTGTTTAATCATTGTTTTTTATGTCTCTGTGTTATATGCTTGAGAAAACATTGTGGAAAAAGAAGAAATTGCTTGTTACAAGCAATTTCTTCTTTTTCCACAATGTTTTCTACCCCACTGAATAATTATTTTTCAAATAAGTTCAACTTAAAGTTGTTGCCTGCAAAATCTTTTGAATTTGGACCAGTCCAAAAATAAAAAAAAAGGGGGAAATGGTTAAATTTTCACAGAATGATTGTACCATCATTAGGATGGTTCTTTTTGAAATTGACTTTTGTCTCTCACCAACAGGTGGATAATGATAAAACTAAGTGGGATAGCAGCTGGAGGCTTGGAAAGGATGTAGTGGTAGTACTGGTGCCAAATATACCAGGAATCTATTGATAGGTACTCCAGCATCCGCAATATGACTGAAGGATTGTTAAAAGCAGAGTTAAACAATCTTTTTGAAAACTCTCCAAACTTTCACAGAATGATTGTATGATCCTATCAGTTGATTCTTTTAAAGTTAGTAAGGTAAATAAAGTATCACTTAAAAAGGGGACTTTTAAAAACTTGATTGAAATATCTTCCTTAACACAATACAGTCCACAGATTTTATCGAATTCTCTTCAAAGATGCAAGGAATAATTGTGGCATTTGAAACACAGGAAAAGGAGCCTTACAGATTATCATTCAAAACATTCTTGTTTATGTGATGAAGTCCACAATTACTATTTGATTGTCTTTAAAATTTCACAGGACGATTGTAGGGTTGTAGGAAAGTTCCCTTCAAAAATGAAGTGGATCCATCAGAAAACATAGTGAAAGGGGCCGTATGGATTTTCACTCAAGACATTCTAATTTACATGATAAAGTCCATTATTATTGGATTCTGTTGAAATCTCCACAGGATGATTGTAGAGTCATAACGAAACTTCATTTAAAAAATCTTTGTCTTTTTGGTAGATATTTTTGTAACAAGCAATTTCTATATTTCCGCTATCTTTTCCAAAGTTTATTTTCGTGTGTGTGGGGGGGGGGTGTCCAAAAGCAGGATTTTCATGTATTCATGAATTTAAACTTGAATATTTGTGTAGTCTTAAGAAATTAGTGACAGTTTACAGTGGAAGGGAGAGCACTAGTGTTTTAGATTTTAATATTTTTATTATCAAATTACCTCCCATCAGTTTCTGCATCAAAGATTATCTAATAATCAAGAAAAAACAACTGTTAACTCATTTTGAAGGCTTGAATAAATATTGTATTGGAAAACCTAGAGGGAAAAGGAAAAATTACTTGTAACAAACAATTGCTCCTTTCCTTATATTCTTTTCTATCTTGTTTGGCACTAATTTTCCTTCTTTATGCACACTTTGAAATTGAACTTCTTTCAATTTGGACATGTCTAAGTTCTTGTCCTCTGGTAATGGGTTAAGCTGAAATAGAATCTTTAACTTATTATTCAACAGAATTTCTAGATAATTATGTGATTTGCTTATGATTTATCCAATAATAGATATATTCATTTCTATGCAACAGAATTGACAGCTGTCAATCAAAGAATCAATTATATTCATTTAGACCAGATGTGAACTTTGAACTCGGATGTTGGACCACATTTATGTGAAGCATTATTGTTAGTTTGACAACTTAAATGAAACTACACCTTATCTAAGCTGTAGATACGACGTTAAGGTCTCCAGCCAACCATTTTACTTTTTATCTCAACTGGCTATTATCATAGTTTTATGTCTGTTCGTCCATCTATCCATCCTTAAACTTTTACTTTGAAAGTCTTCTCCCGAGAAGGTGCTGAACAGAATGCAACTAAAATTCACAAAAATAGTCCTTGGGTGACCCTTTATCAGATTCCTTCAAAGAATTTTGATTGGATGAAAAACATGGCTTTAATTGGTGGGGCTAATTTCCATATATGGTGAAATCTTACAAAAATGTTCTCGGACAACCAATGGATGGATTTCAACTAAATTTCACAGATATGATACTTGCGTGACCCTTTATCAGATACCTCCAAAGAATTTTGATTTGATAAAAACATGGATTTAATGGGCGGGGATAATTTCTATATATTGGAAAGCTCTGGAAATCTAATTCTCTGAAACCAAGTGATGGATTTCAACCAAATTTCACAGGAATGATCCTTTTTAGCTCCCCTGAGCATGAAGTGCTCTGGAGGAGCTATTGTGATCGGTCATCGTCCGTCCGTCCGTCCGGTCACAATTACAAAAAATCTTCTCCTCCTAAACTAACCATGGAATTTCAACAAAACTTCACAGAAATGATCCTTAGGTCATTCTCTTTCAAAAAACTTCAAAGAATTGAAATCCATGAAGAACTCTGGTTGCCATGGCAACGGAGTGAAAAAACTTAAAAAATCTTCTCCTCCCAAACAGTAAGGCCTAGAGCTTTGATATTTGGTATATATCATCATCTATTGACCCTCTACCAAAATACTTCAAAGAATTAACGTATTCTGAAAATTAGCCCTTTTCTTAATGATCCCTGATTTTACATAGAAATAAAGAAGGAAATCTTTAAAAATCTTCTTCTCCCAAACCATAAGGCCTAGAGATTTGATATTTGGTATACATCATCATCTATTGACCCTCTACCAAAATACTTCAAAGAATTACCATTTTCTGAAAATTAGCCCTTTTCTTAATGATCCCTGATTTAACATAGAAATAAAGAAGGTAATCTTTAAAAATCTTCTTCTCCCAAACCATAAGGCCTAAGGCTTTGATATTTGGTATATATCATCATCTATTGACCCCCATCTAAAATACTTCAAAGAATTACCATATTCTGAAAATTAGCCCTTTTCTTAATGATCCCTGATTTTACATAGAAATAAAGAAGGTAATCTTTAAAAATCTTCTTCTCCCAAACCAGAAGGCCTAGAGCTTTCATATTTGGTATATATCATCATCTATTGACCCTCTTCTAAAATATTTCAAAGAATTAACGTATTCTGAAAATTAGCCCTTTTCTTAATGATCCCTGATTTTACATAGAAATAAAGAAGGAAATCTTTAAAAATCTTCTTCTCACAAACCATAAGGCCAAGAGCTTTGATATTTGGTATACATCATCATCTATTGACCCTCTACCAAAATACTTCAAAGAATTAATGTATTCTGAAAATTAGCCCTTTCTTAATGATCCCTGATTTTACATAGAAATAAAGAATGTAATCTTTAAAAATCTTCTTCTCCCAAACCGTAAGGCCTAGAGCTTTGATATTTGGTACAAATCATCATCTATTGACCCTCTTCCAAAATACTTCAAAGAATTACCATATTCTGAAAATTAGCCCGCTTCTTGGCAATCCCTGATTTTACATAGAAATAAAGAAGGTAATCTTTAAAAATCTTCTTCTCCCAAACCATAAGGCCTAGAGCTTTTGTTTTAGTACAAATCATCATCTATTGACCCTCTACCAAAATTCTTCAAAGAATTACCGTATTCTGAAAATTAGCCCTTTTCTTAATGATCCCTGATTTTACATAGAATTAAAGAAGGAAAACTTAAAAAATCTTTTTCTCCCAAACCATAAGGCCTAGAGCTTTTATATTTTGCACATATCATAATATATTGACCCTCTACCAAAATACTTCAAAGCAATATCATACTCTGAAAATTAGCCCTTTTCTGTGCAATTGCTGATTTTACAAAGGAATAAAGAAGGAAATCTTTGAAAATCTTCTTCTCCCAAACCATAAAGAATAGAGCTTTGATATTTGGTACATATCATCAGCTATTGACCCTCTACCAAATTACTTAAAAAATTAGCCCATTTCTGTGCAATCCCTATGTCTATACTTCAAAGCATTACCATATTCAGGAAATTAGTGCTATATGGTGGGATCATCAATATACCTAGGATTAAAAGAGAAACCTGTAAACATCTTCTCCACAATAATTAGACAGAGGGCTTTGCCATTTTGTTTATATCATAAAGCCATGAACCATCATACTCAGGGGAGCGATTTAGGAACATCATGGTCCTCTTGTTTTTTTTTAGTTTTTATCAGATTATTTAAAAGAATTTTAATGAAAAATATGAATTTAGTAGGTGGGTCTATATTAAAAACCAGTAGATTGATTTCAAATTCTATAGGAATTATCTTTCGAGACCATTATCAGATTTCTTCAATTCATTTGATTTGATGAAAAATAAGGTGTTTATGGGTGGGGCTTATGTCCATGTATGGTGTATACTGAAAACTTTGAAAATCTTCTCAGAAACCTGTCAATGTATTTCAACCTTAGTTTACAGGAATGATCTCAGGTGACTCTTTATCAGATTCCATCTTATAATTTTGATTGGTTGAAAATTGTGGCTTGTATGATTGTGGCTTTATAATGTCCATACATGGTATACAGTAAAGATTTTGAACATTTTATTGATACCTTTTCATCCGACTTAGTAAGTGAATTTTACATAACTTGACATGTAAAACAATGAAAAGTTTAAAATGCTTCTTTTGAACTTTTTAAAAGAATTCAGTGACAAGATTTATTTGCCACGCATGTGGAATATGATTGTTTGCTTAACCATTATATTCAGGACTGTGGAGCGATACAGGTTCTCTTCTAGTTTGTTATATGTTGCTGGCCATAAATTTTGCAAAAAAGAGCCCTACTGGTTTCATAAACAGGTGGAACTTCCTGTGGGAGCTCAATGATTGTAGCCAGTGATCTGTCGGGTATATAGAAATAAGCCGCCATCATAGGGCAGTCGGTATTGCGTCAGACTCCTAATCTTCAATCATGGGATGTCATGGGTTTGATCCCCGGCGGCCGCACATATCCTTTCCGACATTTCTCTCTCACCAATGGGTGTATAATAATAAACCTAAGTTGGATAGCAGCTGGAGGCTAGGAAAGGATGTAGTGGTAGTACTGGTGTAAGAAATACCAGGAATCCATTGTTAGGTGCTCCAGCCCCCGCTATTTGACTCAAATACTGTTAAAGTGGCTTTAAACCCCATTTAATCAATCAATATATAGAAATAAAAGAGTTGGTGGCATTTCGTCTAAATTTTTGTGCCCCAAAATCAATAAGATGGGAGGGGGGATTGTTGAGTGTCTGTTTGTTTTAACTTAACATTTTTCTGTAACTAATTTATCCCATCCATCCGCATTTTTGTGCCTTTCAAGAAAAAAGCTGGAGAAATCATTGTGGAAAATGAAGAAATTTGCTTCATTTCCTGTATTGTAATCCACTCAGAAAGATATTTTTTAATTTGTTGTCTATTACTGAGTTAAGGTACTATGCTCCTATATGTGTTTTGATTAATACCTGTTATCATTATGTATCTTATGATGATCATGTGTCAAGGTTATCCATTAACATTTTAGACTTGTCAAATATAAAGAATTTACAGCTAGCAATTTCTTCTTTTTCAACAATGTCTTCCAATGCTTTTTCTTTGGAGACATGAAATTGCAGGATTGTGTGGGAATGGATTAAGGTTGTATTTCTGTAAACCTCCAAGGGGGCAACATCTTTTCACAAATAGGATATGTTTTATGCTCCTACTTCAAAAGATAGGGGTCATGTTAACTATTGTCCATTCATCTGTTCGCTTGTTTGATCTCTTACCCTTTCCCACACAATGACTTTTTTGAACACCCCTCAATATGAAAGCACTGGAAAAAATTGTGGACAATGAAGAAATAGCTTGTCACAAGCAATTTCTTCATTATCTACATTAGTTTTCTACTCCAAATTACAAAGTTTTCATGAACTTGAAATTGTCATCTGCAACTTCTTTGAATTTTGGCTACTCTAAAATTTTGTTGTTCAGGAATGGGTTAAGCCAATACCTGCAATAGAGGTTTAGACTGGCCCAAATTAAAAGAATCTTGTTCTTTTGTTTAACCAATTACAAGACAATGAAGTACTCTATCATTTACTGATTGGTTGGAGACAACAGTTTCTGAGGTATGTCTCAATTACTTTCTCAAATGTCGGATACAATTTTTGCCAACCCAGGGTTCGAATCTACAACCCCAGAAGGCATTAACCACCGAGCTATTAGCCAAACTCTGCTTTCAGCTGTTTAGAAACTTAATATTGAAGTATTAACCCATTACGAAACTTCAAAATTTTAGACTGGTCCAAATTGAAAATAGTTGCAGACCACAATTTAAAACTTTTTAAAACTTTGGGGCTGAAAACATTAACATTGTGGATAATGAAGAAATTGCTTGTAACAAGCAATTTCTTCATTTTCCACATTTTTTTCCAAAGCTTTTTTCTTGGGGGGTGTCTTAAAGCTTCATTGAGTGGGAATGGGTTAATGTGACCCTCATGTTGTGTGCTCCATTTATCTTTATCTAGATACTCACTTATTCATTTGTTTTTTTGTATGTTTTTCCAGTTCTTCAGTAATAAAAGATGACCTTTTGGAGAACAGATCCTCCGGAAAACAGATCAATGGAAGCTCATGTGAACAAATTGAAAGCCATACCAAGTTCTTCACACTTTTTCCGAACATAATCAACAGTATGAAGACAAATTTTATGTTTCACTGTGTTCCTTTGTAGATTTTCAAAGTTGCCATTTAAAATTCTTTGATGATTTATTTTTCAAATACCAAGGAATGGTTAGATAGTATATAGAATTACAAATGTCTACCATTTTAGGACACCTGAGCATGAAGTGCTCTGGGTGAGCTATTTTGGTGTCCTGGGTGAGTGGAATGAAAAATGAGTTCCTTGAAGGATAAGAAGAAATTGTTATAAGCAATATTGTATATTGTTTTACTGGTGTCCGTCTGTCCGAAACTTAATCAACAAACTTAAATCAACAACCCTTTCCCTGCAATTACAAAACTACCTACCGGTATGCTACAATGCTCATAATATATCTGTTGAGTAGATTGTTTGCATCCATGCACATCTTTTAAGGGCCATGAGATCAAGCCGAATGTTTAACCATTTACCCTAAAACAAAAAAGAATAAATAATTGCACTGAACATTTTCCTTTCAGATGAAAAGTACTCAAGCTTCAATGCTTAATTTCTTACCCCCAACAACAAAGTAGAAAGGGCTATATTGGCCATTAACACGCTTTTTCATGCTCTAACTCTAGAACAAATTGAGATACATCCATGAAGCTTCATATATTTGTTGCAATTGATCAAAGGAAATGGTCAATTGTTTATGGGTCATGTATGTCTAAGGTCAAGGTCAAAATTCAACTTTGAGTGAAAACCATTTCAATGTTCTAGTTCGTAAACAATCTTACCTAGGATTTTGAAACTTTATTCTAATGCTATCCCAAGGTCAGCTGTGCTACTCGAGTGACAAAATGCTAGTGGGGGGGGATGTATGCTTTGAGACAATTGTAATTGTTTTTAGCTCACCTGAGCACGTAGTGCTCAAGTGAGCTATTATGATCCCCTTTTGTCTGGCGTACTTCTGTTGTCCGTCGTGCGTCGTCCGTCAACAATTTCTTTACACGACATCTCCTCCCAAACCACTGAGCCAATTTGAACCAAATTTGGCAGAAATGTTCCTTAGGTGGTCCCCCTTAAAATTAGGTAAAAGAATTGAAATCTGTTTAAAATTCTGGTTGCCATGGCAACAAAGATGAAATTTCAAAATTATCTTTAAGAATCTTCTCCTCCTGACCCAGAAGGCGTAGAGCCTTGATATTTTGCATGAAGCATCAGTATATTGATCTCTTACAAAATAGCTAAAATCATGATCCTCGGGTCTCCATGGGCGGAGCGGGGGGGGGGGTGGTAAGGCATGAAACATCAGTTCACAGACTTATTTCTGAAGTTATAACCCATGGAAAAAGTTTTTTCCTTCTTTCAAATCAGCACTTAAGCCTTGAAATTTGTAATTTAGACTTTTGGATCCCCAGATTCATAGTCTTTATATGTAATTGTGGCCAAATTGTTTCATAATCCTAACCTTAACATGGTTGAAAGAAAAAGAGCCTTTATCTCAGGCGAGCACCCCAGGGCCAACGGCCCTCTTGTTGTATTCATGAGCCCAATTATACATTTAGTTTTTTGGTCTGGATCAGAAAATTATGATCAGCCTACTATATAGCATCTATAAGTGAGCCTCTATTAACCCTGGTCATGCTGAACCGGGAATATTCCTGTTTTGGCAGGAGGTATAGACAAAGATCAGCCTGAACATAAGTGCAATCTGATCTTAGTCTTCACCTCCTGCTTTTCCCCTTTCAGTAAGATATGTTTAAATAATCAATATTCAAAAGAAATATTGACCCTCGTTAAGACCTTCCTGTGCTGTCAGTCCTTTGATAGGACTTTAATTCAGCATGACAAAGGTTAAGTTTGTTCATGTGATTTCAATGGCTCTGTCTAGGTACCTAATGTCTCTTCTGTTAACCAAAAGAGTGAAAAGACCTCATTGTAACAAGCAATTTCTTCATCATCCACAATATTTCTTACCGAAAAGACAATGATGCTTAAAAATTAAACTATGATTGATGGAAGTGGGTTTAACATATTAAGAGACAACAAAGTTTTAAACTGGTCTAAATTTAAAGAAGTTGCAGACAACATTTTGAATTGAGCTAGAATTGGAAAATAATTGCCGAATAAGATATATAACAATTTCTTGTTTTCCCACAAAGTTTTCCATTATCGTATGTGTTGGAGGTGTCTAAAATCAGGATTTGTGTGCTGTTGGATTGAAGCTACTTTTTAGCTCACCTAGGCCCAAAGTGTGCTGAGGGAGCTATTGTGATCAGTTGTCGTCCATCCGTTCATAATTACAAAAAAATCTTCTCCTCTTAAACTAACCATGGAATTTCAACAAAACTTCACAGAAATGATCCTTAGGTCATGCTTTTTCAAAATACTTCAAAAAATTGAAATCAATGAAGAACTCTGGTTGCCATGGCAACAGAGTGAAAAAAATTTAAAAAAACTTCTCCTCCTGAGTGGTAAGGCCTAGAGCTTAGATATTTGGTACAAATCATCATCTATTGACCCTCGACCAAAATACTTCAAAGAATTACCGTATTCTGAAAATTAGCCCTCTTCTGGGCAATCCCTGATTTTATATTGAAATAATGACGGGAGGCTTTAAAAACCTTCCTTTTCCCGAACCATAAGGCCTAGAGCTTTGATATTTGGTGCAAATCATTATCTATTGACCCTCTACCAAAATACTTCAAAGAATTACTGTATTCTGACTATTAGCCCTTTTCTTTGTGATCCATGATTTTACATAGAAATAAAGAAGGAAATCTTTTAAAATCTTCTCCTCCCAAACCATAAGGCTAGAGCTTTGATATTTAGTACAAATCATCATCTATTGACCCTCTACCAAAATACTTCAAAGAATTACCGTATTCTGAAAATTAGCCTTTTTTTTATCCCTGATTTTACATAGAATAAAAGAAGGAAATCTATAAAAAATCTTCTTCTCCCAAATCATTAGGCCAGAGCTTTGATATTTGGTACAAATCATCATCATTAGACCGTCTACCAAAATACTTCAAAGAATAGCAGTATTCTGAAAATAAGCCCTTTTCTTGGGGATCCCTGATTTTACAAAGAATAAAAGAAGGAAAACTTTAACAGTCTTCTCCTCCCAAACAATAAGGCCTAGAGCTTTGATATTTGATACATATCATCATATATTGACCGTCTACCAAAATGCTTCAAAGAATTATCATACTCTGAAAATTAGCCCTTTTCTGTGCGATCCCTGATTTTACAAAGGAATAAAGAAGGAAATCTTTTAAAATCTTCCTTCCCCCGAACCATAAGGCCTAGAGCTTTGATATTTAGTACAAATCATCATCTATTGACCCTCTACCAAAATACTTCAAAGAATTACCGTATTCTGAAAATTAGCCTTTTTTTTTTATCCCTGATTTTACATAGAATAAAAGAAGGAAATCTATAAAAAATCTTCTTCTCCCAAATCATTAGGGCAGAGCTTTGATATTTGGTACAAATCATCATCATTAGACAGTCTACCAAAATACTTAAAAAAAAAATAGCCCTTTTCTGTGCATTCCCTAATTTTAGTTAGGAATAAATAATGTTACTTCGAAAACCCTCTTCTCCAAAACCATTAGGCCTAGAGCTTTTATACTTGGTATGTTTTGATGTCTATACTTCAAAGCATTACCATATTCAGGTGCTATATGGTGGTATTATCAATATACCTAGGATTAAAAGAGAAACCCTTAAACATCTTCTCCAAAATTATTAGACAGAGGGCTTTGCTATTTTGTTTATATCATAAAGCCATGAACCATCATACTCAGGGGAGCGATTTAGGACCATCATGGTCCTCTTGTATCAGTATTGCTGCACATCATCACCATCATGATCACCCAAAAAAACAACTCATGTACAGCGGGGGCATTGTGTTTCACAAACACATCTTGTTGTATTTGGTAAAGAGTTATAACTACCTTTGATTCTTGGTATAATCTGGCATCTATTGTGAATTATACCTTTGTATATCAGCTTGCTTTTTTGCAAGGTCTTCTCTAAGAGAGGATTGCATGCTGAATGTTTTTCTTTAGTTCTCGATTGATTGTTAATTATTTCAAAGACAATATGTTTACCATGATACAGATAGGTAGTTAAGTAAAGATAAGGCAAGTGCATTCAGAAATTGTCTTGTTTGATGAATCTTCAGCCCAAATGGACAAAGTCTACTGCGGGTTGCGGCCTATTCCGTTCATCCCTTGTCCGTGAGTTCGTCCGTTCGTTAACTTTGCAGTTAAAAAACTTTGTGGAATTCGTCCAAATTCACAGGAATAATCATAGGATCATGCTCTTTCAAAGAAATTCTGGTTTTGAGTGTTTGGGTACTCAATAAATTAAAGATGGCACCTAAACCTGTTCAGTACGCCAAAATTTTGGACTGGTTCAAATTAAAAAGCAAGCTGTTGAAATTTGAGAAATATTTGCCTTTAAGGGTGGAAAAAATTGTAACTTCTTCATTATCCACAATGCTTTCTAAAGCTTTTCCCTTAAAAATGTGTGGAAATGGGTTAACATAAACCTAGAGAGAAGTCAAGGAATATGTCAAGCGCACCAAATACTTGACCTAGAGCTGTAAACTTGACCCTGGAACTATGTAAAAATTTATATCCAATCGCACATCAACTCATAATCAAGAACAGTTGTGCCAAGTTATTTGGAAATACATCTATAAATGCAGGAAATACGTTCTGGACCAATTCAGACAGACTCCCGCACTATGGCACATACATCAACTTGTGATTGTGATGGTCATGTTTTGCTCACCACATGAGGGCTTAACAAAAATCTTTACTCTGAAACTACCTATAGGAAATCAATTAATTTTTATGCCCCTGCATGGATAGATCAGGGGCATATTGTTTTACAGGTGTCTGTCTGTTTGCAAAACTTAACCTGCCAACTAAACATTTTCCTCTAACTTCAACCCTGATTAAGTTACAATGCTGATATTTGGTATGTAGATAGGTCTCAACAAGGCGCAACTGGGGAAGGTCATTTCATCAAGGTCAAGGTCAACCTTTTTCCATAACACAGAAAAAAAAACAATAACAAGAGCTGGTCAGTCACATGACAAATGCCCCCAAAGGACAGGGTCAAGCATGTGGCACTTTGATTTGTTTTGTAAACACAACCACATGCATTTGTGATCTATACTTCTGGGGTTTTTATAAATGAAATTTTATTACACATAATAATTTCTATAAATACAGAATGAAATCGAGAAATGAATTATGGACGTATTTTTCTCAGGTCAAAAGTAGTTCAAGGTCACTGGGTCAAGGTCAGGTAAAGTGGTCCACCCAATTAAGCATCTGTCCAAATATGGAAGCAATCCATTGAAGAATAACAGAGTAAATACAATTTAACCATTCCGGATGCAATTTAACCATTCTTGAAGCCCCTTTGACCCCAGATTGTGACCTTGACCTTTGAGATAGAAACCTAGGTCTTTTTCACGACACATCGTCTGAAGGTGGTGAATATTTGTATGAAAGAAATTTTAACCCGAGTGCAAGATTATAGAAGTTACAAAAGACACGGCAAAAAGTGCCGATTTTTTACATTTGACCTCCCAGATTGTGACCTTGACCTTTGAGATTGGAACCCGGGTCTTTTTTGCAACACGTTGTCTGAAGGTGGTGACCATTTGTATGAAAGAAATTTGTACCTGCTTGCAAGATTACAGAAGTTACAGATTGGACACGGCAAAAAGTGCCGATACACCTTTGACCTCCCAGATTGTGACCTTGACCTTTGAGATAGGAACCTGGGTCTTTTTGCGACACATTGTTGCATGATTATAGAAATTACAAAGCGGACATGGCAAAAAGTGCCATTTTTTTACCTTTGACCCCAGATTGTGACCTTGAACTTTGAGAAAGAAACCTGGGTCTTTTTTGCGACACCTTGTCTTATAGTTGTGAACATTTGTGCAAAATTATATTGATATCCACTATTGTATGTAGAAGTTACAGAGCGGACATGAAAGCGGGACGGACGGACGGACAGTTAGATTACTATATGCCTTCCTTCTATGGCATAAAAATCACCTGTTTCTAAAGAATTCTTGTTTCGGGTGCATAGTGTTTCACAAACACATCTTGTTTGGTCAGAAATTTCCGCTGAATAGACCTCTTTCAGATTCCTTTGAAGTTATTGATAGGGCCAAAAACACTGGTAAAGACGTAGGAGCTTATCAGCATATTAGTGGTAATAAGGTAATAGTCAATGATATTGTCAGAATGTTGCCATATTCAATCGGGTTTTTCCTCATGACCATACAAACATCTTCAGCAAGTTTGAGAAAGGTTGAGCCAAAAAATACAATCCTCTGATTTTAATATAAATGAATGCAAGGTAAATTAAAGAAAGATCAAAAGTAGACACATACACATTGTATATAACTTACGACTATGTAAGATAATCCATACAGTCATTTGAAAATTATCATAATTTAGCTCTCCCTTTGTTCTTTCCAACCAATCTAGCTTCCTGAATGACCCAAGTGATAACTTGGCCTCCAGTGCAAGGGGTCCCTTGTTCCATCTCGTGCAACTCCAGTCTTTCTGTTAGGACTTTTATACCGAGGCCAGTCTTCATAAGAACCGCAGTTGTGCGGTATGCAAAACCCTACACATTTTAATGAACATTTGAATTAGAGGCACTTGAGCACCTGATTTGCTCCATCAGCCTGAATTTACTTATAATTCCTGAGCAATTTGGTTGATAACCATCCTGCACATTGTAGGCTTTTACTGTTTACCATATATGGAAATAAGCCTAATCTATTGAAGCAATGTTTACAACCAATCAATTCATTTTTATAACAATATAATAAGGGGTCAACTAGGGATCATTCCAGTTAAATTTGGTTGAAACCCATCAATTGTTTCTGAGAATAAGATATTTAAAAGTTTCACCATATATGGAAATTAGCCCCGCCCACATAAGTGCAGCCTGATCTTGGTTTACACATCATGCTTGTACTTTTCCAGCCAAAGTTTTCTATGAAATTGATTTCTAAAATTTTTTTTTAACAGCAATTCAGTAGGGTAATTTATACAGCATGACAAGGGTGAAAGAGTGTTATTTTGTAAAAGTAAAATGGTTTGTTGGCAATCTAAATGTTGTAACTACAGCTTCAATAAGCTGTTGTTACAACTTTTAAGTTGCCAAACAAACCAAAATGTTTCACATAAATTCTGCCCTATGTCTGAGTTCAAAGGTCACTTTCTGTCTAAATAAATAATTTGATTGGTCTATTGATGATCTGATTGACAGTCACAATCAGTCAATTCATACAAGCAAACCACATGACAACCAACTCTATGTTACTTGACAGTAAACAACTCAACGCTTAATCAACTAGGTTACCAATCAATCATTGTACATTGTTACATATTACTGGCCATAAATTTTGCAAAATAATGCTGTTTAATGTGTAATTCTTTTTCGTAAAAAATTTCCGTTCGGTCTTAAATGAGATATGTTGCGCATGTGCGGAAGATTAAAAACGTCAATGTGCTTTTCATCATAAAATCAATCATTGATTGATAATTTGTCATTTATTTTGTTGGAAAAAGTTGGTTTCATGATTAACAATGAAGAGTCTGTTTTTATTCCAGTCACAAAATTATTATATTTGGAAAATCTTATTGATTCAGTTCAAATGATTGTACAACTCCCTGTTAATAGGCAGGAGGCTATCATTAAAGCCTGTAAATCATTATGGTCGAAAGACAAAGCAAAAATCAGAGAAACAGGGAAGGTCATTGGCTTACTGGTGGCCAGTTTTTCAGCTGTGGAAACTGCAAAATTGCATTACCGGAATCTTGAAATGGCAAAAAATCAGGCTCTTGTTGCGGCAAAAGGGGATTATATCAGTTACATGCAAATTACTGCTGACATGAAATTTGAAATGAACTGGTGGATTGGTAATGTTACTGTGCAAACTCGCAAAATTCTGAGACCTCCGCCTGATGTTGAGATTCATACTGATGCATCACTAATAGGTTGGGGTGCGTCAATGAATAATATTTCAATAGGAGGTAGATGGAAAGTTCAGATTCTGAGAAACATATCAATGTATTAGAATTACTAGCTATATCCTATGCTTTGAAAGCTTTTTACCAAGATATTAAAAGTAAACATGTCAAAGTTTTTTCGGATAATACAATTGCAGGATCATACATGAATAATATGGGTGGAATTTAATCTCCAGTATGTAATGAAGTAGCAAAGTCCACATGGAATTGGGCCATTGAACATGATATTTGGATAACTACTGCTATATCGCAGGAAATGCAAATAGTCAGGCTGATAAAGCTTCAAGATGGTTCAAAGATCATTTAGAATAGAAATTGGATGAGGAAATATTTCAAAATATTTGTATATGGTGGAACAAACCTGACATAGATTTGCATCTCGATTAAATGCGCAGGTACCAAATTTCTGTTCATGGCAGCCAGACCTAGAGAGTACACATGTAGATGCTTTTACTTTGAATTGGGCCAAATTAGGATTCATATATTTGTTTCCACCTTTCAGTTTTGTTGGACGATTCTTTCAAAAAATCTGCCAGGATCAAGCAAAGGGCATAGTAGTGGCTCCTTTTTGGCCAACACAGCCATTGTTCTCACGTCTTATGGAACTTTTGATAGACAATTCAGTCATCATTCGCAAAAAGAAAAATTTACTCAGAATTCCAGGGAAGGATATAGATCATCCATTGAAAAACAAAATGAAATTAATAGTATGCAAAGTGTCAGGAACAGCTTCCAAGAACGAGGACCTTCAGAAAAATCTACAGATATCCTTATGTCATCATGGAAAAGTGGAACAAACAAGAGGGCCGTTGGCCCTGGGGCGCTCACCTGAGATAAAGGCTCTTTTTCTTTCAACAGTCTAATTTCATGTTAAGGTTAGGATTATGAAACAAGTGGGCCACACTTACATATAAAGACTATGAACCTGGGGATCAAAAATTCTAAATTACAAAATACAAGGCTTTAGTGCTGATTTGAAAGAAAGAAAAAAACTTTTTCCTCCTCCTGGATCCATGGGTTATAATTTCAGAAATAAGAAAGAAGTCTGTGAACTGATGCTTCATGCCTATACCCCCCCCACCTCCCTGGCTCCGCCCCTGGAGACCCGAGGATCATGATTTTAGCTAACTTGTAAGAGATCAATATACTGATATTTCATGCAAAATATTAAGGCTCTACACCTTCTAGGTCAGGAGGAGATGATTTTTAAAGATTATATTAAAATTTCATTTTTGTTGCCATGGCAACCAGAATTTTTAACGGATTTCAATTCTTTTAGCTATTTTTGAAGGGGACAACCTAATGAACATTTCTGCCAAATTTGGTTCAAATCGGCCCTTTGGTTTGGGAGGAGATGTCATTTAAAAAATCGTTCTTTATTTCTTTATAAACCCCACCCCCTGAGGCTCCACCCCTGGGGACCCGAGGATCATGATTTTAGCTATTTTGAAAGAGATCTATATACTGATGCTTCATGCAAAATTTCAAGGCTCTACGCCATCTGGGTCAGGAGGAGAAGATTTTTAAAGATTATTATAAAATTTCACTTTTGTTGCCATGGCAACCAGAGTTTTTAACGGATTTCAATTCTTTTAGCTATTTTTGACTGGGACAACCTAATGAACATTTCTGCCAAATTTGGTTGAAATTGGCCCAGTGGTTTGGGAGGAGATGTCGTTTAAAGAAATCGTTGACGGACGACGCACGATGGACGACGGACGGACACCGGATGAAAGGGGATCACAATAGCTCACTATGTGCTCAGATGAGCAAAAAGCAGTAAGAAGTCTTCATTAAACGATGGTTTTGGTATTATACTGAAAGGAAAAATTAATACCATGTCACCAAATTTGGCCGAAGTAATAGAGTTTTTAACAGAGCAATTTCAAAAAGTTTTAGGTTATGAGAGTGTCAACACGGCACGAAGTGCTCTATCTTCTCTTTGAACTCATTTTGTAGGGTTTGGTATTGGCAGTCACCCATTGATTATTTGGTATATGAGAGGAGTGTTCCAGTTAAGACCTTCAAAACCCCGTTACACGTCTACCTGGGATGTAAACAGTGTGTTGAATTATCTAAGAAAACTTTCACCAGTAAAACTGCTGTCATTAAAAGATTTAACTCTCAAAGTGACTATGTTAATGGCATTGATTCAAGGGGCACACATTCAAACATTGAATTTAATTGGTATAGAGGGTTACCAAAAGTTACAATCAGAGTTCATTTTTCCATTGGTGGGTACTTAAAGCAAAGTTAACCCAGTGCAGGATATTTGTAGGATATATATCAAAGAATATTTGTCACGTACAAGACCAGTACGTAAAAATTGTGTTGATAACAGACTTTTAGTCAGCTATGTCAAACCATATAAAAATGTTACTAGAGACACTTTTTCATGGCGGATTAAAACGGTGATGATCAGGGCAAATATTGATACATGTATTAAAAAGTACTCATCACATAATGCCAGAGCTACAGCAGCGTCAAAAGCCAAATGCAGTGAGGTCCCAATATCGGATATTTTAAGAAAGGCTGGATGGTCAAGGGAAGCAACATTTGCAAAGTTCTATGATAAACAAATAGAGATTTGCAGTGATACATTTCAAGATGGAGTACTCAAATAGAGGTATTTTTACACATTGCTTTAAAATCTCATTTAAGACCGAACGGAATTTTTTTACGAAAAAGAATATAAAAAATTAAAGGAGACTTACCTTGGTTAAAGTTGATTTTTGATTTTAATTCTTTGAGTAAAGAATTAAGTGAGGGCTTAAATGCTGCCCTCCCTCCCAGCTATATACATGATATTATCTCTAAAAGATGAATAATGTGGAAAAATACAGTCAAACCCTGATCCGCGCATGCGCAACACATCTCATTTAAGCCCTCACTTAATTCTTTACTCAAAGAATTAAAATCAAACATCGACTTTAACCAAGACAAGTGTCATTTAATTTTTTTAATTTTAGCTCAGTGGGCATGGCCAGTTGATTGCAGAGATATCAAGGTCAAATTTCTTTTTGGTAAAGACAATAGAGTTATAGCAATACCATCAATTCAGTCTAAAAATAAAAAGACATTAATCACAACAGGATTCACAAAAATATACATTTGTACACTTAATTAAAGCTGGAATGTAATGAAAAATTATAATTTATGTCATTTTATACTTGAGCAATTTGTTTAAATTTTGTGATATGTATCATTTCCTTTAATACTTTCCTGTAGATTACCAAGATTTCTCAATACATTATCAAGCCATAATTTCCCCAGACAAGAGTGCCATATTCGCATGTACTCCGTCAACTAGCCAAGGTAAGAAATTACGCATTAAGCCACCTTTTTTGGTAGATTTACCATTGTTTGGATTCATTGTGCGCTACTGAATCAGGTTGCAATATAAATCATGAGCAAAATGACACTTGCAGAATTTTATACAAAACGGTCCTAGTACATGTTGTATTTTGAAAAACAGTGATGTGAAAAGCTCATTGTTTTGGTAGATAAAGCTCTGCTTTCAATCATTGTGCACTGATGAATCTAACCCTTTCCTGGTTAATCCCTGTTTTTTACGTCAATGTTATTTCATGATTGAGAAAACATTGTGGAAAAAAAAGAAATTGCTTGTAACAAGCAATTTCTTCTTTTCCCATATTTTCTACCCTACTGAATGTTTTTTTTATAAATGAAAATCAACATTAAATTTTCATCTGCAAAAACTTTGAATTTGGTATAAAATTTTGAAAAACAGGAAAGGGTTAATCTAAGTAGGACCTAAGACACAGATGACATCATTAGGTTGCCATGAAATTCATGTGCAAAATGACACTTTTGGGGGGAAATGTTCTCAAAAAGGTAATATTTTGTAACTTTTTGCTTAACAGAAATAGAAAAAAAATTGTTCCTCATGCAAGACAAATTTATCTATCAATTTGTGAAAAACAAAGGCTATATTTTTTCCTGAAAATATGGCTTTTGTTGTGAACTCTATGAAAGATAGAATAATCTTGTACTGCAACAGTTATCCTCTATTCAACAGCATTTATCGTTTCAGTAAAAAATTAAAAAGTATCAAATAATCATGCATATAGTAACCCCCACTTTTGAAGATATAGTTTAACACACTAACACACAATCCCTCTTTTTTAACCCCACTGGATAATTATAGTAAAGAATACATTGTAGAAAAGGAGACACTGCTTGCAACAAGCTATTTCTCTGTTTCTTACAATGTTATCTTCCCTATAATACATTTATTTTCAGTTTACACTCGCTTCATATCATCATATGCAGCCTTTGTCAATGTGGACCAGTCTAAGATTTTACCATCTGGCAATAGGTTATACATCACTTATCCCACTACCACACAAGAGAATTTTAGCATGTTCCAAATTGAAAGGGGGGGGGCATGAAAAAGCGTTTTTTCGTGGGAATGAATTAAAACTAAAGTTTATCACTTAATACAAATTGAATCTTTTTTATAAAAGTAATTCATAAAGTTTGACTTTTGTCTGCCTGAACATAGTCTATTTCTATGTGTAGGCAATGATTATTTCTCCCATATCAGGCAAATATTATGACAATATTTTTGATATGAGCACACATCCTAGTCCGATTCCAAGTCCCATCCACTTGGAGATTGTCACAGTACTGGCCGTATTACATAACTCCTCGCTACAAATACAAATGTCCGCAGATATACCATTATGGTTTCCTTTGTAACAACTCTCGTTCTCTGTAAACGGAACACAACCTCTTGTTATTTCCACTACCTCTCTACCTCCACTTTCTACAAAAAAAAGTCAGAAATCAATCCTTGTCATGCAGAATAAAATACTATACAGAACTACATTAAAAATCAAAGGGCTGACAGTACTGGTTACTATTATTGTTGGTTCACAATTCCTTTGAAAATTTATCTTATGAACAACTTTGGCTTTAAAGGGACAATTAGGAGTTGTAGACAAATATCAGACTGCATGTATGTGCAGGCTGATCTTTGACCATACCTCCTGTCAAACAGGAATATTCCTGGTTCTGCATGACAAGTGTTAAAGACATGTTCTGGAAATATATGTTTGGGAAATAGAAACGTTAAGTTAAAACATAACTCATTGAATATTACTTTAACTTATTCCCACAGTGGCGCTCTTTTACACCCCTCAAGACAATCAATTTGGAAAATGTTGTGTAAAATGAAGAAATTGCTTGAAACAAGCAATTTCTTCATTTTCCACAATGTTTTCTACGAAAAAAAGTGAACAAATAATAAAACTCAAAAACTTAAAATTGTTGTTTGCAACTCCTTTCAATTTGCTCCAGTCTAAAATTTTGTCTACTTGTAATGAGCTAACTCATTACCACACGGCAGATTTTTAGAATTGCCCAAATTGAAAGAAGTTGCAGAAGACAATTTCAAGTTGACGAAATTTTAAAAATCTTTTAGGTCCGAAAACATGTTCCTCATTAGTAGAAAGAGATATAACACTTGCATGTAAGGTTTAACCAAACCATTACGCAGACGACTATAATGCAGACGCCTGGGTGACTGAAAAGCCCCACCTATTCTTCAAGTAGTCAAGCTAAAAATGGTACATATATTCTGTGAAAGTTTGAAGGGAATCTGATGGAAATTGTGGACCCTAGCGTGTCAACGAAATTTTTTAATCAAACTTTCATAAGGCCCCTTTTCCCCTGTTTCTTGACAGATCATGCTGAATTTTGAAAGGAACGATCCTTATTATAGTACAATCGTTCTGAGAAAGTTTTGAGAATTTGATGTAAGTTGTGGACTCTTAGAGATTTAACAAGGAATTTCAATTGATTTTTCAATTAAATTTTCATAAGGCCCCTTTTCCTGTGTATCTTGATGGAACATACCCAATTCCAAAAGGAATGATCCTTATGGTGGTACTATCATTCTGTGTAAGTTTGAAGAGAATCTGATGAAAACGGTGCACTCCAGAGGATTAACAAGGAATTTTGGTTCACCTGAGCTCGAAGTGCTCATGGTGAGCTTTTGTGATTGTTGAATGTCTGTCGTGCTTTGTGTGTCATGCGTCGTCAACAGTTATAGTGTTTACACTCTAGAGGCCACAGTTTTCACCCAACCTTCATAAAACGTGGTCAGAAAAATTGTTATGCCATAAGGATGAACCCTATTGATTATGGAAAGGAAAACACAGGAAAAGGGGCATTAATGACAATTTCTTTGATTACACTCTAAAGGCCATAATTTTTGCTCAATCCTTATCAAACTTGGTCAGAATAAGTGTTAGGTCATCATGATGAACCCTTTTGATTATGACAGGGTTTTATTGGAAAATACAGGAAAGGGGGCCTTAATGACAATTCACTTTGTTTACTCTCTAGAGGCCACAATTTTATCTCAATCTTCATGAATCTTTGCCAGAATAATTGTTAGGTCATAAGGATGAACCCTATTGATAATGGAAGGGTTTTATTGGAAAACACAGGAAAGGGGGCCTTAATGAAAATTTCATTGTTTACATTCTAGAGACCACAATTTTGGCTCAATCTTCTTGAAACTTGGCCAGAATAATTTGTAGGTCATAAGGATGAACCCTATTGATTATAGGAAGGTTCTTTTGGAAAACACAATAAAAGGGGCCTTTATGATAATTTTTTTTTTTGTTTAGATTATTTGGATCTAAGCGCATTTTTGAACAGCAAATGATTATGGTGAGCGATTTAGGACCATTATGGTCCTCTAGTTTAATTAAGTTTTTTAATTAAATTTTCATAAGGCCCCTTTTCCTGTGTTTCTTTAGGGATCACATCCACTTTCAAAAGGATTGATCCTATGATGATACAATCATTCAGAGAGAGTTTGAAAAGAATCTGATTGAAATGTGGACTCAATCATGTAAACAAGGATTTATCAACTAAATTTTAATTAGGACCCTTTTCCGATGTTTCTCGATGGTTCTCACCCAATTTCAAAAAGAACGATCCTTATGATGGTTCAACCATTCTTACAAAGTTTGAAGAGAATCTGATGAAAACTGTAGACTAAGTCGCGTAAACGAAGGAAAGTAAAGGGACACAGGATGGGGAAAAGCCATTGCTGTAGCTCTTCTAGCCTTAACATTAAATTTAAATATTGAAAGTAAAAGAGCCTTTATCTTGAGTGAAGGAACGAGGGCCCGACCCTGCCTGCCATGATTTCTAAAGATTTCAAAGTTAACAACTGCCACTCCCATATTTGGGCATTAATCAAAATTTCGCAAACAACTTTTAAAAGGGTCACCCAAGGAACATTCATACCAAATTTGGTTGAAATTGGCCAAATAGTTACTGAGGAGAAGATTTTTAAAGATTTCAAAGTCAAAAACTGCCACGCCCATATTTGGGCATGAAACAAAGTTCTGAGAACAACTTTTGAAAAGGGTCAACCAAGGAAATTCATGCCAAGTTTGGTTGAAATTGGCCCAATGGTTACTGAGGAGAAGATGTTTAAAGATTTAAAAGTCAAATAAGTGCCTGACAATGCCACGCCCATATTTGGGTATAAATCAAAATTCCAGGAACAACTTTTGAAAAGAGTCATCCAAGGAACATTCATGCCAAGTTTGGTTGAAACTGGCCAAATGGTTACTGAGGAGAAGATTTTTAAAGATATCAAACTTAAAAACTGCCACTCCCATATTTGGGCATAAATCAAAATTTCAGCAAACAACTTTTAAAAGGGTCACCCAAGGAACATTCATACCAAATTTGGTTGTAATTGGCCCAATAGTTACTGAGGAGAAGATGTTTAAAGATTTCAAAGTCAAAAACTGCCACGCCCATATTTGGGCATGAAATAAAATTCTGCGAACAACTTTTGAAAAGGGTCAACCAAGGAACATTCATGCCAAGTTTGGTTGAAATTGGCCCAATGGTTACTGAGGAGAAGATGTTTAAAGATTTCAAAGTCAAAAACTTCCAAGCCCTGCCACGCCCATATTTAAGTATAAATTAAAATTCCACGAACAACTTTTGAAAAGAGTCATCCAAGGAACATTCATGCAAAGTTTAGTTGAAATTGGCCCAATGGTTACTGAGGAGAAGATGTTTAAAGATTTCAAAGACAAAAACTGCCACGCCCTGCCACACTTATATTTATGGGTCAATCAAATTTCAGCGAACAACATTTGAAAAGGGTCACCCAAGCAACAGTCATGCCAAGTTTGGTTGAAATTGGCCTAATGGTTACTGAGGAGAAGATGTTTAAAGATTTCAAAGTCAAAAACTGCCACACCCAAATTTGGGGGTCAATCAAAAATCTGCGAACAACTTTTGAGAAGGGTCACCCAAGGAACATTCCTACCAAGTTTGGTTGAATTCCGCCCAGTGGTTACTGAGGAGAAGATGTTTAAAGAATTGTTTACTCCTTCTGACGCATGACGCACGACGGACAAAAGGTGATACCAAAAGCTCACCTTGAGCACGTTTTCCTCAGGTGAGCTAAAAACTATGTGGACTTCCCTCTCCCTTGTCTCTAACCCCTTTTACTTGTATATAATGTTAACAGTACTAAGGATGGCACCCTATCCATGAGAAAGGGTTGCAAGTTCAAGTCACATTAGCAAGCCATTCAGAATCCTAGCCTCTTTTTTTTATCTTGGGATAAATGCCACTTTTAACAGTATTTCAGTTGAATGTGGTCGGCTGGAGCAACCACCCATAGATTCCTGGTATTTCTCACGTTAGTACTACCACTACCACCTTTTTGGCTCATCCCACTTGGGTTTATGATTATCCATCCATTCAAATGGCAGAAAGGGTATTTGCTGCAGCCTGGGATCAAACCAGGAACCCCATGATTAGGAGTCAGACTACCACCTGTGCTATAGCCGGCTTGTATTGGAGAAATCATATTTATATATATTGCTGTATACATGCCGCCTTTCTATGGCTAGCAGTTTAGCTGACTTACCTCTATATCCCCTTGTTTTACGACAGGATCCATCACAATACGATGTAGATGTTGAGGTCAACCTAAAATCATCTCCACACCTATCTGCATTGGGACCAGATTGGGTGTTACACACGTAACATCGAATGTTGCTGTCTACCACTGAAAACATTTTATGTATGTTAGCAACATGGTGGTTTTCACTTCCCTACATTTTGACAAGATCAAATTCCAAATGCTTAAAAATAAATCTGAATTGGAAAAAATATTTTTGCATGCAAAAGTGTTTAAACCATTTACCACACTCAATTTTGCCATACTGAAGTAAATATGTAATATGGAAAATTATGGTGGAAACAGGAGATATTGGTTGTCACAGGGAATTTCTCCATATTCTATGATGTTTTCTACCATTACCATAGATACAGTACCAAATATTGTCTGCAATTTCTTTCAGTTTGGAATAATCTGGTGATGGATTAATCAAATTGTTCACATTGTGCATGCAGTGAATGAATACAATCATCTACTACTCATTTTGTGCAACTTTTCGGTCTATTGTGAAGATCATATATACATCATTTTAACCCATTACCACATGCTAATATTTTAGACCAGCCCAAATTAAAAGAAGTTGCAGACCACAATTTAAAGTAAATGAAAACTTTAAAATCTTTGTCTATTTGGGTAGAAAACATCGTGGATAATGAAGAAATTACTTGTTACAAGCAATTTCTTCATTTTCCACAATGTCTTCTTTAACCTATCATATTGAGAGGCGTTTAAAAGCGTCATTGAGTGAGAATGGGTTAAGAAAACAGTTGAAAGATCCCTAAGCAAGCCCTCTTCACAATGCACTCCAACACAGCAGATGTCTCGTATTACAAAATTACACGGATGACAAAACAAAAAAGTAAGTTGTTAATGTAAATACTACATGTCAAATCTACAGCTTAAATAGGCTAAATTCATACAGGTAAAATGGTTTGATTGCCCAACAGGTCATACTTACATCATTGTCAGAGATAATCATGGTATTCATATGATTGTAGTGATTTGCCATTTGACACATTTTTCTACCATTTTCTTTTCCAGACCACAGGACCACTGTTCCTTTGGTTCCAAAGGTCAATGTTAGTGTGATCCTCCAATTTAGTAAATGTCCCCACTTTTCTTATAAGCAAGGAGATATTGTGTCCTTGGTTCAAAACATTTGCAAATCACTGTTATTAGTGAATAGATTGGTAGAGACTGAAACAGGTTATAAACTATGCTCCCCTCATTCTTTAAGCACAAATGTAACGTTCCGAGCTCGTAGACAAAGCCAATCCATTTAGAGAAAAGGATCCTCGACCCTAAATGGGTCGACCTTGTCTATATATCACTCCAAAAAGTCCCTTGACTCTTCTGAAGGGTCCCTAATTGTATATCAGAGCAAATTATGTCCCTATGAACCGTTACATTACTTTCCCCTCCATGAAGACTCGTCCCGAGTCTTGGCCTGGGAGAATCTTGCACATTGTCTAAACCTGCACACTTACGCAACGTCATATGAATATGGCAATAAATCAATAACAACTCATTTTTTTTCATTTATAAAACTTGAATGTTCTCTTTTTTCTCGGGACATATGTTATATGCTATATGTTCACATGGATTTTGTACCCTAAATTATTTCTGTGACCTCTGATACTTTGATACTAATGTCCGATATATGCAACTGCTTGAAGATTTTTTTACATCTTTAATAGAATAGAACAAATAATGACCATTTTGCACAGCAATGTTTTTCAAAATTGACCAAGGATTCAAACTCATCAAATTTTTAGCCCAAATGTCATGACTATCTGCCACTTTTGTTTATATGATATTACCCTGTGGCTGCTGGAAAACCCCAAAGACTCAAGCAATGTTAGAACCAATAAGGTCAGCAATGCATATACTATTTTGTCTTGATTAACTTTGTTATGCAGTGGATATTCAAGATTGCATGTTCCCAAGCCAATCATTGAAAGTAGGAATGATAAATTAATGTGTTAATCATCCTTTAAATGGACTCAAGAATCCTTTTACATTGTTTCACATTTAAATACAATAGTTCAAAGGTTGTCACCATTAATATTGCTAACTCACCAAATTTGGAGCCAGAATTTGATATCGTCCCAATTTACAATCAATAGAGAAACACTTAAAAGCGTGCAGAATTGGCCTAAAGCAAAGAGAAGCCTCTAGTCTCCATTATCCAAGCGCCTTAAGCTATGAATTTGCGCATGGAGCACTTATACAATGATAACTTGATTCCATGAACTACACTAAAGAAACACAATTCAATTAGAATATTTTAGTGTGAAAGAAAAACAGATGTGTAACAAAATTTTTTATAACAAATACTCTATTTGTGTGTGCATATACTGGTGACAGGTCATAGAGATCCAAATGCAGTCTCCTATAATCAAGCACCTTAGCAATATACAATGTACATCCAAGGATCAATGTCACACTTGCTGCATTTGTGAAACAGACATTAAAACGTATATTAAGTTATCTCACATCAACCTAACCAAGTTTCAACAAGCGACTACATGACAAAAGCATTTGCAAGAAGAACAAAAATATGACTCAAAAAATAAATGTATGAAAGGATGAAAAACAGTATGGTCTGGTCAATGCAAGGATTTTACAGAATAATTTGGTTTTCTTTGACATACTTTATAAAGCTGCGATATCATTAAGCCCTCTTTCCGATAATCTGCTGCCTCAATTTGCACATTATTCGTATAACATAACAAGGTTTTCGTTTGATCCGAGACCTTGGGTTTTGACACACAGAAATTCAAAAACAGTAATTTTGACACTCAAAAATTTGTCACTGTGCGTCACATTGACTCTCGAGAATCATCAGCCATGCATCAAGGGTCATCATAAGTGTGCCAAATTATTCAAAAATGGTTAATAAGTTACAACAAGAGGACCATGATGGTCCTATATCGCTCCCCTGAGTATGATAGCTCAAGGCTTTATGAGATAATATACAAAATATCAAAGCCCTACACCTTATCCTTTTGGAGAAGAAGATTTTTTAAAGATTTTCTCCTGTAATCCTAGGTATAATAGTGAAGATCCAACCACATTTTCTATGATATCCTTCATTACTCCTTTCTGGGATTGCACAAAAAAGCACTTATTTTCAGAATACAGTATTTCTATGAAGTATATCAGTACTGTACTACAGGGTCAATAGGCATTATTACACACTAAATATTAAAGCCCTTGGCCTTATGGTTTGAAGGAAGAAAACTTTTCAATATTTCCGTCTTTAATTCTATGTAAAACCAGGGATCGCCCAGAAAGGGCTAATTTTCAGAATACGTGATTCTTTGAAGTATTTTGGTAGAGGTTCAATAGATAATGATGCAAACCAAATATCAAATCTCTAGGCCTTATGGTTAAGGAGAAGAATATTTTTAAAGTTTTCCTTCTTTATTTCTATGTAAAATCAGGGATCGCACTGAAAAGGGCTAATTTTCAGAATACAGTAATTCTTTGAAGTATTTTAGTAGAGTGTCTATAGATGATGATCTGTACCAAATATCAAAGTTCTAAGCCTTATTGTTTGGGAGGAGAAGATTTTAAAATTTTCTTTCTTTATTTCTTTGTAAAATCAGGGATCGCACAGAAAAGGGCCAATTTTCAGAATACGGTAATTCTTTGAAGTATTTTGGTAGAGGGTCAATAGATAATTATGTTTACTAAATATCAAAGCTCTAGGCCTTGTGGTTTGGGAGAAGAAGATTTTTAAAGTTTTCCTTCCTTATTTCTATGTAAAATCAGGGATCGCACAGAAAAGGGCTAATTTTCAGAATACGGTAATTCTTTGAAGTCTTTTGGTAGAGGGTCAATAGATGATGATTTGTACCAAATATCAAAGCTCTATGCCTTTGGAGGAGAAGATTTTTTAAGTATTTTGACTACGTTGCCATGGCAACCAGAGTTCTTCATGAATTTCAATTCTTTGAAGTATTTTGAAAGAGCATGACCTAAGAATCATTTATTTGAAGTTTTGTTGACATTCCATGGTTAGTTTAGGAGGAAAAGATATTTTTGTACTTGTGAACGGACGGAGGGACGACGGACGATGACCGATCACAATAGCTCACCCAGAGCACTTCCTGCTCAGGTGAGCCAAAACTATACACCCCATCATGGATAACACCAAGCTTGATTTGTACTTAACACTCTCGAGTGACAGACATGCATCGGCAATCGTAATTGACATTTCAGGTCACTTGAAACCAGTGAAATTAATGATGAATCCCCTTTTCAGACCTCTAAATCTACTGGAATTCACTTATTTGCTAATAATTAAGTGTCCTTTATCAAAAAAAAGCGTTCTGATTGGTCATGGAAATTTATTCAAAACTCCATGAACAAAATTTTGAGCATGCAGCAATTTTGTATGCTTCCACACAAAATAGTCCCATACAAAAAGGTATCAAAATTTGTAAAGCTTTTGTTTTTTTTCGCTCGATGCTAATAGATTATAAGAAATGAAGAGAATATTTTTTGTTTTCATGGAGGTATGAACGGAAAAACCTAATCACACAATGTATGAATCCGCTTCCTGTATTCATACAGTGTGATAAGGTTTTTCCGTTCATACCTCCATGAAAACGAAAAATATTCTCTTCATCTCTTAAATATTTCATCAAAACTCTCACTAATATAATCAAGGAGTAAAAAATCAAAGAAAATATTGGTGAAGGAATGTTGTGGATAAAATCGACACCTTTTTTCTGAAGAACAAGAATTACATGATCCTCTTAGTAATCTTGAGATTTTCTAAAACTGATTCATACAGTCATTCTTATAATTATTATGCATGAATACTAATTTTTCCCTAAAATTTATCTTGTATTGCAACTATAATACTTTTAGACGGGAGAAATTTTCAAATCTGAGACAGAATTTATTTTTTTTTAATATTTAATTATTTTATTATCTAATATTTCATTTCCTGGGTTACTACCTTGAGGGGGGGGGGGGGGGGTTTTAATCACATTTTGATTCTTTGGATTTCAATTTTGACTCTTGAAAATTTTGGCCCAAGGGTCAATGACTCATGGGTACTAATGAAAACCCTGCATAAGGTAACTATGCTAGCGTAGAAATGAAACCGATCAAATAAGGGAGACTGCTTGAATACGGAAACTCAAGGATACAAATTTATAAAGTTTATTATCGACCCTCGCCCCTAACTGGAGAACCAGTCAAAAATACATGAACATCATAACTGAGGAAAGTTACAAACAATGCATATCAAAAGCTGTCCGTCCCTGAATTACCAAAATATGTTTTATCAGCTTTTTTAATCTAACACTCACAATACTTTTTAAATTTTGCACCCTAACAAATGTCTAACAGCTTTTATTCCAGCACAGACGCGCACCTGCCAGTAATACCCGAAAGGGGAGTTGGGCAGTATATATAGATAGATAAAAACAAACATCTAGGTATAATGATGAGGAAGATAATCTCTTGATTCACTGTGAAATTTGATATAGAAGACACTTGATAGACTAAGCTCTATAGCATTAGAAGGACCAGTCTTTTAAAATGTATTACCAAATAGCCTGTTACTAGACAACCAAATCTCTGACTGTTCCAACCTTAAAGTTTGAATTTGTAAGTTGGTACTTGAAAAACTAGGAGCTAAACAGCAAGAGCAGGATTTAACTTGATTAACAACTAACAAGACAGCAACTAACCAGATAGCAAAGTCTTGAACTAATACAACTTGACTAAGAAAAAGTTGCAGAAGGCAATCCGAAGCTGATAAAGTCTTTCTACATGTATATTGTATTAGTATATACTCTTCAACTCAATTATCGTGCATGTAAGGAACCCGAGGTTCAGTACCAATCAAAAAATGTTTTTTATCTGATGAAACAGTTTTTATATATCTTAGATACATTTAATTTATCTTTTAGTACAGTTTTTGTCCAGTTCTATTCTAAACTTCTACATGAAATTTATGTTGAAAAGTGCCTTGTTGACCCTTTAGAAATTTTGGATTGCTTCTGCAGTTATCATGCATCTTACAAAAGAGAGTGTCTATGACAACCAAAAAGAAGCAAATTTATTGTTTCAATTTTTGTCACCCATCTTTTCTTTTAGACAATTAATCTGGAAGATTTATTTGATGTAAGTTTTAGTTTAGATTTGTGAAAACTCATTTTAAATTTATCCCCTGTCCCCTATTTTGTGAAATGTGGGTCAATTTTTCATCTTCTTGGGTTTAAGTTAAGTATGCTGTATGGTATGGGTGTTTCTCACAGCAACAGTTACGGGCCCCGATAACTAAACATCCTGTGAAAAAATAAGGTCATCAAACTTCACTGAGGCTTTTTAGGTGCCATGCACGATAACATAGGTATGCATGATAATTGAGTTTTGACAATACGTTGTCTTCTGTAGGTATGAACCTTTTCAGGTACGAAACAACTTTTAGTTTATAGATGAGAACCCGTTTTATATGTACTTTAGGGCTTACCATTGATTAAGAAGAATAGCAAAGCCAATACACTGTATATATAATTGGTCTTCATTTCCTTTCTATTTACATTTTTGTTGAAATGAATAATTTCCGGGTTTCAAATCATAAAATATAATTATCGTGAGAGATACAATTTACCCCCCTCCCTTGAACGGGTATCCCATCTTTGTTCAAACCATTTCTTCACGGTCACGCTTTTGGTGTCTCAAAACGAATCTAAAAGGAATTTCTTCATTATCCCCAATTCCTTCTATCCAAAAAGACTAATTTTTTAAAAGCTCCGCCAACTAGAATTAGTAAAAGTTGTCATCCGAGATAATTGACCAATCGTGATGTCAATCAAATAACCAGTCGACCAATGAAATCATTCATTTTGACCAGATATGCGTTTTAACTCCAAAATTTCCCGCCAATATGTTAAACTTTTTTGTTGTTGTTTTGGCGACTTAAACGATCGTAACTACAGCTGTAGAGTAAAGTTCTCAACCTAATTATTTAAAGTTTTTGTTATATATCAACTACCACACATTTTAAAAAATAAGGCCGTTTTAAATCGAAGCTACATGGACTTTTAATTAAATCTATGAGCATATTTCTTGACCGAGAATTTTTTGACAAACTGTGCTTACTCCCGCCCATTTCGCGAATTAAATATACATGAGAGATCGAAGAGCCAATCAGAATCTTGTTTTGCAGTTGCCTAGCTGCCAATTAACCAATTTTACGAAGCATCATAAAACAACGCAAATTTGGCTCGGCCAGCGATTGCTCAATTAGGCCTAACGTGAAAAGTATCCCCCGTGATCCTGACTGCGCAATTTGTTTGAGTCAGGTTCGGTTATGAACTATGCTTAAAAAGGCCCAATGACAAAAAGGGCCAATTGTACGTACGCAAAGGCCCTCTTTGAAAACTAACTATAGAAAGACCCAGTCCAGAAAAGCTAACTCATATATGAGCTCAGGCGAGACATTTCCAACCATAACACGTGTGCGCCAAGCAAAGACTCAGATCAACCTGTGCATCCGCATAGTCTGATCAGAGTCTTCACTCTATATCGGAGCGTGAGCTACGGTAGCGACGACAGATAAACGGAATTACGCACACACATCTATTCTTGAAACATTCGCTAAAGACCCGCTTGATATCACTCATTATTTTCAGTAATGAATCGCCCCTATTACGATGCCATCATTACACATTTAAGCTTAATGTGTAAATATATTAACCAATGCTAAATGCGTCGCCATTTCGGAAGGGAGCATAAAGGACATTTGCTCTTGTCTCGTCATGAATAAGGGATAGCTATTTAATTTCATTCTCTGTAATCCAGGCTTAGAATATACACTTCAAATTAATGTCACTTACGAGGATTGATAAATTGATTGGTATTTACGGCGCATCGACAGCTGTAGTCATTTAGTGTGAAATACATTTGAGGAAAGCATAGCATAACACATACAGAACAATATAATCTCACACACAGGCTAGAGCTTTTCATTTCAAAGCTTACTTACATCAAGATAAAAATACAAGCTTTAGAATAAAAACACACAAGCCTGCTGCAAGCCAGGAATTACGAGGAAAGTATTATTTTATAAGTCTTTAGTCACCTCCTACAATAGGCCACAGAGAAAGGCCAAGGTACTAAGAATAATTCTGGAAAAATGCCCGGCGCCCCACAGTGCCACTTATGGTGAAGATTTGTGAATTTTAAATTTCTTTTATAGCGCATCACATTATACTATTCGCCATTAGGGACACACGCACATTGAAGGAGTTTGGAAGCTACGCTAGTAATTGACCGATCGCTTGCCTAGCCAAATGACCTTAGGCAAGGCATTTCAATGATTTTATAAAGCATTAATCTGCAGATCTGGATGGGGTTTTTTGTTGTTGTTGTTTTTGTTTGTTCCTTTTTTCTCAGAAGGTTCCACATCCTGTGACTTTGCGCATACTTTTTTTTTATTTCCGTTTATTTACCGCCGCTACCGTAGCACATGCCCGTATGAGCGACGCCCTCAGAAGAAGGTTAGTTGTTACGGGGGATAGTGCAAGGATACAGGACGAAACTACTGAGAGCTCCGCCTGGTTCTTTAACGTCATCGGTGGATAGCACCGTCACACGGGGCCTCGGTTTAACGTCTCATCCGAAAGACAATTAGTTTGTTAGTTGATATGGTCAGCCCAGGGCTCGAATCCTTGATCTTGAGGTTTGAAGTCAAGTGCTCTACCAGCTGAGCTAATCGGGCTGACATTTGCGCATACTGTAGGTGTATGGACTTTTTATACTATCCACATGAAACGGGGCATAATGTAAAATTAAATCCGACCTTACTAGACAGATTTTTTAACAGAATTTTTCTTATCAATCAGCGTGACCTACATATTAACCAGCTTTTGTAATATTCTGACGAAACAACGAAAATGAGGGCTGAATGGAAAATTGAAACATACGTTGTGACGACAACACTCTTGATAAATTGTTGGAGGAAAATATCTAGTAAGATCTATCTTAGAATAGGAATTTTTTTTTTTTGTGTGTGTCCATTTATATAAATATCTTTATTTTCCCATACAATTTCCAGACTTTTTATTTTACACTAGTACTCATAATTGGGAATAACTTTGCCCAGTTATTTTCGCATCAATCCATCTATAAATGTAGAGAATATGCCCAGTATACAAGCACCCTCTCACAACGGACAAGGTATAACTCTGAATGCCCTTCTGCCATTACATTGGGAGGACATAATAAGCCAAGCATGTTCGTCATTTTCTTGACGTTTCTTTGAAATAAACAACACAGCACTTAGAAAGCAATCTATTCAACATTTGATGAAAAAGATTTATATACAAAAGCAACAGTACTTGATTTTAACAGGAAGATAAAATCTGATAAAAGTCATGACATCAAGTCATTTCTTTTAATCCGTAGTAATTCCTAGATACAATGGCCTTGTGAAACACATGGAATGAACATGTACAATACAATTCAGACTGTTGTAAAATACATATTAAGACCATGTAGAATACAAACCGTGGCCATGTAAAACACATATAATTGACAAAGTACAAGGGGAAATAATCAGCAAATTCTTCTTTACACAAGTTGCTTTAAATCTATTTCCGGCCATGCGCAACCAGGAAAACTTTTATGTGGAAACAAAGTTAAAACAAGAGCAGTGCCTATGAGGTGTAGGATAGTGAAAACAAAATCTAAGTGAAAGAAAATGGCCAAGATGTTCCTTGATCCCTCACCAGAGTTCTTGAATGTACCAAGTAGCTTAAAATGGAAACTTTCACCGAGGTCTTCCAATGGTACAGTCCCATTTGCAGTAGAAAACCTTATGAACTCTGACCAAGTTCCTTAAAATTTTGGCTATAATTATGATTGTCACAAGCAATTTCCTCACCATTTCTTACCACATAGGATGATTTTGATTCAAATTCCACTCATTTTTCATTGTCGTCTGCAACATCTTTCAAATTGGGCCAGTCTAAAATTTAGAAACCAGTAATGGGTTAAGTCCCTAAACAAACAAAAATACTTAACACACATGACATAGTTCAAGGGCTATGGGTCTAAGCACCCACTCACAACGGTCAAAAGAAGCTCTATATGGCCTTCTGCCATTACATTGGGAGGACATAATAAGCCAAGCATGTTCGTCATTTTTGTGACGTTACTTTAAAATAAACAACACAGCACTTAGAAAACAATCTATTCAACACTTAATAAAATAGATTTATAAATAAAAGTAACAGTCCTTAAATTCTAACAGGAAAAGTCACGACATCAAGTCATTTATTTCAAGCCTCAGTAGTGATTTGAATGGTCAATGGACATTTTCATTGCCTATGGTAATCCGTCAAATTGGACCCTTTTTTAAACAAATGACATCACAGATCATGTTAGAATTATTTATGACACATGACCAGAAGGGAACCATCTCCGAAGGTCTGATAGCACACATTGCTGACCAGGTGAGAAACTTTACCATTTTAGGTGTTGCTCATCTTACCCCATATCATATATCACTTTTTGTAATATTCTTTCATTTGTCAAACAACAATATCTTTATTTAGATGAGTGGAAGAGCAACTACTTAAAAATATACCTTATGATATTCACAAAATTAATAGAAAGATTTATCTATTTTGCACAATAGAAAAAAACAACAATTGCTCCATTTCTTTATTGCAAAAAAAGAGAGACAAAGGGTGAAAACTTTTGGAAGCAATCTCTCAAAATACATCATTTCTTAGACTTATGTGAATTGATAATTCGATAATTTCATCTATGTCTTTGGTCTCATTGCCAAATAAATGAAAGCAGGGCTGAATTTATCAAAACAATGATTTTTATCATTTGATAATTTCACTGGTTTGTCTGTGAGACTGTCAAGTAATATTCCACCAAGAAATATGTATCTGTTAATTGTATTTATTAATCTTTTTAAGGAGAATTTTTCCCTGATATTGCACTACCATCGTCTTCATGATCAACTTCTTCTTTATCCTCTAATGAATCTTCTGTTGGTTCAACTTCTATCTTCTCTTTGGAAACAACATTTTCTGTAACATCTGTTGTTTTAGGCTGGGTTTGAACATCTTTTTTCTCTTCCTTCATGATCTCAGCAGAATACATAACATCAGTTCTCATTGAATATTTAACACCCTTTTTTAACTCTGAACCTTCATGTAAAATGTCATGTTGAAACACAAGCACCATACCTATAAACACATAGAACAATTGAAATATCAACCCATTCCAACACAACAAAACTTTAGACTGGCCAAATTCAGAAAAGTTGCAGCCAACAATTTTATATCGGTGACATTGCAAAAATCTCTGTCTTTTATGGTAGAAATCAGTGTGAAACAAGCAATTTCTTTATTATCCACCATGTTTTCCAAGTTATTTTCTAAGGGTGACAGAAAGGGTCATTATGTGGGAATGGGTTAATAGCAATGGTCACTGCAGCACTATCATGTATCTTTTCTAAGATATCAAATTATATAGAGGATAATTGTTTGTTTCCGTGTAAGATTGATTAATATTTCATTGAGTGAACAACAAAAACTTTATTTTCATGAGTGGCAAAGCCACGAGTGAAAATGTAGCTTTTGTTGTTCACGAAATGAAATATCAATTGATCTTAATCGAAAAACAAACAATTGTTCTATTTCTTTAATGCAAAAATTAGACAAAATGCGAAAATTTTATGACAAATTTTCTTAAAGTGCGTCATTTTGCATGTGACTGCTATGCAACGCTTATGATGACTTCACTTATTTGGCTCTGCTTAGATAACGTCAGATAGTGTGAAATGAACGAAAGCGGGACATAAGTTTTTGATAATTTCACTGGATAGGCAGTGAGTTAATCAAATGATAATCTCCGTTATTTCTCGATAATCCACCTGAAAGCATTAAAGAAACTTATATATTAGATGCAGTTTTCAAAATATAAAGCTGGGGACATAAACAAAATAATCATTGATTTTATCCCATAATCATGATTAATAAATGCATGTACATTGCTGTAGTGATCTGAAGCTTTGTATTAAATGAGAGCTATACAGGGAAAATGGGTGTATTTCATTTTCACACACAAAAAAGAGGGTCATTGGTTCTGAAGCACTCACTCAACAAATGGCCAATAAAGAATAAGTGCATCTTATTTTTTTCATCCAAGGTGATATTATATTAAATTCTGTTTATCAAGGTATTTGAGACAAAATTGTGAATTCTAAAGTGCACACAAGATTTGACCTAGTGACCTTCTTTTTACTCTCCTTGACCAAGATATTATATAGACAAACATTCTAGGCATTTGAGGTTAAACTGTGACCTCTACAGTGCACACACAATTTTTCTACAATCTAACCTAGTGCCCTAATTTTTGACCCTACATGATCAAATATTGAACCTGACAGAGATGTAGTTAAGGCAATCACTCTGACAAAATATCAAGATATTTGAGGCAAAAATATGACCTCTCATGAGAGTGCACACAAGTTTTTCTTAGATTTGACCTGGTGACCTTCTTTTTGACCCCATATAACCCAACTTCATTGAGATATTATGACAACAAACATTCAGACAAAATATCAAGGCATTTTAGGCAAAAGTGTGCCCCTAGAGAGTATTTAAGGTTTTTCTAAAATTTGACAGTGACCTTTTTTTTGGACCAACATGACCTAATATCAAATTTGATCAAGATAGTATGAAAATGAACATTCTGACCAATTACTAGGACATGTGAGACAAAAATGTGACCTCTCAGGGCTCTGCAGAGTGGGCGACTCAGGCGAAAAAGTCGCCTGGTTTCATAAAACTTCGCCTGATTTGCTGATCAAAGCGAAGTCGAAGTCGCCTGGAATTTTCGGGAAGTCGCCTGGATACGATAGGTGATAACCAAATCTGGCCCAGTGGCTATAAAAGTAGGGGACAGTGTGCAATTATACAACTGTCCGTCGGAAGCCCTTTGATCGTAAATCAAGCGGGTAGGCTATTGATACTGTAGTCGCGAGGCCAGCAGATTATCAGAAATAGGGGTATGTAGTCAACATGCTTGCCTAATTCACACCTACGCTGATTGATTTCGGCAATGCTGTGTATACTCTCGGCACTAGAAATCTTTATTTAAAATCCTTTCCCTTCTTAAGTTTTAATCATTTCTGTAAATTAAGTTATCATCAGTCTACGAGATTTGTTGCTTACTTTCACATAATGAGAATAATGGCCGACATTTACGGTCGCCGTGTCATTTACCAGAAGTCAAAATATTTTTAAAAATTTGAAACCTTGATGAAATATAATTCTGCCAAAAATCAACGTAGAGTAAATTCATTTTTCATTAGAATCCTTCAATTTGAGTTATCTGCTTTAATTGTAACAAGCGAAGAAAATTATGGCAAACAATTTAAAGGCTTCTACGGTCTTTTCCTGAGATTTTTGTTATGATACATTCTATCAAAAAACTAAATTTCACTTACTTGTGTTGGTAATAATTCCTTTGAATAACATGTAATCCTATAAAATGGAGCAAATTATCCTGTGTTAACTTTAAACCTCTGCATGTACAGAGTCTGGTTTTGTGTACTGAGCAGTAACCCTTACCCTTTACACACTATAACTGACTTAATCACAGATGACCTATTTTGACCAATGAATGACAATTTTTATCCATTTATATGTTATCAGGTAAAGTGCACAGACTTTAACTCATTACCACACAATCCCCCATTTTGACATCTTGAAAATGTTTTTATGGGAAACTGTGAAAAAAGGAGGAAATGTTTGCAGCAAGCAATTTATCCTTTCCACACATGTTTCTACCCTCTTTGGCACCTTCATTCTTATCTAAGCTCACTGTGAAATGTCTTATTTAGCTTCTTTTAAATTTGTACCAGTCTGAATTTTTTCTTCTGGTAATAGTTTGATTAAATACATGTTGTTACAATAAAATCTTTTCTCATTTTCTGCTTCAAATAGAAACACTACTCATTTCATTCAGACTGCCTATACACTATTTGCATTTTTTTTATTAGTTGACTTTTTTTTATCATATATGAATCTATTATGAAATATTAAAAAAAAATTAATTCAGAATCAAACTCTTGAATTCTAAAACAAAAAAAAGAAAAATACAAAAGTATTTGTTCACAGGAATAAGATCTTTATTGAGGACTGAAAGGATAAGCAGTATTTTCTATGTTTATTGCATGATACATAATATAAAATGCAACTACTTGGTTGTAAAGCTATTTTATTTTCTGATAGAAATGAGGAATACGCGCAAAAACTTAATTTTTAACACGATTCACTTCTCCTGAAAGTCTCACCACTTCTCCCCATTTTGAAAAACTTCTCCCAATTCTCAAACTAGTGAGAAGTGACTTCCCCCCAAATTCTGGGAGTCTGCAGAGCCCTGCCTCTTAAGAGTTCATAAAAAGTATTTCTAAGAATTGAAATAATGACCTACTTTTAGACTCCATATCAACCTTGACCACAATCATTCTGACAAAATATCAAAGCATTTGAGACTGAGATTTTCTGGAGACAAACATTTTGACTAAATATCAAGACATTTGAGCCAAAAATGTGACCTCTACAATGCACATAAGATTTTTCTAATATTTGACCTAATGAACTAATTTTTGAGCAAACATGAGTCAATATCAAACTAGATCGAAATATTGGAGACAAACATTTTGACCAAGTTTCAAGACATTGGAGATAATATTGTGGCCTCTAGAGAGCAAACAAGATGTTGACAAACAATGCATGGCGGACACAGTTAGATCAGAAAGCTCATCTTCAGCTCATGTTTTCTCAATTGATTTTCTTAAAGGGCACCAAAAAGTGTCTTTGATTGGGAATGAGTAAATAATACTTAATCCATTTGATTTCTATACCTGTCTTTGGGACCACCTCAACAGCCTCTTTCTCAGAGAAATTAAAGAATGTAGTACTGCCACCTTTGAAACCCTGTCAAAATAAAAAGGTTAGAATTAATGGTCAGGCCTACTGATGGTTTTCCTATATTACATGACCTATCATTTAGCCCTCTGCTACATGACAATATTGTAGACTGGTCCAAATTGAAAGAAACTACAGACAACAATTTCAAATTGATGGGATTCCATTTTTTTTCGTCTTTTTGGATTGAAAACATTGCCAATAATGAAGAAATTAGTTTTTACAAGCAATTTCTTCTTTGTGTACAATGTTTTCTTAATTATAAAATCACAGGGAAGTAAAAACCAAGGATTGAACAGAAGAGGGTTAAGCATAATCATCTATAACAAAGCATAAAAGCAATAATTTTTAATAGTTATTACTTCAGGGATTTTGTGTGTGTTTGTGGGGGTTTTTTGTTTCCTTTTTTTAACAAAAATCTAAGATAATTAAAATTGTCACAAAGCGAACAAATACATGTACTCCATCCAGCAGTTTGTCACTTAAGTAGCACATTTGTACTTTGACCGTTGTTACCCAAAAATAAAACGGTACCCCCTTGGGTAGTGGATGACATTTTTATAAAGTTTCAAGGCCCTTGATCAACTGGTTTATGAAATAGAGCACAGAATTGGTTTTCAATCAAAGATCAATTATGACTTTTGACCTTTGACCAAAGAGACCTAAAAACCATTGGGCAATTCCTAGGATTATTGGCAACAACTGTATGAAATTTCATGATTTAACATAAATTGGCTCTAGATTTAGAGTACGGAAATGAAAGTCTAAGGACAGATTGATGGACAGACATACAGACAGGCATGCTGAAACCAATATATACCCCCCTCTAGGAGGAGGCATAACTAGAATTGTATCAAAACAGATTAACACCCCCAACCAGCACTTTGTTTCTCAAGTAGCATAGTTACCAACATTACCCCAAAACAATAAGGCACCTCCGTGGATCTTGGATGATATTTGTACAAAGTCCTAGGTCATATGGCCAATGAGTTAGAGTATAGAAATAGTTCAACCTTTCACCTACATGTCAGTAAAACAATAGGAAACATCTTGGATCATTGGCAACAATTTCATGGTTGCAATCCAATTGGTTCTAGAGTTAACGAAAAAGTCTACATACAATGAGGTGGACTGATGTAGGGACATACATACAGACAGACATGGTGAAACCAATACCCCACTGTACTTCATAAGCGGAGGTATAATGAAACATCTTTACAAATACATTGTAAATGAGAGCCTATTAAAATGGTGTATTTCTGTTACCAACATAATTATTTTAAGCTAAGGATGACTGCATGCAGTATAGAACATCATTTTTTTGACATGTATTTCAATCACATTCTGGGCAATCATGTTCAATCTGCATTCAGCATTCAATACGATTTCCAATCTGCAATCCACTAATCCATAGACAATAGGGTTCAATCATTCCGATAACTAACGTTGCCATATTAGATTTGATGATTGATATTTTCTTAAAATTAAATTCTGTAATTTGAATTTTAACAAGAGGGCCGTTGGCCCAGGGGCGCTCACCTGAGATAAAGGCTCTTTTTCTTTCAACAGTCTAATTTCATGTTAAGGTTAGGATTATGAAACAAGTGGGCCACAATTACATATAAAGACTATGAACCTGGGGATCCAAAAGTCTAAATTACAAATTCCAAGGCTTGAGTGCTGATTTGAAAGAAGAAAAAAACTTTTTCCATAGGTTATAATTTCAGAAATAAGAAAGAAGTCTGTGAACTGATGCTTCATGCCTACACCCCCCCCCCCCCTGGGGCTCAGTGGTTTGAAAGGAGATGTCATTTAAAAAATCATTCTTTATTTCTATATAAACCCCCCCCCCCCTGGGGCTCCGCCCCTGGGGACCCGAGGATCATGATTTTAGCTATTTTGAAAGAGGTCAATATACTGATGCTTCATGCAAAATATCAAGGCTCTACGCCTTCTGGGTCAGGAGGAGAAGATTTTTAAAGATTATTTTAAAATTTCACTTTTGTTGCCATGGCAACCAGAGTTTTTAACAGATTTCAATTCTTTTAGCTATTTTTGAAGGGGACCACCTAGGGAACATTTCTGCCAAATTTGGTTCAAATTGGCCAAGTGGTTTAGGCGGAGATGTCTTTTAAAGAAATTGTTGACGGACGACGCATGACCCACGACGCACGACACACGACGCACGACGGATGGATGCCGGACAAAAGGGGATCACAATAGCTCACTTGAGCACTACGTGCTCAGGTGACCTAAAAATAAACAATAATATTTTCATTTTAGAGGATTTCTAATGTTGTAGGGATTGAATGAAATGTTGCAATGATAGAACGATCACATCTAAACAAGAAGGTGTTCAAAACGCTCAGTGAGAAAAAGCGATCAACATTCATTAACAATTTTCATCTTGATAGTGTAGCTTTCAGGATTCAGTCCGGTTAAAGTCATATTGTCAATGTCAATCAGATGTTCTGTGTGTAAAATTAAAATCACTGGTTTTTTACCTCGTTTAAATACAACTGTATAGTTATAAAACTACGCTCCCCATTTTTTCTCCTGTAATCTCCGTCCATGTGAATTTTGAAAAATTCCCCTGGGTTGTACCGCAAGAATCTTAATCTGAAATACAGTTCAAATAGATACAATAGACTTTAACTCATTACCACCTAAAAAAATTTAGACTGGTCAAAATTGAAACCAGTTAAAGATCTTTGTATTTTTGGGTAGAAAACATAGTGGAAAATGAAGAAATTGCTTGTAACAAGCAATTTCTACTTTTCAAAAATGTTTTTCAATGCTCTTTTCTTTGGGGGCGTCTAAAAGCATCAATGAGTGGGTTAATCCATTACCACAGAACAATTCTTTTTTCTTGAGGGGCTTCAAAATGGGAAATGGGTTAGCCTGCCATTTATTGGACTGAAAGATTTCAGACAAAGTGCAAGCTAAAAGAAGGGGCAGACAGGAAGTTAAATTTTGAATCAATGAAATTTCAATTTAGACTTGTCCAAATTGAAGGAGGTTGCTGACCACATTTCAAAGTGTGAGTACCGGTAAATTGAAAAATAGCGACTGAATATGTTTGAAAACATTGTGGGTAAGGGAGAAATTGCTTGCTACAAGCCATTTCTATTCAGGGTTTAAGATCCCTGTGACTTGGGAAACATTGTGGAAAAAAGAAAAATTGCTTTCAATAATATTTTATATCATATAGGATGGCTACTCTTAAAGTGTGCTTAATTTATAATTTCTTCTGCTATCCCTACTGACCTACAGACAGACAGATAAACCAACCAGCACAGCAATATACCTCCACTTCATTAATCCATTCCTGTACAAACCTGGGATTTTATGTCACTGTGATTCTATATGTAATAAAAACATTGTTGAAAAGAAAGAAATTGCTTGTTACAAGTAATTTCTCCTTTTCCCACAAATTTTCAACCACATAGGAAGGTTTATTTCAAATTGCATCCGATTTTCATTGTCATCTGCAACCTCTTTCAATTTGGATTGGTTGAAAATTTTAAAAAGTGGGAAACTTAGGAAAGGGTTAAAATTCAGAAGAGGTTGGGGAATGAAAACCTAAAATTTTGTCAAATGATTATTGGTGTACACAGAATGACAGTTAATACCTTTCATTCAATCCCATCACTTTTCTACCATTCCATGTTTCAGGGATATAGGATTTGATTCTTTGCCAAATACGATCAGCTTCCTCAAAAGAATCCCAAATACATCGTGAACTGTTCCTGACGTCTTTCATCTTCATCTGCCTAGAAATCAGAATTCTTTTCTATTTAAAGTAATTTAACCCTGGTCATGCTGAACCCTGAATATTCTGGTTTGGGCAGGAGGTATTGACAAAGATCAGCCTGCACATAAGTGCAGACTGATCTTGGTCTACACCTCCTGCTTTTATTTTTCCTGCCAGAGAAGTTATGAAATTCATTTTTTTAAAGAAATATTGATTATTGAACAACAAGTACTATCAGTGCTCTCAGCCCTTTGATTTTAATGCAATTCAGTGAGAGATTTTATACAGCATGACAAGGGTTGAAACGAAGTTGGGACTAGAAATCAATCTTACAAGTAAAAGACAATTGACAGGTCACTGGCCCCAGTCCCACTGACTGCATTGGCAAAGCTCATGACTCTGACAAAAAGTTCCACTTCAATACATTGTAACTACAGCTTTAATAAGCTGCAGCTGCAACTTTTAACCCAGTACAAGACAGCAAAATTTAGACTGTTCAAAATTGAATAGAATTGCAGACGACAATTTAAAGTTTACAAATTTTAGATTTTTCCATCTTTCTGCATTGAAAACATTGTGTAAAATGAAGAAATTACTCAATATTTTCCCCAGTGTTTTTCTGGGGCATCCAAAAGTGTCACTGTTTAAGAATGGGTTAAATTGCCAAGCCAACAAAAATACTTCACATAAATGTCAGGCTAATATTGGTGTTCAAAGTTCAATTCCTGTCCATATGAATGATTTGATTGGTAGATTGATTCTTAGACTGACAGCCACAACCATCAATTCCACATGTGAGCCAGGTAAAGGCTTGGATCAGTCAGTCAATCAATATTCCAATCAGACTTTTCACTAACTGACTCAAAATTTCTTTACATGTTAACCCATTCCCAAAAAAGTTCTGGAAAACAATGTGGGAAATGAAGAAATTGCTTGTTACAAGCAACTTCTTTATTTTCCACATTGTTTTCTACCCAGAGAGATAAAGATTTATGAAATTTCAAATTATCGTCTTTATCTTCCTTTAATTTGGACCAATCTAAAATTTCATTGTGTTGGAATGGGTAAATTCATTATTCTAAAAGCACTGTGTGTCTGTCTAGGATACACATTATCTCCCCTTCCATAACATAGAAATTTGTTGGAAATTGTACATACAGACTCAAATAAACTCTTTCCTTCACAATCCTGCTTTTTTATTACCCCCCCCCCCCCTCCCCCAACACACACCAAAAAAAAGAGTAAAAACAAGATATGCTCATGAAACACAATGCCCCTGCAACTGGACTGAACATTTGACCTTGGTATGTGACCTTGACCTTATCACATGACCTTGACATGAGGAGATGTGTATTATTGAGATGTATTATCATGCCAAATATGAGCATTGTATCTCAAACAGGCTGGTAGTAATTGGCCATGATTTTGGTTAAGTTTTGCAGACAGACAGATAGACCAACAGACAGACAGATGGACAGATGGACAAAGGTAAATCAATATGCCCCCAGTCTTTTGATGTGGGGGCATAAAAAGCATTTGAAGACATCTTTAAGAATGATAAAGACATTAATTGTGAAAAGCAAAATCTTTTTCTCCAATGATTTTTTCCCTGAGAAAAAAAAATGAATTAATAAAATCTATGTAACAACTTCTTTAGACTCAGACCAGTCTAAAATTTTGGTGTCTGGTAAAGAGTTAATCCACTTCTTAACTTGGTTCGCTGACATGAGCATCTTCAGTCTGGTGATAAACGGGCTTGAACCCTGATTGAATATTTATCACACATTCCTACTTTTTTACACCCTGGTGAAAAAAAAATAATAAGAAATTGTTTGTACCATGTGATCTTTTCATTTTCCACATGTAAACTAGTCCTATAAGTTTAATTTCCCATCTCAAAATTGCTGTCTACAACTTTTCAGTTTGGAACACTCTAGAATATTGTTATTTGATAATTGGATAACCTTTTACTACACAATTCCATATTTTGATGCAATGAACAACTAGAGGTGCTTGAGTGCCTATATCTATCATTAATCATTTTCCCACACAATGACGCTTTTGGATGCCCCTAAAGGAAAACAAGAGGCCCATGAGGGCCTGAGACGCTCTACTGTTTATCAAGTTTTCCGTTAAAGAAATCTGATGTTTAAGGAAGTTAATTGCTCAAAGAAGAATGCATAAAGAAAAAAAAAGGGCTTTATCCCCTTTATCATTTTAAGCAACAATCCTCAAGGCCCCTTTTCCCATGTTTCATGACGGATCCACTCCATTTCCAAAAGAAAGTTACCTTATGACCCTACAATCATTCTGTGAATATTTCATTAGAATCTGACAATAATTGTGGACTTAATCACATAAACAGGATTGTTTTGAATGAAATCAATAAGACCCCTTTTCCTGTGTTTTCTGATGGATCAATTTCATTTCAAAAGGAACTTTCCTTACAACCCGACAATTGTCCTGTGAAATTTAAAAGACAACTTGATAATGATTGTCATCTTCACCACATACACAAGAATGTTTTGAATGATAATCTGTAAGTCCCCTTTTCCTGTGTTTCAAATGCCACAATTATTCCATGCATCTTTGAAGACAATCCAATAAAATTGTTGACTTTATTGTGTTAACAAAGATATTAAATTCAAGTTCTCATAGGGCCCCTTTTCCCGTGATATTTTACTGTTGGTTTTATCATTCTATGAAAGTTAAAAGTGAATCCAATGAAATATTGGAAATTCATTATGTTTACTAGAATATTTAAAAAAAAAATCATATGGCCCCTTTTTACATGATACTTGATGGATTGTACCCAGTTCTGAAAAGAACCATCTAAGTATTTGTACAATCATTCTGTGAAATTTTGAAGTGAATCCGGTGAAATCAAGGGACATCATTGTGTTAACCAGAATATTTAAGAGAGTTTTTCATAAGGCCCCTTTTTATGTGACCCTTGCTTTAGTCAGATTCACTGTCAAAATCAACAATTGGAATGATGGTACAATCAATCTGTTTAATCTGTGGAATTTATTGTGTTAATGAGTTTATAGTGAAATATTCATAGGGCCCCTTTTCTCATGATACTTTACAGAACAAACCAAATTTCAAAAGGAACAATTCTAATGAAGATAGAATCATTCTTTAGAAGTTAAAGAGAATCAATGAAAACAGTGGACTGAATTGTGTCAAGAATTTTTGAAACTAAATTTTCATAAGGCCCCTTTTTCTGTGAAACTTAACAAATCAGACCCAATGTATAAAGGAACAATCCTAATGATAGTTTGAAGAAAATGATAAAGACTGAGGACTTTATTGTAATAATGATGTTTTGTAATAAAATTTTTATAAGGTCCCTTTTCTTGTGTCACTTAACCAATCAGACCTAATTTACAAAGGAACAATCCAAATGAGGGTACAATCATTCTATTAAAGTTTGAAGAGATTCTGATAAAGACTGAGGGCATTGTTGTGTTTATGAGGATTTGGTAATACTTTTTCATACAGCCCCTTTTCCTACGATACTAGACAGATCAGGCCCAATTTGGAAAGGAACAATCCTTATGATGGTACAAACATTCTGTGAAAGTTTGAACAGAATCTGATGAAAACTGCAGACTTTATCTTGGTGTCAAATTTTTAAAATAAAATTTTCATAAGGCTCCTTTTCCTGTGATACTTGAAGGATCAGGTCTCATGTCAGCATCAACAATCGTGATTATTGTATAATGATTCTGTGAAGGTTTGAATAAAATCCAATGAAAGCTCTGGACTTGGTTACAAGGATTATAGATAAAATTCTCTAAAGGCCCCTTTTCCCATGATACTAGACAGATCACGCCTAATTTGAAAAGAAAGAATCCTTATGATGGAATAATCATTCTGTGAAAGTTTTAACAGAATCTGATGAAAACTGTTGACTTTATTGTGGTACAATGATTTTAAAATTAAATTTCATAATGCTCCTTTTCCTGTGATACTTGACGGATCAGGTCTAATGCAAACATCAACAATCATTATTATTGTACAATTATTCTGTGAATGTTTGAAGAAAATCCGATGAAAGCTCTGGACTTGGTAACAAGGATTTAAAAATGAAATTTTCATAAGGCCCCTTTTCCTGTGCTTCTTGACAGTTCAAACCCTGTTATGAAAAGAATGATAGTTATGAACTTCCAATCATTCTGTGAAAGTTTCAACTAAATCTGATCAAAGCTGTGGGCTTTATTGTGTTAACAGGGTTTTATTAATTGAATTTTCATATAGACCCTTTTCCCATGTTACTTGATGGATCTGAACCAATTCCAAAGGGAACTCTTCTTACAAAAGTATAATTATTCTGTTTGAGTATAAAGACAACCCCATCTCATCTGTGGACTTACAAGCATTAGTTAAGATTTTTTTAATTGAATTTTCCTAAGGCCCCTTTTCCTATGTTTCTCAATGGATCAGACCCAATTCTTATGATGGTACAATCATTATGTGAAAGTTTGAATTCAATCAGGTGAAATCTAGGGCCATTACATGTTAACTAAGATTTTTTTTATTAAATTTTCATAGGGCCCCTTTTCCCATGAAACTTGATGGATCAAACCTACTTCCGAAAGGAACAATCCATTTAATGTAATAATCATTCTGAGAATGTTTCAAGAGAATTTGTTGAGAACTATGGACTCTTTTGTGTTTATGAGGACTTTTTCAATCCAGTTCTAATCTGGCCCCTTTTTCCCGTGGTCCTTGACTGATCATACCAAATTTTGAAAGGAACAATTCTTATGATGGTTCAATCATTCTGTGAAAGTTTGAAGTCAATCAGATGAAAACTGTGGACTCTAGAGTGTTAACAAAGATCTTTGAATTAAATTTTAATAAGGCCCCTTTTCCTATGTTTCTTGAGGAATCATATCCAATTACAAAAGGTACAATTCTTATGTTGGTACAATCATTCTGTGAAAGTTTGAAGAGAATCCATTGCAAATTGTTTGGTCTAGATTATTAATGAGAATTTTTTATTAAACATTTCATAAGGCCCCTTTTTCCTGTGTTTCTAGAAGGATCATACCAAATTTCAAAGGCCCCTTTTCACCTGTTTCATGACAGATCAGACCCATTTTCGAAAGGAACGATCCTTATGATTGTACAATCATTCTGAGAAAGTTTCAAGAGAATCCGAAGAAAACTGTGGACTCTATCGTGTAAACGAGGATTTTCAATGGAGTTTTTAATTGAATTTTCATAAGGCCCCTTTTCCAATGTTTCTTGACGGATCATACCAAATTTCAAAAAGAACGATTCTTATGATGATACAATCATTCTGTGAAAGTTTGAAGAGAATCCAATGAAAACTGTGGACTCTATCGCGTAAACAAGGATTTTTAATGGAATTTTAATGGAATTTTAATGGAATTTTAATGGAATTTTAATGGATTTTTAATGGATTAGGCCCCTTTTTCCCGTGTTTCTTGACGGATCTGACCCATTTTCGAAAGGAACGATCCTTATGATGGTACAATCATTCTGTGAAAGTTTGAAGAGAATCTGATGAAAACAGTGGACTTTATCGCGTAAACAAGGATTTTTAATTAAATTTTCATAAGGCCCCTTTTCCCGTGATTCTTGACGTATCATACCCATTTTCGAAAGGAACGATCCTTTTGATGGTACAATCATTCTGAGAAAGTTTGAAGAGAACCCAATGAAAACTGTGAACTTTATCGCGTAAACGAGGATTTTTAATTGAATTTTTAATTAAATTTTCATAAGGCCCCTTTTCCCGTGTTGCTTGACGGATCTAACCCAATTTCGAAAGGAACGATCCTTATGATGGTACAATCATTCTGTGAAAGTTTGAAGAGAATCCGATGAAAACTGTGGACTTTGCGTAAACAAGGAAAAGTTTAACGGACGGATGACTGACGGATGGACAGACGCACAGACGCCGGACAGGAAAAAGCCATCGCTATAGCTCTAGTGGCCTTCGGCCAGTAGAGCTAATAACTGGGAAAACATTGTGTAAAATGAAGAAACTGCTTGTGACTAGCAATTTCTTTATTTTACACAATGTTTTATATGCAGATGGTTGAAAATATATAGAATTTCATATAATTTAAACCATCGTCTGCAACTCCTTTCAATTTTGACCAGTCTAAAATTTTGCCAAGTGGGAATGGGTTAAGCCAGCATATTTTGATAAACCACACCGTCTAGTCAATCCCAAAGATTCATTTTAGTCAAGAGAAAAAAAATTGACTGGAAATGTGTCACAGACTCATGCCTCTACTTTACCAGACAGCAAAATTTTGGACAGGTCCAAATTTAAAGGAGTTGTAGACGACAATTTAACCCATTCCCACACAATGACGCCTTTAGACACCCCTCAATATGAAAGCTTTGGAAAACATTGTGGAGAATGAAAACTTGCTTGTTGCAAGAAATTTCTTTATTATCAACAATGTTTTCTACTCTAAAAGAACAAGATTTTGAAGATTTCATCAACTTAAAGAAAAAGATTTTGAAGAACTTAAAATTATTGTCTGCATCTTCTTTGAACTTGGACTAGTCTAAAATTTTGCCTTCTGGTAATGGGTTAAGTGCTTATCATATGATCTTCAGTTGGGAGTATCAAACAGAACTTTTCAAGTTACAATGTACTCATCAAGGGAAACAATGGTGTCAATTATATTGAAATGCACTCACACACGGAAAGAAATACCTCTATATGCCTGTCTAATTTACATAGAAGGGGCATAAAAAGTGTTGAAAAAGAAGACAATAACTTAAAAAGCAATGTCAACAAAGTTTTCTACTCTACTGGACAAAGATTCTTTGAATTTTAATTTGGACAAACCTAAAATTTTGTCATTCATGTTAAATGAAAATATTAAGATTATATTTTCCAAAACAATGCAAGCAACTTCATACTAGAAAAGTTTTGGGAAACAACTGTTTTCAGCATATACAACATATTGAAAAAAGCCCTTCCAATAGGTGCTATCTTGTTTGACTTTATCGTTTTAGTAAACTTTGAAATGTTGTCTGCAACTTCTTTGAAATTGGACCAGTGTGAAATGTTGTTGCTAGTAATGGGCTAATTTAAACAAGAGACCCATACGGTCTTATTGGCCACTTGAGTCCAAAGTGCACCAGATGATGCTACATACCAAATATCAAAGCTCTGGGCCACTCTGTTTCAAAGAGGAATATTTTAAAAAGTTTCACATAATAAGCCTATGTTACACTTGTGACGTCTGGAAACAGGCTAATTCTGACCCTGGGGCCATAATTCATACAATTTTGATAGAGGTACACCAGATGATGCTTTATACCAAATATCAAAGCTCTAGACCTTCCTGTTTGGTAGAAGAAGATTCTTTAAGTCTTCATAATTCAAGCCCTATGTAAAAAAACTTGTGACATCTGGGATGGGCTAGTTATGACCCTGGGGCTATAATTTATACAATCTTTATAAAAGTCCACCAGATGATACTATATACCAAATATCAAAGCTCTTGGGCCTTTCTGTTTGAGAGATGAAGATTTCTAAAGTTTTCACTGTACAAGCCCTATGTAAAACTTGTGACGTCTGAGGAAAGGCTAGTTATGACTCTGGGGACACAATTCATACAATCTTGATTGAGGTCCACCAGATAATGCTACATATCAAATATCAAAGCTCTAGGCTTTTCTGGAGAAGAAGATTTTAAAAGTTTTCAGTTTAAAACTATATAAGCCTATGTTAAAATTGTGACTTTTGGGAAATGGCAATTTATACAATCTTGATAGAGGTCAACCAGATGATGTGGCATACCAAAGATCAGAGCTGTAGGTCTTTTGGTTTGTAGTAAAAGATTTTCAAAGATGTCACTATGTAAGCTTATAACCCCCTCCAACCTTTGTCCCCCCCCCCCCTGCAGAGGCCATTTCTAGACATTTTTTTTCCTTTACAAACTTTATAGTCTTTGCCCTTAAGACTAAAAAATATCAAATGTGAATTCAATGCAAGTTTTGCAACAGCCAGTTCATGACAAGAAGATTCATAAAGATGTACCCTTTTTTGCCCCTTTTTTGCCCTTGTTGAGCCCCCACAAGAGATAATTACATGACATGTACAAATCTGGAGCTCCTTCCCATGGGGATGCTTCCTGCCAGGTTTGGTTGAAATCCGTCCAAGTGTTCTTAAGAAGAAGTCAAAAATGTAAAAAGTTAATGCACAACGCACAACAACAGACGAAACATGATTTTCAATAGGTCACCAAAACCTTTGGTCAGGTGACCTAACAAGCCTAGAACTATTTTATGTTGTAGAGATGTGGTAGAGAGAAGACATTATCTCTTTCAAAACATCTCTAATATACTTTTAATAAATGACATTTAAAGTTTTAGATATGTCCGAATAAAAGGAGATTACAAATGAAAATCAGTGTGAATTGGAAAATTGCCAATGCATTGTCTTATAAAAGGTCTACCCTTTCAAAACAAGCCCTCCCCCTTTTTGACCAAAATGAAATATTATGTGTGCTTATTTAAGGAGATATTTTCAGTGTAATGGTTTGTAGGTTTATAACATTGATGAAATGATCTTACAATCCATTTCCAATATTGACGAGAGCCAAATCGTATCCTTTCTTCTCTGTCTTCCGTATGTACTCCTTACATTCCTGAAAATGTATGTAAAATATGAAAATGCATTGTATAATAGGTGCCCTGTATAGCATCAGAAACATAATTATCCTACCATCATTGGGACTATGCGTTATGGCTGCAGCCGGCATTAGAGAGAGACAGGATTGAATTTGTGATATCCATAAGAATGTGCTACATATTGTTTATAGAGTTATATAGTACGTAGGCGTTAATTGTCAAACCGCTGGCACCACCTACTTACTCCGTTGGCTACACTTGCTTACTCCGTTAGGAACTTCTGCTTCAATTTTAAACAGCATTATTTTGCAAAATTTGGGGTAAGTAGCAAGTAACAAAAAAGTTGAATGGTTGGTTGGAAATCTAAACTTTGTAAGTACGGCTTGAATGTAGAATGTTTAAATTGCCAAACCAATATGATAGATTCTTGATAAGAATACTATGATATGGGGTAAAAATCCCAACAAAGTTTTCTAGGGTATAAAACTTTGCGGACGTAAAAAGCAGGGATAAAGCAATAATTGGTATGAGATAGCTGCATTAAAAGAATATAGTGTGCAAATTATTGTTAACTCATTCCCACACAATGACTCTTTCAAATGCCCCTCTATATGGAAAACATTGTGTAACAAGCAATTTCTTCACTTTACACAATGTTTTCCTCTCAGATAGTTGAAAAAATCCAAAATTTCATTACAAATTTCACACTTTGAATTGTCGTCTGCAACTTCTTTCAATTTTGGCCAGTCTAAAATTTTGCCATCTGGTAATGGGTTAAATGGTCAATTGATTCTAATCCTTAGCCCATTACCACACAATGCTAAATTTGATTTTACCCCATTTCCAGAGAACAAAAAAACAAAACTCTTCCAATTCAAAGAAGTTGCAGATGACATTTTAAAGTGTGATTAGTGCCAAATGAAAACATTGTGAAAAAAGTTTGAAATGAAAGCTAAAACCAATTTCTCCCAAAGCCACAAGGTATACCCAAACTCGTTTTCTATGGGGTATCATAAACCCAGGTTGTGTGGAAATGTGTTAATGGGCCCCTACCGATATACGGAGTTCTCCCGAAAATTGCCTTTTAATTAACTCCCTTGATTCTACTGGGTAGTTCCGGTTTATATTTCAACAAAGAGTATATAAGGGCTGAGACTAAAAGCGTCTGTTTTGGAGAGTATTAATTATTTTTTTGGTATTTCACACATAAGAATATTGAGTACTTCTGTAATACTTAAAGATTATGAAAATGTTTTAGTAGTTTTTATTTACGTTAACACGTTATAATCGTCTTCCCGTCCGAGTTTCATTCAGTTTTCATATTCTACTTCTCATTTTCGAAACAAAATTAGCAGAAGTGTCCTTCTTGGTGAATTGTTACTTTTATTTCCTTGGCTTGAGAATATTTATTAAAACATGCAAACAGACAAAACAACAACGGGGGGAACAAAAGTATTGCGATAAAAGGAGAATTTTTACAAGGAATTTCTCCAAATCTGAGCGATACGTTATTTTTTATACAAATGGATTTTAATATTTCATCTGTATCCTATTTCGTTCTGAGATCTTTTTTATCTACAAAGGTTTAAATGGTAATTTAATCTTAAGACTTATCGATGTCCGTCCATAAACTCCTGTTTTAATCCAAGTAACTTACACGTTTTGAATCGGTATCTTTGATTATGCAATAGTCCTCGGGTGGTATCCGGATATATCTCATAACGATCGGCTATTTGCTTTGATTTTCACACGACTGCCCAGATGTCCTTCTTTTGACTAATTAACAAGGGAGTCGGTTGACTTATATTATTTGGAATTTATCTAGTTCTAAAGATTGATTAATGTTTTATCTTTCTGTCTATATATTATATGCAAAATAATGTGGTTAGGTCCCTAAGTAAATGTACACTATCAGAGGTTAAATGCTCCTATTTTGCATAGAATCAGATATTTTTTCAGAATTTGACACAGAGGAATGCTGAGTACTCTTAACCCATTCCAACTCAAGAAAATTTTAGACTGGTCCAAATTGAAAGAAGATGCAGACGACAATTTAAATTTGATGGAATTTTAAATTTGCCAGTATTTTTGGGGTAGAAAACATTGTGGATAATGAAGAAATTGCTTGATACAAGCAATTTCTTCATTTTCCACAATGTTTTCCAAAGTTTTTTTCTTGAGGGGCGTAAAATGGAGGGCTTGAGTTGGAATGGGTTAAAATACTCTTAGAATATTGAATTGTTGTGGTAGTTAATATTAATATTGACATGTTTTAATCGTTTTTCTCTCCAGACCTAGGAACCAATTTCATTCTCATCCAGATTTCATATTTTACTTCTCATTTTCGAAAAAAAATAGCAAAGGCGTCCTTTGTAGGAAATCATTGCGTTTACTTCTTTAACTTGAAAAGACTTATTAAAACAAGGAAACCACACAACAACGACCAAGAACAACAATATTGTGATAGAGAGTATGTTTTACGCCGATTTTCTCCACATCTGAAAGATCCATTAATTTTGGTACACGTGGCTATTAAAATTTCGTTCGTATCCTCTTTCGTTCTAAGATTTTTTTCTGTAAAGGGTTAAATGGTAAATCAAATTTAAAAGTTAACGATGTCCTCTCATAAACTGCTGTTTTATTCCAAGTAACTTACACGCTTCCGATCGGTATCTCTGATTGCGTAATAGACCACGGCTGGTATTTTGGATATACACTGGATATATTTCATAATGATCGGTTATTTGCTTTTGATTTTCACCCGATATCCGCTTATTACAAGTAACAAAGGAAGTCGTTTGCCATTCCCTCTAATTCTAAGGAAATTACGAGTTTATACATTTTAAATAGGATTATAAATGCAAGAGGTAAAGGAAATTTATTTTAAAACGTTTCTTATTTAGAAAAAATGGGGAAAAAATTAAGTAAGAAAAATCTGAAAAAAAAATGTTTAAGATCACTTTTTTACAACAAAAAGATTTGAATATTTATTAAATATACATTGTATCATATTGTCATTGTATGATATATCTAAATATAGTAATAAGAATTTGGTATCAACTAAATGGATTAAAACGTTCAAAAAGATTGTCTTAGTTTGATCTTTGTAACACTTCTTACGGTCATCTCTTTTATATTTCCACTTTTTATTTCTCACATTTTCTCAAATACATAAATACATGAAATGTTATATCAAACAATAAATTAAAAAAAACATTCAGCAGGGTAGAAATACTGTGGAAAGGAAAAAATTGCAACAAGCATATTCTTTTTCTACAATGCATTCTCAAAAGCCACAGTGACGTATAACCCAGGGTTAACCAGAATAAATTTTATACGAAAAATATGAATTTGTGCACACATCTAATATCAGATGCTGAAGCTTGTGCAGGTTAATTGAATTAAATTGGTTTACCCATTCCCATACAATGACGCCTTAGACGCCCCTTACGAAAAATAATTGGGAAAACATTGTACAAATTGATAAAATTGCTTGTAACAAGCAATTTCTTCATTTGCCGAATGTTTGCTGCCCAGAAAGATGAAAATATATATAAATGCATCAACTTAAAGTTGTCATGTGCAACTCCTTTTTGGCACAGTCTAATATTTTGCCCTCTGGTTATCGGTTAAACACCACTTTCAACATTAAATCAGTTACTAAGCATAACTGACATATCATCTGAGCCACCAGCTGCTCACCCTACTTAGACCTTACCTTATCATTTGCCGATTGGTAAGAAATTAATGATATATCTTACTTTCCATTGGTAAGAAATGAATGATATATCTTGGGAGGACCTACAGAGGCAACAATCATTTCCACAAGCCTCCAGACACATTACAAAGCTTGTTGAGGATCATGTGATCAGTAAAATTCCGATTAAATTTATTTCATATTCAACAATGAAAAGGGTATTTGTTAAATTTACATCGTCATGAATTGAAAACGTATGGAGAGCTTCTTTTTAACAGTGCCCGTTTGTAAAATGACGGATATCTTATAAATTCAAAGCCCCGCTTGACATGCGAAACCATTTTTTAAACAAGAGGACCATGATGGTCCTAAATCGCTCACCTGAGGCATCCGCAAATTACAGTCCTTTTTTGTATAAAAAAGGCTTAACTTGAGCAAAATAAATAAAACAAAATATAAGATTTTGGGCTTTGTACAAAACAATCCAGTAATGCTTTCCAAAAAAATGAATGCCTTTGGCTTTATTGTTTAATCCATTACCAAACTATCCCAGAATTTGTCACCCTCAGGAAAAAAAGGTTTAAAAAAGCATTGTGAGAAAGGGAGTGACAAGCCATTTCTCCATTTCTATTTAAGAAGTCTTTCAATGCGATTTATGCAATTTTTGACCCCAGGAGCAGAGAGGTTTTTTATCCTACGAGCATTTTTTCCTATAACATAGTACAAAATTATCTAGCCATGATACATAACAAATATGAATGCCCTTCACCATATATTTCAGAAGAAGTCTTTTGAAGCTGCTCTAATTGGATGTTTTCCAAAATTTTGGACCTATAGGGCAGTACCATGTTTTATCCCAGGGCTAAGATTTTAGCTAACATGATAAAGAACCATCTGTTCATGCTATATACCAAATATGAATGCCTAAGACTTTGTAGATTGGGAGGAGAAGACTGTTGAACATGGTCTAATTGAGCATTTTTACGAACTTTGGACACCCAGGGAAGGGGTAACCTACAGGCATAATTTTAATCAAAATTGATAGATAACAGCCAGGCTATGCTACACTCAAAATATAAATGCCCTCCACCTTAAAATGAAGATTTTTTTTTTTAACATACTCAAATTTTGCGTTTTTCCCAATTTTTGGACCTCTAGTGCAGGGCCGTTTTTGACCCTGGGAGGACAATTTTAAGTGATACAGTACAAAACCATCTAGTTATGCTACATACCCAATATGAATATCCTAGACTTTATAGTTTAAGAGGAGAATTCTTTTGAAATTGCTCTAATTAAGCATTTTTCCAAACTTCGGACTTTAGGGGTGGGGCCATTTTTGACCCCAGAGATTGAATATTTAAAAACTTAGTAGAGAACCATATGATAAAGCTCTATACAAAATATAAAGGTCTATGGCCTTGAAGTCTATAAAAAAACAACAACAAAGATTTACTAAAATTTCCCATTTTCATATGCCACGGTTACAACATTTTTTCACGGAATGAAATTCTTTGAACAACTTTTGAAGAGCTTCACCCAAGGAACATCCCTGCAAAGTTTCAGCTTGATTGGCCTACTGGTTTAGGAGGAGAAGATTTTTAAAGATATTTAAAGAATTACTAAAGATTCCCATTTTCAAATGCCGCGGCAACCAGAGTTTTTGATGGAATTAAATTCTTTTAACAACTTTTGAAGAACTTCACCCAAGGAACATCCCTGGAAAGTTTCAGCTTGATTGGCCTACAGGTTTAGGAGGAGAAGATTTTTAAAGATATTTAAAGAATTACTAAAGATTCCCATTTTCATATGCCGCGGTTAAAACATTTTTTCTCGGAATGAAATTCTTTTAACAACTTTTGAAGAACTTCACCCAAGGAACATCCCTGCAAAGTTTCAGCTTGATTGGCCTACTGGTTTAGGAGGAGAAGATTTTTAAAGATATTTAAAGAATTACTAAAGATTCCCATTTTCAAATGCCGCGGCAACCAGAGTTTTTGATGGAATTAAATTCTTTTAACAACTTTTGAAGAACTTCACCCAAGGAACATCCCTGCAAAGTTTCAGCTTGATTGGCCCACTGGTTTAGGAGGAGAAGATTTTTAAAGAAATTGTGGACGGACGGACAGACGGACAGACGGACAGACGGACAGACGGACGGACGGACGACGGACAACGACCGATCACAATAGCTCACCTCGCACTTTGTGCTCAGGTGAGCTAAAAAGGAAATAATGGAATGTATTTCCATGAGTATCATTGAATTTATTTCGATCAAAAAAGCTCTTTTTATGGTAATTAATACATTTATCCGGAATTAGGGTATATCCGAAAAAAAACAGTTTCATATCGGCTCATTTACGATTATAAATACGTATAACGCCACTCAGCTTTAAAAATTAAGCTCAGCAGTTAAAATAAAGTAGTCTCTAGATCATCTAGGGTTTCAAAATTGATGACACATAGTAAGAGCTGGCAACAATCTGTTAATGTTTTCGTTACCGATATCATCGATTTTTTCACCGGAACTACCAAAAGATTTAAGGGAGGTCACTCTAATACTAAAACTAAGCGGAGTAACTCTGGATATCGGTAGGGGCCCATTTGAAGAAACCTTACTACAGAAAAAATCATGAGAAGTAGAAATTGCTTGAACAGTAATACTTGTAAGTGATTTTTTTCATACCCCACAATACTTTCTGCCTTTCCTTGTAATGGGTTTTCATTCCTTAACCTATTACCAGATGACAAAATTTTAGACTGGTCCAAATTGAAAAGAGATGCAGAAGACAATTTAAAGCTTGTGAAATTTTGGGGTTTTTTTACCTTTTGGGTAGAAAATGTTTGTGATAGTGAAGAAATTGCTTGTAACAAGCAATTTCTTTATTTTTTCCACTATCTTTTTATTAGCTTTTTTTCTTGGTGGCCTCTAAAAGCTTCACTGAGTGGGAATGGGTAAGACAACTTTGAACTGTATTCTGCAGACTATTCATCCAATTTGGACATTAGTCTGAAATCATTTTGTCTGTGACAGATCCCTTTATGACAATGTCCTCTCACAAAGGACTCATGGTACCTTTTCTGTGAACACATTGTACAGTACAAAATCAATGCAATTCTGTTTCTGAAAGTACATGTACCTTTTCTGTGAACACCTTGAACAGTGCACAATTAATTAAAATCTGTTTTTTAAAGTACCATTTCTGTGAAAACATTGTACAGTACAAATGCATGTCCTGTTTTTCAATGTACATACTTTTTCTGTGAGAACATTGTACAGTACAAATGCTTTTTTCAAAGTGCATGTACCTTTTATGTGGAAATATTGTACAGTACAAAATGTAAGATTATTTTTAAAAATACCTTTTCTGTGAACACGTTGTACAGTACAAATGCAAGTCTGCTCTTGAAACATTCTGGGAGTTTTACATCTATCTTCACAATTTCTCTATGTTCATTATTGTCGAACTCATTTTCTGCATTTGATTCTGTATTGCTGCCAAGGACAACATTAGAAAATTTCCTGAATAACAGAATAAACACATTTCAATTATGTTAACTTCCTCAAAAAAGTATTCAATTGAAATTCCATCCATATGTACTCAATTACCTTTTACATGTATTTTGCACCTAAAGTTATCTAATATTTTATTATATACCTATAATAGATATGGATTAAAATCTGGCTATGTAATACAACTCGACAGAAAAAAATCCATATTAAACGTGTACCAAAAACCGTATTTGTCAAGTACCATTAAACACAAGCTACATTTCAGTGTATTGAAATCTGTGCAATACTTTCTGAGGAGAAGGTTTTAACCCTTTCCTGTACAAACCCCGGATTTTACGTCACTGTGATTTTATACTTGAAAAGTCATTGTGGAAAAAGGAGAAATTGCTTGTAACAAGCAATTTCTCCTTTTCCCACAATACTTTCTACGACATAGGATGGTTTTATTTCCAATTGCATACAATTTTGATTTTTGTCTGCAACCTCTTTCAAATTGGACCAGTCTAATATTTCAAAAAATGAGAATGGGTTAAAGTAAAAGTTTGTGGATGCCTATTCTAACTATTGGAACTTGTAGGCTTTTTTCTTTCATATTTCACATTTATACTTGCTAATGCTAAAAAAAGTCCATACTGCAACTCTGTAAGGAATGAACCTCACAATGTATGTCTGATCTCCACACACCTAACCCCATGTTGGTCAATTTTTATAGCAGACAGACAGACAGACCCCAGACATCTAACCCAATGTTTGTCAGTTTTTAGTGCAGACAGACAGACACCAATTCATAGCTTGCTGCCTTTCAGCTAGTTGAGTCCTAAATATGATATTGCTTAACTGGAAGCTGCAAATCTAATTACACTCAGCCAATATTTACTGATGATCTAATCCCACTTTCTATGTCCCTCAAGAAAAAAAAAGAGGAAACATTGAGGAAATAGAAGAAAATGCTTATTAAAAGCAATTACTTCATTATCAACGTTTCCAACCCCAGAAGACAAAGATTTTTCAAAAGGTTTTCAAATTGTTGTCTGCAACTTCTTTCAATTCGACAAGTGTTCATTTTTGTCTGGTAATGGGTTAAAGCCAAATTTGAAATTTGAGGTAACTGGCAAATTGTCGCCCTGCATACTGAGCTCTAACAGGAAGTTCAACCTAGATATCAAATGGGGTTATTTGAAAAATTTATGGTCAATAATTTGTAAAAAGAAAAAGAATGAACCCATTCCCACACAACAAAATTTAAGACTAGTCCAAGTTGAAAGAAGTTGCAGACGACATTTTTAAGTTGATGAAATTTTGAAAATCTTCGTATATAGGAGTAGAAAACATTGTGGATAATGAAAAAATTGCTTGTTACAAGCAATTTCTTCTTTTTCCTCAATGTTTTTCAAAGTTTAATTTTGAGAGACGTTCAAAAGTGTCATTGTGTGGGAATGGGTTAAATGTCAACACATTTGATAAGCTGTAATTACAATGTCAAACCCATTACCAGATGTTGAAATTTAAGACTGGTCCAAATTGAAAGGAGTTGCAGACTACAATTTAAAGTTTATGAAATTTTAAATATTGTCAACTTTCTTGGTAGAAACATTGTGGAAAATGGTGAAATTGCCTGGATCAAGCAATTTCCTTATTTTCTGCAATGTTTTCCTAATTTTTTTTCTTGAGGGGTGTCTTAAAGCGTCATTGTGTGGGAATGGGTTAAGTTGCCAATCCAACTAAAATTCTTGACATAAATGTTGGAGTTCAAAGAGTTCAAACATTCTAGTCTAAATGAATGATTTGATTGGTCTATTGCTGTTTGATTGACAACGGCAATTTTGATTGATTTTACGTTGAGTCACCTAGTAATTTGATAGAATACATGGAATTTGTTTGCAATTAAGCAAAACTCGTATAGGGGCTGCAAAAGCATCAAACTTGAGTATTTGCTCCTTTCATACTGGTCCAAATTCAAGAAGTTAAAGACACCAATCATAAATATATGATTTAGATAGGTCAATTGAATTGATTGAATAATTTTTCTTCTTTTTTGAAAACACTGATCAAATGCAGTTGCAATAAAGTAATTACTATCAGTATCGTCCACTTTAACCTGTTACCAGACGACAAAATTTAGACTGGTCCAAATTAAAGGATGCTGCAGACTACATTTAAAAGTTGATAAAAATATAAATCTTTTCAACTTTCTGTGTAGCAAACATTGCGGAAAATGAATAGAATTGCTTGTTCTTCATTTTACACAATGTTTTCCCAATTTTTTTCTGGGTGGGGGGATGGGGGAAGGGGGGTCAAAAAGCATCATTGTGAAGGAATGAGTTAACCTTTTAGCATTCAATCCAGACTTTTTCCACCCTCCAAGAATTAATTTATGAAAAACAAAGCCAAAAGGGGGTTATGGTAAATCACTCCAAGTGGGTTGAAAGCTGGCCCACATTGGTTGTTTAACATTTGTTACGAACATGTTTGCTTGTAAGACTTGTCATATGCAATTTCAACTATTCTCATCATTTCTTTCTACCAAATATGACACCTATTTTCCAATTTATACATACTTTAAATTGTCCTCTGAAATGTCTTTTAATTTAGACCAGTCTAAAGTTTTGCCAACTAAATATAGGTCAATAATCTTTAGGATAACACTAATTATACACTCATTTCCTTAATTATCAGTTATGGACCAACAAAATCCTAAGCTGGCCCAAATTCAAGGAATTTGCCAGGTACAACATTTCATAGTTCATCAAAATTGAACTTAAAGGCATCCAATGGGAAAGAAAACATTGTGGCAAAAGAAAACATTGTGGCGAAAGAAAAAATGCTTATTACACTTTTATTTATCCCAAATGATTACAAATGTGGGACTATGTGAGATCGTGGTTAACCCATTCCCACAAAATCCCGTTTCTTACGTCCTTCTAGAAAAAAAGCTATGGAAAACATTGTGGAAAAAGAAGGAATCACTTGTTACAAGCAGTTTATTCACTTTCCACATTCTTTACTATCTTAAAAGACAGAGCCGCTATACATTTCAATTTCAAATTGTCGTCTGCAACTTCTTTGAATTTGGCCCTCTCTAGAATTTTGTCGTCTGGTAAATGACTAGATTTGCAGTGCATGGTATGTTTTGAGAAGTGCTATCATTTCATCGTCTTTGGGGCACCAAAAAATCTTAATTTTGACTTGAAAATACATTTATTACGTTAATGTTTTGGGAACCCAATCTACAATATTTTCTCTGAACAGTCAGTTCATTAACCTCGATATTTGGATAATTTATGATGAAATTTTATTACGACATAAATCCGATGAAATTTTTAGACATGGTAAATAGTAAACAGATTTACCTGATTAGTTCCATTTTCACTTTTTTGTCTAATGATCTCACTTCAAGCTCTTGTGGAGGTTTATCTTCCGCGTTGCTGGATTGTTTACTAAATTGTGTAGTCTAGATCTATTTTTAGAAGTGACAATCTAACTTTCGGTTTGAGCCAAATTCCGATCGATATTGACGTGATTATACTCTAGAATTTGTGAGTTTTTCGAAATTCTCTCTTCTCCCTTTTCTCGTGATATTGTACTTTGCAGTATCGTGGAAATTGATACTTTTGAAAATCATTAATTTCTACGATAAGGAAAATCAACAAGGTCGACCGTCGTTGTGTTGGATTTTTTCAGTTACCTTATTAGACTGGTACCACTGTCGACTTTAACAAGTCGACGGCGGTACCGGTCTATTACCATGTATGGTAACATGTTTTGGTTCCAGGGGTAACAATGGGGTAACTGTATTCCAGGGTTTAGGTGAATGCGTCAGTCTATTGGCTGATTATGACCTAGCGGTTATTTTTCAAGTAATAATCGTTGTTATTTTTTCTAACAGAAGTTACAATTTCAAAAAATAATATCAAAACCAAGCCCCAAATAGAGGATATGGCAGCTCCATGATATCTGTAAAAGGAATTCAAGCTTACCGACGGGGGTAGATTTTCCTATGACAGTAAATCTTGTATTCATCGACCACTCAAGGAACGACCAATTCGTTATCGCTTAATAGAATCAGCGGACGCTTAAAGCTCACTTTTTTTTTTCGAAAGATATGAAACACTAATTCGATTGCATACAATTCTTGCTTAATCCTATCTTGTTGTTGGGAGTTAGAACTGAGACGATTCAAATGAGCTCAAACAACAAAGGATTTAATCATTATTTTATTTTTTTCAGCAAAATGCCTTTATTTTTTTTAAAGCTTAATAAATGTTGTCGATGGAGCAAGATCGACTGTCTTGTCAAATTTATCATTCAATTTCCCCACAATTGAGAAACAATTATGCTAAAAAGTGTGTGTGTGTGTAGGGGGGTGTCAAACGATCCCCCGAACCCCTCTAAATCCGCCACTGGGGTAGTTGGATAGATAGATGGTTGGATGGATACGGTAGGTGGGTAGACGGATGGATGGGTGGATGAATGAATGAATGGATAGATGAATGGGTGGACTGGGATTGATGGATGAATAGGTGGCCGGTTGACGGATAGGAGAATTGATAGGGAACTAATGCTGAGTTGAGTGGATGGGTTTGTGGATGTGTAGATTTAAGTTTTTTGGGTAGTATTACGTAGCTCTCGTGGTCACGGCAAAAATAAATCTATTATCAGATTATCTTTTTTTTCACGAGCATTTGGGTAAAATGAGTTCACTGGTCGTTAGACTGTTTAATCGTATAACTTAATTGGTCATCTTTTCCAATGAGTAAAAAGAGTTCACTTGCCTAATGACTGCTCTATCATATCTAGGGTGTTGTAGGGAATTGTTAATCCAAACCTATTTTCCAATGGCGGCCTATCAAAACATTTTAACTACAGCTTATTTAACCTTACGTCCTATCTTTTGATATCCAAAACTATTTTCCAATAGCGGGTGGGGCTTAGGGTAGATATATACATGTTTGCTGGCCTATAAAAAACATCGCAACTACAGCTTATCTAACCTTAAGTCCTAACTTTTGATATCTAAGCGACGATATTCTTTGTATCACATTTGAACGGGTTTTTGATGCATTTTACGTAGGCACTAAACAACTTGTTTTGAACAATTTCAAGAAAAATGATCATCGAGGATAGGATTCTTTTATAGGAAACATTTTGGGAAGGGAAGATATTGATTAAATGAGATACCCAATATCCTTGCTGTAGTAACGACATTTTGGTTTACGTCATTAAATGCCTATCAGCCAATCTCTTGGTGCAGTCTTTTGGGATCTACCTGTCGGCTTTGTTAAAGTCGACGGCGGTACCGGTCTACTAAATCCATTGAATGACGAGGCCATAAAAAAGTTCTTTTGATTTTCAGGAATATTGCAAACTCTGCCTGCAAGTTCATTTTCTATGTATTTTAGCCCTCTTGAGCTCTCTTGAGCTTATCGTATCAAAATTGAGTCTGATCAGAGTCTTCACTAAGCTCACTACTTTGTATGGCAACTTGAATTAACTTAATTCAAATTGTAGCGAACTCCTTCAAAAGCATGCTATATAACCCATTCCCACTTCATCCCGCCTTTTTACGCAAAAGCTATGGAAAAAATAGTGGACAAATGCCAGTAACAATCAATTTCTTCCATGTCCATAATGTTTCATACCTTACAAGGCAAAAATATTCTACATTCCACCGGTATGAATTGTCGTCTGCAACTTCTTTCAATTATAACCGGTCTAAGATTTTGTATTGTTTTAAAGGCCAACTCCAGGGTTACTTTAACTTTGTTTTCTTATCATGATAATTATTACGAAGTGGTTTTCGTCTGTCCGTAACACAGGGATTTCGATAGTTGTTGTTGTAAATCATGATGCTGTTTTCTTAGGTAGAAGGCTTAAGTCGGAAGGATGAATGTCAGTGGAAAAGATGTCAATTCATTGATATTAAATTAGACATATGATACAGTTTCACATAGAATAGCAAGTTCATAAAACATACTAACGATTCACAAAGACAGATTTGAATAATTTTAGAAACACAAAGTCCAAATGTTCACCGAGAAGATTCTTATTTCATTTAAAGCACAAGAGTTATACAGTTCTAGATTTAGTTGGTTACGTTATCTAACACAAAGTCATTCTACACAAAGTAATTCTAAGTCAGTTCTCAAGTTCCTGTGCGCCTATTTATATGTTCTTACAAGGAAATGAGTCCAAATGACTAAGCTTTAATAAAAACATATTATAGGAAATATAGATTATTTGACTACTAAACCATCAGGATTATAACACATGCTAGGTATGTGTGTTACCACAGCTGATTGCTATAATCTGTTGGCTTGTCTGTCAAACACCTAATATGCACAAAACTCAAAAGAAGGTTTTAACACTTTTCTTTATACAGATTAATTCTGCTTCTCAAGAAATGAAATACATATTTGGTAATTAACAAAAATTCAACCCTTAACTAGTGGCACAATATAATCTTTAACAAAAAACATGTTTTGCTAGCTTACAGTACTTTCAGTGCTTTGATCAATAACCAAGCCCGAAGTCAACGAGCTAAGATTGATTGATTGAATGGGGTTTAACGTCACTTTTAACAGTATTTCAGTCATATCGCGGCGGCTGGAGCACCTAACGATGGATTCCTGGTATTTATCACACCAGTGCTACAACTAAATCTTTGCCTAGCCTTCAGCTGCTATCCCACTTAGGTTTACGATTATCCATCCATTGCTGAGAAACAAATGTCGTAAGGAACATGTGCCGCCGCCCGTTATCGAACCTATGACATCCCGTGATTGAAGATTGGGAGTCTGATGCGCTACCGACTGCGCTTTGACGGCGGCCGACGAGCTTAGAACTTGCACAATCGTGCCCTATGAATAACAATGAATACAGCAATACATAAACATATCGTTTAGAATTTTAGATTCTGTCAGAATTCGTTCAATTTCCCACTTTATCCTCGGGATGTATTTTCTTTCTGTTTTTATAAACTTCATGGCAACTGATTACAACTTGTTCCAACAGCTCGAGTATTGTAAGTAGACTTGCACCAAGAGCAAGGCCTAGGTATCCACCGACGGAGCCTGAAAAGACAATCGTAGAATAGGAACTGATTATCCCTAACCACACTTCAAGATTTGGGACGTATGAAAATAGAACAAGGTAATAATTCATACTACCATAACATACAAAACAAGAATATATAGAATAAACAACGCTCTAGAAAATGAGAAATTTCAAGTGAAATCAACTACATTTATATACTATTTCAAATACTATTTCCAGAATATAACATTTTTGGTTCGCTGATTGTTCTATCTAACTTCCCCTTTTTCTGGTAAACAGCAAAATCAACACGATAAACCTGTCGTTGAGGTGCTTCATCTAGTAACCTGTGCAATACATATCTCACTTACATTACAAATCACTGTAAAATGAATCCTGAAGCCCTTTACCTGCCAAACTCCTTAATGAATTGGGCCCTATATCTAAGACCTTGTCAAAAAAAACACTCATACTAAATGGAAGAAATTAATAAACCTTGAAACAATTGAAATATGTTCAAATTTTCTTTCAAGTATTAGATACCTTCAAAGAATTTTGATCGGATGGGCAGGGCTAATTTCCATATATGGGAAAGCTCTGTAAACGCAATCTGTTAACTGGAACGACATAAAATTCAAGATCACGCAATTCTAGAATGAGGGTAGCGCTTTCCCAGAGTGACCATAGCAGATTACGTGTCAAAAATGAACTCATGAAAAAGCCCTATTTTTCATAACGTAAGAAAGGCCCCAAATGTTTCATAACTTTTAAATCGTTCTAATTTTTTACGGCTTTTATTAGTGGAACTGTTGATATACAGTTTCTTCTTAAGTCTGAAAATAATGCAAACAACGAAACAAATAAGAAAAATCTACATAAATGATAATAAAAACCGAAAAAAGCCAAGGATAAATGAGTGTTTTAAAAACAGAGAGGGAGAGAGAGAGGGGGGGGGGGTAACCCCCCAATCACTAAGTTTCTATCATAAGATATATTTGATGATGTGTAGCGATGTGTACTTGTAAACGCATAATAAATCACTGACACAGAAACAGAAAGTTCAAGTAACAAATGAGAACTCGAGAACATGTTGAACACCCTTGATGAATCACTTAAAACTTAAGTACCAAATTGTTCTAACAACGTGATCTCAAGAATAGATTATAACTCTTGATAAATCACCGTGTTCCACAATCGCAATATTAAAGCCCTTGCTAAATCACCGAAAATACCAAAGATGTTTTCCAGAAATATTACATTGGGTAAATGTTAAAATCGATTGATAAATAATTGACAAAATATTAAGGCTAGCCGAATCTTGTGCATCATATAAAAAGTTACATACCTAGAAGGTCCGCAAACCCGTACTCTAATACTTGTTTATGGATAGTTACTGTCTTCCTATCAAAAAAGATCCGGACTTGTAGATAGTTCTCTCTGCAACGAGAACCAATCAAGACATTTAACCCGTGTCTGTTTTTTTTTTTTTTTATTTTAGTCTTGTCGAATTTGAAAAAGTTGTAGATTATTGTGGGAACAGAAAAACCGCTTGTTAAAAGCAATTTCCTCATTTTCCACGATATTTTCTCAAGTATAAACCACCGGGACATTAAAATAATATTGTACAGGAAAGGGTTAATACTCGAAGATATTTTTTCACAGAGGTATGAAAAAAACAACACCATGATAATCACAAAAATCGATCTCGATATCTCTTTTTAAACTATAAATACTCTTATATTTTCGAGCGCTAAAATATGAAACACCATTTTTCATGAATACTTTTGGTCTTCCACCCTTTCTTGTATATCGATATTAAGCTGTTTGATAACTGAAGTAGCGAGGTAATCTTACGATTAAATTCCAAAGTGATTTAACCCATTCACACACAATGATGCTTTTAAACACCATTCAACATAAAAACTTTGGCAAACATTGTGGATGATGAAGAAATTGCTTGTTACAAGCAATTTCTTCATTATTCACAATGTTTTCTAGCCCTAAAAACGTAGATTTTAAACATTTCACCACTTTGAAATTGTCTGCATCTTCTTTGATTTGGACGAGTCTAAAATTTTGACGTGAGGTAATTGGTTAACACGACATAATACGCGCGTGTTTAGAGATCGTGTCCGTGATAACAGCAATAGTCTATGACGTGGGCAATATATGCGTTGTGTAAAAAAGGTAAAGAAGGAGACGAAGAGTTTTCAGCTACACTGTGTCGCTTAGACATACGGACGGCTTGTTTTTAATGGACCGTTTCGAACTTTTGAAGCATCCTTGAAACGACAGGTAGAAGAAGTTATAAACATCGGCATATCTATCGGGGATGAAATTTATAGGTGTATCCGTGTGTCACAACTTGTTGTTTTTCTTTTTAATTTCAAAGAATTTTTGTGACAGTCCTTGATTGAGACTTGAATTAAAAGAAGCTTTTGAACAAGGCAAACAAATCATTTTAATTCTAGAGATTCTAGTGGACAACCTAACTTCTTTGGTGAAAAATATTTAATCGATATACTCGTCTTCAAATTGTTCCAGAATCTAGCATCTATGTTGTCTGACCATGATAGAATGTTAATGCTGTGTAAACCGCCAGTGATCAAACCGCGTGGTGAACTCGTTCCTCTTGTCTTTTCTAAATTATAGTTTGGATACTATTACCAATTGACTTATTTTACTGTTTAATTGACGGATCGCCAACCACGCCCACAGGAACACCCAATTGGATACTAAAAGGGAGTTATTGTGCAATTTTACGACCAATTATAAAAACTCAAATATTTTGGTTGGCCAAACCAACAGAAATGTTGCACATAAATATCAGCCAAATTTGCAGTTCAAAGTTCATTTCCGGTCTAACTGAATGATTTGATAGGTCAATTGATTCTTTGATTGACATCGCGATTCGTCAACTAATGATGAAACAGAATCTTCCATTTTCGAGATTTTAATAAATAAATGTTTTCGCAAATTTCAAGAGCGATTTGGGTGATGCAATAAAGATGATGCAAATATTAAAAGCTCTAAAACCAACTTAAGTAGCCTACTCTCAGAACTAACCAGTAATTATAATTATTACCTACAGAGAGCAAAGTTTAACTATCTAACCCACTTAACAATATATTAGACTTGTCCAAATTTGAAGAAGTTGCAGACAACAATTCTTAGTTGGTGGAATTCAGAAAATCTTTGTCTTTTGTGTAAAAACATTGTGGATAACGAAGAAATTGCTTGTAGCAAGCAATTTCTTTATTTTCCACAATGTTTTCTAAAGCTTTTTTTCTTGAGGTGCGTGAAAAAGAGGGATTGTGTGCAAATATTTCAAGTTGGACATTTCTTAATGGCTTGAATACATTTTTATTAAAGACGAAGTACAGAAGTATTTGCATTCTTGCACAATTCAAATTTTGATCCTGGTAAAATCCTCATTACTTTAACATCTTTTTTTTCAGAACGAATGCCTAGAAGAAAAAAATACGTTGCAAGAGAGACAGAAAATATTCTTGTTTTTAATGAGTTGTGTAAATGAAAACTTGTTTAAATGTGTTTTTCGAAAATCTTACGTCGTAAATGGGAGCAATTGCAACATACAGTGTGAATTAGGCTAGTTTTTCGTTTCAACGGGCAAATATTTCAGATTTACGGTATGAATCACAGACAAATAAGGTAGGAATCTGATTCATAGTAAAACATATAAATCTAAAGAAACGCACTTTTATGGCTTTGATTTGAATGTTCTATAAAAAGGCAACTCAATTCAAATCCAAGGAAATGTGTATTTATCATTCATGCAAACATTTGGAGAATTGATTACGCTACATTCAAGTATAGATGGATTGAGAAACTTTCGTATTACTAGGTATCTCTTGCCAGCATCTTTTTTCATTATATCTCATAGTGATGAGTTAATTATAAACATGAATAAGTTAATGATTTGTGGAAATTAACATAGATTAGATTTCTGTATATATGTAGAATGAGATAGTAACCTCTTAACACTATTACGCTCTGATCACATATTTTTTGTCCAATTTGCCATGTCCTAAACATAGTGTATTTCTTTCTGAGCTGCTTATATAGTGAAATGAAACGTTTGAAAGTGGGCATAGTTCACTTGATTCTGAATTAACGTGCTGGTGCAAAATACGGCATAGTTCAATATTTGATCTATATGACGATGGTCCAAACGTAAATAAATAGCTTTGGATTTGAGTGTTTCGTGTTAGTGTGTGAAAATAATAAACTTCAAATTTGAAATTAGGTTTTAGCAATTTGTGGAATCTTATTTATTGGTTTCATTAATTGGTGCATTACATGTTTGCACAAATTGGTCTCTAACTGTATTAATTAATACCGTATTTTATAGTATATCTCATGATTGAAATTTCGAAATGGGTTTATATATACAAGTCAGTTTAAGAGATTTGCAGTTTCCTCGGCAAAATCGCTGAATCGCACCAGTTCCTACTCTACGCCTCTCCCTCGGGCATAAGTTAAAAAATAATAAAACACGAATACTCGATTGTGTTTCTATGGCAACATTTTCGCTAGTTCTACTGTATAATTCTTACCTTGCGATGTTGTAATCAACCAATCCCGCCTTAAAGTAAACCGTCTTTTTACTAGGGTATTCGGCTGACGATAGTTTTGTTTCGTATTGTATCGAACTGCAGGGTATAGGACAATCACAGTGTTCAATCAATCTTTTCTTCGAAAAATGAGCTGAAATATGGTGTAATGAAGTTGTTCAGTCTTACATTACAATTCACCTATCACTGGCCCCGCCCAGTTACTCCTTTGGCCACGCCCTCTGACTCTGACAGCAGGTAGTCCCGCTTCGATTTTTAAAGTCGTTATTTTGCAAAATTTATGGTAAGTAGCATGCAACAAAAATGAGAATAGTTGCTTGGCGACTGAAACGGTTTAACTATAGCTAGAATAAACTGTAGTTACGACGTTTAAGTTGCACAATGAACAAACATGTTTCACACAAATTGCGGAAAATGGCAGAGATCAAATCTCGATTCCAGGTTGAATGAATGATTTGATTGGTCGATATATTCCTTGATTAACAGCCGTGATTGGCCAATTTTTAACTACAGCTTATTAAAGCTATAGTTATCACGTTTAAGTCGCCAAAGCCAACTTAAATACTCACAAAATTGTCGTTTTTGTGAGTCACTACCTGTCTTAATGAATGATTTGAGTCGTCGATTGATTCTTTGATTGGCAGCATCGAATGGTCATCTTATGGTCAGATGCGCAAAGTAGGGTCATAGCTTATGTAATGCCCTTGACCCTTCTTGATGTACTCTATGACCCGTCAATTGTAAATAAACATGCCAAAAGCGTAAATAATATCGAACATTAATAAAGCAGGCTATCAAAGGTTGGAATTCTCCCCCCCCCCGAGTTACCAATAAAGATTTCCGGATCGTAGCTGTCAATCATAAAACCTGAAGTGGAAACTCTTACATTTATGTTAAACATGTTTGTTGCTTTGGTTATTTAACCCTTTCCTGTTCAATCCCTGGTTATTACGTCCCTGTGATTTTTATAATTCAGAAAACATTGTAGAAAAGAAGAAATTGCTTGTAACAAGCAATTTCTTCTTTTTCTACAATTTTTTCTATCCTACTGCATGGTTATTTATCAAATAAAATCCATTCTCAATTTGCGTCTGCATTTTTTTTTTGTATGTTTATATTTGTTTGTTTGTTTCATGTCTCTAACCATGAATTTTTAAAAACAACGTCGTAGAATATCCAAGTCGAAAATCTTGTCGGAGGTCGGGGTGTGGCATGCGATCCGTCGATTGGGCATTCAATCTTACTGTAGGTAACGAAATGCACCTTAAGGAAAGTGGAAAAATTATCATTCATGGTTTTAACTGCTCAGGCTGAATAGGATCGCTCGATCCTCATTTTCTGAATCTAGACTAGCCATTCACGTTATTGTGTATTTATTTTCGAAATGCTATCTCTGACTGATCTCTGCTTGATCGTATCCCTTGATAGTTAGATTGACGCACTTCCCGGGTTTGCCCCTTTCGACTTACGGGTCATATATGTTTCAAAACAATACTAAGATCTTTTGTCGAGTGTTCGGTCCAATTTCTTTGCAAATGCATGCCTTTAAAAGTGCTACTGACCTGTCCTTTTGCTTTTGAATGTTAACATTTCTAAAATGAAATGCAAGAATGTATTAAATGGTTGTACATTTTATTTACATATAGTACTGAACCTCCATATTCATTCTTCTGATTACTATGATAAAACAAATGTATGTATCGTTCCCTTACCCACAGCATTTTCGTGGCACAGTACGTAGTCCTTCGGTTTACATTCCACAAAAGTGCTATCTGTAAACATATTGTTTTTCCATTAACTCTGAACTCTTAAAAGCCATGTTTAGGAAACATTACGCCAGAATTTAGTACAAAAATGACCAATTTCTGAATTAAAGGAATATGACTTTTACTTAAAATCGAAGTACTGAAAATACTGTAAGCTTGCAAAGCATGATTTTGTTTAGCAATCTTCTTTTTCAAAGGTTATCATGATAAATAAACGAGGTTAAAGTAACCCAGGAATTAACCCATTACAAATGACACAATCTTAGACTGGTTCAAACTGAATGAAAGAGGTCGCAGATGACATTTCCAAATTTGAGGAATTTGAGAATATTTGCTTTGTAGAGTAGAAAACATTGTGGGCATTGAAGAAGCAATCTATTCATTGTCCACAATGATTTCCAAAGTTTAGAAAGCGGGATTTAGTGTGAATTGGTTAAATAGCTTGCTCTTGAAGGAGTTTTCTACAATTTGAATATAGTAAGTTTATTTGGCCATACAAAGCAGTGCACATAGTGAAGACCTTACCAGACTCATCTTGATCATAACATGCCCAAGTGAGCTTAAAATACCTTGCAGTGAGCGTTTGAAATCTTTCTTCAATACATAAGAACTACTTTTTATGGCGTGTGTGGATTTAGTGGTTAAGCCTCCAGTGGCAGTTTGCGGTCATTAAACTCCTAAAATACCTCAAAATTGTGTCTTTTAATTTTAGCTAGCAAAACTAACGCTTGCTTGCTAAAATACTTTCTGGTTATGGAAGCCTTAAAACCAATATCTTTCGATTCCCATTTACTTTCAAGTATAACACATTTATAGCTAATATAAGCGTAAACGTATGTGTGTCTGGTAAAATTGTAAACATACACTTCGTATAATAAGATTAATGAATGTTTTTTATGAAAATGTAATAATCAACTTTAAATAACCTTTAATGTTAAAAACCAATTTCTTGTTTTCCTTTTAGAGAGAATTCACGGGCGTCTAACCTATAAACCGATCGCAGCTGTCAATCAAATAATAAAAATCGACCCATCAAATCATTCATTTGAACTCCAACATCGCACGCCATTTATGCGTAGCTTTTTTGTTAATTTGGCAACACAATGGTCATAATTATAGTTTATTCAAGTTGTAGTTACGACGTTTAGGTCGCCAACCAACCATTTGACTTTTTTATCTTTCATGTTACTGGTCATACATTTACAAATAAAGTCGTTGAATATCGAAGTGGTGCTTTTTGTAGGAGTCGGAGGTCGGGACCAGCGATCCGTCAATTGACTGGTTACACAAGCATCATAAAATATTTTTGCGGACTTACTTTTTCCGACCTTAAAGAAGGGTCCAATGCAAGCACACGTTTTGTTGACATATAACATGAGACATTCTGAGGAACAAGATGTCCTAGAATATTGGCTGTAGTAGCTTAACGGTGATATAAAGTCAGGTGAGTTAGTATCTACGCACTCTCTTGTGTCGAAGGCTCGTACTGGTTTTGGAAGGTAGGTGTACTAAAATAGATGACAGACCCTTTTATATGTACTGAAAGTGTCGATAGACTTTGTATTCTGTTAGCTATTGAATTAGTTCCCCGACGGCGGCACTCATCCTTACCGACTATTTGTCTCTCACCAATGGGTCGATAATCGTAGACCTATGTGGGATAGCAGCTGGAGGCTAGGAAAGGATGTAATGGTAGTACTGGTGTGAGAAATACGAGGATTCCATTGTTAGGAGCTCCAGCCGCCGCGATATAACTGAAAGATTGTTGAAAGCGGCGTAAAACCCCATTCAAACAAACAAACATTGAATTAGTTGAAGATAAAAGTGATTATAAGCTTCAATGGAAACGTATTTATCTAAGTTTTGATGATCTAAATAGAGGGTAGTCAATGAGCACCTGGTGAAAATCCATAATCATCTATGACATGATCTAGATAGAGTACTAATTTCTAGCTAATAAGATATGGAATTTATTAAACGAATCGTCTATGAACAGATTAAAACGAGACTCGCAAAGGATTAAGTGGTAGTGCTGTTGTGAGAAATATCAGGAATCCGTGGTTAGGTGCTCAAGCCGCCGTGACTGAAATATTGTCAAAAGTGAGTTTTAAACCCCACTCAAACAAACGATAAAAAAAAAGCTGAGCCGCAAAAACCGGAATACACCACTTTTCGCTCTTTGGTAGAGAACTAAGACTTCTTCAGGCAAACATTCGCTACTCATACAATGGTGTTAGTTACACAGTCGTAGAGGGATATATTGGTTTCAAAGAGATAAACAACACGAAAAAAAGATAGACATTCTCTTTTCCTGTTCAACTTCTGGTTTTTCCACGCTTTGGATTATACCTTAGAAAACATTGTGGAAAAAAGAAGAAATTGCTTGATAAATCATTTTTCCCTAAATTAATTAATTGCCACCCATTTAAATCATAACTAATCTTTTTAATGATAATCTTAAAGGATGAAAAAAGTTAATTACATTTTTCAATGTCATTACAAAATACGTTGTGCATTTTTTTACATTTCATGTAGTCTGAACGCGTTTTGTAATACTTATTACATTTTGCGGCTTTATTACAAAACACGACGTTTCAGCTTTTTCAAATCGTGATGTAATAAAGTCGCAAAATGTAATAACTTACCTCGTGTTTCGCAATCGCTATGTAGTGTGTAAAACCGGGAGCCAGTGTTAACGGTTGTACCGGGTCCAAAAGTTCACCGCGGGGATGTATCATTGCCTAAAATGCAAAAGATAGTAACAAAACCATGAGAATAGAGTTAACGATTGGACTGTATCCGAAAGTTCTCCGCAAGGATAAATTAATATCCTAAACACATAAGATATCAGCTACTGAGTCAGACAGAGACAATGTTTATTACTGATTTGTTAAGATCAGTTCACCACGAGATTGATAAGTACCTACAATGTAATAGATCGTGACTAATGAGTAAGCCAGGAAAACTGTATTAAAAGCAAGACTGGTGGTGCTACAAATGGCCGTTCTGTATCTGGAATATTTTTTTTTTTGGGGGGGGGGGGGGGAGGGGGGATATAATACTGTAATGTGTCCTGTTTTCTTCAAAGTTATATACGGAGCTAAAATTGAAAAAAAAAGTAGATAATAACTAATGAGTAAGTCTGAGGAACGCGTGGTGGACAATGTTAACTTTTTTTAACCACCAGTAGCTAGACTAGTTGCTAAATTAAAATATGACGTGTAAGACCATGAGTCATTTGAAATGGCTGACTATATATGCCAGTCCATCTCCAGAATGAAGTAGTTCCTAGTGTATTCACTACCACCACTAACACCACAACAACAGCAACCACCACTACCATAGCAATAATATAATATACACTGAATTCCACAGTTCATTCCAAGGGCATATTGCTATTCACCCCTTTCTTGTTTAGCCAAATTTTAGACCTGCCCGAGTTCACAGGTTCTGCAGACTAAAATTAAAGTTGATTTAATTTGAAAATAACCAATTAGTAGGGTAGAAAATATTGTAGCGATTTCTTCTTTTTCTACAATGTTTGAAATCACAGGGACGAAAAAATGGGGATTGAATGGTAAAGGTAAAAAATGTTTATTGATCCGCTGTGGTCAACTGGGACAAATCAATAGATGGACCACATCCGTCAAAACAAGGTGTTTGTAAAACAACATGACCCGTTACAACCTTTTTTTTTGAAATGTGACATTGATAAGTGACATCGACTTTTAAAGATGACCTTGAACTAACAACCAACTGATACCTAGCAATGCATAGAACCTGTTTCCCATGTCTCTTGAACGGTGTTTGAATTACAGCAAAATGGTAAGTTTTTGCGTTAAGTTTACTCCTCGCAGATAGACGGACAGATAAACAGACGAACATCGATAGAACAAGATATACCGACCTTATAGATGCGCGGGCATAAATATCGATTGACCAATCAAATCATTCATCTTGACTTTTGAATTCCATCATTGGAATTAAATGTCTCTATATCATTAAATGCCTAACGTTTAGGTCGCAAACCCAACCATTTTAGTTTTTTTTTACATGTCCCAGACCATAACTTTTACAAAGTTACGCCTTCAAACATTCTGTAGGGGGGCAGTGGCTATATCAAGCGATCCGTCACTAATGAAGACTCACTGAAACCTACCAATGAATGTTGAAGTTAATCATGCTAAAAAAGTCAGAGGGAGTCGCTAACATTATGGGTGCTAGCTAATTCGATATGCTTAGAATTCTTTTCATTCTGTCCTTAGGTATTTATGGGTAAAATAATTTGGCTGAACTGGAACAGTTTCTACATGAGATATGTACATGAAATGTTTATTAGATTGTTCTTTCTTAATACACTTACCTTCATACCAACAGAGCTGTCGTGGCTGAGCTGAAACTGGGCTTGGTTCGTGTTAATTTCCAAGGATAATCCATAATCACTTCCAGTTATGGTCGTCGAAAAACGATTTGTCGATTTTTCCGAGTTAAACGTGAAACATGTGCCGTATTTTGTCTCTCGTTTTTCAAAGAGTTCTTTACAAGGTAGTTTGTCACTTCCAAAGTAGCAGAAATGGAAAATATCGCTGACGTTGACATGATAATCATCGAGAAGTTGACGTAAACTTCTGGTCGTTTCTTTTAAATACCACGGAAACTTATTACTCCTCGGCCATCCATATAAATACCGCAGCGTCAGGTCTTCTTTTCTGTCAAGTTTGTGGTCCACGTGCAGAAACTCGTGGTTACAGAACGTTACTGCGGGAAATTCGATCTCTTCCTCGAATCTAATGGTTTCCTTGGTAACGGTGTTGTATTCTAGATATCGCACTGTTTGATCATAACAAAGGTAACCAAGACAACCGAGAAACGCACAGAGTACAAAGATTCGAGTTAACCTGTTGAACAGAAAATATTTATTTAAATCTTGAATCTAAAATAATACATGAACACAGATTTGATAAAACGTCCATAATGGCGACATAATTGCCAGGCCCGTATGAAGCATCTTTAGAAGGGAGGGACATGTTTACTTAGAGGACATGCAAAATATATGTCATTTCTATTCCTGTAAACATATTAGTCGGCGAGCGTGTGTGTTTGTGGGCGGGGCGTTCCCAGGGCATATTGCTATTCAACCCTTTCCTGCTTTTCCAAATTTTAGACCTGTCCGAGTTCAAAGGTTCTGCCGACGAAAAATTAAAGTTGATTTAATTTGAAAAATAACCATTCAATAGGGTAGAAAATATTATAGCAATTACTTTTCTCTACTATGTTTGAAATCACAGGGACGTTAAAACCAGAGATTGAACGGTAAAGGTAAAAAAACGTTTATTGATCCGCTGTGTTCAAATGGGGCTAATCAATAGATGGGTCATATCCGTCAAAACAAGGTATGTTTTTAATACACCATGGCTCGTAACAACACCCTGCTCGCACGGGTCTGAAATTTTAGAAATGAGAATAAACGGATTTATATATCGTCTTTGTTACGAATGATATAAGCGTAAAACAAACATCACGAATCAGGTTTAATGCTCAGATTAACTTTTTGAGTTAGAATTGAAAAAATAGCTTAGAAGACTTTTTACGTTATTTGATATCCGGCTCGACTTCCGATGACTGTTGCAAGACCTTTTAGCTTCGTTCTAAGATTCTACCCACTTGACAAAATTTTAGACTCGCCTAAATTCAATGATGTTTCAATTAGAAATTTAAATGCATGAAATTTTAAGAATCTTTGTGTATCTGGGTAGAAAACATTGTGTATAATGAAGAAATTGCTTGTTACAAGCAGTTTCTTCATTTTCCACAATGACTTTCAAGGCTTTTTTCTTGAGGAGCGTAAAAAGCGGGAATGTGTGTGAATGGGCTGTGCATTGGAGCTTTTAATTCAACCACAAAAATGCTAAAATCAATTTATAAATACTCACTGCCATATATTAATGACCTTTCCTAAACGGCAAATGAATACCCGATGGGTCAGTCCGATTAGCTCATTTGGAAGAGCACTTGATTTTAAATCTCAAGATCACGGGTTCGAGACCTGGGCTGACTATCTCATCTAACAAACTAGTTGTCTTTCTGATGAGACGTAAAACCAAGGCCCCGTGTGACTGTGCTATCCATCGAGCGTGTAAAAGAACCAGACGCATCTCTCAGCAGTTTCGTCCTGTTTCCTTGCACATCCCCCGTAACAACTAACCGTTTTCTTGGGGGTCGCTCATATGGACATGTGCTACGGTAGCGCCGATAAATACACTGAAATATACACATATCCCCGATGGACGTGTGCTGAATAAGATACGATCGCTTTTCGAAACTTACAAGGACATTCTATGCCCCCCCCCTTTCACGCAACGGGAGATCAGCTTATTGTGTCCTGGTAAGGAGGATGGGGTGTTAATTTACCTTTTGATCTTATTCTCTCTACCATCTGCTATAACTTTGATTCCATGTAGAGTCGTCTCGTTCGCCCACTGTTTCCATGACGACAAGAACATATTTTGAGAATCGGGTTCAGCATCACGTTCACTGACGTCATCGCAAACGTTGATGTCATCTTTTGTTAAACCGTCGTCAAAAAATCTTTTCTCGCCTGGTATAATTATGATACCAGCAGCTGCTTAAGTTAAAGAAATTAAACCAATCATCATTGGTTAATATTTCATACTGGTAAAACTTTCATTTATTCAGTGACTGTTTTATGTTATGTGCATTATACCTTGTCGACATTAAATCAAGAAAGGTTATTCCATACCTACATAAAAACAAACGAAAATATGGTCTCTTCATTTCTTAAAACGTTACGTGGCCTTACAGTGCCTGAAAAAATGTAAAACTAAATGATTTTGTCTAAAATAGTTAACTAAGTTAGCCAATCAGGTTAATATTTTTGTGATAATTTATTTCTCTACTTGCATACATTTTTAAAAGAATAAGAAAAGAATTCTGGTGAACCTAGGAAACCATGGTCCATTTGTTGACAAGAAGTTTCGTTAATTCTAAGGTTCCTTTAGAAATATGACTTATCAAATGATGTTTTACACACGGAGATAGAATGTACACATTTTTAGGTCACCTGACCAAAGGTCATGGTGACCTATTGCGATCGTGTTTTGTCCGTCGTCGTGCGTTGTGCGTCGTGAGTTAACTTGTTACATTTTCGACTTCTTCTTAAAAACCCTTTGACGGATTTCAACCAAACTTGGCAGGAAGCAACTATATGGGAAGGCGCTTCAGATTGTACACGTCATGGAGTTATCTCCCTTGGGGCTCCATATGGGGCCAAAAAGGGTACATCTTTAAAAATCTTCTTGTCATAACCCGGCTTCACAGTTGGTTTTTTAGAGTCTTTAGGGCAAGGACTATCAAGTTTGTAAAAAAAAAAAAAATGGCCGGGGGGGGGGGGCAAAGGTGGATGGGGTACATAAATTTACATAGTGACATCTTTGAAAATCTTTTTCTACCAAACCAAAAGACCCATAGCTCTGTGATTCGGTATGTGGCATCATCTAGTCAACATCTATCAATATTGTATGATTTATAATCCCAGGGTAAAAATACCGGACGTCACAAGTTAAACATAGGCTTATATAGTGAAAATTTCAAAAATCTTCTTCTCCCAAACTAGAGGGCCTAGAGCTTTAATATTCGGTATTTAGCATCATCTGGTGAATTTCTATCAAGGTTGTATAAATCATGGCACAAGAGACAGAAATAGTCAATTCCCAGACGTCACAAGTTTTACAAAGAGCTTATATTGTGAAATTTTGGAAATCTTCTCCCAAACAGGAGAACTTTGATATTTGGTATACAGCATCATCTGGTGGACCTCTATCAAGATTGTAAATATTATTGCCTCAAGATTAAAAATAGCCCATTCCCGGATGTCACAAATTTAACATAGGCTTATATAGTGAAATTTGTAAAAATCTTCTTCTCCCAAACGGGAGGGCCTAGATATTTAATATTTGGTATACAGCATCGTTTTGTGGACCTCTATCAAGATTGTATAAATTATTGCCTCGCGGTAAGAATAAGCCTATTCTCGGACGTCACAAATTTAAAATAGGCTTATATAGTGAAATTTGTAAAAATCTTCTTCTTCCAAACAGGAGGGCCTAGAACTTTGATATTTGGTATACAGCACCGTTTTGTGGACCTCTATCAAGATTGTAAAAATTATTGTCTCAGGATTAAAATCAGCCCTTTCCCGGATGTCACAAATTTAACATATATAGGATTATATAGTGAAATCTTTAAAAATCTTCTTCTCTCAAAAAGATAGGCCTAGAGCTTTGATATTTGGTATGTAGCATCACCTGGTGGACCTCCATCAAGATTGTATAAATTATGGCCCCAGGGTCAGAATTAGCCCGTTACCAGATGTCCTAAACTAAAAGGCTTAGAGCTTTGACATTTAGCATGTAGCATAATTTGGTGGACTTTTATTTGTTTTTGTGCTCTTTAGACTCAGCTGACCGATAAGGCCCAATGGACCTCTTGTTTTACATATAACCTATCAACCCTTTCTTTCTTGAGGAAGAATTTGATGGACTTTAATCCACCTGTTCGCGATACAGAGCAAACATTCTGAGCCGCTGTCTTATTTCTTTCATTCACTCGTGATTCAATTTTTAGCTTTGTCGCTTAAAAACGGGCGTTCTCATTGGTCGAAAAGAATTATTCATAACTCCATGAACAAATTTTTTAGCACGCAGCGATTTTGTATGCTTCCGCAAAAAATAGTCCCATACAAAAAAGTATCAAAATTTGTAAAATATTTGTTTTTTTCGCTTGATGCTATTAAATTCTAAGAAATGAAAAGAATGAAAAGAATAGTTTTGTATTGGAGGTATGAACCGAAAAACCTAATCACACTTATGTATGAATACGTATTGATTAGCTTTTTCGGTTCGAGTAACTAACCTGTGAGTGAGTGTTGGAGCTAAAATGTGCGCAATAAGAAAGCTTTCTACCGATATCTTCTTGTTTTTCTTTTTCTTTTAGTGTTAACAATTTACAACCGGATGGTAATTTTATTGTCTACCACCCTTTAGCTGAGAGGTTGGGATTAGATAGAGGCTTCGGCTCCCGATTCCGTTTTCCAATCAAATTTTCTTGGAGTCGCCCGAAGATGTAAGGACTAAGATGACGTCAGTTTGCGATCATAACGACATCATTTTAAAAAGAGCATATAAACCCGCGCTTCAGCCTCTTCGTGGTGTCATACCTGTTCGATATTGGTTGTATTGCGTCCTTTCCAAAATATCCAAGTTTTATACCCAAGTGCACCGAACCTTCTGATTTTCAGCGTTACCATCGGTACCCACCATCTCTAGTACTCGGACAGGGTAATATTATAGACTTTTGGAATTCATTAATCTTATTTTGGCTAATTTGGATAATTCGGTTAATTTGTACATATCATTCTACCAATAATAAAATTCGGTAAATGTATTATGTCTTAATGTATTTTATTACAGGTCGCCTCTACCCCCTCTCAATATTGACGACTTCGGTTTGATACACCGAGGTTGCGCCGAGCACCGGAACGAACCTTATTAGATTATTCTTTTTGTAGCCCGATTCGCCGCATTATATGATCGTCTGTCTGGTGAAAGACGCTCACTAAAAATGGACAAACGGGACAGCACGCTATATTAGCTTTGTTATGCCCCAAGAATGGCGAATAGAGCCGCCGTCCGTCCTTCCGTTATTCCACCCGTTCGTCCAAACGTCCGCTGCGATTTCTCCATAACCCTTTGGAAAATTAGATAAAACTTCACATGTGAATTCCTTAAAATATTACACCGAGCGTTTATACCGTTTTTTTATAGCCCAAAGGTCAAGGTCACAGTTCAAGGTTCAACTCAAGGTCAAACGTTAAAATTAAGAATTCTGGTTGGATTTCGAAATAACTTTGCCTAATTATTCTCTATCATGATTACATGTGTCGTTTGAAATGTCCGAACCTTTTCCCCGTTTATTTTATACTTTTTGTGACGGGGCAATATCATTAAATAATTTCATAAAAAAAATCCAAGAACTGTTCAATTGTATAAGACTACCTTAGGTTGCAAACCTTCCGAAAATTTTCGGATTTCGACACTGCACTTGAGGTCTAATGGAAGGATTTGACAGGCCAAACGGTTTGCAGCAGGGAGCCGCCAATATTTTTTGGTGAAAAAACATCTATATAATGTAGTCAATCTTGGTCAAGTGATCACCTATTAAGCGACCTCTTTCATTAAGCGACCAGCGTCAAAATACCCTTACCAAAACAAAAGATTTTCATAGTTAGACGTATGTAATGATAAAATTATCAAAAATTAATCATATGCTGGTAGATCTAATTAGAATAGTCCCAATCTCATAAACGTAGAATTAAATGCAGTTGTACAGTTCCTTCACGAATGTCATTAAAACTTTATTAAACGACCATGCTCTTAAACGACCACATTTTGGCTGTCCCTTGAATGGTCGCTTGATACAAGTGTAACTGTTCTTGTTTCGACTCTAGCTATTCTATGCAAGCTGCGAGATCTACAAAAAACAATAGTCACTACTTTTCGCCTTTAGATCGGTGTCTTTTAAATGTATTTAAAGACTCACCTGTGTGAATAAAATCAGATTTTTCCATTTCAAATTTTCTCGAATGTCCGACTACTTCAATTAAAAATGACCACAGGTTATGAAACGGTTCTACTTAATTTGACCCGGCATTATTTGATAGAAAGAACATGTTCACTAATGGTCGTTAACGATTAGATTTTTAAAAGCTAGGGACACTGTATTCTGTAAAATGGTTAATTCAGTCCAGTTAACAATGAATTGTTTTCGATCTTTTATTTTTTGTCGGTGAATAAAGTTGGGGTTTCGATAAAAGCTAAGTGCTATGTGTCCTTGGGGCTATTACCGTCCTGTTTGTACCATACAGCTGGTTTTACCCTCGAAGATATTTGAGGGGTACTGTGCGACAAAATTTGCCAATTACATACCGTTAAACTTGTATAAAGCATACACTCAAGGGACGGCCTAAATCTGGTCGTGTCAGAGAATGGTCGATTAACTCTTTCCTGTATTATTCTTGGATTTTACGTTCATGCTTGAAAAAATATCGTGGAAAAAGAAGAATTCGCTTATAACAAGCCATTTCTTCTTTTCCCATAGTATTTTCAAACCTGTAAATTTGTTGCTTTTCAGATTTCACTCATTTTCAATTGAGGTCTGTAACTTCGTTCAAATTAGACCAGCCTAATATTTTGAAAACAAAACAAAAACATAAACAACAACAACAACAACAACAAAGAAACTGAAAAGAGATAATACACGTTTTGTGACATTAACTCTTTCCTGGTTTTTAACGACCTTGTGATTTTATAATTGAGAAAAAATTGTATAATAAGAACAAATTGCTTGTCTTCTTTTCCACAATATTTTATACCCTACTGTATGGTTTTATTTCAAATCAAATCCACTTTAAATTCCCGTCTACAAAACCCTTGAATTTGGACAGGTCTAAATTTTGCGAAACAGGAAACGGTTAATAAGGGATTGGTTCAACTGCATCCAAAGTTGGTGCAACCCCTTAAAATAGTCTCATTGAGACAGTTTTAGCTAGAACAACTAGGATAGGATTGAATTTTGATAGATTTATTGGCAAAAACGTCAAATTATGAGGACCCCTTCTCATTGGAGAGGTTTTTTAGTACTGGTTGCCTAATTGTCGTTTAATAGCGGTAGTCGGATGAGCATGATTGTCTGTATTTGCGGATAGTAACAAGAGAAACAATTGACCAGTCGCATGAGCATGATTGTCTGTATTTGCGGATAGTAACTCGGGAAACAATTGGCCAGGCGCTTGAGCATGATTGTCTGTATTTGCGGATAGTGACTCGGGACACAAATGACCAGTCATTTGAGCATTATTGTCTGTATTTGCGGATAGTGACTCGGGAAACAATTGACCAATTGCTTGAGCATGATTGTCTGTATTTGCGGAAAGTGACTCGGGAAACAATTGACCAGTCGCTTGAGCATGTTTGTTTGTATTTGCGGATAGTAACTCGGGAAACAATTGACCAGTCGCTTGAGCATGATTGTCTATATTTGCGGATAGTGACTCGGAAAACAATTGACCAGTTGCTTGAGCATGATTGTCTGTATTTGCGGATAGTGACTCGGGAAACAATTGACCAGTTGCTTGAGCATGATTGTCTGTATTTGCGGATAGTGACTCGGGAAACAATTGACCAGTCGCTTGAGCACGATTGACTGTTTTTGCGGATAGTAACTCGGGAAACAATTGACCAGTCGTTTGAGCATGATTGTCTGTATTTGCGGATAGTGACTCGGGAAACAATTGACCAGTCGCTTGAGCATGATTGTCTGTATTTGCGGATAGTGACTCGGGAAGCAATTGACCAGTCGCTTGAGCATGATTGTCTGTATTTGCGGATAGTGACTGGGGAAACAATTGACCAGTTGCTTGAGCATTATTGTCTGTATTTGCGGATAGTAACTCGGGAAACAATTGACCAGTCGCTTGCCCCGCCTGGTTACTACGCTTGTCCTGCCCTTTGTCTTCAACAGGTAGTTCCGCTTCGATTTTAAAAGTCATTATTTTGCAACATTTATAGCTAGTAGCGTGTAATGAAAAAGTAAATTGGTTGGTTGGCGTCCTAAACGTCGTAACTACAGCATGAAAAAGATGTAGTTACGATGTTTAAGTTGCCAAACCAGCAAAAATGTTCCACTAAAATGGCGGCCAATGTTCGGAGTTCAAATCTTTATTCCTGAATGAGTGATAAGATTGGTCGATTTATTCCTTAATCGATTGGTCAAACCCCTTAGATTTCTCTGATTACACCACCATTATCTTCAATTGCCAAGGGTAACTTCGACAACGTGAATATACACGCAGGGGTCCTCATCCTTGGCAAGCGAAGATACACAATTCTGTGGCAATATATAAAAACAAAACAAAACAAAAAAAAAAAAAACATCGTGGTAAAAGGATTGATTGCTTGTTACAAAAAAACAACAAAACACCTTTAGCACGGTGTCTTCTTTGGACCTTTCTTTACCATTTTCGCCTATTTTGATCAAAGCTTTTGAAACTTCTTTAAATTTAATTATTTTACATTTAGGCATATACATGAACAGAAACTGCCTTCTTTTAAGTTTTACAAAATTATATTATATTCTCCCTTTGATGCACTCTGATAAAAAGAATTTTGAAATCATCACTAGTGATGATATCAACTTTCACTCCGAAAATGGGGGACTAGTTTTATTTCTAAAGGGCCAAGTCGCTCCTAGTTATTTTACATAACTAAGAATGCCAATTTTATATCTAAAATAAAGAAAGCTTTTGAATAATTCCTCCACATAAAAATTCAACTGTAATGAGATTTTAAAACATAAACTACATATTTTACAACTTTTCTGTTGAAATAATGGCGAACGAGGTATGGGGAGAGTTAGAAATGCACGGTGACCTTGCATTCAATTTCTTTGGTAAATAATCATTTTAAAAACAGTAAAATAAAATTAACATTCATAACTATAAGAACAAAAGAACCGTTTGGTTAACAACTGGGTTTAAATAATCTTTGTGTTATCACTGATTGACTCAAACAAATGCATAATTTTCAATAATGTCCAAAAATTTTCCAGACCTCGAATACTGTTGATATTGCAGTTAGAGTGATAGACACTCAAACCTAACCCGCATGGAATTGCTTTGTTCGCTAAAGTCAGGAGACTGAGTGATCACAGACTGCATATCCGTTTATGTTCCGTTGAAAAAATACAAACCCACAAGTCAATCAATCAATCAATCAATACATTTTATTGTAGAAAAAGGCCACCGGCCCAAAATACAACATTTTGCACCATAGTACAAATTTTCAATCGTAATATAATCTACTGCCCCTTAGCGACAATCAATAAGTTCTATCAACTTTGTTATATAAATTGTTGTATTTTTAACAGTTGTAAAATTCGCATTTCCCATTAGATTGTTGAAAGCTGCTCGATCCCTCCGATAATTATACCAATTATATAAATAATTAAGCCTTATATCTTTAAATTGGTCACACTCGAAAAATGCATGAATGGTATTCATCATCAGTTGTAACAAGTAACGGGTTTGAATCATTTTGGCAATTTAATAGCGGGTTTTAAAAGTGGGGACATTTTTCTGACATGCCCGTAGAAACAGCTGTACAAGGAGGGTCATCTAAAAAAAAAATAAAAAAAATAAAAAATGGGGTCAAAAGTCATAGAAAAAAAGGAACATGCCATATTGAAATTGATTTTTTTTTTGGTGTATGAATGGATGTTCTTTGATTTAAAGTAGGGTTGGTCATTTTCGCAAACTCTTGGACTGAGCTATAAACGAATATGTTATGATGGTCGTCTATGGGAAATGATTTACTTCCCTCAGACCAGAAGTTTGTCGTCCTTAGATAAAGTGTAAGTTCCGTCCAAACTATTTTCGTGCCTGACACTGCAAATCTCTTAGTATCTTAAAATACGGACTTTCCCTCAAAAATTCTTTTAAACCCTCGTCCACTTGGAAATGCAATCCAAGATGGCGAACATAAATTATTGAAAAGAAAATTTGTTGATATAAATGTGCATAGATCCTAGGACCGAAGATGACGAATATGATTAAAATAAATAGGTTATGACTGAAAAATAAAAATAGTTCCGAATATAACAAATAGAAAAATAAACTAGATATCTTTAATATGAAAAATCTCTCACTCGAATGCGTTGTTCGTTAGAAAAACTCTTCCTTCTCGTGAGAGATTTTTCATACAAAAAAAAAAAAAAAAAAAAAACAACCCAAAAAAACCCCCAAAAACCAAAAAAAAAAAAAACAAAAAAAAACAGTTGATTATCCTCTATGTATTAGTTCTACCCATGTAGGACTCAGATTAGCCGTGGAGGTTTAGACAAGTAGTTATCTATGTCAAAGTGAACTTATTCAAAAAGGAGTGGGTTCGAATCGACAGTACTTCTGAAAAATAAGAAGCAATGTCTTTAAAAAAGAAATCTAAAGCTTATTTGTTTGGCCAGGGTCTTATCGCGTATTTTTGGCTCGTAAACGCTATTCTTTAAGATACTAGAACAATATGCAGGTATACCGTATATTAGAAAATAATTTTATTCGTGAGTGTAAATTCATATTCACAGATTTGTATGAATTTTATATCGATTTTTCGGCTCTTTACATATATCCATTATTCGTTTTTTGGCTCTCACAATTTGGTCTTCAGTGTCTGTGCTTACTAAATTGGACCTTGACATCCAGTCCGGTTTGGGGAGGTCTATGGAAAGACCCTTCTCGTCTCAAGTCCACATACCTTAAATCGTTTGTGGCTACGTTAATGTCAAGAAAAAACGATAATTTGTACGAGGAATTTCTTAGGTCAGCTTATTATAGAAAAACCGGTCAAGGAAAATACAACACCAACATTCGTAAAAATTCAGCCAGTGGTCAACAATGTTTTTCAACATTTTAATGAAACCTGTAAAAAGTACAAATTCAAAGTAATTATGTACATTAAAAAATGTAGTTTATCAAACGATTTCAATTATGATTTGATAAACAATGCCTTATTCAAAGAAACGAATCTGAACTATTATTGTATCAGAATTTAACTTACGAGTAATTGGCCAATCGCGGCTGTCAATCAAAGAATCAATCGACCAACAAAAATCATCCAATTTGACCGGATGTGAATGTTGAAATCAAGTATTGACCGACAATAATGTGAAACATAAAACAACTCCATTTGATATCGAAGTAGATCTTCCTGTAAGAGTCAATGGGCATTTCCAGTGGAGGCAAATGTCGTCACACGTTATGATTTAATAAAATCATTTTTAAGTTGGAATGCGGAGTTTAAATCAATAATAACACATCAAACCTTTAACAAGTGTCATCTAGCTTTCAGCTTGGTCCTTTTTACCTAAGATTATTTACGGTTCTAAAGCCGATAACGAATTAGGCAATCTCGCGACTACAGGGCTCCGAAGATAATTTGATACTATCTTCATCATATAATAGGAATTTTTAGGAAAAGGGCAAAACTACCATGTGCAAACAATAACGTTACAATAACGTTAACGTCTTTTTTTCTTTTGAATTTTACTCACAACGCTTTAAATATTCTTTTTTCCTATGTCTAAACCGGTATTTCAAATCGATCACCCTGAAACAAGTCTCCGCGCATTTCCGTAAATTTCAACGTATACTCATAAACTTGAAGTGAAAATCTACGTGAGTTTATTATGATCGTTACAGAATTGGCCAAGTTGAGGATCAAATAATCATCGAGGTCATTGATTTCTTACTTTAGAAGCTGTTATACTCTGTTTTCAAGATTCTAAAAGGAGTTCACGTATTACAGTTGATCAAAAGAAGAATGCTATGCTTGAAAATTCTAATTTTGCTGTGCGTGACACGAGCTTATAACCAATTCCAACACGATAAAATTGTAGACCAGTTCAAATACAAAGAAGTAGCAGACGAAAATTGTAAGTTGATAAAATCTTTAAAATTCAGGTCTTTTTGGACAGAAAACATTGTGGATAATGAAGAAATTGCTTGTAACAAGCAATCTCTGCATTTTCCACAATGTTTTCTAAAGCTTTCATAATGAGGGTCATTTAAAGGCGTCACTGTATGGGAATGGGTAAAGACAATGCTAGTTTTTGATTTCTGTATGTGGATTTATGTTTTTGTGCGTTATTCACGCACATATGTACACGAATGGGATTGCTGGTATAAGTTTAAAGGAGGGAGGCTTACTCGGAAAGTAAAAATGAATTTGAACCGAATTCCACAGTTATATCCCTTTAAGCGCATTCCAACTTCTCAGTACTTTCAGTCCTTTGATTTTTCTTATTAGGCAATTTTTATCAAAAAATATTTTTCAGCAGACTTTGCTTCACCTCTTCAATAGATGTTCAAATAACTAAACGGTAGTTTTTCTTTCAGATTTTCAAAGGTTGGAAAATGAACATGGTCTACTCGAAATCGACTGATCTCTGTCAATGAAATTGGACCCAAATATCACTTTGATTTTAAAGCTTTTCATATCGATTGACCAATCAAATCATTCATCTTGACTTTTGAATTCCATCATTGGAATTAAATGTCTCTATATCATTAAATGCCTAACGTTTAGGTCGCAAACCAAACCATTTTAGTTTTTTTTTACATGTCCCAGACCATAACTTTTACAAAGTTACGCCGTCAAACATTCTGTAGGGGGGCAGTGGCTATATCAAGCGATCCGTCACTAATGAAGACTCACTGAAACCTACCAATGAATGTTGAAGTTAATCATGCTAAAAAAGTCAGAGGGAGTCGCTAACATTATGGGTGCTAGCTAATTCGATATGCTTAGAATTCTTTTCATTCTGTCCTTAGGTATTTATGGGTAAAATAATTTGGCTGAACTGGAACAGTTTCTACATGAGATATGTACATGAAATGTTTATTAGATTGTTCTTTCTTAATACACTTACCTTCATACCAACAGAGCTGTCGTGGCTGAGCTGAAACTGGGCTTGGTTCGTGTTAATTTCCAAGGATAATCCATAATCACTTCCAGTTATGGTCGTCGAAAAACGATTTGTCGATTTTTCCGAGTTAAACGTGAAACATGTGCCGTATTTTGTCTCTCGTTTTTCAAAGAGTTCTTTACAAGGTAGTTTGTCACTTCCAAAGTAGCAGAAATGGAAAATATCGCTGACGTTGACATGATAATCATCGAGAAGTTGACGTAAACTTCTGGTCGTTTCTTTTAAATACCACGGAAACTTATTACTCCTCGGCCATCCATATAAATACCGCAGCGTCAGGTCTTCTTTTCTGTCAAGTTTGTGGTCCACGTGCAGAAACTCGTGGTTACAGAACGTTACTGCGGGAAATTCGATCTCTTCCTCGAATCTAATGGTTTCCTTGGTAACGGTGTTGTATTCTAGATATCGCACTGTTTGATCATAACAAAGGTAACCAAGACAACCGAGAAACGCACAGAGTACAAAGATTCGAGTTAACCTGTTGAACAGAAAATATTTATTTAAATCTTGAATCTAAAATAATACATGAACACAGATTTGATAAAACGTCCATAATGGCGACATAATTGCCAGGCCCGTATGAAGCATCTTTAGAAGGGAGGGACATGTTTACTTAGAGGACATGCAAAATATATGTCATTTCTATTCCTGTAAACATATTAGTCGGCGAGCGTGTGTGTTTGTGGGCGGGGCGTTCCCAGGGCATATTGCTATTCAACCCTTTCCTGCTTTTCCAAATTTTAGACCTGTCCGAGTTCAAAGGTTCTGCCGACGAAAAATTAAAGTTGATTTAATTTGAAAAATAACCATTCAATAGGGTAGAAAATATTATAGCAATTACTTTTCTCTACTATGTTTGAAATCACAGGGACGTTAAAACCAGAGATTGAACGGTAAAGGTAAAAAAACGTTTATTGATCCGCTGTGTTCAAATGGGGCTAATCAATAGATGGGTCATATCCGTCAAAACAAGGTATGTTTTTAATACACCATGGCTCGTAACAACACCCTGCTCGCACGGGTCTGAAATTTTAGAAATGAGAATAAACGGATTTATATATCGTCTTTGTTACGAATGATATAAGCGTAAAACAAACATCACGAATCAGGTTTAATGCTCAGATTAACTTTTTGAGTTAGAATTGAAAAAATAGCTTAGAAGACTTTTTACGTTATTTGATATCCGGCTCGACTTCCGATGACTGTTGCAAGACCTTTTAGCTTCGTTCTAAGATTCTACCCACTTGACAAAATTTTAGACTCGCCTAAATTCAATGATGTTTCAATTAGAAATTTAAATGCATGAAATTTTAAGAATCTTTGTGTATCTGGGTAGAAAACATTGTGTATAATGAAGAAATTGCTTGTTACAAGCAGTTTCTTCATTTTCCACAATGACTTTCAAGGCTTTTTTCTTGAGGAGCGTAAAAAGCGGGAATGTGTGTGAATGGGCTGTGCATTGGAGCTTTTAATTCAACCACAAAAATGCTAAAATCAATTTATAAATACTCACTGCCATATATTAATGACCTTTCCTAAACGGCAAATGAATACCCGATGGGTCAGTCCGATTAGCTCATTTGGAAGAGCACTTGATTTTAAATCTCAAGATCACGGGTTCGAGACCTGGGCTGACTATCTCATCTAACAAACTAGTTGTCTTTCTGATGAGACGTAAAACCAAGGCCCCGTGTGACTGTGCTATCCATCGAGCGTGTAAAAGAACCAGACGCATCTCTCAGCAGTTTCGTCCTGTTTCCTTGCACATCCCCCGTAACAACTAACCGTTTTCTTGGGGGTCGCTCATATGGACATGTGCTACGGTAGCGCCGATAAATACACTGAAATATACACATATCCCCGATGGACGTGTGCTGAATAAGATACGATCGCTTTTCGAAACTTACAAGGACATTCTATGCCCCCCCCCTTTCACGCAACGGGAGATCAGCTTATTGTGTCCTGGTAAGGAGGATGGGGTGTTAATTTACCTTTTGATCTTATTCTCTCTACCATCTGCTATAACTTTGATTCCATGTAGAGTCGTCTCGTTCGCCCACTGTTTCCATGACGACAAGAACATATTTTGAGAATCGGGTTCAGCATCACGTTCACTGACGTCATCGCAAACGTTGATGTCATCTTTTGTTAAACCGTCGTCAAAAAATCTTTTCTCGCCTGGTATAATTATGATACCAGCAGCTGCTTAAGTTAAAGAAATTAAACCAATCATCATTGGTTAATATTTCATACTGGTAAAACTTTCATTTATTCAGTGACTGTTTTATGTTATGTGCATTATACCTTGTCGACATTAAATCAAGAAAGGTTATTCCATACCTACATAAAAACAAACGAAAATATGGTCTCTTCATTTCTTAAAACGTTACGTGGCCTTACAGTGCCTGAAAAAATGTAAAACTAAATGATTTTGTCTAAAATAGTTAACTAAGTTAGCCAATCAGGTTAATATTTTTGTGATAATTTATTTCTCTACTTGCATACATTTTTAAAAGAATAAGAAAAGAATTCTGGTGAACCTAGGAAACCATGGTCCATTTGTTGACAAGAAGTTTCGTTAATTCTAAGGTTCCTTTAGAAATATGACTTATCAAATGATGTTTTACACACGGAGATAGAATGTACACATTTTTAGGTCACCTGACCAAAGGTCATGGTGACCTATTGCGATCGTGTTTTGTCCGTCGTCGTGCGTTGTGCGTCGTGAGTTAACTTGTTACATTTTCGACTTCTTCTTAAAAACCCTTTGACGGATTTCAACCAAACTTGGCAGGAAGCAACTATATGGGAAGGCGCTTCAGATTGTACACGTCATGGAGTTATCTCCCTTGGGGCTCCATATGGGGCCAAAAAGGGTACATCTTTAAAAATCTTCTTGTCATAACCCGGCTTCACAGTTGGTTTTTTAGAGTCTTTAGGGCAAGGACTATCAAGTTTGTAAAAAAAAAAAAAAAAATGGCCGGGGGGGGGGGGGGGCAAAGGTGGATGGGGTACATAAATTTACATAGTGACATCTTTGAAAATCTTTTTCTACCAAACCAAAAGACCCATAGCTCTGTGATTCGGTATGTGGCATCATCTAGTCAACATCTATCAATATTGTATGATTTATAATCCCAGGGTAAAAATAAGCCCGTTCCCGGACGTCACAAGTTAAACATAGGCTTATATAGTGAAAATTTCAAAAATCTTCTTCTCCCAAACTAGAGGGCCTAGAGCTTTAATATTCGGTATTTAGCATCATCTGGTGAATTTCTATCAAGGTTGTATAAATCATGGCACAAGAGACAGAAATAGTCAATTCCCAGACGTCACAAGTTTTACAAAGAGCTTATATTGTGAAATTTTGGAAATCTTCTCCCAAACAGGAGAACTTTGATATTTGGTATACAGCATCATCTGGTGGACCTCTATCAAGATTGTAAATATTATTGCCTCAAGATTAAAAATAGCCCATTCCCGGATGTCACAAATTTAACATAGGCTTATATAGTGAAATTTGTAAAAATCTTCTTCTCCCAAACGGGAGGGCCTAGATATTTAATATTTGGTATACAGCATCGTTTTGTGGACCTCTATCAAGATTGTATAAATTATTGCCTCGCGGTAAGAATAAGCCTATTCTCGGACGTCACAAATTTAAAATAGGCTTATATAGTGAAATTTGTAAAAATCTTCTTCTTCCAAACAGGAGGGCCTAGAACTTTGATATTTGGTATACAGCACCGTTTTGTGGACCTCTATCAAGATTGTAAAAATTATTGTCTCAGGATTAAAATCAGCCCTTTCCCGGATGTCACAAATTTAACATATATAGGATTATATAGTGAAATCTTTAAAAATCTTCTTCTCTCAAAAAGATAGGCCTAGAGCTTTGATATTTGGTATGTAGCATCACCTGGTGGACCTCCATCAAGATTGTATAAATTATGGCCCCAGGGTCAGAATTAGCCCGTTACCAGATGTCCTAAACTAAAAGGCTTAGAGCTTTGACATTTAGCATGTAGCATAATTTGGTGGACTTTTATTTGTTTTTGTGCTCTTTAGACTCAGCTGACCGATAAGGCCCAATGGACCTCTTGTTTTACATATAACCTATCAACCCTTTCTTTCTTGAGGAAGAATTTGATGGACTTTAATCCACCTGTTCGCGATACAGAGCAAACATTCTGAGCCGCTGTCTTATTTCTTTCATTCACTCGTGATTCAATTTTTAGCTTTGTCGCTTAAAAACGGGCGTTCTCATTGGTCGAAAAGAATTATTCATAACTCCATGAACAAATTTTTTAGCACGCAGCGATTTTGTATGCTTCCGCAAAAAATAGTCCCATACAAAAAAGTATCAAAATTTGTAAAATATTTGTTTTTTTCGCTTGATGCTATTAAATTCTAAGAAATGAAAAGAATGAAAAGAATAGTTTTGTATTGGAGGTATGAACCGAAAAACCTAATCACACTTATGTATGAATACGTATTGATTAGCTTTTTCGGTTCGAGTAACTAACCTGTGAGTGAGTGTTGGAGCTAAAATGTGCGCAATAAGAAAGCTTTCTACCGATATCTTCTTGTTTTTCTTTTTCTTTTAGTGTTTACAATTTACAACCGGATGGTAATTTTATTGTCTACCACCCTTTAGCTGAGAGGTTGGGATTAGATAGAGGCTTCGGCTCCCGATTCCGTTTTCCAATCAAATTTTCTTGGAGTCGCCCGAAGATGTAAGGACTAAGATGACGTCAGTTTGCGATCATAACGACATCATTTTAAAAAGAGCATATAAACCCGCGCTTCAGCCTCTTCGTGGTGTCATACCTGTTCGATATTGGTTGTATTGCGTCCTTTCCAAAATATCCAAGTTTTATACCCAAGTGCACCGAACCTTCTGATTTTCAGCGTTACCATCGGTACCCACCATCTCTAGTACTCGGACAGGGTAATATTATAGACTTTTGGAATTCATTAATCTTATTTTGGCTAATTTGGATAATTCGGTTAATTTGTACATATCATTCTACCAATAATAAAATTCGGTAAATGTATTATGTCTTAATGTATTTTATTACAGGTCGCCTCTACCCCCTCTCAATATTGACGACTTCGGTTTGATACACCGAGGTTGCGCCGAGCACCGGAACGAACCTTATTAGATTATTCTTTTTGTAGCCCGATTCGCCGCATTGTATGATCGTCTGTCTGGTGAAAGACGCTCACTAAAAATGGACAAACGGGACAGCACGCTATATTAGCTTTGTTATGCCCCAAGAATGGCGAATAGAGCCGCCGTCCGTCCTTCCGTTATTCCACCCGTTCGTCCAAACGTCCGCTGCGATTTCTCCATAACCCTTTGGAAAATTAGATAAAACTTCACATGTGAATTCCTTAAAATATTACACCGAGCGTTTATACCGTTTTTTTATAGCCCAAAGGTCAAGGTCACAGTTCAAGGTTCAACTCAAGGTCAAACGTTAAAATTAAGAATTCTGGTTGGATTTCGAAATAACTTTGCCTAATTATTCTCTATCATGATTACATGTGTCGTTTGAAATGTCCGAACCTTTTCCCCGTTTATTTTATACTTTTTGTGACGGGGCAATATCATTAAATAATTTCATAAAAAAAAATCCAAGAACTGTTCAATTGTATAAGACTACCTTAGGTTGCAAACCTTCCGAAAATTTTCGGATTTCGACACTGCACTTGAGGTCTAATGGAAGGATTTGACAGGCCAAACGGTTTGCAGCAGGGAGCCGCCAATATTTTTTGGTGAAAAAACATCTATATAATGTAGTCAATCTTGGTCAAGTGATCACCTATTAAGCGACCTCTTTCATTAAGCGACCAGCGTCAAAATACCCTTACCAAAACAAAAGATTTTCATAGTTAGACGTATGTAATGATAAAATTATCAAAAATTAATCATATGCTGGTAGATCTAATTAGAATAGTCCCAATCTCATAAACGTAGAATTAAATGCAGTTGTACAGTTCCTTCACGAATGTCATTAAAAGTTTATTAAACGACCATGCTCTTAAACGACCACATTTTGGCTGTCCCTTGAATGGTCGCTTGATACAAGTGTAACTGTTCTTGTTTCGACTCTAGCTATTCTATGCAAGCTGCGAGATCTACAAAAAACAATAGTCACTACTTTTCGCCTTTAGATCGGTGTCTTTTAAATGTATTTAAAGACTCACCTGTGTGAATAAAATCAGATTTTTCCATTTCAAATTTTCTCGAATGTCCGACTACTTCAATTAAAAATGACCACAGGTTATGAAACGGTTCTACTTAATTTGACCCGGCATTATTTGATAGAAAGAACATGTTCACTAATGGTCGTTAACGATTAGATTTTTAAAAGCTAGGGACACTGTATCCTGTAAAATGGTTAATTCAGTCCAGTTAACAATGAATTGTTTTCGATCTTTTATTTTTTGTCGGTGAATAAAGTTGGGGTTTCGATAAAAGCTAAGTGCTATGTGTCCTTGGGGCTATTACCGTCCTGTTTGTACCATACAGCTGGTTTTACCCTCGAAGATATTTGAGGGGTACTGTGCGACAAAATTTGCCAATTACATACCGTTAAACTTGTATAAAGCATACACTCAAGGGACGGCCTAAATCTGGTCGTGTCAGAGAATGGTCGATTAACTCTTTCCTGTATTATTCTTGGATTTTACGTTCATGCTTGAAAAAATATCCTGGAAAAAGAAGAATTCGCTTATAACAAGCCATTTCTTCTTTTCCCATAGTATTTTCAAACCTGTAAATTTGTTGCTTTTCAGATTTCACTCATTTTCAATTGAGGTCTGTAACTTCGTTCAAATTAGACCAGCCTAATATTTTGAAAACAAAACAAAAACATAAACAACAACAACAACAACAACAACAAAGAAACTGAAAAGAGATAATACACGTTTTGTGACATTAACTCTTTCCTGGTTTTTAACGACCTTGTGATTTTATAATTGAGAAAAAATTGTATAATAAGAACAAATTGCTTGTCTTCTTTTCCACAATATTTCATACCCTACTGTATGGTTTTATTTCAAATCAAATCCACTTTAAATTCCCGTCTACAAAACCCTTGAATTTGGACAGGTCTAAATTTTGCGAAACAGGAAACGGTTAATAAGGGATTGGTTCAACTGCATCCAAAGTTGGTGCAACCCCTTAAAATAGTCTCATTGAGACAGTTTTAGCTAGAACAACTAGGATAGGATTGAATTTTGATAGATTTATTGGCAAAAACGTCAAATTATGAGGACCCCTTCTCATTGGAGAGGTTTTTTAGTACTGGTTGCCTAATTGTCGTTTAATAGCGGTAGTCGGATGAGCATGATTGTCTGTATTTGCGGATAGTAACAAGAGAAACAATTGACCAGTCGCATGAGCATGATTGTCTGTATTTGCGGATAGTAACTCGGGAAACAATTGGCCAGGCGCTTGAGCATGATTGTCTGTATTTGCGGATAGTGACTCGGGACACAAATGACCAGTCATTTGAGCATTATTGTCTGTATTTGCGGATAGTGACTCGGGAAACAATTGACCAATTGCTTGAGCATGATTGTCTGTATTTGCGGAAAGTGACTCGGGAAACAATTGACCAGTCGCTTGAGCATGTTTGTTTGTATTTGCGGATAGTAACTCGGGAAACAATTGACCAGTCGCTTGAGCATGATTGTCTATATTTGCGGATAGTGACTCGGGAAACAATTGACCAGTTGCTTGAGCATGATTGTCTGTTTTTGCGGATAGTGACTCGGGAAACAATTGACCAGTTGCTTGAGCATGATTGTCTGTATTTGCGGATAGTGACTCGGGAAACAATTGACCAGTCGCTTGAGCACGATTGACTGTTTTTGCGGATAGTAACTCGGGAAACAATTGACCAGTCGTTTGAGCATGATTGTCTGTATTTGCGGATAGTGACTCGGGAAACAATTGACCAGTCGCTTGAGCATGATTGTCTGTATTTGCGGATAGTGACTCGGGAAGCAATTGACCAGTCGCTTGAGCATGATTGTCTGTATTTGCGGATAGTGACTGGGGAAACAATTGACCAGTTGCTTGAGCATTATTGTCTGTATTTGCGGATAGTAACTCGGGAAACAATTGACCAGTCGCTTGCCCCGCCTGGTTACTACGCTTGTCCTGCCCTTTGTCTTCAACAGGTAGTTCCGCTTCGATTTTAAAAGTCATTATTTTGCAACATTTATAGCTAGTAGCGTGTAATGAAAAAGTAAATTGGTTGGTTGGCGTCCTAAACGTCGTAACTACAGCATGAAAAAGATGTAGTTACGATGTTTAAGTTGCCAAACCAGCAAAAATGTTCCACTAAAATGGCGGCCAATGTTCGGAGTTCAAATCTTTATTCCTGAATGAGTGATAAGATTGGTCGATTTATTCCTTAATCGATTGGTCAAACCCCTTAGATTTCTCTGATTACACCACCATTATCTTCAATTGCCAAGGGTAACTTCGACAACGTGAATATACACGCAGGGGTCCTCATCCTTGGCAAGCGAAGATACACAATTCTGTGGCAATATATAAAAACAAAACAAAACAAAAAAAAAAACATCGTGGTAAAAGGATTGATTGCTTGTTACAAAAAAACAACAAAACACCTTTAGCACGGTGTCTTCTTTGGACCTTTCTTTACCATTTTCGCCTATTTTGATCAAAGCTTTTGAAACTTCTTTAAATTTAATTATTTTACATTTAGGCATATACATGAACAGAAACTGCCTTCTTTTAAGTTTTACAAAATTATATTATATTCTCCCTTTGATGCACTCTGATAAAAAGAATTTTGAAATCATCACTAGTGATGATATCAACTTTCACTCCGAAAATGGGGGACTAGTTTTATTTCTAAAGGGCCAAGTCGCTCCTAGTTATTTTACATAACTAAGAATGCCAATTTTATATCTAAAATAAAGAAAGCTTTTGAATAATTCCTCCACATAAAAATTCAACTGTAATGAGATTTTAAAACATAAACTACATATTTTACAACTTTTCTGTTGAAATAATGGCGAACGAGGTATGGGGAGAGTTAGAAATGCACGGTGACCTTGCATTCAATTTCTTTGGTAAATAATCATTTTAAAAACAGTAAAATAAAATTAACATTCATAACTATAAGAACAAAAGAACCGTTTGGTTAACAACTGGGTTTAAATAATCTTTGTGTTATCACTGATTGACTCAAACAAATGCATAATTTTCAATAATGTCCAAAAATTTTCCAGACCTCGAATACTGTTGATATTGCAGTTAGAGTGATAGACACTCAAACCTAACCCGCATGGAATTGCTTTGTTCGCTAAAGTCAGGAGACTGAGTGATCACAGACTGCATATCCGTTTATGTTCCGTTGAAAAAATACAAACCCACAAGTCAATCAATCAATCAATCAATACATTTTATTGTAGAAAAAGGCCACCGGCCCAAAATACAACATTTTGCACCATAGTACAAATTTTCAATCGTAATATAATCTACTGCCCCTTAGCGACAATCAATAAGTTCTATCAACTTTGTTATATAAATTGTTGTATTTTTAACAGTTGTAAAATTCGCATTTCCCATTAGATTGTTGAAAGCTGCTCGATCCCTCCGATAATTATACCAATTATATAAATAATTAAGCCTTATATCTTTAAATTGGTCACACTCGAAAAATGCATGAATGGTATTCATCATCAGTTGTAACAAGTAACGGGTTTGAATCATTTTGGCAATTTAATAGCGGGTTTTAAAAGTGGGGACATTTTTCTGACATGCCCGTAGAAACAGCTGTACAAGGAGGGTCATCTAAAAAAAATAAAAAAAAATAAAAAATGGGGTCAAAAGTCATAGAAAAAAAGGAACATGCCATATTGAAATTGATTTTTTTTTGGTGTATGAATGGATGTTCTTTGATTTAAAGTAGGGTTGGTCATTTTCGCAAACTCTTGGACTGAGCTATAAACGAATATGTTATGATGGTCGTCTATGGGAAATGATTTACTTCCCTCAGACCAGAAGTTTGTCGTCCTTAGATAAAGTGTAAGTTCCGTCCAAACTATTTTCGTGCCTGACACTGCAAATCTCTTAGTATCTTAAAATACGGACTTTCCCTCAAAAATTCTTTTAAACCCTCGTCCACTTGGAAATGCAATCCAAGATGGCGAACATAAATTATTGAAAAGAAAATTTGTTGATATAAATGTGCATAGATCCTAGGACCGAAGATGACGAATATGATTAAAATAAATAGGTTATGACTGAAAAATAAAAATAGTTCCGAATATAACAAATAGAAAAATAAACTAGATATCTTTAATATGAAAAATCTCTCACTCGAATGCGTTGTTCGTTAGAAAAACTCTTCCTTCTCGTGAGAGATTTTTCATACAAAAAAAAAAAAAAAAAAAAAAACCCAAAAAACCCCCCAAAAACCAAAAAAAAAAAAAAAAAAAAAAAACAGTTGATTATCCTCTATGTATTAGTTCTACCCATGTAGGACTCAGATTAGCCGTGGAGGTTTAGACAAGTAGTTATCTATGTCAAAGTGAACTTATTCAAAAAGGAGTGGGTTCGAATCGACAGTACTTCTGAAAAATAAGAAGCAATGTCTTTAAAAAAGAAATCTAAAGCTTATTTGTTTGGCCAGGGTCTTATCGCGTATTTTTGGCTCGTAAACGCTATTCTTTAAGATACTAGAACAATATGCAGGTATACCGTATATTAGAAAATAATTTTATTCGTGAGTGTAAATTCATATTCACAGATTTGTATGAATTTTATATCGATTTTTCGGCTCTTTACATATATCCATTATTCGTTTTTTGGCTCTCACAATTTGGTCTTCAGTGTCTGTGCTTACTAAATTGGACCTTGACATCCAGTCCGGTTTGGGGAGGTCTATGGAAAGACCCTTCTCGTCTCAAGTCCACATACCTTAAATCGTTTGTGGCTACGTTAATGTCAAGAAAAAACGATAATTTGTACGAGGAATTTCTTAGGTCAGCTTATTATAGAAAAACCGGTCAAGGAAAATACAACACCAACATTCGTAAAAATTCAGCCAGTGGTCAACAATGTTTTTCAACATTTTAATGAAACCTGTAAAAAGTACAAATTCAAAGTAATTATGTACATTAAAAAATGTAGTTTATCAAACGATTTCAATTATGATTTGATAAACAATGCCTTATTCAAAGAAACGAATCTGAACTATTATTGTATCAGAATTTAACTTACGAGTAATTGGCCAATCGCGGCTGTCAATCAAAGAATCAATCGACCAACAAAAATCATCCAATTTGACCGGATGTGAATGTTGAAATCAAGTATTGACCGACAATAATGTGAAACATAAAACAACTCCATTTGATATCGAAGTAGATCTTCCTGTAAGAGTCAATGGGCATTTCCAGTGGAGGCAAATGTCGTCACACGTTATGATTTAATAAAATCATTTTTAAGTTGGAATGCGGAGTTTAAATCAATAATAACACATCAAACCTTTAACAAGTGTCATCTAGCTTTCAGCTTGGCCCTTTTTACCTAAGATTATTTACGGTTCTAAAGCCGATAACGAATTAGGCAATCTCGCGACTACAGGGCTCCGAAGATAATTTGATACTATCTTCATCATATAATAGGAATTTTTAGGAAAAGGGCAAAACTACCATGTGCAAACAATAACGTTACAATAACGTTAACGTCTTTTTTTCTTTTGAATTTTACTCACAACGCTTTAAATATTCTTTTTTCCTATGTCTAAACCGGTATTTCAAATCGATCACCCTGAAACAAGTCTCCGCGCATTTCCGTAAATTTCAACGTATACTCATAAACTTGAAGTGAAAATCTACGTGAGTTTATTATGATCGTTACAGAATTGGCCAAGTTGAGGATCAAATAATCATCGAGGTCATTGATTTCTTACTTTAGAAGCTGTTATACTCTGTTTTCAAGATTCTAAAAGGAGTTCACGTATTACAGTTGATCAAAAGAAGAATGCTATGCTTGAAAATTCTAATTTTGCTGTGCGTGACACGAGCTTATAACCAATTCCAACACGATAAAATTGTAGACCAGTTCAAATACAAAGAAGTAGCAGACGAAAATTGTAAGTTGATAAAATCTTTAAAATTCAGGTCTTTTTGGACAGAAAACATTGTGGATAATGAAGAAATTGCTTGTAACAAGCAATCTCTGCATTTTCCACAATGTTTTCTAAAGCTTTCATAATGAGGGTCATTTAAAGGCGTCACTGTATGGGAATGGGTAAAGACAATGCTAGTTTTTGATTTCTGTATGTGGATTTATGTTTTTGTGCGTTATTCACGCACATATGTACACGAATGGGATTGCTGGTATAAGTTTAAAGGAGGGAGGCTTACTCGGAAAGTAAAAATGAATTTGAACCGAATTCCACAGTTATATCCCTTTAAGCGCATTCCAACTTCTCAGTACTTTCAGTCCTTTGATTTTTCTTATTAGGCAATTTTTATCAAAAATTATTTTTCAGCAGACTTTGCTTCACCTCTTCAATAGATGTTCAAATAACTAAACGGTAGTTTTTCTTTCAGATTTTCAAAGGTTGGAAAATGAACATGGTCTACTCGAAATCGACTGATCTCTGTCAATGAAATTGGACCCAAATATCACTTTGATTTTAAAGCTTTTCATTTTACACTAGAATCAAATCATTTTAACATCGTAGGCTCACTTATCAATACGATTTTACAGAGAAAAATTGATTAATGGCTCCATCCGTTCTGACGCTGGAATCCTGCTTTAATATAGTTCAGTTGTTTGGTACCTGGAACCGACTCAATATATGTCAAACTCAAATATAACGACATGGCATCATTTGAAACAAAACTTACGTGTTCGGTTAAACTTATTTTTTAGCAGAATGTTAGTATGTGACTTTAATTTTTTCCTGTTACATTCGGCAATGGCTGCTTCAAACGGATCTCGTACAATCAACAATACACGGTCATACTTGTCCACATTCCATACTTTGTGTGTTTTTATTACAATAACGCTTTCTCTCTTTCCTTCCCCTTTGAAAACACCTCCTAAGTACTTGCTGTTATAGACACTACCAGTATATACGCCTAGAATTAAGCATCTTGGGGTATTTTTTCTCACATAATCCGATCTAGATATGTCAAATCACGAGGGCTTTCTTTATTATATACGGAGTATTATGTTACCATAATTATGTTACGACAGCGATTTTTTGCGAGACGGCAGGTCGCGTTAAATATCAAATTTTCCTCAGCAGCGAGAAGCAAATACCAGCTAGACGTTGTATTGCAATCGTGGTATTATATTCCATTTATTATGACTCTACTATCTATTAAATAAATTCGGCGAATTAATAAAAAAAATCTGTATTTCTACAAGTTTCCCCCTTCTCTTTTAACATTCTAAATACGCTTATTTGCACCATGACGTAACAACCAGTATGAAAATGACGTTATCCTAGACTATCTTATATGGAATCGTGTTTGACACTGTCAGATGCGATCATTTTCTGATATGTCCCATTTTGTCGGTGTGGACTGTATGTATTTTTCTAGAAACATTTGTCGGTATATAATAATTCGAGATATACGTCATTTGACCGATATAATTTTCACACTCATTATAAGTATTAAATTCTACAACAATACTAATTGAGTTAGGCTAAAGTTTTTGTTAAAATGTAGATGACAGAGAGAGACTTTGAGCAAGGTTTTTCCTAAAACGAACTCCTAAAGGGGCATGTTGGACTTCGCATGTTTCAACACAATTGACAGTGTTACCTGAGCTTAACGTTGCATAAAGTGTAGATATTCTAAGATGGTGACGGCGAACAAATATAAACGTAATCAAGGTGTCGTAGTTCTTCATTGACAACTTATTCGTGTCTTGATTTTCATACCATGCTGCATAGAAATAAATATTTGCTCATCATTGAAAATAAACAGCAAGGTACCATCGTTATCGTCTAAAATTTTGTACTCAGTAAGTTCAAGGAAAGCTCCACGAAAAAAATTGAATTTAAAATGAGAAACGTAGACAGTTTCTAGTCAAGGTAAAATGGTAAACAGCGTAAGCTGTTGGTTTTTTCTAAATGGCTCTTACACGTTCTATCTGATGGTATCACGTGTTTAGTAAAGGTTTGGTCACCATGTAAATATTTTCACACAATAGTTCAGACTTGATCTTTTCTGTGCGATTTGATCCTAATTGTATACAGAGATTACGACCGGTTATAGATAAATCACCGGTTATAAATCGGCAAATTGTAGCATCCTGTCTAGGGGATACATATTCATACATGCTGAAGCCGTTTATAGACGAAATAAAAGACACCAACCAAAATAAAATGAAATTAAAATTACTCGCAGGTAAGATTTAAAAAAAGAGCTGGTCGTACTCATATGTTTTAAGTCGAATAATGCTTTCAGTAAATTGGTGAAAGGGATCTAGAATTTTCGACTATAAAGTTTTATGCGACACCATAGAAAATGGACTTTCTAACTATTGATCACATTAAACGGGAACTTACCGACAGAGAAAATGACAAATCGGATATCTATCATTCGAGTACTGGACGCCGAGAAGGAAACATGAAGTAAGACCCCCTTTTTTTTAAAATACAATTTGAAGATTTAACGTTTTCACACGATTGGACGTTAAACATGTTTTTTTACATAATATCTTATACACATGTCTTTCTGATAACCATTCAAAAAAATTTAAACACAAATTGACCAACTTACTAGTACGTGAGCAGATTAGAAACCTACGGCATCCAATATGAACTAAAATCTCCAATACGACCGACATACAAATAATTATCATTCAATATATTCGACTAATAATAAAAACTAGGTAATCCAAAATAGCCAACTAAAAAATTAGGTCATCCAAGATGGCCACTGATATAAATATAGTAGCATCCTTACTTGCAAATGAGTTACTTAAAATAGTAACAAGATAGCGGCGATTACGCCATCTTTGTTTGCCCCCCAAACCGACGCCTTTACTACCAACACCGTTTGAAACATCTCGAACTTTAATTCATTGAAAAGATTCAATATAGAAGACGACGATTCTTCTCGTTCCCTGAAGGAAATAGGATTATTGAGAATAAAACTATACTTACAGGATTGATCAGTAATTAGGAAGCATTGATAAAGCAATTGATTAATAGTTTATATTATGTTAATTCTCAAATGCACTTCATACAACTGAATTTTTATTTTATTTCATATAGGTCACACTATATTCAAAAGATACTATAAAATCAAGTTCCCTATAGCTAAACACTTTCATATTTTTTATGTTTGTCAGTAGCTTGAAGCATATACTAATGTCCGTGTTGTGGTAAAATTCACCAGGAGTGAGAGCACATGGTGTTACAAACCAGGCTAATCTGGGATCCGAGGAATCCTCAGAAGCACAGAATTATATCAAATATACATTTCAATATATACTCACTTTGGCATACGGCATTTTCTTATTGAATGTATTGAACTCAACCATTCTTGTGTATGTACCACTAGAAATCTCGAACAAAGACCAGCGTAGTTTTCCAATCTCAATGAATATCTTATGTCGTGCATCTATAAATCAGGTACATATTTTTGTCCGTCCATCGGCCTTTCCAAAGAAGAGAGAAAAAAAAAGAAACCCACAAAAACAAAACAAACAAAACAACAACAAAACCCCCAGTGACTTAACAAGTGATGTTTTTGTCGGCGAATCAAAACGCTTGCTTTTGATAGACTAATCTAAATATTAAATAATAGAAATAAGAAGCTCACAAGTCAATATCACTCGTCATTGTCAACATTTTGTCATAGCAAGACATAGCAATCAATACGTCATGACTAAACAAACTCAACTTTTGCCTAAGCGGATATTGGTATTGCTTTACAGTGCATTGTTGTCTATCGTTCATATTTTGTATTTGTGCTTTGTATCGTGGTCTGTTTCTTTCATTTTTCAACTTTCTGAAAAAATCGTTTGGCCTGATTACTTAAAAGGTAAATGGTATGTCACCGAAGCGACTAGACAGCATGTTGCCATTTCCCGAGTTTTTCACACTCCCGTGTTGTATGTTCATATACTTTGTATCCCTGTAGACCCAAACTATACTTAAAGAATTACACTATTTTATTATTGTTTGTAAAAAACGTCAGGGTGACCAAATGGTTGATTTGGTCGTTCAATAAACACAAATTTGGGTTATTTCTTGGCGTTTTCGGCAATATTACTATAGTGTCGTGTTGAACATGTTCAGAGCAGACCAACAGTTTGTCATCTATTTCGATTATAACCATTTTATGACAGAAAATTTTGTACTTTTCTAGCTTTAATTCAAAATGACATCTTAGATATTTTGAACCCAATTCGCATTATAAGATGATTTTTCTACAGGTGATAAGCAAAAGTTTTCCGTGCAGTATGGTACATACGAGGGACGGTCCGAAAATATCTGGACTTTTGACTCGTTCTCGAAAACCATTAAAAAAAATTCAAAAATCTTTCTACTCCTTTTTAGAGAACCCTTACGTCTACGCACTTTTGTCATTTTCGTTGGAGCTCTTGTATACCCGCTTTAAAACATGACTAGGACTTATGTTTAAGGTACTGTGTAATAGCAGATATCATAGCTGCCCTGTTCCAGGAAGCAATTTTTCAGTTCTTGAAACAAATAAAAGTCACAGGGGGCGAGGACTTGGCTATAAGGAGGGTGAGACAACAATAATCAATTGTAAGAGTTGATAACCTCTACTGTAGCTGCGGCGGAATGGGAGTGGGCGTTATCGTTATTTGCTTGAGCTTTTTTCTTCAGAATAGTACTTGGCAGTTACAGTTTGTCTTTTTGGCATTAAGTGAGTAAGTACTAATCCTCGTGAATCCAAAAAGGCCAAAAGCATGACTGTTATAGCCGAAGGAGACAGCTTAAACATTTAAGAAGGCGCAGAAGCAGCTCAGTTCGACTGCGTTGACAGCTTTTGTCTAAGGTTCGGAATAATGAATCCACATCTCATCTCCAGTGACAATGCCGTTCAAAAACTTATCTCCTTCACGATTTAACGACTAAATTTTTTTAAATTGGTTACTCTGGTTTTCTTTTGATCTGCTGACAGCTTTCTAGGCACCCACCTGGCACTAACCTTGCGCATGCCTAGTTCGTTTAAAATCCTGTGTGCCGATGCCTTACCGGTACTAAACTCGTTGGCTACTCCCTCCACAGTTACTCGACGATTTTTCGTTGACAAAGGCTTTAATATTTGCTACTGTTGTTGGTTTTACCGCCTCAGCTGGCCGCCCAGTCCGAGGCCTGTCACAAACACTTGTTCTGCCTTCACGAAACTGATGTGTAGAAAGTTGAACGTGATTTACATTGATCTGAAAATCTTTCTTAAGCTTCTGAAAGATGTGGCAGGGCTTTTCATGTTCAGCAACCAGAAACTTGATTACAGAGCGTTGTTCCTCTAACAAAGAGTCCACGATAGACTAAACATCTATCTTATATCAGAGTGCAAAATACTGTATAAACCCAACTATCATTGAAATAAACTGACCACGATATTAGAGAATGAATTTAGTTTTCACCAATATATGATGTGTTTATATAACTGCACGTGGAAAGGCAGGAGCATGAAAAGTCCGGATATTTTCTGACCGCCCCTCATATGTTGACAATTAGTGAAGTTTTCAGAAATGTGACCTTGACAAGTGACATAGATCTTTATGGTTGACCTTGACCTTCTGATTTCTATCAATGCAAAGACCCTATGTCCTGAAAATGAGTTGTGCGTCTTGTATGAATAACAGCAAAATGTAAGGATTTTGCAGTAAGTTGACAACCATTAGTGACCTTTGCAAATGACCTCACTTTACAACCAATAGAAGAATATCAATGAAAGGAAACTATATCCGACATATGAACCATATATCTAAAACAGTGTTTGAATTAGAGTAAAATGTAAATTTTTTGCTTTTAGTTATGGAATTAGTGAACTTCATAAATGACTTTGACCTTGATGGTTGATGTTTATCTTATTATCAACTTATGCATATCAATACAAGGAATCAATGTCCCAGAAATGAGGCATATATCTTCAAGGGTGTCTGAATAAGAGTTATAAGTTTTTGTGGTAAGTTCACTGGTTGCAGGCAGACAGAAGGACACTGTTAAAACAGTATATTCCTGATCTAATAAATGCAGAGGCATAAAAAATGGGGCATATCAAGGCAATTAACTGCTCACATGAATTCCAAGATGAAATGATGACTAAAAAACTAACTAATTTAGATTATCTGAATTTAAAGCAAAGTGTTGAAGTTTTGTATGAAAGATTGGGCTAAACAAGAGATCCTGGTGCAACAAAATCTAAGAAATATTAGTTAAGATCCTTTTTTTGCTTGATATTTTTTGGAATATTGCTATGATTTCTTAGGAACCTTTCTAATGACTATATAAAGTTTTTCAAAGTTTGATTATAATTATAAGCTTACAATGGGATCGATAGAATGCTAACAAGAAGCTTGCCATTTAGACCACTTTTGGCTAGATGTTTTCTTCCTTGTGACCATAGTACAATTAAGGCAAGTTTAAGTCAAACAGTGGCCTGTATCGAATTATTTTCAATAATACAATATGACATTAGGCCATATGGTTTAAATGCAAAGAATTTAACCCATCATCAGATGATAAATATTTGAGACTGGTCTAAATTGAAAGGAGCTGCAGATGAAAATTTAGAGTTGATGACGTTTTAGTTTTTTCATCTTTTTGGGTAGAAATCATTATGTATAATTAAGAAATTGCTTGTTTCAAGCAATTTCTTCATTTTACACAATGTTTTCCTTATTGTTTTTTGAGGGGCCTCAAAAAGTGTAATTGTGTGGAAATGGTTAAAGGTTTTCTTTCTTCCTATTCCTGGGGAAATAGGCATCCTAACTAGGTAATTCATACTCTACAAACACCCTGTCCAGATGTCTTCACATCCTAAGAGAGAAGTTGTGGCTTAAAACAGCTTTTAATCTATTTTGACTCGGGGAAGTTAATAATGCTTGCCACTGTGAGTTTTGTTTACTACAAGGCCATTGTGCAGCTTAATACCAATATCTGTAGATTTCTAATTAAAACCATTAGCACCATGGCAGCAATCTAGGCAATCAAAATTTAAAGTTGAATGGTATAGCAGCAGGCACTATCATAGCCAGTTCCAAGAAAAGTCATTTAGCCATTGATGCATTGTAATGACAAACAAGAGGGCCATACGGCCCTAAATTGCTGACCTAAATTAACTGTCTAGACTGTCAGACCAATTGTCATTGAGTACAAAAGTTAACTGATGCTGTCCACCATAATTTTTCTAACATTGACATTGCAACATTGTTTGTAACTTTATCTTATCAGATTCCAAACTTGTTCTAGATTTTAACCCTTGTCATGCTGAACCCGAAATATTCTGGTTTTGGCAGGAGGTAAAGACAAAGATCAGCCTGCACATAAGTGCAGTCTGATCTTTGTCTAAACCTCCTGCTTGTACTTTGCATGCCAGAGCTGTTTGTGGAATTGATTTCTAAAAGAAATATTGATTATTGATCAAAAAGTCCTATCAGTGCTTGCTGCCTTTTCATTTTACAGCAATTCAGTAAGGTATTTCATACAGATTGACAAGGGTTAAGGTAAAATAAGTAAACTTTCTATCTTATTTTCAGATTATTGAGAAAAAAAGATATGGTTTTAAACACCATGTCCCTGTAACATCATTTTTTGGAAATGTGAACTTGATTTCTGGCGTTAACATTTTCACATAACCTGTATCGATGAGATCTATCATCACGCCAAATATGAGCATGCATTTTGCATATGCTTAAAGTAATTAATAATAGTAAGTCTTCTGGATAACTCAGTCCAACACAATCCATCCTTTTTACGCCCCTCAAGATAATAATTCTGGGGAAAAAATTGAAAAATGGAGAAATTGCTTTTTACAAGCAATTTCTTCATTTACCACCTTGTTTTCTACCCAGAGAGACACAGATTTTAAAAAGATAAAGCAAGAGGGCTGTTGGCTCTGGGGCGCTCACCTGAAATAAAGGCTCTTTTTCATTGTCTAATTGTATGTTAAGGTTAGGACTATAATACTAGTGAGACTGACCATACTATGCCCATATATAGGCTCTGCCCCTGGGGATTCCTAAGTCTTAATGACAAATTCAAAGGCTTTAGAACTAATATGAAAGGGGAATACTTTTTCCTCCCTCTGGATTCATGGGTAATCATTTTAGGTATATAAAAGAAGTCAATGAACTGAAGTTTCATGTTAAAAATCAAGATTAACTGCCAACTGGGTCAGGCCTGGAGAAGATTCTTAAAGATTTAACTTCCATTATCATGGCAAACAGAGCTTGTCTACTAGATTTCTATCATTTCAGTTACAGGGAAAGAGGGCTACCTAGGGAACATTTCAGCCAAATTTGGTTCAAATTGGCCGACTGATTTGGGAGAAGATGTTGTTTAAAAACCCTTCTTTCTATATAAATCCCACCCCCTGGGGACCCAAAGGTGATGATTTAAGCAATTTTGACAGAGGTCATTATACTGATATATCATGCAAAATATCAAGGCTTTCCACTTTATGGGTCAGGAGGAAAAGACTTTTCAGATTATTTTAAATTTTCACTTTTGATGCCATGGTAACCAGAGTTTTCAACAGATTTCAATTCTTTTAGCTATTTTCATACAGAGCTACCTATGGAACATTTTTGCCAAATTTGGCTTAAATTGGCCCAATGGTTTGGGAGGAGATGTTGTTTAAAAATACTTCTTTATTTCTATATAAAACCCAACCCCTGGGGCTCCGCCTCTGGAGACCCTAGGGCCATGATTTTAGCTATTTTGAAAGAGGTAAATATTCTGATGTATCATGCAGAATATCGAGGCTCTACCTCTTCTGGGTCAGGAGGCGATTTTTTAAGACCATTTTAAAAATTCACTTTTCTTGCCACGGTAACCAGAGTTTTCAATAGATTTCAATTCTTTTACCTATCATTAAATGGGACCACCTAAGGAACATTTCTGCCAAATTTGGTTGAAATTTGCCCAGTGGTTTGGGAGGAGATGTAGTTTAAAGAAATTGTTGACGGATGACTGCCGACGGACGATGGACGGACGTTGGACAAAAAGTGATCACATTTACTCACATGAGCACTCTGTGCTCAAGTGAGCTTAAAAATTAAATTGTCATCTGCAAATTCTTTCAATTTAGACTGGTCTAAAATTTCGCTGTGTGGGAATGGGTTAAATTTCAGACACACAGACAGACAGAATGACAGACAGTGCCTGATTAGTCCCTGATCTTTCAATGTAGGAGCTTAAAACAATGTATTTCAAGACAATCATTTTCACCAATTGTAAGGCTGATTGAGCATCAAATTTATTCTTTTGAATGGCCAAAGGCTGATCTGATCTAGGCCAGTGACACAGTTTATGACTCCAATTTGTACTTGTTTGAGATTTCAACATTCTGGCCAATTTCAAGATTAATCAGCAAAATTTCTAACCTCTGGAGTCTCCATTATTTGTTAAAAACAGACGACACAAGATGGATATCACACATCCACAAAAGCTCGCACTGAGCATGTTGTGCTGAGGTGATTTAAAAATGCACAAGTTCTTTGAAAATGGATTTTTAATGAGCTTTTGAAAAATCATATTATCGGTATGTTCAAATCTTTCCAAATAGGCCATTTGGATTTCTTTAATTGTTATTCTTTGACATGTGAGCACAAACAATTCATCTAATTCAAAATATGAAATTGGTTACATTATACATGTATTATACTCCAAACAGTTACTATTACAGTGGCTTAAATTTGGTTATGTTTCTTAATTTAAGTTTTGATCGCCTTACAAAATGTCAATAATTATGAGTGGAATTATCTTCAGCTTACATTCTTTAGATCTGTCAAGACTGTTTTTCTGCTTCCATTTTCAAGACCAAACATCTTGAACAATAACTATTTCTAAGTCTTTATCTGAAGATCAAAAACAATGACAAAGATCCTGACAACCCTTTTGTTACAACTTCCATTAACCCATTCCAATTTTAGACACCAAAGAAATTAACTTCAGAAAACATTGTGGAAATTGAAGAAATTGCTTGTCCAAATTTCACAAGCCTGAAATTGTCTTCTGTAACTCCTCTAATATTGGACCAGTCTTAAATTTTGCTGTCTGGTAATTGGTTAAAGTAGTTGTTTAGTATAGCAGTCAAAATCTCAAAACTAAATTCTTTCTAATAGGCAACATTAATGTTGATGAAATTCTTTAAAAATAACTTGAGCATTTTGTGCTGAGCCTCTTTGTTTGAATTTATGGATAAACCCCTTGGAGCCATGGGTTATAGCATTTGCATTTGCAATAAGTCACTACCAAACAATTGATTGGTGTTCAATGCCACTTGTAACAGTATTCCAGTCATATTGCATTTGATATTAGGAATCAAACATGTTACCAACCTTTACCAAATGATAATATTTTAGTCTGATCCAAATTAAAAGAAGCAGCAGACAATAATTCTTAGTTGATTGAATTATAGAATTCCTAGTTTCTTTGGTAGAATACAGTTGTAGATCATGAATAAATAGCTTGTGATAAGCAATTTCTTCATTTCCCAGAATGTTTTCTAGAGCTCTCCTCTGAAGGGGCATAAATAGGCGTTATTCTGTTGGAATGAGTTAATGTCTCACAGTTTTCACCAATCCTATAATAAACGTAGCAATGTAGTATCAACTATATTTAATCAAGAGCCATCACAGACATAAATAATTATTGTGCTCTCAAAACCAAAAGCTGTATGAATTCTTATTTTTAGACATATCCAGAGCACACCTAACTTATGTAGAACAATCAAAAAGAAATTTTTATTATATCTTTATACAACTTATGATTACTCATCCCACATAATTTTACGATTATCCACTCACTGGTTTGACATTGTAACCTAAGCCCAGAATGACCAAATGTCAAAGTCACACAACCACAGTAGCTCACCTTGAGCATATTCTGCACAAGTGAGCTTAAAACTAATCTTATGAGATTTTTACGATAAGTCAAAACCTCTTTCGAGACATTTTCACTGCAAACAAAAATTAAGACACTGGCCCTAAAAGGCAAAAAAAATTTTTTTTCAAATGAATCAAATTAAACTTAGCCAAAGGAACATTGATGTGAAACTTGGTTGAAATAATACAGTTCTTGAAGTGAAAATTTCCTAATTAAAACTATAAATCATGTGAGAACTTGTCTCACATGATTTTTCTACTTGCAGACAAGTCTATTTGTTGTTGGACAAGTAATTTATGTGTTCAGTGCTAATCTGGGATTGCTCTAAAATCAATCTTAAAGAGTAGAAATATTGTGGTCGGAAAAAAAATACTGGGTTCAAGCATGTTTGTTAACAACGCTGTTGTTTTTCTTATCAAAATGTAACTCGATCTTTACTGTTAGGCAGACAAGAAGAAAATCATGTCAGGGATAAGAGGAAAGTTCATGTATTTTCAAATCATTGCACAATAAAAGTTACATAGATTTTGGATCCTTACATTTTATAAATATATTGTTTCCATAGGTCATGGAAAGGAAAAGCTTAACTCATTTATCTGCATCCAAATTTCATTCTATGTAAAACGATGATTGCATTGTTAGTTCAAAATATTAGTATTTCTACAGTAAAGGTCACTTTTTAAACATTTCAATTAAAAGAAAATGACAAGACTATTGTCTATAAACTGCAGATTTTACATTAAAAATAGATTCAAATAAAAATTCATTTCTGACACAACCTAACTGAAGCCAGTGAAAACACGGGTCCTTAAAATGGAAGTACCTGCAATTTCATTTTATGCTAAATAATCTAACAAAATATATTTTCCTTTAAAGTAGAATGTACTTATTCTCCTTAAGTATCTACAACAATATTTTTGGGTGGTGGGGGTAATTTTTGGACTATTCCCATCCGTGTTGGGTAGATCCTTTTCTTGATTACTCAAATCCTACTAATCACTTTCAAAGGATGTATCAACATTGAATTAAGAAATTACCTTGAACTTAAACTTGTACTGCTTTGCCTTGTACCGTCAGCAAGTACGACATCTGGCTAATAATGCTCTATGTGACTCTGGCGCAATGGTGACTGTGACACCAGAGTTTAAGAATTCGTCAAACTGCTGACACCACTCCTCGAATGCTAATTTTCTACAATCCACTTCTTTCATTGTTGAAAAACAGGAATTCGCGACTTTCCGAAACATCTTCATTACCTGTTGGCATTTACAAAAAGGGGCGGGGCATATCTTCCCATTCTGAGACGGTTCGCTCAGATTTGGAATATCGAGTGATTCTAAATACGCTCGGTCTTCCAAAGCGGTTTACAACATTATCAATGAAAACCCATCTTTCACGTTCGTCGTGGTCTCCATCTTGGAATATGTTGATAGATTTTATACAACGTACAGATTGCAACACAGTATTTAGAGTGTTGCTAAACCAGAACAATACATTTTCATAGAACGGTCGTTAAATTAGATTATTTAAGAAGGAAAATCGGTTTGAACGAAATAGTGTGTTGTTTATATTAACCCATTCTTGAACAATGACGCTTTTTAACGATTTTTAAGAATTGGGAAAACATTCTGTAAAATCAAGAAATTAATTACAACTTTCAATTCCTCATTTTACACAACTTTTCCTTCCCAGAAAGATGAAAAATCTAAAAGTTTATAAACTTTAAATTGTCGTCTGCAACTTCTTTCAAGTTAGACCAGTCTAAAGTTTTGTCATCTGGTAATGGGTCAAAGGGTAAAAGATATAAACGAATATTTTCAAAATTAACAAAGACCACATTTAAGAGGATCCTTAAAATACTACGTCAAGAAAAGGTCGGAACTAGTTTTTATTTACGACATGACTTATCCCGATTGTAAAATTAAATTCTAGAGGTATAAATTGTCATTGATTTGTACCCTGACAGACCGGAAATGGCACACAGCAAAATGCTTGAGAAATTACCTAACAACCCAATTATAAGTTCTAGTTCGATTAAGACGAAATTATAAGCATATGATTTGCTGAATATCGAACACACTTGAAACAAAGATTATATCTACTACTTAAATTTTGTGCTACCTCCTTTTAAAACCAATGTTTAATTCATAAATATAAATAATTTCATAATTTGTTATCAAAATTTTTTAGGTGTATTTTTGAGATAAGCAAGTGCCTTAAGAAATTACACCAACTATGCGAATATGGTAAAAATCGGAATATCGATAGTAGTACGACTTACATAACAATGACGCCTTCACGGCTTTTTTCGAGATAAACGAAATGAGGACTGAATCATTTTGATAATTTCGGTCTTTCGATTTTGATTGGCTAAATTTTCACTATCTACAAATTTAATCTTTCTATATGAAGTTACCATACACCTTTTGGTATACTAACAGGAAGTTATTTTAAAATTTAATGACATTAAATAGACGTTAGAACAATATAGAAATGCTTTGTACACCAACTCGATGTAATGGGACACAATTAGTCCAGTTGTGATGCTCTAGATTCTAGTTTAAACAGACACCGGTTTGATCCAACATCCGTCTTTGATCGAACTGTAGAATGGTTGTATAACCTGTTTGCAATTACAGCACCTTTATCGAAGGTATAATTAAAAGTTACTTTCAAGATGTTTGTCTACATCACACCGTGTCTGATCAACTTAAAAGTATTGCACCGTGCTCTTAATCATGGGGTTGTGTAGGTTTGAACCCCTCGGTCAACATTATTTCCGACATTTGATGAACGTCACTGAGGCTAATTTCATTTGTCTCTCACCAAAAGGCGAATGATAAGCAGTGCGCCTACGTGGGATAAGTAGCTGGTGGCTCGGAGTGATTATTGCTAGTGATAAAAATTGAAGCGGTGGTTAGGTGAACCATTGAATGCTGTGTTAAAGCTAATACAAACTAACAACCAATCCCTACCTGTTATCTCTTCGATCAGGTGTCGAGCCGAGATGTGTCCAGACCCGGGAACACTTGCGAGGGCCGTCTTATCATGATCATGAAATAAAACATACTTTGTTATTTAATTTAAGCGCAACAATGTTCAATCAAAAATAAAGTGATACGTGGGAGTGAATATAAAAAAACTAAATATTTCAAAACTGCATATTGGTAATTAGGTTTACAAATAAGCTGGAATATTTGGAATTATCTAACCAATGAATATGAAAGTGACGTCATAAAGCTCGTAATTACGTCATTTTACAGACGTTGTTATAAATTCCGCAGAAATTTATCGTTCATAAATCTAAATACTTAAAAAAATCCTGGCATTTAAATGAATATCACTTTAAACCGTGTTCACAAGAGACCGAATTTAATGATTTCTGTTCGCCATCTACTTTTCACATACGGAGGACTCACAGACTAACTTTCCCCTTTAGAGCAAAAATGCTGCCAAGAAATTAAAAAAAGTAAAGGTTCACATCTGATTATCGCAAAAACTTTCGCCTTTTCGACTTTCGTTTTGTCAAAGTGGAAATTGAAGACTTTATAACCTAAAATTAACAAGTTTTATAGTTAAAACCGACGTTTTTATTTTTCCTAAAATGACCTTGATACATAACCGAAAACTTTCTAGTTTCAAAGAAAATGTCAATTCAGACGCTCTGGATAGAGAGCACTGAGCGTCTAACAAACAGGGCTTAGTTATATTTGAATTATTGTGTCTCTAGTGTATCATCTAATATATAGGTAAGACTTAAAGAAATATCTTCTCCCTAAACACACCATGAAATTAACAAAAAAAAATACTTCAGGCTAAAAAGCATGAAAAGATATGACGATTGAAATTGTAATATCAACATGATTCTACACAGTAAGCCTACAATTCATGAAAGAAGTTACGATATTTTAAAATGTGACCCACCACAATTTAAGGCCTGTTCACATCAAATTATGACGTCAGTGATGACGTTTTAACTTACGCTAGTCATTCAAACAACTAGCTAGGTCACGAAGATTAACGAAATCGACCGTAACGTTTAGTCATTTACGAAATATTTCGCCAATTCCTAGGTTTGCAAGGATCCTGTAATTTCGCCCGTTGCAGATGTATGGTGAGAGTAACGAACGACAACTTTGCTTGGAGATTAGTATCAGAAAAAATGTTCAACACACCTATATTAGATGATTGCTCAATAACCATTTACGGTGCCTTGCATATACAAGAATATGGTTTATCGTGCAAAGGAGCCAGATTTAACCAGGTTACCTGATATCAGCTTATGTACCAGCAAGCAAAAATTTGCGACCCTTTATGGACCCCATTGAGAAAATATATGGGTCCAATTAAGACTGTCCATCTGGGACCAAATTGGATGTGCAGCTTGGATTTATATTGGATACATTTGGGCAATCAAAATGGGACACACCCGCGAACGATAAGGGTCATTACTTGACCATTATTGATCCATATGGTTTTCATATTACCCCATGGTCTATAAATGGTAACAATTTGGACCAATATTGGCATCAGTATGTGAATCAAGAATCCTATTGATTCAAATATGGGGTTTTGCATCTATCTAACATCTATTATTTGCGGGACGTACGTATGTGGGACGTACATACATTCTCAAATCAAGTATACAGCCTGTTAATGAAATGAATTTTAGGGAGATTGGGGCAATCAGAATTGAATAGTTCAGACTAACTTTAAAAAATACACAAAAATTTAAACTGCAAACAATAACTGAAAACGAAAATTAAAGGCGCGGCACGAAAACCAAAGTTAATCCGGTTTTGTTCATGTGATAATGAGGATTGATAAATGTATTATACCTCAATTGACAAGGAATATATAATAGGAGACGGAAACAAATCAAAATGCACTTTCTGTCTACACCTTTAAATTTTCTTTCATCTGAGTATTGTTGGTTGATTTTCGCTGATTCTCGTAACAATATTGGATCCACATTGCTGGTTAATAGTACTTTTACATATACAACTTTGGCAATATTTTTTTTGAGAAATAAAAGCGTCGGTAGAGATGGAAATTCATAAAATTCGTCTTTTTCTTCGTTGGGATTTTTAAGCATGTTCCATATTAGTTTTGATCCATATGGATCCAATATGGGACTAATTTCTATTATTGAATCAGGAAGGCTATATTTAGATATCCCATGCTGGAAATCCCACAAAGAAATCATTTTATGAAAAAATTTTGATAAAAAAAAGACCCCCCCCCCCAACAACAAGAACAAGAACAAACAAGATAAAAATAGTGAGTATGTATTGTTGACAAATGGATTGTACTTTCGTATAAGGAACATTGTTCCTTCGCTGAAAAATAGATTTGTCTATCTACATGTTTGACTAAAACCCTTTTTGTGAATAAGGAAGTAAACATTGAGAAATAAACTCCAAAATCCTAATATCTGGCAATGAGATTGCATTTATTTCTTCTTACAGATAACGATTAGAGTTTCCCTTATCAGTATCAAGTATTGTTAAAGAATTTTATAACACTTACTTGTAGCAGCCTCGTTCTGGGCAGCTACGAGATCGAAGGAAAGGAACTGATTGATGTTATGGCAAAATGCAAACTAAAAGAACATATGCGGTCTGAATATTTACGGCTCAATAGAAATATAAGAGATTTCTTTACACATTTTATTTGTCATGCATAACCGAATATTATCATTATACAATATTAGTTATGTATCATATCAAGATAAGTATGTATGCATTCTGCAGTCCAATCTTCATTGTCTACTTTAAAACAAATACTTGTGTTTGCAGCAGAAAGACCAATACTTTATTGACTGTTTAGAGTATTTGAGATAGAACCTTGAGTCCGGCGTAAGTAGTCGATCAGTCCGAGGACGCATAACGATAGACGATGCGTTGCTTATGAGATTATACGTATGAGGTATCCTCAACTTTGTAAAAATATTCCCTTGTTTATCGTTTTTTATGTTCATAAGATAAGATTCGAATTTGGTTTTTTTCTCACTGATTTATAATATTGTAGCTTCGACGGGCGAGAAATATCACTGTATACCAATTCTGTATAAACTGATCTCTAATTCTTTTCTGAATTAAGGGAAATAGTTGATATTTTATTCTGTATTTCTCTATGAATAATTTATTACGAGACTTTCCAAAGATGATTTAATTTTATAAACCCAACTTGATTGTGAATAAGGTAATTTTCGTATGCTTTCTAAATAAGTTTGTTTCAATCTAACATTTTGAGTGTTGCAAATCTTAAGCCAGTTATTTAAGGATCTTTCACGTGCAATTAAGGATAAATTAAGGATATCTGCCTAATTCTCTAAGAACTACGTTATTACAGCTAGTTTTACGTACAATAAGTATTATTTTACAGAATTAGAGGTGAAGAGAATCTACCTGTTTATTTTCGTATATTCCCAAACACTTCGATCCCAGCTAGTTTTACGTACAATAAGTATTATTTTACAGAATTAGAGGTGAAGAGAATCTACCTGTTTATTTTCGTATATTCCCAAACACTTCGATCCCATATAATATAATTGTTGCTACAATTTTGTCAAAAAGTAAAAGTTTAGTTTTAATATCTAAAGGTACTTACTTGAAAATAGCCAAGGTGCCATACATAGATTTTAAAGCTTGACCATGTAAAGTTTTTAAAAACAAACGCAATGTCATCAGCAAATAGACGTCTATAAAATATTTACATAGCTAAAGTTGAATTATTTAAATCAATATTATCGCTTATGTCATTAATAACTAATAAAAAATGGTGATAGCGGCTCTCCCTGTTTCAGACCTAGCTCTATGTTGTAGAACTCAGAGACATCTTCTTCGGACAGCACTTTAACGCACGCTGATACATTGTGATAGATACTTTTCAGAAATTTTACAAATTTAGAACTTATACCATTTGAGATTAGCTTAAGCCAAAGGGCCTCTCTGTATAGTATCAAAGCATATCTCGTAATCAATAAATGCACAGAACAGTTTAATATTATTGTGTAAAACTCTTTGAATAATGTTAAAATAGAAACGCAATCAATCGTGCAACATCTATCGCTGAAACTAAATTGAGAACTGCGCCTGTGTCTTTAAGTTTGGTTCTATTTATAACTTTAGCCGCCGTCATAGCGCAGTTGGTAGCGCGTCGAACTGTCAATCTAGAGGTCCCGGGTTCGATCCCCGGCGGCGGCACTCATCCTTTCCGACTATTTGTCTCTTACCAATGGGTCGAAAATCGTAGACCCATGTGGGATAGCAGCTGGAGGCTAGGAAAGATGTAATGGTAGTACTGGTGTGAGAAATACCAGGATTCCATTGTTAGGTGCTTCAGCCGCCGCGATATAACTGAAAGATTGTTGAAAGCGGTGTAAAACCCCATTCAATCAATCAATCAATCTATTTATAACTTTACAATATTCCTTGGAGTTGTTTACTTAAATCACAGATTCTCTCCGTTTGATTATTATTCAAAATTCTCTTAGTACTATTACGGATTTTTGATAATTACTTCTGCTTTTCAATTTTTTCAGGATAAGATCGAGTTTTCATCTCTAATACTCGTTTTTACTATTTAGAAATAATGACCTTGCTTCATTACACCCCTGATTAAACCATTCTGGACCTTTGGAATAAGTCACGTTTTCTACATTTTTGAAAACTGTTTAACCGATATTGTCAAAACACCTCTTATATATCAATTTTGGAAATTTTGGAATTTCATCAATACACTCATCTACGGACTTTGGGTTGCTTCAAGTTTATTTACTTACTTTTGTATATAATTTCTTTATTAAACAAATACTATAGAAATATTTCTTTATTTTGATCATTCCACTGAGTTCTTGATATCAGTACGATATGTACCTTAAAAATTATTAACAGAATATAAAGAATTGATCCTTAATTGGTAAAATATTCCACAGCGGTATTAGAATTCATTTAAATCCAAAATATTAAAACTCGAAAAATACTTGAAATTAGAAAAACTAGCGATAACATAATCGACTGTGCTTTTCCCAGCAGTTTCGTTATTTGTTTTAAAGCAAGTAAGTAAAGTCACCCTTTTCGAGTCTACCAATAGCAAATCTTAAGTCATGTTGCTTGCATAGATTTAAAAGTCTTTTTTACCAAAGTTATTCACTGTTATATCACATGAATATCTTACAGTTACATTACTTGTAATTTCATTTTCAGGCAAATCAGAAAAACGATGCAGACCCAGATCATTTGAATAAACCGGTTGTGCGCCATTTCGACTGTTAAAATCCCCTGTAAGGAAAATCTCACCAACGTTACTATAATACAGAATATCATCGCTTATGTCCTCAAAATTCAAAGTACTGAAAAGTACTGTAAGCTAGCAAAGCATTGTTTCGTTCAGAAATCTTCTTTGTCGAAAGTTATCATGATAAGGAAACAAGGTTAAAGTAGCCAAGGAGTTAACCCGATTTCCTGCTTTTTATATACCCCTCAAGAAAATAGTTGAGGAAAACAATGTGGAAATTGAAGAAATTGCTTGTTACAAGCAATTTCTTCAATTTACACATTGTTTTCTACCTAAAGAGATAAATGGATTAGAATTTTCAATAATTTGAAATTTTCGTCTGCAACTTCTTTGAAGACTCTTATTAGAGCCATTTTGAACACGATGTGCTCAAGTAAGCTAAAACACCCAGGAGATGAACTTGCATGCGTAGTTTGCAATATTCTATACATAAGAACTACTTGTTGTGGCGTAGGCATTTAGTAGTTAAGCCTCCAGTGGCAGTTTGCACTCTTTGAACTTTGAGTCGACCTCAAAATTTTGTCTGTTAACTAAAGCTATCAAAGCTGACGCTTTGCTAGCTAAAAACAAATTGATTAAAGTCAGACCTCAGGTTACTGTGCACATTTTTTTCTCCAAGTCAGCACATATTTCAGAGTCATTCGATCTACTGGCCTCTAATTCGGTCAATTTGATTTTATTTTGATTAGAGTTTAATTCCAGAGACGCGATTCTAGATTCAAAGTTTGTGATTTTTGCACTCATTTCGCCAAGCTTATGCTCGATTTGTTCTAAGGATTGTAGTGTTTGATTCACTGATTTCAATAAAGATTGAAGTCTAGCCAATGTACTCTGTATTTGATCGCTATTCGATGCCGTCTGAGCTGGAGCGACAGGCTGTAGTTAAATATATTGCATAGGTGATTGTTGGTTAGGGTACTAAACTGGTCCTAGTGTTGAATACTACATGTTTATCGGTTAAAGAGGCTAAAGCTGGGATAGATGTAGAGGCTGCGGGAAATGGTAATGGGAGAGGGTGGAAAACTCACCGAATTCGGAGATTCTTGGCTATTAGTCCTTTTTTTACCCCAATTTTCCTCACATTTTCCGGTCGCTACTTATGATTTCTTATTTGAGCTCATATCTGAATGTTTTATGTTCTCTGTTTCCCCTTTGTCTTCCAATTTTTATTTTTTTATTTGTTACCAATGTGAACGATGATCCGTATATACTTGTTTGACTAGACTGTCATTACTAATTCAATCACAGGTCACAAGTTATACAATAACAGCAAATAAAGATTTACAGTTCTATTTATATTTATTACACAATAACACCAAATAATGATATACAGTTCTATTTATATTTACATGTATTACAAAATTTGCAGGAATATTTGCAGGAATATTTTGATTTAAACACTGTTTAGTTTTAAATTTTCTTTAATACACATCCCAATTTTTTAAATTTTCTTTAATATATATCCCAATTTGAAATCGCTACCGCCATGTTCAACGCATGCGATATATACACAATATATACTTGATATTTCAAATTGGGCTTAATTTGGAATATAAGTGTCAAATGGGGTAGCATGCATTATCAGAAAGGGGAAATTGATGGCTTGTTACAAGCAATTTTTCCCTTTCCAATAAAGTTTTCCATAACATTTTTTTCTTTGAGTGTAAATTTTGCAAATTTTGCCCAATTTGAAATATCGTCTGCAATTCCATTTCATGGTTACGTGTAAATGAAGTAAAGTGGGAGATCTTCAAATTTGGATGGACCGAGACTTTGTGTAGTTTACTTTCTTCTGTCTAGGGCGACTCCAAGGACTCACATTGGGACGTCCTTTGTTATTACATAGTATACATTACAAAGGACAACTTTTATTCAATAGAAAAAAAAAAAAAAAAAAAAAGCCATTTATTTGAAAAGAAACTGCCTTGTTTTAATTTTTCACAGCATTATTTTATATTCTCCCTTTAACGAACTCGGCTAAAAAGTAATGAATGATTATATCAGTTCTGCCCATGTATGACCCAGATTAGGCGTGGGGGCTAAATGGTGGAGACTAAAAATTATCTTTGTCACACTGAACTTACTTAAGATTGTTGGGATTCGAACCGACTGTTCTTCTGAAAAATAAGAAGCATGTAATTAAAAAAGAATACACGTATCGGAATTTCTATTTAATTCTTTAACAATTTCAGGTATTTATTTTCATTCCATTTTATTCTTAAAACATAATTTTGATAGTTTGGTATAATACTAGATATTGTTTAAAAACGCGATAAAAAACATTGAGCGCATGCGTGACATTTCCAACCATTACACATGTGCGCCGACAAGTAAAGACTCAGATCAGCCTGTGCATCCGCACAGTCTGATCAGAGTATTCACTCTGCGTTCTTTAGTTAGTACTGACCCAAAGCTTCTTAAAACAATCAGCGAATGTTCTAATTGTCCCGAATGGCTGTCCAAGGTGCTCCATGTGTACGAGTCACGCACATGCGAAATGGTTGGAAATGTCACGCATAGGCTCATTCGGTTGTTTTGCGCAGAATTTTGGTGAGTATTGAACGTAGAACATTTATTCTAGCCTTTAACACATTTTCCCACAGAACATCTTTGCACACCCAACTTTGTTGGAAAGAGGGAAAATGCTTAATAGGCAATCAATTTTCCTTTTCTACAATATTTGCTGCCTCATTTGACACTTGTTTTAAAAATTTAGCCCAATTTGATATGTCGTGTGCAACTTCTTTAAATTTGTACCGGTTTAAAATTGCGTCGACTAAAAATGGGTTAAGCAAATACTTTTTATGCTGTTAGGTCATCTCCTTCCCGTCAACTTAGCCTAAATCATAGAATAGGTAGATTTCAAAAGCAATATTTATTTAACTACTGTCTAAATTCAAGCATTGTACTTTAGGTTTACCGTACACCATTTTTGTGGGTGTAAATTCATATCTATAGATTTGTATGAATTTTATATCGATTTTTTAGCTCTTTACATATATCCGTTATTCGTTTTTTGGCTTTCTCAATTTGATCCTCAATGTCTGGGCTTACTAAATTGGACCTTAACATCCAGTCCGGTTTCGGGGGTCTATGGAAGGAGCCTTCTCGTCTCAAGTCCACACACCTTAAATCTTTTATGGACAGGTTAATGTCAAGGAAAAACGACAATTTGTACAAGGAATTTCTTAGGTCAGACTTCAGCCTGTTGTAGAATAACACAAAAACCGGTCCAGGAAAAGACAATAACCAACATTCGTAGAAATTTAGCCAGTAGACAACACGTCTTTTCAATCTTCTAATGAACTCTGTAAAGAGAACAAAGTTAAAGTAATCATGTACATTAGAAAAAAAAATGTATTTGTGAAACGATTTAATTATAATTTGATAAACTAAGCCTTGTTCAAAGAAACGAAACCGACCAATTATTTTATCAGTATTTAACTTCATTGACCAATCACGGCTGTCAATCAAAGAATCAATCGACCAATTAATTCATTCATTTTGACCGGATGTGATCTTTGAACTCCAGCATTGTTCGACATAAATGCAGAACATAAAAGTAATTTCGTTTGATATCGAAGGGGAACTTCCTGTAGGAGTCAATGGGCGATACAAGTGGAGTGAATAACGTCGCAAGTTATGATTAAGTATTAATCAAATTCTCTTTTATTTTCCGTAAAGAGATTTTTACCATCGATCTTTTCTGACGTTGGGATACAGTTCAGTTGTTTGGTACACGGAACCGACTCAATATGTGTCAAATATAATTTATTGTTGATAGCGTCATGGCGTCATTTTTTTTTGGTCTAAGTGTTGTACGGTCTGATAAACATTGGAAGATAAAAGAAATATACATTTTTTGACCAATTACTCAAAGAAATTTCTTTTTGGCGGAATCACTTGTAAATACTAAATAACTGTCTCTTTTTAACGTTTTTTTGTTTTTATGCTCAGCATAATTAGTTATAAATATATGAGCAATTGTAAAGAGACCATATTATCAGCACAATTTATTTGGCCAATCTCCAAACTGTGAACTGGAAAACAACAACAACAACAACAACCAAAAACAAAACAACAACAACAACAACAACAACAAAAAACAAACAAAAAAAACAAAACAAAAAAAACAAACAAACAAACAAAAAAAAAAAAAACAGACGAAACTTACTTGTTTGATTAAACATATCTTGTGGCAGAATGGCAGTATGTGATTTAAATTTTTTCCTGTTACATTCAGCAATGGCTGCTTCAAACGGATCTCGTACAATCAACAATACACGGTCATACTTGTCCACATTCCATTCTTTGTGTGTTTTTATTACAATAACTCCTTCCCTCTTTCCTTCCCCTTTAAAAACACCTCCTAAGTACGTGTTGTTGTAGACACTACCAGTATATATGCCTAGAATTAAGCATCTTAGGGTAATACTTTTCTAGCACAATCCGATCAAGTTGAGTCACTTCACAAGGGAATATTATGTAACGATGGCGATACAACATCTTGTATTTACTTTGAGCTGCGGAGGAGAATTTTGATATTTCACGAAGCGAGAAGCGAATACAAGACGTTGTAACGCAACCGTAAAATAATATCGGATTTATCATGTACTTATTCTTTAAACAAATAATTCGAATAACAATAAAAAAAACCCGTATCTCTTCAAGTGTTTCCGATCTCTTTTATCATTCTAATTACGTTTATTTACAATGACGTCACAAACAGAATGAAAATGACGTCGTCTCAGACTACTTTATATAGAACCGTATTTGACACCTTCAGATACGGATTTCTTTCTTACGTTTCCGATTTTTTCTATTTTGAATGTACATATTTTGCTAGAAATATTTATAGGTTTACAATAATTAGAGACATACGTTTGTCGATTTATCTGATTTTACACTCAGTGCTAGGATTAAATTTTACAACGATACTGATATTGTTAGGCTAAAGTCAGTATTTAATTATAAAAGACAGGGGGAGATTTCTGAGCAAGGTCTACTTTGAATTCACTTCACTTAAACTCTTAAAACTCCCAAAAGGACATCTTGAACTTCGTATGTTTTAATAGTTTATAATTAATCACGGTAATGTAAGCTGCACGTTGCATAAAGTGTAGATATTCTAAGATGGCGACCGCGGATAAAGATGAAACGCAATTAAGGTATCGTAGTTGGCCATCGATAACTTCTCTGATTGGCAATTTCGTGTCTTTATATTCATATCATATTGCATAGAAAATAAATATTTGCTCATCACCGCAAATATACAGCAAGGTACAATCGTTATCATATAATATGCTAAGTTGATTCAACAATAAGTCAACGATATAATTGAAGTGATAAACGTAGACATGAAATGGTAAACAGATAAGCTGTTATAAGTATATTCTAAATGTCTCTGACACGTTCTTCCTGATATTAACATGTGTAAAGTAACGTTTTATATGCTTCACGTCGAATATTTCTTTAGGTAAATTAGGGAAAGATATCTAGAAGTCTAAACTATAAAGTTTTACCCGACACCATAGAAGATCAAATCAGGGCTTTCTAACTATTAACTTATCGATAGAGAAAGTTATCATTTTGGTCTGGACGACGTACCCCATATTGAATGTGCTAGTCCTTCACATAAACCGTTAAACCTTCACCACCATATGAAATCGTACAGACAGTTCGAACCTTAATTCATAATTGCAGTATCGGTTAGATGGAAGATTCTTCTCGTTCCCTAAGAGAAATAGAATGACTGAGATTAATACTACACTTCCAGATTTAATCCGTCCTTAGTAGGCATTGATTGGCAATTGGTTAAATATTTATAATATTATGTAAATTCTCGAATGAACTTCTCACTGCTAAACGGCCGCCACTTTAGCGCAGTAGTAGCAGTGAGATTGATTTAAAGAATGTAGTGGTAGTACTGGTGTCAGAAATACTAGAAATCCATGGTTGGGTGCTCCAGTCGCCGCGTTATAACTGAAATACTCTTAAAAGTGGCTTTAAATCCCATTCCATCTCACTGCTTAATATTTATTCTTAATTTCGGGAAGTGCATATATCAGACTCGTCAAGGCCTTTTATTTTTTCTAGTAATAATACTTTCATGTGGAACACACTGTATGCGAAAGATATTATAAAAACCAAGTTGCCTCTAGCTAAAAGTTTTACTATTTTTAGTTCACCTGATCACTAAGTGCACTAGGTGAGCTATTGTGATCGGTCATCGTCCGGCGTCCGTCCATCTACCCGTCCATTCACAATTTACAAAAAATCTTCTTCTCCTAAACAAACCATGGAATTTCAACTAAACTTCTAAGAAATGATCCTTAGGACATGCTCTTTTATAATGCTTCAAATAATTGAAATTCGCGAAGAAGTTTGGTTTTCATGGCAACTAAGTGATAAAGCTTAAAAAACCTTCTCCTCCCAAACTGTAAGGCATAGAGCTTTTATATTTGGTATATATCATCATCTATTGACCCTCTATCAAAATACTTGAAAGAACTACGGTAGTCTTAAATTGAGCCTTTTCTTTGCGACCCCTGACTTCAGGTAAGAATAAAGAGGGAAATCTTTGAGCTCTAATATTTGGTTCCAATCATCATCTATCGACCCTCTACCAAAATTATTTAAAGAATTATCGTACTCTGAAAATTAGCCCTGTTCCATGCGATCCCTGATTTTAGATAGGAATAAAGAAGAAACCCTTTGAAAAGTTCATATTCCCAAAGTATTAGGCCTAGAGCTTTAATATGTGGTTTACATTATCATTTATTATAAACCTATAAATAATCCGAGGCTTTATTTCGGCATCCGATACAACTCGACTGAAAAAAATCCGTATTGGCCGAGCTCCTCAAAATCCGTTTTCGTTAGTTTATACTAAGATTGCGACGAAAGCTTTAAGCTTATAGGGTCGCTCTCGAACACACAAACCAGTTATTTTCACGTCCCTGAAAGAGAGGCAGTGGTTATCCGTATTCGTTGAGTACTTTGTGTAATCCAAATGTCAACATATATGATGTGTTCTTGTTACACTATAATGAAGTTATCATTCATTTATAAAACAAACCAATACACAAATCCATATTGCGTTGCATCTTATCTTGGGTTTTCCATGCACTCATTTTACACATTTTTGCAGTGTCAGTCTATTTTTAGATTTATGTATTGTATGAACAGAAATTTCTATTCAGTGAAGTTTTTACGCGGCTTTAATTTAACCTCCCTTATATTATAGAGCTCTTACACAGAAAGGAGGTACGTATCAACCCCATGTAGGTTATTTTTCATAGAGTAGCTAAAAGAAGATTTGTCGTTCTCCTGATGAATTACAAACTTTATGAAGGTTTCCGTGATAAAATATTAATCAGCCATTCATAAAATTCTCGGATTTACGTTACGTTCACAAATTATGAAAGGTAGATATTTTGATTTCTAGTTATTTTCTGGTATATGATAAAAGGAATACTACAACAGTCTTTCTTTCATAAAGGCCGTATCTTGTCTCGTAGCATGTGTTAAATACCATTTGACCGAAGTATTTCCACAAGCTACTCGACAGATACGGCCTGTAAGAAAGAAAGACAGTTGTCATATTCCATATTTATTAACCCTCTACCAAATACTTCAAAGAATTACCGTACTCTGAAAATAAGCCCTTTTCTACGCGATCCCTGATTTTTCACAGAAATAACGAAGGGAATCTTTTTAAATCTTCTGCTCGCAAACCTTAAGGCCTTGTGCTTTAATATTTGGTATGTTACAAAACCTATTGATCCCCGACCAAAATCCTTCAAAGAATTGCCGTTCTTTGAAAATTAGCCCTTTTGTATTAAATCCTTGATTTTAAATAGGAACAAAGAAGAATATCTTGAAAATCTTCTCCTCATAATGCAAATCTTCTCCTCAACCACCGTCATAATACAGTGGGTAGCGCATCAGGCTCCTAATCTGAAATCATGGGATGTCATTGGCTCGATCCCCGGCGGCGGCACAGCCGACATTTATCTCTCACCAATGGGTCGATAATCGTAAAACTACTTGGGATAGCAGCTGGAGGCTAGGAAAGGATATAGTGGTAATATTGGTGTGAGAAATACCAGGATTCCATTGTTAGGTGCTCCAGCCGCTGCGATATGAATGAAATACTGTTTCAAGTGGTGTTAAACCCCAGTCAATCAATCAATCAATCAATCAATCAGCCAACATTAATTCCATTTGATGAATATTACAGTGGCTGATGACATCTGTATCTCACCAAAATGCTAATGATTAGCAATGTGCCTAAAGGGGATAAGAAGCTAGTTGCTCGGATTAAATTTTGTGATTGTACTATTGATAAAAAAACATGAAGCAATGGTTAGATGCACCGTCCAACTTAAGTACCATTGAAAACTTGGTTAAACCTCATACAAACTAACAAATAATTGTAACAATCCGTACCTGTAATTTCTTCGATTAGGTGTCGAACCCAGGTATTTCCAGATCCAGGTAAACTTGCAAGGGCCGTCTTTTCACGAACATGAAAATAGTACATAGTTTGTTATTTTATTTAAGCGGAACGATGTTTATTTAAAAACATAGTGATAAATCAGTTCATATATATTTTGACCTGTAGCGGGGGAGTGAATTAACCCTGATTCTATATCATGAGTATTATTGTATCTACAAATGAGCTGGAGCATTTGGTAATGTCTATCCGTTAACTTGAAAACGGCGTCATAAATCTTTTAATTACGTCGTCATATTTGGCGTAATTTGATAAATTCTTAAAACGTTTGAATTAAAAATCTTCTGTCATTAAGATTTTACAACACTTCGCAATCTTGTTTTTTTTCTATATATTTTCTATTCGCAATCGGCTTTTCGACATACGAGGAACTCTTAAATTTCGGAGGTTAACTTCCACTTTTACGGCAAAAGTGTTTCCTAGAAATGTTGAAAGATTGTAGTTACGTATCCGATTTTCGTCAAAAGCTTTTGTCTTTTCGACTCAAGTTTTCATAGGAACTGTAAATGAAGACGTTCTAATTTTGCGTTGGGCTTGACAATGCCTTTTCCATCTATCACTGGCCGCCGTCATAGCGCAGTCGGTAGCGCGTCAGACTCCTAATCTTCAATAATGGGTTGTCATGGGTTCGATCCCCGGCGGCGGCACATATCCTTCCCGACATTTGTCCATATTCGCGCCATTCGATCAAGTGCCGATAATTGATAATCCATCAGACAATTTGCCCTGTCGGTTAATATCCTTCGTAGAAAAAATGTTTTTTTTTTCGACTAATTTCGATTCTCTATATATTGGGGATTTTTTTTTTAAATTCAATGTTAGATGGTTGGTTAATTGATTGATTTGGGTTTAACACCACTTGAAACAGTATTTCAGTCATGTCGTGGCGGCTGGAGCACCTGACAATGGATTCCTGGTATTTCTCACATAAGTACTACCACTAAATCCTTTCCTAGCCTCCAGCTGCTATCCCACTTAGGTTTCACGATTATCCACCCATTGGATACAAAGCTGTCAGGAGCATTAGTTGATACATTAAGATCTTTTATACTGGAGAAATATTGAAGGATCCTTACGGAATTGCTGGGGTCCCTTCCAATTTTCAGGGATCCTCGGAATCCCGGGACACTGTTAGTGTCGACCCCTGAATTATTACTATTAAAATGACTCTTAGGACGTAAGCCTGCGGTCATAAATTTGGTGGTGTACTAATTTTATTCTTTTCGTAAAGAGGTATATATCAAACAAACTGTTAAGTCTTTTTACAGAAAGGAAGGCAAAAACATTTTTGTTCATACAATCTAAAACTAGATAGCGGGCAAACGAATTGTACTCTTTATAAAAAAGAAACAAAAGTAAGGTAACATTCCTTAAATACATTGTATTACACAAAAAGACTTAATAAGGTGCAATTTTCTTTTGCCATGAAATTTTGTTCGTGACCGGATAGCCTTAAAACGTGACCTAAAGTGAATACCTCGGAATTATTACCAATAGAATGAAAAGTTTATGTGGAAATTGAAGAATTTGTGGCTTACAATTCGCTAGTTATATAGCCAGAATCAACGTTTACACTTGAGATGTGCAACCGGGATTTATATTGTATACATTTGGGAAACCTAAATGAGACCAATCTAATCTTTGACCAATATGGGCAATAACATGACTATTAAGACCCTTATAGTGGTAACAAAAGGGACCCATAAAGTTCTAGTATGTCTATTAAAACATGCCTATTAAGGACCCACTTGGTTCAAAATGGATATTAGCATCTATTTAGCAACTATTAATGGCTACATGGGACGTGCATACATTCTCAAATCCAGTATACAGCCTCTTTATGAAACAGATTTAGACAATTGGGGATTTTGGGGGCGGGAAGCGGATTTGTATTTAATAAAACTGACTAGGGTTAAAATGGATACACTCCGCTCTGCAAACAATAGAAAAGGCGCGGCACGAAACCAAAGGTAACTCCGGTAAGGAGGATTGATAACTGTATTAAACCTCAGTTGATGATGAATATATTAGATGGCAGAAACTATACTTTGTAATCCCACACAAATTAAATCCAAATTCACTTTTCAATTTTGTCTGTTTACACCTTTCATATTTCTTTTATCTGAGTTTTGTTGGTTGATTTTCGCTTGTTCTCGTCATGATATTGGGCCTATGTGGGACCCACATTCATGGCTAACATCACTTTAACATATTCAAATTTGGACATATTTCATTTGAGAAATACAGCGTCGACAGAGATGAATTTCGTCTTTTTATTCATTTGACCTGTTTAGTTTATTAATTTTGATCCTTTATGGGTTAAATATGGGCCCAATTTCTCATTTGAGACCAGAAGGCCCAGATTTAGATATTTCATGCTAGAAACCCCACAAAGAAATCATTTTATTGGGATATTTTGAAAATCTACACACAAAATTGTGCTTAGCCTGTCTCCAAGGCTGCCCATAAGTGTCGATTTGAAAGTAAGATAGATCAATCATGCAAATACACTTAATGCCTTAAAATTACATCCCTTACGTCTCACAAACTGACACTGATCAGTAAAACAGAAAGATAACAGCTGCAGAATATAGAGACTTTTTAACTGAAATATAGATATCAGTGAGAATGGGAGAAAGTAGACGATACCGCTATGCGAAGCGGATAATGGCCTAGTTGTTATTACCATGTGCAAATTTACATAAACACTCAACCCTTTCCTATTCAATCCCTGGTGTTTACGTCAATGTGATTTTATGGTTAACAAGACATTGTGGAGAAGGAAGCAGTTGATTGTAACAAGCTTTACCTTCTTTTTTCCACATTATTTTCTACCCCACTGAATGATTAATTTTCAAATTAAATCCAATTTTATTTTCGCCTGCAAAGCCTTTGGGTTGGGACAGGTCTTAAACTTTGCACAATATTAAATTCCCAATATTCCACCTTTGTTTTCACGTTTCGAACGATGGTGGGGATTAAAGGGGGGTTTATTCCTCTTTATAGAAACGCAGACATACTAGCCATTTCGCCGTTTTGCGTCGAGAAGCTTGTTTGAAGCTGTGGCTGCTGAATTTTTGAGGTGAAGAGGCGATATGACATAAACTAGAGTCTTAGAAACAACTCAATTCAAGTCTACTTTCGAGATGATTTAGTCAATACAGAATAGGCCTAATATTTCATTCCATCCCTCGTTTAAAATGAATAAATAAATAAAAACAAATAAGTAAAAATCATAATATAAGTTTGATTTTGTTCTTTTTACTACCTTTCACTCATTAACTATAACTTAATCCAAACATTTTGGCTAGCCGGAATTGTCTGTTTATAATATGATTTGTTTTAAATTTGTCTATTTTGTACACTAATGTACCTGGATGTAAAGAAAAGATATGTCCTGTTCTTTTCTGTTCTGTTTAAGTATGGCATTCTAGCCGCCATCTTGACCAACTTGTTGTCTTACATGGTCATTCCGATAACCAAGCTTTCATTATTTTAGAACATCAGTGAAAGACAGACAGAATGACAGGGAGACAAACAGACAGACGGACAAACAAACATTCAAACAAACAAACAAAAAAGATAAGAATATTGTGCATGTATTGTTGACAAATTGACAGTACTGTAGTGAAAGGAGTATTGTTCCTTCACTGAAAAATAGTTTTGTCTAACTGTATGGTTGACTAAAACCCTGTTTGTCAATAAGTAAGGAAGTAAACATTGGTGAATAAGAGAAATAGTGTTTCCCTTTTGAGTTTCAAGTATTTTCAAACAATGTAAAAACACTTAGTTGTACCGATTACAATTGTAGCAGCCTCGTTCTGTGCAGCTACGATATTGAGAGAAAGGAACTGGCTGTTGTTATGCCAAAATGCTACATGTAACTAAAAGGATATATGCGGTCTGGATATTTACGGTTCAATAGAAATATAGATCTCTTTATACATTTTCTTTGTCATACATAACCGAATATTATTAATATATAGTAGTAGTTATGTATCATATCGCCAAGATAAGTATTAAGGCCTTATGTAGCCTCATCTTCAATGTCTATTTTTACACAAATACTTGTGTTGGCAGCAGAAAGACCAATATTTGATTGAATGTTTGGAGTATTTGAGATAGAACCTTGAGTCCGGCGTAGCTATTAGATCAGTCCAAGGACGCATATAGATAGACGACACGTTTCTTATGAGATAATACGTATTGGGTAAACCATTGTAGATGTTGACAACTGATGCCATTAAAAGTTTACAATTTAGATCACGCGGTAAACACTGCAAAAGAATTTAGAAATATTGTACAATACATTGATCTAATGCAGAATATAATCGTAACAGGTAGGTAATCTGATAAATGATAGAGTCATGAATTATTTATACTGATTGATACCGGGATAGCAATGACACAGTGTTTTGTTAAACAATAGAAAAAAATCTACGTATTTGAAAGATTATTCATTTTATACAAGATACTCTACTTTAAAACATTTGATTAATTTCAACCTAAAATTCATAATGCAAAATGCACAAACGATAACATGCTACGTATTTGCATATCCGATTCTACTGTCGGAAGCCTCATTGGGATTTTTGCATGAAAAACATACGGTTTTTGTTTTCCCGTCATGAATGAATTGCAGATGTATGTATCATAATCTACTGGTAAATCCCAACATACCCTACACGTAAATTCATTTCTGGTCAGAAATCTTTTCACAACTTCCCTGCACTCTTGACCATCTCCAGTATCATTCAGGACACGCCTATTAATCCCTTTGGCGGTCGTGTTGAGTGGGAAGCATTCTGGGGTCCCCATTAACATCGGTCTGGTTTCGACAGTTTTACCATAAGAACCTTTATATATTTCAGTAAAGAACGGTTTACTGTATTCTACGTACGTTGTAAAAATTACAATGTCAAAAAACACAAAGCTTAAGAACAGCAAAAAAACAAAAATGAAATTAAATCGAAACTTCAAATGCCAACAATCCATTTTCGTAAAAAACCCATACGATTTATATGCCTTTTGAAAAGGAAAATGCATGAAGTACAATCAGTACCACCAAACAATGAATCAAACATCTGGTGTCAAAAATTGAGGTTTATGTCAACCAGATAAAAAATTATTTAGATTTTGATGGTGATGGTAGTGGTTTAATTCAGGTATGAAAATAACTATAGACGCTCTTGACCACCTGCATCTTCATATATTGATAGACATAGACCATCCTTTTCATGAGATAAAATGGCTTGAGGGAATTTCTTCTCCCCGTAGAGGGTTTATGGCCAATTCGCTGTCGTTGGAACAAGGTTATTCAGCTAAAGATGACGTCATGATTTCATGCGTTTTTTTTTTTTTTTACCTTTTTTTTCCTCATTACGAAATGCCAACAGGCAGTAAGATCATCTGTCGGTTACATTTCGCGCATTTACGTGAACAATACTTGAACATTAAAAAACGGGGACTGCACAATTGGTGCGATCCCTTCAATCCCTTCGATCCCTTCAATCGAAATCTGTATCAGCTTTTTACGTTAGGTATGGTAAATCTCAGCACCTGCTGAGGATTGAGATATTCTAACAACATTGCTTTCTCGATTTGGAAAGCGGATAGGGGGAAGGGTACTGTTTGGAGTGTTGGGAATATGTTAAAGAATTATTCATGTAAATATAGTTGAAATCCTTTCAAGGTTTTCATTGTCTATTCAATATGGAGTTTAGGCTGCCAACAAAACCGAATTTTCATTTCTTGAAGGTATTTTAAAAAGGGTATAAAAGAACATAAACGTTTGCACTTTACTTGAGAAAAACGTGACTGTATGAGAGTACCCCACACCGCACTAGGTATAACAACAACAACAACAACAACAACAACAAAGTTTTCATGTAGAACATACAAAAAATTAGAAAATTAGCTTTTTAATAAGGCATCTTTTGAAAATACTGTAAAATAATTCAATCGACCTATCCCAACCCCTTCGTTCCCTTTAGGACCGATTCCCTTTCTCTGAGAATTAATTCATTAAAAATATATGCAATCTATAAGTCTATACTCATGTTACCCAAACTAAGCTCACTATAACTAAAGTCACTAAACGACTTCCGTAGATAACCTATTTGAAATACATTATTGGCACAGATGTTACAATAATAACCGTTTTGATGTTTATGTTATTTTTTTTCATTAGAAAATAATAGGGGACTTCGTTTAGTACAACAAACGAAGAGCTAATTTTGTAAACAACATGAAAACTTTACCTATGAGCAATTGACGGAACATCGATTACGTAAACTGACTCCAACAGGAAGTCAGACTTAACTTAGATTTTAAACGATGCTTTGTCAAATAAATTTCAAGTAGTTTGTAACAAAAACAAAAAATAAAGATGATAAGTACGACATAAACACCGTAACTATAGGTTGAATTCGCTGCAGTTTTGACGTTTAAGTCGCAAAACAGACAAAATGCTCAACTGAAACGCTGGAGTTTAAAGTTTTCTTTTGGTATAAACGACAAGTTTGAATTTGTCAATTCATTTTGATCGAAAGAGTGGATCCGATTATTTCTTATTTTATAGCGACGCCATTACACATTCTCACACAACAAATTTTAGACTGGTCAAAATTCAAAGCAAGCTGCAGCCGACGATTTCAAGTTGATGGAATTTTAAATGTTTTCGTCTTTTCGGATAGAAAACATTGTGGATAATGAAGAAACTGCTTGACACAAGCAATTTCTTCATTTTCCAAAATGTTTCCAAAGTTTTTTTTTCTTGAGGGCGTAAAAAGGAGGGTTTGTATTGGAATGCGTTAAACACTGCGTATGAAATTACTACTACTTTTATTATCATAACTATTTTTTTCATCATTACTCATGGAAGTAAAACCCCTTTGGTGTACAAATGGTCGTAACTACAGCTTTTATAAAGTTACGAGATTTTGTACGCCTGACGACGGTAAGTTCGATTGTTTAGAGTGAAAATGCAAGCTAGCATATATTTTATAACTTCACGGAAACTTGCGTCTTCGATTCCAGGCCACACCGCTTGTCACGTGCACGCTTGGGTAAGATATTTCAGAGCTCTGGCTGATGATAGCCGGAGTGCACATGACTGAGAGAACTTCATCTGACCAAGGTTTACATGCAAATCGTCTTTGGAGGATCAAAAATCGTATTTACAGTTTTATTCAAACTGTAGTTACGACATTTTGATCGCCCACCGACAATGTAATAATTTATTAGCCATATTTAATAGTGTAGATTCACTTGTAGTACCAACTGACAATCGCGTTGTGAATCAAGGCTATCAGTCGACAAATCGATTTATTCATTCAGTCCGGAATTGAACTTTATTCTCCGACATTGGATGCCATTTGTGTGATTTTTTTTGTTGTTGTTGGTTTGGTGACTTCAACGTCGTAATTTACGACGTTTGGGTCGCCAACGAACCCCTTCACTTTTCAGCTCACCTGAGCACGAAGTGCTCTTTATGAGCTTTTGTGATCGGTCATCGTCTGGCGTCCGTCCGCCCGTCCATCTGTCCAACCAAACCTTACAGAAATGATCCTTAGGTTTGCTCTTTCAAAATACTTCTAAGAATTGAAATCCATGAAAAACTTTGGTTGCCATGGCATCCGAGTTAAAAGACTTGAAAAAACTTCTCCTCCCAAACCATAAAGCCTAGAGCTTTGATATCTGGTATAAATCACCATCTTTTTACCCTTTACCAACATACTTCTAAGAATCACTGTACTCTGGAAATTAGCCCTTTTCTGTACGATCCCTGATTTTACATAGAAATAAACAAGGAAATCTTTGAAAATTGTCTTCTCCCAAACCGTAAGGCCTAGAGCTTTGATATTTGGTATAAATCATCATCTTTTGACCCTCTACCAGTATACTTTAAAGAATAACTGTACTCTGAAAATCATCCCTATTCTGTATGATCCCTGATGTTTTTCGTAGAAATAAAGAAGGAAATCTTTGAAAATCTTCCTCTCCATAACCAAATGGCCCAGAGCTTCAATATTTTGCACGTATCAATGTCAATTTACTCTCAGCTTAAATACTTCAAAGAAATACCGTACCCTGAAAAGTAGCCCTTTTCTGTATGATCCCTGATTTACATAGAAATAAAGAAGGAAATCTTCGAAAATCTTCTTCTCCTAAAGCATAAGGCCCAGAGCTTTAATACTGTGTGTGTATAAAAACCTATTGACCCTTTACCAAAATACTTCATAGAGTTACCGCATTCTGAAAATAAACCATTTTTTTGTGCAATCCAAGATTTTAGAAGGGAATAAAGAGGGATATCTTTGAAAATCTTCTCCTTCTAAATCATTACGCCTAGACCTTTGGTATAAATCGTTATCTATTGACCCTCTACCAAAATACTTCAAAGAATTACCGTACTCTGGAAATTAGCTCTAAATGGTATGAGCTTCAATATACCTAGGATTAAAGGAAAAAAATCTTTAACAAATCTTCTCCAAAATAATCTAATTGTAGGGCTTTGATACTTTGTTCATATCATAAAGCCTTGGGCCATCATACTCAGGGGAGCGATATAGAACCATCATGGTCCTCTTGTTTGTTCCGTACTACTGGCTATGAAATCAAAGCGAAAGTTTCTGTCGGAGTCAATGACATGTTAAAAAAATGAAATAGTTGATTGACGAACTTTAAGTCGTATCTCCAACTTGAATTAGCAGAAGTTAGGACGTTTAAGTCGCCTAACCAACAAAAAATGCTTCACGCAAAAGGCGACTGATTATTTGATTGGCAGCAGCGATTGGTCAATTGAAAAAGGGCATTGGAGCCAGCATTGGAGTCAAGATTGGCCAATTAGGAGAAGTGTAAAATAACTTGACCTATAATTGACGGGTTGCTGGTCAGGCCTTCTGGGCTCAAACAGGAAGTTCCACCTCGATTTTAACCCATTCCAAATCAACAAAAATTCAGAATGGTCCAAATTGAAAGAAGCTGCAGACGATATTTTCAAGTTGGTGGAATTTAAATTTTCTTTGTCATTTTGGATAGAAAACATTGTGGATAATGAAGAAATTGCTTGATACAAGCAATTTCTTCATTTTCCACAATGTTTTCAAAATCTTTTTTTCTCGAGGGGCGTAAAAAGGAGAGCTTGTGTGGGAATGCGTTGTTTGCAAAATTCATTGCTAGAAACATGTAACAAAGCCATTCCAGTTTTACTTTCTTCAGTATAGGGCGACATCAAGGACGCTTATTGGGAAATCGTTTGTTATAACATATTGTATATAGATAAAGACAAACTTTATTTAATAGAGCAAAAATTTAGGTATTCATAACAACAGAAACTGTATTGTTTTAAGTTGTTACAGAATTAATTCATATTCTTCCTTTAAAGCACTCATTTGAAAAGAAATAAATGATTATATCAGTTCTATCCATGTATGTCTATAGGGGGCTAAATGGTTGAGATTAATAATTATCTTTTTCGCACTGAACTTACTCCAAAAGGTGTGGTTTCGAACTGACTGTTCTTCTGAAAAGTATGAAGCAATGTCTTTAAAAAAGAAATATACATGTATCGGAAATTCTACTGGATTCTTTAATATTTTTTTGGAATCTGTTTAAATCCACCTTAAGCTTAAAGAATCTCAATAAAACTTGGTGTTTTGCACAGATTTTCTAAGTGTAATGATTGTAGAACATTTATTCTAACTGTAACACATTATCTTATAGAACCTGTCTTGATGCTTAAAGGAAATAATGTTATGGAAATTTTATTGGAAAGGGAGAAATTGCTTGTTATAGGCCACCAATTTCTCTTTTCTGACAACGTATGCTACCTCATTTGACACTTATTTTCCAAAAGTAGGCAAATTTTAGATATCGGGTGCAGTTCTTTAATTTTTACCGGTTTAAAAAATTGTCGCCTAGTGATGGGTTAAACAAATATTTTCATGCCACGAGGTCATCTCTTTTATGCAGTAACTTCCCATGAATATAACCTTAAACATAGGATTGGTAGATTAAAAAGCCATATCAAGTTAATTTCTGTCCAATTCCAGTATTCTACTCTGGTATCGAGCTGCAATTCGTTGTCGAGATGTCAAGCATTAGAGAAATGTTACCTTGGGTGATTCGCTTATTCAATTTCAAATACGAATCTTTTGCTCATTAAAGTTTGATTGACTTTACGTGTTAGTCGTCTCTATCATTTTCTATAAATATTACACATCGCTGGTGCAAGTTCGACTGAGGTAATAAATAGGGAATATTACAACAGTGTCTTTTTCTATTTATTGTTATCGTGTTCGAGAATCGTGTGTAGGTAATTTTTATTGGATGAGACCGAAGGTCGAATCCAATAAAAAAAATACCTGTACACGATTCGAGAACACGATAACAACAAATAGAAAAACGCACTTTTGTAATATTCCTTTTCTTATATACCTTTTAGGAGATTTCTCTCAAATGATCAAGATTTAACCATCTTTCCGGAAAAAAACCCGAACGTAAATACACAAATAAGGAGTCAGTGTTTAACGGTACTCGACGAATACGGTTTTTTAATTCACGCCGTATATTGATTTTTTTCTGTCGAGTTGTATTAGATAGCCAGATTTTAATTCATATCTTTTATAGGTATATAATAAATAAGATTATATGGAAAAAAGTGCAGTAAGGTACATAAACTAACAGACCAGTCGTTGGTTTGTGACCTAACCATCGGAACGACAGCTTGACTCTGATAAGCTTTAGTTATGACGTTTTAACCAAAACCAAAACAAAAAAAATCACATTAATTTCGGCGTTAACATTCACTTATGCTTGAATGGAATGATTTTGTTGGTCAATTGATTGTTTAATTGATAGCGATGATTCGTCAATTGAAGGTGAAATATGAGACCTGTACCGTGAGTGAGCGACAAATCCTCGTAACCTCGGCTTAAATGAAATCAGGTTACAATGATCTTGTCGCCTAAATGAATGTATTTTCATAACGATTGTATCATATTCAAGAACGACAACCCCCCCCCCAATAACCCAAATCTCCTCTGTCTCTCCCCCTCTCTACAAAACTGTTCATTCTTTTTCTCGTCGCCGTCATAGCGCAGTCGGTAGCGCATAAGACTCCCAATCTTCAATCATGGGAGTCATGGGTTCGATCCTCGGCGGCGGCACATATTCTTTCCGACATTTGTCTCTCACCAATGGGTGGATAATCTTAAACCTAAGTGGGATAGCAGCTTGAGGCTAGGAAAGAATGAAATGGTAGTACTGGTGTAAGAAATACCAGGAATCCATTGTTAGGTGCTCCAGCCGCTGCAAAACGACTGAAATACTGTCAAAAGTGGCTTTAAACCCCATTCAATCAATCAATCAATCAATCATTCCTTTTCGTGTTTGCGTGTAAATGAGGTGCAGTGGGAGACCTTTACACTAAGAAGGATCGAGACCACTTTCTCTATCCTTGATTGAGACATTTAATTTCAATTTGCAGTTTATATTTCAGTTTTAATTTTTTTCGTCTAGAGTGTCTTTCAGGACGCTAACTGGGAAACCGTTTGTTATTACAAATTGTATGTAGACAAAGAGCAATTTTGATACAAGTAATTTCTTCTTTTTCGTCAATATTTTCTCAACTATAAAATCACAGGGACTTTAAAACCAGGAATTGAACAGGAAAGGATTACAGCCATATCAAGTCCATTTCTGTCCAAATTGACGTATTGCTTGCCTAACCAAGTAACCCTGACACGCCCACTGACTTCGAAAAGAAGTTTGACAGCGCTATTTTGCAAAACGTATTTCCATTAACATGAAACAAAAGAAAAATAATCGTTGGTTGGCGACCTAAACGTCGTAACAAACTACATTTTGAATCTGTAGTTTCGATGGTCAGGTCGCCAACCCAACAAAATAGTTAAAGCTATGTTTCCCCTATGGGGTAGCCGAAACAAAATTATGTTTTCGTCATTGAACGTTTATGTCCGATAATCGAAAAGCAATTTTTTCCTCTTCAACAAACATTTCCGAAACATTGTTCTAAAGCAGCTTTAAAAAGGGCGTGTCACAGGAAATGTGTTTAAGAACACAAAACAATAGTCCGTTATTATACGTTTCGCTTAATTGACAAATCGCTGGTTCTGCCAACTTTTCCACGACAGTTCTACTTAGTTATCAAATGGCGCTATTGCGCAAAATGTATGGCCATTAACATGTAGTAAAAAAGTTAAATTGTTAGTTGACGAACTAAACATCGTTACTACAGCTAAACATAAGTGGCCAAATCAACCAAAATGCTTCACATAATGCCGGAGTTCAAAGTTCAGGATGATTTGTTTGATCGATTGATTCTTTGATTGTCAGCCCCGCTCCTGCAATCAACCCATTACCATACAATCCCATATTTTCAAGAAAAAAAAAACTACAAAAATCATCTTGGCAAAAGGAGTCATTGTTACTTCAAGCAATATTTAATAGTAAAGTCACATTGACAATTCGGGACTTTTTTATAATACAAAGACTAACAACTACTTTCCTCGTAACTCCTCGATTGCAGCATGCTGGTGGGTTTTATTCCAAAACTTATAATCTTTAGCTAGCAAAACGTCAGCTTTGATAGCTTAAGTTAACAGACAAAAATTTGAGGCCTTCTCAAAGTTCAACGAGTGCAAACTGCCACTGGAGGCTTAACCACTAAATCAATTGAATGCCTACGCCTTAAAAATAGTTTTTCTATATTTCAGAAATATTGCAACCTATATTAAAATTATAGAAAACAATTTCAAAAACATGCTATTTAAACCCATTCCATTTTAATTCCGCTTTTTAAGAATCTCAAGAAAAAAGCTTTTGGAAAGCATTTTGGAAAATAAAGAAATTGCTTGTAACAAGCAATTTCTTGATTGTCCACAATATTTTCTACCCAACAAGAGAAATATCATTTCAATTCAACGAACTTGAAATCGTCGTCTGCAAGTTCAATCAATTTGAACCATTCTAAGATTTTGTCTTGTTGTGATGGGTTAACTCTTAGGTTACTTTAATCTCGTTTATTTATCGTGATAATCTTTGGAAAAGAATATTACCTATTATCAAAACTATGCTTTGCTAGCTAACAGTACTTTCAGTACTTTGATTATTTCGATGTAAATAGAAAGCCCTAGACTATGTGTGAGACCCGTGTGGTTAGATGGGATATAAGAAATACCACCGCAGGTCGACCCCTGTCACATTTGTCATCTTCTCTGGCGGAACAAACGTGACAACTGGTATGTCGTAAGAGGCGGCTAAAAGGTCTCGTTATCATTTATTATTTCACTCCTCTTCTATCCTTTTATATGTCATGTAGTTGCCTCTGTATTGTTCTGTATCTTTTATGACATACTATCCTTAAGTTTCTTGTGCGCAAAATGACCACAGTTGTCGTTGTGACGTATAACACCAGTCAGTCAATCAATTTAAAACACAAACACATAACTATCGTCTCCAGATGATTGAATATTGGCGATCAATACGAACACATAACTATCGTCTCCAGATGATTGAATATTGGCGATCAATACGAACAACTTCGTCATACTTGCAATGAAATTGCAAGTGACCAAAAAGCCCTTTTTAATATATATAAAGTATCATAGAAATGTGACCGTCTACCGAGTAGACGTCTCCTTGGAAATGCGATAAGTACAGTATCGATCCTGGTGAGATTGCATGGATTCCACAGGCTGGCAAGAGTAGAAACCTTCCCTTCTTTGACTTTTTTCTGAATCTAGAGTGTCCATTTTACATTACTTTTTTGTAATTCATTTTCGGGATAAGCCTTCAGATGTGCGTTCTTTCGTCGAGATGAAAAATCCTGCTAAATCAGATTTTTTGAGACTCCCTTAAGAACGATTATTGTTATTTTGAATGAAAACATTCGGCGTCCTCAAGTCTTCTCTTTTAAGCCAATGTTGAGTACGACTAAATTCCTCAATAAGAGTCTTGTGATAAAACGGATTAGAAATCTTAGTCTAGAGAACGCATTATCCTAAAAATATAAAAAAGAATGCTAAGAATCTCGACAAAAAGAACGCACCTCTGAGGTGAGTTCATTTCGTCTATAAGAAAAATCTCACTAAATTTGATTTTTGGGGCTCCTTTAGGAAAGACTTTGTTATTTTATTGAAAACGTTTAATCCTTTCCCGTTTTTTCAAAATTTTAGAAAGAATTTCGAGATAATAATTATGATAATTAAAATTGAGAATAATTTGAAAAGTAACCAACCGTGAGGTTAGAAAATATGATGGGAAAAAAAGAAATTGCTTGTTACAATCAATTTTATTCTTTTTCCACAATGTTTCAAGTATAAAACGACAGGGACGTAAAAACCAGGGATTAAATAGGAAAGGGTTAAACCAATGCTGTGTACGCTCCCCCAATAAGAATTCTTAAAATTCTTATTAAGCGGCTGAAAAATCTCTATCTAAAGAACGCGTTATCTTAAAAAATCTAACTAAGAATCTTAAGAAACTCGACGAAAAGAACGCATCTCTAGTTGACCTCTGATGTATCCAATCTCCTTTACAAACAATGTTGTACAGTCTCAGATGCAACCTTTTGTTTTAAATCTTTCCTGTATAATCGATGTTTAATACGTCCATGCAATGTTATACTTAAGAAAATATTGTGATAAGGAAGAAATTGATTTATACTAGCAATTTCTTCTTTTATCACGATATTTTCTACCACATAGAATTGTTTCGTTTCAAATTGTACTCACTTTTCATTGTCGTCTGCAATATGTTCAAAATTGGGCCAGTCGAAAATGTCGAGATACAGGAAAGGGTTAATGACTAGTAATAAACCGTGCTTCAACTTTATGATATGAATGATTCCATATAGGTCGATTAAGATAGAATTGTGACGTTGCCACACCTCGCCGAACTATTTATTTGCTAAAAGACCCACGAGTTCTTTCGAAGAGCTTAATTGACTTTGTAAGAGTGTTCTAGCTCTTAGTTTGGTTCATTTGACGTAACCAAAATACGCGCGACGTTCACGCGACGTAAAGATGACGTATAACTGTTCCAAACCCTCAAAACTGTAGCTTAAATAAGCTGTAGTTGCACAACTTTTGTCGCTCAAAGGCAATATATATATTTTAAAGGTTCAAAGACGAAGGAAAGGAAATTTACATCCTTAATTCTAGATTCCATCAATAAGAAATAATTTTTATGTTTATCACTAATAATGACATCTAGGTATCTTTTAGTAATAATAAATATTACTTTTACTGGACTTGTCTTCACACATTAACGTTTTGGCTGCATATTGCTTAATTAATATGGTACATGTGAAGTTTCTACCTAAATGACGGCTAATATGTAACTGAATTTGTTCTTTCTGTTTTCAGTTATTGTTGTTAAGTATTTAGTATATAATACGTTGTTTACATGTCAAATATGGGCCCTTGTGGAAAAAAATGAATATTCAACAACCATTTTTCAAAACAGTTTTAGTCAGGCGGGCTTACTGAGCGGTCAGCTCATTGTCGCGAATCGTGAATTACCGTTTTGCCCTTAAAGATTTGGATAATAACGAAGAAATATAGGCGAATAACTCACACAAGCGTTGATTTCCGGGTCCAACTGACCAATCGCTGGCCCCGCCTTCTTACTCCTTTAGCCAGACCAACTGACTCCCACAGAAAATCCCGTTCTGGTTTTAAAAGGCGTTATTTGCAAAGTTTATGGTAAGTAGCATGCAATTAAAAAGTAGAATGGGTTGCTGGCGACCTTAATGTCGTAACTACAGCTTGAATAAGCTGTAGTTACGACGTTTAAGTCACCAAACAACAAAAATGTTTCAACTCGCGGCCAATCCCGTGTTGAATGAAAAATTTCACACAGTACACCTTAAATCGTGAAACCAAGCTACACTTCGAATAAGCTTGGTCCAATCGGAAAGATTGTCTTCAATACAAAATGATCCGATATCGATTGATTGATTGATTGATTGATTGATTGAATGGGGTTTTACGCCGCTTTCAACAATCTTTCAGTTAAATCGCGGCGGCTGGAGCACCTAACAATGGATTCCTAGTATTTCTCACACCAGTACCGCCATTACATCCTTTCCTAGCCTCCAGCTGCTATCCCACATAGGTCTACGATTATCGACCCATAGGTGGGAGACAAATAGTCGGGAAGGATGAGTGCCGCCGTCGGGGATCGAACCCGGGACCTCTAGATTGGCAGTCCGACGCGCTACCTACTGCGCTATGACACCCGATATCGAACAAAGCAGACAGTACCTACATCTTTTAATACAAAATGCGCCAAGGTCTATAAAATCTAAAAAAGGCCTAACGTTACATCTTTCAATACAAAACGAGGCTGTGTATTTCAATACAAATTTAGGCTATGGTCCTTTAATACAAACCGAGCCCACATCTTCCAATACAAAACGAGGCTGTGTATTTCAATATAAATTAAGGCTACGATGTTTTAATACAAACCGAGCCCACATCTTCCAATACAAAACGAGGCTGTGTATTTCAATATAAATTAAGGCTACGATGTTTTAATGCAAACCGAGCCCACATCTTTCACTGCAAAACGAGGCCGTATTTCAATTCAAATTACGGCTACGGTCTTTTCATACAATACGAGCCCATATCTTTCAATACAAAATTGACATATATTTTACGATACAAAATGATCCGACGTCTTTCAAAACAAAAGTCGCCTACATCTTTCATTACCAACAATCTGCGTACAGCAACAACACAAAGCAATCTGGACATCCTCATAGTAATGGCCGAGTGACTGGTCGTTAATGAATTTTTGTATAGTTACATTACAAAGGGACACGTTGTAGTGAAGATTCTGGTCAAATTTTGGTTATTTCATTTTTTTTGTCTTCGCTATGCACAAAAGTGTACAGTGTTAATGTTTTATTCACGAGCTGAAATTTATGCCGTTGGTCGGCGACCTTCTCGGCTTTTCACAGGTTTTGGAACTTTATCAGTGTATTGGTTATCATAACAGTTTATATTGAATAAAAAGGGAATATCATGTTATAGCATTGATACAAAACCTTGTATTGGATTCTCGCTACATAGGTATTTGGATATTTCACGAGACCGAAAGGTTTTGTATCGATACTACATCATAGTATTCAATCTATTGTATACCTATATATGATTAAATATTACAAATAGGTCATGAACATTGTGAATTTTATAACCTAAATTACGTAATTCTCGACGAGACGTCATTTTACCGGGACAATGATGTCATTTATATATCCGTATCTGTTAAGTACACGTCGGATACGGATTTTTTTCTCTCGAGTACGTTTTTGTTTGAGTGCATTGAATGTTTCTTAGAAGGAAAATCGGTAGTTATATAAAAGGATTTATTGATCACTCGGGTTTTTTTTGTAGACATCGACAATTCGTCATTAGACTAAGTCACAATCAAACTCCGTTGTTCGATAAAGGGTTATGTATAGTTATTTATTTCTTCAGCAAACACGTGAAGCCCGTCTTTCGCCCCCATTGTTACATCTGGGAAAGGTATAGCTTCTTTCTTTGGGTCCGTCCACAACCGAAATCTTGAAAGAGTGGAGAAAAAGAGAAAATATAATCGGATATAGAAATCGAATGATACAAGAGTAATTTAAGAGATCGCTTAATTCCAATCTTTTTTGTCCAATTGTCACAAAAAAGGGTCATATCATGAAGCAGGCATCAAAACAAGAAACATGAAAGCTATGAAAGAATGTCGTCAATTCGGCTTTGCCTGCTTTATATATAACGATTTCAATTAATATTTTTACAACTTGTTTAATTCAAACGTTACCGAGGGATGAGGGGTAAAGTACCGCAAGTGACTATAACTTGACTGTCAATCAAAGACTTGATTAACCGATCGTTCATTTAAACGGGAAGGAATTTTTGCACTCCGCCATTGGCCGACATTTCGGTGAAATATTTTTGTTGGTTTGGAAATTTATTCAGCTGTATTTACGACGTTTAAGTTTAGATGATACTGGTCATAAAGGAGGGGTGTCCATATGTGCCTTTTGGGTTACCTTCGATTTTTTCCAAACTTATATATATACTTTGATATCATCAATGTCTTCTGACAAAATCATTTCTTGTTAAGAACCTTTAGTCTTTTGTCTACGTTTTGTCAAAAGTGGGAACGGTAATTTACTATGAAACAGAGTTTTGTACTTATGATGCTCTATTTTCGTTGTAATGAGTAGGAGAGAAATACTCTTGTGTATGTACATTTGATATCCGATCTTTGTTAGTAAGACGGTTAAATGATTGTTTGTGACTCAATCTGCAGGAATTATTTCCTCTTCTATAAAAGTATAGAGATGTATAGTAAAAATTGAGAAAAGAAAGTCTTATCTATGCCAAAAATGCATGTTTTTACTAAAGCGGCCAGAGAAGTCAGTGGGCGGGGCAAGCGATCGGTAAACTGACGAATAGCTCGCCATGCCCACCCATATCCTATAAGGCAATACGTCTGAATGACTAGTAGCATGAATCAATTACCAAGTTTTGCAATATACGCAGTCGGGGACATACGAAAATTGACCACATTTCTGCTTGTAGATTATGTACCAGCTTGTAAACACACGCAAGAAGTTCTAACTATGGTACACGTAAATTACCGACTAGCAAAACCGCAATTACAGTTCAAAACATTTAAGTTCTAGTTTGCATATTATGTTGATTGATTGATGGATGGATGAAGTAACACCACCTTAAACGACATTCGGCGTTCGGCGTGCAAAATTTCGCAACGACAGCTTGAATAAAGCTGTAGTTACGACGTTTTGCATTTCCAACGCCGATATCTGTTATATCGCGGCGGCTGGTGACCTAATCATAGCTTCCTGTCATTTCCCATCCAAGTAGAACCACAACCTTCTATATAAGCCGGAAGCTTCTCGTCTTATTTAAACGCACTACTTATCATTCGCCCATTGCGGAGAGACTAACGATGAAAGTTGCTATGATTTTTGTCTATGTCGTAAAGAGTCTTGGCCGAGCCGAGATTCGAACTTACGACCGTAGGATTGAGAGCACATCTTATAACCGGCCCAACAAGACGGCATGACGTTTCAGTTCGCCATTTAAAACAATATCTAAATTCATACATACTTAGCACTAATCTTGATTACTTTTACCGTTATTAACTTTCAATCGTTCCTAAGCTAATGCTAATTTTAACGTCTACTTTATTCGTGATGAATATTTCTTTTTAAATTATGAAAAATAAAATAACAAAGTCTTACCTTTCAGCTATTGTACAAATCAGAATCTTTATTTCGTTCATCGCAAAATGCTGCCCTATACAGTTCCTGAAGTAGAAAAAAACAACACTTATAATGTAATAAAAGTTAATTGCAATTTGACAAATTGTAATCAACGTTTATAATATAATGTTCAGAAGCAAACATTTTTTACCATGGCCAAAACATTTCAATCATTTACAGATCGCCACTGTAAGTAAAAGTCAAAACTCCATTGACAGAATTAACTCATTACCAGACTGCAAAACTTTGGATTGGTCCAAATTGAAAAGAGTTGCAGACGACAGTTTAAAGTTTATGATTTTTTTTATAATTTTTTTTCAACTTTCTGGATAGAAAATTGTGAAAAATGAAGACTTGCTTGTGACAAGAATTCTTCATTTTACACAATGTCTTTCGAATCGTTTTTCATGAAGGCGCCAAAATACGTCATAAGGTTTGAATGGGTTTTTCATTTAAGCAGGAAGTGCAATGTTGGCCTTTATGTAAGCATTTTCGTTTGTGAGCAACTTAAAAAATACGTCACTATAGCTTATTCAAGCTGCACTTACGAATGTTTAGGTCGCCCGTAATCGATTTGCTTTTTGGTTTTTTGCCAATGTCAATATTTTAACAAAATAATTTCGTTTAATACCCGAGTATTGATACTACATTATCGGTGTGAGTATTGGTGTATTCTCCAGGAAGCAGAATCGAAAGGGAATGATCTCAGTTGGAAGACATTGTTTCCCAAACCATGTAAAATAGATCTAAATCTAAACCTGATACCTCAATAAAACTACCATGTCATGGGTAAGTGGTCGTGATAACCGATACGACAAAGGCCTCTCTCATACAGATCGCAGTCTTATCAAGGGTCTCTTACAAATGGATCTATTTTTTAGGTTGAATGATTCATCTAGCGAAATGAGCTAGTTTCCTTTTGATTACCTTTGTCCCGCTGCAAAAGGTATAAATGCGAACGGATGTTGTTTCTCTATGTTGGTTGGAAGGAACCGTTCAGGACGAAATTCCTGTATATAGAAATCAAAATTTAAAATAATAAAAAAATGCTCTTACTTAATTCAACTCAGTCCTTTATCTAAATCTGCTTATTTTCTATAAAATTGCAAAGAACTAATTCTCTATTTCTTTTCCTCATTATATTCAGTTTTTTTTCACTTCACACTGACAGAGGAAAATTGGATAAAGCGTAGGTGGGTGACCTTATTGCCATGAGGACAGCTCGAATAAAGCTGACGAATGTTTTAAAAGTAATAAAAATAAAGTAAGATAGAAGACCAATCTAGACTTAGAAAAAGTAGCAATAACGAAATAACTATCCTTGTCGGTCCGCGGAAGTATTTGCCTGATGAGCCGAAAAAGAGTCTAAATGCGACAAACTACGACGTGTATCTCCGGCTTATTCCATACAACTGGATTATGGTACATATAGTACAACTGAGCCAAATTGTTTTGAAATCCACCTGTAAATATAGGAGTAACTCGGAAGGACGAAAAATAATACCAGTCCTTCTATCGGCAGGAGAATAATCAAATTATTGGCCCCGCCCACTTGCTTCGTTAGCAACGTCCATTGACTCCAACAGGAAGTTCCGCTTCGATTTTGAACGGCGTTATTTTGAAAAACTTACGGCCAGTAGCATGTAACAAAAAGGTAGTATAGTCTGTTGGCGACTTATATGTAGTTACTACAGCTTGAATTAGCTGTAGTGACGACGTTTTAGTCGCCAAACCTACAAAAAAATGTGAGCAAAAATGGCTGCCAATGTTGGAGATCAAAACTCATTTCTGGCCATAATGAATGTTTTCATTGGTTGATTTGTTATTTGATTGATAGTCGCGATTTGTCAATTAAGAACAAGTGTAACCAGTCGATGTTTTTCGAAATGCCCAGACAGGTTTTTTCCCCGCCCGACTAGCCACGGAAAGTCTCAAAGCGACGTTTACCTCCGGTTTGTCCCATACAGCTTGATTATGATGTATAACATGCGGAATTATATCTATGACTAATCCTGCTGGTAGATCCATTCCGTCTATTGTACAAGGGTGGTCTAACTTACGAGATACCCCTGGTACCGGGGTATACATTCGCATTGACTCTTTTATAAAACAGGTTGTATATGTCAGCAGATGGAGGTCCTCTCTTTAAAGAATGGAAAGATAAAAAAAATCATTTTTCCGGCGAAAAATGAAACGAACTTTTCAGCTCATTATAATGCAAGACCTTAAAAAGACGAATCTAAAATTGAATTAACAAAAGACGATGTTCGATAATTATACTACACTATTTGCGTAACAAATCAATTAAGATGCTTATGTTGAGATAAACGGCTATGATCAAGTCATTTAGATAAGTTATCACCGGTAACACAATTGCATCCTTTCCTAGCCTCCAGCTGCTACTCCACTTAGACTTACGATTATCTACCCATTGGTGAGAGACAAATATGGGAAAGGATATGTGCAACCGCCGAAGATCGAACCCATGACACACCGTGCTTGAATATTGGGAGGATGATGCGCTACCGACTGCGCTATGACGCCGGCCAGTCTAGATGTAATCATCTTGTCATACCAAAGACTTCTTATAAAATTCGAAAACAAGATGATCTTGATAACCCTTTAATCGTAAGGATCGTAAGTCGAATGGCAATTTCGTGTCTGGATATTAATGGTTTACCACATTTATTAGCGTTTAACACCAGCAAAATACCCATATACAATTTTACACACACACACATACACATACATATACATATATATATCCCATGGCCTGTTTTATCAAAATAAATTTCGTTGCTAGCGCTGTAACAATTTGGCGTTACAGAAATACATGAAATTTATAACTTGATTACATTTAGCTTAGACAACACGTTTGAGCATTTGGTTATCAGTAAACTCATTACCTCACGGCAAAATTTTAGACTAGTCTTAATTCAAAGAAGATGCAGCCGACAATTTCAAGTTGAGAGAGAACCTTGAATAACCTTGACGGTTTGGGTAGAAAACTAAACTAGGATTAATAGGAAGAAATTGATTGGAACAAGCAATTTCATCCTGTTAAACCTTATTTTCCTTAAGTCTGTTCTTGAAGTGCGTAAAAGCGGGATTGTGTAGGGAGTGATTAAAAACTTACGCCGAAAGTTTCTGTTTTTCTCCCAAAGTTTCTTTCACTTCCGATCGAATTCTATCTTGAATATCAGGATATTTGGCCATCGAGTAGATCGCCCAACTGACGGCTGATGCTGTCGTGTCGTGCCCTGAAAAAGAGTCAAGTCCTGCTGCGTCCAGAATGACATAGCGTTCGCTGACATTTTCTAAATGGTACCAGAGCTATTGGGATCGGTAAACATTTTTAACCAGCAATACACTACACACAATTTGAATAGCTGCTGTAAAATTTGCACCTGGATTTCTTTGACTGTTGAGTGCTGGATATCATTTTCATTTTGTTTTAAGTGTAAGATATCTAAGCAGTAAAACAAGTATAGAATAAACGGACGGCTGACCACACCTACCGACCTTCAACATGGCAGTTCGACTGATGTAATCAACAACATTATTTTATAAAATGTGTGTTCAATGACACTAAATGAAAGACAAATCGTTGGTTGGCGACCTACACGTTGTACATGTAAATATAGCTTGAATAAGCTGTAGATACGACGTTGAATTCGCCAATCCAACAAAATGCTTGATAAAATGAAGTTGTTCAAAGATCACTTCCGGTCTAAATGATTGCTTTGATTGGTCAATCGACTTTTTAATGACAGCAGCTATCCGTCAATTCAAAGCTGCCATGTAGAATGTGCTCCAATTTATTGATGAATGACGACAAAATTCTAAAAAAATACCAAATCGAATGACGTTGCAGATCTTAAATCAAGGTTCGGTTAGAATTCAAAAATAAATGCTCTAAGGGTAGAAAACATTGACAGATAATTAAAATTAACTTGTTGCAGGCAGTTTCCCATTTTCTCTCAATGATTACCATCACTTTTTTCTTCTCGCATAAAAACACACACACACACACACACAAAAAAAACAACAAACAAACAAACAAAAAAAAAAACATAACAGATGGCGTTGAGAGAATCAGTATTTCCAAAACCCTGATAGAAACCGTTTGAACTTCAACGGAAAAAAATTCAATCGCTTCAACAAGCAGAAGACTCTAAACCGTTCTTCGTCGCCGAAGCCTTCCTTTTTTGACCTGTGTTAATTGACCAATAAATAACAGCTGTCAATCAAGGAATCAATCAACCAATAAGATAATTCATTCAGTGCGGCATTGAGCTTTCAACTCCAACACTGGCCGCATTTTGTTAATCTTTTTTTGTTGGTTTGCCGGCACAAACGTCGTAACTACAGCTTATTAAAGCTGTAGTTACCATGTTTAGATCGCCAACCAACCATATCATTGTTTTTTTACGTGCAACTGGCTATGGATTTTGCAAAATAGCACCGTTTAAAGTCGAAGCGGGGCTTCCTGTTGGATTCAGTGGGCGTTGCCAAATGAGTTAGTGGGCGGGGCAAGCGATTGGTCAATTCGGTTCAAAAGGCAATGTGACATTCCCATTCCCAAAAAATGTCATAAGTTCGTGAAGCGCAGATCCTGGCCGGTCTAGACATCCATGCACAAAGTTGTTTTAGAATGGTTGTTGACACGGTGATTCTCCTTTAAAACTCTGAATCATTATGTCTACGAATTGCATAGTGAAGACTCTGGTCAGACTGGGCGGATGACTGAAGGGATGGTATCTTTAAGGCAATATTGAGTGCTTTCAGGGAGAGGATTCAATACTTACGTTAATTATGCTTTGACATCAATATTTTCCTCTTGCCAATATTTTTGTTTATTTTAACGACATCCAGAAGAGACAAGATTATAAGACTTTTGAACTATCAAAATCTTTACCTTCAAACATAAATGTATCCACTTCATCCCGTATTTCTTGATCACTTAAAGTAGTCCCGTCCGTGTCTCTGGCTGTCAGTAAAATATCTAGGAAATCCAGATGGCGCTTGTCTAATTGGGAGGGATCTTTTTCCTGGACACGAGAGAATGACACATTCAAAGTAATATACAAGAGGCGTTTGAGCGCCTGCATCACTCATCAGGCCTAATTGTACTGATTAAGCAAATGGTGTTTTCAGGGATTCAATATGAACTGAATCATATTCACAATGATTGGTAAATAAACTTTGTCAATGACATCTTTTTGTGTTTCAAACTATTTATTGTTTTACAAAAGTGATATCATGTACTAAGTCACACGAAAAGGTATCATCATCATCATCATCATCATCATCATCATCATCATCATCATCATCATCAACAACAACAACAACAACAACAACAAAAGAAATCACTAAATACCATATATGAACACATGCCACGACCATAGAAGTCATATTTTCATCCGATCACAATTCTTTGAAGGAATCTGATAAAGGCTATGGGTGTTAATTTAAATCGTCTCGATGAGACGATTCAAATGAGTTCCTGCAACACTGGGTTAATAGCATTATTGTTGAAATATTTTATTCTAAAAACCAAATTACATCCTTTATCTACAGCTTCGTTGAAACTGTCTGTTCTTTGCTTACGCACGAATCAATTTATGAAAATGATTTGATTTATCAATCGAAGAAATTGTGAAGCAAACAAAAATTTGGCGTCTCTCGGCTTTGACGAATACGCGAAGCATTATATTGGTGTGATAAGGCTTTTCGTTTAATTTCTCCACGAAAACAAAATATTCTCTTCATTTCTTATAATTCAATGAACGAATAAAGGCGATGACTTTATACTTATGGTACCTTTTTATGGATCTATTTTGTGCGCAGGCATAAAAGATAGCTGCGTGCTCATCTTGTTCATGGGAGTTTTTAATCATTTTTCGGTCGATCTGAACCCTCGTATTAGATAGAAGAAACCATAATCAAATATTCATAAAACTTGACAATATTTTATAAAGTCTTATAAATAGGGAAAAATTCTGCCGAAATACATCGGCATATGGTAATACATGATCAACAGTTTGGCGCCTTTCGACTTTTACGACACCATTAAACGTATTGATACAACAATCAAAGCAAGTTTTAAAACCCATGAAGTCCATGGTTAGGAAATTAAAAGCGTAATTTTTTTTTGAAAGGTTAACCATTATCAAAATTTTTCTATCTGTGATGGAATAGATGTTATAAGACTTTAAATACTCACAACAGTTTTACGTCTCTCTGCTATGATGTCACCCGAAAACTTGTGGACATAATCACAGAGGGATTTAAACTCCTTGCAGTATGATGTAAGACTATATACCTTGTCGAAGTACAGATGTGGGTTACTGAAATACAGGATCAGTTATTTCAAATCAAAGTACTGAAAGTACTGTAAGCTAGCAAAGCATAGTTTTGTTAAGTAATCTTCCTTGCCAAATGTTATCATAAATAATCTAGGTTGAAGTAACCCAGGAGTTAATCCATTACAACCTGGCAAAATCTTAGACCGGCTCAAATTTAAAGAAGATGCAGACGATAATTTCAAGTTAGTTGAATTCTAGAAAGTCTTTCCCTTGTTGGGTAGAAAACATTGTGGACAATGAAAAAATTGCTTTTAACAAGCAATTTTTTCATTGTCCACAATGTTTCCCAACGCTTTTTCTTGGGATGCTTAAAAAGTGGATTTGAGTGGGAATGGGTTAAATAGTATGCTTTTGAAAGAGTTCTCTACATTTGAATAGAGTTTGCAAATATTCCTAAAATACATAATAACTACTTTTTATGGCGTTGACATTCAATGGATTTTAGTCGTTAAGCTTCCAGTGGCAGTTTGCACTGGTTGAACTTTGAGAAGACCTCAAAATTATGTCTGTTAACTTAGGCTATCAAAGCTGACGCTTTGCTAGCTAAAAACCTGTCGAAATGACGTTACTTTATGACGTTGGAAAATTCAAACGTTTTGATGACGTCATAATTGGCCGATTTTTGCTATGCCCCTCCAGGAAAAAGCTTTGGAAAACATTCGAGAAAATGAAGAAATGATCTGTGACAAGCAATTACTTCATCATCCATTATTATGTTTTCTACCCAAAAATACAAATTAACAGCAGCAGCAACAACAAAAAATTGTCGTCTGCAACTCTTTAAATTTGTACCAGTCTGAAAGTTTGTCGTCTAATATGTGTTCTTTTCATCTAGATTCTTAGATTCATATTTAGATAAAACATTCTTTAGATAGATTAAGATTTTTAAGCCTTGTAAGTAAGGATATTAAGAATTCTTAAAGAGGAATTTAAGAGTTCTCAGCATTGGCTTAAATGAGAAGTCCTGACTACATCGATTGTTTTCATTAGAAATAGCAATAGTCGATCTAACAAAATTTATCAGCGGAGTTTTCATCTTGACGAAAAGAAACCACCTCGAGGATAATGTACCCAAAATGTTTTGAGGATGATGTCATGTTTTAATTCATTTTCGGGCCTGTAGGACTAAGCCCCTTCCCCCAATGTGACACGATACTAAATCCAATACAATACAATGCTATGATTCCTAACTACCCCCATTTACCACCCCCTGCATCTTGAAATGTTCGAAGTTAGTATCATCAACATTGAAATGCCTCCTACGGGCCTGATTTTTGTGAATCAGAAAAACATTTTATCGTCAAATTTGACAAAAAATAAATCAAATATTTATTCATTTAGGCTATGCTATCATTTTTGTCGACATCTGATAAAAGTAATCCTGGAATGCGTCTTTTGTCTCTCAATAAAAGGACAAATGATAAGTAGTGCGCTTAGGTGGCTCGAATTGAATGTTGTGTTTATACTAAAACGACAAAGATCAAAGAACCTTTAACCCACTCCCACACAATGACGCTCTTAAACGTCCCCTAATAGTAAAGCTTTGGAAAACATTGTGGAGAATGAAGAAACTGCTTGTTACAAGCAACAGTTTCTTCATTATCCGCAATGTTTCTACTCTAAAAGACAAAGATTTTGTAGATTTCATCAACTTAAAATTGCTGTCTGCAACTTCTTTGAATTTGGACTTGTCTAAAATGTTATCATGTGGGAAATGGTTAAAGCTTTTTGGTGGGATTTCTCGGCGGACTATCGCTCGATAATTTCATCGAAAAAACAGTGAAATTATTAAAATGATAAACTCAGTTTAGATAGATTTGGCTCTGTTTTCCTTCAGTCCGCACTATTGAACGTCATCTGCGCGGGACAAAAGACACAAATGACGTCATCAAGTTGATATGTATTTCACGTGAATTGTTTTTGGAAATTCACCCCGAAAAGTCTCATTCTGTCTTAGAGAAATAGAATAATTATTTGTTTGTCGTGGAAAATTGGTTTATTTTTTCATTCGTGAACAATTGAAGCATAATTTCACTCGTGTCTCCCACGAGTGAAAATATAACTTTTGTTGTTCACTCAATAAAAGACAAACCGATCTTTCACTGGAACAGACAATTATCCTCTATTTAGTTGCACCAGCCGTTAGGGAGTAAAGTTGAAAGTGGAGTTAACCCTTTCCCGTTCTTTGACTTTTTAGACTGGTTCAAATTGAAAGAGGTTGCAGATAACAAAAAGAATTTGGTGCAATTTTAATTCAAACCACCCTTTGTATTAGAAAATATTGTGGGAAAAGTAGAAATTGCTTGTCACAAGCAGTTTCTCATTTTTCATCAATGTTTTCTCAAGTGCAAAATCACAGCAACGTAAGATCCCGGGTTTGAACAGGAAAGGGTTAAAATCCCTTACGAATAGGCTAACTGAGGATAAAAATGTCAACAAAGGAGGCCATCATGTCACACAGAACATTTGAAAAAAAATCCAAACAACAACAACAACGACAACCAAAAAAAAACTAGTCGGTTCTTTTTAAAGCAATTATGTTGTTAAATGAAAGGAATCACATTTTCGGGACGTGAGGAAAAAGTCATAACTATAACTTTATTCAATACATGTGGTATATATTTGACTCTTTGAAAACAAGAATTTACAGATGTTTTTGAGTATTAAACGTATTTGATGAAAAACTCACAGAGTCCTCTTAATTAGATGAAACCTTAATTGTTGTATTGCTTTGACATAGGGATGCTGGTCTCTGAAAAAAATAATTGAATATCAATAGAAAGAAATCCTTTGAATATTTCAACGTGAAAATTTCAAAGTCGCAAGTCAATGAATGATCTTTTTTCAGACTAGATGGTACATTTTGAAAATAGAAATGGAAACAAGAGCACCATGATGGTTCTAAATCGCTCACCTGAGGTATCTGCAAATTACAGTACTTTTTAGTATAAAAAATACACAACTTGAGCAAAATAAATATAACAATTATAAGATTTTGGGCTTTGTACAAAACAACCCAGTAATGCTTTATAATAAGAATGAATTCCTTTGGCTTTATAGTTTAATCCATTACCAAACTATCCAAGAATTTGTCACCTTCAGGTTTGAAAACAAAACATAGTGAGAATGGGAGTGACAAGCAATTTATCCATTTCTCACAGTGTTTTCTACCTGAAATTCTTTGTATTTAGGTTTCAATCAAACTCTAATTACTGTCTGCAACTTCAATGGGTGTAATGTTAGCAACCTTGATAGAGAACAGTCTGGATGTACTATCAATCAAATATGAATGCATTACAACTTATACATGAGGAGTGGAAGACATTTGAACATGATCTTATTGAGCGTTTTTCATATCTTTGGATGCCTTGGGAAGGGCCATGTTTGTCCAAAGGATATAAACATGGTAGATAACAATAATGTTATCCTATGTTTTTAATGTAAATGCTATAGAACCTATATTTAAGAAGAAGAATTCTTTCAATGCGATTTACGCAATTTTCGACCCCAGGAGCAGAGACATTTTTTATCCTAAGAGAATATTTTCCTGTTAAATAGTACATAATTATTTAGTCATGCTACATACCAAATATGTATGCCCATCACCTTATATTTCAGAAGGAAAACATTTTGATGTTGCTCTAATTGGGTGTTTTCCAAAATGTTTGACCTCTGGGGCAGTGCCATGTTTTATCCCAGGGCTTAGATTTTAGCTAACATGGTAGAGAACCGTCTGGATATGCTATATACAAAATATGAATGCCTTAGACTTTGTAGATTGGGAGGAAAAGACTATTGACAATGGTCTAATTGAGCATTTTTACAAACTTTTGACATCCAGGGAAAGGGTGTTTATCAACATACAGGCAAAGTTTAATCAAAACTGAAAGATAACAGTCAGGCTGTGCAACACTCAAAATATAAATGCCCTCCTCCCTAAAATGAAGAATTTTTTTAGCATACTCAAATTTTGCGTTTTCCCAATTTTGGACCCCTAGTGCAGGGCCGTTTTTGACCCAAGGAAGACAACTTGGTGATATAGTACAAAACCATCTAGTTATGCTACATACCAAATATGAATATCCTAGACCTTATAGTGTAAGAGGAGAAGTCTTTTGAAAATTGCTCTAATTGAGCATTTTTCCAAACTTCGGACCTCAGGGGCGGGACCATTTTTGACCCCAGAGATTAAATATTTAAATACTTGGTAGAGAACCATATGATTAAGTTCTTTGTAAAATATAAATGCCTTTGGCCTTGTAGTCTGTGAAAAATAAGACAACAAAGATTTTCTAAAATTTCCCATTTTCGTATGCCGTGGTTACAAGAGTTTTTCACAGAATGAAATTCTTTTAACAACTTTTGAAGAACTTCACCCAAGGAACATCCCTGCAAATTTTCAGCTTGATTGGCCTACTGGTTTAGGAAAAGAAGATTTTTTAAAGATTTTTAAAGATTTACTTAAGATTCCCATTTTCAAATGCCGCGGCAACCAGAGTTTTTGACTGAATTTAATTCTTTTAACAACTTTTGTAGAACTTCACCCAAGAAACATCCCTGCAAAGTTTCAGCTTGATTGGCCTACTAGTTTAGGAGAAGAAGATTTTTAAAGATTTACTTAAGATTCCCATTTCAAATGCCGCGGCAACCAGAGTTTTTGACGGAATTAAATTCTTTTTACAACTTTTGTAGAACTTCACCCAAGGAACACCCCTGCAAAGTTTCAGCATGATTGGTCTAGTGATTTAGGAGGAGAAGATTTTTTAATAAAATTGTTGACGGACGGGCAGACGGACGGACGATGGACAACGACCGATCACAATAGCTCACCTCGCACTTTGTGCTCAGGTGAGCTAAAAAGACAGATAATGATAAGAAATAGATAAGTAATACTAGAGTAATACTGCTACTAATAAAAAACGGCGTACTAGTAATTAAAAAATCGAAAGGCAATTAAAAAATCACAAAGTATTTACTGAAGTATATTTAAGAATCTTTTGATTACAAATGTGGTGACGGATCGCCGTTATAAATAAAAAAGTCGACTGACCAATTAAATCTAAACTGGAAGCAAAACATCTTCGTTTATTGGGGGGCAAAGCGTCGTAACTTCAGCTTATTCAAGCAATAGTTACGTTATTTAGGTCGTCAACTAATTGTTTTATTGTTATATGTCCCTTGACTATGCAGTCTGCAAAATAATTTCATTTGAGATCTCGGTCAAACCACCTTATCGGAGATCTGTCGGCGTGGACAGCGATCGTTTAACCCTTCCTTGTTCTATTCCTGGTTTTTACGTCCCTGTGATTTTATAATTGAGAAAACATTGTAGAAAAAGAAATAAAGCAATTTCTTCTTTTTCTACAATATTTTCTTCCCTAAAAGATGGTTATTTTTCAAATTAAATCTACTTTAAATTTTTGTCTGCAAAACCATTTCCATACAATGACGCTTTTGGACGTCCCATTGCAAGAAAACAATTGGAAAAACTTTGTCTTAAATGAAAAAATTACTTGTGATAAGCACTTTCTTCATTTTCAATAAGATTTTCCACCAAAAAAGATCAAAATATAAAAAATTTCATAAACTTTAAAATGTCGTGTGCAACTCTTTTCATTTTTTTTTTTGAATGGGGTTTTACGCCGCTTTCAACAATCTTTCAGTTATATCGCGGCGGCTGGAGCACCTAACAATGGAATCCTGGTATTTCTCACACCAGTACTACCATTACATCCCTTCCTAGCCTCCAGCTGTTATCCCACATTGGTCTACGATTATCGACCCATTGGTGAGAGACAAATAGTCGGAAAGGATGATTGCCGCCGTCGGGGATCGAACCCGGGATCTCTAGATTGACAGTCCGACGCGCTACCAACTGCGCTATGACGGCGGCTGTCTTTTCAATTTGGACAGTCAAAAATTTTGCCGCCTGGTAATGGGTGAATTATCTTACCCCAGTTGTTGTATTGTCTCATCTCCATATGATAATGTACATTTAAGTAGGGAATGGAGAGTAGCTCGAGTTACCAGAGAAAATATATCAAAACTCCTACCCTCTTTAGACAATATCGACACTTTGTCCTGAAAGGAGAAGACATATAAAGTCATATAACTTGAGAAAGGCACATATGTAACTAAAAGTCCAGGGCTCGAGATAATGAAACTTTTTCGTACTCGAATGAAAATACTCTCAAACTACCAATTTGAATTGATAGTTTTTTCTAATTTCAAATGTAAATTAAGAGAAAAAAGTAACAACCTAAAAACATTTTTATTTATTTAGCATAGAATCTGAGCAGAAATACATCTTTAATCAAAACTCGAAGTTACAGTTAATTCTCACCTGAGTACGAAAAAAGTTTCATAATCTCGGGGCCAGATTGGTTTGACGGATCTCGAGACTATTTTGTGCATACGGAATTGTCACAATTGATATCTTTAATACTGTTTTCTTAAATATAGACAAGGTGTTTTTTGAACTTGACACAAAGTACGAAAGTACCTCGTACGAACGAAGTAACCTTTCTGACATCGATTTTTATCATTCTGTGTTAAATGATGAATAAATGTGAAGAAAAATGAATAATCTACGCAATAACTAAACACATTTGAGCTGCCGTGATGTAAATATTGAAAGACAAACAGGGTTATAATGTAATTTTGTAAGTCAAACAAAACCGGGCAAAGCTAGATATGGAGTTTCACTCACCTTAACCCATTACTAGACGACAAAATTTTAGACTGGTTCAAATTGAAAGGAGTTGCAGAAGACAATTTCAAATTGATGGATTTTTATTGTTTTTCAATTTACTGGGTAGAAAACATTGTGGAAAATAAAGAAATTGCTTGTTACTAGCAATTTCTTCATTTTACACAATGTTTTCCTAATTGTTTTTCTTGACGGGCGTAAGAAAGCGTAACCGTGTTGGAATGGGTTAAAAGGCTTAATATCGCCGTCCAATCTAACATCGACCTATTTCACCCCAATGGATTTTTGAATATTCATTAGACAACAAATAATGCGTAAAATATAAATAATCTAGGGCACATAGCTTATTATCATTATATCTGTAGATTGTTTAAAGGTACGAATCTGAAGTCACAATTACGTCAAACTTTCGTTTCATGTGAAAGAAGACATTTGATTGGTGTAAAATCGATTTGACTTAGACTGCAAAACAGCGCCACTGTCAATATCCAATGAAATTGGTTGTAAGACGAAGGTTAAGAGGTCATTGTGCACTGTTTTGTCCGTCTAAGAAAATTGACGTTGAACTGCTTGACAACCAAGTCTCTATTTCACAATTGCTCAAAATCGTTGTTCTTCCGTGTAGATATATTGACGCTTACATTTGAGAATTGTTTAGCATTAAATCTCCGAATTTGACATCAGAACGCCGACTTCATTCGTACAAGGTATGGTCGTACTCTTTGTCATGTTCAATATCTTAGCTATATATACGTACACAGTATAAATATCAATTGTGACAAGTCCCTGTGATTTCGTCCCGAAATCTAGCCAAAGACATTTGCAGGAGATCTCACATTAACCACCTGAACTAGTAAAATTGGCCGATCGCACCTGTCAAACAAAACAGTAATCGACCAATCAAATAATTCATGAGCTTTGCACTCCATTAGCCGACATTTATTGGTTTGGTGACTTAAGCGTCGGAGCTGCAGCTTAGGCAAACTGTAGTTACGATGTTTAGGTCGCCAACCAAATATTTTACTTTTTGTAACATGTAATTGGACATAATAATGGGCAAAATAAAGTCGTTTAATACCGAAGTAGAACTTCCTGTTGGAGTCAATTAGCGTGGCAAGCAATCCATTCATTGGAATTTCGTTCATGAATATAAAAAGGAGAATAAATGGTATCCTGGTACACGTCCGGAAGTGCAAAAAAAAAAAAAACATCATTAGCTTAGGTGGACTTCTCGGCTTGCACAGACCGACTAGAGTATAAATTTTTCGCCCTCGGATGATTTTCCGAATCTAGAATCTAGACAGGTTGAACAGTTATAGAGGCTAATTTATAAATTGTCATTTATCCAAATGACCCCTACCTTTAAACGCTTTACTATGTTTTTTTCAACATTTTTAGACTTGTCCAAAATTCAATGGGGTCGAAGATGATATTATAAAGTAAACACAATTCATATGGAAACCATACTGAATGATAGAGAAATATTGCGGGAAAAGAAGGCATTGCTTTTTTTCTAAGGTCTATATATTTAATTTCACCTACAATAGCTTTGCGTTGACCTTCAGAGTTGACCTCCAAAAGGATTTCTTGGTTTATTGCTAATTTAGATATGTCATCCAAGCTATGATCAAATATTAAAAAAAATCTATTTAATGTTGTGTGTAATTCTTACAAGTATTGATTGATTGAATGGAGTTTAACGCCACTTTTAACAGTATTTCAGTCATATCGCGACTCCTGGAGCACCTACTCATAGATTCCTGTTATTTCTCACACAAGTACTACCACAACACCCTTTCCTCGCCTCAAGCTGCTTATCCCACTAAGGTTTACAATTATCCACCCATTGGTGGTTGACACATATCAGAAAGGACATTCACGATCGGTGATTGAATCGGGAACCACATGATTAGCAGTCCTACGCGCTGCCTTTGTCGCTATTTGCAAATAATCATAATGATAATGATTAGAAGTTATTTCCAATCCATGGTTGTACCATGCGGTATGGTCCCGAAAACCCCATCGCGGCTGATGTAATTCTCAAATGACTCACCGTAAACACGCCGGCGACCTCGTTAAACACATCCACGTATGGCTTCAGAATGTGAAAATGGAAGGCCGGAGTCAGTAATCGTCGAGTACGAGCCCATTTCGATCCATTGCTAACTAAGAGCCCTTCTCCTTTGGGTTTTAAGGAATAGATAGAAACAAGTAAGTGTTAAGGTCGTAACCATAACATTTTCAACCTAATGAACTTATGTGGTAGGGTACCGGGGTCCTTAAGTCAATACCAGACGACACAATCTTAAACTGGTCAAAATTTTAAAGAAGTTGCAGACTTGCACTAATATTGGAAAATAAGTCCCAAACAGAATAGAAATCATTTTGAGAAAAGGAGAAGTTGCTTGTTACAAGCAAATTTTCCTTTTCCCAAAAAGTTTTGTTCTTCACCAGGGCGCCAGAAAGTGTCTTTGTGTGGTAATAGGTTGAAGACCGGGGAACATGGTGGCAAGAGTGAGTCAAACCATCAATAGATTTGGTTGTAATATAACAACATATATTTAATCATTAAACTTAGTTTCAATTAAAGAGTAACTGTTCAACTCTAAAAATGTAGACAAAACAACATAGTTGACGGATCATTGGCCACGCCCACTGACGTCACTGTGTGTATTATAAATGACCTTATTTTGTAAATATTAGGCTAGAGAATAAAAATCAAAAATCAAATCTTTCTTAGGTGACGTAAATTTCGTAACTTTAAGTAATGCAGGCACAAAGTTTGTCGTCTTATAATTATGTATTGTTAAGTAATAGTGTGAAAACAATTCACTTTTATTCACTCTAGTAAGAAATATATAAATCTATCATACATCTAAATGATACAAATATATTTGAACATTTTGATTGACTGAATGTGTTTAACGCCACTTTTAACAGTATTTCAGTATCTCAAGAAATACAACGATTGCAACTTAGACCTAATATTAAGATTGATTGATTGAATGGGTTTTTGTGCCAGATTTAACAGTATTTCTGTCATATAGCGGCGGCTGAAGCACATAACCATCGATTCCTTGTGTTTCTTACGCCATTCCTACCACTGCAACCTCTTCAATCCTCCAGATGCTATTACCACTTAGGTTTACGATTATCCACCCATTGGTGGGAGGCAAACGTTGGAAAGGGTAACCGCGGCCGTGAGTCGAACCAGGGACCCCATGACTAGGAGTCCTTCGCGCTACCACTGTGCCATTGTCGCTATTAGCAAATAATCATAAATATAATAATTAAAAGTTATTACCAATCCATGGTTGTACCATGCGGTATGCGTAGATCGAACCAGGGACCCCATGACTAGGAGTCCTTCGCGCTACCACTGTGCCATTGTCGCTATTAGCAAATAATCATAAATATAATAATAAAAAGTTATTACCAATCCATGGTTGTACCATGCGGTATGGTCCCGAAAACCCCCTGTTCTTTGGTATTCCATTAGTGGAGAAAATGACTTGTACTGCAGTAGGATTGGCAGGAACCAAGACTGGATAAAAACACATGTTCCAATACACCACCCACTTTGAAGATGTTTTATTGATATACTCTTGAAATATCCTATATAGGTCACCGACATCATTTACCTTTAAGAAAGAATGATGACGATGATATAATGAATAGAATATCTTGTTACGGTTACGATACAACATCTTGTATTTGCTTTGAGCTGCGGTGGAAATTTTTGATATTCCACGAGAGCAAAATTTTCTTCCGCAGCTCAAAGCAAATAAAAGACGTTGTATAAGTAAATATGAAAATACCATATTTCTTTTTAAAATCAATTGTTCGAATAACATTTTGTTCGTCTATGTAGGCTACGTAACTTGCATGTAGTAACTTTATTTTTAAGAAATGAAGAGAATATTTTTTGTTTCCATGGAGGTATGAACCGTAAAAACTATTCATACTGTAGGAATAGGCTTCGCATATTCATACAGTGTGATTAGTTTTTACGGTTCATACCCCCATGGAAACAAAAATGTTCTCTTCATTTCTTATAATTTAATAGCATCGAACGAAAAAAGCAAACACTTTACAAATTTGTGTGGAAGCATACAAAATAGCGGCGTGCTCAAAATTTTGTACATGGAGGTATGAATAATTTATTTCGACCAATCAGAACGCCCGTTTTTGATAGACGAAACGGAAATTTAATTATTTGGAAATGAAGAGAATATATTTTTGTTTTCATTGATGTGTGAAACTACAAACATCCCATGATTTTGGTGATGTGAAACGCATCGCTTTTAAAGTGTCGTGCCTTTTCTCCATTCACGATAAGGGTACATAGTACAAACTCTTCTTCTCGGAAATTACTTAACAGATATCCACAAATTCTTACCGGAATGATATACCCGATTAATCCTTAATCAGATATCCTTAATAAATTAATATCTGATTATTAATATCGCTTTTATGAGCATGTAGCAGTTTCTTATATTGTATAATAGTGAAACTAGATGTTTGATTTCAAGCATATTTCACACGAATGATCCTTGAGTTGTTTCTCTTGTTAAACAAGAGGCACATAAAGTCCTGATTGATTGAATGGGGTTTAACGCCACTTTTAACAGTATTTCAGTCATATCACAGCGGCTGGGGCACCTAACAATGGAATCCTGGTATTTCTCACACCAGTACCACCACTATATCCTTTCCTAGCCTCCAACTGCAATCCAACATAGGTTTAGGATTATCCACTCTTTGGTGAGAGACAAATATCGGAAAGAATATGTGCCGCCGCCGAGGATCGAACCAACCCTATCCGATGTTTGTCTCCTACCAATGGGTGGATAATCGTCAACGTAAGTTGCATTAGCAGCTGGAGGATCGGAAAAGTTGTAGTGGTAGTTCTGACGTGAGAAACATCAGGAATGCATGGTTAGGTGCTCCACCCGCCGCGATGACTGAAAAACTGTTAAATTAGGTGCTAAACCCCATTTAATCAATCAGTCTTCCTTTTAGGTATAAGTTGTAATAAAACGGGTTCTAGTTAGCTCCTCCAAAGAATGTGACTTTGATTTAATAGCAGTCGGGTTGTTTTCCATTTCTACCTTAAACTCTTCTCGACATGTGTGTTTGTATTAGTGATAACGCCGATTCATCACAGCCTACAAAAAGATAACAAACGACATCGGATTGGATTTGCTAATTCAATCACACACCTCTACTCCGCAAAATCACACGAAACAGCATTTTTCTGATTAGATGAAACTGTGGATACATGAGAAATACTGTCTGTCTTAGGATCTGGCAGTGAACAGCTACGATCGACTTCTTATTTTCCTTCATTATTTTCTTTCCCGAGGTATACGTCTCTCTTATTAATCTGATCAAAATGCATTCAAAGATTGTCTGCAAACCCTCTGGAATATTAACTAGTCCGGTAAATCAATACGAGTTCCGATGACCATGTCGTGCGATGGTGTCCATTCCACGTATTAAGCTGTAGTAATCAGTTTTTAGTCCACCACAGACGGTTTGCTAAATAAGCCACGAAAATCCCTATTAGCTTAACGTTTTAACATAAATCAACAATCTTTTATCCATTCCACAATACTTTTTTACACCCCAAGAAAAAAATTGAAAAAAATTGACGTAGACAAAGAAGTTTCTTGTAAAAAGCAATATATTCATTTTTTTTTCATAATGATTTTACAAAGAGAGACAGATTTTTGAAATTCCATTATCTCGACACAGTCGTCTGCAACTTCTTTCGATTTGATTGAGACTTAAATTTGCCGCCATACAAATTGGTTGAAAATGTATATTTCAATTATGAGGTTTACTTAAACTACCCTCTACCCACGATTCGGCTCCGAAGACCAGTCGACCATTTGATCAGAACAAAACACCGCATAAAGCCAACCCAAGAGGTCATTAAATATAACGGATTATCCGATATGATCCTACCTTGTTGAAAAGTCCCCAAAACCAATTGTGACCCTCAACCAGGGGTACACCATCCAAACAGCGGTTAAATCGCCATCGACCAACTAGAAATGATACACATCTCCATATGAACCACGCAAATATTGAGGAAATCACATAAAACAACATGGTTTATCCCTGTCACCGGTTTGTAAGGGAATTAACGCAAATATTGAAACCCGTCTTGTGTTGCGAGGTTACCTCTCCTGTTCAACGTAGACTGTGTAAACGGGTGAGGCTTTATACGGACGATAAGTGCAGGAGATGGTGGAGCCTAGGGGCGTGAAGTGGGGAATTCAAATCTTGTTCGTCGGTTCGTGAAGGGGGAGCTCATCATTTAAACTTATGAGAATTCTGATGGCTACTAGAATATCGCAACAACAGCTTCGAATAATACGTAGATACGATATTTGATCACCGCTAATGTTCCAGTAGCATCTCGACAATTCAAAATGATAATATAATAACAGTCGTCTCACAATGGCGACAATAATTTGTCTCTTTTAATAATCTTTTCACTGGGTGTTCGGTCCAAACACCTAGGAATGGTTGCATAATCCTATTTTAAATCAAACCTTGAGTATAAACTTGAGCTTACCGAAAATCATTCGTATAAATAAATTTAAAGGTAGTCCCGATTTAGAACGAAACATGTACGTTTGAATAAACAAAATTGTGTAAAACAACGGGTTTATTATTTCGAGAAATGAAGTCAGTGGTGATTTTAAACCTCACTAAAGGTTGGATTATCGCCATTTTCAAGGAAGAAACAAAAGGACCATGATGGTCCTATATCGCACCCCTGAGTATGATGGCTCAAGGCTTTATGATATATACAAAATATCAAAGTCATACGCCTAATCATTTTAGGGGATTTTTTTAAAAAATATTTTCTTCTTTAATCCTTGGTATATTGAAGATCCTACCATTTAGAGTTAATTTCCAGAGCACGCTAGTTCTTTGAAGTATTTTGGTAGAGGGTCAATAGGAATTGATACATGCTATATATCAAAGCTCTAATGGTTTCGGATGATAACATTATCGAAGATATCATTTTTTATTCCTTTCTAAACTCTTGGATTGCACAGAAAAGGCCTTATCTCAAAATACGGTAATTCTATGAAGCATTTTGGTAAAGGGCCAATATGTATTAATACACACCAAATAGATATAGGTCTTATGGTGTAAGAGAAGAAGATTATCAAAGAGGGAGAAGAAAATTATAAAAGATATTAAAGCTAGATCTTATAATTTGGGAGAAGATTTTCAAAAATGTCCTTCTTAATTTCCATGTAAAATTAGGGAACGTAAAGAAAAAGGCTAATTTTCAAGATACGGTAATTCTTTGAAGGATTTGGTAAAGGGTCACTAGATAATGATTTATGGCAAATATCTAGGCCTAATGATTTTTGAGAAGAAGATTTTCAAAGATTTCCTTCTTTATTTCCCCGCAAAATCAAGGATCGCATAGAAAAGGGCTAATTTTCAAGATACGGTAAATCTTAAGAGTATTTTGATAGTGGGCCCAAAGATGATGATTAATACCAAGTATCAAAGCTCTGGGCCTTGTGGTTTGGGAGGAGAGATTTATGAATTTTTTCATTCGGTTGCCAAGGCAACCGAAGTTCTTCATGGACTTTAATTCCTTTATGTCTTTTGATGAGTATGACCCAAGGATCATTTCTGTGAAGTTTGGTTGAAATTAAATCGTTATTTTAGGATTAGAAGAATTTTTTTAAACAGTTAACGGACGGACGGATAGACAGGTGGACGGACAGATTGACGGACGGATCGACGCCGGACGATGACCGATGACAATAAATCACCCAGAGCATTTCGAACTCAGGTGAGCTAAAAAGATGCATAAAGACTAGCTCTCTACGTGCTTGATACTTTAGAAATGCCTTGTAAAACATTTGAATACTTATTTCCTCTGCCTTTAAAATCTTTTTCCTTAACGGCTGGGAAGTATTCCTGAAATCTTTTAGTGAGGCTCGGCCAATGGGCCCCTACCGATATACGGAGTTCTCCCGAAAATTGCCCTTTAATTAACTCCCTTGATTCTACTGGGTAGTTCCGGTTTAAAATTCAACAAAGAGTATATAAGGGCTGAGACTAAAAGCGTCTGTTTTGGAGAGAATTAATTATTTTTTCGGTATTTCACACATAAGAATATTGAGTACTTTTGTAAAACTTATAGATTATGAAAATGTTTTGGTAGTTTTTATTTACGTTTACACGTTATAATCGTCTTCCCGTCCGAGTTTCATCCAGTTTTCATATTTTACTTCTCATTTTCGAAACAAAATTAACAAAAGTGTCCTTCATGGAGAATTGTTTCTTTTATTTCCTTGGCTTGGGAATGTCTATTAAAACATTCTAACAGACAAAAGAACAACGGGGGCAGTATTTTTACAAGGAATTTCTCCAAATCTGAACAATCCGTTATTTTTTAAACGAATGTATTTTAATATTTCGTCTGTATCCTATTTTGTTCAGAGATTTTTTTTATCTACAAAGGTTTAAATGGTAAGTTAATCTTAAGAATTATCGATGTCCGTTCATAAACTCCTGTTTTAATCCAAGTAACTTACACGTTTTGAATCGGTATCTTTGATTACGCAATAGTCCACGGGTGGTATCCGGATATATCTCATAACGATTGGCTATTTCCTTTGATTTTCACACGACGGCCCAGATGTCCCTCTTTTGATTAATTAACAACGGAGTCGGTTGACTTATATTATTTGGAATTTATCTAGTTCTAAAGATTGATTAATATTTTATCTTTCTGTCCATATATTATATGCAAAATGATGTGGTTGGATCCCTTAGTAAAAGTACACTATCAGAGGTTAAATGCTCCTATTTTGCGTAGAATCAGTTATTTTTTAAAGAATTTGATACAGAGGAATGTTGAGTACTCTTAAAATACTCTTAGAATATGGAATTGTTGTGGTAGTGTATATTAACGTTGACAAGTTTTAATCGTTTTTCTCTCCCGACCTAGGAATCAATTTCATTCTCGTCTAGTTTTCATATTTTACTTCTCATTTTCGAAAAAAAAAATAGCAAAGGTGTCCTTTGTAGGAAATCATTGCGTTTACTTCTTTAACTTGAAAAGACTTATTAAAATAAGGAAACCACACAACAACAACTAAGAATAACAATATTGCGATAAAGAGTACTTTTTACGTCGATTTTCTCCACATCTGAAAGATCCATTATTTTCGGTACACATGGCTATTAAAATTTCGTTCGTATCCTCTTTCGTTCTGAGATTTTTTTCTGTAAAGGGTTAAATGGTAAATCAAACTTAAAAGTTAACGATGTCCTCTCATAAACTGCTGTTTGAATCCAAGTAACTTACACGCTTCTGATCGGTATCTCTGATTGCGTAATAGACCACGGCTGGCATTTTGGATATACACTGGATATATCTCATAATGATCGGTTATTTGCCTTTGATTTTCACCCGATATCCCCTTTTTGCAAGTAACAAAGGCAGTCGTTTGCTATTCCCTCTAATTCAAAGGAAATTACGAGTTTGAATAGGATTATAAATGCAAGAGGTAAAGGAAATCTATTTTAAAACGTTGCTCATTTAGAAAAAAATGGAAAAAATGTTCAAGTAAGAAAAATCTGAAAAAAAATGTTTAAGATCACTTTTTTACAACAAAAAGATTTGAATATTTAGTATATATACATTGTATCATATATGTCATTGCGTGATATATGTCAATATAGTAATAGGAATTGGGTATCAACTAAATGGATTAAAACGTTCAAAAAGAAGTGTTAGTTTGATCTTTGTAACACTTCTAACGGTCATCCCTTTTGTATTTCCACTTTTTTATTTCTCACTTTTTCTCAAATACTTAAATACATGAAATGATATATAAAACAATGAAAAAACAAACAAACAAACAAAAAAACATTCAGCAGGGTAGAAATGCTGTGGAGATTGCAACAAACATATTCTTTTTCAACAATGCATTCTCAATTTGACCTTATCATTTGACGATTGGTGAGAAATTAATGATATATCTCACTTACCATTGGTAAGAAACGAATGATATATTTTGGGAGGACCTACAGAGGCATCAATCATTTCCACAAGCCTCCAGACACTTTGCAAAGCTTGTTGGGGATCATGCAGTGAAATTCTGATTAAATTTATTTCATATTCATTAATGAAAAGGGTATTTGGTAAATACCCATGGTCATGAAATGAAGACGTATGGAGAGCTTCTTTGTAACAGTTTGTAAAATGACAGATATCTTATAAATTCAAAGCCCCGCTTGACCTGTGATACCATTTTTTAAAAAAGGTAATTACGGAATGTATTTCCGTGAGTATCATTGTATTTATTTCGAGCAAAAAAGCTCTTTTTATGGTAATTAATACATATATCCGGAATTAGGGTATATCCGAAAAATACGCTTTCATACCGGCTCATGTACGATTATAAACAAGTAAAACGGCACTTAGCTTTAAAAATTAAGCTCAGCTGTTAAAATAAAGTAGTCTCTAGATCATCTAGGGTTTCAACATTGATGACACATAGTAAGCACTGGCAACAACCTGTTAATGTTTTCGATACCGATATCATCGATTTTTTCACCGGAACTACCCAAAGATTTAAGGGAGGTCACTCTAATACTAAACCTAAGCGGAGTAACTCTGGATATCGGTAGGGGCCCATCGTTTTGGGGGAATCGAATTTCGCCTATATTCCAACAAATTAAGAAGTCTTCTTTGATTATAACATCGGCGAAAGCGAGTCAGGAAACAGCCTGCCGATTGTTAATGAAACAGAAAGCTTTTCTGTTGGACTATATTTCATTAATGTCACCGAATAGACTATCAGTCGCTTCACAGACTTATTAGGATTCTGATGGACACTAGTTTGCTACGGTAAGCGCAGAGCGAGGCCGCACTGCCCCATCAACCTATGGATGCATGGTCGCCGGCGAAGATAGCAAACGGTAGGTGGAGCGCTTATTGCGTCCGTCTTTATGTATGTTTCAAGAGAACTATTTAAAGATTCAGCATGGCCTGTGACAAAAAGACGTTAACGTTATTGTAACGTTATTGTTTGCAAATGGAAGTTTTGCCCTTTTCCATTTGTTTGCAAATGGAAGTTTTGCCCTTTTCCTAAAAATTCCTTTAATATGATGAAGATAGTCTCAAAATATCTTCGGCGCCCTGTAGTCGCGCGATTTCCTTATTCGTTATTCGGCATTAGAACCGTAAAAAGGACCAAGCTGAAAGCTAGATGACACTTGTTAAAGTTTGGTGTGTCATTATTGATTCAAACTTGTAAATAACGACATAATAAAGCGTAATTATTTAGTAAATAAGTAGAAACCGGAAGTTGATGTGTTTACATTCTAATTTTCAAAATCTTCTGCTTTCGTTTTGCATCAATTTGATTTTTATTGAGTAAAAGCTGTAAATCCCACAATAATCAGGTTTGCTTGATGCCTACGACCCCCCTTAATCGCTCTAGAATGTTTTAAAGCACTGGGCGGCGTGATTATTGTACAAATGCATTTGCGACCTGAGCCATGTTTGTAAATTTATATTGCCTATCTATGGCCACATGACTACCACATGCCATTGAGATCTCGTGATTACCAAACACAGGACGCCGAATCACAAAAAATAAATTACTGCGCTTATCATTACCTAATTTTTCAATAATTTAAAGCAAACTATAGCATATTTAGAAGTCTCTAAACGAATGTTAATATCATCCTTTACATGTGCCATATCATTGTCTTCGGCTACAACTAACTGATTGTCCGTGGCAAGTTGAGATTGGAAGAATCCCGAGGTGTATTCATATCCAAGAGATCACGTGATACGTGTTATAAAAAAAGAAAAAGAAATTGTCTTGTGAGCATTTTGCGGTTTTGTTAAATCTAAGTTTGAATTTCTCCGCATTCCAAGACACCACCGCTCCGGGTCGGGTCGACATGGCCTAGTTCGCGGATTTTGCAATGTAAGGCGTCCAAGCGCATGCTACTGCGACCGGTGCCTGAGCCGGAGGATCTCTAGCAAAACGATCTCAGCATTGTGACCCTTCCTACTCTAGGAAAGTAGTCTCGAGACATATATATTCTCACCAGCACCGAGTCCAATGGTTCTGTCAAGATGCAACTCTGTTTTTTGCCTTCACTAGATGACACTTTATCCGATTTGCTGTGGTAAAGACTTCTCAGTTCATACCAAATTGACATTCGGGAAATACAAGGACTTTCAAAATGGTGTCTGTATAAAACCGAAGGACTTACCAATCCAGCCTAGCGGGGAGTTTTTACCCACCGGAAATACGTGTGACAGCTGATGAGCTAACAAGCTCGGATAGGAGGGACGATAGGATCCTACCGTTCTGAAAAATGTTCGCCTGGCCACTGAAAGTAAGACGCAAGAAACCCTCTTCGGGTCCAAGCATAGAAAAAGAGGAGAAAATCTTGAAGCAAACGAGCAGCAGCAAATGCAAGGTCATCTAAAGTAATCGAAAGCGTCTACAACAAGGACCTCTCGAGCTGTGTAAAGATACTTCCGAAAGGGGTATTGACCTGCAGAGAGTAGAAAAAACGTATGGTGAACGTTTCTTCTCTGTGTGTGTTGGGGGGGGGGGGCTCATGAAGTTGATCTTTACAATGACCAAAAGTTAGCTAGCAAAAAATAAACCCTATGCAAATCCATTGAAGTGAAAAGGCTCTCGGCGAGTCCAAAAAGCAGTCGGCCTCAGGGGTAGACAAGATTTCAATGGCGTCTGTAAAGGATATGTACAAGAAAGGTGAGATGCTGGAATACATCTACAACACCTGACTTTTCAATGGGAAGCTTCCTGTGGAACTTGCTAACTTAAATCAAGGACAACCTCGGTGAGATAGACAACTAGGGGCTCACTATTTCGTTTGTCATATTGCTTTTATGCACCAACATACTCGCTGACTGACTTGTAAGAGGAGTGCAATTGAACGGAAAGCGATAGGCGTTCATAGCAACGTCTTGGTTCCAAAGAAGATGACTTTCTCTCTGAGAAAGTCATTTAACAACAGACTCAGTGCTGCAAGAAAAGTGCTATTTCCTAGATCAGGCAAAAGCATTTGAGACTCTCTTTCAACATCATCTAGTTGCGGGACTTGACAGATTCGGGGTTGTGGACTGCTATGTGAAAACAGTGATTGACTAATACTATGGTAAGCTTCACAGTGGAATATGGTACTGCAGGAGAAATTCCTATCACTAGGGAAGTCAAGCAAGTCCATTGTTACTTAATATTGCAAGAGATCCCCTATTATGTGATATTTCTCAGTAGAAGAATGACTATTGCTTATTCATTAATACTCTTTTGTATTTGTAGAGTCTGATGACATTTGATTGATTGTCTTTATTGTCTTTATTTCCTTTCTAAGATGTAACGACCATTTAGAAGTTAGAAAAATGTTTCCATGAGTCAAAGAGTGAGTATTCCACTCATGCCATTTATATATTTCTAGAAAGTCTGAATCAGCCAAGTTGAGCTCGAGGTTTCCCTCTTTCAAAGGGTTTATGACTATTTTGTCTGACGCAAGAAAATTCGGTTTAAGGAATGCATGAAAGCCTATCTTAACCTACTAAAAGGTCCATTTTTGGAAGAGTTTTGCAAGGAAACTTTCAAACTTATCCTACAGACGAAAGGCCAATCCTACGGTCATTAATCTGTAAGTCACATTGCGATTTCTGAAGCTCTACGTCAACTGCACCGACATAAGAAAGAGCTTAGAGACGCACTCACGAGGAAGCGATCGATATATTGCCATCGATAAATATACCAGATGCATGGACAGTTTGTTTGTTTGAATTGGGTTTTACGCCGCTTTCAACAATCTCTCAGTTATATCGCGGCGGCTGGAGCACCTAACAATGGATTCCTGGTATTTCTCAAACCAATACTACCATAACATCCCTCCCTAGCCTCCAGCTGCTATCCCACATAGGTCTACGATTATCGACCCATTGGTGAGAGACAAATAGTCGGAAAGGATGAGTGCCTCCGTCGGGGATCGAACCCGGGGCATGGACAGACTGTGGTATATTGGTAAATCCCCAACGTCTCTTATGAATTTAAAAAAAAGTCAAAAAGCATTTGTTACATTCAACACGACCTAATTCAAGCTCTGTATAAGGTCTAATGAAATGGAGTTTGACAGACTAACGGCTTTCCACAACGACCTAAAGCTTTTGTAGGGTACTTGGGTAAAAGGGGGGAAGAAAATCGCAGAACAGACTGTCAGAACTGGGCGAATATACCATATGGGGTAAGGTCAATTCTTAGAAAATCCTAATCTGAGTTAAAGACGTAATTGAAACAAGAGGCCCGGTGGGCCTTAACGGTCACCTGAGTAAAAGAGCACCAAGACAAGTGATTTTGTTTGAAAGAATTAGAAAAAGGTTTGGTTGAAATCCCCTCAGTAGTTCTTGAGAAGAAGATGAAAATGTTTAAAAGTTACCAAAAATGACCCCCTTTTGGTCCCCATTTTAGGCACCCCTGACCTCCAGCCTTTTAATTTTCACAAATCTGTATAATCAGTACCCAATGATGCTTTTCACCAAGTTAGTTTGAAATTGGCTTAGTACTTCATCAGAAGAAGATGAAAATGTGAATTTTTTAACATGATGAACTTTGACCTCTGGGTGTGGCCCCATACATGACCCCAGGGACATGAATTTCACAATTTATAATATACCTGTCCTAGTTGTCATGCACACAGAATATTTAAGCTCTGGCATTAACGGTTTATTAGAAGAAGATTTTTTAAGAGGTACCAAAAATTACCCCTTTTTGCCCCCGATTTGGGCCCCTTTGACCCCCAGAACCCCTATTTTCACAAACTTGAATTGGCATCCCCCAATGATGCTTTCTACCAAGTTTGGTTGAAATCCCCCCAGTAGTTCTTGAGAAGAAGATGAAATATTTAAAAGTTACCAAAATTTACCCCCTTTTGGTCCCCATTTTAGGCACCCCTGACTCCACAGCCCTTTTATTTTCACAAATCTGTATAATCAGTACCCAATGATGCTTTTCACCAAGTTAGTTTGAAATTGGCTTAGTACTTCATCAGAAGAAGATGAAAATGTGAATTTTTTAACATGATGAACTTTGACCTCTGGGTGTGGCCCCATACATGACCCCAGGGACATGAATTTCACAATTTATAATATACCTGTCCTAGTTGTCATGCACACAAAATATTTAAGCTCTGGCATTAACGGTTTATTAGAAGAAGATTTTAAAGAAGTACCAAAAATTACCCCTTTTTGCCCCCTATTTGGGCCCCTATGACCCCCAGAACCCCTATTTTCACAAACTTGAATTAGCATCCCCCAATGATGCTTTCTACCAAGTTTGGTTGAAATCCCCCCAGTAGTTCTTGAGAAGAAGATGAAATATTTAAAAGTTACCAAAAATTACCCCCTTTTGGCCCCCATTTTAGGGCCCCCTGACCCCAAAGCCCTTTTATTTTCACAAATCCGAATAACCATTACCAAATGATGCTTTTCACCAAGTTTGTTTGAAATTGGCTTTGTACTTCATCAGAAGAAGATGAAAATGTGAATTTTTTAACATGATGAACTTTGACCTCTGGGTGTGGCCCCATACATGACCCCAGGGGCATGAATTTCACAATTTATAATATACCTGTCCTAGTTGTCATGCACACAAAATATTTAAGCTCTGGCATTAACGGTTTATTAGAAGAAGATTTTTAAAGAAGTACCAAAAATTATCCCTTTTTGGCCCCTATTTGGGCCCCTATGACCCCCAGAACCCCTATTTTCACAAACTTGAATTGGCATCCCCCAATGATGCTATCTACCAAGTTTGGTTGAAATCCGCCCAGTAGTTCTTGAGAAGAAGATGAAAATGTTTAAAAGTTAACGGACGACGGACGACGCACGACGCACGACGGACGACGCACGACGACGGACAAACGATGATTGCAATAGGTCACCATGACCATTCGGTCAGGTGACCTAAAAAGCCGAGACGGGAAAATTATGTAACAATGCCTGTCGTAACAAACACCTGTGCGCTTATATTTGTTTAACCGAAGGACATCGCCCCGGTATCCCCGAGATCGCTAACTACTCTAAATGTGTTTAAGGACGCACTGCCACTGCGCTATTGCCTCAGCCACGGGTAAATTGTTTGTGTGAATGGGTTTAACGATGCTTTTAACAAGTTTTCAGCCATATCGCGGCGGCTGGAGCACCTAACAATAGATACCTGTTACATCTCGCACCAGTACCGCCATTTCATCCTTTCCTAGCCTCCAGCTGCTACCTCACTTAGGTTAAGGATTATTCACCCATTGGTGAGAGACAAATTTCGGAAAGCATATGTGACGCCGCGGGGATCGAACCCATGACAACCCATGATTGAAGATTGGGAGTCTAATGCGCTACAAACTACGTAATGGCGGCGACTAGGTTCAAGGATAAGTAGGAATTAAATACGATAAACAACGACAGACAGTCTATGCGTTTAGGGTTTTTTTTATCCGCGTAAGTGTGAACAAAAATTTCGTTGTTAAAAATAGCTTAATTGTATGACAGTACTTAGACACTAGGGACAATACACCGTGCGTATTTCTTATTCATAATATCCATGTCAACGGTAAAATTTGAATCCATATTTCACTACGTACAAACACGGGGTACTCAGACCAACTACGCATTATTCGTCCAGTTTATAGATTACTACAATTGTTAACAACTACGACTTAGTAAATTAAATGAAATCGCATTTAAGTCAAAGAAAATTTGATTTATGTCACTTTCGGTATTACTACACGCGTATTTTGTGTTTAGCCAAACCAAAGCTAAAATAAATCAGATAAACACTTATGACTGGTACCACCATTGACCATAATAAAGTCGGCTTAAAGAACAAGACCAAAAATTGAACCAGTCTATAACTAAATATCCTAATAACTTCATCAAATATGTGACTGGCCATATAAGATCACACAACAAACCGCAAGGAATTTACAATATTTTGTTTTATAACTCATGAAACACATTAATAATCACTCACTTGTTGCCTATATGAGTAGCTTTGAGGTAAAATCTAAATTGAAGTGTGTTACATATTGTCATAATTAACAAACAGTGGAAAACCATGATCTCAAGCAGCAAATTTAGTCTCCTGTGTGTTCATAGATTAATCTATAATTGATTATCAAGCGGTGATAGACTGCAGGTCATTTTGAACAGCTGCACGTAAATAGGTCGATGAGACCAAAATCATAGGACAGTAAATTGATTGAAAAGGGATTTGCACAGGGCTAAACAGTTTTTAGATCGACTTCATAAAGTCCAACGGGGCTGTTGTCATGACCTGCGTGCGCTCTATTTGGCGTTAATTTTTCTATTAAAAGAAAAAAAAAAAAAAAAAAAAAAAAAAAAAAAAAAATACGGAAACTACGGGACAAAAATAAATAAATGAAATTGCACAGGTATATACTTTTATGACATCCTCTGATAGATTACTTCAAGAATCTTTAATCGGATGATAAACATGTGCTATCCATGGGTATTAAAGTCAGCAAAGAATGGTAACATTTCCTTAATTGTAAGTAAGAATCTATGGAACTTGTTATTATATCATGAATAATTTCTGCAGGAATGTTCCTTGGGAAGACCTCTTTCAGATTTCAGACAGAAATTATGGTTGGCCAAAACCATAGATGTTATAAGTAAGGATCATCAGTACCATATAGAATATATATGGATCAGTTGATTATAATAACAGGAAAAGGGGTCTAGGGCCCATAATTTGGGGAGGGTTGGGGTGGTGGTACCTAGAAAGGACAACTGTAGGGCGGTGTATTTAGCTTACATTCTAGAATTACAAGAAAATCCATTGGTATCCGGATTTATAAAGTTGTGAAGCATACTGGCATCCTGGCTGCTTGTCGTTGGATTATTCTCTGAATGTTAGTCCGGGACGGAAATTTTTAGCACGTCACTACCATGGGAATTAGGGCGGTTTAAACCCTCGTGACTAGGTGTTGTGGTCTCAGTTTGCTCGGTTTGCACCCGGAGATGGAGTGATCATTAATTTTAGTGGAGGGAGTGTGAAGCCTGTAGATTTTGAACTACTTTCGGTTTCGGATGGAGACTGAGTCGCAGTGCCAGTCGATGAAGCTTGCTTGTAGAAAGAACGTCTTCTTCTTTACTGCACTTTAAAATTTTCGATATAACGCCGCGAATTGTGCGATATTTTGGCATTTACTTGCGATATGAGGCTTTGCAAACAATCGTAGTCGGCTGCTATCACGTTTTACAGAAAGGACGCACTAGTTAGTTTTATAAATTTTTTATAAATAAGTTGTGACTTATTAAGAGAAAAGGGATCCAGCATAAATCGGTGTGGTTCGTCACATCATTCGGAAAAACCACCCAAAAGGTTATTACTGGCTCCTGTACTTAAACTAGAGCTGTCGCCCTCAAGGGCTGACGAGAATACCCCCCACACCGCTAAAAAGGCTTTTCTATGAAGGAGTGGAATTTGAAGCTGTTTAATCACATGCATGTCATGGTGGATGAACATTGCCAACCCCCACCTCTTTCTGGTTTTGTGTTTGTTGCTAGAGTTGACTGATTAGGAAAGGTTGGTCAATATGAGCCTATGTTAAAGAAAACTGTGTGAGGAGATGATGACACAAAATTATATCCACGAAAAGTCAATATGAGCCTATTTTTAATTTTTGACCCCCGGGGGACGGGGTCAAATTTGACCTCAGGAAATAAACCGTTCGATATTTTGTAAAGGTCAACAAGATAATGTTACTTACCAAATTTGGTAACTCCCCTTATGGTTACTGAGTTTTGCAATTTTAAATTTTGACTACTCCCCCCCCCCTTAAAAAGTTCAAAATAGCATAACTCTGAAACTAACGACTGGATCAAGATGAAAACTGCAGGTGCACAACTTCATATGATAGGAAACAACCTGATAAAATTTCAGCAAAATTGGTCAAAAAATGTGGGAGGAGAAGAGGACACAAAATTATGTCCACGGACGGACGGACGGAAAGACGGACGCACAGACGGACGGACGGACGGACAACCTGATTCCAGTATACCCTCCCATAACTTCGTTGTGGGAGGTATAGTAAGTGGAGCTGAAATTGGTCATCAAGGAACTAATTGTTTGTTGAAAAGAGGGCTTTGGTGTTCTTCCGTCCAGACCGTCTTGGTTGGGTAGACCTTGGCCTCTGGCATTATAGCAATTTGAAGGACGGGGGTGGTTTTATTTTCCAGACTCTTATGAATTAGAGTCATGACCGCACCTTCTTTGTTATGAATACATCTAAGGAGAGCCTACTCTCTTCTATTGAAGAGTCAGGTTGAAGGGATTTGTTGAACAAAACTGGTCACATTGTGATGGTACTCCCAGCTGACATGGAATGGAAATCGCTGGCTAGCGTCCTGCAGAATGGTAAGACGCTATCGAATGACCATTTGGTGGTTGAAAGGAGTCCAGGGATCTCCAGCTTCTCGACACGCCACTTTGACCCCGGCTTTGATATAAACGGAAGCTTAGCCGCGGTCATAGTGCATTTTTTTGCAAGTCGGACTCTCAATTATGAGGATCAGGGTTCGATCCCCTGACGCGAAAAATATTCTTTCCGGGATTTGTCCCCCGCCAATGGGAGGATAATTGTAAACCTAACGGGATGAGCAGCTGGAGGATCGTAAAGGATGTAGTTGTAGTACTGGTGTGAGAAAAACCTGCAGTAATCTATGGTTAGGTGCAATCGCCACCGCGATATGACTGAAATACTGTTGAAAGTGGCGTTAAACCCTATTCAAAAAAACAACAAAATATTAATCAATCCCAATAATTTCGTATCTAACATCTACTTAAAATGTGCTGTTGGTAGGATAAAGTCACATTAAATGGTAAGTCTTCCTTAACACAATTTCATATATCTCCCCCTTCTTGAACATTGCATATTATAAAAGAAAGCTACTTATAATCAACGCCCCACTTATGTTCTAAAGAAATGAAAATAATTTGGAAAACTAAATGCGCACGCAATAGTGCATATTTTATTTGGCAACAAAGCGAATTTCTTGCAACCGATTGTGTGATTCTAGTTCCAAGTGTTAATTGTCAATCATGTTCATTTTTTTATTGTTGATTTACGTTTTTGTCACAAACACGTATATGCTCAACGTCAATAGAAATTTCCTGAAGATATTAATAAAAATAATTTCAACCCTTTGTTTTATCACATAACATCCTTAGGCCTTTTGGTAGAATTTTCATAGCACCAAAATATTGAAATTATACACGACCGTAATCCTACAGAGCTGCCCCATTTAACATTATCTTAACCAAGATTAACAGGAAATCGGTTTGTAGTGTCATGATCATCAATTTCACCTTTAATAACAGTTTGACTGCACGGATTCACAATGAGTCTTTTTCTTTTTTCTTTACAGTTTTAATTTCCTTATCCTAGTCTCATAATACAAAACTAAAATAGTGAAAATCAAAATGTGCGTAAAGAGATATCCGATTGCGTATACACCGGGACCATACAATACATGACGTAATTGTGTTATTACGTAAAGACCTACAAGTGAATAGTACATAAACGCTCGAATATTTTGCAGTTTCAGTAAATGAATTAAAAGCGTTTCAATGGCGACTAGTAGTTGCAAGGATGCCAAAATATCCTTGAACATTCCACTGTTTGGCCCGAGTCTGTAACATTGGATGAAGTTGTCTATCCACCAATCAAAACTGTCCCTCTGAAATTAGATTAAGATCTAATTTTGACATATGACGAAAAGGGACCAAACAATCTCCTCTACTACAGAATTTGTATCAACCCAATTCCATTCGACATAATTAAGACTGGTCGAAATTTAAAGAAGTTGCAGACGACAATCTTATGTTGTCGAAATTTCAAAAATCTTTGCGTTTAGGGATAAAACATTGTGGACACTAAAGAAATTGCTTGTTTCAAGTAATTCCTTCATTGTCTACTATCTTTTCTAAAGAGGTTTTTGTAAGGGTAATAAAAATGTGGGATTATGTTGTACTTGCATAAAACAACTTTTTAACAGATTATAGATGAAATATTGGTTCTCAGTTTCCCAATTTAATATCTAATACTTTCAGACAATTGAAGGAAAGGGATAAACCTAATTTTCTAATGTAAATGGTTCGTACATTTGAAAAAAAAAGAAGAAGAAATTTATGGCGACCGTACCGCAAGATTATAAAATTCAACGAGGTATGGCTCGATTAGAACCGGGAAACGTGGTCTTTCGCTTTCACCGACCATTGCCTCATTTTTTTTATTTCCATAATCAGTGGTAGTCGTTCGAAGCCTAACGACCCGACACGATTAATTCAGGTGTTTCAAAGTGGGACATTAGAAATATACGGTATAATCTATATTTGAAATTTATATTGAATTTAGTAGATTAAGGCGGCTTATACTAACCGTACTCTGTCGGAAATTACAAGCAAATTTCTGAAAAAGTACTTATGCAGCTAAATCCTTGAAAATTTGATCAAAATTTGGCCAATGTGCATGTGAGTATTTCTTTTGCCTTAGTTCAATGCTATGTGATGCCCGATTTTGTTTTCATATTTCTGAAAAAAAAAACCCATAAAAAAACACCATAACATCAAATCATTAGGAATAGGGTGCAGACGAAGTGCAGAAAAGAGTTCGATCAAGGATTTGGGTGTTTAGTGCATTGTTTCAAATAGGTACGTTGCTCACATCAAAGGGTTTGACACCAAGAAAAAAAGCCACCCGATTGAATGATTAATTCGTCCATTGACTATAATTGTTGAAAATAAAGAATTGTACCTGTGCGTGAGGAAAGGTCCAGTCCAAAAGTACACCCATGGCTGCATACATATGTATCAAACTTGGAAGAGTCGATAGTACATAAACATACGGCATTCTGCTGGAACTATGGGCACAGATCACTGAAATATAACGTTCTTACTGTATTATTACCTTGTTCCCTTCCAAACAAATCTTAACAAAAAACTACTTTATGAAACTGACAGAGGCCGGGGGAAAAAGTCCAAGGGGGGGGGGGGGGAGAGAAAACTTCAGTACTTAACAGTTTTCTAGGTCGATATTTGCATTTTACTATGTTTGCTATATATTTCACACGCATGTAAAAATGATTAAAGGGTTGTTTTTAACGACCGGCAAAATAACTAAGATTTAAGTAAACAACTTTCCCTTTAAGACACCAATATGTTCAATGTTTTGTATCAGTTATATATCTTAGGTTGTTTCTAATTTTCCTTTTGGATAATATTAGATTTTAATGAAAATAATAAAAACCACCGTCAACTTATTTTTCCTCCATTACAACTAATACAGCCAGCTGAGAGCTGTGATAAGAACACAGTATTTAAGGTTGTCTTGTACATTTGGAATTTTGTTAATTTATACAGTATCTAGAGTATACCAGTGAGAAAGTATGCTGAAAAATCAGCATATCTTTACATTAATTTAACGGAGATATAATATTTTTATTCTGAAGCATCGACAATCACAGCAGGCCATATAAATGTTAGTTATAAGTAATTATGTAAATGCATACATGAATCAGAACTTATTTCATTTAAAACATTAAATGTTTCATGGTCTAAAAAACATTTTCTTAAAAATACATTTTTATGTTTCGAACTCTTCTTTTAATTTTAGAGTAGGAAATATATAAAAGTTGACTAGTTTCTAAAAAATATAACAGAAAATTAGATAGACAATAGGCAAAATGAATATGAAATAAGTTAAGTGTATATCCAGGCAGTTTTTAATGTTTTTTGTGTGCTTGAATCAGTCAAATTTGAAGTCGTAAATGTGTTATGCAATACTTGTCATTTTCGAGCCATGAATTTACCCATGAAGAGAAAGTAATAATACTCAATGTAATGACTTATAGGTGCCGAAATTTAATGTATATACAGGTAACATCTAAGGCAGATAGGAAGTATTTTAATTAGCGGGCTTGGTTGCATTCAGACATAAATTCTCTAGAGTTTTCTCTTTTTCAACAAATAGATTAAGTTTTACTGTATCTGTCAAAATCAACCAAATTATATTGTGGTTTTTATTTTCAGTAAACCATTATCCCGGTTTTGACGATTGTATACGACATTTAATAGCGTGAAAAATCGTTCTCCTATATGCGTTTACTTTATTGATGACAGCAGTTCGATTCCAGATGCATCTTTAATTTCTTCACATGTGACTGTAGTTCTTTTAAATGCTGAGCATTCTGTATTCGTGATTCTATATCAAGTAGCGGTATGCTCTTGAGCAAGCCGACAAGCAGAGCTCTAGATACGAGGGAAGGGCGAAAATGTAAACCTGTTATCTATGCCATTTTTGGAGTATCCACTCGAATCTATTTGATTAAAAAAATCCGATGGTTTGAATGGGCAAACTTTATATTGGGACCTTTCTTAATTTTGAAAGAAATCAAAATCTTGAATACGCTATAGTTAAGACGTATAAGTCGCCATACAAACAAACAAAAAATGTTTCACATAACGTGGGTGCGCAAGCAAACTGTCGTTACTTCAGCTTCAATTACGAAAATTGACTCGCGAATCGTCGATAAATGTCGGCAAATGTTAGAGGTCAAAGTTCACTCAGATCTAAACAAATGATTTGATTGGTCGACTGATTCTTCAATAACCACGCCATCCGTCTAGTGCTAGAAATCTCATGCGCAGACTAGATGTTTTTACAACCGGAGTGAAGAAAGTAAAGCGACCACAATCGCTTCCTGTATGGTTCCCTTCATTTAATATTGAATAGCTTGAAAGCAGATTTCAAGTGGAAAGCAATTGAAACCAGTTTGTAAAATTAAATGCAATCCATGTTAACATATCCATGCCGAAATTTCGTCTGCTCTATTGATATAATAGCTTTCAATATATTATATGGCTACAGCTATTGATTGCGACATTGTAGCATGTTTCTCGTGAGCCCCAAAATCGCTCACTAGTAACCAAACAGAACATATAATATTGTTAGAGACGTCAATATTTGATATTTGTCTAAACTGTTCACCATTTAGTAAGATCAATAGACGATTAATACTGATATTTTGAAAACTCGCACTTATTATCGCGAGCTTTGGATAATGTCAATACTTTGGATAATATCAATACACAACATAATTGTATTTAGGATAAATGCTTTTGGTAAAGAAGAATTGGCCCGTTACAATCAGTTTTCTTCTTCTCTTTTTCACTATCCTTTCTTTGTCTAATTATTTCCCTCTTAATTGTTGTCTGAGACATTTTCATGCTCTCCTAAGGGCGAGTATATACCTACCGCTTCGTCTGTTTGTCTGTCCGTCATTCAATCTTCCTGTCTGTCCATGGCGATTTCTTCACAACCTTTGGGCCCAATAGGATGAAATTTCACACGTGTATTCCTCATGATATTGCGCCGAAACGGTTTTTTTATACTTCAAGGTCAAGGTCATAGTTCAAGGTCAGACATCAAATTTGACCTAGTAAGGAGCAACAATTACACGTATGCATGGATTTCAACATAAATTGATACAACTATTCTATTATGATTAGATGTAACATTTGAATCAAATTTTCAGATAGCTCAAAGGTCAAGGTCACAGCTTAACGTAGAACGTGGGAAATTAAGCATGTCTGGAGAAGGGCTAGCATATGGCCGCCGCTTCGTCTGTCTGCCAGTCCGTCCGTCCTCCTGTCATTCGCTGTGAGCATAATTCTGAAACTGAAATAGTAATCAACAAGAAACCCTATTCCGCGTTTATTTCATACTTTTTGTGACAGGAGTATAATCCGTCTCTGACGGCTTTTTTTTTGTTTTATATCAATCTTATATACTCAAGTTATTGGCGACTTTGACTCGAACAATCGTTACTAAAATGTTAACTGTTTCCCTGTCGGCTTGTTCTACCAAGCTTTTTGGATCAAGTCGACAACAGTACCAGTCTCGGACAATGGTTAAAACGTTAGGAACGTTGGTCATGTCGAAGTCATCCTATATCATAAGGGAAGTTTACAAAGTGATCTCTTCGTCGTTTTGCGTGCAAAATATCGTTACTACAGCTTAAATAAAGCTGTTGTTACGACATTTTGTACGCCATACGACGTTCTGTATTTACGTCATAACTGAAATGACTTTCTTCTTATTTGCTCTCATCTTTAAAGATATTTATTGGTAATTTTACCCAAACAGTCATAATGTCGTCTGGCGACCAAAAAGTCGTATATACAGCTTTCTTCAGGCTGAATTTACGACATTTTGCTCTACAAACGACGAAATAAAGTTTGTATGTGCATTTTACTTCGAATAATGTCCTAAGTGCCTAAAGAATTAATTATTTAATTGAATGGGGATTTCAGTCATTTCACGGCGGCTGGAGCACCTAACAATGGATTCCTGGTATTTCTCTCACCAGTACTACCACTACATCCTTTCCTAGCCTCCAGCTGCTATCCCACTTAGGTTTACGATTATCCACCCATTGGTGAGAGACAAATATCGGAAAGGATATGTGCCGCCGCCGGGGATCGAACCAATGACATCCCATGATTGGAGGTTAGGACTCTGACGCGCTACCGACTGTGCTATGACGGCGGCAAGTGTCTAAAGAAATAGGGGTACTAACGACAGTAAAAAGCAACAAGAACAAAGATCTTATAAAAAAAAAAAATTATATCTCCTCAGATTCTAATCTCCACTGAACTCTATGTCATCGGTGAGACAATTCTGTTTAGCCAAAAGGACGTAGTTGGAAATATTTTCATTGTCTTACTGAATAAAATCTGGTTCAAAAAGATTCGTATAAATCAAAGGACTGGAAGCTCCTTACAGCGAACTTATAGTTTTTTAGACAAATGATTTCCTGTCTGAACAAATCCTGCTCAACAGGGATAAACAGGTGGCGTATACTAAGATCAGACTGCACGTTAAAGGAATATTCCGGGCCCAACAAGACAAAGGTTAAAGATGTATCTGAATTATGACAATTTAGTCAGATCGATCATTCTAAACGGCTCTTTCTGATGCAATTACCTTACGCGTATTCTTTTGGTGTTATTATTGTTTCCGTTTTTGTGTGTGCTTTTCTTTTTTCAGTTACCCTCTGACAGTCATTTAGCCCGAGTTTTTCTGAACACTACTGTATTTTGGCGGTCAAACAGATATTCATAAAGAGAGCGATCATGATCGACAGCAGAGCTACTAAATTAAAGACTAATCTCCCTTTACATCGGTTTAGATCGATGGAAATTCATCGGTGACGCCTGCGAAAGATTACCGCCATTATCACCCAGTTATAGATTTAGTTGTATATGACTTTTGACCCGTTTTAGGATACAATATCGAATTACAGTCTCCGTGCTTTATTTGAAAAACAAAACAATAAAATAAAATAAAATAGATAAAATCGGGCGTTTCGTGTAACCCTTTACTGGCGATCAAATTTAACATTTGTCCAACCTTAAAAAGTTTGTCTGCAATGAATTCATAAAAGGGCATCGGATTACTCGAAACATCATATTAAAGGGACAAAATGTATTTGTAAATTTAGTTTGTAAGGATTGATTAAACTGATTTTCTATAATGCCTTGGCAGGCGATACAAAAATGATAAAAAAGTTGTGTACATTCATTTAATTCGACAACTAGACGATTAAATTTTATATTGGTACAAATTGGAAGAAGTTTTAGATGACAATTTTTAAGTTAATTGAATTCAAAAAAGGAAATCTCGGTCTTTGTTGGTAGAAAACATTTTGGGTAACGAAGAAAAATAACGAAGAGAAATTGTTTTTAAACGCCTCATTGTCAGGGAATTGCTTAAAATCGACAACCGGGCGACCAAGTGTAAGATCGAACGATGAAAAACAGACGACAATTTAGAGCGGATCTCATATTTGGTATATCATTATGAGAAAAGGGGGTATTTGCTATAGTTTAAAGCAATTTCGTCTCCCCCAAATGCTTCTTAATAGTTTTTTACTTGCACATGTTAAAAGAAATATCAAATTGTTAAAATATAAAAAAAGACAGCAAAATGAAGACTTACGCGACAAAAAGTATCCCAACCAATATTCAATATCCCCTAAATCATGGTGTATAGACATCGATACTAAACCATCTTAAATCTTCATGTACTGTCTTGTAAAATTTACATTTTATTTGAATAGAGATAAACCATGAGCAAATATTTCAGTTAAATCGACCAGCTATATCGATCAGTTATATCGATCAGTTATATCGATTTCCAAGTTTCAGACGTCTTTCCGTCCAATGGACGAATCGCGACTGTCAATCAAATAACCAGTCGACCAATGAAATCATTTATTTAGACGGAGAGTGGTTTAAACTTCAAATTGACCGCCATTTTGGTGAATCATTCTTGTTGGTTTGGCGACTTAAACGTCGTAACCACAGCTTATTCAAACAGTAGTTATGACTTTAAGGTCACCAACAAACAATTGTAGTTATTTGTTACATGCTAATTGCCATAAAATTTGCAAAATAACGCCGTTAATAATGGAAGCGGAACTTCCTGTTGGAGTCAATGGGAGGGGCCAAGGAGTCAGTCATTTGTCCAATCGCTGGCCCCGCCAACTGATCCCTAACATGTCAGTTCGACTAATATGTTAAATTAAAGTCAAATTGTTGGTTGACTAAATAATATATTAAACTAGGAATACAAAATGATAGAAAAGTCGTAACTAAAAGTAATATAAACTGTAGTTACGACGTTAAAGTCGGTAAACCAACTAGACCACCGACTATAAATGTCGAAATTCTCTTCCGGTGTAAATGAATCATTTGATTGGTCAATTTTGATACACCTTTATTGTCATAATCGTTTAAGATCGGACAAGAATAACGCTTTAAAATTAAAATGTACACGAATGAGTTCACGCGGAAGTAACATTTAAAGAATCTGCTCATATTGTATAAAAATCTACATGCAATCACAAATGCCGAGTATTGGGTGAAGAGGTTTAGGATGCTAGATCGATGGACCGATCGCAATTGTCAATCAAAGAATCAATAGGTCAACAAAATAATTCATTTAGACCGGAAGTGCACTTTGAACTCCAACATTGGCCTACATTTTCATCAAGTATTTTTTATTGGTTTGGCGACTTAAACGTCGTAAATGAGATAATAATAAGCTGTAGTTACGACGAATAGCTCACAATCCAACGATTTTGCTACATCTTACTCGTCATATTTTCCCCAAGTTAACGGCATTTAATATCGCAGCGGAACTTCTTGTTGGGGTAAGTGAGCGGAGCGAGCGTAGTCCGTGGGCGGGGCAAGCTCTCCGTCATTACAATTATGGTAGTCAATCTGCAATAAAGTAGCTAAAAAACTACAGTTATCTCCAAATAACAAGGGTTCAGTGGAATCACGCATTATTTTGAAAAATTACATTATTCGGATGTAGACAACGATTAGCACCACCACTCAACGGATGGTGCACCTAATTATCATGCTTTCTGTAATTTCTCACACCTATCAAACACAACATTCGATCCGTGCCGCCAGCTTCTCATTCCATCTACACTTAATACTCATAATTGGACCATCGCTGGCCACGCCCACTTAATCTTTTGGTCCCACCCTTTAACTCCGAAAGAAAGTCCCCCTAAGATTTTAAATGGCGTTGTTATGCAAAATGCATGGTCAGTAGCATACAATATAAAGTAGAACTGTTGGATGGGACCTAAACAAAGTAACTGCAGCTTGAATCAGTCTTATAAAACGTTGTGATTAATGAAGGAATGGCTTGTTAAAGGCAAATTCTTCATCTTACTTATATTTTCAAACCGTTTTTCATTTTCTTCGGGTATTTCACAAAACCAAATCACCTGTGACTGACGTATTCAAAAACGTTGAAATATTTTTTTCCGAACGCCTTAAAGTAACGTAATTTAGGCAGTTTTTCCTGTATAACGGATCATATCCTTGAAGGGATAGAACTTTCAACAACATAGGCTCTCGAAAAACTGAATCATTTGTGTTAAGTAGCTATGATGAGTAATTCACACAGTCTACTAACCTGGATCTACTGATTCAGTAATAAATTCTCTAATTGTTTGGATACAGTTATAAACACCATGAAATTGACACCCAGCCAACTTAATTTCATTCAAAATCACTCTTATCAGACACCTCTGTGATGGGCTAAATAACAAGATACTTGTCAAACCAGGGAATGGTTGTTTGACAAGAAATAAAACGTTAAGGATATAATAACTATAGTTCAAGAAACACATAAGCATTAAAACTTATATTGATAACTTATCTTTAAACTTCCGAACTACTTTCGTTTTAAAACCGTTTTAAATGCTAACGGAAAAAAACATTTCATATTCATGCCCCTGGTTTTAAATTGAAATCCGTTCCGGTATTAATGGTGTATTAGCGGACTATTTACTGAGCCCATTACAAAGGTGAATGGGGAATTAACCGAAATGCAAGAGAGTGCGATCGTTTAAGAGATTTGTTACTTATATTAGAAACAACAATTGCGCACGTGTGCCTCGCTTTCCAAACGGTAGGACAAACAAAGAATGCCTTACCAGTTGATTATTATAAAAGATATGGAAACTCAAGTCAAATACCTATTTATAACCGAAATCGCTTCTTTTGATTTTGTTCCAGCTAAAGTTATTTCCAAGACAAAATATGCTCAATTGTTTGTCCAACTTTGTGAGACTTTTGTACTACGTTTTACGCGAAACATATATTGCACAAATCATAGACGATCGCTGCTATTCCGTAGTCTAATGAGCTGACCAGGATTTAGAAGCATATGATTGGGATAAGCAAACATGCATATCTATAAATAGGATAATGTGTGAATTTAAACAAAGGGGGGGGGGTCTTATCGTTCATTTTAATCACATCTCTTATTTCGCTCAAAATTCGCCCATTCCATTTAAGAATCGTTCCTTTTTTCCATGTCACGATGCTAGCGCTATGTCTTATTTCAGTAGATTTTTTGTATGTCAATTATGGTATTGAGTCATTCCTAAAATTGAGGTTGCAATCAAGTTGGCGATTTCTGAGAAGATTTTCAAAGTGTCCACTAAATACTGTCACAAATGGAAAGCATCCCAGCCAATAAAATATCAAAATGTTTGAGAGAAGCTGCTCAAGGTTTGCCTACTAACTATTGCTATGAAACTATGTGTTGTCTTCTTAAAGGAATCTTATAAAAAAAAATAAACCATAGATTAGGAATCGTTAAACTTGGCTGTAATCCAGTCATGGGTTTCTAAGTCAAAGTTTCTACTCTTTTCCAGATAAAAAATCTCACCCCGCACACGAAAGTCATATTTTTTCTGATCAAAATTTCCTGAAGAATTTGCGTGAATAAACACCGAATAAACATTGCTGTGGTTTTTTTACGAAATCCAGTCAATCGTTTATGAGATTTCACTTTATGCGTATGTGTAATTTGCTCGCTCAGTCAAGCAAAGTTTCTCACATGGTTATATTTTCTTGAAGAAATCTGGTAAAGGTTGAGATAATCAATCCTGCACAACAAGGCTGAAATCAAACCACTTACTTAAGAAGAAAGTTTTTTAAAGTTATCACTATTTACCAAATATGTGAATTAAACCCCGTACGAGACCCGTTTTACATAGTAGCTGTATTTATTGGAGGAATGTCATAAAGAATCACACATAGTAGTAATTCTATAGAATTTGGTTGAAATTTAGGTAACAAATTTTAAAGAAGTTTTCTCAAATTTCTCTAAATACATGTACCACGAACGGAACTTAGTCCCACAAGTCGAAGTATTGAATTTCATCTAATCGAAATTCCTTCAAGTAATCTTGTAAAGAATCAATCATCTATCTATTGTTTTCTGATCAGAAATTTTGAAAGAAAAATAATACGGCCACAATGAAGGACGTGCGACGGTCATAGTCAAAGGGTCTGAGTAATTTACGGATCGTGGTAATAAATCGAAAGACAAATCTTATGACCAGAGATGAATTTTGAACTCCAACATTGGCCGACATTTATATGATGCATTTGTGTTGACTTGGCCATTTAGACGTCGAACTACAGTTAAGTTGAAGTGACGACGTTTAGGTCCAATAATTCTACATTTTTGTTGCATGTTACTGGATATGGATTTTGGAGAAAAAAAACGCCATTTAATATCTAACTTGAACTTCACTTTGTAGTTCGGCTGGTGTTGTCAGCGATCTCTCATAGGTTAGTACCCTCGGCAAGCGGAGCTTAGATAGCACAAATCAAACATAGAAAAAAAAAAATAAAAAGTTAACACTAAAAGTAAACCAATACGACCATTGGCGCTACTAAAGCGCTCATCCGAGTAACAATCCAAGTGATAGATTTTGTAACGAGTTATATTTTGACTCTTAATGACTTAAATTAACAATTTTCACCGAAGAGTAATTTTCTATTCAATGATGAAATAATAGAGGGGGTGCCTGTACAAAGCACATACGGCTTTTCGAAGATTTGACCTCGTTTTTTATCAAAGGTGGCTCAGTTTCATATTCTTTAGCGATATTTTTATAGACAATTATTCCAATGTTCAGGTTGATTGAGCAAATTGGGCTATGCTGGTCTATTCGACCAAGTTACCCCTTTTCAGAATCAAAAACTGATCAAGATTTCATCGAGACAAAGATTCTGACCGATTTCTAGTTTGAATAATTTGTTCCCATTCAACCCAACCTTTAGACATTTAAAACATCGTTGGAAAAGGGAACAAGCAATTTCTTCATTTTCTACGATTTGTCCCTCTTTCAAAGGCATAAAAAAATCACCAACAAGAAATAGTCGTCCGCTAGTCTTTTTTCAAATTTTGAACAGACTAAAATTTTGTCGCCTGGTAATGGGCTTACTAAATACCTTGTGTTTACAATGGCATTCTAAAAACTAACCATATAATATTAACTATTGACACAAAATGAAAACATTTCGGACTAACCCAAATTATAATCTTAACAAATATTTTTGCTAATTTTCAAGATTCTTTTACAAAAACTGAGCCTTCTAGAGAGTTCAAATGCTATTTCTGAAAAATGACTTAGTTTTTACCGCAAATGACCCTATTTCACCAGATCAATCTAATCGACCAATTTTCAAGTCCACTGAATCAAGATTGTGGCTTCTAGAGTATCTATAGTTTAATACCTGATGATAGAAATTAGACAATCGGAAAACTTATCCTGAGAGCTCAGGTGTGCGAAAAACAACAAAAGCTATAAATGTTTGCATAAAGATATATTTTCAGATATGTTAAGTTTTACAACAAAATGGGTTTTTTCAGAGAAACACGTATCAAGGTTTTCAAATATTGTGAAACAGTTGTTGTTGCTTTTTTATAAAATAAAATAAGTAACTCTTTAATTTTATTGCGTTTGAGAACATCTTCCATACAATCATTCAATTCCGTAAATCCCATCCTTGGTGTTTGAGAACACCCCTAATACAACAATCATCAATTTCTGTTTTTCAAAAATACGTAAATCCCATCCTTGGCTCCCATAACTAGTTCCGGAAATGGTATCGCCTCTTTGTCAGGGTCTGTTTCGATCACGAATCTATAAATATCCATGGAGAATACCTTAAGCAAGATATCTCTTCATATTAGGAAAACAACGACAACAACTCAAACCATAAACACAAAGGGAAATAACTCTAATATAAAGAAGGCAAACTTCTGCAAAGCGCTTCTCATAAATGAGATCTATCTATCAATTATAATCTGAATTTGATAGCTTCTTAGCCCATATTCTTCTGCCAATTAGCTTTTAGCGGTGGATGTTAAACTAGTGAACAGGGCTTCAGATAAAAGTCTGTATTTTTTAACCAATAATAATATAGAGATAATAATTGACGGATTGCCGACAATAAAGAAATCAGTTGACTAATCAAGTCACTCATTTAAACCGGAGGTGAACTACTACATTTATGCTGGACATTTTTTATACCCCTAACCACATATTAACAAAATAATTTCGTTTATCACCTAAATCGAACTGCCATGTCGGAATTCAGTGGGCGTGACCAGCGATCAATCAATTATATAATCAACTCAAATATTGTATCAAGTCACTCGCTATGTGTGTAAAAGGAAAACTGTATATATAATGTCGAGTGCACAAAGCTTTGAAGACGCTGAAAAACTTCGCATTAACGAGAAGGTCGTCCAGGGACTACATGTCGAGTACGACCAATATTTTACCTTGAGGTGTGACCATGAGCATGAATCTCCCTGTAAATTTAAACCAAACGGCACATCAAATCATAATGAAGAACAATTGTACCAAGTTATTTTGAAATCCATCTCAAATATAGAAGTTAATGTCCGGACAAGTTCGAATGGAGAAATACCCAAAGTTTCAATGTCATTTGGAGAAAAGATTATTCAAGTTTTCTTCAAAATATTTTTCTTTTTCACCTCAAGGTGTTCCTCGTAAATCTAGCTACACTGGTGTCATTAATATAGCCAAAATTAGCATCAGGAAAATGATTGTAAATCTAAAATTCCTTCGAAAACCAATTGACCAATCGCGGCTGTCAAATAAGGAATCAATGGACCATTCAAATCGTTCATTCAGTCCAGAATTGAGCTTTCAACTCAAACATGACGTTAAGGTTGCCAAGCAACTTCTCAACTTTTTTGTTGCACGCTACTGGTAAAAAAAGTTGCAAAATAACGCCGCTAAAAATCGAAGCGGGACTTCTTTCTGGGGTTAGATGGCGTCGCCAACGGAATAAGTAGGCAGGCCAAGCGATTGGTAAATTTGAAGACGATGTAGACATTTTTTATATATTTAAATTGACGAATACCTTGCAGGGTAGAAATCATTTCCTAGTTGTTTAGGGTAGTAAAATGCAGGATTGTATGGCCACTGACGGACAGCTGGCCCCGCCCACTGACTCTGCTGGCAAGGCTCGCCGACTTCGATATTAAGCTCCACTTCAATACAAATCAAAGTAATAAAAGAACTGTAAGCTAGCAAAGAGGTTTTATTTAGTAATCTTTTTTGCATTGTAGGGCAGGAAAGAGTGAGGTCAGTAAAGAAATTGCTTGTTACGATTAAAAATGAGATGATTAAAAACCGCGATTGTATGAGATTGGGTAAAATAACATGCCTTTGAATGAGTTGTCTACGATTTAAATAAAGTTAATTCATGTGGCCATAAAAAGTAGTGGCAGAGTTTGCAATAATCCTGAGATAAGAATTACTTTTTATGGCGTAGGCATTCTACGGATTTAGTGGTTAAGCCTCCACTGGCAGTTTGCACTTGTTGAGAAGACCTAAATGTTTTGTCTGTTAACTTAACCAATCAAAGTTGACGCTTTGCTAGCTAAAAAGAGTTCTTTTGCAAAATTCATTGCCAGAAATATGTAACAAAAGAATAAATGGTTGAATAAGCTGTAGTTACGACGTCAAATTCGCCAAATCAACAAAAATGTTTTAAATATATAAATATCGACAAATGTTGGAGTTCAAAGCTCATTTCCAGTTTAAATGTGTGGTTTAGTTGGTCGAATGATTCTTTGACTGACAGTCGCGTTTGGTGAATTGATAAAATCGATAAAGAGGATAACTATTTCTTTCTGTCAGATTTATGATCTTCGATAAACGGACAGATGTCGTAAACATACACCGAGGCTAGAGATCATATCCGAAAGCCGTCTAAAATTAACGGAAAGTCTAATTTGTATCGATTGTTTTTGACAATAAGTCTACAAACGGATTTAAACTTAAACATTTTTCCATGCAAACTCGTTTTTTCACGCCCCTCAAGAAAAACCTTCGGAGAACATTGTGGATAATGAAGAAATTGTTTGTTACAAGCAATTTCTTCATTGTCGACAATGTTTTCTTCCCCAAAACACAATTTTTTTTTAAAAAATTTTCACGAACAAATAAATCTCGTCTTCGACTTCTGTCAATGTGGACTAGTCTAATCTTTGTCGTCTCGTAATAGGATAATCTGTTCAAGTGATACCTTTGAGCTACCCTGCAAACAAACACTTTCATCTCATTCATAGCGAAGTTCTGGCCTATACAATTCCTGGAATATAGAAGATGTGTTTACAAAAGATGTTCCCGTCACAGCCCTCCCCCTTTTTTGAAAATGTGACCTTGATAAGTGGCATTGATCTCGTCACATGACCTCGTCTTGGTATCTGCAGAAAGGCTTCGGTGAGATCTATCACCATTCCAAATATGAGCAGTGTATCTTTAATAGGCTTAAAGTAATTGTAAATGTTTAGTGTTTTGGTTAAGTTTTGCAAGAATTTGACCTTGACAAATGACCTTGACCTTGGCACATGAACTCGACCTTAGTATCTGCAAGTGCGTATCAATAAGATTTATCATCATGCCAAATGTTAGCATGGTATCTTCATAAGGCTTAAAGTATAATTGTAAATGTTTAGTCATTTGCAGGCAGAAAGATAGAATTTCAGACGGACAGACGTACAATGATAAAACAATATGCCCGGATCTGTCGAAACGGGAGCATAAAAATAACAGTGTATTTTACAGCAACAAATCGTATTGTTTAGCAATTGTTGTTAGTTTCTAATGGGATGTAACTTTACGCATCGCTGTCACAGCCGGCCACACCTTGTGACTCTAACATGAGCTTCCACTTTGATATTAAGCCTTGGTCATGCTGGGCCCGGAATATTCCTGATTTGACAGGAGGTCTAGACAAAAATCAGACTGCACATATGTGCAGTCTTACCTTTGTCTAGTCATCCTGCTTGTCCATTTAAAGCTAGCATTGTTCATACCATTAATTTTCTAAATATTTACCTTCGCAAAATGAGTGATTTCTGTGCTTTCAGCCCTTTGATTTTAACATAATTTGGGAGAGGAGTTTATTCAGCATGACAAGGGTTAAACGGCGTCATTTTGCAAAACTGATGGTAAGTAACATGCTTCAAAGGTTAAAATGGTTGGTTGGCAACTGACAATCAATTGTGGAGAAGAAAAGTAAAAAAAACCCGAACAACAACAAATGCTTACAAGTGCAAATTGGTGGTTCGCGACTGTTAATCAAAGAATAAATCGACTTATCATATCCTTCATTAAGGTCGGAAGTGACTCCAATATAGGTTGACTGCCTCCATAGCCGAGTGTTATAGACCTTTGACTTGTGATCTGAAGGACATGGATACGAGCCCCGCCGTCACCGGGGTGTGTTCATGAGCAAGACTCTTAATAGCTAGTCCCAGTCTGCCCAGCTATAAAGGTGGATAGCAGTGGGTTTAAGATACTGCCTCTCTTTCAGGGACGTGAAATTATCATGGTTGTGAGTGTGCAGGGCGGCTTTATAAGCTTAAACCTTCGTCGCAATCGAACTAAAATAAATTAGTATAAACTAGCATTGGTCGATATTTACAATATCTATTTGAACAATGAAATCATTCATTGAGACTAGAAATGATTTTGGCCGCCATTTTCCGTTAACCTTTTTGGTTGGTTTGGTGACTTAAACGTCGGAGCTACAGCTTACTCAATCTGCAGTTACAACATTAACGTCATTAACCGACCATTTACTTATTGTTACGTGTTACTGGCCATAAAATTTGCAAAAAAAGCAAGGGTTGAGTGTTTTAAGTATGATCTGATTTTAGTTAATTTCTCTTTTAATTAATTTCTCTAACCAGATTTCATAAAAAGAATGCAATTTCGAAAGCACATGGACCTGACTCACGAGACGAGACGAGAACTAACTGACCAAATGCTGGCCCCGCTCACTTACTCCTTTAGCCACGCAAATTAACTCCAACAGGAAGTCCCGCTTCGATTTTAAATGGTGTTGTTTTTTTTTTTCAAATAATTAAGGCCAGTAGCATACAAAAAGTAGTATAGTTGGGTGGCGATCTAAACGTCGTAAATACAGCTTGATTAAGCTGAAGTTACGACAGATAAGTCGTCAAAACAACAAAAACGGTTGACAAAAACGCGGCCAATGTCGGAGATCAAAACTGGTCTCTATGAATGATTTCATTGGTCGACTGGTTGTTTGACATCTGCGATTTGTCAATTTCCAAACGAGGGTAGAAAGATAATCAAGTGTCGTCGGAAAAGACAAATAAAACTTAGACGTTTCCGTCGTCATAATTTCTGCCTTTACAAAATAGAATTGCCTTACCTTTGACCAGCAGAAAATGGTACAAATGCGAACGGGTGTTTCTTAGATATATTCTCGGGTAGGAACCGCTCGGGGATAAATTCCTGTAGACAATAAAATAAATCGGTTAAGAAAAAAACTTACGCCTAGATCATCCAGCCACAGTTTTCACGTTGTCCCCAATAGAGCCGATTTAGACTCAGGCCCTCTAGCGACCATTTTACCATGTAATAAGAATCGCTAGTAACAAGATATCTGCCAGTCAAAACTCACTGAGTAAAGCCCGCTTGCCCTACCAAGAAAACTACAGTGAAAAAAAGTTCTCTCTCAATGGTGAATATTCTGATAGCACTTATCAAGTCGTACCGAGGGCAACGCACGTTTTACTTATCTAAGATATCAGAGAAAAGGATGATCTTTATATCCCTTTACTCGTGAGGATGGTAATCACCATGTAGCATACATTGTTAAACACCCAAACTAAGTTTCAAGTCGATGCTAAAAATAGGTGCTTAGAAAAATGCGAGGAAAATAAACCGCTATACCGCAATGTTGGAAAATAAACTAGGTCGTTAACTAGAAAGTAGACACCCTGAGAATTCCACTTGCTCGAAATGAGTTTTATCGAACTAATCTTTTGTCCGCAATCTAGATTCAACCTATAAGGACTTCTTTGTTGTTTTTAGGCAGGTCAGTTTGCCGATATTCATGTAAACACTTTCGTTTTAAGGCGATATAGACGTAGTAAATATAGCTTTACTGTAATCACAACGTTTGGGTACCTCACTATGGGTTTTCTCCGACCATATACTTTGCAAACAAGTCTCTTTTGAAAGCCCAGATAAACTTCCTTGTCGAGAAACAGTGGACGTGTCAATATAAACTCCAACACCTACCATATGATTTTCCCACACTGCTGGGTTGTGGTGTATTATATATGGAATGAGGTCTAAAACTTGTCCCTCTGGTAACGATATCCCATCTATCGAGCAAGGTTTGTCCAGTTTTCGTGACGTCACAGGAACAGGCGAGTACATACGTAACACTTCCTTGATGAAACATGTAGTGTAAGGCAGCTTACTTAAGTCGTCGCTTGAAATAAATAGACCTATCAGTTTTAAGAATACTGACAAACTTTTTTAAGTTTGTTAAAATCTCGTTCTACTAATTTTCATAAAACGTCATAATGAAAATTTGTAATTTGATCAATGAGACAATGACTTCAAATGATAGGGTCTCAATTAAATTGACGGATCGCTAGTCCAGCCCTATTACGTTCGACAGAAATTCGACTTAAATATTAAGCAACGCTACTTTGTAAAAATCCTTGTAACAAAAATGTAAAATGGTTGGTTGGTGACGTGAACGTAGTAAATACAGCTTCAATAAGATGTGTTTATGGCGCTTAAGTCACCAAACCAACAAAACTGCTCAGCGTTTATGCTGGAATTCAAAGTTCATTTCAAGTCAAAATTAGTGAATTGATTAGTCGAGCGATTTATTGATTGACAAACCGCGATCCGTCAAAAACCACGAACAAACAGACTTCTCTCATAGCCATGTTTAACGACACAATCAGTTGATCGTCTGGTAACCGACCACTTATTTATATACTAAAAATAAATATACAAATCAAAACCGGAAGTACTGTAAGCTAGCAAAGCATGGATCCCTTGTTGAGTAGAAAATATTTTGGACATTGAAGAAATTGCTTGTTGCTAGCAATTTCTTCACTGTCCACAATGTTTTCCAAATCTTTTTTCTTGAGAAGCTTAAAAAGCGGATTTGAGTGAGAATGGGTTAAATAGTGTGCTTTTTACAGAGTTCTCTACCATGTGAATAAAATTTGCAATATTACCGAGATACAAAGGAACTGATTTTTATGGCGTAGGCATTCCATGGATATGGTGGTTAAGCCTCCAGGTGCAGTTTCCACTAGTTGAACTTTGAAAAGACCTCGAAATTTTGTCTGTTAACTTGAGCTATCGAAGCTGACGCTTTGCTAGCTAAGAATGAAAGGAGTTTCACGTTTAGAAAGGAAGCAAAGGTGCTAATGACGCTATTCACCATATTAATGAGGAATTATACAAACAACACAAAATAACGATCCCTTTGTCACCTTTTACGACTTGCCAGTTGACACATTATTTTGTTCCACTCCGTAAAACTTCAGACGGATAAAATTATAACAAGATTAGGCCTTATTTCCGGTCAATGATTTTCATGCAAAAACTTATTTGCATCAAGATAATTTTGGGTACCTCGTTTAATCTTGTTGTTGTTGTTTTATTTTTTAACTAAAAGAAACAAGCGGACCATGATGGTCCTAAATCGCTAACCTGATTCAAAAGCTGATAAAGAAATTGTCGTTAATGCCCTTTTTACTCTGTTTTCCAATAGAACCTTCTCATAATCCATAGGTTTCATCCTTATGACCTTATTGTTTTACCAAGTTTTATGAAGAAAGAGCCAAAATTGTGGCCTCTAGAGTGTAAACCCTCCATTTGTAAACGACGCACGACGGACGACGCACGACGCACGACGGATGACGGACGTCAGACATTCAGTGATCACAAAAGCTCACAATAAACACGTATTGCTAAGTTAAGAAAAAAAGTCCTATAGGCGTTAAATACATGTAAGAAAGCGTATTAAACTATTTTAACGACCTTTTTTATAAGATGACTCGAATAGGGTCTAAGTTTCAGCTACCCCTGAAGAAAATGTTTGTACGCTTTTGTCGTACAAACAAAAAAAGGATTTTAGGGGTCCACCTTTATTTACTTACGCGTGCGTGCGTTCTTTTGTGTTAAAGACTTTACCTGTTCATATGTGATCGTTTGATACCGCAATATTTGTACGTAAGAGCGACGCCCCCAAAAAGAAGTTAGTTTTTAGGGGGGAGATAGTACGAGGATATAGGGTGAAACTACGGGGAGGCCTACTTGGTTCTTTAAAGCGCTCGATATGAAGCACCTAACGGGGGTCGGTTGTCCGAAAGACAATTTTTTTGTTGTGTAAGGCTCGTACCCATGATCTCGAATTTTGAAGTCAAATGTTCGGCCAACTGAGGTAATGGGGCTGACCTGAACCTTTTACTGAAAAGGTACTCTCTATATACGGAATTATTTTACGAGATGATTCTTTTTTATGAAAGTATAGGTTAAGTACTTACGCTGACAAACGCTGTCTCCCATTTAAAAGTTCCGTGACTTCTCTGTAGATTTTATTTTGCATTTCTGGATACTTCGCCATAGCGTAGATGGCCCAACTTACAGCCGACGCGGTAGTGTCATGTCCTGGTAAAAATGATATAATAAAGAAATCAAAACGACCTTATAAAACATACGAAGTATATTTTCTTTCCATAGACATTCGCACGAACAGCTGTCCAGACCAACTGAACAGATACAGTTCAAAGGAGGTAATAAATTATATTAAATTATACGGCCAGGGGCATAACACTAAGCATCAAATCGTTGATTGGCAACCTAAATGTCGTTTATTTAGCTGTAGTTACGACGTTTAAGTCACTATGGCAACGATAAAATTCACATAATTTCGAAATTACGTTCTATTCTGGTCTAAATGAATGATTTGATTGTTCAATCGATTTTTATGGACAGCGACAATTATTCGATTCTAAACCAGCTAAGAGTCACCCTTTAACCATAAAAATTAATGTCTAAATAAATTTAGCGCATGCGTGACATTTCCAACCATTACACATGTGCGCCAAGCAAAGACTCAGATCAGCCTGTGCATCCGCACAGTCTGATCAGAGTCTTCACTCTGCGCTCTGTAGATAGATACTGACCAAAAGCTTCTTCAAACAATCAGCCAATATTCAAATTGCCCCGAATGGCTGTCCAGGGTGCTGAATGTGTGCGAGTCACACACATGACACATGCGAAATTATTGGAAATGTCACGCATAGGCTCAATTATCAGTATTGAATTAATCTTTATATCGTAGCTACCGTTGTAAGAAGCTTTAGTTACGGTATTTTGTAGCACTTTATCAAATATTCTGTTCGGTTAAAAGAAACTATTTTGAACGTACGCGATCTTTTCCAAAAAGGTAATCAAGATCGTTGTTTTCAAAATATTTTTAACTGTCAAAATAATGTCCACAGATAACTCAGTTAAAAAAGGCAAATACATATAAACGGAATCAGTTTTGAATGTTAAATATTTTACTAGATAACATGGACTTTAACATGGGTGTTGAGTGTTTCAGCGGTTTAGGCGCTGGATTCGTATTTCGAGAGGGTAGCTGGTTCGAGCCCATGCTGCGCCACAAATCACGAGGGGGTCATCCTATGGCAAGCCATTCAAAGCCCAATCCTAGAACTGGTGATGCTTGTACCTAGACACCGCATGAGTAGGCGAACTTTGCAGTGATGTAACTGAAAGATTGTCCAAAACGGCGTATAACCCCATTCAATAAACAATTATCTTTTACCTTCAAACATGAATGTATCTACTTCGGCACCTATCTCTTCGTCCGTCAGACCTGACCCATCTGTATCTCTAGCCGTCAGTAAAATATCAACAAAATCTAAATGGCGTTTTTCTAACTCGGATGGGTTACGTTCCTAAAAGTTGAATACAAAAACACTTATTTCGACCCCATGCTTCCCGGCACAACGGACATTGGATAACGCAAAAAGAAATAAAAGTATTGATCAAATGAATACGTACATTTGTATACCAATTTACCAATCGCTAGCCCTGCCCATTTATTTCTTTGGCCGAGCCCACTGTCTTCGACATGAAATATCGCTTCGAATTTAAAAGGCGTTATTTTGCAAAATTTATGACCAGTATAGCATGCAACAATAAAGTGGTATAGTTGGTTGGCGACCTACACCTCGTAACTACAGCTTGAAAAAGTAAAGTAACGACGTATAGGTCGCCAAACAAACAAAAATAATAACAGAAATGGTGGCCAATGTTGGAGTTAAAAACCCATTTCTGCTGTCAATCACAGAATCATTTCACCGCTTAAATTCTTCATTTTAGACCAGAAGTGAACTTTGAACATAGACGTTGGCCGATATTAATGTGAAACATTTTGTAGGATCGGCGACTTACACTTCGTAGCTATTTAGCTTATATGTCAATATTCCCGTCTGTCTGACCTACTCAGTTTCATTGACTCTTTCTCTTTCAATTTCTCTTAAACGGTCTCCGTCTGTTTATAACTTACCTTAGCACAACGTATAAGTTCGAGTTGAGCTATTGTGATCGGTCATTGTCCGTCGTCTGTCCTTCCGTCAGTCCATCCGTCCACAATTTCTTTAAAAATCCTCTTCTCCAAAACCAAATCAAGCTGAAACTTGGCAGGGATTTTCCTTGTGTGAAGTTCTACAACGGTTGTTAAAAGAATTCAATTCCGTCAAAAATTCTGGTAGTCGTGGCATTTGAAAATGAGAATTTTTAGTAAATCTTTGGAAACTCTTTTTTTTTCAAACAAAAACAAGGACAAGGGCATTTATACTTCATATATAGCATAATCACATAGTTCTCTACAAAGTTCTCAAAAATTATACCCCTGAGGTAAAAAAAAAAATGTATCCGCCCCCTGAGGTCAAAAATTCGGAAAACGCTCATTAAGAGATAGTTCAAAAGTATTCTCCTCCTGAACTATACTACCTGGGACATTCATATTTGGCATCAAACATAACTAGATGTTTTTGTAGTATATGTTATTAAAATTATGCCCCTGTGGTCAAAAGTGGCCCTGACCCTGAGGTCCAAAGTTGGGAAAACGCTCAACTAGAGCATGTTCAAAAGTTTTCTCCTAACCTATGTCCTGGGATATTTAAATTGTAACATAACTAGATGGTTTCGTAGTAAATGCCCCCGAGGTAAAAAATGGCTCCGCCCAAGGGGTCTAAAGTTAGGAAAAAACGCTAAATTAAAGCAAGTTCAAAAGTCTTCTCCTCTATAGCCTAGGACATCCATATTTGGCATGTAACATAACTAGATGGTTTTGTAGTACGTTATTAAAAATTATGCTCCTTCAGTCAAAAACTGCCCTGCAATTTAGGTCAAAAGTTGGGAATTTCGCTCATTACGAGCAAGTTTAAACTATTCAAACTTAACTATAAGGACTTTAGCATTCATAATTGGAATGTTGCAAAAAACAATAGTTATCTACCATGATTTTAAGATTTTTTCCCCTTAGGTCGAAAACAGCCTTGCTTCAGGAGTCCAAAATTTGGGAAAACGCTGAATTACAGCATATTCAATGGGTATACAGTCATTTCGTACCATAACCATTTCGTACTATAATTTCTATGGTTATTTCGTACCATAAGATGGTTATTTCGTACCATGCGTTGGTCATTTCGTACCAAATGATTAGTCACTTCGTACCATCTCGTACCACAAATAAACCACTCAATCAAGTTCAGAGAATTTGATAATTAGATTGTTTGTCTTTGTTTGCGACGTGTTAGGTGTTAGATCATTTAAGATCTAATTGTTGAGGGTGAACGATTGTTGATTGCTTAAATATGATTTGATTGGTATTTGCCTTTCATTTGACTGTCCCTCTTTTTTTACACCCACCAAGAAAAACGCTTAGGCTAACATTGCTGGAGACAATGTTTTCTTCTCCAAAGACAAATATTTCAAAACATTCCGTCCTCTTGAAATTTTGGTCTGCAAATTTCCTTATATTTGGACCTGTCTTAAGTATCGTTGTGTGGCAATTTGCTAATGGTTACTTTGTCAAATTATTCAGTTAACTATCATACAATATTGACGGAAATACAGTTCTGATTCCCTACTAATTTTCTTCTAATGAACACAATCCCCCTGTTAGAAAAAAAGTAATGTGCTGATACACAAATACTGTATCACCAACTCTCCGTTTGCCTGAATGGACTGTCTTAATTGATTTTCACTCAATTAAAGATCGATAAATTAGATAAAGCAAATAGAAAATAAAAATATTTTACAAATGTTGAAAGCGTTATTTTACTATTCAAATAATATAAGATTTTTTTTCTAAAAATGGTACGAAACATTTGATGTATGGTACGAAATGACTACAACATGGAACGAAATGGTCACAGCATGGTACGAAACAACCAATACCATGGTACGAAATGACTGGTACGAAATGGTTATGGTACGAAAAGTCCGTAATTCATTCAAAGATCTGCTCCGCCCAATGTATAATGGTATAATGCACTCATATTTCATATACAGCATATCCACATGGTTCTCTACCAAGTTCTCCATAATTATAGTCATGGGGTCAAAAATTGCCCCACCCAGAGGTAAACAGATGGGAAACCACTCAAAAAAGAGCAAGTTCAAAAGTCTGTTCCTCCTAAAATACAAGGCCTAAAGCATTTATATTTGCTTTGTTACATTACTAGATGATTTTGTAATGTGTTAACAGAAATTATACTCATGGGGTAGGAAATCTCCCTAAACAAGGTATAAGGTGGAAGGCATTCAATTTTGGTATATAGTATATCCAGATGGTTCTCTACCAAGAATGCAAAAATTGTAGCCAATTGGCCGAAAAAATGGCCCTGTCCCTGAAGTCCACACAAAAATGCTCAATAAGTGCAATTTCATATTCTTCTCATCTAAGTTCATGACCAGATGCCGAAATTTAAGAATGGTCCAAACTGAAAGAAGTTGTGTTGAAAATGCAAATTGGATTGAAATTAAAATATAAATAGCTTTGAGTGTAGAAAACATGGTGGGAATTTGGGAAATATCTTGTAACAATCAATTTCCCTTTTTCTCATATTTTCCAAACCATTTTCTTTGGCGGAGTTAAAATAAAGGATTGTGTGCAAATGGATTAAATTATAAAGCATAAAGCATTCATAATTTGTATGTAGCATTATTCGATGGTTTTTCTACTATGCCCGAAATTTTATATTTGTAATATTTATCTGATTGCAGTTGTGTCTTCTTTTATACAAAAAGTACTTTTACTAGCAGATGACTCAGGTGGGCGATTTAGGACCACCATTTTCCTCTTGATATTTTTCTGTTCTCCATCACAATTCTCTGCAACACTTCTCTCTGGCTTTCTTTGTCACTGTCTCTGTTTGACAGTACACAACATTACCTACGACTTTGGGTGAAATAAACCCGGTAGATATTTTTGATATAACATAGGTTTTATTACATTAGTGTAATAACCATGTTAATAAAGTGAAGCATTTGGTTACGCGAGAAGTTACCGTGAAAATGACGTCACATGATGTATATCATGACGTCTTCTTTACAAACGTCATTATATGACATTTTAGATTTTTCAACCTTCTGGGAAGAAAAAAATGTGGAAAATGTAGTAATAGCTTGCTTCAAGCAATTTCTTCATTTTACACAATGTTTTCGCCATTGTTTTTCTTGGGGAGGTCAAAAAGTTTTATTGTGCTGGAATGGATTAATACATTCGGTATTACATGACCACTAATTCAATATCCTCTATCTTTGCTTCTTATCTGTCTTTTTGTCTGTCACTTTCTCTTTCTCTCTATAAGACAATCTCTGTCTCTTATCTATCTTTTGTCTTTGTCACTCTCTCTTTCTCTGTATGTGACAATCTTTGTCTCTTATCTGTCTTGATGTCTTTGTCACGTTCTCTTTCTCTCTATATGACGATCTCTTTCTATTATCTATCTTTTTGTCTTTGTCAATCTCTCTTTCTCTGTATATGACAATCTTTGTCTCTTATCTGTCTCGTTGTCTTTGTCCCTTTCTCTTTCTGTCTATATGACAATCTCTGTCTCTTGTCTGTCTTGTTGTCTTTGTCAATCTCTCTTTCTCTGTGTATGACAATCTCTGTCTCTTATCTGTCTTGATGTCTTTGTCACTTTCTCTCTAAACGACAATCTCTGTCTCTTATCTGTTTTGTTGTCTTTGTCAATCTCTCTCCCTTTCTATGTATATGACAATCTCTGTCTCTTATCCGTCTTGTTGTCTTTGTCTCTTTCTCTGTATATGACAATCTGTGTCTCTTATCTGTCTTGATGTCTTTGTCACTCTCTCTCTAAATGACAATCTCTGTCTCTTATCTGTCTTGTTGTCTTCGTCACTCTCTCTCCCTTTCTCTGTATATGACAATCTCTGTTTCTTATCCGTCTTGTTGTCTTTGTCTCTTTCTCTGTATATGACAATCTGTGTCTCTTATCTGTCTTGATGTCTTTGTCTCTTTCTCTCTAAATGACAATCTCTCCCTCTTATCTGTCTTGTTGTATTCGCACTCTCTCTCTTTCTATCTAATGACAATCTCTGTCTCTTATCTGTCATGTTGTCTTTGTCATATTCTCTCTATATGACAATCTGTGTCTCTTATCTTGCTTGTTGTCTTTGTCTGTTTCTAGCTATATGACATTCTGTCTCTTATCTGTCTTGATGTCTTTGTCACTTACTCTTTCTCTCTATATGACAATCTTTGTTCATTATTGTCTGTCTTGTTGTCTTTGTCTCTTACTATCAGTGTTGTTGTCTTTGTCTCTTACTATCTGTCTTGTTGTCTTTGTCTCTTACTATAAGTCTTGTTGTCTTTGTCACATTTTCTTTTCCTTTATATGACAATCTTTGTCTCTTAAAATCTGTCTCGTTGTCTTCGTCACCTTCTCTGTGACTGGTTGACTCTGTTATTGCCTATGTCTCTCTGTCCGTCTGTTTTTGTTTCCCTGTTAATTTGTTTTCTTTACAAAGCTACCCGTTTGTGGCATTCATTCTACACAATACTTACAAGAGTTTTACGTCTATCGGATACAATATCTGCAGATAATTTGTGGACATAATCGCATAATTCTTTGAACTCTTTGTACTTTGATGTAAGATGGTAGATTGTGTCGAAGTACAAATGTGGATTTCTGGAAGAAATAATTGTATAAATGATAAACAAGAGGAGAAATGACATTTTTCAACAAGGTCACATTTTTGAAGAAGTGAGCAGTAACCAGGCACAATACAAATACCACGTTGTTAACCACGACCCAAAATACAGGACACACTTTGATTAATGAGTGATAATTTGAAGTAGTTCTGCAGAAAACCAAAAGGGCATGTTTCATGAAGATTTCGAAAGCGCTATGCCTATTTTTGTGAGAGGAGAATACTTTTTCCACATTTCTTTCTTTATCTTTAAGTCAAGTACTGGGTCTCACAACAAAGGGTTAATTTCAATAAAAAAAAATATTAATTTGAGCCATTTTGGCAGAGGACCATGCAATGTTATTACATGAAAAATCTGAAAGCTCTAGATTCAATGCTTTTGAAGGTTGATATGTTTAATGAATTCCTACGAGTTTATACTTAATCTCAAATTCAATCTAATAAATACAATTTTAAGTATTCTGGAGTCCAGTTCTTCGTACAAAATCTAAAAACTCTACACAAAATAATTTCTGAGAAGATTTTTTAGACTGTATAAGAAGATCAGAAGGTTGTAAAGATTTTCTTACTACTTTTTCGTCAAACCCCGTAAGCCACAACATAGGGCTTATATTAATCCCAGGGTAATTAATTTAGGGTTTTGGTAGCGTATTGCTATAATTCATGCTCAATTTCAAAGCTCTTGACCTAATTTTATTTCCTTCTATATCAAACAACGCCAGAGGGCTCACTCCGATCTGTGAGTATAAGTTTGTAGTATTTCAGTAGAATATTATGGCACAGTCCTAGTCCTGTAAGCAAAATTTGAAAGAGGTTATGATCGGTAAGGGGGAAATCATTTTTAAATTCTCCAGTTTGATCTCTACGTAAATTCCAAGAATCTACGGCTTAGGTCGATCCCATTGGAATAATTTGAAGTGTTTCGGTTGAGCTCCGAAAGTAATGATGCATGAAAGATTTGAAAGCCTTAGGCCCTACATTTTGAGAGGTGACTATTTTCTAAGATTTCAAGGGTATCTTTTTATGTGGGGAAGATTGTCAACGTGTTTTCTTCTGGTTGCCATGGCAATACAAGTTTTTGACTTATTCTATTTATTTGAAGAATTTTGAAACAGTATGACCTAAGGATTATTTCTATGATGTTTGGTAGAAATTTGATGATTAGTTTAGTGAAGGAAAATTTGTGCAATCGTGAACAGACAGATAGGCGGACGGGTAAACGGGCATTCCTATTAGAGGTACTTGTGGGGGGGTTTCCTTTATTTTTTTAACTCCACAAACAGAATAAGAATAAGAACCCACTTCACAAGCCCCAAAAACAGCCCCATAATGTGATTTTCTGCGGAATGAACCTCTTAAAAAATCTGTAAACAATATCCCAGTCTCATAATTTCTCTCCCGTAAGCCCGGCCAGACAGACGGATGACGGACATTAATAAAAAACGATAGCTCATCTTTAGCACTTCGAGCTCAAGTGAGCTAAATAGAGCAGAACGATGCACCTTGCATGGAGAGATTTCAATCTAGTCTGTTAAAACAAATGATTTATTTTGAAATATAAAGAATGAACCGATGGAAACAAAAAAGTGACTACTAGGATTTTTGGCCTATTCACAGCGTAATCCCCTCAAGAAAAATCTTTAGAAAACATTTTACACATTGCAGAAATTGCTTGTAATAAACAATTTCTTCAGTGTACACATTGTTTTCTACCCTAAAAGGCAAATACTTTTTTTTAAATCTGAACGACTTGAAATTGTCGTCTGCAACGCTTAGAATGTTATCGTGTAGTAAAAGGTTTAACCCATTCCCACACAGTGAAATTCTAAACCGGTCCAATTTGAAAGAAGTTTTAAACGAGAATTTTAAGTTTGTGAAAGCTTTAAAATATTTGTCTTTTGGGGTAGAAAACATTGTTGATAATGAAGAAATTGCTTGTAACAAGCAATTTCTTCATTTTCCACATTGTTTTCTAGAACTATTTTCTTTAGGGGCATAAAAAGGAGACATTAGGTGGGAATTGGTTAAGAACTAGAAACACTACGTGACTAGATTATTCCAGTCTCACACAATCACAGTATACCTTTCTTGAAACGAATAGAATTTTGTTATAAAGTACGGCGCAGAGACAGAATTTTATCATACATACACGGCTCTGTGTATCACGTGATATCGAAGGCGGTGAATAGCAGCAACATATGGGTGTTGTCCTCTGAAAAAATAAACAGAACCAATCAATTCTAAATGTGACACAAGGCGCGAAAAGGTCAAGTCGGAAACTACGTAAAACAAGAAAACTATGGTAGTCTTAAATTGCTCCTCTGAGTCTCTCTGCTTAAATAAGCTCTCTTAAAATGTTGAAATATGTTTTTGTAGAGCACTGTCGTGCGAATTTCACAATAAAAAAATGTGAAATCCTTTGGTCTTGTGGTTTTGTTCCAAATATTTTAGTTCTGTTATTTTCGCAGAAAACCTGAGGAATTGACCAATTGCGTCATTCGGTCAAATAAACAGTCGACCAATGTAATCATTCATTTAGAGTGGGAGTTAACTTTGGACTCCGTGTGTGAAGTATTTCTGTTGGTTTGGAGACTAGTTACGGCGTTTAGGTTGCCAACAAACTATCCTACTCTTTATTACATGCTACCGGCCATAAATTTTGCAAACTAACGGCATTTAAAAACGAAGTGGAGCTTCCAGTCGGAGTTAATGGGCAGAATAAGTCGGAGGGGCCGGCGATTGGCAAATTGCAATATCGCCTTCTTGCTTTTCGGGTTATTGTCATATTTGTTTTTGTGTAAACACTTTGATATCTTTTACATCTCTGGTGTTACCGAAGTTATTCACGAAACCTTGGAATATATAATAACTATCAAAAGATCAATTTAAAGCAGCGAGAGAAATAACTCTAAATGCATTTCTGTGATAATTTTGAATCATTTTTATTACATTCTTTAATCCACAATCAATCACCCTACATTTATGTGTCAGGAGCTCGTTGGCTTGCATCCTCACGAGTGAAGGGAAATCGAGATCATCTTTTTCTCTAATATCTAGATAACGTTCGCCGCCCTTGGTACGACAAGATTGTTGGCGGTATTCAAGTCACGATCTGTCTCTATGTTTTCCTATGATATATGGTGTACCCTTGCAGGGCAAATAAGGGACCCAACTGACGTTTTCTAAGAAGGTTTTAGGAGGGTCGTAAAATAAGCTACATCCTTATGAGCGATGAGTTTTGTACTTATTTTCCTTAAAGTTTAAGTTTCAAACGTATCTAGAGTTTCTACAAAAGCAGTTATTCGAGAAAAGTGGTTTTCGACACAAAAGAAATCTAAAAAATATTGACTCAGATGTGGTCATTTTGCGAAGAACATTTAATGAGTAAACATTTGCAAAGCCCAGAGTGGAATTTCTATAACTATAAATTAATCTTTTGAAAACCAATAAGAATTTATTTCTATAGCAACTTGTCAATTTTAAGCTGTTTTTTTTTCAAAATTTTGACCTTGATCAAACTATGACCTAACCTTCGAACCGTGTTATCAGCTCTGCATTATACAAAAGGCCTGTCAAATATTGACTTAACTTAAAACTATGATTGCAAGCCAAAGAGCTTGTATTTCATTCTCCTCAAAAGATAAGTTAAACCATTCCCATACAATGACGTTCCTGGGTGCCCCAAAGGAAAACAAGTTGACCCTGTTTCGGACTCGTACAAGATTTCACCACGACAATCATTCTGACCTATTTCAGGTTGATCAGACAAAAAATGTGGCGTCTAGAGTGCATACAAGGTTTTTCTAACATTTGATGACCCGTGACCTAGTTTTTGACCCAAGTTGACCCAATTTCGAACTTGTCCGAGATTTCACCAATACAATCATTCTGACCAAATTTCAGGTTGATTGGGCAAATAATGAAGCCTCTAGAGTGCATACAAGGTAAATGTTGACGATGTACGACGGACGACGGACGTCGCACATCGGACCTCAATCGAACCACAAAAGCTCACCTTAAGCACTTCGTGCTCAGGTGAACAAAAAAAAAAAAAAAAAAAAAAAAAATATATATATATATATACATATAAAGGCCCCTTTTCCTGTGTTTTCCAATAGAACCTTTCCATTATCAATAGGCTTCATCCTTATTCTGGCCAAATTTCAAGAAGATTTAGCCAAAACTGTGGCCTCTAGAATGTAAACAATGAAATTGTCATTAAGGCCCCTTTTCCTGTATTTTCAAATAGAACCCTCCCATAATCAATAGGGTTCATCCTTATGACCTAACAAATATTCTGACCAGGATTCGTGAAGATTGAGCCAAAATTTGTGGCCTCTAGAGTGTAAACAAAGAAATTGGCATTAAGGCCCTTTTTCCTACGTTTTCCTAACAGAACCTTCCCATACTCATTAGAGGTCATCCAAATGACCTAACAATTATTCTGACCAAGTTTAATGAAGATTGAGCATAAACTGTGGCCTCTAGAGTATAAACAAAGAAATTGGCATAAAGGCCCATTTTCCTGTGTTTTCCAATAGAACCTTACCATAATGAAGAGGCTTCATCCTAATGACCTAATATAATTCTGACCAAGTTTAATGAAGATTTAGCAAAAATTGTGGCCTCTAGAGTAGAAACAAAGAAATTGACATTAAAGCCCCATTTTCTGTGTTTTCCAATAGAACCTTCCCATGATCAATAGGATTCATCCTTATGACATACCAATTATTCTGGCCAAGTTTCATGAAGATTGAGTTAAAACTTGTAGCTTCTAGAGTGTACACAAAGAAATTGTCATTTAGGTCCCTTTTCCTGTATTTTCCGATAAAACTTTCCCATAATCAATAGACCTAAAAAGTGTCTGGCCAAGTTTCATGAAGATTGGGTCAAAAATGTGGCCTCTAGGGTGTAAACACTTCCATTATTGACGCTGCAAGACGCACGAGGGACGACAAACGACAGACATTCAACGATCACAAAAGCTCACCATGAGCACTTCGTGCTCAGGTGAGCTAAAACGGGAAAACATTGTTTAATATGTTTACACAATGTTTTCTAAACAGAAATTGTTAAAAAGAAATTTACTAAGTTTAGATTGGCGTCATCAGCTCTTCTAAATTTGGAACAGTCTGAAAAAAATGTCTAGTAATAGGTAAAATATTCGCTGAAAATGAATTATGTATCGATTGACAAGTGACATGGTGTTAAAACCCTTCTTGTCCCCAGGTATTTTCTGTGGTTTATCCTAGGAAGGTATTTTTATATCGTAGCAAATATAAGCCACCATATGCATGGCAAACATTGATTCCAAATTAATAACTATATATAAATACAAACCCTAGAGCTTGTATTTCATCGTCTCCATAAGATAAAGTACATCTTAAAAGTGCATGTAGTGTAGCTCGGCTGACTAGGGGCATAATGTCAAAGCTCTTTTTGTCCTCAGACATTGTCTGTAGTTTCTCCTGAAAAAGTGTGTGTGTTTAACTATACTGTACTCGTATATATTTGAATTTTATTTATTCTTGTTGTTTTTGACTATGTTCTGCGTACCACAAACTACAAAAAGTGCTGTGAAAGGGATATTATTTAAATTAGTTTTTCACAAGTAATTTTAATGAAATAATTAAAGAAATAATTTTATTTTACAATTTCATTTAATAACCTCGACCATGTATTTTCCTAACTTATATCGTTCACTATCTCATACAAATTGCCTAGTTGACGATAATAGGCATGGCTGGAGACCGGTCAGTTAACGTAGTCTCACCAGAAATATGTCCGCTGCATCGTTGAATATCTCTACATACGGTTTGAGGATGTCGAAATGAAAGGCTGGTGTTAGCAGACGTCTGTTTCGAGCCCATTTAGAACCCCCACTTATCAATAAACCGTCACCTAGAAAACAACAACAGAAAAATCCTGACCGTGACATCGAATAGCATTATACAGGCTTTGTCTACGTATTTATAAAGCGTAAAACGACCAACTTCGAAAAACGGCGGAAATGAAATACATTTTTAAATTAAGTTTTAAGGAGTAATCTATATATAAAGCTCAAAGACCGCCAGAATCTCGGGCATTTACGTTCTAGTTGTGTTTATCTAGATTTCATGCAATCTGATTGGCTGATTTTTTGTTTCATGCTTCTATGGAAAAATGAGTAGGGAGCTCTTACCCATCCGAACAAAGTAGTTCCGTAAAAACGTTTGACGGGTCAAATGTTCATTCGAAAAATACATACACATTATGTACTCGTAAAAAAATGACTTGCGCTCTTTATTCAATATTAGGATCTTCATGCTCGATCTCGGTCCTCTCAATTTTTTCCGACACTTGAAAAAAGTTATTACGACATGCGTTTCTCACCAATATACGATTAATAAGTACTGCGCAAAAGTGGAGGGTGCAACTTGTGGCTTGGACAAAATGCTACGGTTGTATTTGTGTTAGAAATGACAGGGGGACATTATTGAAAATGGCGTTAATGCCCATACAGTTGACCATTCTATCAAACTTATCGAATTCCAGGCCACATACGATCATAATTACGATAAATGTAAATACGCAACAGTTATTAAGAGATAGACTCTGCTGTCCGAAAAGTCCGGATGGGCGCGATGCGACGAGTGCTTCGAATTTCTGCTCTAGATATATCTCTACGGAGGCTAAATAAGGAGAATTGATTGATTGAATGGTGTTTAACGCCGCTTTTAACAGTATTTCAGTCATATCGCGGCGGATGGAGAACCTAACAATGGATTCTTGGTATTTTTTATACCAGTACTACCACTACATCCTTTCCTATAGCCTCAAGCTGCTATACCCCCTAGGTTTACGATTATCCACCCATTAGTGAGAGACAAATGTTGGAAAGGATAGAATGCCATCGCTGGGCATCGAACCCATGAGATGCGATGATTGAAGATTAGGAGTCTGACGCGCTACCGACTGCGCTATGACGGCGGCAATAAGGAGAAATACATTTATCTATGATCAGTGGTCCTTCTCAACTTTTAAACTATCGTAAGACAATTTGGAATTACCTATCCATGGCTTTATCATTCGATACGCTCCTCCAAATCCATGGTTTTTCGGCACGCCATTGGCTGTTAGAGCAGCTTGCATAGCTTCTGGATCCGCAGGACTAAGGTTCGGGTAGAGAAAAAGGGTCCAATGTACAAACCATCTTGGCGAGTTTTTCTCCACATAACTATGGAGTATATTCAAATAATCCGACTGGTCGTTAACCTACATATATAAAAGATAAGCGCAGAAAATATATATTGTATCTCTAATTTGGCCTAATCTACCTCATAATATACTCCTCTAAATTTTATCATGGTCACTTCTTACACATGAAAAATAACTAATTCTAAATGAGTCACAAATGTTCGAACGTTTGGTTAAACAATGCAGAATAAATCGAGTAGTGTCGACAGTAATTGAAGTCGGCCAAGTCAAATATGTTTTGCATTAGTTTAGTGAATCATTAGCATTAGTTCCGTGAAGGCTAACAGATTTTAACGCATTTAATTGCTTGGTAAAACTATCCAAAATGGAAAATGGTGATGTAGTGCTACGACGCCGGCGACTTTGGTTGTAACTACGGCTTATTCAAGCTGCTGTTACGATGTTTATCGAAGATATTGATGTCTCGTGTTATATTTATATCACTGAGACCGCCACAGGCACTTATGATTGAATCGATATATTGATTGCAAGAGATTAAACGCCACTTTCAAATATAGCGGCGGCCAGTCTACCTGACAAATCTAGTGCTGGTCATGTTCGTAGCGGCACACCACAACATTCGGTCCAAACAGCCAACTAGTCATCGTTCTAAGACCCGTCATTGTCACTCACTAATTTGTAAAGGACAGATTTCCGTGAAATGTCGCGACGACTTGAGTATATGATTGATTGCGTGGGCTTTAACGCCACTTTTAACAGTATTTCAGTTATATCGAGGCGACTGGGGCAACTAACAATGGATTATTGGTATTTCTCACACCAGAACTACCACTACATCTTTTCCTAGTCTCCAGCTGCCATCCCACTTAGGTTAACGATTATCCACTCATTGGTGAGAGACAAATGTCGGAAAGGATATGTGCCGCCGCCAGGGAGCGAACCCATGACATCCGGTGATTGAAGATTGGGAGTCTTATGCGCTACCGACTACGCTATGGCGGTACTTGAGTAATTGAAAGTTTGCCGGGATCACCATAGCGCACTTGGCAATGCCCGTTCATGATCGAAAATGGTAACAGGGCTCGGCCACATACAGGAACATTTTAAAGGTTATTTTTATCAGAGCTTATAAAAAAAGTCACTTTACCATTTAAAGTACAAGTTTAGTTACTCGGTTGCCATGCTTTATGGGAAAGGAACACATGTATCATTCTATGGATATCGTAGTTTAGGCGTGCAAATTGTAGTTACAACATTTTGCATCGACGGTATATTGACTAGTATGAATCAGCGCGCATGTAAAACTAGATGTTTGTGTATTAGACAAAAGACTTCTGTGTTCATACGGAAAGAAAATTATATATGTATGGAGGCTTTTACACTGGCAATGAATCTGTAAGCGGATTTTTCATTTGATAGACAATTGATTAATCGCTGGCCCCGCCCATTACTCCGCTAGCCCCGCCTATTGACCCTACAGGAAGTTTCACTTCGTTCTTAAACTTTGCAAAAAATATGGGCAGTAGCATGTTACAAAAAGTAGAACAGTTGGTTGGCGACATAAACGTCATAACTACAGCTTGAATAAGCTTTTGTTACGACGTTTAAGTCGCCTAACGTTCAAAGATATTTCACACTGGCTGATTTGTTAAAATTCTATTTTCGATCAAAATGAATTATTTGATAGGCCGTTTTATTCTTTGATTGAAAGCCGCGATGGGCAATTTCCTTCAACCAGAGTTATACCAACTCATTTTTGAAAGCATAAAAAGTACGAAAGGGGATTAATCTGTAATTACTATTTTTACACCCAGCCGACGATTAGGTTTTGCGTATGGCGATAAAAATGCACTTATCTTATTTTGATAAAACTTGATACATATATAATAGCAGATATCGTCAGTGCGCGAGCAAAATGTCGTAACTACAGTCTTATCAAAGCTGCAGTTACGACATTTACTTGCGCACCGACTAAATCAACAGTATACGTGTAGATGGCGGTAATGTGTCAATTGGCAAATACGGAAATCACATGATGCACATAAAAACACTGCTGTTTTACTATCAAAAGCGAGAACACACAATAAGTGGTTGATGTACTCTAAAGATGTACAAGTTATAGTGGGCAATCGAAGGTCAATTTTGTTATACAGGTATATTCCCTTGTTTAGCGGCCGCCGTTCTAGTGTCGTCGGTAGCGCGTCAGACTCCTAATCTTCAACCATGGGTTGTCATGGGTTCGATCCCAGGCGGCGGCGGCACATATTCTTTCCGCAATTTATCTCTAATCGTAAGCCTAAGTGGGATAGCAGCTAGAGGCTACAGGAAAGGATGAAGTGGTAGTACTGTTGTGAGAAACACTGGGAATCAACGATATGACTGAACTACTGTTAAAGCGGCGTTTAACCCCATTCAATCAACCAATCCCTTGTTAAGCCGTCGATGTTTTTAATTGATGTGGGTTTTCATAAAAACGAGACACTTTATGATAAAGTGTATCGTCTTAGGGGTATACGAAAAAAAACGGGAAAACTTACTTTATAAGCTAGCCCAAAAAGCCAATGATGCCCATCAACAATAGGTAAATTGTCAACACATCTATTCGCTATCCATCTACTATAAAGGGATTTCAGTAATTTCCAACACAGATAACAAAATCCAAGTGTAAACATATAACTCAACATGGTCAGTCCGTTCTATAAATAGATGTTGTGAATCGTAATTTAATCTTAAATGGTCAATGCGTACACCAGAAATAGTAAATGTTATGTGTAATCGTACACTGATGATATCTTGTCAGCATAAAAAGACCACATAGCGATCTCAGTTAAACACATTCCCCATTGTACGTAAAAACTGTTGGATAATCGAGCTGAATACCGTTGCAATAATAGGAGTTAATTTGCTGCGACAGGCGATGTAATCTCCGAATAGTGAAGTTTTCTCTATATACGAAATCTCAATGTCTTGAATGGTTTCGATTGCTCGTTATCGCCGGCCCATACAGTCATAAGACAAAATTTATAATTGCTTTACATCATTTCAGTAAGGCTATGAGTTCGTTTGCAATATCAATATATTGCAAACAAACTTTTTATGGGCTCTTCCTATTATCCTAGTTAAAATGGGTATATCTTAAAATGTTTTCAACAAAAAGACAGGTTTTATAACAAGTTTTTCCGTTTTCTGAAATATTTGTTGCACTAAGTGTTACAAAAGAGGTTTTTTTGTATGTTTGTCAATCATATGGTATGGTTGTTTTTCGTAGATTCTGATGGTGGTTTTGTAGATAGAAATGTTATTCTCTAAAATTTTGTAAGAAGAAAACAAGCGTTATACTGACATGGTCATCCCCAGCCGAAACTATTGGTAAAACATACAATAAATCCAGCATTTGTAGGTAATAATGAAAAACATGTAACAGCACTCTAAACACTTCTTGAAAACGCGTTAGCGCGCACTCACACGAATAAGAGGGCCAAAACTCACACAAACAAACAAGAGAGCCAAAATTGCCATAGATCGCTCTTAAATGAAAAACGAAACACAAAACTGGGACATCAAAGCGGGCCTTACCGGTGACGAGAAAAGTAGTACACGATTCTTGTAAAATTGGTTGATATTGATCGAACTGTAATCAAGACCCCTTTTCCAATGTTATCTAGTGGAACCATGTCATATTCGATTGGATTCATCCTTATAACCTTGCCACCAATCTGCTCAATTCTCATTTTTCAAAGGGGTGACGGGTTTTTTTTCACCAAATTTTACTAGGTAGTTAATAAAAACAAATACCTGTATTCGATTCTCCATAAATCAGTATTGGCACATTTAAATGTATATGTGTATTTCCGTTTATTTATCATCGCTAACGTAGTGCATGCCCATATTAGCGACGCCTCTAGAAGACTCATAGTTGTTACGGGGATAGTGCAAGGATACAGGACGAAACTGCTGAGAGCCCCACCAGTATCTTTAATATGCTCATTGTAAAGTACAATTACACGGGCCTCGAGTTAACGTCTCATCCGAAAGACAATTAGTTTGTTGGTTTAGTTAGCTCAGGACTAGAAACCGCGATCGTGCAAATTGAAACTAGATGCGCTTGAGCGCCTGTATCGCTAGCTCCACATGTATGAATGTACTGATTAAGCAAATTTTTCATGAATTCAATATAAACTGATATAAGGAAAATAAATCTCAGTCGCTGAAATCTCTGAAATATGTCTGGAGAAGCATTTGAACTTTTTCATTGTTTTTACAAAAGTTAAGTTATGTATAAATCATTCACTGGGAAAGATAAAAAAAGGTATTAACAAAATTTGAAAAATTTCCTTGTATGCCATATATGGACATAAGCCACAACCATAGTAGCCAACCTTTTCAACCAAGCAAAATTATATGAAGGAATCAGACAAACAGTCATCTGAGGATAATTCCAGTGAAATTGGGTTGAAATCCATCAACAGTCCATTTTCAGTATATACCATATATGGAAATAAACCCAGCCCATTTAAGCCATATTTTTCTTACAATCAAAATTCTTTTTGATAATCTGATAAAGGGTCATTAAATGATCAATTTGGTAAAAAATTGGTTGTTATCCATTCAACAGGTTTCCGAGATAAAGAATTTCAAAGCTTTTAACAAATATAGAAATTATCCCCGACCATTAAAGCCATGTTTTTCTTCTGATCAGACTTTTCTGAGGGAATCTGATAAAGGGTCACACAAGGATCATTTCTGTAAATTTTGGTTGAAATCCATCGACTGATTTCTGAGATGATTTTCAAAGCATTATCCATATGTGGAAATTAGCCCCACCCATTAAAGCCATATTTTTCATTCTATCAAAATTCTTTAAAGGAATTCAATAAATATTGACCCAAGAATCATTTCTGTAAAAAATTGGTTGAAATCCATTAAATGGTTTCTGAAAAGCAGAATTTTAAAGGTTCTACCATTAAAGGCGTTTTTTCATAATTCTTTGAAGGAATCTGATAAAGGGTCAGCCAAGTATCATTTCGGTGAAATTTGGTTGAAATCCATTCGATGGTTTCTGAGAAGAAGATTTTTAAATGTTTTACCATATATGGAATTTAGTCCGCCTATTAAAGCCATGTTTTTCATCTAATCAAAATTCGTTGAAGGAATCTGATAAAGGGTTTCCCAAGGATCATTTATGTGAAATTTGGATGAAATCCATCCATTGGATTTTGAGAAGATTTATAAAGGTTTTACCATATATTGAATCAGCCCCGCCATTAAAGCCATGTTTATCATCCGATCAAAATTCTTTGAAGGAATCTGACAGAGGGTCATCCAAGGATCAATTATGTGAACTTTGATTGAATTCTGTTCTGTAGTTTCTAGGGAGAAGATACTATATATGAAATTAGCCCCGCCCATTAAAGCCATGTTTATCATCCGATCAAAATACTTTGAAGGATTCTGACAGAGGGTCACCCAAAGATCATTTCTGTGAAATTTAGTTGAAATCTGTTCTGTACTTTCTGAGGAGAATATTTTAAAGGAAAGGTTTATGGACGGACGGACGACTGGACGGATGCACGTACGTTGGACACAACGCCATTACAATAGCTCTCTAGCTTTCAGCCAGTGGAGCTAATGAAATATTCTTAATAAGAATATGTGTGTGTAGTGGGGGGGATTAAGGTCCCTCCGTGATCTAAGTATATTTGGTATGGACCATTACAGAGAAAGAAGCGGAGAAGCTCTTCTAAGCTCTAACCTCCTTGTATCTTTAACGTGCCTAGTACAAGCATCGATACACGCTAAGTTGCCTCTTGCTTTCTAATCAGTTCACTTCTGAAAATCCTACCGCCTTTGGGATACGAACCTCGAACCTTAGGATTAGTAGTACAGCGTTTAACCACTGGACCACCGGGCCGCCCTTTTAAATAAAAATACACATGGTATCTGCTTGTTAATTTCAATTAATAATTCATGCTCTTAATGTTCTTTTTTTCAAAACTAATTCTTATAAAGAACTTTTTGATTTCATGATAAAAACGTTTTCTAATGGCTATATGTTTTTAGCAGTGTTCTTTTCTAAACGCATCGATGAATTTGACTATAATTTCGAGTAAGCCTTTCAGGGGAAGTTTCAAAGTCTGTATGACTTAAAGGTGTCGTAGATCAGATTTTCGTCAAATTTCACTAAATGCATTTTAAGCACTGAAAGTTTCCCATTTGTCCCATTTAATAGAAAAGCATGCATTTTGCATTTGTTAACTGGTCTTTAAAATTGACAATTCGCGGCTGTTAATCAAATTATCAGTCGACCAATCAAATCATTCAGTTAGACCAGAGGTGAGTTTTGGACCTCAACATTGGCCACTTTTGTTAAGCTTTTCTGTTTGTTTGGCGACATAAGTGTCGTAACTACAGCTTATTCAAGCTGTAGTTAAGACATTTATGTCTCCAACCAGTAATTCTACTTTTCGTTATATGCTACTGGCCACGATAACGCCGTTAAATATCGAAGTGGGACTTCCTGTTGGAGTCCATGACCGGCTCAGATGGAGTGAGTGGGGCTATCGATTGGTCAACTCTACTTTCACCTCTGTACATATAAACTATATGTATCTGCGCAAGCGATCTGACCAGGTCGATACTTTTCGCGCAAGCCAGGAAATTCATTTTGCCTGATGAGACACGTAACAGGTCGTATATTTTGATGACGATTCTTTCTCTGTATACATTTCATGGGCAACAAATTTGGCACAATCTTCGTATAAACTTGGTCAGAATGATTGCTATGTCATAACAAGAGGCAAATGATTGCTATGTCATAACAAGAGGCCCACGAGGGCCTGAGACGCTCTACTTGGTATCAAGTTTTTCGTTAAAGTAGTCTGATATATGCTTAACGAAGAATGCATAAAATGAAAATAACAAATTGAACTTTATCCCTTTTTTTTATTATGAGCAACAATCCTTAAGACCCCCTTTTCCCGTGTTTCATGACTGATCCACTCCATTTCCGAAAGGAAGTTTCCTAATGACGTGAAATTGTCAACATAATCCGAAAATAATTGTGGACTTTATCACGTAAACAGGATTGTTTATAGGGAAATCCATTAGGCCCCTTTTAGTGTTTTCTTATGGATCCATTTCTTCCATTTCCGAAAGGAAGCAATCTAAAAGAACAATCCAATTGATGGTACAATAATTCTATAAAAGTTTAAAGAGAATCTGATAAAGACCGAGGACATTCTTGTATTAATGAGGATTTGGTAATAATTTTTCATACAGCCCCTTTTCCTGTGATCAAGCCAAATTTAGAAAGAAACTATCCTAAGTAATGTTGGTACAATCATTCTGTGGAAGTTTGCACAGAATCCGATGAGTAAGAAGACAACCCGATGAAATCTGTGGACTTTATAGCATTAAGATTTTTTGATAAAATTTTCATAAGGCCCCTATTACAGTGTTTCTCGACGAATCAGACCCAATTTTGAAAGGAAAAATCCTTATGATAAGAACAATAATTCTGTGAAAGTTTGAAGTGAACCTGGTGAAATCTTGGGAAATCATTGTGTCAACTAAGATTTTTTTTAAATTAAATTTTCATAATGCCCCATTTTCCCTTGATACTTAACAGATAAGAGCCACACTCGAAAGGAACCATCCTAAAAATGGTACACATATTCTGTGAACGTTTGAAGGGAATCTGGTGAAAACAGCGTGTTAACAAGGATTTTCAATCAAACTTTCAAAGGGCCCCTTTTTCCCTGTAACTTGAAGGATCATTCTGAATTTCGAAAGGCCATCACTATAGCTCCTCTGACCTTTAGCCAATAGGGCTAAAATGAAGTCTTTGAAAATGGCAAACAATGGTAAACAAGAAAAGAGGTCTTAATGACAATTTGTATACTGCTTTACTATTCACAAATATGGCCTGTTTTGATACTTCAAATTCAGGAGCCTTTATTCGATGAAGAAAATAGGTAAGCGATTTATGGCTATCTTGTTCAGAGATTCAACTAAATAGATTCAGTCTGATCTCCAGCACTTCGGAACCCGAGGGTAGTAGATTTGGCAAGTTTTCAAAAGGCCAATGATGCTTCATGCAAAATACGAGAACGTGGTACAGGAGGTGACGCAATATCCACGCCATCACCTTGTTTATGAACAAGAGCTTTGTCCACAGGACACAGATGCCCCCACCGGTAGCTTTGATAATAACAAAGGGAAGTAACTCCAAAATTATCCAAGCAAGAGTTTGGGTTCTTGTGAACTGCACTTTTCCTTAATGAGGTCTATCCACCTTTCATGTTTCAAGTTGATAGCTTTCAGATATACTTTAGGAGATATACCCCGGACAAAATGTAAGTCTTAAAAATAACAAAGGACAATAACTCCAAAATAATGCAAGCAAGAGTTGTGGTTCTTGAGCACTACACTTCTCCTTAATGAGGTCTATCCACCTATCATGTTTCAAGTTGATAGCTATTATACTTTCAGAAATATGTTCCGGACAAAATGTAAGTCTTTAAAATAACAAAGGGCATTAACTCCAAAATTATGCAAGCAAGAGTTGTGGTGATGGAGCACTGCATTTTTCCTCAATGAGGTCTATCCACCTGTGAAGTTACAAGTTGATAGCTATTATACTTTCAGAGATATGCCCCGGACAAAATGTAAGTCTTTAAAATAACAAAGGGCAATAACTCCAAAATTATGAAAGCAAGAGTTGTGGTTCTTGTGCACTGCACTTCTCCTTAATGAGGTCTATCCATCTATGAAGTTTCAAGTTTATAGCTATTATACTTTCAGAGATATGCCCCGGACAATTTCGGGACGGATGGAAGGATAGAAGTACGGACGGACGGACAAAGGCAAATCTATATGCCCCCCCATTAAATGGTGGGGACATAAAAAGTGTTCAAATTCAAAGGGGGGGGGGCAAAAAACATTTTGCAAAACACCACCATGTGATCAATGTATGTTTAAAGTTTTATCATTTTGGGACAAAATAATATGAGGAGTTCGCGACACAGAATCACAAGTTAAGTGGGAGATCAGTCGTCTGCAAACGGGATTTATGACATAAAAATGGCGTCTTGCAAAACTTAAACATTGTATAAAATTTGATTGCGTTTGAAGCAAGATTGTAGTTCTCGACACAAATGATTACTTGAATGACTCTTGCTTATGAATAAAAGTTCAAGTTTACGGGGAGATTAGTCTTCTACCGGAGGGGAAGGGTGGGGGGAGAGAGAGTTGGGACTTCAAAAATAGCGTCTTGCAAAACTTCACTATGTGATCAATGCACGTATGTATGGAATTGTATTACTTTCCTTGAATCAAAGTTGTAGAGGAGTACGCGACGCACAGACAGAATACATGTAATTCCAGTATACCCCGAAAAGATTCGTCTTTCGGGGTATAATCAAGGTTTTTTGCCTTCTAGAGAGGATTCTAAAAGATTTTTGTAATTGCATTTTAGAAGCTGTACCAAAATGTATTAATCATTTCGAGTTGGTGTATAACTCATTGCTAATGACAAAATTGGCAGTTCTAAGGGAATATCAAACGGTAATAATCTGAAGGATCTATCGTCAGAAACATAAAAGAAAATGCAAAACAGGGTTTTCCATTGGCATAATGATTTGGGGGTCATTGTGCCCCTATGCCTTCAGAACTGGGGGTCTTTTCTCCAATTTAGGGGGTCAAATCTGAAAGACTGCTAGAGACTACAGAAATTTAAAAAATAACAAAGGAGACATGGAAGACGAAAGTTCATACAGCCAGTAGTGAAAGGGTTAGTTTTTTTCGTTTTAATACACGGGTCACACAGCATTTCACCTTCGGCGAATTTAAGCCAACTAAAGATTTTTAACCATTTCTGACTGAAAGACCTCCGGGTCTTTTTCGAAGACGGACCCTGGGTCCTGGGTCAGACTCGCTACCAGAGCTCTCTTGAGTAGTCTGATCGCTATGACTGCCCGATGCAGACGAGAGGAATTTCGACATCTTTGTTTGACGCGATATTTTTACATTTTCTAATAGTCGGGTAAACAATAGTCGGGTAAACGATATGTTTTATCACCGGAAATCGAGTCTGAATTTGATAAAAATCACTATAACCCGTCTATATATTTTATCTGACAACTAAATATAGAACAGGATATTGCTATAAATATATGTTGGAAACCCAAATTACCGACAGTCGCTAATTTGATTGATTGTCGTTACTCAGACTTCTAAATGATTTATTTCAACATTTTGGTCTTTACCGACGATTCTTTTCACAAAGAATTAGGTTTTAAAACTTGTGTCATTTATGACGCTCAGGTAAAAAATTTACGGGTCATTTGTTTTTAAATTGCGACAATAACGCGCTAATTTTGAGTCATGTAAAACCCTGGCAAAATGTCGTAAATACAACTGAAATAATCTGTGATTGCGTCGTTTGAGTCACCACAGCAACGAAAATACTTAAAATAAATGTCAAGAGTTAAAATTCACCCAGTCTCAATATATAACTAGATTTGTCAATTGATCGTTTTGACTGTCGAAAACAATCTGTCGATTGTGTATGGAGTCACAAATGGCATACATTTACCACAATATCATATCCGTTAACCAATTCCCTAACAATCCTGCTTTCTAAGCCATTTAGAAAACAACAAGCAATTTCTTCATTATCCGCCATGATTTTTACCCTAAAAGACAAATACTTTTAGAACCCTATCAGCTTCAAACTGTTGTCTGAAACACATTTTATTTTGGCCCAGACTAAATGAGAAAATTTTCAATGTTACAAGTTCAAAGATATGAGAAAGACAGGAAAAAAACATTTTGAAATGAGGAAAATGGTTCCCTTTTTCCAGATACGTTTTTGTTACAAACAATTTACTCTTTTTGCAAACGTTTCCTTAACATTAATTATTTGGAAGTGGCTAGTGCATACTACCCAAGTTTCAAAACAATGGAGTGGATCAGATCCGTCCAAATTTTAAAAACAAGAGGACCATGATGGTCCTATGTCACTCCCCTGAGTATGATTACTCAAGGCTTTATGATATAATATTCAAAATACCAAAGCCCTACACCTAATTGTTTGGAGATGAAGATTTGTTAAAGATTTTCTTCTTTAATCCTAGGTATAGTGAAAACCAAACCATGTTGAGCTAATTTCAAGAGTACAGTAATTCTTTGAAGTAATAAAGTAGAGGGTCAATAGGCATTAATAAATACCAAATATCAAAGCTCTAGGCCTAATGGTTTAGAAGGATAACATTTTTTATGATATCATTCTTTATTCCTTTCTGGGATTGCACAGAAAATGTCTTATTTTCAGAATACAGTAATTCTATGAAGTGTTTTAGTACAGGGTCAATAGGTATTATTACACACCAACTATCAAAGCTCTCGGCTTTATGGTTTGGGAGAAGATTTTTTTAAGTTTTCCTTCTTTAAATCTATGTAAAATCAGGGATGGCAAAGAAAAGGGCTAATTATCAGAATAGGGTAATTCTTTGAAGTATCTTGGTAAAGGGTCAATAGATGATGATTTGTACCAAATTTCAAAGCTCTTGGCCTTATGGTTTGGGAGAAGAAGATTTATAAAGTTTTCCTTCTTTAAATCTATGTAAAATCAGGGATGGCAAAGAAAAGGGCTAATTATCAGAATAGGGTAATTCTTTGAAGTATCTTGGTAAAGGGTCAATAGATGATGATTTGTACCAAATTTCAAAGCTCTTGGCCTTATGGTTTGGGAGAAGAAGATTTATAAAGTTTTCCTTCTTTGTTTATATGTAAAATCAAGGATCGCATATAAAAATGCTAATTATCAGAATACGGTTATTTTTTGAAGTTTTTTGGAAGAGGTCAATAAATGATAATTTATACAAAATATCAAAGCTCTAGGCCTTATGGTTTTGGAGAAGAAGATTTATAAAGTTTTCCTTTTTTATTTACATGTAAAATTGGGGATCGAAGAGAAAAGGGCTAATTTTCAGAATACATGATTCTTTGAAGTATTTTGGTAAAGGGTCAAAAGATGTTGATGTATACCAAATATCAAAGCTCTAGGTCTTATCGTTTGGGAGAAGAAGATTTATAAAGTTTTACTGCTTTATTTCTATGTAAAATCAGGGATTGCACAGAAAAGAGGCTAACTTTCAGAATACGGTAATTCTTTGAAGTATTTTGGTAGAGGGTTAATAGATGATGATGTATACCAAATATCAAAGCTCTAGGCCTTATGATTTAGGAGGAGAAGATTTTTAAAGTTTTTTCACTCCGTTGCCATGGCAACCAGAGTTCTTCATGGATTTAAATTCTTTTAAGTATTATGAGAGAGCATGACCTAAGGATCATTTCTGTGAAGTTTGGTTGAAATTCCTTGGTGAGTTTAGGAGGAGAAGATTTTTTTGTAATTGTGAACGGACAGACAGACGGACGGACAATGACCAATCACAAAAAAATAGCTCTCCCAGAGCACTTCGTGCTCAGGTGAGCTAAAAAGTGTTTGAGTATCCAATACATGAGAAAATATTGTGAGATGTGGGGAATCGATTGTATGTTAGCAAATTCCCCCTTTTCAGCAATGTAACTTGAACATTTTTAAAATTAGGAGATAGTATTTTACAATACATTTATTTCTTACAAATTTCTAACACAAGTTTTCTTTGATGACTTATAGATACAATATTTCAATACATGTATAGACTATTTCCCTAGCCACCAAAGAAAGAATATTTTAATTAAGCAATCAGTTACCAAACAAATTCCCACAAAATCCCATTTTTTCACACCCCTCAAGAAACAAGTCTTGGAAAACATTGTGGACAATGAAGAAAATTTCATCAACTTAAAATTGTTGTCTGCAACTTTTTTGAATTTGAACTAGTCTAAATTTGATGTCTTTGAATAGATTAATAAGGTATCAACTGTTTGATGGTAGTTTATACAAGTTTTCCTGGGTATATACAAAAACCTTGCATGAACTCATTTTACACAACCACAATTTTAGATGTAATAAAATAATACCATGGAAAATGTTGAGGAAAAGTAGAAATAACATTTAACAAGAATTTTCTCCTTTTCTCCCACATTGTTTACCACTTTTTTGAAATGTGAACAACTTTCAACTGATAGATACCATCCAAGGACAGTGAAACTCAAGAAGTGTTCAATTAATAATTAACAATAGCTTTGTCCACAGGACACAGATGCCCCAATTTGTAGCTTTGATAATAACAAAGGGCAATAACTCCAAAATAATGCAAGCAAGAGTTGGGGTTCTTGTGCACTGCACTTCTCCTCAGTGAGGTCTATCAACCTATGAATTTTCTAGTTGATAGCTATTATACTCTCAGAGATATGCCCCGGACAAAATGTAAGTCTTTAAAATAACAAAGGGCAATAACTCTAAAATTATGCAAATAAGAGTTGGGGTTCTTGTGCACTGCACTTCTCCTCAATGAGGTCAATCCACCTGTGAAGTTTCTAGTTGATAGCTATTATACTTTCAGGGATATGCCCAGACAAAATGTAAGTTTTTAAAATAACAAAGGGCAATAACTCCAAAATTATGCAAGCAAGAGTTGTGGTTCTTGTGCACTGCTCTTCTCTTCAATGAGGTCTATCCACCTGTGAAGTTTCAAGTTGATAGCTATTATACTTTCAGAGATATGCCCAAGAGAAAATGTAAGTTTTTAAAATAACAAAGGGCAATAACTCCAAAATTATGCAATTAAGAGTTGTGGTTCTTGTGCACTGCACTTCTTCTAAATGAGGTCTATCCATCTATGAAGTTTAAAGTTGATAGCTATTTAATTTCAGAGATATGCTCAGGACAAAATGTAAGTCTTTAAAATAACAAAGGGCAAAAACTCCAAAATTATGCAAGCAAGAGTTGTGGTTCTTGTACAATGCACTTCTCCTGAATGAGGTCTATCCACCTGTGAAGTGTTAAGTTGATAGCTATTATATGTTCAGAGATATGCCCTGGACAATTTCCGGACTGACGGAAGGACGGAAGTACGGATGGACAGACAAAGGCAAATCTATATGCCCCCCACACACACACACATGAAGTGTTGGGGCATAAAAATACTTTAGTATAGGGTATATTATCAGTACACGGATTCATGTAGCTTCAATATGACAACATAACAAACAATCCTCTACTAAATTCTTTGATGTTGATACTTATCAAATTTGTGAGTCTATTCAAAATTATTTTAGTCATATCCAATAAGTAAATTTTCTCGTTTCCAATATTTCTGTTTACATCACATTTCACACAATCATAGTTATACAAAGTTGTAGCCAGTGGTTAGTCACTCCATGACAAGTGATGTTCCCCTATGTCCTCAACGCATCCACCACAAAAGGCACTGTAAAAATAAAACCATTAATAATTCCATAAAAACCTATGCTGGTGATATATATTGATAGCATATTTAAAATGTCATTTGAAATATCCATCAGATCTAACTTTGACTAATTTCTTTAAAAACATAATGTAATTGATAAAAATTATTAAACCCTTAGCTCTTACACAAAAACACAATTTATTTTGACTTAGATTTTAAGATAGGTGTGTGTATTATGTGGCTACATGTTGCAGATGCAGCCCATGTGAGCAATGCCCCCATTAGACAGTTAGTTGTTGTAGAGATAGTGCAAGGATACATAATTAAACTGCTGAGAGCACTGCATGGACTTCAGAGCCACATAAATAGAACTGTCATATGGTATACTGGTTTAACTCTCATCCTAAAGACAATCAGTTTGTTAGATTTGAATGCCTTGGGGTTGAACCACCAATCTCGAGGTCTGAAGTTGTGTGATCTACCCACAAAGCTCACGTGGCTAACCCTATGGTTCCCACTTGATTTATAGGAAAAGTTGCGATACGGTAGCGACGATAAGTAAATGAAATTACACAAAAGCTAGGTACGTTATATACGGGGTACGATTGGCTAGCTTTAGACTTACATGCCCTTAAAATGCCACATGTTACAACAAATGCAATTACTGTCTGTTTAACTATTCTTCCTGCCATTTCCCTTTCTTCTTCTCCACTTGAATCATCTTTTGGGGGTAAACGCATCATTTTTCTGATACAACTATTATACGCTTTAATAAAGCACTCAATAAATTTGATTGACTGGGTTACTGCCCCTAGATCTATCGATACTAGAGACAGGTACGGTACAAATTTCTTGTTTAAAATGGGCGGAAGTGACGTCAGTTGATCATAGTTGGGCGAACGCTGTAAACGGATATTATCAAGCGTTGACAAACACTGATTAAAAATTGCAGATTATCAAAAACGGTTTAATGCGGTGGATCTCTGCCTAGAAAATAATTGGTTAATCTATACAACGTTTAACGATCAAAACGTCACGAAAATACTCGGCCATAATTAAAAAAATAACTGAAATTGATTTTGCAAAATATAATATTGTTTTCATTTATTATAATTTGAAATAAATTGGGTAAATCAGGAATAATTTGGTATATTTCCATGCACCCTTCATTAGCCTCTATTCTCCCGTAATGGATCATCTTCAGCTATAAATTTACACATGCGCAATTTCAAAATAAATAGACTCAGTGAATTAAACTTAAAATAGAATAAATTCAATTAGAATATTACAGTCCGAATGAAAAACAGATTTGTAACAAATTTTGTTACAAAAATTACATTCCTTTTACATACAAGGATCTAATCTTCAACTTGGAGGAAATAAAGATGAATGAATGAATCTATAGCTCTGAATTAGGTATTAGCTCTAAATTAGCTGGTCTAAGCTCACAGACACAACTTACTTTTTGAGGAATAAATTTGGGAAGAGTGAAAAATTGTTAGTCACAATTATTTTACATGCTCTTGTCATGGTTTCTCAGTTACAATATGATATTCAATTGTGGTATTATGAGGTGATCTCTTATCCCATTTCCAGAGAGCAAAATTTGAGACTGCTCCAGATTGAAAGGCGTTGCAGATAACAATTTAAAGCTTACAAACTTTTACATTTTTTTCAACTTTTTGGATTGAAATCATTTTGCAAAATAAAGAAATTGCTTTTCCAAATTGTTTTTCTTGAGGGTGTCCAAAAGCGTCACTGTGTGGAAATGGGTTAATAAGTATCAAGAGTCCTAAATCAGATTAATGATAAAAAAGGAATTGAATGAATGTAGTATAACTCAATTTAAGTTGATTTACCGGTTTACATAAAGAAAATTTAATTTCCATATTGTGGAAAGCAAAGTCAATAATATTCAAGTAGTTTTCTTATACTAACCAAATCAATTAATTCTTTTTAATTTTTGTTTTCTATTCTAACTTTATAGATTTTGTTTGCAGTGGGATTAAGCTTGTGGCAGTTTAAGAATTATTAAATTTCCTCAAAATGCAAAAAGAATTATCTTTTAAAGGGCAAATTTTTATCTAAATAAGTTGACTGATTGGAGGAAATAAGTAGTATATTTTTGAATATCAAAGCACATTTTCTACATTTTCTTTTTTTTCATTTTTCTTTTAATCTTATCGGTTTGTATACACTGTATAAATTAAAATAAAATGAAATTAATTATAAGCTTAAAAATAAGTAATCAGAAATCTGTTAACCTATTAACTTACTGGAGTTAAGGGCAAAGTTCTAGACTTTTCAGTATTAAGGGATAGAAACATATGTTAACAAATACAGTAAACCACTTTTTTCAATTCTATTGTTCTACCAATACTTGGGCACACTTTCTTGAAGTACATCAAAGACAGATAGTATAATCAAAGGATTAAATCAAATTGTATAATCCCCTATATATAATTCTTACATGTGTCTGTTTATCCCTTACATGACCAATAAAAAAATCACAATTTAAATTAAATATTTATACATTTGCAAAAGTATTATTGTCATATCAAATACATAGCTTTTATATTTCATTGATATTGGTCTGACCGAATGGTAAAAAATATTTCTTTTATGTCATATTGATATTTATATTGTTATGTTAAAAACATATGTTAAATCTATCTTAAAGGTGTTACTTTTACCAACATGGCAAGGTGATGCTTAGCAATATCACTTCTCAAATAACAATTCAAGTGATAAATTCTGCACAACTGTTGTTGGATTTAAAAAATTTACTATTTCTCCCAATTTGTTATTCAAATTGTTTGTAACTGCAGCATTCAAAACCATTAAGTGCAAAATCACTCTTATAAAACCTTTCTAGTGAAAATCCAGGATAATCATGCCAATTTTCCCATTTCCATAGCATTTCTTGTAAGTTCAAATATTGAACATTTTTTATCATTTATTCAAAGTACCACATTTCAAGAACTAATTTCATTGTTGACAGTAGTATGGTATAATCAATAATATTTCTATGTTCAAGTTAAGTTTTATTATATTGACAATTGATAAAGCAAAATTTTCACTAATCAAATCACAATGTGATCGGTTTCACAAAAAAGGACAAACCGGAAAGTGATAATAGTATTTCCTGGTCAGACTGTGCAGGCTGATCAGGATGCTTTGTATAGTTTTAGGTGCATGGTCTATGGCGAAATTTTCTTAAAAGTACAAGCCTTTAATGTTGCCGTGCTGAATGTTTACTGTGGTACAAAGTAATGTTAGAAAATGCATTTCCAGAGAACAAAATGTTTAAGCTAGTCCAAATTTTGAGAGACAGCTTACAACAATTTAAAGTGTGTTCATCCATTTTTGCCCAAGGGTTGTGGAGAAATCCAGGCAGACAGATGGATGGAATGATCGAAGGACAGACAGATGAGGCGGTGCTATATGCTCAGCATTCGAGGAGCATGAAAAAGGACAATTAACTCATTCCCACACAGTGACGCTTTTTGAGGCCCCTCTACAAAAATAAATGGGGAAACATTGTGTAAAATGATGAAATTGCTTGATGTGACAAGATGTGTTTGTTAAACACCACGCACCCATAAAAGTTTTTAAACCCATTTCAGAACATTAACGCTTTTTGACCACACACATCCTCCATCCCACCCCACCAAAGAAAAAGTTTGAAAAATATTAAAAAAAATGAAGATTTTGCTTTTACAAGCAATTTCTTCATTATCCACAATGTTTTCTACCCAAAAAGAAAAAGATTTTTAAAATTTCATCAACTTGTCTGCAACTTTTTTAATTTGGACCAGTCAAAAATATTGTCATCTGGTAATGGGTCAAAATGCGACATAAAAAGTGACATTGACCTTGCTATCTGCAGATGGGTATTGATCAGATCTATCTTCATGTCAAATAATAGCATTTTATCTTGAGTGGGCCCAAAGTACAAGTAGTTTGTTTTTGGTTCAGTTTAAGAAAGACAATGGTAAACAATATGTCCTCAGTCTTTTGATTTGGGCATAAAATATACTATCTTGGTGCCAAATTATTGCAATTAGGAAAGACGGACAATGATAAAGCAATAATACTCATGATCTTAAAACGCTGGGGCATAAAAAAATGCCAAATTGGTGTCAAATCTTTGCGATCAGGACATTAGGCAATTCCTTTGATTTGCAGTCATTATCACCATATGATTTTTCTCAGTCTTTATCACCAAATGATTAATTCATAAAAGTTTAGAATATGCATTCCCGGTACTATATCTTTGCAATTAGGCCAGTAAGCAATCACTTTCACTCGTTCTCTTTGTTTATCTAAAAATCGATTTATTCAATCTATAAGGTATCTGTTTGTTTTGTATTTTTGTCAATCAAAATCATGTGGGACCACCAGACAATTTATCCCTTTATGCACCAGCTATTTATAACGTCTGGGGAGGGAATCGAACCCCCATACATGATTTTGAATAAAAATACACAATTTCATAGTCCTGCTTGACTGAATATTTAGAAATAACAGTTTAATAGTTTGAACGCATTGAAAGTGATTGATTAATGTAAGACAATTATTAAAATTCACGCCAATTTAACGCAATCCCACACAATAAAATTTTAGACCAGTCCTAATTCAAAAAAGATGCGGACAATAACTGTAACTTCAATCCTAACCAATCAAGAAACCATGAATTGTCTGTGATATATTTTAGGAAGGGGCTTTTATCCGCAGTAGTGAAATGTTGAAGGGCATAATGTCCACCCTATTAATATTAGGGGGGGAAATTTTGTCCGCCCAGTCAGAATGACAAAGGGGCTTATATCAGTCTGCCCTATAAATTTAGGAAAGGAATATTGTCCGGCTTGTCAAAAAACATAGAAGGGGATATTGTTCAGAGGGGATATTGTCTGGTTACCCTTGAAAAGCTGAGAGCAACTAGGGCCCCCTCTGGGTCAAGGGGAACTCCCTAGCCAGGGTGCTGGCATCAGGGATGGTAGTGTAGTACTAGTGTGAGAGATTTTAGAAAACCTTGGCTATGAGCTCAGTTACTGCTTTCTGACTGAAATACTGTAACAAGTGGCATTAAAAGACAATCAGAATCAAATTATCACTCCCAGAAAGGCCGTCCTCACCAATTACTAAACCTTAAATCAGGCAATGGCTTTTGACTGCCTTTTTCCTCTGCAATTGGGCTCAATTGTCTTGCTACAGCTCTCGCAAAACAACAGCCATATTGCTTTCGACCTAGAAGTAAATGATGGTCCGAATTGACAGTTCATCCACATGAAACCCGAGAGATCTCCAGTTTGGAGCCCCTACACAAAAACCTATATCAACAAAGTGGAAAAAGTACAACGTAGAGCGGCAAGATGGGTTCAAAATAATTTCTCTTATTATGACAGTGTTACCTGCATGCAGAAGGAGCTTGGTTGGGAAACTCTCCAATACAGACGAGACATCTCCAGAGTCACCATGTTTTATAAAATCGTTAACAATTTTGTTGCAGTGCCAGTACCAGCTTATCTTGAAAGACCAATGAGGACCACCCGACATATGCACACAGCATCTTTCAGACAGATCCACACAAATGCAGCCTACTTTAAATATTCTTTTTTTCCCTACACAGCGATACTATGGAACAGCCTCCCAGAAACAATTGTACAGCAACCTGATATTGCAGCATTCAAAAAGAGTCTTGATTCTTTTCAGATAGTGAGCCGTCCCTGAATGACCAAAATATGTTTTATCAGCTCTTAAAATCTAACACTCACAATACTTTTAAAATTTTGCACCCTAACAAATGTCTAACAGTTTTTATTCCAGCACAGACGCGCTCCTGCCAGTAATACCCGAAAGGGGAGTTGGGCAGTATATATAGATAGATAGATCTACCGGAGACTGAGAATGTAGATATCTAAGCGATTGTATCGTAATCATTCACTAAATTTAGACATCCTGGTTGCTTTGGAGCCCATAATCAGAACTAAATGTCTCACGCTTGTCGGGGAAAGTACAAATTAAGACAAATGTGAATTTCAACAAAACCACCATATTTCAAACGGATGTGAGGTTGCATGATGGGAAATTTCTTTCGGCGGCGGGAGACTTTACTCGTCGTAAGAAATACAATAATATTTTCCAAGCGCCAATCAGATTGCAGGAAAGTTTATACACTACCCGTTGTCTCTCACAGACAGCGGGCTACCAGTTTATAAATTTGATCGAATTTAAGTTTGATTAGAACATAAACGTTAATCGAACAAAATTTTAATGTTTTTAAATCGCTGATAATCATCAATTATGCTAACAGTTGGGTGCCAATGGAAATTCAAATTTCTAGTTATTCTTTTCACGTTTTTCGATTATTTTCTGTCTCCGGTCAACGCAACTCTCCCTCCAAGTTAGCGGTGATACACAATGGTATAGCCAACGCTCACCCAATGCTGCGGTTGTTTCGTTTGCCCAGCGTCATTTTGTCCGCTAAACTTGTGCTTGTCTAACGACTACCTTAATTGACGGATCGTATTGCCAATCAAAGAATCAATCGGCTAATCAAAATCATTATTTAGATTGGAAATGAACCAAATTGGTCTACATTTATCTGAAGTAATTTTTTTTTTTGGTTGGCTTTACTACAGCTTAATCAAACTGCAGTTACGACGATTAAGTCGCACACCAACCATTTGACTTCTTTACATGTTACTAGCAGTAAATTTCGTTTAATAGCAAAATGGACTTTCTTGTTTGATTTCAGTGGGCATGACCAGCGATTGGTTAACTTTAAACGCTGGCTCCAAATTGGCTAATGGTTTTCGTGACTGACATTGCATTGGCTATAATAAGCGCCGCTACGTTGAGCCAGTGTTGGTGGACGTTGGTTCAATGGGTAGTATACGGTTGGAGGCGAAACTGGAGTGCAATATTGGATCAATAATGGTTCAAATTTGGCTGGTTGTTGTGTATATACACATTTTAATGGTTGGACGTTGCTTCAATGATCTTCAACTTTGAGTAGCCGGTATGGGATCAACATTTGATATATCATTCTGTCCGCTCGTCTAACGATAACAAAAGAGCAAGGACCGTGCCAAAATTGGCTTGATGTTGGTTCTAAGTACAATATATATATTTAGTAAAATCAAATTTACACATATAATTACGATAAAAAACAACAACAACAAAACCTAGGGCATTTATAGTGATATTTCACTTTTACTACAAAATCTCCAAACATGATAGTCATACCAACACGTTTCTTAATAACCTATAGTTTATGTAAAATTTCTGTCTTTTCTACCCTTTCAAAGAACCCCGATTAATTAGAAATATATTTGAAATGCCGTCTGCAGTTGCTCTCAATGTAATTTTAGAAGTCTAAATTTTATATTCGGTTTAGGGATAATGTAGTTTGTTTGTAAAACAAAGATAAGTGAACATCTTTTACTTTGTTACATAGAAATGCACGGTGAATATAATATCACAGCTATTGTTAAAACATGTCAGTATTAATCAAATTCATACATTTAATACATTTCAGGCACGTCATTTTAAGGAAAACAAATGCAAACGACAATTCAAAATCTGGTCCTCAAGATGTATCTCTTTGACAGGATCACAAACACTTACTCCTTTTCGTCGCTTTAAAATGCTTCTATATCTGGATTGTAAAATGGGCTGTCATAGAGGGACGATGCTTGAACATAATTATTTTGGTATGCTTATTTATAGCAATTGGCAATGACAAATATTGGCCCGGTTTTGCGTGCACCGTAAAACCAGGTAATTGGTCATAACAAGATCTTGATTGGCTAAGAGCTGTGTATTCATACGCGAGTCATTTATAATCCTTGCAATGACCCTTGGTCAGTACACTTGTCAGCCCGATTAGCTCAGTTGGTAGAGCACTTGACTTCAAACCTCAAGATCACGGGTTCGAGCCCTGGGCTGACCATATCTACTAACAAACTAATTGTCTTTCGGATGAGACGTTAAACCGAGGCCCCATGTGACGGTGCTATCCACCGAGCACGTTAAAGAACCAGGCGGAGCTCTCAGCAGTTTCGACCTGTATCCTTGCACTATCCCCCGTAACAACTAACCGTCTTCTAGGGGCGTCGCTCATATGGGCATGTGCTACGGTAGCGACGATAAATAAACGGAAATAATCAAATTGGTCAGTACAGTTTTGGTAAATTGTTAGTCGGACCACAACGTTATGTTTCTATCAAAAATACAGAATAAAAGTTTTCACTGCGGCTTTTGTTCTTGAGCAGACAGGATTATTTAAGTTTGTTGAACATTGTTTCTTTTAAGAAGAGGGACTATTTCCATATCGAGTGTCGCGGCTGGGGATCCCTTTGGGGAAGGACGGTCAGCCATAGTTGGTTTTTGTGTTTGTTTTTGTTCGGTTTAATAGCCAGATTATTTCGCCATATGGAGGAGACAAGAAGGTCGAGCAGAGATAAGGTGCAGGTGGATTACAAGAGACTGCATGAGGGCACTGCGAATGAGGTAGAAATTTTTTCTCCTTTGGGAAGCCCGTCTAAAAGAGTAGAGGCAAAGGTTCCAGTTTCTATTTCTACTTCAGCGGGACCTCGGGTACCAGTAGTAACGGTGACAGACACTTCCGCTACCACTTTTCCTAGTAAATCTCAGTTGGATGGCAGCGAGGCCGCGTTTCTGGATGAAAAGTCTAAGTTACAAGACCGTTTGACTCAGATACACAGAGAGAAAGAATTAAGAGAACTCCGTGAGCAAGTACGTAGGGCAGAAAGAGAGTTGGCTGCGTCGTCTTTTAGTGCAGGCAATGTACAGCCTCCTTTATTGAGCAAACCAAACACTTCACAGGTACAAGGTAACCAATTAACTATTGATTCCTTACGTAGTGACCCGGATCTTAAATCCAGGGTAAACAAAGAGTTGAAGAAACTGGGTTTGTGGGAAAGGAACAGTGAAAATGAATCGTCAGATTCAGAGCAAGAGAGCATGTCTAGATCAAAAGGGATGGTCAGACGGTCAGTTGCGCAAAATGGCTCTTTAAAAAAGTCAGGGATTTCCGCAAAATCGGATGAGTCTGTGGTTAATCCACAAAATTATCCACAGGCCCATTTAAGATTTGAGTTCGTAAATAAGTCAATAGAGTTCCAGCAATTGTCTTTAAATATGTTTGTGGCTGGAGAGATGGAAATCATTTCACAGTCAAATTTGTCATCTCAGGAGAAAAAGGGTCGTACAGAATTATTAAAAAGGTTAATGTATCTTAATAACGCATATGATTTTTCAGTCTTGAAAAATTTGTATGCAGCAATATTAAGAGAGATTGAGCTGGGTTACAGAAATTGGGGAGATGATTTCAATTATATTGAAAACACAGTTTTGGCTTCAGCTTGCCATAAGTTGAAGCCAAAAATGGATTTTTCGCAGGGTAGCTCTTCTCCTAATAATTATGACAAGAATTGGTTCTGCTCAAAATATCAAAGGAATAAGTGTCAATTTAAGGATTAACATGTTGTTCAAATAAAAGGGAAAAATAAGTGGGCCAAGCATATTTGTGCATCATGCTGGTTAAAAGATAAGAAGGAACTACAGCATCCTGAATGTTCATCGGTTTGTCCACATACGTCATCATGACTTCAATTAAATCTTAATAAACATACTGAAATTGTAAATATTTTCCTGCCAAGTTATTGTAGGTTTAAAAAAGAACAGAAGAGTGTCACCCCTGATTTAGCAAACAGAAAAATTGTAGATCAAGATTTAAAATCATGCAATGAATTGCAAATTATAGATAATTGGATGCAAGATATATTTTGTCATCAGAAGAAATGCTCTCTTTGCTCAAACTTTAAAAAATCGTTCTTCTCAGACTCCTCACATTATGTTGAACTGCATAATTTGATAAAATCATCAGGGTTTTATAACTTTGAGAAATGTAGAATTCCAGTGAATTTCAAATTCAATACCGAATTCATGGGAAGAATGTTACATGGTTATGATGATATTAGGGTTTTGGATATGCTACGTTTTGGGTTTCCAATAGGGTTAAGCCCTGAGGGGAATAACTTGGTTGAGGGCAATGATGATTCATTTAAAGGTCATAAAAATCACAAAGGGGCTCTGTCTTTCCCGAAGGAAATCAATGCATATTTATATAAGGAAGCAACCTATGGAGCAATTATGGGTCCATTCAGTAAAAACCCATTTGTTGACGGTTTAAAATTGTCTCCTCTAAATTCAGTCCCAAAATCAAATTCAAGTGAGCGCAGGGTTATTCTCGATTTAAGTTTTCCAAAGAATGGTGACAGTGTAAACGACCATGTTTCAAAAGATGTTTATTTAGGTGATGAGGTAAATTTAATTTTTCCAAAAATAGAAGATTTTGCAGCTTTGGTCAGAATAAAGGGACAGGGTAGTTTAATGTTCAAATTGGATTTGAAGAGAGCATATAGACAAATAAGTATATGTCCTACAGATTATAATAAAGTGGCTTTTAAATGGAAAGGGCATATATTTTGTGACACAGTCCTTCCCATGGGTTTACGCTCAAGTGCGCATATATGCTAGAGGGTCACAAATGCCTTTAGTTTTATGTTGTACAACTTGGGTGTATTAGTTCTAAACTACTTAGATGACTTTGGAGGGGTAGAAAAACCCTATTTAGCTTCTTTTGTTTTTAATCTTATTAGGAAAATATTCAGTTTAAGTGGTTTGGAAGAGGCATTTGAAAAAGCTTGTGAGCCATCTACTTCAATGATGTTTCTGGGCGTTTTATTTGACAGTATAAAAATGACTATGTCTATTCCGGCCGACAAGATGCAGGACATTCTTACTCTTATAAGGTCATGGAAGCAGAAAAAATGTGCAACTTTGAAGGAAATTCAAAAATTGCTAGGAAAATTAAATTTCGTTGGAACTTGTGTAAGATCAAGCAGGGTATTCATCAACAGAATATTGAATTGGTTGCGGGATTGTTATGCCCAAGGTTCGGATAGGAATTTTCTTATTCCAGAAGAAGTTAGAAAGGATATTGATTGGTGGGAATTCAGTATGCCACATTTCAATGGTATTTCATTGATAGATCATGGAGAGTGGCTAGCGCCCGATCTACTTTTTAGTTCTGACAGTTGTCTTTCTGGGTGTGGTGGCATTTGTGGATATCAGTTCTTTCACACGGAGTTCCCTTCCTTCATATTAGAACAGAGTCTGCATATCAGTGCTCTGGAATTACTGTCAATAGTGGTTTGTTTACATTTATGGGGTCCTCGCTTAAAAGGGAAGAAGCTTCAAGTTTTTTGTGATAATACAGCAGCATGTATAGTTATCAATTCAGGTAAAGCAAGGTGCCCGTTTTTACAAAGATGTCTGAGAGAGATTTGTTTTTTAGCATCAATATTCGATTTTCAAATAAGAGCTTGTTATTTAGAGGCTTCGCAAAATAGATTAGCTGATTATTTGTCAAGGTGGCATACAGACAAAAAATTTAAGGACATGTTCTACAATTCTTTCTCAAATGATATTGGGTTAGTTGAATGCTTAATTAAAGAGAACTTCTTTAAATTTTCTCATGTTTGGTAGTGTTTTATAATTTCAGAAGATGACTTAAAACTTTTGCAAAGGCAAATGAGAAGGTCTACCAGGTCAGCATTTGCAGAAAGTACTCATGCAAATTTGACTGTACAGTGGAGAACGTTTATTACTTTTTATTTTTTAAAATCACTTATATCCCAGCATCATCCCTCACTTTAGCTTTGTATGCACAATTTTTATCCAGATCTTTCAAATCAGTGGATAGTATTAGGAACTATTTAGCGGGAATTAAAATTTTACATGCGATTTTAGGAGAGGACACTTCTCCTTTCTCAGATTACTCGTTGTTACTCACATTATGAGGTTTGTCCCGTGAAAAGACACATATGATCCAACGAGCAGAACCAATTTCAATTACTTTGTTACTTAAAATTCATGATATTTTGGATTTTACTATGTTTGACGACAGGGTGTATTGGTGTCTTTTCTTATTTGCCTTTTTTATAGCGGCTAGAAAATCTAATCTAGTGCCAAATACACAGAAAGATATTGATAATGGCAAATTCATTCATTTTAGAGATATTGAAGATCATGGGGATTATCTACTTATCAATTTTGGTTGGACAAAAACGATACAGTTTGGTCAAAGAATATTGCAAAGTCCATTGATATCCTTGAAAAATAAATATATTTGTCCAGTTGAAGCTTATAGGCAATTGGTTGCTGTTCAAAATCTATCTGAGCATAATGCATTATTCAATCTCAGTTACGGTAGGTGCATCACCTATCGCATGTTTCAAAATAAGCTTAGATCATGTATAAAGCAATTAGGAATGGATTCATCAAAATTTTCGTCTCATTCCTTCCGTCGAGGTTTTGCAACTTTAGCTTTTAGGTCTAATCTTCCACCTGAGTATATTCAACTATTAGGTGACTGGAAATCAGATGCCTATAAGTGTTATTTGGAATTAGGTTGGCAAGATAAATTAGTAATTTTACAGAATATGTTCAAGGAAGTTTAACAGAAAGTTTTGTCTTTTACTACTGGACAAAATTTTGGAACTAGGAAATTAAATCATAATGGTGCTGTTAAACTTTAGTTAATCAATTTCGAATCATTTACTTACATCCACTCAATACTTTTTTTTTCTTTTAAGTTTTAAGTTATATCATAGATATTCTTAAGGAGTTTCTGTTTCTTATATGGATGGTTTTCATTTATATTTTTCAGGAAATGTTATCAGAATTCATCTGATCTCAGATTCAATTGCAAAATATGTAGAGGGTATAAACTATGTTTCGGTGATGGCATTTCCTGGGATTAATGTTTCACGCTTGGCTAGTAGAATAGAAAAAATTCCTAACCTGATTAGTGCTGAGTTTGTTATATTGCATGTAGGGACAAACGATATTTCCAATTTAACGTCTGAGGAAATTCTGGCCTCCTTTATGAACTTACTGTGTATTATTAAAAAACTCTCAAAGTGTAAAATTGTGATCTCCAGCATTTTGCCCAGGCCGATTGATCATGGAACACTGGGTTACAAAGTGAGAGATGTAAATTCAGGATTGAAAAAAACAACAACAACAAAACCTAGGGCATTTATAGTGATACTTCACTTTTACTACAAAATCTCCAAACATGATAGTCATACCAACACGTTTCTTAATAACCTATAGTTTATGTAAAATTTCTGTCTTTTCTACCCTTTCAAAGAACCCCGATTAATTAGAAATATATTTGAAATGCCGTCTGCAGTTGCTCTCAATGTAATTTTAGAAGTCTTAATTTTATATTCGGTTTAGGGATAATGTAGTTTGTTTGTAAAACAAAGATAAGTGAACATCTTTTACTTTGTTACATAGAAATGCACGGTGAATATAATATCACAGCTATTGTTAAAACATGTCAGTATTAATCAAATTCATACATTTAATACATTTCAGGCACGTCATTTTAAGGAAAACAAATGCAAACGACAATTCAAAATCTGGTCCTCAAGATGTATCTCTTTGACAGGATCACAAACACTTACTCCTTTTCGTCGCTTTAAAATGCTTCTATATCTGGATTGTAAAATGGGCTGTCATAGAGGGACGATGCTTGAACATAATTATTTTGGTATGCTTATTTATAGCAATTGGCAATGACAAATATTGGCCCGGTTTTGCGTGCACCGTAAAACCAGGTAATTGGTCATAACAAGATCTTGATTGGCTAAGAGCTGTGTATTCATACGCGAGTCATTTATAATCCTTGCAATGACCCTTGGTCAGTACACTTGTCAGCCCGATTAGCTCAGTTGGTAGAGCACTTGACTTCAAACCTCAAGATCACGGGTTCGAGCCCTGGGCTGACCATATCTACTAACAAACTAATTGTCTTTCGGATGAGACGTTAAACCGAGGCCCCATGTGACGGTGCTATCCACCGAGCACGTTAAAGAACCAGGCGGAGCTCTCAGCAGTTTCGACCTGTATCCTTGCACTATCCCCCGTAACAACTAACCGTCTTCTAGGGGCGTCGCTCATATGGGCATGTGCTACGGTAGCGACGATAAATAAACGGAAATAATCAAATTGGTCAGTACAGTTTTGGTAAATTGTTAGTCGGACCACAACGTTATGTTTCTATCAAAAATACAGAATAAAAGTTTTCACTGTGGCTTTTGTTCTTGAGCAGACAGGATTATTTAAGTTTGTTGAACATTGTTTCTTTTAAGAAGAGGGACTATTTCCATATCGAGTGTCGCGGCTGGGGATCCCTTTGGGGAAGGACGGTCAGCCATAGTTGGTTTTTGTGTTTGTTTTTGTTCGGTTTAAAAGCCAGATTATTTCGCCATATGGAGGAGACAAGAAGGTCGAGCAGAGATAAGGTGCAGGTGGATTACAAGAGACTGCATGAGGGCACTGCGAATGAGGTAGAAATTTTTTCTCCTTTGGGGAGCCCGTCTAAAAGAGTAGAGGCAAAGGTTCCAGTTTCTATTTCTACTTCAGCGGGACCTCGGGTACCAGTAGTAACGGTGACAGACACTTCCGCTACCACTTTTCCTAGTAAATCTCAGTTGGATGGCAGCGAGGCCGCGTTTCTGGATGAAAAGTCTAAGTTACAAGACCGTTTGACTCAGATACACAGAGAGAAAGAATTAAGAGAACTCCGTGAGCAAGTACGTAGGGCAGAAAGAGAGTTGGCTGCGTCGTCTTTTAGTGCAGGCAATGTACAGCCTCCTTTATTGAGCAAACCAAACACTTCACAGGTACAAGGTAACCAATTAACTATTGATTCCTTACGTAGTGACCCGGATCTTAAATCCAGGGTAAACAAAGAGTTGAAGAAACTGGGTTTGTGGGAAAGGAACAGTGAAAATGAATCGTCAGATTCAGAGCAAGAGAGCATGTCTAGATCAAAAGGGATGGTCAGACGGTCAGTTGCGCAAAATGGCTCTTTAAAAAAGTCAGGGATTTCCGCAAAATCGGATGAGTCTGTGGTTAATCCACAAAATTATCCACAGGCCCATTTAAGATTTGAGTTCGTAAATAAGTCAATAGAGTTCCAGCAATTGTCTTTAAATATGTTTGTGGCTGGAGAGATGGAAATCATTTCACAGTCAAATTTGTCATCTCAGGAGAAAAAGGGTCGTACAGAATTATTAAAAAGGTTAATGTATCTTAATAACGCATATGATTTTTCAGTCTTGAAAAATTTGTATGCAGCAATATTAAGAGAGATTGAGCTGGGTTACAGAAATTGGGGAGATGATTTCAATTATATTGAAAACACAGTTTTGGCTTCAGCTTGCCATAAGTTGAAGCCAAAAATGGATTTTTCGCAGGGTAGCTCTTCTCCTAATAATTATGACAAGAATTGGTTCTGCTCAAAATATCAAAGGAATAAGTGTCAATTTAAGGATTCACATGTTGTTCAAATAAAAGGGAAAAATAAGTGGGCCAAGCATATTTGTGCATCATGCTGGTTAAAAGATAAGAAGGAACTACAGCATCCTGAATGTTCATCGGTTTGTCCACATACGTCATCATGACTTCAATTAAATCTTAATAAACATACTGAAATTGTAAATATTTTCCTGCCAAGTTATTGTAGGTTTAAAAAAGAACAGAAGAGTGTCACCCCTGATTTAGCAAACAGAAAAATTGTAGATCAAGATTTAAAATCATGCAATGAATTGCAAATTATAGATAATTGGATGCAAGATATATTTTGTCATCAGAAGAAATGCTCTCTTTGCTCAAACTTTAAAAAATCGTTCTTCTCAGACTCCTCACATTATGTTGAACTGCATAATTTGATAAAATCATCAGGGTTTTATAACTTTGAGAAATGTAGAATTCCAGTGAATTTCAAATTCAATACCGAATTCATGGGAAGAATGTTACATGGTTATGATGATATTAGGGTTTTGGATATGCTACGTTTTGGGTTTCCAATAGGGTTAAGCCCTGAGGGGAATAACTTGGTTGAGGGCAATGATGATTCATTTAAAGGTCATAAAAATCACAAAGGGGCTCTGTCTTTCCCGAAGGAAATCAATGCATATTTATATAAGGAAGCAACCTATGGAGCAATTATGGGTCCATTCAGTAAAAACCCATTTGTTCACGGTTTAAAATTGTCTCCTCTAAATTCAGTCCCAAAATCAAATTCAAGTGAGCGCAGGGTTATTCTCGATTTAAGTTTTCCAAAGAATGGTGACAGTGTAAACGACCATGTTTCAAAAGATGTTTATTTAGGTGATGAGGTAAATTTAATTTTTCCAAAAATAGAAGATTTTGCAGCTTTGGTCAGAATAAAGGGACAGGGTAGTTTAATGTTCAAATTGGATTTGAAGAGAGCATATAGACAAATAAGTATATGTCCTACAGATTATAATAAAGTGGCTTTTAAATGGAAAGGGCATATATTTTGTGACACAGTCCTTCCCATGGGTTTACGCTCAAGTGCGCATATATGCTAGAGGGTCACAAATGCCTTTAGTTTTATGTTGTACAACTTGGGTGTATTAGTTCTAAACTACTTAGATGACTTTGGAGGGGTAGAAAAACCCTATTTAGCTTCTTTTGTTTTTAATCTTATTAGGAAAATATTCAGTTTAAGTGGTTTGGAAGAGGCATTTGAAAAAGCTTGTGAGCCATCTACTTCAATGATGTTTCTGGGCGTTTTATTTGACAGTATAAAAATGACATACTATGTCTATTCCGGCCGACAAGATGCAGGACATTCTTACTCTTATAAGGTCATGGAAGCAGAAAAAATGTGCAACTTTGAAGGAAATTCAAAAATTGCTAGGAAAATTAAATTTCGTTGGAACTTGTGTAAGATCAAGCAGGGTATTCATCAACAGAATATTGAATTGGTTGCGGGATTGTTATGCCCAAGGTTCGGATAGGAATTTTCTTATTCCAGAAGAAGTTAGAAAGGATATTGATTGGTGGGAATTCAGTATGCCACATTTCAATGGTATTTCATTGATAGATCATGGAGAGTGGCTAGCGCCCGATCTACTTTTTAGTTCTGACAGTTGTCTTTCTGGGTGTGGTGGCATTTGTGGATATCAGTTCTTTCACACGGAGTTCCCTTCCTTCATATTAGAACAGAGTCTGCATATCAGTGCTCTGGAATTACTGTCAATAGTGGTTTGTTTACATTTATGGGGTCCTCGCTTAAAAGGGAAGAAGCTTCAAGTTTTTTGTGATAATACAGCAGCATGTATAGTTATCAATTCAGGTAAAGCAAGGTGTCCGTTTTTACAAAGATGTCTGAGAGAGATTTGTTTTTTAGCATCAATATTCGATTTTCAAATAAGAGCTTGTTATTTAGAGGCTTCGCAAAATAGATTAGCTGATTATTTGTCAAGGTGGCATACAGACAAAAAAATTAAGGACATGTTCTACAATTCTTTCTCAAATGATATTGGGTTAGTTGAATGCTTAATTAAAGAGAACTTCTTTAAATTTTCTCATGTTTGGTAGTGTTTTATAATTTCAGAAGATGACTTAAAACTTTTGCAAAGGCAAATGAGAAGGTCTACCAGGTCAGCATTTGCAGAAAGTACTCATGCAAATTTGACTGTACAGTGGAGAACGTTTATTACTTTTTGTTTATTTTTTAAAATCACTTATATCCCAGCATCATCCCTCACTTTAGCTTTGTATGCACAATTTTTATCCAGATCTTTCAAATCAGTGGATAGTATTAGGAACTATTTAGCGGGAATTAAAATTTTACATGCGATTTTAGGAGAGGACACTTCTCCTTTCTCAGATTACGCGTTGTTACTCACATTAAGAGGTTTGTCCCTCGAAAAGACACATATGATCCAACGAGCAGAACCAATTTCAATTACTTTGTTACTTAAAATTCATGATATTTTGGATTTTACTATGTTTGACGACAGGGTGTATTGGTGTCTTTTCTTATTTGCCTTTTTTATAGCGGCTAGAAAATCTAATCTAGTGCCAAATACACAGAAAGATATTGATAATGGCAAATTCATTCATTTTAGAGATATTGAAGATCATGGGGATTATCTACTTATCAATTTTGGTTGGACAAAAACGATACAGTTTGGTCAAAGAATATTGCAAAGTCCATTGATATCCTTGAAAAATAAATATATTTGTCCAGTTGAAGCTTATAGGCAATTGGTTGCTGTTCAAATCTATCTGAGCATAATGCATTATTCAATCTCAGTGACGGTAGGTGCATCACCTATCGCATGTTTCAAAATAAGCTTAGATCATGTATAAAGCAATTAGGAATGGATTCATCAAAATTTTCGTCTCATTCCTTCCGTCGAGGTTTTGCTACTTTAGCTTTTAGGTCTAATCTTCCACCTGAGTATATTCAACTATTAGGTGACTGGAAATCAGATGCCTATAAGTGTTATTTGGAATTAGGTTGGCAAGATAAATTAGTAATTTTACAGAATATGTTCAAGGAAGTTTAACAGAAAGTTTTGTCTTTTACTACTGGACAAAATTTTGGAACTAGGAAATTAAATCATAATGGTGCTGTTAAACTTTAGTTAATCAATTTCGAATCATTTACTTAAATCCACTCAATACTTTTTTTTTTCTTTTAAGTTTTAAGTTATATCATAGATATTCTTAAGGAGTTTCTGTTTCTTATATGGATGGTTTTCATTTATATTTTTCAGGAAATGTTATCAGAATTCATCTGATCTCAGATTCAATTGCAAAATATGTAGAGGGTATAAACTATGTTTCGGTGATGGCATTTCCTGGGATTAATGTTTCACGCTTGGCTAGTAGAATAGAAAAAAATCCTAACCTGATTAGTGCTGAGTTTGTTATATTGCATGTAGGGACAAACGATATTTCCAATTTAACGTCTTAGGAAATTCTGGCCTCCTTTATGAACTTACTGTGTATTATTAAAAAACTCTCAAAGTGTAAAATTGTGATCTCCAGCATTTTGCCCAGGCCGATTGATCATGGAACACTGGGTTACAAAGTGAGAGATGTAAATTCAGGATTGAAAGAGCTATGTGCTAAGAACCATGTGCAATTTCTTCGTTCCTATCGTTACTTTTTCAAGTATGGTCAACCTATACGTAATCTATTTGCTATAAGGGACGGGGGCCTTCATTTGAATTCTGAGGGTACAAGAAAGTTAAGAAAATGTTTCATTAACACAGTTGCACAACTTCTGAAATCTTGAGACAGATTATTATCACAGGTTTGGTGCTTTCATAATTTGTAATGTTCTTGGGGTTGGTGCCCTTTTTAAAGGAAGTATTTATTCCTTTGAAGGTTATATCCTGTTAACAGTGATATTTGACGCTGTTCGTGGATATGGGTTGGGCAATTTATTGATAAATAACACTAGGCAAAGATTAATTGAGGGGGTTATTTTCAATGAAAAGTGAGTAATCTGTCTTCAGGATTTTAAACTGTATTTTTTTTATTTAAAAAATGTATTCATCTTTTGTCCTTGTGTATCATATTACTTTGTAATCTTCTTAATGAAGGTAATTTACTTCATTGGAGAAGTTCTTCATTAACAGTAGTATGGTATACTGTTTGGAGAGCACACATGTTGTTCGTTATAATTCACTTTTTGGTGATAAAGATGGAATTATGTTTGAACTTTTTGGTGATAAGCTTTTTTTCGGGGGGTAGAGGGGCTTGGTTGAGGGCCGTAGCGCAGTATGTCCGAAGCTGAATTAACACATCTGTAATTTATGCTCATGCTCATTGTCTGTAAACACTCATGTTTGACTTCAGCTGTCGGACATATTGCAGCATGGTAGTTTGATTGGTGCAGCTTGTGGCTACCCTAATTAAATTGATTTGTATGGTATTCCGTCTTCAGCTGCATATTTGTCTTCTTTGTAACTTCTAATATTTGGTCTGACAGATGACATACTATAAACCTTCTCATTCATCCATTTCTGCGTTTGTTGGTTCTTGTTCCCATGACTAATTTGGTAAGAAAGGACTGCTAAATTCTTACTATTTCAAGGATTATGGCTCTGAAGAGCCTCAATTGGTTTGGACTGTTATCGAGATATTAAAGTTACAAACAATCTCCGCGAGTTAAAGAATATATTCTGCTTACAAAAGTTCAGTAAAATTTCAGAGACTAGAATGATTGGACACGACGATTGAATATTGAATACACAATATGCTGTCCATTGGTTAGTATTCATAAGGATTCCTCCATGCATGACTACTCGCTATGCAACATATGGGATTTGTACTGCACTACGATCGTACTGTGCTACCCCGATGACATTGAAAATCTTAAATGGTTGTAGGATATACCTCAAGGAATCTGTTCTATGTTTTTGTATCGCCATTAGTTCTATAATCTCAGCTGGCACACGGAAGATTACGTTTGCCTTGTTGAAATGCCACATTCTATGATTTCCGTTCAGGGTACGATGCTCTAGAACGATTCCCGATTTGTTTTTCTCGTTTGATAATATCAAATGCATGTGCCCCGAAAATTGTCTGGTACGAATTTTGATTATAATTAAACTCAAATCAAGGCAATTACATGTATTTAGTAATAAGTGTATCGTATTATCGCCGGTGTTCTGGTCAGTTCATGTAAGAAGGTTCTCGATCTAATCTAATGATGAAATATTTAAGCAATCGACCATTGCATAAGTCAATTACTTGTCAAAAAGATAAATTGATATTTAGTTCTGTTAACCAAGTATCAGACAAAAACTACACTGGTCTAAATTTAAGAGGGTGCTGAAGACAATTAAAATGTGTAAAATTGAAAACAAGCTTCATAAAGGATAGAAAACAATGCGAGAGTGCCGATAAATATATTGTTCACCAAAGGTGAATAAGTCAGACAGACAGACAGACAGACAGACAGACAGACAGACAGACAGACAGACAGACAGACAGACAGACAGACAGACAGACAGACAGGGATAGGGACCTTAGGCGATCCTTAAGGTGTTTAGGCGACCCCTAAGATTTGTTTATGGGATCCCCTAAAGTGATTTTAGGCGATGCCTAAAGTGATAAAGGCGATACCTAAAGGTGTCATGCCGTCGCCGAGAGCTTGATTTTGTTTGTTTGAATGGGGTTTTACGCCGCTTTCAACAATCTTTCAGTTATATCGCGGCGGCTGGAGCACCTAACAATGTATTCCTGGTATTTCTAACACCAGTAGCGCCATCACATCCTTTCCTAGCCTCCAGCTGCTATCCAACATAGGTCTACGATTATCGTCCCGTTTGTGGGACCTCGAGAACTTGACATACACTTATTACCCTATATTGTATTACCTTTATCTTAGTTTTTATCTACTTATATAATGTCTTAAGGCCTTTCAGTTTTATTTTCTCCCGTTTGTTTTTGTCATTGTCTATGTCAACCCATCCCTCGTCGGCCCTGTTGTTGTTTTAATGTTACAAGGATCAATACCTAGTTTTTACGCCCCTTTGATTTTATAATCGAGAAAACTTTGTAGAAAAAGAAGAAATTATTTGTAGCAAGGAATATTCCTTTTTTACTCAATATTTCTACTCTACTGAGTAATTATATTTAATATATTAAATTCACTTAAAACCTTTGAATTTGGACAGTTCTTAAGTTTTGCAAAACGGGAAATGGATAACACATGTTTTACCGTAGTTTGACGATCAAAACTTTTAATCAGCTGTATTTCCTGTGTTTTGGTAGGTCACCGCCGATACAGACAGAAATAATAATAGAAAATCCTGGAAAAGCCGTGGTGAGAGTTTCGTCAGTCACCGGCAATGTATTTTATGTTTAACGTCAATTGTTTCATCTACCTTAATTACTCGTTATCAGAAGATAAAATCTAAGTTTTGTTTAAGCGATCCCTAAAGTGATTTAAGGCGATGCCTAAAGTGATAAAGGCGATACCTAAAGGTGACTTGTCGTCGTCGAGAGCTTGATACACACTTATTACCGTTTATTGTATTACCTTTATCTTTGTTTTCATCTACTTTTATAATGTCTTAAGGCCTTTCAATTTTATTTACGTCCGTGTGTCTGTGTCAACCCATCCTTCGTCGGCACTGTTGTTGTTATCATGGCCGACAGAATGTATCAAGAAGCGATCTGATTCGGTGTTTGAATTAGTTTTAACCCTTTCCGGATTAATCCCTAGTTTGTTTGTTTTTGTTTTTTTTGTTTTTTTTTTTCGCCCCTTTGATTTTATAATTGAAAAAAACATTTGCAGAAAATGAAAAAAATGCTTGTAGCAAGCAATATTCCTTTTTCCACAATATCTCCTACTCTACTAAGAGGTTATTTTTCATGTATTAAATTCACTTAAAACCATTGAATTTGGACAATTCTTAAGTTTTGCAAAACAGGAAATGGATATCGCATGTTTATACCGTAGTTTTGCGATCAAAACTTTTAATCAGCTGTATTTCCTATGTTTTGGTAGGTCACCGCCGATACAGACAGAAATAATAATAGAGAATCCTGGAAATGCTATAGTGACAGTTTGGTCAGTCACTAGCCATATTTCATTTTGTTCAATGTGAATTGTTTCATCTTCTTATTTTACTCGTTACCATAAGACAAAATCTAAGATGCAATAACGTTCTAAAGAAGCAGCAAAAGAGGTGAATCAGAACGTAAATAATTTGAGAATGAAGTAAACAAAAATAGTAGAAGAATGACGTTATCTTCAGCTGTTTACGGTAATTTTACTAGCCGTTTTAAACGTTGCCTTCGTATGTTACGCATTCTAAATTTCTTCGATGTCTTACATAATGCACCTTGAACCTTTTTCCCTTTTCTTGAAATTTTAGACTGATCCAAATTTAAAGAAGTTGCAGCCAATAGAAATTGGGTGAAATTTGAAATCGAATCATCCTCTGCGGTAGAATATGTTGCGGGAAAAGGAGAAATTGTTTGTTACAATCATTTTTTTCTCTTCTCAAGATATTCTCTCAAGTATAAAATCGTAGCAACGTAAAATCCGGTTCGTACAGGAATGGGTTAAATCATAAAAAACTATTATATTACAGAATCGAAATATTTCTCTTCTATACTTTGTTAAGTCGGAAGTCAAAATCCATTGACTTTGAAAAAAAAGGACTACCTAAGATAACATGGTGGAAAAAGAAAGAACTGCTTGTAAATAGCAATTTTTTGTTTTCCCACAATATTTCATACTCTGTCGGTTGGTTATTTTTCAAAATAATCCCACTTTTAATTGAAGTCTACAAATTCTTTGAATTTAGCTAAAACACGAAAAGGTATAAACAAATTCTGTGAATTACTGTGTTAAGCAAATTTCAAATTGTGTGAACTATTTGTAAGTATTATCATGCTACACTAAGACCAAAATGGTCATATATTATAATTAAAACAAACCTTTTAAAAATCCACATTTTCTTTCAAAGAATTCAGCAAATCATACAACCAAACGAAAGATTTTCTAATAATTTTATCATTAACACACTCGTAAATACAATTATTTACGGTTGCACAATACCAGATGTCCAATATGGCTTTTTATGGTCATAAACCCCCGCGGCGATTACATCAATCGAGTGGTTTACCGCATACGACAAAACTTTAGAACCCCTTCACAATTAAAAAAGCTTGATAATTGTTTCAAACATTTCCTTGAAAAATAATAATTTGAAATGTTAGCAGATTTAATCATGAATATTGTGCCTTTATCCGTTTCTTTTCCTTTTTTTTAGGGGAGGGGGGGGGGTTATATTTTGAAGGCTAACTAAATATGTGTCTGCTACATTTTCTAAAATCTTATCGTTCTTTTAACGACTAAAACATTCAAAGTCTGAGAATGTAGCATGTATTTAATCAGACGGATAAGTTTTAGACTGACCCAAATTGAAAGAAGTTGCAGACGAAATTTTAAAGTTTATGAAATTTTTGATTTTTCAACGTCCTTGGTAGCAAATATTTTGGAAAATGGAGAAATTGCGTTTTGTCCAGGACGTTTTGGCCACAATATCTTTCAAGGCAGGACCTTTTGACATAAATGAATAAAATTGTAAGAGAAAAGGGTGGTGGTGGTGGAATTTGTTTTAAAATTTATAAACTTTTGACCAAATACTTGATTAATGTTTATATATGGATTGCCTTCAAATTCTCTCTTTAACTATAAGATTAACCTTTTTATCCTGATTAATATTAAAATTTCGATATTTTGAACTTATTCTTTTTCCTTTTTACAGTAAGGATACAGTATAGGGGGACTGGATAATCCTCTTTAGATTATTATGTTGTTTGTTATTTACCAATAAAAGGATTAATCATAGATTTTGCAAATTAACTTTGATCTTCATTTACCAATCTTAGAACAAGCTGGGTGAATTGCATTTTTCTAGGATTTCTTCACTGTCTACAATGCTTTCTTCCCAAAAAGTAAAAAAAAAAAAAATAGAATGTCATCAAATGTCGTCTGCAAGTACTTTGAAATTGGACGAATCGTAAACTTTGTCGTCTGGTAAAGATGAAAAAAAATTCTTTTTATTTACATTTTTAATGACTTGGAAGATACTATTTTATTTAATGGTAAAACAGATCATCTATTATCCCATTCTTTATACATAATTACGCCAAAAGGGAAGGTCTTTTTGAATATATTGAGTGAATATAAACATCAAATTAAATGAAAAAATCATAATAAGTTATCAATTTCATTATCAAAATGATTGAAATGACATCTTTTATTATCAAATCAGATTAAAATTACAGCTACGAAATAGTTTGAATTGGTTCAAGTTTTTTTTTTCTTATAATGTTTTTTTCCCCCTCCAAAAAAGGTCCCACCTTGTAAAATATTGTGGCTAAATCGTCCGTGGCCAAAACGTCCTAGCCAAAACGTCCGTGGCCAAAACGTCCGTCCACCAGTCATACGATACGGAAAATGCGGCTGTTAACCCTTTCCCGTTTTTTTTTTTTAAATTTTAGACTGTTCAAAATTGAAAGTGGTTGCATACGACAATGAAAATTTTATACAATTCGAATACATTCATCCTATGTGGTATCAAAATATTGTGGGAAAAGGAGAAATAGCTTTTTATTTGGTTTTGCAAATAATCGAGGGAGGTTCCTTTCCGCCTAAATTTTTATAATAAAAAGACATATTCATGGCTTGAAACATGCTAAATTTGATGACTTAATCCATTACCAGACGGCAAAACTCAAAGATGGTGCAGACGACAATTCAAGCTTTTCTTTTCTTTTTTTTTTTTTTTTTAATGTTTCTTATTTTTCGGGATGAAAACATTGTGGACAATGTGTTACAAGCAATTTCTTCATTTCCCACACTGTTTATCTTGGTGCGTCTAAAAGCGTCATTGAATGGAAATGGGATAAGTCATTTAGGAAACTCTACATCACAGGTACGCCATAGGTGGAGCTAAAATTAACTGCCCAAAAAATTTACCTATCATTGGTCATTTTGGATATTGTAGGCGGTCGTAAGCGACATAACTGACCAATTAGCCACGTAAAAAAAGACAAAGAAGCAATAAAATAATGTCATTCGACAGGTCTGTAACTACAGGGCACGCTTTATCTGAATGTGTTGATATTCTATTCTTATATTTCAGATGTCTGTTTTCCTACTCTTCCTTCCAAATAATATAACCTTTCTTTTAATATTTACCTTCTTATGTACCAATACAAAATACACAATCCCATCGATCATACTTCTGCTCTGTGACTACTCAGAAGGCTAAACAACTACAATGTTTTATCTTCTTTTGCACAAAGATATGATGAGAAATGATAGTCTTTGTTTCTTAGTCTATAATTGATCAATCGATTTTTGAATTATCATAATCGTTTTATTTTGAAAATACTATGCGAAAACTTCTGATAGTATATCCCGTACCACTTTTAACACTTTCCTGTACAAACCCGATATTTAACGTCACTGTGATTTGATACTTTAGAAACATTGTGGAAAAAGAAGAAATTGATATTCTATGGAATCGCTGTCGATTGAACTCCGAAAAGGGCATTAAATAGAATATTAACGAAGCAAAGTACTACATATAATTTTTTTAACCCACGCAAAATTGACGCCCCTCAAATTAGGAGGGTTTGACTACATTGTAGCAAATTAAGAAATTATTCGTAACTTGCAAATTCCCAAAATATTTACATCGACTCAGTTTGAAATAATCTACAATTTTGTCGCCTGTTAATTGGTTTACATAAAGAAACTTGCTCTGCGAAATAAGGTGAATTTGTTATCTATTGATGTGGTAATGCAAATTAAACATTCTTCTTGTCAGAAGAAATATCTATGAAATTGAAGAAAGACACATGCAATCATGCTACATACATGCAAACATCAGTAATAACAAAATACAAACGTACATATTAACATACACATATACGTATGACATACATACAAATAATATGCATATAAACATACATGTATGTACATCCATATGCATTCATACATGCGCAAGCATACATACATACATACATATGAACATACATGTATACGCAGATGCATGGATCAACTATGCCATACGAGAAGTGTATGAATATGAGATTACAAGAGAACGTTTGCGAGATTGTGTCGATGAAATAGTAAGAGTACGATGTTGAAGACACTAGATTAAGATGGTGAGAACAAGAATTCTCATTGTCAGTTTTCACGTTTAAGCAATTTACGGCAGGATGCATATCATAGGACTTCTGAACGCAGGTTTTTTGTTGTTAATATGACACGGATAATCATTTGGCATTTTTTGGACGTAACTGTATCTCGAAGCCAAAGGCACCTGAAGGTTCGAGACAGCCATTCAATGAATAGATAGATCAATATAAAGCGTGGATTTATACCGGTATAGTGAAAAAGCTCTGGTATTGTCCAAAATTGAATACATTACTCTAAGCAACGCCTAAACATCTGTCATGGAGGCGTGCGCTTCAAACTTGTATCAAAACGAGACAAACACAGAATCTTTGAAACACATTCAATTGTATGTTGTGAAGTAAGCATATTAAAATCTTTAAAGATAGAAAATCAGAAAGAAAATGATCAAGCAATATATTAGATCTGATGTTTACTCTAAGCATCGCCTAAATTTCTGTCATGGAGGTCAGGCTCTAATATTTTCGATCCGTCTAAGTAAACCTAAACTTTGTCTAGGAGGTCAAATCAATTTATCTGAATGTACTGATATTCTATTCTTATATTTCAGATTTCTGTTTTCCTTTCACCTACCTTCCAAATAATATAAACTTTCTTTTGATATTAACCGTTTTATCTTCTTTTGAACAAAGATATGATGCGAAATGATGGTCTTTGATTCCTAGTCTATGATTGATCGATCGAATTTTGACTGTCACGCAGGCGGAGTCTGCATATAAACTTTTATCAAAACGAGACAACAAATAAAAAAAAAAACCCTTGTTTTCTTGTTGTGAATTAAGCAAATTAAAGTCTTTAAAGATAGAAAATCAGAAAGATATTGGTAATCTAATAAATTAGATCCGACATTTACTATAGGCATGGAGGTCTGGCCTGTGGAAACCAGACAAGTAGAAAAACCTTCAATGTAACTTCTTCTTTAATGTGAATCCGGCATGATATTAGGTGAAAAGAATAAGAAAATAACAAATAAATTTGGATCAGTCTAAGCAAGAACTAAACGTTTTCTAGGAGGTCGGGTCCTAGCTTGAACCCTCATTATTGAAATTCCCGTAAAAGTATTTTTTTAACTTCATTTTTTAAGAATATGAAATTATGAGAAAAAACATTAATATGGTCAATGTACGTAATCCTTCTTTAATATTGACTTTAATCCATGTCCAATTTTGATCATGTCGGCCTCATATGCACCATTACTAAACTTAGAGAACAAATAATAAAAAAGCCTATATTTATCGCGTTCATAATGTTCACAAAATGTTGGATGAAATGACGGAAGATAATTATAAACATTTTGATCCTTCAGCCTATACAGTGCAAAATTATCTGACATGAAGGCTAAGACCGTTATTGAATTTTACGGAAAAATGAGCAACACCCAGCTATCGATAATTGTTCATTTTCAATCGAATATCGGATTTAAAATCCACGAATCCATGAATTTATGTTATGATCTTTCAATGGTCAATAAACAGTAGTCCTCTCCGACAGTTACCGTCATAAGTGTCTAATATCTGTCATGTCAGCTTACTATGTGCATGTACTCGTTCAAAACAGCACAAACTTATAATCTTTATTGCATTTTACTTAATATATTCGATAGATGTTGAAAAAAGAAACATCAACTTCAAGATGTCAATCAATGTGTTATCTTTAAAGCTACTCTAAGCAGCGCATAAACTTCTGTCACGGAGGTAAAGACTACGAATTAAACGAGAAAAATAAAGATTTCTTTATGTATCCTCCTTTTTTATAATGCGACGCACATTTGTTATTCAGTAAAATATAGAGAAAAAGTAAGCAAAAGGCCTGGTCAACATATGTATGCTTGCTTTAAAAATTACTCTAAGCAATGCCTAAACTTCTGCCACGGAGGCATCATGGGGTGTCATGGGATCCATCCCCGGCGCTGGCACATATCCTTTCCGACATTTGTCTCTCACCAATCGTCCGTGTGTCTTTGGCAATCGTCCATGCCTCGTCGGCTCTGTTGTTGTTATTATGGCCGACAGAATGTATCAAGAAGCGATCTGATTCCGTGTTTGAATTAGTTTTACCCCTATCTGGATTGATCCCTAGTTTTTTTTGCCAATTTGATTTTATAATTGAAAAAAAATTGCAGAAAAAGAAGAAATTGCTTGTAGCAAACAATACTTCTTTTTCTACAATATCTCCTACTCTACTAAGGGGTAATTTTTCACGTATTAAATTCACTTAAATCTTTTGAATTTGGACAGTTTTTAAGTTTTGCAAAACAGGAAATGGATAATGCATGTTTATTTCGTAGTTTTGCTAAACTTCTGTCATGGAGGCGTGCGCTTCAAACTTGTATCCAAACGAGACAAACACAGAATCTTTGAAACACATTCAGTTTTATGTTGTGAAGTAAGCATATCAAACTCTTTAAAGATAGAAAACCAGGAAGAAATTGGTCATCTAATAAATTAGATCCGACATTTACTCTAGGCACCGCCTAAATTTCTGTCATGGAGCTCTGGCCTATGGAAAAATAAGACAAGTAGAAAAACAATCAACGAAACTTCTCCTTTAATGCGAATCGGGCATGGTATTAGATGAAAAAAATAAGAATTAATAATAAATAAATTTGGATCAGTCTAAGCAAGACCTAAACGTTTTCTAGGAGGTCGGGTCCTAGCTTGAACCCTCATTATTGAAATTCCCGAAAAAGTATTTTTTAACTTAATTTTTTAAGTCTTTGAAATTATGAGAAAAAACATTAATATGGTCAATGTACGTAAACCTTCTTTGACATTGACTTTAATCCATGTCCAATTTTCACCATGTCGGCCTCATATGCACCATTACTTAACTTAGAGAACAAATGATAAAAAAGCCTTTATCTATCGCGTTCATAATGTTAACATAATGTTGGATGAAATGACGGAAGATAATCATAAACATTTTGATCCTTCAGCCTATACAGTGCAAAATTATCTGATATGAAGGCCAAGACCGTAATTGAATTTTACGGAAAAATGAGCAACACCCAGCTATCGATAATTGTTCATTTTCAATCGGATATCGGATTTAAAATCCACGAATCCATGAATTTATGTTATGATCTTTCAATGGTCAATAAACAATAGTCCTCTCCGACAGTTACCGTTATAAGTGTCTAATATCTGTCATGTCAGCTTACTATGTGCTTGTACTCGTTCAAAACAGCACAAACTTATAATCTTTATTTCATGTTACTTAATATATTCGATAGATGTTGAAAAAAGAAACATCAACTTCAAGAGGTCAATCAATTTGTTTTATCTTTAAAGCTACTCTAAGCAGCGCCTAAACTTCTGTCACGGAGGTAAGGGCTACGAATAAACCGAGAAAAATAAAGGTTTCTTTATGTCTCCTCCTTTTTTTATAATGCGACGTACATTTGTTATTCAGTAAAATATAGAGAAAAAGTAAGCAAAATGCCTGGTCAACATATGTATGCTTGCTTTAAAAATTACTCTAAGCAACGCCTAAACTTCTGTCATGGAGGCATCATGGGGTGTCCTGGGATCCACCCTTGCGGAGGCACATTTCCTTTCCGTCATTTGTCTCTCACCAATCGTCCGTATGTCTTTGGCAATCGTCCATCCCTCGTCGGCTCTGTTGTTGTTATTATGGCCGACAGAATGTATCAAGAAGCGATCTGATTCCGTGTTTGAATTAGTTTTACCCCTATCTGGATTAATCCCTAGTTTTTTTTTCGCCCCTTTGATTTTGAAATTGAAAAAAAATGTAGAAAAAGAAGAAATTGATTGAAGCAAGCAATACTCATTTTTCTCAATATCTCCTACTCTACTAAGGGGTTATTTTTTCACGTATTAAATTCACTCAAAACCTTTGAATTTGGATAGTTCTTAAGTTTTGCAAAACAGGAAATGGATAATGCATGTTTATATCGTAGTTTTGCTAAACTTCTGTCATGGAGGCGTGCGCTTCAAACTTGTATCAAAACGAGACAAAAACAGAATCTTTGAAACACATTCAGTTGTATTTTGTGAAGTGAGCATATCAAAATCTTTAAAGATAGAAAATCATAAAGAAAATGATCAAGCAATATATTAGATATGACGTTTACTCTAAGCATCGCCTAAATTTCTGTCATGGAGGTCAGGCTCTAATATTTTCGATCCGTCTAAGTAAACCTACACTTGGTATAGGAGGTCAAATCACTTATCTGACTGTACTGGTATTCTATTCTTATATTTAAGATGTCTGTTTTCCTTTCTCCTTCCTTCCAAATAATATAACCTTTCTTTTAATATTTGCCGTTTTATGTACCAATACAAAATACACAATCCCATCGATCATACTTCTGCTCTGTGACTACTCAGAAGGCTAAACAACTACAATGTTTTATCTTCTTTTGCACAAAGATATGATGCGAAATGATGGCCTTTGTTTCTTTGTCTCTATTTGATTAAACGATTTTTGACTGTCACGCAAGCGGGGTCAGCATATAAACTTTTATCAAAACGAGACAAGCAAATAACTAACAAAACAACAACAACAACAACAAAAAAAAAAACCCAAAAAACCTTGGTTGCATGTTGAGAAGTAAGCATATTTAAGTCTTTAAAGATAGAAAATCAAAAAGAATTGGTCATTTAATAAATTAGATCCGACATTTACTATAGGCACCGCCTAAATTTCTGTCATGGAGCTGTGGCCTGTGGAAAATCAGACAAGTAGAAAAACCTTCAATGTAACTTTTTCTTTAATGCGAATCGGGCATGATATTAGGTGAAAAGAATAAGAAAATAATAAATAAATTTGGATCAGTCTAAGCAAGACCTAAACGTTTTCTAGGAGGTCGGGTCCTAGCTTCAACCCTGATTATCAAATTTCCCGAAAAAGTATTTTTTTAACTTCATTTTTTAAGACTATGAAATTATGAAAAAAAAAACATTAATATGGTCAATGTACGTAAACCTTCTTTGACATTGACTTTAATCCATGTCCAATTTTCACCATGTCGGCCTCATATGCACCATTACTTAACTTAGAGAACAAATGATAAAAAAGCCTTTATCTATCGCGTTCATAATGTTAACATAATGTTGGATGAAATGACGGAAGATAATCATAAACATTTTGATCGTTCAGCCTATACAGTGCAAAATTATCTGACATGAAGGACAAGACCGTTATTGAATTTTATGGAAAAATGAGCAACACCCAGCTATCGATAATTGTTCATTTTTAATTGAATATCGGAATTAAAATCCACGAATCCATGAATTTATGTAATGATCTTTCAATGGTCAATAAACAATAGTCCTCTCCGACAGTTACCGTTATAAGTGTCTAATTTCTGTCATGTCAGCTTACTATGTGCATGCACTCGTTCAAAACAACACAAACTTATAAACTTTATTTTATTTTACTTAATATATTCGATGGATGTTGAAAAAAGAAACATCAACTTCAAGAGGTCAATCAATTTGTGTTATCTTTAAAGCTACCCTAAGCAGCGCCTAAACTTCTGTCACGGAGGAAAGGACTATGAATAAAACGAGAAGAATAAAGAATTCTTTATGTATCCTCCTTTTTTATAATGCGACGTACATTTGTTATTCAGTAAAATATAGAGAAAAAGTAAGCATAAGGCCTGGTCAACAAATGAATGCTTACTTTAGAAATTACTCTTAGCAACGCCTAAACTTCTGTCACGGAGGCATCATGGGGTGTCCTGGGATCGACCCCTGGCGGAGGCACATATCCTTTCCGACATTTGTCTCTCACCAATCGTTTGTGTGTCTTTGGCAATCTTCCATGCCTCGTCGGCTCTGTTGTTGTTATTATGGCCGACAGAATGTATCAGGAAGAGATCTGATTCCGTGTTTGAATTAGTTATACCCCTATCTGGATTAATCCCTAGTTTTTTTTTCGCCTCTTTGATTTTATAATTGAAATAAAATGTGGAAAAAGAAGAAATTGCTTGAAGCAAGCAATACTCATTTTTCCTCAATATCTCCTACTCTACTAAGGTGTTATTTTTCATGTTTTAAATTCACTTAAAACCTTTGAATTTGGACAGTTCTTAAGTTTTGCAAAACAGGAAATGGATAATGCATGTTTATATCGAAGTTTTGCTAAACGTCTGTCATGGAGGCGTGCGCTTCAAACTTGTATCAAAACGAGACAAACGCAGAATCTTTGAAACACATTCAGTTGTATGTTGTGAAGTAAGCATATCAAAATCTTTAAAGATAGAAAACCAGGAAGAAATTGGTCAAGCAATATATTAGATTAGACGTTTACTCTAAGCATCGCCTAAATTTCTGTCATGGAGGTCAGGCTCTAATATTTTCGATCCGTCTAAGTAAACCTACACTTGGTATAGGAGGTCAAATCACTTATCTGACTGTACTGGTATTCTATTTTTATATTTCAGATTTCTGTTTTCCTTTCTCCTTTCTTCCAAATAATATAACCTTTCTTTTAATATTTGCCGTTTTATGTACCAATACAAAATACACAATCCCATCGATCATACTTCTGCTCTGTGACTACTCAGAAGGCTAAACAACTCCAAAGTTTTATCTTCTTTTGCACAAAGATATGATGCGAAATGATGGTCTTTGTTTCTTTGTCTCTAATTGATAAAACGATTTTTGACTGTCACGCAGGCGGGGTCAGCATATAAACTTTTATCAAAACGAGACAAGCAAATAACTAACAAAACAACAACAACAACAAAAGAAAAAAAAAAAAAAAAAAAAAAACACCCTTGGTTGTATGTTGAGAAGTAAGCATATTAAAGTCTTTAAAGATAGAAAATCAGAAAGAAATTGGTCATCTAATAAATTAGATCCGACATTTACTATAGGCACCGCCTAAATTTGTCATGGAGCTCTGGCCTGTGGAAAAATCAGACAAGTAGAAAAACCTTCAATGTAACTTCTTCTGTAATGCGAATCGGGAATGATATTAGGTGAAAAGAATAAGAAAATAATAAATAAATTTGGATCAGTCTAAGAAAGACCTAAACGTTTTCTAGGAGGTCGGATCCTAGCTTGAACCCTCATTTTTTAAATTCCCGAAAAAGTATTTTTTTAACTTCATTTTTAAAGACTATGAAAAACGAGAAAAAACATTAATATGGTCAATGTACGTAAACCTTCTTTGACATTGACTTTAATCCATGTCCAATTTTCATCATGTCGGCCTTATAAGCTCCATTACTTAACTCAGAAAACAAATGATAAAAAAGCCTTTTTTTATCGCGTTCATAATGTTAACATAATGTTGGATGAAGTGACGGAAGATAATCATAAACAATTTAATCGTTTAGCCTATACAGTGCAAAATTATCTGACATGAAGGCCAAGACCGTTATTGAATTTTAACGGAAAAATGAGCAACACCCAGCTATCGATAATTGTTCATTTTTAACTGAATATCGGAGTTAAAATCCAAGAATCCATGAATTTATGTAATGATCTTTCAATGGTCAATAAACAATAGTCATCTCCGACAGTTACCGTTATAAGTGTCTAATATCTGTCATGTCAGCTTACTATGTGCTTGTACTTGTTCAAAACGTTATAAGTTTGTGTTGTTTTGAACAAGTACAAGCACAAAGTAAGCTGACAGGGCAGATATTAGACACTTATAAGAGTAACTGTCAGGGGACTATTGTTTATTGACCATTGAAAAGATCCTTACATAAATTGCCATATTCCATCAAAAATAAAAAAATATCGATAGCTTGGTGTTGCGCTGAATAGACTGAACAAACAAATGTTTATGCCTATCTTCCGTCATTTCAACAAATATTATGTTTATGTCTCATAAACTCGATATATAAAGGCTTTTTAGCTCACCTGAGCACGAAGTGCTCAAGTGAGCTATTGTGATCACCTTTCGTCAGTCGTCCGTTCATCAACAATTTCTTTAAACAACATCTCCTCCCATACTACTGGTCCAATTTGAACCAAATTTGGCAGAAATGTTCCTTAGGTGGTCCCCTTTACAAATTGCTAAAAAATGAAATCCGTTAAAAACTCTGCTTGCCATGGCAACAAAACTGAAGACTTAAATAATCTTTAAAAATCTTCTCCTGACGCAGAAGGTGTAGATCCTTGATATTTTGCATGAAGCATCTGTACATTGACCTCTTTCAAAGTAGCTAAAATCATGATCTTTGGGTCCAAATGGGCGGAGCCCCAGGGGGAGGGAGTTTATACAGAAATAAAGAACGATTTTAAAATGACATCTCCTCCTAAACAACTTGGAAAATTTGAACCAATTTTGGCAGAAATGTTCCTTAGGTGGTCCCCTTTAAAAATTGCTAAAAAAATGAAATCCGTTTAAAACTCTGGTTGGCATGGCAACAAAAGTGAAATTTTAAAATAATCTTTTAAAATCTTCTCCTCCTGACCCAGAAGGTGTAGAGCCTGGATATTTTGCATGAAACATCAGTATATTGACCTCTTTCAAAATAGCTTAAATCATGATCCTCGTGTCGCTAGGGGGGAGCCCTGGGAGGGGGTTATTTGCATGAAGTGCAGTTCACATACTTCTTTCTTATTTCTGAAATTATATCCCATGGATCCATGGGAAGAAAAAAGTTAATTCCTTTTTTTCAAATTTGCCAAAAAGCCTTGAGTTTATTACTTAGACTTTTGGAACCCAGGTACATAGTCTATATATGTAAGTATGGCCCACTTGTATCATAATCCTAACCGTAACATGAAATTAGACTGTTGAAAGAAAAAGTGCCTTCATCTCAGGTGAACGGCCCTCTTGTTTATCATTTGTTTTCAAAATTAAGTAATAATGCATATGAGGCCGACATGATCGAAATTGGAGTCGCATCAAAGAAGTAGTCACATTGAAAGTTTTCATTGGGCCTGAGCTCCATGACAGAAATTTAGGCTTCGCCTAGAGTATAATTAAGATCTAATTGATTAGATGCCCAATTTCTTTCTGATCTTTTTTCATTTTCAAGTGATTGCGTTTATGAAAACCAGAGATATCACAAAAAGTTTAAGACGACGACAACGACGACTATGACGACGACGGCACCATTGCTATAGCAATACCTTGGGTTTTCTAAAAAAAAAAAAGCTGAGCTAAAACTGGTCAAATCTTTGGTGTTATATGCCAGTTACTCTAAGCACCGTCTAGACTTCAAGTGTGAGAAGTTGGCAGGACATAGGAATTAAACATCAACTGAATGCTTACTGGAAAATTAGACATTCAAATATGGTGTCTAACTGCCGAATAAGTCATTAGACATTCGATTGGACATTCGACCAAGCCCGTTTTTGAGTGTCTAACTGCCCCAAAAGACATTAGACATTCGATTAGACATTCGACCAAGCTCGTTTTTGAATGTCTAACTGCCAAATTAGACATTAGACATTCGATAAGACATTCGACCAAGCCCGTTTTTTAATGTCTTACTGCCAAATTAGACATTAGACATTCGATGAGACATCCGACCAAGCCCAATTTTAATGTCTAACTACCCAATTAGACATAAGACATTCGATGAGATATTCGACCAAACCAATTTTTGAATGTCTTACATAAACCCGTTTTTGAATGTCTAACTGCCAAAATAGACAGTAGACATTCCATTAGACATTCAACCAAGCCCGTATTTGAATGTCAAACCTACCATTTGACATTAGACATTCGATTTGACATTCAACCAAGCCCTTTTTTGAATGTCTAACTGACCAATTAGATATGAGACATTCGAGTAGACATTCGACGAAACCCATTTTGAATGTCTAACTGTCGAATTAGACATTAGACATTCGAGTAGACATTTGATCAAGCCCGGTTTTGAATGCCTAACTGCCAAATTAGACATTAGAAATTCGTTTAGACATTCGACCAAAACCGTTTTGAATGGCTAACTGCTCAATTAGACATATGTCATTTGATTAGACATTAGACCAGACCCGTTTTTTAATGTCTAACCGCCCAATTAGGCATAAGACATTCGATGAGACATTCGACCAAGCCCTTTTTTTAATGTCTAACTGCCCAATTTGAAATTAGACATTCGATCAGACATTTGATCAATCCTATTTCTCTGCAGCAAGCGGAGCAGGGGCCAGATGCTCGTTTCCGAAGAAGTTCCTTGGGACCAGTGTCTCATTCCCGTGACAAGTGTCTAATGCCGTGACAAGGCTTCTAGTGCGCCCGTGACACTTGACACCGAGGCGCAGTCAGAACTGCTTACTGGACAGGGGCCTGGGCTGCCTGCCACACCAGGCCCGGAGCGGTCTTCCCTGAAGTGGGCAGATCTCGGGCGAGCCGCTACTGCCCAGGGTAATTCAACTGTTAAAGGGTTCTCATTCCCGTGACACGGCCAAAACCGCACAAGCGGAGCTCAACACTGAGGCTTGTCAGCACTGTCCTTTCCGAGGTAGTTCTACGGGACCAGTGTCTCGCTCGCATGACAAGTGTCTTATTCAAATGACAAAGTTTCTAAAGAGCCCATGGCACTCGAAGGCCAGGCACGGCTAGTACTGCTAACTGGGCCGGAGCTTGGGCTGCCTGCCGCGCCAGGCACGGAGCGGTCTTCCCTAAGGCAGCGGAGCTGTTTCGGGCTGCTACTGCCTAGAGTAATTCCATCGGAAAAGTGTCTCATTCCCGTGTCACGGCCCCTACCGCGCAAGCTGAGCTCGACACCGAGGCGTGGCCAGTACAGTCTCCAGGGACGGTTTCCGGGCCATCGGCCATACAAAGCCCCGAGCAGCATTTTCTGCAGCGAGAAGAGCAGGGGCCTGCCACTCGTTTCCGAGGTTGATCAAAAGAACCAGTGTCTCATTAACGCGACAAGTGTCTCATTCCAAAGACACGGCTTCTAGTGCGCCCCTGGCACTCGACGGCATCGCTGCATGCCCTGCTTACTGGGCCGGGGCCCTTACTGCCTGCTGCACCAGGTCTGCAGCGGTCCTCCCTTGAAAGGGCAAAGCTTGGGCGGGCCGCTTCTGCCCAGGGTACATCAACTTGGAAAAGTGTCTCATTCCCGTGACACAGCATCTATCTGGCCAACGGAGCTCGACACTGAGGGGCAGACTGTTGACTTGGCCAAGTTACCGGCTTCCTGGCGCATCAGGCCCCGAGTGGTCTCCTCTGCAGCGAGCTTAGCTGGCGGCTTCCGCAAGAGCCCGGGGCAAATGCACGGGAGAAGTGTCTTATTCCCGTGACAAATGTTTAATTCCCGTGACACGGCCCCTATCTCGTCCATGGCACTCAATACCGATGCGCGACCAGCACTCATAACTGGACCAGGGCCATGTCTGCCTGCAGTACCAGGCCCACAGCGGTCTTCCTCGAATTCGGCGGGGCTTGGGCGGGCGACTTCTGCTCGGGGTAAATCCACGGGACCAGTGTCTCATTCCTGTTACAAGTGTCTTATTCCCTTCAAATGTTGCAAGCGCGCCCCTGGGACTCGACAGCGAAGCGCGGCCAGCACTGCCTACTGGGCCGGAGCCTTGGCTGCCTGCAGCACCAGGCCTGGAGCGGTCTTCCCTGAAGTGGCGGAGCTGTTGATGGCCGCTACTGCCTAGAGGAAATCAACCGGAAAAGTGTCTCGTTCCCGTGACACGGCCCCTACTGCGAAAGTTGAGCTCGACACCGAGGCGTGGCCAGCACAGTCTACTGGGACAGTACCTGGCCTCTGCAGCATGTGGAGTTGGTGTCTGCCACTATTGCATGGAGTAAATCCACTTGTAAAGTATCTCATACCCGTGACACGGCAATGAAAGTGAGTTGAGGACAGCACTGCTTACTGCGCCGGGGCCCGTCCTGCCTGCCACACCAGGCCCAGGGCGTTCGTCTCCGAAACAGGGGGAGCAAGGGCGGGTCGCTACTGCCCTGGGTTAATCCTCTTGAAAAGCATCTCATTCCCGTAACACGGCCCCTACCACGCACATTGAGTTCGTCTGCGAGTTCGTCTGCGGGGCGCAGCCAGCACTGTATCCTGGGCTGGGGTCAAGTCGCCTGCCTCCTCAGGCACCAAGTGGTCGTCTCTGCAGCGAGCGGAGCCGGCGTCTGCCGCTATTGCCCCGGCAAATCCACGGGAGAGTGTCTCTTTCGAGTTACAAATGTCTCGTTCTCGTGCAAGGCCCCTATCTCGCCTGTTGAACGCGACAGCAAGGCCAGGCTTCCACTATCTACTGACCGGGGTCCCATCACCCGTCGCGCAAGGCCCTGAGTGGTCTCCTCTGCAGCGAGCTGAGCTGGCGTCTGCCGCTAGTGCCAGGGCAAATGGACGGAAGAAGTCACTCATTACCGTGACAGGTGTCTCATTCCCGTTGCACGGCCCCTATCTCGCCCATGGCTCTTGATACCGAAACGCGACCAGCACTAATACTTGAAAAAGGGCCCGGTCTGCCAGCAGCACCAGGCCCAGAGCGGTTTTCCCAAAGTCGGCGGGGCTGGGGCGGGCGACTACTGCTTGGGATAAATCAACGGGATCAGTGTCTCATTCCTGTGACAAGTGTCTTATTCCCTTGACAAGGTTTCAAGTGAGCCCCTGGCACTCTACAGTGAAGCGCGGCCAACACTGCTTACTGGGCCGGAGCCTGAGCTGCCTGCCGAACCAGGCCCGGAGCGGTCTTCCCTGAGGTGGCGGAGCTGTTGATGGCGGCTACTGCCTAGAGGAAATCAACCGGAAAAGTGTCTCGTTCCCGTGACACGGCCCCTACTGCAAAAGTTGAGCTCGACACAGAGGCGTGGCCAGCACAGTCTACTGGGACAGTTCTCTCACCCCCCTGGCGTTTGACGGCGAGGCCTGGCGCGCACTGCTTACTGCCTGCTGCACCAGGCCCGCAGCGGTCCTCCCTGAAGCGGGCAGAGCTTGGTGGTCCACTTCTGCCAGGGTATATCAACTTGAAAAAGTGTCTCATTCCCGTGACAAGGCACCTATCTGGCCCACGGAGTTCGACACCAAGGGACAGACTGTTGACTGGCCCGTGATCCCGGCTTCCTGACGCACCAGGCCCCGAGCGGTCTTCTCTGCAGCAAGTGGAGTCGGTGTCTTCCTCTATTGCCAAGAGAAAATCCACTGGAAAAGTGTCTCATTCCCGTGACACGGCCGTGACAGTGCGGGGAGGACAGCTCTGCTTACTGCGCTGGGGACCGTCCTGCCTGCCGCACCAGACCCAGAGAGTTCTTTCCCAAAGCATGCTGAGCTGGGGCGGGTCGCTACTGCCCTGGGTTAATCCACTGAAAAAATATCTCATTCTTGTGACATCGCTCCTATCGCGCTCATTGAGTTCGTCTGCTAGCCGTGGCGCCCAGCACTGTTTACTGGGCCGGGGTCCCGTTGCCTGTTGCTCCAGGCCCTGAGCAGTTTCCTCTGCAGTGAGCGGAGCTGGCTTCTGCCGCTCGTGCCCGGGGCAAATGCACGGGAGAAGCGTCTTATTCTTATGACAAGTGTCTCATTCCCGTGACAAGGCCCCTATCTCGCCCGTGGCACTAGATACCGAAGCGAAACCAGCATTGCTAACTGGACCAGGGCCCGGTTCCTCTGCAGCACCAGGCCCAGAGCGGTCTTCCCCCAAGTCGACGGGGCTGGCCGCTACTGCTCCGTGTAAATCCACGGGACTAGTATCTTATTCCTGTGACAAGTGTCTTATTACCTTTACAAGGGTTTTAGCGCGCCCCTGGCACTCGACAGCTACTGCACCAGGCCCATAGCGGTCTTTCCTGAAGTGGGTAGTGCTGTTGCAGGCCGCTACTCCCTAGAGTAAATCCACCAGAAAAGTGTCTCATTCCGGTGACACGACCCCTACCGCACGAGCGGAGCTCGACACCCAGGCATGGCCAGCACAGTCAACTGGGACAGTAACCGGGCAACCGGCCATACAAAGCCCCGAGCGGCATTTTCTGCAGCAAGCAGAGAAGGGGCCTGCCACTCGTTTCCGAGGTTGATCCAAGACCCGTCCTGCCTCTTGCACCAGGCCCAAAGCGTTTTTCTCCAAAGCAGGCGGAGCCGGGGCGGGTTGCTACTGTCCTGGGTTAATCCACTGGAAAAGCATCTCATTCCCGTGACACGGCTCCTACTGCGCACATTGAGTTCGTCTGCGAGGTGTGACCAGCACTGTTTACTGGGCCTGGGTCCCGTCATCTGTGGCGCCAGGCCCTGAGCGGTCTCCGCTGCTGCGAGCCGAGCCCGGGGCAAATGCACGGGAGAAGTGTCTTATTCTTGTGACAAGTGACTCATTCCCGTGACATGGCCCCTATTTCGCCCATGGCACTTGATACCGAAGCGCGACCAGCACTCATAACTGGACCAGGGCCCGGTTTTCATGCAGCACCAGGCCCAGAGCAGTCTTCCCTGAAGTCGGCGGGGCTCGGACAGAACGCTACTGCTCGGGGTAAATCCACAGGACCAGAGTTTTATTCCTTTGACAAGTGTCTTATTCCCTTGATAAGGTTTCTAGCACTGCTTACTGGGCAGGAGCCCGGGCTGCCTGCCGCACCAGGCCGAGAGCGGTCTTACTTGTAGTTGGCGGAGCTGTTGTGACCGCTACTGCCTATAGTACATCCACGAGAAAAGTGTCTCATTCCCGTGACACGACCCCTACCATGCAAGCGGAGCTCGACACCGAGGCGTGCCCAGCACAGTCTACTGGGACAGTTTCCAGACCACGGGCCATTCAAAGCCCCGAGAGGCATTTTCTGCAGCGAGCGGAGCAGGGGCCTGCCACTCGTTTCCGAGGTTGATCAAAGGGACGAGTGTCTCATTTGCTTGACAAGTGTCTCATTCCCAAGACAAGGCTTCTAGCGCGCCCCTGGCACTCGACGGCAAGGCGCGGCACGCACTGCTTACTGGGCCGAGTTCCCGGCTGCCTGCCGCACCAGGCCCCGAGCAGTCTTCTCTGCAGTAAGCGGAGTCGGTGTCTGCCACTATTGCCCGTAGTAAATCCACTGGAAAAGTGTCTCATTCCCGTGACACGGCCGTGACAGTGAGTCGAGGACAGCTCTGCTTACTGCGCCGGGGCCCGTCCTGCCTGCCGCACCAGGCCAAGAGCGTTTTTCCCCAAAGCAAGCGGAGCCTGGGCGAGTCGCTACTGCCCTCGGTTAATCCACTAGAAAAGCATCTCATTCCCATGACACGGCCCTTACTGCGCACATTGAGTTCGTCTGCGAGGCGTCGCCAGCACTGTTTACCGGGCCGGGGTCCCGTCGCCTGCCTCACCAGGCACCGAGCAGTCGTCTCTGCAGCGAGCTGAGCCGGCGTCTGCCGCTAGTGCCCCGGAAAAATCCATTGGAGAAGTGTCTCTTTCCAGTGACAAATGTCTCGTTCACGTGTCAAGACCCCTATCTCGCCCATGGAACTCCACAATCGTGCCTCAATGTCCAGTGCCGCAGGAGGGCTAGGTACTGTGTCTGGGAAATGAGACACTTGTCATAGGAATGAGACACTTGTCCCGTGGTTTTCTCCGTGGGCCGTGGTTTCCCCCTTGTAAGAGATATTCAAGAAGTGGTCGTACAGACGGACGGACGTCTGGACGGACAGACGGAGATGATGATTTAAATATGCCATGAGGGTGTTTAAAAAGAAAGAGGCTAGATTTACGATAAGACCGGAATTTCAAGATTTATGCTCGGATCGGGGAGCTCCTAATGCTCGATTTTCATAATGCAATTTTGCAGACAGTGGTCCGCTTCCAAAAAAAAAAATGTGATTTTGCTTATTCTTTAACGTAAAATATTGGTCACCTAGTCCTTAAAATTGTGTTAAAATATTAATTCGAAATCTTGAATGATTTCAGATTTTTTTATAAAAAAAAATTTGTCTGTCAGTGTCTGCTGTCTGAAATTGTCTGTATTTGTCTGTCAGTCAAAAAGTGAATGACAAAAAATCGATTAATTCCAAAAGTGCTCAAAAGATTTTTGTGAAATATTGGCAAAGTATTAACCTGTATTAAAGTGTTCTTCATGGTAAAAATCGTAATGAAATATTCATTAGTTGATGAGAAAATTGGAGTTGAAATTTTGAGTTTAGTTTAAGCATCGCCTAAAAAGTTTAGGGATCCCCTAAAGTTGTCTGTCAATCCGATGACCGTCTGTCTAAATTTCTGAAAAATTGAAATTAAGATAATTCCCAAATCTTTGGATATTTTTCAACGAATTGATAGGGACACATTGTTTGAATAATAATTTAGTAATTTGTTAAGTTTTGTCGATTTCAAAGAAGCCGTTTATGAGAAAAAGCATAAATCTTTTTTCAGATTGTTTAGGCGATGCTTAGACCAGGACAAAATTCACCCCGGGTAACATGGGTTAAGGACCAAATATTTTAAAATTTTAAAGTGTTAAAATTACCCAAAACATGTAAAAAAATTCAAAAAACCCGAAAAAAAAGTATCGAAAATTCCCGTCCCGAGGTCAACTGGTGTCGTCCCGAAGCAGACAGACAGACAGACAGACAGACAGACAGACAGACAGGTATACCATAATATGAAGATAGTGATAACCATTTTTAGAACATTTTTAGCATTTTAAAAGAAGTTTGTCTTTTAGGCAAATATAACATTTAATACATGCAAAATAGCATGGTATGTCATAAACAGCCTATACATTGATTCATTATGAACCAAAATCCGCCCCCAGGTTTATGGATACCAGTGATATATTATGGGCCGCAGGATGTCATTTGGAAGAGTCGTAGTGCATAAGAACCATAACTTTGGTATGCCAATAATTTGAGTTTTTTTTATTTTGTCCTGTATAAATATGGGAAATTTTAAATAAATTAAAATTAAAATTCAGGTAGCTCAGTTGAGTGTCACTACCCGCTAATAATATTCCACAGAACTGTAAAAAAAAGTAGGTCAAGTGATAAGTAACCGCAGTAACACGAGATCTCCCTTTCCGATTGTAGCGACTCTAATTACTAAAAAGTAAATCTGGAAAAAATGGAATCTTGAGTTGTTTAACCCCACGAGTTCAAACAACTAACTTTTGAATTGACAAATCTAAACAGTCCATTTTGACTTTACTGAAAGTAATGTCCCTATAAGATTCGACTGAATTGGGTCTTTCCTATTTGAACAAAAATGACATAAATGCTTCAATTTAGTGTTATCAATTCTTTTTCACACTATCATGGCATATTTGTATTTCAGTCTTTTGATAAGATAAAGGTAGCGGTAGTGTTATCATTTTGGTTCGAGCCATGAAAATTATAAGTTATGCCCTTTTTCCCTCTAATAACTGTAGCTTGCTGCGAAAAACAACTAGAAGTTTTAATAAGGATGTCAGATCTGGCGAGTAGCTGCTGTTCTAATACTGCAAGTCGAAGACTCTCACATGTTGCCGATGACCGTTCAACGTGGAGAGTAAGTCCAGATGTGTTCATAGTGTGGAAGTTTGTAAACAGCTTTGTTGCTTCTCGTTTTATCTTGTTTATGTCCGTGGCTAGATATATTTTATATTTCGAATTATCCGAAAATTTTTCAAGAAATTGGGATATGTATTTAGTATCGTTGATGTTGAAATATGCTCTTCTTATATGAACCCCAACTAAGCTTCTTGTTCTATTTAGGGTCATCTTATCTATTAAAATATCCACATTGTGCTGCAAAGATTGTTCGAGTTTAAACAAGATGTGATATAAAGTATGTCGTATAATCGAAAACTTAGTAGTTGTTAACCACGGTAAAACATATTTTGTATTCGGGTTATAAAATATGCCTCGAAGATTCAAAACATTGGTTCTGACGACAACTGTGTGGTTTTCCCAGATGTCACCACGAGGTATTGTATACAGTCTTGGCATATTTCCCTTTCCTCCCATAAAATTCACATAATGGAAGTCTGACGATGATTTATATTCCGACAAGCACTTTGACCAGTTGTACAAGTTTGGAGTGAAAAAATTCTCCAATAAACATGGTTTGCTATGGTCAATACAAAATGTTCTGTTTGTTAAAAGAGCCAACAAGAATACAGAGATGATTCCTCGTAATCGGTCACCAAACCCATTACAGCGTGCTTTATATGAGCAATGATAGACAAGAAGTTTCTTGCTACAGTTAGCTTCTGGTAAAACGTAATCCTTAAACATTCTCTTCAAAAGACCCTTAGCCTTTTCTGTTCGATGGTCTTCAATCATAACCTTACTTTCTTCAGAAGACAATGCGTTCTTCGTTACATTCAAGTGTGAAACTGGCGCGGATTTGTCTTGAACGAACGCTTTTTCATCAATAGAAATAGAACAATCACACGTTTTCTCTTTGTGTATAATCTCAGTGAATAGAAACGAAATTATAAGTCCAACTATTGCTATGATTATCTGAAAAAAAAGAGAACATTTATATAATGTCATTTAAAGAAAGAAATTTAATCATACGTTCACAAGTCTGTTGCGAAAGTTTACACAGATTTGTCTTGACCAAACGGTATCTGCCAATTAGTTTAGGGCAACCACACGTTTTTATTCTTTATATAATCACACTGATCCAGAAAAAATAGTTCGACTTGATAAAAATTATCTGAAGGAGAGTATGAAAAATATAAGCATAGGAACCTTTTTCATTGTATTTCCGTTATCATTGAATTTGTGAAAGAGTTAATTCATGGAAGAGCAGTAGGACCTAGGACTCGTAATCAGAGTGTAAAAGGTTCGGATCCCCTAAATTGCCCTTCCCCGTGATAACAGGATAAGTTAATAATAGGATAATGAAGCAGAATGTTTTTAGCGTTTATGTAATGTGAAGTAGCTGAAAAAAAAAAAAAAAAAAAAAAAAAGAAACCGCTGAAAAATCCATGAAAGATTTATATATAAGATTTCTTATCAAGTTAAGGTGAAGTTAAAATGTTATCCATCATATATTACAATTACTAGCTCAACAAAACAAGAATATGTTGAGATCTTGTGGCGACCTTCTGTACACAGCCTCGTCTATGATCAGATCTTCGCTTCCTAAACTACCAATCGTGCTTTATTAATCTACATCAACTTGTAATCCATTGATAACTCTGGTTACCATGGCAACCGATAAGATAAGTATGTTTAAAACTTTTCATGTTACGCTATATATGTTCCGTTTACTTATAAGTAATTAACGATGAAGGATCTTCTCGTTGTCAGACAAACAGTATTTTCTTTCACTTTTTTAATTTCACTTTTCTATCACATAATACGACATATTGACCCGTGATGCTTAGATAAGCGAACTTAAGGTTAACTGTTACAATTTCAAACATTTACTTACACAGCACATCAAATATTGCGAAACCTTCCAATCGGCGAACAGTTTGCCCATTTTCCCCACTTTTTACTATATATTTTGTTTAAAGGATGTACCACTTTTGCATTTATTGTAATATTAGATAGATATACTCAACAAAACTTCCAACTCGAAAAAAAAGAATGACACAAAGAACAGAAAATCTTGAGATCATATAACAAATTACACAGTTTACCTGGATTTCATTTGATAAATCTAGGAAGGATTTTACATTCCTTGACCGAGTAGCATTTATTTTTGTAATGGCAACCTAGATGTAACACATGCAATCATTATAGAATATAAATAAGGTCTACGTAATGACAAATAGATTAACAAAAATGACTGATATAGATTATTGCATAGTAATTCGTGAATTAAATGAAAGTCAAACCAGTATTTAAAGATATTTAAGGTTTTAGTTGACATGAAGACTGACTTTCAAGATCTCTCTAATCACTCTCCCCCGCTCTCTCTCCAGCATGCACTATTATTAATACTACGGTGACATTTTGGAATTCCAAGGCTTGTCATTTTTCCTGGATCCAGACATTTGTTGTTTACTAAATAATTATTTGTTTATACCATGACTTAAAAACTGTCTGTCCAACTTGAGATTAGAAAAATATTAGCATTAAATGTTCACAAATGTTTAGAGTCACCTTTGAAATGAATATTGTCTGACATAAATACTCCTAGGTATATCGCAAAAGAGAATGAAGGTTAATTAAAACCAGTCTTTAACACCTAAATGATATAATTACTTACTGACTGAATTACTTAATAGTTATGACATAGGGAACAATTTACACTGTTTGGTGTCTTTTGAAATTCAAAGTCATTTGAAGACTAAGAAGATAGATATATTTAGATACCAAAATGGTCATTTGATTTTTAATTAAAATGTTTTTCTTGGATATTTGCTTAGGGGAATATCATCTTTTCATAAACAACTATTGTGTACCAATGCGATGAAATTTTCTGTAAATCTGGAATCTAATTATGATTTTAGCTGCAACTTCTAAGTAATGCTTTGGAGTGTTTGGTATAGTATATGATATCCAATTCAAATGAATATAACACAAACAAAACATCTGCAATCGAATCGATTTCGTTCCCGAAGTTAACATATTCAGTTTTTTAGCCCACCTGAGCAGGGAAAGCTCTATATGAGCTACTGATAGCATAGTAACAAAGAAGAAAATCTTTAGAAATTTTCTCTCAAACCAGAGTGTTGATATTTGTAGGTTGCATCTTTTGTCCATGTTTTCATCCCCTTTGAAAAGGACACTCAGTTGAGAAATATGGGATCATCAAGATCTTCTTGTTTGTTTAACTGTACCACAGCGATGTTATTGATCTTATCGGATGGCATATAAACCGTTGTCTGTTTAATATTCTGATATAGATACAACGAAAAATGAATTCTAGTCTTAAATTAAAAGAAATCTAGACAGGCGAGTAGATGATCCACATTTGCCCCAAGGCTTTACACTCAAATCAGCGGTCCCTGCTTTAAAAACCTGGACTCCAGTGATATTACAGGAGCAGCAATGGCTTGGTAGGTGCGCGGAGGACTGTATATTTGTGCTGATACGATTTTTATCAGCTAGAAGTCTGTCACGTGTTTTTGTTTTCTTTTTTTCGAATACAAAACAATGTTTGTCAATGAACACAGCAGAGTTGTCATCGACAAGGTATTAATTGACATTCTGCTTGAAGTGATTAAAACCACATTTACCGCCTTGAAAACAGTAGAATTTGTTTTAAATATACTTGATAACCTAGAGTATCCACAAAATAAGACGAATGAAAGTATACGATCGCTTGCCCTCTTACTCTTCTGAATGTAATTCACCATGGATAGTCGGAAATTTTCAATTCGTGGACGAGCTCAAAATAACAATCTGCTTACATAGAATGATGACGCAATGGCGACCTTTGCAGTTCCGTTTATCATACAAAAAATGGTTACATTTCCGATCGGTCACAGTGAATTTGTCCGTATTGTTAGGTCATCAGCGTATTTGCAGATTACAAATAATAACGTCGACCATCGTACATTTACAATCATATTCGTTCGGCTCGGTCTCAAAACGACAAACACACAAGTCAATTACTATCATAAAATACACAAAAAAGTCTTTTTCCGAAGAATTTACCAATATCTTCCTGGAGTCGAAAGGAGGAGTTTGCCTCGACGTTACTTAGGAGGAGAACGAAAGGAGGGGTATATTAGTCAACGTTGCCTAGCGTTTGATTAACAACAGATTTTATTTAAAGAGTAATTAATGTCTGCAATTAGCCTGATAAGCCATGCGATCGTTGTTCTCTAGTTGATTGGTCAGAATAATGCACAGACAGAAGGGACTCGATTAGTGGAAAATAATTTAACAAATATCTCTTCAGCTTAAATTTCTGAATAAAGATTCGAGTTCCATAAAGAAATGGTGTAACATAGAATAATATCTATTTCACTGTGCAGGAAAGTCAAGGTAGGTTCAGTAGTTAGAATAACAGACAGAGACATATTTTAACCAAATGGATATTTTTACCGAAATAACAAAACAGTTAATTTTTAACGATAATGTAAGAACAAGGGAAAACTACAAGGCGGTAAAAAGGAAACCACGTCCGATCAACGTATAGATCGTAAAATAATGGTCAAACTCATCTAGAGTATGATTGCTATGGGAAGAATGTAAATATTTTAACTATACTAATAGAAAACATAAAGTCATTGGTAACTAATGTATGGAGCTAGGGACAATTACGAAGGGGCTTGTCACAAAAATACTGTCGTTTTAAGCTATTTTGTTAAGTCAAGGGCAGATAAAGGTCTCATGATAAATTCTTGTCTTCAAACTTCAATTCTGTCGGTTTGCCCTTGATTGACGCAATTGATAATCCAGTCGTGATTTGGAATATACGTAACGAAAGTCGGATGAGTAACTGGAGGCTCGGAAATAATGTTGTGGTGGTACTGAAGTGCGAAACACCAGGAATGCTTGATTTATAATCCAGCCCTCATAAAATGGCTGATTTAGTGTTAAAAGTTGTGTTATCTCCCACACAATTAATTTACACGATAAACTTATCAAAAGTCAAAGCTCTATTTATTTTTTCCTTAATATTCACTAAATAAAAAACAAATATAAGAAAAGGACGTAATGGCAGTGTCGGTGTGAGAAATATCAGGAATCCATAGTAAGTTACTCTAGTCGCCGCGATATGACTGAAATAATGTAAAAAGTGGCGTTAAACCCCATTCAAAACAAAACAAAAAATATTTTGCCAAATGAATGCATTGTTGTTCTCTTATACTCAAGCATAAAAACATCCCAATGGCATAAAACTCCCATCGCCAAATTTGTCCACCTCTGACATACAGTGCACGCGAACCCTGCCATAAGCAGATTGCAATGTTAATCTCAATCCGTCACTAAATACAATCGAGTTCCACTGCCTTTAATTGAAACATAGGTACTTTATGGCACATGCCAACCTGTTGCGCCTATAATAAGGTGTAAGAATCGGTCAATTATGTGGCCTTCGAGCTTGAAGTCCAGGTGCTTGAAAACGCTTCCGTACAGTTTGAGGCTACCTTACCACCAGGCATCTCCCTACTAGTAGATGTTGCTAACGGAAATCTTTTTCGCAGTCATATCTCAATATCGTCTCTGTGTACCGCCCCGGGTCTCGGTCGGTCAGCAACTGACCTGGATTTGTATAGACTAGTTTTTAAATCATTTATTGTGTGCCATAAGCAATTCACTGCTCTACCAACAGCGGGCACAGACTGACAAGCCAAAAGTCTTTAAATGGTCACTTGACGTTGAGCATTTGAAAGTCGTATAGCATTTCCCCTACAAGGAAAAGGCCAAAAATCATATTTTTTTACATTTACTTAAGCTACTCAAGTCTGAAAGTCACTTTACTTGAAATGATGTTTATACATGGATTCAATTGGTTAAGATATTTAAACACAAGCTTTCGCCACTTTCAGTCTCGGTTGACTGATTTTTACTTTACCGTACAATCAATCGGCCGCGGCCATAGAGTAGATAGTAGCGCGTCGGACTCTCAATCATGAGGTCCAGGGTTCGATCCTCGGTCGCGGCAAATATCCTTTCCGACACTTGCCTCCTACCAACCTTAGTGAACAGCTGGAGGCTCGGAAAGGATGTAGCGGTAGCACTGGTGTGAGAAATACAAGGAACCTATGGTTAGGTGCTCCAGCCCCCGCGATATGACTGACATACTGTTAAAAGTGGCGTTAAAACCCATTCTAACGAGCAAGTTTCTATAACGAAATGGTGAAGCCCCTGACTCGGGACAGAGAGAGCTATAGTTCCAATCTTGACAAGTCGAATATCAAATATCGGGTAACATTTTGCGTCCACCGTAAATAACCCGCAGGGGGTGGCGATTCTTTGACTAGGGCGTTGATGAAGTTAACCCGCTACCAGACGGCATAACTTCAGACTGGTCCAAGTCGAAAAGAGTTACAAACGCCGATCGAAAGTTAATGGAATTTAAGATATTTTGAACTTTATGAATAGAAAACATTGTGTTTAATGAAGAAATTGCTTGTGACAAGCAATTTCTTCATTTCACACAATTTTCTCCATTTTTTCTCTTGAGGGGCGTCAAAAAGCGTGACTGTGTGAGAATATATTAACAGATGAATCTTAATTGTCGAAGGATGAATGTATCCGGGTATTGGATAAGGGTGCTTAAACTTATTGTCGCACGAGCTAGCTTTTATAGCGACAGGGTATATCACTTACTTTGGACAGAGTTGCCTCGGTTCAAATCCCGATGGAGACGCTAGTGTGACTGCGGCATAATCTGACATGTTCGTTATGAACCGTAACTGTCTACTATAAAGTACATACGTATAAAATTACAGACTAGCGGTACGTAGTTAGCGACCAAACATCATAACTAAAGCTTAAGTAACCTGTAGGTCCGAGGTTTTGATCGCTCTTTGACGATATGTTCTTTCTTAGAAAATGTCTTCGGAAGGGGAATGCTCTTTTCTTATTAACATTGATATCTTTTGTAAAGTTTATTTGGGGACAATTGACTATGACATGTAACAGGTTCCATTGTTTTATTTGTGCAGCCATTTATAAAAGACAAGGGAGACCAATCTTACAAGACTAAGTTTTTAATTCAAAGTACTCAAGGTACTCCATTATATTGGACCAGTATTTTCATTATATCTGACATCTTCCATGTTATAGTTTGTTTTTTAATTAGGTCGACCAATCGCAACTATCAATCAAAGGAAAAAATCGACAAATCAAATAGTTTTTTTAGACCAAAAGTGAACTTTGAACTCCAACATTCAGTGGCCGGCATTTATGAAGCACGTTTATTGGTTTTGTGATTTAACCCATTACAAGATGACAAAATTTTAGACCCGATCAAACTGTAAGAAAGTTTTGACGGCAAGAAATATATAGTTTTTTCCCTGTACAAAATATTTTAGGAAACAAATAAATCGATTGTAACAAGCAATTTCTTCATTAACGATATCTATTTTCCAATCTCTCTTTCATGAGGGGCGTAAAAAAGCGGAATTGTGTGGGAATCGGTGAAACGTTGTTACTACAGCTTATCTAAGCTGTAGTTACGACGTTTAGGTCACTAACCAACGCTTTTACTATTTTGTTACATGTTGATAGACATGAATTTTGAACAATAACGCCATGAAATATAGAACTTACTGTCGGAACAATTTGCTCAATTCAATCATATCTATTTATTACAAGTTTTGCTATATGTTGTTGTTGTTGTACTGAAATTCACCCTAATTCAAGCCTTGTGTTTTCGTTTCTAACAAGACCGTGAATAAATCAAAGTAAAGAAAGTACTGTAAGCTAGCAAAGCAGAGTTTTGTTAAGTAATCAAATCTTTTGGTAAGCAAAAGATTACCATGATAAATAAACTAGGTTAAAGTAACCCAAGAGTTAACCCAAAATCTTATACTGGTTCAAATTGAAAACGGTTGCAGACAACAATTTCAAGATAGAGGACTTTGAAAGAAAACATTGTGGACATTGAAGATATTGCTTGTTACAAGCAATTTCTTCATTGTCCACAATGTTACAAAGCAGTTTTCTTGAGATGCTTAAAAAAGCGAAATTGAGTGGGAATGGGTTAGAAAGCATGCGTTTGAAAGAGTGCACTACAATTTGAATAGAGTTTGTAATATTCTAAAATACACCAGAACTACGTGCTAAAAAGGAGATATATCCATTATGGCTCTAATTGTAATTATAACAATTTTTATCTGAAGGAAAAATATTGCCGTTTAACCTTTTCCCGTTCAATCCCTTGTTTTACGTTCATGTGTTTTTATACTTGAGATAACAAGCAATTTCTTTTTTTTACTTTCAAATGAAATTCATTTTACATTGTCGTCTGAAATTCTTTTGATTCGGATAGGTCTGAAATATTGCAAAACAGGAAATGGTTAAGGTGTCATATTAACGGAATGCAAGGCGAATACATCCTGTAATATTTGGCCACAATTATCCCTTGTAGCCTCAATCTTTATCCAGGTTATTTCATATCATTGAGTTAACAAGAATTTTTCAAAACATTTTTAAAGTATGACCGATATCATCTAGTTTATATTGATTTCATCTAAATGTTTTGGCCGATGCCAAAGCGCGTCGGACTCTCAATCGTAAACCCCACGGTTCGATCCCCGGTCGCGATAAACATTCTTTACGTCATTTGTCTTCCGCAACTGGTGCATAATCTTCAACCTAAGTCGAATGAGCAGTTGGAAGCTCGGAAAGGTTGTTGTTGTAGTGCTGGTGTGAGAAATAGTAGAAATCTATGGTTAGGTGCTTCAGCTGTCGCGACATGACTCAGTTACTGTTTTAAGTGGCATTCAGCCCCATTCGAAACGAACTAATTGTTAATTGATCATAACCATGGATGGATCGCGTCCGTCAATAAACAAAGTACTGAAAGTACTGTAAGCTAGCAAAGCATAGTTTGTTAAGTAATCTTCTTTGTCATAGATAAATGAGGATAAAGTAACCCAGGAAATAGCCATTACAGCAAGACAAAATCTTAGACTAGTTAAAATTGAAGAAATTGCAGACGACGATTTCAAGTTGGTGGAATTTAAAAAGATTTTGCCTTGTAGGGTAGATAATTTGTTGACATTGAAGTAATTGCTTGTATCCAAAGCATTTTTCTTGAGGTGTTTAAAAAGCGGGATCGAATGGGAATGGGTTAAATAGGAAGCTTTTGAGGGAGTTATCTACAATTTGAATAAAACTATCTCATCTAGCCATTCAAAGCCATATACAATGTGAAGAATCTGATCGGAATCATTTATAATACAATATGCTGATGTACTCTAAAATACCTAGAAGAGTTTCCAATATTCCTGAAATACACCAGAACTACTTTTTATGGCGTAGGCATTCAATGGATTTGGTAGTTAATCCTCCAGAGGTGGTTTGCACTCGTTGAACTTTGAGAAATTCTCTCTGTTAACTTAAGCTATAAAAGCTGACGCTTTAAATCAAACCAATCAAATAATTCATTAAGAGCGAAAGTGGACTTTGAACTGCAACACAGGCCGACATTTATGTATTTTTGTTGGTTTGGTGACTTAAACACCGTAAAAGTAATTTTTTTAACCTGTAGTTACGATGTTAAGACCGGCAACGAACTATTTTATTTATTTATTTTATTTCATAATTTATATTTTATAACGTTGTTGGAATTCAGAGGTCGTTGTCAGCGGTCCTTCTATTTAGAGGTGATTGCTGGACCTTGCCATTAGCTTTACAGCAGTCTCTTATTCACTTCTAGACCTAACTGTATACAAAAAGGAAAAAAGTGACCATTTTTCCACTGGTGTGTAAATCGAATAACTTTGTGGGATTATTCAACCTTAGCAGCTCATCTTTCCATCGGCAAGTCCAAAAGATTTGATGTAATCGTGATAATAATTTAAGTAAGTAGTCATTTGATTCACCAGAAGTTAAAACTATTTTCATACACAATAGTATGTTTATTACTCTTATTGTACCTTTTGTAATTGACGCATCGCTGGCCCCGTCAATTGATATCCATCAGGAAGTTCCTCTTAGACATTGAACGGAAAGTAACATGTAATCAAAAATAAATTGGTTCGTTGAATAAGCTGCAGTTACGACTTTCAATTCGCCAAACCAACTTTTAAATGTCGACCAATATTGGAGTTCAAAGCCCACTTCCGGTCAAAATTTCACATGATTGGTCTTTCGATTTTTTTTTTCGATTTACATCTGTCCATTAGACTAAATAAAAAACATGTTCTGTTCTATTCTTATTCGAACTATAGTAAATAAGCATGATCAGAATACTAATGATAACAAGCATTCTGAAGTATTGCATGGCAATACCAAGTCCCCTATCGGTTTTATATATTTCCCAAGAGCGGTATATTTTTTGGGTGGTAAAGGGATTGCTACCCCGCCAAAATATTATAGTTGTATCAGATTTTATGAGCAATTCTTAAACACATACACATACACATACACACCAACATGAAAAATAGGCGTCTCTTTTTGTTGTTAGATAAATTATACTTCATCAAGTCATCTGTTTCAAGAGAATCAAGAATTAAGACCCTAAAGCACAAGTAAACTTTGAACAAAAGCTTTCAAAAACCTGTCTAGAATTGTGAATGCTATTCGGTTATCAATATTGACTCACATAAAAGAAACCACCTTCATATCACAAAGGGTTTAGAAAAAAATCCGGAAAACTGAAATTCCTGGTAATTTTTAAGTCCAGCATCCATATCTTCCTCAAAAATCAATGGAACAGAACCAAATTCAAACTTGTTCTGTGAATCGATGACGCGGACTCACATACAAAAAATCAGCTCAATATCTCTGAGGGATTAGGAAAAAGTCCGGAAAACTGAAATTTCTTGGTAATTTCTAAGTCCAGCATCCGTATCTTCCACAAAAATCAATGGACCGGAAAATAACTTAAACTTTTTCTGTAACTAATTGATACGGACTCACATACCAAAAATCAGCTTAATATCTCTGAGGGTTAAGAAAAAAAGTCTGGAAAACTTAATTTCCGGGTAATTTTCTAAGTCCAGCATCCATATCTTCCTCATAAATCAATGGAAAAGAACCAAACTCAAACTTGTTCTGTAAATCGATGACGCGGACTCCCATTCCAAAAATCAGCTCAATATCTCTGATGGATTATCAAAAAAGTCCGGAAAACTGAAATTTCTTGGTAATTTCTAGGTCAAGCATCCGTATCTTCCACAAAAATCAATGGACTAGAACCAAACTTAAACTTGTTCTGTTACTCATTAATACGGACTCATATACCAAAAATCAGCTCGATATCTCTAAGGGTTAAGAAATAAGTCCGGAAAACTGAAATTTCCTGAAGTCCAGCATCTGTATGTTCCTCAAAAACCAATGGACCGGAACCAAACTCAAATTTGTTCTGTAACTTATTAATACGGGCTCACATACCAAAAATCTGCTCAATATCTCTGAGGGTAAAGAAAAAAAGTCCGGAAAACTGAAATTTCATGGTAATTTCTAAGTCCAGCATCCGTATCTTCCACAAAATCAAAGGACCGGAACCAAACTCGAACTTGTTCTGTAACTCATTGATGCGGACTCACAAACCAAAAATCAACTCAATATCTCCTAGGGTTAAGAAAAAAAGTCCGGAAAACTGATATGTCCGGACTGACAGACGGACGGACAGACGGACAGACGGACGGAGCGCAAACCTATAGTCCCCTTCGGCTTTCGCCGGTAGGGGACTAGAAACAAATAACTACAGCTTAGATAAGCTGAATTTTAAATGCTTTGAATGGCCACGAATAGTAGTAGTTCAGAGGGATATTCTATAGGGCTTGTCATCCAGTTGATGTGGATTTTTCAAAAAGATATTTCCTACTCTGGCAATCGTTTTAAGCCCCCGTGATAATTATAATTTTACATTTTTATAATCTTTGATAATTATTGAACATCTGATTTTTCAAAATATAGTGGATTTTGTTTATCGTCTACGATTCCTTTCGAGCCAGATTAGCGAAAATAGTAGTGGTTTACTAAACAAAAAAAAAAAACAAACAAAAAAGAAATTGCTTCGGTTAAGGTGTCAAGTCGTATCTGAAGTTTTCATACTCCAATGTATGTAAAGTTATTTAGAACTCTTTTTAAAACGAACGCAATGTGTCACCGATGACTTTCTTTAGTTAAACTAGATCTAGATAGAATTCCTCGAAATGAAGTATGCAAAACTGGTCTCAACTTTTCGGATCAAGACAGATATTCCAATTTATAATATTCAGTTATATTCACGAATGCATTTATGTGATCTTTTTTCTTTTCATCTTATATCAAAGTCTTTTGATATTATAAAGGTCGGGGTAGCGTTAGCATTTTGATTTGAGACATGAAAATTATAAGTGATGCCATTTCCCCCTCTAATAACTGTGGCCTGTTGTGAATAAGAACTAGGAGTTTTGATGAGGATGTCAGATCTGGCAAGTAGTTGCTGTTCTAATATTGCTAATCGAAGACTCTCACATGTTGCCGATGGATATTCCACATGGAGCGTAAGTCCGGATGTGTTCATCGTGTAAATGTTTGTAAACAACTCTGTCGCTTCTTGTTTAATCAATGTAATATCAGTAGCTAAATAAATCCAAAATTTAGATATGTTTGAGAACTGTCCAAGAAATTGGAATATGTATTTAGTATCATTAATGTTGAAGTATTTACTTCTTAAATGAACCCCCACCAACCTCCTGGTTCCATTTAAAGTCATCGAGTCTATTAAAGTATCTAAATGGTTTTGCAGAGATCGTTCAAGTTTAAACAAGATGTGATATAAAGTATGTCGTATCATCCAAACTTTAGTCGTTTTTAACCACGGTAAAACATCTTTTAGATTTGGATTTGATAATATACCCGGAAGAAAGAAACAATTGGTCCGAATGATTACGGTTTTGTTTTCCCAGATGTTACCTGTTTCTAATGTCGATAGGTTTGGCATGTTTCCTTTTCTGTCCATGAAATTCACATAATGTATGTCCGTTGTTGAGTTATCTGTCGACAAACACTGTGACCAGTTGTACAAGTTTGGAGTGAAGAAATTCTCTAACAAGCATGGCTTGTCGTGCTGAATACAAAACGTTCGATTAGTCAAAAGAGCCAACAAAAATACAGAAATTATTCCTCGCATCCTATCACCAAAACCATTACAGTGTGTGTGATATGAACATTGATAAACCAGAAGTTTTTTGCTACAGTTTGCTACTGGTAAAACGTAATCTTTGAATAACTTGTTTACAAGCGCCTTGGCTTTCTCTTTGTTCTGGTCTATGAGTTTATTACCTACTTCGGGTAAGATTTCAATTTTCTTAATTGACACATTTTCATTTATTTGTAGTTCATTTTGTTGTGTGACTGACACAGGCGAGCTATCAACCAACGGGATCAGGCGACGAAAGGTCGAACAGTCACAAGTTTTCTCTCTGTATATAATTTCTGTGATTCGGAATGAATACAGTAGTCCGACACTTGTTATGATTAGCTGAAATAATGAATTTCTTGTATTTATTCTTTTTCTAAATATAAACAACTATAAGAGCAAAACGATAATGATGACAATATACAGTACTTATTTTATTGCTATCTAAATCATCATGAAATCCTGGATTTAAGTTTATTTGGGAATTATCTGGGATTATTTAAAAATGTTTTGATCATTCGTCCAAATCTGTAGCACATCATGGTTCTTTCCGATACGGGTAAAATTTTCCCTTCAATTATTTGACCAGGTTTGAGTACGTAGAAAATAAAAGATATTTATATTAATTATATCCGAAGGATATAATATTGTTTATATTGCTTTATATAATCTTATCCCTCGTCGAGAATACCTTTTTGTCACGTGACTAGCAAACAAGGAATATGAAAGGGGAGGAGCTAAGGTCTGTTTTTAATGCTACATGTAATCTATACGATGTTCCAGAGTATATTATTATCACGTGACTAGTACAACAAGGAAGAACCAACTGCAATCGAAAGGGGTGGAGCTACGGTCTTGGTTAATTACACCTTGGAATCGGGATGTATGACTAGTATTCGTTGGACAGCCCATATAAATTAGGCTAATACTTTCCTTGTTTCTTTCTTATGTAATGTGGATTTAACCTTATTGTTTCCTGTTAACCTTTTAAAAGCAAAATAGCATTAACGTCTCACCTCTACTTCATGGACATATTCAAGTTCTTGAGTTTCGACTACTGTGTCCCAGAGGATCTAATACTTTAAGTGAGAATGAGTAGTGTAAGAAGGAAAAGCCGTACTCGGGCTAACAACCCTAGGGTTACGTCAAAAGGCCCTGCTGTACCAGACAACTCTGTATCAAGTTATTCACAATCTGGATATATGCCATATTCGCGGCCAGCCTCAGATAGCCCCAATCAGTGGACCATGAAGGAGTTAAGACTTCGATTGTGGAAGGATTTAGGAATAAAGGCTCCAACTAAGAATGCTACCAAGTCGTTCTTGTTACAGCTGTATGAGGATAATAGAGCTTCGACGCTCTCATCAAGGATCGATGACGATGCGCCCCAACAAAATACGGCTTCTTCATCTAGGAGCGACAATTCAGTAAATACTGTGCCAACGGAGGAAGGGAATAGTTACACAACAACGATGTTATCAACCCTTAACAACGTTACTCAGTGTTTTCAGGCACTACACAATACCGTTTCTCAGTTAACAGCCCAGAAGTCCGATAATACATGTACTCCCGCAACCTTTACCCTTGGTAGTTGGTACAACCGAGCGTGTGAACAACAGAATAGCTCCGCCAACAACATATCCATCACAAACCAGGGGATACGTTCAGATTCTATCTCCACTGTGGATATAGTGTCACCGACTCTACAAAAGCAAATCGGCGAAGGTAGGGATATTAACCTAGCCTCTTTACTTATACCAAATTTCGACTCTCCCCAGTCTCACACATTGATAGCCGACAATATAGAACTGAGTGTCTTGGGGCGACCGGACCCGCGTCTTAACCGTCAATTATCTATTCAAGAATTCATACGGGCTTTCGGAAAATATAAACGAGTTATGTGTTCAATGTTCCCCGAACGGCAAAAAGAACTTGATTCGTATCAGGAGGACATTATTGAAATTTATAACTTTTTTGGAACAAAATTTTACGATTATCATAAAATGTTTAGTGCGAAAGCAGCAGCTTTATTGAGGGAAAAACAAATAAAGGTTGATTGGGGTCAACGAGATAGGGACCTCCTCGCTCTAGTCAGCGCAGGAGTCGAGATAAGCGCTTGCAAAATCTGTCACATGATTGATCATTCCACACAATTCTGTCCCCTGCAACCTACATCACGACGTACATTACCTACAGACAGACCACAGACCTCCGTAGATAGACAGGGTCGAATCCGAACGTTTTATGAAGGAAAGGAAATTTGCAACAATTTCAATGCAGAAAAAGGTTGTAATCGACCTAAATGCCCCTTTAAACATATTTGTTCAAAATGTAATCGTGGCACCCATCCATCTTTCTTCTGTAACAATGGGAAAAGTAGGCAAGTAACTTTGCCTACAATGAACTCTATACCCCATGACTTAGTGGAACAAAAGAAGGCCGACAAGTGACTATTACCAATGCATACATACCCCATGAAGGCTTCAACGCAAATTAATATAGAAAGTTTACGACACGAGTTACTGCTGCACCCTGATAGAAACTTCGTTAACTATCTATGCACAGGTCTTAAGGACGGTTTCGACACAAAAGTAAGTAATCAGTCATTGACTCTTCTAGAATGTAAAAATAATCTTTCCGCTAGAAAAAGACCTAACAGTGTGGACAGTCTTATAGAAAAGGAATGCAAAAAGGGGTTTATGTACGGTCCTTTTCTAAAATTACCTTTCAAAAACTACAGAGTGAGCCCACTAGGCATAGCCATCGGGAAGTATTATTTCCTCCCTTGGGCGTCAACCCAGCGATTAGCAAATCACTGTGTTTATTTTGGCAGTCTTGTAGATTTGTTAAATACTTTAAACAATCTTTTATATCCAAGGAAAGAAATGCTTAGAACAACCAACTAACTATCGACCAATCTTGGTCTTTCTAGAACCCACGGTTCTACGCTGCCTGCTATTCGGGCCATCGCCCACCTATAACCTCGGCCTTACGGTCCGGCCCCTCCGGCCACTTGCATGTTTTAACTTCTGAGAACCTACGGTTCTTGCCACAGAAACCACGTTTCTGTTCTTCTAGTAGAATGTCTCGGTTCTACATCTCTGACTTCGTAGAATACTTTTTCTACAAACCTTTACTAGAACTTTCTTTGAGTTGGTTGTTAGTCACAATAGCTAAGGTTTGACTCCCAAGGGCCAAATATATAGATTGTTAGGTGTATTTAGTTGTGCTTTATTAGATTATGTAGCTATATGTATTCATTAAATGTGGATTATCAATGTTTTGTATTTATGCCTTGAATAAGTTTATTGGGTAACCAATCTTGTAAACTGAGATACCCACCAATTCTCCGACTCCAGCCACGTTAGTGCACATATTTCGACCATTCGAAGCCTGGAGGGTCGACGGGCGACCGTGACGTCGTGTCTGCAGCTGAACGAAGCTGTAGTTGCGCAGTTTTGGCCCCCCATCGGTTATGATGTTGCGTGTTTTCTTAACATGTGTTATTCAGAATCATTCTTATACAAAGACCCAGAAATGTCCGTTTATTCTCTGACGTCCACTCCGGGAAATGCAGACGATAACGACCATTTGAAATGCTTTGAGTTGCCGGCGAGCGACTGGAGGGGTCGTCGCTACAGCTTTGTAGGCTGTAGTTACGGGACTTTGATCGCTAACCGACGGTATGATGTATCCACCAATTTTCAAGGTATGTTTTCTTAACATGTGTTGTTCAGAAACAGTCTTGTACATAGATATGCCCATTTGTTCTCCGACACCCAAACGGGAAATGCAGACAATAACGACCGTTCGAAGTTCTTTGAGATGTCGGTAAGCGACCGGAGGGTAAAGGCTGCAGTTTGAGGAGCTGTAGTTACGAGATTTTAGTCGCTAACCGACGACATACTGTAACACTTACTTAGGAAACACTGTCAAACCCACTTACTTGCATTACTTTTACGTGTGTAAGCGGTATAAATATTAATTATATCCGAAGGATATAATATTGTTTATATTGCTTTATATAATCTTATCCCTCGTCGAGAATACCTTTTTGTCACGTGACTAGCAAACAAGGAATATGAAAGGGGAGGAGCTAAGGTCTGTTTTTAATGCTACATGTAATCTATACGATGTTCCAGAGTATATTATTATCACGTGACTAGTACAACAAGGAAGAACCAACTGCAATCGAAAGGGGTGGAGCTACGGTCTTGGTTAATTACACCTTGGAATCGGGATGTATGACTAGTATTCGTTGGACAGCCCATATAAATTAGGCTAACCGCCTCCTCCCCATCCACGCTCCTTATCTTTGCTACATTTTTTTTTTTTTTTTTTTTCCATTTAGGGTTTCTTTTCTTATTATTGATATTTTGTTTTTCATTTTCTGCACTATATAACTACCAACAACCAACTACCCATCTATCAATCGTGGTTTTTATAGAACCCATGGTTCTTTTTCACTGTTTGCTTCTCGGGACATCGCCCACCTTTCATCCTGACCGCAAGGTACAACCGATCCTGCGACTTACATGCTTACATTTTAATTCTGAGAACCCACGGTTCTTGCAGCAGAAACCACGTTTCTGTTACACTAGCAGAATGGCTCGGTTCTACATCTTTCACTACCCTTCTCTAAGTGAAATTATAAACTCTTTGGGTTGGTTGTTGGTGTTTTCGTTTTTGTACCTTCTTTAACTTCTTCTTTTAGGGAAGTCAAACCTTATTCACTATACGCCTGATACATATGCGGCGCATGAATATCACTCTTGAAGATTGGCACTCTTGTAGATTTGTTAAATACTTTAAACAATCTTTTATATCCAAGGAAAGAAATGCTTAGAACAACCAACTAACTATCGACCAATCTTGGTCTTTCTAGAACCCACGGTTCTACGCTGCCTGCTATTCGGGCCATCGCCCACCTATAACCTCGGCCTTACGGTCCGGCCCCTCCGGCCACTTGCATGTTTTAACTTCTGAGAACCTACGGTTCTTGCCACAGAAACCACGTTTCTGTTCTTCTAGTAGAATGTCTCGGTTCTACATCTCTGACTTCGTAGAATACTTTTTCTACAAACCTTTACTAGAACTTTCTTTGAGTTGGTTGTTAGTCACAATAGCTAAGGTTTGACTCCCAAGGGCCAAATATATAGATTGTTAGGTGTATTTAGTTGTGCTTTATTAGATTATGTAGCTATATGTATTCATTAAATGTGGATTATCAATGTTTTGTATTTATGCCTTGAATAAGTTTATTGGGTAACCAATCTTGTAAACTGAGATACCCACCAATTCTCCGACTCCAGCCACGTTAGTGCACATATTTCGACCATTCGAAGCCTGGAGGGTCGACGGGCGACCGTGACGTCGTGTCTGCAGCTGAACGAAGCTGTAGTTGCGCAGTTTTGGCCCCCCATCGGTTATGATGTTGCGTGTTTTCTTAACATGTGTTATTCAGAATCATTCTTATACAAAGACCCAGAAATGTCCGTTTATTCTCTGACGTCCACTCCGGGAAATGCAGACGATAACGACCATTTGAAATGCTTTGAGTTGCCGGCGAGCGACTGGAGGGGTCGTCGCTACAGCTTTGTAGGCTGTAGTTACGGGACTTTGATCGCTAACCGACGGTATGATGTATCCACCAATTTTCAAGGTATGTTTTCTTAACATGTGTTGTTCAGAAACAGTCTTGTACATAGATATGCCCATTTGTTCTCCGACACCCAAACGGGAAATGCAGACAATAACGACCGTTCGAAGTTCTTTGAGATGTCGGTAAGCGACCGGAGGGTAAAGGCTGCAGTTTGAGGAGCTGTAGTTACGAGATTTTAGTCGCTAACCGACGACATACTGTAACACTTACTTAGGAAACACTGTCAAACCCACTTACTTGCATTACTTTTACGTGTGTAAGCGGTATAAATCCTTGTATAAGTTCACGATAAATTTGTTCTATGCAACTCTGTGTTATCCATTCATAGTTCGCATGTTCTTTCTTTAATTTTAACGTTATGTCTGGCCCCTGAAATAATATGTAATGCCTTTATCACCCCTAATAATTCCAGCTTGTTGTGAGAAAGAACTAGGGGTTTTGATAAGGATGTCAGATCTGGCGAGTAGTTGCTGTTCTAAAATTGCCAATCGAAGACTCTCACACGTTGCCGATGGATAGTCTACATGGAGACTAAGTCCAGATGTGTTCAGTGTATGAACTGTTGAAAGAAACTTTGGTGCTTCTCGTTTTATTGTTTTTATGTCTGTAGCTAAATAAATCACATACTTTGTTTTATTCGAGAACTTATCAAGAAATTGAAACAAGTATGTAGTATCATTCATATTGAAGAATGCTTTTCTTATATGAACCCCCACCAAGCTTCTGGTTCCATTTATAGTCATCGTGTCTATTAAAGTGTCTACATCGTGTTGCAAAGATTGTTCAAGTTTAAACAAGATGTGGTATAAAGTATGTCGTATCATCTTAACATTTGTAGTAGTTAACCACGGTAAAACATATTTTGTATTTGGGTTTGAAAATAAACCCCGAAGTTTAAAAAAGTTAGTTCTCACTATTACAGTATGATTGTCCCAGATGTCACCACGAGGTATTGTATATAGTCTTGGCATATTTCCTCTTCCGTCCATGTAATTCACATGATGAATGTCTGATGTTGAATGGTATCCCGGCAAGCACTTAGACCAGTTGTACATGTTTGGCGTGAAAAAATTCTCTAATAAACATGGTTTGCTATGGTCAATACAAAACGTTCTATTAGTTAAAAGAGCCAACAAGAATACAGAGATAATTCCTCGTAATCGGTCACCATACCCATTGCAGTGTGCTTGATGTGAACATTGATAGACAAGGAGTTTCTTGCTACAGTTAGCTTCTGGCAAAACATAGTCTTTAAATATTCTTTTTAAAAGATCCTTTGCTTTCTCTGTGCGACGGTCGTCAATAATGATTTTATTTGTTTCAGGTAAGGCCTGATTTATCTTCGTTAATTGTTTATCTATCTGAAGATTATTTTGTCCCGAAATTGACTCGGATTTGTCTTGAATCAGAGATATCTGGTCTGTTAAACTAGAGCAATCACACGTTTTCTCTCTGTGTATAACCTCAGTGATTCGGAATGAAAACATTAGTCCGACTAATGTTATGATAAGCTGAAATCAGAAGACTTTGTTGTATTACATTGATAGATAATATTTTAATAAGAACTGAATCAAAAATAACATCATTACAAGTTTTGATGTGTTGGGACTTTGGTAGAACGTCAAGACGCGGGTCTGGCAATCAGAGGGTTTGAAAGTTCCATCAGGACCTTAAAGATTTCACTCGAACAAAAATATTCCAATTACATATATTCAATATATCCACCATATGTGTAGCAGTAAATAGATATATTTGGATGGATTTCAGGGTAATAAACCGAATGTGTTTTAACGTTAAAATATGTCGTTTAACTGCAATAATTATATATAAATAAATTCTCAGTGGTTCCCTAAACATGTTTTTTATCGCTGACATAACTGGTTCTTGTTTATCAAATTACGGTTTATGAGATAAAGGTAACTGTTTGTATCAGTGAACGATCGAATTATCTTTTATTGAAAATTTATCATTTGTTGTTGACGAAATGAAATATTTACCGGTCTTACATAAAAAAAAACATTAATTTATTTCTTAAATGAAAAATTACCTGTTTTTTGTCTAAACCGCGTTATTTCGCACGCGAATCGCATGACAACATGATGACGTCATCAATGTCTAGGGACCTCCTTTTAGCTTGCAATAAATGAAGCTTGGCTAAATCTTTAGTGAAATTATCAAGTAATAATTCATCCAGAAAGTTTGATAGTCAACTGGAAAGCAGCAAGGAAATGTTTTCTTCACATCGTACCCTTATTAGCTCACCGCATCATTGACTGCTACGGGGAATTTCCTCTCTCTGTCTACCCGTCAAATCTGTAAAAATATCCTCATTGACAAACATCAATAACAATGGCCACCCAAACCTTAGACCCTGGGCTTTTTTTGTGTGTGTGCGTTTGTTTGTTTGTGTGTATTTTTTTTGTGTGTGTGTATGTGTGTGTGCTTTTTTTTTTAATGCTAAGAAGTGTTTTGTTGATGAAAAATTGTCAAACTCCGAAAAAAAGAAAGAAATTATTTCACTCTTTCACATGTTCATGAAATTTATTTTTCTATTGTGCACCTAGTATATAGTAGTTGTTCTTAAATGCGACTTGATACTCCAATATCCTGAATGCTGTATCATATTTTCCTGTCGATGAAATGTCTGCAAATCAGATAAATTTTGGCATGGATTAATTTTTTAATGGGACATGCCCATAATCCACCACTTAAACATTTTCATATCAGCCTTATTCAGCTTTTTTACTTCACTTATTTTTCATTTCAATAATTGACATGCAGCACAATTTACTTACACAACACAGCAAACCTTGAGAAACCGTCAAGTTGCCAAGCAGTTTGCCCATTTTCCCGAATGTATAAATTCTAAATGCACAATGATCTATTGTGACAGATGTTCTGTTTAGATAAAAATACTCAGCAAAACTTCAAACTCAAAGTAAGAATAGTACGAATCATCGATAATGATGAATTTATGTACAGTTTATCTATTTTCATAATACATACTTTATCGTTTTGCATATGATTAAGTAAGAAAAGTGTTTACGAGGGCCGATTGAAAAGTCGGTGTTCAAGGACATAAAATGACCACTTAACAACATACTAATTAGCCAACCGCTTACTCAGTTGGCCCCGCCTACTGACTTAGACAAGAAGTTTCGCTTCGAATTTAAAAAGGGTTATTTTTGCAACATTTATAGCAAGTAGCGTATAACAAAAAATGAAATGGTTGATTGGCGACCTAAACGTCGTAACTACAGCTTGAATAGGTGCAGTGACAACGTTTAGGTCGCCAAACCAACAAAAACGTTTCACACAAATGGCGGGCAATGTTGGAGTTCAAATCTTAATTCCTGACTGAATAATTAATTTGATTGGTCGATTGATTCCTTAATTGATAGCCGCGATTGGTCAGTTGATATCCATTTAGATAGAGTATTGTAATCACTTGGACAGTAGGCTTTTGTTCTCTCCGTTGTTTGGCAGAAGTTGATCCAAACCCACACGCTATGAGTAATTTTAAACAAACGGACAATGTCTATATTTTCACTAGTGGCGGAGCCAAGGGGGATATTTCAAATTCCATTAACCCACTTGACAACAAATAGACAGAAATCCATTTGCGCACTTGCAGTGCAGCAGTAGTCTTCAATTGTGAGGAATAAGATTTATTGTCTGGATCGCAATCGCGAACCAAAAGAAAAACCGCGAAATTTAACTATTTCATGGTACAACGGCTCTTCGCCAACTTGCTGAGTGGAGCAGGACGAAGTAATTTATATACATTTTAGTTCAAGCGATATGGACCCAGTTATCCGGGGTAACACAAACTGTTTTCTGTTTTTGCAATATTTCTGATGAATCTTCGTATAACTTCCCTGCTACATATGAACATGTCAGGTACTTTTCGGTCTGTTTTCGCAAACTTTCAGTTAGTTTGTTCGTTTCTGTCTAGCAGATAAGAACCATGTAGTGGAGTCACTATCGGTATTAAAGAAGGCCCCGCCCACTGACCTCCTTAGACAAGCAAACGCTACTTCTGTTATGTCATCTTACCAAAACAAATTCAGCACATACGAGGGACAGTCAGAAATTATTCGGACTTTTCACTAGTTCTCGAAAGCCATTCAATATTTAAAAAAAAATGTTTCTACTCTTTTTCAAAATATTCTCCATCTACGTCTACACGCTTTTGCCATCTTCGTAGGAGCTTTTGTATTCCTGCTGTGAACCATGACGTAGACCTATGTTTCTTGTACTGTGTAACAGCAGATATCAAAGCCGTCGTGGTCTGATATTTCTTCAAGCAAGCATTTTTTTCAATTCTTGAAACTAATAAAAGCCACTAAGGCGAGGTCTGGGCTATAAAAAGGTTGAGACAACAATTGCCATTTGTAACAGTTGATAACTTTCCCTGTAGCTGCGGTGATATGGAAGGGGGCGTTATTGTGAAATAAGGGGGACTTTTTCTGTGCTTACTTGGAACGCATTTGCTTGAGCTTTTGTCTGAGATTGTTCAGAATTACTTCAGAATGGTACTTGGCAGTGACGGTTTGACCTTTTGGCATTAAATGAACAAGTATCATTCCTCGTGAATCCCAAAAGACAACAAGCATGACTTTTCAAGCCGAAGGAGACAGCTTAATCTTTTTAGGAGGTGGAGAAACAGCTCGTTTCCACTGCTTTGACTGAGATTTTGTCTCAGGTTCGGAATAATGGACCTACATCTCATCACTAGTGATAATGCAGTTCAAAAACTTATCTCCTTCACGATTTAAACGACTTATATGTTCTTTTGCATTGGTTACTCTGGTTGCTTTTTGATCTGCGAACAGCTGTCTAAGCACCTACCTGACACTTACCGTGCTCATGCCTAGTTGTTTGTCTAAAATCTTGTTGACTAACTCCTCTAAAGTTACTCGACGTATTTTGTTGACAGAATCTTAACATTTGCTACCATTGTTGGGTTCACTGCCTAGGCTGGCGGCCCTGTCCTAGGCCTGTCATAAATACTTGTTCTGCTTACACGAAACAGAGAAACCCAGATGTAGAAGGTTGAATGTGATACACATTTATCAGAAAATCTTTTTTCTTAATCCTCTGAAAGATGCGGCAGGGCTTTTCACCTTCTGCAACTAGAAACTTAATTACAGAGCGTTGTTCCACAAACAATAAGTACATGGTAGACGAAACACCTATCATATATCAGGGTGCAAAATACTGTGTAAACACAACTATCATTGAAAATAAACTGACCACGTTATTTTCGAATTAATTTAGTTTTCACTATAATTTTACTATAATTTCATATATAATGTGTGTGTATAGCTGCACGTGGAAGAGAGTAGCATAAAAATCCAGGATATTTCTCGACCGTCCCTCGTAAATGACTAAGTCTTATGTTATCTTCCGTTCTAAATAAATAATTTGATTGGTCAATCGATCCGCCAGAGTAGCTCGTTCACTGTGTACTTTTTTAATATATTTTTTGTCCGTCGGTCGTTTGGACCGGGCCTTTATGAAGACAAAAACGTCCTTTTTTATCAAACTAAATACAGTAATTGAATTCTCATCTGTTGAAATGTCTGTCAACACTTGAACTGAAAATAGTTTGTAGCTGCCTATCCAATTTGTATGTAAGATTTTGTTGATGTTTTGGAAGTTTGGCACAGTATACAACATTCTCAATTCTATGAATACAACACAAACACAACTTCTACCATAAAACTGACTTTGTTATTGCTATCTTAGTATAATCCAACGGCGATAATGCGTCACCTGACGCAGACCGACTTCGACTTTGTCCCTGCCTTTTGTAAGCGAAGACGCAAATTGGTTTTAGGAATGACATTAAAGGAACTCAAAGCCAAAATCCATGTTTAGTAACCGAACAAAATTTATAGAAAACTAACAACAACAAAAAAAGCAAATCCATTCTGTTACACGCTATGGTTTCGGAGGAGACATTTAAAGAAATGGAAGCGTAAATTTCCCATTCTTCTGCGCTCAAATTCAATGGCAAGATAAAGTTATGAGAAGAGTCATTCAAAAACAATTCGAAGAAAGGCTTTGATAAAATTCCAGGACTAGGGGAACATGATAACACACATTAAATAGATTACCCAGAAGTTCGCAGACTGGTATTGAAGAAAGACTAAAAGACAGCATTTTTGTCATATTTGGTACAAAAGACCAAAATGATTTCAGAAGACGCAAAAAATAAAAGAGGTAGATTGGTATTTATTAAACACAGGAAAGAAAATCAAAACCACCAAAACGGGATATTTATACTGAATCATGAACCCGATATTGTCCTCGTGGTTATACGAATTTAGTAGGTATCTAGCAAAGGTTTAGTGTTATGTAGAGTTCGCGTTATTTGTAGAGTTCGCGACTATCGGAAGTCGACAACGAGTGACCTCATTTGCATATGATCCCAATTAAGTAGAACAAAACAAAGTGACAAGGGTAGCAAACAACATCATGACATACGTTACGTCATAACCGATGAAAGTGCCCACATTTTATAAAAGCTCTTACAAGGTAGATATCGATAGGTTTTTTTCATGTTACAGGTTTTGATTATTCTTATTCCCTCTCATATACTATTTCAATATAATTTTCCGAAAAGTAGTTTTGCTTAAATCACAGGTCGTTTATCAGAATAAACCAGGGTTTTTCCCTTATAGCCTACGTATACTGTCAATCTGTTTTTATATCAAGCCGAGACAGTTGCAAAGAATATTACGTAACTCACGCGGTGCGTATAACCATTGGAATCCCGCATTCAATTTGAATTTGCCCAAACCAACGCCATCGTTACGTCACCATGAGTTATTTTCGCCGACCGGTCTTCAATCAGTCCGTAAACCTTCCGTAAGCGTCAAATCGAAGACACTTACCGTAGTTTTGTGCTAATCATATGGTGTGACATGATTTAGGACGTTGTTTGTCAATTTGTTACCTTCCTATGATTTTGAGTCATATGCAAATAAGGTCGTGAAGTGTCGACAACCGAATTCCATTTATAAAAAAGTAACCATCTAAAAAAAAGCCTGGAATTCCGCTGAACCTTTCCTATATAACCAAAAAATGGCCACTTTTAGCCTATGAGATTGTCGCAAAGACAATATCCAACTCATATTTAAGTGTTAAGCGTCCGTTTAAGCGTATTTTTAGGCGACTGGCAATTTTTTTTATCAAGGATTCCTTCCCTTTAAGACTATTTTTAGCTGTGACGTACAAAACTGAAAATCGGCTAGCGTTTATGACTGCAGGTGACGTCATGATGACCTTTAATTTTAGGCACGAGCGACATATCAATTTCTATTCAAACTGGAAGCGTTAGGTCAACCGTCGGATGCACCATGTATCTATCCCACATTTCATCGCTAATATTTGACCTAGTGATCTATTTTAACCCCACTTAACCAAATTTCAGCTTGACCGAGATTTCTATTCAAACTACTATTCAAACCAATTATCAAGCCATTTGAGCCCTGCAAAATAAATAAGTCATTTCTGTGATTTTTTGACTCAAGGTGACCCGTATTCGATCTTCACCGAGATGCCATGGAGATAAACAAAATGACAAAGTTTGAAGACATGACGGACACAGCATCATGGGGTCCCTGGTTCGATCCCCCACTGAGGCGAATATTATTTTCTACAGTAGTCTCCCACAATGATAATAATCGCAAACCTAAGTGGGATGAGAAGGCCATCCTTTAAGAGGTCAAATGTTTGCAGGCTCAAACATAAGCTGTCCGTGGATAACGATTCTTATTTGCCTAAACCCCAAAATAAGAAATAAAAACCCCGATGATGTAATCATTTTGGGGGATATACATTGTGGGGTGAAAGAATCCCTGCCTTGCAACGCCCGTGTTCTGCGCCAATCCGTTACTTGGTTCGTTTATTTCAGTTTATTGTTTATTTCACTTTTTTCCTTATAATTCTTTAAAGAAGTCACCAAAAAAGCATTTTTGTTAAAAATCAAGAATAACAACTTATTCATTTTTCTCACTTAGGATTGAAATACAAATACGATGCAAAATAGATCACCCGTACCATTAACTTCAAATTTTAAGAGCGGGAGGCATTTGCGCTTTTCCGATTCTCCCAGATGGTGTTCTATTTTCTCATTTCACGGACATTTAAAAGGTCTTTTTAATCATTCGTTTTCGACTGAGTACAGGGTCACTTTCGACAGTCCTTCATAGCCCTATTTGCAAAGCCTTGTTTCATATAGTACCAGGTATCTTGCAATGAAACAGTTTGCATAGCTGATAATACATAAGATACCAGATATCTGACCGGAAATGTGAACACACCCTAACATAATAATTAGGCCCTCGATTCTTAAACTAGCGTATACAGTTATACAAATCACAAGATTAGCAGTCCCATTGCAGAGTGAAAGGAGAAGGGAGTTCTCGAGTTCTAGCGTCCAGGCTTGAACTTGAAGGATCTACAGCACTGCCCTGTACCACAAATATTCGAGGAGCATATTAAAGCATTTGAACGATTTATTCAACAAATTAAAACGACGCGGCTGATATTGGAGATTTCAACTAATTTCTCTCTCTCTCCTATTCTCCGCCCCTCTCTCTATGTATGTATGTATGTATGTATGTATGTATGTATGTATGTATGTATGTATGTATGTATGTATGCATGCATGCATGCATGCATGCATGTATGTATGTATGTATGTATGTATGTATGTATGTATGTATGTATGTATGTATGTATGTATGTATGTATGTATGTATGTATGTATGTATGTATCTATCTATCTATCTATCTATCTATCTATCTATCTATCTATCTATCTATCTATCTATCTATCTATCTATCTCTCATTCTCCATCCATCCCCCCTCTTTCGCTCTCTCTCCCTCTCTTCTTTTTTCACATAAAAAACCCGAACAGCTTCAAGGTTACTTGCCCTGTTAAGAAGTATTATTTCATTTCCATCAATCTACCAATATTATGGTTCTATTACATACATGTACAATTTGTATGTAAAAAGGAGAAAGAGAGAGGGAGAGAATCAAACAGAAAGAATAGGAGAGAGAGAGAGAGATGAGAGAGAGAGAGAGAGAGAGAGAGAGAGAGAGAGAGAGAGAGAGAGAGAGAGAGAGAGAGAGAGAGAGAGAGAGAGAGAGAGAGAGAGAGAGAGAGAGAGGAGCCGAAAACAAAATCTGCCAACCATGTATTTAGTTTTTATAATTATTGATCCAATTTAGTCAATATTTCAGCACAATATTACTGTTAAAACCTTACAGTGAGCTTGACTGGGAATGACCCAAACTAGACGCTAATCCCCACTGTCAATCAAATAATTGAACTTGAATTTTGAAATCCTAAACGTTGATCGTTGTTTTGTTGTCGTTGTTCGCAAACTGATGATTTGTAATTTATTATTTCCATGACCTCATATTTCAAATAAAATGTCGTTTATTGCCTCAGTCAAACTGCTATGGTAGAGGTCAGTTAGTGGGGCTACCGATCTGTCAGATCCTGTCATTTACGATACTTTGACAGCCATAGATTATTTGTGAAAACGGGTTTTGGTGACTCTCTAAAAATAGTCTAACTGCCTGCTAAGCCGTCGTTCATTTAGGACCATTACCACACAAGAAAATGTTATACTCGTCCAAATTGAAAGAAGTTACAGACGACAACTCCATGTTTATGAAATTTTAGAAATCTTTGTCTTTTGATAAGGAAAACAAAGTGGATAATGAAGAAATTGCTTGTCACGAATTATTTTTCTTGGGGGGTGGGGGTGGGGGTGGGGGGTCATTTTGTGGGACTGGGTTGAGAAGATCGTTAGGTGATGCTAATCCCGTACATCCCATGGCTATTCTGGAAACTTTCTTTTTTGTATTTTTTTTTCTAATTCATATTTCAAACAGTGATGACATTTATTAAAAAATCAGGTCAACGTATTTAAGAAAAGGGTGAGTGAAGGCATGTGGTTTAGTGAGGTTTTCTGTCTGTATGACTTTTTGAAATTGTAGGGAAAAAATCCCACGAGCACCACAAACCCAGAGCATTTTTTTCTCTTAAAATAATATAAGAGTTGACGAACCAATTACAACCAAATTTTAGATTGTTTGTTTGAATGGTATTTAACGCCACTTTTAACAGTCTTTCCGTCATCTCGCGGCGGCTGGCGCACCTTTCCTTGGGTTCATAGTTTTTCTTACACAAGTACTACCACTAAATCCTTTCTGAGCTACTCATCCACTTTAGTTTACGATTATCCACCTATTGGCTGGAGAAAATATCGGAAAGGATATTTTCGCGATCGTAGATCGAACCCAGGGCCCCATGATCAGGAGTCTGGTGCGCAATAACAGCGGTCCCATTTTTAGAGCAAACAAACTAATAATTAAACAACTTACATATTGCATACAAATAAAGCAAAACAAGATTTTAAAAAAGAGCGGATGCCATTCTAAAGCACGCGAACTATGCACTCCAAATCATAACAACGATTGGAATCAGTATTACCAGCTTCAACCAAGCAGACACACTTATTGTCAAACTCGGATAGAATATGTTGTTAATTGACAAATATTTGCAAATGAATATTGATAAAGAAGTTCTTGAAATTGTCAATTGTCATTTTAAAATAGGGATTATAATATTATTATCTTTGAATTTGGGTAAATTTAGTCTATCCGAAAATGGCTGTTGAGGTTTTCAACTCTCAAAAATTGTGATTGTGGGTTTTTTATCGCCTGTGAGATTATTCCGTATACAGCGTTTAAAGCATGAGCATATCATTTGTTCTATTAAAAATCCAATGAGCTGTATTTAGATCTGTAAATTTCAGAGTGATTGACTTAAATGTCACTCGTGCGTCAGAGGCCAATTTTCCGCCCTATGCTTTGTTTCCTTTTCAACATATGTTGAAGAATAATATGTCGTAGACTTGTAGACAAACTTTCAAGGTACCTTTCCCGGCTAAAGATCGAGTCAGAGTTAACTGCCTTTGACTGTTATACGTAACTTTAGTGAACACGAGTATGTGGGGTTTACATTAATTTCAACATTTATCCACCGTGTAAAACGTGTATAATACGGTTATTTGTCGTAATCTAGGCTGAATTATACACAAGTTAATATGATTTGAACGGGTTTTCTTAAAAACATAATGAAATATTGATATGCCAAAGCTGAATTATGAAAAAAAAAATGTTTGAATTGAAAAAGACTCATATTTTCATACAAGGCGTCCATTGAATTTATCTTACTTTCAAATGTTTGCCCTTTCTTTCCACATGCAAAAATTGGGGCACCTTTCCAGACAAATACGAAGGAATCTTCGTCGTATCACCTACCCAAGCCATCCTGATAAAAGTGCTTAGAATACTTTCATAATGTTTTTTCTTACGGATGTTCCAAAACCATGACGCTGTAATAGTTTGATGTGTTATGTCTGTTCAACGATATCTTATTTCTTTCAGTCCAGTAATTTGCTGCCGTCATAGCGCAGTCGGTAGCGCATCAGACTCATAATCTTCAATTATGGAGTATCATGGGTTCGATCCCCAGCGGCGACACATATCCTTTCCGACATTTGCCTCTCACCAATGGGCGGATACTCGTGAACCTAAGTGGGATAGCAGCTGGAGGCTAGGAAAGTATGTAGTGTATTACTGATTGGGAAAAACCGGGAATCCATTGTTAGGTGCTCCAACCGCCGCGATATGACTGAAATACTGTTAAAAGTAGCGTTAAACCCCATTCAATCAATCAATTACTTTTTTAATAAAACAGATAGTTTAACTGAACACGCTCTCGGAGCGATTAGCTTCTGTTTCTCCTCAGGTTAACGACAAATTATTTCTGTATTGAATTATTGTCCGTTCATTATCTTTCCATGCGATTTTTTTTCAAATAATAGCAACAGAAAAAATGCACATAATTCATGGTTTTCTATAACCTTATGCAACATAGCTCTTTTCTTGAAAACAAAATTCCGCTAAATAAAGATATTTCGGCTTATCCATACATTTAAGTGAAGTTTTAAAGAAAAAATATCATGATGTACCGCTTTTATTAAAGTCAGTGGATATTCTAAAGGTAATTGTAAAATTCTGATTTGTCCCTAGAAAATTATATGTAATTCCCGTGTCTCCTCTAATCACACCAGCTTGTTGGGAGAAAGAACTAGGAGTTTTAATAAGGATGTCAGATCTGGCAAGTAGTTGCTGTTCTAATATTGCAAGTCGAAGACTCTCACACGTTGCCGATGAACGTTCCACGTGGAGCGTAAGCCCTGATATGTTCAGAGTATGAACGTTTGTCAACAACTGTGTTGCTTCTTCCTTTATCTTGTTTACGTCCGTAGCTAAGTAAATTACATATTCGGAATTATTTGAATACTGTTCAAGAAATTGGAATATGTATTTCGTATCCTGTAGATCAAAGTAGGCTCTTCTTATATGAACCCCAACCAAACTTCTTGTTCTATTTAGAGTCATCGTGTCTATTAACGAGTTCACGTTGTCTTGCAAAGATTGTTCAAGTTTAAACAAGATATGATATAGAGTATGTCGAATCATCCATGCATTCTCTCTTGATATCCACGGTAAAACATCTGTTATGTTGGGATTTGATAATACAACTGGGAGAATAAAAAAGTTGGTTCTAATGAAGACGGTCTTATTTTCCCAGATGTCACCGGGTGATACTGTTGAAAGGTTGGGCATATTTCCTCTTCCGTCCATGAAATGCACGTAATGAATGTCAGGTGTTGAATTATATCCGGCCAAGCACTTTGACCAGTTGTACAAGTTTGGCGTAAAAAAATTCTCCAACAAACACGGTTTGCTATGCTGGACACAAAATGTTCTATCAGTTATAAGAGCCAACAAAAATACTGAAATCATTCCCCGCAAACGGTCCCCAAATCCGTAACAATGCGCTTTGTTTGAACAATGATAGACTAGTAGCTTTTTGCTACAGTTAGCTTCTGGCAAAACGTAATTCTTTAAAATTCTTTTCATCAACTCTAAAGCTTTCACTGTACGAGGGTCTTCTGGCATACTGTTATCCGTCTTAGGTAAGGACACAGCTTCCCTCAAATTTGTTTGTCTTTCATTATGTTGTGAAACTGACACAGGCGAGCTTTTAACCAAGGGTTTTTGTCTATGGGGGCTAGAACAGTCACATGTTTTTTCTCTGTATATAACTTCTGTGATTCGAAATGAAAACATAAGTCCGACAAATGTTATAACAATCTAGAATAAGAAAAGAAAGAAAATTATTAGAACACAAAAATATTATCATCACCATCTTTATGATTATTGTGATTTATCATTATCCTTATAAATAATGTGAATACGATAATACTATCGTATCCACATCATTTATAAGGATAATGATGTTATATCTTAAGTCGAATACCTATGAAATTCTTGGCAAACTCATCCAACACGTTGAATATTTCTTTACAAAAGATTGTAGTGATTTAGGTTAATCTACAAGGCATTGGGTTATGTCTGATTTACAATTCTACTCACTGTTCAAAAATAATAACTCTGATTAGACAATGCATAAGTCTCGGCCTATCAGTGCCCTCGTTTTATTTGCAAGACGAACTTACAAACGGAAAAGTAAACACAGACTCTGAAATCATTAGACTTGTTCATGTAACGCGATGATCATGGAGTGAGACGTTAAAGTCGTTCAAGGAACATGTGAAAACATTTTAAAACATTTTTATTATCAGAATCGTTGTAGGTAATGTGGTTGTTAATAGGATTAAGTAATAAACATTATCAAATAATTATCAAATAACATTTTTATTTCTAAATTACTTTAAGATGTTATATAACTACTTACACAAAACAAAAAGTATTGCGAAACTTTCCAGTTAGGGAGCGATATGGCCATTTTGTCTGCTGTTACTATTCGTGTAATCTAGTAGTCACCATTGTGACAGATGTTTCCATACAAGATAAATATACCAAACAAAACTTCTACCACAGCACAAAATTTTAAAATATATACATGTAGCCAGAAAAAAGAGTAGTTATGCTTAATCCTTTTCATGCCGCGCCCGGAATATGCCTGTTTTGGCAGGAGGTATAGAAAAAAGATCTGCCTGCACATAAGTGCAGTCTGATTTTTATCTACACCACATGTTTGTGACTTTTAAGTTTGAGTTGTTTATGAAATTTAAATTTTAGAACAAATATTGGTCCACAACTGTGGTATTTGAACGCCCTTCGTTTTCCATACGATTTTGAGAATGATTTTATCAGTATGACAAGGATTAAAAGTAGTTTTGTCCGTTAGTCCCTAAATTTTGACGGATAAAGTAAAAAAAATAAAAATAAAAGTAATAAGTAGTTCAGTTAGAAGGAAAATTGTAAACTACGTTACTTTATCTTATGGCTTCGAATGACTCAGTTGTTTATTTGTCGTTCAAAAGTTACGATAGTGTTTAATACATGTATAAAATAGTAATTTGCGAACCAATTTTAAAGAATTTGCCAGAACGATCTTGGGACTTGAATCATTAGACAGCTTGTACATATGTAGATACCATCAAGTGGAAAAGTAAACTGGTAGCCCTCTGTTCTTGTGTAGATAGTTCCGGCGGCATTAACCCAGTAAAGCGTACATGTAGTTTTGTTGCGCTTTTGTTGAATTTTCTGGCCAAAAAAGAACTACCTGGAAATGTCTGAAATAATTACTTGAAATCGAACTGGACAAGCACATATTAATCGAGGTTGCTGGCTGTTTATCAATGAACTTTTTATTATGCTGTTCGATGGATTATCGAAATTTGTGTGGCGATATGGCTTGTTGATTTTGTCGACAAATAAAGTCACTGTTTTGGTAGATTTAAGACAACTTTCGACCCCTTTGTGTTTCGTAATTCCATCTAAGCGGAATCAAATACAAACGAAGTCATATACTTCATTACTTCATGCCAAATGACGCACTTTTAATGATTTTGCGAAAAACATTTTGTTTGTTTGTGTGTGTGTGCTTAAGATTATTAACTTTGTAATCGCTTCTATTGCAAGATACTCGCGACTGAAAATATAGTCTAGAATAATTTTGATACACCAATGATAATTTGTAAAAGTTTTCGAATGTTGTTAAAAGTACGTCGGTTACGTCGGATTAATGTGATTTTACACGATTCGCACGTGTAGCAACTGTTTAGTATACATTCAACTTAAAACTTTTATTAGGGAAATCTTTTTTGCCTTGCATAACGAAAATAACATTTGCCTTTAATTTCGTTTAAACAGAACAATGTTGATGATATTCCGTTGTCAGCTTTGTCACCGGATATGAATCCGATTGAACATGTGTGGGATTATTTAAGAAGAAATGTTCGATCGCGTCGAAACATCAATAATCTCCAAGAATTGGCCAAATCTTTAATTCGGGAATGGGATAACATTCCAGATGCAATGACAATGCGTTATGTGAGGTCCACGCGACGTCGCATACTCGTCTGCATCGGAAACAGAGTTGGCCATACAAGATATTGAATTAAAAACTAACAACCATGTTAATCAAAACTTAAATGTGACCTTAGTTTGTGTGTACTTATGCAACTTTGACTTTCACACCATCTCCACTTAGATTTAGAAAAAAAACCCACTCGAAACCCTTTTTTGTCGAAATCTGATAAGCTGGATATTTTTGTTTTTTTAAACTTTACACTACAATTTGATACCAAACATTATTATCTTCAGTGAAATATGAAAAGAGAAATAAAACAAAATTAAGTGCAAACTTATTTATGGAACTAAGTATATATTTCATTCCACGACCAACAAAAGATTAATTTTCACCGTGAAAATATAGATTTTGTAGTTCTTGAAAAGACATTTAAAAATCTTACACTGAATTTTTTGCTTATTGCTTATACACAAAGAACACTGGTCAAAACTTTTGTAGGCTGCATTGACGTTTTGCTTCACGAAGATTGTCTCTTTTCGAGTAATGTGTCATTTGTGTGCGAAGTTTGGTGTAGTTTACGATATCCAGTAACTTTATGAATACAACATAAACAAAACTTAACGTATGTACATCCATATGGTAACCCTGAGGGCCTATCGATTTCAAACTAAAGCTGATCACTTAATAACTTATTCGAGCCGCGGTGATAGCGATGTTATTAGCGCGAAAGACCTCATTTTGGGGTCCCTGGCTCGATAGCGAATATCCTTTCCGCCATTTGTCTCTCACCATCATCGTAAACCTAAGTGGGAAAAGGAGCTGGAGGCTTTGGAAAGATTTTGTGTTCTACTGATTTTAGAAAAACAAGGAAACCATGATAGGTTCACCGGTCGCCACGATATGACAGAAATACTGTTTAAAGTTTTATTTAACCACATTCAATCGATCAATTGGCTATTGGTGGGTTCAGCGATCGAAATTACAACTTATTCGAATTTGTGAACCCATAACAGACTTTGTTTACATCTGTTTACTTCTAAACTACTTTTTTTCTCGGTCGGCGACCAAATCCTCGTACTTACAAAGGTTTTGTAGACAACAATTGATAGTCGATTTAATTTGAAAAATTATCATTCAGTGGGGGAAATAAAATTGTGGAAAACAAAGATATTGCTCGTTACTAGCAATTTCTTCTTTCCCAACGTTTTCTCAAGAAGAAGGTTGAAGAGGAAAGTCTTTAGACCGGATTTTTTTAGAGTTTTTTCGTTCATTTGTTTTGGCTCTTGAATCTTCCATGCGCCCCACATACCACATACTGCGTTGGTTTAATGTCTCTTCCCAGGGATGATGTATTTAGAGTACATGACACGTTCCATAAGAAACAGCTTTTCTCGTCTTTTTAATTGGTCGTAGACAAATTTATATAACCATAAACTCAAGATTGTGTCGCTGCAATTTACCAAAACTGCCTTTAGCCCAACTGGACGTATATTCTGACGGGAAAACAGAAAAAAAATCATTTCATTTTACAAGTTAAGAATTATCAAAAGGAGTAAAGGAAAATTTGACGGTCACACCCTTTAAAGATGAATGCTTCAAGGATTTTCCGCTAGTGATGAACGCGTCTAACCAACCCTTTCTTTCCATCATATCGAGGTGTAAACAAAGATGATACCGCCACTCAATTATTTTCCATCCATAAGTTAATCAAAGTACTGAAAGTACTGGAGAGCAAATTTGATTATTATACTTTCAAGCTGTCTAAAGAATTCGCCAAAAGATTAGTATCAATTGTTTTTTTCCTTTGTTTATAATCAGCGCCATTTAGGAACTTGTTAATTTCTGCCCAGAAAAAGAGAGGGTTTTGAAAATTCATGAACCTGCTGTCAGCATTTGCTCTTAAACTTAAGTTATCATATTTCCATAATTTTTCTGTTTTGGCTTTATAAAAAAAACTTGCAGGGATGATCTAACCATGATTATTTAACAATCGAGAATTTTTAAAAAAAATAGTTTTCACAAAAAGTTGCTTTTTTTTTGCTACCCATGTTGCTTCAAGGTCTTACGTTCGTGTAAAATAATATTAGTTCACGGAAATATCATACACTAGGATAGAACCTACGTGTTGTGAAAGTAATAGAAATTAAAGTTGTTTTACCCGAATTCTAAAGTCGGAATGCAACGATATGTCCAATTTCTCAGTGACGACCAATTACAGTGCGTACGGCACTTTGATTTACTTTTGAAATCCTTAAGAGGGAAGTGTTACAAATAGGGTTTACTTGAATGAATGTTAACAAGATTTTTTTTATATCTGCTCGATATCATGCTGAAAGGGAACACAGATGAAAGCCATGTTTATAATCTGATCAAAATATCTTCGAGGAATCCGAGAGTGGTTCACCAACTGAACATTCTTGAATAAAGTCAAAAATCAGTTAAGTGTTTTAGATATTTCAGGCTTCCATACGGGTTCCATACTGTGTTGGTAAGCCCAATCTAAAACTGAATACATCTGCGATTGTTATACATAGCAAAGCTTTACCTATTACCAGATTGCAATATTTCAGACTCGTCTAAATTGAACGGAGTTGCAGTTGGCAATACAAAGTTTATGAAATTTCAGATTTTGTCAACTTTCTGGGTAGAAAACATTACGTAAAATGAAGAAATTGCTTGTCAAAAACATCTGCGGTATTATACATTGCAGAGCATTACCTATTACCAGATGGCAATATCTTAGAATGGTCCAAATTGAAAGGAGTTGCAGATTGCAATTTAAAGTTTATGAAATTTCAGATTTTTTCAGCTTTTTTGGTAGAAAACATTGCGCAAAATGAAGAAATTGCTTGTTACAAGCAATTTCTTCAATTTACAAAATGTTTCCCAAATTGTATCTAAAATGGCATATCGTACTACAGATAACAAGAAATTAAAATAATCTTTATAAATTGTGACCTATGTACTAACAATAGTTATAAACAAATTTATTCTCACACATCAAGTTGTCACAAATATCTAATGACATCTTAATAGAAGTTTACCTGAACAGCTTGCTATTCGTCTCTCCTGACGGGGAGTTTATCTTCTTTAGAAACACACTATCACCGACGATAAAAATGGCAAGTTCCAAATTCTACCGTTTTAATCTTGTCAACATTATTTTGCAAAACAATGCAATTTAGTTATTACAAATATACCTTCGGGGTCAAATGCTATCTGATCGGGGTTTGAACTGACGACCTCATGATTTTGAGCATAGCATGTTACTGGCTAACCGGTTCACCACTAAGCCATTCAAGAAAGGCTTACTCAAGAAAACTATTTCTCGTATCATACAACCATTATATTTCAATTATAAAATGAATCTGAAAGAACTTTAAACACTCTCTGAACTGATCATGTGATCAATCCGACAATACCCATTCCCAGACAACAGTTTGGTCCAAAATGAAATCTAATGCAGAAGATTTAAATCTGCAAATTACAAAATGCCAGAAAGGGTAGAAGAGACCGTGAGAAAAGAAGATACTAGTTGTAACAAGCAATTTCTTCTTTTCGCGTAGTGTTTCCTATAAACACGTCGTTCTTTAAGCACGTAAAAAAGGATAGGAATGCGTAGTAATATGTTAATTCAATTGATCAGGTCATCATGTGACTGTTTTTTAACTATTCTATTGTACCCTGGTAATTGAACAGGATTTCAAGCTGGTGAAAAGATTAATAATATGAAATCTTCATTTTACGAACTTTAGTTTATTTGAATCTTTTTGTCATGGTTAGTTACAATAATCTACATAATATATTTGACCAATCGCGGCTGTCAATCAATGCATCTATTGACTAATCAAATGATTCATAAAGACAAAAGTGAACTTTGAACTCTGAAGCCGTCATTTTCGTGTAGCATTTTTGTTGTCGTGGCAACTTAAATGTTATAACTACAGCTTACATATGCTGTAGTTATAAGGTGTATGTCGCCAACTAGACACTCTCTTTTATCGTTAAGTTTCACTGGCAATACATTGTGCAACATTACCCTGTTAAGTATCGAAGTGAAACTTCCTCTCAGAGTTGGTGGACATGACCAGCGGAGTAAAAGGACCGACTATCAATCCTAAAATAATCTCCCTGTCTCATTAACTTATCTTTTCAAACATAATCACATGTTCAATGACGAGGATATGAAAACTTGTTTATACCTAATAATTCTCCCCTTTCCCATTACTTTCTCTTTAAAAAAAGTTGAAATTTACCACCTCTTTCAATTATTTGAAAGTTATGTGACGAAGCTATATTTCAAAGTTAGGTGATGAAGCTATATTTCAAGTGGCAATAAATCCTCAAAAGAACAGATAGTTGTCGGACCACTGGCCCTGCCAACTGACTCACTCACAGGAAGTTACACTTTAATATTGAATGACATTATTTTGTTGGTTTGCAACCTGAACATTGTAACTGCAGGTTGCAGTTACCACATTTAGGTTTCAAAACAAACATACATGTTGGTTAATATCAGAGTTTGATTGATTCTTCGATTGACAGTTACAAGAGAGGGCTTCGTTGGAGTGCATAAAAAATTGACCCTGGTCTGGCCGCACTGATTATGCAGACTGACCAGGATTGAAAATTTTACTCTTCACACTACCTTACAATATTCATTTATCAAATGCAAACCCTGATTAACTTCTACTTGATCAGATCTCTTTTCAAAAAAATTGTGTCTCATAATTCTCATAATAAGGGATTCTTCTATGTGTGACAAGTGACTTTATTGTGCACTCAAGAATAATCAAATAACAACAAGCACCTTGGTCATTATAAAAATCATTCAATGAACATTAAACCATTTCCAGACAACGAAATTTTAAACTGGTCCAAATTGGAAAAAGTTGCAGATAAAATTATAAGTTGATGGAATCTTAAAAGTCTTTGTCTTTCTTGATAAAAAACATAGTGGAAAATGACGAAATTGATTGTAACAAGCTATTTCTTCATTTTTCACAAAGCTAACTCAAACTTATTTTTTCAGGAGTATGAAAAGCTGGTTTGTGTAGAAATCGGTTTATCTTGATAATACCTATTAAAGACACAAAAACTGGCAAACATTATAAATATAAAAAAAAGCCTTCTTTAATACTAGTAGATATAAATTGAATTTAGCATTGATAATGATGCAGAACAAGGTTAACCGTTTGTATCAATTGTGTACCTGATGTTCTTTAACGGCAGAAAATAAAATCATAAATTTCAATGCATAGAAAAATAGCACATTTCATTTATATCACATACTTTTTGAAAACAATCTAAGTGTAAACAAGAGGGTTGTTGGCCCTAAGGCGCTCACCTGAGATAAAGGCTCCTTTTCTTTCAACATTCTAATTTCATGTTAAGGTTAGGATTAAGATACAAGTGGACAACACTTACAAGACTTTGTACCTGGCGATCCAAAAGTCTAAATTACAAAATTCAAGGCTTTAGGGTTAATTTGAAAGAATAAAAAAACTGTTTCCTCCCTCTGGATCCATGGTTTATAATTTCAGAAATAAGAAAGAAGTCTGTGAACTGAGGCTTCATGCCTATAACCCGCCCCCCGGGCTCCACTCTTTGGGACCCGAGGATCATGATATTAGCTATTTTGAAAGAGGTCAATATACTGATGCTTCATGCAAAATATCAAGGCTCTACACCTCCTGGATCAGGAGGAGAGGATTTTTTAAGATTATTTTAAAATTTCTTTTAGGTTGCCTTGGCAAAGGGGACCACCTAAGGAACATTGTTGTTTAAAGTAATTGCTCACGGACGACGGACAAAAGGTGATCACAATAGCTCACTTGAGCATTTCATGCTCAGGTGAGCTAAAATGCCTTTGAAAAACATAGCTTAACCCTTTCCTGTTTTTTTACATTTTACACAGCAGACAATTTAGATTAATCTTTTTTTTTAAAAAATGCTTGTTACAAGCAGTTTCTTCTTCTTTTTTCACAATATTATCCTAAGTATAAAAATGCAGGGATGTGAAAACCTGGGGATTAAAAGGAAAGGCTTAAGAGGAAAAAGAAGCAACAAACTTTTGTGTATATGCATGTTTTATGAAAGTATAAAATTAAGCTATATTGTTAGAGGGTTTTGAAAGTTAAATGTTATAGATTTATATCATAGCTTACAATCCTGCTTTTTGATGCTCCTTCAAGAAAAAAGTTTTGGAAAACATTGTGGACAATGAAAAATTACAAGCAATTTCATTATTATCTATAATGTGTTCTACCCATAAAGACAAAGATTTTTGGAATTTCATCCAACAAAAAAAATTGTTGTCTACAACTTCTTTCAATTTGGACCAGTCTAAAATGTTGTTGTCTGGTAATGGGTTGACATAAAACAATAAGCTATTCATTTGTGTATCATAGTGGGACATAAGAGACAAAACCAGACAAGATTTCAACTATGAAGTGTAGAATTACTGTTTTTGTGCGCTAAACTCTATGAATCAGAAGTCTTCAAGGAACATACAGTCGACTCTCATTATCTCGAAATCAGGAATCTCGAATTTCGAGATATCTCGAGGTCATATTCAAGTTTCAACTTTATCCCTTCTTTATTTCATATAAAACTGAATCAAGTAAAATCGATGATTCCAGTTATGTCAAGTTTCAAGGGTTTTAATCGTGCCAAATTCAATTTTCACATTGAAATTTACTGGTTAAGCGGACAATGTGACTAACAAAAAATCAGTTTGACAAGGTATATTTAACCCTGATTAACCAACATTTGACCATAATCTAATTTAACTGCGCATCAATTGTTGTGCAAGGTGAAAAAATTGATAAAAAAGCATGTGACTGTCAAACAATTGGTTTTCCATGCTAATAACACACATGAAAAATACACACCATAAAAAAAATATTTTTGTTGTTACAGTGGTGATAGATGATAACTTTTTCAATCCCTAGTCTTATAATGTGGCAAAGCCGAAATTTACAATGACCCAAATAGTATTTTATCTGAACCCTGTCTTTCTGTAAACAAGAGGGCCAGAATGGCCCTAAAATCGCTCACCTGACTAATGTAAGATGATTCGAAGTTTTGCCAACACTTTTGAAAAGGAATATCCATTTAAGTTTAGTTGAAATTAGCCCAATGGTTACTGAGGAGATGTTCAAAGTAAAAAAACTGCCCCACCCTGCCACGCCCATATTTGGGCGTAAATCAAAATTCTGCAAAAACCTTTTTAATAAGGTCACCAAAGGAACATTCATGCCAAGTTTTGTTGAAATTGGCCCAATGATTACTCAGGAGAAGAAATTTTAAGATTTCTAAATAAAAAACTGCCCCACCCTGCTTCGCCCATATTTGGGCGTCAATCAAATTTCACAAACAACTTTTGAAAAAGGTTCACCCAGGGAACATTCATGCCAAGTTTGGATGAAATTGGCCCAATGCTTACTGAGGAGAAGATATTTAAACATTTCTAAATAAAGAAACATCCACACCCATATTTGGGCGTCAATCAAATTTCCTAAACACGATTTGAAAAAGGTCACCCAAAGAACATTCATGCAAAGTTGGGTTGAAATTGGCCCAAAGGTTACTGAGAAGAAGATGTTTAAAGATTTCAAAGACAAAAACTGCCACACCCTGCCACACCCATATTTATAGGTCAATCAAATTTCCGCAAACAGGTTTTGAAAAGAGTCACCCAAGGAACATTCATGCAAAGTTTGGTTGAAATTGGCCCAATGGTTACTGAGGAGAAAATGTTTAAGATTTCAAAGTCAAAAACTGCCACGCCCTGCCACGCCCATATTTGGGGGTCAATCAAAAATCCATGAACAACTTTTGAAAAGGGTCACCCAAGGAACATTAATACCAAATTTGGTTGAAATTGGCCCAATAGTTACTGAGGAGAAGATGTTTAAAGATTTCAAAGACAAAAACTGCCACGCCCTGCCACGCCCATATTTATGGGTCAATCAAATTTCAGCGAACAAGTTTTGAAAAGAGTCACCCAAGGAACATTCATGCAAAGTTTGGTTGAAATTGGCCCAATGGTTACTGAGGAGAAGATGTTTAAAGATTTCAAAGACAAAAACTGCCACGCCCTGCCACGCCAATATTTGGGCATAAATCAAAATTCTGCGAACAACTTTTAAAAAGAGTCACCCAAGGAACATTCATGCCAAATTTGGTTGAAATTGGCCCAATGGTTACTGAGAAGAAGATGTTTAAAGATTTCAAAGACAAAAACTGCCACACCCTGCCACACCCATATTTATAGGTCAATCAAATTTCCGCAAACAAGTTTTGAAAAGAGTCACCCAAGGAACATTCATGCAAAGTTTGGTTGAAATTGGCCCAATGGTTACTGAGAAGACGTTTAAAGATTTCTAAGTCAAAAATTGCCACGCCCTGCCACGCCCATATTTGGGCATAAATCAAAATTCCACGAACAACTTTTGAAAAGGGTCACCCAAGGAACATTCACGCCAAGTTTGGTTGAAATTGGCCCAATGGTTACTGAGGAGAAGATGTTTGAAGATTTCAAAGTCAAAAACGCAAGACGCCCTGCCACGCCCATATTTGGGCATAAATCAAAAATCTAGGAACAACTTTTGAAAAGGGTCACCCAAGGAACATTCATACCAAATTTGGTTGAAATTGGCCCAATGGTTACTGAGGAGAAGATGTTTAAAGATTTCTAAGTCAAAAACTGCCACGCCCTGCCACGCCCATATTTGGGGGTCAATCAAAAATCCATGAACAACTTTGAGAAGGGTCACCCAAGGAACATTCCAACCAAGTTTGGTTGAATTCCGCCCAGTTGTTACTGAGGAGAAGATGTTTAAAGAATTGTTGACGCCTTCCGATGCACGACGGACAAAAGGTGATACCAAAAGCTCACCTTGAGCACGTTGTGCTCAGGTGAGCTAAAAACAATATTCTTTACCTCTAAATTTGGTTATCAGGAGCGTTTTGTCTTTAATGCTTTCTGATGTGTTATAAAAAATTCTAAGTTAATTAAAACTTGATAATTTCACTGAAAACCAATGAAAATTTCACTGCAAACCAGTTAATTTATCAAAATAATGTACACATTGTTTTGAAAATTTAGTTCATTCAATCATTTTCAGCTACCAAATGTCATCCAAGCTGGACCCAAGACAATGATGATATAATCATGTTGCCATGCAATTCACTTGGGTAATGACACACTTTTAGAGATTTTGTTGAAAATAAATTGCATTTACCCCTTCCTATTTAAGAAATTCTAGACTGGTCCAATCTGAAAGAGGTTGCAGACGAAAGTGAAATTGGATACAATTTGAATGATTGAAAATATTGTGGTAAAAGGAGAAATTGCTTGTTACAAGCAATTTCTTTTTTTCGTCAATTCTTTTTCAAGTATAAAATCACAGTGACATATAATCTAGGGTTTATACAGGAAAGGGTTTAAGTAATGGAATAATCATTTCATTTTGTGTAAAGATTGATAATTCTTCATTTTGTGAACAACAAGATCTAAGTTGTTCATTCATGAAAAGATAAACCAATCTTACACTAAAACAAACAATTATCTTCTAGGTTGTCCAGATTTGTTTATACAAAACAGGTGGAGTGGTCTACTGTTACAAAAGTTAAAGCAGATTTATTAGAGTAGGTTTGGTTGATAAAGTGAGCAAGTGTGTGATAATATCAATAGTAATACAAGAGCCGTCGGAGACGGATTATGCTCCCCGAAATAAGGCTTTTGTCACAAAACTGTTTGCCTTTATTGGACAAAAAACTTTTTATTGAATGCAACTATAGTTTGAAAGTTCAGTTCACAAGAAATTCGGAATTTTGACAAACACTGAAGGACTCTGTTTGGCTTCACTGGCCTGATTCTAGTAAAATTCAATATCATCATATGGTAAAGGGTTAAATATTTTACCTTGACTATCAAAGTTATCAATGATAAGCCAAACAAAAAAATGAAGACTCTAACTTGAGTAATCTTGCAGAAACAATAGACTGATTTATTTTGGAGTAGGATATATACAAAATGTAAAGCTACATGGCATTAAGCCCCCTTTTAGCATGGTCAGGCTCATTGGGTCAAAAATTGAAATAAACATTACCTATGGCATTTAATAAACAACATTTATGTAAAGTAACAAGAAATTTTGGCAATTTGCAAAGGAGGTATTTGAAAATTAATGACCTTAACAATGCATTTGACCTTGACCTTGACCAATGACTATGAACTTAGTACCAACAGAAAATCTATGTAAAAAGCTATGCACATGTAAAATATGAAGGCTATATCACTTACCATTGTATACAGTAAAACCCCTCCTTATGACCACCCCGGAAATACGGGCACCCCGCTATTACAACTGATTTTTTACAGAACAGATTTTTTTGTTCTTTATTTCAATGGTCGCGAACCCCTCTAAAATGGGCACCCTGCTATTCCGAATTACGACCAGTAAATTCAGTACCAGCTATAGCTGATACACTATTTTGAACCCCACTAAAACAACCAGTAACTTCACACATTCAGACCGACCACCCGAATTTCACACTTGATGAAAGTGACACTTATTGGGTATGAGAAGTTAAAATTAGTTTGTTTACGGCGTTCCGAACAGTTAATTAGCAATTAAATTTTGATTTCAACGTAATTGATGCTTGGTATTCGCATTATAGAAGATATGATATCGACCGTTTGCCACTTTGAACCTGTACTTACGAATAAATAATCTGAGGTCCGACTTCTGAATCAGATGGATCAAATGGAGAATAGCAAAAGTAGAACTTATCAAAGATCGTAAATTTGAAATGATATAAGATTCCGCTGTTATACATGTTCTTAAAGATTCATTTTTGTATGTATAGTATTAATATATTCAAATAACGAAAATAAAGTAAACATGAATTACTTGACAACAAAAGACCAAACCTCAGTATTACGACCACCCTGCTATTAAGACCACTTTCAGAAAGTACAGCAAGTGGTCATATTAGAGGGGTTTTACTGTACTTATAGGAGATGTTAAAGTTAAAATTTTCAAAATTTTGACTTTGAAAAGTGACCTTGACCTTGACAGATGACCTTGAACTTAGTACCAACAGCAAGTCCATGTCATAAGCAATGCACATGTGAAATATGAAGGCTATGTCACTTACCCTTGTTTAATTATAGACAATGTAAAAGTTAAGATTTTCGAAATTTTGACTTTGAGAAATGACCTTGATCTTGACAGATAACACTGAACTTAATTCCAACAGGAAGGTCATGTCATAAGCAATAAACATGTGAAATATGAAAGCTATATCACTTACCATTGCAAAAATTATGGCCAATTTTAAAGTTTTAATTTCCCAAATTTTGACCTTGAGAAACGACCTTGACCTTGAATGATGACCTTAAACTTGGTACCAACAGAAAGGGTTTGTCACAAGCAAAGCACATGTGAAATATGAAGACTTCATCTGTAACCAATCAAAAGTTATTGCCAATTTTAGTTTTTGCGGGGAAAAAAGACAGTTAACGTAAAGGTAATAACATTAAGGCCCCTTTTCCCTTGACGCATTTTTTTAAACAAAAATTCCCGTTAGTTTAAGGTCAAGGAGATCTGATTTGCTACTCAAATATGAAATTTCATGAAATTCTAACAATTAGTCATGGAGAAATTGGCAAAAACTAGTTTTTACTTTAAGGTCCCTTTTTCCATGACGTAGCCTTGAAATAAGAAAAATCAAAAACGGGTCTTGGAAACTACCTAGGAAGATTATATATGATGTTTCGTTCAATTAGGCCCAGGGGTTGCTGAGATATGACTTCGGTGGGACGGACGGACGGCTGGACGGACGCACAGGCCGGCAACTATATGCTCCCTCCGAAAAATTTTTCGGGGAGCATAAAAACATAAGAAAGCATACAAAATGAAGTGCTGTAAACAGGAAATGTTATGTTAAAATATTGATCAGGCACCTTGTTTTGGATCCAAGATGTATTTCTAGACCTAAGGTAGGATGAATATCAAATATCTGTACACTCCTCTGTTCAAGTAGGACATTTGAAGCATTACTATATATTATAGTAGTCTATTTATAACATACCTACAAATTTTTAACATTCAAATTTAAAATTGACATGGTTTTTTTTTTCATACTTAATGTTCATTTTCAACAACATTGATTCTCAGTGTGACATCAACTTAGAAGTAAATAAAATCATCTAGGACTACCACTTATGAAGCTGTATTTGACCCTGGCAGAGAGAAATTTTTTCCTGTCATGTTGTTTTACGTAATGAGACATGTAACGTTTGTATTTGGAAAATGTGAAGGTATAGAATAAAATTTGATATGAGCTCACAACACTTCTTATATGATCACCTCTTTACCTATTTGCACACAATCCTGTTTTTAAGCCACAACATATTATTAAGAAAATATTGTGGAAAAAGAAGAATTTGTGGTTACAAGCAGTTTCTACATTTTCCAATATCTTTTTTACCAAAAAAAAAAAAAAAAGCCACACAAAAAAAACCCCAAAGATATTCTTAAAATTTCATTGACTCGAAATTGTCAATTGTAACTTATTTCAATTTGCCTTTTTTCAGTTTTGAATATTCTTAAAATTCATCATCTGTATGTAACTATAAAATATTGAGTTTTTGTGATAGTTTGTCAAATGGTGTGAATTAGTTATTTCCATGTTTTAAGATCAAGCCTAAAGGTTCAATCCATCCCAATACATGAACTACCAAAAAATATAGTCTTCAGATAAAACATCATACAAATCAGTCTGATCTTAATAATTCTTTCTTGAATTATATCTAAATCATTTAATCACACCCAAGGTATCTGTACCTACCAATCTCCATATATTGTAGTGAAAATAGTCGACTTTCTCAAATTATTTCCTTTTAACCCTTTCCTGGTTAACCCTGTATTTTACGTCCCTGTGATTTTACAATTGAGAAAACATTGTGGAAAAGGAAAAAATTGCTTGTGACAAGCAATTTCTTCATTTTCCACAATATTTTTTAATCTACCTAATGGTTATTTTTCAAACAAAATCAACTTTAAATTTTCGTCTGCAAAACCTTTGAATTTGAATGGGTCTAAATTTTTGCAAAACAGGAAAGGGTTAAAAGGTCATTTGATTTGTTGGATTACGGCTGTCAATAAACAGACTAATCAAATTATATTTTTAGACAGGAAGTGAACTTTGAATTCCAACGTTGGTGAACAATACAGTGACCTATTAAGTCGCTTTGGCGACTTAACCCATTCCAACACGATGAAGCTTTTTGACACCCATCAAGAAAATCAATTGGGAAAATATTGTGAAAAATGAAGAAATTGCTTTCAACAATCACTCATTTTACACAATGTTTTCTGTCCAGAATGTTGAAAAAATCTCTAACTTCATAAACTTTATATTGTCTAATGCAATTCCTTCCTGGTCCAGTCTAAAATTTTGCTCTCTGGGAATGGGTTAAATGTTGTTACTACTGCTTATCCAAGCTGTAATTACAACATTTAGGTTGCCAACCAATATTTTATTTTTGTGGTTACATTTTATTGATAATGATTTAAAAAAAAAAAAAAAAAAAAAAGCGTTAATATCTAAGGCAAACTTCCTGTTGAAAGCTTCAGGCATTGCTAGAGATCGTTCAATAGTCTCAACAAGACATACCTAGTCAACGATTCATCGCTAGATAGTGAATAATCAATGAACAAGAAATTTGATTCAAAATTATTTCCATGGTTAGAGAGCTATTTGTATATTCTACGCCAGATTTACATCGGCACATGACTGAAGAGGTAGGACACTGACTCGCCGTTATGTGTACGTCGAATTGCTTCTGCCATTATCATCGAAATATCCATGCACTGAAAATAGATAGAGAACAAAGTTAATGAGCTATTTGGCAAATGGGCAAATAAGCTATAGCATCACATGCAGATGCCCAATACTCTAATCTTGGTTGCTGGTATTTCCAGATATCACAAAATATCAAAGTTATTACAGGATAATGATGACGACAACAACGCTGATGAAATAAAATGATGGTAAGATTATAATTACTCAAACTTTGTGCTCAGGTGAGCTAAAAACCAAGATGTGTTTGTGAAACACAATGCCCCCAAAACAGGACTAAACATTTGACCTTGGTATGTGACCTTGACCTTATCACATGACCATGACCTTGACATGAAGAGATGTGTTTTATTGAGATGTAAAATATGAGCATTGCATCTTGAATAGGCTGGTAGTAATTGGCATTGTCAGGCTGCCCAGCACATTTTGGACTTATATATATATTTCTCAGCAAAAAATATAGGAATTCAGTCATCTAAAAATAGGAGAAAAATAGGAAATAAAAGGTAAAATTAATATACTGGTACTATTTTCTTAAATATAGATAGGTAAATATATGGTCTAATAAATAGATTTTTCTGGCCTCCACCTCCCCTTACAGCCAGCCTTTTATATCAACATCCCTTTATTAACCTCCTTTATTGCTAAAATTAAGATTTATCAATTATGTATTTATTAATACAAAACAGATCACCTACTTTATAGGATAACTGAAGATGAGCACAGCCATTTTCTCTGTTTGCATACAATGCACCATATAGTAAAAGCAACCAAAAGTGCAACTGCTTCAAATCAAGGAATCAAAAACAAATACTGTCAACTAAATAGTAGACTGTGATTGCTATCAGTCAATAAACTCTACTTGTCAGCTAGAAGATTTATGGTATTTGAATGAACAAACTTGTTTATTACAAAATAAATGTTTCTGTCTGACAAGTAAAGGAAATAAAGTGCAAATATAAATGTCTATAATACAAAGCAGCAAAATGGTCAAAAAGTCGAATAAATCTTCTTTTTGAGCCTTATTAATTAAACCTGCAAGCAACAATCATTTTACAAACTTATTATATAAACTTGTCTGTTACTCTGAGAAGTTTGACAAATTTTCTCCGAACATATTCTTATACATGCTTCAACATCATTGAGAGGTTAGATGAAAGTCTTTTGGAACTTTCAATACAATAATAGGGTAGAGTCAATTTAATAATATCATTTTTTTGTTTTCTTCTCGCCAAAACATGCAGTTTTTTTTCAAGATTTTCCCTCTTCCTACTTTCAACTGATTTTTATATATCTAAGGTAGTAATCTTACCTAGACCCTGAAAATAGACACATATATGTAAACCATAAAGAAGATGCATACATCTTCAGAATGATGAGAACAGTAAACCCTTTCCTGTTTTACAAAATTTTAGACCTGTCCAAATTCAAAGGTTTTGTAAATCATATTTTAAAGTGGATTTAAATGAAAAATAACCATTCAGTAGGGTAGAAAATAGTGTGGAAAAAGAAGAAATTGCTTGTCAGAAGCAATTTCTTCTTTTTTCACAATGTTTTCTCAATCATAAAATCACAGGCACGTAAAAAGCAGGGATTAAACAGCAAAGGGTTAAACACATAAATATATCTGTTACCATCATTCATATGACTTTGTAGCTATAGATATTCAGTTCATTGGTAACACTTCCAACACATTTTTTATTGAAAACCAATAAACTTAATCATCAGCATCTTGAAAAATAGGAAAAAATAGGAAAAAACAGGAAAAAATGCAAAAAATATAGGAAAATATAGGAAAAAATAGGAAAAATAGGAGTACTGGGCAGCCTGCAATGTTAAGTTTTTTTTGGTTGAGTTTTGCAGACAGACAGACAGACAGACAACCATAAAACAATATGCCCTGATCTTTCAATGCGGGGGCATAAAAACAAATTCAAATGAAAGTAACTTGACTTCTCAGTGTGGATTAGCAAGTTGATTTGAAAAATGATTGTCATTAAAGATCTAAACATAAACCCCTATGCTAATGCACTGAAGATAATAAGGTATAGATAATATTATAGGTAGAGGAGAAATTGCTGGCAACAAGAAATTTCTCCTTTTCTCACGATGCTTTCCCCCCATTTAGAAAATGTATTTCAATTCCAATCGTCTCTCAATTATTGTCTGCATCATCTTCCAATTTGTACTGTTCTAAAATTTGATAATGGTTAAGTGATTTTAGGTAAAAGGACTATTTAGAACTAGACAATCTACGGCAGTAACCTGTATTTTCGGAGCATTTTTCATTCTCTCTTGTTGAGGTATTGTATTGGTGACTACGACTGCTTCAAAAGCCGAGTTATTGATTCTCGTTATGGCAGGACCTGATAGGATTCCATGAGTACAAATTGCATAGACTTTCAAAGCACCTGCTTCCAGCAGTCTGAAATACAATACATAACAAGATTATGAACATCTACCTCTATATTAGAAGCTATGACTGTTGACATTCACTAGATACATTACCCTTCCTATTGATATTGTTTCAAGAAATCATCATCAGACAGGGAGCTGTGAATGAGTTTATAAGAAGTTGTTTTTACATAATTCTATTTTCTGCGATGTTCTATGCGTACCTATCAAGTCAGGCTCTATGAATTGTTGGTAGCTTTTTTTCTATTTCCACTAGCCTAAAATTTTGTCTTCTGGTTAAGCGCTGGAAAATGTTTACCTTGAATATCAGAAATTCACATTAATTTATGTACTTTTATACCTGAGTAAAATCTTACATCGTGTGTTATCATCTATGATTGATTGATTGAATGGGGTTTAACACCGCTTTTTAACAGTATTTCAGTCATATCACAGCAGCTGGAGCACCTAACAATGGATTCCTGGTACTTCTAACACCAGTACTACCACTGCATCCTTTCCTAGCCTCCAGCTGCTATCCAACTTAGGTTAACGATTATCCACCCATTAGTGAGAGACAAATGTCGGAAATAATTAGTGCCGCCGCCGGGGATCGAACCCATGACATCTCACGATTGAAGATTAGGAGTCTGACGCACTATTGACTGCGCTATGACTGCCGGGTTATCATCAATGAATGAATAAACAAAATAACTTACTTATCTGCGGCATGACACACTGTTCCACATGTATCAGCCATGTCATCAACCAGAATGGCCACCTTGTCTTTCACATCACCAACCAACACCATAGACGATACCTCATTGGCCTTCTTGCGTTCTTTGTGAATCAAGGCAAAATCTACATTCAATCTGTCTGCTATTGATGTTACTCTGAAATAGACTGCCATGAATTAACCTTTGTTATCACTCTAGGAAATGCATTAAAATCAAAGGAAGGGATGCTTTAAGGTCAAGGTATCTTTGACAAAAAATACTGGCTTGAAGGAACAAACAGGAAGTCTAGACTAAGAGCAGACTGCAAACAAGTAACGGCTAATCTTTGTCTATAACACCTTCTAAAACTGGAATATTCTTAGTATTACAGGGGTAAACAATCCTTTAAAAGAGGAACAAATTGGACCGAGTATTCAAGTCAATTTTAACTCTATTTTGACAAAGGAATATGACTCCAAAGACATTACAGCAATTGGCAGAATGCAGCTGTAATCAAACAATCAATAGACCAATCTAATCAATCATTTAGACAAGAAGTGAAATTTGAACTCCAACATTGGCCAACATTTATGTGAAGCATTTGTGTTTGTTTGGCTACTTATTATTCAAGCCATAATTACAACCTTTAGAATGCCAACAAACCATTTTTTTTCATATTATTGATCTATCAAGACTGCATTTTTTGCACCATTTTTCTCCAAAAAGCTTAAGCACCTGCATTGCTCCACAGGCCTAATTGTAATAACTATGGACATAAGTCGAGCCCATTTAAGCCATTCTTTCCATCCAATCAAAATTCTTTGAAAAAAAATCAGATAAAGGGTAATCTGAGGATCATTCCTGTGAAATTTGGTTGAAATCAATCCACTGGTTTCTGAGAAGAAGATTTTCAAAGCTTTCACCATATATGGAAATCAGCTCCACACTTTAAAGGCAGATTTTTTATCTGATCTTATTCTTTGAAGGAATCTGATAAAGGGTCACACAACAATCATTTCTGTGAAACTTGATAGAAATCAATCGACTGATTTCTGAGAAAATTTTTAAAGGTTAACCATATATGGAAATTAGCCCCGCCAATTTAAGCCATGTTTATCATCTGATCAAATTTCTTTGAAGGAATCTGATAAAGGGTCGCCCAAGGATCATTCTTGTTGAAATCCATCCACTGGTTTTTGAGAAGAAAATTTTGAACAGTTTCACCACATATGGAAATCAGCCACGCCTATTTAAGCCATGTTTAACATCCGATCAATAGTCTCTAAAGGAATCTGATAAAGGGTCACCCAATGATCATTCCTGTAAAATTTTGTTGAAATCCATCCTCTGGTTTTTAAGAAAAAGAATTTTAAAGGTTTCACCATATAGGGATTCACCATATAGGGATTCACCATATAGGGATATTAGCCCTGCCCATTAAAGGCATGTTTTTCATTCAATCAAAATTCTTTGAAAAAATCTGATAAAGGGTCACCAAAGGATCCTTTCTGTGAAATTTTGTTGAAATCTGTTTAGTACTTTCTGAGGAGAAGATTTGTAAAGTAAAAGTTTACTGACAGCCGGACCCAGGCACGCATGGACGGATGCATATTGGCCACAACATCATAAAAATAGCTTGCTCCCTTTTCAGCCAGTGGAGCTAAAAATAACTAAGGAAACTCTGTGGAAAATGGAACAAGCGATTTCTTTATTTTTCTACAATGTTTTCTACCAAGAAAGTTGATAAAATCTAATATTTCATAAACTTTAAAATGTTGTCTGTAACTCCTTTCAATTTGGACCAGTCTAAAACTTTTCCATCTAGCAATGGATTAATGCACTGTGTGGTTCTCTGACTGCCGAGTGTTTGCAGCTCACACATATCACAGTTAGATGGAAATGTCCCTTTTTACCTTTTAGCCCCACCAGCATCTGGGGAGACAATACAAGAATTCCTCCATTCCTGTATATTATCCTTTATCCACTGTAATACTGCTGGTTCTGCATACAAATTGTCTACGGGGATGTCAAAGAAACCCTGAAATTATAGTTAATTAATATAAGTCAGTCTTATACGCATCTAATGGCCTAACATCGCCATTCATTGTGATAGCTACTTGTCATGAGATTTATTCAAATCTGGGACCAAGAGTATAAAAACAATTTTGTACTCAATTGAGATTTTATTCAAAATTCTATTCGAAATAAAACATGTATATTACATTGAATTCTACAGTAAACACGTGAAAATGAAGAAATATAAATATTGATAATTGACAATTTTGAAACAAAATCTACAGTTAACTTTGAAACGCAACATATATTTAAACTGGAAGGTTGAGTAACTTCTGAATTGAGTACAAAAAAGTTTTATAATCTCTGGCTAGAGCTTGAAAATTCTACTTGTCCACTTTTTCTGCACAATTTTTTTTTTCTTTATCCCATATATGTTGGATGTGTTGAAATAGAAAGATTTGAATACAAAAAGACTTTATATTGACATTGTGCAGGATAAGTAAACATTTTAGGAATTTCAAGCTCTGATTTTAATGGCTTGACTGTCTCTGACTAATAAAAATTCTAAAAATAGCCTTAGAAAGACTGAAGGAAATCCGTCACTCAAATGACTAATTTGTAACAGTTAATCGTCGAAGGTATTGGAATGATGAAAGTTTAAGAACCTTTGTAAAACTGTGATAAGCTTTTAAAAGAAACATCAATGCTCGGTGCATTACATACATTTACATTATTTCCCTGAATTGTATACCATTTTTATTTTCAGGACAAAGTTTTCGTTGAATTTTAAAGCATTTTCGGAACATCTTTAAAAGCTGTGTGGGTGACCATTTCAGCCAATAAATCATGTCTAGCAATGAAATAACACTAATTTTGATTCCAGTGAGGAATTTTCCTATGATTCAGGTGGCAATCAATTCATTTATTTTGGCTTATGCATTGTGATGATATATGATTGCAATAGGAGGTGAGAGCAATCATATACTAGACTGTATACCAACGATTTCAAATCAACATGGACATCAAGGCTGAAAAAATCAAACCTAAACCAGAAAAGCTGCTGAGCCGGTATAGTTTTGAAACAAATTATATTCTACAAGTTGTTTATATCATGTCATCATGTAAAATTATAGAAGGGTCCAAATTGAAACAAAGTAGCGACTGACATAGATATATTACTGCTATCTGAACATTATTATCCAATCAAATCATTACTTCTGTAGAATCAACTACAGTTATCTCTGACATTTACCTTTTCTGTAGCCCATAGCAACCGACAAACTACTTTCATTTAATACCTTTACGCCTTACGGGACCCACACCTTACCTGTTCAATCCCCGGGTTTTACGTCCCTGTGATTTTAAAATTGAGAAAAGATTGTAGAACTGTAACAAGCAATTTTTTCTTTTTAAACAACATTTTGTACCCCACTGAATGGCTATTTTTCAAATTTGTTCCACTTTAAATTTTCATCTGTAAAACTTTTGAATTTGGACAGGTCTTAATTTTTGCAAAACAGGAAAGGACAATTTCTTTATTTTACACAATGTTTCCTGATTGTTTTACATGAGAGGTGTCAAAAAGTGTCATTATGTGGGAGTGGGTTGAATGATACCTGAATCTGTGAAGCGTGGAGATCCATTGTAATGATGTGATCAGCTCCTGCTGTTGACAGCATGTTGGCTACTAGCTTGGCAGATATTGGTGCTCGACTCTGAAACAAAAGAACTCATGGGAGTAAACTAGGATTAATCTTCACCATGGAGAGCACTCAATTAGCAATGCTTCTTTTCTGATCCCATTTACAGACCACAAAATTTTCAAGGAATTGCAGACAATTTTTGTTGATGAAATTTCCAAATCGAGATTGTGTGGGAATGAGTTAAAATCATGGGAGTACTGTCATTTTTTTGTTTTGTTTTCATGTTTGCCAACAAAATTCTAAATGATGAATTTGATGGTCCCACCCACTGAGCTCTGACAGGAAGTTCCTCTTCGATATTAAGCAGTATTATTTTGCAAAATTCATGGGCAGCAACAAAAGAATAAAATGGATGGCGTCCTAAACATTGTAATAACCTATAGTTCTGATGTTTAAGTTGCTAAACCAACAAAAATGTCACAAAAATGTCAACCAATGTCAGAGTTCAAAGTTTACCGTCTGTCTAAATGTAAGATTTGATTGGTCTATCAACTTTTTGATTGACAATTGTACATTAGAACACCAATTTGCCAACACCATTGTAGCAAATGACAGAAAAATACAAAAAATATTTTTTTACAAATCTAGCACATGAAGCCAGCTGTGATTGAGCAGTGAAAAGTTTAATTCAGTTAGCAGATCATTTGTTTTCCCCCCTTATTTTCCCAATAACATTTCTATTTTTCACCAATACCAGTGATTTATGGAAAAAAGGAAAAGAGGAGTAATTTGCATTGAATGGTAAAATGTTGTGGACAAAGAACAAATTGCTTGCACAATTTCTTCAAAACCACATTGTTTTCTATCCTCAAAGGCAAAGATTTTCTAAATTCAATTAACTTGAAATTGTTGTCTCTGACTTCTTTCTGACTGGCTTTTGTCAATTAAAAAGTAAGTTAAACTGCATAGTACCTTATCTTTCTTGTCCTGTCTGGCATATGGAAAACATGGTATGACAGCCGTGACTCTACAGGCAGATGCGATCTTACATGCATTTATCATGATCAGAAGCTCCATCAGCATGTCGTTAACTTCTGAACATCCTGTTTGTACAATGTACACGTCTTCTCCACGAACAGACTCCCCGATCTCAACACTGAAATTTTTCATTTGATACTCTTCTATGCTACATTTCCAAACTTGTCATCATCACTCTCAAAAGACTTAATCATTATCAATTTACTTTAATATTACCCCAAGTTTTAATTGAAAGTGGAAAATTAGTTGCTGTTGACCTCGATTATATTGGTGAATTGCTTATCAAAATTGGTACTCCAGATGAACTCTAATGTCTTATTTCAACATTAATTCATAAAGGTCATATTTAAATTAGATACAGTGGAATCCTGTTAATTGCAATATCAATTTGTCAAAGATTGTGTTGCAAGTCATTAGATGCTCATAGTTAAAGGAGCAATTTGTTGTACAAATCTAATGTTTGTGCAAATGTGAGTTGCAATTAAGCCGTGAGCTGCTATAATTAGGGTTGCAATTAAGAGAATTCCACTGTATAAACAATAAAAGTTTACCAATATACCAGTAGGACCAGTTTTTAGTCTCATCTGGCAATAAGTTGCAGATGACATTTAAGATATCCACAGTGTAGGGTAATCCTGCAAGTTGTTTAACTTGCTTAGTAGCATTAACCCTTGTGTTGCTGTATAGATTACATCACTGAACTGCCATAAAATCAAAGGGCTGAAAGCACTGATATAAAATGTTATTCAAAAATCAATATTTCTTTTAGAAATCAATTTCATAAACAATTCTGGCAGGAATTTTACAAGTAGGAGGTATAGACCAAGATCAGACTGCACTTATGCGCAGGCTGATCTTGGTCTACATCTCCTGCGAAAACCGGAATATTCTGGGTTCAGCATGACAAGGGTTAAAGTAACATTATAATCACAAGGTGTTTTTTGACAGGTTTTGAAACATACATCCTGTTCTGAGATTGACTGTTCAAAGTGATTTACATATCATTGTGAATTGATTCTATATTTGAGATGTGTGATTATCTTTTCATTTTTATCATTTTATAATTTCAACAAAACCCGTTCATTGGACCACAGTACAGACTTTGCAAACTAAAGTTACATTAACTTAGTATGACAGTGTCTCTCATTCTGGCCTGATGGTGTAATCCAGCCTGTCAATTTGGTCAAGTTTGAATGTGTCAAGCAAAAGCAAAATCATCCACAATTCCTTGTCATATACAAAATGTTTGTAAGCAAATGTACACAAATCTTATACATAACAGCTTAACCTATTACCAGACGACAAAATCTAAACTGGTCAATTTGAAAGGAGTTGCAGATGACAATTCAAAGTTTGTGAAATTTTAGATTATTTTCAAATGTCTGTGTAGAAACATTGTGTAAAATGAAGATCTTAAATTCCAAATTGTTTTTCTTAAGGGGTTTCCAATAGCACAATTGTTTGGGAATGAGTTAAGTGTCCAAGACAGACTAGCAATAAAGAAAAAAAAGGGTTCCACAAAGTTGAGAGTTCATTGCAATTAATGAGAAATTAAGCTCATTTAAAAATATTTTATCTTTTCAAAATAAGATTTAGCCGTGCATCTGTTGATAACATTTTACCCTTTCCTGTTTTTTTTTTTTAAGTTTAGAATGGTACAAATTGAAAGAGGATGCATACTACAAAGTTAATTAAATATTGTGGAAAAAGAAGAAATTGAATGTTACAAGCTCATAAGTCAAGTGACATCACAGCGACATAAAATCCAGGGTTTGAATAGGAAATGGTTAAATATTCAAAGATAAAAAAGAAATTGATCTACCTAATTTCATGGTAAAGATAAGAAGAGTGCAATGACCTATTAGCCACTGGTTCTATATTAAAAATGAAAAGAAAAATCAAAGTTTAGAGTTCCTTAATGCATACCACTTGCACTCAATTGGTCATGATGATAACTATAGGAACAGCTCATCTGTCAATGAAGACTGAAGATCCAGTTGATCAGTAGTGAAAATAACTCACCTACATTCACCATTGCTGAACTTTTTGGTTGTCACTTTTCCCGGTTCAATTCCCAGCCGTTCACATATTTTGTTAGCGAGATCAGTGTGTGAACTGCCGCTGAAGACTTTGATGTTCGGCATCCTGAAGCCTGTATCCGCTGTCAACCCTGATTTATCGTCAGCTTCAGTTGATGACATCAACCTGCGCGGCACGAGGATTGTTTTGTTTTTTACTCGGACAACTTCGGTAAATATCGGTGTTGGAGGCGTTCGGTTTAATCTAAAATAAGTCTGCCTGTTAAGTTTTAGAATATTGTTCCATTATATATGGTCCCGCATTCACAAGTCGCACTATCCAATTATTAGCTTAAACATTTTTCTAATCTATTAATAATCGATTTATATTTTGATAATCAGTCTATTCAACAAACCAAAAATCCAATCAACTCATACATTCCTCAATCCATCCATACGTCCGTCTGTCTGTCCGTCCATCCTTCCACCCACCCTTAATCCATCCATACGTAGATACGTCTGTTCGTCCAATCAACAATCTATCCATCAATTCATCCAACCAATTATACACCCATCCATCAATTCATCCATCCATCCACCAACCCACCCACCCAGCAACCCATCCATCCATCCATCCATCATTCTACCCACGCTCCCATAAATCATACATCGCTATAAAATGCATATATGATAGACGGGAAAAAGGATAGGTGACATATGTAGACTAGATAAGAACAGTCTCATCTTCAAAACTGACGAAGAACAAATGCTTTACACACCGAAACAAAAGTGACCCCTTGGCTCTTTCCTTTTTTCCGTGACATTGTCTGTATTAACAAAGCAACTTAAGAGAAATTAATGAAGTAAATATATTCATAACAGAGTCATTTGGAATTAGAACTAGTAAACGATGGAATTGAAATTATTTTTCAGGATAGAAATGATGAATGTGATGTACAGGAGCCTAAGGAGACTTTGAATTTAAAATAGCAACGGGGAGAGATTTCAAACAAAAAAGGGTTAAAAGAGAAAATACAGAAAAATACACTAAAAGACCAACAACATTCGATCGCACAAAATGGCCAAAAAATAAGGTTTACAACAGATGTGGTCAAAGAAAGTAAATACGATAAAATACAATATGTGTTTGTGAAACAAATTGGCCCGTAACTGTCCTTTCCAAAAGCATGACCTTGATAAGTAACATTGACCTTCATGGATGACCTTGATATTACAACAAACTGATGCCTATCAATGCAAGGAACATATATACCGAATATGAGCTATGTATCTTCAACGGTGTTTGATAAGGGCAAAATGTTATTTTTTGTGTGAAGTTCACAACTCAGAGACATATGGACAGATAGACAGAAATTCCCTTATCTTATCGATGCGGGGGAGTGAAAAGCAATAGCTGAAAGAACTAGACGTTGTCGCAAAGCGGACTAATACCCCCCAACAGCGCTTGTCCATGTACAAGTGCTATCTCCCAAAGGGCCATAAGAAAAAAACGGACTTTGAATTAAAGGGCCTTAACTCAGTCAAAAATCAATGGACCATAACCAAAATAGGATATGTACATGTCTGACTTATACCGAGTCTTTCTGTGAAATTTGAATCAAATTCGTCCAATGGTTGCTGAGAAATTGGTCGGACACGATTTTTAACCAAAGAGCCATAACTCCGTTAAAAATCAATGGACCGTAACAAAATAGGATATGTACATGTCTGACTTATACCGAGTCTTTCTGTGAAATTTGAATCAAAATCGTCCAATGGTTGCTGAGAAATTGATCGGACACGATTTTTCACCAAAGAGCCATAACTCCGTTAAAAATCAATGGACCGTAACCAAAATGCAATATGCACATCTCTGCTTGATACTGATTATATTAGTGAAGTTTGAATCAAATCCGTCAAATGGTTTCTGAGAAATTGAGCGGACACGAAAAAGCTACAAACAGACGGACGGACCGACGGACGGACTGAACGACGGATCGACAAGCTGATCCCTATATACACCCTAAATATATTTTGAGGGATATAATTAGAGGATCCAAAATCTGTTTAGGAAATATATCCGTTTAGAAAAGTAAACAACAGTCTTATAGCGAGAAAGAAGATAACGGAGTACATAGACAGTAAAATTGCAATTAATCTGTCTATTTTTTGAATAATCAGAACCAATTCCAGCCCAAGATTTTAGGAATAACAGCTCTATTGAGCATAAAGACCTTACCGAAGTCAAGATAAAGACTTTCCAAGAGATCGACCGAGCCAAATCTGAAGGACCTGGTAGCAACCATTCAAAATTTATAAAAGTTTGCAGATACAACATAACTGCTCCACTAACTACAACTTTCAAAAGGTCGTAAGTTTCAGAATAAACTTCCTAGAGGCCAATACCATCCAAATTCTTAAAAATTGACAAAAAAAAAAAGTTGAAATTTATAGAAAAACCAGCGTTACCTCACTATGGTGTAGAATTATAAAGTGATAATCAAAAATGTAGAAAAACAATTTCAGAGAAGGTCAATAGTGCATAACTCAGTTTCCAGGGTGTATGGGAGAAGGGACAAAAATATTGATGGACATAAAGAAATTGACATTGTTTCTGTGGACTTGGGCAGTAAGTGTTAAGGTTCCAGATGAAAGATCAATGCAAGATCTTGAATCTAGGAGTATGAGGCAAACAAATAAACAGTAAACTTCCTGCAAAAAACAAAACAAAGAGTTACAGTAAATGTCCAAACATTTGGATTAATAGGGTAACTAATGTCGTCCTTCAATGTTTTATTCAAGGGCCAAATGTTTCTCTAAATTCACTAGATACATTAACACGTCCCTCAAAATTATTTGCTGATGATACAAAAAATATTCAGGTATATCCAATTCCGACAATAAATTATCACTTCAAGACAGTATATTGAACGCCTGCCACTCAGCTAAATAATGGGATATAAAATTCAATAACAAAAATGTACATCCCTCTATACTGGAGAAGAGCCGCCAACAGAATGTTACGTGATAGATACTAATGATTCAATTACCAAACTAGGGACACAATCGAATGAAAACTATTTAAGTACAATAATTGACAAATATCTATGCTTTGATGAACGCATGAATGCCAAAGAGAAACCAACAAAACAAGAATATCGCACTTAATTCAAATGTACAAGGTCATATACAATATAGAAATAACCCAAATAAAGGTCGTTACAAACGTGTGATAGTGCAATCTTCGATAGTGCAATCATCGAGGAAATTTAACACAGGCTGTACAAAAGGGAAAGAAGTAGCGGTCAATATCTAAGACAAAATTCTAGACTCAAGTTGCATAAAACAATAAATTTCAGACAGCATTTCATGAAAAGGATTTCGACAATTGAAATAACCATATTTGACAGCTTGATTGTGTCAGTGACAGAAAGGCCCAGTCCAAAAGGCCAATTATTAAAACTGTCCAAAAAAGCCCGGTTCAAAAAGACCCAGACCAGAACGGCCTACTATTAAATCTAGCCAAAATGACCCACTAGCCAGTCTTATCATTTGAGATAATTTTGACTATGATAATTTCTCTTTCTTTTCTTTTCTCAACAAGAATAAAAAACAAAACAAAAAAAAAAAAACCACAACAACATTGTATTTTATCAAACGCTTCGTTTTAAATATTTAGTTAGAGGGTGACAGTCGGTTGTTCATCCGTTCATTAGGTTGATTGATTGAATGAATGGGGTTTGATGCCACTTTAATGCCACAGTATTTCAGTCAAATCGCGGCAGCTGGAGCACCTCAAAATGGATTTCTGGTATTTCTCACACCAGTACTACTAGTACACCCCTTCCTAGCTTCCGGCTGCTATCCCACTTAGGTATACGATTATCCATCAATTGGTGAGGGACAAATGTCGGAAAAGCTACGTGCCGCCGCCGGGGATCGAAGTAATGACATTCCATGATTGAAGATTGGGAGTCTGATGCGCTACCGACTGCGCTATGACGGCGGCTAGGTATTTTTAAAGATGTTCGATGGAATTATGTACAATAAATACGATATATGGTTGCTTTGGAACGCATGTTTTCCAAATAGTATTGTTTTTGGAATACAATGTGGTGTTAAGAAAATGTTAATAGTTCTTAACTACGTTGAAGAGTATCATTACTCTCTGGGAAATGACTATTTAAGTTAGTGCATAAACTATATGCACTTCTTAATACATATTTCCGCTAATGGTTCGGTAAATCCAATCATGTCGACTTTAACATGCCCTTTTTAAAAACAAGAGGTCCTAAATCGCAAATCGCTCCCCTGCGTATATTTGTTCACGACTTCATAATATATACCAAAAGCAAAGCCCTCTGTCCAATTCTTTTGGGGAAGATGTTACAGGATTTTCTCTTTTAATCCTATAGGTATAATATTGGTCCCACCAAATAGCGCTAATTTCTGAATACGGCAATTCTTTGTAGTATTTTGGTAAAGGGTCAATAGTAGATGATACATACCAAATATAAAAGCTATATGCCTTATCGTTTGGGATAAGAATATTTTCAAAGATTTCCTTCTTTATTCCTTTGAAAATAAGGTATCGAACAAAAAGGGCTAATTTTCAGAGTACAGTAATGCTATGAAGTATTTTGGTATAGGGTCAATAGGTGGTGATACATACCAAATAAAAAGCTATAGGCCTTATGGTTTGGGAGAAGAATTTTTTTCAAAGATTTCCTTCTTTATTCCTTTGAAAAATCAGGGATCGCCCAGAAAAGGGCCAATTTTCAGAAAACGGTTACTCTTAGAAGTATTTTGGTAGAGAATCAAGAGGTGATGATTCATACCAAATTTAAAAGCTAAAACCTAATGGTTTGGGAGAAGAACATTTTCAAAGATCTTTCTATATTCCTTTGTAAAATCAGGCATCGCAGAGAAAAGGGCTGATTTTCAGAATATTGTAATTCTTTAAAGTATTTTGTTAGAGGGTCAATAGCTGATTATATGTACCAAATATCGAAGCCTTGGGTCTTATGGTTTGGGAGAAGATGATTTTCAGAGATTTCCTTCTTTATTCCTATGTAAAATCGGGGATCGCACAGAAAAGGGTTAATTTTCGGAGTACGGTAATTCTTTGAATTATTTTGGTATAGGGTCAATAAAAGCTATAGGTCCTATGGTTTGGGAGAAGAAGATTTATAAAGATTTCCTTCTTTATTCCTTTGTAAAATCAGGGATCGCACAGAAGAGGGCTATTTTTCAGAAAAGATATTTCTTTGAAGTATTTTAGTAGAGGGTCAATAGCTCATTATATATACCAAATATAGAAGTCTAAGGTCTTATCGTTTGGGAGAAGAAGATTTTTAAAGATTTCCTTCTTTATTCCCTTGTAAAGTCAGGCATTGCACAGAAAAAGACTAATTTCAAAGGCTAACTAGAAGGTTGCTTTTATTTCCGTTACTTATTCCCACCGACACTGTTTCTGTAAATTCGTTATTTCCTCATTCTATCGGGTGACTATTGATCTTCTCTCCTACATAAATGTTACATCCTCTTCGAGTGCAGATTTCGGGCGGTGATAAATTGTACAAGTAGCCTGGCAACATCCATTCTGCTTGATCATTGGTATCTGTTGTGATATTTTTTCGGCAGTGTTTCTGTTACTGCGATTATATCGTAGTTATTGTACTTGGCTAGTATCCTCAATCCATCGAGTTTATTTGTCAAATTGTTAGCATTGGTGTTCAAAACTTTAAAATAGCCATTATTTACAGGTTTAATAAAAATAAGACATGGGTCTAGTCTGTATTCTTGTTGATTCTGGAAAAATTTAGGTCAGCAAAGTCTTTCATGTATATTCCACCAGGCATAGTTACGTCAGGGTTGTCTTTTTGGTTCACGTCAATTTCCTGTATCAGACGTTCCTTGTCTGGTTGATATAATTGAGGTAGAAGTAGTTGACATGTAAGGGTAGTTTCCATGGTTGAGTTGATTTCTCTATGGATATTGTCACAAAGGTAATCTTGACAGTTTCTTCATCGTAAATTGGGTTGTTGGATTCAGAATCCGGGGGGCCGCCGTCATAGCGCAGTTGGTAGCGCATCGGACTGTCAATCTAGAGGTCCCGGGTTCGATTCCCGACGGCGGCACTCATCCTTTCCGACTATTTGTCTCTCAGCAATGGGTCGATAATCGTAGACCTATGTGGGATAGCAGCTGGAGGCTAGGAAAGGATGTAATGGTAGTACTGGTGTGAGAAATACCAGGAATCCATTGTTAGGTGCTCCAGCCGCCGCGATATGACTGAAAGATTGTTAAAAGCGGCGTAAAACCCCATTCAAACAAACAAACAAATCAGAATCCGGGCTTTCTAGTTTGTTCATGTGCTTTTGTATCTTTTCTTCTCTTCTAATCTTATTTTTAGCTCTTGGTTGTTTGGTAAGATCTTTGGATATTATACATCTCTTCGTGCCACTTGTTGAATTTTTTATTTTGGATGCATTGTCTAAAATTTATCGTCTTTGTCTTTTATTGTTTAAAATAACTTTGAGAGGTCTAGATTTAGATGTTTTGGGTTGGCCTATTCTGAAAGCAGAGTCTATGTCAACTGAGGATACTCCAATGACGTCACATAATTCTAGAAATTTCTCTACATCATGTTTCTTTCGCTCTTCACCTATTGGGTTTGTACTATCATTCAAGTTATAGATAATCAGATTGGAAAGTCATCTTCTATGATCTTCGATTCCTTCCTTACATCATCTTGTAGGTTTTTCTTTATTTCCTCTGTGGTGTCCTTTTCCTCTGTGATGTCCGGTTTGAGACTTTCAACCTTAGTTTCAATCTTTTGATCTATATCTTTGTTATAGTCCTTTAGTTTATTTTCTATATTAGAGAATTGTTGATTACTTTTGTCTTCTATATTTTTAAAATGTGGTTTTAGGCCGCTCATAGTAGGAAAATTTTGTTTACAACCATTACAGGTCCACATGAAGTTACTGCTTTTATCTTCTTTCAGTGGTGCAAGTAAATTCCTAGATATCTTGGTACAGCCTAGGCAGTAATTCAGCTCACATATTCTGCATACCAGGCATTGCATATTCCTTGTATCCCAACTTCGCATATTGGGCATGAACTACTACCCTTTCTGTTCCACTTGATCTGCTTTCTAATTGGGGTTGAGGTCTCAATATTTGCGGTGCCATAATGAAACTGTTTATTTCAATGTTTAAGATAACAACGGGTTGGTAGGGCTTCCATTACTTTGGATCTTAAGGAAGACGGGATGTTACAACAGTGTTCCATTACTTTTGTCCTATAGACTACATACATATGTACATGTTTATTCTACATTGTACCAATCATAACATGCAATACTGTTGCAATTTCGCTAAACTAAAACATTCTATGGAATATACCCCTATACGATTACATCCGTACATTTCGAAAACAATCTATTACTAAATCCATCCCAGATTATAATTGATTAACCGAGGCCCCGTGTGACGGTGCTATCCATCGCGCACGTATCATTTGTTTCGTTGTGTGTTCGGATTTAGCGGTAGTAAAATGTGTAGGTTTGAAATAAACAGGGTTTTATTGCGTTGTATCCTGTTGAACCTAACAGAGCCAGTTACAGTTTTGAATGAGTACAGGAGTGACTCCAATTTCTTGTGTATTTTGCACAATTTTGCAGTTTTACTAAAACCATGATATTGCGCATGCGCTTACATTCCAGTTTCTAATGTCAACAACAGCAACTTTACAGTAGATTTTTCCAAATATCCATTATTTTACTCTTTGGGTCATGAAAGTAAGTCGCATTTGAGAAAATTTACGTATGTAACAACCTATTTAAATCAAGTCACTTAATCCAGTCGAATGATCCGCGCTGATAAAAACGTACATTATTCTGTCCCCAAAATGCGACCATCAGATTAGGGAAAAGACAGAATCGATGTATGTACCTCGATTTTAGGCACTATACCTACATCTAGGTATATGAAATAGGCACATTTATTTTTTGACAGTTTACTAACGAAATCCTAGACAGTAATGCAAACCTTTTCCTTGACAAATTTGTTGTCCATATCTAACTTGGTTAACTTGAGTTTCCCATATTCGGTCAGTCTCTTGTATTCAACTGGTTTCATTTCTACAAATAATTTGCAAATTGTAAGAAATCAACAGTTGTCAATGGCAGTGTATAAAATATGCCAAATAAATACAAATGTTGTCATGCAGACGCTTTTTGAAATTTGGCAAGATACAAAGATACATGAGAAATAGATCAATATACATTTTTAAATCTGTTTAAGTGTTCTGCCAAGGATTTCCAGTAGAAGGGACAATTGTCCCCTTTGCCCTAAACTTTTGGAGACATTTTCAAAAAGAGACAAATCTATTTCACTGTAATATTTAATATCATAGCATAATTTTACAATATACCTTGTACAGTAACCAGACATTACAAGTTGATAAAACTAAAAGATTAGTGGATCATTTCAATCATTATAAACAGAGTTTTTCTAATTCTATGATATTTTTGTAAAAGTTTGTCACTATATCAACCATTGACAATTATTAGTTTGGAGAAAAACGGTCATGATATGTTATGTCCAGATAAAGGTACACTTACAACTTCTCTTAACAACAAAATATAACCTTTCATAAATTATATAAGTACAGAAAAGTAAGGTATGAATTATTTCTTACTGAAAATATAAATAATTGCTTGTTTTGCGGCTAATTAAATCTAATAAAAGTGACCTTTGATAGTTTTCAAGAATGCTTCACGGAATATTCTGGTCAAATAGATATCGCAGAAAAAGTAGGTCTGATTGACCAACCTATCCTGATTGACCAACCTATTCTTAAAATTGGCACTCCTTTCACTAGATCCTGTTTTTGAGCAATGTAGGATACTAACTCGGTACCATATGACTAAGAAAATCGATCTAAGGGAATTCCGAATTTAGACAAACAGCATCTGATGTTTATAGCTGAAAATATGATCGAGCCTCATATGGTGGAATAACTATCTTGTCGAGATTTTTTTCTCTCCTGATTTTAAGAGAAAATGGCATTTCTTGTGATTCGGAACGGGCCCGTCCAAAGAAGAGAAAAATAAAAACCACGCTGAATTTCAGCCGTGACACTTTTTGCACCTAATTTCATGTGACATCGGCAAATCTTATGGGAGAATATTGCAGAATCCTGGCATCGGCAGAACACTGCTGTTTACCATTGCTGCAAGGGTGACATTGATCCTTTGATTCATATTGCTTAGGTGCTCTATTATGGGACTCTGAATTGGATCTCTTTGACCAGTAAATGTAAACAAAAATAGTGTAATTTTTATTACAAAATTTGTTACGAATCTGTTTTTCATTCATACTACAATATTTATTATTGTATTTATGCTACATTCAGTTTAGTTCATGGAGACAAATTGATATTGTAATAGTGTGCATGCGCATATATATAGCTTAAGGTGATCAAATACTGGAACTACATGCTAATTTGTGAAACTTACAGTAAAATCCACCGAAACATTGACTTAATTTCTGTTAGATTTAAGGGTATTTTATCAAAAGTTGCCTGAGCTAAAATTTTAACTGAAACTTGCATTTGATGATAAATAGCTCTTTTAACTAGCTTGAATATTTTTTTACTTTTTTTAAAAATTTACATGTTTCTAACACAGTGTATATATCCTTGAGTTTCATTGAGAAGTCTCCCAAATTTGATTGATTTCATTTCGGCACATGCAAAGTTATCTCATGTTATACAAACAATCTACAACTATTTTGGGTGTCATATTTCCGTTCTTCTTGCAAATGCTGTTTTCATGTAGATGGGTAGGTTGATGAGAGATAACATGATATACATTTTAATGTCTTTTTCACCTATGCAGCAAGTGTGACATTGATCCTTGGATGTATATTGCAAAGGTTCTTGATTATAGAAGACTTGATTTGGATGTGTATGACCAGTGTATGCACACACAAACAGAGTATTTGTTATTCATTTTTTTACCAACTGTTTTTCTTTCATACTACAATATTATAATTGAATGTATGTTACTTGTAGTTTACTTCCTGGAATCAAATAATAATTGTATAAGTGACCATGTGCATAAAAAGATATCAGTTTACTTCGGATTTGAAATCAACATTCTTATGCCCCCACCACTAAATGTGTGTGTGGGGGGATATAGATTTGCATTTGTCCGTCCGTCCTTCCGTCCTTCCATCCTTCCCAAAATTGTCCGGGGCATATCTCTGAAAGTATAACAGCTATCAACTTGAAACTTCATAGATGGATAGACCTCATTGAGGACAAATGCAGTGCACAAGAACCACAACTCTTGCTTGCATAATTTTGGAGTTATTGCCCTTTGTTATTTTAAAGACTTACATTTTGTCCGGGGCATATCTCTGAAAGTATAATAGCTGTCAAATTGAAACTTCACAGGTGGATAGGCCTCATTGAGGAAAAGTGCAGTGAACAAGAACCAGACCTCTTGCTTGCATGATTTTGGAGTTATTGCCCTTTGTTATTTTAAAGACTTACATTTTGTTGGGGGCATATCTCTGAAAGTATAACAGCTATCAACTTGAAACTTCATAGGTGGATAGATCTCATTGAGGAGAAGTGCATTGCTCAAGAACCACAACTCTTGCTTGCATGATTTTTGAGTTATTGCCCTTTGTTATTTTAAAGACTTACATTTTGTCCGGGGCATATCTCTGAAAGTATAACAGCTATCAACTTGAAACTTCATAGGTGGATAGATCTCATTGAGGAGAAGTGCAGTGCTCAAGAACCAGACCTCTTGCTTGCATGATTTTGGAGTTATTGCCCTTTGTTATTTTAAAGACTTACATTTTGTCGGGGGCATATCTCTGAAAGTATAACAGCTATCAACTTGAAACTTCATAGGTGGATAGACCTCATTGAGGAGAAGTGCAGTGCTCAAGAACCTTAACTCTTGCTTGCATAATTAAAGAGTTATTGCCCTTAGTTATTTTAAAGACTTACATTTTGTCCTGAGCATATCTCTGAAAGTATAAAAGCTTTCACATTGAAACTTCAGTGATTGATAGACCTCATTGAGGAAAATTGCAGTGCACAAGAACCACAACTCTTGGTTTCATAATTTTGGAGTAATTGCCCTTTGATTTTTTAAAAAAAAAACTTTCATTTTGTCTGGGGCATATCTCTGAAAGTATAATAGCTATCACTTTGAAACTTCACAGATAGATAGACTTCTTTGATGAGAAGTGTAGTGCACAAGAACCACAACTCTTGCTTGCACAATTTTGGAGTTATTGTCCTTTGTTATTTTAAAGACTTACATTTTGTCTGGGGCATATCTCTGAAAGTATAATAGCTATCAACTTGAAACTTTACAAGTGGATAGACCTCATTGAGGAGAAGTTCAGTGCACAAGAACCCCAACTCTTGCTTGCATAATTTTGGAGTCATTGCCCTTTGTTATTATCAAAGCTACCATTTGGGGCATCTGTGTCCTGTGGACAAAGCTCTTGTTCTCAATTGTTCAGCACGAGTTATCTTCAACTTTTGTTTTCATGTGACAACGCTTGTTCATGCGCACACATCAGTCTTAATTAGGTCATGATTCAAGGCTTCTAGAAGCAAAAATTTGTTGCCATTTTTAAATAATGTTTTACCAAGCTTTTTTCTCAAGGGGCATAAAAAATGGCATTGTGTGATAATGGTTTAACCAATTACCAATTGGCAAAATTTTACAATGGTACAGGTTGAATGGAGTTGCAGACAACAATTGTAAGTTTATGAAATTTTAGATCTTTTCAATTTTCAGGATTGAAAACGGTGTGGAAAATGAAAAAGTTACTTGTTACAAGCATTTTCTTCATTTTACACAATGTTTACCCACTTTTTTTTGAGATGCATACAAAAGTGCATTGTGTGAAAATGGGATAATAAGAATCTTAAGACAACTTCCTCAATTATCTTTCAATGAGTTTGCATCCCCTCCAAGGATGTCACTTCTTCAATATTGAAGACATTTTTTTTACAATGAGTACAGATATGTAGCAAAATATAGAAATATTAACGATGACTAAAATTGATATGACTAAGAATGATATTAAAGCCAAATAAACCCCTGCCTATAAAACTACGTAAGGTCCAGGGTTAGATCCCTGTGCGTTGCAAATATCCTGTTTGACATTTGCCTCTCACCAATTGGTGAATAAAAAAGCCAAAATAAACCCCAGCCAATAGAACTGTGTATACAACACTGACAGTTTTACTGTATTTCATTGCAGCGTGTGTTCACAATAAGTGGCGGGCGAGGTGGAGGGGGCGGTGTTTTGTATGCATGGCAGAAATCTCTTGGGAGCTACTTAGCCACTTCAAGGTATAGTTAGTTTGTACCAGAACACTTTTTCAATGTTACTTTAGACTTTTATTTAACAATTCAACTCATTTATGCAAGACCACAATGATCCCAGATTTTGACACGCTTAACACAAATCAGCTGTAGAAAATGTGATGGATAAAATAAGAAATTTCTTGTAACAAGCAACTTTTCATTCTCTGACAATGTTTAAGCCTGTTCCCGCAAAATCTTACAACCCTCAAGAAAAGAGGCCAGGAAAACAATTTTGTAAATGAAGAAATTGCTTGTTACAAGCAATTTCTTTATTACCCACATAGACTTTTGCACATTTTTTGCCCAGGAAGTCAGATGTTTATTATTCATTCAACTTTAAATCATAGTTTAAAACTAATTTGAATTTGAACCAGTCTAGATTTATTGTTTTGAAATGGTTTAAGGCACCTTCATGTTAAATTTGTATTTTCATTACATTTTCCTTCATCAGCAGCCAAATTGCATGAAACTAAATCATATTTATGTTGTATATCAAATTTGACAATTACCTCAAATGATGAGACCTTGTTATGGAAAAAGAGAGCTTAATGTCTTGAAATTATATGCTTTGAGAGTTTGTGTTGTTTGGACTCTAATATTAAATAGTTTCCTGCTTCTCTGATGTTTGAGACCATTCAATTAAAAGTGCCAATATGTGGCATGCATGACACTTTAATCAAAACTGGTAGTGTGACAGACTCTCAATCATAAGGTCCAGGGTTAGATCCCTGTTCGTTGCAAATATCCTGTTTGACATTTGCCTCTCACCAATTGGTGAATAATCATAAACCTAAGTTGGATGAGTAGCTATAGGTTGGGAAAGGATTTAGTGGTAGTACTGGTTTGAGAAATACCAGGAATTTATAGTTAGGTACTCAAGCAGCTGTGATATGGCTGAAATATTGTTAAAAGTGGTGTTTAACCCCATTCAAACTAGCAAACAAACTTTTGAAATGAGGGACACTATGATGATAACTCTTAGTTGAAGGTCAGATTTTTACCCCTCTTTAGCCCACCTGAGGGAGCGGATTTGATCTAGTGGTAACATGCTAGACACATGTGTCAGGGATCCCTGATTTGATCCCCTTCTTCTCCAGTCATTTGAATGTGACTTTTAACAGGTGCCCCTTCTACGTATGACTTCAGTTGTCCGGTTGGATGTTTGATTTTGAATAGGAATAAAAGAAAAAAAATGAAAATGCTTCTCCCCCCCCCCAAAAAACAAAGATCCTTTCGACTTTTGCATGCAGAATCATCTAACGGTACTCTATCAAAATATTTCAATTTCTTTCTATGAGATAACCATAAGTCCTATGTTGTGTATTCCTGGTTTTGAATACAATTAGCAAAGAAGGAAATCCTCGAAAAAAATCTGTCCCAAAAGCATAAGTCCTCTTGTTTGTATGTTTTGAAGCAGAGCAACCTTGTGTTCTCTACTTAAATACCTAAATCCATATTACTCTTCTATCAAAATAAGTCTTATGTTGTGAGTTACTGGACTATACAAAGAGATGAATCATATATGTTTTCTCCTCCAAGCTGAAAAGGCTTAGCGCATTCAAAAATTGTATGCATTCTTGCCATATGGTACTCTACCATAATTCTGAAAATTATTGCTCTTTGATCAACTTAAGCCCTATATGGGTTCCTGAATTTCACATACTGGTAATGAAGGTATTCTAAAAAATTCTTGAAGTTCTCCAAAGGTATTTATCATTTTAAAGCTTTCAAATTCTGTTTCGATCCCCGACGGCGGCACTCATCCTTTCCGACTATTTGTCTCTCACCAATGGGTCGATAATCGTAGACCTATGTGGGATAGCAGCTGGAGGCTAGGAAGGGATGTAATGGTAGTACTGGTGTGAGAAATACCAGGATTCCATTGTTAGGTGCTCCAGCCGCCGCGATAGAACTGAAAGATTGTTGAAAGCGGCGTAAAACTCCATTCAAACAAACAAATTCAAATTCTGTATGAAGCATTGCCTTATGGTGTTCTGCCGAACTAACACATTAGAGCCTAAAGCTATCATGATCAGATGAGCGATATAGGGCCCTCATGTTCTTTTATTTCCCTTTTATTTCCCTCTGACTTCTATTTTGTCTTTTCTGAAATCTCACATTGCAAAAAATTGTAAATCTATTGTCAATTTTTTCTTTGCTCACTTTTCAGTAGTGAAAACTTGATGAAAATTCATTTGCTTAACTATCAAAGTATAATTTGAAGTAAATTGTCAAATTTTGCTTTTATTATTTTTCAGTAGTGACAACTTGGTGAAAATTCATGATCGTCATGGTGACCTGAAGCAAGAGATACAGCTACAAGGGTTAGTACAGTGATGTTCAGTATTTATCCTAATGAACAATCTCAGGAGCTGGCAAATCACTGAACTTCATTCTGTACCTGATTTACAAAACCAAAGTTTTATTTGCTGAACTGTCTGTTTTGTTCTGACTTAGATGAAGGATAATTTCCTCTAAGCCATCATATGAATGATTATTTGATGAAATTGTCCTTATACTATTTCAAATCTATCCAAATTCTTAGAGTCTAGGTAATTCCTTTCAATATATTCATACCCCCACAAACAACATTGAGGGGGGGGGATACTGGAATCAGCCTTTAAGTCTGTCTGCAAAATCTTGTCTGGACAACTCCTCTTACATTCAGTCTCATGTATTTCATAATTAGCAGAAGTGTTTTCAAGGGAGCTACAGATGTCAAGACACAACTTTTTTCATAATTATATGTCGAATAATTAAGTAATTACCCTAGTTTAATGAATACAATCATATGAGCCTCTTTGTTAGGTCACCCGGACATCACAAGTTCAACAAAGGCTTATATGGTGAAAACTTTGAAAATATTCTCTGAAACCGAAAGGCCCAGAACTTTGATATTTGCTATGTAGCTTCATCTAGTGGACCTCTAATAAGATTGTTTAAATTATGACACCAGGGTCATAATTAGCCCATCACAAGTTTCTCATAGGGCTTATATAGTGAAAACTTTAAAAATCTTCTTCTCCCAAACAGGAGGGCCTTGATATTTGGAAAACATCATCATCTGATGAACCTCTATAAAGACTATAAATTATGGCCCCCAGGGTCAAAATTATCCTGTTTCCAAACATCTCAAGTTTAACATGGGCTTGTATAGGGAAAACTTTAAAATTCTTCTTCTCTCAAATAGAATGGCCTATAGCTTTGATATTTGGTATGCATCATCATCTGGTAGCCCTCTATCAAGATTGTATAAATTGTGGCCCAAGGATCAAAGTTAGCCTGCTTCAGATGTAACAAGTTTAACATAGGCTTGTACAGTGATAACTTTAAAATTATTTTTCTCCTAAAGGCCTAGAGCTTTGATATTTGGTATGTAATATCATCTGGTGGACTTTCATCTGTTTTTGTGCTCTTTTGATTCAGTTGACTGATAAGGCCCTATGGGCCTCTTGTTACCAAATGACGTGACCTCCTTTAGCTTCTGTCAACTTCTCTCCATTCTCTCTACCCAGCTAAAACCTTAAAGTGTTGCAAAACTGTATGGTAAACAAATAAATCATCAGTTATCTAGGAAAAACCTAAATATTGTTACTTAATGATGTGGGAAAATTCCAATGTTTTGTAGACATCACAATTGTCTGATTTTTAGCTCACATGAGCACGTAGTGCTCAAGTGAGCTATTGTGATCGCCTTTTGTCCGTCGTCCGTCCGTCGTGCGTTGTCCGTCAACAATTTCTTTAAACGACATCTCCTCCTAAACAACTGGGCCAATTTGAGCCAAATTTGGCAGAAATGTTCCTAAGGTGGTCCCCTTCAAAAATAGCTAAAAGAATTGAAATCTGTTAAAAACTCTGGTTGCCATGGCAACAAAAGTGAAATTTTAAAATAATCTTTAAAAATCTTCTCCTCCTGACCCAGAAGGCGTAGAGCCTTGATATTTTGCATGAAGCATCAGTATATTGACCTCTTCCAAAATAGCTAAAATCATGATCCTCGGATCCCCAGGGGCGGAGCCCCAGGGGGGTGGGGTTTATATAGAAATTAAGAACGATTTTTTAAATGACATCTCCTCTCAAACCACCGGGCCGATTTGAACCAAATTTGGCAGAAATGTTGCTTAGGTGGTCCCCTTCAAAAATCGCTAAAAGAATTGAAATCCGTTAAAACTCTGGTTGCCATGGCAACAAAAGTGAAATTTCAAAATAATTTTTAAGAATCTTCTCCCCGGGACCCAGAAGGCATAGAGCCTTGATATTTTGCATGAAGCATCAGTATATTGACCTCTTTCAAAATAGCTAAAATCATGATCCCTGGGTCCCCAGGGGCAGAGCCCCAGGGGGGTGGGGTTTATATAGAAATAAAGAACGATTTTTTAAATGACATCTCCTCTCAAACCACTGGGCCGATTTGAACCAAATTTGGCAGAAATGTTGCCTAGGTGGCCCCCTTCAAAAATAGCTAAAAGAATTGAAATCTGTTAAAAACTCTGGTTGCCATGGCAACAAAAAAGAAATTTCAAAATAATTTTTAAGAATCTTCTCCTCCTGACCCAGAAGGTGTAGAGCCTTGATATTTTGCATGAAGCATCAGTATATTGAGTTCTTACTAAATAGCTAAAATCATGATCCTAGGGTTTCCAGTGGGGGGGGGGTATAGGCATGAAGCATCAGTTCACAGACTTCTTTCTTATTTCTGAAATCATAACCCATGGAAAAAGTTTTTTCCTTCTTTCAAAACAGCACTAAGGCCTTGGAATTTATCATTTAGCCTTTTGGATCCCCAGGTTCATAGTCTTTATATGTAATTGTGGCCCACTTGTTTCATAATCCTAACCTTAACATGAAATTAGACTGTTGAAAGAAAACGAGCCTTTATCTCAGGTGAGCGCCCCAGGGCCAACGGCCCTCTTGTTACTTAACCCATCAGGAGAAAAGGGAAATATATTGAAAATGAAGAAATTTATTGGTTCAGATTTTGAAAATTCCATTAACTAAAAATTTTTCCAGTCAACAATTTTGTCTGCCAGTGATGGGTTAATTTACAAAAACAGCTGTAATTTTGTCTTTCATTTTTTCCTTTTTTTGTGAATCAGAGAGAAGGTTTATTCTAAAATTTAAAAAAGAAAAAAACAAACAAACAAAAAAAAAAAAAACAACAAAAAAACAAAAAAAAAAAAATAACTTCTGTCAATTAGGTAGGTTTATCCTAGATAATAGATTAAATTATCTTTATATATTTCAATTAACTGTAACATTACAGGGCCTGTGTTGGTCTTGGCTGGGATAAAGATGGTGATATATTGGCAATTATCAATGATCGTAACACGAACATCACCATGTGGGATGCTAACACAGGAAAGACAGCTCATATGGACAGTGGATTGAGGTAAATACAAACCTCTTCTTTTGTACAGCAAACTGAACCCTTTCCTGTTTTTCTTTTTTTTTTCTAAAATTTTAGGCTGGTCCTAATTGAAAGAGGATGCAGATGACAATTAAAATTGGATTCAATTTGAAATGAGACCGTCCTATGTGGTAAGAAATATTGTGGGGAAAAGGAGAAATAGCTTGTTACAAGCTATTTCTTTTTTTTCCAAAATGTTTGAATTTCAATGCTATTTAAATTGTCATCTGCATTATCTTTCATTTGGACTTATCAAAAATTTATGGTCTGTTCATGGGCTAATGGTTACAGATTGATAAGAATGGCCTCCATTGATTTCAAAGCAGAGATAATAGACATGGTTTCAACAAACTTTTACATTACAAACTTCTTACTTCTTTTTAGATAATCTTAGCATGAATTGCTTATTGTAAGCCATTGTGATCAGATGATTGTCTGTCTTCTGTCTGTAGTCGAACCTTTACCAAAGAATTTCCTACACTGAAAGTAGCCATTAGATTCCAACTAAACTTCATAGAATCAGCCCTTATGTCATGATTTTTCAAAGTACTTGAAAGAATTTGATAAAAACTGACCTAAGGGGTGATTGAACGAGTTGAAATCTTGAAGAATTTTTATTGCCATGGCATGGTAACAGAGACAAAAATCTTAAAAGATATTTTCCTTACAAACAGCAAGGCCTAGATAATTCAGATTGTGCATGAAGCATCACCTGATTGTATTTTGCCAAAATAACTCATATCATTACTCTTGGATAAGTGTAAGCCCGATGTTGTTGATAGGCCAAGTTGCATTTTTGCATACAGCATCACTGTATGGTACTGATATATTTCAACTTATTTCTCTGGGATAGGTGTGCCCCAGTGTTTTGGGATTATATATTATACTAAGCCCATTACCAGACAACAAAATATTAGACTGGTCCATTTAAAATCGAGCTAAATTGGAACATAAGTGCCAAATAGGGTAGATAACACTGTGAGAAAAGGATGACATTAGTTTTTAATATGAAGTAAACTTAATAAACCTTCTCCAATAAACCAGTAGGCCAAGAGTTGTCACAATTGAAAAAAATACATAAAATTACTACTCCTGGATCAGTGGAGGCCCATATTGTGGTTTGCAGATTTGACAAATAGATAAAGAAGAATATGTTTTAAAATCTTCTGCCAAGCCATTAAGGTAACAGCTTGGAACTTTTGTATCGGGGATTATCTGATTTTTCTTCCATTATTAGACTTCCTAGAGCTTTCAAATTTATGTGGAGAACTATACCAAAGAACTTCACTTTATCACTGTAATATTAAATTGAGGCTTTTTGTTGTGGGAATCAATATTTTAACATAATTAAAACAATTCTTTCAAAATCTTCATCTCCCAAATTATGAAACTTTAGAATTTAGTGTATAGTAATACCACTTAGTTCTATAGCAAAACGAATAAACACTCAGGGATCGAAATACGTTCCATTTTATGTGTTCCCATTTATTACATAGATATAATGAAGGAAACTATTAGAGTCATATGCATTATTGACTGATTATCTATTATGGACATTCATATTACCACTCTTCTGAGGAAAATATCCCTGAAGGATTGTGCTTTCTACTCACAAATAAAGGTTGAAATCATTTGAAAAGTTAGAAGTAAGAAACCAAAGGATGTAGAAATTTTGTGCCCGTGAAAAACATGAGAAAAGGGACAAAAGCAAAGGCTGAACTCAGTCTTTCCAAGATGAGTAATTTAGGACCATCATGGTGCACTTGATTAACACATATTAAATGTTAGAAAACGGGCCCAAAGCCGTGATCTAGCTTTGTCAGGCATTCTTCATTCAGCAGTCCGCCATATATGGTACAGTCATTAGCTACATAATGACTAAAGTTAACCTAAATTGTGAATTTAAACATAGAATTGATTTTAAGCATCCGCATTATATGTTCAATCTGAAGGCCACATTTTGCATCTGATTGTGGTGCTCTTTCTCATAATTGTTAGTGTATACCAAATAAGCTATTTAGTAAAGCACATTACCTATTAATTTGTTTTTTCTTAATTGAAGTTATGTTTTTAATTTTAGGGATCCTTTATCATATCTTTTATGGGCCAAGGCGGGCCCATTCTTGGCTGTTGGTACCCAGAAAGGAAATTTACTGATATATAATCATCAGACTCAGAGGTAAGACAATGGTGTGGAAATTTTTAACACTTTTCCCTGGACAAGTAACACATGATTTTTGACTTGTTCTGATATATAATGAACTTCTCTGTAAAAAAGAGAAGATGTAAGGTTTGAGTAAAATATTATTGTTAATGATGAAAATGCTTGAACCCATCATTTCTTCAATAATTACAACAATTGTGCCCTTTGATATAAATATTATGATAATTTTCCAATATATAATGAGTAATGGTTGATATCTATATCGAAAGATTTGTACTGGTATTTACCATTCGAAGATTTGCCCTTGTGTTCACTTGTCCTTGTATGAGTGTACTTGAAAAATGTACTTGTCTGCAAGTAGAAAAGCCCATTCGGGACGAGTTGGCCAGGGAATTCAACACCCCTCGGTAAGATTATTTTAAATACACAAATATTATTTGTAATCAGGCAAAAATGCCAATTCTTGTTGCTGTATAAAATAAGTATGATCAGCAAATAAATGATATTCAATTATTTGCTTTTATTCTACCTTTAACCTTTAAATTCGCATCTGCATATAAAATCCACTATAAGGTATTGTTTTATAAATCCAATACTACATAATCCTGCATTTTCATGCACTAAGGAAAAGTAGCTTCTAAATGAGAACAAATGATTTCTCCTTATCAGACTATTTCAATGTCAGTGCACTTTGAAATGAATCTTCTTACAATTGGGACCTATCTAAAATGTTGTTTGGTAATAGGTCAAGTGTTTATAGTAAAGCCATGATACTTTCTTGTTTTAGAAAAATTCCAATCATAGGGAAGCATTCAAGGAAGATTACATGTGGAGCCTGGAGCAATGAGAACCTATTGGCCTTAGGGAGTGAGGATAAGTCTATAACCATTAGTAACAGTGAGGGGGACACGCTAAGACAGACATCAGTACGGGACTTACCGGGAGATGTTCAGTTCTCAGAGATGAAAGGGGATGAAAGATCACAGATTGGGGAGAATACTGTATGTTGCTTAACCCATTCCCACATGAGCCCTCCTTTTTACGCCCCTCAACAAAAAAGCTTTGGAAAACATTGTGGAAAATGAAGAAATTGCTTGGATCAAGCAATTTCTTCATTATCCACAATATTTTCTATCCAAAAAGACGAAAAAATTTAAAATTCCATCAACTTGAAATTGTCGTCTGCACATCCTTTCAATTTGGTCCGGTCTAAAATTCCACAGTGTTGGAATGGGTTAAATGCTTTCCTGTATATTAACAGGATTTCTAGGTAGATTTTAACTTAATAATTTCACTGAAATAACAGCGAAATTATCAAATGTTATCTAGTTGTTTTGGTAGAGTGGACCCTGCTTTTGTTTTTAGAGCAATTGAACGTTGTTCAGCATGACAATGCTAAGAAAATCTTTTTGCTGAAAGTGAAAGTACTTATTTGGTGAGCATATAGATGCAGATTCTCCTCTTTGTCTGTCCATCCTTCTTGAAGGATTTCTCCAAAACCATTGGACCAAATTTGATGAAACTTCATACTCAATCTCCTCATAATATTGTGTCAGTGTGGATGTATTTTTGTCAGCTTTTGGAAACGAGGTCTCCTCACAGATGATGGGGACTAAATGTCAAATTTGAATTTTCATTTATATCTCCTGTACACATTACCTAAATTTCTTGAAATTTCACAAATTATGTTGTAGCCCATGTAATATTTACTCGTGAAGCCATGTTATGCTGTCTTATGTTTTCTGCCTGTCCACACAAAGGTAAAATTTTATTGTCTATAATTTGTTGTTTATCAAAGTTTTACCCACAATGAAATATGAAATTCAGTCTTTATATTGTGGTTTACATTTTTGGATATATTGGTATGTCAGTATAGATTTAACTCATTACCACACAAAGATCACTGAAGTAAAATAGCCGTGTAAAACATTGAGTGAAAAGGAGAATTTCCTTTTTACAAGGAATTTCTTCTCTTCTCACTATGTTTCCTGCCATATTTGAACACACTATGAAGTCACTATTACTTCTTTAAATTTGGACTAGACTGATAAGTGCCATCTAGTATTGAGTTGAAGGTAATCATGGTTTTATTTTTGCAGGTGAGTGTGGTGTTGGGACGTAAAACGCTGTTTCTGTACAATATGAATGATGCAGAAAACCCAATAGAACTAGCTTTTCAAGCCAAATATGGGAATATCATGTCTTATAAATGGTGAGAATTAATTATATTACTACAGACAAAGTTTACTGTTCACCAAACAATATAATAAAGTTAAATCAAAACTAAGAACCAAGACTTTAAAATGAATGATGACTGAATAACAAGCTTCAGAATTTCTCTGTTTCTGCATCGCTAATATCAGGTGATTTAGTTCTACCTATGTCCATCTGTGTGTCAGTCAGTCTGCAAGTTGTGAACTTAATGCAAAAACCTAACAATTCGCTTTTATTCAAATACTGTTGAAGATATATGGGTCATATTTTGGATGTAGGTTTCATGCATTGATAGACGTCAGTTGGTAGTGAGATCAGAGTCATCAATCAAAGTCAAGGTCACTCATCCAGGTCACAAATTTGTAAACTTAGTGCAAAAACTTAGTATTTTGCTGTCATTCAAACACAGTTGCAGATATACACGGCTCATATTTGGGATATATGCACCTTGCATTGATTGACAACAGATGGTTATAAGGTCAAGGTCTTCAATGAAGGTCAAGGTCACTTATCTAGGTCACATTTCTGAAAAATCTTAGACTGGTTCAGATCGAAAGAGGTTGCAGATGTTAAAACAAATTGGTTTAAATTGTAAAGTAAGGGCCAAATGAGGTAGAAGGCATTATGAGAAAAAATGAAATTTCCTTCTCTCATAATGTGTTTCATAGCCGAGTTCTTTGACACATTGTAACAAAAGCTTGTTTAGTTACTATGTTTGAGCCAGTTAAAAATAATTTGTATTTGTTTCATGTTTCTGACCTGAAATTTTGCAATTACTTGTAGAGTGACAGTGGGCAATGATCTGCTAAACTAAGAGTCCAATAACAATCCTGCCACCAAGGAGCCTGTTATTGTTTGATGACTTGGGGAACTAGTCTTACTGAAATGACTAAGATTCATTTATCTTTAACTTTTAGAAAACTTGTAATATAGTACTTTTCTCCATACAGTTGACCTGTGGGCTTAATACTGCTTGACCTCTGAATAATACAGTTGACCTAGTATCTACACATATGGTTTATAGATTAAAACAAAAATCTCTTGATTGGTCAAAATTTGAAATAAAGTGCCTTATATGAATAAGTTTTTACTAGAAAATGGGGATAAACATATATCCAATCTGTAAAATCACATTACATGGAATATAATCTTCCTGTTACATTTTATGTATTTCAATTTGTTAACCCTTTCCTGTACAGTCCAAGATTGTCCTGTACTGTCCCAGTAACAAGCAGTTTCTTGTTTTCTTACACTTTTCTTCATATAGTTAGGTTTCTTTACAAATTTTACTCATTTGCAATGTCATTCACATTGGACAAGTCCAAATGTTTCAAAAACGGAAAAGGATGTTCTGTCAATTTTTACTAAATATAAAGCAACTTTGGTTCTTGTTCAAAATCAAGTTAAGGGTAGATTAAAAAAAACCAACACCAAAAAACCAGAAAAGACAATGAATTTAGAGCCTGTTCAAAATTCAAAGATGTTGCAGACAACGAATTTAAGTTGATTAATGTTTGGACTTTTTGCTCTTATATTATAGGTATGGAGATGGGTATATTATGATTGGATTCTCACATGGTTTCTTTGTGGTAATTTCAACACATATGAAAGAAATAGGACAGGTAAGTAAACACATTGAAGAGCCAGCATGAAGGTGCTGCTTCATCTATCTACCTGTCCGTATATACTTTTGTTTGACTTTTTGTCCATCATTCTACAGCATTCCAGGGTAAAAATTTGATGAATCTTCATTTAATGCAGTAAAGTGATGCAAGATCTTAAGAACTGTGAGGTAAAATTAATTGGATTAAATTCTCTGATAATTCACTGATTTTTTTTTCACTTATTCAGCTCAGTTGTTTAATGAGCACACTTATGGTATTGCAAAAGCCTAGTTGTCATCTGCTTCATTCAAATGTTTGAACTTTTGATCTCTGATATGTTTGAAGGTATTCCTTTGAACTTGAAATACGGGCTCACTATCAAAAGAGCATTCTTTACTACGAAGAGAAGTAACTGTAAATGCTCTTTTCAAGAATTTTGCACCTTTTTAGCTGACTTATCTTAACCCTTTCCCGTTTTTCAAAATTTTTGACTGGTCCAATTTTGAAGAAGTTGCAGACAAGAATTAAAAATGGTGAAACTTGAAAAGAAGCCAACCTACACGTTAGAGAATATTGTCGGAAAAGAAGAAATTGCTTTTTACATGCAGTTTCTTCTTTTCCCACAATGTTTTCTCAAGTATGAAATCATACAGACGTAAAAACAAGGAATTGTGCAGGAAAGGGTTAAGAGAAGACCTGAGGTATTGCTATGGCTAGGTCATCATCTGCATCCACGTCTGCATTGTCAGTCAAGTCTGAAAACTTGAAGAGTTTGTTATATTACTTGTATTATTGAAGACATTCGGTTGAAACTCAGCATATATATGTTCACTACCAAAAGATCAGTCTATACCAACAAGGGGAATAACTGTAATTACATTTTTGAATGATTTTTGCCCCTTTTTACTTAAGCTTATTTCTCAAATGGCAGACAGTACTTGTCCTTTTGACACAATTTTTGTCCTAGTAGCATTTTCGTCATCTTGTCAGTATTTGGATTGTACGGATTATTTCACATAATCTGTTTCTCACTTTTAACCCATTCCCACACAAACCCTCCTTTTTACGCCTCTAAACAAAAAAGCTTAGGAAAAAATGAAGAAATTGCTTCATTGTCCACAATGTTTTCTGTCCAAAAGGACAGATTTTAAAGATTTCATCAACTTAAAGCTCTTATCTGCAATTTCTTCCAATTTGGGTCTGTCTGAAATTTCACTGTGAAGGTTAAGCTTAACATGTATTACATCCTATAGTTTTTTTATATTTTCAGGAGCTGTTTCAAGCCCGTAACCATAAAGACAACTTAAGTTCGATTGCAATTTCATTGTCCCTGAATAAGGCTGCATCTTGTGGGGATAACTGGTGTGTACATTTTATTTAATTGAGTATAACACACTTCAGAGATAGACTCTTATTTCCTACATGGTTCTAACTCATATAAGATGGTAACGTGCACTCAAAAGAGAGGCAATGGATATTACTTTCTGCTACCCACTTTTAGAGCTAGGTGGACTAAGACTCTATCTGTAAAGGGCCTGCCCAAGTACACCACCCACCTCCGATTTGACTGGAACCCACAACCATCCAATTACAAGTCGATCATGCTTACCTCACAGTCAACAAGCAAGACATTTAATGCGACAACCCTTTTCAATTTCCTTGTTGCTTTCAAAAAATATCTTGCCCCTTTACCACTCAACAATGCCTTTTTACGCCTCTGTAAACTGATAGTAAGAAAAACAGTGTTTGAAAAGGAGAAATGGCTATATCAAACAATTTTTCCATTTCCAATACTGTTTTCTACTATATTTGGTCATTGTTTTTCAAATTACACACAATGCCATCTGCAAATTCCTTTAATTTTGACCAGTCCAAAATTTTGTTGTTTGGGAATGGGTTAACTTGACAAATATTCTTAAAAGAAATGTATGTAATTGGCTATTTCATCTTCCCTGCATTTTTGTGTAACATTAACCTTGATTTTTTACATTAATCTTACACATTCATCCCAGTTTCTTTCAATATTTCTTCTGACATTTGATAAAAGTCATTGCGACATATGTCATTGGCCACTCACAAATGGCACTTGATAAGTAGTGCTCTTGAAAGGGATGGCCAGCTGGTGGCTTAGATTGAATGTTGTGGTTATGCTGATATGAGAAATGACAGGATGCCATGGTTAGTTTCACCAGCTGCTGCAATATGACTGAAATAGTGTTGAAAGTGGATTACTCCATACAAACAAACAAATCATCTGCTATAGGTTTACACTCCCAAAGTCAAAGAAAAATAATCATTTTTTCGAGCCCGCTTGCTGTGAGCGAGACATAGTTGTCACTCTGACAAGTCAATGTATGTGCGTTAGTAGGTAAGTCTGTTAGTCTGTCTGTCCGTCCCAATATGTCCGGACAATTACTCTTACATTTATGGATGGATTTCAAAATAACTTGGCACAATTATTCTCCATCATGAGTAGATGTACCGTTTGAAAGAACTTTTGGATAGTTCTAAGGTCAAGGTCACAGCTGAAGGTCAAACTCTAAAATTTTGATTATTAATAGCATTTCTCCTACAATTATGGATGGATTTAAAATTAATTGGCACAATTATTCTCCATCATGAATAGATGTGCCATTAGATAGAATTTTTTTGGATAGCTTCAAGTTCAAGGTCAAAGCTCAAGGTCAAACACTAAAATTGTGCTTGTCCGGAGCATGATGCCTACAAAACTTTGCAGGCTCTATAGCAGTTGTCTTGAGACAACCATCTAGTATAATTTTATAGAATGGCAAATATTTTTTGTCATGGAAACCTTTTTTCTGTTGAAACTGTATATGTAAGTCATGAAAACTCTATTATCTATTATGAATCATGGAATGATCTACAAAGTATAGAAGAGTTAAATTAAATACAACTGATTATATGAAAAAATAGAATCCTTTCATTTTGTAGAGCTTTGTGGTCTAGTGATAGGATGCAGAACTCGGGATCGGGTTCAAAACCCTCCTGGACTGTTCGAATTTTTCTGAGCAAAAAACTTACTCTTCATTGCTACTCTCCAGCCAGGTGTATAAATTGTTACCTGTGAGGGTTGTAAGCCAATCTGCTGTGGCTGCCATAGGTGCCATATGTTAACAGCCAACTAGCAACTCAATGATCGGGGTTTAAGTTCAAAGTCGTTTGATTACGCAAGGCATAGAAAAAGACTATAAACCAAAACTTCAACTTCTTCAAACTTTCATATTGTAGAACAAGAATTATGTTGGTCGTCTGAAAAGTCTGACAAAATTCATAAACAGTTTTTTTAACACGCCCGGTAATCTCGGGCTCCATCTCTTTTTGGAGAACAGTGCAAAATGGAGACAATGATACTTCCGATATGGAGCCAAGGACCGGAACTGAACAGAAAAGGTAAATAAAACTGTGCACCTCGCGTACAATTTGATCTCCTATTAACCTATTATACATTTTCCCAAAACGTCCAGAGTTTCATACCACATAGAAATGATTATATTATCCGTTGGCGGTGATAGATTTCAAAAATAATTCCGTTTGTGAATAGAAACTTGAATCAAAGTTTGGACATCGGACCCGATCAAACACGAAAATGCGTGTTGAAATCGTTCAAATCCATGTAATCAACAGTTCTGAAAGATTTGAACGGCAATGTCTGTGAAATGAATGATAACGTGTTGATATACAATAATGTTACCACAAAAAACTGCGTTTTTCCTACCCCTTTTGCGGATTTTCTTAGATGAGAAGGAGACCAGGATGCGGTGCGGGAGACAAGATTCAGAGGGAGAGGCGATGCACATAAAAGATTACAGTGAATAATTTTCTAGGATTGTAGCTTTATGCATATTACCGGACACTTTTTCTTTCCCTTTTACACAGTAAATGTGTCTCTCAGACTCTCTAGAACAGCCATATTTATATCTGGTCTATATTTTTCTCCTTTCTCCAAACTAACTTACCGGGCCACAATGGTGAATATAAAGTGAACGCGTAATAATTTTTGTAAATCTATTCTAACGAAACATTTTCAAAGAAAAACACATAGCTAATTTGAGAATTCAGGTGATCCTTAAATTTGAAAAATACGCTAGGTTCTTAGAAATATGTATAGCGGAAGGAGTTCAGATCTGCAATAAACGGACGTTCTGTGCCTTATACGTTGTAAAAGCTCTATAACAACACCGGTGGTTTATTAGAATTTTCACACATCTTTAAAAAGGGGTGGGTGTTAATTACAGGCTACAGATGTTAAGACGGAAAAAAGGGGGGGGGCGAAGATTTACTTTGACTGCAAAGAGCAGGTGGTTCATGACTAGAATGAATGTACAGTATACATACTATACAGTTAGAACTGAACATCGTGAAATTGACATTTACATCGATCAAAACCATTCAAAATCACTCACACAGCGCTCCAATCATTCATTCCAAACACTCACTTAAACCATTAAAAACGCTCGAAATAGTTCAAAAACATTTAACAACCGTCCAAAATGCGCAGCATTTCATTCAAATCGATTACAATTTTCCACAATTTTTACTGGCAGCTGTGGGTTTTAAAGCGTCTGATTGGACCGTGAAGACACACGAACACAAAATCACGTATATTTTTATAAAAGGAGGTAAAAATATCGCAAATTGGACGAAATTAGCGATCTTGGATTACATACTTTTAATTTCATTCAAAACTCGCTCCTCCAACTCATTCAATTTCATTCCGAAATCATTCCCATATCATCCAAACATTGTCAATTTCACGGTGTTTTAACTTAAGCAGTGAAGTTTTTTACCTTTTGACATAATCTAGGATACAGCGCCTTCTAAATATAAAGGAAAAAAAAAAACTTTAAGCAAACCAATTATCTAAGCATTGAACCATCACAAAAGGGGACATTTGGTTGAGAACAGTTACATTCGCCCTCTATTGAATTCATTGTGGCATTGATTTGTTTGGGATTGGGGTTTATAACAAGTTATAAGTTTTCCGAAAATCATACAAAAAGGGTCGGCTTTGACGTCCGAAGAGGGGCTGGGGTTACATAAGAGTATGGGGTTCTATTTGAAGTTTTACAGTACCCCCATTTATATATGCATCGCCTCTCCCTCTGAATCTTGTCTCCCGCACCGCATCCTGGTCTCCTTCTCATCTGAGAAAATCCGCAAAAGGGATAGGAAAACGCAGTTCTTTGTGGTAACATTATTCTATATCAACACGTTATCATTCATTTCACAGTCATTGCCACTTATATCTTTCAGAACTGTTGATTATACGGATTTGAACGATTTCAACACGCATTTTCGTGTTTGATCGAGTCCGATGTCCAAACTTTGATTCAAGTTTCTATTCACAAACGGAATTATTTTTGAAATCTATCACCGCCAACGGATAATATAATCATTTCTATGTGGTATGAAACTCTGGACGTTTTGGGAAAATGTATAATAGGTTAATAGGAGATCAAATTGTACGCGAGGTGCACAGTTTTATTTACCTTTTCTGTTCAGTTCCGGTCCTTGGCTCCATATCGGAAGTATCATTGTCTCCATTTTGCACTGTTCTCCAAAAAGAGATGGAGCCCGAGATTACCGGGCGTGTTTAAGGGCTAGGTCATTTGTATTTGTCCATTTCCTTTACACAAATGTTAGGAATGTTTCTGTTTGGTCCATTTTTGAAAATCTTAATGACTTTCACAACAATTCAACATATATGATGAGGAGGTATTATTGCACAGTGCATGATGATTTTTCCTTGTATTTATTTCTTTGAGCAAAATACATCAGCACAGGATTTCTTTATTTTAACTGTTCTGTTTAAAACATGAAACTTGCATCAAATGTTAAAATACCTTATCGAATATTTTGATGGGATCACTTAACATCCACATTGTTGACATGCAAACAAAATCGATGATTGTGTAAAATCTAAGGGTAAAGCCCAAGGATATTGCCAAGTTGTATGCAAATGATAAATCACACTCTTGATTTTTAATCACAACTATCATTTTGATTCTGTCATGATAAAATCTGTTATTTTTGAGGAATATTCAGGCTTGAAATTTAAAAAATGTAATGTGGCCGAGTGAAAGCCAATGAGTGCATGACATATTTAGGGCTCTGTGCACATATTGTAAACATGGGCACTTGCATCGTTTCTGATTAAAAGCCCTCATGGTATATGTGGTAGCTGCAGATTGAATAAGCATATTTAAGATGTTTTAGTAGCCAAATCAATAAGAATGGTAAACAAAGATGTGAGATTTTAAAGTCATTTCAGGTCTAAAAGAGTGATTGATTGGTCAATTAATTCATGATTTGTAGTTGCAATACATCAATTACTGTTTTCAGTATAAAGATCCATGATCTATCAGACCTGAAGGAAATGTTTGCCATCATAAACCTGGATGATGAGCGGGGTTTAGACCGGATGGAGTGGACAGACGATGGACAGTTACTGGCCATAACCTCCACCAAGGGTAACCTGTATGTGTACCTGACCAGTCTACCTATGTTGGCTGCCACTAACCAGACTAGGATTGCACATCTCACCTCCCTTTTAGAGGTCACAATAGAGGACAATATTCAACAGGTATTTTGGTTATATACCGCTGATAAATTTCTTGATTTATTGTATCTCAATTGTGACAGGTGGAGAAGAAATTTGAATCTATTTTAGATTGTTATAGAAATAATTATGCATGTTGAGAATTCCAAAAAGATAAAACATTTATTCATAAACTATTATCTGTCAATCTATTACCAGACAATAAGATTTTAGACTGGTCTAAATTGAAAAAAGTTGCAGCCGACAATTTTCAGTTTATTGAATTTTAACAAATGTTTGTCTTTTGAGGTAGAAAACATTTCGGAAAATGAAGAAATTGCTTTTAACAAGCAATTTCTTCATTTTCCACAATGTTTTCAAAGAATTAGTTTCTTGGAAGCATCAAAACAAATCATTGTCTGGAAATGGGTTAATGACCTGTCGTCTTCTCTTATAGTCTTAAACAAATAAGTTTATGTGGTAATGAGTTATTTTCTTCATAGAAATTTATATATTTGGTTCACTATTCTGTCATATTCAATTCAGGAGCAGCCCACCACTATTGCTGTAGATGTTGAACCTTCATTTCTGGGTATTGGACCCTACCATTTGGCTGTAGGGATGAACAATAGGGCCTGGTTCTATCTGCTGGGAGACAATGGTAGGTGAACTAGATATCTGAAATGTAAATTGAACTAAATATAAGGGACTTTGCTTAGTGATTAGGGTGGCTGACTCATTATCTGAAACTTATGTTGAAAGAAATAGGAGCCATGTGGCTTGGTGATAAGTGCGGCGGACTAGCTATAGAAGTGTGAGAGAAGTTGAGGGTGTGAGTTTGAGGTATGTGAGTTTGAATCTAGGCCATAACTGTCGGTCACATGGATTTATCCTTAGTAAGATTTTTCAGATCCTAGCATTACACAGGTAATACCTAGGAATCTCTTGAATAAGTGAACCCTGCCAATATATAACTGAAAGATTGATCAAAGTAGTGCCCCTGAGTAAAACTAGCAGCTGGTGGCTCTGATTAAAATTTGTGGTTGTACTGGTGTGAGAAATGATAGGAAACCATGGTTAGGTGAACTTGTCACTGGAAAATAACTGAAGTACTGAATATGGAAAGAATCATAACCAGTTGGTTGGTAGGCCTGTATCATTAGAGGTGATAAATACCCAGAACAGCTCAATGTTAGAGAACAAACATGGTCTGTAGAATAAAAAATGTTTTTTTATTTTTATTTTTTAGCAATTTGCTACATGGGTAAAAGAAGAAATTACTTGGTAAAATTAATTTCATCTTTTCATGCAATGTTTTAACTTATAAAAAATATATGTCATGAACACAAGTGGTAATGTTAAGGCTTATGAAAATTTATAAAACTAAAGAATTGATTTGTATTAAGTCACTCTGTGATTAAAACTGATGTTAGCTGTCGACCTCTAACATAGCTCAGGCAAACATGTAACCCATTCCCCCACAATGACGCTTTGGACGCCCCCAAAGGAAAACAATTAGGAAATCATAGTGGAATATGAAGAAATTGCTTGTAACAAGCAATTTCTTCATTCTCCACAATGATTTCTACCCTGATGGTTGAAAAAACCCTAATCTCATTAGCTGTAATTGTAAAAAAGCTTAAAAGATTCCTTATCCATTGTCTCAGGAAATAAAATTATTTTGGTGAAGAAGCTCATCATGGTTAGTTTAGCTATTTATGCAATCTGAGTTTCTTTACATTGTAAAGACACTAAAAACAGTGTTGCATTCAGAAGAAAAACTGTGATATTAACTCTAGTCATGCTGAACCCAGAATATTCAAGTTTTAGCAGGCGGTATAGACAAAGATTAGACTGCACTTATGACCAGTCTGATTTTAATCTACACCTCCTGTCTGCCCTTTGGAACCAGAGTTATTTATGAAATTAATTTTCAAAAGAATTATTGACAACTGAACAACAAATACTACAAGTACTTTCAGCCCTTTGATTTTATACAATTCTGAAAAGGATTTTATTCAGCATCATAAGAGTTATATATAAGCCAAAGAGCTGTTTGTCTACTTTTGAAGACATGTTTTATAGGAATACAAGGTCCTTTTAGTAGTTTTTTGACAGAAAAACTTTCTTTGATATTTAGTTCACCATACAAACGGTAAGACTTAGTTATTCCACCCTGTTATGAGTTGTTTGGTTTGGGAAAAGTTTAGAAACTTGAGTTTTGAGTATTCATTAGCAAAACAAATCGTTAAAAATGCATTTTTCATGTAATACCTGAAATCAGCTGGAAAATGTTCCTGAGTTTTGTAAGATTATTTACTAGAAAAAAAGAAAAGGTATGAAATGCTTGTATTAGTAATTAATCTGTTATTTATTTAACACTGCCTAAATGATAAAAATTATTTTCCATCTTTCAAATCTTAGTATATACTATCTTTCTTATTTGCAAAAATGGGAAAAAAGTTTCATTATCTTTAAAACTGGCACATTTAGAATTGCTTTTGTAGATTGATTCATCACCAAATGAAATCACCAAATGACAAAATTTTAAACTGGTCCAAATTCAACTGTTTTTCAAAAATTTAGACTTGTCCAAAGTCAAATGGGTAAAGACAATATATTATTATAAAGTGAGGATAATCAAAAAAGTAACCACGCTTTATGATAGAAAATATGGTGGGTAAAGAAGAAATTGCTTGTTACAAGCAATTTCTTCTTTTTCCATAATGTTTTCTCAAGTATGAAAAATATTGCAGGGACGTAGAAATCAATGATTGTATAGGAAAGGGTTAAAGAGGATTTGGACTATCGTTTTTAGTTTATAAAGTTTTAAAATCTGTATTTTGGGATAGAAAAGATAGTGGACAATGAAGAAACTGCCTATAAAAAGCATTTTCAAATTTTGCCACAGTGTTTTCAAAAGCTTTTTCATGGAAGGGCATAGCAATAATCAGACATATGTGACATTTTTAAGACATTAAACTTTTCCATTGTCACAATCTTAGCCATTGAGGTTGGTTTTCCCTGATAAAGATCATTACTCTTCCGCTATGTAATGGCCTTGGGTATATCGAGTTAACTCTGTCTGTACATGGGTGCGTGTGTGTGAGTATGTTTATCTAATTCTTCCCCAGAGTGTATTTCCTACATTCATTGATGGATTTTAAGATAACTTGGCACAGTTGTTCCCCTTGAAGAGTAGGTAATGTTGCGTTGGATACTCCAGAGTTCAAGGTCACAACTGAAGGTCATGTGCCAAGCAGTTATGTGGGGAGCATCTGTGTCTGTGACATAATAAAATATTTGCAGATTTCTTTAATGCTCTGGATGCTTTACAGAGCTTTCTTCTTTGTAAAGAGTTGGGAGAGACCATATGTCATAAAGGAATTAAATCATTACAATCAGATGGCAAAATTGTTCCAATTCAAACAGGCTACAAATAATATTTGAAAATCAATCATGATTAGATGTTAAGAATTTCTAATTGCATGGATAGAGAAATACCATAATCTAAATTTGAATTTCAAATCTTATGTTCGAAAAAAATTCTTGTCGAATCAAACAACTTAATAAACCTTGTTTCCACCTTCTGATTGATACCATTTTGAGATTGAATATGTATTGATACTGTTAAAATTGCAAAGTTGACTTAATATTTAGCTCATCTGAACACTAAGTGCTGAAAATGAGCTAAGCCTTACCATATGTCAAAATTTTAGATGAGTGCAAATTTGAAGAAGCTGCAGACAACATTTTGAAAATAGCTTAAAATTGATAAATGGGGTTCACATAGGTAAGAAAACATTGTGAGAAAAGGAAAATAGTTTTTTACAATTTTTTCTTAATCCATTACCACACAATCTGGCTTTTTAATAGTACTAAAGAAAATGTTCCAGAAAAACTATCTTGAAAATTTAGAAATTGCTTGTTAAGAGTACTGTATACATTTTCCACATTGTTTTCTACCCTGAATAACAGAGATATTTGAAATTCTATCAATTTTTAATATTTGTCTGTTACTTCTTTGATTTTTGACCAGTCTAAATTGAAAAATGAGCGTCAAATTGGTTAAGAAACATTGCAAGAAAAGGAGAAATTACTTTTTTCAATTTCTCCTTTTCCTTCAATTTTTTCCTTAACCTATTACCACACAATCCAGTTTTTGAAGCGCCTTAAGAAAATAGTTCAGGAAAACATTAAAAAAAATGTAGAAATTGCTTGTCAGAATTAATTTTGCATTTTCCACATTTTTCTCTACCCTAAATGTAGATATTTGAAATTTAATCAACTTGTAATTATTGTCTTACTTTTGGACAAGTTTAAAATTTTGTAGTCTGGTAATTCGTAAATATGATTCTTTAGGGGGTAAAAAAAGTGAAATTATGTGGGAATGGGTTAACATTTGAGCCTGTGCTTTTTATTTCCAACAACATCACATAAGTGTCAAACACACACTGTAAAGCCTGGACAGGTATGAAAGGCATTAAGAATATTAGCTCATTATCTGTAGAAACTTTGAGGCAGTACCAATCTTAACCCTTGTTATGCTGAATTAAATCCTTCTGCAGAATTGCTTTAAGATCAAAGGGCTGAAAGCAATGGAAGCACTAAGTGTTGGTCAGTATTTCTGTTACAAATTGATTTCATATACAATTCTGGCTTGAACATGACAAACAGGAGGTGTAGACTACGGTCAGACTGCACATATGTGTAGGCTGAATTTTGTCTATACCTTCTGCCTAAAACAGGAATATTCTGGGCTCAGCATGACAAGGAGTGTCCCATTCCCACTCAATGATTTCTTTAGATTCGCCTAAGAGGAAAAAGTTTTGGAAAACATTGTGGAAAATGAAGAAATCGCTTGCTTCAAGCAATTTCTTCATTAGCCACAATATTTTCTACCTCAAAAGTAAAAAAACCCCAAAATAACCAAAAAATCATATGCTTTGAATTGTTGTCTGTAACTCCTTTCAATTTAGACCAGTCTTAAATTTTTCCGTCTGGTAACAGGCTAAGACACTGATCAGATAGTTTCCTTAGTGTACATTTTACCCTTTCCCACATTGTCCAGCATTTTACAAGCTTGTTACAAGCAATTTCTTTATTAGCAACAATGTTTTTCTACCCCCAAACACAAAATTTCTTAAATTTCATCAAATAAAAAGAGAATATTCTTTGTTTTCATTGAGGTATTAACCTAAAAACTTAATCACACTGTATGAATATATGGAGCAGATCCATACAGTAGAGTAATGATGGTTTGAGGTTCATTCTTCAATGAAAACAAAAAAAATATTCTCTTCATTTTTTTTAATTTAATGCTGTAAGGTAAAGTAAAGCAAAGCAAACATTTTACTAATTTCAAGGAAAAATTTTATAGATCTACTTTGTGGGCAAGCATACAATATTGTTGCATGCTCAAAATGTTGTTAATGAAAGTATGAAAATAAAAATCCAGCCAACTAAAACATATGAATCTTGATAGGCGAAATTGAAATTATGTGTGACTTTTGGAAATTAAATGCACAGACATTTTTTTTGAAATGCAGTTGACATTTTTCTTTTTCAATGATAAGTCAAAATTTTTCATCTGGTAAATTGTTTATGTATAGTTTTAACCCATTACCATACAATTCTAGTTTGATAAGCCAATCAGGTAAAAAGCTTCAAAAAACTGTTGGATATAAAAAAAAGATAAATAAAAAAGATATGAAATTATGAATTGTCATCTATAACTTCTTTGACTGGTCTATAATTTTGTTGCCTGGTAAAGGGTTTAAGTGATTTTAATGAAATGGTTATAGATCCAAAGATAATCAGTGTCTAAGTTTCTTTGTTTAAAATCATGAAAATATTTTACTGACTGCTTACTTTTTAACCTGTTATTTAATTGATAATCTCCTCCCTCTTTTATAACAGAGGCACAATCAGGTATTGAATGTTTTGCATGAACTACTGTATTGATAAAACCCCCAAACCTAAATCCATCAGGGATTGAAATTAACCCTTGTCATGCTGAATCAAACATATTTCTGTTTTTGCATGAGGTTTTGGACAAAGATCAGCCTACACATACGTTTATATGTAGATTTATCTGAGTCGTCACCTTTTAAGTCAGACTTTTAAATTTTTAAGTCTATTTTAAGAATAAATATTTACACACAACTAGCACTTTCAGTGCTTTCAGCCCTTTGATTATCATGCAGTTTTGAAAAGGTTTTATTCAGCATGACAAGGGTTAAGACCCTCCAAATATTGAGGTTTGACAAACTATTATGTATACTAATAAACATTATTCTGCTGGAAATTATAGTGCAATATCCTTCAGCTGTCTTTCGCCAGATTTCAATACATTTTTTTTCAATATTCACTTTTTTATTTAAAGTGAAGAAAGAAATAATGATCATAGGTAATAAAATTTCAGATTGTATATTGAAATTACTGCATTCCGACTGGATGAAAAATTATTTTCATTTGCATTGTTGAAATAGATTTTGAATTTTGAACAATTTATAAAGCTTTGGAATAAAGTAGTACTATTTAGCAGCTGTCTTAAACTGGTAAAAATTCTCTTATTTGACATAATTCAATTTTGATAGAGGAAGAAAATGTTTTTTTGTTTTCAATGAGTTATGAAACTGAAACTACATTATACTCCTGAATGAATCTATTTTGTGACCTTGTAAGTCTGATCAGGTTTGTGTGAACCCAAATGAGAGCAAAAATATTTTCTTCCTATCCTAAATATAGCTCATTACCAGATACCACTCTCATTAAATGAGCCTTAACCCATTGCCACACTGCATAGAAAAACGTTGTGGTTTAAACTTTTCTCACAATTTTTTCAAGCCCTTAAATTGCTTTTATATTTCAATTCAAACCCACTTTATAATGTTGTCTACAGCTGCTTTCTATTAGGATCATTCTAATATTTTGTAAGCTAACTGAAGAAAAAAACGTAGTGAAATTAAAACATATGCAGTATGGAAAATCTTGAATTTGATTAGAACCTGGTTGAATACTGAAAGCCACATGACCGTGATTGAATTATTCTGATTAAATGCTGATTGCTTATCTGTTCTGATCGGATTGAACGCGTCCTTGGCTAGATGAGACCATTCAATCAATGCAACATTACATTTAATCACGACAACAACAGAAAATAACTTAGCAGAAATATTTTTATTTTCTAGATTCAAATTACAAAATTTGATTTAAACAAGTCAAAAAATCTCCAGAAATAATACGGCAACCGGAATGATTGAAATCTATTGATAGAAGGCTTTTGTTTAAGGATTGTTTGATTGCAGATTTGAAAACTGGAATTTCTACAGGATTGAATGCTGAGCCCCAATTGTATGTGATTTTCCAGAATGTGATTGAAATGATTGTTAACTTGAAGATGTTCCATATTGTACAAAATAGTTTCATATTTGTTGTATAATTCTTTAAAGTGTATAAATAAGACAATAGCTTTGAGGTCTAAGTGTAAGTTTTGTGTACTTGTAATGTATTTAGACACTTATAATAGTTTAAAGCTGACCCCCTTGATTTAGGTCTTCAATAAATCCTGTCACACTCAAAGAACTCAAAGACAGTACTGCGTTCTTAAAACTTGCCAAATGCAGGGAGAGCGGGATGAAATGCAGAAAAAAATACAGTTTTCAAGTTGGTCCTACGTCTTTACTATGCCCTGCCAGGATGTCACAGCGTCTAATATGTCCCAGCTAAGTTTTGTCATGCGCTTGATAAAGTACGCACAAAGTCCTTTAAGTTTTTATTACGTTCTTTCTAAGATCTTTCAGATCGCTCAAAGGGCTAAGTGCACATTTACTACATTCACCGCTCCCTTTGTGATCTTATGATAAATTTAAGTCCACACATTCTCCATTTTTTTTTTTGTTCTCTGAGTTCAGTAAGAATGCAGTGCAATCTTTCCCGTCCATACAAGGTTTGTACTTCCTCAATGAAGGCCATATAAGGTTCATGCCCCCGTTGGCACTACGTCAATGCCGTCGTTTCCACATCCTTATTGAGTCTTTACTGCATCCTGATTCGATCAGGTCCTCGTTGCGATTTTTTAACATGGTCAAAATTCACCCACTTCAGCAAAGACCATAGATTGCATCACGTCCTTATCGGTTTCTACTGCATTCCTTCTATTTTTTACAAGTTTGTACTGCGTCAGACCGTTTTACATTGACAAAGTGGAAACTTTGCCTAATGTGGCTGGGGTTTAAGGTATTGTGATTCTGTTTTCGTAATATGGGTACCTCTTGTGTGGTTGTTTAGTCTTAATTGGATTATTAATTCCAATCTCACAAACCCCAATTCAATCCTGATTTTGAAATTTTCTAAATTGAGGTTATAATGGAATACACCAGGAGGTTAAAGGCTCATCTTTAATCAGATCAGGATAAAAAAATGAAATCGGAGAAAAAGATCAACATTGGCAAATTTTTCTTCCAATATCAAAAGTTGACCCAGAAGTAAGTTTAATTACAGCTACGAAATAGGTTTACTTTCATTTTGTACCAGGAAAAATTCTTCATACTTTTTTCCAAAACTTCATAGAATTCCGACACTTTTCTTGATTGCCAAAACAGCAACCTTGGGGCTAGAAGAATTCTCTTTCATTTGTCCTTAATTTCATATTGGCACCCTGTGCAACATATAGCAAAATGTTAAAAAATCCTCTTTTCTAAAGTAACTGTTAAATTGATGTGAATCATTTTGGTAGGAAAGTTGCTAGGTCGGATCTTTAAGGAATTTTGCTTAGTAAAATCATAGGTGTTATAGGCAGGGCTTAACAGCATTAAAAATCAAATAGCATGTAACAAGTTTAAAAAATCATCTTTTCTTAATTTTCCTGATAGTTTGAATGATATTTGGCTGAAGTCATATATTGGTGGATCTCTCTCAGATTTCTTCAAGAAATTTCATTGGACAAAATTTGCAAGTTTTGGATGGGGCTTATCAGTACAATACTAAACATGGAGTGAAATGTTGAAAAACATTTCTTTAAAATTGAATGATTTTGATAGGTGTAATCAATGTGCAGATTGTTATCAGATTTCTCTCAAAAAATGTTGAAAGGGCGAGAAACATGGGTTTCATGATCACCATTATTAGCTTAATAGAATAATTTCTGAAATAAACTATATTATTAACACAGCCTGTGTATTTCATATTAACATTAGCATTTAACCAATTACCCCACAATCCTGCATTTTTATGCGACAAAGAAATATTAGATATGGAAACTATTATGAGAAAGGAAGAAATTGCTCATATGTTCCCTATTTTTCCAATTAAACAAACATTGTTTAGTTGACTGCAAACTCTTTGAATTTGTACTAGTCTAAAATTTTGCTGTTTGGGATTGGGTAAAAGCATTAGGAAGTTGAATAAAAATTGACTTTTACCTTGTACAGCCTTTAACTTTTACCTTGATCTGTTTTTTTTTTTTCTTTCTTCTCTATTTTGTCTAAAATAATTGTTGAAAAATTACTATTTTTATCTGGCATCACTATGAACCCTTGACCTTTGACCTACTGTCTAAACTTTGAATGATTTATTCTCAGTCTCTATTACCTAAAATAATGTAGATAAAATAAAGTAAACAGTGTTTTATTTTTTGTTGTCTTTTTAGAAAAAAAAAAAAAAAGAAAAAAAAATCACAAGCTATTGCCATCAGCTTTGTGTTGTTCGGGTTGTCATTTACATTTGATTGACAACTACTTTAACAACCCTTTCTCTCCCTCTTCCTCTCTTGGTGTCATTCTTATGTCCTGACATCTAGACCAATCATAAGTTCCATAGTTTGAACACAGCAGGTGTTCTCAGACACACATTCTAGCTAAAGTGATCTTGTGAGTTAATCAAAGCTAATCTCCTGTGTATCAGTGCTAACCCATTACCATACAGTAAAATTTTGACTGGCCTAATATAAATTTGTTGCAGGCAAAACTTTTAAAGCACAAAGATACTGGAAAATATGTATCAAATTTTGTAGAAAAAAAAATTGGAAAAGGAAGAAAATACTGATCACATTGTTTCCCTAGTTAATTAGCTCCCTACCAGGAAAACAGAAGGGGACTTTGTATGGTGATTGGTTAAAGAACAAAGAAGGTCTATTTGTAGACTTAAGATCCTAGAACTCTTTGTATCCACTTCTTTCTCCCACACAGTCCATGTTAATTATGCTTAGAACATGAAGGGACCAAATTCTACAAATACACTCCTGTAAATGTGTTTAAGTAGAAAGGTTGAAAAAACTTCTGACACATATTCCCTTGAAAGAAATGTATTATGTGACTACATTGAGCAGGTTCTATAGTGACTGATTTATGTCACAGAGGTGTTGATCGCTGGTGCCTTATGTTATTTATAGTTTTTAGCTCAACTGGGTGAAAGTCAGCAAACTATTGTCATGGTGTTGTGTCCATCGCGCATCAGTGCATCAGTTCGTCTGTCTATAAACTTTTACTTTAAAAATCTTCTCCATAGAGAGTATTGAAAAGAATTCAACCAAATTTAATAGAAATGATCCTTGGGTGACCCTTTATCAGATTCCTTCAAAGAAAATTGATCGGATAAAAACATGGCTTTAATGGGTGGGGCTTATTCCATATATGGTGAAACCTTTAAAAATCTTCTTCTTAGAAACCAGTTGATGGAATTCAAACAAATTTCACAGAAATTATCTTTGGGTGACCCTTTATCAGATTCCTTCAAAGAATTTTGATCGGATGAAATACATGGCTTTAATGGGCAGAGTTAGTTTCCATATATTGTGATACTTTTAAAAATCTTCTTAGAAACCAGTGGATGGATTTCAACCATATTTCACAGGAATGATCATTTGGTAATGCTTTATCAGATTCCTTCAAAGAAATTTGATCAGATGAAAAACATGGCTTTAGTGGATGGGGCTAATTTCCATTTATGGTGAAACCTTTGAAAATGTTCTTCTAAGAAACCAGTTGATGAATTTCAACCAAATTTTGCAGGAATGCTCATTGGGTGACCATTTATCAGATTCCTTCGAACCATTAATGGGTGGGGCTTATTTCCATATATGGTGAAAACTTTGAAAATCTCTTTCTCAGAAACCAGTCAATGGATTTAAATCAAATTTCACTGGATTGAGTTTTGGGTGACCCTTTATCAGATTCCTTCAAAGATTTAAGATCGGATGAAAAACATGGCTTTAATGGGCGGGGCTAATTTCGATATATGGTGAAAACTTTGGAAATCTTCTTCTCAGAAACCATTGTATGGATTTCAACAAAATTTAACTGGATTGATCCCTTGGAGACTCTTTATCAGTTTCCATCAAGGAATTCTGATATTGCAGAAAACATGGCTTTAATGGGCAGGGCTAATTTTGATATATGGTTAAAGATTTGAAAACCTTGGATGGATTTCAACCAAATTTCACTGAAATGATCCTTTCGTGACCCCTTATTAGATCTCAAAAAAAAAGATTTGATTAGTTGTAAACATTGCCTGGATTTGGCTTATTTCCATATATGGTAAACAGAGAAAGCCTACAATCTTCTCAGTTTAAAAAAGATTAAAAGTTTTCAACAAAATTTCACAAAATGATCCTTTGGTGCTTTTTTGTCAGATTTCTTCATGAAAAACGGCTCAGATGAAAATTATGGCTTTTATGGGGGGCTTGTCTCCATATATGGTATATAGTGAAATTTTGAAAATCTTATTCTTGCAAATTGCAGAATGGTAATCGACTAAATTTCTCAGGAATTATAAGTAAATTCAAGCCGGTGGAGCGAATCAGGCGCTCAAGAACCTCTAGTTTCTGTAAGTGTTTATGGTCAATTTTATTCGTACAGATTAAATAAAAGATCTTACTCTATGTCTTAAAGTAATAAGGTCCCCATTCTCAAGGGATAGATACAGGACCACACTGTTCTCTTATTCTAGGATTGGTACATCTTTTATTTGGGAATAATTTACACATGTCCTAGACCAGAAATTTCTAATTGTGAGGCTGAATTATGTTATAAGGAATGATTTCACATTCAATACAAACTTATTACATGTCTAACTTCAGGACTAGAGCAGTTAAAGGATAGAGAGTACCTAGGAACAGTTCACTCCATCAAACTTAATGCAGATTATGCCTCCGCTCACTTTGAGGACAAAGTTCAGCTTCACATGGTGAGTTAGAGATGTTAATTTGTGCTGTCTTGTGTAACACACAAAGGAATATTTGACACCATCAGGATTCACCCAGGGACCTCTCTGTCTGAAGCAAGTGTTCTACCACGTCGCTATAAAAGTTAGCTAAATTGTCTTCATCAGGTTTTGGACCCATATTCTAATTTATAAACAACATGTTTGAAGAGTGACTGTTAAAAGTCACAACAGAACATTACACCAAATTTGGTATAGTACCTTCAATAGTTTAGCATTTATCAGTTTTAACACTCTTTTGTGTATTTGATTAGTGTACTACATACATTTAGATTGGTAAATATGTATTTACAAATCATCTTTTCATGGTAGTGATCAAAATCTTTTTATGTCAAAGATTTAATTTATTACTTTAAGATCAAATAAAATTAGTCATTCTCAGTCTGTTAAAAAGTCTGGTTAACATGGCAATAAAATTGAAATTCAAAAACCTTCACCTTCTGACCTAGGAGGAGTAAAGCCTTAAATTTTTCCATGAAATATCAATGTCAATGAAATTACACTTTTTAAGGTATCACAAAAATCATTACCCATGCGTCCCAAGAGCTGGAGCCACAGAGGTTTAGGCTTGCCATGAAATAAGTAAGGATTTCTTTAAACAGAAGCTTCTAAAATAAATGATAAATTGAACCAAATTTGGCAGGTTCTGGCAGGAAAGTTCAATAGGTGGTTTACTTAAGAAGATGAGAATTGAAACCTGTTGAATATTCCGTTTCTTATGGAAACTCCATTGAAATTTAAAAAAAGAATCCTTAGAAATATTCTTCTCCAGATCTAGAAAGCCTAAAGCCTTAACATTTTGAATGAAACATCAGTGAAATGACCTCTTTTTAAATTTTTCAGATCAGTTTATAATAACATGTCACAAACTAACAGATAAGTTCTAAGCAAATTTTGCCGCCGTCCTAGCGCAGTTGGTAGCGCGTTGGACTGTCAATCTAGAGGTCCCGGGTTCGACTATTTGTCTCCCACCAATAGGTCGATAATCGTAGACCTATGTGGGATAGCAGCTGGAGGCTAGGAAAGGATGTGATGGCGGTACTGGTAAGAGAAATACCAGGAATCCATTGTTTGGTGCTCCAGCCGCCGCAATATAACTGAAAGATTGTTGAAAGTGGCGTAAAACCCAATTCAAACAAATCTAAGCAAATTTTGCAGGAATGTTCGTTGGGTTATGTCCTCCTTCATAAGAAATTGAAAGAAAATTTGATCTGCTGAAATAATTGTTGCCATGGCAACAAGTCGGTACAAAATAAATGTTTAAAAGTGTTTTTCTCCTGACCCAAAAATCCTTAAGGATATATAAAGCTCTTGTATTTGTCAGGGAGAATACGTTCATAGACCTCCGTTAGAGTTGCTAAAATCTTGAGACTTGGGTCCTGAGGGGTAGAGCTCCCATGGATAACTTCAACTGTGGGAAAAAGCGGTATGGTCAGTAACAGGTGTACTGAACTAAAATCTGAAAAAACATAAGACAACAGTACAAGTGTATAAAGGATAGGCATACTAAAATTAGAAAGAAACACATTGCTATAACCTTTCTTTCTTTACAACTGAGTAAGCAAAACATTATTTTCATTTATTTTTAACTTTTGCTTCATGATCACATACTCGAAGGTAATTCTTTTGTTTCAAAGAAACTTAACATTGATGTTGCTCTGTGTATTGCTAATTCTTGATGGTATGGCCAGATTCATTAAATCAACATTACAATTAGCAAATGACTAAAGCTTTCCAGGTTATTATTAGCTCAACTGAGCACAAAGTGCTCATGTGAGCTATTGTGATCACCCTTCGCCCATTGTCCATCTGTCGTCCAGTGTCTGTCACCTGTGGTCCATCAACAATTTCTTTAAACAATATCTCCAAGCCTATATGCCAATTACAACCAAATTTGACAGAAATGTTCCTTAGGTAGTCCCCTTAAAAAGCAGCTAAAAAGAATTGAAATTTGTATAAAAATCCAGTTGTAATGGTAACAAAAGTGAAATTTAAAAAAAAATCTTTAAAAAACATCTCCTCCTGACCTAGTTGGCCTAGAGCCTTGATGTCGTGCATGAAACATCAGTATATTGACCTCTTTCAAAACAGCTAAAATCATTTCCCTTGGGTACCCTGGGCTGGAGCCACATGGGGGTAGGTTTCTTTGTAGAAACAAAGAAGGATTTTTAAGCAACATCTCATCCAAAATTACTTGACCAATTTCAACCAAATTTTGCATAAATGTTTTGTAGGTGGTCCCTAATGAATAGCTAATAGGATTAAATCTGTGGAAAACTCCAGTTGCCGTGGCTACAAAACTGTAATTAAAAATATCTTGTAAAATCTTCTTCTCCTGACCAAGAAGGTCTAGATCTTTTATATTTTACATGAAACACCAGTATATTGACCTCTTTCAAAATAGCTAAAATCATTACCCTTGTGTACCCTAGGGCAGAGCTCCAGGGGGAGGGGGATCATATTTAGAAACAAAGAAGAACTCTTAAATGATAATTCTCGGAAAATTTATGGGCCAATTTGAACCAATTTGGGCAGAATTGTTCCTTAGGTGGCCTCCTTCAAAAATAGCTAAAAGAATCATTTGGAAACTCCAGTATTATAATCCTAGCCTTAACATTAAATTTGACTATTAAAAGAAAAGAGCCTTTATCTCAGGTGAGCACACAAGAGTCAATGGCCCTCTTGTTTTCAAGTTTACCTCAAAATGTGAGGCCAGTAAATCCTTGTTTACTGGAAGCGCTTTCCTGTTCTGTTCCTGGTTTTTACACCTCTGTTATTTTAGGAATTGAGAAAACATTGTAGAAAAAAAGAAGAAATTGCATGTAACAATAGTTTCTACCCTATTGAATGGTTATTTTTCAAATTAAATCTACTTTAAATGTTTGCCTTCAAAAACCTTGAATTTGGACAGGAAAGAGTTAACAATAAGGAAACTTTGCTCTTCATGGAAGGAACCAGTTATGTGTTTCTTTACCTTTCAGTATAGACAGATAATGTGACAATATGAAATTCACTGGTTTGAAATATTCTGTATCAAACTAATGTAAAAATTGCTTACAAAAATATACTTATCCTTGTCTGACTATAAATAAAGCTTGTATTTGATTAACACTACTTGTTTTATCAGCTACAGCAAGAGGGTCAAGTAAGTTAATTAACACAATCTAGTAGCTTAAATTAGAGTAGAGAGAATTCTTGAAGAAATATACGATTTTCTTCCATCTGATCTCTTAAAGGACTAAACTATGATCTGTCCAAATCTCATTAATAAAATTATCTTTTTAGCTCACCTGGCCACAAAGTGGGAGGCTAGCTATTGTGATTGGCCATCAGCCATCTGCCCATCTGTCCACAATTTCTTTAAAAATCTTCTCCTCCTAAACCAGTAAGCTGATCAAGCTGAAACTTGGTATGAATGATAACTAGGCAAAGTTGTACAAAAGTTTTTAAAAGAATTGAATTTGATTCAAAAATCTGGTTGCCATGGCATTTGAAATTTTAGTCAGTCTCTGGAAAACTTTATTAGAAACTATAAGGCCTAGTGCATTTACCAGTATATTTCAAATAAAGCATAACCACATGGATTTATACCAAGTTCTCAAAAATTACACCCCTTTGGTCAAAAATGGCCCTGCTCTTAATTGACCAATTACAGCTGTCAATCAAGGAAAAAATCAAATATTTTATTCAGCCCGGACCTGAGCTTTTCAACTCCGGCATTGGCAGCAATTTTGTTAACCTTTGTTGTTGGTTTAGCACTTAAACGTGGCATGCAACTACAGCTTATTCAAGCTGTAGTTAAGACATTTAGGTTGCCAACCATTTTACTTTTTTGTAACATGCTGATGGCCATGAATTTTGCGAAATAAACACCATTGAAAAATCGAAAGTGGGACTTCCTATCAGAGTTAGTGAGCGTGGCCAAAGGAGTAAGTGGGCGGGGCCAGCAATTGGTCAAGTTTAACAGTCTTCTTCTCCTAAATTATATGGTCTAGGGTAATAATTTTTGATGTGTGACATAACTAGACGGTTTTGTATAATTTCATTATACCCCCCAAAACTATGTTTGGGGGGTATATAGGAGTCAACTTGTGGGTCAATAGGTTGGTCCATCCGTCCATCTATCTGTAGCTTTTTCATATCCGCTCAATTTCTCAGCAACTATTGGATGGATTTTATTAAAACTTCCCTGATATAATCAGTATCAAGCAGAGATGTGCATATTCTATTTTGGTTACAGTCCAATGATTTTTGATGGAGTTATGGCCCTTTGGTGAAAAATCGTGTCCACTCAATTTCTCAGCAACCATTGGACAGATTACATTCAAATATCACAGAAAGACTCGGTTCAAGTCAGACATGTGCACAATCTATTTTGGTTATGGTCCATTTATTTCTGACTGATTTATAGCCCTTTAATTAAAAAGTCCATTTTTTGTGACATTCCTTTGGCAGATAGCACTTGTATATGGACAAGCGCTGTTGGGGGGGTATTAGTCCACTTTTCGACAATTTCTAATTAAAATTTTGCCCCCAGGTTAAAAAAATGGCCCAGTCCAAAGTGTTCAAAAATTGGGGACTTCAATAAATTTGAGCAATTTAAAAAATCTTCTTAACTTTATGGAGTGAAGCATTCATAATTCGAATGCAATATAAGCCAATAGTTATCTACCGTTGAATTATGCACTTGGGGTCAAAAACAGTTGTACCTCTGGGCTCCAAGTATCTCCTCCCATTGTACTGCATAACACTTTATTTCTGTGGGGTCCAAAGTCTGTGTTTTTTCCCCAAAACAGGGGGGTTAAATTTCTACATAACTTTTTTCTGCAGTCCTTTACCCTACCACAATGAAAATTAACTTAAAATGAAATTTTGTCTACTTACTCGGCAAGACCAGCCTAAAATTTTATCGCTAGTAAAGGGATAATTGGAGGTAATCTGTAAACTCTTTATAGGAAACAATATACAGGTAGGTGTGAATGGAGAGATGTGTAAAACTGTTACCAATCAGTCAAACTTGTTGATTGTTTAACAAAATATAACTTTAGCTGAAATAAGGCTATAGTTACTCAATTTTGGATCAGTCAGCCCAATTAGCTCAGTTGGTAGAGCACTTGACTTCAAACCTCAAGATCACAGGGTCTAGCCCTGGGCTGACCATATCAACTAACAAAGTAATTGTCTTTTGGCTGAGACATTACACCGATGCTATACATTGAGCATGTTAAAGAACCAGGCGGATCTCTTAGCAGTTTTGTCCTGTATCCTCCCACCATTTTGGTAGGGAGCATTACCTTGTAATGAACATGTGCATGAGATGTGTTTATACAGGACCTATTGTTGAACAACACCAATCTATACATTAAGGGTTAATCTTTTGCAGATTTTAATTCTGCAGTTCCATTCATGACCACAGAAATAGCAGAAATAAAGTCCCTGCAGAATATAAGTACTGTACGGTATTAGGTGTAATGCATTCATATTTCATATATAGCATAACAACATGGATCTCTTCTAAGTGCTCAAAAATCATAACTCTGGCGTCAAAAATAGTCCGAGTCAGGAGTTCCATAGTGTGGTAAAATGCTCAATTAGAGCAATTTCAAAAGTATTCTCCTTCTAAATTTAAGGTCAAGTGTATTCATATTTGGTATGTAGTATTATTAGATGCTTTTGTACAATGTTACTAGAGATATTGTCCATAGGTCTGCCCTATAGGTTGTTGGCAAAGTGTTTAGCCTGAGGGACTCATAATCAGATTATTTTGCGTTTGAGTTCCACTGGAGGCAGGTAGTGTATTTGGGCAGGACACTTTACAGACAGAGCCCTAGTCCACCTAGCTGTAAAAGTGGGTAGCAGTGGTAAGAATCCATTGCCTCTCTCTATTGTGGGCATGGTCACATTTGGGGGAGAGTTAGGACCACTTTGGAAATAAAGTTTTGTCTCTTTATCAAGTTATTCTCTAGTGGAAAAAGTAAACAATTGAAAAATCACTCAATTTGAGCAAATTAGAAATAATCATTCTTCTTAACTATAGTGCAAAGAGAATTCTTGTAGCATAACATTGTTTAATCTATTATGCTTGTTGAAGGTATACATCTGGGGACAAAAATGGCCCTTTCCAAGGAATCCAAAGTTAAATGTAAATGCTCAATTAGAGCATATTCAAATATCTTCTTCCATTTTATTAAGTGTAATGCAAAGTATAAGGAGATGGTTATCTACCAAGGTTTCTAAATTATACTGATTTGTTCAAAATGGTCCCTCCCCAGAGGTCCAAAGTTTAGTAAAGTGCTCAATAAGAGCAATCTTAACCCATTACCAAAATGCAAAAATTTTAGACTAGTCCAAACTGAAAGAATTTGCAGACTGCAATTCAAATTGGACTGGAATTCAAATGCAAGTATTTTTTGGGGTAGAAAACATTGTGAGAAACTGAGAAATTGGTAACTTTCTTTTTTTATACGCCCGTCGAAGACGGGATGTATTATGGGATCACCCGTGATGTCCGGGCGTCCGGACGTCTGGGTGTCCGGTCGTCCAGGCGTCCGGGCCGTGTCCACTTCTTTGTCCGGAGCATAAATCTGTCACCGTAAGTCCAATTGACTTTAAACTTGGCAGTTATATTCTTCTCATCAATACGGAGTGCAGTGCACAAGAACCATAACTCTACCTGGCCTATTTTTTGAGTTATTGCCCTTTTTTGTTTTTCATACTTGAATCTTGTCCGGAGTATATCTCTAAAAGTATTATAGCTAGGATCATGAAACTTCATGGGTGTATAGATCTCATCAAGGGGGAGTGCAGTGCACAAGAACCATAACTCTACCTGGCCTATTTTTTGAGTTATTGCCCTTTGTTGTTTTTCATACTTGAATCTTGTCCGGAGTATATCTCTAAAAGTATTATAGCAAGGATCATGAAACTTCATGGGTGTATAGATCTCACCAAGTGGGAGTGCAATGCACAAGAACCATAACTCTTCCTGGCCTATTTTTTGAGTTATTGCCCTTTGTTGTTTTTCATACTTGAATCTTGTCCAGAGTATATCTCTAAAAGTATTATAGCTAGGATCATGAAACTTCATGGGTGTATAGATCTCACCAAGGGGGAGTGCAATGCACAAGAACCATAACTCTTCCTGGCCTATTTTTTGAGTTATTGCCCTTTGTTGATTTTCATACTTGAATCTTGTCCGGAGTATATCTCTAAAGTATTATAGCTAGGATCATGAAACTTCATGGGTGTATAGATCTCACCAAGGGGGAGTGCAGTGCACAAGAACCATAACTCTACCTGGCTTTTTTTTTGAGTTATTGCCCTTTGTTGTTTTTCATACTTGAATCTTGTCCGGAGTATATCTCTAAAAGTATAATAGCTAGGATTATGAAACTTCATGGGTGTATAGATCTCATTAAGGGGGAGTGCAGTGCACAAGAACCATAACTCTACCTGGCCTATTTTTTGAGTTATTGCCCTTTGTTGATTTTCATACTTGAATCTTGTCCGGAGTATATCTCTAAAAGTATAATAGCTAGAATCATGAAATTTCATGGATGGATAGATCTCACCAAGAGGGTGTGCAGTGTACAAGAACCATAACTCTACCTAGTGTATATTTTGAGTTATTGCCCTTTGTTGTTTTTCATACTTTGTTTGACAAAAAATATTCATTTAAAATAACATCAGTTCTATTCAAACCCCTAGTTAATATTAAGCAGTGTTACGGGCGTATCTTGTGACAATTTGGCACCTTGTCCACAATGTTTTCCAAAAATATTTTCCCTAGCACGTCAAAATGGGAGACTTTTTAGTAATGGATTAAACTATAAAGCCCGAGAACTTCCTATTTGGTTTGAAGCATTACTTGACTGTTTTGTACTTTGCCGAATATCTTGTATATGTTATATTTATTTGGCTCCAGTTGGACCCTTATTTAATACAAAAAAAGTACTTCATTAGCAGATACTTAAGGGAGCGATTTTAAGGGCCTTTATGGTCCTCTTATTTAAGTATTCTGATACATGTACTTATTTAACCCATTATCAGGCGACAAAATTTTGGATCTGTCCACATACAAAGAAGTTGCAAACAGGTGATTACATTCAATTAATGGCATTTAAAAAAAGTTTCTGTGTAGAAATGTTGTAGATGGTATAAGAATTGCTTATTACAAGCAATTATCTCATTTTCTTGAGACACATAAATCATGCTCTCTGAATTTGGAGACATTGATGATGCTGAACATGAATGTTCTAAAGACAAATCTTTCATACTAAGTAATCCAAGATCTTGACACCCTAAGACAGAAATCTATTGTTAGATATAGTTGAAAAGGAAGAACAATGGAAGTATTAACTCATTCCAAACAATCCAGCTTTTTTACACCTGTGAAGAAATGAGAAGAAAAAAGCTTTGGAAAACACTGTGGAAAATAAAGAAATTGCTTGTGACAAGCAATTTCTCAATTGTTTACAATGTTTTCTTCCTAAACAGACAACAAATTTTGAAATTTCACCCATTTGAAAATGTTGTCTGCAGCTTCTTTCAGCTTGGAGCAGTACAAAATGTTGTTGTTTGGGAATGGGTTAAATAGATTAGCTCAATTAATTTTAATTGGCTCATTTGATTTTATCTGGCTTTATTGATTTTATTATTGTGGTAACATTAAATGAAATATGACCTAGGCCATTATTCGTCACTTCAACATTTTGACATATATCCAGAATACTGAAGTCATTTACTTGAGACCTCAAGATATATTTTCTATCAAAAGAGATGCCCAATCTGATCTCATTTATAAAAAATGGATTTCTTTTTCCTTTTAGGTTAATGTCTTAAGAAATAAAGAATCTCTATTTCTAATTATCCAATTATACACTGACTAATATACTGGTTAGTGGACATGGGCTAATAACTTTGATTGATGGAGATATGGCATATTTTTATTTGTCTGTTTATTTCAAAACGAACCAATTCCACACTGCAAATTGGTTAAGCAAGTTAGAAAGGCTTAACACATTCAAAAATTGATATTTTGTGTGTTTTGAACTATTTGAAAAATGAAAGTGATTTTTAGATCACCTGGACTATAAAAGCTCAGAAGAGCTATTGTCATACAAGTGTAGTCACTGGTAGTATTCAGCTTGGTTAAAGTTATATCTCATGTTTATTTTTTCATCCTAGCATGATCATGTTTCCCCTGCATCTATAAGATCTTGGGATATCTTATTTTACCTATTTCTGTCTGACATTTTGTTGTTACATTTGCTTTTATCAAACACTATTGAAGATATATAATTCAATTTTGGGTCATAGGTTCCTTGCTTTGACAGGCAATCACTCATCAAGATCACATTTCAAAAAAATAAGGGTTTTACAGGGGGAATGGTGTTTCAAAAACACATCTTGTTTATCTGGCATTGTGCTCTGCTTTTGACCTTGACATTTTACCTACATACTGGTTACTGCTAATTATTGATAACTGGTGCTGCATAGCCTGAAATAAAGTATTAACAAAAGATTCATTCCATTTGGCCATTGACCTTGACCTTTGACCTACTTTATGAAATCTTGAAATATATAGTGTGGAATTGTTAAATGTCAAAACATCTGCTGAAAGGACATTGCAATTTTTCTTAAGTCAGAAAACATCTTACTTTTACCAACTTTCTGAAATTTTGAATTAAGCGTTGGACTGTATTCTCTCAAACAAATAAGCAAACTGAAGACGTGTGTTTAAGTGCTAAGTTCATGGGTATTTTTCAAGGTCTGTAACAGTTTTCAAGGTCAAGTTTTATTAAAGACAAAGTTTAAATATTGCAATATTTTGTTTATGATAAGTGATGGAGTCTTTATGATTCATATAATGATGTTTTCACAGAGATACAGCATTTTCTATGGTATTGACTCCAAAGTCACATTATATGATTAATCCTTTCCCTCACAATTCCACCTTTAATACCCCTCAAGAAAAAATGTTTGAGTAAACATGGTTGTAAATGACGAAATTGCATGTAACAAGCAATTTCTTTATTTCCACAGTGCTTTTTACAGAAAAAAGACAATGCTTATTTGAATTTCAAATACTTATAATTTTCATCTACAATTTCTTTCAAAATTGGACCTGTCAAAAATGTTTCATGATGTAATAGGTCAAGCCATTAGATTGAGCTATGTTGTAGGCAGACAAATCTTGTTAAATGCTAGTAAAGAGCTTTCTTTGTGAAGGATATATCTTTATGTTTTACTATCTACAGGGTAAATGACCAATCACCTGCTCCACCAGCTGACTCCACTGGCCACTCAAACTGACTCTGCCAGAAAGTTCATCCATTCCCACTCAATGACGTCTTTTGACGCCTCTCAAGAAAATTGAGTGGGAAAACATTGTGGGAAATGAAGAAATTGCTTGTGCTAAGCAATTCCTTCATTTTCCTCAATGTTTTCTACCCAGAAATTGTAGTCTGCAACTCCTTTCATTTTGGACCAGTCTAAATTTTTGCTGTCTGGTAATGGGTTGAACAGCGTCATTTTGTCAAATTTATGGCAAGTAAAACAAAACAAAAACATAACAGAAATTGAAATGGTTAATTGGCAACGCAATATCATAACTACAGCTTCTATAAGCTAAAGTTTAAAAAGAAACTTTTCCTTCCTTATCTTTTCAAAATTATTTGTATTATTTGAGAGCCTTTAAATCATATTTGCAGTGGCCATAGCGTAGTTGTTAGCTTTTTGGACTCCTAATTATGGGTCCTGGGTTTGATCCCCGGTCACAGCAAATATCCTTTCAGACATTTGTCTCCCACCAATTGGTTAACCCATTCCCACACAAGCCCTCCTTTTTACACCCCTCAAGAAATAAGCTTTGAAAAACATTGTGGACAATGAAGAAATTGCTTGTATCAAGCAATTTCTTCATTATCCACAGTGTTTTCTATCCCAAAAGACAAAAAAAAAATAAAATAAAATTGCATCAACTTGAAATTGTCATCTGCAGTTTCTTTCAATTTGGACCAGTCTAAAATTTTGTGGTGTTGGAATGGGTTAATTATCATAATTCTTTGTGAGACCAGCAGCTGATGGCTCACAAAGGATGTAGTGGTAGTACTGGTATGAAAAATACAAGGAATCCATGATAAGGTGATCCAGCCAACACAATGTGACTGAATATTGTTAAAAGTGGCGTTAAACAAACAAAATTTAATCAATTTTTATGCCCCCGCATCGAAAGATTGGCGGCATATTGTTTTTACCGATTGTCTGTCCATCATTCAGTTTTTCTGTCTGTCTGTCTGTCTGCAAAACTTAACAAAAAAACTTAACATTCCCAATTACTACCAGCCTATTCAAGATACAATGCTCATACTTGGCATGATGATACATCTCCATAATACTCATCTCCTCATGTCAAGGTCATGTGATAAGGTCAAGGTCACATACAAAGGTCAAACGTTTAGTCCTGTTGCAGGGGCATTGTGTTTCATAAACACATCTTGATTTGTATGCTGTGAAAAAGGTGTACACCAGTCAGGATTTTAGTGTATTCTTTGAGCTATAAATTGCAATGATGTATAGTAAGGGCCCTATAACCTTGCTTGCTTTTTATACGCCACCAAAGATGGACGTATATTGGTAATGTCTTCTTCGTATGTCCTCATATTGCTAAACGCATCTCCTCCTACATATATGGTCATATTTGACTGATTTTTTCCCAGAATGTTCCTTGTCATCTTGTACATATTGTCTTGGTTAAGCCATTTTAGCCTTTGTCACAGAAAAAGGTGGATTTATGCATTTTTTTGTGTGTTATTGCAACTCATTCTTTATTCCTGGACAATTTTGCATGAAAATTTTTCAAAATGCCATTAGACACACGGCCTTGTGCATGATATCAGCCTTTACGACTCCTGAAGCTGCATCACAGAAAAAGGGGACTTTAATGTGGAGGTGTATATTGAGACTATGGCACTCTTGTTACAGTTTACTCCTTAATCATTGCAAATTTCTTTCAGCTTTTGGTATTTGGGTAGATAGTAGTCATTGTGTTTTTCTACAGAAATGAAGACTTACACATACACCTTCATCTCATCTGTCTATCTATCTGTTTCTTTGTTTTCAAACCTTAATGAAAAGAAATCCATGCTTTGTATGCTATTTGACCGAACAATCCTTTGATTTTATTATACTTAGGAAAACTTTGTGGAAAAAGGAGAAATTGTCTGAAATAAGCTCAATGTTATCAAATCTATACAACACTCATTTTTAAATCACTTTGAAATGTTGTCTGCAATCTTTTTGAATTTAGACCAGTCTAAACTTTTGTTGCCTGATGAAGGGTTCAAATACAAAAAATTTGGTGTGTGGTGTGTAGATACTTATCATTGACCACCACTTGGATCATAATCAACATATTTTTCATCGTCGCATTCATTCTTTAGATCCATTGGCTGAAGGGTATTGTGGGCTATTGTCCTTGCATTGTGTCGGTTGTGCATACATGCATATTTTTTTTAAAAAAATGTTCTCTGTAAAAGCAGGCTGAATGATCCTTGGGTGACCTCCAAGAAATGTTGATTTAGAAGAAAACATGACTTTTATTGGCACAGCTAATTTACAATCATATGTGACAAAATTTTAGATTGGCCCGAAATTGAAAGGGGGTGCATATGATAAGTAGTTCTTGAATATTTTAAAAACTCTTTATGTTTAGGGTCAGAAACATTCTAGATAATGACCAAATTGCTTGTTTCAAACTATTTTCATGTAATGCTTTTCATATATTTTTTTAGTAGATCAGAAAGATTGATTAGGAATTGGAATCAGAGAATTCAGGCTAGTGGGGCAACACAGGCACTCAAGCATGTTTGAAGAATCACCCATGATTTCTAGGACTAATACAGGAAATTTTGACATGAAGAAATAGTTAAAATTCTTGTATATTCCTGAGATATGTACCTGTTAGAAAAATGAAGTAAAAAATCAGACAGTTTGAACTGTATGCTATCTTTTTTTCAACTACAGATGTCGTCAAATTTTGTCATTTGTGTAAAGTCTCTTATGAATATTTCTGCAGATTGAAGGGGAGACAACAGGAACAACTGATGAACGAGAGAGTAAATTGTTCCCAGATAAGGATGTAGGACAAACCCACATTACCTGCCATGACATCACACAGGATTTCCTCATATTTGGCACTGACGTAAGTTATTGCCAGGTAGCGGCTTTCAATCAAAGAATCAATTTACCAATCAGAGCTCAGTAGTTAAAATTCTGTTAACTAAAGATGTTTTCTACATTGTCTTTTGTATTTTGATAAGTCTTAATTTTTGTTGTTTGGTAATGAATTTAACATAACTACAGTTACTGAGTTTTGGTCAGCTACTGATGATTGACCTTTTGTTTTTTACCACATATTTGACAAACTAATGTTGTTTATTATCACAGCCAAACAGCAAGTCAAAAGCAAGAGGGCATGACCCATGATATCTTAGAATCAAGCCACAAGTATAGGGTGCTATAAAACTGTAATGTCTGATCATGAAATTCTCTGAAAGCTTGATCATATTAACTCTCTTTATTTACTATTACATTTAATCCACATATATTTCCTGGTCCCTTACTCTACAAATTATCAAGATTTTACTGTAATTGAACCAATTACCAAATGTCTTTAGGGTAAAAGAGTGTTTACAAGGTAGCAATTGCTTATTGTAAGCAATTTGCTCCTTGTCCACAGTTTTAAGCTTAGCTGTTTTCAGAGAAAATCTTAGGTATTGCTATGGATAGGTTGTCCAAAAGCTTTGACATTTATAATATTTCTAGTCACCTGAAACACAGAATGTATGTTCATTATCAAAAACATAATCTATAACAATAAGGGGGATAACTATAAATGCATTTTTGAAAAAATTATGCCCCTATTTTTCCCCACAATAAAGCACTTGTACAGTCCGCGCATTGGGAACAGCGTGTAGTGCCCTTAATGTTTCCTTTACCGTTTTCTTGAGGGAAGTAGAAAAGCAGGACAACTCATTGAAAGTGGTTGAAGTTGTTTAAATTTCCCACCTTATTTTCAGAATGGCCAGATAAACTATTTCTTCATTGAAGACTGGCAGTATGTGAATGAGTTTAAACACGTTGTTGGTATCAAGAAGCTGTTTCCAGACCCAAGTGGAACCAGACTTGTCTTTATTGATGAGAAGAAAGATGGATATGTCTACAACCCTGTGTGTATACTTAACTTATTTCAGAAGAATTTTTAATAGAATCTCTTTGATATACCATTAACCCTAATGTTATGTTAAAAAATTCATAAAAAATCAAAGGGCTGAAAGCCCTGATTGTGGATCAATATTTCTTTTGTTGATTTATTTTATAATCAACTCTGGTTTATAAGGTGGTGTAGACTAGGACCAGACAGTACATACATGCAGTCTTATCTTATTTAATACCTCTTGCCATAGCAGAATAATTCCAGATACAGCATGACAGGAGTTACAAGGTTTTTTAGATACTTTCACTGGCCAAAGGCCAGCGGGGCTATTGTCATGGCGTTGCGTCTGTCGTGCATATGTGTGTGTATCCATATGTCCATCCTTTAACTTTTATTTTAAAAATCTTCTCCTCAGAAAGTACTGAACTGAATTCAAGTAAATTTTACAGAAATGATCCGTTGGTGTCCCTTTATCAGACTCCTTCAAAGAATTATGATCAGTTGAAAAAACATGGCTTAGATGGGCAGGGCTAATTTTCATATATGGTGAAACCTTTATAAATCTTCTCAGAAAACATTTTGGTGGATTTCAACCAAATTTATCAGGAATGATTCTTGGGTGACCCTTTACCAGATTCCTTCAAATTTTGATCTGATGAAAAACATGGCTTAAATTGATTTGATGGTTTTCAACCAAATTTCACAGGGATGATCCTTTGGTGAACTTTTATCAGATGATATAAAGGATTTAGATCTGATAAAAGACTTGTCTTTAGTAGATGGTGCTAATTTCCATATATTGTATATAGTGAAATTTTTGAAATCTTTTTCTCAGAAACCATTTGTTGGATTTCAACCAAATTTCACAGGAATTATCCTTTGGAGACCCTTTTTAAATTTCTTCAATGTATTAGATTGGATGAAAAACACAGCTATTTGGTGGGATGGGGGTGGGGACAAATTTTCATATATGGAATATATTCTGAAAAATTTTGAAAATATTTTTACAGAAAGCTGTTGAGGAATTTCAACCAAATATCGCAGGAGTGATCCTAAGGGTACTCTTTGTCAGATTCCTTCATATAAAATTCGGTTGAAAAAACACGACTTTTATTGTTGTGACTTATGCCCATATATGGTATACAGTAAAAATTTTCTAAACCTTTTCATCCAAGTTAGTAAATGAATTTTATGTAACCTGACTTGACTGTTGTTTAATAGATAAGACTTTGAAATGCTTGTCTAGAACTATTTCAAACATTCTAGTTACCAAATTTATTTGCCAGAGATGGCAAAGATGATTCAACTTATATTGAATTTCTGAAAAGACCATTTGCTTAATTAGTACTTTAAGTCCTGTGGAGCGATAGAGGCTCTCAAGTGCCTCTAGTTTAACAAAGAATCAAGGTAATGTCATTCCATGGTGTCATTAGTGATGTCTTTCTTGTTGTTATTTTTGTAATAAATGTAAACATTAGTGCTGTCTCAATCAATCAAAGAATTAATCAAATCGTCATTTAGACTGGAAGTGAACTTTGAGCTTTGGCATTTGGAGCCAAACATTTTTTATTAAATTATAAATATCATTTTTTTCAAATTTTTCAAGAAACAGTTTGAACAATTATGTCCTAATATGACATCAAGTATCCAATAGTTTTTAATATAGCCACAGCTCATTTTGATTTTTTTACACTAGTTAATCCACCATACAATGCAAATTTACACTTGCAGACAACAATTTCAATTTGTTTAAATATCAAATATCTTTTTCTTTTAGGATAGACAATATGATAATGAAGAAATTGCTTCAGGTTTCAAAATGTTTTAGAAAGCTTTTTTCTTCAGGGCTTTAAAAGGGAGAATTATGTGGGAATAGAACAATTATTGGTCTTTATTATATAAAAGAGAGCATATTTGGTAGTTCTATATTTTTCCTGTTCAGGTCAATGATATGCTGGTAGAAATCCCTGACTTCTCTCCCTATATCAGAGGTATATTATGGGAAATGTGGGCGCTTGACAGGGGTGTGTTCATAGCCTATGATGAAGAGAAAATCTACACTTACATCTATTCACGAGAGCATGTTGCAGGTAACTTTTCTTGGCTAAATGATGATATTTTAGACTTAAGCATCAATACATAAGGTCCATATATAGCTAATAAGACTATAGAACGTTTCTTATTATTTTTTAGAATTCTTCATTAGATAGACTTGCTCTGAAAATAGACACAGAAAAAAACAAAATACATTGTACATAACACTACTATTCTCTTATATCCAAAAGTTTGCATCCACAAAGGTTTCAGCTGCTCTTTCACTTCATCAGTTTATAAATCCATTCATTTTTTGGCATCGATCTATTGTCAAAGAATTTATTTTCAGAATCACTTAAATATTTTTAACCTTAGAATTACAAGGAAGAAATAAATACAATCTTAACATTGATCCCTATTAATCCTTTAAAAGTTTACAATATCATAGAGGACAAATTCAAGTTGATAGAATTTTAAAATTCTTTTCTTTTGTTCAGAAAACATTAAATGAAATCAAGAAAAATGTTTGTTACAAGCAATTTTTAATCCACAATGTTTTTCATATCTTTTTAGCTCACCTGAGCACAACATGCTCATTGTGAGCTTTGGTGATATCCTATTTTTATAAAATTTGGGTTTAGTAGTTAGCGTCAGAAAGTAAATTCAGGTGAGTGGTTTAGGACCGTCTTTGCACCTTTTGTTTCTTGAGAGCCTGGAGGGGAGGAATTGATGTTTCTGAAACTTTGATAAGAAAAAAATGCCAATTGCCTAAAAATTTGCTCAAACTGACACTCAACACATTAATTTGAGTCAGGTATAGTCTCTGTGGTAGTCTGATAGGCTTATAGTGGCTTTTTCTGTTATTTAAGAAAGGTTTAGCAAACTGTGTGGGATTCAAACAGTTATAAACGGTTATAAGCACCATTTGAATTACCCAATATTCTTTGCAACTGTCTTGGCTTGATCTAAAAATAGATTAACAACCTACATAGGCTATTAGGGGAATACTCTGGTTTACTCTGATAAACCACCTCTGATTTTCTGATATTGTATTGAAATAGTAGATGAAAGGGAATAAGAATAATCAAAATCTCTGACATGAAAAACATTGATACCTACCTTTAACCGATTACCATATAGCAAAATCTTAGACTGGTCCAAATTGAGAGGAAATACAAACCACAACTTTTGGAATTGTACTTTCTGGGTAAAAACATGTTTGCAAGCAGTTTCTTCATTTTACTCAATGTTTTCCAAAATATTTTTCTTGAGGGGTGTCACAAAATGTGATTGTGTGGGAACGGGTAAGAAAAAGTAGATTGAGAAAAACAGGTTGAATTTTTGGTAAATAACCTTGTTCCCCTTTTCATACCTCTTCATTATCTATAGGTACAAGAGTAGATCTAGTTGGTACCACAAAGCTACCCTATGGACAAATCCCTGTGTTGGTGCATAATGGTGAAATATCCTTACAAACACAGAGTGGGAAGTTGGTCACCATTGCTTTGGATTCTCATTCATACCTGTTTATTGACTCAATAGAAGGAAAAAGTCAAAAGGAGGTTAGTATTTCTTTTAGGCTAACTTAACCCTTTTTAGATTGGTTACTTTTGGAGACAAACCAGATTCAACAAATAATGCATCTGTTCTTTTTTTAGCTCGGTTGTATTTTTCTGAGAAAACCTGAGGTATTTCCGTGGCCAGGTTGTCCTTTGAGTTGCCATTGTCTGAAAACTTTGATGTTTTGTAATCTAGTATTACTGAACACATTACCTTGAAACTCGGAATAAATGTTCAATATCAAAAGAGTAATCTATTCCAACAAGGGGGATAACTCCATATCTATTTTTGAATGAATTATGCCACACTTTCAAGCACTTGAACAGCCTAGTGTTTTCATGTTTTCAGTTTTCTGTAAAGTGGCATATCATATAGAAAAGGGACCATCTTTTAATTCTGTAAAACAAATATTTGAAAAAGCGATTATATCCATCAGAGCTCAATCACAGTATATACTTTTAAAGTATGTTTATAGTGATGTAGAATGATATGCTAATTCACAAAATCTTTCAGAAGCAGAATAAATTCACAAAAAAGAATCAGCTTACATGATCAGTGCATGTGCTTCAGAGTCAGTATCCTTTTCTTTATAGACTTGCAGATGTATTGGTCGTCTGCTGCAGGCTAAGGAGAAAATTGATGAGCAGGAGAGATTGTGGATGTTTTTTTTACAATTTAAATGATTTATTCAACTCATTCCCACACAACAGTTTATGGAATTTTTTATTTTCTAACTTTCTTGGTAGAAAATATTGTGGAAAATGAAGAAATTACCTGCCACAAGCAATTTCTGCTTTTTACACAATATTTTCCAAATTGTTTTTCTGAGGGGCTTCCAAAAGCGTCATTGTGTGGGGATGAGTGAAATGATATGAGTGGAAAGGTGAATTCGCAACTTTGAATGAAATTGAAATGGATGAATGCCAATTTCATGATGTTAATGCTACACCAATTAGTCAAAACTTTTGTTGCAATTAACCAGAAGTTGCTATTAAAAGGAACTATTTGTTCTATACATACTTTTTGAGCATAGGGTAAGTTGCAATTAAGCAATGAAATGCTATTAACAGGGTTGCAAAATAAGAGGATTGCACTGTAACTGTTTAATATAAACAATAATTCCAGAAAGTGGTACCCTTTAAGAAGGATGTAGGTATTCTGTTCATTATTCTGGTTGTGTTAATAAGTTAAAATAGTTTGAGCTTTTCTATCATACATGATTGACCAATCGTGGCTGTCAATCAAGGAATATTTATTCAGTACGGACCTGAGCCTATCAACTCCGATATTGGCCGCAATTTTGTTAACCTTTACTGTTGGTTTGGTGACCTAAATGTCGTAACTACAGCCTATTCAAGCTGTAGTTACTACGTTTAGGTCACCAACAAACCATTTTACTTTTTTGTTACATGCTACTGGCCATAAATTTTGCAAAATAATGCTGTCAAAAATGGAAGTGGAACCTCCTGTCGGAGTCAATGGGAGGGGCAAAAGAAGTAAGTGGGTGGGGGCAGCGATTGGTCAATTTACAGGTATTTTATTACATTTAGCCAACGTATATAAAAATCTGTGTGGATGAGTTCTTGTAATTATTTTCATCAAACCTTCACACTCTCAGCTTTCTACTTCAACCCATCCAGCAAAGTTTTTGACTGGTCCAAATTCAAAGGATTTGTAGACGAGACTTTATAGTCTATGAAATTTTAGATTTTTCAACTTTCTGGATTAAAGACTTTGTCGAAAATGAAGAAATTGCTTGTTACAAGCAATTTCTTCATTTTGAACAATGTTTTCCCAATTGTTTTTCTTGGGGGACATCTAACAGCCTCATTGTGTGGAAATGGGTTAACAAGGTTATGAGAAGGTGTACAGGTAAAGGGATACATGCTCCTTTAACCCTCCCCCCTACAAAACCTGATTTTTACGTCCCTGTGATGCCTTTTTTGAAAAAAACATGGTGGAAAAAGGAGAAAGAGCTTAACAAGCATTTGCTTCTTTTCGCACAATGCTTTCTAGTGTTTAGGCTGGTAACTTTTTGAATTTTACTCACTTAATCATGTTATATGCTACCTCTACAAATTTGAAGAATATTGATTAACCAATCAAATGAAAATTCAATTAACCAATCAAATGATTTATTTAGAATAGTGACCTCCAACTTTTCTATAGATTTGTTGACTGTAACGTTTGTCAAGCTGTAGTTACAATTTTAATGTCAATAGATTGGGTTTTTTTAGGTTACCTGACCGAAGGTCATGGTGACCTATTTCAATCATGTTTTGTCTGTTGTCATGCCTTGTGCCTCATGCATTAACTCAATACATTTTCGACTTCTTCTTAAGAACCCTTGGATGGAATTCAACCCAACTCAGTGCTCTCAAAAGCGGACGTCGACGTATATTACGTCCAGAAAATCAGAAAAAATGTCCAGAAAATAAGACCTGGACGTAAATTAACATCCGAGATTCTAGGAAAACGTCCTGCATTCATGACTCGGACGTTTTCTGAAGTTAAAATATAAAGGGTTTAACTAACAAAAGAATGTATATTCTGGCCATACCCTCGGGTAAAATTGAATCCATGATGACCGATGTAGATGGAAATTTACATAGAGCGTACTCGATTATAGCCGGTACGGTAACCGAGCCGTCGCAGCATCTTGGACCATTTCTTTGGAAGTCACTCGATTAATAACGTGCGGGGCAAATATCAAGAAGACTGGTCGAATTTATGTAAACTAGTTTCAGGGCCAGAATTCACCCGAAATGTCATGTCCTGTCTTCAAGTTCGCGGCGAATACAGAACGGAGCGTCGAATTAGCATTCTGAATACGTCTATGAAGCGGGGGGTTCTATTTCGTAACTTGACATGACATCCTAGAAACATCGAAGTTAACTGATTGATCTTTCTAGAGTTCTGTCCCTTTTCAATGACGCCAGGCATGTTGTCTGTAAACATCAACTAGTAGAAACGAAACAGGGAAAGACACAACTCTGCTATAAGTTTCATTTCTTTTGTACTGTTACTTTTATTTACGTAAGCGTTATTCATGGCGTATGTACTTGGATATCTATGATGTGACTCGAGACGGCCTCGGAATAATTCAGTCTCGATTTTTTGGTACCCAAAATGTTTCAAACAGTCTGTTTTCCGACATTCTATAAATCAGAAATTTTCAAATGATGAGAGATTTGTAAATAACAATTACCAAATGTATCCACCCAGATTTGGAAAATAATAGTATTTAAAGGTCGGGAAAATTGTGGGAAAAGGGAAAAAATTTATGCAAGAAACACTTCTTTTACCACATTGTTTTCTCTAGTTCCACTCAATGGGACATGAGATTTAGGTACTACATGTATAACTAAAGGAAGGAAATGAATGTAGGCTTTATGTATCTTTTTTTAGGTCGGGGGGTTCATGGTCGCGCATGACAAAAAAAAATCCTTGATTTTGTGAAAACTTCCTGAAATTGAAACTTGGAATTTTAAAATTCCTGAAATTGGTCCTTATTGAGAGCACTGCCAACTTGGCAGAAAGCATCTTTGTGGGAAGGAACAGATTTGTGGAGTTATCTCCCATTGGGGCCACATAAGGCACCAAAAAGGGGCAAAAAAGGGTACATCTTTAAAAATCTTCTTGTCATGAATCAGCTGTCGGATTGGATTCGAAACATCGTTAATTTGAAAATCATTTCAATCACATTCCGGGCAATCACATTCAGTCAGTGTTCAGCGTTCAATCAGGTAACAATTGCGGTTTTCCAATTTGCAATCAATCCTTGTACGAAAGCGTTCAATCAACAGTGTTCAATCATTCCGATAATTTTCATAGCCATATTAGTTTCTGTGATAAATATTCTCGTTAAAATTAAATTCGGTAATTCAAATAACAAAAAGAACAATAATATTTTTCTTTAAGATGATTTCCAACATTGTAGGGATGATAAGAAATTTTGCAATGATTGAGCGATCGCATCTAAACAAGAAAGCGTTCAATTCGCTCAGAGTGAAAAAGCGATCAGAGTTCACAATCATTCAATCTCAATCATGTACTGTATAGCATTCGATCCGGTTACAATCAGATTGTCAAATTAACGATGTTCTGTACTGTATCTAGATTCTTTAGAGCAAGGACAATCAAGCTTTTACAAGAAAAAATCTGTCGAGAAATGGTGGGGGGGCAAAGGTGTTTGTATGTGTGTGTGGGGGGGGTACATTAGCTTACACAGTGACAACTTTGAAAATCTTTGTCTACGAAATCAAAAGACCTATAGCACATATTTGGTATGTGGCATCATCAAGTAGACCTCTATCCATATTGTATAAATTTTTGCCCAAGGGTCAAAATTATCCTGTTCCAGGACATCACAAGTTTACATAGGCTTATATAGTGAAAATTTCAAAAATCTTCTTCTCCCAAACTAGAGGGCCTAGAGCTTTTCTTATACCCCCACAACAGACTTAGGGGGGAGTATACTGGAATAAGGTTGTCTGTCTGTCAATTTGTCTGTCTGTCCGTCCATCTGTGGACATAATTTTGTGTCCTCATCTCCTCCCACATTTCCAGACCAATTTTGCAAGAAACTTTACCAAAATCTTCCTTGCAATGGGAACGTGTGCACCTGCAATTTTCATAATGATTAATCAACTGTCAGGAGTTATGCCCCTTTGATCTATTTTCTTATATACAATATATAGAGAATAAATCATAACTCCTGAACAGTTTGACAGATTAATAGAATAAAAGTGGTTCACATGAACAAAGTTATGGGGGGATATACTGGAATTAGGTTGTCCGTCTGTCCATCCGTCTTTCTGTCTGTACGTCTGTCTGTCAGACTGTCTTTGGACATAATTTTGTGTCCTCATATCCTCCCACATTGCCAGAATAATTTTGCGGAAACTTTAACAAAATCTTCCTTGTGATGGGAATTTGTGCACCTGCAATTTTCATAATGATTATTCAACTGTTTCAATGGTTATACCCCTTTGATTTATTTTCTTATATACAATATATAGAGAATAAATCATAACTCCTGAACTGGTTGACAGTTTAAAAAATAAAAGTGGTTCACATGTTTATTCCAGAACATAAATGCCATGTTCGATGTTGCACAAAATCCATAATTTCCATCTCCAATGTTGAACAAAATCCCTATTTTTTTACACAGTCATTGCCCCTCAATGACGTAAAATTTATATAAAAAAAAGTGTTCACTTGATAATTCATGAATGCCCAACATTTCAATGGTTAAAATTGGCCTCATTTAAAGAGGCGTCAGTGGGGGGTATTTGTCAGCCCTTACAGGCGACAGTTCTAGTTTTTGATATGTAGCATCAGCTGGTGTATTTCTATCAAGATTGTATAAATCGTGGCCCCAGAGAGAGAATAGGCCCTTTTCCGGATGTCATAAGTTTGTTATAGGATTATAGTCAAAATTTTAAAAATCTTCTTCCCCCAAACAAGAGGGCCTAGAGCTTTGATATTTTGTATGTGAACCTCTATCAAGTTTGTATAAATTATGGCCACAGGTCCGATATATTTTCTTCAGTATGTCAAAATGTGGGATTGTGTGGTAATTTAGGAATGTCCATATGAAATTCTCTTTGCATATACTCCAAAGTGCACTCAACTTAACCATGACAACTGATTATACAACAGCTAAATTTAAGCTTTTATTATCAAGCATGAATTGCAGAAAGCTTTATTTTTAGTAATGTTGATATCTAAATAAACATCAAATACAAATTACATGCCATAATTAATAAACATTAATAACATATCAAAGTGTAAATTATTAACCCTTGTCATACTGAACCCAGAATAATCCGGTTATGGGAGGAGGTGTAGACCAAGATCAGACTGCACTTACTTGCAGGCTGATCTTAGTCTATACCCCCTGCTTGTACTTTTCCTGCCAGAGTTGTTTATGAAGTTGATTTCTAAAAAAAACAAAAGGATTTTTGAACAACAAGTTTCATCAGTGCTTTCAGCCCTTTGATTTAAAAGCAATTCAGTAAGGTAATTTATACAGCATGACTAGGGTTAACTCTGGTCATGCTGAATGATAACCCTATTTTAAAAATTGTATTGAAATCAAAGGACTGAAAGCACTTGAAAGCCAGACTATGTCAATATTTCAACCGAAAATAATCTACATGAATAACTCTGGCTTATAAGAGACAGTTGGTATAGACTAAAATCAGACTGAATGTATATGTAGTCTGATCTTTGTTTATGCATCCTGTCAACACAAAAATATTCAGGGTTCAGCAAGACAACAAGAAATATAATACTGCTGCTGTTCTGAAAGTTGCATGAGATCCTTAATGTGATAATTTTTTTTTATGTGCATGCAAAAATATTGCACCTTTTTATACGCCCGTCCAAGACATGACGTATTATGGGATCAGCCGTGGTGTCCGGGCGTCCGGGTGTCCGATCGTCCGGGCGTTGTCCACTTCTTTGTCCGGAGCATAACTCTGTCACCGTAAGTCCAATTGACTTTAAACTTGGCAGTTATATTCTTCTCATCAATACGGAGTGCAGTGCCCAAGAACCATAACTCTACCTGGCCTATTTTTTGAGTTATTGCCCTTTGTTGTTTTCAATACTTGAATCTTGTCCGGAGTATATCTCTAAAAATATTATAGCTAGGATCATGAAACTTCATGGGTGTATAGATCTCACCAAGGGGGAGTGCAGTGCACAAGAACCATAACTCTACCTAGCGTATATTTTGAGTTATTGCCCTTTGTTGTTTTTCCTACCTGAATCTTGTCTGGAGTATATCTCTAAAAGTATTATAGCTAGGATCATGAAATTTCATGGGTGTATAGATCTCACCAAGGGGGGTGCAGTGCACAAGAACCATCGCCCTTTGTTGTTTTTCATACTTGAATCTTGTCCGGAGTATAGCTCTAAAAATATAATAGCTAGAATCATGAAATTTCATAGATGGATAGAGCTCACCAAGTAGGAATGCAGTGTACAATAACCATAACTCTACTTAGCCTATTTTTTGAGTTATTGCCCTTTGTTGCACCTTTTTATACTTGAATCTTGTCCGGAGTATATCTCTAAAAATATTATAGCTAGGATCATGAAACTTCATGGGTGTATAGATCTCACCAAGGGGGAGTGCAGTGCACAAGAACCATAACTCTACCTGGCCCTTTTTTGGAGTTATTGCCCTTTATTATTTTTCCTACCTAAATCTTGTCCAGAGTATATCTCTAAAAGTATTATAGCTAGGATCATGAAATTTCATGGGTGTATAGATCTCACCAAGGGGGGTGCAGTGCACAAGAACCATCGCCCTTTGTTGTTTTTCATACTTGAATCTTGTCCGGAGTATAGCTCTAAAAATATAATAGCTAGAATCATGAAATTTCAAAGATGGATAGAGCTCACCAAGTAGGAATGCAGTGTACAAGAACCATAACTCTACCTGGCCTATTTTTTGAGTTATTGCCCTTTGTTGCACCTTTTTATACTTGAATCTTGTCCGGAGTATATCTCTAAAAATATAATAGCTAGGATTATGAAACTTCATGGGTGTATAGATCTCACCAAGGGGGGAGTGCAGTGCACAAGAACCATAACTCTACCTGGCCTATTTTTTGAGTTATTGCCCTTTGTTGTTTTTCATACTTGAATCTTGTCCCGAGTATATCTCTAAAAGTATAATAGCTAGAATCATGAAATTTATTGGATGGATAGAGCTCACCAAGTCGGAGTGCAGTGTACAAGAACCATAACTCTACCTAGCCTATTTTTTGAGTTATTGCCCTTTGTTGTTTTTCCTACCTGAATCTTGTCCGGAGTATATCTCTAAAAGTATTATAGCTAGGATTATGAAACTTCATGGGTGTATAGATCTCACCAAGGGGGAGTGCAATGCACAAGAACCATAACTCTACCTGGCCTATTTTTTGAGTTATTGCTCTTTGTTGTTTATCATACTTGAATCTTGTCTGGGGTATATCTCTAAAAGTATAATAGCTAGATTCATGAAATTTCATGGGTGTATAGATCTCACCAAGTGGGAGTGCAGTGTATAAGAACCATAACTCTACCTAGCGTATATTTTTAGATATTGCCCTTTGTTGTTTTTCATACTTTGTTTGACAAAAAATATTTATTCAAAATAACATCAGTTCTATTCAAACCCCCAGTTAATATTAAGCAGTGTGACGGGCGTATCTTGTGACAATTTGGCACCTTGTTCAATTGATGCATTATAGATTTATGTACTCTTTATCATCAGTTAGCAAGCAAGACTTTACTATACCCTCCAAAACTATGTTTGGGGGTATATAGCATTCAGTTTGACAATCGGTCAGTTATTTGGTTGGTCTGTCTCTATCTTTTTCCTTGTCCACCTAATTTCTCCCCAACTACAGCATGGATTTGACTCAAACTTAACAGATAGACTCGGTATCAAGTAGTTATGTGTGTATGGTTGCAGTCCATTTACTGTAACAGAGTTATGGCCCTTTTCATTAAAAAACTTGTCTGCTCATATACTCTTCAACTACTGAATAAATTTGACTCAAATACACATCTGGACTCTGTATTAACCAAATGTTCTTGTTTCATTTTGGTTACAATCCATTGAATTTGAATTTCTTGAAGTTATGGCCCTTTGTTGAAAAAAGGCTCTTTTTTAGTGACAAAATGTTTTTTCTGTGACATTGAACTGTGCCTTTTACTGATCATCTGGTTACAAGCTTTTGGACATCTAATGAAGATATTTGGTATTATTATGTTGATTCCTCTCTGTAACGGAATTTTCAAGACAGGGAAGGTAATTGTTTTTTGTCAGTGTAGAGGATTTTTTTTATCTTTAATCCAATACCAAACAAGAAAATAAAAAACCAGTCCATATTGACAGAACTTGTATTAGACATATCAAAGTGTTCCAGATTCAGAAGATAAGTATGTAATAGGGTAGAAACAAGCAATTGAACCTATTCCACAATGTGTCCTATGCAATGACTTTGTAGTGTGTAAAAATGCAGGATTGTGCAGGTTATTAACCCATTCCCTCACGATAAAATTTTAGAACAGTCCAAATTCAAAGAAGATGCAGACGACAATTTAAAGTTTATAAAATTTTTGATTTTTTCAACTTTCTGGGTAGAAAACATTGTGGAAAATGAAGAAATTGCTTTTTACAAGCAATTTCTTCATTTTCCACATTGTTTTATCTATTGTTTTTCATAAAGGGCATCGAAAGGCGTCAATGTGTGGGAATGGGTTAATGAGTACAGTAATATTTTCACTGACCTAAAGAACAATGGTGTCATAATCCCCACCTTTGAAGTAGAGGGGGGTATTTTGGTTTCATAATGTCTATCTGTCTTGCCATCTGTCTGTCTCTTCCCTAGACTTTTTCGTTTCCATGCTCTAACTCATTGACTTCAACTATGAATCTTCTTACAATTTTTGTCAATGACCCAAAATAGTGCAATCTAGTTTTGGGGTCATGTAAGCCAAAGGTCAAGGTAAAAAATGAACTGCAAGCTCTAACTTATTTGACCTAGGACCTTGAACATTTGACACATGTTGTCCATGACCCATGGAGGGGCCCTATTGTTTTTGGGCCACCTAGGTCAAAGCTCAAGGTCAAAGTTGAACTTTGGTTGAATACTGTTTCCGGGCTCAAACTCATAAGCCATCTGATGTGTTGTCCATGACCTAAGGGGGTGCCCTATTGTTTTGGGGCCATATAGGTCAAAGGCCAAGGTGCTTCTTGAGTGACAAGTGCTGGTGGGGGTCCAAGTCTGGTTTGTGACAGTATCAGTTTGTTATCAATATGTATTTAGTTTAGTTTTGATTCTTGAACCTCCTGTTTTCTGATTTGCTAACAAAATTGTTTCATGTCTTCATAATAAAAATGAGTACAGAACTTTTTGGCATGCATCAACACAAAATAGTTCCATGTACTATCCCAAACTATCCCAAAATGATATTCTTTTGCTTATTGTTTTCAATGAAGTATAAAGCGAAAAACCTGTTCACACTTCTGTATGAATCTGTTTTGTGGATTTTCACATTTTAATCAAGTAATATCTTCTGTAATCCAATGAAAACAAAAATTCTATTCATCTCTTAAATGGGAAAAAAGTATTTTTCAATATCAAAGGTTTAAATCATTATCAGTTATACTTTTCTAGGGCCCAACAGCATCGATGTTTGCTTGAATTGAGTTTTATGCCGTTTTGGATGATCTTTTGGTTATATCATGGTGGATATGTAAAGTGTAGGCTGAATTCACATTAAACTGTTATATACTTTAACTGCATTAAGATATAACATTGCTTCCACACTTTAATGTTAACATCGCTTCTGATGTTATTTTTTATCTTCACCTTTTGTATTAGAAGTCAAGAGAGAATACATACATTTGATGAAAAAAACACAACATATTGTTATCTATATGATCCAGCCTCTCTTCTTGTATGAGGTTACCTCTCATTGATAGGCATTAATTTTGGTCTAGGTCAAGGTCATCTTGCAAGGACAAGCTAAACTAAAATGGTCAAACTTAAAATTTAAAAAAAAGTACCTTTTTCAGTCTTTAAGTTTAATTTACTGTGTATCTATGCTTTTTTACATCCAGAAAGGAAAAATTTTTGGAAACATTGTGAAAAAAAAAATGCTTGTAACAAGCAGTTTCTTTATTATCAACAATGAATAAGGACAGGTCTAAAGTTTTGCCTTACAGTGGAGGGTCAAGTAAATTTGAAGAAATTCCTTGCTCTTCTTTTGCTCACAACACATTGTATCAATTATTTGTATATATTTATTTTCTTATTCAGCTTTCTGCCTGCCTTGACCAGACAATAGCCTTGAAAAGGTAAGATGTAGTCCAAAAATGTACCAAATACCTTCATTTTGAACTGGCCCAAATTGATAGTTATAGAAAATTTTAAAGAATTTAATTTGGAAAATAATCATAGAATACAACAGAAAACATAGGGGGTGGGGGGAAGAAGAAATTGCTTGTGACATGCAATCAACCATTCCAATAATTGGTCGACCAATCAAATCATTCATTTAGACTGGAAGTTAACTTTGAACTCCGACATGGGCCACTGTTTATGAAGAACATTTTTCTTAGTTTGGTGACTTAAACATCATAACTACTGCTTATTCCATGTTTGGGTCGCCAAACAACTATTTTACTTTTTTGTTACATGCTTTTGGCCATAAATATTGTAAATTAATATCATTTGAAAAGGGTGTGGAACTTTCTGTTAGAGTCAACAGGGCCAACAGTAAGTGGTTGGGGGCAGCGATTGGTCAATTTATCCCTACAAGGTTTTGCTCTAACATACTTTCCTACAAGAAGTACTAGACTGTTGACCTTGATGTTTGACCTCTTGAATGATGAATGACATTGCAAAAAGTTTAACTGACTCTAGTTCAATTTGTTTTAAGTTGTAATCAGCCATGTACAAAGGTACTAGTAATGTAGACAGTGTTGATATTCCAAATATTGTGTCTTTTTTATACCTATAGATATTTCTAGAGAAATATATACATCCAACAAAGACAGAATCGAATACGTCAGGAAAAAATCCTAAACTAATTGTGTCAAATACAGTTCTATATGAGGCAGTCTATGATGATGTCATTTTCATTCTGTGGATGACATCATAATGCAAATAAATAATGGTTAAGAAAAAGGGAAATACTTGTGGAAATAAAGCTTTTTCATTATTTAACGAATTTATTTAATGAAAGATGAGGCTGTACAATAGATGGATTACTAAGTAATGATAACAATCCAGCATCTTGTATTTGCTTCTTGCTGCAGAGGAAATATTTGAAATTCCACTCGACCTTTGGTCTTGTGAAATTTAAAAAATCTCTTGGCAGCTCAAAGCAAATAAAAGATATTGGATTGCTATCATAACATAACATTGTCTCTTACCTTTCAGATTTAAAGATGGATGGATCTTCTGTCAACAACTGAATGTAAAAGAAATGTGGCAAAAATTGGGATATGCTGCCCTCAAATGTCTAGATATGGACTTTGGTAACTACTGTTGAATAACCCTTTAATATAAGGCTGCAAAGCTAAACGTCAGATTGCATGTGTAAATAGGATGAGAATTAGAAACTCAAAGCTTTTTAACCCTTTCTGCACAATCCTGTTTTTTTTTAACACCCTTCAAGTAAGAAAAGAGAAACTACACTGCAACTCCTCTATAACGCTGACTCCATTATAACGTAGAGTCTGCTTGGCTCCCAAAATTTGGGTGTGTGTGCATTTTGGGTTGCTGATGCTGATAATGGATTATTACCCGAAGCCAGGTAAGTTTTTAACACCTAACATTGGACGGTAGTGGCGATTAAAGCATTAGATCAGAGATAATTGCTTTGTTTGATTGATGACACACGTAGAAGTTCAATTTATTAATTGGTTCAATTGTTTGGTCAAATTGTTCCATATTGAGATGATTAATGCCTTAGGTCATTGATATTTTTTAAATCAATAGAGAATAGGCTCGCATCTCAGTTTCCTTCATTTACTAACCTTGAAGATGATGCGATTAAAATATCACACTTTGTTTCTCTCTCTGCATTCTTAATTTTCTTCAGTCCCTGGTAGGACCTGTTCTGAAAGTAATGCGCAACGGTCAAATTAGACAAATTGACTTGAGCCTACTTTTGATTTCACTTCATAAGCGGCAGGTATCTGCAGCTCATAGAGGATTGTGGCTTCCAGTTGAAAGCGCAACAATATTTTTTGAAAACAATCAGTTGTAGTTGCGGCATTTTCGCTGAATACGAAAATTTTATTATGAGGCAGGAAAGGTAATCAAAGGAGCTGCCGCCAGATGTTCAGCTATTTATGAGAGAGTTTCCGGAGTAGACAAGTGCCAGATGTGTACTCCGTGAGAAATCTTGGTGACCTAACTCTTTACTCTTGTCGTTATGAAACTAGACATTCTGTTATTATGTCTTTTATTTTAATGAATAAAAGTTACCCGCTACAAAGTTTAATCCAGTTTTGTACATGTGCAACTGGTCGTTGTAAATTCCTGATTCGTAAATGACTAGGTTCAGATAGAGTTCTTTGCTGATTTATTGTTACCGTATTTTTAACAGTGGTAAAGAAATTAGACCATGTCCATTACCGCAAAAGAGGTTAGAAAGTCGATTCATGTGACATTTTCTCTACGCTTCAGTTACCCCAGGTGTTCAACAACTTGTCAGTCTCCAAGGAGACGTCGCTATGCGGGATACTTGGATTCTATCCCTTTTGTCTAAGGATGGAAATATTTACATTTGTGTAAATTAAATTCAATTGGATCAATACCGACGACTCTCATTTAAATAAATAGTCTGGGATGAAAATTCTAACTTCTTGATATTTGGGGACCGAAAGAACCACAATTTGTAGACCTGAGAAATTTATGGATTATTCAATTTCAATAGACCGGGGAGGTAAGGCTAGAATTTAACAATACTCCGCACGATGAATTCGTCGGTTTCTGGTAAAATCTCGTAACTACAGTTGTTGTTTTTTCATTTCCTGACTAGTAAAATATATAAAATTTAACTTTTTACAGGAGTTTTATCACGAACTATCATGTGTTTGGTGCCAATTCTGACATTTGAAATTTTCAGTTACGGTAGGGGGGGGCAGCGTTATAGCATAATAACTCCACTTCTTCCACTAATTTATATATTTATAATTTCACCAATTTATAATTATCTTCTGCAACTTCTTTAAATTTGGACGAGTCTAAAATTTTGTCTGGTAATAGGACATGTAGGGACTTATATTTACACTAGTTCACAAATATTATCAGATTCTCTGCAAACTTTTCAGAATGCTTATAGAGTCATACAATTTAGAAATTCGATATATTTCTTGTACGCAGAAAGAAAAACTGCCCTCAGGGTTTAAGGTTTATCCAAATTCAAAAGCATATTCTTCTTTGCACTGGACCCAGATTATGAACTGTGATGTTTTGAATTATTGCTATGGTAATCATAATTACTCCAGACTGGAGTTAGTAATATTGCTTCTCAAATATTCATTTTCAAAGGGATTGTCAGACTCTTTGTAAAATACTGATTCATTTATGAAATTTTGACTTTTAACCCATTACCAGACAACAAAATTAGAGACTGGTCCACAGATTGAAAGAAGTTGCACACATCAATTGCAAGTTGGTAGAGTTAAGAAAATCTTTACCCTTTAGCATTATGGACATTGAAGAAATTGCTTGAAATTCTTCATTATCCACAATGTTTTCCAAAACGTTTTTCTTGGAGGCATCAGAAATTGTTATTGTGTGGGAAAAGGTTAAGTAGTCAAGCCAATGCTTAACACAAATGTTGGACCAGTGTCTGAGTTCAAATTTCACTTCCAGTCTAAATATTTGATTTGATTGGTGTATGGAATTTTTGACTGACGGCACTGATCCAGCATTAACAGTATTTGTTGAAATCATTTACAGTCCTCTAGTTGCAAAAGGCTACTCACCAAAATATGTTAAAGTCATGAATACTATATTTTTTCAGCTGTCAGAGTTTTCAGAGAACTTGGGGATGTAGGAATGGTGACTTCTTTGGTACAGATAAAGGTTGGTGTCGTCATTTCAACCCTTTCCTGTTTCGCAATATTTTATACCTGTCCAAGTTCAAAGGTTTTGCAAATAAAAAATTTAAGTCACATTTTTTGCTCAAATGTCTTCAAACTTTGTCGGAATGATTGTATCTATTGACCCTCGTTGAATTTGGGTCAAATTTGGTTAAAAAACAAGGTGCAATCTTAGAAATACCTTGTTTGCTTTGTAGAGGACAGAGTTTTTGCTCAAATGTCAAACTTTGTCGGAATAATCTTCTCCATGTTCTCTTGGCTAAGTTAGAATTTCGATCACATTTGGTTAAAGATCTAGGACACTAGGTCAAATATCAGGAATTTGCACACTAGAGGACAGATTTAAGAATTGAAATATTTTCACTTTAGAGGCTGCATTTTAGGCTCAATTTATTTGAAAAATGGTCAGAATGATTGGCTCCATTATATCTGGGAAAAGTTTGAATTTTGTTCATTTCAGTTAAAAATTGAAGGTCATAAGGTCAAGTTTAAGAAATAATGTTTGCACACTAAAAGCCTCATTTTAGGCTCAAATGATTAATATTTTATCAGATTCTTTTCTCCATGATATCTCTGTCAATTCAAATTTGTATTACATAGGGTAAAAACTAGGTCATTAGGTCAAATGTAAGAAACCCCCAGTAAGCCTCATTTTGGGCTCAAATACTTTTATATTTGGTCTTAATGTTTGTTTCCATTTAAACTTGGTCAAGTATGAAATAGGGTCACATGAGGTAAAAAACTAGGTCACTAGGACCCAATCAAAAGAAATCTCCTTTGCAAGTACATGCTCATTTTCCTGCACAAAAAAGCTTGAAACTTTGTAAGAACGTTAGTTCTTGTTTTGGCAAAATCATACTCTTGGGCCCTAATGTATTCAACAAATCCAAATTTATTGATCCTGATGAACATATTTCTACTCTCAGGATATTTATACCCCGCACATATGAAGTCTGTTTTCTCTAGCCTTTTTTTGTTTCTGTGCTGTAACTCCAGAACTAATAGACCTACAACCTTGAAACTTCAAACAATTGTTGCCAATGACCATAGGAAGTGCCCTATTGTCATTGTCATGTACGTAGGGCATAGGTCAAGGACTCAATTGAACTTTGATAAGAGTTTCTGTGCCCCATCTCATTGATTTGACCTAGGACCTTGAAACTTTACACATATGCTGGTCATGACCCAAGGAGGTGACCTATTGTTTTGGGGTCACATAGGTCATGGTCATAATTGTACTTTGATTCTGTGTTCTAACTCATAATCTATTTGATCTAGAACCATAAAACTATTGTTTTGGGGTAATGAAGGTCAAGGGTCGACTGTTCTACTGAGTGACAAAGCACTGATGGGGGGTATTAGTCCACTTTGCGACTTCATTGAGAAATTATCTTTTTCAACCAATCAAAATTCATCAACCCTGATTAAAATACTTGAAATTAGATTATACTTGTTTATTTACTTTCAGGATTTAGAGGATAGAAATCTGCTCTCAGGATATGTTGCCATGTATCTGGGAGAGTTCAATCTGGCTCAGGATTTATTTTTGGCATCGGGCAAACCTCTGGCTGCACTAGAGGTACATGTTTTATTGTGTATTAAACTTAAAAGCTGATCAAAAGATAAGAGTTAACCCATTTTATCACTACCCAGCTTTTGTTACGCCCCACAGGACAAAAGCTAGGGGAATCATTGTCGGAAATGAAGAAATTGCTTCTAACAATTGAAATTGTTATTTGCAACTTCTTTCAATCAATGGACCAGTCTAAAATTTTTTGTCTAGTAATGGGTTAAGATATCGTTAGGTGAACTGCATACCTTCAAATTGCTTTTCATTCAGCTAATATTCATATTAAAAATGAATAGAAAAGAGATATGAAAAAAGCTGATTTAATCAGTAAGCTAAAGCTCCATTGTCTATCAAGTGTTTCAAATTACTTTATGTCTTGCATATAGTCTCTCACCAATGGGCAAATGATAAGTTGATCACCTAAGAGGGATGAGCAGTTGGTGACTTGAATAGTGGTGTGAGAAAGAAGAGGAAACTTAAGTTTACCAGCCACCTCAATTTAACTGAAATATTGTTCAAAGAGGCAATAAACCCCCATACAAAAAATGACATATTCTATGCTCTCTATTTACATTAGATGAGAAGAGACTTACTCCACTGGGACAGTGCCCTTCAGCTAGCAAAAGCTCTAGCCCCTGACCAGATCCCATATATATCTAAAGAGTATGCCCAGCAGTTAGAGTTTACAGGGGACTATATGACAGCCCTGGCTCATTATGAGAAAGGTATCACTAAACAGGAGAGAGATCGAGACCACGATGAAGTGTGTGCTGCCGGGGTAGCCAGAATGTCTATCAGGATGGGAGATATCAGACGGTAACAATCCACACTAATGATCTCAGTCAATTTTGATACATCCTTATACTGTCCTCCAATCCAAAGCATTTTAAAAATCTTCTCCTTCAGTTTAGCTTCAATTGTACTTAGACTTCATAAAACTTTTGATCACATGTTGGAAGTTTTGCAAGACACAAGTGGAAGTTTTGGCTACACCTGAACTTAGACTTTTTATACGCCCGTCGAAGACGGGACGTATTATGGGATCACCCGTGGCGTCCGGCCGTCCGGGCGTCCGGGCGTCCGGTTGTCCGGGCGGTGTCCACTTCTTTGTCCGGAGCATAACTCTGTCACCGTAAGTCCGATTGACTTTAAACTTGGCAGTTATATTCTTCTCATCAATACGGAGTGCAGTGCTTAATAACCATAACTCTACCTGGCCTATTTTTTGAGTTATTGCCCTTTGTTGTTTTTCATACTTGAATCTTGTCCAGAGAATATCTCTAAAGTATTATAGCTAGGCTCATGATACTTCATGGGTGTATAGATCTCACCAAGGGGGAGTGCAGTGCACAAGAACCATAACTCTACCTGGCCTATTTTTTGAGTTATTGCCCTTTGTTGTTTTTCATACTTGAATCTTGTCCGAAGTATATCTCTAAAAGTATAATAGCTAGAATCATGAAATTACATGGATGGATAGAGCTTACCAAGGGGGAGTGCAGTGTACAAGAACCATAACTCTACCTAGCCAATTTTTTGAGTTATTGCCCTTTGTTGTTTTTCATACTTGAATCTTGTCCAGAGAATATCTCTAAAAGTATAATAGCTAGAATCATGAAATTTCATGGATGGATAGATCACACCAAGTGGGAGTGCAGTGTACAAGAACCATAACTCTACCTGGCCTATTTTTTGAGTTATTGCCCTTTGTTGTTTTTTATACTTTAATCTTGTCTGAAGTATATCTCTAAAAGTATAATAGCTAGAATCATGAAATTACATGGATGGATAGAGCTCACCAAGTGGGAGTGCAGTGTACAAGAACCATATCTCTACCTAGCCAATTTTTTGAGTTATTGCCCTTTGTTGTTTTTCATACTTGAATCTTGTCTGGAGTATATCTCTAAAAGTATAATAGCTAGAATCATGATATTACATGGATGGATAGATCACACCAAGTGGGAGTGCAGTGTACAAGAACCATAACTCAACCTGGCCTATTTTTTGAGTTATTGCCCTTTGTTGTTTTTCATACTTGAATCTTGTCCGAAGTATATCTCTAAAAGTATAATAGCTAGAATCATGAAATTACATGGATGGATAGAGCTTACCAAGGGGGAGTGCAGTGTACAAGAACCATAACTCTACCTAGCCAATTTTTTGAGTTATTGCCCTTTGTTTTTTTTTCATACTTGAATCTTGTCCGGAGTATATCTCTAAAAGTATAATAGCTAGAATAATGAAATTACATGAATAGATAGAGCTCACCAAGTGGGAGTGCAGTGTACAAGAACCATAACTCTACCTGGCCTATTTTTTGAGTTATTGCCCTTTGTTGTTTTTCATACTTGAATCTTGTCCGAAGTATATCTCTAAAAGTATTATAGCTAGGATCATGAAACTTTATGGGTGTATAGATCTCACCAAGTGGGAGTGCAGTGCACAAAAACCATAACTCTACCTGGCCTATTTTTTTAGTTATTGCCCTTTGTTGTTTTTCATACTTAGATCTTGTCCGGAGTATATCTCTAAAAGTAAAATAGCTAGAAACATGAAACTTCATGGATGGATAGATCTCACCAGGGGGGGGGGGGGGGGGGTGCAGTGTACAAGAACCATAACTCAACCTAGCGTTTAATTTGAGTTTTTGTCCTTTGTTGTTTTCCATACTTTGTTTGAGAAAAAATATTCATTCAAAATAACCTCAGTTTTATTCAAACCTCCAGTTAATATTAAGCAGTGTGACGGGCGTATCTTGTGACAATTTGGCACCTTGTTTGTTCTTTGTAAACATTTACTAGTAATTTTGGGTTGAAACTACCTCTTTAATTCTGCTTTAATTGCACTGAAACTTCAAAATCATTGATCACATGTTGAAATTTTTAAGGCGAACTTTTGGTGGATCAAGAATCATCTCCCCTTGACTGTTTTCCTCTTTGTAAACGTTTACTAGTAATTTGGTTTCATAAACTCCTCCTTAGATTTTGATTCAATTAAAATGAAACTTTATACATTTATTTGTCATATGTTGAAGTTTAGCAGGACTCAATTATGAAAGATCAACTTTCATAGACAATTTTTAGGTCACCTGACCGAAGGTCATGGTGACCTGTTGCAATTGTGTTTGGTCCGTCATCATTTGTTGTGAGATAACTTTTTACATTTTTGACTTCTTCATAAGAACCCTTGGACGGATTGATAACCAAACTTGGCAGGAAGCATCCCCAGCTGTTGGATTGGATTCATATGTAGTATTTAGAGTCTTTTTCTATCAACTCAAGGGACCTATAGCTCTGATAATTGGTGTGTGGCATCATCTGGTGGACCTCTATCAAGATTGAATAAGATATGGCCCAAGGGTGAAAATTATCCTGTTCTCAGATCTCACAAGTTTAACATAGGCTTGTATAGTGAAAAGGGGTAGCAAAAGACATAAAGTTTGTACAATTAAAAAGTGAGCATCCTATTTGAAAGAAAATATTGTGGTAAAAGAACAAGCAATTTTTTTTTTCCTACAATGCTTTTTTCAGGTATAATATCACAGAGACACAAGAGTCAGGAATGGTACAGGAAAGGGCTAACTCATTACCAGACAAGAAAATTGTAGACTGGTCCAAATTCAAAGAAGTGGTACATCACAATTTATATGCTCCCAGAAGGGAGAGCGTATAGCTGCCACTTCATCTGTCCATCAGTCATTCCGTCCATCCATCCGTCAGTCCGTCAATCCAGAGCGATTTCCCCATAACCCTTGAACCAAATCAAATGAAACTTTTGATTAATAAGAGATATAGCCTTCATATTTCACATGTGCATTGTTTATGACAAAACCTTTCTGTTGGTACTAAGGTCAAGGTCATCTGTTAAGGTCAAGGTCATTTCTCAAGGTCAATATTTCAAAAATTTAACTTTTACATTGTCAATAAGTTAATAATGGTAAGTGATATAGCCTTTATATTTCACATGTGCATTGCTTATAACATGATCTTTCTGTTGGTACTAAGTTCAAGGTCATCTGTTAAGGTCAAGGTCATTTCTCAAGGTCATAATTTCCAAAATATCAAGTTTAACATCGCCAATAAGTCTACAATTGTAAGTGATATAGCCTTTATGTTTTAAATGTGCATTGCTTATGACATGACCTTTCTGTTGGTACTAAGTTCAAGGTCATTGCTCAAGGTCAAATTGTCAAGGTCGTTAATTTTCAAATATACCTCCTTTACAAATTGCCAAAATTTCTTGTTACTTTACATAAATGTTTTTATAAAGTGCCAAAGGTAATGTTTATTTCAATTTTGACCCAATGAACCTTACCATGCTAAAATGGGGCTTAATGCCATGTAGCTTTAAATTTTGTATATTTCTTATTCTAAGATAAATCAGTCTATTGTTTCTGTAACACTACTCAAGTTAGAGTCTTCAATTTTTGTATGTAGACATTTTTCATTGATAACTTGGATAAACAAGGTAAAATATTTAACCCTTTACCATATAATGATATTGAATTTACTAGAACCAGGCCTGTGAATCCAAACAGATTCCTTCAATGTTTGTCAAACTTCCAAATTTCTTGTGAACTGAACTCTCAAACTATAGTTGCATTCAATAAAAAGTTTTTTGTCCAATAATGGCATACAGTTTTGTGACAAAAGCCTTATTCAGGAAGCATAATCTATCTCCAACGGCTCTTCTTTTTTTCAGTGCTGTTTTCTAAAGCTTTTTGTAAGGGGTTGTCCGTCCCAACTAGGATCATGTGGTAAAGTTTGGAAATGAGAAAATTATGGGATTTTTTATGTCTGTATTTCAGTGGTGTTGGTATGGCCACTAAGATGCCCAGTAGAATATTGAAGAAAGAATGTGCAGGCATACTAGAGAGTATGAAGGTTAGCGTTATTTCATTAACCCATTACCAGATTGTTAAATTTCAGACTGATCCAAATTGAAAGGAAATGCATTTAAAGTTTATTAAACTTTAGATTTTTCAGCATTCTAGGTAGAAAACATTGTTGAATTTCTTTATTTTCCACAATGTTTTCCAAAAAGTTTTCCTTGAGGGGCATCAAAAAGCGTCATTGTGTGAGAAAGGGTTAATACCATCCATTGAATTGAAGGATTGCTTGTCCCACCTACTGACTCCAGGAGCCATGCCCACTGACTCTAACGGGAAGCTCCAGTTCATTATTTATGGTGTTATTTTACAAAAGCTATGGCAAGTAGAAAAAAATGAAATGGTTGGGTTACCTAAACTTTGTAACGAAAGCTTAATTAACCTGTAGTTAACATGTTCAAGTCGCAAAATAAAACTATATGCTTCATATAAATGTCGGCCAATGTTTGAAGTTCAAGTGTACTTACGGTCTAAATGGATAATTTGATTGGTTCATCGATTCTTTGATTGACAGCCATGATTGGTCAATTATCAAAGTTTCTCAGTCAATTGTCACTTGATTATTATACCCTCAAGTGGAAGAAGAGGAGGGGGTATAGTGGTTTACTTCCATTTGCCCATCCATCCAACTGTATTTCTGTCCATCTGTAACCAACATTTTCTTAGCAACCAAAAAAAGAACACGCTAGAAAATTAGTGCGGAGTTTGAACTAGAGGTGTCTATTTTGGGCTTACTGAATTCAGATCAACAAGATATCTATGTCTTGTTTTATGACTTGGATGATTTTCATTGTTTTCCCAGAATGTATTAATAGCATCCACTTGCAGCTTAGTATGGAGGTTCAGCTAGGTGTCTTACATGGTGCTTACTGAAATCAGATCTGGTCTTACAGATCTGATTTTGATTATTTCAGTTTCAGTTTTGTCTGTCTGAATTCCTGCATTCTGAGTGTTGGATTAATTTGTTTTACATCTCAATGGAAAAAGAAAAAGAGAGTGTAATTATTTTGTTTGCTAACACACAAAGTGGTTCCATATAATACTGTCTCGAACTAGTGAAATTTTTGACGTACACCTTGATCAGACAGTGGGTTCCTGTTAATTAGACACCAATTGCAACACTAAGATTGCAATTAACCCATTACCAAACAATGATACTTTCTGATGCCCTGAAGAAATTCAATCATGAAAAACATAGTGGTAAAAGAAGAAATTGCTGGTGACAGGCAATTTTTTCTCCTTTTCTCACGATGTCTTCTACAGTATTTGCCTTTTTTCCAATCTTAATGCAATTTAAAATGTCATCTGCAACTTCCTATAATTTGGACCAGTCTAAAATTTTGTCTTCTGTTAATGGGTTAACCAGAAAAGGAGCTATGTTTTCTTTATACCAATTAAGCAGTGAATTTCTATTATCATGACCGGCATTTAGAGGATTCCACGCAAATGATAAAAAGGAATTTAAAAGATTGAATAAAGATGTAAATACAATCATTATTCTCGTCACCAATAGGGTAGTACAGTGGAATCCAATTAATTGCAACATTAACCAGAAGCTGCTATTAAGAGGATGTTTGTGCATAAAGTCAGTTGCAATTAAGTAGTGAATTGCTATTATCAGGGTTTGCAGTTAAGAGGATTCAACTGTCTAACCATTGATATTTCACTTGTTTCAGCAATGGTCAGAAGCAGCCTTACTGTATGAGCAAGGTGGGTTTTATGACAAGGCAGCATCTGTGTATATACGAAGCAAAAATTGGTGAGTATTGTAACTTAATTGACTGATTGCTAGACAACAAGGCAGAGTGACCAAATTATCAAATGATTTAAGCTTCCAAAATAAAAGCAAATTACGTGCGGGCAAACTTAATGCCTTATTTCAATCCTTTACAAATATTCATAACAATCATTTCATACTTCATTTACCATTGATCAATGATTTAACCATATCGGAACATATATAAACAGTCTTTTACAGTTTCCTTTTATCTTCGACACAATATTATCAAGCAATATCTTTTTATGACTTCGAATTTTACATAAGCTAGAAATTCTTTATTTGTTTTTAGCACGCTAAATGACCCCAGCTGTGGATGCACCATAAAACATCATTCATCATTCAAACTCAATGCTATAGATACAACTTGAATAAATTGCAGTTACTTTAAAGTCACCATTCAATCAGAATTACCATGTTAAGGTCACCGACCAAAATGCACCAGATAATTGTCAGAGGTCAACATTTTACCAGTCTACATTTATGAATAATTTAATTGTTAGTTTCGTCTATCAAAAACAAGCGATCTGATTGGTCGAAAATTTAATTCATACCTCCATGAACAAAATTTTGAGTACGCAGCCATTTTGTATACTTCAGCACAAAATAGTTTACTCCAAAAAGGTATCAAAATTTGTAAAGTTGTTGCATTTTTCGCTCTATGCTATTAAATTATAAGAAATGAGTAGAATATTTTTTGTTTTCATGGAGGTATGAACCGAAAAACCTAATCACACAATGTATGAATCCGCTTCGCTTATTAGGTTTTTCGGTTCATACCTCCATGAAAACAAAAAATATTCTCTTCATCTCTTAAATGGTATGATTTGTCAATTGATGTGGGTTTTTTTACAGCTGCCATTGTGTAATAATATTAATTCAAAGAGTGAAATTAAGGATAACTTGTAACTTTTTGTATGGTCTTAATGAAAATCTGTATTGAATTTAGTGATATTCTGTCCCATATCATGGTGAAAGGGGCATTTATGACAATTTCCTAGTTACCACTCTACAGATCACAGTTTTAGCTCCATCTGTCACAAATTTTCTGAATATGTTTGTATGGTTATGAATAAGATTCCTATAGAAATTGATGGCATTCTATCCCATATCACAGGAAAAGGGACCTTAATAACAATTTCCTTGTTAATGCTGTGCAAACCACAATTTTGGCTGTCTTACTCAAACAATGTGAAAATATCTGTATGGTTACAGGTAAGATCCTTATTGGATATGGTTGTATTCTGTAACATGGTACGGGAATAAGATATCTCAATGAGAATTTTCCTGTTACTAGGATACGGGGACAAAATTACAAATTGTGCTACAATTGGAAAATAAGTGCCAAATGAGGTAGAAAACATCCTGAGAAAAGAAGAAATTTTTAACAATTTCTCTTTTTCCCACAAAGCTTTTCATGATTGTAATCATTGTGTGGTAATGGGTTTAGGAAAAATGCGTTGTCCAGTGCAAAGGGAATAGGAACCTTAGTGACAATTTCCTTCTTTCCACTCATACAGGTCACAGTTTAGGGTCAATCTTTCTAAAATATGCTGAAATAATTTTGTGAGCTTGAGAGAGATACATCTTGAAACTTTTTGAGCAAGTGCTATAGGGCTAGTATCTGTCTTGTGTTTTTAGCTCACCTGAGCTCAACATACAAAGGTTAGCTATTGTGATCGGTAAATGTCCGGCATCCATCTGTCCGTCAGTAAACAAGTATTCAAAATCTTCTCCTAAATCATAAGGTCTAGAGCTTTGATATTTGGTATATATCATCACCTATTGACCCTCTACCAAAATACTTCAAAGAATTATCATATTCTGAAAATGGCCATTTTCTGTGTAATCCCTGATTTTAGATAGGAATAAAGAAGGATAACTTTGAAAATTTTCTTTTCCCAAACCATAAGGCCTACAGCTTTAATAGTTGGAGTGTTTCATCATCTATTGACCCTCTACCAAAATACTAAAAAAATTACCATATTCTAAAAATAGCCGTTTTCTGTGCAATCCTTGATTTTACAAAGGAATAAAGAAGGAAATCTTTGTAAATCTTCTTCTCCCAAATGATTAGGCCTAGAGCTTTGAATTTTGGTACATATCATCACCTATTGTCCCTCTACAAAATTCTTCACAGAATTACTGTACTCTGAAAAATAGCCCTTCTCTGTGCAATTCCTGATTTTGCAAAGGAAATCTTTGAAAATCTTCTCCTCCCATACATTTAGGCCTAGAGCTTTGATTTTTGTATGTATTATAACCTTTTTAACCCCTGAAAAGTACTTAGAATTACCAAATTCTAAAAATTTAGCCTATTCAGTACAATCCCTGATTTTTCAAAGGAATAGAAAGAAATCTTTGAAAATCTTCTCCTGCCATACCATTAGGCCTAGAGCTTTTGATATTTGGTATGTATCATCACCTATTGACCCTCTACCAAAATACTTCAAAGAATTATCATATTCTGAAAATGGCCATTTTCTGTGTAATCCCTGATTTTAGATAGGAATAAAGAAGGATAACTTTGAAAATTTTCTTTTCCCAAACCATAAGGCCTACAGCTTTAATAGTTGGAGTGTTTCATCATCTATTGACCCTCTACCAAAATACTAAAAAAATTACCATATTCTAAAAATAGCCATTTTCTGTGCAATCCTTGATTTTACAAAGGAATAAAGAAGGAAATCTTTGAAAATCTTCTTCTCCCAAATGATTAGGCCTAGAGCTTTGAATTTTGGTACATATCATCACCTATTGTCCCTCTACCAAATACTTCACAGAATTACTGTACTCTGAAAAATAGCCCTTCTCTGTGCAATTCCTGATTTTGCACAGGAAATCTTTGAAAATCTTCTCCTCCCATACATTTAGGCCTAGAGCTTTGATTTCTGTATGTATTATAACCTTTTTAACCCCTGAAAAGTACTTAGAATTACCAAATTCTAAAAATTTAGCCTATTCAGTACAATCCCTGATTTTTCAAAGGAATAGAAAGAAATCTTTGAAAATCTTCTCCTGCCATACCATTAGGCCTAGAGCTTTTGATATTTGGTATGTATCATCACCTATTGACCCTCTACCAAAATACTTCAAAGAATTATCATATTCTGAAAATGGCCATTTTCTGTGTAATCCCTGATTTTAGATAGGAATAAAGAAGGATAACTTTGAAAATTTTCTTTTCCCAAACCATAAGGCCTACAGCTTTAATAGTTGGAGTGTTTCATCATCTATTGACCCTCTACCAAAATACTTAAAAAAATTACCATATTCTAAAAATAGCCATTTTCTGCGCAATCCTTAATTTTACAAAGGAATAAAGAAGGAAATCTTTGTAAATCTTCTTCTCCCAAATGATTAGGCCTAGAGCTTTGTTTTTTGGTACATATCATCACCTATTGTCCCTCTTCCAAAATTCTTCACAGAATTACTGTACTCTGAAAAATAGCCCTTTTCTGTGCAATTCCTGATTTTGCAAAGGAAATCTTTGAAAATCTTCTCCTCCCATACATTTAGGCCTAGAGCTTTGATTTTTGTATGTATTATAACCTTTTTAACCCCTAAAAAGTACTTAGAATTACCAAATTCTAAAAATTTAGCCTATTCAGTACAATCCCTGATTTTTCAAAGGAATAGAAAGAAATCTTTGAAAATCTTCTCCTGCCATACCATTAGGCCTAGAGCTTTTGATATTTGGTATGTATCATCACCTATTGACCCTCTACCAAAATACTTCAAAGAATTATCATATTCTGAAAATGGCCATTTTCTGTGTAATCCCTGATTTTAGATAGGAATAAAGAAGGATAACTTTGAAAATTTTCTTTTCCCAAACCATAAGGCCTACAGCTTTAAAAGTTGGAGTGTTTCATCATCTATTGACCCTCTACCAAAATACTTAAAAAAATTACCATATTCTAAAAATAGCCATTTTCTGTGCAATCCTTGATTTTACAAAGGAATAAAGAAGGAAATCTTTGAAAATCTTCTTCTCCCAAATGATTAGGCCTAGAGCTTTGAATTTTGGTACATATCATCACCTATTGTCCCTCTTCCAAAATACTTCACAGAATTACTGTACTCTGAAAATTAGCCATTTTTTCAGTATTCCTTGATTTTAGATAGGAATAAAGAAGGATATCTTTTAAAATCTTCTCCTCCTAAACCATTAGCCCTAGACCTTTGATATTTGGTATGTATTGATGTCTATTGACCCTCTAACACAATACTTGAAAGAATAACCTTATGCAGGAAATTAGTACTATATCTAGATACCTAGGATTAAAAGAGAAAATCCCCAACCCTTTCCTGTTCTGCAAAATTTAAGACTTCTCCAAATTCAAAAGTTTTGAAGATAAAATTCAAAGTGTATATAAAATTTGAAAATAACCATTCAGAAGGGCAAACTATATTGTGAAAAAAGAAGCAATGGCTCGTTACAAACAATTTCTTCTTTTTCTTTAATGTTTTCTCAATTATAATATGACTGGATGTAAAAACCAGGAATTGACCAGGAAAGGGTTAAACATCTTCTACAAAATAATTAGAGGGATTTGCTATTTTCTATATATGATAAAGCCATGAACCATCATACTCTGAGGAGCAATTTAGGGCCATCATGGTCCTCTTTTTGTCGAGCCCCTTTGTGATAAGACATACTTGTCACTATGACAAGTTGGTATATATGTGGTATTGCACAAGTGTGCCAGTCTGCCTGAATTTTTCCAGGCCATAACTCCTATATTGATGGATGGATTTCAAAATAGGCACAATAATAATCATGAGAAGATGTGCCGTTTGAAACAAAATGGTCAGGTCTAGGTCAAATGATCATATTGAGCTTTTCTAGAGCATATCATCTGCATTTGTGCAGTGATTTCAATACAACTTCGGACAATCGTTTTCCATCATGACTAGATGTGCCATTTGAAACAAATTTTAACATAGCTAGGTCACAGCTCAAGTAATAATATTAAGTAGGCTTGACATGATGTACTTGGACTACTTTCTAGTTTAAGATACAACTACTAAAGGATGAATATCCTGAATTCTTTACTATGTTTTAACTAAGCTGGTTTGGAACAAAAGGTGAAGTTATTGTCTGCACTCCGTTATTTTCAAAGGTATTTACTTTAAACTTGTCATGTGTATACATTTTCACTCTAAAAAATGTAAGAATAATGCCTCTTTTGTTTACTTAGAAGTAATGAGAAAATATATATTGTATTTCTGTTTATGAACTATTTCAGGACTAAAGTTGGTGAGCTACTTTCACACATTACATCTCCAAAGATTCATATTCAATATGCTAAAGCTAAAGAGGCAGATGGACGTTATAAAGATGCAGCTGAAGCTTACAGACAGGCTAAAGATTGGGATAATGTTATCAGGTAATTTTTTCTCTCTCCTTGATGTATTATTGGCTGGTATAAAGATGCAACTTGGGCTTACAGACAGGCAAGATTGGGATAATCTGATCAGGTAATTCCTTCACTTCTTGTTTTATATTGTTTAATTGTGTAAAGATTCAGCTGAGACCTACAAACAGGCTAAAGATTGGGATAATGTTATCAGGTAATGTGTATGTAATTTGATAGGTGTCATCTATGTTCATGAAATCAATAGTAGACTTCCTTTACTTGTTAGAAAAATGTACTACATTATAGAAATATTGATTTGTTTGTTTGTTTGAATGGGGTTTAACACCGCTTTTAACAATCTTTCAGTTATATCGCGGCGGCTGGAGCACCTAACAATGGATTCCTGGTATTTCTCGCACCAGTACTACCACTACACCCTTTCCTAGCCTCCAGCTGCTATCCCACATAGGCTTACGATTATCTGCCCATTGGTGGTAGACAAATGTCGGAAAGAATAGAAATATTGAATATGACAAGTTAAAAAACTGAATATTTTAGCCTGTAAGTGTTTTATAACCAAAACATCAATTACCAGTCCATCTATCTTTGTGAACATATCTAGGTCACACAGATCAAAGGTCAAAATTCAACCTGCACTTGTATGGATAATATCTGATTTTGATATGATTTAACATATTTGTTTAGTATCATTCCTAGTTTTGTAAGATATGAAAATAGTATTGCTTGCTCTATTTTTTTAGCTCACTGTGATCACCTTTCGTCTGGGGTCCGTAGGGCCCCCATCCTGCGTAGTGCATCAACAATATCTTTAAACGACATCTCCTCCCAAACAACTGGGCCAATTTGAACCAAATTTCTCAGAAATTTTCCTTAGGTTGGAATCTGTTAAAAACTCTTGTTGCCAGGGCAACAAAAGTGAAATTTTAAAAGAAACTTTAAAAATCTTCTACTCCTGACTCAGAAGGTGTAGAGCCTTGATATTTTAGATGAAGCATCAGTATATTGACCTCTTTCAAAATAGCTGAATTCATGATCCTCAGATCCCAAGGTGCAGAGCCTAAGAGGGGTTGTGTTTATATAGACATAAAGAACTATTTTTAAATGACATCTCCTCCCAAACCACTGGGCGTATTTTTACCAAATTTGGCAGAAATTTTCCTTAGGTCCTCCCCTTAAAAGTAAGCTAAATTAATTGAAATCCATTGAAAACACTGGTTGCCAGGGAAACAAAAGTGAAATTTTAAAAGAATATTTAAAAATCTTCTAGAAGGCATAGAGCCTTGATATTTTGCATGAAGCATCAGTATATTGATCTCTTTCAATTAGCTGAAATCATGATCCTGGGATCCTCAGGGGCAGAGCCTGAGGGGGGAGGGGTTTATATAGAAATAAAGAATGATTTTTAAATGACATTCCTCCCAAACCAATGGGCCAATTTAAACCAAATTTCGCAGAAATTTTCATTAGGTGGACCTCTTTAAAAACAGCAAAAGGAATTGAAATCTGTTGAAAACTCTGGTTGCCATGGCAATAAAAGTGAAATTTTAAAAGAATCTTTAAAAAGCTGCTTCTCCTGACCCAGAAGGTGTATAGCCTTGATATTTTGCATGAAGCATCAGTATATTGACCTCTTACAAAATAGCTAAAATCATGATCCTCTGGTCCCCAGGGGTTGAGTGGGGGGGGTTCAGGTAAGTTTTTTATAGGCATGAAGGGTCAGTTCATGGACTTCTTTCTTATTTCTGAAATCATAACCAATGGATCCAGAGGGAGGAAAAAGTTTCAAATTTGGAATTTGTATTTTAGACTTTACGATCCCCAGGTACATAGTCTTTATATGTGAGTATGGCCCACTTGTATCATTATCCTAACCTTAACATGAAATTAGACTATTGAAAGAAAAAGAGCCTTTACCTCAAGTAAGCGCCCTAGGGACAACGGCCCTCTTGTTAAGGTTAAAGTGTAAGGGTAAAGATAAAAATTTTGACTTATTGTTGAAAAATATGATCACAATTTATCAAAAAGAACAATATCTAAACCTACATAATTTACAAATAGGATGGATGGATTTCAAAATAACTTGGCAAAATTATTCTCCATCATGAGTAGATGTGTCATTCAAAAGAATTTTTGGGATAGTTCTAATGTCAAGATCTCAGCTCAAGGTCAAACACTAAAAATCTGTTAGTCAGGCCATCCGTCAGAATTTGTCCGGACAATTACTCCTACATTTATGGATTGATTTCAAAATAACTTGGCACAATTATTCTCCATCATGAGTAGATGTGCCATTGAAAGAATTTTTGGGATAGTTCTACTGTCAAGGTCACAGCTCAAGGTCAAACACTCATTTCAAAATAAATTGAGACACAATTATTCTCCATCATGAGTAGATGTGCCATTTGAAAGAATTTTTTGGATAGCTTCATGTTCAAGGTCAAAGCTCAAGGTCAAACACTAAATTAGTGCTTGTTTGGAGCATTATGCCTACAAAACTTTGCAGGTTTGACAGCAGTTGTCCTGTGACAACCATCTTGTAATTTAGATGTTTTGTCTGGTTTTCTCTGGTATTTGTCAAAAGTTTGTTTTTTTTATTCGAGTAAGATGTGAAATTTTAAAAATCTCAGCAATTTGTACTAACCAAACTTATCTATGTGAATAATTGAATTAAATCGGATGAAGCAATCATTTCTTACCTTAGGTGTTAATCACCGCTACCATCCACTGTAAGGTGTGAAATACTAACCTGGCCTCTGGTAAAAGGATGGTAAAAATTGCGCTTAGATCAAGGTTAACATCTAATTCAGTATAATCACAGCTGAAACGCAAAATATTCATACCCACTCCTCTCTCCCTCCTTCCCTTCCTCTGGAATTTCGGTAGCCCGGAGTCAGCGTTATAGTGGAGCATGCTATAATGGGGTTGCAGTGAGTAAACTTTAGATATGCAATATATAAAAGTATTTCATTTCAAGGTCAAGGTCACAGATCAAGTATATATGCTTATATATGTTGCCAACCTCTGTGGGAGTTATATTATCTTTGTTTTTCAAAATTTCTGAAAACACTTGACTTTTTCATGAAATTTAACACACTTGTCAACTGTAGATGTCCAGGACAAATTTCATTTTCAAAACACCAACTGTTTTTTTAATGGTGAGATACAAACATTATAAATTACTTACAATACTGCCATTTTTCCCAGGATCAACCTTGAATTCCTACAGAACCCAGAAGAGGCTGTGAAGATTGTGAGAGAGGTTCAGTCTGTTGAAGGAGCCAAGATGGTTGCTAAGTAAGATATAGAATCATTTAAGAGATTAAGAGAATTTTTTTTGTTTTCATGGAGGTATGAACCAAAAAACCTAATCACACTGTATGAATACGCGAAGCGGATTCATACATTGTGTGATCAGGTTTTTTGGTTCATACCTCCATGAAAACAAAAAGTATTCTCTTCATTTCTTATAATTTAATAGCATCAAGTGAAAAAAACAAAAGTTTTACAAACTTTGATACCTTTGGGACTATTTTGTGCGGAAGCATAAAAAATCGCTGCAGGCTCAAAATTTTGTTCATGGAGTTATGAATAATTTCTTTCGACCAATCAGAACGCTCGTTTTTGATAGACAAAACTAGAAATTAAATTATTACCTCATAGACAACAAATGTTTTAAATGATACAGATACAGATGAATCTCAAATTTAAAGATAGATATTTTGAAATGTAGAAAATAACTGTGGTAATCAATTCACTTAGGAGATAAAGAGAATACTTTTGTTTTCGTGGAGGTACGAAACAAAAAACTAATCACACTGTATGACTGCACAAAGATTTGAAAACAGCAATTGCTACCAGATTGAATGCTGAATGCTGATTGAAAGTGATTGCTAAGAATGAGATTGAAATGATTGTCAAATTAACTATGTTCAGTTTTTTAGATGATTAAAAATAATACATTGCTAGTAAAGATGATCTACGACTTATTTCAGGTTTTTCCAGAAGCTGAATGACTATGGCTCAGCTATCCAATTCTTGGTGATGTCCAAATGTAATGATGAAGCCTTTCAGTTGGCACAGCAACATAACCAGATGGAAATCTATGCTGACATTATTGGTAAGACATCTTCTGCTTGTCTGTATATCATTACTGGATTCTTGTACGTCTGTGCTTCTGTCCATGTCTTATAGATATCTTAACGCATTCCCAGTTAATGATGCTTTTTGATGCCCCTTAAGAAGAACAATTGGGAAAACATTGTGTAAAATGAATAAATTGCTTGTAACAAGCAATTGTTCACTTTACACAATGTTTTCTACCCAAAAAGTTGGAAAAAAGCTAAAATTTCGTAAACTTCAAATCGTCATCTGCAAAGCCTTTCATTTTGGACCAATTTGTCTGGTAATGGGTTAAAGATAATATAAACAAAATGTTGTCCTTTGTTGTTGATCAAGATCTCATGAATCAGACTGGCATGAGCTGATATATGTCTCTCATTCGCCTGGATGTTTCTCCAAAAGCAGAATCGAGCAAAATTAATTTTAAGTTTTTAATTTTTTTTTTCCAAATCATTGTAGAATGAATCAGCTTCTTTCCCACAAAATCATGCTTTTCTTTTAAACCCCCCAAGAAATAAGCGTTGGGAAAAAGTGAAAAATGAAGAAATTTCTTTATTTCCCACAAGGTGTTTTACCTAAAAAGACTAAGATTTTTTAAAATTCCATCTTCTTAAAACAGTTGTCTTTAGCTTCTTTCAATTTGGACCAGCCTAAAATTTTGTCATCTGATAAGGAGATATGAAATACTAATTTGAAAGAAAAGGCCATGGATATATTTTTTTTTCAAAATACATTGGTATTTTTCCAACCAACTTTTGGTCACTTGATGGATGCCTTTGAAATCTATAGGATTTTAAACATTATTTCTTTCCCTATTTGAAGCATACTGACAGAAATTGATTAGCAATAAATTGTCTTCAGGAATTTCGTTTAACCCATCACCACATAAGCCCATGTTTTGATGCACTGAAGATAAATGATTTAGAACAAACCCTGTGACAAAAGGACAAATTTATTGTAGCATGCAATTTGTCGTTTTTCACTAATGTGCTCTACTCTACTTTGAACTTCTTTTCTTATTTCATGGTAATTGAATTCTTGAGCCGTCTTTTATTTTGAATGGTCTGAACTTTTGGTTTAACCCTTCCTGGTTAAACCCATTGCCACACAAAGACGCTTTCTGACGCCCTGAAGAATTCAGATCACAGAAAACTTTGTAGGAAAAGGAGGAATTGCTTGTAACAAGCAATTTCTCCTTTTCTTACAATGTTTTCTAAGCTATTCTTGGCACTTGTTTTTAATTTTATGCAATTTCAAATGTGGTCTGCAACTTCTTTCAATTTGGATGAATTTAAAATTTGTTGTAAATGGTCAAGACAATGACATAGATGAATTATATACGTATCTTATAACATTACTTATTTTCAACAGGAGCTGATGCTACCCCTGAAGACTACCAGAGTATAGCTTTGTACTTTGAAAATGAGAAGAATCATTTCCTGTCTGGAAAATTTTTCCTCCTTAGTGGACAATATAGCAGGGTATACAGTGTTCATTATTTCTTAACCAATTCCCAGCAATAAAATTTTTTAGACTGGTCCAAATTCAAAGAAGTTGCAGAAGACAAAATTGTCTTTTTAGGTTGAAAACAGTTATGGACAATGAAAGAAATTGCTTGTAAGAAGCAAATTCTTCTTGTCCATAAATGATTTCAGAAGCATTTTCTCTTGGTGATATCAAAAGGAAATATTTTGTTGCATGGAAAAAGGTTTTGCAAACACAATACTATGCAAACATTTCTGCAACTGAATTTTACCTTCCATATTTTTTCTATGTTCTATTCTTCTAACTTCTCAACTAATAACTGATGTGAAATATCCAAAATCAAGAACAAAAAAACCCCAAAACTTATAGTTGTTCAAACTGAAAAAAGTTTTAGATAACAATTTTATGCTTATCTAAATTTAAATATATCAGTTTTTATAGTAGAAAGCACTTGGTAAATGTGGAAAATGTTTGTGACAAGCAATTTCTGTATTCTCATTTTTTTCTGAACCTTTTTCTTGATAGGTATAAATAACAGGATTGTGTGAGAATGGGTAAAGAGCTTAGCTGATTTTGCTCACCTTAATATTAAGTGCCAAAGATGAGGTATTGTGATCAGTCACTGGCCTTTTCCTGTCGTTCTGCCTGTCTGTCTGTCAATATATTTTTTGAAAAACTTCTCTCACAAAACCAAAGTGCAGTTGGTATTGAGTTGGACTCTCAATCATTAATTGCAGGGTTTGATCTCTGGTCAGGGTAAACATCCCTTCTGACATTTGTCTCCCACCAAGGGGTGGATATTCATAAACCTAAGTGGGATAAGCAGCTGGAGGCTCGGTAGGATACAGTTGTAGTAATGGTTTGGGAAATAACAGAAATTCATGGTTATTTGCTCCAGTTGCTGTGATATGGCTGAAATACTGTTAAAAGTGGCATTAAACCCCATTCAAACAAACAAATCTCTTCTAATACCCTTTTGTCAATCAGTTAGGGATGTTCCTTGTACAAAGCTCTATCAAAGTTGTTTTGAGAATTCAGTTCTATCAAAAAGACTTCTACTAAGGGTGTAACAATAATACCCCCTGGGTCTCATTTAGGCTCTGTCTTTTTACACCCTCAAGATAAAAGCTTGGGAAAATATTGTGGAAAAGGAATAAATTGCTTGCATCACTTCTTACAATTTTTTCTACCAAGAAAGATGAAAGGCTTTTAATCTTGGAGGGTGATATTGTTGTATTTCCAATTGAACCAGCCAAATTTTTGTTTTCTTGTAGTTGATAAAGTCATCTACTACATTCTCTACTATCACCTGTTCATTTTATGTTTCAGGCCATGAAACATTTTCTACGCTGTGAAGGAGAGAACAGCCAAGCCATAGAACTAGCTATCGAAACAGTTGGAAGGGCCAATGATGATCAGCTAACACATGAACTGGTCAACTTTCTCATGGGAGACACAGATGGCCTTCCAAAAGTAAACTTTTTGTTATTCTGTCATGAATTAACCCTTGTCATGCTGAATAAAATCCTTGTTAAAAAAATTATTGAAATCAAAGGACTGATGGCACTGTAGATCTGGTTGTCAGGATCAATATTTAGTTTGGAAATAGATCTTAGGGACAATTCTGACTACAAATGGACAATCAGATTGTTAAGACTAGGAGAGGACTGCTCTTTTGTGCAGGCTGAGTTTTGTCTATGCCTCCTGCCAAAGCAGGAATACTCGGGGTTCAGCATAAAAAGTGTTAATCTTAGTTTCAAACTTCAAAATTCTTAGTATTCTAATTATGCAGAAATAAAAAAGGAGCCATGCTTCCTTGCAAACTATCCTGGACAGAAACTAGCAAACATGCTAGCCCAGCATCGGAGCCCAGTCAAGCAACAAGTGCTACCTGGCATCTTTCCAGCCAAATTCTACCTCATAATTCAGAATTCTCAAAATATTTCAGAGAGACCCATTGATGTTGACATAATGAGGAAAGGACTGTATTGTAACCCAATTTCAACACACTTTTGATGCCCTCCTTGAAAATAGCTGTGGAAAAAATTTTGGACAACAAAGAAATTGCCTTTGACAAGCAATTTCTTCATTGTCCACAGTGTTTTCTTCTCTAAAATGCAAATATTGTCTAAATTCCTCTAACTTGAAATTGTCGCCTGCAACTTCTTTTAATTTGGACCAGTCTTAAATTTTCTCGATTGATAATGGGTTTTAAAGAAAAAATTGGATCCAGCAAGTAAAAATGAATATGAAGTAAATTGAGGTCAATCTGTTATGGAAATGAATTCACATTGCATCAACCCATTAACCATGACAAAATATGAGACTATCAGGAATATGTTGGAATGGGTTCGGGTTTGTTTCAAGGTTAGATTTGTCATTAGGTGTAAAGGAGATTTATTTTGACTGGTCCCAATAAATCAAGTATTTAACACTTGTTATGTAGCATTAGTGCATACAAAGAATATGAAAATGGTTACATTCTATAGTTTATGTTTCTATTCATATAGGATGCCAAGTATCTGTTCAGACTGTATATGGCTCTAGGACAATACAGGGAGGCCGGTAGAACTGCTATTATTATAGCTAGAGAAGAACAAAGTGCTGGTAAATATTGCTCTTAATCTGTTTCTCAAAAAATATTTCCGTATCTCAAACTTTTTCAAAGCAATAGCATTTTATTCCCCAACATTGATAATCTAGAGGGGATATAATTTTATCCTGTCGGTTTGTCTTTTGAATTTCTTTCTTAAAGATTTCTGAATTTTTCAACTTCCCTTGAAAGTTGTATGTTCAATAAGGTAATAGTTTGGTACATTGTACATGTTTTTAGCACAAAGTGCTCAAGTGAGCTATTGTGATCGACTTTTGTCCGGCATCTGGCAGTTAGGCATTGTGTCTGTCGTTCGTCCATCAACAATTTCTTTAAATGACATCTCATCCTAAACCACTTGGCCAATTTGAACAAAAATTGGCAGAAATGTTCCTTACGTGGTCCCGTTTAAAACAAAGCTAAAAGAATTGAAATCTGTTAAAAACTCTGGTTGCCATGGCAACAAAATTGAAATGTTGAAATAATCTTTAAGTCAGGGGGGAGGGGGATTATATGCATGAAGCATCAGTTCACTGACTTCTTTCTTTTTCTGAAATTATAACCCTTGGATTAAATGTAGTTATGACATTTTAACCCCTGACGATATGCATCATCAAGGGTATGAAAAATTATGAGAAAAGAAGAAATTTGCTTGTTACAAGCAACTTCTTCTTATGACACAAAGCTTTTTCCGGGGTGCCAAAATGGTTTTGTCCTCTTGTATAGGGTTATGGCCATGGAACAAACTTGGTCTTATTGCAATTTTTATCAAAGATGTTTGGTTGAAACTTGGTGAATGTGTTCACTTTCACAAAAGTAATCTATGCTTACTAGGAAGGTAACTCTGAATGCATTTTTGTAAGAATTATGCCCTTTTTTTAAATGTTTATACTATCAAGAATGAGCATCCGAACATGGCAACTACACACAGTACTTTTGATCTTCAAAAAAGAATAAACAGGTTCATAGGCTACATGTACTTTATTTTTGATGTTTAACCCTTTCCCGTTTTGCAAATAGACTGGTCCAAATTGAAAGAGGTTGCAGACAACAATGAAAATTGAATGCAATTTGAAATGAAACCATCCAATGTGGTAGAAAATATTGTGGGAAAAGGAAAAACTGCTTGTTACAAGCAATTTCTCCTTTTCCCACAATGTTTTCTCAAGTATAAAATCATAGAAACGTTATATCCTGGATTTGTACAGGAAAGGGTTAACAGGTGATTCTATTGACTTTTTTGTGAACAGGTAACTATCGGAACGCCCATGATGTGTTATTCAGTATGTATCAGGAACTGAAGCAACAGAAAATAAAAATTCCTACAGAAATGTCAACCAACCTCATGATTCTTCATAGCTATATTCTAGTAAAGGTAAGAATGAATAGGTACTTCTCTACTGATGACGAATTTCTACTGACCTCTGATATGGCATTTAGACTGAGATATCAAATGATGCTAGTTTGCCAAACATAAGTTCAGATAATTTTGATAACCTTCCTAAACATCATAACTGCAGCTTTAGTTATAGTCTGTAAGTCGCAAAACCAACAGAAATGCTTGGCATAAATGTCACAGTTTGAATAAGCTTAAGTTCAGACGTTTAAGTTGCCAAACCAAACATTGTTTCACACTTATTGACTAGTTGACGAATGAATTCATTCATTTAGATTGGAAAGGAACTTTGAACTCCAACATTGGTTACCATTTATGTGATGCATTTTTGTTGGTTTGGCAACTAATATGTCATAACGACACTTAGGTGGCCAACCAACCATTTTATTAATTTGTTACATGTTTTTGGCCATAAATTCTCTAAAATAATGCTAATTAATATTGAAATGGAAATTCAGTCAGTGTCCATAGGGGTTGCCAGCAGAGTCAGTAGGCAGGGCCAACAGTGAGGCCCTGAAGAAATATGATTATGGAAAACTTTGTGGGAAAAGGAGAAATTGCTTGTAACAATGTTTTCTACCCTATTTTGCACTTTACAAGTTCAGCACTATTTGACATGTAGTCTTCAACTTCTTTCAATTTGGATCAGTCAAAAATTTTGTCATTTAGTAATGGGTTAGTTAATTCTTTCTTTAGCTGTCTTTTTCACAGGTATTATAAAAAAGATAGATTTATAAAAAAGAAAAATTGAAATATATTAACCTTATTTTACCTTTTACCTAGATTCATGTAAAGAGAGGAGATCATTTGAAAGGAGCTAGGATGTTGATAAGGGTGGCCAACAATATCAGTAAATTCCCTTCTCGTAAGTATTTACACTTTCTTCAATGCATTCACAGACAACAAAATTTTAGGCTGGTCCAAATTCAAAGATGTTTCAGGCAGCAATTTTTAGTAGCTAAAAGTTATGTTAAACCTACTACCACACAATTCCACCTTTTAATGCCCTTCAGGAATTATTTTGAGGAAAAAATAGTCTCAGACACAATCATCTGAGTGTTTACTTGTTGCATATATGCCATTACTGTCAAGACTTTGTTTATTAAAGAAGTGAAGAGAATATTTTTGTTTTTATGGAGATATGAACCAAAAAAACTAATCTTATTGTATGAATATGTGAAGTGGATTGATTCATAAGTGTAATTAGGTTTTTTGGTTCATACCTCCATGAAAACAAAAAAATATTCCTTTCATTTCTTACAATTTAATAGCATCGAGCGAAAATGCAAAATCTTTACAAATTTTGATAACTTTTTGTATAGGACTTTTTTGTGCAGAAGCATACAAAAGTGCTGTGTTCTCAAAATTTTGTTCATGGAGGTATGAATAATTTTCATCGACCAATTAGAACACTCAGATTTGGCAGATGAAACTTAAAATTGAATTATTCTTCAAATAAAAGAGGACCCTCTTAAAAATGTTCAAAGAATCAGCCTTTGTCAGTCTACACCATCCTTACAGGATCACAATTTTTTGCTACAGGATGCCATGAGTTTAAAATGGTCATTTTACGGCACTATATATTCACTTTGTTCATAATTTTCAGTCAATGATTAGTATCTAGCAACTGTCATATGTCAAAGTTCAAGGTCAAAATCTTTACCCTTCATTCAAAAATTTGTATCAAAACTTAACCCAAAATATTGTCATCTATTCTGTACTATTCAAGGTGAGGTTCATATTTGGTATGCTGCTACATATCAACAATGCAAATCTAGGTCATGCCATGTGTCCAAGGTGAAAGTCAAAATATTTACCCTGGACCTCTATAATTGCTGTCAAAATTTTACAAACCCCTCCTCAACAACTTATCATATCAGTTTAATACTAGGCTATTCAAATACAATGCTCATATGCATCTGCTGATAATTAAATCAAGGTCATCAATCAAGGTCAAGGTCATTTATCAACGTTAACCGTTAAGAAACAATTATTTTTATTAAGTGTTAGTGTTTCTCAAATGCATTTTGTTCAAATATCTATATTGGCAATTTGCAGATTTCCTGTTTTTGCTTTACTAGTCACCAGACTTAATTAACTTCATTTTCTTTTATTACAGATATTGTTCCAATTCTTACATCAACTGTGATAGAATGCCATAGGGCAGGTCTGAAGAACTCCTCTTTCAGTTACGCTGCAATGTTGATGAGGCCTGAATACAGGTAAAACGACTGTTATCAGATCATTCAGAATCTTTTATTTAACCTATCACTAGACAACAAAATTTAGACTCTCCTAATTTCAAAACAGGGTACTGGTAGTGGCAAATATACTTTCCGACATTTGTCTCCTACCAATGGGTGGATAATAGTAAATCTAAGTGGGTTGAGCAGCTGGAGGCTCAGAAAGGATGTAGTGGTAGTACTGGTGTGAGAAATACCGGGAATCCATGGTTTGTTGCTAATGCCACCATGATATGACGGAAAAACTGTTAAAAGTGGTGTGAAACCCAATTCAAACAAAAAGCCAAATTCAAAGCAGTTGCAGATAACAATTTTAAGTTGAAGAAATTTGTAAATTATTTGGCTTTTGGGGTAGAAACATTGTGGATAATGAGGAAATTGCTTGTAACAAGCAATTTCTTCATTTTCCACAATGTTTTCTGAAGCTTTTTATTTGGGGGGCGTCAAAAAGCGTTATTGTACGGGAAGGGGTTTAAAGCTTTGAAACAGATTGAAAGGCCTTACTACACAGTATTTAGCCTGGCACATATTTAATCACTTCAAGTCCTAATAAGTGATGTTACATTTAGTTAAATAATAGCTGATTATCAAGGTGAGCTTGATGCTTACTTGTCATGCTAAATAAAATGACAAGCCAATAGTAAAATAGGTCATGTATAGATGGGCTGATCATAGTTTATGTTGCTCACTGATACAGTGCTGGCCGATCTTAGTTCATACTACTCACTGAAATGGCGCAAGCTTATTTTAGCCTAGGTAGCTCGCCAATACAGAAATACTCCAAGATCAGCTAGTCAAGGGTTATATTTGGCCAAAAGAGCTGTGTGGTAATGTCATGAAAATATTTAACTTTGATTTAATAACAGACATTGGTATAAGTATCTACAGGTTAACCCTTTATCCATGATCCAAACTTGTTACAATTTTGATGTCATTTTGATGTCATTGTGATAAGCTAGAGATAATTGTCACAATGACACATCAGTATGATTATGTGCATCAGTACAACTTTATGTCCAGAGCATAACTCCTATATTTATAGATGGATTTCAATATAACATGGCACATTTGTTAACTGTCCTGAGTAGGTGTGTCATTTGAAATAATGTTTTTGATAGTTGAAAGAAATTTGTCTCAGGTGAGCACACCAGGGTCAGTGGTCCTCTTGTTTGCTGAGATTTCTAAATACCCAGCATCTGCAGCCAATTTAAGCACCTGCATGCCTTGCTCTCATATTCATTAACCCTTGTTATACTGATTCTGGAATATTCCTGTTTTGGCAGGAGGTAAAGACAAAGATCAGCCTGCACATAAGTACAGTTTGATCTTGGTCAACACCTAATTGTCCTTTTAAAGTCAGAGATATTTATATGATATATTTTCAAAATAGATATCAATCCACAACAAGTGCTTCTAGGGCCTTTAGCCCTTTGATTTTTATATAGTTATGAAGAGGATTTTATTCAGCATGACAAGGGTTAAACCTTTCCTGTAGAATCACTAAATTTTATGCCCTTGTGATCTTAAACTTGAGAAAAAATTGTGGGAAAAGAAGAAATGGCTTGTAACAAGCAATTTTGCTTGTAACAAGCAATTTCTTCTTATTCCACAATAGTTTCTACCCTACTGAATGTGGATTTTTTTTCAAATTAAATCCACTTTAAATTTTCGTCTGAAAAACCTTTGAATTTGGACAGAACTGCAAAATTTTGAAACAGGAAAGGATTAATATCATGATTATCAGACCATAGGGTCAAGAGCTGTAGCTGGTCACTATTTGACAAAGTTGAAACTCAAGCAACTACTTAGCCCTACTTCCAGTGCTTTTAGTCCATTGATTTAATCCATTCCCAAATAATAAAACTTTAGACTGGTCAAAATTCAAAGGAGTTGCAGACGAAATTTAAAGTTTATGAAATTTTACAGTTTTTTTCATCTTTCTGGTTAGAAAATATTGTGGATAATGAAGAAATTGCTTGTTACAAGCAATTTCTTCATTTCACACAATGTTTTCCAAAGCCCTTTTTTGTAGGTGCGTCATTGTGTGGGAATGGGTTAATGCATTTCTTTAGAGATTTTTTTCAGCATGACAAGGGTCGATGATTAAAATAAAAAATGATCTTATAATTATGTCATTGTGTGTAACAGAAACAATATAGACTTGAAGTACAAGAAGAAGATAGAGATGATAGTCAGGAAGCCTGACAAAACTGAAGAAGAAGAGCCCCTGTCTCCATGTCCTTATTGTGGGTTTCAGCTCCCAGAAACAGAACTGCTCTGTCCTGAGTGTAAATGTAGCATTCCTTATTGCATTATCACTGTAAGTATAATTCTATATTTGGCCTTATTTTTGAAGTGGCATTGGAGTTCCTAATTTGGCTGTTTTTTTATTCAAACAAAAGTTTTCACCAGTCTGGTGTTCGGCTGATAACTGACCAATCACGTCTGTTAATCAAAGAATCGATCGACCAATCAAATAATTCATACAGCCCAGAATTGAACTCCGACATCAGCCGCAATTTTTGTGAAACATTTTTGTTGGTTTGGTGACTTAAGCGTTGTAACTACAGCTTATTCAAGCTGTAGTTACAACATTTAGCTTGCCAACCAACCATTTCATTTTTTCGTTACATACTACTAGCTATGACGTTTGAAAAAAAAACATTGTTCAAAATCAAAGTGGAACTTCCTGTCAGAGTCAATGGGTGGGGGTCAACTGAGTTAGTGGGTGGAGTAAGTGATTGGTCAATTGATGCTGCACAATTTTCAAAATTCAGTAAAGATCTTACAGAATGCCTCAATGGTTTATCAGTTCCATTGTTTGAGAGCCCACAGCCAGTGGGCTGTTGTCAAGGTGTTGTGTCTATAAGTTCATCCATAATCTTTTACTATAACAATTTTTTCCTAAGAAAGTGCATGTACTGTGCAGAAATTTCATATGAATGATCTTTGTGTTATGGTTTATCAGATTCCTTCAAATAATTTTGATCAGATATTGCTCTTGAAAGCAGGGCTATTTCTATATACATGTATATTGAACACTTTGAAAACTTTCACTGAGAAAGCAGTTGATGTTTTTAACAACAGGAATAATCTTTGGGTGACTTGTTTTTTAGATGCCTTCAAAAAACATTGGTTAGATGAAAAGCATTATGGGCAGGTGAAATTCCGTTTATGGGTTATAGAGAAATTTTCAAAAATCATTTTTTCAGACACCAAATCAAATTTCATAGGAATAATCTTTGGGTGACTCTTTTTTAGATTCCTTCAGTCAGTTTACAAAGATGATTTTTATGAGTGGGGAGAAATACCATGTATGGTAGAAAATGACAACTTTGAATGAAAATCTTTTCTTTAGAAACTAGAGGTTTCACAGACTTCACAGAAACATTTTTTTGGTGACCCTTTATCAGAATATCTAAAAAAAATTAATAGGTTTGATGATATTCTTTTTAGGATAGGCTAAATTTCAGATTGATATCGCATAGTATTGCAACAATTATAGTTGATATTGCTTGGCTGACAATATTTGTTGCATAAAAGAAAGTTGCTTCCCTTGAAATAAATGGCAAAAAAAAGTAATTATTTCTAAAATGAGGTTTCCCCTGTGTGTTAACCCATCCCACATAAGCGTTCCTTTTTATGCTTCTGAAAACATAGTGGAAATTGAATAAATTACTTGTATCAAGCAATGCCTTCCTTATCCACAATGTTTTCCACCAAAAAGACGAAAAATCTGAATCGTTCAGTTTGGATCAGTCTAACATTTTGTTGCGTGGGAATAGGTGAAAGAAAACTGATATTACCTGTATGAACAGTAAATTCACGCAAGTTGAGTGCAAATTAAATTTTGAATGTAATGACTCAAGCATTTATGTAATGAAATAACATTATTGACAAGTCATTAACAATTGCAACCTCAAGAAGCTTGCAAACTACCTTTAACCCTTTCCTGTACAATCCCTGGTTTTAACTTCCCTGTGATTTAATACTTGAGAAAACATTGTGGTAAAAGAAGAAATTGCTTGTAACAAGCAATATCTTCTTTTCCCACAATATTTTTTACCTTTTATGTTGGTTACTTTTCAAATTACACTCACTTTTAGTTATAGTCCGCAACTTTGTTGAATTTGGACAAGTCTAAAATTTTGAAAACCAGGAAAGGATTAAAAGAATGAGTTTCTAGCTTCCCTCCATTACAAATGGTTTCAGATCCTTATCTTGAGTCAAAAGGCTCATACTTACCCCTCTGTCATCGCTGTACTGTAAATTTGGAGCATTTCATTCAGCAGAGAGGTATTAAAAAACTTACAATGAGTTTCTATTACTGATAGAGGGGATGAAGTAAATGGAAATAAAATATTTCCCTGAGCTGCATACCATTTTCAAATGATTTCTCAACAAAGTAAAATACTTGTTCTTTTCAAGAAACATTGATAGAATTTTTTTTATTTCTTTAAAAGTTTGACCTTCAACTGTAACACATTCTTAACCAAATCCCTTATATTCTATCAATAGAAATATTACATTTTGAATTGTGGGAAAAGGAGAACCTGCTTGTAACAAGCAATTCTACTGTCCCAACGCTATTTTCTACCAATATTACTTTTTAATCTACTTCGAATTATTGCCTACAATCTTTTTAGGTCGGATCAGTCTAAAACATTTTTCACCTTATATTTGGTAAATGTTAAACCCATTTCCACACAACCTAACTTTTTACGCCCCGCAAGAAAAATGCTTGCGAGATATTTTTGGAATATGAAGAAATTGTGTGTGACAAGCAATTTCGTCATTTCCCACAATGTTTTCTACCTAGAAAGACAAAGATTTCTAAAATTTTGTCAACTTGAAGCTTTTGTTAAGAACATCTTTTAATTTGGACCAGTCCAAAATATTATTGAAGAGTGTTTGGTGAAAAAGTTGATAGATCAAGTGTTAACTCTAGTTTATGTATTTTGTTGTTGTTATTGTTGTTCTCTTAAGATCTTTGCATTATCACTGCCACAGATGATGCCCTGATGAGGAATGATCAGTTGGAGTCTTATATCAAACGTTACCGTTTTAATGTGAACACAAAATTCCAAATAACAGCTGAGTATACCAACTGCTGTGCCATAAATGAAAGATTGTTCAAAGTGGCCTTTAACTCTAGCAATTGTTGGTTTTACAGGGTAGACACTTGGTTAAAGAGGACATGGGAGCTTGCCCTAGCTGTGATTTTCCAGCTATATTTTCTGAGTTTATCAGGTAAATAGACTTTTTAAAATCCTTCTAAAACCTTTTGAGCAGTATGAGGAAAGAATAAAACAGCGATTTTTCAGCATTTACATTTTGAGCTCAGCTGTTTTCAGGGAATAAAGAAATGTATTGCTATAACCTTACCATTGTCCTCATGCAAAAACATTACCATTAGAGATATCCTTGAATGTTTTAGTCAGATCTATGAAATATTTTACATTCTTTTACATCTTGATGTGAGCAAGTTGTTATGCAGGATTCAAGCTCCTACCAGGGTTAAAAGTCATAGCCAAAGAAGACGGATTAAATTTTGCCCTTGCCTGTTTCTCTTTATTCTATGGTACAATTGTCATGACATTTTGGGACTTGTACAAGTTGATTAAAGCAAGTACATCATGTTTAATTTGGTCACCTACTTTAAATGTCAACGTCACAGAAGAGGGTAAAATTTTACCTTGCTTATGTTTCTTGGCCCCTACAGCTTGATTATCACGATATTTTACATACTGTAACATCTTGATGATAGCAAGTGCACCTACTTGCAAGGTCAAGGTAACGGAAGAGGGTCAAAGATCAATTTTGACCAAACCCAAATCTTTTAACCATATGGACTAATTGTCATGATATTAACCCTTGTCATGTTGAATAAAATTCTCTAATTAAATGCATTAATCTATGTACTAGATTTTAATATAAAACTTTGAGGGTGATTAAGCTCATTGAACAGACTATTTTTGCCCTAAATTTTTGTAAGGGCTGTACAAATATGATATCCATATTTTAAGATAGTAGTCTCAGAGGACAACTACCTGGTAGTTCTCGTAATAGAATTTAGGATTATATGGTAATGGGTTAAATATATATGTTACCACTCTTTTAGACTAATGGAGACAGAGGAGAATTGTCCGATGTGCTCAGAGAAGGTGATTAAACAGAATCTACAGAAAGTGTCCGACACCTCCAAGTATCTCACACCTGATGAGGGCAGTGAATAAGTTGATCCTCTACCGATTAGCAGATAACAACATTCTAGACAAGTACAAATTCAAAGAAGCTGCATAAACATTTCAAAGTGTGTGAAAATGAATAAAAAAACTACAGGATTGAAACACTGTTAAAAAAGGAGAAATTGCTTGTCCCAAGGAATTTATTCTCTTTCCTACATTTTTAGCTTTACTGTTTTAGGAGAAAATCAGAGGTATTACTATGACTAGGTCGTCATTAGCAGCAGCATGGTTATCCAAAAACTTTGACATTTTGTGATATCACAAGTATTTCAAAACACATGTACCGGTACTTGAGATTTAGAATATAAGTTGTGGAACAAGAGGTGAGCTTCACCTATCACATGAGCTTGAGTTATTGCCAGCTTGAAGGAACGCAAGACCACTGTTCTTCACAAATAAAGAATATTCACATGTTAAAATCAAGCTTTTTGATACCCTTTAACCCTTAATCTGATTAAAATCCTTTATGGCATTGTAATAAAATAAAAAAAAGCTGATTGAACTTGGAGCACTAGCTGTGGGTCATCATCTCTTACAAAGATTAATTTCGAAACAACTTCAGACTAAGATCAGACATCATGTATGTGTTTGCTGATTTTGTCAATATCTCCTGCAAAAACTTGAATAGTCAGGGTTCATCATGACAGGGGTAATTACAAAATAAGTTATTGTTATGAGTGAGACATGATGTTCGATTAATTTATAGCCTGATGATTTTTTTGCCCCCTCAACGATATATTGTTTTACTGGTTTAACCTGTATGACCTCATTTTTAAAACTTGACCTCTGTTATTGTTAATTCCGTATATTTCCTTATATATTACATACAAGATTAAATACAATTATGTGATAAAACACAATAGGCCTCATTGATATGTATCTGCTGATATCAAGGTCAAGGTCATTTGAAAATGTCATGATCAAGTTTTACTTCTGAACGGATCTGATGTTACAGTGGCATTTGTGGTTCACAAACGCTTCTTGTTCAAATATTGGTTTGAATATGGTAATGGGACTTAAAGGTAGGTATCAATGGTTTTTTCATGTCACAGAGTTCAATTATTTTTGTTTCCTCTCGTATACTATTTGAATCCAATATGCTGAAAAGAAGTTTTGCTAAAATTTGAGGTCGCTTATCAGGAAAAAGCAGGGTATTTCCTTAATAGCCCACGTAGGCTATTAATCTATTTTTATATTAATCCGAGACAGATGCGAAGATTATATGATCATTCACGTGGTGCGAATAACCATTGAAACAATGCATTTAGTTTAAATTGCATCACACAAACGTCATCGTTACGTCATCAGGAGTTATGTTCGCTAGCCGGTCTTAACTCTGTAAAGATGAGTCCCAATCAGAAACATCGATACCTCCCTTTAATCCGTGTCCTATTTTGGAAAATTTCAGACTTCTGCAGATTCAGAAGATTTGAAGTTGAAAATTCAAAGTGGATTTAAATTGGAAAATAACCATGCGGTAGGATAGAAAATATTGCCAAAAAAGAAGAAATTGCTTGTTACAAGTAATTTCTTCTATTTTTACAATATTTTCTCAAGTATAGAATCACGATGAGGTAAAATCCCGGGTTTGTATAGGAAGGGGTGATGAAAAACAAAACATGGTTATTACATTTAGCAATAGTCAAATCTCTTGATATGAACTCTCTTTCCAAATAATTCTAATTGTTAATGATTCATTAATTTCGCTCTCGCATTCCTCTTTCTGCCATTTTAAATGTTTGCGGCCATTTTTGTTTCTCTTGTTCTTGTCAAGATGTGATTAAGATATGTACTGTAGCTCTCATTGTTTTTGTGTCAATCAATTTTCTCACATTTGAGGCATATTTGAATTCATAGGATAGTTTAAACATTAAGTTATTTTTTGTTTCCATATTATACAAAATTTAAGTGATATTCCCGATTTGACAGATCTAACTATTTACAAATAACAGTCAAAATTAACACTTGCTTTGTAAACTTGATTTATAGTACCATTAAACTTGAAGATTGTAAAAAACTTTTGTTATTATTATTTTGATATGACTATTTCTAAAACCAAATAGGGTGGATAATCGTTAACCTAAGTGGGATAGCAGCTGGAGGCTAGGAAGGGATGTAGTGGTAGTACTGGTGTGAGAAATACCAGGATTCCATTGTCAGGTGCTCCAGCCAACACGACATGACTGAAATACTGTTAAAAGTGGCATTAAACCTCAATCAATCAATTTAAAACTAAACAAAAACCATCAATGAGGATCTTGCAGTGATACCAAATCATGTTCTGAAACAAGTTCTAGTTTTCTTTAAATTTTTTTATATATATTTCTAAAGATTTAGCTATTTAACATTCTATATAACTCCCACCTCCCTTGCTCGCACACACATTAGCAATATACATTTTTAGCATTGTTGCTTGTCTGTCATTTAACCGATTCCCGCACAATCCTGCCTTTTGATTCTCAAAAAAAAGTTTCGGAAAAAAGCTTTGGGTAGCATTATAGATAATAAAGAAATTGCTTGTTAAAAGCATTTTTATCATTATCCAGAATCAAACTAGAAATTTACAAATGATAATCCTGCACATTTATATACCCCAGCACTTGGGTCCATCAATTGGTCCATTAGCCTTTTCTTATTGGCTCATATCTCGGTAAGTTCTGGGGTGATTTGATTGAGATATAACAGAAAGACTCGGTATCAAGCAGAAATTTGTGTATTGTTTTTGAATGATAGGTCATTGGTTATCGGACTGACGGCCGCGAATTGAGAGACCCGCGAATTGAGGGACCGCGAATTGAGGGACCGCGGCTGCCATTAAAAAAAGATAGACCCATCAAATCATATATTTAGAACGGAAGTGAACTTTGATTGATTTATTGATTTATTGAATTTGGTTTAACGGCACTCTTAACAGAATTTCAGACATATTCCTGGTATTTCTTTCACCAGTACTACCATAACATCATTTGCAAGCCTCCAGCTGCTCACCGAACTTTTACTATTAACCACCCATTGGTGGGGAACAAATGTCGAACAAGATATTTGCTGTGACCAAGGATCGAACCCTAGACCTAATGATTGAGAGTCCGACGCCCTACTAACTGCGCATTTATGTGAAGCAGTTTTGTTTTGCCAATTCAACATCGTAAATACAGTCACGCTACAGTTACAACATTTAAGTCGCCGAACAACCATTTTACTTTAGCTTTCATGTTACTGTCCATAGTCTTCAAAATAAAGTTGGACTTCCTTTTGGAGTTCCGGAGGCATAGGTAGCGATACGTCAATTGCAGACATATCCGTACACACAACCCTTTACTGTTTTTAAAAAATTTAGCCTTGTCAAAATTTGAAGGGTTAGCAGACGACATTATAAGGTAATTTCATTTAAAAAACTAGCCATTCTGTAGGATAGAACATTTTGAGTAAAGAGAAGGAATTGCTTTTACAAGCAATTTCTTCTATTTACATATTGTTTTCTCAAATATAATATGAGCGCATACGTGAAATTTCCAACCATCAAACATGTGCGTCAAGTAAAGACTCAGATCTGCATGTGCATCCCGCAGTCTGATCAGAGTCTTCACTCTGCGCTTTGCAGATAGACACTGACCTAAAGCTTCTTTAAACAATCAGCGAATATCATAATTGCCCCGGTTGGCTGACCAGGGTGCTCAATGTGTGTGAGTCACGCACATGCGAAATAGTTGGAAATGTCACGCATAGGCTCATATCATATATAATATGGACGTGAAAATCGGGGATTGTACGGGACAGTATAAATGTAGTCGGAGTGTTTAAACTCTTTGTGAATAATTCATCTGATTCATTAATTCGTAACGATAAAAATTGAAGTTTTTTCTTAAGATTTTTAGCTCACCTGAGCACAGAGTGCTCATGGTGAGCTATACGATCGCTGAATGTCTGTCGTGCGACATGCGGCGTCAACAATTGAATTGTTTACACTCGAGAGGCCACAGTTTTTTGACGCAATCTTCATGAAACTTGGACAGAATAATTGTTAGGTCAAGAGGATGAACCCTATTGATTGGGGGGTGGGTTTCTCTTCGAAAATAGGAAAGGGGGCCTTAATGACAATTTCTTTGTTTACATTCCAACTAGAGGCCATAAATTTGGCTCAATTTCATGAAACTTTGCCAGAATAATTATTGGAAGGATCTTTCTGAAAGCACAGGAAAAGGGGCCTTAATGACAATTTCTTTGTTTACACTCTAGAGCCCACAGTTTTGGCTTAATCTTCATGAAACTTGGTCAGAATAATTCTTTGGTCACAAGGATAAACCCTATTGATTACAGTTTTCTGTTTGTTTGAATAGGATTTTACGCCGCTTTCAACAATCTTTCAGTTATATCGCGGCGGCTGGAGCACCTAACAATGGAATCCTGGTATTTCTCACATCAGTACTACCATTACATCCTTTCCTAGCCTGCAGCTGCTATCCCACATAGGTCTACGATTATCGGCCCATTGGTGAGAGACAAATAGTCGGAAAGGATGAGTGGCGCCGTCGGGGATCGAACCCGGGACCTCTAGATGGACAGTCCGACGCGCTATCAGCTGCGCTATGACGGCTATTGATTACAGGAATGTTCTTTTGGAAAACACAGGAAAGGAGGACATAATTTTGGCTCAATCGTCATGTATCTTGGTCAGGATAATTGTTAGGTCATGACGATGAACCTTATATATTATGGGAAGGTTCTATAGGAAAATAAAAAGAAAAGGGGCCATAATGACAATTTCTTTTTTCTCAATATAGAATTCACAGTTTTGGCTCAATTTTCATGAAACTGGTTATAGTCATTTGCCTGTAGTTGCATTTTTTTTAACAGCAGACAATTCAGATGAGCGATTTAGGACCATCATGCTCCTCTTGTTTCTTTTGCATTCATTCGTAACGAAAGAATTGAGATTTATTCTCTGCTTTTGGAATGTCTTTGTAAATAATTAATCCTTTTCAATCATTTGTAACGAAAGCAATGAGGAGTTATTTTATAATATTAACTCTTTTTGAATAATTCATTTTTTGGTATCGTTCGTAACCAAAAAAGTCATTGCATTTTTATGCTTGATTATGCTCTTTATTAAAATCCGAACACGGTATACGTTTTGAAATCCCATTTATTACGAACGCAGATGACATCGCCTGTTTTCCTACGTATGGTTAGCTCAGTTGGTAAAGCACTTTACTTCAAACCTTAGAATCACGGGTTCGAGCCCTAGGCTGACAATATCAATTAGCAAACTAATTTTCTTTTGGATAAGACGTAAAACCGAGGCCCCGTGTGACGGTGTTGGATATCTATTGAGCACGTTAAAGAACCAGGCGGGTCGCTCAGTAGTCTTGAACTATCCCCCGTAACAAGTAACCGTGTTTTCGGAGCGTCGCTCATATGAGCATGTGATATGGTAGTGACGATAAATAAACACAAATGCAAAGATATCATAGATTTCACACCTTGTATGTATACCTGACGATAAAATTCATCTTTAAGAACTGTTAAATTGGAAAACTTTACGTTTATTTATTGTAAGCGTAAATGTGCCGGCATCATATTATAAACGTGCGAATACTATATAATTCTTTTGTCAAAGTAAATACAAATTCAAACGATAGTCGGGATTTTGTGCGTAAGAAAATATCGCGTTAAAAAGGGAATTACACACGATTTCTGCTTTTACAACCCTTTTTCCTGATAAACACTTAAAGTCGTTTACAGAAGATAGTAACCCAGTTCGCTTATATATGACGCAATATCAAGAAAGTGATCTGAAAAATCAGTCTCAATGTTTTAGTTCGGTCTCAAAATTACACGTAATTCCAATACCGTAACCACCACACGATCGTTTTCTTTTCCCGTTACAAATTCCGTCTTGATGAGAAATACGCTAGAGTTACGCAGCCACTCCTCACATATAAATTGGTAGGGCGGGGGGTCTTAATCCGCCAATGGGTAAATTCAGCATTTATATGATAACATGCGCTAAAATATTAAACGATTTGTACGATGAGTTTTTCGCTAAAAAGTTGACATTCGATAATTCGAAAAATTTTCTTAAACAAGAATAAGATTTTATCGGCTTCGAGCATCATATATAATTTAACTTTGTACTTTCGGCGATATTTATTTTCTGTAGCAAAACTGTATTTTACGATTTCGAAATGAAATTTGTGAAAACGTGATTCAAATACCGAACCCCTATTATTCAAATCCGCAAATTTTGAGTACAGGTGAACACATTCCGAAAAACCTTGTTTTGTCTAGTGATTTGTTTTCATTTTTTCCATCCACCAGTGTTGCGTTTTGTCTGAAATTATTACTGAGGGGCTGTACATGTAGAATCCAACACAGCTCATTGATGTTTTATGCCTTGTCGGAAGTACCTGGTTCCAACTAGAGTTACTCTGCTTGGTATAACGGTCCGTGGAAACCTCGAACTTTGCTAACAATCATAATATATCAACGGACTTGAAATAGATAAACTGAAAATAGTCAATTTCGACAATAATTTTCATATAGGCAAAGAGAATGAGCCCATTTATGAAAATGCCCGACAATTTACGGAGCACAGCAGTCGAGTAAAATTCCGATTGACCAACCAAATCATTTACAACGGAAGAGAATGATCATCTCCAACATTTTGCCAAAGATTTTGATTAGTTTTGGCGACGTAAAGTCGAAGCTGCAGCCTGTTCAAACTGTAATTATGGCGTTCGGGTCGTCAACCAACGATCTTTTTTTGTTGAATGTCCTGCTCATTGATTATGCAAAATAGCGTCTTTTGATATCTCAGTTGAAACGCTTTGTCGGAGGCCAGAGGGTGTGGCCAGCTATCCTTTATGTCCATATGCGGTAAGCGAAGCCAATGAACAGTCTTGCCAATCACAGTGCAGCGGGCTGATCCGTGTACAGAACTGTAAATGGCGTTACTTACCGAGCTCTGCTTTTAACAGATTTCACCAGTTGGCGATCTAACAGCTGGTAAAGTAGACCCATCTCTGCAAGATGCTCAACATTAGCCCGTTACAAGACAACAAAACCATTTAAAGGTTCAAAATGAAAGTCTTTGCAGACGCTGGTTAGTTCCATTTTTATTTCTTACAATTTTCTTATTTATACTTATTAACACTGCGTGAGGTTGAATGATCCCTTGAAAAATGGTTTTCCCTATGTTGAAGACTTTTAGCTTTCTCAACAAATGTACATGTAAGTGTATACGAAATAATTCTTGTGACAACATAGATTTATTGACGGATCGCGTCTGTCAAACAAAGAACCAATCGACCAATCAAATCTTTCATTTACACCGCGACCGAACTTTAACCTCCGCAATTAATGTGAAGCATTTTTGTTCGTTTGGCGACTTAAATGTCGTATCTACAGCTTATTCAAGCTGTATCTACGACGTTTACGTCACCAGCCAGCCATTTTACCCTTTTGTTACATGTAACCTGCTATTTATTTTGCAAAATAATGCCATTTGATATCGAAGTCCTGTGGGAGCTCTGGTTAGCGATCTGCGAATTATATGCATGTAAAGTCAACATTTTGAATTAAGTATGTATGAATAGTAGGGTCGTAGGTTCAAAGCATTTACTATGAGAGAGTTAAGTCCTTAGGTAAACAAGAACATCCATGCATGCTTTTCAGCGTCGCAATGGTTCCCATACTTGAAAAGAAATTCGGTTTAGTTTGTCTGCTAACTTCTGATTTGCTTAGCCCATTACCACATAGTATCTTATTAGCCCCCTTGCTGAAAGCAATCGAGGCCAATGCCATGGCGTATTGTGCGCCCGGCTGTCCGTTCGTTAATTTTCATTTAAAAAATCTTATCCCCAGAAAGTACTGAACTGAATTCAACGAATTTTGACATGGTCCTTGGGTGACCCTTTATCAGATTCCTCCGAAGTATTTTGAGCGGATAAAAAACTTGGCTTCAACGGGCTTGGCTTATTCCATATGTAGAGAAAACTTCGAGAATCTTCTCTTAAAGGGAAGTATCAATATTTCTGAAACCTAGGTAAGAAAAAATTACCAAGTGCCGAGAAATAGACCCAAACGAACATTTAATACTTTAAGTTAGGTCAGGTATTGTCTGGGTGGTAATCTGATAGACCTAAAGTGGCCTTTTGTGGTTATATCGGAAAGGTTCAGCGGAATTCCAGGTTATTTTTAGATATCACGGAATTCGGCTGTCGACATCGAATGACCTCATTTGCATATAACCCAAGAGTCAAATGAAGGTAACAAATTTACTAGCGAAACAGCCACCGTCCTAAATCATGTCACATGAAAGTCTGAGCGCAAAAATACGTTAAGTGTTTATATTCCCAATAACGCTTACGACAGTTTTGGACTGATCTTTACAGATCGGCTAGCGAACATAACTCCCGATGACGTAGCAATGACGTTGTTTGGTGTAATTTAAACTGAATGCAAGTTTCCAACGGTTATTCGCGCCACGTGAACATCCTAAATTCTTCGTAACTGTCTCGGATTAATCTAAAAATAGATTAATAGCCTACGTAGGCTATAAGGGAAATACCCTGCTTTTTTCTGATAAGCGACCTCAGATTTTTACAAAACTACTTTGCGGCATATCGTATTCAAATAGTATATGAGAGGAAATAGAAATAACTAAATTCTGTCACATGAAAAAAACATCGATACCTACCTTTAAACCAGTCAATGGACTTCAACCAAATTTCAAAGGAAAAATCATTGAGTGGCCCTTTATCAGATTCATTTAAAGAATTTTGATGGGATGAAAAACATGGCTTAAATGGGCGTGGCTAATTTCCATATATGGTCATAGCTTTGAAAATCTGTTCAGAAACCAGTTGATGGATTCAACAAAATTTCACAGAAGTGATCCTCGTGTTACCCTTTATCAGATTCCTTCAAAGAATTTTGATTGGGTGAAAAACATTGCTTAACCCATTCCCACACGATACCGCATTTTACGCACTGGAGAAAAATACTTTAGGAAAACATTATGAGAAAAGCAGAAATTGCTTGTCACAAGCAAGTTCTTCTTTTCTCACAATGTTCTCGACCTCACTTGACCCTTATTTTCCCAATTTTCTTTCATTTTGGACTGGTTTTAATTTTTGTCGTTTAGTAATTGATTTAGAAATGAGAACGTTACTATTCTGAATACACACACGCACACATGCACATACAGAGAATTGAATGACGAAAAAAAAGAAAAAAAATAATCAATTTGTTAATGAGAACTCTTTTAATTCTTCAGTGATATTAGATTATTAGAAACGGGGTGGGAGGAGGTTTGTATATAGTTTCAGTAATTCCACACAATGACGCTTTTTACCCACCCCCCCTTCTGGAAAAACACTTAGAAAAACATTGTGTTCAATGAAGTAACTGAAATTGAAGCACTTTCTTCATTGAATACAACATCGCATAAATTGAAGCGTACAACTTTTTGAGTTTGGGCCAGTCTAAAGTTGTGTCTTCTGGTTATTGGTTAAAACTTCAAAGTAGCATTAAAGCATTTTTTTTATATAATTTAAGAGATGAAGAGAATATTTTTTGTTTTCATGCAGGTATGAACCGAAAAACCTAATCACACTGTATGAATACGCGAAGCGGATTCATACATTGTGTGATTAGGTTTTTCGGTTCATACCTCCATGAAAGCAAAAAATATTATCTTCATTTCTTATGATTTAATAGCATCGAGCGAAAAATGTAACAACTTAACAAATTTTGATTCCTTTTTGTAGTGAACTATTTTGCAAACAAAATGGCTGCGTACTCAAAATTTTGTTCATGGAGGTATGAAATAAATTTTTCGACCAATCAGATCGCTCGTTTTTGATAGACGAATCTAACAAATAAATTATTATATAATACATGTATGAAGGCTGTGCGAAAAGTTGGTTGGATTTGATTATATCTAAAAATAAATGATTTTTGAAATTCACAGATGTTTGTGCCCAATAGGAGAAAAAATGATATATATCGTGCAGGTGCTCTAAAATGTAGCGAAAATCAAATATTTTGCAAATATGGTGGGAGCAGGTCTGGACACAACACCATTAAACAAAGACATTCCTTAAAGTATTTCCGTATTTTTATTCGCCTAGGAAAAACAATAATGGAAAATATTGCGGAAAACGCAGATTTTTTATTTTTTCCCCGTTCTTTCCCTATCCTATCTGACACGGAAGTCAAAGATTAAACCGCATTTAAAATATCGTTTGCTGTTTCTTTCAATTCGGTCGTGTTGTAATTGGTTAATCATACTGCAGCGTCACCCTATTCGATTCATTTTAAGAACTCGTCTGCCATGTTTTCGGAAAATAACTATTCAGTAGGGTAGAAAATATTGTGGAAAATGAAAAAAAATGCTTGTTATAAGCAATTTCTTCTTTTTCTACAATATTTTCGCGATTGTAGAATCACAGGGACGTAAAAACCAGGGATTAAACAGAAAAGGAACAGACAAACGATTTCCCGTTCCATACCAGTTTTAGGATGCTGCTATAACGCAGTTACTAGCGCGCGGGACTGTCAAGTATGAGGACCAAGGCTAGATCCTTTATGACATTTGTCTACCAACAATGGGTGTATAACCATAAATCGGCAAGGAAGAAGTGGTAGTACTGATGTGAGAAATGCCAATAGCCATAGACAGCTAGGTTTTCTAGCCGCCGAGATTTTTCTGAAATATTGTTTGTTTCAAACACGGGTGACGTCCCAAGATTGTTGTTACGGTATCTGCTTGCATCTACTCATCGCACCATTTTCAATATTCTCTAGTCAAGTTAAGGTAGTTATCTACGAAATGTAAGTCAATATGCTGCAATGAAATCAGGATTGCTTTTCATCATCTATAGGCGAAATTTCAGTATTCTGAAATTCTTAATTTCCCTATAAGATTGACATAAAACGATCAAAAAAATTGGGAGATAATAAAAGTCTGGATGTCGATCTGTCAGTAAAAACGTTTTCGTGTCATACCAGATTTAAACTACTTGATGGATTTAATCCACATTCCACACACGCGCCAATTATTCAGTACCAGAGTTGGTTTCATTATATATATTTATCTATCTATATATTTTGAGTATTTGCCCTTAGTTTCAATCTTGTCAGGTTATTTTTTCTTCAACTACCGTAATGATCTGATTCAAGTTTCACATGTGCAATTTTAAGGGGTATTAAGCAAAGATGTGTATATTTTATTTTGGTTCCGGTCCATTTAATATTCTCTCGAAAAAAATGCTTAATTCCTGTAAAATCGATGACATGGAGTCGTTTAAGGCATTTAATCACAACAAGATTTGGAAGAATATTTCACGTCTATAAATTGTAAAACTAAAACAAAACGAAATGAAATAAATTATAACTATAACATCGTGCAATCCCATTACTGCTGGAAGTGCCTGTTTCCCCTCTGATTCTATCGTCAAAACTGTTGTCGATGTTGGCACCAGTCTAGCCCTTAGACTTTTTTTCAAAGGTTATGTATATGACATAATGCAGAATTGAGCATTCCTTGAGTTGATGAAATTTTGGAAGGTTTTAAGAATACGACATTTTTATACGGTATGTCAAGCATGGCGTCATGACGCGCCCTAGGTAAGAATATCACATGATTATAAATGCGTTTTGAATTTCATCTTGCGTCAGAAAATCAGTCATTGAAAGCAGAGTATATTTTAATTTTAGTTTCGTCTTTCAAGATTCCAGCGATTCTTTTCATATTACCATGAACAGATTTTAGAGCATGCACCTACTTTTTACGCATGCGTAAGAAGAAAATCCATCAGATTTTACTCAAACTGATAAAATATTTAATTCATTATTCTTGGTGGCATTAAATTATAAGAGAAGCAGAGAATATTATTTGTTTTAACTGAGGTGTGGACCTAAAAACTTAATCACACTAATGTATAAATCTTGTTCGCGTATTATAAACAATGTGATTAAGTTTTTAGGTTCATACCTCAATGAAAACAATAAATGTATTCTCTTTATATCTTACATGAAGAAATTCTGCGAACTTTCTGCCAAGCCCTTGAATATATAATGACTCGTCACGTAAATAAGGGCCCATTCGTAAATTCCTTATAACAGAAACTGGAATAAGTTGGTGATAAGTTCCAGTAAAGGACAGCCAGATTTTTATTTGTTTGTTTTTCAGTTACATTTTTTTCTCTTTTGTTTGTCAGTGGATATAGACAAACCATTTTACCCGTAAAACTATTCCTAAACGGAAAAGTTTTTTTCTGATGATTTCTCACAAATCAGATAACAAATACAACCGGAATCTGTCATAACCCTTTCCTATACAAACCCGAGATGTTACATAGCTTTGAGAAAATATTGTGGAAAAATAAGAAATTTCTTGTAACAAATAATTTCTCCTTTTCCAACAATATTTTCTACCACATAGGATGGTTTCTTGTCAAAATGCACATAGCTGTCATTGTTGTCTACGACCTCTTCTCACTTTGGACCTGTCTAAAAAAAAAAAAAAAAAAAAAAAAAAACGGAAATGGTAAAAATGATATCGGTTGCAGTCTGTGCTGTCTGACTAGGGTCGAGTCTTTTATCACTTCCCAGATTGATCCTAGTCGCGTGATGGTTCTCATGTGATAAAATACCTTGAAAGATCAATAGGCCGGGTATCACCAATCACCTCTTCGAAGCCCATTATGTAGTCTTTAACATATAACCCAGATGTCCCTTTTTCGTGTGATGATATGCATTACATGATTAAAATACGATATTGGAGTGCTGACACTTTATTCCGGACACCGAACAACTTATGTTGAATATTTTGTTGTAGTTGGATAACCGTAGAAGATGTTTGTGTGCTTATTATTATTGTCCTTTTTGTTTTATTTTCTCTGATTCCATTTAATTTTCTCTGATTCCATTTAATTTTCCTCGTCATTATTAGCGAAAGGTTATAGACTCGGGTAACAATTGGAATCTTTGTTGTTATCACTATTATCTTTAATCTCATATTATCATAATAAAACGTTGGAATCAACAATTTCTGTCGGTCTGTCTGTCTGTCTGTCTCTCATTGTCTCTTTTTCTCTCTCCATCTGTCCCAAATGATCTTTCCTTGCTGGAGAAACACAATTGTATGCATAAAGTATTCCGTGTTTGTCACTTGCACTCATTGTATTACGTAAATGATACCTAGGTGTAATTAAAGTCAAGTTCTATTGTGTTCTGTTCTATCAAAATATAAGACTTGGTTCGAATCGAACATAATTCGTCAACGCATTTCGAAAGGGTTGAAAATTGATTCAAAAAGGTCACACACAGGATAGAACAGTCAGCTATCATCAGAAATATCTTCGTCTTCATCTAAGCTATCTTGCTTTCTGTATAGAAAACATTGTGGAAAATGAAGAAATTGCTTGTTACAAGCAATTTCTTCATTTTACACAAGATTTTTCCAAATGTATTTGTGTTAGAACTAAACTGACAGATTGCCGCTGTAAATCGCTTTATCAATTGTCTGTTTTTTTCCTTTTCACACTTTTTGGGCTACTTTACCTTTTGCTGTTTCTCAAAATCGTAGACTCTAACAAATCTGAAGGGGTAGCAGACGACATTCTAAAGTAGGTACAATTGAGAAAGTAGCCTTCCAGTATGGTAGGATATATTGTTGATAAAGAAGAAATTGCTTGTTACAAGCAATTTCTTCCTTTTCTACATTGTTTTCTCAAGTATGATGTTACGAGGACGCAAAAATTAGGGATTTGAAGACAAATTGGGGTTTTGCTCATGAACTTCGATATGCAGTTTCTCCAAGATATTAAACGGCGTTATGCTGCAACAGTTATAGACAGTAACATGGAACAAATAAGTAAGATGGTTGGTTGGCAACCTAAACAGCTTAAATGTGTAGTTACGACGTTTCATTCGCCAAGCCAACGTAAATGCTTCACATGAAATGTCGTCTAATGTCGGAGTTCAAAATTCAATTCCGGTCCAAATTAATGATTTTATTGGTCGATTGGTCCCTTGACTCTCGCAATTCGTCATTTACAGTTCCTTCTGAATTCACTGGAATTTGGTCCTATAAAGAACGCTCCGAAAATGGAGGATGTAGATAATCCTCACATGGAACAAACAAGAACGACTAAACGGGAGAAGTTTGCCAAATCTATTGACTTTTTGTTTGCCTGCTGTGGAAATTGTATTGGATTTGGAAATATCTGGAAATTCCCTTTCTTGTGCTATAAGAATGGAGGCGGTAAGTAAATGTTCAAGTTCACGTAGATCTTCAACACCAAGTTTTTGTCTATTATCACCTGATAGAAGCTACCTGAAATAACTCAACCGGTTTTTATCAGTTATATTTGATGAACCTCTGTTATACAGTCATTATTTCCGACAACTCGTCGTTAGGCGTGCAATATGTCGAAACCACAGCTTTAACATGGCTGTTGTTACGTCATTTTGAATGCCCAACGACGAATTATAAAAAACTTGTCTGAGAACGACCTTATTCCAGCTGATTAAATCATATTCGAGATTGTTTTATTCGTTATGTAGATTTTTTCCTAAAACTTTTAGATAACAACAACAATGTGCAGTCTGACCAGGGCGAACAATTTTCACCGTTTCGAGATCGAACCTTTTCGCATATTAGGTGATATTTTGAGAGAAACATTGGCCGAAAAGGTCTTCATAAAATAAGTCTAATTATAAATGAGGTCTAAATATATGTGATATATTTAGGTCTAAATATATGTGATATATTTAGGTCTAAATATATGTGCTATATTAACGTGTAAAATATATGTGATATTAAGGTGTAAAATATATGTGATATATTCACGCGTAAAATGTATGTGAATTATTAACGTGTACAAAATTAATCATTTGATCTCCAGCATGGTAGTTAATAAACTCATCTAATAGTTTTATTTTGTGAAGGAAAATTGACCAATTACGGCTGTCAGTCAATGAAATAATCGGCCTATTCAATCATTCATTTAGACCGTGAGGGTAGTTTGAACTCCAACATTGGCCCCAATTTTGTTGGTTTGGTGACGTAAACGTTGTAACATAAAGCTGTAGTTACGACGTTTCCGTCGCCAACCAACAATTCTTTTTTTTTTTTGCGTGCTACTTGCCATAAATTCATTAAAATAACGCCGTTTAAAATCGAAGTGGAACTTTCTATCAGAGTTGATTGAACGGAGCCTACGGAGTGGGCGAGGCCAGCGATTGGTCAATTCCACTTCTTTGATAACAATGCGAATGAGCTGACACCTGTAGTAAAACACTTTTATTACCGCGAACATGAAGTCATTTTGCGTGAAGCTACGTCATATCATAAACGACGTTTTATGTTTCGCGGAATATATGTTCGTAGATTACTTGCATTAATGCACGCCATATCATTAATAGACAGTTAAATACGTATTCATTTAAATACCCGAAATTATTAGATTCGACGTTTAGGTAGCCAACCAATCACATCTTTACTTTGTTACTGACTCAGACAGGAAGTTTCATTTCGACATTAAAAGGCGTTATTATTGCAAAATTAATAGCCAGTGACATTAAAGGATTTTCCCCATCTATCTCTCTATCTCTCTCTTTCTTTCTGTTTTTCTCTCTCTCCCTTTTCTTATTTTTCTCTTTATTTTCTTCTCTCTCTCTCTCTCGTATACCCTTTCTCACCCTCTCTCGCCCACTCTTTCTCTCACACTCTCTCTCACCCGTCTCCCCTCCCCGGACAGCCGATTTGTCAGTGACATGTTGACCAAAATGTCGAACTTTAAGCATGAGCTCAGGACAACTTCCTTACCCATGCTGTGAAAGCATAGAAAAGACTTTTTCGGGTTATTCACAACCTGACTGTGTGGCTATAGAGTCCAATGTTTGAATCCTGGTGAGATCTGGAACATCACGCTAGATACTTTTACCCATTACCAAAATATTTCTTTTAGTCTGGTCCAAATTAAAATGAGTTATTGACGACATTTCGAGTTAAGCTAAAATTGAAAATAAGTGCCAAGTAAGGTTGAGTACATTGTGAGAAAACCAGAAATTGCTTCTATTCCAACGAAGGTTTCATTGATCATATGTTTCTCCTGGTCATCAAAATTGGCTTTGAATGGTAATGGTTATGGGATATTGATATCCGGTTCCATAAAGCCGGAAATCATAAGATTGTGGAAAAAAATAAGAATAAAAGAATAAAATATTGCGTGAAGAATTCTTACACTTCTCACAACAAAGGATAGAAAAAGTAGTCTCGTCCTTCCAAGTTTGAATGTCTTCTCCTTCACAGCACCTCATACACTAGCAAACACACGGCTTATCACGAATAGGGTAATAGACGGGGGAAGGGGGAGATAAGGGGACAGGAGATAGAGGGGGCAGAGGAGAGGAATAGATGGTTAAGCGGAATCGAGAGGAGTGAAAGATAACCTTACTTGGCACTTATTTTCCAATTTTAGCTTATTTGGAAATGTCGTCAATAACTCATTTCAATTTGGCCAAGACTAGAAAATTCTTTTGGTAATGGGTAAAGGTATCTGGCGTCTTTTTCCAGATCTAGTCAGGATTCAACGTTGGACGCTAGCCACACAGTCAATTTGTGAATAACCCGAAAAAGTCGTCTCTATGCATTCATAGAATGTTTAACCCATTCCCACATAGTGACGCTTTTAGACGCCCATCAAGAAAAACAAATTAAGGAAACATTGTGTAAAATGAAGAAATTACTTTCTTCATTTTACACAATGTTTTCTGGCCGGAAAGTTGAGAAAATCTAAAAATCAATAAAATTTAAATAGTCGTCTGCAACTTCTTTCAATTTGACCAGTCTAAATTTTCTCGGGTGGTAATGGGTAAGTAAGCTGTACTATGCTCATGCTTAACATTTTACATTTTGATCCACATGCCACTGACATACTAGCTGATCTGGGAGGGGAGACGGGTGAGAGATTGCGTGAAAAGGAGTGAGCGAGAGATTGGGAGAGAAAACGAATAGGAGAAGGAGAGAGAAAAAAAGAGAAAAAACAAGAAAAGGGGGAGAGAAAGAAAGAAAAAAAAGAGAGATAGAATAGGAGAGAGAGATTAGGAGAGAGATAATAGGAGAGAAAGAGGGGTGTGGAGGGAGGGGAGAGAAGGAGAGAGAGAGAGAGAAAAGGAAGAGAGGAGAGAGAGGGGGGTGGAGGGGAAAGTAAAGAGAGAGACAGAAGGAAGAGAGAAAGAGGAAGAATGAGAAGAAGAAGAAGAAAGACGGTTTACTTAAGAAATGCTAAAAATACCCTTTTCACATTTTTCGAGCCACTTTCAAGGTATTTGCAGAAGCACGTGAAGCTTATTCACATGACCAGGTTGAGGCAGATGTTGGTTTTATATTTCATTTATACTTCTAAAATGACCCGGCAGTGAAGATCTGAAAAACAACACCTTTGCTCTAATGGTTACGTACCATTAAAATTTATGAATGTATGCAAATTACAAAAATGATATTAATATAAACATCTGAGAGATGCAAAACAGAAGGATGGTATACGCCATAAGTGACCCTACAGTAGAAAAGGAGCCTACACAAAACACTGTAAAACAAAACAAAAAAAATGTCTTTCAACGAAACCATTCTTATCCAACGCAAGGTAAATTTGTACGAAGAAAAAATGTTTTTGTCGCAATTCGTTAGGAAATCTCTCATAAAAATGCCCCCAAACTGTGGCAATTCGTCTCGTCGTTTATAATTGTCATCTTTCTTTGATTTTCACATTATCCGATCTCGCAAACTTTCCCGACCAGACAATATTTCCCAGTCGGGAGATCTCACCGACCCGTTATAACGACATTTAAGTTGCGGGCCGACTAGAAACTGTGGGCCAATTAAATGTTTTCTTCAATATCAATTTTTTACCCTTTTTTGATAACATACAAAATACAGACTGCTTTAACCAAAGCGGTCTTTTTTTCATTTACCTGCGAAAAGTAACCTGTTTATTACTGATTCCGATAAAATATTATCTTCATTGTTTAACAGATTATCGTCATCGCTGATTAAGAGTTTTATTTTCGTTAATTGTACCTTATTTTGTTACGTTTGCTTCAGTTTATCAAATTATTAATTGCTTGCTAAATATAAAAAAAACATATCAAAATACATTGTTCTCTTATCAACCAGCAGTTTTTTACATTAATTTTTTGTTTTAACATAGGAGACATTCGCAATACTTTCTATATTTTCTCTGTTGACGGATTGTTTGACCCAGTCTGTTTACACCGGCGGGATTTCGATTAAAATTTAAACAGGGTAGTTATGAAAAAAAATGATAAGAAACATAAAATGGTTGATTAGCGACCTGCACGTCGTCACTACAGCTTAAATAAGCTGAATTTACGACGTTAAGTCGACAAACCAACGAAAATGCTTCACATAATTGTTGACGAATATCGAACAGCAAAATTCACTTCCGGTCGAAATGAATGAATGTTTTAATTGGTTATCTTTTTTTTATTGAAATTCGCGTTCCGCCAATAATCCCTCGAACCCCACGAGCTCACATGAATCTCACACAGGGGAATTTTAGACCGGTCGAAATTCAAAGAAGTTGCAGACGACTATTGCAAATTGTTGATTTTTTTTCAAATTGTTTGTCTTTCTAAGTAGAAAAAAAATGTTAAATGCAAAAATGCTGAAAATTCTTGTAACAAGCACATTCTTCATTTTACACGTTATTTTCCAGAACTATTTTCTTTGGGGGCGTAAAAAGGAGGGATTATGTGGGAATGGGTTAATCTGTGAAATATATTATTAGTTATGGTTGCTAGTCATCTTCGAATCGACCAGGCGATGATCTCGAACTATGCATATTTCACTATATGACGGGTTGGCATGAATCAATTAATCATTACTTAATTGCATATCTGTATGTACTGTTATTTTGAAATAAAGTGATTATGTACGTGTATTTTTTTCTTATTTTTTTTTTTGTTTATCTGAAGCTGAGCTGAAATCCGCCTTACAAATTTAAAACGGGAGATAATATCTACCTTGTGGTTTCGATTTAGATTTCAATTACTGCCTTGAATGAATTAGGAAGAATAGTACATTAGCGTAATAAGAATAAAATAGGAAGGGGATAATGTGGGAAAATAACTAAGGAGATTCTGTTCGCCTTGTCAAAAACCGTCGAAGGGGACTTTGTCCAATTCTGGTATTGTCAAGTTACTGGATCAATCAAAGATAGTACCCTAAATATAAAAATTAATAAGGTAAAATAATCTTTCTAGATACATGTACCAAACATTCAAAAATGATAATATCAAATCTAGTCAGGGACGATAATCGACGGATTTCTTGCTCCGCTAGAAGACCTCCAACAGGAAGTTAGACTTAAATACAGTAACAAGTAATTTCTTCTGTTCCATAAATATGTTCTACCCTTTAGGTTGGTTACTTCTCAGATTCCACCCACTTTTAATTGTCGTCTACAACTTCTTTCCAATTGAACATGACTAAATTTGTGAAAAAAACTAATATCGACTTTGAGCGATCAAAACTGAGAAAGTACGGTTTGAATACAGCTGTAGTAAGGAGGTTTTGTTCTCCAACCGACACTATCTTTCTTCAGGATTTAAACTTTTGTGGGATTATTGTTATTTCTTCTTTGATTTATTTACATCAGAAAAGAGATTACTCGAATCGGGGGGGGGGGGGCTCCTTGACTTGGACAAAGAGAAAAACGACGATACTCAAATTGTCATGTTCATATGAAGACGAAAGCTCACTTTTATCTTTAAGATGACAGATTAGCTTTACCATTTATCATTAGGGATGTTCGCACTTCGTCTGAAATCATCAAGTCTAAAAGTCAAATACTCTTTTCGCATAAACTACTTATTTCAATATAGTCTCATTTAGCATGAACCGTTCGTGACAGTATGTTCTCACCTTACATAAACCCCTTATTTCACTATTGTCTTATTTTACATTAACCCCTTATTTACTTTAGACTCCAATCGTCATCAATAATGTCGGGTCAAAAATTGACGGATCGCGGATGTGAACTTAACAGTCAATTGACCGATTAAATAATTCATGTAGGCCAGAAGTTATTTTCCGACAATTATTCTAATTTTTATCTTTTGATTTGGCGACTTAGACGTTCAGATCAAAGACCAACCATTTTACCTTCTAATTACATTCCATTGGTCATGAATTTTCAAAAAAAAAAAAAAAAGCCGTATAATATCCAAGTGGAACCACATATCGGAGTCAGTGGGCGTTTCCAGCAGAGACATTGGGCGGGGCAAGCGATGCGTCTCGGTCGACATTGTTTTCACATGGAAAGAAAAATATAAAAACTGCAATAATGTTTTTCAGGAGCCTTTCTGATACCATATTTCACGGCTTGTTTTGTGATAGCGATCCCGGTGTTTGTATTGGAATCGTCAGTGGGTCAGTTCATGTCAGAGGGAGGTGTGGGAGCTTGGAGAATCTGTCCTCTATTTCAAGGTAATCATAATCCACAAATGTTTGAACATATATACCGAATGTCATAATTTTAGAATGATAAAATAATGAATGAATGAAAAAAAGCTGAGGTTAACCATAGTACTTTGAAGATTTTTCGAAGCGTACACTAATGATTACCAAGTATAAAAATGGTAATAGAAATATCGCGAGAAAAAAAGAGATATTTTAATTTCTTTTTCTCTCCTATTATATCGAGGGCGTCAAAACTCAATTGTATGACAATACGTTTAATTACAATAGAACTTTGATCACAGGGTGGGAAAGATGAAAAGTCAAAAACTGAACTGAAGAGGGAGAACAAAGTCAGGTATGGTTTGAATTGAAAGACTGCGAATGTATTCAATCGCGATTACCAATAAGACAATCTCGCCAACATATACGTGATCTTGTTTCAAAAAATCCTTCGAATGTTTGGATCCCGACCTAGCAGGAGGTGTGAGTATTTGTTTGTATCTATTACATTTCATCTGTCGCAAGTAGTCAAAAGTACATTTGATTAATGAATATGATATAGTTTAACGTCTTCCCGACTCGACGACATTTATCAGAGAAAAAGGAATATAAAACCATTTCTTCCCCCAGAACTAAAAACAAAATTAATTAGAAAACTGTTCTTGAGGCCTAAATTCATAAATAAATTTGACTATTGAAATTATAAGATAAAAATAATACTACGCGGTGAGCAAACTATGCATTATAGAAGTTACCCACCATATGTTATGCTACGTTTACACTATAGTCCCGGCGGCCCCGGCAGCCCCGTTTCCCCGGAACGTAGCGTGCCGTGGTATTTTGGCTTTTTTTAAACCCCCAATTCACGTTTTATTACGTCTTGTTACGTTTTCTAGCGGCCTATTGCGGTGTCCGTGACGTGACATGGTGTTGTTGGGGCCGGTAAGTTCCGGGAACTCCAAAGCGCACTTCGGCTCGCCTGGCGGTCTACCACGGAGGCCAGTATGTTCCCTCCCGGTCCGACACGTTCTGGTAGGGTCCCTCACGTTTGTTACTTTCTGATCACGGTCTAACTCGTTTTCCACGTTCTCTCAAGGCTTTCTACGGATGAAACGTGGATGCCGGGCATTTTTGGAACACATTAGTGCCCACAATATAAATGGAAATGTCTCACAAGCGATAGAAATCATTCTATCCTGAGACTCTGAGGAGACAACGCTACATTATGAATGCACAAGATGAGGAATATTTAATTTTTAGTCATCTGGTGGCGGTAGCGGAAGAGGATCTTCGGGCAGTTCTAGCTCTTACTTCTGCTCCGATACCGGTGTTGGTGCATGACGAGAGGCTTTCCCACGTCTGTGTTTTTTGGGTGGCATAATTTTAGCAGGGTTGCTCAGTCAATTGTTCTGATTTGAATAAAGCTCCCCTGTCAGGTCGGCTTTTAATACTCCCCCATGCCGTGTCAGACCGCAGTAGAACGTAACACGCCTTAGTGCGCAGGGCCTGAAATCGTCTCAGGACGGGACGCAACGCGATTGAACGCAACAGAACGGCTGTAAAACACCGTACTTTGCATTGAGAATCGTGACAAAACGTTGTAGGACGGAAGAAAACGGGAAAAAACGCGCAGCAACCTTAACAAAACGCAGACTAAACGCGACAGAACGTAACAGACGGCCTGTTACGTTTTCAATCTGCGCCGTGGCTGTCATGGCAATTTTTTAAAAATCTGGCACGGCATCTCCGGCAACCATGACCTATCATTTTGCCCATCCCGTTGCCCAAAGTTGTCTCAAGACCATCCCGTCTTGTCCACGGTGGCCCGAACGGGGCTGCTGGGGCGTAGCATTTGTTTATGCTACGTTTACACCATGTTCCCGGCAGCCACAGCAGCCCCGTTTCAGACGACCGTGGACAAAACGGCATGAACGTGAGGCAACGTAGGGGGACGGGATAGGCAAACGTGACGGACCGTGATTGCCGGGGTTGCCGTGCCAGATTTTTTGGCTGTCAAAAAATTTGCCACGGCAATCACGGCGGAAATGAGAAACGTAGTAGGCCGTAGAAAAACGGGAATGAACGCAACGAACCGTGACAGTACGTAGCAGGCCGTAACAAAACTTGGAGGCGATCCGTAGTGCGACAGGAAGCATGAGTGTTCCCCGGCATCTCACGGTGCTTTCAAGTTGTGTCACGTTCTGCTGCGTTAAGGGTACGTTTTGTCACGGTTCTTCCAAGGTTACTGCGCGTTCTGTCACGTTTTGCCAAGTTGTGCTACGTTCCTCACGTATGATAACCGTTTTGTTGCGTTCGGTCACGGCGCATCCCGGCGAGTTGCGTTTACATGCCCGGCGGGACACGGCGCGTTCCGTTCTACTACGGTCTGACACGACGAGCACGGTCTGCGTTTGGAGTATAAAAAGCAAGCCGTTTGTCAGTCAAGTTTCATTCGATCGACGAGAATAGGACGAGCATGCCACCAAAAAAGCAAAGACGAGTAAGGGTACGATGCCCTGCACCATCCCCGCCACCAGTAGACGAGCAGGAAAATACTGAAGAGGAAGACTCAGTTGTTGACCCGGTAGAAGTGGAACCTGAGCCTGACGTAGGAGAAGAAACTCAAACTAAGAAGGCAGCAGCTCCAAGAAAAGTAACTAACTTTACAGAGGACGAGAAAGAGTTTATAATTGACTTTATCCAGCGTAATCCCTGCCTTTACTCAACCCTACCCGACCTTCTTTGAGGAGTTCACTTAGTTCCGAGTCATTATAAATTTGGGCGTCAGACATATGCCCTACTCCACCAACTTCAATCCAAATGAATCGGTACTCCGCATCCACCAAGGCAAGAAGCGGAATACTAAAAAATCCTTATAGTTGTGATACACAGAGCCTGTGTTAGAGGGCTTGCTGATGGCGATGTGCTTCCCATCCAGAGCTCCAACAGCATGTGGCACATTCCACTTGTCTTCAAATCCCTTGGACAATGTTCTCCACTTATCAGGCGTCACCGGAAGGGCGAATACTTCTTCCTTGTAGGCTTCAACAATTGCTTTGCATACTTCTGGAATCATGTGGCATATAGATGATTTACTGCACCGAAACGCATAGGATAATGAAGAGTAATTGTCTCCGGTTGCCAAGTGTCTGATTGTCAGTGACAGCTTTAGACCAGCTGGTAGAGCAGATCGGTACTTTGTGTCTTTTCGCTCTATAACTGGAGTCACTCTCTCAAGAATCTCATCAAAGAGCTCTGGAGGCATCCTCAGGTAGTTTTGAAAGGCTTTAACGTCTTCGGTACGAAACTCTTTGATTATAAATGTTGTATAGTGGCCAAGTTGTTGTCGCCTGTACTCTGACAACCATCTGCGCACCCATTTGGTTCTTGGTCTTCTTGTCCGCCTTCTTCCTGACTGCTGCACTGTTGTCTCGCCTCTCTGCAACTTCTGCTGGACAGACTTGATATATGCGCCTAGCAAACATACAAATACAAAGTCTTCTTCGTCTGAAATATCCATGCTTTTATCAGTCTTCGGAATGCAATGATTGCTACTGCTTTTGGGGGTATTATTACCGTGGCAACAAACGCGATACAATACTTCCCGGCATCCACGTTTGTCCGTAGAAAGCCTTGACAGATCGTGAAATAACGTAACAGACCTTGCTCCAAACGTGGGAATCGTGAGGGAACTTAACTGAACGTGGTATGCCGTAACGGAACGTACTGGCATCCGTCGTAGACCGTTGACTAAAACGGGGACATCCGTGGTTGACCGTAGACTAAACCGTAGAGTGCCTTGGAGCCTCCGGGGCTACCCAGTCACGGTCGGTTACGGAAACCGTGACGAGTCGCAGGTAAACTTAACAAGACGTAACAAAACGTGAAAACGGAGACAAAAATAACCAAACTCTCACGGCGAGTTACGTTTCGGACAAACGGGGCTGCCGTGGCTGACGTGAACATGGTGTAAACGTAGCATTACATTTAAACTAAGTCGTCAATGATGACGTTTTAATAACGTTTGCTATCAGTCATTCAACCCGCTCGGACACGGAGATTTGATAAATCGTCCTTAATGTTTATTCATCAGCGCCGGTGCATATAACAGTCAATGCCGAAGATTAGCGAACATTTCCGTGCAGTCGCCTCGTACTCAAAATGTAAACAAACACGAGTTGAAATTGATAAGAAAAACACGAAGTACTCTTTCCAGAGAACTTATCAACAAAATAATTGACTATTTTTTCGAAACACTTTTTTGTGTAATTGAGAAAACATTGTAGAACAAGCAATTTCTTCTTTTTCCACAATATATTCTACCCTACTATAGGGTTACTTCTCAAATTTAAACCACTTTAATTTTTATCTGCAAAACTTTGAATTTGATCTGGTCTAAAATTTTGCAAAACGTGAAGGGTTAAATTAGCCCAATGATTTCCTATATAATTAATTTTTATCTACATCTGCAGAATAATGGACAATTTTCTTTTTTTAACAAAACCATACAATGTTGAAAAGGAGAAAATGCTGATCCCCATCACAGTGTTGACTTGTAATAGTATGCTACATATAATTTATCATTAAAGTAATTTATACATATGAACGAAGTGTAGAAAATAAAACCTTAGACAAGTGATATGTGTTATCGTCTGTGCATGAATGTCCTGCCGTCTTCAAGTGATAGTTTCGACCACTGTTCGATTGCGAAGCTAGAGTCGCTGCGATATCGTAGCCATCTGTCTGATAATCTGCTTGCGCCTCAGAAAGAGGGCTACAATATTGCAGATAGGGTCAAAGTGATGATGCGTTCCTAAGCCAACATTGACAACATTGTTTAAATCCCGTACGAAACATCCCAAAAGCCACTTTGCAACGCTTAAGCTTAAAATGATTAAATCCTATCTAGAAAGCTGTTTCAATATTTACCTGTAGGACAAGGCGCGCATGCGCAAAGACTATTTCTAATCGTTGTAAAAGTTGTCTTAAACGATCGCTGCTATTGAGTGCACAAAAAAAAGACCGTTTTGCCACTAAGTGTAACTCGGATTTCAAAATTTCCAATCAACAGAAATTCGTAAAGATAAAACACATATATTGATAAGTATTGAATAAGTATTATACGTATAAAGGTGTACAACCACAGCATTTTTTCTCCTTAAAGGTATCGGACTTGCGACTACAGTGATCGTATTTCTTCAAGCTTGTACATATAACATCCTTCTAGCCTGGGCTTTTTACTACTTCTTTGCCTCGTTTACAACTCAACTACCGTGGTCTCATTGTGGGAACTCCTGGAACACAAAGGATTGTACAGAAGAATCTGATGTCGTTAATCTCTTAAAGACATCAGATCTAAACAGATCAGAGTCTCTCTCAAGCTCGGAACCAGTAATAAATATGACCAAGAAAATGCAGTCTTTGCAAATGGATCCCGTGACGGAATTCTGGCTGTAAGTTTTACTTCATTGTTCGTGCTTTCCCCATTCCTCGACGGATTGACCAATCACAGAAGTCATTAAAGAAACAATCGAATCGTTCATTTAGACAAGAAGTGAACTTTGAATTTCAAAATCGGCCGATATTTATTTGTAGCTTTTTGTCTGTTTGGCGACTTAGTTCATTACCACACAACACATTTTTAGACAAGTTCGAATTAAAAAATATTATAGATGACAATGTTAAATTGGTGATATTTTGCAAATCTTTTAAAAACGTCTTGGAAAATGACAATTTTACTTTTAACGTGCAATTTATTCATTTTCTTACGATTTTATCTTGCTATGCGTAAAAAACAAGAATATATTGGGTTAAACTTCGTAACTGCAGCTTATTTAAGCTGTAGTTACGACGTTTACGTCGCCAACCAACCATTTTACAGCTTTGTTAAATTCTACTGATCTTAAAATTATACAAAATAATACCGTTTGATTAATACTGTAGTGGAAGTTCCTGTTGGAACTAAGTGGGCGTGGCCAGTAATATGTTGGGTTTCATCTTACCATTAGGTACGAACAGAATAGAGATCGGGATCGGGAGTAGAGAAACTGATAAATCGATACACTTAGCATTTGGCCTGCTGAGCTGCGAGAGGATAACACATTTGAAACAAAGCTATAACTATGTACAATATATACCAAAAAAAACAAGATCCACTCTCACTGTTTTCTTCCAGACATAAAGTACTGTCTGTATCTGGCGGTATAGAATACCCAGGAAGAATCAAGTGGGATCTATGTCTATGCCTATTTCTCTCCTGGATTGTGGTCTATTTCGTTATTTGGAAAGGACTCAAACTTTCGGGAAAGGTAATGTTGTATTTAGTTGCTTCTATATATCTATATGTTAACTGATGAAATTGATGGATCGCTGACCACGCCTACTGACCTCCGACATGGCAGTTCGTTATTGTTTTGTAAAATGTGTTGTCACTGACATTACAATAAACGACAATCGTTAGTTTGTGACTAAGCTGTGGTAACTATAGCCTGGATAAGCTGCAGTTATCATGTTTAAGTCGACAAACCAGCAATAAAAGCTTTACATGTATTTTTCGGCCAATTTTTAAGATCAAAATTCACTTCCGGTTTAAATAAACGATTGGATTAGTAGATTAATTTTTTGATCGGGTGCCGTGATTGGTTTTAGTTTTATTGCAATATAAATCAAATTGTTTTATGAAAAAAGAAGTTGTTAAATTTGCTGTGTGAAAAGAAGTAGCTGTTAGCTTGTGAGACAGTTTGGGCTAATATAGAGGTTCATTATCAAGTGTTGCAGGGATTGTCTTCAAAAGTGCGGGTTTTACTGTATTTTTTCTTCCGATCCATCGGAATTCGAAGATTTATCGTGCTTCTTTTCTCATTTAGAGATTTCTGACTGAAAGTATAAGTCGTACTAGTTTTGTGCTTGTACATACGTGTATACTTACAATCAAAATAACAACAACAATAATTAGAACAGCATCACCTAGAGAATGTCAAAAATGAAAAATGAACCGAGAAAAAATAAGATTTACTCAGAAACTACAAGATAACAAATGACTGAAGTTCTGTTTTGGCTGTTCAGACATTTTACGAGTATTTTTGAATTACGTAATAAACTAAAGCGAATATAGAAAATAATGCTTTGGAAAATATTCTTTTTGGTTTATTGAGACCAAATGAAACCACCGAATTATTCCCCCCCCCCTTATTTCGTAGATTATTTCGTTATTTTCAAACCACTATCTTGGGTTGACCTCTGCTGGATATATAATTTCTCTTTCAAATATTTGTTTTATTGAGATCCTAAAATGTCCCCTTTTGATTGGCGGTGTTATATTCTGTACTTGGTTTAAGACTATATACTATGCAGATCATACCCTTTTATTGGTTTTAGGTAATATACAAGACACATCTAAAACTTAAATTGGTTTATTACCGTTATATACATGACTTATTACAATCTTTCATTAGTTTTGGGTAATGTACATGACATATTACATTCTTCAATTTGTTTTAGGTTATGTATGATGCGAAGACACTCTTTAGTTGTTTCTTTCTTCATCTCTTTAAGGTAATATACATGACAAGTTAGACTCTTTAATCATTTACAGGTAATATACGTGACAGTAACAGCGCCCTATATTTTGATGATTGTTTTACTAGTTCGTGGAATAACTCTGGATGGGGCTGTAGATGGTATAAACTATTACATTAGACCGAACTTGAAACAACTTGGACGGATGCAGGTTTGAGTGTTTTCTCGAAACAACCATCTGCTACAATTCCCTTTTTGATAAGTTAAAACATATCCGATTCGGTATTCAAGTTGATCGAATATCAATAAGAAAATAGAAAAAAATGAAATGCGTTTGATCGAAAACTATAAAACAAAAGGGGTATTTCGATGAGAAATATAAATGGTTGTCATTGTAGATTAAAAACAAATCTATTGACTAATCAAATAATTCATTTGGACCAGAAGTGAACTTTGGACTCCAACATTTATGTAAAGTATTTTGTTGGCTTGCCGACTTAACCCATTACAACATTCAAAAGAGCTACAGACGCCGAATTCTAGTCGATTATTGTTTTGTCCGTAGGGATAGAAAACATTGTGGATAATGAAGAGATTGCTTGATAAAAAATAATTTCTTCATTTTCCACAATGTTTTCAAAAGGTGTTTAATGAGGGGCATAAAATGAGGGATTAAGTAGTCATTATTAACCCACACACCGCCATCCCGCTTTTTTACACCTCCGAAGGCAAAAGTTTTCGAAAGCATTGTTGAATGAAATATATTGTATCATTGTCCGATATATTTTCTACCCTAAAGACAATTTTTTTGTCGATTGCATCAACTTGAAATTGTCGTTTGAAACTTCTTTGAATTTGGACAAGTCTAAAATTTTATCGCCCGATAATGCGTTAAAATCAAAATGAAGGGAGGGGACGTAGCGACCTGTTGGCTTTTTATATTCAATAGCATTTTAATGATTTTATCCATTTAAATGCTCGCTATAAATCAACATCCCATTACTCAAATAATCAATTGCTTGCCCCGTCCACTTACTCCGTTAGCCCCTCCAATTGACTCCAACAGGAAGTTCCTCTTCGATATCTAACGGCGTTACTTTGCAAAATGTGTGGCCAATAGAATGTCATAAAAAGGAGATTGGCTGGTTGGCGATTAAAACGCTGTTACCACAGCTCATTCAAGCTGTAGTTACGACGTGTGTATCGCCAAATCAACAAAAAAGATAAACAAGAACCAATGTCGGACTTCAAAACTCACTTCTTTTCCAAATGAATGATTTCATTGGCCGACTAATTGACAACCGCGGTTGGTCAAGTAGTACGGTGTTATGAGGTTCCACTTATCAAAATGTTGTATAAAGTTGCCAGTACAGAGTTCTTTAGCACTAGCAGACAATATTTCTAGTTTGTGCAATCTAAATTCGTTGTCTTTTAGGTTAAAAACATTGAGGATAATGAAAAGAATCATGTAACAAGTAAATTCTTGATTTTCAGCACCATTTTTTCAAAGCTTTTTTTTTTTTTCATTGGGAGCATCAAAAAGCGGGATTGTGTAGGAATGGGTTAAATGATCACATGGTGTCGGTTGCTCTAGTCCGTCTCAACTCACGTTGAATTATCACAAGGATGTAACTCGATCGAAGTAGAAGAACTGATACATGTGGGTCACATAGGGAAAAATCACAAAGTTGAGACCAGTTGCGCAAAAATTGATCGTCTCGGCCAGTATGGACAAAAATGTTTTTCCTTTTCTTCGTGTATGTGTGTAGGATCTATAGTGTCGTATCCAGGCACGTCAATGTATCGATAAACTGTTTCATTGTACAACTGCTCAAAAATTCTTTTGGTAACAGTAAACTCATTTTGTCCAATGGACAACAAATTTTGCGACAAGTCGAGAGTGATCGATCGCCTCTGTCAATCAAATCAAGCGATTCAATTAGACCAATAGTAAACGTTCAGATATTTATGTTGAGGATTTTAGAGTTTTTATTTCCGACTTAAACGTCGTTACTGCAGCTTATTTCAGATATAGCTATTACCTTAAGGTCGCCAACCAAATATTCGTCTTTTATTATCATTCATTCACATCTATGACAATATGTTTTACCAAATACATAATATCGGAGGTCAGTTGGCGTGACAGACGATCCGTCAATCAAGGCTACCCAGAACACAATCCACTGTACGTGTATTCATTTTTAAAAAAGAAAATTAGTTTCATTTGGCATAGAAGATACTGTGAGCAAATGAGAAATTGTTACAGAGAATTTCTGCATTCAAAAGCTGGGTAAATAACTGTGTTCTATCATATACTTCTATACCAGAAATTGATTTAAGTATGCACGTATGGATTGATTGAATGGGATTTAACGCCACTTTTAACAGTATTTCAGTTATATCGCGGCGGCAGGAGCACCTAACAATGGATTCCTGATATTTCTCACTACAGTGCTACCGCTGCATCCTTTCATAGCCTCCAGCTGCTATCCATTCACCTAGGTTTACGATTATCCACGCATTGTCGCGAGAAAAATGTCGGAAAGGATAAGTACCGATGCTGGGGATCGAACCGATGACATCCCATGGTTGAATATTAGGAGTCTGGCGCGCTACCAACTGCGCTATGGCGTATGCATTTATGGTCACCCATATAGACATCGACTTCAAAATAAAATAGTCTACAAAGGGTAGTTTATAGAACAAAAACTAGCAGTCTATAAACTAGCAGAAAATTTCGTAACTCAGTCCTCTTAATAGATAGAAAAAGTAGAACGAGATCTCGTATTATCGCCTCATACCCTGACACGTGGGTATTGTCTTGCATTAGAGTTCAACCACGCAACCCGATCGTGGTTAACCCTTTCCTTTTTTAAATATTTTCAATCTTGTCCAATTTGAAAGAATTCGCAGGCGACAATTAAAAGGGAATGCAGTTTGAAATGTAATAAACCTACAGGATAGAAAACATTGTGGGAAAAGAAGAAATTGCTTGTTACAGGCAATTTCTTCTTTTCCCTTATTGTTTTCTCACATATAAAATCACAGGGACGTAAAAACATGGGATCGTGCTGTAAAGGGAAAAAAACATCAAAGATCTACGCTCACCTTTTTCCCTTTTGTTGAGGTGAGTCATTGCCGGTTTTATCGTTCCAGAAAAGCAGACTAAAATGTAGTGTTTGCTCCCCGGAGGACGGGGTTAAACCACCACTTTGTCTGTCCATCTGCCCGTCCATCCGTACGACAGACATTCAGTCCGCCCATCCGTCCGTTCGCGGCGAATTCCCCATACCCCTAATCTAAATTGGTCGAAACTCCACAAATGAATTCCGTAGACTATAACACCTACGCGTATTTCCTCGGTCTTGGAATGTTACGTCTTGTCATGGAAAAAGAGGATTTAATATCAAATTCGATTTTTTCATGACAATCTCCTTTATCTGGTGGAAAACCCTAAATATAGGAGCTCTTAATTATCTGTACTTCAAAAAAAATGAACAGATCGCGCTATTTTACGACTCTGCGTCAAGAACACTATCTATTGAACTTTGCACTAAACTAAATAGGTTGACTTTTGAAAAATGATGTAATTATGACTCTGGTGTTTTAATTTGTAAATGTTGTAATATCCTATCATCAGAATATATGAATGAGGTCATTTCATTCTGTAGCTACAAGGTCATCTGCATATAGTGACATCACACACTCAAAATATAATACACGGTATACGAGAAATGATCTTTATCAAACTGTAGCATGAGGGGGTGGAATGAAATCCCTTTTTCAATTAGAAATTTAGCTTCGTTATCTAGCTTCAAAAATAAATTATTTACTCTGAAGTTAAACATTTTCAAGTTTCTTCTGGTCCCTTTTACCATTATCCTTGAAATGAAAGACATAATGTAATTGGCCGTGCAAACATCGTAACTACAGCTCAATCAAATATTTCTCAAAAAAAAAAAAAAAAAAAAAAAAAAATCTTTATTGCTGAAAAAAGTAGGGAGTGTGTGGGAAATGGGTTAAAGACATTCAGAGCTACAGAAACAGGGCGTAATTCGTATTTCAGACTTAAAAATCTCACCAATACAACCATTAAACCGATGTTGTTTGCACTCATTTGAATCGTCTCATCGAATAAGTACCCGCAACACAGGGTTTCGTAGAATGCGTTACCCCTTTTATCTAGACCTTTTGACATTTTGAATTCACACAGTGGAAAATGCATGTTTTTCTTGCGAAAAGGTAAAAATGCACTGCTTTAAAAAAAATCCAATAGCATCATTTGGTGAAACTTTGAAAATCTGATGAAAGGCGACTTTTGGTTGAATAAATGGCGGGCCATTGGTTACACCTTCCGACTCCGATAGAAAAATAGAATTTTGACATAAAACGGCAATATTTTGCAACGTTCGTGATCAGTAACAGGTAACAAAAAGGTAAAACGGTTGGTTAACGACCTAAACGTCGTGACTACGGCTTACATAAGTTGTAGATACTACGTTTAACTCGACAAACCAACAAAAAATGCTTCACATAAATGTCGTTCAATCTTGGAGGTTAGAAAATTCAAAATTCTGAATGGATGATTTGATTGGTCGAGCGACTGTTTTGACTGACAGCGGCGATCCATTGATTATTTTACACAAGCTTTATTTTTTGTAATTTAGGTATGGGCGGATGCTGGATATCAAGTGACATTTTCTTATGGTCTTGGCTATGGGATACACACGGTGTTTGGTAGTTACAATAAATTCAACCACAAGACTTACAGGTAATTTAACTGTAGGGTTGTATGGGGTTAACGCATCTTTCATCATTATTCAAGTTAAATCGGGGTGGCTAGTGCACCTAACCACGTCGTCCTGTCGTTTCTCACATCACCTTTACCACAATATTTGATTCGAGCCACCAGCTGCCCATCCTACTCAGGCGCACCACTTATCATAGCCCACTGGTGAGAGAAAAATGACGTTGCCTTGATTGCTTTTGTCGGTTGTCGAAAAGAACGCTGGACACACCCATTGTGCTCGAACATGAAGCTCTAATTCGAAATAAGCCGGCATCATTTTGCAAAATACACAGCATGAAACATACAAGCAAAATGGTGGGTAGAAACCTCAACATCGTTACTACAGCATGAATAATAACTAAATTATGAAAATGCATTATTTTGCAAATTTCATGATAAGGAACAAGTATCAAAAAGCTAGAATGGTTGTTTTGCGACATTGAATAAGCTGTAGTTACGACATTTAAGGCTCCGAACCAACAACAATGCTTCATATAAACGACGGCCAATGTCTAATTTCAAAGTTCACTTCCGTCTAAATGAAGATTTTGACAGGTCGATTGTTTACGTAATTGACAACTGCGATCCGCCAGAATCGCAGAAGGGTTGAGTCCTACCCTCAGATTTATTATTGTCCGAAATTTAACACTTTACTTGGCACTTTTTTCAGGGACTGTTTTGTGTATGCGGGTATGAATGCATTTACAAGCTTTCTGTCTGGTTTCATTATATTCTCTGTACTTGGATTCATGGCGAAGAAACAAGGGGTACCAATAGCAGAGGTTGCGGAATCAGGTACGTAAATCAGTACGTCTTCCAGCAATGAAACAATGATCTTGTTCTGTTTTTCGACTTTTCTAGCTCACTTGGGCACGTTCAAGGTGAGCTAATGTGATCATGCTGTGCCCGTCGCCTGTCGTGCGTCGCCCATCTACCATCGTGTGTCAACATCTTGTTTTTGCACTCTATTTTTCTCAAAGGTCTTCAAACTTTGTCAGAATGTTTGTCTCTATTGTCTCTCGTTGAAATTCGATTTGGCTCACTTTGCCAGTTCAACTTTCGATTAAAAAGGCTAAAAACTATGTCACTAGGTCAAATGTTAGAAATATCTTGTCTTAGCTCTTGAGAACTCATTTCGGGCTCGAATCACTTAATATTTGGTCAGAATGTTGTTTAAATTTAATCTCAGTCAAGTTTGATATTTGGTCACATGGAATAAAAAACTAAGTCACTAGGTCTAAAGGAAAGAAATTTACTTTGCAATGTACATATTACTTTTCCTGCACAAACGCATTGAAACTTTGTAACATTTCTTAGATAAAATATTGATTACGGGTCACTTTTTTGGAAGAAATATTCTCTTGCGATTTTTTACTTCTGCAGTCATCTATTCAGGTAAACGCTTTATAGCCAATGGCCCTAATATTAAAACGAAAACTCCGCCCAAATCATAAATCCAATCTCAACCAAAGTTCACAGGAACAATTTTTGGTTGCCCCTGTGAAAATGACTAAAGATTTGAAACCGTTAAAAGTTTTTTCTGTTTCGTCATGGGAAAAAAATTCTCCAGTCCCAGTTTGACTCGAGCTTCGAATAAAAAGAGCCTTATTTCAGATGATCGCAAGGGCCACTAGCTCTCTTGTTTAAAAAAAATCCTTATATTTTAGTTCCGTTTTTTTCAGGACCTGGCCTTGCATTCATAGCCTATCCAGAGGCGGTGGCTCAGTTGCCGGCTGCCCCAATATGGTCGGCCATCTTCTTTTTGATGTTGCTATTTCTAGGCATCGATAGTCAGGTATTTAATTGTTTTCAGATTTTTTGTCTGCTTATGAAATTGCTTGTAGTAACATGCGATTTCTGTTTTCTCTATTAACTTTTACAATTCATTTCGTTAAAGATGGGTTTGAGTGGGAAGGGGGAAAAGTCGCACCCGAAAGGAACGATGAACAGGGGATCGAATCTGAGACCCCTCAAATAAGAGTCCAGCACGTTACAACTAGATCCAATCCTCTCCGGCTCTGTAACCGTCAGATAGCCGACCGATAGAGGAAGGTGTGTTAAATGAATAACTTATACAAAGTTTTTGCTGGGTCCTTCCTACTGAATAATTATTTTCATTTATTGAATGCATAGAGTTATTGAAAACATAATTATTCTTTCAGTTTGGTCACGTTGAAACCTTCATCACAGCAATTATGGATTTATTTCCCAATTATCTTAGACGGAAAGGCCGCAGAGAATTGTTTGTTGGTATCGTTGGTGCTGGGTCCTTTATACTGAGTCTTCCCATGGTCACAGAGGTAAGCTGTTGTTTTAAATCTTCAATCATATATGCATTCCTACCATAATATGATGCATATAAAACGAATCATGGAAGTAAGACCTCGTGAAATAAAGAGTTCATTACAAGCTAATTTCTTACCTTAAATCTATAGGTCTACAAGCAATTTTGTCTTGATTTCTTTTATTAGTAAATCTAGAAAGTCGCGAGAACGGAATTAATTCTATAGATGTTTCAAGTTAATCGAACGCTTTTTACGTGCATAGTATCGACGAATGTCTAACCTTCTTCTAAATGTGTTTTGGCATCGGTCAATCGATTGGATGTCTTTCAATGAAAAAATGTAAGGTTTGATTCCAGTTTTCGTATTTGTACAAATTTATTAGTAATTTTGTATCACAAACTCCTTCAGTTATGCTCCAGATTAACAGATTTATCGGGCCATTGAGTTTTGCAAGAAAACTTGCTCTTGTTGAAGATTTATCTCCCCTTGCACTTACACAGCTCACGCTTTCTGGTAATTTGAGTTGCAATCATCTTCAGTTTTTCACATAAACATAAATACATTGATCAAATTTTGCGTTTTTAAAGAGTACAACTTTGAAGTGTCAACTTCTCCGCTTTAAAAGATTGACCCCCTTCAACTTTGTCATTTATTTCTTAAGATATTGTTCTTAAGGGCAACAGGCGCCTTATTAATATGAAAGTGTTTGCGATGGTAAAAAGTAGCGTTCAGTGACAAGCTCTAGTTTTAATTTGAAAAAAGGAAACTATCAGAAAGAATAACGTCATTATTTTGGATTTGTATGATAAAGTTAATTGAATCACTGACCGCGCCTACAAACTCCAACAAGAAGTTCGAATCAGATATTAAACTAAGTAATTTTGCAAATTTTAAACTCAGTATTATGTATCAAAAAAGTAATTTGGTTTTGCCGACCTATAGGCCATAACTATAGCTTGAATAAGCTGTAATTACGACTTTTAAGTCACCAAACCAACAAAAATGCTTCACATAAATGTTGACTAAGTTCAAAGTTCACTACTGGTCTAAATGGATGATTTGAGTAGTCGATCAATTGTTTTCTCCAGTAAACCATTTTCTCGATGATTGGTCTGTAATTGTTTCAGGGTGGTGTATATGTCTTTTTACTGGTGGATTTCTATGTTGTTAACAACACACTGTTCCTTGTTGTTCTACTAGAAACATTGGTGATCTCATATATCTACGGTAGGTGTGTACAGTAGTCATTTAACCCATAACCGACCAGTTTTGTGTTATGACGAACGGAAGAAAGGTCGTTTTGGAAAGTAATAGAGGAAAAACACATTTACTCTCGTTTTTTATAATGTTCTCTAATCTGCATGGCCCTTATTTCATTCTATTCCACACATATTAAAATCCCGTCTACACCTTCTTTCAATTTACACATGCATACATGCTATCGTTCGGAACTCTTTTTGAATTTGAATTTCCTTTTTTTTTATCTTTTATTGTCCTCGATCGATAGATCGAATCCATATTGCTATACCGATGTTCGTCTGTTTGCTGAAACCTAACCTGATCACTTACAATTTTGCCTATAACTTTCAAGTTATAGTGAAAAATATTTAGTAAACTGGTTAATAATATTACCTACGGACTGTTATTGTTATAATCCAGTTAAATAATTTCGGTATTACACGGGTGATATTAAACTAGTGTAATAACTATGTGATGATCTCGAAGCAAATGGAAACACATTTTTTACCGCCAAAATGACGTAAAAAAAGCATGAAGTAATTTACTTGCTAAAAGTCTCGATGAATATCTATATACATGTAGGTGAATGTTATTAATTTTCAATGATTTATTTAGAAAATTGAGGTCACATTATAAATATAGTATCAAATTCGTGTTCAAAGAAACTCGTCTACTAAAACAGTTAAAGATACGACAGAGCCTCGTTTTTATCTAATATAGATGACTCGTTTAATAAATACCACTCTTTCATTATCCTTTAAATCTTTCGACAGTACCCAACTTGGCTGATACCATCAAGGTCAAAAGAAATATTTCAGCACTTATCCTCAAAGCTTCCCCTACAAAGCCTTTGAACTGATCAAAACAATGCTCATATTCGACATGATAATGACTCTCATTGACATGCATATGCTTATACCAAGGTCCAATGTCTGAATAAATGCTGTTCCATGGGTATTGGTGTTTCATCTTTGTTCTGCCTTACGTTATAGCTAAGATATTAACTCAGTTTCACGAATAAGGTATTTAAAATCTTAGCTGTCTTTATTATTATTTCCGACTTGATGAAAGAAATTAGTTTCGATTTCAATCATAGTTATTTTTGTTTGTCTGAATGGGTTTTAACGCCGCTTTTAATAGTTTTTCAGTCACATCGCGACGACTTGAGCACTTAGCAATGGATTCTTCGTATATCTCGCACCAGTACCACCATTACACCCTGTCCGAGAATCCAGCTGCTATTCCACTAATGGTGACTAATGTCGGAAAGGATATGTGCCGCTGCCAGGGATCGAACCCATGACACCCTATGATTGAATATTTGGAGTCTGATTCGCTACCATATACGCTGTGATTTAAAAGAGCGTATGTGCTACATGCAATGCAAATATGTCTTGGTTCAAAAAAAACTTTTGGTTCAAAAAACTTGAATTTTTATACATGTTAACATCTCGGAATGTTTTTCTTTGTTATTTTAGTATGAGCAGATTCTTGATCGAGAACGGAAAAGTTATATAATCATCTGGCCACGGTATTTCGAGAATTGCATCCATTATTTCCGTTGGTCATGTCATCGTTGGTCCAACTTCACTGAACAATTTAGGCTAGACCATGTATGATAAAAGAAGTTCCGTTAAAAGTTCATGTTTCTTTTTTTGGCATGGTGTCTCGAGTCTAGAAGCCTAAAATCCTGTTCTGTGCAATGGCTGACCACTCCTGCACTGTATTCGTGACAATGAGTTTTTTGTCCGGGTCCAAGTTGTCTCGTAAAAGTTATCATTTTAAGTCCTGCGCGAACAAATCGACAATAACGATGGAATATCATTTGGTAGGTATTTGTTTCTTTTAACAGGTGTAGATCGGTTTTTAGACAACATCGAAATGATGTATGGACGAAAATTGCCCATATTCAAGATATGCTGGCTAGTATTGACACCTTTATCTGTCACGGTAAGCTTTAGATGATCTCTGTAACATTTTACAACGTCTTTCAAAAAAAAAAAAAGAAAAAAAATAAAAAAAAATAAATAAATAAAATAAAAAAGATAAAAAAACAAATGAATAGAAAAAAAAAACCGTGATATTTTCATCTTAGACTGTATTTGTGCCGAAGTCTCTCCCACTTATGCAATTTGTTAACATTTTTTTATCTGCTTACCGAGTTATTTACCTTATATAAAATTAGAAAAACAAATGTTCAACGAGACGCCTTATTTGACTACTTCCCGTTATTTCTCAGTTCCACACGGTATTTTCTAATTTTCAATAGATCTACGGAAGAACAGCTTTAACCCAGGTGTCAGGTTTAAGGGATACTGGCATGACGTCATCAGGATACCAGCCACTGAAATAGTAAAATCCTGATACAGTTATAATGACCTCCAAAGTCAAAACTGCATGTAGTAAAGTGCACCCACCCAATTAACCGTAGGAGTCATAAAATAACTTAACTTTTGAAAAATAGAAAAATGACCCCTTCGTACATTTGTGACTATATAAATCATTGACACCCCCCCTCACATTTTTAACGGTGCTTTTACACTTAACTGTCGCCACCGAAAGGGACTGTTATTCTAAGATATAACATCCAATTGTCAATGAATCCATCAGTGCTGGCATCTGTATGAAATGTTTTATCGCACCAATCATACCAAACTACTTCATATAGCATAGACATTTGTTTCTCAATAATTGATTTGGAATGTAATTCGATTTTTGATTGACAACGGCGACCTGTCAGTTATAACTCGGAATGAAAGAATCCGCCTCCAGCTGGTGACGTCAAAAATGTCGACTGCGGCTTGCCGCCATGTGTACAGATCAATTTCAGGTGAAATCTTGTAGTTACCACGTAAGCAAGCAGCATCCGAAAGATTTTCGACCGCGTTTTTTATTGATATTATTTAGGACTTAAAAAGATACATACAAAAAAAAATCCACCCTACTATATTGCTAAAACTGTATGATATATATTTATAGATAAAACATAAAAGGAGAAAATATTTTTGAAAATAGATTTTGTAGTTAGACAACCATTTGGCGACCAGAATTGCGTATATACAGCTTGAATTAAGCTGTATTTACGATAACCTCAACAGTCGTTATTATCACATTTATTGGAACAAATTATACTATTTTGAGTAATTTGGCTTTTAAACAGATGATGTTAGTTTTTGGTATCCTCACCTATAGTGATTTAACCTATGAAGGAAAGGACACGACTTACTTCTATCCGGGTTACTGTCGACTTATAGGCTGGCTGTTGACACTTTCTTCCATCTCTCTAATTCCTGTTGCCGGTATATACAACCTCTGGAATGCTAAAGGAGGATTCATTCAGGTATATATCCTTGTAGAGGTAATCCCATCCTCATGAGTATTGGGGTAACGAGATGATATTTTAACCAATTCCTAAATGACAAAACTTTACACTGGTCCAATTTGAAAGAAGTTTAAAGTAACTGATGTTTTACAATTCTTAGTCTTTTTTGGGTAGAAAAAGATGTTGGAAATGAAGAAATTGCTTGTTACAAGCAATTTCTTCATTTCTACAATAAATTCCTATGCATTTTTCTTGATGGGTGAAAAGGAGGTATTGTGTAACAATCGGTTAAAGATAAGTAGAATGTTTTCCACTCTTGGAACGACAAGATGCTAAAGTCCTGGCTTTGCATAGATGAGGCTATACATTACAACACCATCCTGACTTTTCGCAAATGAAAAACGATTTTAAGGAAGGAAGTTGTAAAAAAGTTGAACATTCATGATTTTTTTTTCACACAATGTTTTTAGCCCAAATAATCATATATTTTCAGTTTACATGCTTTTTGATAGGTCGTCTTTGTTCACACAAAATGTCGTAAATACAGCATGAAGAAAGCTGTATTTACGATATTTTGTTCGCCGAAAGACGGCATATCTTCTCCATCCTCTTCCAAATCACATTACAAATAATTGCACATTCCTGCACAGACAATGTACCTGAACATAGACAAAGATCAGTCGGCGTTAACTTGCAAATTGATACATTTTACCTACGTTATTAGTTGTCGTTTTATTGTAAGGTTTAACAAACACTGAAGAAACAGTAGGTAAGTACAAGCTTTAACTTTTTACCACTAAATTACGTTTTACGCCAATTAATTATAGCGAGAATTAACCATGGTAAACGGAGGCCTTAATTGATTTCTGGTGATTTGTCCAGAATTTTGTCGCCTGTAAAGGGTAAAAATGGCATCATTATTACAAAATGCTCACGTTTGTCCTCAGTGAATAAACAATTTTTGGTCCTTAGAACAGTGATATTTGCAAAGATGAAACATCTTTCAAAACTAAATAATCTGCAGCTAGTCTTACACTATTGCATATCATATGCAAGAAAGTATCTTTACGCAGGTGAAGTACCAAATTTGAATTGAACTTTTCAATATTAAGATGAGACGTTTCTGAAGCATTTTATGACGTTCGATTGGCGATCGAGTGCATGGTGCACATGAGTTCCATTAAGTTCAAGGGGCGGACATTGCGGTATTATGACGCAAACGTGTGTTACTGTGTTACAAGAACCAATGGCAGGTTGGAAAAGTAGGAAAAGTAGGTGACTTTTTAGAACGAATTACACTGGAACGAAAAGAGCTATATCTTTTTCGCAAACAATTGATACTATTTGTACGCAACAGTAACGCCGCATGTACACGTAGTAAAGCGACGTCATGTTTCAAAAATGGTGACGTCACGGCAACCCATTTTACGTAACGTTTACAATTTACGACTCAGTAGCCCTTACGCTACGTTTTTTAACCCATTCCAACTCAGTGACTCTTTTAGACACCCAATGTAAATAAGCTTTTGAAAACATTGTGGAAAATGAAGAAATTGCTTGTTACAAGCAATTTCTTAATTATATACAATGTTTTCTGTCCGACAGGTATAGAAAATCCCGAATTTCTTAAGCTCGAAATTGTCGTCTTCATTTCCTTTCAATTTGGACCAGTCTAAAATTTTGCCGTCTTTAAATGTGTAAACTCCTATAGAACTCGGGTTCATCATAGGAAAGCCACGAAAGTGAAAAAAAAAAAAAAAAAAAAAAAAAAATTTTAAAGGGACGCTACAGAAACGTCATAAATACAACACATCCTAAACCTTAGGATAATAATCCTCAAAGGGTTGTGTTTGACCAACATAAGGAACATAATGTACGACTAGCATTTACAAATGTGCTTGTAACATGTTTGTTTCAGCGTTTGAAGTATACACTGAAACCAGTCCTACAGCGGCACCAGCTGAGACCAGGCGAAAGCATGTCACAGATAGATGATATGAAGGAAAATAAGCTGACGAGCGAAGTAGTTGACTCGCTGTTATAAATGGAACTTTCTCTGTGTTCTCTGAATATTTATTTTTTTCATCATATACCCATTGAATTTACTTATAAAATACATTCATTGCACGCGAACAAAATCAGGCTCGGCAGACGAATTTGTGTATCAAACATGTACCGAACTTATAAGATATGGTATATTTTTTCCGATAAATGACGTCATGCCAAGAATTACGCTATTATGATCTTAGAAATCTTCCATTGGACTCTCAACGCGTAAGAAAATATGATATTTCACTCGACTTTGACTGGTCTCGTAAAAGACCCAAATTTTCCTCCGCGCCTTGAATCCAATACAAGGTCTTGTATCACAAGTATTACTTAATATTCATTATTTATATAAAATGTGGATGTAAGATTTGGTATTGTCGGTACACGAGGGAAGGCGATCAGAGCTGATGTGTAACTCGTACATTTCCTTATTGATAAAGATGAGACATTCTGGCGTCTGAGATATCAATCGGCATAAAAAAGGGCCAGAAACATAAACAAATGCTCACCTTCGTTGGCGACCTTAAGTCGAAATCACAACTTGAATACGCTGTAGTTACGACGTTTCAGACGTAAACAAACGAATATGCTTAAGATAAGTATCGGAATTCAAACTAAACTCCCTGTTAAATGAGCGATTAATTAGTGAGCGACAATCCGCGATAGATTGCGTCATTCAAAAGTGATGCTTGTATTATGAAACCCGGTAAAGGGACAATAAACAAATCGCTGTTCCCACCCACTTACTCCATTTAATACGCCCATCGACAGAAAGCCCCGCTTCGATTTAAAACAGAGTTATTTTGCAAAATTGACGGCAAGTAGCATGTAACAAAATCGAAGAATAGTTGGTTGGCGACCTAAACGTCGTTACTACAGTTTGAATAAGCTGTAGTTACGGCGTTTCAGTCGTCTAACCAGCAAACAAGGATAAATGTCTTAGATCAAAGCTCATTTCTGGTCTCAATGAATGATATTACTGTTTTGAAAGCCGCGATTGTTCAATTTAATCATGTTAATCTATTATCAGACAACAAAATTTTAGTCTTGTCCAAATTCAAAGAAGATCTGAGACAACAGTTTTAGATTATGAAATTTTGAAAATATCTGTCTTTTGGGGGTAGAAAACATTGTTAATAATGAAGAAATTGCTTGTTACAAGCAATTTCTTCTTTATCCACAATGTTTTCATAAAACTTTTGTCTCGAGACATCAAAAAGCGTCACTGTGTTGGAATAGGTTAAATCCTAAAATGTAATAGCAAGGAAGAGTAAGACAATGAAAAGTACCTTACCTGTTTGTTTTTGTTTTTTTTTTACCTTAACCACCTAATGTCGCATTTCAACACGATGAACACGCACAGTTATGGAAACTTTTGTAAGGCAAGGAACTAACAATAAATCCTTTTCTCACGACGTTTTTCCCACCTTAAGTGGCCCTTCAATTTAGGCATGCTCTCAAAAGTTGTCAGTAATATTTTTTTCTAAATTAGACCTGCCTATAGGATCGAAGGACCCGTAATGCGTATTTGGGAACAACTATGTGTATCTTGTTAAACGTAAAGGGACCTTATTTGAAAAAGAGATTTGCACAGCAAAGGTCAATCAGTGATTGGAGCGATCACAAATTCTTCACGAATCTGATTTCAGGCCAAAATGTTGGTGGCTGTGCTTCGCTGGGTCCGCCTCAGTATTATCGGCACTTTGATTTTTTTCGGCGACCCCTAATTTCTTTAATTTCCCTTGCTGCTCTCTTTTGAATAGCAGGTCACATTTGAAAAATTCCATGAATTCTTAGGCTTTATTTTAAACGTTTTTCGATAATTATCGGTAATGACTACATATATCAACAAAGGTTATGAAATAATCATTTACCGCGATTACGGCCTACATCGATTGGAAGTTTAGATATATTTGGCTTAAGCAAAATATCTATGGAAGGACATATCGAAAATTTTCCCCAAAGTTTGTCATTTATTCTTTAAAAAGCCAATCCGGACCCTAATATGTCTGTCACTTTAGAATAGAATTAGAATAATTTCCCTTTTTATGAATTCTGCTGAAGCGATATAAAGATCGTTTAACTAATAATAATTGACGGATCGTAGATATCAATCAAATAATCAGTCGATCAATTAAATCACTCATCAAGACCGGAAATGAACTTTGAACCCCGATATTGGCCGACATATATGAGAAGCATGTTTGTTGGTTTGTCGACTTGAACGGTAGGTCGCTAACCAAGCGTTTTATATTTTGTAACAAGTTACTGGCCATACATTTTGGAAAAGTACCACAGTGGAACTTCCTGTCGGAGCTCAGTGGGAGGGACCAGCGATCTGATAATTGTAAGAAACTTTCTTCAGATCCTAATAAACTAATGCTGTCAAAGGTCTGAAAATATACTAGTTTAAAATAGGGCTTACAGCCAGGATTGTGCTGTGAAAAAGTGTTGCCGAAAAGAGAGAAACATTTGTTTCTCATTGTCTTCTTCGTCGTGAATAAAGCTGTAGCTACTGCTTATTTTGGCGCAAACCGACGATATACTCTATTTAGCATTTTCTTTGAAAACAACAACACAACATTACTTAATGACATACAATGGATCCGATCTCTTTCGTAGAAATTTGTTTCTCTGAAGGTCCTTTGTCTTCTTCTGCGTTTATTTATCGTCGCTAACGTAGCACATGACCATATGAACGACGCCCCCAGAAGACAGTTAGTTGTTACGGGGGACAGTGCAAGGATACAAGACGAAACTGCTGAGAGCTCCGCCTGGTTCTTTAACATGCTCGATGGGTAGCACCGTCACACGGGGCCTCGGTTTAACGTCTCATCCGAAAGACAATTAGTTTGTTAGTTGATATGGTAAGCCAAGGGCTCGAACCCGTGATCTTGAGGTTTGAAGACAAGTGCTCTACCAACTGAGCTAATCGGGCTGACAGGTCCTTTGTTCAAATGTCGGGCCATATACATGTATATTTGTTTCAAAACTACAAGGATTCAGCATATTGTAACAAAATAAAATAATAATAAAAACATCAACGTTTACTTGTTAGTTTCTTTTGACCCATTAACACACGACAAAATTTAAGACTAGTGTGAAATGATCTAATTGGCAGAAGATAATTAAAATTGGATGGAGTTTTAAAAAAAAGTAGCTTGTACGATTGGCAAAATTGGGGAAAATTGAAAAAAAAATGATAAGACCTCTTTCTTTTTTTTTTGGGGGGGGGGGGGGGCGGGGCGTCAAATGCAGGACCAAGTGGTAATGGATTAAAGAAAGCCAGTAAAAACATCCTGAAAGTGTCTTTCCACTACAAGCTTATCAATAAATCGGGTTAATATATTGTTTGAAGTATTTTAATGTTGTTTGAATTTTTATAACGATAAATGACTTTTTAATGCAACGTCGTAGTTCCCTTTTATATCCACCTTTTCGAAATAGAACTCGGAATACCTATTGATTGATTGAATGAGGTTTAATGTCATCTTAAAAAGTTATATTTACGTTTAAATCTCAAATTTGCTGCTACCGAGGATTTGACCCGTTAACCCATGACTAGGAGTCCGACTAGAAAAACCTATGTACGTCCTTTTGAGGAAACTTCACCTATCGTTATTAAGGAACTCTGAGAAGCGACTGTTTTCATTAAGTATTTATGACATTTAAGAGAATATCTTTCGACTTCATTGAGTTATGAACCTATAAACTTAATCACACTGTATGAATACTCTAACCATCCTTTCACTGGCGAGAGTATAAGTACGTCGGAGAAATGTTGGCCGAAACGGGTATCGAAATCATGCCTCTATAGATTGAAAGCGAAATACTTTATAGAGAGACCCAGAGAACCCCACTTAAAATATTAAAAGAAAAAGACGAATTCGATGGCAAAATCAATTTCTACATTTTTCTAAATAATGTATTTCTTTTAAGATATACAGTTAAACTTGCATAAAGTTATAAATCAAGAGCCAATCAAAATATGGTCTTTTAAGAGAATGGTCGCCCAAAACACTTTTTGTGACATAGATAAAGGATCGGTTCGACTGCATACATTATTTATTGCAGTATTCTGATAACATAGGATTTTGTTTGTAATTTTGTTAGCAAAAACGACCATTTATAAAGATCATATGTTTTTGGAAAGGGATTTTGATGCTGATCCCTTAATGAATGTTTCGTTTAATAGAGGTGATCTCTTAAGTAAGATTGACTTTATATGTATTTTTTTTTATTAATTTTTCTGAAATCATAAATTGATCTCATATCTCTTTCCCCTAATATGGGATTAACCCATTCCCACAAAATAATGAAATGACTTGTTACAAGCAATTTAGTCATTATTCACATTGTTTTCGATCTCAAAGGAAAAAAAAGTTCACCAATTCAAATTTGTCGTCTGCAACTTCTTTCAATTTGGACCAGTCTTCGATTTTATCGTCTGGTAATTAGTTAAGGGTTATACCTGCTACGAAAAACTTATGAAGTGCTGTTTGTAACACAAATTTATACCCCCTTGAAGAAAATTCTCAACACGATATAAAAGGGATAATTCGAGACCGATGTATTACTTTCCTCGCTCTTATCATCTTACAACACTTTGAACTATATTGGATTAAGATTTAAATAAAAAGTTCCATAACATGTACGAAGAGATAAAATAAATTGAGGAATGAATTGGAATGATTGAGAGGTGAATTACCGAAACTGTATTCATTTTTAGTATATCGTAGGACGGAGAGCAAAATTTGAAAACTTCGGCTATTTCAAGCAGCAGTTTCGAAATTTATATATGAAAAAATTCTCTTAAAAGCAAATCTACCATTTTAAGAGAATTGTATATAAGGAACTACTTCTTGTGTGAGCATAGAAAAATAATTCCGTATCTATTCATGAAGTTTTATCCATTCTGAACGCAAGTATTTTGGTGAAATGTATGAAAGAATTTTATGTCCAATCAGAATGTAGGAATTTTGATTTCGAGGGTTAATTGTGATACTGTTCTTTAGTGTCTATACAATGTATTGACAATTAACCCTCGATTTACAAAACTAAAATTAAATGATTTATAGATAAAATGATGGGTGATTTTGGGTCACTTGAATATTGAACCATCTAATTAAGCTATGATGACTGAAGAAGAACTGTGCCTTAAAGTCCAAAAGAATTGGATAAGGATTAAACATGAGACCCACAGTATACGAGATAGACTCATGGACAAGCTGCTCGCCGAGGGTGCCATATCTGTGGACCAGATCAAAGATATCAAGTGTAGACCTAGAGAGGAACAGTTTGATTTCTGTCTTTATAATGTGATAGAGTCGAGGGAATGTAAGATTCTACTTAGAGTGTTGGAAATGTATGGGAGGAGGCCGTTGTGTATTGCAATAAGAAAAACAGAACTAAGTAAGATTTTTTTAACGTTCCACGAAAAAGATCTTCCAGGGTTTCTTAAATCAGTTTTTTTGAAAACTCATTCCAGATGTAGTTAAGATGTTTAAGCCACCAATCATATAAATAGATTCAGAATCATGTGTCATAAGACAAGTAAGACGAGCTGCTTTGTGGTATAGATTGGCTTATCCTAGTCGGTTTTTCAAGTTTAATTAGTAAAAACATCTAAATTGAAAGGGGGGTCAATTCTTAAAAATATTCATTGACAGTACAGGTCGCTCTTTTCGTATTGATTCCGAATTGAAATATATAAGATAGCACCTGTTAAATGACATGTAAGCAAACATGACATTAGTTTTGTACGCCAGCGAAATTTGCAGATAGATCGAATTTTCTCCAGATACCATAAAAGAAAAAGAAATTGGGTGTAATCAGCAAAAATACAATTAATTCAAAGGCAAATTATTTATAAGCTCTAAGATTGTAAGTGTTTGATTGTAAATAGATAGATAATCATTAAAAAATAAATGTTAAGCAGTTTCTTACTTTGTTTGAAAACTTGCAAGTACCTATGCAGATTATATTTGTTAAAACGCAAAACCTGCTTTGTAATATGACATCAGCGCTTATTTATTACATTCAGCGCTGTAGTGCAGTAAATACGTTAGATATTCTTGATATCATACGGGCAATGGTACACAAACTCTACGCAAATTTACAGAAACGCATGGAAACGCGTTTTTGTTACTGTTAGAATAAGGTCATAACACGAAATGACGTCATTTTATAAACGGGGTTGTAGATACATTTCGTGTTCGTAAACTACGGAATATATTTAACTTGTAATCTGAAAGAGACTCGCTGTTTCGGTATTCTATGGCCAGTCATTTAACATCCTCTATATATTTACAGTCGGGGAAGATTATAATACCTCAACCCGATCAAAGCTTAGAGAGATGACTCTAAACCAGTATGACTCTCGATATCATCTATCTCCTCGAGTGGAGCGTGCTCAGACAGGAAGCGAACATTCTGGCAAAGAATTTACTGAACAGAAAGACGAATTCAAAGATTTAACGGATAATATTAGTGCGATAGTAAAGAAGAAGACCATAAAGAAGAAAGGCAAAACTGTCGTCCACAGGGAAGAAGTTAAAAAAGTTAAAGACGAGAACGATCGCTTGAAAGCAATTACAAGAGTAAAGAGTGACGAGGTCTCTAAGCTTAGAGCTCAATTAGATGCCAAAACCGAGGAAGTAAAGTGGTTAAAGTCGCAAGTGGAAGATAAAGATAGTAAACAAAGAAACCAAGCAAATTTACTCCGGAAATCACAAGATGAAAAGTTGAATTTGAAGAAACGACTTCGTGATTCAAAAATGGAACAACTGGAACTGACGAACAAACTTATGGATAAAGAGTCGAAAATTAACGATTTTAAGACTAAGTCATCTGGCGGAAGAAAACTTGGACTGTTTCATCAACAGAAAGGCGCTCGTCATTATCAGATAGGGGACACTAAAATAGAAAAGTCGTATGAGGAATTGTCTGGCGGGGGAAAAAAGCACGTAAGGTTCGAAAACGAGGAGGACTCTCTTGAAAATAAGCAGTGTTATCAAACAATTCATGATATACAAAATGCTTTGAAAAATGCAATCGAAGAGAGGGAATGTGTAAATCGACTATTGAAATTGGAAAACGCAGAAGTTCTTAAGTTGACAGTTGCCATTAGAACGAAAACAGAAGAAAACGAAAATCTTCATCGACAAATTCAAGATATCGGGAAACCTGTTACAAATATTAACAATAAGATTCGAATAAATGATTTCGAAATACGCGATTCCAAAGATAACCTTGAAAAACATATGAAGGAAATAGAAGAACTGACAGAACGACTGAGGCCGATCAATGTAAAAGTTAATGAGATCAAGGATAGTTTAAAAACATTAGAAGAAAAATAAATCTTATGTTTGAGTCACATTTCAATATCTTTCTACTGAACCAAGAAAAAGGCAGGAAGCCTGATATTGGATTTATTGTTTTTATTCAGCTTTGATTAATTTTGACGCAAAGATTGAAGCCGACACCGAGGATATGAGGATATTCTCACTACATAGTTTACTACAGAAACCTTTGTCATGGGACGCTTTATAGATTGATTGATTAAATCGGGTTTAACGCAACTTTTAACAGTATTTCAGTTATATTTCGACGGCTGGAGCACCTAACAATCGATTCCTGATATTTCTCACACCAGTACTACCACTACATACTTTCCTAACCCCGCCGGTGCTATCCCACTTACGTTTACGATTATCCACCCATTGATGAGAGACAAATGTGCTTATTCTATCAGAAATATACAAGTATATGCAGAGAGAAAGGGAGGGAAGGAGAGGGAGAAAGAAAGAGAGAGAGGGAGAGAAAGAGAAAGAGGGGGGGAGGGAGAGCTGGGATCTATTCGAGTACATCCGACCAAGCACATACATTCGACCTGGAAGTAAACTGGTGACATTGATTTGAACATTTAAAAGTGTTTGTACGTTACTCTTAACCACACCTATATACAGGATTTTTAAAATATCAAATCGACAGATAAAACTGTATTTAATTAAAAAAGGCATTTCCCTTTTCTGTAATTATTTTTTCTTCTACCATACCTTATTATTAAGCTACTACAAATTCTGTCCCAAAACTATGAAGCACATCAAATTACCCATTGCACTTTCCGACTGATATAATTTTATCGCAAACCACTGGCTCGACCAAAATGATAGATTTGTTAAAGGGTCTCGTTCCACTCAATTATTAATCAAAAGTACCGGAGAAGCTGGTGATCGAACCAGTGACCCCTGATACTTGAGTCTTGGGAGTTACTACATGATCGATTCCTCTCATGTATAAAAAGAATAATGGTGTCGTACAGAAACACTACTCGTTGTAACATACCTCTCAGATAGGGATCTCGCTTCATTTGATTTTAAGGTCGAAATGCTCTGGGTGAGCTATTGTGATCTGTCATCGTCCGGCGTCCGTCCATCCACCTGCCCGTCCGCCCGATCACAATTACAAACAACTCTTCTCTTCCTAAACCAACCATGGAATTTCAACCAAACTTCACGGAAATGATCCAAAGGTCATGCTCTTTCAAAATACTTCAAAGAATTGAATTCAATAAAGAACTTTGGTTGCCATGGCAACGGAGTCGATAGACTTAAAAAAATCTTCTATTTCAAGCCCTTAGGCATAGAGCTTTCATATTTGATACAAATCATAATATATTGACAATCAACCAAAATGCTTCAAGGAATTACCGTATTTTTCTGCGATCCCTGATTTTACATGGAAAACTTTTAAAACCTTCTTCTTCCAAACCAAAAGAGCATTGATTTTTGGTTTAAATCATCATCTATTCATCCTCTACCAAAACACATGTACTTCAAAGAATTACCGTATTCTGAAAATCAGTCCTTTTCTGTGCGATCCCTGATTTTACATAGAAATGAAGAGGAAAAACTTAAATAGTCTTCTCCCAAACTATAAGGCCTAGAGCTTTGTTTACCGTATTCTGAAAATTAGCCCTTTTCTTTGTGGTTCCTGATTTTACGATCCCTGGTATTTGGTGTACATCATCATCTATTGACCCTCTACCAAAATACTTCAAAGAATTACCGTATTCTGAAATTTAGCCATTTTCTGTACGATCCCTGATTTTGCATAGAAATAAAGAAGGAAACCTTTAAAAATCTTCTTCTCCCAAACCATAACGCCTAGAGCTTTGCTATTTTGTATAAATCAACCATTCACCCTCTACCAAAATACATGTACTTCAAAGAATTACCGTATTCTGAAAGCCCTTTTCTCTGTGCAATCCCTGATTTTACATAGAAATAAAGAAGGAAAACATAAAAATCTTCTACTCCCACCACACTCATGGGAGCGATATAGGACCATCAAGGTCCTCTTGTTTATCTGGTCACCAATTTTGCACCTCGGTTAGCCGCCGTCATAGCGAAGTCGGTAGCGCGTCAGACTCCTTATCTTCAATTATGGGATGTCGTGGGTTCGATCCCCGTCGGCGACACATATTCTTTCCGACATTTGTCTCTCACCAATGGGTGGATAGTCGTAAACCTAAGTGGGATAGCAGCTGGAGGCTAGGAAAGGATGTATTGGTAACACTAGTGTTAGAAACACCAGGAACCCATTGTCAGGTGCTCCAGCCGTCGCGATATGACTGAAATACTGTTAAAAGCGGCGTAAAACCCCATTCAATCAACCAATTGCACCTCGGTTCATCCCCTTTTAACGGTGAGAGTAACGAACGACAACTCTAATTGGAAATTGTTATTTTGTATGACAACTCGATGAAAACACAAGAAGCTTTGGCCACGGTGAAACAGCGAAATAAACGAAAACAGGGTTAAATCTGCCAAAGAAAATTCGACGATTTCCGTGGTGTTAATGTGAAATTATCAAATGACAATCCTTTGAGACTGACCGGAGTCAAAAGGATTTGCTTTTTTCTGAAATGTAATGTCCAATTGACCACAGCTGGAACTCTTTTTCAAAACTTATTTCAATGAGTTCGTGGGAGGCCCCGTTTCGCTTGACAGTTCACAAATATTAAACTTTTCTATTCACTTTTTAGAGAGTAATCCTGATCTATCATTGTCAGCTTAAAGTAAGCTATAGTTATGACGTTTAAGTCGCAAAACCAACATAAAGGTTAACAAAAACGGCTGTCAGTGTCAGAGTACAAAACTTATTTCTGCTCTGAATGAATCACTTCATTGGTCGACTTGTAATTTGATTGACAGCCGCGATTGGTCAATTGTTTGTAGTTACGAGATTTTGATCGCCAACAGATGATACACTAGATAAATTTTAACATCTGTATATCCAAACTGATAGTTAAGTTCGATTCGAAACTCACAAGGCTAATAGCAGCTATATATGATCCAAAATTATGTAGCTCCGGATACCATATTGAAAACTGAACATAACTTAAAGTAATGCACTGAATGTACTGATATGGACGTTGGCATAGTAGAGTCATATGCCCGTTTTGGTGTTCGAAATGGTAATTTTCATGTAGATAATCTTTTTAAGCATAACGTTTCGCCTAGCCTGGTTTGTTTAATAGGAACATGACACAGTAATACAGGAATTTCTATTCTAGAGCCCTGAGCACCATCACAAGTTCGGAAAAAATGCTATTGTTACATAAGTCATTTGTCTTTCACCGATGGAAATGTGATAAGTAATTTGCCTGTAAAGTTGGCTGAGCAGGTGTCATGACCCAAATCTATTGTTGCTTTTGTAGAAGCAATGGTCGAGTGCACATACCAACCACGTTTTTACCGAAAAAAAAACCCCAACAAACAACACACACACAAATACACACACGCGCGCACACACACACAGACACACACACAGACAGACCCCCCCCCCACAAAAACACAAAAACACTGAAACTAACGTTGATCGAAGTCTATTACCCTTTTCCGATGACACACCACTAATAGTTAAGATATCATTTAAGAAACTTGGACAATATTAGATAAGCAATATTCATTCAGGATTATTATCTGTAAGAAACAAACGAGATATTTTGTATATCTTTTAAACCTTCAGTTAACCAGTAGAAGCTTAACCCATTCCCACACAATCACGATTTTGTACACACTGAAGAATTGCATTATAGAAAACATTGTGAAAAAAAGGAGAAATTGCTTGTTTCACTATGTTTTCTACTCTAACTGGGCCTTAGTTTTCCATCTCAAAGCGATTTAAATTGTCGTCTGTAACTAGTCCAAAATGTTGTCGTTATGTAATGAATTGAAAATGCTATTTCAAAATAGTATGCATTTTTTTAAATATATGCAACTGTATAGCTTATCACTCCCGTGGTAAACAGTTGGAACGCTGAGTTCTCGAAGTAGAAGGCAAATTACTCATTATGTAATGAGGATACTTACCTACATATAATTAAAAGACTCCGCGTTAATTAAACCGTGACCGTATCTACGTTAAGCGTGTTATTGGAAGTTGTTTTCGTATTTAAGACGAGTATTTACGCGTTCTACGAAACATATAGAATTCTCGTATTTATGCCATTTTCAAAATGTTCAGTTGTTATGAGGAGACAGGTTTTGAAAAATAAAAAATCGAACCTAACTGGGCACTACTTCTCTTCTAACATAGTAACATTATACGGGATTTTCCAAACTGGGCAACACTGATGGACACCTACGGCGTCCATCAACTAGTCTTTAATCTGTAGTTACGACATTATGGTCCATCATCGAGGTTCTTGGGCTGAGTCCAGTTTAAAAAATGTCAATTTGGAATTTGATTGTAACAGTTTCGCCAGTTTCTAAACGTTATGTAGGAAAGTGAGAAGGTTTCACCCATTCCCATACAATCCCTCCGTTTTACGCCCCTAAATATTATGGACATAGAAGAAACAGCTAGTTTCAAGCAATATCCTCCATGACCACAATGTTTCCATACCCGCAAAAGACAACTAATTTTAGAATTTCACCAATCTAAAATGCCGCATGCGTCTTCTTTTAATTTAAGACTAGTCTAAAATTTTGATATGTGCGAATGGTTTAATAAAACGCAAAAAATATATTTTTACATAAGATGTTGGAAAACAGCAACAGAACTTATGCCATTTTTGTCTGATTGCCACATTAAGTTTTCAACCCATAAGTTTTCAACCCATTACCAGAGAGAAACATTTTAGACTGGTCCAAATTAAAAAGAGTTGCAGAGGACAGCTAAAAGTTTATGAAAATAAGATTTTTTCATCTTCCTGGATAGAAACCACGTGAAAAATGAAGAAATAATTTCTGCATTTTACATAATGTTTCCCCGATTGTTTTTCTTGGGGGCGTCGAAAGGTGTCATTGTGTGAGAATAGGTTAATGATTCTTGTCAATGTTGACCTACGTCGAAACGCTGTATCTAAGTAGCTGACATATTCGTAAATGTGCCTGGTCAATGAAAATTTGGGAAGATAGTCACTTACTGATTTTCTTTTCTTTCTTTCTTTTTCAATACCTTGTTTAAAAATAATTCAATATATTTAAGGTTCCATTGGTGCATGGACCCCCCCCCCCACACACACACAAACATATATATAAATAAAATGAAATAAATAGATTAAACAATAAATGAATAAATGAACATTAATCAATAGAATAAATGAATAACCGCCACCAACAATAAAGCACATATACCTACAACTAAAGAACCTGTCCCATTATCGTTCATTAATCACATTATACTTAGCAAGACAAAGTAGCCATAGCTGACTAGAATAGGGGAGATTACCAGAGCGCAATTTGCAATCTCCTGGTTTTTAACACTTGTATTTTTGTGTCGCCTAGAGGGGCGATTGTTCTAGGTTATCCGTTTAAACTATTTCAAAATACAGATCGGCATGTGACCATTGTCGGTGTTTTTTTGTGTGTGTTTTTTTTTCCGGAAAAAAAAAACACTATTGTGTAGTCAAACGTGATGTTATTCCGATTTTGTCACATAAACAATGTAATAGAATAGTATTTACAATATCTAAATTTACAATGTTAATTGGTTCGTGTTTCTTCAAAAAAGTGTTTTGAAACATAAACCTATTGTTGACAATACAATAGAGATATTGGTTTACTCTACGCAACAATTTTTTTTTAGTTTCATCTATCAAAAACGAGCGTTCTGATTGGTCGGAAAAATTATTCATAACTCCATGAACAAAATTTTGAGCACGGAGCCATTTTATATGCTTCCGCACAAAATAGTCCCATACAAAAAGGTATCAAAATATGTAAAGTTTTTGCTTTTTTCGCTTGATGCTATTAAATTATAAGAAATGAAGAGAACTTTTTTGTTTCATGGAGGTATGAACCGAAAAACCTAATCACACAATGTATGAATCCGCTTCGCGTTTTCAAACAGTGTGATTAGGTTTTTCGGTTCATACCTCCATGAAAACAAAAAATATTCTCTTCATCTCTTAAATGGTGTTTGTAGAAGGAACATTATGTCAGTATTTGAGAATTATTGTGTATATAAAATCCGTTTAAGCCTTTGCGATCTATATCTGTGTTCGGTGTACGTCGTGCCACATGCGTCGTCCGTCAACATCTGGTATGAATTCTAAAGACCACAATTTGGCTAAAATATTTTGCTAGAATGTGTTGTCTTCATGAAATCTCCCTCAAGTTCGATATTGAATCAATTGAATTGGTAACCAGGTAACTATGTCAAATCTAAGAAATACATTATGTGCACTCTAGAGGCTACGATTTTTACTCCAATGTTTTGATAGTTTTTCAGAATGCCGGTCTTTATATAGACGAGTAGGCCATACGAGCTAAACAAGAGCTCAAGAAAAATAAGATATATATAAAAAAGATTTAATGCCACAATTAAAACCGAATTCCAAGAAAGTTCAGTTTCCGATCTTCACACAGTTAGATTACGGGCTGATTTCTTTATCATATTCTCAAATGTTGGTATCAGGATTATATTATTATGGGTCAGGCCTATAAACCGGATCTTTTTAGTATTTATGTTCAGGATCAGTATTTATTATCATTTTGTATATTACCATTTGTTTGATATATTCTTTTTTTTTTTTTTTTTTTTCAAAAAAGGTCGCCACCCATAAAATCTAGGTCGGACACTTGATATTTTCCAGTAAATTAATATATGGGGGATCAAATATTAAGAATAAAAAACCCTGCTCTATCTGACCCCAATCGATAGCCTTCTTTGAGTTTACACGTATCATGTCGTCGATAGGCGAAGTAAGATGTCGTAAATACAGCTTTATTCAAGCTGTATTTGAGAAATTCTGCTCGCCCACCAACGATAAAGAGAAAATGAATTGAACTAAAATTAGGACCACGTTCGGAACGGTAGTCTAGCTGTGAAATCACAAGGCGTAATACAGGAGTCCCTGTAGCCCCGTCTATTAAATTATTGAAGAATTACATTGTATTTTAATTTCTAAAAAATCATCATAGCAGTTCTAAACTTTGTTTTAATGGGTTCTTCAGTGTTTTGTTAGGATGAACTACGATGGCTCAAATTAGGGGTTTGGCAATGTCTCCTGCTATATTAAGCATAGCATTTTTAATTATTTAAAAGAAAATACTGATGGATACGTTTTTACAGTAAAAAAGTTCGAGACTAAATTTTTTCGAGAAGGGTCAACCTAGCTCCTTTCCATGTAATCGTTTGAAGCATCAACATGTAGCAAAAAGGTTGCTTATCATTAATGTCACCAAGGTATTAGTAAAAATTCACTTTCAGTGGAACTGTGTCATTTGATTGGTCTTTCGGTTTTTTTTATCGAAAACCCCGATCCGGCAATTGTATACATGGTCGCAAACGGGGGGATAACTAATATAGCTCCTTACCTCAATTATAAATGAAAGGTGAGATAAACCCTGATTGCGTTACGGAGCTATGAGGCTGCATCACTCGATAGAGGGCACAGTGACCAAACTGTACCGTCTCGCAGGCTCATCAGGTTTCATTTCTTGGCGAAACTGTTCAAGTGTTGAAAATGTCACGCACAGGCTAATATATCGGTTATGATAAGTGTACAATGTTAGCCACACAGGGACCATAACTATTTATGGTATCTGAAGACATAACTGTGATTGAAACGATTTCAGGATAGCCCACCGAGTACGTTGAGAGCTTTGATTCTATCGTGTTTGAACTTACATATTAGTATCTCAGCTTTATCGCGTTGGCTGGTGCACCTATCCTTGGCTTCCTGTTGTTTCTCACACCAGTACAACCACAGCATTCGACCAGAGCCACCATTCTATTTAAGTGTCCTACTTATCATTCGCTATTTTGTCAAATGTCGAAAAGAATGTTTGTCGAGCCGGGGTTCAAATTAATTGCCCTAGGAAGACACAACGCGTTTTCGTCTGAACTAACAAGGCTCGGTCCTCACTTGTGCTTGAATGACGAGGGATGAGACAAAATGAACGTGCAAGTTGCCAGTCCATATTTTTATTTGGATACAAATTTGAATAGATCAGTCAGGCTATAGATTGAGAACATGAATCAATAATTCAATTTTTAGTTTAAACGAGCGTTCTTATTGGCTGAAAAAAAGTAATTCGTATACCACCACGAACAATATTTTTAGCACGCAGCTTTTTTGTATGCTTCCATGTCTTAAATACCAAAGGTAAAAGATGTATGATTTTTTTCCGATTTCGTATATATTACCTTACAAATATCAAGTTAAAAAATGGTACCTATCTATCTTTTAATAATATGTGTTATCTTAATTAAGTCCTGGGTAAAAGCATGCATGAACTTTTGTGTTTGTGTTTTGTGTTCATTGAAAAAGTTGTAAAATTACCGAAGATAACACGTAAAAGATAATTAATTCACGGGTAAACTAAATTTCTGAAACGACAATGTACTACATTATTGCAGTAGATCCATAACAGGTGCGACGTCTAAAAAAGACAATTTAATCATAATTATGTGTTTTCTTTTTGTTAGCACGCAACCCGTTTTCCATTGCGACTGCCACCAACATTGCTAAAGCAATACGGCCGTGTGATTTTCAGAAAGTTCCTGCAATATATATATCTAAGTATATTTCCACTTCTTTTACGATCTAGTTATCAACTGAGGTGTAATAAGAAATCTGTCGTATTATCAATTAGGTTAAAATTCTTTTTATTTTGCGCCACTCCTCCTTTCTGTATGCTTACACTTTAAACGTCAGTCTGTATTATTCAATTATCCAAGTCTACGTCTATTTCATTAATAGGCTATATGCTATTAATGTCTATGCATTTCCTGTATGTTGCCCATATAGATTCAATGCACAACACATATTGAACATTGATTGGGTATGTCAATGCCAATGTCAAAGTCGTTTTATGGCAAAATAGTGCCGAAAAGGGTCCAAAATATTATCCATACAGGTAAAGGGATGTAATTTGAGACTCCAATGATCATTTCCCATCATTGGTCTCACCTATTCCATGATAAGACTAAGATTTGGTTGCTTTTAGCAATAAACTGCAATAAGATACGCAACATGTATCAAACAGATAAACAGATAACGAAAAAATTCGAAATCTATTTGTTTTTCAATGAGTATATTTACACGCTAGTTTGAAAAGACAGAAGGTAAAACGACGACACCATATGTCTTATCAGCCCATGTTTGTATTGGGTTTTACGCCGCTTTCAACAATCTTTCAGTTATATCGCGGCGGCTGGAGCACCTAACAATGGATTCCTGGTATTTCTCACACCAGTACCGCCCTCACATCCTTTCCTAGCCTCCAGCTGCTATCCCACTTACGTCTACGATTATCGACCCATTGGTGGGAGACAAATAGTCGGAAAGGATGAGTACCGCCGTCAGGGATCGAACCCGGGACCTCTAGACAGTCCGACGCGCTACCAACTGCGCTATGACGGCGGCTTATCAGCCCATGCTTGTTGTATAGAACCCATTTTTGTTGTACGACGTTTCTGGATACATTAAACCACTATAATCCATTAAAAACCGCTATACAATTAGTCCGTTGATAGACAAGCCATCCGTAGCCCGGATACAATCTTCGACTATAAAAAACCTACTTGATTGCTGACCAAGGTGAACTCTTTTGCCATTAAGTAGTTCTATTTTTTCTTTTTCGACATTAGCTTAAGATCGGAAATACAGACATTTCTCATAACAAAATGAATGCAAAAATCAAAATGAATGAGATAAAACATGCTCAGTAAGTTTTATGAGATGTTTACGAAAGACCGGTGGTGACATCATGTATTCACAGTTCACACTTCAAACTTCATACATATTAAGTCTGAAATGGGAAGTGTGAAATGTGAATAATGAGACCCGTGGTGACTTCTTAAATTGACAGTACATAATCAAACCAAATTAAATATGAAGTTTGAAATGTGAAGTTCGAAGTATGAAGTGTGAAGTTGGAAGTATGAAGTGTGAAGTGCGAAGTTGGAAGTGTGAAGTTGGAAGTATGAAGTTGGAAGTTGGAAGTTTGAAATGTGAAGTTGGAAGTATGAAGTGTGAAGTTGGAAGTATGAAGTGTGATATTGGAAGTTTGTAGTGTGAAGTCGGAATTTTGAAGTGTGAAGTTGGAAGTATGAAATGTGAAGTTGGAAGTTTGAAGTGTGAAGATGGAAGTATGTAGTGTGAAGTTGGAAGTTTGAAGTGAGAAGTTGGAAGTTTGAAGTGTGAAGTGTGAAGTTGGAAGTATAAGGTGTGAATTTGGGAGTTTGAAATGTAAAGTGTGAAGTTTGAAGTCGGACGTTTGTATTGTGAAGTTGAAAATTTGAAGTGTGAAGCTTGAAGTTGGAAGTTGGAAGTTTGAAGTGTGAAGTTGGAAATTGTCGTGGGATGTTAGAAGTTTGAAGTGTGAAATGTGAAGTCGGAAGTATGAAGTGTATAGTTGGAAGTTTGAAGTGTGAAGTTGGAAGTATGAAGTGTGAAGTTGGAAGTTTGAAGTGTGAGTGTGAAGTTGAAATGATGAAGTGTGAAGTTAGAACTATGAAGTGTGAAGTATGAAATGTGAAGTTGGAAGTATGAAGTGTGAAGTGTGAAGTTGGAATGTCCAACTTCACTCTTCAAACTTCCGACTTCATACTTCAAACTTCAAACTTCACATTTCATACTTCCAACTTCATTCTTCCAACTTCATACTTCCAACTTCATACTTCCAACTTCACACTTCATACTTCTCACTTCATACTTCCAACTTCAAACTTACGACTTCATATTTCACACTGCAAACGTCCAACTTCACACTTCCAACTTCATACTTCCAACTTCACACTTCAATCTTCAAACTTCCCACTTCAAACTTCCAACTTCACACTTCCTGCTTCACACTTCAAACTTCCGACATCATACTTCCAACTTCACACTTCATACTTCCAACATTACACTTCACACTTCGCACTTCAAACTTCATACTTCACACTTCATACTTCCAACTTCACACTTCAAACTTCACACTTTATACTTCCAACTTCATGCTTCCAACTTCACACTTCCAACTTTACACTTCATACTTCCAACTTCACACTTCATACTTCCAATTTCAATTTTCCGACTTCATATTTCACACTTCAAACTTCCAATTTCACACTTCCAACTTCATACTTCCAACTTCCTACTTCAAACTTCCTACTTCACACTTCAAACTTCCAACTTCACACTTCCTACTTCACACTTCATACTTCCAACTTAACACTTCAAACTTCCGACTTCATACTTCCAACTTCACACTTCCTATTTCACACTTCATTCTTCCAACTTCACACTTCAAACTTCCTACTTCATACTTCCAACTTCACACTTCAAACTTCCGACTTCATACTTTCAAATTCTCACTTCAAACTTCCGACTTCACACTTCCAACTTCACACTTCAAACTTCCGATTTCATTCTTCCAACTTCTCACTTCCAACTTCACACTTCAGAGTTACTAAGTATGAAGTGTGAACTGTGAATTCTTGATGTCACCACCGGTCTTTCGTAGATGTTGGAATTCGATTCCACGCCACGCAAGATTTATCTTCAAAAGTTTATTCCCGATTTTCAAACATTTGAAAATATCGATAAAAAGTCTGTACAGGTAAGATGTGAGATAATCCCTGCCTTGGGCTTAATAACCGTTAAGTTCTTAAACCCTATTCAACATGCGTTCCAAGTAGGAATAGTGGATTTCGAATCAGAAATACATTTTAATCTTTACCGTACGATATCCATTTATTGATTGCAGAAGAGAAGTGAAATCATTGATATAAAAGGAACAGCAATTACTTTCTTTCTCGAACTATTTCATATGCTATCTAGCAGTTACTCTTCATTCCAGAAAACCATTTTACATAATTCTCATAAATGACTCAGCAATGGTATCGTTGAGGAGCGACTAAAACCTCTTAACTACAGATTTATTCAAATTTAAGTAACGAGATTTTGGTGGTTATTACGCAAAGAAATTATTTTGAAAAAGATAACAGTTCAAGCATATGCTAATCGGGATTGATTAAGAAGCAAACATAATGTTTAAAGGTAAAATGACCATTTCATATTCAACAAACTGTCGACCCTTGTAATTCTGTAATGAATGGAATAGTGGAAAAAGGATTGGTGTAGACTTGTGTATCGCAGAGAAATTAAACCTATACAGATTCAATTGTTGTTTCTGGATCTGGGTCATTCTACCTTACTTTGTCGGAAAAAAAGAATTCTTTTCTACGGACGAACAGATTTACAAATGGAAAGACGGAATAATACCCCCGTTCTACAGATGCTTGTGTATAAAATTGAAACAAAAAATCCTTATACGTTTTGTTTTTCTGTATTTCATTTACTTGACTCGAAGCAAAAGGCATCTTATTATCTAAATACCCGTATTCAGTTTTTCCCCAGTTCCTTTATGTCTGTGTAGTTTCTGTTGGGGTTCAGAATTAGGTTATAGTTGTGGGCATGGCTTGTACTGGTTTCTAATGTTGACTTATTAATAATTATTTCAGGTTTCATTTCACGTCAGAATTACAGATTTAAACATAATTATCAATTTAATTTTAGTGGTTTTATTTCGGCAAATTTAACACATATAAGTTAATTTGATTAAAACAAACAGTCTTTAATACATAATACAGTGGAATATAGTTTGAACCTTATTGTAATCACACATTTTCCCTTACCCCCTTCTTCCAACCAGGTAAATGTTATTATTGGATTTTCAAATGTGGGAAAATCGGGAACACACCTCTTCAAATTACATGTTTAAATAGGGAGTATAAAGAATTATTTGATATTTGCTGATCATTTAATTGTGTAATCTATTTAATTGGGTACAATATATATAAATTGATTACTGTAATGAATATGTATGTCCATATATATAATGCGTTTAGCATACTGTTGCTGTTAGCTAGTGTGTGTGGTAGTGCGTAGATGTGTGCGGGTGTGGTTGGTTTTGTGGGGTGTGGGGGTTACTAAATTTTCTTGTTTCACAAGGCCTCACTGAAAATAGCCTAACCTTTATGCCGTAATTCAATATATGTGATGATGCATTTATAAGTAACCTTCTTCAAATAAAGATATTATCACTATTACAGTGTACTAGATAACCTTTCATTTATTTTTCCCCTTTGTATGTGGTATTGTTGGCAATGCCTTTGTAATACCTCCTGGTCTAATAAAATTTCTCCATTGTCCGAGACCAGTTCTTTGTGGAAGTCTTCTAAAGCGATCACTATTCGAAAATTCTTTTGCTAATTTTTCAATTAATTCTTTCATACTTTTATTAAGTTCGTTTTTCTCCTTAAGGTCTTTGTTTTCTCTCATTAATGTCAGAAATTCTCCTTTCACCTTCTCTAGCTCCTTTAATTTTTCTTCAATTGCATCATTCAATTCGTCAAGTTTTTGTCTCAGTTTTTCCAATTCTTCTCTTTCGCATTTCGAGGTGCGTTCAAGTTCATCTAATTCCCTTTTATGTCTCTCCAATTCATCTTTATATTTTAAGACCAAGTTTTCACTCGATGGTGTTGGCTTCCTCTGCAATTGATCTATAGTTTCTTTTAGATTTAACACTTGTAAAGTAAGTCTTTGATTTTCAGCTGTTTTCTCTTGGGCTAATTTTGTCAAATGGTTATTCTTCTCTCTTGCGGACTGTAATGCTCCCTGCAGATTTTCATTTTTTGTATCAATTCCTTTCAGATTCGAGTGTAAATCTTCTACCCTTTGCATTTTTCCATCGACAAATTCGCGCATTTCTTTATTTCTCGTATCTAACTTTTGGTCAACAAACTTACGAGTTTCATCATTTCCTGCTATTATTAATTCCTTCAGATTACCGAATTTTTCATCAAATAATCGTGACATCTCTTTTGTCAAAGCTGTGCTTTTTTCGGCTTGGCTTTCCACAGTATAAGTATTTGATCTAGTATACACAACTTCTGAAATAGTATATTATCAAGTGTACATTAAATAATAGAGTTATGGTTCGTGCCCTTCGCCATTGTATTTTGGCATTTGTCACAACAGAGGTGCGTTCGTGCAGCCAAATGAAACACTCCTATTAATAATATTATTTAACTGTTCTAAAGGGCTGTTTTATATTTTTTTGGGAGGAACCATTCCACTTTTTCAAAGTCAGCGTTTAAGGCAAAGATAAAAGTCATTCGTTTCTACTAAAATGATTTTTTAAGATTCTTGCTATAAGCTTTAAACTATCGACCAAAGGAACGCTTCTTCCTAACAATCGCACCGAAATCTTTAAAAAAAATCCTTTCAAAAGAAAGCGCTATTATCCCAATATCTATTTACTTATTGCAATCGTTAGTGTGTACTGTAAATGGAAAAAAAACTTAAAAGAAGCAGACAATGTCACACGTCACACAAAACTGTTTTATTACCCTAATACACAAAACAGACAACATTTTTGTCCGAGGTACATCTACATTTCCAGATGGACTTACGGGTTTCAAATATCATTTTATTTTGCTACATGTACTAGTTGAAATTCTAAACCAACAAAATATCTTTTGTAATCAATCTTATTCCACTTAACTTTACTTGAGACTGAAGACAACTTGGTCTGCTGACATTTTCTGCAGCTACGAGGATGTCTTAAAAGCCGCTTCCAAAACAAATTAGATGAGTAAACGGCTTAGTTGACTTGGGGTAACTAAAAACTAGACGTATTGGCTACCTTTCGATTTCCTCGTGTTTACAGAAACGTATGGTTATTGAACGGTATAGTATGTATTTTGAACACAATTACTCGAAGCTATTCATTAATCGCAGACAACGAACCTGTAAGATCCTTTGTATATTATCTTAAACAATTATATTAAATACTAGAAATACGTACCACTGTCACCTACGTCGCTTTGCCCTCGCACATATCTACAAATCTCTTCAAATCCATTACGTTCAAGATGTTCAAGGAAGCTTTCAGCCTTTCGTAGCAATAAAATCTTCCTAAGAATCCAGTCTATTCTTTCAGTGGGGCTCTGAATTGAATTGATGTGTTCCATATGATCAAGTTCGAGCAAACCCCTTTCAAAAGATATCTCCATCACCTTTTGCCAACTTGAAGCAAGGTCCTCTTTAATTTTTCTCCAATTCCTTCTGATTGCTCTTTCTTCTGCCATTGCCGAAAACAAAGGTAGTTTGGTTTCAGTACCTAAGATATAGAGCGAATTAAAAATGTACCTGGCGTGGATATTTCATTCTGTTTTAATGGTTTGAATATCACTTGTCATAGACTGTAGCACAAAAACTATGAATTCTTCGTTTCAATTTATAGACATAAATGAATTTTGGTGTGTATTACATGGGATGGGTGATAGTGGGTAGGTGGGTGTTGTAGGGTCGATTTTCGATTCGCTGTGCTCTTCAATAAGCATTGTTCAACGCATTAGAAGGGATATGAGCAAAAATCAAACATGTACAAAGCATTTAAAAATTATGTTCGAATATTCAAATACTTTCATAACAACACATTCTTATCTCAACAAACATAACCGGTCTGCAACAAGTAGTAAAGGGTACACTTTTGCAAAGAAGGGTTAAATTATTATTATTTTTTACTTTACCGGGCGAATGAAAGAATGCCGGATTCACCCATGAGCCACGGAGGAATAAGGAAAAAGTTATAATATCATTTCACCTACCCAGAAATGAATCAAATTAGTGCTGAATTTATTTATAGCATTTTTGTGTGATTGCATCTAGAGATATATTTTTACGACCGTGAACCGCTTTCTTTCATGCAGCTATAAATAAGCTTAAGATTTGTTGACCTTTTTAGGGTCGATCAATATTGGTTAAGTATTTTTTAAGGGTTATTTGTTTCATACTTCCTAAGCGGAACTCTTCGTTCAATTCTATGAATCAAACCTCTGATTTACACCGTAGGACTGTTTTAAAGCAACTTCCAAAATAGCGCTATCCGTTTTGCAAGCAAATGTGGTAACGTGGATCTCATAAATGTTCTTTAACCCTTGTCAAGCTGATCCCGGAATATTTCTGGTTTGACAGGAGGTATAGAAAAAGATCAACCTGCATAAAATGTAGCCTGATCTTAGTCTGCACAATCCGATTGTACCTTTTAAGCAGCACTTGTTTCTGAAATTAATTTTAAAAAAATGAAAGCCGTCTGTAAATGCTCCCATGCTTTAAGAGCTTTGATTTAAAAGCAGTTATGGAAACGATTTTTATTCAGCATGATAAGGATTAAGAACTCTGTTTGGTCAAAACATGACAAAACATAAAAAAGCAATTGGAAATCTAAGCATTTCAGCGATTATAGGTCTTCCGAAACATCCGGGTTTTCCGAGATTACGTACTACGTTTTCCTACACTGTTTCCGGCTAACAAAATCCACCATTTTGTCGCTAAGTGCTCTGCCTTTTATACGTCCGAGGTTTGTTTCAAAGTTATCGGGAACGGCCAAGATGTTCCGATGTTCCGATTGCATTCTACCAAAAAATCAAAGGACTGAAAGTACTGAGAAGTTGGAATGCGCTGAAAGGGTCATAACTGTGGAATTCAGTTCCAATTCATTTATTACTTTCCGAGTAAGCCTCCCTCCATTAAACTTGACCCAGCATTCCCATTTGTGTTCATATGTGTGTGAATAACGCACAAAAACATAGTTCCACATACAGAAATCAAAAACTAGCATTGTCTTAACCCATTTCCAGAGAGTGACGCTTTTAAATGACCCTCATTATGGAAGCTTTGAAAAACATTGTGGAACATGAAGAAATTGCTTGTTACAAGCAATTTCTTCATTATCCACAATGTTTTCTGTCCAAAAACACCAGGATTTTAAAGATTTCATCAACTAACAATTGTCATTTGCTACTTCTTTGAATTTGGACTGGTCTAAAATTTCATCGTGTTGGAATGGGTTATAAGCTCGTGTCATGCACATCAAATTTAGAATTTTCAAGCATAACATTCTCCTTTTATCAACTGTAATACATGAACTCCTTTTAGAATCTTGAAAACAGAGAATAACAGCTTCTACAGTAAGAAATCAATGACCTCGATGATTATTTGACCCTCAACTCGGCCAATTCTGTAACGATCATACTAAAATCACGTAGATTTCACTTCAAGTTTATGAGTATACGTGGAAATTTGCGGAAATGCGCGGAAACTCGTTTCAGGGTGATCGAATTAAAATACCGGTTTAGACTTAGGAAAAAAGAATATTTAAAGCGTTGTGAGTAAAATTAAAAAAAAAAAAAGAAAAGAAAAAAAAAGACGTTAACGTTATTGTAACGTTATTGTTTGCACATGGTAGTTTTGCCCTTTTCCTAAAATTTCCTATGAAATGATGAAGATAGTATCAAATTATCTTTTGCGCCCTGAAGTCGCGCGATTTCTTTATTCGTTATTCGGCTTTAGAACGGTAAAAAATCTTAAGTAAAAAGGGACCAAGCTGAAAGCTAGACGACACTTGTTAAAGGTTTGATGAGTTATTAATTTAAACTCATAATAAAGCGTAAATTTTTAGTAAATAAGTAGAAACCGGAAGTTGATATGTTTACATTCTAATTTTCAAAATCTGCTACTTTCGTTTTGCGTCTATTTGATTTTTATTGAGTAAAATCTGTAAATCCCACAATAATCGCGTTTGCTTGATGCCTACGGTCCCTCTTAATCGCTCTAGAATGTTTTAAAGCACTGGGCGGCGTGATTATTGTAAAAATGCATTCGCGACCTGAGCCATATTTGTAAACATTGCCTATCTATGGTCACATGACTATTACATGTCACTTGAGATCACGTGATTACCAAGCACGGGACGGCGAATCACAAAAAACAAATTACTGCGCTGATTATTAACCTTATTTTTCAATAATTTAAAGCAAACTAAAGCATGTTTTGAAGTCTCTAAACGATTTTTTACATCATCCTTTACATGTGCCCTATTATTGTCTTCGGCTACAACTAACTGTTTGTCCCTGGCAAGTTGAGATGAGATGTAACTCGAGTTGTATTCATATCTAAGAGATCACGTGATATGTGTTATCAAGAAACCCGAAATGAAATTGTCTTCTGTTCATTTTGCGGTTTTGTTAAATCTAAGTTGGAATTGCTCCGCATTCCAGCTTAAAAATTGAGTCATGATTATCTTTTCATTTTTGTGCTGTAAATAGTTCAGTAAAAACTGTCCCAAACTTTACCCTTTTCATCACATTTGTTACGGATATTATGTGGTGATTGGAATTGTAAAATAATGAAAGAATATTTTATTTTCGTTGAAAAACATTTTTTATCTGCACAAATAGTAAATATTATGCACTGCCTCAGGCATTCCGTTGTTTATAAACCATTTAATATTATATGGACTTCCTCGTATCTCAAAAATACAGAGTCACGTTTTATCCAGATTTATAGTAAGATACCATTGCATTGAGTAGGTGTGATATCGTTTGACATCATTTTTTACATTTAATTATTTAGTGTGATACCCATATTGTTACTGGTCCCTGATTTACTTCATTTTGTGAATCGGAACTATAATGCCTTTTGGCCATGATCCCGAATACGCGATTCTAGCGAGAAAAGAAGTTTAAACTCCAAATTGCTTTATCGATTCTGAACCGGTTCATATTCAAATAAATTTTGATAGTGTCAAACGAACACTGTCTGTTTTACAATGAAAAACGATTTTGTCACGTATGATTTTATTCTATCAAAATAGATTATCGTCGACGGAACTTAGGACCCACAATGGACACATTCAGGGGTTTTATTTCTGGTAATGAGTAAGAAGCGAATGAACGCTTTGAAGATGTACAGTTATTACATTTCAGGAAGCATGGATGTAGACAGTATGTTATTTACAAAGGTTTCGCTTGACTGATTTAGCTTTATTAAATATGTCAATATCCTTTCGAAATGGAATCAAAAATTAGATGAGTTTTTAAGAAAACACTTTAATCAGTTAGGGGAGTCTTAGATAGAACTTCAGAAGTTGGGGATCACTGGAAAATATGCGATACATTTACATATAAAACAACATATTGGCTGTTTACACTTGTAAATATATATAAGGTACATCAAATAAAAGGTACTGCATTTCAGTACATGTATATATGATTTAATTGTTAGTTTCGTCTATCAAAAACGGGCGTTCTGATTGGTAGGAAAAACTATTCATACCTCCACGAACAAAGTTTTGAGCACGCAGCTACTTCGAATGCTTGCGCACAAAATAGTTCCATATAAAAAAAAAGTATCAAAATTTGTAAAGTTTTTACTTTTTTCGCTCGATGCTATTAAATTATAAGAACTGAAGAGAACATTTTTTGTTTCCATGGAGGTATGAACCGAAAAACCTAATCGCACTTATGTATGAATTCGCTTATTATTCCTTTCATCTCTTAAGTAATTCCTGTTATCTGCTGGAGCAAAGTAAAATAATAACCAATAAAACCCGAAACTTACAACAGAAAGGACGCCATCAAATGTAATGAAAATTACAAAATCGACTCACTTAAACTTCAATAAAGAAATTATTAATGGTGTAAGAAGCGCGAAAAAAATTAACTTAGTCGAACAGGGTATTACGAAAGTTATATGGTCATTGTATGGCTCAAACACAAGATAGCAGCCGCGAAATAAATAGGTCAGTATTGTCAGATTCCTTCAATAACGTCTTTCTCGATATCTTTTTATATGGAATCGATTCACTCAATTGTAAGCATTAAATAATTGAAAATGATATTTGATTTTTTTCTGAACAAGGGATCATGCAGTTCATTTAATTTCGGTTTGTGTTTTATTGTCTTTATAATGTTTTAAAATTGTCCCCTTTTTAACGAAAACGGCCTTAAATGCTGGTGTTGTTTTCATGTATGGATTATTATCGGACATGTCAATATATTTCTAATTTGATTTTTATTTTCGAAATATATCTACAGAACATATTACGCAAATATAAAATCATACAAATATATATCTCTTCAACTAACGGAGTTATTTATCGTATTGCTCGATCTTATAGATGTTCCCTTAACAAATTTTTTCGACGTTTGAACGTCACGTTATATTGCTATTACTTGCTCAGAGAACCACCCCAAGAGTCAAGCTCGCTTACTACACATTGCTCAAGACTAATTTCTATAATAGAACATTATGGAATATCTCACGAATACATGACGGTATGTAAAGTATTCCAGATGCTTATTATTACAACACACGTCATAATCGTCCATTTAGCGTCGTTTGAAAAACGTATTTTTTACAGTTGTAAACCCCAACTTTTGACGTAAAGTCATAAAGTCGGCGTAAATGGAAAATAGATTCATAAGAAATACCAGCAAGCTCGTTGCTAACATGGCTCCAAGGCCAACAAACGCCAATTTTCTTTCGAGAGTGAAACATGTGTAGGATATGCAATTGAGACGATTCTTAAAGATTAAAAAGGAATGTTTCTGTAGAACTGCCAATATCTGAGAAGAGGGGTGGAACATTTGATCCATTTATTGGTCTACTACTTAAATAAAAAAATCTTAGACTTAATTCCGGATAGCAGAGGACTAAAGTGTGTCCCAGTTAAGAAACACAAAATGTGGTAAGAAAATGCAAGATCTATCAAAGTGCTGTCAGTACTGTAATCGCTCGCCACTGAATAATTGAGAAATATTGATGTTGTCGTGACTTTTAGCGTTGTATATTTCTTTGAAAAAAAAAAAAAAATTGAAACGCTTCTTTTAGGCTAGTACAATGCGAGTCAGCCCTGAAAATAATTCCTTAAAGCAACATACATCTAAAGTAGCATTTGTGAAGACAATATTGTTGAACAAAGATGTTAGTAAAACGCAGTGGCCCCAAGTGAGTCAATATAAGGTATTATGCCTCGTAATAATGGACCTTAATCTATGCCGACAGAATCCCACTTTTTAAGCACCTTTTGAAAAAAATTGAAAGATATTGTGGAAAATGAAGAAATTGTTTGTATCCAGCAAGTTCTTCATTATCCACATTGCTTTCAACCCAATATACAATTATATTTATATAAATATATGATGCCCATAATAATGGACCTTAATCTTTGCCCACATAATCCCGCTTTTTTACGCACCTCTTGAAAAAAAAATATGTAAACATTGCGTAAAATGAAGAATTGGCTTATATCAAGCAATTTCCTCATTATCTCGATGCTTTCAGTCCCTATAGACAAATATATTCCAACAACTTGAAATCATTGTCTACAAATTTTCAATTCGGGCTGGTCTAAAAACTTGTTGTGTGGGAATGGGTTGAACTTGTCATCAGCAGGTGCGCATACATCTAAGTTACCTTCATACCAGATATGATCATAGTATCTTTGAGTAATATTGAATGTGTCTATGACTTAAGTTTTTAATAGACGGACAACTGTTAAACAATTCGTCCCGAGAGGGTTTATGGAAAGAAGGAACTATCAATAGCTCTTTACTTTCTCTTCTGTAAGATAATACAGACATTATGACGGTCTTTCTAAGCCTGAAATACCCAGAGCTAAAATTGTTGATTGAAAATTATCGTTTCTTTCTCGTTATTGTGAACGATAACTTATCTATCGTGCTAAAATTGTACTGCAGCTTAAAAACTGTAATAACGAGATTAATTGGTAGATCTGGGCCGAAATTTGGATTTTTCTTTTTCCTTTTAGCTAATAGTTTACTGATATTATTGTACATATTTGTGAGATGAAAAAAGAAATAATTGAAAAGAAAAGAAAATGGAAAAGAGTGAAATGGAGAGCGAGAAAGGGGGAGGGGAGAGAGAGAAACAGCTGAGAGAGAGAGAGAGAGAGAGAGGGGGGGGCGTTATGATAAATCTTTTTTCTTTCACTATAATTTAAGCCGCATTAATTTGAAGCAAAATAGAAGTCGTTACATTCTGCTTGAATTCATTTGTCAAACCAGAAGAGGAGCCCCTAGTTCCAGTTTACCACTAGAATGATGCACCGATTTGTTACATAATTCTCTGTCCAAGATGTTCAAAGTTCACGAACAGCTACTGTGAGTTACGGGTATTAAAGTATAACATCCAATCAAAGCGTCTTTATATTTAGCTTATAACAGTTTTCCTCTATTTTCCTTTAACTCTACATGGGAAATTTCTTAACTTGTAATTCTACTCATTCAACGTAACTTTAAAGGAATCAAGTGCTTAAAGTATTATGGCATGCCCGGAAAAAGATGTTCAAGACTCAACATTCAAAGAAATTCAGATGCTCCTTTATAGACAGCTATTAGAATTTAAATTACGCGCGTTGCGCAGTATAGCGTGAACTGTTTCTCTATCCGCGTAACGTATGCCACACCGTGAGTAGGCACGGGCATTCCGAGTGTGTTGATATAAAAGGGTGAATGTGTCGAAAACTTGTCATTCTACCAGACGACCTCACAGTGCAAAATTTGTGTCTTTTGAAAGTCTTATCTTTTCATCGTTCGTTCGTCCGCTTTGCGCGAGTTGTTTTCTACGGCCATCCATTGAATTTGTGTTAAAGCTAGAAATATTTGTATATATACTTTTTCAAGTCAGATGAATGAGGTCCAACATTCAGAGATCTGTCAGAGACAAACGGACACATGTTTCTCAGAGCATTTTTTCTAAACAAATATCTTTTATCTCCGAGTTCTTCCTGGGCGAGACAGATCAGAAAGTTACAACTTGGTTTGTCACAGTACATACGAGCTTGCTGATTGAGATACATGTACTTCTGTCATACTATCATATTACCGTTCTTGCACTGTAAATAAATACGCTCATCTGGCCTTGCATATAGTTGTTATTGTTTTAGTGTAGCATAGATTTGCTTATTACCAAGAAAGTTCAGTATTGTATTCTTCCATTTAAGTTAAAGGAAATATTTGGGAAATAGGTTCACAAACTAATTTCGAAAACGCGGACACTAATCCCTCAAAAAAGGTCGCAATCAAAAACGTATTTTAATCAAACCCTTCACGCAACACACTCTCCAAAGTCACCCTTAATTCCACCAATAATTTGATTATTAATCGGTACAGCTACTTCGGTAGATTACACTGCAGCAGCAATAGTAAGTGCGATTTCAAGTGGGCAATGAATGTGGCTGGAAAAGAGATTGCAGTAATTACTTTTGCGCTCCATCACTATCCAATCTCGGTATGTATACAGATAGTCCGGCAGAATCATGCCATTTCTTAGTCGGACCTTGAAGTAGGGCTTAAACTTTTTTCTTGATTTATTCTTATAGTCCTTGCCCTTCAAGAATCTGGCTGATGACACCTTGTCATCATTAAGCATTTTGAAATATTCAAGATGGCAGCCAAGATGGCAGCCAAATTTACAAAAAAATCGTTATTTTGACATTGTTACAGCTTTCAGATTTATGTTTTGCTTTTGATCTGTTGTTTTGACATTTAACTCAAGTTGTCTGATCAAAAGAAAAAAAGCTTAAAATGATTCTATATATCAAGTATGGCTGTCAGGATGACTCCATAAAGTAATTATTGCATTGTATATATAATTTAAGACTTAATTGCAAAGTCATTCCATATATTTCGTTTTGAGTTGAATAACAAATGGGACACAAAAATATAGGTAGACAAACATAGTGCTATAATCTGTATTCCAACCTTTTTTTGAAACACATCTTATCCAAAGCTACTTTATACAGGAGATCTAAACTCATTCCATTAACATGCGCATACCATACCTGTATAACTTTTACTAGTGAAAGTACAGCTAATTACACATAGTAGCAAATGTATTGATTTTTACTGTTCACATGGCTAATATGCCTTTTATGAGCCAGGATGTACATTAGTTACCATCATGACAGGCATATACCTGCTGGAAATCAAACTTGTAACATCTTTGATGTGACTCAAAAAACCTATCCACTAGACCGTTCTAACAAAGTTGCAAATCTTCAGCTTGTAAGTCAAATTTTAATTATTTTTTATGTCAGTTCATTCTTACATATAATGGTTCCTATAAAACCCAATCGTGCTCTATTGCACCCACAACGCATTGTCCCACATGGTTCTTAAGTATCACATTGGCACTTAACCCATTCCAACACAATGACACTTTTTGACGCTCCCAACCAAAAAACCTTGGAGAACATTGTGGAAAATGAAATATCTTTAAGCATTCTTTTTTATTTCCCGCAATATTAACTATCCTCTAAGACAAAGATTTTTGAAATTCTATCAACTTTAAGATGTCATGTGCATCATCTTTGAAACTGGAACAGTATAAAAAAAATTTATGATGGGCTAATGAGTGACAGAATTTGTAAGGTGCAAGCTAAAGCCATTGGGTACTGTTTCTTGTAAAAGATTTAATTCTTTGCGAAGCCAGCTGAAATCCGTAGGTGACATGTATAGTGGGTCTGTATCTAGAACACGCTTCCAAACAGTCTGATGATGTGCATGCTTTACTTTAAAAGCTTATGTTGAATGTGAAAGAAAGGCAATCTTGGGCACAACTTTTGCAGATTTCCTTAATTATGTATGAAGGGTTTTCAAAGATTCCCAAACATAATATTGAGAAAATTAATGGCTTCTAAACTAAAACTTTAAAGCTTATGCGTCAATCCGTTCGATCAAACAAGGTAATAAAATTAGTTTTTTAGACTTATTTCCCGGAAGATATTAAGCCTGGCTTTTCATTCAAGTTTCAGGCAGTAAAAATCGGGTCTCCTTCTTGGGAGTTGATCAATGTTTATCATTGTGCTCACTGATATTAAAATCATACACATTGATTGATCGAATGGGGTTTAACGCCGCTTGTAACAGTATTTCAGTCATATCGCGGCGGCTGGAGCACATTACAATGGATTCCTGGTATTTCTCACACCAGTACTACCACCACATCCTTCCCTAGCCTCCAGCTACTATCCTACTTAGGTTTACGATTGGCGAGAGACACATGTCGGAAAGAATATGTGCCGCCGCCGGGGATCGAAATCATGACATCCCATGATTGAAAATTAGGAGTCTGACGCGCTACGACGGCAGCACTAAAATCATACACAACAGTGAAAAACTAAAACATAATTTAGATGAACGTGTAACAAAGAAAATAGGTTTTAAAACAATTTCTATACCATTTTTGACCAAATTCAATTTTGCCAACCATCTTGGACATCATTTTGTTTTACTAAAATATGAAATAGTGCTGTATTTAATACAAATATTCAACCAATCATGAAAATTGTATTGATTCATTAATACAAAACACAAACACTACATTTGATAAACAATATTTGCAGTTTAATCCATATTTTCTATCAAATTTTATATTTTGGCAGCCAACTTGGAAGCATTCTTGAAATTTTGACCATAACTGACAGGCCAAGATCTGTGATATTCACTAATTAGCTAATTTAAGGAAATACTTACAAATAAAAGTAGCCTGAATGCAATGTGTAAGCTATATTTTGACCAACCCTTATATCTAGTTGCCATTTTGGACGCCATCTTGATTTTCTCAAAATGCTCAATGATGACAGGGTGTCATCAGTCAGATTCTTTAATTGTACAATGTAACCAACATAAAATAGTAAAGCAAAAAAGTTTATCTGCCGGACTTAGACCTAGGCAATGCACCAAAATATACACATCCCGGTCAAAAAAATCTTAATTTGGTTATTATCTTTAAACAAATTTTAATTCAGCTTGAATTGATAGGCCTATACGGCAGTCGAAACATATCCGCCCATCTGGGGATTAAAAAGGAAAGCACTTTTATAAAGTTTTTTTTTAATGAAACACTTTTGAGAAACAAGTTTTGTTTTTGTAATTCAATTCTCTTAAAAAACGAATCTACATACCAGTAAATGTTTTTCAGTTCCTTATCACGCCTTTAACAGTTAGCAGAAAATGCAGTCTTATTTAAAAATAAAAACTCGCCATTTGAAGATCAAGGTTGATAATCGACTGTAATCTATTTTCTGCATTTCTTGTAAGAGATCTTAATATTTGAATATAGATCTATAATGATAGCAACGTAAGGTCACTTTAGAAATTTGTGTTACAGTATACTAGCTGCGTCGTATTAAAATAGAAACGATCTAATACACTTTTGCTGAGTTATGCGACATGTAGAATGCAAGGGATCTGGTTCACAAAAGCAAATTAAATGCTACTTACATTTGCATCTAGGAAAATCTGTGGTGTTGGTTGGATGTACTTCCATTTAAAGATGGTAACCGTTTACCGGCTTGTATAGATACCTCTTTAAAATATCAGATATAACTAAAAGTGTTGACATTACATCGGTAAAGAATGTTCTTCCATTCTCAAAATATGGAAAGAGTTTAACTCTTTCCTGGTCAATCCCTGGTTTTACAATTGAGAAAATACTGTAGTAAAAGAATGAAGAAATTGCCAAAATATTCTACCCTACGGAATGGTTATTCTTTTTTTTTTTAAATAAATCCATTTTGAATTTTCGACTGCATCACCTTTAAATTTGGACAGGTCTAAAAATTTCCAATACAGGAAAGAGTTAAGATTAGTAGAGTGTTAAAAGATACGGAAGTTTTAAGTCCTGCTCAACAAGTGAGATCATATTGAGACCGGGCCGCGGCTTAAGGACACAACAGGGAGTAGCAAACAAGGAATCCCTGACACTAAGGACTACCGCCTTACCAACAAACCAAATCTTCCCTTGTATATAGCCTACAGTAAGACTCAATATTCGCTTTCCCCGGTTCTCATACATCCTAACTTCAGTATGATCAAGGCATTGGTATGTTTTGACACATAATCTACGATTACGAGGGGCAGTCAGAAAATATCCGGACTTTCCATGCTCATCTCTTTCCACGTGCTATATAACACATTATATATTGGTGAAAACTACATTCATTTGCGAATAACGAGGTCAGTTCATTTTCAGTGATATCAACTAGAGTAACCAATGCAAAAGAACATTTAAGTCGTTTAAATCTTGAAGGAGATAAGTTCTTGAACCGCATTATCTCTAGAGTTGAGATGTGGGTCATTATTCCGAACCTGAGTCAAAAGCTCATTCAAAGCAATGGAAACGAGCTTGTTCCCCGACTTCTCAAATGTTTAAGCTGTCTTCTTCGGCTAGTAAAGCCATGCTTGTTGCCTTTTTGGATTCACAAGGAATGATACCAACTCATTTCATGCAAAAGGTTAAACTATTACTGCCAAGTACTATCTTAAAGTAATTCTGAAAAGTCTCAGAGAAAAGCTCAAGCAAATGTGTCCAAGGTTAGCTCAGAATAATGTCCTCCTTCTTCAAGTTAACTCCCCTCCCATACAGCCATAGCTAAAGTGGAGGTTATCAACTCTTACAAATGGCAATTGTTGTCTCACCCTCCTTATAGCTCTGACCTCGTCCCCGTGATATTTATTTTTTTCCTGATCTGAAAAAATACTTGCTGGAAAGAAATTAAAGACCATGCAGGGTGGCTTTGATATCTGGTGTTACACAGTACCTAAAACATAGGTCTACGTCATGGTTCACACCGGAAATTTTTTTGTTTTTTTTTTAAATGTTGAATGGTTTTCGAGAACGAGTCTAAAGTCCGAATACTTTCTGACCGATCCTCGTAGATAAGTATTTATAGAAAAACCACAGCTTTTCCGCGTAAGAAAACTACCGTTTATAGATAAAATAAACACTCTGTAAGACATATACATAGTACAAGCTTGATTGTTAAATTTCAATACGTCATGTAAGTTAATTATCGATCAAAGATTGATAAGACCTTCGATCAATGCATATTTGGATTGTGGTCCCAAAGTTTTAAACGTATTTGAAATTGTTCACAAAATCTTATTCAACTATACCGGCGCCTGAATGCCTCAAAGTTAAAGGCTCGCTTTTCTTAGTCTATGGAAAAAACTAAGATTGATTAAATGGGGTTTAACGCAACTTTTAACAGTAATTAAGTCATATCGCAGCGCCGGAGCATCTAACCATGGATTCCTTGAATTTCTCACACAAAATCCTTTCCGACTTCCATCTGCTCATCTTACTTATGTTAACGATTATCAATCAATTGGTTGGAGAAAAATGTCGAAAATATTATTTGTCGCGACCGTAGATCGAACTCTACACTACACGATTGATTGAGAGGCCGACGAGCTACGACTTGTGCTATGGCCGCGATCGGGAAAAAGATGTATATTCTCCATCGACTATGCCACTTACCCTTTAAGACAAATGGATTTAGAATTTTTCAATTTAGAATTGTTATGTGCCTTTTCTTTCAATTTAGACCATTTTGGAAATTCATTATTCTTGTAGAGGGTTTTTGATACAACTAGAGCATCGAGCGCCTGTATCGCTCCATAGGCCTGAATGTACTTATGTAGCAATTTGTGCTTTTAGAAATTCAATTTAAACTGGACCATCTTTGTCATATCTGGCAAAAATCTAGTCACTTAAATCTTTGAACTAGTTCTAGAGAAGAAATTCATTTTTTAATTGTTTTATAAAAGTCAAGTCAAGCTATTTGAAATTAATTTAGTCTGATGAAAAAGTATTGACAAGTTTTTAAAAATATGTGGACATAAGCCACGCCCAAGAAAAACATTTTTAACCTATAAAAATTCCAGCAATAAGACCTTTATCTATCGAAGAGCATTTTGACTTCAAACCTCCAGATCACGAGTCGAGTCAGAGTCCTGGCCTGACCATATCATTTATTTTCATTATTTATTGCATAAACACACGTGGTTACAGCAACAGACAAGTTTACAAAATAATACAATATTATACGAAAGAAATATTTATCTCAAGAGCACATGATGTTTGTGTGTGTTGATTATTATATGAAAGAAAGTAGTTTGTGTGTGGAATCCTAGCTGCCTATCTTGTAGTTGTGGTTGAGATAAAAGTACACGTGACCGTTTTGCGCGCAAAATAATTGTAGTACGACATAGGTTATTGTATTATAATCTCTGCTTGGGTGGAAGCCGGTTCATCTAAAAATGATTTTGTTGTGTTATGGGCGCTAACAGACATTTTGATCTAGGGCTGTGCTATCTCCCTAATATTTTATGGTAAAGCTGGTTTGTCCCAACTTAAAGTTGAAGTATGATAACCTGAATCATAAGAACTTTATATTCATTCGTGTATATTCTTAAACTGTCTGCAATATGTTGACAAAGCATGGTCTAGAAATACCTCTCAGTTTAACTTTGTGGAGAATGTGTACTCCTCATTTTCATGCAGTTGACCCTGAAAATGCACCGTTTACATTCTAAAAAAAAAGGATTATTAGAACTCCATACTGCTGAAATAAAGAAACAGCTCCGGAGACAAAGGGCGCTTAAAACCCTTTCAATTTCTTATAATGTATGTTTGCACTTTGCAAACAAAACTGGCTCATATGCATTTTTTTTTCTCTCTTAAAGGGAGACTCAAATTAGAGATGAGTTCACAAATACATCAACAAAATATACTTTCTAATGAGATACAATGGCAAACACATCCATGGCTTTTTTTAGAAGAAACTGCCATAGCAACTTGTTGGTTTTCCTTTACTTTCTTAAAATTTTCTACATCAGATTCTGAAATGCCATATTTCTAAATTTCCCTAATTTCAAACCTCCCTGACTTATCCCTGACCTTGATTTTTTGTCATTTTTCTCTGACTTTCCAATGACCATGGGAACCCTGTTTTTAGGGCGTCAGAAAGCGCCATTGAGAGGTAATGGTTTAAAAGTTAACAATGCAGGACAATAGCTACTGATAGCCAATCTCTATGGGCACTTAATTTACCATAAACGCAGTCAACACTCTGCTTAATGAAAGTTGGAAGTGTTTCACCTTATCCTTTCAAAGCGGATGCCTGAAATGCGTTTAAGCCCATACAATCAAGACCTACCATATTGTCTCTAAAAAATCCCCTTTTTCTTCTACTTTTTTCTGTATGCTTTGTTGCCATAGAAATAGGCTAAAAGTCTTTTTTAAACTAAATCACATCTTTACAAATGTATTCTTTTTTTTACTTTTGCAGTGACACTCCAATGAGAAATTGGCAAAAATAAACAAACAAGTTACCCATCTCTTCAAAACAATTGTGATATGCCACAATACGGTAAACCTTGATTGCACCAAAAATTAAAAGAAACATCTTTGAGATCCTACTACGTATACCATTTACCACACATTCGAGCATCTTGAAAATAAAAATATGAATATTAAAGATAGCTTTACTTTTCTTCTTCTTGACATATTTTTACTAAAAAAGCCATGTTGAAGTTCATTTTCAAATTTTGCAGTGACATTCCCAAACAAAATGTCAAAACAATTTGCTAAAAAGTGTATGACTCAAGAACATTTAAATTATTTTGGGATTATTTCTCAGATTATATGGATTTGAAATGATTTATTACGCATGACGTTTTAGTACCATTAAGGTTTAAATAATGTTCATTTCGTACCTAGGTTTTTTATATATGTGACCCTGGAAAATGGGGTACTTCCTTTATCAAAAGGCATCGCTAGTTAGAACAAAGAAACCGAAAATATTGACAGATGAACAGATAGACATGGTGTACTTATATACAGCCCCTTCATTTCGTATGCAAGCGCTGAAAATTACCCGATCACTAATCGTATTAATCCGCTTGACATATTAATCATTTTTAGCAAATTCCAATAATATCAAGCCAAAATGGATATCTATAAATCCTACTGAAAGCATCATAAAAAATCTTCTTACATGTGTTTTCGAATTAAAGTGAATTCCGTCCTCATCGCCGGAGTTTATTACACCAAATTTGAGACCTTTGGAACCCTAATGATTAAATTGTCACCAATGCCCTTTTCTTCTATTATCCCATAGAACTAGAATTGTGTACTAATACAACCCGCCAGCGCTTTGTCATTGAAAAAGAACAGCTGAGTTGACCTCTGACCTTCATTATCCAAAATTAATAGGGCATCTCCTAAGGTTATGAACAATATGTGTATAAAGTTTGAAGGACCTAAGTCAAATCGCTTATGAGTTGAAACACGGAAAAGGTTTCCAAAGTTCAATTGTGACCTTGACCTTTGGCTTATGTGACCCCAAAACAATAGGGCGACTCAAGGGTAATGGAAAACATGTGAATTAAGTTTCATGATCCTGTACCACTTATGAGTTATGAGTTAGAGTATATAAACGGTTTTCAATCATAGTTCAATTTCACTGTTGACCTACGTGACCCAAAAGTAATAGGGCACTTCATTGGGTCATTGGCAACCTTTTTATGTTTCAAGGTTGTAGGTCTATTGGTTCTACAGCTAGAGCATGGAAACTAAAAGGCTATGGACGGATGGAAAGACAGACATTGTAAAACCAATGTACCCCCTTTTCTCCGTAGGTGGGGGTATAATGACCTAATATTCAATAATCTTCACTCAAATGAACACTTGCAGCATGTTTCAATACGATGGGACCAAAATTCATCCCTAATCAAGGTGTCGTTTTGAGTTTTTCAATCTTATGACCCGGCTTTCAAAGTTGTAGTTATGACTTTTTGCTTGCAAATAAACGATGCGTCCTTCACTCTGACCTTACGATTATTCTAGAAATTTTCAAATAAAAAGATATGGCCTTAATTTTTGAGCTGCTCAATATTCAAATTGCTGTAGACACATCTGTAAAAACAAGAAAAGCTAGCAATCGGCATGCTGTGCTACCCATCACTCTTCTCGAGATGACATTCAAAACTGAAAATAAATCAACTCATAATAATCATCATCAGATGACTTCTCCTAGGATTCATAACTATATAGATGATCACTAGAACTTTAAACTTGAACAGCTTCAACTTTTACAGGGGGAAAGGTTTAACAGTATTCTAGTTTTACACATCAATTCACAATTAAATTTTAGACAGGTTGAAAATTGAAAGAGGTTTCAGATTCAAAAAGGGTACATTATTGTGAGAAGAGAGAAATTGCTATTTACATGCAATTTCTCCTTCCCCAATTCTAAGGCATGTATATGCAGGATTCGTATGGTAATAGGAATACAATTTATTTAATCCTGCTTGGTTCTACAAATCTTGACCTGTCTATTACCAAGGTTTTAAAAGCTGATAAGTAAGTAAAATTGCGTAGTAAGCTTGTCATTCAAATATTTCTAAGGTTTCTACCCAAAGGTACATGCATATATAGAGCTCCTATTTGAACATAAGGTGTTTGGGGCTTGCATTTTCAGTGCCATTTCGTATGATACATACAGAAAAACCAAGTCGAATTGTTTCAATTTTATTTGGAAAATAATCACCTTTAGTAAAACAGTTATCTTTCAACATTTTCATTACAATTTTAAAACAACAGGCCAGTGGCCCAAAAGCAATCACCTGAATTCAATGACCCCACATGACCAAATTTTGAACTTATCTGAGATTTCATGCAGATAATGTTTTGACCAAATATCAAGATATTTTAGTAAAAAATGTGATGTCTTAAAGAGCACACAATGATTTCTAAGATTTGACCTGGCAATCTTGTTTTTACCCCAATTGTGGCCTCCAGAGTGTTAGCACCCTAACTAATGATGATTTGTGAGGAACCACAGTCATTCAAGGATCACAAAAGCTCACCATGAGCACCATTTGTCCAAGTTAGCTAAAATGTCATTAAACTTGCCAAGGCTTGCTTAACAACTTTTCCATTTTGGTAGAACTTATAAACGCAAATTATAACATGTTTTGATAAATTCTAATCATCTGTATTGTTTTTGTCTGAGGTCACAGTCTGTTTACTTCTTGATGTACTAGGCCTACTTTTAGATGTACTTGGTCTGCTAGAGACAGGTGTGTGTACTTCATGACAATAGACAGGCTGTATATAATCAAACTCGGCCGTAGACAACAAGTCCAATGTTGTCTCCCGACGCAGGGTTATATCAATAGGTGTAGAACTACCAGATGACTCGCTCAATAAACTTTCTTTTGCTGGTTGCTTTCTCTTCTTCCTCCTCTTTGTTTTGTTTATCTCCTGTCCAGTTGGTGGACGCGATTTTAATTTCGGGAGTCGAACAGAGCTTAATGGAACTTTGGCTTGAGGCTCTGTTGTTCTTGGTGGTAAATCTGGTGGCTTTTTGGCACCTTCTTTGCGAATTATTACTTTGGTTGGTCTGTCCGAGTCAAACTTTACATTGGGGACTTCATTTGGGGGTGTTGGTGTTAGGTTCCTCACGTCAAATGATAGTTTTTTACCAGATGTCTTTGAAGTCATAAAGGCAAAGCCATTTTCGACATCCTTGGATATTTTATCACTGCCAAAACTGTTTTTTCTATCTGAAACAAATAGAAGGGTACCATATATATACATTATGTAAGTAATGTTATAGTTATTTCAATTCCTTCAATACTCGAGAAACCTTCAACAAAACCTCTCTTCCATGACCTATAGACATTTGAAAGAAAACAAAGTGGGAAAAAAAAGAAATATAAGCTTGTTGTAAGCATTTTTTTCTTTTTTTGACAGTATTTTCTTTTTTATAACATTCTTTCTTTTTCAATAATCCTATATGGAATTGTTGTCTGCATTCACTTTTAAAATGTATAAACATGTACATACAACCTAAAGTTTTGACATCCTGCATTTTATAAGTTTAACCCATTTCCACTCGATAAAATTTTAGACCAGTCCAAATTCAAGAGAGTTGCAGACGACAATTTAAAGTTGATGAAATTTTCAAAATCTTTGTCTTATAGGGTAGAAAACATTGTTGATAATGAAGAAATTGCTTGACACAAGCAATTTCTTCATTTTCAACAATGTTTTCCAAAGCTTTTTTTCTTAGGGGTATTTAAAGGCGTCACTGAGTGGGAATAGGTTAAGTAACGATCTACAATTTTCAAGATAAATGTGATAAAGACTCATGTGCAACTCCAGTTAGCCAGGGCTGTGTTTTAAACCACGCAATCCTGCATTTTGATATGCTAATGAACTATAGCAATGGAAAACATTGTTGGAAAAGAAGAAATTGCTTGTAAAAAAATAATTCCTTCTTTTTCCAGAATGTTTTCTACGTTATTTGGTATATATTTTGAAATACAATCAATTTGAATTGTCATCTGCCACTTCTTTCTATTTGGACCAGTCTAAAACTTCATCTGGCAATCTTTTAAACTTTAAAACTTTTAAACACTTAGAGAACACTAAGGCCATTACAATTTCAAACAAAGACAACAATAGTTTGCTGTTCAAAAAAATTCTTAAAAGCAAACTACTGTTTGGGCCAAGCAATTATAACCAAATCAGACACAATCCCGCTTTAAATGCCCCAAAAGAAAAAAAACTTGGGAAAATATTGTGGAAATGAAGAAATTGCTTATACCAAGCAATTTCTTCATTTCCCACAATATTTTCTAAACAGAAAGGCAAAGACTTCTCAAAATCAACCAACTTATAAACATAGTGTGCAACTACTATCAATTTTGAGGAGTTTAAAAAATGTTGTTTGGTAATGGGTAAAATAACCACAGCTCTAATTACCTATAGTTACATCTAATGACATACATGCTTGGTTTTATGTAAGTAATTTGGATAAACATTGCGGCTCTACGATAACTTATGGGTGAAATTATCATTTGATAATCCACTAATCAATCTAAATAATCCACCTGAAAGCATTAAAGAAATTGATCAATAAACTAATAACTAACACCATCATTTATTCAACAACAAAAAGAATCATACCAGCAACATTATCATTGTCAGTAGATGTTCCTATTTTGGATTTTTGTTTGTCTTGTTTAAATCTTCTATAAGCACAGAACGCAACAAGTCCAAGAAGAACAACAATGGCAATCAATAACACAATAAACAAAGCAATGTGAATAGGAAATATTGAACTGTCCTCTGTGGATGCTGCTGGGGTCGGAACTGTCAGTTCTGAAAAATAGAGAAACAAGGTGCCAAATTGTCACAAGATACGCCCGTCACACAGCTTGATGTAAGTTTGGGTTTAGAATACAATTGAACTTATTTTGAATGAATATCATTTTGGACAATTTTGTGTAGACTAACATATGGATCAATGTAGTAGGAATATATAATCATCTTTTAAACCTACTGAGTGGATTTGTCATGAACTAAACGAAAAGATTTATCCACCAATGAAGTTTTATGGCAATAACTAAAAAAAGCTAGGTAGAGTTATGGTTCTTGAGCACTGTACTTCCTCTTGATAAGATCTATCCACTCATGAAGTTCTAAGTTAATAGCTTGTATACTTTTAGAGATATGCTCCGGACAAGATCTATGAATGAACCCCAACAAAAGGCAATAACTCAAAAAAATAAGCCAGGTAGAGTTAAGATTCTTCCTCTTGATGAGATCTATCTACCCATGAAGTTTCATGATCATAGCTCATATTCTTTTAGAGATATGCTCCAGACAAGATCCAAGAATGATAAAAACAAAGGGCAATAACTCAAATAATAAGCCAAGTAGAGTTATGGTTCTTGTGCAATGAACTTCCCGTTGATAAGATCTATCTACCCATGAAGTTTCATGATCATAGCTTGTATTCTTTTGGAGATATTGTCCAGACAAGATCCAAGTATGATAAAAAGCAAAGTGCAACAACTCAAATAATAAGCCAGATGAGATTCTTTTGCTCTGCACTTCCCCTTGACGAGATCTATCTACCGATGAAGTTTCATGATCAAAGCTAGTGTACTTTAAGAGATAAGCTCCGGACAAGATCCAAGTATGATAAAAAACAAAGGGCAATAACTCAAATAATAAGTCAGTTAGAGTTATGGTTCTTGTGCACTGCTCTTCGTAATCAGCAGAAGAATATAACTGCAAAATCAGTCATAAAGTGACAGAGTTATGCTCTGGACAAAGAAGTGAACGCCAGTATATCCGTAGATCGTATGCCATGGGTGATCCCATGATTAGTTCCAGCTTCGACAGGTGTATAAAAATAAGACATAGCGTTCTAAAGGCAACTTCTTTCAATTTTGACTGTCGTCAGGCAATGGGATAACCCATTCCACAAAAATCTCATTTTTTTATGTACCTCAGGAAAAATTCTTGAGAAAACAATGTGGAGATTTAAGAAATTGCTCGTTACATGCAATTTCTTCATTGTCCACAATTATTTCTACCCAGAAAGACAAAGATCTTTAGAATTCCATCAACTTGAAATTGTCTTGTGCAACTTCTTTGAATTAGGACCAGTCTAAATTTTTGTTGAGTGTGAACGATTTAAAATTCTTAACCAGATATTTCAATAAAGGGTCAAAATATGCAAAATAATTTGAAAGTAAAAGGTCTGTATCGTATCAATCTAACTTGCTCACCGTTAGGGTACTGGAAGAATTAATCCAGTAAACAAAAATGTAATTATTTTTATTTTCTTAAGAAACACATCTGTTCCAATAATAGGAAGGCCAACAGATGAGAGATTCTTCTTTTAACCCTTTCCAGTTCAATCCCTTATTTTTACCTCCCTGTGATTTGATATTTTAGAAAAATTGTAGAAAAAGAAGAAATTGCTTGTAACAAGTAATTTCTTCTTTTTCAACAATATTTTCAACCCTACTGAATGGTTTCTTCAAATGAAATCCAAATCAAATTTTCATCTGCAAAACCTTTGAATTTTGACAGGTCAAATTTTAGCAAAACAGGAGAGGGTTAAAGAGGATCATAAAGATCCTGAATTGCTCACCTCAGTTACAATTTAACAAGAGGGGCTTGAGAACCTGATTCACTCAATCGGCCTGAATTTACTTATCATTCCTGAGAAATTTGGTTAAAAACCATCCTGCAGTTTGCACGATAAAAGCCATAACTTTCATCTGAGCAATATCTTATGAAGGAATCTGACAAAGAGTCACCAAAAGATCATTTTGTGAAATTTTGTTCAAAACTTAAAATCGTCTGTAATCTGAGAAGTTTGTAGGTTTTCACTGTTTACTATATGTGGAAATTATCCCAATCCATTTAAGCAAATTGTTACAGCCAATCAATTTTTTTAGCAATCTAATAAGGTGTCATCAGAGGATCATTCCAGTAAAATTTAGTTGAAATCCATCCAATGGTATCTGAGAGAAAGAAATTCGAAGCTTTTACCTTATATGGAAATTAGCCCCACCCATTAAAGCCATTTTTCTGTCCTATCAAACATTAGCACAATCCATTAAAGCCATGTTTTCTGTCCTATCAAAATTCCTTGATTGAATCTGATTAAAGATCCCCCCAGGATCAATCCAGAGGATTTTGGTAAAAATCCATCCATTGGTTTCTGAGAAGAGGATCTTCAAAGGTTTCACCATATATGGCTGTCATTGGTTCAATCCCTGACAGCGGAACATATCCTTTCCGACATTTGACTCTCACCAAATGGTGGATAATTGTAAACCTAAGTGGGATAGTAGCTGGAGGCAAGGAAAGGATGTAGTGGTAGTACCAGTGTGAGAAATACCAGGAATTCATTGTTAGGTGTTCTAGCCATCGCGATATGACTGAAATACTGTTTGGTTGAAATCAATCAATTGGTGTCTGATAAGAAGATTTTTAAAGGTTTCACCATATATGGCAATTAGCCCAGCCCATTAAAGCTATGTTTTTCATCCAATCAAAATTCTTTGAAGGAATCTGATAAAAGGTTACCTAAGGATCATTCCTGTGAAATTTGGTTGAATTCTGTTCAGTACTTTCTGATTTTAAAGTAAAAGTTTACATTTGAAGGGACAGATGCACACATGACAGACACAATGCCATGACAATAGCTTGCTGCTTTTCAGCCAATGAAGCTGAAAGATTGACAAGGTGACCTGAATGATCAAAGTTGTGCTTGGTAGTACCCCTAATGTAACTTTTGGAGATGATTATGCCACTTGCAAAAAAATTGCCGTCTTTTAATAGGTTAAAAGGAAATGTTTTTACCACAAGAAGGTTGTGTCCCATTCCATCCAGACCCATTCCTCATACAATATCTCTCTGAAGACCCGACTACCACATAGTCACTGGCACAGCTGTAGTTCACATATTGTCCATCATTTGATACAAATACTGCTCCATTTGATGGGGCACTAGGTGGATCACACACTGTGGGAACAAGAGAACAATTTGATATAAGTTCCATTAGACATACAGATACTTGTTCTCATTGAGTTAAATGAGTATCCAAAGTAACATATAACCTGTGCCTGTGAATACAGCAATACAATACTTACAACAAGCAGGTTCTGATTTGTTCAAGGCTCCAGTATATAGACAACTTCTTAACCTTGTTGAGTTTAATGAGTATCCCAAGTAACATATAACCTTCGCCTGTGAATACAGCAATACAATACTTACAACAAGCAGGTTCTGACTTGTTCAAGACTCCAGTATATAGACAACTACTTGACCATGTTGAGTTTAATGAGTATCCCAAGTAACATATAAACTACTACTAACTTTGCCATTGAGTAAAGTAATACAATACTTACAACAGACAGGATCTGGCTGATCCCATGTTCCATTGGACAGACAGTTACTTGTACTTGTTGAGTTTAATGAGTAACCAAAATCACATATAAACTGTGCCTGTGTAACTGTGCCATTGCTGGTGAAACTTATAAATCCACTCTCTAGAGGACTCTTGGCTTCACATGACTCTGAAAATAAAGGGTTTATAATTTATCAATATGACTCTGAAAATAAAGGGTTTATAATATATTAATATATAGAATATTTTGCAAGATACAAATTACATAGAATGATAAAACATAATTAAAATTCTGATACAGAAAATTGTTCCATAATCATTTTGCAATCAATCTTCATTTGACAAAATACAAGTGTCAATAAAACAAACCTTCAGCTAATCAAACTAGACATTGTTGCAAAGTGGACTAATAACCCCATCCAACAGCACTTGTCCATATACAATTGCTATCCACCAAAGGGCCATAACAAAAAATGGACTTTTTAATTAATGAGCCATAAATCAGTAAAAAAATGGACCATAACCAAAATAGGATATGCACATGTCTGACTCTTTCTGTGAAATTTGAATCAAATCCACCCATTGTTGCTGAGAAATTGAGCGTGCACAATTTTTCACCAAAGTGGCATGACTCCGTCAAAAATCAATGGACCGTAACCAAAATGCACATCTCTGCTTGATACTGAATATATCAGTGAAGTTTGCATCAAATCCGTCCAATGGTTGCCGAGAAATTTAGTGGACACAAAAAAGCTACAGACAGATGGACTGACCAACCGATTGATGGACCGACCAACCGACAAGCTGATTCCTAAATACCACTAAACATAGTTTTTTGGGGTATAATCCTTCATTTTGACCTAAAGTGAAATTTGGTCTATGACATAGGCCAAGGTTTTTGTGAAGCAGTTTTGTTGGTTTTGCCAAATTAAGGTGTAACTACAGCTTGAATAATGTTAAGTTTACCAACAAACCCTTTACCTTTTTGTTACATGTTACTGGCCATAAATTTTGCAAAATAACACCATTAAATGTAGAAATGCAACTTCTGTCAGAGTCAGTGAGTGTGGCCAGCGGAGTCAGTGGGCGGGGCCAGTGATCCGTTTATTGGAAAGATTATTGCCAAGGCATATTCAAGTTCAACAGACTAACACATACATCTGTCAACAAAATGACTTTGCCTTGCTAACTATAAGAAGACTTAACAAAAACATGAAATAGTATGAGACTGTATAGAGGTTCCAATTAATGTATAGTTAACAGCACATGTAAACATCACTGTTGTTACTGTTGTTATAATTGTTAAACAACAAAACTCACCACAAGTTGGTAAAGTGTGAGACCATGATCCATCAGTATAACATGACTGTATAGAGGTTCCAATTAATGTATAGTTAACAGCACATGTATACATCACTGTTGTTACTGTTATTATAATTGTTAAACAACAAAACTCACCACAAGTTGGTATAGTGTAAGACCATGATCCATTAGTATAACATGACTGTATAGAGGTTCCAATTAATGTATAGTTAACAAAACATGTATACATCACTGTTGTTACTGTGGTTATAATTAATAGATAAACAACAAAACTCACCACAAGTTGGTATAGTGTGAGACCATGATCCATCAGTATAACACGACTGTACAGAGGTTCCAATTAATGTATAGTTAACAGCACATGTATACATCACTGTTGTTACTGTTGTTATAATTGTTAGTTAAACAGCAAAACTCACCACAAGTTGGTATAGTGTGAGACCATGATCCATCAGTTTAACATGACTGTATAGAGGTTCCAATTAATGTATAGTTAACAGCACATGTATACATCACTGTTGTTACTGTTATTATAATTGTTAAACAACAAAACTCACCACAAGTTGGTAAAGTGTGAGACCATGATCCATCAGTATAACATGACTGTACAGAGGTTCCAATTAATGTATAGTTAACAGCACATGTATACATCACTGTTGTTACTGTTGTTATAATTAATAGATAAACAACAAAACTCACCACAAGTTGGTATAGTGTGAGACCATGATCCATCAGTATAACATGACTGTATAGAGGTTCCAATTAATGTATAGTTAACAGCACATGTATACATCACTGTTGTTACTGTTATTATAATTGTTAAACAACAAAACTCACCACAAGTTGGTATAGTGTAAGACCATGATCCATCAGTATAACATGACTGTATAGAGGTTCCAATTAATGTATAGTTAACAAAACATGTATACATCACTGTTTTACTGTTGTTATAATTAATAGATAAACAACAAAACTCACCACAAGTTGGTATAGTGTGAGACCATGATCCATCAGTATAACATGACTGTACAGAGGTTCCAATTAATGTATAGTTAACAGCACATGTATACATCACTGTTGTTACTGTTGTTATAATTAATAGATAAACAACAAAACTCACCACAAGTTGGTATTGTGTGAGACCATGATCCATCAGTATAACATGACTGTACAGAGGTTCCAATTAATGTATAGTTAACAGCACATGTATACATCACTGTTGTTACTGTTGTTATAATTGTTAGTTAAACAGCAAGACTCACCACAAGTTGGTAAAGTGTGAGACCATGATCCATCAGTATAACATGACTGTACAGAGGTTCCAATTAATGTATGGTTAACAGCACATGTATACATCACTGTTGTTACTGTTGTTATAATTAATAGATAAACAACAAAACTCACCACAAGTTGGTATAGTGTAAGACCATGATCCATCAGTATAACATGACTGTATAGAGGTTCCAATTAATGTATAGTTAACAGCACATGTATACATCACTGTTGTTACTGTACCAGATGTTGCAAACATTGCACTGAGAGGTAGGCTAGGTTGAACTACTGAACAGAGAACTGAAACATTCGCATAGTAATATTATTCTCAGAGCATTTGCATGATGTTTCCAACAATTTCACATGCATTATCAGCCTTGACAACCAGACAGTGCATTTAGAATTTTTTTAATCAACAAAAGAAACTTTTGAATTACTTATCTACACTGCTTGTGAGCCACACTTGGATCAGACTGCATTGTTACACTGGCTGATCTGAATTTTCACTTGACATACATGTGTTTCAGGTGAAAATATCAAACAATTGATCACATTTAAGCCTGTTTAGTGCAAGACTTATAATAACTGATTTTCTTTCTTTTCTTTGCAGCATCAATTCATATTGAATAAATTTTGATCCCTAAAAATTCTTGTTTCCAAATATAAGCCATTTTTAAAGTAAGAACTCTTATTGTAACAATGAAAATGAAAATCTTGTTAAAAATCAATAGTGAAATTAAATTCATAGAGAAGACATCAATAACAAATCTTTCAAAATTATTGCTCATTGAACTTAAACTATTGCTTTAATCTTTGTATAAAGAAATGAGGCTGTCATTTTAAACAAGATATGTTTTGCGAAACATCATCAATAACTTTGACCGTCAAAGATGGCCTTGACCTTACAACCAAATGATGTCTTTCCATGCAAGGACCCTATATTCAAAATATGAGTCATGTATCTGGGTTTCTGGGTTAAGTTTATAAAATTTCTGACCTTGATAAGTGACCTCCATCTCAAAGTACTCCAAGTATGAGGAAATATATATAAATACTAGATGGTTGTCATAGGATAACTGCTGTGAAGCCCACAAAGTTTTGTAGGCATCATGCTTCAGATAATCAAAATTTTAGTGTTTGACCTTGAGTTTTGACCTTAACTTTAAGCTATCCAAAAAATTCTTTCAAATGGCACATCTACTCATGACGCACATACACCCTCTTGTCATAGTGACAACTATGTCTCGCTCACCACAAGCAGGCTTGACACAAGGCAGACAAGGTTGTCTTTAATTCATATACACCTCCAAAAGTGGAGCAATGTTATTTTCACATGTTAACCCATTACCAGAAACAAAATTCAAGACTGATCCAAAATCAAAGATGTTGCAGATGACACTTTTAAGGTAATGATATTTCATTTTTTTGTGTCCTTTAGATTAGAAAACATAGTTGATAATGAAGAAATTGCTTGTATCAAGCAATTTCTTCATTTTCCTCAATGTTTTCATTAACTTTTTTCTTAGGGGGTGCCTAAAAGCGTCAGTTTAGGGAATGGACTAACAAACTATTAGATTTATAAATAACTATAAAACCACTACATACCACATTTCGGATCTTCCCCAGTCCATCCTGACCCATCAGTTTGACAGATCCTGGTTTGAGAACCATTCAGAGTATAATTTGTGTTACATGTGTATTCTGCCACAGTTCCTGAATCTGTGTCTTTTACAGAAACATCACCATTTGTTGGACTTAATGGAAAATTGCACTCTAGTAACAAAAAGACAAATCAAAATTAATTAAACATTATCAAGACATTCATTTGTAATATTTCTTGGAAAAGACAGATATGCTAATTTCTGGCAATTTTTTTAAATGCACATCATCAAAAGTTTGGTTTGTGAAGAACTCCCTTTCAATGCTTGAAAAGAATAAAAAAAATCCAATAGTCACTGGCTCACACTGCCAGTTTGGATCAATCTAAAATTTTGTCTTTTGGTACAGAGATTAACTCCCTCTTATATATTACCTTAACCCATTCCAACACAACCCCACCTTTTTTTTACTAACCTCAACAACGAACAATTTATTCATTTCCCTCTATATTTTCTTCCGTGAGAAAAAAGCTTATGAATTTCATGTGCTTGTAATTGTCATCTGCAGCTTCTTTCAATTTGCAACAGTCCAAAATTTTGTAATAAAGATATGGTTGACTGTATGTGGTTTTACATTCCTGTCAATAACTGAGATCAAATGGGGCCTTGGTTTGAATTTTCATCTGAAGGACTGGAGAAGTGGATTTTTTTTAAAAATTTGAGACTGGTCCAAAATGACAGAGGTTGCAGACAACAATGAAAATTGGATGCAATTTGAAATGAAACCATCCTATGCAGTAGAAATTTTTTTGGAAAAAGGAGAATTTTTTACGAACAATTTCTTCTTTTTCAACTACTTTTTCTCAAGTATCAAATCACAGCACTGTTAAATCAAAGGTTTGTACATGAAAGGAATAAACCAGAAACTCTAACACTGGAGTAAAGTGTGTAACCACTAGACAAGGTCCGCTCCCATCATTAAGTAATGGGATAAACCAATCATTGAATAATGGATTAAACCAATCAAAGTGTTTGTCAATACCACGGGGCTGTGGGCATAGAACAGTGGTAGCACATAGGACTCCTAGTAAAGCGGTTCCAAGTTTGATCCCCAGCAGCGGCGAATATCCTTTCCGACATAAGTCTCCTACCAATGGGTGGATAAACATAAACCTAAGTTGGATGAGCAGCTGGAGGATTGGAAAGGATGTAGTCGTAGTACTGGTGTGAGAAATTACAGGAATCCGCGGTTACGTGCTCCTGCCCCTGCGATATGACTGAAATACAGTTGAAAGTGGCTTTAAAACTCATTCAATCAATCAGTTGTCAATACCACAAGTAGGTTGTTCTCCATTCCACTGTCCTGTTGACAAACAACTGATAGAAGCCAATCCACTCAGATAGTATCCAGGTACACAGGTAAATGAAGCTCTTGTTTGATACCCGTCTGATGAGGTAGATATGTCTCCATTGGTAAGGTTAGATAACTCTGGACAGGATACTGAAAGTACAGTAAACTCTTATTAACCCATTTCCTGACAACAAAATTTAAGACATATAAAATTCAGACAGAAAATTAAAATTTATGAAATTTTACAATTTTTCCCTTTTTTGGAGAAAAAATTGTGGGAAATCCATGATGTATTCCAAACCTTCTCATCTTGAAGGGTGTCAAAATGCAGGCCTGTGTGGGGATTGGTTAAAGATACTTAAGCGACAAAAGAAAAGTATTTTAATCTGTAACTACTCTTACAAAAAGGCCCCATCAGGACCGTGATCCAGCTTTGTTATAAGCGATACATTATATTGACCCTTTCCTGTTTTGAAAAATTTTGATCTGTTAGAATTCAACGGTTTTGCAGACAAAAGTTTAAAAGTGAATTTGATTTTAAAAATAACCATTCAGAAGGGTAGAAAATATTGTGAAAAAGAAGAAATTGCTTGTTACAATCAATTTCTTCTTTTACTACAATGTTTTCTTAATCATAAATTCACAGGGACGAAAAAATCAGGGATTGAACAGTAAAGGGTTAAGCCATATCATTATAAATGTGGTTTACTGCAAACAGGAATACAGTAAAAAATCTAATTATTTCTGAGATTTTAAATTATTTGAAGGAATAACCCAAGAGGATAACCCAAGGATCATTTTCTGTGAAATTTGGTTAAAATCAGTTCAGTATTTTCTGAGGAGAAGATTTTTAAAGTAAAAATGTACAGGCACAGCGCCATGAGAATAGCCCCATAGATTTAAGCAAGTGGAGCTAAAAATTGCTTGTCCTATACAGTTTCTCTTTTTGCCACAATATTTTCTCTCGTATAATAATTTAATTTTTAGTTTCGTCTAGCAAAAATGGGCATTCTGATTGGTCAAAAAAATGTATTCATAACTCCATGAACAAAATTTTGAGCACGCAGCCTTTTGAATGCTTCCGCACAAAATAGTCCCATACAATAAGGTATCAAAACTTGTAAAGTTTTTGTTTTTTTCGCTCGATGCTATTAAATTATAAGAAATGAGGAGAATATTTTGTTTTTATGGAGGTATGAACTGAAAAACCTAATCACACTGTATGAATACACGAAATTTTTTGTTTTCATGGAGGTATGAACCGAAAAACCTAATCACACAATGTATGAATCCACTTCGCGTATTCATACAGTGTGATTAGGTTTTTCGGTTCATACCTCCATGAAAACAAAAAATATTCTCTTTATCTCTTAAATAGTTCAGAGGAGTCAAAATGAGGGATCGTGTGGTAATGAGTTAACCCATTCCCACAAAGTGACGCCTTTGGATGCCCCTCAGGAAAAACAAATGGGAAAACATTGTGAAAAATGAATAAATTGCTTGAACCAAATAATTTCTTCATTTCACACAATGTTTTCTACCTAAGATAGAGAAAAAAATCTAAAATTTCATCACTTTTAAATTGTCGTCTGCAACTTCTTTCACTTTGGACCAGTCTAAAATTTTGCCGTCTGGTAACGAGTTAAATTGGGCATTCAATTAAAAAAATACTAGCTCCAGTTTCTGTAAATTATTAGGAGAAAATATACTTTATTGTACAATTTTCCTTGTAAAATAAACATCATCACACTCAACAGAAATAAATTACATCTAGGACATGCCATGATAAGAGTAGGCTAGATGACATCACTTTCCTGACATTACACTAAGCCTTAAGTTATCAGGATTATTAACCCTTTCCCGTTCAACTACAAGATTTTTACATTCCTGTGATTTCATACTTGAGAAAACATTGTGGAAAAAGAAGAAATTGCTTGTAACAAGCAATTTCTCCCTTTTCCACAATATTTTCTACCACATAGGATTTCAAATGGCACCCAGTTTTCATTGTCGTCTGCAACCTCTTTCAATTTGGACTAGTCTAAAATTTTAAAAAAAACTTGAAAAGGGTTAAAATAGATTTTTGATAATTTTCCTGAGTTTCTTTGATCTCTATACAGTCTCATTTTGGGGATATATAAAAACTGAATACTATGACGTGGTATTGATAAAAACCTTGTATTGGATTCTTGCCCAATAGAAGAATTTGAAGCTTCATACAACCTTAGGTCAAATGAAGTGGTAAGTTTGAGTAAGAAACTTGAATCCAATACAACATTTTATGTCATAACTATACTTAAATATCTGTTTTCATCATAGAATATCATACCACAAGTTGGTTCAGTATTATTCCAACTGCCGTCAGACAGACACACAAGACTAGCAGACCCATTCAGGCTGTAACCAATATCACAAGAATAGGAAATAGATGTTTCTAAACCATCTGTCTGTATGAGAACCCTTCCTCCATTAGGGGATGTTACTGTTGAACATATGGCTGAAATAAATGCAAAATTTCATATATATAACTGTTTACTAAACGGTCAAAACAAAAAATTGAAATTAAAAAAAGTTGTTACTAAAGAAATACTGGCATAATGACAAATTAACCCTTTACTATTTTTCATAATTTTAGATTTGTCCAAATTCAAAGGTTTCACAGAAGCCTTTGAAAGTAGATTTGTTTCAAGCAATTTCTTCTTTTTCTCATTGTTTTCTCAATTATAACACAGCAGAAACATAAAAACCAGGGAATAAACAGGAAGAATTAACCTATTACAGGATGACAAAAAATTAGACTGGTCCAAATATCAAAGTACTGGAAACAGATGTAAGTGGCTGAAGTTGAAGTAACATTACTGAATATCTATTGTGAATTAATTGAGTCTAAAGTTGTGGTTAACACTTGCATGCTAAAACAACATGTGAGGGCATTAATTAATATAATCAGTTGCAGTCACAAAACACAGCCTTGCGCACTCAAAAACTAAATGTACATGCTTCCATTAATTACAAGAGCATGCATAGGTCTATAAATTGTACTCTATAAGTGCGCTTGCTCAAACACTGAATGTGCAAGCTTAATTTTACGCATGCATGCTCAATCTTTGAGTGCTCATGCTTAGATCTTACCCGTATTATTTACTAATGCATGTGTAATTTTATGCTTCTACGCCTTTAAGTTATCTTTTGACCTAAACTGTACACTATAAATATCAACATAAAACTTACTACAGGTTGGTGCTGCATCAGACCATGTTCCATCTGATCTACATTCTAAAATAGAGGCACCCGACAGAGTGTAGTTTTGGGCACATGTATATCTGGCTGTAGTTAAACTACCATTACTGGATATGACAACCGATGTACCTTCTTGTGTTGTTGACAAGGGACAGGATACTGAAAAGAAAAGACTTTCAATATTTTTATTCTTTGTGATTATATTGTACAGTTAACTGAACATAGACAGTTGAACCATTCCAACACAATGATGCTTTTTCACGCCTCTCAAGAGAAGAGCTTTGGAAAACACAGTGCAAAAGAAATTGCTTATACAACAAAAAGAAACAAGATGGCCAAGATGGCCCTAGATTACTCCCATGAGTTCAGCAGGTCTTATTTGTGAATAGAAAAACATTACACTTGGCTTGTAAAATTTTCTAATATTGATCACATTGTCATTGAGGCCCTATTTCCCATATTTTCAGTTAGAACAATCTTATTTTCAAAAGGGTTCATCCTTGTAACCTAACATTTCTGACCATGTTTCAACAAAATCATGTCAAAATGTGCCCCATAGAGTGTACACGCACACAGAAAATTATATAAAAGCCTCTTTTTCCCATAATTCTTCCTATTTTCAAAAGGGTCCCTTTTTATGACTTAACAATCATTCTGACCAAGTTTCATTAAGATTGAACCAAAATTGTTGCTCCTGGAGTGTAGACAAATAAATTGTCAATTAGGCCCCTTTTCAAATGTTTTTTAATGAATCTTTCCCATTTTTAATCACTACAGGTTCATCTATGACAATTTTTCTGACCGAGTTTCATTAAGATTAGGTCAAAACTTTGGCCCCTATAGTGTAAACAAAGAAATTATCATGAAGGCCCCTTTACCCACGTTTTTGATAGAACCTTCCTATTTATATAGGGTTCATCCTTATGACCTAGCAATCATTCTGATCAAGTTTCATGAAAATTGTGCCCCCTAGAGTGTAAGCAAAGAAGTTGTCATTAAGACCCCTTTTCCTGTGTTTTCCAAATAAACCTTCCAATTTCAAATAGAGGTCATCATTTCAGCCTTACAATCATTCTGACCAAGTTTCTTCTAGATTGAGAAAAAACTGTGGTCTGAAGAGTATAAACACTAAGATTGTTTACCCTGTACGAGGGATGACAGATGACAGACAACTGACAACAGACAGTCACTTATATCAAAAGCTCACCATCAGCATGTTGCACTCAGGTTAAGTGAAACTTGGCAGCAAACCTTCTGAATTTCGTCATTTCTACAATTTTGCTATCTGGTAGGTGGTTAAGGGAGAGACTCAAAAGCTTTTGTACTTACCACATGTTGGTTCTGTGCCAGTCCATCCTGAACCATCTGTCTGACACACTCTGGTACCAGAACCAGATAAAGTATAATTTATATTACAAGTATACTCTGCTACTGTGCCAGTATTTGTATCTTTAACAGAAACATCTCCATTCGCAGGACTTGCAGGGAAATTACATTCTGTAGGCAAAAACAGACAAACAAAAATAGTTTTCTAGACCAATTCTCACACAATAAGGCTTTGTGGTAACCCAATGAAAAACACTATGGAAAACATTGTAGATAATGAAGAAATTGCTTGTAACAAGAAATTTCTTCATTGTCTACAATGTTTTCTACCAAAATAGTCAAAGCTTTTTCTTAAATTTCACTTTCTGCAAAATCTTTCAATTTTGACCAGTCTAAATTTTTATCATGTGGTAGTGGGTCAAAACATGTAAACAGCAACTAAGCTCAAAGAATAATTTATCTTTGAAATACGGAAATGTTTGCCCTTAAAAAAACTGGAATGTACATCAACAAATAAATCCCAAACAACAAGATGTGTTTGTGAAATATCATGCCCCTGTAACAGTTTGTTTCCTATAGTTTTTGCATAAGTTTGACCTTTACAAATGACCTTGATCTGGTCACATGAATTAGACCCTAGTATCTGCAGATGTGCATTGATGAGATCTATCATCATGTGTAATATGAGCACTGTATCTTAAATAGACTTAAAGTAATTGTAAAAAGTTTTTGGTTAAGTTATGCCATCAGACTGACCAAAGGACAGACAAGACCGATGGACAAATAGGCAAAATTAAAGTAATGTGCCCAAATTTTTGATGTGGGAGCATAAACAAGAGGCCCAGTGGGCCTTAACGGTCACCTGAGTAAAAGAGCACCAAGACAAGTGATTTTGTTTGAAAGAATTAGAAAAAGGTTTGGTTGAAATCCCCTCAGTAGTTCTTGAGAAGAAGATGAAAATGTTTAAAAGTTACCAAAAATGACCCCGTTTTGGTCCCCATTTTAGGCACCCCTGACCTCCAGCCTTTTAATTTTCACAAATCTGTATAATCAGTACCCAATGATGCTTTTCACCAAGTTAGTTTGAAATTGGCTTAGTACTTCATCAGAAGAAGGTGAAAATGTGAATCTTTTAACATGATGAACTTTGACCTCTGGGTGTGGCCCCATACATGACCCCAGGGGCATGAATTTCACAATTTATAATATACCTGTCCTAGTTGTCATGCATCCAGAATATTTAAGCTCTGGCATTAACGGTTAATTAGAAGAAGATTTTTAAAAAAGTACCAAAAATTACCCCTTTTTGCCCCCTATTTGGGCCCCTTTGACCCCCAGAACCCCTATTTTCACAAACTTGAATTGGCATCCCCTAATGATGCTTTCTACCAAGTTTGGTTGAAATCCGCCCAGTAGTTCTTGAGAAGAAGATGAAATATTTAAATGTTACCAAAAATTACCCCCTTTTGGTCCCCATTTTAGGGCCCCCTGACCCCCAAGCCTTTTTATTTTCACAAATCTGAATAACCATTACCAAATGATGCTTTTCACCAAGTTTGTTTGAAATTGGCTTTGTTCTTCATCAGAAGAAGATGAAAATGTGAATTTTTTAACATGATGAATTTTGACCTCTGGGTGTGGCCCCATACATGACCCCAGGGGCATGAATTTCACAATTTATAATATACCTGTCCTAGTTGTCATGCACACAAAATATTTAAGCTCTGGCATTAACGGTTTATTAGAAGAAGATTTTTGAAGAAGTACCAAAAATTACCCCTTTTTGGCCCCTATTTGGGCCCCTATGACCCCCAGAACCCCTATTTTCACAAACTTGAATTGGCATCCCCCAATGATGCTTTCTACCAAGTTTGGTTGAAATCCGCCCAGTAGTTCTTGAGAAGAAGATGAAATATTTAAAAGTTACCAAAATTTACCCCCTTTTGGTCCCCAATTTAGGGCCCCCTGACCCCCCAGCCTTTTTATTTTCACAAATCTGAATAACCATTACCAAATGATGCTTTTCACCAAGTTTGTTTGAAATTGGCTTTGTACTTCATCAGAAGAAGATAAAAATGTGAATTTTTTAACATGATGAACTTTGACCTCTGGGTGTGGCCCCATACATGACCCCAGGGGCATGAATTTCACAATTTATAACATACCTGTCCTAGTTGTCATGCACACAAAATATTTAAGCTCTGGCATTAATGGTTTATTAGAAGAAGATTTTTACAGAAGTACCAAAAATTACCCCTTTTTGGCCCCTATTTGGGCCCCTATGACCCCCAGAACCCCTATTTTCACAAACTTGAATTGGGATTCCCCAATGATGCTTTCTACCAAGTTTGGTTGAAATCCGCCCAGTAGTTCTTGAGAAGAAGATGAAATATTTAAAAGTTACCAAAAATAACCCCCTTTTAGTCCCCATTTTAGGGCCCCCTGACCTCCCAGCCTTTTTATTTTCACCAATCTGAATAACCATTACCAAATGATGCTTTTCACCAAGTTTGTTTGAAATTGGCTTTGTACTTCATCAGAAGAAGATGAAAATGTGAATTTTTTAACATGATGAACTTTGACCTCTGGGTGAGGCCCCATACATGACCCCAGGGGCATGAATTTCACAATTTATAATATACCTGTCCTAGTTGTCATGCACACAAAATATTTAAGCTCTGGCATTAACGGTTTATTAGAAGAAGATTTTTGAAGAAGTACCAAAAATTACCCCTTTTTGGCCCCTATTTGGGCCCCTATGACCCCCAGAACCCCTATTTTCACAAACTTGAATTGGCATCCCCCAATGATGCTTTCTACCAAGTTTGGTTGAAATCCGCCCAGTAGTTCTTGAGAAGAAGATGAAATATTTAAAAGTTACCAAAATTTACCCCCTTTTGGTCCCCAATTTAGGGCCCCCTGACCCCCCAGCCTTTTTATTTTCACAAATCTGAATAACCATTACCAAATGATGCTTTTCACCAAGTTTGTTTGAAATTGGCTTTGTACTTCATCAGAAGAAGATAAAAATGTGAATTTTTTAACATGATGAACTTTGACCTCTGGGTGTGGCCCCATACATGACCCCAGGGGCATGAATTTCACAATTTATAACATACCTGTCCTAGTTGTCATGCACACAAAATATTTAAGCTCTGGCATTAATGGTTTATTAGAAGAAGATTTTTACAGAAGTACCAAAAATTACCCCTTTTTGGCCCCTATTTGGGCCCCTATGACCCCCAGAACCCCTATTTTCACAAACTTGAATTGGGATTCCCCAATGATGCTTTCTACCAAGTTTGGTTGAAATCCGCCCAGTAGTTCTTGAGAAGAAGATGAAATATTTAAAAGTTACCAAAAATAACCCCCTTTTAGTCCCCATTTTAGGGCCCCCTGACCTCCCAGCCTTTTTATTTTCACAAATCTGAATAACCATTACCAAATGATGCTTTTCACCAAGTTTGTTTGAAATTGGCTTTGTACTTCATCAGAAGAAGATGAAAATGTGAATTTTTTAACATGATGAACTTTGACCTCTGGGTGAGGCCCCATACATGACCCCAGGGGCATGAATTTCACAATTTATAATATACCTGTCCTAGTTGTCATGCACACAAAATATTTAAGCTCTGGCATTAATGGTTTATTAGAAGAAGATTTTTAAAGAAGTACCAAAAATTACCCCTTTTTGGCCCCTATTTGGGCCCCTATGACCCCCAGAACCCCTATTTTCACAAACTTGAATTGGCATCCCCCAATGATGCTTTCTACCAAGTTTGGTTGAAATCCGCCCAGTAGTTCTTGAGAAGAAGATGAAAATGTTTAAAAGTTAACGGACGACGAACGACTGACGACGCACGACGACGGACAAACGATGATTGCAATAGGTCACCATGACCATTTGGTCAGGTGACCTAAAAAAGGCTATTTCCTGTGAGTTATATTGTGACCTTTCCCAGGCTTTTATTTTCCATCGTGAACCAAAAATGATAGAAATTTGGTGTGTTTAGTCTAGAAGTACCTAATACCTTACAAAAAATTCCTGATATTTCTCACACCAGTACTACCACTACCTAACAAATGATTCCTGGTATTTCTAGGACTAGTACTACCACTACATCCTTTCCTAGTCTCCAGCTGCTATCCGACTTAGGTATACGATTATCCACCCATTGGTGAGAGAAAATGTAAGAAAGGATATGTGCCGCCGCCCATGAATGAAACCATATCCATTGATTGAATACTAGGTGTCTGATGCGCTACCAACTGTGCTATGATGGCGGCTGGGATAGTATTCTGTTTGTTTGTTTCCTGTGACTTATAAATGAATAGGAACAGTCAATTTTTTCACTTTCATTTAAATATATAATTCAATACTATATTTCTTATTTCTGACACCTAAGTTCAAATCATTTTATATCAATCTTTTTGAGAAAAAGCAATTTTGCACAGGTAAAAGAAGTACAAAAGTTATTCAAAGGGTGCACTTACTGTCTAGCTGGACAATCAAAATTTTTGGCATAGGTCCAAACTATATTCCTCTATTTGAAATCTGTTTGGACTGTTGAGTGTCCAGAACAGTGTTTCTAATGCAACCGCTGTTTGTTTTCAGATATTCCTATTTTTTTGTTGTGCTTTGGATGTCTTAATAAATCTTATTTTTCCTGATTTTAATTGATTACAATGAAAGTCCTTACCACAAGAAGGAGAATCTCCATCCCATTGACCAGTTGTAAGACATCGGAGAGAACTTTGTCCCTGAAGATAATAGCCAGTTACACAAGTATATGTTGCCATGGTTACGTAACCATCACTGTATGTGGACACCAGACCACTTGCTGGATCTAACAGCGTAGGACACGATACTGAAAAATAAATAAGGAAATTTGTGCAGATGATTCTCAGTTTGCTGTTAAGTGCAGGCTTATTTATGTTCTTTCTGCTAATGAAAGAATATGCTGGAATGATAATAATGTAGTTGAATAAGTAGAAAAAAAAATGGAAATGATAGAATATGATTTGTTTCTTTGAACGGGTTTAACACCACTTTTAACAGTACTTCATTATTATCGTGGTGGCTTGGACACCTAACCATGGATTCCTTGTATTTCTCGCACCAGTACTACCAATAGGTCCTCTCCAAGCCCCCAGCTGTTCATCCCACTTAGGTTTAAAATAATCCACCCATTGGTGGAGGACAAATGTTGGAAAGGATATTTGAAGCACATGTAATAGGGAGTCCCTGTCCCATGCTTACAAATTTGCTATGGACGAGGCATACATAATATGGAATTTTTGACAGATAAAATGACATCAGATATTAATTTTGTTTGTTTGAATGGGGTTCTACGCCACTTTCAACAATCTTTCAGTTATATTGTGGCGGCTGGAGCACCTAACAATGGAATCCTGGTAATTCTCACACCGGTACTACCATTACATCCTTTCCTAGCTTCCAGCTGCTATTCCACAAAGGTCTACAATTATCGACCCATTGATGAGAGACAAATAGTCGGAAAGGATGACTGCCGCCGTCGGGGATCGAACCCGGTCAGACATTAATAGATAAACCAGTATCTATCTATGCCAAAGTCTCAAAACCTAAAGCAATCCAAATCCAAAGAGTACAGTAAAGATTTTAAAAGATCTGTCATCAGATTCTTTTTTAAAAAGATAAGCTGACCTCATCAAAGTTTAAAATAGTAAGCTTTGGCAGGCTTAAGAACTTTTCTGTTCTAGAAAAGGTTAAGACAGACAGAAAATCAAGTGACAAATAAGGCCCTTATAACCTTCAAAATCATTCTTTGGAACCCTAGACCAAAACAATAATGCAAATTACCATTTGGTAAAATGACATCCAATAGCCCTTTCCCTGTTTTTGAAATTTTAGACCAGTCCAAATTCAAAGAGGTTGCAGACAATAATTTTTGTAGATAGAATTTAAAAAATCTTTGTCTTTTTGGGTAGAAAATAATGTGGATAATGAAGCAATTGCTTGTAACATGCAATTTCTTCATTTTTCATAGTGTTTTTTTCAGGGGCATCAAAATGTGTCACTATGAGGGAATGGGTTAACCCAGTCCCACATGTTCTAACTTATTTACTCCCTCCCATGAAGAAAGCTTTAGAAAAAATCATGGAAAATGAAGGAATTGCTTATTGTAAGCCATTTCTCATTATCTGCATTTTTTCCTACCCCAAAAGACAAATTTTTAGAAATTCAGCACCTAAAATTGTTTTCTAGAACTTCTTTCATTTTGGACTAGTCTAAAACTTTGTTGTGCATGATAGAGTTTTAAGGTGATTCTAAACATGTGCAAGACAAGATAATTTATGATAGCAGTTGGCTATAGAAAGCAAACATAGCTTTGTGCTTAATCGATCGCTGACCCCTCCCACTGAATCCGCCGGCCACGTCCTCAGAGTTTGACAGAAAGTTACACTTCGAAATTAAATGGCGTTACTTTGCAAAATTTATGGTCAGTAACATGTAACAAAAAAGTAAAATTGTGGGCGACCTGAATGTCGTAACTACAGCTTCAATCAGTTGTAATTACAATGTTCAAGTCGCCAAGCCAACAAAAACGCTTCAATGAATGTCAGAGTTCAAAGATCATTCGATTCTAAATGAATTGATTGGTTGATTCTTTGACTGACAGCCATGCTTGCTCAACAGTTCTTACCACAAGTTGGTTCTGATCCATTCCAATTACCACTGGACAAACATGTGATATGTTTAGATCCATTCAATGTATAACCCACATCACATGTGTAGGATAAGGAGGTCATCAGGCCATCTGTTGTAACTTCAATATCTCCTCCAGAAATAGTGGTAAATGAAGAGCAAAGAGCTGTAATGACAAATGTTCAAGCAAATAGATCAAAGAATATAAGGTCCAGCTTACAAACAATTGTTTCATTTCCTACAATGTTTCTCTACCAAGCAGGACAAACATTTTTGAAATTCATTAACTTGAAATTTTTAACTGCAACTTCTTTCAATTTGGACTGGTTGAAATTTTGTTGTCTGGTAATGGGTGAAGTAATGAGCTCCTTGATGAAGCCATATTTTTCACTTCAGATTTCACAATGAAATCGTACATAAATATTGCTTTTGTACATTTGACGACTATAAAACTGATAAGCAGAGATTTACAGATGCCAGAACCCCATCCTTAAACAATTCAACTGATTAACAATCCTTAACTAATTACGAGACTATTCCAAATTGAAAGAAGTTGAAGAAGACCATATTCAGCTGATGGTATTTTAAAAATCTTTGTCTTTGGGGGTAGAAAATATAACGGATAATGAAGAAATTGCTTATAACAAGCAATTTATTCATTTTCCACAATGTTTTTTCCCAATCTTTTTTTTCTTGAGGGCTCCATTAAGCATTTAAGTGATAATAATTCTTTTTCACCTTCATGGTGATATTTGATGTCATTGAGACAAAATATTTTCCTAAAACAAGCATTTGGGAAGTATATAAAGCCTGAATAGCTTATTTTGGGTTCTTCAAAACCAATACAAAGACAATTTCTATTTTTGAGACCAAACAAAGAGGGCATTAGGCTTTCATAGAGTTTGTAAAGTTGTGCATATATTTAAAATTAGATTTCAAAATATTCAACTGTTTAATGATTGAGTTCATTGTTAACTAGAAAAACCTAGAGTTGTCACAAAGTGGACTTATACCGCAACTAGCATTTTGTCACTCAAGTAGTACAGTTGACCTTTGACTAACATAACCCCCAAACAATAGGGACATGGATAACCTTTGTATACAGTTTCAAGGTCCTAGGTCTAACAGCTTACGAGTAAGAGTACAGAAATGGTTTTCATCAAAGTTCAAATGTGACCTTGACCTTTGACCTACATAACCCAGAAAAAAGGATCAGTGGAAATAATTGTATGAAGTTCATGGCTCTAAATTAATTAAAGAAACAATCAACCAATCAAATCAAATATTCAGCCTGGAATTGAACTCCGACACTTGCAGCCATTTTGTGAAACATTTCTGTTAATCTGCTGACTAAAACAGCATAACTACAGCTTATTCAAGTTGTATTTATGACATTTAGGTTGCCAACCTACTATTCTACTTTTTCGTTACATGATACTGGCCATAAATTTTGAAAAAAAAAAAAATATTCATAGCTCCATGAACAAAATTTTTTAGCACACAGCTATTTTTTATGCACAAAATAGTTCCATCAAAAAGGTATCAAGATTTGAAAAAAAACTGATTTTTTTGCTTGATATCATTAAGTTGTAAGAAATGAAGAGAATATTTTTTGTTTTCATTTGCTTATTCAAACAGTGTGATAATTTTTTTCATTTCATTTCTCCATGAAAACAAAAATTCTCTCCTTCTGTTAAATTGAAGATGAAAATGAAAAGTGTAGTGGAATGTACAACACAGGAGACATTGTGAAAAAAAAGAAGAAGTTGCTCATTATGAGCTATTTCTCATTTTTCCCCATATTTTGTAGTTGAAAACCTTTAAAAACTATCTTACTACATGAAGGTACAGCATCACTCCAGGTCCCATCTGACTGACACACTTGTACTGAGGTCCCAGACAGTGAGTAGTTCTGTGCACATGTGTATGTTACCATGGTTACGATACCATTGGTGGATAAAACAGCTGACAGCTCTGATGCAGTGGAAGGCAATGTACATGATGCTGAAATAGGAAATTGTAACATGTGAATAAGAGCAATGCATATTGATTGAAATGCTGGGTATAAATATGCTTTAATCCATTACCAGAAATACAATTTTAGACTGGACCAAAATTCAAAGATGTTGCAAACAATGAATTTAAGTTGATAAAATTTAATAATCTTTACCATTTTTGCGGGTAGAAAAAATTATGGATACTCAAGAAATAACTTATAACAAGCAATTTCTTTCATTTCCCGAAACGTTTTCCAAAAGCGTGATAGTAAGGGAATGGTTTAACTCATTACCAGACAACAAAACTTTAGACTGATCCAAATTGAAATGAGTTACTGATTACAATTAAAAGTTTATGAAATTTTAGATTTTTTCAACTTTCTGGGTAGAAAATATTGTGTAAAAATGAAGAAATATCTTGTTGAAAGTAATTTCTTCATATTACACAATGTTGTCTCAATCGTTAAACTTTAGGCGTGGGAATGTGTTAAGTTTAGAAGAAATGTATCGATTAAGGACCATGAATAAGTTTCAATGCATTGTCCAAATTAAAAAGTATAGGATATGCTTTGAAATATACATACATATACTCAAATTTTCAAGTAAGAATCTTTAGTGACAAAAGACTTATGAAACATATTTCATGACAAGCATATGCAAAAGCAGGTTAACTCTTTCCTGTACAAACCCTGATTTTTAGTTTTACAAGATATTAGACTTAAGAAAACATCATGGAAATCAAAGAAATTGCTTGTAAAAAGCATTTTTTTTTCCAAAATATTTTCTATCATATAGGATGGTTTCTTTTTTTAAATGTATTTCATTTACAATGTTGTCTGCTGGCCCTTTTCATAATCTTCACATAAATATTGAAAAATTCATTTTATGCAGGAGTGCAAGGTCACTTTCGGTCTAAATGAATCATTTGATTTGTTGATCACTTTTCCGATAGACATTGATGATTGTCTTGACAAGAGTATCAAAACATAGTAATTGGGAGACTAATTATAAATTTATTTTGTATCTAGTCCCACCTATTTAAGATTTTGTGTGTATTCTGAATCTTTAAGCTTTACTTACAGCAAGTAGGATCATCTCCCTCCCAGCCTGTGCCATCAGACAAACATAGCCTGGATGATAGTCCAAACAGTGTGTATCCAGTATTACAGGTGTAGTTTGCCACTTGACCGTTCACTGTGTCTGTCACTACCACAATACCATCTGCTGGCTTTGGCGGAAGATTACATTCTGTAAAAGAAAATAATAAGATGTTTTATCAATGCCCAGGTGATAGCAAGTTTTCAGAATGTGTCTTTGATAGTTGATCATGGCATAAGTAGAAAGTCTATTGATGTAAGATTACTTTATGCTAAATGTAAGCATGAATAAAATTAAATTTTTCAGGATAAATTTAGGGCAGACAGAGAGATGGACAGACAAAAGTACAGACAGGCAATAGCAAAACAATATGCATCAAAAAATGCAATTTTGGCCAGTAGCATGTAAAAAAAGCAAGATAGTTGGTCGCCAACCTAAATGTTGTAACTACAGCTTGTATAAGCTGTAGTTACGTTTTACTCATCAAACTAACAAAAATGCTTCACATAAATCTCGTCCAATGTTAGAGTTTACTTCTGATCTAAATGAATAATTTGAATGGTTGATTGGTTCTTTGATTAACAGCAATGATTGTTCAGTTAGTTCTTTTATGGTCCATTTCTGCATGACTTTATAGATAACAGATTTTACCAAAAAACAAGAAGGCCATTGGCCCTAAATCGTTCAATCTAGTCAATGTTTATAGAAGTAAAATGGGACAAGTGACCTTATCTTGTACTAATCAGACTTGTTACTGAAGTCTTGTCTCAAAAATTATACTGGAAAGACATTCTAATCAGCTTTCAAGATATTTATGCCAGAAGTATAGTGACATCATAGCAAGGAATGTCATTATAAGATCTGAGCTAGTAACCTACCTAAGTAACAAGGGTGACCAAATATCAAATGTGAAAGAGATGGTAGAAACAAACATTCTGAACACTTTTCACAGTATTTCAGTCATATGGCGGAAGCTGGAGCACCTAACAATGCATTTCTGGTATTTCTAACATCAGTACTACCATTACATCCTTTCCTAGCCTCAAACTGCTATCTCACTTAGGTTTACTATAATCCACCCATTGGTGAGAGACAAATGTTGGGAAGGAAATGTGCCGCTGCAGGGGATCAAACCCATGACATCCCATGATTGAAGATTGGGAGTCTGATGGGCTACCGACTGCGCTATGACAAAGACTGTGAAGAAAAATGATACATTTAATACAAACATATGGCTTAAGAGTGCAAACAAGTTTTTTGTAAGGTTTGAACCTGTGACCTAGTTTTTAGCCCCAAGTGAACCAATATATTTCAATTGACCGAGAAAAACATTCTGAACAACTTTCGAAACATTTGAGCCAAGAGTGCGCACAAGATTTTTTTTATGGTTTGATTTGTGACCTACTTTTTGACCTTTACAGTGCACCAAAGGTTTTACTTAGATTTGACCTGGTGACCTTTGACCCCACATAACCCATTTTCAAACTTGTCCAAGATATAATGTAGACATTCTGACTATATTTCAAGAAATTTGAACCAAAAATATTACCTCTAGACTACACACAAGTTTTTTACTAGATTTGACCTAGTGACCTAGTTTTTTCCCCATGTGACACATTTTTGATCTCGTCCAAGATCTTATGTAGACAATCATTCTGACCAAGTTTCAAGACATCTAAGCCAAAAATGTGACCTCTACAGGAGATGTAATGTAGACATACATTCTGACAAAGTTTCAAGACATTTGAGCCAAAAAATGTGACCTCTAGAGCAAGGTAAAAATGACAATGGATGACTGACGCAGGGTGCTACATGATCAGATGAGTTAAAAAAAGAGAACACATTACTTACTACATGTTGCGCTAGTCCCTGCCCACTGACCACTTGTCAAGCACTCAAATGAAGCTGCCCCTTCTACATGATACCCAGATGCACAAGTAAATGTTGCTGTAGAGATATATCCATCTGTTGTCATGGTCACACTCCCACTACCAGGATCAACCAGGCTAGGACAGGCAACTGTAAGGTTCAATAAAAAGAGTTTTCATTTAACTCATTACCACATAATCCCTAAATTAGATGTGTGTTATCTATATACTACGCATTAAATCTAAAATCGGTTGTCAAAGTGTGTGTTGTTCACTTTTAAATGCTTGTTTAGGAAATGTTCTTTTCCTTTTTATGAAAAAAATCTTATCTTGTCTAAGTGATTACTACTCAACTATGCCTTCCGACCTGCTTAATAAATATAGCTTGGAATGAAATATTGTGAAGAATAGAGAATTTGCTTGTACAATGTGATCTCTCCCTTTCCCACAATGATTTCTACCCTATATGAAATTTATTTATCAAATTTCACTTGGAAGTATTCAGAAGAACTTTAGGCATGACACCAGTACTTTTCAAGATTTATCAAGACCCCAGAAAAACATATAGAATAAAGCATTGATAAAAGAAATGGACCTTTAACAGATTACCACTCCTTCCCAACTTTGTTTAACCCCGAAGAAAAATACTTTGGAAAACACTATAAGTAATAAAAAAAATTGCTTGCAACAATGCGTCTCCCCGAAAAAGATAGGGATTTTTAAATTTCTTCAACTAAAAATTGTCAACTGCAACTTCTTGTAATTTGGATCACTCTTAAATTTAATTTGCTTGAAATGGATTAAAACAAAATACTAAATGTTCAATTATGTAAAGATCAAGTTTGGTGCATCAAAACTCATCTTCACTTCTAGTAACAAAAATCGTAGAAAAAATATTTATTCACTACCACACAGTGATGCTTTCTGACACCTTGAAGAAATACAATATAGGAAAACTTTGTGGGAAAAGTAGACATTGCTTGTTACAAACAATTTCTCTTTTTTCCATAAAGTTTTCTACCCTATATGGTACTTTAACACATTACCACACTAGAAATCTTTAAAATGGTCCTAATTGAAAGAAGTTGCAGAAAATTTCGAAATTTAATTCAAGTTTATGAAACTCTAGATTTTTTCAACAAAAAGTATATTGTGTAAAATGAAGAAATTGCTTGTTACAAGCAATTTCTTCTTTTTTACACAATGTTTTCCAAGTTGTGTTTCCTAAGGGGCATCAAAAAGTGTCATTCTGTGGGAATGGGTTAAAAGACCAGTGTAGACAATTTTAGAAAGTCTGTATTCACCACATGTTGGCTGTGTAGAGTTCCAGACACCATCACTGTCACATGTAACAGAGTGTACACCATGGAGTGTGTACCCAACATTACAGGTATACAATATAGTTGTTCTTAAACCATCTGTTGTAAGTGTTGAACTGCTTCCATTTATAACTGATACATCAGAACACTTCACTGAAAATATAAATATACAAATATTGATTCAATCAAAAAGTAGATGAAATTACAATTTATTTCTTTCATTAGATAAAATATGAATAGAAACGATTAAACCCTTACCAGTTTACAAGGTTTAACCCTTTCCTTTTCAATCCCTGTTTTTTGCCTCCCTGTGTTTTTTTTTTAATTGAGAAAACATTGTAGAAAAAAAGAAATTTTTTCTTCTTTTCTACAATATTTTCTACCATACTGAATGGTTTTTTAAATTTGGATAGGTCTAAAGGTTTGGAAAATGGGAAAAGGTTAGAATTTCATTTTCTCACAAAGCTCCCCTTATTTTCTATGGTGAAAAAAAAAATCACAAATAGACAAGTGTATAACTATGTTTTTAACCCATTCCCACTCAGTGATGCTTTCAGACACCCCAAAGAAAAAAAACTTTGAAAAACATTGCAGGAAATAAAGAAATTGCAAGCAATATCTTCATTTTCCTATAGTGTTTTCTACCCAGAAAATTGAAATTAGAAGCGCTTGAGCGCCTGATTCACTCCACCAGCCTGAATTTACTTATCATTCCTGAGAAATTTGGTTGAAAACCATCCTGCCTATTGTAGGTTTTCACTGTTTACCATATATTTTTTCAGCCAATCAATTAATTTTTAGCAATCTTAAAAGAGATCACCAAAGGATCATTCCGGTGAAATTTGGTTGAAATCCATCATATTGTTTCTGAGAAGTTGATTTTCAAAGATTTCACCATGTATGGAAATAAGCCCCTACCCATTAAAGCCATGAATTTAATCAGATTTAATTCTTTGAATGAATCTGATATAGGGTCACCCACTGAGCATTTCTGTAAAATTTGGTTGAAATCAATTGGTTTCTTAGAAGAAGATTCCTAAAGATTCCACCAAGTATGGAAATAAGCCCTGACCATTAATCCATTTTTTTCATCCTATTTAATTCTTTGAATGAATCTGATAAAGGGTCACCAAAGGATCATTTCTCTGTAAAATTTGGTTAAAATCCATATATTGGTTTCTGAGAAGAAGATTTTAAAGGTTTCACCATATATGGAAATTAGCCCCGCACATAAAAGCCATGTTTTTCATCCGATAAAAATTCTTTGAAGGAATCTGGTAAAGGGTCACCTAAGGATCATTTCTGTGCTTTCTGAGGAGAATATTTTTAAAGTAAAAGTTTACGGATGGATGGACTGAAGGACGCACGCACGACAGACACAACGCCATGACACTAGCTCGCTGGCCTTCAGCTAGTGGAGCTAGAAATGAAAAATTTCATAAACTTTAAATTGTCCTCTGCAACTTATGTAATGTGGTCATCTAGTATTGCTGGTATTGATCTTTTAGGGGATCCAGAAATGATTTAAGGTTTGAATGTGTCACTCAATTTTCTTTGGGACAAGCTGATCTCAGCCCTGTCTACAATAGACAAGTTACTAGGCTTGTTAAAGTTAACTTAATAACTTTTCTATTCTCCACTCATTTGAGATCTGCTTGTCTTAACCCTTTACCACACAATCTTTTTAATGCCTCTCAAGACAAAAGTTCAGGAAAACAATGTGAAAATCTAGAAAGTGCTTGCATTTTCCACCTTATTTTCTACTCAGAAAAATAGATATGTTTGAAGTTCTATCATTTTGGAACTGCCATCTGCAATTTCTTCCATTTTGAATCAGTCTTAAAATTTGCCATCTGGTAATGGGTTAAAGAAAATCACAGGACAGATCTTATATACCTCAGGTTTATACAGTTCAGAGCTAATTTATCTGATTACTGATCTTACCACAGATAGGGGAAGTGCCGTTCCAGCCAGTTCCATCTGTACTACAGGTAAGTTCTGATGAACCATTTAGACTGTATCCAACATCACATGAGTAGATTGCAGTCTGACCATCATCTATCACTCCTCCATTAGCTGGTGTATTTGGTGATTGACAACCTGAGGGAACACAAGTTTGTTATGAATTGTCTGTTCATATTAACCCTTATCATGATGAACCTGGAATATTCCGGTTTTGGCAGGAGGTATAGACAAAGATCAGCCTGCACATAAGTGCAGTCTGATCTTAATCTAATCCTCCTACCTTTTCTTTTCAAACCATAGTTTTTCATGAAACTAATTTTCAAAAGAAGCATTCACAATCAAAACAAGTACTACCAGTGCTTTCAGCCCTTTGATTTAAAATGCAGTACTGTAAAAGACCTTATTCAGCATGACAAGGATTAAATCTTTTTAAGTTGTCCATTATTAGATAGCACTAGATTCATAGTCAAAGGACAACTTGTGTAGAGGCCCAAATTTGAATGTTATCTAACCCATTTACAGATGACAAGTTTTAGGACTGGTCTAGATTAAAAGGAATTGAAGACAACAATTTATAATTTATGAAATATAAGATCCTTTTTAATTTCTGGGTAGAAAACATTGCAGACAAAGAAAAAAATTGCAAGTAATTTCTTCATTATCCACAATGTTTTCCAATTCTAGTGACAATGATTTTTAAATTTCTACCAACATACAATTGTTGTATGAACATTCTTTCAAATTGGAACAGTTAAAAATTTGTTTTTTGTAATGGGTTAAAAGGATCACCATTCAAAATGAATGTCCAACTGAGCCATTTTTAATCAATAAAATTTATTGTTCAACAAAGGAAGGTCAAATGCACTAGAAGCTCGCACATACACTTAATTGGTATTGTCATTCACTGCATCTAACGTAATGAAAACAGGCTTACATAATTAATTGCATTTTCTTTTTTTATATATACAGTTCTTGTCATGACTAATATTTATCTTAACTCCTGTCATGCTGATCACAGATCATTTCTGCTTTGACAATGGCTTTGCCAGGTGTATAGACTAAGATCAGTCTGCACAGACATGCAGTCTGATCTTAGTCTACACTACCTGCTTGTTCTTTTAGTGCTGGGAACTATTTGAACACAAAGTAGATTTAAAATTAACAAAAAAATGAAAATTGTGTGAAGAAAGGATAAATGTTCAGCAGGACAAGGGTTAATTCTATATTCAAATTGATTTCTACGAATCACTATCCCATTGAACTATTCTTTTTAAATAATAAAGTCATTCCCTATATTGAAGACCCATTGTATATTGATGCTTAGGCGCCAATATAAACACAATTTAGGCTCTCGTATGAAAGCAATTTATCAAATGAAATGAAACTACTATCTATCATATAATGTTTAACAAAGGACAGAATATAATTTCTCACAATTTCTCCTTTTCCCCAAAAAATTTACACAGCAATATTTCTTCCTCACATCAATGTGGGACTGCGCAGTAGTGAGTTATATCAGTCAATAGCTCTTTCCCTTTTTTTGAAATTTTAGACTGATCCAAATTGAAAGTGGTTGCAGACGACAGTGAGAATCTGATGCATTTTGAAATGAAACCATCCTATATGGCAGAAAAAATTGTGGAAAAAGACAAGCAATTTCTTCATTTTCCACAATGTTTTTTCAAGTTTAAAATAACAGCAACGTAAAATCCCGAGTTGGCACAGGAAAGGGTTAAGTTTAGAAGTTATACTCACTACATGAGGGTGGTGTGGATGTCCATGTTCCATTAGACAAACATGTTCTAGTAGACATTCCATTCATATCATAACCTACAGCACATGTATAGGTGGCTGTAGACATGGTTCCAGATGTACTGACAGACACATTACCACTGGCTGGGGTTTGTAAATGGTCGCATTCAACTAAAAATGAAATACACAATTTAACCTATTACCAGACAAGAAATGTTCTACACTGGCCCAAATCCAAATAAGTTGCAGACAACAATTCTTAGGTCTCTCACCAATGGGTCGATAATTGTAGACCTATGTGGTATAGCAGCTGGAGGCTAGGAAAGGATGTAATGGTAGTACTGGTGCGAGATATACCAGGATTCCATTGTTAGGTGCTCCAGCCGCCGTGATATAACTGAAAGATTGTTGAAAGCGGCATAAAACCCCATTCAAACAAACAAAAAACAATTCTTAGTTGATGAAATATATTTAGAGGTGCTTGAGAGTCTGTATCACTCCACAGGCTTGAATGTACTGGTTAAGCAAAGAATTCAATATAAACTGAATCATCTTCCACATGTCTGGCAAATAAATCTTTAACTGAATTCTTTTAAATAGATCTAGAGAAGCATTTTAAATTTTTCATTGATTTAGAGAAGTCAAGTTATGTAAAAATTTATTTACTAAGTCAGATGAAAAGGTATTCACAATTTTCACTGTATCCCATATATGGAAATAAGCCACAACAATAAAAGCCATACTTGTAACCGGTCAAAATTATATGATGGAACCTGACAGATCATTCTTGTAAAATTTCAACTTTCTGGATAGAAAAAGTTATGGAAAATGAAGAAAATGCTTGTAAAAAGCAATTTCTTCATTTTCCACAATGTTTTCCAGATTGTTTTTCTTGAGGGGCGTCCAAAAGCCTAATTGTGTGGGAATGGGTCAAAGTCATAATTTTCATCCTATTAAAATTCTTTTAAATAATCTGAAAGTCACTGAAGAAACATTCATGTGAAATTTGATTGAAATCCATCAACTGGTTTCTGAGAAAAAGATTTTCAAAGCTTTCACCACACATGGAAATTAGCTCCACCTGTTAAAGCAATGTTTTCCATCAGATCAAATTCTTGGAATGAATTTGTTAAAGGGTCATCAAAGGGTCATTTCTGTGAAATTTGGATGAAATCCATCCATTGGTTTCTCTGAAGATTTTCAAAGTTTTCAACATATATGGAAATTGTTGCTCAAAGAAAGTTGACATGTTCTTGTTCCAACAGAAAGTACCCACTGTCATATGAGTATATATCTGATGTAATTGAATGTATTTGCTGTGTCTGATATATTGACAATCTTACCACAAGTTGGTAATGTTTCCCACACAGCAGATGTCGGACAGCTGACAGTATAGTAGCCACTAGCACATGAATATGTCTCTGATGTTCCATGAATTAATTGTTACTGATGTACTGACTATGATTGATATATTGACAATCTTACCACAAGTTGGTAACGTTTCCCATACACCAGAAGTCAGACAGCTGACAGTATCATGTCCTGATAGAGAGTACCCACTAACACAAGTGTATGTTGCTGAAGTAACTGTACCAGATGTAAAAGTTGTCACCTCACCACCAACTGGGTTCAGCAATGTTGGACAAATAACTGAAAGGGTGACCAGAGATATTATCAATATACTTGCATTTAAACTGTATTTGCAGTTATAAATGACCAATTGTGGCTGTCAATCAAAGAATCAATAGACTAATCAAATAATTCATTTAGACAGAATACAAATTTTTAACTCCAACATCGCTGCTATTCAAGAGAAGCTGTAGTTACAATCTTTTGGTAGCAAACCAACAATTTCATTCTTTTGTTTCATTTGACAGGCCATAAATTTTGCAAAATAGTGAAGTGGAACTTTCTGTCAGAGTCAGTGGAAATGGCCAGTAATCCCTCAATTGTTCTGCAGAGACTTGGACAGTTGTCTTTTACATAAGTGAATGGGGGAATGACAATGTGATTGAATTAACAAATGAAGGAATGAATTAGAAATTATTTTCAACAGAAGCTTGTCTCCAAACTAAGGTAAAATCATAGAACAAGATATCATAGTATAATTTTGAAAAATGACCTCAAACTGTGGACAAATGAAATGTTTTTAAGCCCACCCAACTAGGACTAAAGCATATTGGTGGTACAGCGCAAAACAGTTGTAACTGCCTATAAACATAGAGGCAGTTGTACTGTTTTTGGCCGAACCATCAAAAAGTAAAAGATTAAATTTATGATGTAATTGCTCAATTTACTTTTTGATTGACAGGGGTGACTCAATTAACCCATTACTAGATGACAAAGTTTTAGACTGGTCCAAATTGAAAGTAGTTGCAGACGACATTTTAAAGTTTATGAAAATTTTACAACTTTCTGGGTAAAAAACATCGTGTAAAATGAAGAAATTGCTTGTGACAAGCAATTTCTTCATTTACACAATCTTTTCTCAGTTTTTTTTGTGAGGGGCATCCAAAAGCGTCACCGTGTTGGAATGGGTTAAAGTTGTACCAACCACATGAAGGATCAAAACCACTCCAGCCACTTCCATCATTCAAGCAGGTTCTTATTTGTGCACCAGACAGTGTAGACCCAAGACTACAGGTGTAGTTAGCCGTTTGCCCATCAGCAATCACTACACCATTCTGTACAACAGGAGGGTTGTTACATTCTGAAATTATCCCATTATTTTCTCATTCAAAATCCTCAAAAATAACTTTGTTCAATGGCTGAAACCACTCTGCTGTTATAACAATTTGATAAGAATTTTCATACAGTCCTCAAAAGTTATAAATATGTAAGACTGAATTGTGTCAAGAATTTTTGTTATAGAATTTTCATAAGGCCCCTTTTTCCGTGAAACTTAACAAATCAGACCCAATGTACAAAGGAAAAATCCTAATGATAATTTGAAGAAAATGATAAAGACTGAGGACTTTATTGTAATAATGATGTTTTGTAGTAAAATTTTTATAAGGTCCCTTTTCTTGTGTCACTTAACCAATCAGACCTAATTTACAAAGGAACAATCCAAATGATGGTACAATCATTCCGTTAAAGTTTGAAGAGATTTTGATGAAGACTGAGGACATTCTTGTGTTTATGAGGATTTGGTAATAATTTTTCATACGGCCCCTTTTCCTATGATACTAGACAGATCAGGCCAAATTTGGAAAGAAACAATCCTAACGATGGTACAAACATTCTGTGAAAGTTTGAACAGAATCGGATGAAAGGTGCAGCCTTTATCTTGGTGTAAAGATTTTAAAATAAAATTTTCATAAGGGTCCTTTTCCTGTGATTCTTGAAGGATCAGGTCTCATGTCTGCATCAACAATCGTGATTATTTATCAATGATTCTGTGAAGGTTGGAAGGAAATCGAATGAAAGCTCTGGACTTGGTTACAAGGATTATAAATAAAATTCTCAAAAGGCCCCTTTTCCAATGATACTAGACAGATCACACCTAATTTGAAAAGAAAGAATCCTCATGATGAAACAATCATTCGGTGAAAGTTTAAATAGAATCTGATGAAAACTGTTGACTTTATTGTGGTACAAGGATTTTAAAATTAAATTTCATAATGCTCCTTTTCCTGTGATACTTGACGGATCAGGTCAAATGCGAACATCTACAATCATTATTATTGTACAATTATTCTGTGAATGTTTGAAGAAAATTTGATGAAAGCTCTGGACTTGGTAACAAGGATTTATAAATGAAATTTTCATAAGGCCCCTTTTCCTGTGTTTCTTGACATTTCAAACCCTGTTATGAAAAGAGTGATCGTTATGACCTTCCAATATTCTGTGAAAGTTTCAACAAAATCTGATTAAAGCTGTGGGGTTAATTGTGTTAACAGGGTTTTATTAATTGAATTTTCATATCGCTTCTTTTCAAATGTTACTTGATAGATCTGAACCAATTCCAAAGGGAACTCTACTTACAAAAGTATCATTATTCTGTTTGAGTATAAAGACAACTCCATGAAATCTGTGGACTTACAAGCAATAATTAAGATTTTTTAAATTGAATTTTCCTAAGGCCCCTTTTCCTATGTTTCTCAATGGATCAGACCCAATTTGAAAGGAACAATACTTATGATGGTACAATCATTATGTGAAAGTTTGAAGTCAATCAGGTGAAATCTAGGGCCATGATGTGTTAACTAAGATTTTTTTTATTAAATTTTCATAGGGCCCTTTTCCAATGAAACTTGATGGATCAAACCTACTTCTGAAAGGAACGATCCATTTAATGTAATAATCTTTCTGTGAATGTTTGAAGAGAATTTGTTGAAAACTGTGGACTCTATTGTGTTTAAACGGATTTTTTAATCCAATTTTATTGGGCCCCCTATTCCCATGTTCCTTTACTGATCATACCAAATTTTGAAAGGACCAATTCTTATGATGGTACAATCATTCTGTGAAAGTTCGAAGTCAATCAGATGAAAACTGTGGACTCTAGAGTGTTAACAAAGATCTTTGAATTAAATTTTAATAAGGCCCTTTTCCCATGTTTCTTAACAGATCATATCCGATTTCAAAAGGAAAATCCTTATGATGGTACAATCATTCTGTGAAAGTTTGAAGAGAATCTGTTGAAAATTGTTGACTCTAGATTATTAATGAGGATTTTTTATTCAAATTCGCATAAGGCCCGTTTTCCTGTGTTTCATGACAGATCATACAAAATTTCGAAAGGAACAATCCTTATGATAGTACAATCATTCTGTGAAAGTTTGAAGGGAATTCGATGAAAACTGTTGACTCCAGAGTGTTAATGAGGATTTCTTAAAGATTTTCCATTAAATTTTCATAAGGCCCCTATTCCTGTGTTTCGTGATGGATCTGACCCAATCCTTATGATTTCACAATCATTCTGTGAAAGTTTGAAGAAAATCTGATGAAAACTGTGGACTCTAGAGTGTTAACAAGGATTTTTAATGGATTTTTCAATCAAATTTTCATAAGGCCCCTTTCCCATGTTTCTTGACAGATCATACCCAATTTTGAACGGAACAATCCTCATGGTGGTACAATCATTCTGTGAAAGTTTGAAAAGAATCTGATCAAACTGTGGACTCTAGAGTATTAATGAGGATTTTTATGGAATGTTTAATGAAATTTTCATAAGGTCCCTTTTTCCACGTTTCTAGACAGATCATACCCAATTTTGTAAGGAATGATCCTTATCTTGGTACAATCATTCTGTGAAAGTTTGAATTTAATCTGATGAAAACTGTGGACTCTAGAGTGTTAATGAGGATTTTTTAATCAAATTTTATAGACCCAGACTTTTCCCATGTTTCTTGACGGATCATACCCGTTTTTGAAAGGAACGATCCTTATGATAGTACAATCAATCTGAGAAAGTTTGAAGAGAATCCATTGAAAACTATGGACTCTAGAGTGTTAATGAGGATTTTTAACGGAATTTTTAATTAAATTTTCATAAGGCCTGTTTTCCTGTGTTTCTTGACGGATCATACCCAATTTCAAAAGGAACTATCCTTATGATGGTACAATCATTTTGTAAAAGTTTGAAGAGAATCCATTGAAAACTATGGACTCTAGAGTGTTAATGAGGATTTTTTAACGGAATTTTTAATTAAATTTTCATAAGGCCTCTTTTCCTGTGTTTCTTGACGGATCATACCCAATTTCAAAAGGAACTATCCTTATGATGGTACAATCATTTTGTAAAAGTTTGAAGAGAATCCAATGAAAACTGTGGACTCTAGAGTGTTAATGAGGATTTTTTATTTAAATTTTCATAAGGCCCCTTTTCCCACGTTTTTTGACTGATCTGACCCAATTTCAAAAGGAACGATCCTTATGATGATACAAACATTCTGTGAAACTTTGAAGGGAATCTGTTGAAAACTGTGGACTCTAGAGTGTTAACAAGGAAAAGTTTAACATACGGATGATGGACCGACGGATGCACACGGATGCTGGACGGGAAAAAGCCATTGCAATAGCTCTATTGGCCTTCGGCCAGTAGAGCTTAAAAGCACAAAAAAATCATAAATCATATATCTTGATTAGATATCTATCAATGCTTTCATTATAACATTGCTGTCAAACTGAAATGGTGCTTGAATTAATCAATTACAATTCGACAAAATAAATTAGTCAAAATTTGAACTATTATAATTTTGCAAATACATGTAGATATTTATAGTGGGTGTTAATTCAAGCTGTAACTTTTATTTGGTAAAATCAAATAAGCAACTTCCTTTTTTCTCTCCCCATTTTGGTTTAATATTATGGATATGTCCTTAAAGAAACAACAAATAAAAAAGAGCACTGCCCATGGGTGCCAGTGCTTTGCTGCAGGTGCTGGATAATGCAAAAATTCTTAGTAAAAAAAGGGGCATAACTCTTACAAAAATGCTCTTGATAGTCTAGATAGCTCTTGTGATGGTCAATACACATGTCAAGTTTATGAAGATATCTTCAATAACAACAGAGATATGACCAAGGTTAAAGTTTGTCACACCAACGCCAACACCAAAAACAGCCAAGCTAATGAATAAAAAACAGGGTTACACTGAAATTTCAAGGTGATTCTAATAGATTTAAAAAAGATGTGTACAATTTCTGATACTTTAAATAGAATGCCTTCATTACCACAATCAGGCGTTGATGAATTCCATGTTCCATCAGGAAGACAACTTCGTTCATTTGGACCAACCTTGCTGTATCCAGACACACAACTAAATATAGCTGTCGTCACATGACCATCTGTTTCCATGGTAACAAGGACACTTGATAAAGTGTTTAGTGACTGGCATTGCACTGTAGATATGAAACAGGAAAAGCAAAATTATCTCAGTTTAATACCTGAAGTTTTTCATTATAACTAAAAAATGCCAGGCGTATTTGAAATATAATTTCATTAGATCAGTCTGAAATTATTTTGTCATGTAACATTTAACCCATTACCACAAGACAAAATTTTAGAATGGTCCAAATCCAAAGAGGTCGCAGAACACTTTTCAGTTGAATAGAATTTTAAAAATATTTTGTCTTTTCTGGAAGAAAACATTATGGATAATCAAGAAATTGCCTGAAACAAACGTTTTCATTTCCCACAATGTCTTCCAAAGCCTTTTCTTGATGGGCATAAAAAAAAGGAAATTGTATTTGAATGGATTTAAGAGAAAGCAGACAGTTATTTCTCTGCAGCACCATTATATTATGACCATTCCGAGTGTATAGCCTTTGGAATTCAGTACAAAGTTATAAATAGAAATATATACAATACCGACGTTATAGTGATATGACTGAAATGTTGTATAATAAATTCTCAGTCTCCTACCATAACTTTTAGTTTAAAATTAATTTGTCCCCTTTTAACTAATTTGAACTGACCAATCGCAGCTGTCAATCAAAAGTTCCATTGACAAATTAACCCTTGTCATGCTGAATAATTAGCTTTTTCAAAATTGCACCAAATTCAAAGGACTGACGATACTGGATTACTTAATTGAAACTCAAAATTTCTTTTGAAAACTAATTCCTATAAACAATTTTGGCTTTGATGGGAAGACAGGTGGTGTAGATCAGACTGCACTTATGTGCAGGCTGATCTTTGTTTATACCTTCTGCCAAAACAGGAATATTCTGGGCTCAGCATGACAGGGTTAATTTAGTCAGTGACACCAGAAGTAAACTTTAAACTCGTAACATTTGCCCACATTAATGCTCACCTTTTTGTTGGTTTGGGGGACTTAAACATTGTAACTACAGCTTATTCAAGCCCTAGTTACACTTTTTATGTCACCAACCAATAATTTTATATTTCATTACATTTCTTGTTCAAGTCAGTAGGGTGGGAGCAATCCGTCATCTGAGCCTGTGCGAGACATTTCCAACAATTTCATATCTGTGTATACAAATACTGAGCATCTTGGACGGACAAACAAGTTCATGTAGCGTTTTCATAGAACATTTAACCCATTCCCAAAGAAAAATTGTTTTTGACTCTATCCAAAAGATGTACACCACACTTTTCAGTTTATGAAATCTTAATCTTTTTATTTTTATTTATGAGGTTGAAAAATTGTGGATAAGCTTGTTACAAGCAATTTCTTCATCACCCACAATGTTGTCAAAAGCCATTTTTCTTGGGGGAGTCAAAATGCACTATTGTGTGGGAATGGGTTAAAGAAACGTTGAGACAATACCTATCAACAATTTGCATTCTCAAGACTCTGGTCAGATCCGAGTCTTTACTTTGCAAACATGCTCAACTATGGGTAATATGCAATCTCTTTCAAGTTTCAAGAGTCTTAACCCATTACCAGATAACAAAATTCTAGACCAGTCCAATTTGAAAGAAGTTGCAGACCGCAATTTTAAGTTGATTTAAATCTATAATTCTTTGGTCTCTCTGGGTAGAGATTTTCCAAATATTTTCTTTGGAATCATCCCAAGAGGGAGTTATATGGGAATGCATCAACTGTTTTCAAATTGAGTCAAAGTTTAATAGCCTTACCACATGAAGGTATATCAGAATCCCAACTTCCAGTCTGTAAACAAGTCAAAAATCCCTCTCCAGAGAGTGTATATCCAGTGCTGCAGGTGTAGTTAGCCATTGTAGTGAGGCCATCACCTTCTAAAGTAATGGATCCTCCACTAGGATTGGTCAGCACAGGACACTGGTCTGTTGTCAAGAAAGATAGGGCAGTCTAGAATCCATTAGTTTTGGAAACATTGTTTGTGTTTTCTTTTTACACAGGGATGTTCTATGGGGTCTTCACTAGTTTAAGATAATTCTTTTGGTTTTTCTATTAGTTTAACCCTTTACTGTCTTTCAAAATTTTAGACCTGTCCAAATTCAAAGAATTTAAAGTGGATTTAATTTTAAAAAAAAAAAAAAAACACATTCAGTCGAAAAAATTGTGGGAAAAGAAGAAATTGCTTGTTACAAGCAATTTCTTTTTTTTCTGCAATGTTTCCTCAATTATAAAATCAAAGGGAAGTAAAAGACAGGAAATGAACAGGAAAGGGTTAAGAATGTTCTTTGGGGTTTCATGAGCTGAGAAATATTCTTTGGACTTTCTTTAAGTATAGGATCTTACTTAGCTTAGTAGCATTTTATTGGTCTTCTTTTACCTTAAGAACATTCTTCTGTTTTTTTATTATTTTAGGAACATTCTTTTGGTTTTCTTTTAACAGGTCTCCTTTTCTCACAATGCAATGCAATCTACCATTTTCAGTCAGTATTTTTTCTTTTTTTTTTTTCAAATTGCACAAAATCTGAATTATTGAATGCAACTTATTTCAATTTGGACAATTCCAAAATATTGTTAGGGAATGGCTTACGAACATTCCTTAGGTTTCTTTTAGCTTAAGATTTGTTTGTTTGAATATGGTTTAATGCCACTTTTAACAGTATTTCAGTCATATTGTAGCAGCTGGAGCGCCTAACCATGGAATTCTGGCATTTCTCACAACAGTACTACCAGTACATCCTTTCCGAGCCTACAGCTGCTAATCCCACTTAGGTTAACAATTATCTACCCATTTGCATTCATCTGGGGGAATCGAAAATTGTCATGGAGAATTCTAGATGTCTTTGGTTTCAATTAAATTTAAAAGGTTTGTAAAATAAAACATCAAGACAATTAATTAAGATTATATAATAAATAAATAACAAAAGCAGATATTGTTTATCTTCTTAACCCATTACCACACAATGACTTTTTGACTCCCCCTCTCCCAAGATAATCAGTTTAAAAAAACACTGTGGGAAAGGAAAATATTGTTTGCAATAATCAATTTCTTCATTTTCCACAATGTTTCTAGCCAGAAAGTTAAAAAAATCTAAAATTTTGTAAATTTTAAATTGTTGTCATCAACTCCTTTCCATTTGGACAAGTCTAAAATTGTGTAGTCTGGTAATTGGTCAAAAGCATTAAAAGCCATAATCAAACAGAGCTATGAACAAACATGTCAGCATCATTTTGAATTGATAAAACAACCTATATACATTACAAAAGTTCGTTATGAAACAAACAAAAGAGCAACATATGGATGCAATGCCCCGCTGTAGGTGCTGGATAGTGAAAATATTCTTAGCTGAAAAGGGGGCATAACTCTCAAAAAAATGCAACCAGAGTTATCTAACCTGTTGGTGTATGTTTCTATTATTATAATGAACATGCATGCCAAAGTTCAAGTCAGTACCAGGTATCTTCAATAATAACAGAAACATGACAAATGTTTATGTTTGTCACTCCAAGAATGAAGAAAAAAAGAAACCACGCTAACATTCACAACACCCAGATGATGTTTATTACCTTGTTGTTTTTTTCTAAAACAGCCAAGCTAAAAATGGAACAAGATACATCTGAGAACATGTCTCAGCTTAAATTTGAAAATATGAACTTAATAACCACTTATTCCTATACAATCCTTAATTTCAGTGAAACATTTGTGCAATGCTTCACACAATTATAAAGTTTTAACACGTCTAAAAAGCCCTGGAGTCCCCATGACAAGACACTAGCAAAACCTTATTAAGTGGTGGTCTCTTTTGTCAAAATCAGATTTTAAGAGGAAAGTACTGTTTGATATCCCTTTCCTGTTTGATCCCTGGTTTTTATGTCCCTGTGATTTCATATCTGAGACAACAATGTAGAAAAAAAAAGTAGCTTGTAACAAGCAATTTCTTCTTTTTCCACGATATTTTCTTCTCAACTAAATGTGTGTTTTTTGTTTTTTTTCAAATTAAATCTACTTTAAATTCTTGTCTGCAAAAACAAGCAATTTCTTCTTTTTCCTAAATATTTCCTACCCTACCGAATGTCTATTTTTCAAATTAAATCAACTTTTAATTTTCATCTGCAAAACATTTGAATATGGACAGGTCTGAAATTTTGCAAAACAGGAAGGGATATTTTGTCACACTGAATGTAGAATTATTTACAACACTTTTTATGCCCCTAAAAAAAAAATTCCTGAGTTACAAAACATGTTTGGCTGCCCCCCAAAAACGGATTTTTACAATTTTATCAACAAATTTTGTGGTCTTGAAAATCTTTAAACCAGTCTTAAAATTGTTTAAGAGGTAATGGGTACACCCATTCCCACACAATGAAGCTTTCAGACACCCACATGAAAAAAGCTTTTGAAAACATTGTAGAATATGGAGAAATTGTTGTAACAAGCAATTTCTTCATATTCCACAATGTTTTCTACCCTAAAAATGCAGATATACTTTTAAAATCCTTTGTATTTGGACCAGTCTAAAATTATGTTGTCAGGTAATGGGTTAAAGTTATCAATATATTGGTACTCGTTAAAGGCTGAGAGGAAAACTAATTTGAACAAGAACCATCACAGACTGATTATGCTCACCAATAAGTGCTTTTCACAAAAATTGCTTCATTAAGTGAACAACGCCTTGGGCTTTTGATAAAAATTATATTTTGTGAAATTTCAATCAATTTTGGCATTGCATAAATGAGATATTAACTAGAAATTGTCGCAAAGCGGACTAATACCCCTCAACAGCGCTTGTCCATATACAAGTTCTATCTGCCTAAGGGCCATAACAAAAAATGGACTTTTTAATTAAAGGGCCATAAATCTGTCAAAAATCAATGTACCATAACCAAAATAGAATATGCACATGTCTGACTTATACCAAGTCTATCTGTGAAATTTGAATGAAATCCATCTGATTGTTGCTGAGAAATTGACCAGACAAGATTTTTCATGAAAGGGCCATAACTCCATTAAAAATTAATGGACCATAACCAAAATAGAGTATGCATATCTCTGCTTGATACTAATTATATCAATGAAGTTTGAATAAAATCCGTCCAATAGTTGCCGAGAAATTGAGAGGACACGAAAAAGCTACAGAAATGTAACAAAAATTGGACTTTTTAATTAAAGGGCCATAAATCCATCAAAATCAAAACAGAATATGCATATGACTTCTTTCTGTGAAGTTTGAATAAAATCTGTCCAATAGATGCCGAGAAATTGAGTGGACACAAAAAGCTATAGACAGATGGATGGACGGACGGACCGACCAACAAGCTGTCTCCTATATACCCCGCAAACATAGTTTTGGGGGTATAATGAAAGTTCAAATTTTACTTTCAGTCCCCTTATTCCGTGACAAGGCCTCAAATTAAAAAACTGAGAAAAATGCATTGTTGCAGTATCATGGGGATTTCACATGACGTTTAATCCAATCTAGCCCAAGGTTTTTTTGAGAAATCGATCTGGACGGACAGAATTATGGGCGGAGGGACAGGCAACTATATTCTAACCCTTTGGGTAGCATACCGGTAACAAGAATTGTCAACCCTTGCAATAACTTCTTTCAAACTAAAGTTTCTTTACACAAATTAAAAAAAAAAAAATCAACCAGAAAGGGTGAGTCAGCACCAATGACCCATTATTGTGTGCAATTGTATTACTATTGATCAATTGCAGCTGTCAATCAAATAACTAGTTGACTGGTAAAATCATTCATTTAGATCAGAAAGGAGCTTTTAACTCCGATTTTGGCCTCCATTTTTGTTAACCTTTCTTGTTGATCGGCGACTTAACAATTCTAACAATAGCTTATTCAAGCTGCAGTTATGCCACATACTTCGCCAACCCACTATTCTATTTTTTTGTTACATGCTACTGGCCATAAATTTTGTAAAAATGCCTTATAAAATCAATGTGTGACTTCCAGTCAAAGTCAACGAGCGGGGCAAACAGAGTAATCAGGAGGGGTCAAACAGAGTAAAAAGGAGGGGTCAAACAGAGAAATAAGGCATGTCAAACAGAGTAAAAAGGAGGGGTCAAAGAGAGTAATAAGGCGGGTCAAACAGAGAAATAAGGAGGGGTCAAACAGAGAAATAAGGCGGGTCAAACAGAGTAATAAGGAGGGGTCAAAAAGAGTAATAAGGAGGGGGTCAAACAGAGTAATGAGGAGGGGTCAAACAGAGTAATAAAGAGGGGTCAAACAGAGTAATAAGGAGGGTCAAACAGAGAAATAAAGAGGGGTCAAACAGAGTAATAAGGAGGGGTCAAACAGAGTAATAAGGCGTGTCAAACAGAGTAATAAGGAAGGGTCAAACAGAGTAATAAGGTGGGTCAAATAGTGTAATAAGGAGGGGTAAAACAGAGTAATAAGGAGGGGGTCAAACAGAGTAATAAGGAGGGGTCAAACAGAGTAATAAGGAGGGGTCAAACAGAGTAATAAGGAGGGGTCAGACAGAGTAATAAGGAGGGGTCAGACAGAGTAATAAGGAGGGGTCAGAGTAATAAGGCGGGTCAAACAGAGTAATAAGGCGGGTCAAACAGAGTAAAAAGGAGGGGTCAAACAGAGTAATAAGGAGGGGTCAAACAAAGTAATAAGGAGGATCAAACAGAGCAATAAGGCGGGTCAAACAGAGTAATAAGGAGGGGTCAAACAGAGTAATAATGAGAGTCCAAACAGTTATAAGGAGGGCCAGACAGAGTAATAAGGAGGGGCCAAACAGAGTAATAAGGAGGGCCAGACGGTGTAATAAGGAGGGGTCAAACAGAGTAATAAGGAGGGGTCAAACAGAGTAATAAGGAGGGTCAAACAGAGCAATAAGGCGGGGTCAAACAGAGTAATAATGAGAGTCCAAACAGTTATAAGGAGGGCCAGACAGAGTAATAAGGAGGGGCCAAACAGAGTAATAAGGAGGGCCAGACGGTGTAATAAGGAGGGGTCAAACAGAGTAATAAGGAGGGTTCAAACAGAGTAATAAGGAGGGGCCAAACAGAGAAATAAGGAGGGCCAGACAGAGTAATAAGGAGGGGTCAAACAGAGTAATAAGGAGGGGGTCAAACAGAGTAATAAGGAGGGCCAGACAGTGTAATAAGGAGGGGTCAAACAGAGTAATAAGGAGGGTTCAAACAGAGTAATAAGGAGGGCCAGACGGTGTAATAAGGAGGGGTCAAACAGAGTAATAAGGAGGGTTCAAACAGAGTAATAAGGAGGGGCCAAACAGAGAAATAAGGAGGGCCAGACAGAGTAATAAGGAGGGGTCAAACAGAGTAATAAGGAGGGGGTCAAACAGAGTAATAAGGAGGGGCCAAACAGAGAAATAAAGAGGGGTCAAACAGAGTAATAAGGAGGGGTCAAACACAGTAATAAGGCGGGTCAAACAGAGGAATAAGGAGGGGACAAACAGGGTATTAAGGAGGGGTCAAACAGTGTAATAAGGAGGTTCAAACAGAGTAATAAGGCGGGTCAAACAGAGTAATAAGGCGGGTCAAACAGAGTAATAAGGAGGGGTCAAACAGAGTAATAAGGCGGGTCAAAAGAGTAATAAGGAGGGGTCAAACAGAGTAATAAGGAGGGGTCAAACAGTGTAATAAGGAGGGTCAAACAGAGTAATAAGACAGGTCAAACAGAGTAATAAGGCGGGTCAAACAGAGTAATAAGGAAGGGTCAAACAGAGTTATAAGGTGGGTCAAATAGTGTAATAAGGAGGGGTCAAACAGAGTAATAAGGAGGGGGTCAAACAGAGTAATAAGGAGGGGTCAAACAGAGTAATAAGGAGGGGTCAAACAGAGTAATAAGGAGGGGTCAGACAGAGTAATAAGGAGGGGTCAGACAGAGTAATAAGGAGGGGTCAGAGTAATAAGGCGGGTCAAACAGAGTAATAAGGCGGGTCAAACAGAGTAAAAAGGAGGGGTCAAACAGAGTAATAAGGAGGGGTCAAACAAAGTAATAAGGAGGATCAAACAGAGCAATAAGGCGGGTCAAACAGAGTAATAAGGAGGGGTCAAACAGAGTAATAATGAGAGTCCAAACAGTTATAAGGAGGGCCAGACAGAGTAATAAGGAGGGGCCAAACAGAGTAATAAGGAGGGCCAGACGGTGTAATAAGGAGGGGTCAAACAGAGTAATAAGGAGGGGTCAAACAGAGTAATAAGGAGGGTCAAACAGAGCAATAAGGCGGGGTCAAACAGAGTAATAATGAGAGTCCAAACAGTTATAAGGAGGGCCAGACAGAGTAATAAGGAGGGGCCAAACAGAGTAATAAGGAGGGCCAGACGGTGTAATAAGGAGGGGTCAAACAGAGTAATAAGGAGGGTTCAAACAGAGTAATAAGGAGGGGCCAAACAGAGAAATAAGGAGGGCCAGACAGAGTAATAAGGAGGGGTCAAACAGAGTAATAAGGAGGGGGTCAAACAGAGTAATAAGGAGGGGCCAAACAGAGAAATAAAGAGGGTCAAACAGAGTAATAAGGAGGGGTCAAGCACAGTAATAAGGCGGGTCAAACAGAGGAATAAGGAGGGGACAAACAGGGTATTAAGGAGGGGTCAAACAGTGTAATAAGGAGGGTCAAACAGAGTAATAAGGCGGGTCAAACAGAGTAATAAGGCGGGTCAAACAGAGTAATAAGGAGGGGTCAAACAGAGTAATAAGGCGGGTCAAAAGAGTAATAAGGAGGGGTCAAACAGAGTAATAAGGAGGAGTCAAACAGTGTAATAAGGAGGGTCAAATAGAGTAATAAGACAGGTCAAACAGAGTAATAAGGCGGGTCAAACAGAGTAATAAGGAAGGGTCAAACAGAGTAATAAGGAGGGGTCAAACAGAGTAATAAGGAAGGCCAAACAGAGTAATAAGGAGGGGCCAAACAGAGTAATAAGGAGGGGTCAAACAGAGTAATAAGGAGGGGTCAAACAGAGTAATAAGGAGGGGTCAGACAGAGTAATAAGGAGGGGTCAGACAGAGTAATAAGGAGGGGTCAGAGTAATAAGGCGGGTCAAACAGAGTAATAAGGCGGGTCAAACAGAGTAAAAAGGAGGGGTCAAACAGAGTAATAAGGAGGGGTCAAACAAAGTAATAAGGAGGATCAAACAGAGCAATAAGGCGGGTCAAACAGAGTAATAAGGAGGGGTCAAACAGAGTAATAATGAGAGTCCAAACAGTTATAAGGAGGGCCAGACAGAGTAATAAGGAGGGGCCAAACAGAGTAATAATGAGAGTCCAAACAGTTATAAGGAGGGGTCAAACAGAGTAATAAGGAGGGGTCAAACAGAGTAATAAGGAGGGTCAAACAGAGCAATAAGGCGGGGTCAAACAGAGTAATAATGAGAGTCCAAACAGTTATAAGGAGGGCTAGACAGAGTAATAAGGAGGGGCCAAACAGAGTAATAAGGAGGGCCAGACGGTGTAATAAGGAGGGGTCAAACAGAGTAATAAGGAGGGTTCAAACAGAGTAATAAGGAGGGGCCAAACAGAGAAATAAGGAGGGCCAGACAGAGTAATAAGGAGGGGTCAAACAGAGTAATAAGGAGAGGGTCAAACAGAGTAATAAGGAGGGGCCAAACAGAGAAATAAAGAGGGGTCAAACAGAGTAATAAGGAGGGGTCAAACACAGAAATAAGGCGGGTCAAACAGAGGAATAAGGAGGGGACAAACAGGGTATTAAGGAGGGGTCAAACAGTGTAATAAGGAGGGTCAAACAGAGTAATAAGGCGGGTCAAACAGAGTAATAAGGCGGGTCAAACAGAGTAATAAGGAGGGGTCAAACAGAGTAATAAGGCGGGTCAAAAGAGTAATAAGGAGGGGTCAAACAGAGTAATAAGGAGGGGTCAAACAGTGTAATAAGGAGGGTCAAACAGAGTAATAAGACAGGTCAAACAGAGTAATAAGGCGGGTCAAACAGAGTAATAAGGAGAGGCCAAACAGAGTAATAAGGAGGGGTCAAACAGAGTAATAAGGAAGGCCAAACAGAGTAATAAGGAGGGGCCAAACAGAGTAATAAGGCAGGTCAAACAGAGAAATAAGGAGGGCCAGACAGAGTAATAAGGAGGGGTCAAACAGAGTAATAAGGAGGGGGCCAGACAGAGTAATAAGGAGGGGTCAAACAGAGTAATAAGGAGGGGGTCAAACAGAGTAAAAAGGAGGGGCCAAACATAGAAATAAAGAGGGGTCAAACAGAGTAATAAGGAGGGGTCAAACAGAGTAATAAGGCGGGTCAAACAGAGGAATAAGGAGGGGTCAAACAGGGTATTAAGGAGGGGTCAAACAGTGTAATAAGGAGGGTCAAACAGAGTAATAGGGCGGGTCAAACAGAGTAATAAGGCGGGTCAAACAGAGTAATAAGGAGGGGTCAAACAGAGTAATAAGGCGGGTCAAAAGAGTAATAAGGAGGGGTCAAACAGAGTAATAAGGAGGGGTCAAACAGTGTAATAAGGAGGGTCAAACAGAGTAATAAGGCGGGTCAAACAGAGTAATAAGGCGGGTCAAACAGAGTAATAAGGAGAGGCCAAACAGAGTAATAAGGAGGGGTCAAACAGAGTAATAAGGAGGGCCAAACAGAGTAATAAGGAGGGGCCAAACAGAGTAATAAGGTGGGTCAAACAGAGAAATAAGATGGGCCAAACAGAGTATTGAGGAGGGGCCAGGGACTGGTCAATTGACAGATATCTGCTGTCAATCAAAAAGATCAGTTGATCAATTAGACCAGAAGTAACCTAAATCCAACATTCATGTGAATCAATTTTGCTCTTTCGGTGACTTTAATTTTGAAACTTCAATTTATTCAAGCTGTATATAGGTATCCAACCATTTTACTTTTTTTGTTACACCTTACCGACCATAATTTTGCAAAATAATGACACACAATATCTTAGTCAAACTTCATGTTGTAGATTAGTTATTTATATGTTGAAAAGAATTTGGGACACAGTAGAAAACATCAACAAAGACTATAAAAGTATTTTTTCCCCATTACTGCAATATTTTCTGTGGTAAATCATAGAAATGTATGATATAGAAATACAGGAGGAAACAGTTTCATTGAAAAAAAAATTGTCATATTTACTTTTCAAAGTATTTGTAAGGAAACCTTTTGGTAATTAGTTTTATTGGAAGTTGAAAGTATTTGCTCCCATAAATAAAACCCTTCATACCATATGTATCACAGCATCAAGAATAGAATGGCAAAAACATGCCAGGATAAATAATTTATCACAGTTGGTATCAAATACATAATAACTTGTATAACAATCATAAAATTAAGTCATCAGAATTTGAAAATGAAAACATCACAAAACTTTGCTCAATAAATGCAAATATACATTTTACAAAATATACATTAACAAGCTTTTCAACAGTAACACTTGTCATGCTAAACCTTGAATATTCCTGTTTTGGCAGTAGGGATAGACTAAGATCAGACTGCACATAAGTGGAGTCTGATCTTAGTCTGCACCTCCTGTCCGTCTCCTTCAACCAAGAGTTGTTTATAAAACTTTCAATATAAACTTCTACCCTCAACTAGTGCTCCAAGTGCTTTCAGGTCTTTGATTTTACTGCAAATTTGGACAAGGATTATATTCAGCATGACAAAGGTTAATTTGACTGTGTCAAGCTCACATGCTTTTAGTAAGAGTAGTGTTTCTGTCCACATGTACATTCTTGCCAATATCAGGTAGTGGTGTTTCAGCTTCATAACAAAATACGGGCTTTATATATTCAAAAGGAGCACTGGCTAGTAAGTCAGGTGTTCTCACACGATCTATACCAACTTCCGCCATTTTCTGTTCCATTGGGGTCATCGGTCTACCATCCACTTTTTTCCTTTTTGGTGATTTTAGTCTTTTGGAAGTCTTTTTACTAGGACTTGATTTAGTGGGACTTCTTTGCTTATTTGAGGCCAGCTTTGACCTGAACTGGTGTCCTGTGGGTGGCAGGGGTGTGAGTCTACCAGGTGGCCCATTATCTGGTGATGAATTCAACTTGGTTGATGGACCACCATTGAGAATTAAAACATCGGAGGCTGAAGCCTTTGACTCAGGTCTGATTTCTCCATTACAATCTTTAGTCCCATCAGCAAACCTTATTGACTTACTGGTGGCTGGTCTAGATACCACACTGGCCTCTCTTTCCATGCTAGTTACTGGTTCCTTATCTGTGAAGTATTGATATGAAACAAGATATGTTTGTGAAACAGCTTGAGACATTAACAAGAGATAGGCTTGACCTGACCTGACAATGCAACCAACTGATGACTATCAATGCCAGGAACCTATTTCCCAAATATGAGCCATGTATCATGAACATTGTATGCATACCAGCACAATGTAAAATTTGTTTTAAGTTTACTGATCAATGATAGATGGATAGACAGAGGAGCATCAGTAAAACAATATGCTTCCGAGCTTATTGATGCAGGAGCATGATAATTATGTTGAACAATAAACAAACAATTGATTCCATACTGACTATTACTTTTAAGAAATTTCAAGGCTTTCCTTCTAAAAAAAAAAATCAGATGTGCTAACGAATGTTGAAATTCTGCCTTTTTTGTTAATGATTTTTAATTTTTTTTTCCACAAGATTTTGGAGAACACAGACAGATTCCTTTAATTTATAAGATGATATAATTATTTATAATATAATCCTGACATAACATAAATCTCTTGTGTAAGAATAAAGGTAATAAATTGATAATATTTATGGGTGCACAATTGACCAATCGCGGCTGTCAATCAAGGAATCAACAAACCAAACAAATTATTTATTCAATCCAGACTTGAGCTTTCAACTCCAACATTAGCCCCCATTTCTGTTAACTTTTTTTGTTGGTTTGGTGACTGAAACATCAAAACTACAGCTTTTCAAGCTGTAGTTATATCGATTACAGGTCACCAACCAACTATTCTACTTTATCGTTACATGTTACTGGTCATTTATTCTGCAAAATAACACTGTTTAAAATCTGTCAGAGTAAATGGGCGGGACGTAGGGAGTCAGTGTGCGGGCCAGTAATTTGTCAATTATTGATCACTTGTTTAAAAGAAATTTGGTACAATCCTCTTGAAATACCTCAAGATTTTACCAGAATTGTAACAAAACTCCTATTAGATGTGTAAATGTACACACACCTTTGGTATTATTATTGTTTCATAAATCATATAATATAGTCATTGAGTGACTTAACCCTTTCCTGTTTTTGGAAATTTTAGACAAGTCCAAATTCAAAGAGGTTGCAGACAAAAAAGGAAACTGGATGCCATTTGAAATGAAACCATCCAATAAGGTAGAAAATATTGTGGAAAAAGGAGAAATTGCTTGTTACAAGCAATTTCTTCTTTTTCCACAATGTTTTCTCGAGTATAAAATCACAGGAACATAAAATCCCGTATTTGAACGGGAAAGGGTTAACCCTTGTAATATTCAGTGGAATTATTTCTAGGTTTTTCCTTTTCAGGATAAGCATTTGAATGAAAGGGATGAAAACACTAGAAGCCCTGACTTTTGATTAATAATGAAAATTAGTTCTATGGACAATTCTGGCTTACCTCATTACCAAATGGAAAAATTTTAGACCAATCCAAATTGAAAGGAGTTGCAGATAACAACTCAAAGTAGATGAAATTTCAGATTTTTCCAACTTTCTGGGTAGAAAACATTGTTGAAAATGAAGAAATTGCTTGTTGCAAGCAATTTCTTGATTTTCAACAATGTTTTCTCAACTGTTTTCCTGAGGATCATCAAAAAGCATCATTGTGTGGGAATGGATTAAAAGGGATAAACAGGCAGTGTAGTTTAAGATTAAGACTGCTTATATGTGCAGACTGATCTTTGTCTATGCCTACTGCCAAAACAGGAATTTTCTTGGTCCAGCAAGACAAGAGCTACTGCAGCTCAATCAGCAAAGTGAAGCTCTTATGCAGAAGATAAATCACCCAGATTTGCCTGTGTTACCATACCTTTAGGTTTGGATGAAATCTTTACTTCTTTCCTCAGTGCAAAGTATTTATACATGGCCCCTATGAGCAACACAATGACTAGTATCACCAAAATAACCAGAGCAATTACAATGGCAATATGTAGAGATAAAACATCATCTTCTCCCTCCGTACTGGGGGCCACAGTGGCTGTTACATCTGTAGACAGATAAATTGACTAATTGCAGCTGTCAATCAAAGTATCAATCTACCAATCAAATCATTCATTTTGAACTTTGAATTCCGACATTGGAAGACATTGATGTGAAGCATTTTCTGGTTTAGAGACTCAAATGATGTAACTACAGCATATTGGAACTTGGTTTAGCATTCCTTCCAACAGTATTACGGTTACAATGCAACAGCTGGTGCACCTAACCATGGCTTCCTGTCATTTCTCACACCAGTACAACCACAATAGTCTTTCCAAGCCACCAGTTGCTCATCACACACTAGGGTACACTTGAGAAAACCAAATTCTGTTTGGGGGTGTTCTATATATATAGAAAACCCAATTCTATATATTGAAAAAACTAAATTTCATATAAAAGAGAAAAAATTCTTGTCTAGAATTGTTATTTAATCTTCAATATTTGATCTTGTTACAAGTGATTTCTCAAACGTTTTCTACCTTTATAAGAAGGACTAATAATGGTAGTTTACACAAGTTTTTTAGATATTTTCTGAAACCATTTTTTCTCATATCGGAGCAGTCTAAACTTTTGTCATATAGTAAAGGATCATTCTGTGAAGTAACTCACTGTCATATTGATAGGATTTGAAGGATTAATCCTTTCACGTGATTTGAGCTATCTTAACCCTTGTCATGCTGAACCCGGAATATTCCGCTTTTGGCAGGAGGTATAGACAAAGATCAGCCTGCACATAAGTGCAGTATGATCTTAGTCTACACCTCCTCTCTGTCCATTTCAAACAAGAATGGTTTATGGTATTAATTTTCAAAATAAGTACTGATGATCAAAGAACATGTACTATCAGTGCTTTCAGTCCTTTGATTTTTATGTAATTCTGAAAAAAATATACTCAGCATGACAAGGGTTAATATGAAAAGGTAAATTAATAAGTAGGAATGTAAAATCTTAATAAATGCTAGGTTTCTAAAAATCCATAATTTTTTTTTTAACCCATTCCAACATAGTGGAATTTTAGACTGGTCCAAATTGAAAGGAGCTGCAGACGACAATTTCAAGTTGATGGAATTTTTATTTTTTTCGTCTTTATGGATAGAAAACATTGTGGATAATGAAGAAATTGCTTGATCCAAGCAATTTCTTCATTTTCCACAATATTTTCCAAAGCTTTTTTGTTGAGAGGCGTAAAAAGGAGGGCTTGAGTGGGAATGGGTTAAATGAAGACCTTTTATGCTTCCATGAAAATTAATCATTCATCAATAAAGAATTTCAATACTCATAAAAAATAGTCTGCATATCATTTCAAATTTGTGTAAAAAAACAATTTTTAGTATGAATTCATTTACAAAGAATTTTGACTGAATAAATTGGAAAAAATGAAAGACAAAAGTTTCAAGCTTGATAAAAACAAAGTATTTTTTACAACACTACAAAATCTATAAACAAACCTAACTAGCGCAAATAGTCCAAAGCAAATTTCATCAGATAATACAAATAACGTTAATTTCATAAATATCATTTCCAATAGTGTAGGCTTGAAGAACATATTTTGCGCTAATTAGGTGTGCTCTGAGTGAAAATATAAATACCTTAAAATAGACAATTTGGACATCTTCTTCTGTCTTCTTTTGTTCTTTAGTTTGCAATATCAAAATGCTTTCAATTTCCGTTTTAATAACTGTATTCACCCAATTAGCGCAAATATGAATCAAACCATTTCAGAAACAAGACATCAAGCCATTGGCGTATTTAATAGGAAAAATATGAAATAGTGGCATTTCACACATTAGATTGATTAAATTGATTTAACACAGCTTTAAACAGTATTTCAGTCACATCACGGCAAATGGAGCACCTAACAATGGATTCAAAGTATTACTACCACTACATCCTTTCCTAGCCTCCAGCTGCTATCCCACTTAGGTTTACAATTATTCACTCCACCCATTGATACAAGCAATTTCTTAATTATCCACAATGTTTTCCAGAGGTTTTTTTTCTTGAGTAGCTTGAAAAGAAGGGAATGTGTGGGAATGGGTTAACGGTCAAAACTTTTTGCTTGTTTCAGATTGCCTATTTCTGCCTAGAAATAGATCATATTTTCGATTCACCCAAACTTCCAGAGAGAGGGAATGATTTGATTTCAAACATGTACACTTTTTAATCTTTGTTAGTCAATTATTCTTGGCTCTAATTGGAATGTTTTGAGTATGCAATTCCAATGTGTACCCTTAAAACAGTATTAAAAGAGGAGGCATAATAGATTTAGATAAACTTACAAGCTTTTCTTGGAACTTTTAGGGAAGGGTGACAAGTTTTTTCAAAAAAGGGATAAAAGGAAGAATTCAAAAGTAAACAATATCTCTGTAGAGCAGAACATGCACTCCCAAAAAGGTTTGTAAGTGAATTTTAGCTACTTTGCTAAGCCAAGGTATGAAATGTGCACGCAAAACCCCTCTGAGTTAGAAGCTATTTTGAAAAGTAAAGGGTAGATAATTTCAAAAGGATGTGAGGGATCAATTAATTTTTGTCTCATGAAAAACTAGACATCATTTTGGCAAGTTTCAGTTAATTACAATACTGATTGAGGAGTTGCCCACACATAAGACATGGCAATTTTAAGCCATTTTGCTTAATCAAGGGCAGATTCTACTCAAATGTCTTGAGTGATCACAATAACGTTTGTCTCCTGCATAACTTAATATCATAAAGATTAATAGTGGTAAGTTTCAGCTCATTACAATTGGAAATGTAGGCAGAGTAGTGAAACAAAAAATTGCTAACTGACAAACTGACAGACACACAGACATCAGGGACCAAGACACAATACAGTCGAACCTGTCTCAAGCAGCCAGCCAAGGGACAGTTCAAAACTGGCCACATACGACAGTTTACTGCTAAATACAGATCAGTTTTATCTTCAGCACCATCAACATAGAGTAGTCATAATACAAGGACATGTTTTCTTATCAGAATAGTTGCATAAAATGTACAAAATACAAAAAAAGACAAGCGTTTTAATCAACAAAACAAGATGTGTTTCTGAGACACAATGCCCACGCTGTACATAAGTTGTTTTTTTTTTTTGTCATTTGACCTTGGTATGTGACCTTATCACATGACCTTGACCTTGACATGAGGAGATGTGTTTTATGGAGATGTATTATCATGCTTAATATGAGCATTGTATCTTGAATAGGCTGGTAGTAATTGACAGTGTTAAGTTTTTCGGTTAAGTTTTGCAGACGAATAGACAGACAGACAGTTTGTTTGTTTGAATTGGGTTTTACGACGCTTTCAGCAATCTTTCAGTTATAGCGCGGTGGCTGGAGCACCTAACAATGGAATCCTGGTATTTCTCACAACAGTACTACCATTACATCCTTTCCTAGCCTTCAGCTGCTATCCAGCATAGGTCTACGATTACCTACCCATTGGTGAGAGACAAATAGTCGGAAAGGATGAGTGTCACCGTCGAGAATCGAACCCGGGACCTCTACATTGATAGTCTGACTCGCTACCAACTGCACTATGACAGCGGCGACAGACAGACCGACATACTCAATGATGTACAGACAGACAACAGCAATACAATATGCCCCCAATCTTTCGATGCAGGGCATAAAAATAGCAAATACACCAATATTTATGTATTCTGAACAAAGTATTTTCCATTGATTTTATAATTTGTCCAAATCCGAACTCAGAAGCAACGACCAATCAGGGTCAAGAAACTGAAGAACATCGGCGTGTTCATCTAGTGTTAATACTTGCGGGACATTATGGTCAGTGTACAATAATTTGTTGCAATATAAAATGTCAAACGACTTATAACTGCTGAAATTTTTTTTCTTCAAAAGTTCGCCAAAAAATAAATTTTATATATTCTATTACGACAGTATGTTCCCTAAATATCTCTGTTATGTCTACTGCTTGATGAACGCAGAGTAAAAAGAACATTCAGATCCAGCCCTATACCCATTCTCAAACAATTCCACTTTTTTACTTTTTTATGCCCCTAAAAAAGGCTTTGAAAACATGGTGGAAAATGAAGATATAGCAATCTCTTCATTATCCATGATATTTCTATACAAAAAGACAAAGATTATTAAGTTTTTATCAAATAAAAATTCCCGTCTGCAACTTCTTTGATTTGGATCAGTCTATAATTTTGATGTGTGGTAAAACTACCCATGATGATTTATACCTAATATCAAAACTCTAGGCCTTATGGTTTGGTAGAAGAAGAATTTCAAAGATATCCGTATTCATTCCTTTGTTAAATCAGGGATTGCACAGAGAAAGGCTAAATTTCAGTTTACGGTCATTCTTTGAAGCTCTAGGCCTTATGGTTTTGGAGAAAAATTTTTATGACAACCAATGTTCTTCATGGATTTCAATTTCTTGAAGTATTTTGAAAGACTGTGACTTGAGGATCATTTTTGTGAAGTTTGGTTAAAATTCCATGGTTAGGTTAGGAGAAGAAATTCTTGTGATTGTTAACCGATGGACGGATGGACAGTCGGATGGATGGACAGGTGGATGGACAGACACTGGACGATGACCTATCACAATACCTCACCCAGAGAACTTTGTTTTTCAAAATAATGGCATTTGATATCTAAACTGAATTATCTGTCAGAGATCAATTGACGGCAAGATCCAAATTTAATGTTCAGAAACACACCACAAAATCAATATCTTACACAGACAAACATTTGATAGCTTAAGTTCAAAGGCTAACACAAGGGGCACATTGTATGAGTTTTGTGACATAAAGTTACAAGTAATTCTCACCACATGTGGGTTGTGTTCCATTCCATCCTGTTCCGTCAGTTTGACAGTATCGAACTAGAGACCCGACGAGGACATAACCTGTATCACAAGAGAAACTGGCAACAGAGTGGTCTGTTGAAATGTTGAATTGTCCATTCAACACTGCAGGCACTGTGTCACATACTGAAATACAGATGTATAGTGCTTCTACAACTAGATATTTGGGAAAAAAATCACAAGAAACAATTTGGATGAGAGTATTATCAAGATCCTATAGACATTTGCACAGTTTAAAAGTAAAATCTACGATATTTCAGAGATATCATATGTTAAAGAGAATTGCTCGTAAAACTTCATTGTAAATGCCACTAAAATGAATGTCAGAGTAATGAATTTTGCTTGCTTTGAGAATATATCTATGACTCTAAAGACATATGTAAAGTTTTAGAACAATAGTACCAGCAAAAACAGCTAAGAAACTTGCTTATAGAACTTTAACTAAAACATTTCCCTGACATCCAGGTGACTGAAATAGCCCTGAACCCCAACTCCTTCTTCTTCAAATAGTCCTGCTAAATGAAAGCCATCTTTAACCCATTACCACTCAATGACGCTTTGAGATGTCCCCCCTCCCCCCCAAAAAAATAGCTGAGGAAAACATTGTGGAAAATGAAGAAATTGCTTGTTTCTATCTCAAAGGTTAAAAATAATCAGAATTCCATATGTTTGAAATTGCCCACTGCAAATTCTTTCAAGTAGGGCCAGTCTAAAATTTTGCTGTCTGGTAATGGGCTAAAACACAAAAAGTGTAAATCTAGTCAGACTGCAAAATGACAGGTTGACTAGAGTCGAAATTTTTTACAGTTGGTTGATATCATGAATATAGAATCGTCATACTACATAACTTCCTGTTTATTTGCTTAATATTTTTCATGATTTATCAATACCATATCATATATCTTTATCTTTTTTATATATAATTCCTGGATAGTTCTTATGGCTACAGATCACAATTATACATTAACGTTTTCTTGTACTATACCACATGCTGGTGGAGAGATGTCCCATGCTCCATTAGTCTGACACTGTAGACTACCACTAGATGTTAGAGAATATCCACTGGAGCAAACATATGTTGCCATGGTAACTAAACCTGTCGTTGTCAAGGTAACTGTTCCACTATCTGGATCTGTCAAGATTGGACAAGTCACTGGAAAATAGAGAATATGTGGTCTATTATGAGATAAGACAAACATTTACCCATTACTAAACAATCCAGCAATTTTACACCTTCAAGAAATTCTGCTTGGAAAAACAGTCTTGGGAAAGAAATTGCTTGCTCTCATACTTTAACCCTTGTCATGCTGAACCCAGAATATTCTGGTTTTGGCAGGAGGTGTAGACTAAGATCAGACTGCACTTTTGTGCAGGTTGATCATAGTCTACTTCTCCTTCTCATACTTTTCCTTCCCGAGTTGTTTATGAGGCTGATTTCTAAAAGAAATATTGATTTTTAAACAACAAGTTCTATCAGCGCTTTCAGTCCTTTGATTTGACAGCAATTCAGTAAGGTAATTTATACAGCAGGACAAGGGTTAAAATCAAAGATATATTCATGTAATTGAGACATACAACAGGTTGGTCTTGGGAAAAATACTCCATGATCCCTCATCTATACTAGCTGCCTCACTGAATCTATTCAGTGTTGTTAATGCGTTTCATTGAAATGTGACTAGAAAATTAACGATCATTGGCCAAGCCAACTAAACTTAGACGGGAAGTTCCACTTTGATATTATCCAGTGTTATTTTCAAAATCTTTGGCCAGTAGACTGTAACAAAAAAGTAAAATGGTTTGATCGAAGCCTAAACATTTTAACTACAGCTTGAATAAGCTGTAAGAACGTCTCTCAAACAACAAAATGCTTCACATAAATGTTAGCCAATGTTGGATTTCAAAATTAACTTCTGGTCTAGATGAAAACTTCAATAGTTTGATTCTTATTTTGATTGACAAGTTGAGATCCATCAATTGCATACTTACCACAGGTTGGTTGTGGGTTACTCCAGGTTCCATCTGTCCTACAAGCTGCCTCACTGAAACCGTTTAGTGTAGTTCCTATGTTACATTGAAATGTAACACTAGTGTGTGTGTTGTTGGTAGACAAGGTGAAGGAACCAAATGTGATCAATGATAGAGCACCACAGACAACTGAAAGATTGTAAAACAGTATACAGTAAACTCCATTTACAATGATAAATCATAACCCATTGCCAGACGGAAACAATTGACACTAGTCCAAAATATGTTGAAATGCAGAAATTGCTTGTAGCAAGCAATTTCCACATGTTCCACATTGATTTCCTGATCTTGTTTCTTAATGGCCTTCAAAAAGTGGATTTTTGTGGCATGATGATAAAATGATATAATATTGCTCATAACAGAGCTGATTTTGTAAGAAAAGTCATCAGTTATAATGATATTTGGATGTAACCATGTATTTCATTCATCCCCGGAGAATCGTTATATTCAAAGTTTACATTAGTAAAACATTTCTTACACATCAATATTGTTCTACATAACTCCACTTAATCTATTTTAACCGTTGCCATGCTCAATATTCATCCTTTCTTCACATTATTTCAAATTGATGTCAAATTTAGATCTAATCGTGTACTAATATTTGCTCAACATGAGCAGATAGTGTAGACTAAGGTCAGACTGCATATCTGTCCAGGCCGAGCTTAGTCGATACACCAACTATGTCAATATGACAAGGGTTAAACAATGTTAAATTCAAAATTCTATTGGCATTCTTTGTGAGCATACACATGAAATTTCTAATCAGTTTTGAGCATGAAGTACAAATATTGAGCCATCTGGACAGCTACACACTGAAATTAGAACATTGGCTATCATCTAGAGAAACACTGAGTAAGTAGATATTTATAGAGTGTGAAGTGCAGACCCTGATCAGACTATGCATATGCACACATTAAATTGTAGGAAATATCTTGCAAAGGCTCATGTATCTTGGTTGACCTGCCATAGTTAAATTTATAACCTTTGCACTTAAAACACAAAATTCCATGCTTGAAAAGCAAATGGAAGATACATTAAGGGAACGTATTCCTCTGGCACATTCACAATCCAGATGTTTTCCCATTCCGGAAAGAGAGGTAGAGGCTTAAATCCACTGCTACTCTCTTTTACACTTGGATATTCTGGGATTGGGTATTAAGTGCCCATGAAGACACCTAGGTAGTGGTGGGGTCAAACCAGCGACCTTCAGATCATGAGTCAACTACCTATACCATTCAGCCATCAAGGTAGGTATCTATATTAATTAGGTTAGTTGTTCGTGGATCACTGTGTTTCTTTCCAAAGAGTAGTCTCTGTATGTGTGCTTTTTTTTTTTGCTAGCGTACATATCTGATACAATATTAAATTATTTCCCTAGAAGCAAAATCTTTCAAGAATATTACCAAGCTGAAAACACTTGTTTCTTAATAAAGGCAACTATTTGTTCAAACTTCTTTATTATAAAAAGAACAGTATCCAATGTCGATACCATATCTAACTGCAGAAGCTAATTAGTGAACAAGTCTTAGTTGAAAAGGGGAGATAATTTCAACACAAATGAATCTAGTTATCTTTCTTATGAGTATGGATTACTCTTTTCATAGTGAAAAAATATGCCATGTTCAAGTTAACATTTCAATGTCAACCGTGGTATGACCAAGGTTCAAGTTTGTTAAACTAACAATTCCATTACCAACACTGAAGACACCAAGGTGACAACAATACCTCAACTTCATGTTCTTAAGTAGCCAAGCTAAAACAAGGTAAACACCAACCACATGAAGGATCAGATCCTTCCCATCCAGTCCCATCAGTCTGACAGTTTCTTGTAGACAGTCCACTAAGTGTATATCCCTCATTACATGTATAGGTGGCTACAGTCCCTGTAGAACTGTCTGATACTGACACGGCACCATTGGAGGGAGTAGACGGAAAATTACACTCTGAAGAAAAGACATTGGTTGAATGATTGATTTATTGGTTGATTGATTTAAAAGGGTCACATGCTATTATAAACAATCTTTGAGTTATGTTATGGCAAAGTTCACTTGTTCACTTGTTCTTGTGCTTCCTGGGACCCACCAGTGCTAGGCCGAATGTCTGGCCATATGACATTCAAACATAACCAGCAGCACAGCAGGGATTCCAATGGGTCTGCCACCCTAACCACTGAATCAGACAGTATTGTAAGAAAAGACATAGCAAGAGTTGCCATTGTTAAAAGAATAGAGCATTTTCTTTAACCCTTTCCCACTCAACAAAATTTTACACTGGTCCAAAATGAAAGAAGATGCAGATGGCAATTTCAAGTTATTGGAACTTTAAATTTTTTTGTCATTTTGGATGGAAAACATTGTGGATAATGAAGAAATTGCTTGTCACAAGCAATTTCTTCATTTTCAACAATGTTTTCCAAAGCTTTTAGTTGAGGGGCATAAAGGCAGGGCTTGTGTTGAAATGGATTAATGCTTTCAATGGATTATTGAGATTTTTTCGGTGAATCATCACTTGATAATGAAACCGAACAAGATGTGTTTGTGAAACACTATGTCCCCGAAACAGGAATTCTTTAGAAACGGTTTAAGGGTTAAAACTTTGACCTTGACCTTGATGAAATGACCTTCCCCAGTTGCACCTTGTTGAGACCTATCTACATACAAATATTAGCATTGTAACTTAATAAGGGTTGAAGTTATAGGAAAATGTTTAGTTGACAGGTTAAGTTTTGCAGACAGACAGACGGACAGACAGACAGACGGACACCGGTAAAACAATATGCCCCCGATCTTATCCATGAAGGGGCATAAAAATAGTGTTTTGATTGATTAGTAGCCCTGCTTTTTTCATTGTTGGCTACCAATGTTATCTCAGCAGAACCCAAAATACTAGTGACAACATCAGATTTGCATGTAATTCTCTCTTGGAGATTTTGTCCAAACAAAGTCTTATTTTGTCTCTTTTTGCATTAAGGAAATAAACAATTGTTTGCTTTTTGAGTAAGGTTGTTTTATCTTTCATTTCGTGAACAACTAAATCATATTTTCACTAGTAACTCTATCACTTACACTGAAACAATTATCCTATATGTATATACCTATGGACCATGAGTATATTAACCATAGGACAAAACGGAATCTTCCTAACTGAAAGAAGTCACAGATAAAATTGTATTTCATTTGAAAAATAAGTGCCAATGGAATAAAAAGAAACAATAAGGGAAAAGGATAAATTTCTTGTTCCCTCAATATTTCTTCTGCTTTTATCTTCATTGTGCCAAAATAAGGAGTTGTTGTAATTCAGCTCTAAAATGATAAAATAATGGAATAACATAGGATCAGGATTAAGCATACATCTGTAATAAATGCCCCTTTTAATTTCCTTACACAGAGAGTAACCTTAATACATTTCTTTGACCAACAAACTTAACCCTTTCCTATTCTATCCCTATGATTTTATACTTGAAAGAACAATTTTGGAAAAGAAGAAATTGCTTGAAAAAGCAATTTCTTCTTTTCCCAAAATATTTTCTACCCTGTAGGTTAATTACTTTTCAAATTGCACTCACTTTTATTTGTCTTTTGCAACTTCCTTCATATTAGACTAGTCTAAAATTTTGAAAAACAGAAAAGGTTTACCACATATAGCACAGGCAATTACAGTTTTTGCAAACTTACAAATAAAATGACTGAAATAGCCCAATACACACACTTGTTAATGGAAAGACACTTACTGCACATGGGGTCTGTATTACTCCAAGTTGCATCTGACTGACATGTTAACTGAAATGCTCCACTTAAATAATAGCCAGTGGCACATGAAAAGGTAGCCACAGTTGTAATAGTATCCGTAGACAAAGATACACTGCCACTCGATGGGTTGGACAGATCAGGACATTTAGCTGAAAAGAGAAGAAAGTAATTCTATCACTAACAAGATGTGTTTGTGAAACACTATGCCCCTGAAACAGGAATTCTTTAGAAACAGGTGATATTTATTGTTTTTTTGTTTGTTTTAGGGAAAAGGGTTAAAATTTTTACCTTGACCTGGATAAATGATCTAACCCAGTTGCGCCTTGTTGAGACCTATACTAGCATTGTAACTTAATCAGGGTTGAAGTTATAGGTAAATGTTTAGTTGGCAGGTTAAGTTTTGCAGACAGACAGACAGATGGACAGACAGGCAGACGGACACCGGTGAAACAATATGCCCCTGATCTATCTATGCGGGGGCATAAAAATGTGTCACAGACACTGAGGCCTACATTTAAGTGATAGTAACATGACCTTCAGCTGTGTCCTTGAACTTGGATGGAAATATCACATGAAAATATCATAATGATAAACTTACAATGTTTAGATGGATTTAGCCATACTTTCGTGCTACTGAAGGTTTTCTCAGGCTGTCCTTAGATACTGACAACTTCAGCATGTTGCCATGTATGTCACACACAAAATGAAATGCATTTGGATATAAATATGTACCCTTTATATCAATGGCTTATATGTTGTATATAAGTTATCTCGATAAGGATATGAGGAATTCCAACTTCCATCATTCAGACATGTGATTGGCATTACACTTTTTAAATTTTAACCCATATCAAGGTGAGTGGGACCAGTCTTTTGTACATAACATACCACAAGAGGGTTGTGAGGAATTCCAACTTCCATCATTCAGACATGTAATTGGTGTCACACCATTAAGTGTGTATCCTAAATCACAGGTGAATGTGGCTTGTGTGTTGTAGTCGTCCGTGGAGAACTGGACTGTCCCACCACTTGGAGAATACATAGACTGACACATAGCTGGAATTTAAAAACCATTAGATAAGTCACCGAGTCATTATCTTTTTTTCTAACATCTATTGTTAGAAAATTTCAGCGATACTTTATGAAGTTAACCTATTACTAGACGGCAAATTTGACTGGTCTAAATTGAAAGGAGTCTGAGACAACAATTTTAAATTTATGAAATTTTATTTGTTTTCAACTTTCTCAGTAGAAATATTGTAGAAAATGAAGACATTGTTGTTTCAAGCAATTTCATTTTACCCAATGTTTTCCAAGTGTTTTTTTCTTGAGGAGCGTAAAAAAAGTGTAACTGTGGGGGAATTGGTTAATATATATTAACATTTTGTATTTGTGCCATGTGCCATGTGTTAAATTCAAGTTTTTGGCTAGAATCAGACTGTATTAATATAAACACCAAGCATTGAGACAAGCATATACTTAAAAACTTTGTTTAGATTAACAACCCGATTTATGCACATATTAACCTTTAGCTTAAATCAGAGCAGAGCTCAAGGCTTAAGAATGCCCAATCATATTTTCAAATTGAAGTTTAAGATAAACCAGAGAGATTGGAATGACTGGTCAATCTCATTTATTTACAAAGGGGAAGACCATAGGGACTGAACTGAACTTTGTCTGAATCATTTTTAAATAAAAGTTTCTATTGTTTAAGCATGATTTTTGGCACTTATTACTGTAAGGGGAGGAGGGGAGAGGGGGGAGGAGGGGAGAGGGGGAGGGGGCAGAAAAAAATCTAGTGTGACACGCTTATTAAATTTATTATTACTACCCAAAAGTGGCCTCATCAACTGTGCAGGTACCCAGGTACCAATGTTTACAACAAAGATTTTGTGTTTAATAATTATATTCAATGAAATAAGATAAAAATTGTCACTGTACTGTATCTTAAAACATTAAATTTTTATGGGTCAATAATTTGGCAGTAAGACAGAAATATCAGTTAAAAGATGGCCGTATCCTAGATCTTGAAAATAGAAATTGAGGATAGGTCAGTCAGCCAGTCCAGTTTGATCAGCCGAGAAAAGATCTCAAGGTGTCTTTTCCTGGCATATGTCCATTTGGGCCCTTTTAACTCACACTGCATCAGGCTAACTTTTGAATTTTCGTTAACTAGAACCCTAAATAAACTTTTATGGGGTCTTCACTTCATCAGAACCCTAGTGTGTTTTGTAATCTAGGACATCTTCATACCATTTATCTCTTTAGCAAATTACCACACAGTGTTGCTTTGGCAAAACATTGAAATGAAAGGAGAAACTACTTGTTACAAGCACTTTTTCTTTCCTTGCAATATTTATACCATATTTTGAACATATTTTTCTTTAATGTGTTTTAAATTCTCTGCTGCAACTTCTTTGATTTTAGACCAGTCTAACACTTGTGTTGCCTGTTAATGACTGTGATAATCAAGTATCAAATGATTCTGTGATAACATTTCTGTAAATAGAGCCGAATAATTCCTAACAGTTTGAATCAAGATCTTACCACATGTTGGATCACTATCACTCCAGCCACTTCCATCCGTTCCACAGGTCCGTGACCTAACACCGTTCAAACTGAAACCAACATCACATGTGTACGTCACTGTTACACCATCGTTACTCATTGTTCCACTAGGAAGTATAGGGGGAGCTTGACAAGCTTAAATATGACAAGAGAAGAGGCTTTTACATTGAGAAGTGAAAATATTGTTTTATATGCTAAATTAAGCCAATAAGTGGTTTCACACAACAGTGTGAGCAAGTTTTTACCATTCTAGATGTATAAACTAAAATAGAATTATGGACTGATGAATAGAAAACTCTTCTGAGTGCTTATTCATTAAAAAAAAACATTGCTTGCATTCTCTTGTTTTCATATTCCTAAATATTTTTCTTGATACAACTTTTTAGTAAGAAAGAGTATCACTGAAAATTAATCAATTGCGTGTCAAAAGGCTTTTTCTTTTTCCTGCCTTTCTAAAAAAACAAAGTTCTATATCTTTCTTCTTTTCAAAAAAATTGTCAGTAACCAAATGACTTAAATGATTTACTTTCACTTCAGTTTGTCATACTTACTACAAGTTGGTGCAGATAAACTCCAGTCCCCGTTAGAGTCACACAGCCGTATTGTGTTTCCATTCAGATCATATCCAGATGCACAAGCATATGTTGCTGAAGTTCTAGTACCAGATGTTGTAAGTGTTACTGTCCCACTAGGTGGGTCTGCTAAGTTTGGACATTCAGCTGTTGTGGAAACAACTTGAGATGCAGAAATGTGTTAGCCAATCCCACACACTCACCCTTTTCAATGCCCACGAGAAAAAAGCTTCAGAAAACATTGTGGAAAATAAAGAAATTGCTTGTTACAAGCCATTTCTACTTTCTCCTCAATGTTTAATATGCCGAAAGAGATAGATTTTTGAAATTTCATCACCAAAAATTTTCATCTGCAACTTCTTGTGAAATGGACAAGACTAAATTTATATATTCTAGTAATGGGTTAAACCGATTTTAGTCATTTTATACATAAAATTAGTATTAAGATAGTGGAAGCATAATCAACAATTTTTGAATTAGCCAGACAACAGGATTTCTCGAGTTATGTCGTAATATTTGTTAGCCCTGTTACATAGCTACACCAAAGTCAATGAACGATTAATATGTAAATAGATGCAATGTTTGGGTAACTGATGAGTAAGCCCTCAACAATAGTTTATTGTAATTTAGATGGCTTTGATTTCACAAGCTGGATCATAAGAACTATACATGTTGACCTGGAATGCTGAATAGTTTTTGGCAAACTACATGTGACGAACTATTTGCATCTTTTAAACCATCAGGCACCAAAAGTGATGAATGATCCTAAGAAAAGCAAATAATCATTTTCCAACAATGCTGCAACTATATTTCTTCAGTTCATAAAAATGTGGGATGGATTGGTATTGGGTTGAATACTTACAGCAAGAAGAAAGAGCTGAACTCCATGATCCAGTAGATTGACAGGTGATTGTACTGGAACCATCCAATGAGTAGCCGAGGTCACATGTATATTTTGCTGTCGTCACAGTGCCTGTCGTTGATAGGGTGACAGTACCTCCAGTAACAAGGGAAACAGTCGCACAACTTGCTGTAAAATTTAAATAGTTACATAGCTAGTATAGGCCTCTTTCAACTTCAGCACTTAAACTATGACGTTTTTGGTAATCAATTGTGAATTTTTGCAAACTTCAATTGGGAATTAAAGTTTAACCCTTTACCGTTTTGCAAAATTTTAGACCTATCCAAATTCAAAGGTTTTGCAGACTACAATTTAGATTCAAATCTATTTGAAAAATAATCATTCAATAGGGTAGAAAATATTGTTGTTAAAGAAGAAATTGCTATCTTCAAGCAATTTCTTCTTTTTCCACAATATTTTCTCAAGTGTAAAACCACAGGGACTTATAAACCAGAGTTTGAACAGGAAAGGGTTAAGATTTGCTTAAATATCATAGAAAGATTATGAAATTTCCAGGTAGTTTTGCTAAAATGTTAAAAAATACCCCCCCAGTACTTCAGCCAAAATAAAGCTTATGTCCATCTTTGAAATCTGAGAAAAATCTCGGACCCAACCAAGAGCAATTTTTCATGTGTCATGGTTATCACAAGCAAGTGTAAGGCATGTAATGGCAATGCACATACTGGCTTTGAAAGTGTTATTTGCCATTATAACCACACAATGATGCTTTCTGATGCCCTAACTAAATACAATCAAGGAAAATTTTGTGGAAAAGGAGAGATTGCTTGTAACAAGCAATTCCTCCTTTACTCATATTTGGCACTTATTTTCCAATTTTTGTGAAATTTAAATGTCTACTGCAACTTCTTACTTACAATTTAGACCATCCTAAAATTTTGTCATTTGATATTGGGTGTATTTTTTGTATAAATTCAAAGTTTTTTGTAAATGCCATTTATATCAGAACATTTTTCAAAATATCAAAACTGTGACAGAAAGAAATCTCAGATCCTACTAACTATTTAGCAAAACATAAGACCTTTCTCAGACAAAAACCAATCTAATAATTGTTTCTTTGTTGCTGCTGACGTAGTTTGATTTTTCAAATTTTAGGAATTAGCATTTCTTGCATATTATATTACTGCTTTGAAGTGCAATCTATTGGGTTGACAAGAGAAATATATGCCACTTTCCCATTCAGTCAAGTGAGACTTGTTTGAGAAGAAAGAGGTTGCAGACAGCATTTCAAAAATTCAGCATAAATACCAGTAAAGGATAAGTACGTATTATGTGATCATGTATATCATTCTAGTCATGGAAGGCTGACCTGACAAAAATAAGCACACTACCTGCTGGTGACAGAAACTCAGCTGCTTGGTGCTGGATAGTGGAAAAAACTATTTAAGTTGAAAAGGGGGCATAATTCTTAAAAATGCAGCTAGAGTGACCTTTCTAAATAGTATAAGTTTATTTTTTAACACATTCACACACAATAACTCTGTTTGATTCCCGAGAAAAAAAAAGCGGAAAAAATGGATATTGAAGTAAAGCAATTACTTCATTGTACACAGTGTTCTACCCTAAAAGACAAAGTTTTTCAAAATTCAATGGACTCGAAATTAGCAAATAAAACTTATTTCAATTCGGAATAGTTTCAAATGTTGTCATCTATTAATAGGTTAATATTATAAAAAATAAAAAGTTTTGCTTAATAAGAACCATGATGTAGACAACGACAAGGTTATGGCAATACCTCCCAAAACAGCTGAGCCTATAAAAACAGCATTTAAGTTACCACAACTTGGATCAGACCCGCTCCAGCCAGACCCATCAACCCCACATGTTCTGGTCACATCCCCATTCAGTGTGTAATTTACTAAACAAGTGTAGGTTGCTGTTGTACCATCTGATACCACATTACCATTAGCAGGTGTTGATGGTGTGTTACATTCTGAAATTTATAAAGACAATATAAACATGAAATATTTGATCCATTTGCTATTCTAGCATCTAAATTGGGCTAAACATATTCATCTGTTCCCGGATGCCCCTCATGAAAATATTTAGAAAACTAGTGGAGTCAATGAAGAAAATGCTTTCAACAAGCAATATCTTTATTATCAGAAATGTTTTTTATCCAAGAAGGCAAAACATGTTACACCAACTTGAGATTATTGTCTGCAACATTTTTCAATTTGGACAAGTCTTAATATTTGATGTGGGTAATGGGTTAAATTGATTTATAGCCTACTTTCAAATAACCCCTTAGTTTAACCCATTACCACACTGCAAAATTTTAGACTGGTCCAAATTAAAAGGAGTTGTAGACGACCATTTATAGCTTATGAAATTTTGGATTTGTAACAAACAATTTCTTCATTTTTCACAAAGTGTTCCCCAAGCGTTTTTTTCATGGGCCATCTAAAAGCGTCTTTGATTGGGAATGGGTTAAGCGCTTAAGAAAATTAGATATCAACAATATCAAGAGAAAAAAAAAGTTTTTTATGAGGCGTCTAAAAGCGTCTTTGATTGGGAAAAGGTCAAGCGCTTAAGAAAATTAGATATCAACATCATTAAGAGCAATGGAAAAATTGTTTGTGACAAGAACTTTCTTCTTTTCTCAAAATTATTTTCTATACTTTTTTGCAATTATGTTTCACATGGAATTATCAGCATGTTATTTCAGTATGAACTCGCCTAAAATTTTGTTGTCTGACTAATGGTTAATGGAGAGTTGAATTCTAAAATTCCAAACTGCAAGTTTTTGTGACAGAACAATCAACTGGTATGACCCTGTATAATTATCTATGTTAGAAATCAGTGAAAGTTGCTCATATGCTGTCTAAATCTACACTAGTTGTTGGCAAACCTTAATCCATTACCAGACGACAAAATTTTAACCTAGTCAAAATTCAAAGAAGGTGCAGACAACGATTTGTATATATAATTTCAAAAGAAACTTTACCATTTTGTTGAGGAATCATTGTGGATATAATGAAGAAATTGCTTGTCACAAGCAGTTTCTTCATTTTCAATAGTGTTTACCAAAGCTTTTTCTTGAGGGGGGGGGGGGGGCAAATATTTGGTAGGTATTTCTTTTTTTTCCTTTTCTCAGAAACAAATAAAATTTCTGTAAACAGATATAAGCTTTGATCCAAAGTATTGCTTTTGTATCAATTCATAAAAAAAATAGGAGAAACTGTTATTTTTCTCAATTTCACTTCAAGGGCTGTAAAACCAAGTCAACCTGGAAAAGGTTTAAATTCTACATTCTGACTAATTGGCCTATTTTCAGCAACCAGAAGAGATCCAAACTTACGACATATTGGTTGAGATCCATCCCATGTTCCATCAATCTGACAGGTACGAGTCTGTCCTCCAATTAACGTGTAACCTGTGGCACATGAATATGATGCTGTTGTTACAGTTCCTGTTGTTGTCAAGGAAACAGAGCCACTCGATGGATTGGTCAGCACCTCACACACCACTGTAAAATATGAAACTTGGTTCAAGTTCTACAAATTTGTCAAGTTTTGAAACGTGAATTTGAAATGATAATGATTTAACAGATTTACTATCAATAGTTAAATAATTGACTGATCATTAGCCTCTGATCTCTGACATGGCAATTTATCTAAGGTAACAAACAGCATTACTTTGTCAAGGACAAATTATTGGTTAGTGATCTCAATGAAAACCTAAGCTAGTTACCCTATTTAACCCATTCCCACTCAGTGATACTTTCAGATGCCCTCAAGGAAAAAAGCTTTGGAAAAAATTGTGGAAAATGAAGAAATTGCTTGTTACAAGCAATTTCTTCATTTTCCACAATGTTTTCTACCCAAATAGGTGAAAAATCCACAATTTCATTAACTTTAAATTGTCTTCTGCAACTTCTTTCAATTTGGGCCAGTCTCAAATTTAGCTGTCTGGTAATGGCTTAAACCACATTAGCAATGTAAATGCTTAATGCTGAAATTCAAAATTTTCCACCTAAATCAAAGATTTGATTGGTTAATTGACATTTGGATTGACAATGGCGATCCATTAAATCCTATGCCATAAGTCAAATATCTGCAGCTCTTGTCCATCTTTTTTTCAATAAAATTTAGATATAAAAACAACAACACCATTTGACTTGAAGTGCTATAACCTATTAACCCATTACCACTTGACAAAATTTTAGACAGGTCCAAATAGAAAACTGTTTTGGGTAAAAGACATTGCAAAAAATGAAGTAATTGCTTGGTTCAAGCAATTTTTCATTTTCCACAATGTTTTTCAAATTGTTTTTAATGAGGGGTGTCAAAAAACGTCAGTGTGTGGGAATGGGTTAAACCAATTACCAGACTATAAGATTTTGGATTGGTCTGATTCAAAAGGGGCTACAGACAACATATTAAGATGGGTTGAATAAGAGCACTGCCTAAAGATGCCTGATGCTCTGCTATGAAAGTATAGAAGGGGACATAATTCTTACAAAAGAGAATTAAGAGTTAACTCTCTTCATATCATGGGTTGCTCTTTTACAAGTTTCAAAAATAAATACCTTAACCCATTCCCAAACAACAGAAATTTAGACTGGTCCAAATTGAAAGATATGGCAGACCACAATTTCAGCTTGATGGAATTTTAAATATCTCTGTCTTATTGGGTAGAAAACAATTTGAAAAATGGAGAAATTGTTTGTAACAAGAAATTTCTTTAATCTCGACATTACTTTCTCAAACTCAATTATTGAAGGGGGTAAAAATGAGGGGTTGTGTAGAAATGGGTTATGATATACCAAATGAATCACAAAATGTCAAAGATTTTGAAAGACAAAAGAAATTAGAATTATTGCAAAGCAGACTTATTACCTGTCAGTGGTTTGTCACTCAATCACCCATATCATCCAACAAGAGGGCCATAGTGGCCCTAAATTGCTCACCTGACATGCATGTCTAAATTTTTTTATTTAATTTCATTGATGACAATTGATTGGGCAAAATGTGGCCTCTAGAGTGCAAACAAGGTTTTTGTAAGATTTGACCATGAGACCTAGTTTTTGACCTTAGTAGACCCAGTTTCGAATTCATACAAGATTTCATCAAGACAATCATTCTGACCAAATTTCAGGTTGATGGGGCAAAAAATGTGGCCTCCAGAGTGCATGCAAGGTTTTTGTAAGATTTGACCATGAGACCTAGTTTTTGACCTTAGTAGACCCAGTTTCGAATTCATACAAGATTTCATCAAGACAATCATTCTGACCAAATTTCAGGTTGATGGGGCAAAAAATGTGGCCTCCAGAGTGCATGCAAGGTTTTTCTAAGGTAAGACCCTGTGACCTTGTTTTTGACTCCATTGACCCAGTTTCAAACTTTCACAAGGTTTCATCAAGACAATCATTCTGACCAAATTTCAGGTTGATTGGGCAAAAAATGTGGCCTCTAGAGTGCTGAAAGGTTTCTCTAAAATTTGATCCAATAACCTAGTTTTTGACCCCAGTTGACCCAGTTATGAAGTTGTCCCAGACTTCATCAAGACAATAGTTCTTAACAATTTTCAGGTTGATCTGACAAAAAATGTGGCCTCTGTGCATACAAGGTTTTTCTCAGATTTGACCCAGTGACCTTGTTTTTGACCCCAGTTGACCCAATTTGGATCTTGTCCGAGATTTTATTAAGACAATTTTTCTGACCAATGTTCAGGTTCATTGGGAGAAAAATGAGGCCTCTAGAGTGCATACAAAGTGTCAAGGTTCTAGGTCAAATGGTTTATTAGTTCGACCATGGAAATGTTTTTCAATCAGAGCTCAATTGTAACCTTGACCTTTGACTTACCTGACCCCAAAAAGATAGAGCACTTTCATTATTCAATGGCAAACCTTTAGAGTTAGAGGACAAAAACAAAAAAAGGTCTACACTCAGATAGACAGACAAACAATATGAAATCAATATACCCCTTCTATTTCGTATGTATGTGTGGGGGTGGGGGGGTATAATAATGAAAAGTTTTATTTTCAACAACAGCTTTCTTGCTAAAATTTAGGACCATTTAGGTCAGAAAACACCCAGACAAAAAGACAAATTGATTGTTGCATTTTTTCCACAATGTTTTTAATGAATTATTTCTCCAGGGAATCAAAATGTAACAATGTGTGATAATGGGTCACTGATAAAATCAATAAAATCTAGTTACCACAGCTGGGTAGATTGTCGTTCCACGTTCCGTCAGACAGACAGGTCAGTGATGTACTTCCACTTAACGTATATCCATTGGAGCAGGTAAATGTTACCAGAGTAACCGTTCCCGATGATATTCGTGAAAATGTGTATTGACGCCCCGTAACAGTGGGGATATTTGCACATTGAACTGAAATCAATCAAAGCATTTAAGAAATAAAGATATAATATTATTTTTGCTTTCATTGAGGTATGAACCTATAAACTTAATAACAATGAGTTTTTAGGTTCATACCTAAATGCAGTGTTCAATCTAGAGAGGGCCATGGCTAAAATGGCCCTCTAAAATCCAAAATGACCCCCTTCAAAATGAAGACTGGGCCCAAAAGGCACACTTCAATCACACATTCAATAAGACTTCTCTGAATGAAGTCATGGAAATAATGTCTTAACTTTTTCTAGTAAATCTAATTTGTGCAAAACAATATATTTATCATCAAATTGTTATGGTTTGTTACATTTAAAACCTTGTAATTCAATAGTTTGTCTATGTATTTGTATCACATGACCCCCTTGACCAAGAGCCATGGGCCCCCTATGATACAAAGCTAGATTGAACACTGCCTAAATGGAAACAAAAATATACTCTCTGGTTCTCATAATTCAGTGCCACCATACATCAAGTTGCCACAATTCACAAACAAAATAACAAGCTTTAGGATATTTTATCCCAAAAATACAGGCTGGGTCCATAAAGTAGTTAGTATCATGTAGGACTCCTTATCATGGGGTCCCTGGTTTGATACCCAGTTGCAGGGAATATCCTTTCTGATGTTTGTCTCCCATTAATGGATGATTAACTGTAAACTGAGTCAAACAATTATCTACTTCTCTTCCCATACTATTGTCTATTCTGGTAGATCCTTGTTTTTCATAAATATATTAATTCACTTTTATTAGTTTTCTTTAACCCTTTCCCGTTCAATCCCTGGTTGTTATTTCTCTGTAATATCATTTTTGAGAAAACATTGTAGAAAAAGAAATTGCTTGTCACAAGAAATTTCTTCTTTCTTTTATAATATTTTCTAACCTACTGAACAATTATTTTTCAAAATCAAATTCACTTTTAATTTTTCGTCTGCAAAACCTTTGAATTTAGACAGATATAAAATTTGGCAAAACAGGAAAGAGTTAATTTCTTTATCTTTGAGGGAATCTCCAATCTTGTTATCTTGAACAAAAACTATTGTAATTACCACAAATAGGATCACTTCCACTAAAATCCGATGTTACTAGATCGCAGGTCCGGGTGGATGTACCATTGATGGAATAGCCAGTGTCACATGTGTAGGTTGCTATGGTTCCATTTGTATTGGTTATCACACCTCCGTTACTTGGCGAGGTGGGAATGGCACAACCTGGGAGGATATTTTTTCATAGATTTACAACATGTGATTGAGGAATGATTAACCTATAGGAATGGGTTAATAAAGATAGCTCACAATATTGTCATGAAAATACCAATGCTTAGTTATTGCTTTTTGATTTACCAAAGTGAAGAGAAATAAAAAGTCGCCAAACCAACTAAAATGCTTCACAAAAATCTTGGTCAATGTTTGAGTTCTAATTTCAATTACAGTCTCAATGAATGTATTGCTTGGTCGATAGATTCTATGATTTACAGCCGCAATTGTTCAGTTTGAAAACATTGTGAAATTGAAAAATATATTAAAATAGACAACTCACTACAGAATGGATCTGATCCAGACCAAGTATCATCTGTCTGACATGTTCTACTAGAAGCACCAATCAAAGTGAATGGACTATCACAAACATAGGCTGCTATTGTTGTTGTGTCCGCTGTTGTTATGGTAACAGTTCCTCTTTCTGGGTCTGACAGAACAGAGCATGTGGCTGAAAACATTACAGTATACTTTAGTTATTAGTGTTTAGGAAAATTTGAATAAATAAATCATAAATATCAACATCAAAATATCTCGGTAAATGAAAATATTTTTCTTGTAATTCAAATCTTGGAAAATATGTTAACAAGAGGATTCAATATGACCTTACACTTCTCACCTGAGATCTTTATTGAACAAAGCAACATGAAACAAAAACCTAAAATAGGGTCTAATTAGTAAAAAGTCAAGAAGTACACAAGGTTTATAAGATTTGTTAATATTGATCAAACTTTCAAATGTCTCCCTATTCCAGTGCTTTCCAATTGAATCTTCCCAGTTCCAATGAGGTTCATTCTTTTGACCTAACAATCATTCTGACAAAGTTTCGTCAGGATTGAACTGAAAATGTGGTAGAAACATTATAAGAAAAGAACAAATACATAATGTAGCTTGTAACAAGCAATTTCTTCTTTTCTCACAATGTTTTCCAAAGCTACATTTCTTCGGTGCATAAAATGTGGGATTGTGTGTGAATGGTTTAACAAAGTCATCATAGTCAATTTACAACAAAATTAGAAATACTGTGAAAAAAATGAAAACAGTTCCTTAATAAGAGTGATACATGCTGGTGCCAATGCTAGGCTGCAGGTACTGGATAGTGATACCAGAATTGAGCCTGATCTTTAACCTTTGTCTATGACCTTGACCTTTGATGGAAAAGCCTGAGTCAAGCACAGTGCATTCTGATGGTTAATTGTAATACTGTTTTAAGTGTAAATATGATGACTAGGCAGTGTCGCGCAATTAACCCTCATTTGTGCGTATCAGAATGTATGAACATGTAAAATATTATGAGAATTGACTCATAGGATCCAGAGCTGTGGGCAATATCAAAATTTGACCTTTGACCTTCAGTTGTGACTTTTGGCCTGATAGTACATGCCTGAACCAAGCTTGCTCTAATCAAATTTATGTACAAGTATTTGAAATATAATGAGAAACAGATTACAGGTGTCAGAGACATCACAAAATGTCAATGGATTTTGCTCTGTAATGTTTACATAGCAACATTTTTCACATTGCGTCAAATGGGTCGATAAAGAAACGAAATATTAAAATACTTACGACAGGACTCTGTAAATGAGAAAAACAGAATGAATTATTATGTGGTACAATATTCAGCAAACACAATCTAAGTCTTTACCAGATGACAAAATTATAGACTGGTCCAAATTGAAAGGAGATTTTTCTAAAGTTTCTTGTTAGAAAACATTGTGGAAAATGAAGAAATTGTAGAAATTGTTCGTTGCATTTATACAAGGCTTACCCTCTTGTTTTTCTTGAGGGGTGTCAAAAAAGTGTAACTGTACAGGAATTCGTCATGCCCCTTGTGACTAAAGAACTACAATCTCATTATATTTCAAAAGTTGTAAACTCCTACATAATCCTGTTTTTTGATGCCCAGTAGCTTTGACAAACATTATGGAAAATCAAGGAATTGCTTGGTACAAGCAATTTATTCATAGTCCACAAAGTTTTCTACATAAAATGACAAAGAATTTATAAAGTCCAACAACTAAAGTTGTCATCTGCAACTTCAATTTGGGTAAGTGTAAAATTATGCCATCCGGTAATGGATTAAGGATTTTTATTCAAATACTAAAATGATAGTAAAATGTAAATGAACAGTAGACTTTGGAACCCTAAAAATCTATTGCTATTAATCATTTTATATTTCCAGAGGACTTTTTCTTTTTAACAATTGCGTGCACTTTGATAAGCAACCTGTCATCGTGTTTAAATCCTTTTATATATTTTAATACTTATGTTAGCATTTTATAGACAAATGAAGTGGGTGTAATAAGGTCAGAGGTCAATATTCAAAAACCTTTTTTCTTTAAAAATCTTTTTTTTTCTGAAAGACTAGGTTTTTACTCTGTGATAATGTTTTGAAAGTGGTATGTCGCCAAACTTGTTTATTGCTAGATGTATTTGAAAGAGGTGTGTACTGTTCTACAATTTTCTTTATTGATTCTACTAAAACATCAAGGTGGAGCAGACTTATAATTAAAATTTAACAAGAGACGCTCATGGGCCTAAATTGCTATACTGGCTATCAAAGTTTCCCTTAAAGAAATCTTATATTTAAGGAAGTTAATTGCTTAAAGAAGAATATATAAAATGAAAACAACAAATTGGACTTTATTCCCTTTATTATCTTAAGCAACAATCCTTAAGGCCCCCGTTTCCTGTTTTTCATAGCAGATCCACTCCATTTCCAAAAGGAAGTTCCTTTATGACCCTACAATCATTCTGTGAAATTTTCAACAGAATCCAATAAATATTGTGAACGAGAATGTTTTGCCCATTTTTCCTGTGTTTTCTGATGGATCCACTTCATTTCCATAAGAATTTTTCCTTAAGACCCTACAATCATCCTGTGAAATTTAAAGGCAATCAAATTGGGAACAAGAAAGTTTTGAATGGTTATCTGTAAGGCCCCTTTTCATGAGTTTCCAATGCCACAGTTATTTCATGCTTCTTTGAAGAGAATCCGATAAAAAATGTGGACTTTATTGTGTTACCAAGGATAATTCAATTAAGTTCTCATAAGGTCAATTTATTCATGATACTTTATTGACCTTATCAATTTTAAAATGAATTAATCCTTAGGATTATGCAATCATTCTGTGAATGTTTGAAGAGAACTCGATGAAAACAGTGGACTTTTTGGTTTAAACAAAGATTTTGTAAATAAAAATCTATAAGGTCTGTTTTCTTGATTGATCTTACCCAATTTCAAAAAGAACCATCCTAATGATGGTACAATCATTCTGTGAAAGTGAATCGCCTAAAAAATTTGTCTGTTATCTTAAGCTATCAAAGCTGATGCTTTGCTAGCTAAAAACGGGAAAGGGTTAAAGAATTTTGTCAAGAGGAGCAACATGATCACCAACACTGTCTTACCTAATGGGGTAGAAAATTGTAGAAGAGCTCCAACAACTGTTCCATCATTCGTAATAGGTAGATGGTTCGGACCTTGGTCTCTCTGACAATGTCTTGGTGAGACAGACGCAAAGGAAACATTGTCATATATTGCCTGTAAAGTTTTAAAAAGAGCGATTGAGAGAAGACTGTAGTAGAGTTATTTAGGTCTTTGTCTAGCAGGTTCATGTATGTATGTTTCACCTAAAAGTTGTTTAAAAATTATCAAAACAAATTAGAAATCTGATACAAACTTTGGTTGGATAGAAGCATGTCCACATGACTTTGTTTGCTTTCATTGGTTACAGAATACACTAGTTTAAGCAATGTCACTGACTAGTCATTTCATGAAATACAACAAGATGTGTTTGTGAAACACCATGCCCCAATTAAAGCCTTCTTTTGGAAAAATGACCTTGATAAGTGGCCTTGACCTTATCACATGACCTTGACCTTGGTATCTACAGATGTGTATCAATTGCATTTATTATCATGGCAAACATGAGCATTGTATCTTAAATAGGCCTAAAGTGATAGTAAATGTTTTCTATTAAGTTTTGCAGAAGTTTGACCATCACAAATGACTTTGATATTGGTATCTGCAGATGTGTATCAATCAGATTTATCATCATTCCAAATATGAGCATTGTATCTTAAATATGCCTAAAGTAAATTTAGATGTAAATGTTAAGTTTTTTGGTAAAGTTTTGCATAGATTGACTGACAGACAGATGGTCAACATGGAACCAATATGCCCCAAATTTTTCGATTGTGGGGACAAAAATGTGTTTATGACATCAACAGCAAAGCAAACAAGGCAAAAAGGTAGAGGTTAGCAATTAAGTCTGTACAAAGAGTGTGTAAGGTGGCAACAGACACCATGATATAACTGAGTGAAGTTAACCCTTTCCCATTTTTGGAAATTTTAGACTAGTCCAAATTGAAAGAGGTTGCAGACGTCAATGAAAACTGGATGCAATTTGAAAAGAAACCATCCTATGTGGTAGAAAATATTGTGGAAAAGGAGAAATTGCTTGTTACAAGCAATTTCTTCTTTTTCCACAATGTTTTCTTGAGTATAAAATCACAGGAACGTAAAATCCCGTATTTGAACGGGAAAGGGTTAAAGGTAGGTATCGATGTTTTCTTCATGTCACAGATTTTGATTTTTCTTATTCCCTCTCATTTACTATTTTAATACAATATTCTAAAAAAGTAGTTTTGCTAAAATCAGGGGTCGTTTACTTGAATGAACAAGGGTATTTCCCTAAAAGCCTACGTAGGCTGTTAATCTATTTCTAGATTAAGCCGAGACAGTTGCGATGAATATTTGGTCATACAACCGGTGCGTATAACCGTTGGAATCCCGTATTCAGTTTGAATTACATCAAACCAACGTCATCAATACGTCATAAATAGCTATGTTCGCTAGCCTGTCTTCAATTCAGTAAAGATCAGTTCAAAACTACCATAAGTACTAATATGAATATAGACACTTACCGTACTTTTGCGCTAACCATTTGTTGTGACAAAATTTAGGACATTGGTTGTTTCGCTCGTCAATTTGTTGACTTTGGGTCATATGCAAATGAAGTAATGCGGTGTCGACAACCGAATTCCGTGATATCTGAAAACAACCTGGAATTCCGCTAAACCTTTTCTATACAACTCCAAAAAGCCACTTTTAGCCTATCAGATGACCGCGAAGTCATTATCTGACTCACATTTAGGTGTTAAGCGTCCGTTGTAGCGTATTTTTAGGCGATTGGGAAATTTTTCTTATCCGGGTTTTAGAAACATCGATACCTCCCTTTGAAGATACCTAAAGTCACAGGAACATATACTCACAAAACATGTAAATCTGAATGTGTTGACATTGTCTATGTCACTGTCCCCATCATTTCCATTAAAAACTGTGACATAATTCACACCAGACTCCTGTGTGTTGGACACACACCACACTGTATCTGACACTGAAAGAGAATTCTTATTTATTGCTATAGAGAAAACGCAGTGGAATTACTAAGATTTTAATAATTCCATTGTCACATGAACCCTCCAATTTGATGCACTATATGAAAAATAATCCAGGGCTCTGCAGAGTGATTGACTAAAGCAAAGAAGTTGCCTAGTTTCATAAAACTTTGCCTGAGGTGCTGATTAGAGAAATGGAGCAACCTTGAAATATTCAGCAAAGTTCAATCTAGGGGGGGGGGGGGGGACCAATGGCCCTGTGAGTACAAAATGGTCCTCTTTTTCAACAATTCTGAGCCCATTGGGTGCACTTATCTCTACCTTTGTCTAATTTTGTTTGGAACAGGTATTGTTGTCAAAACTTATTCACATCTTATTATCTTTAGCCATAATAAATTTCTGAATATTGTAAGCTGTTTCTCCTCCTTGTGACTCACAAAAATGTTGGCTGTTAAAAGTTAAATCCCAACAGTACAAGTATCAGTGCCTAATGACTGTAACAGCTTAAAAAGACAGAAAGTGGTGAAAAGCTTTAATTTAAAATTTGTTGAATCATTCATTTTTAAAGCAAGTTGAAATCAATTTTGGCAAGTTTTAATTCCATGTCTTCTACCCAAAAGAGCAAGTTCTAAAAAAATGTTATTGTGAAGACTGTGCAAAATTATATGAAACAAAATGCAGCTTAGTACATGTATTAAAGCTATTTTTTTCTATAGACGTAAGGAATACATGCAAAGACTTGTTATTCAAGGTGATCCACTTCGCCTGAAAGTTTGACCACTTCTCCCTTATTTGAGAAACTTATCCCTCTTCTCATTTAGGAAGAAGTCACTTCTCCCCAAATTCTGAGAGTCTGAAGAGGCTGTAATATATGGAAAACACTTTGGTAAAAGGCAATATCACTTAAAACAAGTTTTCTATTTCTTCTTTTCTCATGATGTACTCTATCCCATTAGACATGTCTGTATGTTCACTCTAAGACACTTTGAATTGTTTACTGCCATTACTTTCAATTTGGATCAGTCTAAAATTTTGTCATCTACTAAACCACTGTTCTTTGCTAACATGGTACATGTATGTAAACAGTAGACAGTAAAAAAAGAAAAAAAAAAAACTCAATGTTTAGACTAGAAACTTCTGAACTGGTAGCAAGGGCCTCTGACCCTGAATAATTAGTCTCAGGTATCTAAAGAAAAATGCTTAGGAAAACTTTGTGGAAAATGAAGAAATTGCTTGTTATCTTCATTATCCACAATGTTTTCTGAAAACAAATACAAAGATTTCTAAAACTTCATCAGCTTGAAATTGATATCTGCAACGTCTTTTAATTTGGATCAGTCCAAAATTTTGTTAAGTGGTAATGGGTTAACGAATTCTCACACACAACACATGATGCTTTACATTAAACATGTGAAGAAATAAGATTTGAAAACATGTAACATTTAAAAATTATTTGTTACAAGCAATTTCCTCATTCAAATATTTTCTACTCCAAATGGAATGGTATTTTAAACTTTCATCAGATATAAAATTGTCTTCTCCAACTTCTTTGACTTTGGACCAAACAAAGCTGTATATTTGTGCAATAAAACAGTTTATGCAGTATTTGTTATTTAGAACTTATTGTTGAGTCAGTCAACTGAGAAAAAAAGAATTTACAAAAACATGCAAAATGCTTACTTATTGCTGCTAAGTAGTACAATACAAGTTTACTAAACTGATCACACACACACATTACACATGCCATACATTTGTTCGATCTGCTTGCTAGTGTGTCAGGACAAGATAATCTTCAATAAAATCTTTGTGATTTAACCCTTTCCCGTACAAACACGGGATTTTACATCACTGTAATTTCATACTTGAGAAAACGTTGAGGAAAAAGAAGAAATTGATTGTCACAAGCAATTTCTTCTTTTCTGAAAATATTTTCTACCACATAGGATAGTTTCACTTCAAATTGCATCCAATTTTCATTATCGTCTGCAACCTCTGTCAATTTGTACCAGTCTAAAATTTTACAAAACAGGAAAGGGTTAAGCAAATGTATGCAGTAGAGCACATGAATTCAAATGTCAAGATCTGGGGATCGATCCCTGGGCTGACCTTATTAACTGACAAATTTATTGAATTTCGGATAAGATGTTAAACTGAGGCCATGTGTGTCAGTGCTCTCCATCTAGCATGTAAACCCATTACCAAATGGCAATATGGCCAAAATTGAAAGAAGTTGCAGACAACAATTTAAAGTTTATCAAATTTTGGCCTTTTGCAACTTTCTGGGTAGAAACATTGTGGAAAATGGAGAAATTGCTTGTAACAAGCAATTTCTTCATTTTCCACAATGTTTTCTTAAGCTCTTTTTCTTGGAGGCTTCTAAAAGTGTCAATGGGTTAACAATGTTTTCTACCCAGAAAGTTGAAAAAATCCAAAATTTCATAAACTTTAAATTGTCTTCTGCAACTCCTTTTTAATTTGGAACAGTCCAAAACTTTGCCATGTGGGAAAGGGTTAAAGAATCAGGTAGAGCTCTCAGCAGTTTCATCCTGTAATCTGCACTATCCTATGGTGCACTGTTGGGTCAAAAGTCCCCTTTAAGCCTTAGCACAAAAAAGGCATAAACGCATAAATAATATAGGTAAATATTTTGAAGAGTGGCATTACTGTTTATTATTAGATCATCACATAGGTGTAGATCCACGACTTAATAAGTCACAGCATGTTTATTGATCATGTGGAGTGGAAATTCGGCACTTGACCTTAACAGACTGATTGTGTAATCTGTCAGCAGCCTGTGTCCGACGCGTGCATGCCATATTGGTAGACACTTTATTCTGGCACGTGACAAAATGACAGAGCCTGAAATAACAGATATTTCAAGATCCTATATGAAACAAAGGGTACTCTTTCGTTACTTTAGATTTTTTTTTTTTATCTAATCAATCTTATTGTGCTCAGTTAAATTTTCAATACATGCTGTGAAAAATGTCGCCAAAACACCCTAAGTGGATTTGGGTTTTTTTTACCAGTTAGTAATTCCATGAATAAGTGAAAACTTGAAAGTGGGTTAAGGATTCTGATATGTGTCAGGCTATAATTATTTTTTTTTTAAAAATCAGAATCGGGACAGTACTGAAATACATTTGTGTTGAAAAAGGACTGTCACATTGTTCTGCTTGTCATGAATCCAAAGTTTGACAACACATATGCTCGCGGTCACAAACCGACTGGGAAAAAAAATACAAACGACATGTGGAATGTAAGTTAAAATTTATTCTGGGTTGATTAACCAATTACCAGAAAGCAAAATTTAAGAATGGCCCTTTTTGAAAGGAGTTGCAGACGACAATTTAAAAGTAATGAAATTTTAGAGTTTTTCAATTTTCTGGAAAGAAAACATTTTAGAAAATGAAGAAATTGCTTGGTTCAAGCAATGTCTTCATTTTACACAATGTTTTCTCAATTATTTTTCCTAAATTGCGTCAAGAGGTGTCACTGTTTGGGAATGGGTTAAGATAAATAGACAGCTTAAATTAATTAAAAAAAAAAAAAAAGAAATGTCCCGATAGATCATGCCCGCTGTGTGGTATTGTACCAAAAAACATTCCGAGGAGAAACATTTTTATGACTGCAAAATGTTCTCTGGCCATTTGATCATACCTTTCATGTCTGTTCAATCACTATATATTATAGAAAATACATATTTTATAACAAGATTTATCGTTTTAGATCTTGAGTATTCATTTAAATTGGGTCGTATAAAAAAGGGTACAAATCGAAATTTTACTAAATCGAACAATTGTGAATTGGAATTCAGCTCTCTATATATATTCGAAAAAATCTTCCTTATCACTTTACAGATCTATTAAATAGCGTCTTCTTCATAAATTGTTACAGATTTTTGGTTTACGCGCGTTCTTCCTTTTTAGTTTACTTCGGTGGTTGTTGTTGTTATTTTCAAAATATGGCTGCACACTTGTCCAATAAGACAAATAAATAATAACGGTGGGTCCCACTTTCATTCGGAAAGTCGATTCGACATGCTGATTAATTTAGACTGGAATATGATTTGAACTCGAACAATTATGGTTGTCATTTTTGTTGGTTTTGCGACTTGACGTCGTTAAAAAAGAGATCATTATGTTATGAATCATTCGATATGAAGTAGATTAGACTTAGCCCAGGACTAAATTTCAACAGCCTGTCTCTAAAACAAGCCTGGTCTTAGTGTACATTTAATCTCTCTCTCTTCCTTTCTTTCTCTATCTCTCTCTGTATCTCCACAGACTCTCTCTGTATCCCTCTCGCTCTCTCTTTCTCTCTCTCTCCGCTCACTCTTTCTCCCCCTCCCCTCTCTCCCCCACTCTCTCTCCCCCCCTCTCTCTGTCTCTGTCTGTCTCTCTCTCTCCCTCTCTCTCTCCTATAGCTGTCTCCTTCTGTCTGTCTCCGTCTCCTAGGGTCTGCCACCTCGCACAGGGAAAATCGAGTAAGGACGAGAATACGAAAATATGTTTAATACATACGATTTGCAATTGCATGCTTTTCAATATATATTTGGATAAAATAAGTCTATATATTCTTTGGGCACGGATTTTAAAAGAAAACTTGTATTTTTATATCATTTTCCTTTCAATATTTACCCGAATATGCAACTTGAGTTGAACACGCAGTATAATCAAACGTCATGTCTGTATTCACAGTACAAGTGGTTACTTCTGATGTTGTGATGTCACATGTTTGTGTACCGGCAACGTCTGTATGCGTGTATCTGTACCGACCCAGAAAAGACCATGGACAATCAATCTTGGCTTGGGTCTCACTTCCTGTTGGTGAAAAACAAAATATGCATAAAAGAGATCTAACTTCAATGATTTTGAAACTTATTTTCGATCGCATTCTGTTCTGCATAGCCTTTGATCAATTCTAAAATAATTAAAGGAGTGGTACGTCTGTACACAATTTAACGAATATTTAAAGAACCGTCCTTATGAGGAATTCTGTCCCTACGAGAGCCATAGAGCCTTTAACCCTTACCTGTAGAAACTCTGGATTTTACGTCCTTGTGATCTTATACTTGAGAAAACGTTGTGGTAAAAGAAGAAATTGCCTGTAACAAGCATTTTTTTCTTCCACAATATTTTCTATTCTGTAGGTTGGTTACATTTCAAATTGCACTCACCTTTCGTTGTCGTCTGCAACTTCTTTGAACTTGGATAAGACTTAAATCTTGAAAAACAGGAAAGGGTTAAAGTCATGAGTATCTAACACATAGTGCTAAAGATGATACTGATGCAGAGGTCAATCGATTTAGGTATGGCTGATCAACACCGTTGGGCTATACTCACCTGATCGCACCAGGACCTGATATTCTGGTCCCGTGGCCCCGTTTGCGTCGTTACATATAACATCGACATCAGATAACGTATTTACAGTGTACACAAAAAGTCTTTGGTCATGAAACACAGTCTGTATTTCTGAAACAAACAAACAAACAGAAATAAACATGTACCAAAATTAATGACCTAGTGCCGCATGTGAACGACACGCTCAGCTGCAGGTGCTGGGTCGGAGTGTAAAACTTGGGTCGAAAAAGAGACATAATTCTTTTAAGGTACACCAATTTTGTTCCATGTCAGTTTGGATTCTTTTTCTATTAGTGAATATACATATAAAGTTTCAAAAGAATATCCACAACAGAGATATATTTGTTACGCTAACGACCCTGCTTACAACGACGACGCCAGGGGGATAATAATACCTCGGGGGGTTTCTTTCTAAACAGACGAGCTAAAACACTGTTCTTTTCTTAACTGCCTAACATAATTTATTTTCGTCATTCAAGATTCGAGCGTTTTGATTAGTTGAATTCTTTTTGTATTTCCATGAACAAAATTTTCAGCACGCAACTATTTAGTATGCTTGTGCATAAAGTAGACCAATAAAAAAAAGTGAAATATTCACTTTGTTTTGCTTCATGGCATTATAAGAAATGGAGAAATTTTCTTTTGGTTTTCATTGAGGATTTAACATTTAAATATTATCACGCTGTATGAATACGCGTACCCTAAAAACCTAATCACACTGCACGAATTCGAATTCGTTTATTCAGTGTTTATAAGTCCTTACCTCGAAATAGACTTTTTTCTCTTCATTTCTTAAAATAAAATTCAGGGAATAAATCGATGGTTTACAATATACAACATACTTCAGTCTACAGACAAACAGAATTTTACAGATCAATACAAACAGGTTATTAAATCATATTTTCAAATCCTTTATTCCAGACTTGAAGCAATAGACGCAAATTGGAATTTAATGTTTAATGAAATAATTCTAGTCGCAGTTGTTTAAAACAAGTACAATAATCGATATTGTGGAATTACATAAAACTCATTATATTTTACACCAGGAAGTTTTTAACTTGCACGTGTTCTTTCTTTCAATTTCAAAAGTGCGCAGCATCGTGGTGTGCCGGGCATTTTTCCAGAATAGTACATCAGTCTTTCTCTGTGGCCCCTCGTATAGGGGGGGCAACTAAAATCAGAGGATAACTAATAACTTCCTCGTAACTCCGAGATTACAGCAGTTAGGTGTTTTTTATTGCAAAAGTTATATTATTTTTCATATCGATGTAAATAAGCTTTGAATGAAAAGCACTAGCCTGTGTCTGAGACCCCGTGTTGTTAAACGGGATATAAGAATAAACTTCTGCAGGCCTACCCCTGTCTAATCTGCAATTCATCTGGCAGAACAAACGTGACGACTGGCATGTCGTAAGAGCCAACTAAAAGATCTTCTTTCATTCCTCGTCTATCATTTCATATGTATATTGGTTGTCTTTATATTGTTCTGTATGCTTTATGTTATACTATCCTTAAATTTTTTGTGCGTTACTAAATGACCACAGCTGTCGACGCACCGTAAAAAATGAACAGTCAATCAAATGTACGCAAGGCGAATGCACATAGCGGCCTGAGTCGATAAACGGAGGTTTTAAAATAGTCATAAGTCATCTAGAGAAATTTTTAGTCAGGACCCTTCGCATTGTCTCGTGGTGAAGATTCTGCTAAGACTGTGTGGATACAGAGGCTGATATGAGTCTTTTCTTGGCGCACATATGTAAATTTGCCCGTATAATTGGATGAATATGTCGTATGGGCCCACTTTAATCTACTATTCTACAGCAATTCATAGATCTAAACATATACAAAGCCCAAAGTCTAATTGACAAGCTGTCCTCTAAAAGTGGAAGTTAATATTTCCAATTTTAAGATTTCTACACGTCACACGAACTTTCGCTAATAGATCGATCGCGGCTGTCAGTCAAAGAATCAAACGACCAATCAATTCATTCAATCAAGCCGAACGCAAACTTTGAAACCCCCGACATTAGCCGACATTTATGTGAATTTTTTTTTATGATTCGGTGATTAAACCGTTTATATAGCCAATCAACCACTTTACTTTTTGTAACATGTTAAAGGCCATTTTTCTTAAAACAACACTATGTAATATCGAAATGGATCTTTCTGTCGGAGTTAGTAGGAGTGGCCAGCCGAGTCAGTGGGCGGGGCTGGCGCGTGAAATTGTTGGAAATATCAGGCCCTGTTATTGCAATTGTATAAATGATTTGTTTGTTTGTTTGTTTGAATTGGGTTTTACGCCGCTTTCAACAATCTTTCAGTTATATCGCGACAGCTGGAGCACCTAACATTGGAATCCTTGTATTTCTCACCTCAGTACTACCATTTCATTATTTCCTAGCCTCCAGCTGCTATCCCACACAGGTCTACGATTATTGTATAAATGAACGGGGATTTTTGGCAAGGGCGATACAAATTATGCTTGACTTTTCGTAACTTATGATGGTTGATATAACAGACGCATGGATTAGTGTTGTTTTTTTTTCAAAAGTCAACAGTACGAACTAATCGATCTTGGGTTTGGTGTTTGAAACTTACCGTGATTTATGTAGTATCTGTATGAATGCTCAGTGATTTGAGTGAGGGTGATACATAAATATGCGTAATAATTGGTCCCAAATAACAGGAACGGGGACGAGGTTCTGAAATAAACAAAAATAACTGACATTGCTTAACACACGATCCCTCATTTTTTTACGCCCGTCAAGCAAAAAAGCTTTGAAAAAAAATGTGGAAAATGAAGGAATTGCTTGTATCAATCAATTTGTTCATTATCCTAATTTTTTTATTCAAAGAGAAGAAAAGAACGATAATAAATAAGTAAAAATAAAATACCATCAGCTTGAAATAGTCGTCTGCAGCTTCTTTTAATATGGACCAGTCTAAATTTTATTATGTGGGAAAGGCTTAAACAAACATCTCTATTAAGGTACCATTATGTGTTAAGCCAAATCTGGGTACGCTTGAATTCCTCAATAAGAATTAAAAAAACATTAAAAATCTGCACGAAAGAACGCACTTCTGGAATAGAAAACCTTTCAAGAAAAAGCACAAAGAGTTGGAAAGATCTGACATTATTCCTTGTCCTGCTTAATACTTATTCTCTTTTCACTTTATATTAGAACCTTGAGATAATTAGATCGATGCTGTGGTCACAGATTTTATCAAATAAACAGGAACAGGCAGGTAGTGCACGTCTGTGCAGTCTGATCTTAGTCAAAGCAGGAATATTCCGGGATCAGCATGACAAGGGTTAAGAAAGTGGTTTTAGTTTGTAAACTGAACCCTGTTATTCCATTGTCTCATTAGAATCGTCTCAATAAAATGTGGTTGTATGGCTATTATACGTGACTAGTACTTTAAATTCACAGATATTTGCAATTTGGTGAAAAGCGTATTTCAGGAGGAAAACGCTCTATAGTGCTTTGTCTTTCTGATCGCACCATAGATCCTCGTTTTATATCACAAAACAGTTGTATAAACGGATATATCTTTAACGACCGCTGTTTCACAGGTCCTTGGATGGCTGCTTTAACCCATTACAACCCAATCCCTCCTTTTTACGCCCCTCAAGAAAAAAGCTTTTGAAAACATTGTGGAAAATGAAGAAATTGCTTGTATCAAGCAATTTCTTCATTATCCACAATGTTTTCTACCCAAAATGACGAAAAAAATTCAAAATTCTATCAACTTGAAATTGTCGTCTGCAGCTTCTTTCAATTTGGACCAGTCTAAAATTCCACTGTGTTGGAATGGGTTAATCAAGGTTTACTGTAAATAATACGAATTTAGCAGGGGAGGGCTCAGTCGAGAAGTCCGAACATCCGTTACCCTAGGGTTGTCAAGGTATCACAAATTATGACGGACTTTACAAAAAGAAACTATACACAACATTTGAAATAATAGGTAAAAACGAACAAAAACTTGTGTAGCATAAACTTTGTTAAAGCTTTCTCGTTAGAAATACCCAGGCTGAAAATATCCACACGTTAAATGATATAAGAAGTCAAATGTTTAATTTTTGTTTGTCAATAATTCACATGAATTCACGTGCAAATCAAAAGAAATATTGAGGGGGAGGACCCCCCCCCTCCCGCGAAACTCCGAAAAATGGTCTTTTTAACCAAACTTTCGTTTTATTCAAACTTCCGTTGTCGGAGTTGCGTTCTTCACATCGAGATGTTAAAGATTTGTTAGAGTTTTATAGATATAATAAATGTTTCATAAGGTGGAATTTCTTCTGGCCCTGCCAACTTACTCCATCTGCGACGCCAATCGACTCCAACAGGAAGTCCCGCTGCGATTTTAAAAGTTTTTATGTAAAATTTATGGTAAGTAGCATGCAACAAAATGGTAGAATAGGTGGTCTGCAACTCAAACGTCGTAACTACAGCTTGCTTGAAAAGGTTGTAGGCGTTTGAGTAGCCAAAGCAATAAAAAATGTTATCAAAAGTGGCGGCTATTTTCGGAGGTAAAAACTCATTTCTGGTCGAAATGAATTTCATTGGTCGACTGGTCATTTTATTGACAGCCGCGATTTGTCTATTCTTGACTAACAGAACTCGCATCAGATAATGGTTTATGCTTGTTAAGAAGTATACTTACATCATTATCAACCGTCCGTCTGTACTAAACGTGTCGGCCAGCAAACACTGCCAGTCGGATTGAGTGGTTGATGTGTCTACGGTAAATATAGACCAACCACTCATACTGGATATCTGAAAGACTATGTCCCCTTTACCACTGTCCCGCCATACTGATGAACCAAACGCGCTGGGCCACGTACATACACCGTCCACTGAAATATCAAAGTATCAATAAACAAAATTTATGTTAGCGTGTTTCGATCGCATGTATTTGCCTTATTCCATACAGAATTGTTTTAGTTGTAGATTGCGACGAAATTTTTGAGCTTAGCATTGTCGAACACTCAATTCTGATGTGGTGGAGGCACGAGTGAAAATATGCATTAGTTGTTCACGAAATAATAATTCGATCTTGCACTAAGAAAAAACTATGTTTATTCTTTCATGCAAAAAGAGACAAAATATGACGCTTTTTGGCCATACTTTGTGATTCGCACTTGAACATGGCAGCCTGATAAGGTGTCTTTGGTCCCGCTTAGATGACGTTTAGTAGAGCGCAATGAACGAAAGCAGGGCTAAATCAATAACTAACCCCCAAAACAGTTCGTTTATCATTTTGATCTTTTCACTTTTTAAGTGTGAATTTTTGTGAAATTGCCGAGAGATTATCCACCGAGAAAGCATTAAACAGCATTTCTTCCGCGGCGTGTTTAATTTTTTCCCCGCACAACGTATGTATTTTACAATGCAATTTGGAGGTAGATAATTGAAGTAACAAAGACAATAGTTATGATAATAAGAGAAATAAGAGATCTACATTAAGTTAATACTTTATCAGTTTGAGAAAATTTTAAGGATTTCTATGTGCAAGAGCAGAACTCATTTTTTCATGGAGGCGTGAAAATACCATTTAGTCATTTCAAATTAGCGAATCTTTATAGAACTACTAAATCGAATCATTAAATCTTAAACAAATCACTCGTAGCTTCAAAGCACATATGTGCACTTATTTTATACTTCTTTCTCATGGCAGTCGACTTTATCAGAAGTCGCCTTGTCCTAATAAGATAGAATGACCATTTTTGTTTACTAAAAAGCGTTTCAACTGTGGTCTGTCTACGTGATCTTTGCAGTCAGATCAGTTTTGAAAATTTGAGTCTGTGCCGCCCTTTCCAACAAATTAGGAGCTGGGACACCTTTCGCTGTACGTTGTTCACAACTAGAAAAAAAACCGGTAAATCGATAGCTTAGTGTAAAAACATCATAAGTGTCTATACTTTGTATTGACACTTATCATGTTTTTGCATTAAGCCACCGATATGAGGTTCTCTTTTCGACAAGCTGATCTTAGCTGAGGCTAAAATGAACCTATTTTATGCTAACATGTCAAGAGTTGGGAGTTGATTCAGTCTAGTGGTAACCCGCTAGACTACAGTGTCAGGGGTCTCTTGTTCGCCCCCAGATTCTTCAGTCATTTGAATGAGGCTTTAAAGCGAGGCCCCGTCTCCATATGACGCAGTGGTGGAGTGGGATGTACAATCCAATACATCCAACCATTCAAAGAGTGATTCTACACCGTGACATTTTCGTGACGGAAGCTCGCTACAGAATCTGTGTTCGGACCATATAAATTATATTGGGAATTCGTCGTACATACGTACGTAAAGTTACTTCTAACGTTCGATCTTACTTCACACCCTGCCATTGTCGGCTTACGAAAAGTATTTGCACAATAACCCGGGCAAGTCTAGGTGACGGAAGTTGAGTTACGTAACTATTTGGTACCATTGAATGCACACTAATGTCTTAGGTGGGCGACCAAAACCTCAAAACTGCAGATGGAATAAGCTGTAGTTACGACGCTTTGGTCGCCCATTGATGATCTATAGATATTAACATCCCCCACCCCCAACACACACACACACACACACACACAAAAGCGTGTTGGAATTCAATAGGAAAGGTATCAATAGGGATTAAGTATCGTTTTGAAAAGATTAAAAATGAATTATTTCAGTGTACTAATCCCAAATACTTACGAGAACACAATATGAAGGAAAACTTTAAAATGATACATGATTCGATTTCAATAAAATTAGGATTGCCTTTCGAAAGATTAAGGAGTTTCTTATTACGAAAAGTATTCTCGTTCGGGGGGTATCACAAAAATGCGACAATTATTGCTACCTTACTACATACTGATAATACTGCACTGAAGATGGGCCGATGATGTAAAGCTTTGGAATTAAAGTTTGATTTGTATTTAAGCACTCAAGCGTGCTCATGAAATTTTCAGCTAGTTCTGCTAGAATGTTAAATTAAAACCCAAATTCCAGTAAAATTATGCTAAAGTAAAGTTTTAATTCAACCTTGAAACTGGATTGAATAATCGGCTAAATTTAAAAACTGTTTTATAATCTTAAGCTTTCAGTATGCTTTAGTTTGATTCATAAGCTAAGGAATTTCTAAGATGATATAGCTAAAATATTATATAAAAGACTTCCAGTAATGTCTAAGCCGAAGAAAAGCTTTAACACTTTACCAAATGACATCGTAATTTAAGGCTGATCGAAACTCAAAGATGTAACTCACTTAACCCTTTACTGTTTTTCAATATTTTAGATCTTGTCCAAATTCAAAGAGGTAGCAGACAATATTGTGAGGTAGGTGCATTTCAAAAAGTAACCATCTTATACGGTGTAAAATATTGTGGGAAAAGAAGAAATGGCTTGTCACAAGCAATTTCTTCTTTTTCCACACTATTTTCTCAAGTATATTTCTACAGGGACGTTAAAATCAGTGATTGTACGGGAAAGCGTTAACCCAATCATACACATAAAAAATGTATGCCTTTATTATATCATATCCTGAGAGATGAAAATAATATGGTTTTTTTTTGAAGATCGAAAGAAAAAAAGAAAGAAGTTATTACACTTATGTGTGAATCCACTTAGAAGCAATATACGGTATTATCTTTTTTAATTTCACGCGTCAAGGAAATAAATAATTAATTTCATCGCCTAGAGAAAGTAAGGGGGAAGAAATTGTTTTCGTTGAGTTTGAGACTAACTTTCTGTCGTTTTGAATTTCATAGTGTGTGTTTTACCGTGCGTTTAACTTCGCCCGTTCAATACATTAGTAAAAACACAATTTCAACTTGATCCAAATCACGACAATTCAAAATTGAAAAAAAAAAAAAAAAAATTATATATATAATTGTATATATATATATTTGATGGGACAGAAAATATTTTATTGAAAGGAAGAATTGCTCGTTACACATGCTCGTTACACAGTCTACCAAATTGTTTTAAATATCATTGCGTCTGTGGCCATTAAATAGGTAGACTGGAAAAAATATATTAGAATCTAAAAAGAACTGAAGGAAATACTAGTAAGTTAAATTCAAATATTCAACTTACCTGTCCGAAATATAAGAAATCCAACAGAGATGAAGATATAGAATCCATATTTGTAAAACCCGTATTGCCTCATAATAAACGCTTCAAATAAACAATTTTTATCTCTCTTGTATTTAAATTTAAATCCTAATTTATGTTATTTTCAATAAAAGCCAAAATAAAAAAAACATCTTTAATGCTTTTAGACTTATATAAGGTATTCCATTTTCCAGTCATTCGGATATGTTCGGGCATGGCAGATGAACGTTATTTTAGCTATTGTTTTATTCATTAGTTCAAAACAATGAGTTTTAAGGCGTTAAACAAATCCATTGTCCGACTCGCTTATAATTCATTTTAGAAAGCGGACGGCTTATTGATCGACCGTTTAAATATATATATTGGCGATAATAACCTTAATCCCTTAACAATTTAACGAAACTTAATTGCATGTTTAAAGATTTGAACAAATAAATCTGTGCAGTGTAATTGCAAGTAAATAATTTCGTCTGTACATTGGCAGGAGTAATAACCCTGACGGTAAGACTACAAAGTGGAAACTGTCGCATCGGTTGCATACCGACGGTCGGTTCTTTTTCGAAATTGTTGAAATTGGTCATAAATAGACGGAACGCTTGCCACACCCACTGAACTCCGACAAGAAGTTCGACTGAGGTAAAAACGACATTATTTGTAAAGAAGAGGGTCATTGACACAATATAAATGGCAAATATCGTTGGTTTTGCGACCTAAACGTCGTAACTACAGCTTGAATAAGCTGTAATTACGACGTATAAGTCCCAAAACAACAAAAAAACTTGACATAAATGTCGACTAATTCTGGAATTTAAAGTTCACTGCCGGTGTAAACGAATGATTTGATTGGTCAATCTATGGTTTGATTGACAGCATTGAATGGTTAATTAATGCCACTTATATGCCGTCCGTTTGGTTTCGGGCGAGGGTCAGTCATGGAAGTGACGGTCAGTGGCACTCGGGACACTGGCCGACATTCGTCAGATTTCATCTGCAATTTTCCGGAGATGGACTGTGATATTTTTTGCCTAACACTGACGGTCGATTGAGAAGTTTAACCCTTTCCTGTTTTACAAATTTTAGACTGGTCCAAATTAAAAGGCTTTGTAGACAACAATTTAAAGTTGATTTTATTTGAAAAATATTAATTCAGTAGGGTAGGAAATATTGTGGGAAAAATAGAAATTGCTTGTTACAGGCAATTTCTTCTTTTTCCACAATATTTTCCCAAATATAAAAGCACAGGGACGTAAAAACCAGTGATTGCACAGGAAACGGTTTAATTATCTGGCGATCACATACTGGTCTACGGACCTAGTTTTGTGTTGTATTACCGTTTTGAATGATAGGTTTTTGTTAAGAGAACATTATTTTCAGTATACTTCGTTGCTGTTCGTTACCTTCCATTTCTTTAACTCACAGTTGGCGACTATCAATAAAAATCGAATAACCAATTAATTTAAATATGTCAAACATTATCTGAATGCTGTTAGCGCATGATATTTGAACATTTTCCATTTTACAGCCTCTCAAACTGAATGACCGTTCTATTACAAATGACACAACGCAGACCCCGCTCACTGACCCCGATGACCATGCCCAGTTACTCCGACAGAAAGTTCACCTTCGATATTAAACGGCTTTATTTTGCAAATTTTACATGAGAAGTAAAAAAGCAAAATAGTCGGTTAGAGAATTTACCGTCGTATAGCTACAGCTTGGACAAGCTGTAGTTACAACGTTTAAGTCGCCAAACCCAACTAAAATGCTTCGCATAAATGTCGCCGATGTCAGATTTCAACAAATTTCACCCCCGGTCTGAATGAATTATTTGATTGGTCGATTGATTCTTTGATTGACAGTCGCGATTGGTCAATTCCATGTACTAATTTAGGGGATCATCGACACTGCATTTGAAGCAGATATATGAAAAGGTAGAATGAATCTTCAAGATTCCGAAAATCTACAAAGAGTAAAATATCTCACACTCTGTGGAGTATGACAAGAGGGTGCAGGGGTCCCTTTTCTCCTGACGGGTAATATACTTAACATTACTGAATATCTTTCCATCTGTGAGAGACAAAGGACGCGTGTAGCAATAACTTTTTTTGCCGAAGTGAGGGTCTTGCTTAGGACCCTAGAATAGAAACCATCCTGTAGTACCCATTAAGCCAGCCGGGCTAGGCGAGACTAATTGCTTTAATCAGATTATCTAAATGAAAGTGCCATTTTCTACACCAAAATTATACTACTATTCCAACTTGCCACCATCAGTACTTTCAGTGCTTTGATTCATTTATTTATTCAATTATCGCGTTTATTTACTCATTTTATTGTAACCAAGATGACGTGATAAAATGAAAGTTTAAGCGAATGATATTACGTAAGAGTTTGAATTTGTATGGGGGTTTAATATCGCTTTGAACAATCTTTCAGTTATATCATAACAAAGTTAATCCTGGGGATCACCACTACTAGATTGAGACTCTGAAATGTCCTGCCCAATGGCATACTTACGTGACCAGCGGCAGGAACTGGACTCGAACCCGCAGCCTCCACCTTCTGTCAGATTACGAGTTCGCCCTTACCACTGAGACATACAGGGCATGTTAGAACATAGTTCTTAAAATTACTATACTTCGAAATAATTCAATTTTTAGTTTCGTATATCAAAAACAAGCGTTCTGATTGGTCGAAAAAAAAAATTCATAACTCCATGAACAAAATTTTGAGCGCGCAGCGATTTTGTACGCCTCCGCACAAAATAGTCCCATACAAAAAGGTTTCAAAATTTATAAAGCTTTTGTTTTTTTCGCTCGATGCTATTAAATCATAAGAAATGAAGAGAATATTTTTTGTTTTCATGGAGGTATAAACCGAAAGACCTTTTGCGCTTTGCGTATTCATACAGTGTGATTAGTTTTTTCGTTTCACACCTCCATGAAAACAAAAAAATATTCTCTTCATCTCTTAAATACTTTGAACTATTCTGACAAATACTAGAAATACAAACTCTTCGATTTTCAGACATCCCTAGAAGACAACATTTCAAAGTATGTGTAAATCGAAAAATGAGTACCGAACGGAGTAGAAAACATGGGTAGAAAAATGGTCGGAAAAGGAGAAATTGCTTGTTATAAGCAATCTCTCTTTTATCCACTGTTTTCATCTGAGCATCCTGCGTGCGTAAAAAATACGTGATCGTGTGGGAATGAATTAAACGATTATAAAGCCGAGCATTCTTTTATCTTGAGAAAGGACCTTTTAATAGACAATATCAGTTCTCAGACAAACAACAAGAATAACAGATAGACATCATATCGAGTTATCATTACACAATGTCGCATTTTCAAGTACCGAAGAAAAATGAATGATAATAATATTATGATAAAAAGGAGATATCGGGTTTTCAATCATTTTGAAATGCCATCTGAAACATCTTTAAATTTGGACCAGCCTCAAGAATTGGCGTCTGATAATCGGTTGAAGCACCGATTATTGTTGAAATATACTGATCTACAATATTATTCAGAGTGAAATAATAACTGGTTTAAATCAAACGAAATACGATATAACATCATTAATATCTCGGACTAAAATGAGGCAGAAATACAGCAGAAAACTGAGTAATCATTTCCCTTTCCCCCAAAATATGCTGGATTTGCCCCTTTATTTTTAAGAAGCAGAGCAAAGGGTTAATCAGAAGTTGTCAATTAAGTGCTTTCATATCTAATTCAAATATTTCAAATTGTAAATAACAGATGGACGAGCGAAAAGTACGTCTTAAATCATGATAAAGTAGAAAGTATTTACAATGTTTACTCATTGATAATTGGTCTTCTTGGTATGCATAAAAGAGACAAGTCAGCGAACAGCGTAGGAAAGATTGTTGGAGAGATCTCTTTTATTTCAATTTTTTAGACCAGCACAAGCTTGCACAGAGTCCAATGCTAATTGATAAAGGGACATACAAGGGAAGTAGTTATGTTTTTGTAACCAACTGCGACACCACAAAATTTCAGACTAGTCCAAATTGAGAGAAGTTTGATGTTAGTGGAATTCAGAAAGTCTATGCGTTTATAGGGTAGAAAATATTGTTGACAATGAAAAAAATGCTTGTAACAAGCAATTTCTTCATAGTCCACGATGTTTTCACTAGTTGTTTTCTGCGGGGGAAGGGGGTCAAAAAGCGTCATTGTTTGGGAATGGGTTGTAGAGCGTTAGACTGCGAATCATGGAATCTTGAGTAAAACCCCCAGCTTGCTCTACATTCTCCACGAAAATTCGACATAGTCATTGTCATTTCTCTTACTTATGGGAGAATAATACCCGAAGTGGGGAAACAGAAAAAGATTTGGATCGGATATTATAGTAGTACTGGTGTGAGAAATACTATGAAGCTATGGTCAGGTGCTCCAGTCTCTTCAATATGAGTGAAAAGATGTTGAAAGCTGCGTCAAAACCCCACTGCGATCAATCAACCAAACTGTCTGCTGTCGCGTTCGATTTTTGTTTGAATGGGGTTTTATGTAGAAGAAGAGAGCAAGCGTCATTTGATTAAATAAAAGTACTGAAAGTAATGTAAGCAAGCAAAGATTGGTTTTGTTAAGTAATCTCCGTTGTCAAAGTTTATCGAGATAAATAAAAGAGGTTAAAGTAATCCAGGAGCTAATATATTACAACATGACAAAATATTAGACTGGTTCAAATTGAAATAAGTTGCAGACGACAATTTCAAGTTTTGGGAATTTTGAAAATACTTGCCTTGTATGGGAGAAAACAATGTTGACATTTAAGAAAGTCCTTTCTTGTCCACAATGTTTTCTAAAGCTTTTTTTATTTTGAGATGCGTAAAAAAGCGGGATTACGCGGAAATGGTTTAAATAGCATGCTTTTGAAGGGGTTCTCTACAATTTGATTAAAGTTAATTCATATGGCTATACAAAGCCGTGCGCATAGTGAAGACTCTGATCAGACTCATTTTGAACAAAAAATGCTCGAGTGGGCTAAAATACCTCCAGAGGCATTTTGCACTCGTTGTACTCTGAGAGGACCTCAATTTTTTTCTGTTCACTAACGATATCAATGCTGATGCTTTGCTATCTAAAAACCATCTTCCCGTCAATGACATTTTAAAATTCGGAGTGGCTAACTTAACATTTCAAGAGCTCAGGAATTGGGAGATGTTCAAAGTGGGTATATGCGAATCGGTACAAAATATTGTATTGTTTTCAATTTTTGCCTAATTCTTCCAGGGGAGGGGGGAGGGTAAGGTCTCTCCCCCACTCTGATCAAAAACTTTGTTTAGGGTCAAAATTGAGGTGGTCTCAACGACAGAATATTTCTGAATGATTAATTAGGGTTATTAAGTGAGCAGTACTGTTCATTTATGTTGGTGGCTAATTTATCGATCAATTTATTCACCTGAATGATTTAGAAAGGGTTCGTTTGTCTCATGAAAGATTAACGTCGCTAATCCCTTTGTTGACACTTTTTTTTATACCCTTTCTTTATTATTATCGGAACAAGTAACAATTTACCTTCAAACACAGTCAATAAGCAATAGTTGACTAATCGCTGGCCGCGCCAACTGATTCCCTAGGCCCCATTCATTAACTCTGACAGGAAGTTCCGCTGCGATTTTAACCCATTCCAACACTGTGGAATTTTAGACCGGTCCAAATTCAAAGGAGCTGCAGACGACAATTTCAAGTTGATGGAATTTTAATTTTTTTCGTCTTTTTGGATAGGAAACATTGTGGATATTGAAGAAATTGCTTGCTCCAGGCAATTTCCTCATTTTCCACAATGTTTTCAAAAGCTTTTTCGTTGAGGAGCGTAAAAAGGAGGGATTGGGTGGAAATGGGTTAACGGTGTTATTTCCTAAGATTTATTGCCAACAGCATGGAACAAAAAGAAAAACGGTCGGTTTGCGACCTAAACGTCGTATCTATAGCTTGAATAAGCTGTTGTTGCGACGATTAAGTCGGCAAAACAACAAAAAAGGTTAAAATGGCGGCAAATGTTTGGAGTTTAAAGCTCAGGTCCGGACCGAATAAATGATTTGATTGGTCGGTTGATTCCTTGATCAGCCGTGATTGGTCAATTCTCTCTGCAATGCAAGTTGATTAGTATATGCCCCATCATGCGTGTAGCTTTTGCTCGAAAATTTCCTGTTTTAAACCTACACCGTATTTATGGTTTATCGATTAGGAAACACGTTCTGCCAATTTGGATTAATACTTCTCGTTTCTGCTTCCTGGAGCAGTACCCGTGCCATATGGCCAATGGTAGAACAAAGATCGAGTACCGCCTCCGGGGATAGAATTTGGGGCCTTTCGATTGGCAAACCGTCGCTCTGACTCTTGACCAAGGACGCCAAACGATCTTCCTGCTGCTGGCTAAATACTTGAAAATAAGATTTGTTCATGCATAAAGTGTTGAAGTTTAGTAGTTAGAAAATACCGTAAACCCAGCTAATGACGATATTTCTTACTGTGATATAACGTCGTTGGCGTTCAAAACATTGTAACTACAGCTTTATTCAAGCTGTAGTTACAATATTTTGCACGTCAAACGACGATAAAGCGCTAATTTCGACATTTTGCACGCACAACAACGATATCGGTTGTAATGATGTTGAATTCATGATTCCGATATGTGTCCTTTAATAAGAATGAGGATCGGCTATAACGACATTCGGTTTCCACGAGATCCCGAACTCCTGGGTATCATATTCGTCGGAATTAACCAAATATAACACGGCAAAATTTTACACAGGTCCAAATTGAAAGATGTAGCAGACGATAATTTCAAATTGATTATTAAAAAAAAAAAAAAAAAAAAAAAAAAATGCCTTTTGAGTACAAAAAACAAACAAAATAAAACAACAACAACAACAAAAAAAAACCCCATTGTGATTAATGAAGAAATTGCTTGTGACAAGCAATTTCTCCCTTTTCAACAATGATTTCAAAAAAACTCTTCGAGGCGTCAATAAGCATTACTGTGTGGGAATGGGTTCAGATAGGTTGGCAATCGATATACTAGGGAAATCTTTACAAGCGAAAAGTTTCGACTCTGCTCATAAGCTTTGAGGATTCAAAATGTAGTATTAACCCATTCCCAAACGACAAAATTTTAGATCGGTCCAAATCGAAAGAGGTTGCAGACGACTAAACAAGGGCAGTTAGAATTAAAAAAATCAGGACCATTTGAGGTAGAAAACATCGTGAGAAAAGAAGGAAATGCTATGTTTTCCATAGCTATATTTTTTTGGCGTGTAGAATTGCGGTATAGAGTGGTAATGGGTTCATAAAGAACAGTACAAACAAATATCCTCGATATACGAATATTTCGCGGAATATCATAAATCGATAAAATTAAAGATTTATCGCGTCATTAACGTCATTTTTTAAATAGAATATTAACCCTTGTCATGCTGAACCCGGAATATTACTGCTTTGGCCGGAGGTATAGACAAAGATCAGCCTTCACATATGTGCAGGCTGATCTTAGTCTACACCACCTGCTTGTCCATTATAAATTCGAATCGTTCATAAGATATAATTTCAAAAGAAATATTAACCATCAATTTTTGCTTCCAGTGCTTTCAGCCCTTTGCTTTTCATGAGAATCTGTAGAGGATTTATTATTCAGTATGACAAGGTATAAATTTGTTTTCACGAAATGCCTGATGAAGTTTCGTTGGTTTTATCTGTTTAAAGATGACCGACTACCACAAAGCAACATTTTAGACTGGTCCAAATTGGAAGGAGTTGCAAACGATAGTTTAAAATTTATGAAATTTTTAGATGATTTTCAAAACTTTCTGGGTAGAAAACATTGTGGAAAATGAAGATATTGCTTGTTGCTATTTTACAAAATAGTGTCATCATGTTGGATTGGGTTAATGAATTCGTTTCTTCATAGCCACTCATTCAAAATTCGCTATTTAAACAACGACTAACAAAAACTGAACATCATAGATTAAAATTCTGATACTATTTAAATCTTAAGAGGAATTCGTATCATGATAAACGGAATCAAATCATATAATTAGAAAATAATTCATTCCTAGTTTCGTCTATTGAAATTCCTGCATTTTGATTGACTCAAAAATTGTTCCATATCTTCATGAAAAAAAATGAGTACCGAAGTGTTTTTGTGTTATTACACACGAAGGAGTTCTATAAATAAGAATTGCTTTAACCCTTTTCTGTACAAACCCGGGATTTCATGTTGCTGTTATTTCATACTTGAGAAAACATTTTGGAAAAAGAAAAAAAAAATGCTTGTAACAAGCAATTTCTCCTTTTAAAACAATATTTTCTACCACATAGGATGGTTTCATTCTAAATTGCATCCGATTTTCTTTGTTGTCTTCAACCTCTTTCAACTTTTCAAGTCTTAACATTCTTTTATCTTGAGAAAGGACCTTTCAATATTCAGACAAACAACAACAATAATAACAGATAGATATCATATCGGCTAATTATTATACACAATGCCGCATTTTCACGTACTGAAGAAAAAAAAAAGATAATAACATTATGATAAAAAGGAGATATCGGGTTTTCAATCATTTTGAAATGTCATCTTAAACATCTTTAAATTTGGACCAGCCTCAAGAATTGGCGTCTGATAATCGGTTGAAGCACAATCTCAAAAAGGAAAGGGTTAAGACATCTAAATCACTGGTAATTGACATTTTATATAGATGAATTTAAAATGGTAAAATAGAATTATAGGAAAAGGAATGGTGGCATGAAACTTAAAACTTTATAATAACCGAAACGGATCCATACAGTGTGATTAGGTTTTTACTTTCATACCCCCGTAAAAACACTCTCTTCGTCTCTTGACTCAAACCCTCCCAATCACACTTTTTGACCGCCAAGAAAAACAAATTAGAAAATATTGTGTAAAATAAACAAATTGCTTAAAACAAGCAATTTCTTTATTTTGAGCATTGTTTTCTACCCGGAATAATGAAAAAAGAAATTCAAAGTTTCTTTAACTTTTGGATATGCCTGCAACTCCCTTCAGTTTGAGCCAGTCTAAATTGTGCCGCCCGGTAATGGTTTAAATGTAGAGGGCAAATCTTCTAAAAATAGCCGTAATATAAAACTTTGAGCAAACATTTGAAAATATACAATTTGTGACATTAAATGACATACTGCATAAATAACCCGAAAGTGTCATTGTTCAAAACGTGTATACTATTGTCACAGAGAAAGACAAAAGAAAATTTTCTATCCTTATCATTAATGGTATTTTAAAGTAACATAAATTAAGATAATGTTCCAACGCCAGAACTATGTTCACAACAAATCTTTTGAGAAACCAAGAACTGAAATAATAATAATGATGATAATAATCGCATATATTCTGTCCAAATTTCTAGGTTTTATATTTAAAGTACTTTAACGAGATCGCGTCTTGTTTACATTTTTTGAATGCTTGTGTATAAAATATAAAAGTTTGCAAAAGAAAAGGGTAGTTTTTCTTAAATAGAACATTAAAATGTCTCAATTTACTCACATTTCGCCATGATATAGTCTTGGAATACTCAAATAACGACAATATTAATTAGATTTAAAGACAATATTTTGGAAATGGTCTCTTTGTTGAGTGTTATTTTCATTAAGTGCCTTATTGCTCCTACAGGTTAGTTTGTGCTTCACTTCTATTACTTCATTAAAGAGATGAAGAGAATATTTTTTTCATTTTCTTGGAGGTATGAAACGAAATACTAATCATACTGTATGAATTCACAAAACTAAAAAAGACGTCCGTTTTACGATTTTTGGTACATTTTTCACGGATCTATTTCGTGCGCATCCATACAAAATAGCTTCGAGCTCTAAAATTTTGTTCTTGTAGGTATGTTTTTTTTTCGGCCTATTAGAACGCTCGCTTTTGATAGACAAAACTAAAACTTAAATTTATCTCAAATATACCTTTAACTGTTTACATTTAACATTACCCCGTACAATGAATCAATCCAACAGAAAACCAGGAAAATGATTAATGCAAGACGATTGATTAATTGGTTGAATGGGGTTTAACGCCTCTTTTAACAGTATTTCAGCAATATTGCGGTGGCTGGAGCACCTAACAATGGATTCCTGGTATTTCTCACACCAGTACTACCGGTACATCTTTTGCGCTCCGTCAGTCTGTCCGTCTGTCTGTCTGTCTGTCTGTCAGTCAGTACGTCCGTCCGTCCGTCCGTCCGTCAGTCTGTCCGGTCATATCAGTTTTCCAGACTTTTTTCTTAACCCTCAGAGATATTGAGCTGATTTTTGGTGTGTGAGTCTGCGTAAATGAGTTACAGAACAAGTTCGAGTTTTGTTCCGGTCCATTGATTTTTGTGGAAGATACGGGAGCTGAACCTAGAAAATTATCAGGAAATAACAGTTTCCGTTTTTTTCCTTGACCTTCGGAGTTATAAAGCTGATCTTTGGTATGTGAGTCCTCATTAATGAGTTGCAGAACAAGTATAAGCTTGGTTCCGGTCCATTGATTTTTGAGGAAGATATGGATGCTGGACTTAGAAAATAACCAAGAAATTCCAGTTTTCCAGATTTCTTTTCTAAACCCTTATGACATGCAGGTGTTTTTTTTGTATGTGAGTTCGCATAAATGAGTTACAGAACGAGTTTAAGTTTGATTCAAGTCAAAATATTTTTTGAGCAAGATGCGGATGCTGAACTCAGAAAATTACCAAGAAATTTTAGTCTTCTGGACTTTTTTCTAAACGCTTGCAGGTATCGAGCTGTTTTTTGGTAAATGAATCAATATCGATGAATTCCAGAACGAGTATAAATCTTGTTCCAGTCCATTTATTTTTGAGGAAGATATGGATGCTAGACTTGGGAAATTACACTTTTTCCAGACTTTTTTTTCTTAACACTTGCAGGTATTGAGCTGATTTTTGGTAAGTGAGTCAGCATTGATGAGTTACAGAACGAGTTCAAGTTCTGTTCGAGTCTATTGATTTTGAGCAAGATATTTGGAAATTTTTTTTAAAAAAGACGCCTTTTCTTATGTTTGTGTGTGTGTGTGTGTCTTTAAGAATTGCCCATAAAATCTGATACAACTGTAATATTTTGGAGGGGTAGTAATCCTTTTTCCACACAAAAAAGATACCGATCTAGGGATAAGTATAAAGCCGGTAGGGGACTTGGTATTGCCATGCAATTCTTCAGAATGCTTGTTCGTTATCTAATATGTTTTCTACATCAAAGTCAAAATTGATGAATTTGTTTACTCTCATGAAAGACCAGGTGATTTTGAAAACAGTTAGTGATTTTATTATTTTATGTGTACTATCAAAAACAAAACAGAAACGAGCTTGAAATCAGTAAGAAGATTGTTTTTCTCCCGAAAATATATGGCGTCAATGGTTGTGTTAAGAACACAACTTACATGAACGATAGGTCTAAACTCCGGTTCAAATCAACACAGGATCGAGGTGGCCTCTGATTTGACAATATATTGGACACATTTATTTATTTATTTTTATTTTTTTTTTTTTTTTTTTTTGATGTATGAATGGATGTTCTTCAATCTAATGTAGGTCTGCTCATTCACGCAAACTCTTGGACTGAGCTGTAAGCGAATATGTTATAATGGTCGTCTATGGAAAATGATTAACTTCCCTTAGACCTAATGTTGAAAAGTACAGTCATGCCAGGCGGTATCTGTACACAAACGGGGATCGAGTTCACGCTGCACGTGTTATTCGTGTATGATTAATATTGCTGACAATCTGTCGATCAGTTTCAAGGTGTTGTTCGTGTGTGAGTAGTAACATTTATAGACTTGCATTTTAGTGTGTCTCGATTTTAATTAAACACGAAGCGGAGCTTTGATATTGTGCTCGTGCATCTAAACTCCAAGCCTAGTGGTACTAAATTTCAACCATAAAATCTAGTTCAATGTACGATTTCACTATTCACTTTTGAAATTCATAACGACACTGGCAGGCTTGGACGTTAACTGGTATTTTTCGAGAAAAAAAAAACAAAATCTTTTTACTGATTTATTTACTTTTCTAGTAAGCCAATGTACCTGGCCTACACCCTTCCAGTCTAGTACTTGGCGGGACAGTGACAAAGGAGATATGGTGTTTGGTACCACGGGTATGACTGGCTGGCCTTTTGATGTTCAAGTACAAACGGGAGCCAGCCTACAAACGTTGAACACGTGGGAGTGCGTCACACACAACGATACTTTTCTTGTTATGAAGTAAGTTACGTGTATATAAGATAAGTATATCAGAGATCATTTAAGAGATTTATACTAATACCAGAAATCGCACGTGCGCCTCGCTTTCGAAAAGGTAGAACAACCGATGAATGTCATACCACGTGTTTCTTATAATAGATATGAACAAAACAAAATCACATGAACGCAAATTAAACACCAAGATCAGCCTGTGTATCTGCACAGTCTTTTCAACATCTGCACTTTACAGTGGACAGAGACCTAAAAATTTGTCGTTAAGTGCCTATGCAAAGTGCACTATGTGGCTGAAATTGCTGGAAGTGTAACATTTACGCACGTGTTTATTTTCGTTTTTCCATGACCAAATCGTCGGTGGGCTAGCAACATGTCGTAACTGCAACCTTAATAAAGGTAGCTGCGACTTTTTGCTCACCTGTCATCGAAAAGAAGAATTGCTATTATGAATTCAAGACGATGTCTGACCATTTGTCGGCCCTATTAGCTCAGTTGATATTGCGGGTTCGATTCCTGGGATGACCAAACTAACAATCTAATTGGCTGCCTAGTGATATGTTAAACCGAAGTCCCGTGTGACGATACTATCTATCGAGCAAGTTAAAGAACCAGGCGGAGCTCTCAGTAATTTGGTCCTGTATCCTTGCACTATCCCCCGTAACAACTTACCGTCTTTCGGGGCACGGTAATCAATATAATTAATATAGGCATGTGCTATGGTAGTGACGATAATAAACGAAAAAGTAAAAATTATTGACCAACGCGATAATTTCCTGTATGCCGAGCCAGGTTATCCCAGTCGGTCACGCGTTATGCTCTAAATCCCAATGCCTTCAGTTCGAAACGTAGGTCGGTCCATTTTCTTGGAGTTTCCAGTATGTGCCATTTTTCTCTCACCAACTGACGTATGATAAGTACTTTGCTTGAGTGGAACGATCAACCTTGGGCTCAGACAGAATGTCGTGGATATCCTGGTGTGAAAAATTACAGAAATCAATGATTAGGTACACCAGTCGCTAGATTGCAACTAAAATACAATGGAAATTAGTGCCAAACTCCATTCAATCTTCCAGAGAGTCCTTTAGTTATGTTTATTGTTGTAATTCTCTGTGATTCATCAAACAAAAAGAAAAAAATCCACTGAATTATTTTTAGCTCTACCGACACAAGTCGTCCGGTCGTCCGTTAACTTTTCATTGTTAACGCTCTAGAGTCCACAGTTGTAATCGGATTTTCTTCAAACTTTCTCAGAATGATTGTATCCTCATAAGGATAGTTCCTTTCGAAATCGGGTCAGATCTGTCATGGCACGGGAAAAATTTAATTTCAAAATTAATCAAAAAATCCTCGTTAACACTCTAGAGCCCACAGCCTTCATCAAATTCTCTTTAAGCTTTCTCTCAGAATGATTGTACTATCACAAAGGTCGTTTCTGTTGAAATTTGGTCTGAGCCGGGGAAGAGGAGCCTTATGACAGTTTATTTAAAAATCAAAGTAATACTCTAGTGTCCAACGTTTTCATCAGATTCCCTTCAAACTTTAACAGATTTATTGTATGATTATAAGGATCGTTTCTTTCGAAATTGGGTCCAAGTCGTCAGAAAAATGAGAAAGGGATCTTATGAAAATTTAATTGAACACTCTATAAAAAATTCTCGTCATATCCTCTTCATCATATCCTCTTCAAACTTTCACAGAATGCTTGTTCCATCATAGGGGTCGTTCCTTACGAAATTGACTTTGATCTCTCAAGAAACACGGGAAAAAAGGCCTCACGAAAATCTTATTAAAACTCCTCTGGAGTCCACAGTTTTTCAAGCGTTCACAGAATAATTGTATCATCATAAGAATTGTATATTTGGAAGGTGGATCTGATCCGTCAAGTATCAGGCGAAAAGGGGCCTTATGAAAATTTAATCAAAACTTCCTCGTTAACACAATAATCAATCTGATTAAAATCAGATCCACCATGATAGCCTATTCCTACGTCCCTGCGTGTGGATCTGAGGACCAAGTGCAATTTTGGGTTTCTGCGCATCATCCGTCTAGCCAATCAGATCGCTGCTTGCAAAAAAACGAAAGTGACATCAGCGTCTAAATATAGTAATTATTTCATCATGTGGATATAAATAGAACGCGGCAAAAATAGATATGTCGGAAAGAGCGTATGTAAAACCTTAATCCGCGTTCATTTTCGAATTTTTTTTATAGAGTCATTTTTCTATGTTCATTGACATCACAGTTATTTCTATTCGCACAAAACATAGAGACACAGATTAATAAAACTTAAATGAATCATAGATCAAAGGGTTAGGAATAAATATAAATCTGTAAGTTTACGGAAGTTCTGCTGGTCACGCATCCCATCTCGTATTTTGCGGATATTATGTAACGTAGTTATTTCAATCTATTTGTACTAGGTTTTCACCCTTCGGTAAAACGGTTCATGTTTAAGGGACGGAGAAGCTTACTTATGTTTCGAGTAAGTCTGTCGAGAAATTTTCAACATGAGCTAATTAAAAAAATTCTGCATTCGTCATGTACATACTTTTTCTCATAGATCTAAATTAACCCAATACACGCGAGGGTTATGGCTTGCACACAATTATCAATCTCCAGTTTTGACATTTGACATACCTGTGTAATACTGACATAGGGGGTGTAAAAGCAGGGTGTTTGCATGACGCACAATCTCAAACGCCGGAAAGATTTAAAATAGGGACTAGTTCTAGATGATGAATTTGTGAGATATTTTTAAATCCATCCTTGTATGTGGGAGATTTGTATTCAGCCAGATGGAAGACACAATTTTAAAGCACACATTCAAGAACATAAAAACAAGAGGGTCAAGATAGCCCTAGATTGCTTACCTAAATTTACTTTCTCAAGCCAACTAATCAACCAAAACTTGATAACTGGCATTTTCACAATGCTAACCCATTACCGGACAGCAATATTTAGACTAGTCAAAAAAAGCTGCAGACAACAATTTTAGTTGATGATTAATTTTAAAGATCTTTATCTTTGGGGAAAAAAACAGTTTCTCCATTTTCAACAATATTTTCCACATTTTTGTTATTGAGGGAAATAAAATAAAACAGGAGCTTTGGTGAATAAGTTAAATAGAAATAAAGGTTAAAGGTCACCCTTCCCTTGATATTGGCCAGAATGTTATGATACTCAACCGGGATCACCTCATAACTAGATAAACTAGAATTGTCACCAAGCCAACTTATACCCCAAACCAGCACTTTATCACTCAAGTAGCACAGTTGACCTTTGAAGACTTCGTTGAATCATTAGAAACAAATATATTAAGTTTCATAGTTGTAAGTCAATTGGTTTTAGTGCAAGAGCACAGATATATGTCTGGCAGAAATACATAATGAAACCAATATACTCCCTTATACTTTGTGGGTATGGGGGTATAAAAAAATCAGCAAGTTTGAGAATAAATGAGCCAAAATTGTAACCTCTAGATGGGTAACAAGACCATTGTCATTTAGGCCCCTTTTCCTAAGAAATTGTACAGAATGTCACCATTTTCATAAGAGATTATCTTCAAGACTTTACAAACACTTTCAGAAAATTTAAGGAAGACAGAGCCAAAATTGTGACCTGTAGAGTGTTAACAAAGAAATTGACATTAAGGCCCCCTTTCTCATAGTATTTCACACAATGTTCAATGTGATAATATGAATAGTTTCAGAAAGTTTGATAAATACTAAGCTGAAACTGTGCCTTGTAGAGTTTTTACAAGCAAATTGTCATTAAGGCCACTTTTTGAAAAATACAGCTGTATTGACTCAAAATTGTGATCTGCAAAGCTGTTAAACTGAATTGTTGATGACAACTGGACGACGGACAAGCAAGTATCACAACAGCTTGTCATGAGAATGCTGTACTCAGGCATACTAACAAGTAGTCCAAGAGGGCCTGTATTGCTCCAATGGCTAAAATATGTCCACCAATAGAATATAGTTTTCAATACCAAATGACTGTTATGGAAGAGGGCCATTAGTTGATGAATCATGCCAATTATTTTTCAGCTTTGGACAAGATTTCTTTATTCATTTCGAAGTATTCATTTCGAAGTAAATTCACGAACCCCATAAAGGGCAAATTTTCAAGTGAGATTTGTTTGTTTGAATGGGGATAACTTGAAGTATTTTAGTAGAGGACCATTAGGCCATGTCTCATGCCAATTTCAAAGCCCTGGGCCTTTCAGTTTAGGATCCAGAGATTTTTAAAGACTTCTTACTTAATTTCTTTGTTATACAGAGATGGCGCAGTATAGGGATGATTTTAAAGTAAGAGCAATTTGTAGAGGGCTATAAGACATGTCACATGCAAAATATCAAAGCTCTAGGCCATTTGGTTTTAGAACAGAAGACATTTCAATATGTCCTTCTTTATTTGTGTGTAAAAGCATCAATCACACAATGTAGACCTAATTGTCATATAAGAGCAATAATTTGAAGTATCTAAATACACATGTAGAAGGCCATAAGGCCATACAACACGCCAAATATCAAAGTTCTAGGCATTTCTTTGTTTTACAGGAATGGCACAAAATAGGGCTAATTTTCAAGTAATAGCAATAATATGGCAGATTTTGGTAGAAGGCCAGTAGGCAATCTCACATGCCATATTACAAAGCCTTAGGCCTTTCAGTTAGGCAGGAGAACATTTTTTTTAAGTTTGTTCATTCCATTACCATTATGGCAACCAGAGTTTTTAATGGTATACATGTACTATCATTTGAAGGACACTGAAAGAGGACCATCCAGGGAACCATCCTGTAAAGTTCTGTTGATGTCTGATCAGTTGATTTTGAGGAGAAGATTTGGCAGAAGGTCAAAAAGCATTGATACAAATATCAAAGCTCTAGGTCTATTGGTTTAGGAAGAGAAAATCTTGAAAGATATCCTTTTTCATTCCTATCTAAAATCAGTTTTTGCAAAGAAAAGGGCTAATTTCTAGAGTATGGTAATTCTTTGAAGTATTTTGGTAGAAGGTCAATTGATGATTTGTATAAAACATCAAAGGTCTAGGCCTTATGGTTTGGGAGGAGAAGGTTCTTCTTATTTTCACCCAATTGCCATGAAAACCAAAGTTCTCCATGAGTTTCAATTCTTTGAATAATTTTGAAAGAGCACGACCTAAGGCTCATTTCTGTGAAGTTTGGATGAAAGGCCACTGTAAGTTTTGGAGAAAATTTTTTTGTAATTGCGAACGGACAGACGGACAGACAGATGGACGGACAGACACAAGACGATGACCAATCACAATAGCTCACCCACAGCACTTTGTGCTAAGATAATCTAAAAATTGCCTGTATCTCTTTTTGATGTTATTCTCAATACCTTCCAGAAATTAGAAAAAACAAGTCGGGAAAACTGTAATTTCTAAGTAATTTTCCAAGTCCAGCATCTTTATCTTTCTCAAAAATCAATGGACCGGAACATAACTCAAACTTGTTCTGAAACTCATAAATGCACACTCAAATACCAAACTTCAGCTAATACCTGCCAGGGTTCAGAAAACAAGAGGCCCAGTGGGCCTTAACGGTCACCTGAGTAAAAGAGCACCAAGACAAGTGATTTTGTTTGAAAGAATTAGAAAAAGGTTTGGTTGAAATCCCCTCAGTAGTTTAAAAGTTACCAAAAATTACCCCCTTTTGGTCCCCATTTTAGGCACCCCTGACCTCCAGCCTTTTAATTTTCACAAATCTGTATAATCAGTACCCAATGATGCTTTTCACCAAGTTAGTTTGAAATTGGCTTAGTACTTCATCATCAGAAGATGAAAATGTGAATTTTTAACATGATGAACTTTGACCTCTGGGTGTGGCCCCATACATGACCCCAGGGACATGAATTTCACAATTTATAATATAACTGTCCTACTTGTCATGCACACAGAATATTTAAGCTCTGGCATTAATTTAACGGTTTATTAGAAGAAGATTTTTTAAGAAGTACCAAAAATTACCCCTTTTTGCCACCGATTTGGGCCCCTTTGACCCCCAGAACCCCTATTTTCACAAACTTGAATTGGCATCCCCCAATGATGCTTTCTACCAAGTTTGGTTGAAATCCCCCCAGTAGTTCTTGAGAAGAAGATGAAATATTTAAAAGTTACCAAAAATTACCCCTTTTGGTCCCCATTTTAGGGCCCCCTGACCCCACAGCCCTTTTATTTTCACAAATCCGAATAACCATTACCAAATGATGCTTTTCACCAAGTTTGTTTGTAATTGGCTTTGTACTTCATCAGAAGAAGATGAAAATGTGAATTTTTTAACATGATGAACTTTGACCTCTGGGTGTGGCCCCATACATGACCCCAGGGGCATGAATTTCACAATTTATAATATACCTGTCCTAGTTGTCATGCACACAAAATATTTAAGCTCTGGCATTAACGGTTTATTAGAAGAAGATTTTTTAAGAAGTACCAAAAATTACCCCTTTTTGGCCCCTATTTGGGCCCCTATGACCCCCAGAACCCCTATTTTCACAAACTTGAATTGGCATCCCCCAATGATGCTTTCTATCAAGTTTGGTTGAAATCCCCCCAGTAGTTCTTGAGAAGAAGATGAAAATGTTTAAAAGTTAACGGACGACGGACGACGCACGACGCACGACGACGGACAAACGATGATTGCAATAGGTCACCATGACCATTCGGTCAGGTGACCTAAAAAGTCCAGAAAACTGATTTACTTCACTGATAGCCTGATAGACAGACAGATGGACAGAGTGCATATCTAAAGTCCCCTTCATCTTCACAAGTGGGGAAATAACAATTAATTCAAACTAAGGTAGAAAGGCCTTTAACATTTAGAAAAGTCTTCTACAGGTAAAAAGTTATGATCATTGTCAGCCTGCACAAATCCTTCAGTCTGACAATGGTCAATAGCTTCCGCACTTCTCATATTCCCTTTTTTGGATGGCATGTGAAATACACATGCATGCATACTTTTCTTGAAATACACTTTCAGAATGCAGTGATTTATTTCATTTGACAAAAGAAGATCATGAACTGTATGATAAAGATTTTTCATGAATTAGAAAGTCAAATTTATTTCAAAATGTTTATTGATAAAATCTAATGTTTGTTTGTATTGTACGTAACGGAGAGATAGCGTAGTGGTTTCGTAGAGATGATTTTAATGAGATTGACACAATAATCTCCCCATATCTCTCAGGATTCTCTTCAAACTTTCACAGAATAATTGTACCGTCATAAGAATTGTTCCTTTGGAAATTTGGTCTTATCCGTCAAGACACACAGGAAAAGGGGCTTTATGAAAACTTAATTTAAAAAAATAACTTAGTTGATATAATTTAGTTCTCATATTTAATCAAATTGTCTTCATACTTTCACAGAATGATTTTACTATCATAAGGATCGTTCCTTTCGATATATGGTCTGATCCATCAAGTAACATGGGAAAAGGGGTTGTGTGAAAATTTAATTAAAAATCCTATTTTACGCAATAAAGCCCACAGCTTTGACGGATTTTGTTGAAACTTTCACAGAATGGTTGTAGGGTCAAAGGGGCCATTCTTTTGGAAATGGGATCTGAACTGGCAAGAAACACGGAAGAGGGGCCCTTTGAAAATTTCATTTAAAAATCCTTGTTACCAAGTCTAGAGCTTTCACCGGATTCCCTTCAAACTTTCACAGAATGATTGTACAATAATCGCGATCGTTGATTTTTACATTATATCACCTTTAGACATGTTTCTTTACAAATTATGTCTGATCCGTAAGGTATCATAGGAAAAGGGGCATTACAATATTTCGTTAAAAACTCCTCGTTAATAGAATTAAATCTACAATTTTTATTGTATTCTCTTAAAACTTACTCAGGATGATTCTGTCATCATTAGGATTGTTCCTTTTGAAATTTATGAAAATTGGTTAGTTTCGTCGAATATCACATGAAAAGGGGTAGTATGAAAATTTCATCATGAAAATCTTGTTAAGACTATTAAGTCCACAGTTTTCATCGAATTCTGTTCAAACATTCATAGAATGTTTGTACCATCATTAGGATTGTTTCTTTCCAAATTTGGTCAGATCTGTCAAGTATCACAGGAAAACAGGCTGTATGAAAATTTTATCATAAAAAACCTCGTTAACACAAGAATGTCCTCAAACTTTATCAGATTCTCTTCAAACTTTTATAAAATGATTGTACCATAATTTGGATTATTCCTTTGTATATTGGGGTTGATCTGTTAAGTTTCACCAGAAAAGGATCCTTATGCAAATTTGGAAATTTGTTTAAAATTTTTTTGACACACTTCAGTCAACTGTTTTCATTGATTCTCTTTAAACTTTTACAGATGGTTGTACCTTCATTAGAATTGTTCCTTTTTAGATTTTGTTTGTTCTGTAAAATATCATGGAAAAGGGGGCACTTTAACAATTTCATTAAAAAAATTGTCATTAACACAATAAAGTCTACAGATTACACAGATTAATTATACTATCACTACGACTGTTGATTTTGACAGAGGATCTCATCTGTCATTAAGCACACCAAAAGGGGCCCCGTGAACATGTTATTTAAAATTCTAGCCAAAACAATGGAGTCAAAATATTTCATGGGATTCACAATAAACCTTCACAGAATGATTAAACTATTATTAGGATGGTTATTTTTAAAAGTGGATCTGATCACTCAAGAATCTTCGGAAAAGGGATATTATATTACAAAATAAAGCCAATATCATTTATAGAATTCTTTTCAAACCTTTACAGAATGATTGTATAATGCTAAGGATTTGTTCTTTTTAAAATGAATAAGGTCAATAAGTATCACAGCAAATGGGCCTTCTAAGAATTTGATTGAAATATCTTCGTTAACATGATAAAGTCCACAGTTTTTGTCGGGTTCTATTCAAATATGCATTGAAAATTTGTGGCATTGGAAACACAGGAAAAGGGGCCTTACATATTATCATTCAAAACATTCATGTTTATGCGATGAAGTTCACAATTAATATCAGATTGTCTTTGAGATTTCACAGGACGATTGTAGGGTCACAAGGAAAGTTCATTTTGGAAATGAAGTGGGTCCATCCCAAACACAGGAAAAGGGACCATAGGGATTTTCAATCAAAACAATTCTGTTTACGCGATCAAGTCCACAACTATTATCGGATTCTATTGAAAATTTCACATGTTGATTGTAGGGTCAAACGGAAATGGAGTGGATCCGTCATGAAACACGAGGAAATGAGCATTAAGGATTGTTTCTCAAAAGAATAAAGGGGATAAAGTCTAATTTGTTATTTTCATTTCATGCATTCTTATTCAATAAATTAAATTTCTTCAATATAATTACTTTAACGGAAAACTTAATAGCCATTAGAGCGTCTCAGGCCATCGTGGACATCTTGTTTACTTTAAGAACAAACGAAACGTTCGTCCAATTCGTCATCAACAAGTACACCGGGTACAGATGCCTACGGATGACCAAACTAACTGAGTTCTCCTACAGATATTATGAAATCACACGTGAGTACACCGTCACTGTTTGTTGCACTAGTTCGAGTTAGTGATTAAAGTTCTTACATTTGGAGAATGATATGCCGTAACGGTTACTCGAAACTCACATGTGCATGTGAATCTACACAAGCACTGCTTTAACCCTTTCCTGTTTTGCTAAATCTTTGGCTGTCCAAATTCTAAGGTTTTGCAGACAAAGTAGCACGTACAAAAGCGGGGTACTATTTTTTAAACGTTCTCGAACATTTGTCTTCCTGAACGCACTGCTTGCGCTTGACCAAACTGTCCGAACCATCTTATATTCAATTCAATTCAATTCAAACTACTGTATTATCTTCCAGACTCATAACCGGGGTATACAACCATTTGCATATAACAATGGTAACACTTACAATCGTGACACAGAACTGAAAACTTGGTAAAACGTTTTTTTATATATATATAAATCTCTAATCTGTTCAATGAACCAACTAAATTCAGTGCACGGCGAGCATTATTCTAGAAAAGATACCAAAGTCGCAAGGCTTGGCTATGGCCAAAATAAAAACAAAATGAAAAACAATGAAAAACAAACCTTATTTTCACATCTTATCGTTGGCCCAACTCGGTACATTGCAACCACAACTTCAAAAACTATAGCAACTACCCTTTTTGGTCCTGTCAGACTCTATAGAAAAACTATGAATGTGGGATTTACCTGACTGTTGACCTAGATTTGTCTGTTCCCCCTCATATCGTTAATTAAATACAAATACATGTGCAAGGATTTTATAAATTTTCTATTTAATTATCTGCTCTTATCGCCTTTTTTCATTGTGTTAAAATGTGCATAATATGTATACTGATTTTATGTTTAAAATAGATTGTCTGTAGTGTGTTTACGTATTTCCTTTACTAGGGGCTTGCTTAATAATCAGTTTTCGCAGCCGATGCATCGGTAAGTCTGAGATTAACGTGTTGATTTTTGGTTAACTTTTTTTTTTCTGTTTTTTTTTTTTTTATAGATACTTAGATATTTTCACTCTCTTGCAATTCGGCTCATTCTCCATTCAGCCCTGTAATGGGCTCAGTAAATAGTCCGCTAATATGTCATCAATACGCAACGGATTTCAATTTAAAACCTGGAGCATGAATATGAGATGTTTAACCGTTAGAATTTCAAATGATTTATAACAAAAGTAGTTCGGTGGTTTAAAGGTAAATTATTAAGTTTTAATACTCATATAATGTATCATTAACCAGAATCGTTATGTCCTTAAAATTCTATTTCTTGCCATACAACAGAAAAGTGATATATATTTCATTCCTTGGTTTGACAAGAAGCTTGTCATTTAGCCCATCGCAGAGGTGTTTGGTAAGAGTAACAAACGACAACTCTGTATGGAACCCCACAGCTGTCTGATGTTATAAGCAATAATGTGGACATGTCCACGTTCTACCTCACTTTATCAAGATACAGCGTTATCATGTCCAGGTGCCGCCGTCATAGCGCAGTTGGTAGCGCGTCGGACTATCATTCAAAGGGTCCCGGGTTCGATCCCCGACGGCGGCAATACTCTTTCCGACATTTGTCTACCACCAATGGGCAGATAATCGTAAGCCTATGTGGGATAGCAGCTGGAGGCTAGGAAAGGGTGAAGTGGTAGTACTGGTGCGAGAAATACCAGGAATCCATTGTTAGGTGCTCCAGCCGCCGCGATATAACTGAAAGATTGTTAAAAGCGGCGTTAAACCCCATTCAAATCAAAAATTTCATGTCCAATATGGTGTTGACTTGCCTAAACATCGTGGTTTTTTTTTGTTTTTTTTTTGTTAAAAAGTAGCGTTATTGAATTAAATGTTGTGTTGACTTGTGTAAGCATCGTGTTATAATTTCCGAAAGCATCCTTTTTCTGTCCAATTGTGGTGTTGACTTGTCTAATTGTTGTCTTATTATGTCAAAAATAGTTACATTATGTCTTAATGTGGAGCTGAGATATCTTATCGATGTCTCATCATGTCAACAAGTTTTGTTGATATTTCTGAGTCTGGCGTTGACTTTTCAACAAGCTATTTTAACCTTATTATGTCCAATAGGTGTGTTTTTATAGCCGTCGGCGTCGCCTTGTTTCAATTTTGTCTTATCATGCATAAAAGAAGTTTTATTTTGTAAATATTTGAAGCTAGTTTGTTTATACATCGTGTAATTATATTAAACAGTCGAGTTTCTGTGTCTAAATGTCGATTTCAATCTTTTATATAGTTTTTTTTTATATGAAAAGTGGTGTTGAAATGTCTAAGATATGTCTTATTATGTTCAAAAGTAACGATATCCTGTACAGATTTGAGGTTGACTTGTCGACTTATTTCACTACTATGTCAAAAGAAAGTGTGATTTTGTTCACACATTTTGGTAACTAGACCCAACAGCATCTTATTATGTCAAAAAGTATTGTTATAGATTTCATATTTCATGTTGACTTGTCGACATATCCTCTTGTTTTGTCAAGAAACAGTTTTGCTAGCCTGAATGCGATGTCTAAACATTGTCATAATATGCCAAATAGAAGAGTTTTCATGTTTAAACGAGGCATTTAATTGCCAAAACATTACCCCATTTTGTAAAATAAGGTTTTACAGATCTTAAATATAATCTCGACATGTCACACTTTAATTCCATTATGTGAAAAGATGGTTTTATCATGTTCAAATATCGAATGTTGAAACACTGTCTTAACATGTTCCAAAGTATAGATATTATGTTATTATGCGATGTTTACTTGTCTACATATTGTTTTATAATATCAAAAAGTGGCGCTGTTTTGACCAAATGCTATGTTGATTTATCTAAACGCTGTCTTATCATGCTAAAAGATAGCTTTATGATATATTATATGATAGTATTTGAAAAAGTTAACATACCGGGGAACATAATGAAACTGCCTTTTTACAAGCAAATACAATGCTTTTTACAAGTCATCACCGTGTTCAGACACCACTAATTTCAAATAATAACTCTATCTAAAGACAAGTCAACTTTGATTTTGAACATGGTTAAATGACTCTATGACATAATACGGCACTGTCTTGTATCAAACGTGGTCAAAATCAAACTACCGTACGGAAAATAAAGTCAATGTTTACACAAACCACCGCCGCATTTGGCCGTAAGTACTTTACCTTCTGACATGATAAGGCAAGATTTAGTTAAGTCAATACTACATTTGCTTAAAGCCACAGTACTTTTTTATATAACTATGCAAAGTTTTGACACCTTAACACCATATTTGAAGAAGAAAGCATATTTTTGATATAGTGGTTCAATGCCAGGACTACTGTTTGGCGTAATTAGAGCGTGTATATTTAAGACAACATATAAATAAGCACAACGGAACTGCTTTTTGACACGAATATACAATCTTTCGACAAGCCAACAAGGTATTTGGACATGATGACAAAATTGTTTGACATTATAAGACTAATTTTAGACATGCCAACACCACATTTGAACATGATAGCATACCACAAGTCAACACCACATTTGAACATGATAGCATACCTTTTTGACATACCAAATAAACGCTTTATTAATTCAACGCCACATGTCGACAAAATTACACAACTGTTTGATATAACAAGATATTGTTTAAACAAGCAAATGCCTCATTTGGACACCAATATACTGACATGGTAAGGCATATTTCGACAAGACATCGCCACCTTTTGACAGAACAACATTATTGTTAGATATGATAATGCACAGTATGGATGCGTCAGCAACCTATTTAAGCATGGTAACATTTCTTTTACCCATAATAAGACCAAAATAAGGAATGTCCACAATATTACTAATAAGATCAGCCAGCTGTGGCGTTCCATAACTCTGCCTAGAGATTGCAGAATTTTGGCAAAAAATTATCTCCAGTTCTTGAATTTTCAATATATTTCACTGAAAGTACTTAGATAAAAAGAAAGAGAGGTGTTTAATTAAGGATAAAAATATGTTATCAGGGCTCGTTTTTTGACGTGTAAAAAGGGGTTGACATGTAACTAAAAAAATTGAAAATATACCGTTTCAACAGTTAGATATTTCTCACAATGAGGTCATTTTGACCACACGGGGGAAATTTCTTAAGGTCAAAATAGGCTATCATGACTCGGGTTGTATCTCATGTACTGTAAAAAATTTACAAATTAATTGCCAACTTCGTATCTTTATAAGAGATTTATCCTCGCGGTATGGGTTTTCGTCCTAATAACGAGTTTTCAGTTTTGCGGTTACTAAAATCTATTGTATTAAAGAATTCCTTCATATAATATCAAAGTATATTCTCTTTAGTTTTTTTCTTCCTTCTAAGCTTTAATGCATTGGTATGAATATTCTTTTCCTGTTTACAATTCTGGTCAAGATTTTTGGGGTCAGTAAAACAGCGTCATATGTTTTCGTCCTATTTTACAAATGGGCCATTTACGGATGTGGAAACAAGATTTGAATATAAAAACCAGTCATTTTCAAAATACAATGATTTACCTTACTTCATATGTATATTTCCTAAGTAACTGAAACAAAATAATTATATACTAACCACCTTGCAAATGGTTAAACAATATTCAGTGCTGAATGTAATTCCGTGCTAATCCTAACCTACATTAATAAAAAGGCACTTAATTTTGGAAAAAAAATTGATACACATCCCCAACGTTTTACACAAGGTTTGTTGAGAATGTACTTATTCATTTTATATAGCCTGCAAAGAATTTATAGACTTAAAAGTGAAATATTTTTAAGAAATATTTGTTGTATTTTATATATTATAAATACTGTAAGGACTGGTAAAATATAAGAAACATCTAATCTTCATTCGGAAAAAGAAGCTATTTATACTAGAGAAAACCACTTGACAGTCAAGTGACATCAAAATTTGCTGTCAAATCAGCAATCAACATAGCTAGATTTTATAAGATTCCTCTAGATTTATCTTAATTGGAGATCTAGAAAGGTCGAAAAATAGACTTAGCAAAACACATAAAAAAGAAGCAGCTCACACTCAAATAATTCTTCTGCCGATTAAATTGACCTGGAACATGTTTGAAAGACTTATTGCGCTAGCTATGTTTCTAAACTAATTTTAGACAATGAAAAATTTATTGTACAACAACCTTTCCTGACAAAATAAGTAAAACATGAATTGGTGTGAAAACATATGACGGACGAAAACATATTCCACAACGATATAAAAGGGAATTAACATAAAAATGAAAATATCTGTTAGTACTTTAACATTATATTTTGTACTCGTTTTTGACTCTTCCTGTTGCTGTGACTCCTCAAAATCTGTTTGACTCTTAGAATTTCATGATCAAGGAGTCATGGTCAATGTCTCCTTAATTTCAATCGCTAGCAAAGGCCCCGAAGTTACGAGAAAGATGCATGAGAATGATTGGGTGTCAATAGCCTGATTTCAACATAAAACTAATGTCTGTGGTCGCTTTTAGTTAACGAATTGAAAATGCACGTTTATATATAGAAAAAGGCAAGCAAGCACAACTTAAAAAGAAATAACAAAATCAATTAGTAGATTTCGATGAAGATCTAAGTCAAATATCAGTACACGCCTGCAATAGGTCAACCGTTTACCAATATATTCAATTAACTGTTATATGGAAATCAGAAGAAAAAGTATTGGAAAGACTTGGAACCAGCGTAATGGACCGATCGCGTTGTCAATCTAAGAATCAATGGACTAATCAAATCATTTTTTTAGACTGGAAGTGAACTTTGAACCCGAACATTGGCCGATATCAGCGTGAAGCATTATGCTGGTTTGACGACTTAAACGAACTTTGTAAATTCAGCTAATTCAGATCATAATCCAAACAAGTTCAACTTTTGCTACATGCTTATGACCATAAATTTTGCAAATAATGACGTTTAATATGGCCAGCGACGTCTGTTGGCGGGCCCAGCGTTCTACAAGTTACACCTGTGTATAATCTCATTTTTTGAAATTTTCTTTTTCAGCACCTCATTCCAACCTTGATGGTTTACGGTTGTTTATAACCGAAAACTCAGGGCTAACAAGTATTTCAGACGTGTGCATTGAACAATTTCAAGCAACTGGCTCGGAATTTAAGGTTATGATTAAATCAGGTATTTATCAATGTGTATCTCTGTGTTTTAGTACTGCACCCTTTTTTTTATTAGAAAATGACCTACCTTAACATCCCAGCATGACTTACGAAATCTAAACACAAAAATAGCAGTTATCCCTGAAAAGATGATCTACTTGAAAGGCACGTCTTTTCCAGTTTAAACATTGTCATGCTGAATAAAAATTGGTTTCCAAGAATACTCTTAAATCAAAGCACTGGAAGTAACTGGAAGCTCTTATAAAGGACGGGTATTTGTTTTTAGCTCTACTGGCCGAAGGCCACTAGAGCTATAGCGATGGCTTTTTCTCGTCCGGCGTCCGTGCGTTCGTCCGTCCGTCGTCCGTCCGTTAGACTTTTCCTTGTTTACGCGATAAAGTCCACAGTTTTCATCGGATTCTCTTCCAACTTTCACAGAATGATTGTACCATCATAAGGATCGTTCCTTTCGAAATTGAGTCAGATCCGTCAAGAAACACGGGAAAAGGGGCCTAATTAAAACTTAATGAAAAAAAATCCTCGTTTACGCGATAAAGGCCACAGTTTTCATCGGATTCTCTTCAAACTTTCACAGAATGATTGTATCATCATAAGGATCGTTCCTTTCGAAAATGGGTATGATCCGTCAAGAAACACGGGAAAGGGGCCTAATTAAAACTTTAATTAAAAATCCTCGTTAACGCGATAAAGTCCACAGTTTTCATCGGATTCTCTTCAAACTTTCACAGAATGATTGTACCATCATAAGGATCGTTCCTTTCGAAATTGAGTCAGATCCGTCAAGAAACACGGGAAAAGGGGCCTAATTAAAACTTAATTAAAAAATCTTCGTTTACGCGATAAAGTCCACAGTTTTCATCGGATTCTCTTCAAACTTTCACAGATTGATTGTATCATCATAAGGATCGTTCCTTTCGAAAATGGGTATGATCCGTCAAGAAACACGGGAAAAGGGGCCTTTTGAAAATTTAATTAAAAATTCTATTAAAAATCCTCGTTTACGCGATAAAGTCCACAGTTTACATCGGATTCTCTTCCAACTTTCACAGAATGATTGTACCATCATAAGGATCGTTCCTTTCGAAATTGAGTCAGATCCGTCAAGAAACACGGGAAAAGGGGCCTAATTAAAACTTAATTAAAAAATCTTCGTTTACGCGATAAAGTCCACAGTTTTCATCGGATTCTCTTCAAACTTTCACAGAATGATTGTATCATCATAAGGATCGTTCCTTTCGAAAATGGGTATGATCCGTCAAGAAACACGGGAAAAGGGGCCTTATAAGAATTTAATTAAAAATTCAATTAAAAATCCTCGTTTACGCGATTAAGTCCACAGTTTTCTTTGGATTCTTTTCAAACTTTCTTAGAATGATTGTACCATCATAAGGATCGTTCCTTTCGAAAATGGGTATGATCCGTCAAGAAACACGGGAAAAGGGGCCTTATGCAAATTTAATTAAAAAATCCTCGTTTACGCGATAGAGTCCACAGTTCTCATCAGATTACCTTCAAACTTTCACAGAATGATTGTACCAACATAAGGATCGTTCCTTTCGAAAATGGGTATGATCTGTCAAGAAACACAGGAAAAGGGGCCTTATGGAAATTTAATTAAAAAAATCCTCGTTTACGTGATAGAGTCAACAGTTCTCATCAGATTCTCTTCAAACTTTCACTGAATGATTGTACCAACATAAGGATCATTCCTTTCGAAAATTGGTCTGATCCGTCAAGAAACACGGGAAAAGGGGCCTTATGAAAATTCATTAAAAATTCAATTAAAAATCCTCGTTTACGCGATAGAGTCCACAGTTTTCATTGGATTCTCTTCAAACTTTCTCAGAATGATTGTACTATCATAAGGATCGTTCCTTTCGAAAATGGGTATGATCCGTCAAGAAACACGGGAAAAGGGGCCTTATGAAAATTTAATTAAAAAGTCCTCGTTTACGAGATAGAGTCCACTGTTTTCATCGGATTCTCTTCAAACTTTCACAGAATGATTGTACCATCATAAGGATCGTTCCTTTCGAAATTGGGTCAGATCCGTCAAGATACACAGGAAAAGGGGCCTTATTAAAACTTAATAAAAATTCCATTAAAAATCCTCATTTAAGCGATAGAGTCCACAGTTTTCATTGGATTCTCTTCAAACTTTCATAAAATGATTGTACCAACATAAGGATCGTTCCTTTCGAAATTGGGTATGATCCGTCAAGAAACATTGGAAAAGGGGCCTTATGAAAATTCAATTAAAAACTCCATTTAAAATCCTCGTTTACATGATAGAGTCCACAGTTTTCTTTGGATCCTTTTCAAACGTTCTCAGAATGATTGTACAATCATAAGGATCATTCCTTTCGAAAATGGGTCTGATCTGTCATGAAACAGGGGAAAAGGGGTCTTATGAAAATTTAATCAAAAAAATTCTTGTTAACACTCTGGAGTCAATAGTTTTCATCGGATTCCCTTCAAACTTTGACAGAATGATTGTACTATCATAAGGATTATTCCTTTTGAAATTTGGTATGATCCTTCAAGAAACACAGGAAAAAGGGACCTTATGAAATGTTTAATAAAAAATTCTCATTAATAATCTAGAGCCAACAATTTACAACGGATTCTCTTCAAACTTTCACAGAATGATTGTACCATCATAAGGATTGTACCTTTTGGAATCGGATATGATTCCTCAAGAAACATAGGAAAAGGGGCCTTATTAGAATTTAATTCAAAGATCTTTGTTAACACTCTAGAGTCCACAGTTTTCATTTGATTGACTTCAAACTTTCACAGAATGATTGTACCATCTTAAGAATTGTTCCTTTCAAAATTTGGTATGATCAGTCAAGGACCACGGGAAAAAGGGGCCCGATTAAAACTGGATTGAAAAAGTCCTCGTAAACACAATAGAGTCCATAGTTTTCAACAAATTCTCTTCAAACATTCCCAGAATGATTATTACATTAAATGGATTGTTCCTTTCGGGAGTAGGTTTGATCCATCAAGTTTCATGGGAAAAGGGGCCCTATGAAAATTTAATAAAAAAAATCTTAGTTAACATGTAATGGCCCTAGATTTCACCTGATTGACTTCAAACTTTCACATAATGATTGTACCATCATAAGGATTGTTCCTTTCAAATTGGGTCTGATCCATTGAGAAACATAGGAAAAGGGGCCTTAGGAAAATTCAATGAAAAAAATCTTAATTAATGCTTGTAAGTCCACAGATGAGATGGGGTTGTCTTTATACTCAAACAGAATAATTATACTTTTGTAAGAAGAGTTCCCTTTGGAATTGGTTCAGATCCATCAAGTAACATGGGAAAAGGGGCTATATGAAAATTCAATTAATAAAACCCTGTAAACACAATAAAGCCCACAGCTTTAATCAGATTTAGTTGAAACTTTCACAGAATGATTGGAAGGTCATAATTATCATTCTTTTCATAACAGGGTTTGAACTGTCAAGAAGCACAGGAAAAGGGGCCTTATGAAAATTTCATTTATAAATCCTTGTTACCAAGTCCAGAGCTTTCATCGGATTTTCTTCAAACATTCACAGAATAATTGTACAATAATAATGATTGTTGATGTTTGCATTAGACCTGATCCGTCAAGTATCACAGGAAAAGGAGCAATGTGAAATTTAATTTTAAAATCATTGTACCACAATAAAGTCAACAGTTTTCATCAGATTCTGTTAAAACTTTCACAGAATGATTATTCCATCATAAGGATTCTTTCTTTTCAAATTAGGCGTGATCTGTCTAGTATCATGGGAAAAGGGGCCTTTAGAGAATTTTATCTATAATCCTTGTAACCAAGTCCAGAGCTTTCATTGGATTTTATTCAAACCTTCACAGAATCATTATACAATAATCACGATTGTTAATGCTGACATGAGACCTGATCCTTCAAGTATCACAGGAAAAGGAGCCTTATGAAAATTTTATTTTAAAAATTTGACACCAAGATAAAGTCTGCAGTTTTCATCAGATTCTGTTCAAACTTTCACAGAATGTTTGTACCATCATAAGGATTGTTTCTTTCCAAATTGGGCCTGATCTGTCTAGTATCATAGGAAAAGGGGCTGTATGAAAAAGTATTACCAAATCCTCAAAAACACAACAATGCCCTCAGTCTTTATCAGAATCTCTTCAAACTTTAATAGAATGATTGTACCCTCATTTGGATTGTTCCTTTGTAAATTAGGTCTAATTGGTTAAGTGACACAAGAAAAGGGACCTTATAAAAAATTTATTACAAAACATCATTATTACAATAAAGTCCTCAGTCTTTATCATTTTCTTCAAACTATCATTAGGATTGTTCCTTTGTACATTGGGTCTGATTTGTTAAGTATCACAGAAAAAGGGTCCTTATGAAAATTTAGTTTCAAAAATTCTTGACACAATTCAGTCCACTGTTTTCATTGATTTTCTTGAACTTTTAAAGAATGATTCTACCTTCATTAGAATTGTTCCTTTTGAAATTTTGTTTGTTCTGTAAAGTATCATGAGAAAAGGGGCCCTATGAATATTTCACTATAAACCCATTAACACAATAAATTCCACAGATTAAACAGATTGATTGTACCATCATTCCAATTGTTGATTTTGACAGTGGATCTGACTATAGCAAGGGTCACATAAAAAGGGGCCTTATGAAAAACTCTCTTAAATATTCTGGTTAACACAATGATGTCCCTTGATTTCACCGGATTCACTTCAAAATTTCACAGAATGATTGTACAAATACTTAGATGGTTCTTTTTAGAACTTGGTACAATCCATCAAGTATCATGTAAAAAGGGGCCATATGATTTTTTTTTAAATATTCTAGTAAACATAATGAATTTCCAATATTTCATCGGATTCACTTTTAACTTTCATAGAATGATAAAACCAACAGTAAAATATCACGGGAAAAGGGGCCCTATGAGAACTTGAATTTAATATCTTTGTTAACACAATAAAGTCAACAGTTTTATTGGATTCTCTTCAAGGATGCATGGAATAATTGTGGCATTTGAAACACAGGAAAAGGGGCCTTACATATTATCATTCAAAACATTCTTGTGTATGTGATGAAGATCACAATCATTATCAAGTTGTCGTTTAAATTTCACAGGACAATTGTCGGGTTGTAAGGAAAGTTCCTTTTGAAATGAAATTGATCCATCAGAAAACACAGGAAAAGGGGCCTTATTGATTTTCATTCAAAACAATCCTGTTTATGTGATTAAGTCCACAATTATTGTCAGATTCTGATGAAATATTCACAGAATGATTGTAGGGTCAAAAGGTAACTTTCTTTTGGACTGGAGTGGATCCGTCAGGAAACATGGGAAAAGGGGCCTTGAGGATTGTTGCTTAAAATGATAAAGGGGATAAAGCCCCCTTTTTTTTCTTTATGCATTCTTCTTTGAGCAATTAACTTCCTTAAATATCAGATTTCTTTAACGGAAAACTTGATAACCAGTAGAGCGTCTCAGGCCCGCATGGGCCTCTTGTGATAAATAATCTCCCAAATAAATACAGCTTAACAGGTACTTCAGGTGGTGTAGACTAAGATCAGACTGCACTTAAGTGCAGGCTGATCTTTATCTATACCTCCTGCCAAAACAGGATTGTTCTTGGTTTAGCATGATAGGGGTTAAAACTCAATTTTACCACCCCTTTTAATTCGGGTATGGATCAAGTGATCTTTTTAATTAAAATTAAAACTTTATGTTGTATTTTTGACAAATTCTATCACGTGACGGGTCAAATTGATGTTTTCTTCATTCAAGAAACGGAGAGAATACTTTTCGTTTTCATGGAACTATTAACCTAAAAACTTAATTACACCGTATGAATACGTCGGATCATATATTACATGATCTGTTTTGTAATTAAGTTTTTGGTTAATACCTCAATAAAAAATCTTCATTTATATAATTTAATATTATCAAGAAAAACAAAGAAAACAAATATCTTGCTATCTTTTAGTAAAATTTTATGGATCTTCTTGGTTCACAAGCATGAAAAACATTTGCTCATGGAAGTATGAAAAATAATAATAATAATGATAAAAACAACAACAATAACCACCAAAAAAACCCCCAAAACGCTTGAATCATCAATCCTCAGTGAAAACAAATAATATTCTCGACGTTTATTAATACTAAAAAAACGTTCGAGGCACGCTTTTTATGGAATTAGTTTTTGCGCAACACATTATTCCGGGTTCCAATTTTCATGACGGTCTAGGCATTAAGAGAATTAGAATGTAACGGAACTAAAATCAAATAATTCTAAGAAATACATAGTTTAAAATCTTCGTTTTAATTTTAATCCAATGACCCGGCGGCGATAATGTTTGACTTGCACTAACGACCAACCCCTTCGAGCAACCATTTTCATGCAGCGACAAGACTTATAAGTCTATCTGAAAAGCTTAAAAAACTTTCAAAGTAAAGCATTTATTCCTCAACGTAACCCTTTGTAGTTCAAATGAAATAGAATAGTCTCTTTAAGACGATTTAATGTGGTCTAACACTAGATCGAGTCAGAAATGTTGAATATTTTATATACGAAAGTAAGTACACTCCTTTCTTAACCCATTCCCACATAATGACGTTTTATGACGCTCCAAAGAAAAGAGATCGGGAGAACATTGTGGTAAATGAAGACATTGCCTGTAACAAGCCATTTTTTCATTTACCACAATGTTTTCTACCCAAAATTAAAAAAAAAAAAAGAAATAAATGAAATTGCCGTCTGCAACTTCTTTCAATTCGGGCCAAATCTGTCGACTAGTACATGTAATTGGATAATTAGCCTGTTTGAGGTCGTATTAAGCGACCATTTCTCAAAGCTACCGTTTTTCGGCCGTTTCTATGATGTTCGCCTAAATCAAGTTGAGCCTGCTAGCCCTTTCTAATACAATGTTTGTATTTAAGAAAAGGGTATTGAAAATATTTTGGAAATTGGCGAAATTATTTGTGACAAGCGAATTCTTCCAATCCCTACCCTAAAAGACAAATACTTCTAAAATTTCGCCATCTGAAAATTGTCGTCTGAAATTCTTTGAAATTGGACCTGTCTAAAATTTTGTTGTCTGGTAATGAGTAATGAGTTTTCCTTTCAAATTTCAGGCCATGAGGCGGACGCGAAGATCAGTTGTCCATATAATTTCCTCGCCAACCATACGTACACATACACGGACTCGAGTTCCTCCAACACGTGTGACCCAGTTACGGATACTGGATCTCTAGATCTGTGTACCAACAACACTGAACTGGCCTTTACCACGCCGTCATGTGTCACAGCGTCATTTTACTCCAGTACGTTTTAAAGGGACAGATACATTTAACATTTGTCGTGCTGATCCCGGACTATTCCTGCTTTGATAATGGCTTGGCATGTGTGTAGACTAAGATCAGCCTGTACAGACGTGCAGTCTGATCCTAGCCTACACTACCTGCTTGCTCTTATAAGGTTTAGAAAAATCTATGAACACTACATCGATCTAATTATGTCTAAGTTTTAAAACACAGGGAAAAGAGGATAAATATTAAGCAGGACAAGGGTTAAGATGATAAACATTTATTTTAAAAAAATGTTTGATGAACCTCTTTCTCTTTTGCCAAACAATTATGTAATAAATAGAGGAAATTGCCGAAAATGTTTTTTTAACCTATCTAAATCTGATAATAGGTAAGTATTACCCCACAAGAGGACTGTTTCCCTTCTTGCACAATGAAATGTACAATTTGATATATTCTATAAGGAACGTACAATTTGATATATTATATGACCTACGGCCCCTGAGTGAATCTTTTGATATTACACGGGTGATATTACCACGAAGCCTTTAGCTACCGCCATAATGACGTCACAGCGGATGCAATGACGTCATTTAACAAATAGCATTACATGTTTGGCCAAATATCTTATATCGATGAATTCTATTAATTTTACTGATTTTTTTAAAATGTCACATATCACACAATGAAAGGTTCAATTTGTTTAATACATAATGGAACGTTTTTGTTTTACTACATCGTGAAACGTGCAATTTGTTATATTAGATAATTAATATACATCTTTCCCAAAAACTAGTACAAATACATTAGTAAACATAATATTTGCTCTTCTATAGACGACACTTTGAGAAAAGATTATCCTCTTAACCAGCTTCTGACGTTATTCTTTGAGCACGTTTGAACGACAACCATCATCGGTAATAATAGTGAACCAATTCATACTCAATGACTCTTTTAGAAGCCCCAAGAAAAAAAGGCTATGGTAACAAGCAATTTATACTTTTTAGCCCAAAAGTTAAAAAAATAAATAAAATAAATAAATGAAAAATAAATAAAAATTTCGTAAACTTTAAATTGTCATCTGCAACTCCTTTCAATTTTGACCAGTCTAAATTTTTGCCGTCTGGTAATAGTTTTACCTTACAAACCTAACAGATGCTGCCGCAGTTTGGTGTATCGACGTGGTACCTGTCGGGTCAGTCACATTTATTTCCCTTTACAATGGTCTACAGAACGTCAACACGATAGATAGCTCAAACTATTTCTCATTTTCATGTATGGTGAGTTATTTATGCATTACGCGTGTATATCGGAAATGTTATTTCTTAAAAAAACAATCTGACATCTTGTATTTGCTTTTGGCTGCGTAGGAAAGATAAATCACAGGACTATGAGAATGCAAATTGTGATTAAGTTTTTAAGTTCATTTAAGAGACAATGAGAATATTTATTCTTGTTTTCATGGAGGTATGAAGCGAAAAAACTTATCAAAATGAATGAATGGACGAGGCGGATTCATACATAAGTGAGATTAGTTTTTAGGTCACCTGACCGAAAGCCACGATGACCTATTGCGATCGTGTTTTGTTCACTGTCGTGCGTTAACTTATTACATTTTCGACTTCTTCTTAAGAACCCTTGGATGAAATTCAGCCAAACTTGGCAGGAAGCATCCTTATGGGAAGGTGCTTCAGATTTGTACACGTCATGGAGTTATCTCCCATTGGGGCCACATTAGGGGGTACAAAGGGTACATCTTTCAAAATATTCTGTCATGAACCGGCTGTCAGATTAAATTCACATTTGGTATTTAGAGTCTTAAGGGCAAGGACTATCAAGTTTGTACAAGAAAAAAAATATGTCACGAAATGGCCGTGCTGGGGGTGGGGGGCAAAGGAGGATGAGGTACATAAGCTTACATAGTGACAACTTTGAAAATCTTTTCTACCAAACCAAAAGACTTACAGCTCTGATATTTGGTATGTGTCATCATCTAGTGGATCCCTATCAATATTATATAAATTATAACCCCAGGGTCAAAATTAGCCCGTTCCCGGACGTCACAAGTTTAGCATAGGCTTATATAGTGAAAATTTCAAAAATCTTCTTCTTCCAAACTAAAGGGCCTAGAGCTTTTATATTTGGTATGTAGCATCATCTGGTGAATTTCTATATATATTGTATAAATCACGGACCCAGAGACGGAATTAGCCCATTCCCGGACATCACAAGTTTTACAACAAAGGGCTTATATAGTGAAAATTTTTAAAAATCTTCGTCTCCCAAACATGAGGGCCTAGATCTTTTATATTTAGTATACAGCATCATCTGGTTGTGCTCTATTAAGATTGTACAAATTATTGCCTCAGGATTATAATTAGCCCATTCCCGGATTTCACAAATTTAACATAGGCTTTTATAGTGAAAACTTTAAAAATCTTCTTCTCTCAAACAGATAGGCCTGGAGCGTTGATATTTGGTACATAGCATCATCTGGTGGATCTCTATCAGTAATGTATGAATTATGGTCCTAGGATTATAAATAGCCCATTCCTAGACGTCATGAATTTTACATAGGGCATATATAGTGAAAATTTAAAACTCTTCTTCTCCCAAACAGGAGGTCCTACAGCTTCAATATTTTGTATGTAGCATCACCTGGTGGACATCCATCAAAATTGTATAAATTATGGCCCTAGGGTCAGAATTAGCCCGTTCCAACATGTCCCAAGTTTAGCATAGGCTTTTTTAGTGAAAACTTTCAAACATCTTCTTTTCCCAATCTAAAAGGCTAAGAGCTTAGTTATTTAGTATTTAGCATAATCTGGAAGATTTTTATTTGTTTTTGTGCTCTTTGGGCTCAGGTGACCGATAAGGCCATAAGAGCCTCTTGTTTCGTTTCATACCTGAATGAAAACAAATAATATTCCATTCATTTACTTATAAGTTAATGACATCAAGCGAAAAAAGAAACCCAAATATTTTACAACTTTTGATACAATTTTATGGAACTAGTTTTGTGTGGAAACATACAAAATAGCTGCGTGATGAATATTTTGTTCATTAAGGTATGAATAATTCTTTTCAGCCAATCAGAACGCTCGTTTTTTATGGACTAAGCTAAAAATTAAATAATATCTTAACAAGAAAACATTCCCTGAATTCCTCATAATTCTTATAGTACATGTATATGTAATTTCCTGCTTTTAAGTAAAAGTTCATGTATCTTCAAATTAGCGATCAAAATTATTTTCATATGAGTATGAAAAAGATCAGTCAATCAAAACGCTTGAATCTTAAAAGACGAAACTAGAATTGAATTATACTTAAACAATACGAGACAGCTTTTTAGAATATTAACCACCATTTTTTCTTCACTGTAGGGATTAGATTCCGTCAACACAGAAATCTCTGTGACTCCAAACAGTTGTAAAGCAGGTCAAACCACGAACACTATACCCACGGACAATCTGGGAACCAATATTGGAGCAATTCTAGCCATTACAAATACAGAAGGTATTGTAACTTTTAAGAATCAAAAAGAGTAAACTTGTACAACTTAGTGACTGATAGTTATATATCGCCCAAAACGTCGCAACTACAACTTTATTTAAGTCTTTCAAAATGTTCTGATATAATTACTGTTTCGAAAACTTCAATTTTCTTTAATGTTTTGGGGTGAATTATCCACGTTTCTGGGCGGGTTATCATTTCACCGAAGACCAGTCAAATTATCATATGATAAATCCCCACTATTGATTGCTTGATTTTACCCCGGGGTTCGTTAATATTGCTGGGGGAAAAGCCGCTGGTGTCTTCAAAGAATTTCCGCTGGCGAAAAACGCATTTTATTGATATACAGCATAGTTTTTATAAATTATTCAGGTTTTTCGTATTAAATTGAGTAAAAGTTGGTTTTAAATGTTAAATCGATAAATAGTCAATACAATAAATTACAAAACAACACAACATTATGCAATATTGTATTGTATTGTGTATGTAGATAATTGATAAATACTTCATTTTGTGAAGAACAAAGGTCACTTTTTTATTCGTAATCTGACATTCGCGAAAAAGTAGCTATTACTTGCACCGTTCACAAAATGAAAGTAAGACCATTTTAATCTAAAACATACAACGATTTTTCTTCTTTAACCTTGTTTGTTCATCTATTGCAGTGACCTGTCGTAAGTATTTGATTATTATCTATTCATATTATCAAGAAAGATTAACTTATGATGGAGTAAAACAATGCTTACGATTTTGATTTTTTCCCGATATAAATGAGGTGTACGGGGCATCTTGGTGTAAAAATATCACAGTTGGGAAAATAATTTGAAAGTTTTAGAAAAATTAACAACGTGGTAGCTGTCAATCAGAAGATCAATTGACCAATCCATTCATTCATTTTGACTGTAAGGGAACTTTGAACTCAAACATTGGCCGACATTTATGTAAAGCAATTTTGTTGTTTTGGCGACATAGAGCCGCCGTCACAACGGCGGCACATATCCTTTCCGACATTTGTCTCACACCAATTGGTGGATAATCGTAAACCTTAGTAGGATAGCAGCTGGAGGCTAGGAAAGGATGTAGTGGTAGTACTAGTGTGAGAAATACCAGGAATCCATTGTTAGGTGCTCAAGCCCCCACGATTGAAATACTGTTAAAAGTGACGTTAAACCCCATTCAATCAATCAATTTGGCGACATAGACGTCGAAGCTACAGCTTACAGGCTGTAGTTACGACGTTTAGATCGTCAAACAACCATTTTACTTTTTGTTACATGTTTCTTGCCATAAATTTTGCAAAATTACGCTGTTTGGTATTGAAGTTGATCCTCCCGTCAGAGGTCAGTGGGCGTGGCCAGCGGTCCGTTTATTTGTCTGCGAGTAAATAGACATTCTTTAGTAGCACAAGCTAATATATAGGGAATATTATAACAGTGTGTTTTTCTATTTGTTGTTATCGTGTTCGAGAATCGTGTGTATGTATTTGATATTGGATGAGACCGAAGGTCGAATCCAATGAAAAATACCTACACACGTTTCGAGAACACGATAACAACATACAGAAAATCAAACTGTTGTAATATTCCTTTTATCATATACCTTTATGACATGACATTAAGAAAGTTCTCTTAAATGATTAAAATATAACAAACTTTTCGGGGAAAAAACCGAACGTCAATACACAAAAAAGGAGTCCGTCTTTAACGGTACTAGACGAATGCGGTTTTGTGGTACACGCTGAAAATTGATTTTTCCCCGTCGAGTTGTATTAGATAGCCAGATTTTTATTAATTTCATTTATAGGTATATAAAGCAATTTTATGTAAGAATTAAACCTCATCCATTCTGTATAAAATTGCCAACGGAATTGCATTAAAATCAAAGGGATGAGTACACTGAATGTAAACTTGTAATTTCTTTTGAAAATCAATTTCATAACTTCCCCCGCAGGAAAAGCACAAACAGGAGGTGTAGGCCAAGATCAGACTACACTTATGTGCAGGCTGATCTTTGTCTTTACCCCCTGCCCAAACCGGAATATTTCGGGTTCAGCATGACATGGGTTAATACTCAATTTGCAAATTAATATATTTTCTCAAGTTTTATGGTCAGAAATAAATCAAGGGGTGATAAAAATTACATAGTCAAATAGTTTAATCCAAAGACAGATTTTACTAGATTTTGTTATTTCAGAGTTTCCTTTAACTATGATTTCATTTGACCGCTATATAATCTTATTCATAACCCAGCTCCTTGTCCTGTGCTTTCCGATCCATTCAGAGGGAATGTTACTATAACAACGTCAGGCGCGGTGACGACGGCGACGTACGCTTGTGAATCTAATTTCACGTTATCAGGGGACAATGCCAGAGTTTGCCAGAGTGACGGGACTTGGTCTGGAATAGCACCTTCGTGTGGTAAGATCAATTAATTTGAAAATAGTGGAAGACAGAGACCCTGAGTAAGAGCCAACTCTTGCGATCTAAGACTTAACGTCGACTAGGGTCAGTGCGATACACTCACGGCGTGAATTGAAAGATCTATTATCTATAAAGATTTTTGTCCGTGTTGCCATTGTGATTGGATCCCCGAACTTTCGCGTATGTTTATAAAAGCTTCAACTTACGAAAATCTTCTTGACGAGCAGTTAAATGAGCAGAAACTACAAGGCTCTTGTCGCAACCTAGACTTATCTGTTTATGCCTTTCAGCTTCTATCTACAGAGTTAAAGAACCCTAAATTTCACGAAAATTACCTATTCTATTGACAGAAAATTGGATTCTCTAAAAATACGGCAGTGACTCTTGTCCCTTTCAACCATAGTGAAGAACTAACATTATATTTGACTCTTACGGGATTCGAACCTACGCGGATACGGCAACGCCGCAGTGTCCGACGTTTTTAACTTCTGCGCTATCGAGATATCCCCTAAAAAAAGAATATTCAAATAACGCATATAAAGTTACCTGAAACTACTGCACACACCGTATAAGGGTTCTATTTTAAAGGGAGGTATCGATGTTTCAGAAAAAAAAACCGAGTGCCGAAAAAGACACTCAAACGAACATTTAATACTTAAAGTTGAGTCGGGTATTGTCTGGGTGGAAATCTAATAGGCCTAAAGTGGTTTTTTTGTGGTTATATCGGAAAGGTTCAGCGGAATTCCAGGTTATTTTTAGATATCAAGGAATTCGGCTGTGGCTGACCCAAAGTCAACCGAAGGTAACAAATTTACTAGCGAAACAGTCAACGTCCTAATTCATGTCACATGAAAGGGTTAGCGCAAAACTATGGTAAGTGTTTATAGTCGTAATGCCGCTTACGACAATTTCGCACTGATCTTAACAGAATTAAAGATCGGCTAGCGAACCTTTCTCCTGATGACGTAACGATAACGTTGGTGTGATGTAATTTAAACTAAATTTAAGGTTCTAACGGTTATTTGCACCACGTGAATGATCATATATTCTTCGCATCTGTCTCGGATTAATCTAAAAATAGATTAATAGCCTACGTAGGCTATTAAGGAAATACCCTGCTTTTTGCTGATAAGCGACCTTAGATTTTTGCAAAACTACTTTTTGGAATATTGTATTCAAATATTATAAGAGAGGAAATAAAAATAATAAAAATCTGTGACATGAAAAAAACATCGATACCTACCTTTAACTACGGCAGTGACTCTTGTCTTTTTCAACCCTTATGGAGGTCCGTGTAGGTTCGAATCCCGTATACAATTGCCATTCTAATAATCTTTGAAATTCATTACCGTTTCATTTAGTGTTATGCATTGAAGCTTCTTGATCCAAACGTTTCATGGCGTCAGCCTTAGTTAAGCCTCAAAATCACGCGTAATCTTGAAATGATCCGTTTTCAAACTTTCCAATCCCGGGTAATCTTTACGGACAGTCCTAAGTATATTACAGTTATGAAATATATGAAACTGGCGCTCATCTAGATCAGTTCCATTCGTACCGTTCAATTATCATGTAATATACTCAAATTGTGTAAAGTGTTCAACAAATTCATTTACGCCGCTAAAAATAGGAAACATAAAGACTGATTCATACAGGCGTTTGACTCTCATTATGTGGCATGTTCTTCATGTCTTCAAAGGTTGGCCAAAACCTCGTAATTTTAATAAGATATCTTGGCTGCCCACTGACAATAATTGAGCAGAATGACTGAAACTTCGTGTTGTATTTCACATCTAATCCATGCTCGTTCCTCTTTCAGCATGTCCTATTCTGTCAGATCCTACTAATGGGACACTGACTACAAGTTCTGATGGGTTGTCAGCCAACTTTAGCTGTGGCGTTGGTACGGTACTTGTCGGTACCGTAACGGTTACGTGTGACACGTCAATTAACACGTGGAGTGCGGCTTCACCTACCTGTGGTAAGTGCAAAAAATGTTGACGAGGGAATATTACAGGTGTCAACTACCAAGGGTGTTGAGTTACCGACTTGTAGAGTGGTGTCCGTGCTCGAGAGGTAGAGCGTTTGCTTCCCGGTCAAGAGGCCCTGATTTCGATTCCCGGGAGCGGCTATCGATCTTAGTTCTGTCATCGGCAAATACAATCATTACCAGAAAAATTTCCCTGCCACCAGCTTGGCCTCAACACAATTTGTACGAACCTTTAACACTTGGAAAACAGTGTCAGCTAAATACGAAATCAAAGTACTGAAAGTACTGTAAGCTAGCAAAGCAAGGATTTGCTGATTAATCTTCTTTGTCAAAGGTTATAATTATGAATAAAAGTGGTTAAAGTAACCCAGGAGTTAACCCATTACAAGACGACATAATCATAGACATGTACAAATTGAAAGAAGTTGAAGATGACAATTTGAAGATGGTTGAATTTCTGAAAATCGGATAGAAAACATTGTGGACATTGAAGAAATTGCTTGTCTCTTCATTGTCCACAATGTTTTCAAAGGCTTTTTTTCTTGAGATGCGAAAACAGCGGGGTTTAAAGAGAAAATGTTAAATAGCATGCTTTTGAAAGTTTGTCTAAAATTTATTCATGTGGCCATACAAAGCAGTGAACATAGTGAAGACTCTGATCAGAATCATTTTTAACAGGACATGCCCCAAGTGAGCAAAATATATTGGAGAAGAACTTGCAAGCAGAGTTGCAACATTCTTGAAATACAAAAGAACTTTTTATGGCGTATGCATTCAATGGTTATAGAGGTTCAACCTCCAGTGGCAGTATGCACTCAACGAACTCTGAGAAGACCTCAAAATTGTTAACTTAAGCTATCAAAGCTCTGACGCTTTTCTACCTAAAAATAAATACACCAGGGAAGAAAGATCGGTCACATGACGGTATATTATGCCACATCTTCTATTAAGAAGAATGTAGTTAATTGACCTATCGCTAACCCCCGCCCACTTACTACGTTGGCCACGACAATTGTCTCCAACAGGAAATCCCCAATTCGATTTTAACCGGCGTTCTTGTGCAAAATTTATAGCCAGTAGTTTGCGATCTAAACGCATTTACGACGTTTAAGTCGTCAAACGAACAAAAATATTTCACAAAAATGGCGGCCAATGTCGGAGTTCAAACACTCATTTCTGGTCTAATCGAATGATTTCATTGGTCGACTGGTTTTTTGATTCACAGCCGCTATAGGTAAATTACCCACGGTCACATTGCTTATCATATGATTTTCGTCGCGGAAGTGAAATAAACCCGTCGAATATTTTTATAGTTCATGACTGATATTAATGTGAAATTATGCCTATGGTAACGCCATAACGTCATAATGCATGTAATGACGTCGTCATTTTATAAACAGAGTTATATCTTTCGCCGAATATCATAGATTTACAATTTACAAAATTCAAGTATTGCGTGATAAATAGATAATAACTGAAATAAAAATGGAATCCGTGTTCATAAAAAAACGGCATTTTAAACTCTTATTTAAAACCGATTAAAACTTTGCAATTAAATAAATTCTTTATTATCAACCTCTCCTTTAATATGCTCTTTAAGATATATATGTACTGATTAACGGCAGCTATTTTGTAGGGATCGCAGCCTAGTCACTGCTTTGAAGCTTACTTATTAAATGCGGCGCAATGTCCTTTTTTAAAATGCATTTCAATGAATGAAAGAGTTGATCGATACACTTAAAAACAAAGGGAGTTATCAAATGATTCCATATTTATTTTTGTAGGAATTTTTTTAGACTTATTTCAGTCCGCCGTCCTGTACGTAAAAGTCAAAGATCGTCATTAAATATTTGTTGTCATATTAAATAACAAGTGATGCATACAGGACTTTTTTCAAGATCAAAGTTTCAAAGAGTAAATTTGTACAAGCTTTGTTTTCATCTATTTTAATGCGATATACGTCTGTAGATTACTATAATCATGTTAACATTGCAGATGTATGCCAACCTTTAACTAGTCCTGATAACGGCACGTATCAATTAACCAGTGACGGATTGACGTCGTTCGTAACGTATAGTTGTATATCTGGTACGACGTTAAATGGTGTACAAGTAAGAAGCTGCCAAACTAATGGTGCATGGGATAGGTCGACTCCAACATGTAGTAAGCATTTTGAGGTTTCTCGGTTTCCTCTTTCTGTTAAATAAGAACTCATAGACGGACTCAGTAAAAAGGCCTGGAAGCTTTAGTGTAAAGCATGAATATACATCACATGTACAAAAGGGTCACCCAAGACTGAAAGTCACGCGCATGTATGCAGGGATTTTATTGATTAAGACATGTGAACACAAACTTTCGTCACTGGCAGTCTCAGTTCGAAGATCTCTACGAATGAGCAATATTCATTGTTCGCTTTGTTCTATAGATAGGTTTGTCAATTAAAACCGACCAATCAGATTTACATGCGCATCAAAGTCATCTAATGAACTCACAGACTGCGCTGATCGTTTTGAGTGAACGTTATGGAACGTTTTTGGCGATTTGAGTAATTCGGATGATATCGTAGGAGCGGTGGACGAGCTGATGAAGTTGTAGTTACGAAATTTTGCTCTCCCGTGATACGAATGGAATGATGAACTAGCTATTTTGAATAAAATTGAATGATCGTTAATTGACCAATAATAGACCGGGGGTGAACTTTGAACACAAGACATCGAACGACATTTTAGTGAAACGCTTTTTGTTGGTTTGGCGACTTAAACGTCGTAACTATGGCTTATTAAAGCTTATCAAAGCTGTAGTTACGACGTTTACGTCTCCAACCAACAAATTTCACTTTTTTGTTACAAGTTTCCAGCCATAAATTCTGTAAAAAAACCCTTCGCTTAATATGAAAGAGAAGCTTCCTGTCGAAGTCATCAGAATCAGTAGGTGGGGCCGGCAATCACGATCTCATTGCACGGAAGAGTTAAACGTCATTAGAAATGCTTTTGTGTGCTAGTCGATACTATCTACTGGGCTCAAATAAAACTATCCCAATCGGCAGATCGCTGGTTACACCCACCGACCTCCAAAATGGCAGTTTGACTGAGATAATTAACGAATAATTTTATTCTCAGTTTCGTCTATCAAAAACGAGCGTTCTGATTGGTCGAAAAAAATTAATCATAACTCCTTGAACAAAACTTTGAGCACCCAGCGATTTTGTATGCTTCCACACAAAATAGTCCCTTACAAAAAGGTATGTTAATTTGTAAAGCTTTTTTTTCGCTCGATGCTATTGAATGATTAGAAATGTAGAGAATAGTTTTTGATTTCATGGAGGTATGAATTGTTTTCATACCTCTATGAAAACAACAACAACAAAAAATATTCTCTTCATCTCTTAAATCATTTTTATTAAATGTTTAGTCTGGAAAGTAAAGTTAAAGGCAAATCGTTGGTTTGCGACCGAGATGTCGTAAACTTAGCTTGAATAAGCTGTAATTACCACGCTTCAGTTACCAAACCAACACAACATAATTTACGCTATTGTCGGAGTTCAAAAGTTTGCATTCGGTCTTTTTGAATGATTCGATTGTTCCATAGCTTTTGAAATTAACAGCGGGGATCAGTTTACCCTAACCTGTACAAACTCTGGATTTTGCGTCACTTTGATTTCATACTCGAGAAAACATCGTGGTAAAAGAAGAAATTGCTTGTTACAAGCAATTTCTTCTTTTCCAAAATATTTTCTACCTAATAGGATGGTTTCATTTCAAATTGCTCTCTATTTCCATAGCTGTCTTTAAACCCTATCAATTTGGACCAGTCTGAAATTTTTAACAAAGGGGGTTAATTGTTTATTTACAGCGTACTGTTCTCCGTTAACGGACCCAGAGAGTGGTAACGTTACCATCAAAACTAATGGCTCAACGTCAATAGCAACGTTTACGTGTGCCAGAGGATACTCACTACACGGTTCAAACATATCGGTTTGTGATAGGACAGGAACGTGGGATACACAGGCACCGTCATGCCGTAATATTCTTATTGTATATGTTCACCAATTGGATTAATTTTATAAATTCATTTGATTACTTCGTTTATTTGAGGCGTCACTTAACCCATTCCAACTCAATCCCTCCTTTTTACGCCCCTCAAGAAAAAAACTTTGGAAAACACTGTGTAAAATGAAGAAATTGCTTGTATCAAGCAATTTCTTCATTATCCACAATGTTTTCTATTCAAAAAGACGAAAAAATTCAAAATTCCATAAACTTGAAAATGTCTTCTGCAGCTTCTTTCAATTTGGACCAGTCTAAAATTCTGCTGTGTGGGAATGGGTTAAAAATGCTTTACGTCAATATCAGGAAAAATAATGCTCTACGTATGTTTCAATCACAAAAAATCAAATCAACATGGAATATGGAGAAAAATCGCAAATGAAAAAAAAAAATATGTGAAAGGGGAAGAGAATCTGTATGTACGACATTTTGGGGTCCACAAATTACTTTCGGTTCTTGTTACATGTTATTAGCTATAAATTTTGAAAAAAATAACGCTGTTTGATTTCGAAGTAGAGCTCACTGTGCGTGGTATGTTGAGTCAGTGGACGACGCCGGTAATCCGTAAAATTGTCCTCATGACGAGACCGAGGCCCCATGTGACGGCGATTTACATCGACCACGTTAAAGAACATGGCGGAGCTCTCGGTCGTTCCGTCCTCTATCCTTACATGATCTCTCTTAACTTCTAACCGTCTTCTTCGGGCGTCGCTCATATGGCTAAGTGCTACGGTATGTGCCACAAGTGAATGAACATACATACAAAACAAATGAGACACATCTCTAGCAATCAAAACAACTTCACCGAAAGATTATTCGTGAACAATACATTTTTTTTATTTGACCTGAGTAACTATAAACTTAAGAAAAAAATCTTCTGAAAGGCATTATCCAAAAGGACAAAAACCTGAATCTGAAAGTTTCTTGCGTGAAATAAAGTCTTTTTTCAGGATGCGAAACACCTGCTACTCCACACAACGGAACGGTAACGTTGTCCTTCGACTACCTAACGGCTACGTACACGTGTGACGTAGGGACGTCAATAAACGGGTCGTCAACAAGAACTTGTAATAACGATGGTACAGGCTGGTCCTCGACTGATCCAGTTTGCGGTATGTACATCATTGGCAGAGATTAACCTTTGTCATGCTGAATCAATTACCTTACTGAAATACTGTCAAATCAAAGGGCTGAAAGCACTGATAGAACTTGTCGTTCAAAAATCAATATTTCTTTTAGAAATCAACTTCATAAACAACTCTGTCAGGAAATGTACAAGCAGGAGGTGTAGACTAAGATCAGCCTGCACATAAGTGCAGTCTGATCTTAGTCTACACCTCCTGCCCAAGCCGGAATATTCCGGGTTCAGCATGACAAGGATTAATAAATCAATATTCGAAAGACAGATAGGAACAAGCAGAGGTCAATAACAATGCCTTTGAAATGAATGCTTGCAAGGTAGTATGACCATTGACGATTCAGGAAACCTACATAGAGCGAAAAGTTTCTACACTGGTCTGCTGCGCGATTGGCGCAGGCTGACCAGAATCGATACTTTTCGCACTTCCGAAAAGGTCCCTTTTTCGTCTAACGGATCTTAAAAGAAAAAAAAATGTTCATTATGTCATCTGAAAATATGAATACGGATAACGGGTAAAAAGCATAACACACCCTGACTGTATTTGTCAGGTATACTTCACCGGTAAACGTCATATAATAAAAGGTCACTTTGTTTACAAACAAAACGTTAAATAATAACTTTGGTGAAAATGTTCTTATACAATCAGGTAGCTTACGAAGTGTCCTCGGTATAAAAGTTATAAAACTTTTAACTTCTAGCCTGCATTATTTGAGCGTTGCCGCATGTCTGTAATCTAAAGGGAACACATTATCGTCGTTGAATTATAGTATCGTTTATATAAAACTTTTGATTGAACCAGGCTTATGTGTTTTTTTTTTTTTTTGGTGTTTACATTATTTTTACTCAGTGTGTTACTATCATATACTGCAAATTTATCTTATTTGTTTTTTTTTTCAGTATCTTGTGATAATGTTACCACAATAACAAACGGAGACTTTGTTTTGTCCACAAATGGTACTGTGACGAAAGTTGCGTTTGCCTGTGACGTTGGGACGTCACTCATCGGAGAGTCGACATCATTTTGTGAATCCGGTGGAAGCTGGAGTTCAATAAGTCCTAATTGTTGTGAGTAATTTTATAACATGACGTACGAACCGTTGAATTTTGTGATATTACATAGGTAATAATACACTTGCGTAATAAATATGTAAATAAACGGAAGCCTATGTTAACGCGCTTCGTTACCGTGAAAATGACGCCATGAAGTACTAGAACTGACGTCAATTTACAACTGTTGCAGAAAAATCTGAAATCGATAAAGTGCAGGAATTTTATCGATATGTCCAAAAGGTTTTCGCCAAGGTAATTCACTCTCAGGTAAACTTATTGACATGAGGGTTGATTCATCTAAAAGTCGTTTTTAGCTATCAAAGCGTCAGCTGTGATAGCTTAAGTTAACAGATAATAGATTGAGGTCTTCTCAAAGTTCAACGAGTGCAAACTGCCACTGGAGGCTAAGTAGTTATGGAGTATTTTAAGAATATTACAAACTCTATTCAATTTTGGCGAACTGTTTCAAAAGCATGCTATCTAACCCTTTCCCACTCAATTCCGCTTTTTAAGCATCTCAAGAAAAAAAGCTTTGGAAAACATTGTGGACAATGAAGAAATTGCTCGTAACAAGCAATTTCTTCAATGTCCACAATGTTTTCTACCAAATTCCAACAACTCGAAAATGTCATCTGCAACTTCTTTCAATTTGACCAGACTAAGATTTTGTCAGGTTGTAATGGATTAACTCCTGGGTTACTATAATCTCGTTTATTTATTATGATAACCTCTGACAAAGATTGCTTTGCTAGCTTACAGTACTTTCAGTACTTTGATTTTTCTACTTTTTTTCCTTTCATGTTGCAACAGGAAAAACAAAACCGATCACAAAGATTTCATATATTCGCAATGTAAGCTAATTCTAGTTTCTTCTTTCAATTTCCCTGTGTTCTGATTGGCTAAAAATTTGTTTCATATCTCATTTAAAAAATGAATGAGGATTTTTTGAGGGCTTCTGCACAAAGTAGTTTCATCAAGAACTGTCTCAATCCTATCAAATATTCGATAATTTGGCATTTTTAGTAAATTTCCATTGTTTGTAAACGAAATGTCGTTTTTTTTGTTTTTTTTTTCATTGAGATATTAAACTGAAAATCCTATCTCGCGTCTGTATAAATGCGCTTGCAGATTCAAATGGCGCGATTTGGTTTTAAATTCTATACTTTCAATTAAAACAAGTATTCACTTCATCTCTTAAACGAGCTTATATGTAATAAGACATATGTAAAAATGTAAAATACCAGGCTCATGTTAAAGTCAGGTCTTGAAAATCTTGCATTATTGGTTTCCTCCTTTAAACTTTTTGTGTTATTGGGTAAATGTATTCTTAATGATGAGACGGGCATAATCGCAAGCAGAATGCTGTTGGTATCATTTTCGGAACGTTTGTCAAACCCCCATGCATGTTTGTTTGTTAAATTAATTTAAGAGATAAAGAGAATAACTTTTATTTTCATGGAGGTATGAACCGGATTCGCGGATTCATACATAAGTGTGATTAGGTTTTTCGGTTCATACCTCCATGAAAACAAAAAATATTCTGTTCATTTCTTATGATCTAATGAGATCGAGCGAAAAAAGGAAATATTTTTACAAATTTTGATACATTTTTGATGGAATTATTTTGTGCGGAAGCATACAAATTACTGCATGCTCAAAACTTTTGTTCATAGAAGTATGAATAATTTTTTTCGACCAATCAGATCGCTCGTTTTTGATAGACGAAACTAAACATTAGATTATAAACCTAATAACTACAAAGGCCAATAAATAAGTGAAAGATGTAGTAAACTGCCGCAACACTAATCAGTGACCATCTATGTATTTGGTTGTAGCTATTTGTGACACATTTTCTGAACCTTCATCTGGAAACTACACGTTGTCGTCAAACGGTGTGACGACAACAGCCACAGTGTCCTGTGAAGTCGGAACAACGTTGTCAGGCGACGTCACGGTAACATGTCTAGAAAATGGAACATGGTCTACAGCAAATACCAGTATAACCTGTGGTAGGCGATGGCTAGTCGTTCTTTCTAAGAGAGTATCAATGCTTTGTTAAGTTTTAGTACATCTTCGGTTAAATCCTATAGGACTCATCGTAGAGAATTGGAGAACAGACGTCATAGAGGATAAAATCTCTATCATCTTTCTCTGCATTCCGTTATAAGGTTTAAACATGTCTACTTTACATCGATTGGGAAATAAGTTCTTCCAACTTAGATTAATCCCTCTGGATTCTGCCTACTTGAGAATGTACCAGAACTAACACCAAACGTGTAGGCCAATGACAGAACCAAGATCAATAGCCGCTCCCGGGAATCGAGCTCGGGACCTCTTGAAACCGCAGCTCTACCTCTCGACCACGAACACCATTACATTCCGCTATATAGAAACAATATTAAGGCATTTTTGTAGTGTAGCTCATGTGGCGTTTGCTTAAATCAAATTGGGCTCAGCGGTATCCTTGCTACATTTATAATAGCATTGCCATCTTTTCTAAAAAGAGAAATTGTTTGATTTCTTCTATTCTTACAGTAACATGCACGACGCTGCCTTCAATATCAGCTGGTCTGAGTACCCTGTCTTCAAACGGTACATCTACATCCGTTCAGTATTTCTGTGCGGAGGGATATGGAATCGTTGGTAGCTCCACATCCACGTGTCAATCAGACGGTACCTGGTCTAGTTCTACACCCACATGTGGTAAGTATGTCAACAATCGTCCAGTGTTTCTTTGTGGTGGGATATTAGAACGATGGTAATTCGACATCCACTTGTCAGTCTCATGGTACTTGATCTAGTTCAACACCAACATGCGGTAAGTACGCCAACAGTCGTCCAGTCGTTTTTGTGTTGAGGAATGTGGGATCGTTGATAATTCTACAGACAGACGATAGCTGGTCTAGTCGATATCAACATATGGTAAGTAAGCCAGCAGACTGCAAGTATTTCTGTGAGGAGGGAGACGGTATTGTCAGCAACTCTACGGCTAAGTGTCAATCAGATGGTTGCCGGTCTAGTTCTACACCAACATGTGATGAGTAGTCAGTATTCAACTTTCCGTCTGAGTGAAATTACGTCATCAACCGTCCAGAAATCCTGTGCAGAGTGATATGGGTTTTCGAGAACGATATATTCGCGTATTCACGTGTCTGTAAGATGGAACTTGCAATAGTTTTATGTAAACTTATTATGGGGATGTATCGGTACTCTACCATCGTTTGTTATACCCTTGTGACATATTCCACATCCTTCAACGGGACCTGGGATGATTGCAAACTCTATATTCACATTCTACAAAATATGCACTGAATGCTCAGTGATATAACGATGTAACATGATTTCAGTATTAAAGATAGATTATTTACCATTTCCAAGTTAACAACTAAAACAACTATTACATGCTAATTGACGGATCGCCAGCCAATCCAACTCATCTTCGACACGGCTGTTTGTCTGAGTTGTCTAGAAAAACGTTATTTTGAAAAAAAAAAAAAAACATTATCGGGGACATACAAAGGCAGATTATAAATGAACGACATAAACATCTCAACTACAGTCGTTTAGCCAGTTCCGACGCACTTTTCAGATTTTTGATGTAAAAACTATCAAACAACCAGATCAGAAAAATAATTATGTGCTTAATCGTCGACTATATACCTTGTCGTATATTTATTGATAGTATCAAAATAAACCTTTGATTCCGTTACGTTGCATGTTGCATGTTTACAAACGTAACGTTTTACCCAGTTCCGACGCAGCTTCACCGGTTCCGGTGGACGTCATTTATTTTGCCTTTCCATGAAGATTAGTAAGAGCGGCGTCATCGGAAAACGTTGTCAGTAATTTGAGAACATAACTGAATCTCTACACCATAAGATTTTGCAATAATTTTCAGTATGTTCAAGTTTTACATTAAAAATAGTGTAATAAAAGGCTATCACCATTTCAAGATAAGGCCTCCTATGCAAACACCATTAACAGTAGACTTACAATACACAAATGCTCATGATGAAAACGCAGCCCTTGTGTGGATTCCACCTCACGAGACCTTTCCGCCTGATATGAGTCAAAGTGTAACAGACAGTAAACGGTGTCTGCTATTGTCAGATGTTGCTGGTTTGCCAACAGGCCATGTACCAAGAGGGCTTGCTGGAGCTTTCAGAAAAGTCATAGAATTGGGTGGCAAAGTTACTGCTATGGCTATTGGAGAGGCTATCCCTAGTTTCCCACCTTGGCCAGCCTCAGAAGTGACAGGAGGGGGTGTTGTTATTCCATGTCATTATGAAATCAGTGTGGAGGATGAAAAGGACCTAAGCTGGATCACAGACGCATTGGATTCCATGCCAGAGAAGGAAGTTATGAAGACCAAATTGAATAAAGACCAGTGAAATTTCATAATCAGATTATTTATAGTAAATTATTGTGTATTTGCCAATAAACAATAATTTTAGAATACTATCTTGTATTTCTTTGTTACATGTGCAAAGCATCAATGAAATAATGATAAAAACAACCCTGTGTTTTGTACCATTTAACTCATTACCACTCAGGCAATTTTAATTTTTCCAGCTTGAAAGGATTTGCAGATAACAAGTTGACAACTTTAAATTTATTGTGTCTGACTGATGGCTTAGAAAACATTGTGGGAAAAGGAGAAATTGCACATTCTGTACAATTTCTCCTCTTGCCATGCACATTCTGTACAATTTCTCCTCTTGCCACAATGTTTTCCCAATCCTTTTACTTTTGAGGTGTTAGAACATGGAATTGACTTGAAAAGGTTTAAAAAAGCATTTGTGAACACTTAATATCAATGCAACAACATTGTGCATCAACATTGTAAGGAATCAAATACATGTACTTAGTTATATAAAGAAACAACCTGAATGCCATATACAGTGTTTCCCAATCTTACCTTGAAATCTGAAGTGTTCTCAAAACAATATCAATTTTCTAATATTACTATTATAAAAGGTAATATAGAGATCATATTAACCCATTGTTACCACTTAGGCAATTTTGAATTTCTCCTTACTGGAAGAATTTGCAGATGAAACATTTGAAACCGATTAACTCTTCAATGCCTGAAGATGTATTTAATTATCCTGAAGCAGATGACTTTCAAACAATTTATTAAAAATGCCATAAATCTTTTGGAATTTCTATTCTTAAAATCAGTGATTGTGTAAAAACATTGAGGCAAAAGCACAAAATGCTCAATATGAGCATTATCTGCTTTTTTCTAAAGTTGTCTGCTGCAGGTCACAAAAAAAACCGTCTACAGGCTTTGAAGATTTAAAAGTGATTCTGTTTTGGGATAGAAAACATTGTGGGAAAAGTAGAAATCACACATTCTGTATTATTTTCTCCTTATGCCGCAATGTTTTCCTGAATACTGGTGGTGGACCATTTCTTCTGTCTATTAAGACATCTCCTGTCTATCGCCGTCTTAGGAAACTTTCAGTCAAACCATTCTTTATGCCAGCTTGTCTAATAGAACAGCCATTTTCAACCTGCACTCAAGCTGTCTTAACTCTGTTTAATTTGCCTGGAGACTTTCTGTAGCCTCTTTTATATTTAGAGGATATCTTGGCAGCTTTTTTCTGTGCTAGGCTCAATGCTGCATACAAGAGTCCTTTCCCATTTTTCTTAGGAGTCTGACATGTAGTTGGATTGCCCCTAAATTTTATTTTGTTCATGTTCCTGTTAGAAATGTCAAAATAATAATGTTAGATATTTACTCAAGGTTGTGAGGGAAGGGAGTAGGGGTGGGAGAGATTTCTGTCATCCCTTTGCAAACTGGTTCAAACAATTGCTCACGAGGAACAATTTCTTCATTTCCACAATGTTTTCTACTCTGCAAGGGCAATGTAAATAAATTAGACCAGATTTTGATTTGTCGTCTGCAGAGAATGTTTCCAAAACGTTGCGATTGATAATAGGTTAAAATTGTCAGTCATGGATAGACAGAAAAATGGACAAATGAACATTAGACAGACAAGGATAAATCTTGTGCATTAAAAAAGGTTATATTTATAGATCTACAAATATACATAACAAATTTGAAAAGACACAAATAAATTAGCTCTAGCAATTAGAAATATTTTTCACAGTATTGCATACGTAATGTTACTTTTGAAAGTCCTCCGGAACTGGCTAAATGCACCACTGTTGTGCAATTTCAATTCATTTTATAACTGCTCGACTGAATCAAATGAAATTGTGTGCAGACGATCATTAAATAGTAAGTCTAACATCTGGAACATAAGTTGTTTCCTAGATTGTATCGCCGATTACAAACGAGCGAAAGAAAATAACATTCGCCATTTTCTCGTTCTTGAAATCGGTAAATAACTTCTCAGCCATAAAATATCATTAGCACTTTTTTTTACCTTAGAAACAAAATCTACAGTCGTATATTTACAGAGGTTTATCTTATATATCAAATTACAAAATGTGTCAACATGAGTCCGTGAGTTTGTGTTTTGGAGAAGATATATGCGGAATACGTCGGAACCGGTGAAGCGTCGGAACTGGCTAAACGACTGTACTGCTTAATCTAGCTGTAGTTAAGGCTATAGATGTTTGAAATAAATGTCTGAGGACAACATTACACTTCCGCTCTAAGGGAATGGTTTAATTAATCCAACGATCCTTTTTATTTCCAACAGCAATGCATCAAATCAAAATATATTTACCTATTCTCACACAATCCCACTTTTTACGCCCCTCATGAAAAGACATAAGGAAAAACATCTTGTTTTCAATCCCAAAAGACAGAGATATTCATAATCTTCAAAAATTTTCGTCTGCAACTTCTTTGAATTCAGACAAGTCTAAGATTTTGCCGTGTGGCATTGGATTAATTAGTAAATGTGAAATTCAATCTGAATACGGCATTATCAGCGGTCTAGACAGACGAGGTTCTCTTGAATAATCAAATCTCTAGGTCTTTCGTATTCATTTGAATCATCATCTCGACGGGACGATTTAGACGATTTAAAATAAGTTCCCATAACAAAGGTTTTAGTAGTAGTATTTAAATAATTAAATCTAAGCACCGAATTATCTCTTATCGGTAGTTATTATTATATTTTCAGTATCAACTCCCTCTGAAGAGTCCGACAGTTCCAATGACTTACTACCTGCTGTAATTGTCCTTTCGGTGCTGACAATAGCTTTTGCTGTGGCGTTCGGTATTTTGTTGTATCTCTACTTCAAATCGAAGAGAGAAAGGGACGAAAAGGCGACCCTAGGGTACGGGCAACAGTACGATGCAATGAACGACGCCCTAGTGCAACTGAAGTCTACAAAGAAGTTTCCACGTTCAAAGGCACCAATGGATCACCAGAGTCACGTGATGAAATCAGAAAATCTACCGGGTTCTAGAGCACCGTCGGGCTTCAGTTTTAAAGATTCTTTCGGGTAAATAGTACTCTTATGATTTAATGCGTATCAGTTGGAGTAAAAAAAAACCCACATATAACATGTGTAAGTCCAATTTATAACGTAATCCAAGTAAGAAGTTTTTCAAATAATTCCCCAAAAGTAGAAAATGCAAATCTTTTTTTTGTGCTCCTTAATTTTTTTTTATTTTTAAGGGTTACCGATTCTGTTTCACCGAGGTCAGGCGTTTCATCTCTCACACTCCCACTTCATCTGTTAAGGGAGACAACTACGAGTTCAATGCTTGAACAACCTGTCGCACCATGGCACGGCACAAAAGCAAAGTCTTCAAGATCATCAACTCCAAGGACACCAAGAACACCATCTGAATCCATTTCAAATCCAAGAACTCCGCGTAGGTCAAGGTCTACACCTAGAAAAACTCCTGAAAGTGATGTAACGACAACAAGCATAGTCTCCCTCGAGAACGCTGATGGTGATGAAGGTAAGAAGAGTATTGGAACTGCAGAGAAAACTGAAATAACTCGGCGGAAGAAGAAGAAAGGAATTCTTGTACGAAGCAATATGAGAAGGACTATCGTCCAAACACGTCAAGAGAACGACGATGACTATGACGTTCCATCTGTAGATATCAAAGACGAACTTGATACGTCCAGGAAGTTCTATAACCAAATGTATGAACTGCTAGACAAACAGGAGAGTGCCATAGATAAAGTGTTAGAGAGGAGCTCTAGTGATGCTGACAAGAGGGTCGTCAGAACCACATCCAAGACATACAGCGACCTTCTCAATCGTAAAAAGACCCCATCTCCGACTGCTAGAGCAAGTACACCGATAAAACATTCATTACAGATAGATGATCCACAGAGTGGAATCACACCGAGGTCAAATGTCATTTCTACTGTTCAGTGAATAGAAACTTATCTGCTGTAAATATCTATATCCATACCTAAATGTTTTGTAAGAAGTATTTATGTACACTATATACGTATTATTACTACATTTCACATTTAAACATTGGCGAGCTTTTTTCACACACCAGTACGAAACCGCTTTGGTCAACTAGATTTTTGGTTTATATCTCAATGGAAACAAATAAAAAGACTCCTCATTTCCTACATTTATTCGCATGTAACATTTTTGGAAAGTAACCAATCTAGACGCCTGGAACGGACCCGGATTGTTATCAAATTAAATTGGTAGAATTGTTTCTGGATATAAAATACCTCGGCTTAAATCATTTGACTAAGTGCCATGTTCTTTATTCGTTGTCACTAAAAGTCCTAAAGCCTTGCAAATTGTCATAGAGAATTTTGTACAGAGCTTATTGAACTATAAGATATGGTCAGGCCCACTTGTATGCTATTCTTAACATTAAATAAGACTGTTCAAAGAAAAAAAAGTCTTTATCTCAGGTGAGCGCACCAGGGTCAATGGCCCTCCTGTTCGTTTTATAGTAATTGGAGCATCGAACCGAAAAACTCAACAAAATCATTAATAATCAAATCTTATCAAAGTCAAACTTTGAATTTCTTAGAATTCTGCAAAAAATATAAGTTTCAAGTCTCTAGTGCACGCTTTTCGCAACAGATTTCTCAACCCTTTCTTGAATAAACCCGGGATTTTACGTCACTGTGATTTTATACTTGAGAAAACATTGGGGAAAAAGTAGAAATTGCTTATGATAAGCAATTTCTCCTTTGCCTACAGTGTTTTCTACTACATAGGATGGTTTTATTTGGAATTGCATCCAATTTTCATTGTTGTCTGCATCCTCTTTCAATTTTGACCAGTCTAAAATTTCAAAAACCAGGAAAGGGTTAAGAGCAGTCGAAATAATGATGCCATTTTAGGACAGACCCCCATTCTAACATGTAGTCAAAGACAGTACTACGTTCGGGATTACAAATCTTTTGCAAGCGAAATCTGCTTTTGCCAAAAGTTTCCGTGCAAAGCAGGGTGCGAATTGACCAATTGTTGGCCGGCCCACTTACTCGTTTGGTCACGCAAACTGACTCCGATAGGAAGTCCCGCTTCGATTTCAAACGGCGTTATTTTGCAAAAATTATGCCCAGTAGCATATAACAAAATAGTAGAATCGTTGGTTGGCGATCTAAACGTCGTGACTACAGCTTAGAAAAGCTGTAGTTACGACGTTAAGTCACCATACCAACAGAAATATTAAACAAAAATGGCAGCCATTATCGGAGTTCAAAGCTCAGATCCGGGCTGAATGAATAATTTGATTGGTCGGTTGATTCCTTGATTGACAGCCGCGATTGGTCATTTTATGTAGGTCACCATATATTTTGTTTAAAGCTTATCTTCAAGCTGGTTATTTGCATCTGCAAAAGAACCAAATGGTATGACAAGGTCTGCTAGTCCTTCGCCTCAGTAATGAGATTTTCCAAGGAAACGGATAATTACTTTCGGCAGTTACTAAATTTGAACTCTCGAAAAGGATCAAATCCCAAAATGACGTCAAATACACGTACTCTAATCCCATCTCTTCGCTTCCATCGCTTTGTGAAAATTTCATAAATCAAACATCGTTCAGTTATTCTTCTTGTTTAAACAAAATTTCATAATTTCCGAAAATACCAGTCTGAGGTAGTGTCCCATTCTATGGAAAAATAAAATAAATAAATTAAAAAAAAAAAAAAAAAAAAAAGAATCTGGAAAAAATCTGGATGTTCTGCCGACGTTTATATGTACAAATAGCTCTGTCTAATGTTTTACACGAAGGAACTAGTTCATGGAACATATTTAAAATTTAATTCTGCAGAACTTCTTTATGGTAGTTATTGTTGAAATAAGAGACATTTATATCATAAATACTATATAAGGACACGAATCCTTAAAGCTTAGAAGATGACTTTGGACTTTTCATTTCGTGGAAGACATTTTTTACCTAGACGGACTACTAAGCCTCATAGTAAAGTATAGCAATGAAAAAATGAAAGCCACGATTATCTCTTGTTTTTCTCTATTAACCCATTACCACGATATAAAATTTTAGACAAGTCCTAATTGTAGAAGGTAGTCGACAATATAAATTTGGTGGAATCAAAAAAAAAAAAAAAAAAAAAAAAACCTTTGTCCTTTTGGATAAGAAACATTGTTGACAATGAAGAAAGAAATTTAATCATTTTCCTAAATGTTTTTCAAACTTTTTTTCTTATGTGGTGTCCAAAAATGGTATTGTGTGGGAATGGGTTTAATCCTTGTCCAAAAGAGCGCCAAGTTCATACAATTGACGGCTCGCTGTTGTTAACCAAAGAAAAAACACTGACCATTCAAATTATATATCTGTACAAGAAGTGATATCTTGACTTTCGACATTTGTATAACATCCCCATTGTTGGACGACTTAAACGTCGTAACTACAGCTTATTCAAGCTGCAGTTACCGAGATTTTTGTCGCCTGCAAACGGTGTGTCTTTTGTTTCTATTGCCCTGATCGTATATTATGCAAACTTGTGTCGTTTGAGAAGAATGCCAACTACATGTACTTTATCGAAGGTCAGTGGGCGTGGCCAGCGATCGATCAATAAAGAATCAATACGTCAAAAATAAGAACGTGTTTAGTACGCTATTGCAGTAGTAAGGAAATATGACACGACAGCTGATGCTGTGTTTAGTCTAAATTGTTTATTTCAAATAGATTTGGAAACAAGTTTTTCCAACTTGGATCAATCCCTCTCGATTCTTCATCCTGTATAATGCACCAGTACTCGCGCCGATTATATGGGCCAATAAAAGAACCAAGATCGATAGGCGCTCCCGGAAATCGAACTCGGGACCTCTTGATCGGGAAGCAGACGCTCTACCTCTCCATCACCACAACGCCACAGCTGCTGTGTCGAAGCGATATACAGAAAATCTCGATGCAAGATATTTATATCGTCGCTAAATTTCCAAATCTCGCTCGATTCTATGTATTAGAGTATCCATCAGTTCTCGCGCCGGATGCGTGGGCCAATTACAGAACCAAGATCGAAAGCAGCTCCATGGAATCAAACTCGAGACCTCTTAATTGGGAAGCCGACGCTCTACCACTGGCACCACATATGCATCTAAAATCTGCGACGACGTTAATTGTGAAAAAACTTCTATGATAGAGTCCATAGCTCTCTTTAGAAAATCATGTGTCATATTCTTGCTCTTTCGTAATCGGCTGTTACTTTTACGTGAGTGTGTGCATTGCATTTCAAACCACGTGCCATGATTGATTGATTGAATGGGGTTTAACGCCACTTTTAACAGTATTTCAGTCATCGCGGCGGCTGGAGCACCTAACAGTGGATTCCTGGTATTTCTCACACTAGTACTACCACTACATCCTTTCCTAGCCTCCAGCTGCTATCCCACTTAGGTTTACGATTATCCGCCCATTGGCGAGAAACAAATGTCGGAAAGGATATTTTCCGCCGCCGGGAATCGAACCCTTGACATCCCATTATTGAAAATTAGGAGTCTTATGCGCTACCGTCTGCGCTATGACGGCGTCTTACCACTTCACATGAGCGCAAAGTTAAGAATCAGATCAGCCTGTGCAGTCGCACAGTCTGATCAGAGTCTTCACCTTGCTCTCTACAGATAGATACCGATTCAAAGTTTCTTGAGACAACCAGCAAATATTCTACGGGCACTGTGTGACTGTACAGGCTGCTCAATGTGTGCACTTCGAACACTTGTACAATGGTTGGAAATGTGACGCACAACTTCATTTTTTTATTCATTGTGAAAAAATGGATTTGTTTAACATTTGACCAAATGAAAATGAAACACCTGTAAGGGTAGAAAATAGTGTTGAAAAAAGAGAAATTGCTAGTTCGAAGTGACTTCTCAATCTCGATACTTTTCCTTAAAGGCCTAGTGATACACAGCTCGACACAAACCAAACCATTGTAGTCACTTAATCATTTTTTATTTGTGTGGGGTGACTCTTTTAGTTTTAGATTAAGTTTTATCAACCTATTTAATTAATTATACAGTGAATATTTAACGTCTATTTTTTTTTATTTCACAGGGATTAGTGCCACTTTGAACAGTATTTCAGTCATATCCCGGCGGCTGGAATACCAAACCCTAAATTCCTGGAGTGCTACCACTACATCCTTTCCGATCCTCTAGCTTCTCATCCCATTTAGGCTTACAATTATACACCCATTGGTAGGGGACAAATGTCGGGAAGGATAATTGCCCCGACAGGGGATAGAACCCTGGACCTCATATGCACTACCAACTACGCAATGCCCGCGGCCTATTTGTTCATTTTTCGGGTAAAGATCAGTCGATATTTTCTTATTTTCGTATTCATTCATTTTCTCTCTGGTACAAATCGATTTAAAGGTGTCGATAAGACGTAAAAATATTTTGTGGGAAACAAATTATTGTTGGTGCTTTGAAATATCGTTAGACTCGAAAAAAAATTACAGATTGTTTGAGAAAGGTTTACGATCTACGCATTAGCAAGATCGTGACCTCATTCACGTCACAGATTATTAATGAAGCCTTGATCATGGTAAATCCCCTTTCTCCCCAAAAGTCACACCCCTATTGTTTTATTGTTCACGGTAATTGACTAGGAATGACATGTTTAACCTTTGGAAATTTAATACGCAGTAAAATGTCTCGTATCGTGATTTGACAAAATGGACGCATTCTTTAACCCGTTACAAGACAAAAGAATTCCCAGAGTTTCAGGCCGCTATTCAAATTACGCTTAGAATATAGATTAAGTGAAAAATAGGGCAAAGAAAATTGTGAGAATAGTTGACATTCCTTTTGACAAGCAATTACAATCAAGTAGAATGATTAAGTGGCCACCTAAACGTCGTAACTACAGATTGAAGTTACGACGTTTCAGTAGCTAAACCAACAAAAATGATTCACCAAAATGGCTGCCAATGACTGAGTTCAAATTAACTTTTAGTCCGAATGAATGATTTCATTGGTCGTCTGATTATTTGATTGACAGACGCGATTGGTCAATTAAGTTTGATAAGGCCGCACAGAGAGAAATCGGCCTGCGAAAAAGTGAAGTTCTATATATTTATATATACATCAGCCCTGCATTTTTGTCATATCATTTTTTTTAAAACCAATTATCCGTACAGTTATGGTAAAAAGATATACTTTAATGAATACCATTCCTTCTTAAATGACTTTCGTTCACAGGTTTGTGATTTATAACAATGTCTTAGACATACCGTCGTTTGGCTCGCAAAAAGTCGTAAATACAGCATGAATAACGCTGTATTTACGACATTTTGCTCGCCCAACGATGATATGCCTATAACCACTGACCTAGAGAACAGCAAAGAACATGAAGTAAAACATACTACATGAAAAATACACAAATAATAGTAAAGAATATTAGATTCTGTTTATTTCAATTTCAGTTATAATTTAGACAAAATGAGTTTGTCAAAAAGCGAAAGGATTATTGTTACATTTCTAACCATCTTTGCATTTATACGACAAATATCAGGTAAGTTATGTATACTTTGTTCTTTTGTATAAGATCTATTGACTCTCAATACACAAAATAAAACATTGGGTGAAAATTACTACAGTTCACTAGCTACGATCGTGCATTCGTAACTGTCAAAATATCAAAATTTACTTTTCTTAAAAATTTAATTTAATTCATGAAAACAACTTACTTTTTTCTAGTTCTATAACCAATTATATTTATGTATATGTGTACACATATTAAGCGATCAACAAGGAAAAGAACTCTATAAGCCCAGTTTTCGTCGTTCTAATACTTTTTGCATTTTAATGTTGAGATTTGTTAATTCATTATGTACAGTTGTAACATTATGCAAATAAACTATGTTTAATCATCATCATCATCATCAACAACAACAACAACAAAAACTTTCACGAGGGGGGATTTATGGTATCATAGGAAAGCTTCCACTTAACAGATGTATCAACTCGAGCAATAGAAGGAATGTTTCATAAACACTCCCCTTTTATCTAGATACAATAAAATCATTATAACCTGAATTTGGTGGTGAATGCATACCTAAACTAGAAAATTAATCCGAACAAAATGGCGTATATGGTGGTGTTGACGAATTATCCTGAAATAAATTCCATAATAATGGATTGGTATCATTTGATATCTTGAAGAAATAATATTTTATGAAAAATAACTCGATAACCGGCATTTTTCGCTTTAATAATCTGACTAAAGTTCTTTTAACCGCCACAAAAGTTGAATTTGTAAGTCACATTATTGTACACGCTTTTTAACTTTACAGTTTTAAAACTTAGCCATTTCTTGTTTTGAAATTTTTTAGACCTGTCCAAATTCAAAGGTTTTGGAGACGAAATTTTAAATGGGGTTTAATTTGAAAAACAACCATTTAGTAGTGTAGAAAATATTGTAGAAAAACAAGAAATTGCTTGTTACAAGCAATTTCTTCATTTTCTAAAATGTTTTCACAACTATATAATCGTAAAAGTCAAGGGTTGAAAAGAAAAGAGTAAAATTAGCATCAATGGTCGAGGAATGGGGGTAAGATCATATTAACTAATTGCGACTGTCTTTCAAATAATCAGTCATCTAATGAAATCATATATTTAGAATGGACGTATACGTTGAACTCAAACATCGGCCGGCATTTGTGTGTAGCATTTGTGTTGGTTTGGGGACTCAAAGGTCGTAACCTAAGCTTATTCTAGCAGTAGTTACGACGTTAAAGTAGCCTACACCAATCTACCTTTTTGTTACGTGCTACTTGCCATAAATTTTACAAAATCACGACATTTAAAATCGAAATGGAACCTGCTGTTGGGAATGCCAACGATGTAAGGGGGAGGTGACAGCGATTGGTCAATATAAGTGATAACTGTCTCAAGAAAGACGCATGCCGATTACTTTTAGGAACATGTACTTGGCCGGACTACTTTATCAATTCCCAATGGGAAGATAGCAATAAAGGTCAGCTGACTTTTACAACCAATGAAATGTCAGGATGGAGTTTTGAAGTGACGGCTGGTTCCACTGTTTTAGATACTTGGAGATGCCACTCAACAGACTGGCTAGACTCAGATGGCTACCTCATTCTTATGTATGTACAACCTTTTCATTCAGAAATAATTTAATTTTTAGTTTCATCTATCAAAAACGGGCGTTCTGATTAGTCGAAAAAAAAAATCATAACACCATGAACAAAATTTTGAGCACGTAGCGTTTTGTATGATGCCGCACAAAATAGTCCAATACAAAAATGTATCAAAATGTGTAAAGTTTTTGCTTTTTTCGCTCGATGCTATTAAATAATAAAAAATGAAAAAAAAAAAATTTGTTTTCATGGAGGTATGAACCGAAAACCATAATCACACTTATGTATGAATCCGCTTCGCGTATTCATACAGTGTGATTAGGTTTTTCAGTTCATACCTTTCATGACAACAAAAACATATTCTCTTCATCTCTTAACACAATCCCAATTTTGATTCATAACGGCAAAGATCTTCCAACAATATTCTTTAACCCTTTCTCGTTTTTGAAATTTTAGACTGATTCAAATTGAAAGAGGCTTCAGATGTAAATGATAATTGGGTGCATTTTGAAATGAAACCATCCTATGCGGTAGAAAATATTGTGGACAAAGAGGTAATTGTTTGTTACAAGCAATTTCTTCTTTTTCCACAATGTTTTCAAAAGTATAAAATCACAGTGACCTAAATTCCCAGGTTTGTACAGGAAAGGGTCAAGATATATATCCTCAGCAAGGTGGGAACACAATAGTCGTAACTAAGGTAGGGCGCATTTCTGTTGAAGAATATTTTTTTCTTCATTCAAAGGTCAAATGTGTGATTCAAATTCAGTTACATGCTCTCACGAATTTTAAAACCTATGTATACGGCAAGAAGAGTTTTCTGATAAGAGGAGTAAGTATACATGGTAAGTAACCGTAAATAGGTGATTTCCTCATCAGTATCATCATCAACAAACAAGCAAACAAATAAACAATAAAAATATATCAATAAAAAAGAAAAGAAAATCGCGTTTCATTGCTAAATTGAATGAATGGGGTTTAACGCCACCTTTAAAAGTATTTAAGTAACATCGCGGCGGCTGGAGCAACTAACAATGGATTTCTGGTATTTCTCACACCAGTACTTACTAAACCCTTTCCTAGTCCCCAGCTGGTCATCCCACATGCACTTCATAAATGTTTTAGTCCTCGAAAAACGGAGACGGTACTTATTCTTTTTTCGAATAAAACTTTTCGACGAAGTACGGTTTCGGTGAGATTTTTCGTTTGATGATTTGATTATGTACAAGGATTTTAGTAATTTATTGGAAACATATATTTACATTTGACACGTTTCTTTTTATTTCGTTTTTCAGAACAACAAATGTTTTTGCTCCATTTGGCAGAGATATTTATGGCTATTTGTGTTTAAAAATGGCAAAAATAACAGATTATTCATACAGATACTACCAGTACAATCGTAAGTATTGACGAAAATTAATTAAAAGACGTTGTTGTTTTTTTCGTATAAAAATGTCTGACAAAATTTGGGAAAAAAAAGGTCAGGATGTTTATGTAATCTAATAAACCAACTAGATCTCGTGTCCCAAATTGGTTAGTGGACGTTTAACTTTTGTCAAGTTGAATGTATTCCTGTTCAGACAGGATGTATAGACAAAGATCAGCCTGCATATATACATGCAGTCTGATATGAGTCAGACTGCATAAATGTGCAGTCTGATCTTAGTCTTTATTACACAACCTGCTGGTCCCTTTAAAGCCATTTTCGTGTACATAATACAAATTTCAAAATCAATATAATTCACTTAAGTGCTTTAAGGGCTTTCAGCTCTTTCATTTTAAACGCAATTCTGAACAGGATTTATTTTCAGCATGGCAATGATTAGGATTGACTGGCGAGCCTGTCCTAATCTGACGATACAATATCGGAGAGTAGCGTATAGGTTGGACATGTTCACCAGTCTAGAGTTGGGATCATTTAAATGTGAAGATCAGGAAACATTTTATTGAACAAAACATCGTTGTTAATTCACTCTCTTTTTAAGATTTTCGCTATATTTAAGTTAAAAATCACAGGATTCTGTGTTTTTCAATTTTTTCAAAATACAATAAACTAGAAAATACCACCCATATGCCTACATTTGAACCTGTGCATGCCATTTCCAACCATTTATCATGAGCGCCAAGTTAAGACTCAGATCATCCTGTGCATACACACAGTCTGATCAGAGTCTTCACTATACGCTCTGTAGATAGAAATTTACTCTACATTTCTCTAGACCACCAGCACATATTATTGTCGTTGTCGATCTAAAATGTCGTAACTACAGCTTGATTCAAGTTGTAGTTACGACCTTTTAGAACGGCAGCGACGATAGGCAGAGTGCCTGTCCAGGCTGCTCCATGGGTGTACTTCACGAACGGAAATGTCACGAAAGGCCCTTTTTCTTTCATTTCTTCTATAGCTGAACAAACCGGACTCAACAATGAACGTGTTCTTATGAACCCCAGTGGTACCTTAACTGACATAGATACGTTGTGTTTGGGATCAAATCCGACCTTCAGACCGAATGATTCAGAATACAAGGTTTTGATTCAAGCCGGTAAGCTCTTAAGCTATCTAATTTGATAGACAGGGTGGTGGTTGTGGTTTTGGTAAAACAATGCTCATTGCCACGTTGTATTTAGTATATATTTATATACGAAACATACAAAGTACATTCGTACATATACAAAATAAATTGCCGTTAATTCCTAGAAAGATATTTTATTAATCTAATTAAGACCAAATTACTTTAATATTCACTTCCCGACAAGCTTATATTCGAGTCCCGGCCGGGCCTTTCGTCACCTGGATAATAGACTTTGAGCTAGGCAAACAGAGCCCTTGACTAGTACTTGTTCGAGTCTCGGTCGGGCCTTTCGTCACCTGGATGAAAGACCTTGGGCTAGGTAAGCAGAGCCATTGATAAGTACTTGTGAAACCCATAAGCACAAGAATAAGTGAAACGACTGAAAGATTGTTAAAAAGAGCTTAAAACCCTATTCTACTGATAAACACCCTTTTATTTTAACATATGAAAGAATTAAAAAAAAATAATAATAACAATGGCTGGCCGTTACTTCGCGTAAGATCTGTAAGCCTTTAACTGCAAAAGATTCCCTTTTTGTCCCTTGTTGTCTACGATTGGTTTAAATTAATTTGTATCATTGAGTCATAGTTTTAGTGTTAAACTTTTCTTTATCCTGCAAAACATTCATTCAGATTTTATATATTCATAGATTCTAAATCAGTTGTTATTATACACTTATCAGATTAAATGGCTGGTATCTTAAATTTTTTGCTATCCAGGAAGTGCGGTCTCAATAAAGATTCCATGTCCCTACGTGTTTCTAGGCAGATATGACTATACATATACAGACGTATCTGGAACTGTATCATGTGAAACTACAACTGACTCACTAGATATGTGTACAGACAATAGCCATCTGGCGTTCAATTATTCATCATGTCCAACAAGAGTGGCATATTCCGGTACGTATAGATAAATCTAAAACTGTATAATATAATACTACAACTGACTCACTAGATATGTGTACAGACAATAGCCATCTGGCGTTCAATTATTCATCATGTCCAACAAGAGTGGCATATTCTGGTACGTATAGATAAATCTAAAACTGTATAATATAATACTACAACTGACTCACTAGATTTGTGTACAGACAATAGCCATCTGGCTTTCAATTATTCATCATGTCCAACAAGAGTGGCATATTCTGGTACGTATAGATAAATCTAAAACTGTATAATGTAATACTGCGACTGACTCACTAGATATGTATAAAGGCAATGGCCTTCTGGCGTTGAATTATTCGTCATGTCCAATAAGAGTGGCATATTCTTGTACGTCTAGATAAATCTAAAAATGTATCATGTTTCAGTGCATTTTGCTCATTAGATATGTGTACGGACAATAGCTATATGGCTTTCAATTATCAATCATGTTAAATGAGAGTTGCATATTATTGTATGTATAGATAAATCTTAAGCTGTACCGTGACACACTACAACCGGTTCACTCGATATTGTGTTCGAACAATAGTAGCTTAACTTTTAATTATACATCATATTCTACTAGGGTGACATATTCTTGTGTGTGGGTCAGCGGCCAAAGCGCAGTTGCGGTATTGTACCATGAGACGCTACAAGAATGACTAATAATTCGCACAGTTTGTGGCCACATGTTTCCAATATGTCTTGTTGAACAAGAGTAGCATAATCTTGTATATACACACATCTATATGTAATTTGTGGTACTTCAACAGACTCCCTAGATTTGTAAACCGACAAGAGACACATGGCTTTCAATCATACATTCTGTTCAACAAGAATTGCAAATTCTGGTATGCATACAGTAGTATCTGGTGTTGTAGTTCACGACGCTTCAAGTCTCATTAGATAATGCTTTAAAACCGGTTTGCATCATGTTCTGCAAGAAAAGCATATTCTTGTATGCATATAAATGAATCTGGTATTTGATCATTAGACAATATAGGACTAACTAAGACTAGACATAAGTGATATTATGTGTGCGGATACTGGCAAGACATTTATACGGTAAAAAGATTAACAAACATCAAAAATATACACTACAATTTTACCCATATTCAAGTCATCAAAACCCAAATTCCGTGTAAAAGTGGAAATTTTTAAATGTAAGCTAACAATGAACCGGTAAAAAGATACATATAAAGAAATACAATTCTAAAGCGCAACGCTTTAAAATCGTCACATCTTACGAAGCAGCAATTACTCATATAATTGAACTTATATTTACAGAAGGAAGCGTTTCTAAACATCTAGCTTAATATGCAAAGGCAGTTTACGAAAATAAGATAATACAGTAAAGTATAATATCAATGAATAACTGGAAGGAGAAGAATATTGTAGATATATGCTTCTGCAATATATATATAATTTTTTCAGTTTCTGACACAGTATGGTGTGTTGATACTGTGGAATACAGCGGGAATAATCACGTGACTCTATATAACGGCAACGACGCAGACTCGTCTGTCGACGATACAACGATCTTTCGCTTTTCTTGTATGGTAAGTAGTAGTGCTCGTTCTTAGCAGCTGGATAAAAAATTCCAGAACAGTAAATTGTTGTCTTTTTATTCAATAGAGTTGGTCAATAACAGAGAGCTTATATTGTCGGTTGGCGACAAAAACATCGTAATTACAGCTTATTTAAGCTGTAGTTATGAGGTTTCTCACATACGATTTATTATATTTACTTTCAGACCGTATCTAGTGACAGGACCAGCGCCTCAATCACCCCAAACAGTTGTAAGAAAGAGCAGGACCCCACATCTATCCCAACCAACGTACGGACTAACTCAGCCCAGGGTGCTCTGATCACACTTACGGAATTAGGTATATACTATGTATACTCGCATTCCATCTGGGCGCTAGTTAAGTGTCGTAACTACAGCTTTATTTGCATACAGACGTTTTAACATATCTCTTGATTATTTATGTGCGTGGTGTATTAAAGCTTACTATCGTCAAAGAACACTCATCATTACTTGTTTCGTTTGATATAATGTAATGTGAAATTCATGTCAATATCTTTCATTTCCTTTTTTATTCTTAGCTTACAAACCAAGTTTACGTTAAGATAAATTATTTTAAGCTCACCTGGGCACAAGTGCTCTGGGTGAGCTATTGTGATCGGCAATCTTCGAGGGTTCGTTCGTCCATCTGTCTATCCGTTTACAATTACAAAAAAATCTGCTTAACTAACCGATGATATTTCAACCAAACTTCTCAGAAATTAGCCTTATGTCAGGCTCTTTCAAATACTTCAAAGAATTTAAATCTATGAAAAACTTTGGCTCCCATGGCAACCGAGTAGAAAAACTTGAAAATCTCCTCCTGCACTATAAGGCCTATAGAGCTTTAATGTTTGTCATGAATCAAAACATATTGACCCTCTACAAAAATCCATCTAAGAATTACCGTACTCTGAAAATTAGCCCTTTTCCTCTTGATACCTAATTTTACATAGGAATAAAGAAGGAAATCTTTGAAAATCTTCTTCTCCCAAACCATAAGGCACAGAGCTTTAATATTTGACGAGTATTAATACCTATTAAACCTCTACCGGAATATTTCAAAGAATTATTGTACTGTGAAAATTTCTTTCAAATTCTTCATCTCCCATATCATAATGTCAAAGGCTTGATATTTGATATTTGTAATGCATAAAATTCTATTGATCCTATACAAATATACTTCAAAGAATTACTATACTCTAAAAAATAGCCATTTTCTGTGCATTTCTTGATTCTATATAGGAATAAAGAAGGAAATATTTGAAATTCATCTGCTCCCAAACAATGACGCATAGAGCTTTTACGTTTGGTATGTATCAATGCCTATTGACCCTCTACCGAAATACTTAAATAAATGCTGAAAGTTAGACCTATGTTTAGGGAACTTCGATATCAATAGGGTTAGAGGAGAAAATCTATACAAATCTTTTTTCAAAGCAGCTAGCAGTAGAGCTTTGGTATTTTGCATATGATAAAGCCTTCAGCAGTCGTACTCAGGTGAGAGATAAAGGAACATCATGGTCCTCTTGACTTAAACCATTGACCACTTTCTTAGCTTTAACTCACATATTTTTTATGAATATTCATATTTTCCCCGCTTTTTTCAGAAAGGTGTGGTAAGTAAAAATTAATTTGAAAACTCTAATATTCACACAAGATAGGAGTTTTTTTTATCATAGACTGAATTAACAACGGTAATAAATGATATGAGATGGTTTGGAAGGCGGCACTAAACATTGAATAAAACTAACCAAATTACCAGACTACAAAGTATTAGACTAGTCAAAATTGAAAGAAGCTGTAGACGACAATTTTTAGTTGATAAAATTTCAAAAATCTTTATCTTATTGGCGTAGAAACCATTGTGGTAAATGAAGAAATTGCTTATTATAAGTATCTTTTTAATTTACCATAATGTTTTCTCAAGCGTTATTCGTGGATGCGTCAAAAAGCGGAATTGTTTGGAATGAGTTAAAATGATGTTACGGGTGTTAAAATTTGCGCTAGGATTTAAAATTAAACGCTATCTTTTTGCAAATCAATCACGTAATGTTAAAGTGACGTCGTCATTTAATCAATTGACTAAAAATCTAATGTGCTGTAAAAGATCAATGTTTCTGTCATTTTGGAATTGCTTTTGAAACTGTAAAATCTTCAGGGGATAATTCCTTCGGTTTGTTTGTTTGAATGGGGTTTCAGTGTTTCAGTCATATAGCGGCGGTAGGAGCACATAACCTTAGGTTCCAAGAATTTCTCACACCAGTACTACCACCACACGCTTTCCAAGACTCACAGCTGCTCATCTCACTACGGTGTTTGATCGTTCACTCACTCTAGGGTGACAAATGTCGGAAAGGATATTTTCCGCGACCAAAGAACGAACATTGGACTTTATGACTGAGAGTCCGAGGCGCTACCAACTGCACTATGGCCGCTACAAAAAAAAGCGTAGGACGCACTTCGTCATTCGGTAAAATTAACAAGTAAATATTTCTAGAATCGTGTCCAGCGCTGTCGGCCCCACAAAATGGGTCTGTTTCCTTCACTTCAAACGGTGCTGTAACTACCGCTAACTATGAATGTGGAGCCCAGTATACATTGGCTGGTGATGCAACCCGAACTTGTTTGAGTAACCTGACTTGGTCTTCACAAGAACCAACTTGTAGTGAGTATAGATAATTAATTTAATGACATTTCGTAACACTTACGTATGATATACAAGGAGTGATCACCATAGCCAAGCATCGATGCAGTTTGGCAAGTATCTATAGAAATAAGGAATATTATGTTTTAGTAGTGATACGAAACTTTGTATTGGATTCGAGCTATTTAGATACATGTACATGTATTTCATGAGGCCAAATGTCGGAGACTTTATTTTACACCTCCTAGTTACTTTAATTCCCTTCTTGAATCGTTCGACAAGATTCTACCACATCAGTCATATTGAGCTGTAACGACAATGTCTTGTTTGATAAAAAAAACCAAACAAACAAATCAAAATAAAACACACACACACACACACACACCAAAAAAAAACAAAAACAAAAACCCAACACACAAAAAAAGGCAATATATAGACATAAATATATCTCTTATGAACTTAGTTTCCCTAGTAAGATTGACCTTAAATTGAATAACACTGCTTATATCATGAATTTTTTTTAATATACATTTGTTATTAATCTTCATTTTCCCTTCAAATTTACGCACATACATTGTTAATAGAGGAACAAAGTTTCACACAATAAAATGTTCAGTCTGATTCCATATGTATTACTTTCATTTTATCAGCCTGTTCCCTGCCGTCTTCTCCAAACAATGGTAGCGTCTCAGTATCCAGTGATGGCACAACATTGTTGTATTCATGTAATCTTGGCTTCGTATTGGATGGTGACGAGAACAGGACCTGCCAATCTTCGTCCAACACCTGGTCCGGCAATGATCCTACATGTGGTGAGTAGAGTAAAATCTCGACCCTTCCAAACACCCATAAGAGGTCGTTTAATTAATTCGCGCATTTTCTCAGTAAAGCTGTATGTAATGGAATTGTATTTGTTGTTGTTAAAACTGGGTTTGCACAAGGAAATTGGTACGAATGAATAAGTCTTTGTTTAACCCATTCCCGCACAATCTAGCCTTTTTAGCCCAACCCCCCCCCCTCAAAACCCCAAAGAGGTTGTTAAACCAATTTACACAAATTTTTCGGTTTCGCTATATGTAGTCGATTTTTTTAGCTGCTGTTGTTGTTTAGCTTAGGTTTGCATAGGGAAAGGGTCATGAATTGATAAGTCTTTTTTTAACCTATTCCCGCATATTCCAGCTTTCTACCGCCGTTCGAAAATAGACTTTTAAGACATCGTGAAAAATGAAGAAATTGCGTTTTTTCTCATTTTTTCTCGATGCCGTATGTTTCTTGTTTGATCTGCAATATAAAAGGATCAGACTCATTCAAAATATATATGGATTGTAATGTTAAAAGTTATGATACAAGATACTGTATTTGATTCGAGCCATGTAGATAAAAATGGGTATTCAAAGAGTCTGTAGGTCGAGAAAATGGCAAAAAATTCCCAGTAAGTAATTTAAGTTCGTAGCAAGATCGACAGTAGAACTGTCGGTTGAATTTGTATTATTCTGATCTAACAGGCGAAAACTTGAAAATTCGAATTACGTTAATCGATGGTCGAAAGAGGCTTAGGCTTAGACGTGAATAGACGACATTATGAAGGACAAGAATAGACGACATTATGAACAAAACCGGATTCTTCGACCCTCGTCTCCGTATCTTTTATTGTTCGTTTGATTGTTGTTTTTTTATGATAATTCAGTCCACATGAACTGGTACAAAACTATGAAAAACGACGGATTCCTATGGAAAGAATCTTATTGTAAAAATCGATTTTAAATCTATTGTTACTCCTAGTCTTGTTTCCATGAGCACCATTTTATTATGGTAGGTCATATAACCATAGTTCTAACTGAGACTGTACAATGTTTACATTTTAATTGAAAGAAAAGTGGAAAATTTGTATAAAGTAATGTTGATACATATCAGTAAGTGAGTGAAATCCAATTTCAGGATTCGAGCTTAAATTTTTCCACTTTTTGTATTATTGATTCAACATGTAATTAAATCGTGCGAATTTGAACGGAATACTGCAGTTTATTTGGTTTAGAAAAACTCGGTAATCTGTAAACTGTATTATTTGTACTATAAATGTACCATTTCAGAAACATGTGCCGATTTGGGGACAGTTGTTGGGTTGACATCAGTCTTATCTATTGATGGTACAACAACCAGAGCTGATTTCACCTGCCAAATAAACTACACATTATCCGGTTCTTCACATAGCAGCTGTCTGACCACAGGAATCTGGGATCCTTCAGTACCAACATGTGGTTAGTCTCCAGGAATCTTTTGTTTATAATATGACCTACATCACGGGAGAGAAATATATTCGTTCAATGTTTTTGGTATAACATAGGACACACTAGTGATATATAGTGATAATGTGCTTTCGTTAATGAAGATGACGTCATGTATTGTATCTCATGACGTCATTTACCTCTGACGCTATATGTTTCCCAGTAGGCCTATCGAAAATCGCTCAGTCGAAGGGCTAGTATAGACACCTACTTTTTTTTCACTCACCCGTCGAAATTTCAGACATTTTATCGACTTATCTAAATAAAAAAATCAGAGGCATATTATAGATAGAATATCAAATTCATGTTCCTAAAATAACGAATTTATTAAACTCGGTTAAGCCTCGTTTTTATATGCTTATAGATGGCTTTCTTTTTTCATGACCACTTACTCGATATCCACTATTTGATAAACGATACTTTTTTAGCCATACTTTTTTTCAAACGAAAAAAAATGACAAGGTTAAAGATATTAGGGAAGGAAAGAAAGCCACGGGAGGGAAAAGATTCGTGTGATTTGTGTATCGGGTTTTCCCTACAATTCTTGAGTTTTAATAATGTTAAAACTCAATGAACGAGCGTAGATTTTTGCTCATAAAAAGGTTGTATTTCAAGTTAGAGCAATAAAACTACACCGGTTTCCTTTCTCTGTTTTCAAGCTTTGTTTCCATCAAGACTATTCACGGATATAACATTGTTTTCTATTTTCAGTCCTGTGTGGTTTCTTATTTCCTCCGGACAGCGGTACAGTAGCGTTTTCAACAGATGGTTACCAGACCACAGCGTCTTTTAGTTGCGTATCCGGGTACCATCTTATTGGACTGTCAACATCGTCTTGTGATGTTACAGGGAATTGGAACGTTTCCATACCGAACTGTGGTAGGTCAGATAATAATTTTACAAGACAGATTCAAAATGCAAAAATGCCTTATTGAATGGCACGAGATGTTTGCCCCAGTCATCAAGAATCCTCGTTACAAATATTTGAATGAATCAGATTTATTTAGATTGATTTGTAGAAGCTTAGATTTATAATTGTGCCTTTGTATGGCATTTCTATGTGTGTAGAGGGTAGGCAGTGAGCAGTATGGGTTGCCATCCCTACGTGCTGATTTGTTTGAATTTCGTCTAAGGAAATTTCGAGTCAGTATCTATCTACAGTCTTCCAAGTAAAGACTGGTCTTTACTCGGCTCATATGAACTTTTTGGAAATGTCCCATTCAATCCGATTTCATAATAAAACAATATTTTCCCAAAACATACAAGTAGTGTGAAAGGTGAAAAGATTTATTTATTTGAATTAAAATCTTTTTAAATCGAATACATTCACTAAACAACAACAACAACAACAGCAACAAGAACCCAACACACTTTGAAAGATAATATAAGAATAGGAAACATATCTTAAATGAATTGCAGAGATAGTTGAATATTCAGAACAGTTAAATTTGTTTCTCATGTCACCTCAAGTCATTTTTCCGGTTTTGCTCGAATGAAATGCGACCGTGTTATGTTTTGTCTTTTTCAATCTAATTTCACACGCTCTTTGATTACAGAATGCGATGATCCGATTGTGCCATCTGATGGGTCTATAATTTCAAACGGAACTGTTGTTTCGTATAGCTGTGGAAAAGGATCTACACTGTCTGGTGATAGCCAACAGATATGTTCCAGTGATGGCAGTGGATGGGTTGGAGCTCCGCCATCTTGTGGTAAATCCGAAAATATATCGATATCGATAAATATGATATTAATAATCTTCAAACTTACCCTTCTAACTTCGATAGGAAGCCCTCTTTGATATTAAGGAAGGTAATTTTGTAAAATTTTTGGCCAGTAGCATGTAACCAAAAAGTATAGTTGTTTGTTGGTTAGCGACCTAAACGTCGTAACTACAGCTCGGATAAGCTTGAATAAGCTCTAGTTACCACGCTTAATTAACCTTTTCCGGTTTTCAAACTTTTAGACTCGTCCAAATTCAAAGATTTTGAAGACAAAAATTTTAAAGTGGATTTGATTTGAAAACTACTAGCCACCCAGTAGGGTAGAAAATATTGTAGAAAAAAGAAGAAATTGATGGTCACAAGCAATTTCTTCTATTTCTGCAATGTTTTCTAAATCATAAAATCTCAGATACGTAAAAACCGGAGTTTGAACAGGAACGGATTACGTCGCCAAACCAACAAAATGATTATAATTAATGTCGGTGTTCAAAGTTCACTTTCGGTCTAAATGATTTGATTGGCCGACTATTTCCTTTGATTGACATACGCTATCCATCAATTGACGTGGTTGACATTTTTCGTATCGTCGGACCTTTTTTTTCAGATGAAATGTTATTTATGTATTTCCTTATGATAATAATTATCTTTTCAATGAGATTCAAATAAATAAATAGATAAATAAAAGAGTTTTCATTCCGGCTCTTTAAACAAAATATATTCATTTGAAATGTAAATAACAGTTTACGGTTTTTTGCATCGTTATTGGTATTTGAAGCGAAAGACGATTATTTTGCTAAATAACAGAGTTTACAAAACAATAGAAATATAGAAATTCATCAAAATGGTAAATATAGTATATTGCAAGCCGCTTTAGCTTTAAAATGATTTTAACCCATTTCTACGTAAATAAAAAAGCTTCGGTAGACATTGTTGAAAATGAAGAAATTGCTTGTCACAAGCAAATTTCTTCCTTATCCAGAATATGTTCTGGAATACTAAGACTTTTAAATTTCCACCAAATTAAAATTGCCGTCTGTATTTTCTTTTAAGTTTGATCAGTCTTTTGTCGGTAGGGTTTATCAATATAGATCGATCTTCTCTTGCCAAAATAGGCGGTCTTCTTTTCTGTCATATATATATTATACGTTTATAGTTGTATGCCAGACACAAACTAACCCTTCCGGAGGATTTCTTAATCTATCAACGGACGGTATAGTGACTATAGCGACCTATTCGTGTTTATCTGGCTATTCCATGAATGGTGATCGAACATCGTACTGTCAGACAGACGGGAGCTGGAATGTTTCTACTCCCTCATGCGGTAAGGCAGATAACTCTTAACCCATTACCAAACGACAAAATGTCTCAGTATTAGACTAGTCCTAATTCTTAGAGATTGTAGACGGCATTTCGAAGTGTGATACTATTGGGAAAGAATGGTCAAGTAAGGTAGAAAACATTGTGCGAAAAAGGGAAATTCTTGTTAATAACGATATTTCTTCGGGGCATAAGAAAAGCGGGCCTGTATGGCAATTGGTTAATTGATAGATAAAAAGTTGTTTCTTGTTTTCATGAAGATTTTAGAAGAAAAATCTATTCAATCTGAAGCACAAATAGATGATGTTTATTTTCCTCATTGAATAAAAAAGTATTATCTTCATTTCTTTTGATTAAATATTACCAATGCATATTTTATTACACAGTTAAAAATGAAACGATTTTGCCAGTTTGAACAAAAACAATTCCGTTTTTATTTTTACGGAAATATAAAATTCATTTTTCCAAATCATAATCAACCAATTTTGATCTTCAATTTGGGGGAAAATATACGGCTTTTTTTTTCGTCTCAGATACTTTAAGCTCTACGTGATTTATACGTTCACTTTTTTTGATAAACAAGGAAATAAATCTTATGAAGTGTTCAGTGTACGCATGAGAATGATTCATAAAATAGAAACTGCTTCAAGAACAGAAATACCCTGTCCCCTGTAGTTGAAACTGTAGTCGAATCGAATTTAAACTCTGAACCTGAAAATAAAGTTGATTTTTATATCATTTGAAAGAATATAAAGGAATGTCAAATATTTTAGTGCTTTGCCAAAGTCTGCAATCCCCAGACAGTGGGAATGTGACAATATCAAGCGACGGTGTATCGAGTCTAGCAACGTACACTTGTGTCACAAACTACAGTCTTATTGGTGTAGACACCAGAATATGTGGTTCAACGGGAACGTGGTCTGGAAGTGCGCCGACTTGTAGTGAGTTGTTTTTATTTAGCTTTCTATTTCTTTCAATAATTATAAAATGTATTCTTAATACCAACCGCTATTGGCAATATATATGATAAATATTTATTGCTGTGCCTGTTAAATATGGATGAATTAGAGAAATTCGATACTTTCTTAAACGTGCGAATAATTAACAGAATTTCGTAAAAAGGTATAAATAATTTATTATTACTCCGTTACAGAAGATAAGAATTTGCCTATGCATAGAACAATAGGTGCAAGAACAAACATTACAAAATGAAATAAGCAAATCTGCCATTGATAATGAAAATAGGGCGATTTAACCCTTTCCTATACAAGCCAGAGATTTTACGTTGCTATGATTTTTTATTTGAAACAAGCAATTTCTCCTTTTCCAACAATATTTTTTTCCACATAGAATGGTTAAATTTCAAATTGCATAAATTTTTCAACGTCGTCTGCAACCTCTTTCAATTTGGACCAATCTAAAGTTTTGCAAAATAGTAAAGGGTGAAAATGCAATTATAAGAAATTAAGAGAATATGTTTTTATTTTACGGAGGTAAGAAAAGAAAAAAACTAGTAACACTCTGCGTCTTCATACGTGTGATTTTTTTAAGTGTCAGCTTTCCGCTTCGCGTCTTTATACAATGTGATTTTGGTTGATTGGTTTCATACCGCAGCTTTCCGTTTCGCGTCTTTATACGGTTTGATTTGGGTAGTTTAGTTTCATACCTCAGCTTTCCGTTTCGGACTTTATACAGTTTGATTCCGGTAGTATAGTTTCATACCGCAGCTTCCCGCTTCGCGTTTTTATACAGTGTGATTTTTTTTGCAGTTTCATACCTCAGCTTTCCGCTTCGCGTCTTTATACAGTGTGATGTTGGTAGTTCAGTTTCATACCTCAACTTTCCGCTTCGCGTTTTTATACAGTGATTTTTTTTAGTTTCATACCTCAGCTTCCCGCTTCGCGTTTTTATACAGGGTAATTATTTTTTCGGTTTCATACCTCAGCTTCCCGCTTCGCGTCTTAATACAGTGATTTTTTTTAGTTTCATACCTCAGCTTTCCGCTTCGCGTATTTATACAGTATGATTAGATTTTGAGGTTTTAACCCCGGGAACATATGTCATTTAATCTATCTCTTAAATATACAAAAGTGGAACTATATAGGCACTAGAACTTTAGTTGGTGATCTTTTGTCTTCTGTTACTCTTGTATCATCCAAATTCATTTGGGTGGATAATTTTGTCGTTCTGTTACTTTACAGTTTGTGATAACGTAGCAGTCCCCATGAATGGTGCAGTGGTCTATGACGCTGGAAACACAACAGCGTATTTTTCCTGTGATCTTGGGTATTCAATGAGCGGTTCTACTGTTCGCACCTGTGGAACAGATGGGTCTGGCTGGTCTGGAAACGATACCAGTTGTGGTAAATTTGATACGATAGAATACATAATTGCCGAGTCAGGATGAATTTTTATAGACCTTTCTTTAAAGAAAATTTGCAAAAACTCCCCTGAAACGTTTTTATTATATTTTCAAACCCTCGATGCGTTTTTCAATGAAATATGGTGATTATGTTAAAAATTTCAGACATTGATAAGAAATCGTTCCTAGAAACAGAATTTTATACTTAAATTGTACTCCTCCTATGTAAACGAAGTTGACTCGCTATATAATTTCCTAATCTAGTGTCAGTGCAAAATGGGCAGAGTATGCCTAATATTAAATAGGATGCAGCAAATGTTGCTTTATCTTACAACAAGTTTTAAAACCTTATTCATACACTTTAGACTAACCTGGCTAAGTATCAAAGATTATCCATTAACTCATGTCATATTTAATAAAATCCTTGATCAGAAATGCATTAATATCAAAGGGCTGATGGTACTGTAGGTCTGATTATCAGGATCAAAATATAGTTTTGTGAATGATCTTACGTAAGATTCTGGCTTAAAGATAACAAAACATGTGGTGTAGACTAAGATCAGACTGCATATATGTGCAGACTGATCTTCGACTATGCCTCCTGTCACAGCAGAAACATTCCGTATTCAGCATAAACAGATTTAAGACGTTTATAACAAGGCTCTGGTTTGACCAGAGTCCTCCTTATGAAAGTCAATAACAAAACATTGACAGGTTCCTAAAAGCATATTGTATCACAGATAGAGCTCGATAACGATAAATAACATAACTATACATTTTTAGAAAAATAAACTCAGCAAATGACGTTATTGGTCAACAAAAGGCAAATCCTTGTTACTTGAAAAATCTGCAGGAAAATTGCGTAATGCATTATCACACAACCCCTAATCTCATTTTGACGCCCTCAAAGAGGACAGTTTTGGAAAACAATATGAGAAAAGGCTACAAACAATTTCTACATATCTCAGAACGTTTCTTACTCTAAATACTACTTACTTTCCAATTTCAAGCCAGTCTGATTTATCGTCTACATCTTAAAGTCTCAATTTACGTAATTAAATAACTAATAATTTGTCGAGGATTTGATTGCGTGTAGAGATCAATTGATTTGAAATTCTTTAGAAAAAGTCGCTCATGATTCGTTTTGAAAATCTCCATTACAGAGTTATGTGCTGTTTTAAGTAACATTACCGGTGGTACATACAGTCTCTCTACAAACACTGTCAACACGGTTGCTGATTTCACGTGTGATGTCGGATACACCATAAACGGAAGTGCTCGACTCACGTGTCAGTCAGATGGATTTTGGGATTTCAACCAGCCTGACTGTTGTAAGTTTATGTTCGATCGTTTCTCGTTATATGCATTGCAAAGCTAACTAGAATAGTAAACGCGTTAAAGTAGCTACGTGGATTAAAAACAGGGGATCGTTATGGTTTGATCGACTAAAGTTTACCGTGTCGACTTGAAACAATACAAAGTCTAATCTTCATTTACGCATGCATTACTTGTATGTTTGTTTTTAACTCTTTCCTGCAAAGGCGTTTGTTTGTACGTCTTTGTGATTTAATATTTGAGAAAATACCGTGGGAAAAGAAGAAATTGCAAGCATTTAATTATTTTCACACAATATTTTCTACGCAGTCGGTTGGTTAACATTAGAATTACACTCCCTTTTAATTGTCGTCTGCAACTTCTTTCAAATTGGACAGGACTGAAATTTTGAAAACAAAACGGGAAAGGTTTAAGAATCAAGCAATATATTGTTCTATACATATATCATTACAAGAGCGAGTCTTCAAGAAGCTGTCGAAAAAGTTTACCCGGGTCATTGATACAAGCAATTTCTTTTGTTTCCTCTATGTTTTCCAAACCTTTTTTATTGGGTGGCGTTAAAAAGAGGGATTGTGAGGATAATTAGTTAAAACCAAAAGGAAATGGAATCAATTCGCTTCTTTTGATTTTGTTCAAGCTGAAGTTATTTCAAAGATAAGATATGCTGAATTGTTTGTCCTACATTTTGAGATATAAGTTCTACGTTTTACGCAAAACACATATTGCCTACGTCATTGGCGATCCCTGCTGTAACAATGACTATTTTCAGCGTCATGCGCCAGTCTATTAAGCCCGACAGGAGGGAATGTAACATTGTCAACAAGTGGTACTGTTACACAAGCTACTTTCACGTGTGATGTCGGATACACCCTTAGTGGAACCTCTGTCTTGACGTGCGATGAAAATGGCGTCTGGGATTTTACAGCACCTACTTGTGGTTTGTAAAAAATCTATTGCGTGGTGCGCGAGCAAAATGTCGTAACATAATTCACCTTTATTTCCCACTCCAAATTACAAGGTATTTTAGAATAAACATCGTGTAAACATGTAAATAAAATTGATCATGTCATATGGCAGTACAAGAAATGAGAGAAGAAGTAACGAGGGGCGGGAGTGGGGAACATAGAAAGGTGTAGTTTCGGGATTTTTTTTTTTTTTATTTATTGATTTGTTTTTGGCAAACTATTTCATGAACAAAACCGGAAAATGATAATAATAGTATTCTCGGTCAATGAAATGCAGAAACAGTTTAGTTTCAATTTGCTTATGTCACAAGGATCAGAAATTATTCGATTTAATTAAAATACAATTGGTACTGCTAACCCAGTCGGAATTTATCAATCTCCAAGCAGAGTTGTCGCCCGCTACTTTCGCCGAACATGGGGAATGAATCGGAGAAAAAGGGAATGGGAATCTATGCCGAATAAACGTGCGAAATCATTGAGATTCATTGATTGTTTTATATAGTTTAACGCCACTTTTAACAGTATTTCAATCATATCGCGGCGGCTGGAGCATTAGTGGGGAGAGAAAAGTGGTGGAAGACAGCGTAGATAATTAAAACTATAGTTATAACCATTGACCAATCGCGGCTGTCAATCGAGGAATAAACCGACCAATCAAATAATTTATTCAGCCCGGACCTGAGCTTATAGGCCGCCATTTTTGTTTACCTTTATTATTGGTTTGGCGACTAAAAACGTCGTAACTACAGATTATTCAAGCTGTAGTTACGACGTTTAGGTCACCAACCAACCATTTTACTTTTTCGTAACATACTACTTGCCATAGATTTTGCAAATTAACGCCGTTAAAAATCGAAAAATAACTTCCTGTTGGAGTTAATGGGCGGGGCCTAGATAGCCAGTGGGCAAGGTCAGCGATTGGTCAATTAAGTACCCAAACCATCAAAAAGTTCGAAGGACTGCATTCTCTTACATTCTAAATGAATGGTTTAACTAATTCTGAAATTTTGCCGTCGAGTTATGTGATGATTGGCTAATTGATCTTTCGGTTAATAACGGCGATCAGTTCAATAAGCTTACTTTTATGATAACTATATCGATGTTATGCACACGCCAATACTTCAATTTACAGCGAAGTGTACAGACAGACAAGCACCAACGAGCGGTTCCGTCAACGTAACGACCGACGGTGTGGTGACGGTAGCCACGTACTCTTGCGCGTCAGGCTACACGTTGAACGGACAGACAACTGTTACGTGTCTTCCTGATGGAAACTGGAATCGACCAGAGCCAACTTGTGGTAAATATAGGATTTGTCATGAAACTTTCTTCGAGACAAACTGACTATAACCCAGGTTTGAATAGAAAACTTAATAATTGACGAATCGTTGCCCCGCCCACTGACTCCAACAGGAAGTCCTGCTTCGATTTTAAACGGCGTTATTTTGCAAATTTTATTGCCAGCAGCATGTAGCAAAAAGTAGAGTGTTTGGTTGGCGACCTAAAAGTCGTAACTACAGCTTAAATAAGCTGTAATTACGACGTTTAAGTCGCCATACCAACAAAAATGATTCACAATAAATGTGGCCAATGTCGGAGTTCAAATTTTTATTCTGGGATGAATGAAAGATTTGATTGATCGATATATTCCTTGATAGACAACGAGCGCAGGAAAATTAATTCCTTCATAGATAAATTCATAGTTTTCTTTTGACTAGGTTTAGATCAACTTTCTTACAGAGATCAAAGAATTTTTTTCTCACAAAAGCAACAGTTTTAAGTTCCACACAAAATAATCGTGGATGGTTTTCGCTAAGTCCGAAGTCTAGTTTTAAGACGAAGGCCTCTTGATTGGAGATTCCCGGGTTGGAATCTCGCCAGGACCGTGGGATTTTTTGAGAGCAAAAATCTTACTCCACGTTTTTCTTCTTCATTCAAGTTGACATTGAAATACACAATGACACTTTCTGACGCCCTGAGGAAACAAAATCATGAAAATCGTTGGGGGAAAAGGAGAAATTTTAATTTCTCCTTTTTTAATCATGCTTTCTACACTATCTGAGACATACTTCGTATTTTAATGCAATTTGAAATGCAATTTGAAATGTCACCTAAAGCTCCTTTCAATTCGAACAAATCTAACACTCGTCTTCTGGTAATAGGTTAAAGAAGTTTTGAAGATAGATACGTTATGCCCATTTTTGAATAACAATGCATTACAGTTTTACTTAACGTTGCAAATTCATTGAAAAGATTGATTGGTCGATCGATTTTTGATTGACAGCGGCGATCTGCAAGTTAAATTCGCATAATCGATGAACTCCGCTTTTCTTTTCCTTTCAAAACCAGATTGCAATATCCCAGCTGCGCCTAGTAACGGCGATGTAAGAGTGTTCGGAGATGTAGTCACATTTACCTGTAACGTAGGGTACTCTATGTCAGGACCAAATACAGGCACGTGCCAGAGAGACGGAACTGGCTGGAATATATCTACGCCAATTTGCAGTAAGTATCCTAACGCAAAAGTCTTTAGGTACCATATCAGAAAAAAATATACATGACCTTAACATTTAATAATGTAGGGCCTGTGTCTTGTCACAATACCATGTGATACACAAAAGAAAGTTAGAAAGAAAATTATTATCTGCAGGCGAGCTAAGCATCGTAGCTTATTTCAACTGCAGTATTTTGTTCACCTTAACACGAGATCATTTTTTTTCCGAATTCACATTTTTCAAAAAATCAGGATGATTGATAAGGATTTACAAATCGCGTGTGTCAATAAAAGAAGCAGTCGTACAATGAAATCATTCGTTTAGACCGGAAGTAAGACGCCATTTTGTGTGAAGCTTTTTCCTGTTTGGTTGACAACTTAAACGTAGTAACTGCAGCCTATTCAAGCTGCATTACGACGTTTAGGTCCCAAACCAACCATTTTCATTTTTTGTTATATGGCTAGGGCTATAAAGTTTGCGAAATAACGCCGTTTAAAATCGAAGCGGAACAGTGTGCGGGGACAGTTACTGATCAATTGACTTGCAAAAGCGTAGCATTTTTCAACGCTAAGAAGTTGATTTACGAAATAGGTAACCTCCCAATACAACAATATATACTTTTTGCGAACTCGTTTTCAGCCTCTTGTGACACTCTGTTAAATGTTACCGGTGGTAATTTGACGTTCATATCTGACGGAGTTACAACTCAAGTCACATATACTTGCACACTCGGATCAAGCCTGGTTGGAAACCAATCGATAAGTTGTAGTGAAAATGGCTCGTGGACATCAACAGGCCAACAACAATGTGGTAAGCACTACTTGAAAATTACTGATTATATTTTGTGGAGAGAGAGAGAGGCCTGTTGCTGGCTACGCCTAATGACCTCCAACGCAACAGTTTGACTGAGATATCGAATGAGATTTGGTCGCGAAATATATAGTCGTTGGGCGAGCAGAATGTCGTAAATACAGCTTTATTCAAATTGTATCTAAGACATTTTGATTGCCAAATTACGATATGGTCATCGACATGAAATAATGTGAAATCGTTGTGTGATGATCAAAACGTCACAACTACAGATTGATTAAGTTAAAGTTATGATGTTTCATTTGCCAAACCAACAAAATTGAAATTCAAAGTTTACTTCCGGTATAAATGAATGATTTAACCCCTTCTTGGCTAATCCCTGGTTTTTACGTCCCTATGATTTTATAATTGAGAAAACATTGAGGAAAAAGAAGAAATTGCTTGTAACAAGTTTTCGCACAATTCTTTCTATCCTACTGAATGGTAATTTTTTCAAATAAAATCAACCAAAAAATTTGTCTGCAAAACTTTTGAATTTGGACAGGGTCTAAAATTTTGAAAAACAGAAAAGTCTTAATTGGTCCATCGATGCTTTGCTTGATATCGGTTATTAGTAAATTGCAAGATGCCAGTGAGTATTTAAGTTTAGTGTCCATCTTGAAACGAATAATCATTTGTTGTTATTGCTTTTTATTCATATCAAATCGTCGGTGTGCGAGCAAACAATCGTAACTACAGCTTTAATCAAAGCTGTAGTTAAGATTGTTTGCTCGCCAGTCTCAACCACAAAGGAGAAACAAATCAAAATGAAGTTTTGTATTCACGTTATCAGATTTAGTTTTTCATTTTTTTATCTTGACTTTTAAATTGTCATTTCATGTTCAAATTTTGTTTTGACTATCAATGTTGATAGACCCTGATTGGTTGAGAAATGTTTCATGCCTCCATGTAAAATTTTTAGTCCGGAACTATTTTAATTTCTTTAACATAGAATAGTTCCGTTAAAATTCACTCATAAAAAAATGGTACAAGATTTGCTTTTTTGAGGTATTTAGTAGTATATGCCTTTCTGACATTAATTATTAAAAATAGATAGACTATTTTGCACTAATATATAAAAATAAATATATCTCTCTTTAAAGTAACGGCTTCACATTTTTTAAGAAATGTCATTTCTCTACGAAGTCGAATAAGAATAAACGAACAAACAATATTTTAAAAGTACCACCCATTTTCTCTTAAGAAATGTCATTACTCTACGAAAACGAATAAGAATAAACGAAAAAACAATATTTTAAAAGTACCACCCAATTTTTTCTTAAAAAATGCCATTACTCTACGAAAACGAATAAGAATAAAGGAACAAACGATATTTTTAAAGTTCCACCCAATTTCTACATCTCATGAATGCTTTTTTTCAGTTTCTTGTCCAGCACTATCATCGTCTGTTAACAGTGGAAGCGTTACCATAACAACTAACGGATCTGTTACTATAGCAACGTATTCCTGTGTAAATGGTTACTATGTCAAAGGATCCCCCGCCCTCACTTGTACCACAAACGGAACATGGGACTCGACGGAGCCAACATGTGGTATGTTTAACGGCAGACTGAATCTTATATATTTATTTGGCTTTAGCAGCTCGTATACTGTGTTTGCTATGTTGGCAATTTCTGTTTAAACTATTCACACATAATGATGCTTTTGACGCCTAAGAAAAGAACTTGGGAAAATATTATGATAAATGAAGAAATTGTTTGTAACAAGCAATTACTTCATTTCTCACAACTTTTTCCGTTCCAAAAGGACAATATTCTTGTATTCTATCAAATTGAAATTATCGTCTGCAGCTTCTTTCAATTAAGACCAGTCTAAAACCTTTTCGCCCGGTAATTTTTTAACATTATGAAAAAAATAATACCCACATCTTTGATACTATTCTTAATAGATAACAAGATATCACAAGTAATGATATTGGTAGAATAATGGAAATGCACGAACTCCATTGTAGAATCTTTTTTTGTATCTTTATGAATTCCATGTTTTCTTTGGTTTGTGACTTTAGGCTCATTGACGTTTATCATGGCTTTACATACATTTTGTTCAAACGAAATAAAGCAAATCAAGCGCTTATTCTATTTAGCCTGCAATACGTTGCCCGCGCCATCTGGAGGATCTATTTTCCTGTCGCAAGACGGCCTGACAGCAACGTTTGGTTGTGACGTAGGATACACGATAAACGGTGACGTCAACATTGCTTGCGCTACAGACGGAAGTGGATGGACCGTTACTGAACCGACTTGTTGTAAGCACTGAATTCATTCACTCTATTTAATTTTGCTTAAGAACCTTATCTAGGTGACGGTCAATTGAAATAAAACACACTTTATAGTAAGATTGACCATTCTATTCATGGTAAACCTTCGAGGACTTAACAAATGTGAAAGTTGCACTTCCCTTATAAACGGCGTTATTTTGAAAAATGATTATGACCAGTACACGTGTAACATGTAACAAAAAAGTAAACGGTTGGTTTGCGACCTATAACTTGAATAAACTGTAGTTAAGTCGCCAAGCCATCAAAAAAGTTTAACAAACATGGCGGCCAATGTAGGAGTTTAAAACTCACTTCTGGTCTAGATGAACAATTTAATTGGATGACTTATTAGTCGATTGGCAGCAACGTTTGGTGATTTACACGGTAACAAGAAATATCCGTTTGAAATCCGTATTTTGTCGGAGGAAACGTTTTCGATATCCATTTGACAATTTTATGTCAGATCATTTTCGAAAAATTTGCTGCCAAGTTTAACAAACTGCCGGATTTTAGTAGTGAATACGTAAAGTTTATTGCCAAAGGCTTCCAATGTATCTCAATAAATAACTATAGTATTGGATCTACGTAATCAGGCCTTGCTACAAAACCCGCGTAACTACCAAATGGTACATAACAAATGCACGATCTAAATGTTTTCATTGTCATTTAAATTTTCCAGCACAATGTAACAACTTGACAGACCCCAATGGTGGACAAGTCACGTACATTACAAGTGGTACCCAGACCAGTGCAGTCTATAACTGTAGTGTTGGTTCTACTTTATCGGGTCCTATATCAGAACCAACATGTCAAACGGATGGTACATGGGATGAGACAAACCTTACTTGTGGTAATATTGTCAATTGGCGACTAAACTACCATAGATACAGCTTGAATTTACCAATAGCTGGCTCCGCCCACTTACTTCGTTGGCCCCGCCAATTGACTCCATCAAGAAGTCTTCGATTTTAAACGTTGTGATTTTGCAAAGTTTATCACCAGTAGCAAAAAAGAAGAATGGTTGGTTGGCAACCTAAAAGTCGTAACAACAGCTGTTGTGGCGTTATGTCGCGAAAGCAACAAAAATGTTTCACAAAATTGGCGACCAATGTTGGAGTTTAAAGTTCTCTTCTGGTTCGAATGAATTAGTTTATTGGTCAATTGATTATTTGATTGACACTCGCGATTGGTCGATTAAGCTGAATTTACGATGATTTGGTCGTCTAGAGACAATGAGGTTTTTTCAAACACAATATTTATAAAAGCACCGAGAATGATAAAAATCTTGAAATTTTAAGGTGGAATCATTAATGCTTGGTCATGCCCCTAGACACGAGTTTGTTTTTTGTCGTCTTCTCACAGAAGCAATTAACCCATTCCCACACAATAAAACTTTAGACTAGTCCAAATTGAAAGAAGCTGAAGACGAGAATTTCAAGTTGCATGAATTTCAATTTCTTTCGTCCTTTTTGGATATAAAACATTGTGGATAATGAAGAAATTGCTTGATACAAGCACTTTCTTTATTTTCCACAATGTTTTCCAAAGCTTAATTCTTTAGATGCTTAAAAGGAAGGATTGTGTGGGCATGGGTATAATGAACTAACACAGTGTAAATGCAAAATTATAGATGAGATATATTATTTCAAATCCTCCAGAAATATAGAAAAGATACCTTGGATTTTACTTTTACGAGTATCTTCTAATAATTTGTATTGTTTTGAAACATACATTTACACCAAACATTCAGAAACGATTAAAGTTATCATTAAAGATTTCCGCCTGTTGCCACTTTCAATAAGAATGCTTTACAAATATGTAATTGTTTACTATACATTTATGAAACTGTAAAATTTAACATCTTTTTCCAAAGTTACATGCCCCTCGGATGTCTTAAGTCTAACAAACGGTAATGCACTACAGACAACAGACGGACACACATCTATAGTGACGTTCACCTGCAGTGCTGGGTATGAGCTTGTCGGAGTTACGAACATTACATGTCTAACTTCTGGGCAATATGATTATAACCAACCAACATGCTGTAAGTGTCGAGTTTTATTTAATCTATCAATGATATTGAATTGTTTTTTGATTAACGAAGTTTAAATAATTTGTGCTTAAAAGATTTAAGGCGACAACAACGTTCGTTTGATTGGAATAAAAGGATTTGATCGATGTCTTTCCGGCAATAATCATGTGAGACGGAAATCTAGCACAAGTAACGACTTTGCATTCTTTAATTTGTAAACCAATTACCAGACGACAACATTTTAGACCGGTCCAAATTCAAACAGGTTGCAGACGATAGTTGCAAATTTGAAAATAATTCCAATATTTGGTAGAAGAATCAATGTGGGAAAGAAAAACTGTTGGTTACATTTTCTTCTTTCTTCAATGTTTCCTAGAGCCATTAACTTTCAGTTTGTCTAAATGTGGACTTGGGTGATAACTGGTCAACGAAAGATAGCGTTTCACTTTGCGTGTTTTTTAGAGCAAATTAATTTGATTTCTTTAAACTTAACTATCAACTCAACTTTATTTCAAACAGACGCAACATGCATACTAAGTGGGCTATTCTTCGCCGTTGCCAATTATAAAAAAATGACCAATCAAAATATTCATGTAGACCGACCCCAAACATTTATGCAAAGCATTATTGTAGCTTGTTGAATTTTTGGATAACTACAGTTTATTCAAGCTGCAAATAAGGACCTGCTTTTTCTTTCATGTCCCACATGCATTTTGCATACAAACGTCGTTTGATATCTAAATTGAACTGCCTTGTTTGAGGTCAATTGACCTATCGCTGCCCCCGCCCACTTACTTCGTCAGTTCCGCCCTCTGACTCCAACAGGAAATCAAGTTTCAATTTTGAGCGTCGTCATTTTGAGAAATTTATTGCAAGGACCATGTAACAATAAAGTAGAATAGTTGTTTCGCGACCAAAACGTCGTAATTACAGCTTGAATAAGCTGTAGTTGCGACGTTTAATTTGCTAAAATAACAAAAAAAAGGTTAATAAAAATGGCGGCCAATATTGGAGATCAAAACTCATGTCTAGTCTCAATGAATGATATCATTGGTCAACTGGTTATTGACGGGCAGCCGTGATTGGTCAATTGTCCAGTGGAGTTGTGGAATATGAAAATACCCGCTATCTATTACAGTAGACAATATTCTATTGACGTAAACTTTACAGATTCTAGTCATATAAAATGTCAACAGGGCAATACATGAAAAATTCAGGATGTAAAATATATCAAGATAACACAAATAAGTTAAGTTACACAGTTTTGATCAAATACTCTAAGGAATTATAACTGAGAATATTAATTAAAGATAAATTTTCTATTCAGGGAAAAAGTGGAAGGAAGCAAGTTTCAAATTGTGTAAACATTCTACTGTTGAAATTGATAAGCTGAAAATATCAATTAATCCTTTGAATGTTGTTCAGCAAACTAGACCTTAATTCTTAAGCTCCTTTAATGTATTTGGCAAGGTATCTAAATTTTTTTGATTATCTAGTAAAAGTGTCATTTTATTGTTATTAGGATGGTAATAACAACTTCTTTATAAATAAGCTCTCCTAAAGCCTACATATGCATTGCAAACAAAAAGAAAGGGATATTCGTCTTCGATATCGCATTCATTGCATAATTCATAAATACGTTGGTTTCTCTCAATTCTACTGTTACAGATTGCATTGATCCCCAACCACCAACCAATGGTGCGGTGAATGTATCAGCTGATAGATCTGTGGCTACATACAGCTGTGATTCTGGTTATATACTGAATGGCGTTATAAACCGAACCTGTCAGAATAATAGCCTCGGATGGAGTGATGCGACTCCAACCTGTGGTAAGCGTTCCCCTCTTGTTTTACTCTGTTCTTAAAATTTTGCATTTGCCTTTTAGCTCATCTGAGCACGAAGTCTTCTGGGTGAGCTAATATGATCGGCCAACGTCCGGCGTCCGTCCGTCCATTTGTCCGTCCGTCCGTTCATTATTTAAAAAAATGCCCCCCTCCTAAACTAACAATGTGATTTTCACAAAATTTCACAGAAATGATCCTTAGGCCATGCTTTTCAAATACTTTAAAGAAGTGAAATCCATGAAGAACTTTGGTTGCCATGGCAAATGACTGAAAAAGCTAAAACCATATCTTCCCCCAAAATACGCTATAAATTAACAATAAAATCATACCCCATGCTAAAAAGAATAAACAAATATGACAATTGAAATTATAAGATCAACATAATTCTACACAGTAAGCCTACAATTCATGAAAGAAATTACGATATTTTAAAATGTGACCCACCACAATTTAAAGTTTGTTTACAAATAAGAATTACCGTAGACTGAAAATAGCCTATTTCTTTGCGATCCCCGATTTGACATAGAAATAAAGAAGGATATCTTTGAAAACGATCTACTTCTTAACCATAAGGCCTAAAGCTTTAATATTTTGTATTTATCATTGTCTATTGACCCTTTACCAAAATACTTCACGGGATCCTACACGGGAAAGTACTATCAAGTGATAATCCACTGAGAAATTCCGATAATCTGCCGAAAGGCATTCAAGAAAATATCTTATTTATATCGTAACTTTTTAAATCGGGATTTTGGGTTGAAAACGCTCGTTGATAACAAAAGAGCGGCTATAAAAAATGATAGAAGCCCCGGGAAATTGTTACTCATTTATACTATATTCAAGTAGTGTTATTTTACTACTAAGACTGACAGGCGTTATGTAACCCTTGTTTTATAGTTTATGCGCGTATAAAGCTATTGAAAAACTTACGTAGAAATTTACACAACATGTATTCTCGGACGGTATGCAGTTCTTTTGGCTTTCTTTCAGATTCGTGTGACACTCTTACGGCGCCGACCGGTGGTTCATTCACCCTGACAACAAATGGTTCTGTGACAGCGGCTAAATTCTCATGTGCACTAGGATACACGTTGAACGGCATGTCAGAGATAACGTGTCTAAGTGACGGAACATGGACTGAATCATCCCAAACATGTGGTATGATTATAATCTACAGTAAATCTTGTATTAAGCGACCACTTATATGATGACCAAAACGTGGTCGCTGAAGAGAATGGTCGCCTAAGACACATTTTTGTGAAATATATGAAGGATCCAATCGATTGCATGTATAAAACATTACAAAATTAGACCCTTCACTCTTGGGACTCATTAGAATCGTTTTACTGATAACAACAATAGGTTTAGAAATGATATGTTTAGTAAAATTCTTTATGTGAGCTTCCGATTTTGAAAAGAGGATTATGATTACAGTCACTAAATGGAAGTAGTCGCTTAATAGAGGTTGTATCTCGAGCAAAATCGAATGTATATAATTCTTGTAACACAGGGCATCAGAAATCGTTTCCGTTGTTGTTGTTTTTACACGTGTTTGTCCCTTAAAATACACATCCAAGAGGACTAATGCTTTCATAATGAAAAAGTGGACATGACTTTTTTCAATAAATGAGAGAAAAAATGCGAGTTGAGATTGGTTGAAGTATAAGGTTAGCAGACTAAAGCTTATTTCAAATTGCTTTTATCGTTAATAATGTCAGATACTGGTTGCAAACACAAGAGTTAAGTATATAAATGGTATTTTTTATCCAGCCAAGTGTCCAGATTTGACGTCACCAGATAGCGGTAACGTAACGTTAGATACCAATGGCGTTATAACCACGGCTCGTTATAATTGTGTATCTGGATACTATATTATCGGAATAGCCAACCAAACATGCGACGCTAGTGGGAACTGGGATGCTACAGATCCTCTCTGTGGTAAATATTATATTAAATATCTAAGGTTAAGACAGAGATTTCACTGACTCATCTGGGCCCTATGGACTTGAACTCGGAGATAAGTGGAAGGCTTTTGTTGGTTTGGATCCCGGCTCCGGCGCTTGTCATGTGGTAATGGCCTTTTGACAAGAAATTTCAGTGCGCAGTCTCATACTGCTGATACAGGAAGCAAACGGAAAAGTGAACATAACCGTATATAACTGAAAAAAGGTCAAAAAAGGCCGTAAAACCCATTCAATAGTTCTGCTGATCCCTTATCCTATGTAGCATATGGTATGATAGCAGCGCTATCTGGAGGATCTATTTCCCTGCTGCAAGACGGTTTTAAAGCAACGTATGGTTGTTACGTAGTATACACGATAAACGATGACATCAATATACCGTATGATCCAGTAAACACATCAATAAATGAAGTTCACCGTGAAATAATTGAATGATTGGGGCTTTTAACAGTATTTCAGTCATATTGCGGCGACTGGAGCACCTAACAATGGATTCCTGGTATTTCTCACACCAGTACTACCACTACATCCTTTCCTAGCACCCAGCTGCTATCCCACTTAGGTTTACGATTACCCATCCATTGGTAATAGACAAATGTCGGAAAGAATATGTGCCCCCGCCGGGGATCGAACCCACGACATCCAATGATTGAAGATTAGGAGTCTGACGCGCTATCGACGCTACCTGCGCTTTGACGGCGACTCGCCCTGATATAAAAAATCTTCAAAGCGGAATGGTACCCGATTAAAACAAACCAATTACTCACCTTAGTTGGTTTTGTAATGGCTCAACTATTTCCTATACTTTTTAACTACTGTGTAAAAAAGTAACATAATAAGAACATCCAACGACAGACTGATTGATGTTGTCAGTAAAAAAAAGTTAAGCAATCGAATCACTCATATTACCAGAAACAAATGCTTTCCTCTAGAATTTGTGTTAATCATCTTAATTAGGTTAAACGTCGTACCTATGGCGACGTTTTAAAGGCGTCAACAAACGATTTCCACTTTGTTTTTGTTCCTGGTTACATACTTTTGCATACAAATTTGGTCTAATTTTCCAATCAAACTATCTTGACGTCCTTGGGCGTGGCTAGCGATCCGTCAATTACAAACATGTGACAGATATACACAGATCAGCCGCCGCAGCCGCCGGGAGAATCAGTATTGCGTTCGATTGTCTCAGGTGCCAAGCATAGGTTGAATTTTAGTAGTATTTCAGTCATTTCGCGGTGGCTGGAGCACCTAACCGTGTATTTCGCACACCAGAACTACCACTACATCATTCCCGAGCCCCCAGCTGCTCATCCATCTTAAGTTTACGATTATTCACCCATTTGTAGGAGAAAAATGCTGGAAAGGATATTTGTCGTGACCGTGACCTTTTTATATTTGAAGAATGAAAGAATAAAATGAATAATTTAAATAATATTATATCATATGACCTGCCGCGTGGGAGAGAAATAATTCTTTGGAACATTTTATATATTATATGGGTAATATTACACTGGTGTATAAATATACAAATACGCTTAAGCGTATTGTTCAGCCTTTTGTTACCTTGAAAATGACGCCATAATGTTCGGTATAACGTCATTTAAGAAAGTGGATTTCATATTTTGCAAAATATAATGATAACTATAAAGAGATTGATTGATTGATTGATTGAATGGGGTTTAACGCCACTTTCAACAGTATTTCAGTCATATCGCGGCGGCTGGAGCACCTAACAAATGGATTCCTGGTATTTCTGACACCAGCACTACCACCACATCCTTTCCTAGCCTTCAGCTGCTATCCCACTTAGGTTTACGATTACCCACCCATTGGTGAGAGACAAATGTCGGAAAGGATATGTGCCGCCGCCGGGGATCGAACCCATGACTCTCATGATTGAAGATTAGGAGTCTGACGCGCTACCGACTGCGCTATTACGGCGGCTCTGTAAACAGAACATCAAATTCCTGCTCATTAAATAAGTATAACATAAACTTGCAAATCCTCATTTTATCTGATTATAGATGACTCGTTAACCCCTTCCAACTCAAGTACACTTCTTGACGCTTCCAAGAAAAGTGAACTTTCGAAATCATTATGAACAATGAAGAAATTGCTTATTACAAGTGATTTCTTCATTATCATCAATGTTTTTGTTTTTCTTTCCCAAAAGTGAAGAAAAAATTAAAAAAAATAAAAAAAATCATCAACATAGATTTATCGTCTGTAACATCTTTAAATTTTGACCCGTTCAAAATTTTTCGTCTGATAATGGGTTAATTCTGTATTTCATGACTACTGATTCAAAATCTTCTATCTATTTCACTTACAAGAATTAATCCGAGATAGTTTCCGTAAACACGTTTTAAAAATAATCTTGATTTCAGTTTGTGATAGTCTACTCGCTCCTAGCAATGGCTATGTGAACATATCAACAGATTTCATGACGGCGCACTTCTACTGTGAAACTGATTACACCATTAATGGTATATCGACCCTGATTTGTGGATCAGACGGCTCGGGCTGGTCAGATAACAGTCCTACATGTGGTAATGTATCGTTTGATAGAGATACTCGTAAGCGTGTTTGAGATACTAAAAAAAAAGCATTTCAATTTTGCATTCTTGTCAAACCCATTTCAATAAAATTCCGCTTTTTGACCCCTCAAGCAAAGTGCTTTGGAAAACATTGTGGAAAAAGAAGAAATTACTTGACATTTGTGAAAAGCAATTTCTTCATTATCCACATTTTTTTTAACCAAAACGAAAAACGATGTTTAGAATTTCATTATCTTAAAATTGTCGTCTTCAATTTTCTGAAATTGTATCGTCTGGTAATGGGTTACGGTAGTGTATGTGTAATGAGCCATATCAAAACATCGGAAATAATTGGATAAGGTCGTAACCTTTGAAATACTAGCGGAAAATAATAACTCACGTATTAAATTTGTGATGATCACATTAAAGAATATAATGATTAGTGTCAATCAAGGAATTCCGACGTCGGATCGATGCCACATTTATGTATAACGGGTGTATACTTTAATATTTTCAAAAGATTAAAAGTAATGCATTTCGACACCCTAAAAGTTCTGGAAAGCTATTACGTGAACGATTAAAACAGTCATGTAAGAGTATGAAAATGCTATTAAATCTGGGGAGCTTAAGGCTTTTCGATCTTGAACATTCCATCGCTTCTAATCAATGTCCTTCTTATTTTCATTAATCTTCTCAGTTACCTGTCCAAACATAACTGGGACCACAAATGGTCAGTACCTGACTACAACTAATGGTACAGTATCATCCGTACAGTATACTTGTGACTCGGGGTCGACACTGAATGGATCAGACACGATATTCTGCCAGAGTGATGGAACCTGGAGCACAACTGAGTCGTCATGTGGTAAGAGCTTAAGACATCTTGGTTCTTACTACCTTTATTTTGAATTTATGTTTACACGGTGTTTATCCCGGTAAACAATATTTTGTTTCCGTTTCAACATTACACGCAATTTTATTTCAATCGCAGTATTACAATGAACGCGTGACGTCACCGCGGTGGCAAAGAAACTAAGTTTAATGTTTAAAATACAGATAGAAAAATGAAATATTGCATAAAGAAAACACCATGGCTCGGATAGATCGTGAAATATGAACAAAGGTAGCTAAGATGATAGAATAGGGTCAAATGTTACACGTACTTGTCAGTATATATAAACGATCGCACGAATTCCACTGTACACTTGCTTGACGATTCCAAGTGTCAGAAATGACGTATCGAATCAATCGACAAATCAAATTATTCTTTTAAACCAGAGTGAACTTAAAACTCAGATATTTGCCGATATTTATATAAGGCATTTCTGTTACTTTTGCAACTTTTGCTGTAGTTAAGTCGCCAACCACCAATTCTATGTTTTCGCTACATGGTATTGACCATAATATTTACAAAATTACTCAGTTATGTTTGAAATGTATCTCCAAGTTGGAGTCAGTGGGCGTGACCAGCAAAGTCAGAGGTCGGAACCACCAATACGTCAATTGTCGATGTATAAAGTCGAGAATGTCCGTACAATACTGCAACAATTACTATTACCGTACATGTGATCTATTTCCTTTTCAGTACTATGTCCTCAATTGTTCAATATATCAAGCGGTACAGTGAACATCACTAGTAACGGAACAGTTACCATAGCAACGTATACATGTAGTCAAGGTTACAGTGTTATAGGTCAAACGAGTCGGTCATGTCTTCCTGATGGCACCTGGTCTGGACAAACACCGTATTGCGGTAGGTGAAATGTAAAGTAGATAATTTATATAAATGTGTACCCAAAGCCTCTTTTTGATATTTCCAAGTGCAATATTTGATACAAAGACGTTGAAATATAATAAAACCTAAACGCACTAACTATCATATGCATGCAGGGACAATTTTTCTAAGAATGAGCCTGACCTAAATAATAAAATGAATAAAAATACTAAACACTTAAATAGTTTGCCAAGGATTGGGATTGTTTTAGTGTTTTTCTGCCTACAAAAATATTAATGGAAATTGTAAATCAAAGTGCCGTACGCACTGTAATCGGTCGTCACTGAGAAATTGGACATATCGTTGCATTCCGACTTTAGAATTAGGGTAAAACAACTTTAATTTCTATTACATGTACTTTCACAACACGTAGGTTCTATCCTAGTGTATGATATTTCCGTGAATGTTAATTAGAATTAATATTATTTTACACGAACGTAAGACCATGATGCAACATGGTTACCGACAAAAAAGCAACTTTTTGTGAAAACTAAATTTTTAAAAATTCTCGATTGTTAAATAGTCATGGTTAGATCATCCCTGCAAGCTTTTTTTATAAAGCCAAAACAGAAAAATGATGGAAATATAATAACTTATGTTTAAGAGCAAATGCTGACAGCAGGTTCATGAAATTTCAAAACCCTCTCTTTTTCTGGGCAGAAATTAACAAGTTCCTAAATAGCGCTAATTATAAACAAAGGGAAAAACAATTGATACTATTCTTTGGGCAAATTCTTTAGACAGCTTGAAAGCATAATAATCAAATTTGCTCTCAAAAAGAACTTTCAGTACTTTGATTAACTTATGGCTGGAAAATAATTGAGTGGCAGTATCATCTTTGTTTACACCTCGATATGATTGAAAGAAAGGGTTGGTTAGACGCGTTCATCACTAGCGGAAAATCCTTGAAGCATACATCTTTAAAGCGTATGACCGTCCAGTTTTCCTTTACTCCTTTTGATAATTCTTAACTTATAAAATGAACTGATTTTTTTCTGTTTTCCCGTCAGAATATACGTCCAGTTGGGCTAAAGGCAGTTTTGGTAAATTGCAGCGACCAAATCTCGAGTTTATGGTTATATAAATTGGTCTACGACCAATTAAAAATGACATGAGTATGTTTTTAACTCCGCTGGCCTAATGCCACTAGGCTTTTGTCCTGTCGCTTGGCCGTCTTGTGTCCGGTTTTTCTTAAAAATATCTTTTCTTCAGAAAAGCTTGGATGAATCTTCAATAAATTTTAAAGGAGTGGTCTTTTAAAAGCCCTTTATTGCATTCCTTCAATAAAGCTTGCTCGGGAAAAATATGAACGTAATGGTCAAGGCTATTTTCTATAAATTAGTTTCATAAAAAGTTCAAAAGATTTTCAAATCAGAAACTATTGACTGGCTTTCAGGAGAGAAGCTCGAAATGGTTGTTTAAAGTACCAAAACAATTTGAATTGATTTACATTAAATTATCATAGTTTAACCTTAAGACACTAAATGTCGACAGGTTTTCATTCTTTTTAATCATACAATGACGCCTTTTGACGCCCCTCAAGATTATAGGGAAGCCAGTGTTTGAAATGAAAACATCGCTTGTAACACACAATTTATTCATTATAGGCAATGTTTTCTATCCAGAAAATTGGAAAAATCTAAAATGTCACAAGCGTTATGTGTGTTGTCGGCAACTCAACTCAAATTGGACCAGTCTAAAATTCTGCCCTCTGGTAATGGGCTAATGGTTATGAAACTTTATCTATTGTTTCAGTCTGTGATCCCCCGTCTAACATCGCAAACGGTATGGTGAGTTTGAACAGTAACAACATACTGGCCACCTATACATGTGACCTGTATCATACACTATCTGGTAATCAACAGAGATCGTGTATAGAGGACGGCACAGGATGGAATGGAACAGAACCGACATGTGGTAAGTATATGTATTCATTTATCTTTTTTTTTTCAATGTGTCCGTGATCGAGTGAAAGATGGGGACTTTTACCGTGAAGGAAGGAGGTTAATCTGTTACCAGACAACAATGTTTTAGACAGGTCCAAATTTAAAGAAGTTGCATTGGACAATTTTTTATTGGTGACATTTTAAAAACATTTTACCTTTTCTCGTAGAGAAAATATGGATAATGAAGAACAAGCAATTCTAAATTTTACACAATGTTTTGAATTTTCCCTGAGGGCGTCACAAAGCGTAATTGTGTGGGAATGGATTAAAACTGAATGGCTGGAAGCCGTACCGGTGTTAACATTGGGTTTATGTGTTAAAAATACAGTATACAGTCCGTTTATGGTGATTCACGCAGTAAGTGAAAACTATTGGCACTAAGAAAGAAACTTTTCAATGACATTGTAGGATATGAAAAAAATGTTTGTTACGGGTAATTCCTTCAATGTCAACAATGCTTTCTACCCAAACATACAGATTTTATGAATTTTATCAACGAAACATTGTCGGCTGCAACTTTTTTTCTAAAACTTTGTCGTCTGATAATGTTTTAATGTACCCCCAGCTTTAACTTTGTCAGTTTTTCTCAGATATTCAGATTGTTCTGATTTTATCCTAAATTCAATAAAATGAAAAGAAAAACAACACTTTTTTTCCACCTTAGGAATGTTTCCCTGGATAACGGCCCATACGTATCTCGTATTTAAATTTGTATATTTGAGGGATATCCCTACATTACGAGGTCCTGCGTGGCTCATTGGTTAGGGCGACAGGTTCTTAAGCTGAGAAAAGTCGAGAATTGCGGGATTGAATCCCGCCTGCGTACTGGTCACGTGGGTAGGTCCTTAAGCAAGACATTTCAAAGCCTCGGCTGCTTAGTACTGGTGATATCCAGGAGGCACATGGATAAGTTAACTTTGCCGTGGTATAACTAGAATATTGCTCAAAACGTCGTAAAACTACAGAACCACTAAAGTGACATTTTAGACTTTTTTTAAATATGCAAATGATCCAAATTATTTCGTTGTTACTGAGAGTACTTCGAAATAAAGAAATGTTATTTAGTTTTTACGAAATAATTTGAAGATTTTGTCGTTATTACGAAATAGTGTCTCTTGATTACGAAATAATTCGGATCATCTTCAAACTAAAAAAGTTTGGAATGTCACTTTAAGGGTTCCGTATAAAACCCCATTTGATCAAAGTTCTTACTTGACAGGTAGATAAAAATTCTTGCAAAAGGTAAATCAAAATTTCTGGCTCGAATATGTTTTTGAGAAAGATTTTTTCGAAAGGCCATTCATATTGCCGCTTGGTCATTTTCAAATTATTCGACAGAAGGGACATTTCAGATGTTTCGTCTTATAAGCTATAGATTCCCATCATTTAATGGATCATTCATTCATTGATCACGTCTCAGGCGGGCAACAATTTGATGTCCAATGCGCATAGATGAAACAGTTCGAAGTATAACTCAGTCACGTGACAACTGGTGAAATAAACGTTTAAACAGTTCGAGATGGTAATCATTCGATTAGATATTAGATCAAGTAAAAATAGCCTTTAAAACAACCTAGTATTTCATAACTTTAACTTTTCTTCAGAAATATGGCGGCAAATTTAATTTGACTTTGTAGGCCTACCTTTGTGTGTGTGAGTGTTTCCATATCTCTGTATCATGTTTCTTTACAGTTATTTGTCCTACTCTCAACTCTCCAACAAACGGTAGTATTAATGTTACTACAGACGGGCAAACGACAGTTGCAACATTTGAGTGTGACCTTGGCACTAGTTTGCAAGGTCAGCAATTAAGTCAGTGTGGAGAAGACGGACAGTGGAGTAATATAGCTCCACAATGTGGTGAGATTTTAAGAAACTTTTAAATGGAGAAATATTTAATACCTGCATATAAATTGAACATTTCACCACGCCGTAGTATAAGATTCTTTTCAACACACTAGCAACCTTTGCTTATCAATTTAACCGTTTGTTCGCAATGTTGGTATTTCTCGTAGTTGTTAAAGATTTTGGATTCAAGCTGTAGTTTCGACATTTCGCATGTCCAACGAAGATATAGTTGTGTTCTTATTGTTTCCTTTTACTGCCGCTTGAGTACTATCTTACAGCACAATTGGAGGCTACCAAAGCTGTTGTTTTCTACTTGTAAATTAATTTGATATATAGAGGCGTAAGAAAGGGAATTGTGTGAAAATGAAATAAAAGAACAACAGTTCAAGATTCTGCGGGCTTGCATAGTTTGAGAATTTACTTACAGTGACGTGTAACGTTCCTGTCAGTATAGGCAGCGGTAACTATACTGTATCAACAAATGGGACAACAACTACAGTAACTTACACATGCGGGAATGGTTATCGGTTATCGGGAAGCGTTAACGTAACGTGTGAGGACGATGCGTCATGGAATGTTGAAATACCAACTTGTCGTAAGTGTGACGATTTTTTTTTATAGTTAAATACATTTAGTTGCCAAATACTTTCAGTTTGAGTAATCTTATGTGAAAAAAATAGAGTTGTGTTTATACATAGTGGTAGGTGATTCTATTCTAAATTTAAATCGTGCGTTTTAACCATGGTACCGCTTCGGTGTTGCGAAGTCAAGTAAGTTCAGTCGATAACGAGCTGTGCTCTTAATTCTAGGGTCGTGAGTTCGAAAGCCGACTCGGACAAATTTTCTTTTCGACATTTGACAAAAGTAATCGTAAAATGCGTCATTTATCTCTCACCCACGTGGGGATGTTCGCCTAAGTAGAATTGGTAACTGATGGCTCGGATGAATGATGTGGTTGTGCTGGTGTAAGAACCAAAAGGAAACCATGGTTGGATGCACCAGTTGCCGGGATAAAATATTGTTGGAAGCGGCGTTAAATCATGTACTACCAAAACCAACAAACAATGTAACTACTACGTTGTCGAAATCCTTTATCAAAAATTTAGTTTCTTATTTTGATATAAAGTTCTGTCCACATTTCCGGTTGAAAATATTGGTAAATATTGACATCATTTTCTGTGATTTTCATTGTATGTTGCAGTATGTGAAGACCCGCCTACCCCAAATGGTGGATCAATTACCTCAGATGGTGTGGCGGTGATATATAGGTGTGATTCAGGGTATTCATTGGATGGACAGGTGATGAGATCATGTGCCAATGATGGGGCAGGATGGAATGGCTCTGATCCTGTATGTAGTAAGTATGTGTACATTAAGCTTGTGCGACATTCGCCTCGGATTATGTTACTGAGCCTCTGATGTTTATCTGGTTGTGGTAATCTCAACATCATATGTCAAAGATAGGAGTCTAATCCTGTATGCTGTAAGTGCTTGTGTATTTATCTGATATTTACCATTTACATGTTCTTATGGTAACATGAAGGTAGACACACTTCAATTGATGTGACGATGGTATTTAGGCCTGACGAGGGGTAAGAATTCAACGAAGAGATAAGGAAACCATGACCATGGGTCAGCGCGAAACGTTTGTAATTGCCAATATGTTTCTAGCAAGTTACAACCGATTTGAGCTAATCGATTGATATGGTAATGATTAAAGTTGACAAAACTAGTCTGATTCTAGTGCAAACATAGGGAATGTATAACCCGACGGCGATAATGTGTCACGTGACGAGGCGCAACTTGCGTCTACGTTCAAATATTGTTGGTTAATAAGTCAAAGTTGTATAGCTTATAAACCGAGAACACGTAAAAAGAGACCGATATAGGCTAATTGGTTGGAACAATACGATCACAAATGTTATGATTTTAAAGGTTTATGTGTAAACAGATAATATTTTATCCGCGTATACCCGATTGTGTGTACAACATTATTCAATTATCCGCCACGATTTTTACGGCAAAAACCTGAATTTCAAATGGAATTAATGACCGTTTTATGCGTAGTTTATGAAATGGTATCCCGAATAAACATTTGTGCACTCATGTTGAATAGTAAATGCATTTACAATAGCTTTTGATCAAACCATCTGACCAAGATCTCAAGTCTCAGCCCAAAGCAAACGACACATCGAACTTTCTTGCAACCCATACTGATCATAAACTGGCCAATAAATGTCTTATTTTACTGATAAAAATATCTTAGAAAAGTGTCGAATTAACGAAAACGTATTCGCCCTATGAATTGATAGCTATTATTACGTCTATGAAAGAAATCAAAATATTGTTTCTAGACCGACGGTTTTGAATCGTTTCTGTTTTTGTTATTCAACTTTTCCTAAATCCATTATTAAAAATCAAAGGACTGAAAGAACTGAGAAGTTGGAATGCGCTGAAAGGGTCATAACTGTGGAATTCGGTTCATATTCATTTTTACTTTTCGAGTAAGCCTCCATCCATTAAACTTAAACCTGCATTCCCATTCGTGTACATGTATGTGTGAATAACGCACAAAAACATAAATCCACATACAGAAATAAAAAACTAAAAGCATTGTCTTAACCCATTCCCAGACAGTGACGCTTGTAAATGACCCTCATTGTAAAAGCTTTGGAAAACATTGTGGAAAATGAAGAAATTGCTTGTTACAAGCAATTTCTTCATTATCCACAATGTTTTCTGTCCAAAAAGGCCAGGATTTTAAAAATTTCATCAACTTACAATTGTCGTCTGCTACTTCTTTGAACTTGGACTGGTCTTAAAATTTTTCGTGTTGGAATGGGTTATAAGCTCGTGTCACGCACAGCAAAGTTAGAATTTTCAAGTATAACATTCTCCTTTTGATCAACCGTAATACGTGAACTCCTTTTAGAATCTTAAAAACAGAGAATAACAGCTTCTACAGTAGGAAATCAATAACCTCGATGATTATTTGACCCTCAACTCGGCCAATTCTGTAACGATCATACTAAACTAACGTAGATTTTCACTTATACCGGTTTAGACTTAGGAAAAAAGAATATTTAAAGCGTTGTGAGTAAAATTCAAAAGAAAAAAAAGACGTTAACGTTATCGTAACGTTATTGTTTGCACATGGGAGATTTGCCCTTTTCATAAAAATTCCTATAATATGATGAAGATAGTATCAAATTATCTCCAGCGCCCTGTAGTCGGGTGATTTCCTTATTCGTTATTCGGCTTTAGAACCGTAAAAAAATCTTAAGTAAAAAGGGCCAAGCTGAAAGCTAGACGACACTTGTTAAAGGTGTGATGTGTTATTAATTTAAACTTGTAAATAACGACGTAATAGAGCGTAATTATTTAGTAAATAAATAGAAACCGGAAGTTGATATGTTTACATTCTAATTTTCAAAATCTTCTACTTTCGTTTTGCATCTATTTGATTTTTATTGAGTAAAAACTGTAACTCCCACAATCATCGCGTTTGCTTGATGCCTATGATCCCCCTTAATCGCTCTAGAATGTTTTAAAGCACAGGGCGGCGTGATTATTGTAAAAATGCATTTGCGACCTGAGACATATTTGTAAACATTGCCAATCTATGGTCACATGACGACCACATGTCACTTGAGATCACGTGATTACCAAACACGGGACGGTGAATCACACACAAAAAAAAAAAAAAATTACTGCGCTGATTATTACCTTATACCTATCAATAATTTAAAGTAAACTAAAGCATGTTTAGAAGTCTTTAAACGAATTTTTATATCATCCTTTACATGTGCCATATTATTGTCTTCGGCTACAACTAAGTGATTGTCCGTGGCAAGTTGAGATGAGAAGTAACCCGATGTGTATTCATATCTAAGAGATCACGTGATATGTGTTATCAAAAAACCCGAAATGAAATTCTCTTGTGTTCATTTTGCGGTTTTGTTAAATCTAAGTTGGGATTGCTCCGCATTCCAACTTAACTAGTTAGACGTTTCCTTTAAAAATATGATTAATTGATATTTAATTAGGTAAGTGTCAGACGCTGTCCAGTCCAACTAATGGAAGTCATGTGATCAGCACAAATGGTACCTCCTCTGTAGCTGATTTCCAATGTGAACAGGGAACCAGTATGAACGGAAGTAGTAAACTAGCATGTTTGTCTGATGGATCGTGGGACACAACGATACCAATTTGTGGTAAGATTTCTTGATTGTATTATTCATGAATTAAAATGACAAATAGCTTTATCTAAATACTGTACATTGTCTATTTCCGTATACCGAGGGTTAATTGCGAAACTCTCCTAAGTGTCTATTAAACGTATAGACACTTAGAACAGAATCGCAATTAAACCTCGATATAATGATATAGAAGATACCAACAAAGAATTGCTTCTAATTTCAATCAAAAAGGTACGGACCTGTGCGTGGTATCTTAAAACGTTTAATTGATCTCTGCCCCTCCCTCTGGACACAGACAGGAGGCTTTGATATTAACAGCGTTATTTTTCAAAGTTGTTGGCCAGTAAAATAAAACAAAAATAATAAAAGTTCATTTCCATTCTAAATGTATCAATCGACTGCTTTATCGGATTATTTAATTGATAGCCGCGATCCGTCAAACTCACATTTGTGTGATGCAAAGAAACTTGGTAATATCCATCTCGAGTTATCTATCTACTGAGCACAAAGTGGTGACTCTGATCAGACTGCGTGGATGCACGAGTTTTTCTAAATCCTCAAGACGAGCATCACGTGCCATTGTATTTCGGTAAGTCAAAATGTTGAATTGTGTGGTAATTTGTTAACGAAGCTACATTCTTATTCTAAGTACTTTACCCTGCATGTGTCGAATTCTATAAGATTCACTGAAGAATATCTCAAGCCGAGTCAAAGACTTCCAAGTCAAGACACCATACCAATCTTAAAATTCCAATCCAGATATGTTTTCATAGACAGTAGGTTTAAGTTATTACAGAATATTTACATCTGAAAACCCGTACAATTATTCCAGTTTCTTGCTCCTCACTGGCACAACCAGCCAATGGTCAGTACACATTAACTTCTGATGGCTTTACCACTTCTGTCCAGTTACAATGTGACACAGGATATGACGTAACTGGTACGTCTTCTGTCACGTGTCAGAGTGACGGCATGTGGGACTTTCAGCAATCAATGACCTGTGGTGAGTTGATTTGGCATCTTTTCTTTTTAGTTTCAACCATGAAAAGGTGAGTTATCAAAATGGATATATATATATAGAGAGAGAGAGACAGACAGACAGACAGAAACAGAGAGAGAGAGAGACATAGACAGAGAGAGAGAGGGAGAAAGAAGGTAAGGGGAATCCATCACAGGGTAACTGGTCATCGCTCTGGGATTTATCGGTCATTTGTCGATCCGCTATGAAGAACGTTAGAACATTGAAGAAAGACATTTTTTTAATTGAGGTATGAAATGAAATCTTAATCACACAGTATAAAGACGCAAGCGGCCTCGTACAAAAAATCATTAATGTTTTAGTTTCATACCTCGCTGAAATAATTACTCTATACTTGTAATTTAATGTCATCAAAGAATACATTGTAAACGATGTCAATTATGCACATATTTCACTAGTTTTAGAAAATTCTGTATTAAATTTCTTTTTTCACAAGCTTTCTAAAAACCTCCGTACACAATTCATTTTTGAATGAGATAGTTTTCAGCCAATCTAAGCTGAAATTCATTTTTTTATCTATTTTTTCCAGAGAAAACAGTGAGTGTTGATGAAGGCGACTCTTTATTGCCAATTTTGATAGGTGTTAGCGTGGGTTCCGGTGTGATTATAATCATCTTGTCCCTTCTTTTAGCCAGATTTATCTACCTTTACTACAGGGGAAATAACTCGCATTCGTACACTCCACGGACAAGTCTAACAGGTATCTACTTCGTCCAAATCAAATCAAAACATCGTAACATACAATTTAACCAATTGCCAGTCGACAAATTTTTAGACTACTCCAAATTCAAAAGTGGGTAAAAACGACCCCCATTGACTCCGATAGAAAGTTCTAATTCGGATTTAATAAGCTGTAGTTAGACTGGTTCAAATTAAAAGGAGCTGCAGATGACTATTTTAAAGTGAAAGAAATTTTAGATTTTTCAACTTTCTGCGTAGAAAAACTTTTTTTTTAAATTGAAGAAATTGCGTCACTGTATGAGAATAGATTAACCTTTTACAAGATGACAAAATGTTAAATTGAAGGTGAAGACGACAATTTTAAGTACAAGCAATTTCTCCATAGAGTTTTCCAAAGTGTTTTTTAGGGGATTAGAAAATGGATTGTGTAGATGATGTAGTTGCGATAATTCGTTAGCTCGTGGACTGTTTACTCATACAGTTTACACAATAATCGTCAGAATGTTGTGTTTTATTTATCTTTTAATGGAAAGGTGATTTTTGATGTTGATAAAGTACCGGACGGCCTACTTCTAAATTAACCAAAATTGGAATTTCAGACGACAATTTTGAATTTGTGAACTTTTAAAAAGTCTTTGTCTTGTTAGTTAGAAAACAATGTGAGCAATGAAGACATTGTTTTTTACAAGTTATTTCATTATCTTCTGTAATTGACCAATCGCTGGCCCCGCCCCCCAACTCTGTTGGCGACGCCAATTGACTCTGGTAGGAAGTTCCACTTCGGTTTAAATAAGCTGTAGTTACGACTATTAAGTTGCCAAACCAACAAAAATGTGTTACATTTATGACGACCAATGCTCGAGTTCTATGTTAAATTTCAGTCTAAATATTTGATTTCATTGGCCGACTCATTGTTTAACTGACAGCCGCAATCGATCAATTAGTCAAGTGGTAATGCGCTCGGCGAATCGCGGCTTTCAATCAAATAATCAGTCAACCAATGAAATCATTCATTTAGACTGGATTTTCAGATTGAACTCTAACATTGGTAGTCATTTTCGTGAATCATATTTTATGGGGTTTGCGACTTAAGCGGTGTAACTACAGCTTATTCAAGCTGAAGTTCCTACGATCAGGTCGCAAACCATCCAGTCTACGTATTTGTTACAAGCTACTGTCGATAAATTTTTAAAAATCGAAGCGGAACTTCCTGTTGGAGTCATGGACGGGCCAAAGGAGTCAGTGGGCGGGGCTAGCGATTGGTCAATTGTCCCATGTTTGATCCCATGATTCTCAAGTCCTTTGAATGAGATTTTAAACCTATGCCCAGCTTTCATATAGCCTTAGTTGTTTGGAGTGACAGAAAACAACAATCGATCTATCACCTAATCAATCAAACAATCACATAATAACTTAGTCAATCAATCAATTAATTTCAACGAATGTAAATCAATCAATCAATCAATCAATTAATCACAATCAATCAATCAATCAATCAATCATTTAATCATTTAATGAATCAATCAAAATCGCATTACCTTTCTGAACTCTGTTCTTTAAGGCTTTAAAAACAGATCTTTGATGCTTTTGAAAACAATGTTTTATACTATTTCTATAGACGCAAAGAACAGTAAAATTCATCATTTTGACGAAAACACAGAGGAGTTATACACCATACCATTGGTCAAGCTGACCCCTTCTCCGGCCCCCATGGGTCACCAGCATCACGTGATGGACAAGGGACCCCTATCTGCATCCCCCGCCCCACAGGATTACGGTCGGTCGGTATTTGATAACGGTATAACTCCCCGGTCCCCACCCCCACTGATGACAGGACAATCACCTAGAAGTGTAACCAGCGTGTCAACGTTAAGTCTGAGCAGTGTGCGAGCCAACGTGCTACCTCCGGTCAAACAACATAAAAACAAACCGCCGTTTCTTACCGAGGATTCGGACCTGACTCTTTTAAGTCAAAAGACCCCCCTTCCACGGGTATTTAAGACCCCTAAAATGAACTTCATCCCGACTCCGTCCCCTATATCGTCCAGACCCTCGACTCCTGTAAACCACACTCTAAGTGTTGTTGAGACGTTAGAAACACCAAGAAATACCGGAAACAAACGATCTCAGACTCCGGTCGGGGACTGATATTTCTTGTCAAAGTTTTTCTTAAAAAGTGTGAAAGAAAAGTAATTCGAATAAGAATTAAATTAGCCTAAGTCTAGACATTTGCTTTTAGAATTATAATGATATTTATGTCCTTTGCATGTATATATGACTCAGGATTTCAGCGCCTTCAGCGCTTTGATTCTCTCACAAACCCCCGCTTTGTTGGTGATTAGATTAAATGAATTCAGCTTTATTCAAGCTATTGTTACATATTTCGGTCATATCATTCTTATTGCAATATTACAAAAGATACCAAAAAGTTCTGTATTGGTTGTACATATAATCTTTTTGAGGTCAAATCTTCGTAACTACAGCCGATGTTTTGTCACACAACTACATATTCAAACTAAGCTGTGTAATTTTAGTAGGCTGTTTTTTATTTCACTTTCCGCTTAAAGACGTCATGTCAGAAATGGGAAATGTATCGACCTTGGTTATTTGGACCCGTTACAACAGAGTGACGCTTTTTGACGTCCCCGAGAAAAAAGGAAAGCATTGTGCACAAAGGAGAAATTGCTTTTACAAGCAATTTCTCTATTAACCACAATGCTTTCTTCTGATCCAAAAATATCACCAACTATTATTTATCGTCTGCATACTCTTTCAATTTGGACATTTCTAAAATTTGTTCGCCTGGTTATTGGTCAAGAAATCTCGTTTTTCCTCAAGGTTTATGCGTTATCCTGACTTTATTGAAATAAAAAAAGATGAAGAAAGAAAAATAGAAGGTCGAATTTATCATTGAATTAATTCATAACAGAAATACAATGTGAAGACAATACACATATACCTGAAAATGTTATTCATAAAGTATTTTAACCCTTGTCATGCTGTATAAATTACCTTACTGAATTGCTGTAAAATCAAAGGGCTGAAAGCACTGATAGAACTTGTTGTTCAAAATCAATATTTGGAAATCAGTTTCATTAACAACTCTGGCAGGAAAAATACAAGTAAAAGGTATCGACTAAGATCAGACTGCACTTATGTGGAGGCTGATCTTGGTCTATACCTCCTGCCAAAAACCGGAATATTCCGGGTTCAGCATGACAAGGGTTTAGTAATGATAATTCATTTATTTATTTTATTCATTTTCTTTTTAATTCCGTACCAGACCTCAAAAGCATAAGCCGGTTCAAATTGACAGATCACAGCTATCAAAAAAATCGAAAGAACCAATCTAATCATGAAATTAGACCGGAAGTGATCCTAGGACTCCGACATTGCTCTATACATTCATCTAGAATATTTCTGTTGGTTCGTCGTAACATCAGCTTATTCAAATTGTGGATAGCCAACCAACCCATTTAACTCTTTGTTACATGTTACTGACATTAAATGTTGCATGATTTTGATATCCAATTTCAAACAGACTAAAATAAAAAAATAATGAAAGAATACGAAAAACTGCCCTTTTTTATGAAATCGTGAAGAAAATAAGAAACTGCATGTAACAAACAATTTCTTCTTGTTTCACAATTTCTTCTTGTTTCACTTGTTCCCTCCCCCCCCCCCCAAAAAAAAAAAACCGTTTCCACAATAAGATAGGTCATTTTAGCCAAAATGCAGGAAAAGATAAAAGAATATGACTAGTAAAGTAATATAAAGTATAAAAAAAAGGCAAATACTTCCCTAGTTATATATTGACAACGTTTCTAATGCAATTGCTGGTTCCTCGAAATATTCATACTAGATAAGCGAAATATCAGCCTAGTTCATTCTAATAATAAATGTGTTTAGCCTATTCCATGAATATGAAATTTTAGACTATTCCAAATTCAAAGAAGTTGCAGACGACAATCTTAAGTTGATCAAATTTTATGAATCTTTTTCTGGTTCGGTAGCAAATATTGTGGAAATGAAGAAATTACTTGTAACAAATAGTTTCTTCATTTCCCAAATTGCTTCTCAAAGTTCTTTTCTTAGGGGCGTTCAAAAGCGGGATTTGGTAAATCAAAGAAGGCTGGTAGTTCTACAAAGCCACAAAAGAGATTTTATGTTCTGGAAAGTTTATACAGAATACAGAACAGACCAGAACATGGCTATTCGGAAATCTGCCAAACCATTTTGAAAGAAAAGTATTCGGAATAAAAACTAGTCATTGGATGATAGGTCATTGATATGACCGTATGATACATTAAACAAGTGTAACAATCGAATGTGTCCTATCAAGGCAGTCTGTGCGAATTGCGCACATTGATCGAGATCGAAAAATTTTGTACATATATATAGATTATTTCGTCAGTGGGGGAGACAAAAAACATCTTAACTATAGCTTATTCAAGTTGTATTTACGACAATTTGATTCTCGGCTGACGATATTCTGCATCCTCATGGATAAAGTATCAACTCTAGTGTTATGAATAAATTGAATGACGCCCCAAACTCCACACTGAACCGGACACCCTGTTCCCGCCTAACAAAAGTTTAGACTAATCTAAATTGAAAGAAGCTGCAGACGACGATTTTAAGTTGATGGAATTTTATTTCTTTGCTTCTTTTCTTTAAAAGAAATATTGTGGATAATGAAGAAATTGCTGAATTTAAGCTTTTATCTTAAGGGGCGTAAAAATGAGGATCGTTTGGGAATTGGTTAAGCGGACTATTCTGAATTCGAAGCAGGGTTTTTTTCAAATCATTGCCAAACTTACAAGCAAAAAACACTTGTGAACGCTTTAGATCACATAGTTTTCACTTTAGGTTTTTTTTTCTTCGAACGAAAAGAATCCGCTTTGAAATATTGACTGGTGAGCCTGTCCTACTCTCCAATATCGTAGAGCATTGGAGACGGGACAGGTTCACTACTCTACTTTGAACTACTATAGACTCGTTGCATGTTCACCCATTAAGTCAACATTGGTACTTGTTTAGAGTCAGATGTAACTAAAGCGTATATATATTTGGTAGAACTATTCCCGATAAGGAAGAAATAGAGAGTATTTGTTTGCTAGTAAGACCGATTTATATTATATTGAGTGAAGAACAAAAGCTATAATTTCACTCGTGGCTCCGCTACTCGTGAAAAATATAGCTTTTTTTGTTCACTTAATGAAAGCTATATCGATTTAAAACGAGATAACACACGATTGTCCTTTATTACGATTATTCTTTAACGCAAAAAAAAGACAAACTATTTTTTTTTCAAATAAATTTTTAAAAACGTGTCATTTTTAGTGTGAATCACGTGGTATCACGATGACATCGTCACGACTTTGATTCCGCTACGATGCATTCAGTAGTGCGAAATGAATGAAAGTAGGGCTTCATCTACCAAAACCAATATGCTTATCATTTAGTTAATGTCACTGTTTTTCTTTCGGTGAAAAAATCAAATGATAATCCGCTAAGAACGGGAAAGTATACAAATGTTTTATACAATGATGGTTCCAAGTTAACACATTAAAGGTTCCATGTTTATACAATGATGAATCCAAGTTTATATATTGCTGGTTCCAATTTTTGCAATGATGGTTCCAAGTTTATATATTAAGGGTTCCAAGTTCACACAATGATGGTTCCAAGTTTATACAATACTGGTTCCAAGTTTTAGAGCAATAACAAGATAACAACTATGATTACAACGACTTCCCAAAATCCAACTTCTCGTTTACCTCTCAAGATGGTAGAGACCGCAGCTGAAAATAGATATAAAAAGGGGACCGTCACTTCAAATGAAAGACGATAAACGGCCGGAAGGCAACATAGTACCTTAAAAGCTCCAAAGATAGTTCCTCAAAAACAAATACTTAAAAAAGAGATCGGATGTAGCAGAGTGAATTTGAGGTCGCAATGAAAATGAATGTAATAATAGCTGTCAGCGGACAGCAACGCTCGACTATTCTGAGTGCTGGATGGTAACAGCAATTCAATGTTTCAAAGGAGTAGCATTGGTAGAAAGAGAGTTATTAGAGATATATAACAGCTGCACGTAAAGTTTTACCAAGAATTTTTAAGTTTGAAAAGGGTCAAAATTCCACTAAAGAGAGTACCAGACTAATGAATCTTTATCTAGAGGCTGGTATCATTGTCACAAAGATATGTTTCAAAGCAATAACATTGGTAGAATAAGAGTTATTACGGATATATGACAGTTGTGTGCAAGTTTTAACCAAGACTTTCTAAGACATAAAAAGGTAAAAAATCCACTACAATGAGTGTCACAATAATGAATCATTGCCTAGAAGATGGTATGGTGGTCGCAAAAGCATGTGCAAAGTTTCAAAGAAATAACTTAAGTCGAAAGAGAGTTATTAAAGATTTGTGACTATTGCACGAAACCAAGAATTTCTAAGTCCAAAGATGCTTAAATTCCACTAAAATGAATGTTAGAGTATTCTAACTGTGTCTAGATTGTCACAAGACCATGTGCAAAGTTTCAGAGCAATAGCATTAGCAGGAACTGAGATATGGCACTTGCACATAACATTTAACCAAACCATTACGCCGACGCTGACGCTGACGCCGGGTGTCTGGAATAGTCGAGCTAAAAAAGGAGAAGAACTGACCAATCCCTGGGCCTGCCCTCTTACTTCGCACAAAACAACCAATGGCCCCGGTAGGAAGTTCGACTTCGATGTTAAACGGTGTTGTATTGCCAAATTTACGGCCTTAGCATGTCACAAAAAGTAGATTGGTTGTTTGGCGACCTTAACATCGTAATTACAAGTTGAATAAGCTGTAGTTACAAAATTTAAGACGCCTAGTCAACAACAAAAAAACTTAATCAAAAAGGGCGACAAATGTCGGGAGCTCAAAACACCCATCTGGTCTGAATGAACGATTAAATTGGTCGACTGATTATTTGATTGACTTTTGCGATTAGTCAATTGCAAGTCCAGATTCAGAGAATCGTCAAAAGAATCGAAAAGTTACAACCTTGGTCAGCTTGCATGATCCAAGGTTCAAATCGTTCAATTTTCCGATTGCGGTTGTCAATCAAAAAATCGATAAACCAATCAAAACTCTGACATTTGTCTGTATTAATGTTTGGCATTTTCGTTGGTTTTGCGACTAAAATGCCTTAATTACATGTCATTCAAGCCGTATTTACGACGTTTAGGTCGCCAACAAACCATTGTACTTTTTGTTGCATATACGTGACATTAAATTAGAAGCCGTTTAATTTTAGAATCTTCCTATTGGATGAGATTTTGCGGCGCCCGCGAGCCGTCAATTACACCGGAATCGACCGTCTCCATTAACATCCAACCTTTCGTGGGCTGGCGGCTTAAATGTCGTAAATACAGCTGATTAATGCTGTAGGTATAACATTTAGTTCGACGTACAATCATTTGCTTTATGACCCTGATCTTGTACGTCTACATTCCGAATACATTTAATTTTGATATCTCAAACAAGTTACCTTGTCGGAGAGCCATGGTTGTTGCGTAAAATCCGACAAGCAACAGAAACGATTATATGATTCAACACTTGTTTTTGGTTAAAGACTTTGAAAATCGAAAATTAGTTTACAATTAAGAAGCAATTTCCATTCATTTTCCACAATGTTTCTATAATTACTTATATATAAACGTATTAAACTGCAATATATAAGATGGCGGAAAGACAGTATTTTACATTCGGGATAAATAAATAATTTGTATTGGTCGATTTTCGACATCTTTGATCCGTCAGTTTTAAGCTCATCTTATAGTTTAAGAGTAAGGTAGAATGCGCCTTCTATATTTTCAATATCTCTCTAGACCGAAAAGGTTCGACCCTGATCAGACTGCGCAAACGCAATACTCTTCGTACTTTCCAGAAGACCCATTTTCGTCTGACGGATCCCAAATTTAGATCAGGTATGAAAAATGATTACTTGTTGGGATAACTTCTCGTTTTTCTAGGCCACTGCACAATCTCTCCCCAAGGTTGCCCAGTGTCACTTCTTCAACCACTTTGTACCGTTTGGCGTTGATCTGTAATTTCTTTGACGGATAGTCTAGCTTGATATCCTGTAAGATCAAAACTTTGTATTTAGGTACCATAAAGGGTGTAATTCGCCTACCGATTACACACAATAGGTACATGCGTCATAAAATATTTTCAATTACACGGGGCCTCGGCGATAGCGCAGTGGTAGCGCGACGGGCTCTCAACCATGATATCAAGTATCGAGTTTAGGTTGCAGCAAATATCCTTTCCTACTTTTGTCTCCCACAAATGGGTGGACAACCGTAAACTAAAGAGGGAAGAGCAGATGGAAGCTCGGTTATGATGTTGTGGTAGTATTGGTGTGAGGAATACCAGGGATCGATGGTTAGGTGCTCCAGTCCCTGCAATATGACTGAAATTCTGTTAAAGTGACGTTAAACCTCATTCATATAAGACAATTCACGGTTTGAAATTAGTTTATCGTTATTGAGTGATTGCAACATCGTAACTACAGTTATTCAGACTGTAGGTACAACGATTAAGCCGCCAAATAAGTTTATCAGTACTTTCGAAGGAGAGTCCATTAATCCAAACGGCTTTCTTTTCTTACATTTCGGGAATCTTGCGCGCCCGGATTTGTAATCTTGCGCTTCTTTAATATGAACAAATAAAGTGACGCCGAATGATAACGAACAGATACCCATATGTCAAATTGAAAAAAGAAATGTTTCAAAATAAATGTATATTGAAGGGGAGACATTTTTATGGAACAAAACATAGTTGTAGTGGAGAAATTGCTCATAAGTAGAACTGTTCTGTTTTCTCACAGTGTGTGGGAAGGTGAACAAGTCGTCTTCGGGAAAAAAATATGTTTATTCAAGCTATATTCACGACCTATTGGACGCCCTCTGACAAAATGTAAACAAATGTTTACAATTGACCAATCGCTGACCCTGCCCTTAATTTTGCCTCTATCCCACTTCGAATTTTTAGTTTCGTTATTTTGTATAAAATTTATGGCCTGTAGCATATTACAAATAAGCATGATGGTTGGTTGGTGATCTAAACGTCGTAACTACAAGTTGAATAAGCTGTAGCTACTACGTTTAAGTCACTAAACCAACAAAAATTATTCACAAAATGGCGGCTAGTGTTGGAATTCAAACTGAACCCTAAGTCTGAATGAATGATTTCATTGGTCGACCTATTATTTGATTGACAGCCGCGGTTGGTCAGTCAGAAAGGTACTCGTTGAAAATTTGAATAAAGAAAGAAGTGATAGTTAATACATTTCTCTCCGTTCATTACATTTTCCCAAGAAATGGGGGTACATGTTGTTTTGCTGAGCAAGATACATATCGTCGTTGGGCGAGCAACTGTTGTAAGTACAGCATTAATAAAGCTGTACTTACAACATTTTGCTCTCCCAACGACCATATTTCATTTGTATTCTGTTGTAATCACTTCCCGTGTAGAAAAAAAAAACTGTTCGCGTCACGATTTAATCTCTTTCTCTCTCTATATATATATCAATATCCTTATACAAAGAAATATTTCATCTTTTCGGCGACCCAAACCTAGTACCTATAGCTTAATTGACTAATCGCTGATCCCACAAACTAACTCTGTTGGCCCCGCCCAATGACTCCGATAGGAAGTTCCGCTTCCATATTTAACGTTTTATGGCTAGTAGCAAGTAACAAAAAAGGAATGGTTGATTGGTGACCTAAACTTCGTAACTGCACCTTCAATCAGCTGTAGTTACGACGTTTAAGTCGCCAAATCAACATATATGCTTCCCATAAATGGTGGCCAATGTTTGAGTTCAAAATCAACTTCCAGTTTCAATGAATGATTTTATTGATCGACTTATTATTTGACTGGTGGCCGCGATTGTTCAATTAACTTGTATACATGAGGTTTCGGTCGCCCTAACATAAGTGGGGCCATAATAGCAGTCCCTAGATGGCAATATTTACCCTTTCCTCATGGCTTTCCAGCTTTGATCTGATCGTTTCTAAAGGCACTTCTTTCTTCAAATCTTTACTCAGTTCTGCGATATAGCATGCGCCTTTCTTTCCGGGTGCTGTGAAGACGACTTTACTCTGAAATAATTTAATTTTAGTTTCGTCTATCAAGTTTCCTTCGTTTGATTGGATTAATTTTTCATACTTACATGAAATGAATTTTGCGCACGCAACTATATTGCATGCTTGTGCACAAAGTAGATCCCTATTTTTTACTCAAAACAAGTAAAATATTTGCTTTTATTATATACCTATAAATGGTATGGATTAAAATCTGGCTATCTAATACAACTCGACAAAAAAATCCGTATTCGGCGTGTACCAAAAAACCGTATTCGTCGAGTATTGTTAAACATGGACTACTTTTTGTGTATTGACGTTCATTTTTTTCCCGGAAGTTGGTTATTTCTTAATCATTTAAGAAATTTTTCTTAGTGTCATGTCCTAAAAGGTATATAATAAAAGGAATATTACAACAGTGTGATTTTCTATTTGTTGTTTTCGTGTTCTCGGATCGTGTGTAGATAACTTTTTTTATTGGATGAGATACCTACACACGATACTCGAACACGATAACAACAAATAGAAAAAGACACTGTTGTAATATTCCCTATTTATCACACTAGAGTATGAATCTGCTTCGAAAACTCATACAGTGTGATTAAGTTTACATTAGTGTGATTAAGTTCTTAGGTTCATACGTCAATGAAAACAAAAAAACAAAGAATATTCTCTTCATTTATTAAAAGTAAAGAGCTGAATGTACGCAAAGAAACTACTTTGAATTAAAGGGGTATACTGTAGAATTCTTATTATCTCAATAGTCAAAATACTAGATTTAATGCAACAAAATTTGGGGAAAAACTTGTATCGATTTTTCTTAGAGTTGCCTTACCCTTATGGAATCTTTCATTGAAATAATTTGAGTGTTTGATTAACATTCTGTTGGTGGTATCCTTTTTCTGACGATCAAGGATAAAATCAGAGATCCATTTCATTGCAAATAATACCAGCAAATTTGGCGACTCGTGAAGTGCGTGTTAAATTTTCCTTTCGATATAAAAGATCAAAATTGTGTATTATGAATAAAACTATTTACAAATATTTCGATTAAAGAAAAAAATATATATCAAATTTCCTAAATATGATTTTATCATGCATACGATCAGAGCGAAAGTACACAGCTTAAGCATTTTATTACGCTGACTGAAAAATGCGGCAAGATTCTAGGATGGGCTTTACAAAGCTATACATTACAACGAACAAATCGCTTAACACGTCCCTATTCCGACAGGACAGATTGTCTGAGATATTAAACTACAACAGTTTTCGAATTGACGGATCGCTGACCCCGCCTACTGAGCTCCGACAGGAAGTTCGTCTTCGATATTATTCAGCAAAATATATGGTCAGTAAAATGTTACAAAAAATGTAGAATGGTTGATTGGCGATCTGAATGTTGTAACTACAGCTGGAATGAGTCGCCAAACCAACAAAAATTCTTGACATAAATGTTGACCATTGATGGAGTTCAAAGTTCACGTCTGGTCAAAAGAATGATTTGTTTGTTCTATTGTTTTTTTATTGACAGATGCGGTTCGTTAGTAAGATAGTCGGTTACTTAAAAAATACGCAAAATCTTGGTGCTAGAACCTAAACGTCGTAGCTATAGTTTGAATAATCTATAGTCACGAAGGTTACGGGTAAGTCAACGTTAACACAGATGGTTACATCTGATTCGGAGGTCAATGTTGCATTTTCTTTTACTGAATTGATAATATATTTGGTCAATGCAGTTTTGACCCCGGTCGGTTTGTGCGAGCTGTGACTGACCGGTGTCGACAGCTTTAATAGAAGACTTTCTAAAGGTCATTGTCCTATATATCACATCGTCGTTGGTCGTCCAAAACATCGTAACTATTCTTTTAACTATTTGTAGTTACGATCTCCAATTTCGCTAAACCGCACACGAATGACGTGTCTTGAACCTTTTCTCTCTTTAAACTTTTCCTGTTCAGTTAGTGGTTTTTACGTACGTGTGATTTTATAATTGAGCAAACATTGTAGAAAAAGAAGAAATTGCTTGCAACAAGCAATTTCTTCTTATTCCACAATATTTTCTACTCTACTGAATGGATATTTTTCAAACTAAATCCGTTTTAGTTTTTCGTGTGCAAAACCTTTGAATCTAGACAGGTCTAAAATTTTGGAAAACAGGAAAGGGTTAAACAGCAATTATATCGAAATAAAAAATGGGAGACTCTTAAATACTTCGATATATTCGTACTTTTACTCCCGCCACAAGCACCATTCTTTCTGAAACTTGAATTACCCACTTGGCGACTAAATGACAAATCGCGGTTGTCAATCAAAGAATCAATCGGCCAATCAAATTATGCAATTTGACCGAAAGTTAACAGCTATGAGAAGCATATTTTGTTGGTTTGGCGATTTAAACGTCGTTACTACAGCTTATTCAAGCTGTTGTTATACGTTATCGTCACAAAAAAAAAAATCATGCTACTATAGGGATAGAGCATATTGTATTTTTTCGAACTGCGGAGGATTTTTTTTTGTGTTTCTCGAAACCGAAGGTCGAGTGGAATAACATATTTTCCCCGCAGCGAGGAAAGACTTTGCTAATCTTAAGCCGTTTGTCTACCGAATTTTTAGCGTGTTCACTTCATCGCAATGCAATGTAACCTATCCCTTCACTCGTGAGAATGTGCAAACCGTTTGTGTGTGTATTTCCGTTTATTTATCGTAGCTACCGTAGCACATGCCCATATGAGCGACGCCCCTAGAAGACGCTTAGTTGTTACGGGGGATAGTGCAAGGATACAGGACGAAACTGCTGAGAGCTCCACCTGGTTCTTTAACGTGCTCGGTGGATAGCACGGTCACACGGGGCCTCGGTTTAACGTCCCATCCGAAAGACAATTGGTTTGTTAGTTGGTGTGGTCAGCCCTGGGCTCGAACCCGTGATCTTGAGGTTTGAAGTCAAGTGCTCTACCACCTGAGCTAATCGGACTGACAAATGAGCAAACCGTTATCTATTTGTTTTGTTTTTATATCGTGACAGGAACTTCACCCCGACATTACATGTCGCACTCTTTCGAGACAATCGACGGCTCTCTAGCCACGCCCACTGATCTACTATAGGATGTATCGCTAAAATATTAACCCATTATTAACCAGACGGCAAAATTTTAGACTGGTCAAAATTGAAAGATGTTACAGACAGCAATTTAAACGTTCAAGGAATTCTAGATACTTTCAACTTTCTGGTTAGAAAACATTGCGATTGTACAATCAGTGGATATTTGATAAATTTAAACATCAATAACACAAAATCTATGTGTTTTCACAAGTGGCGAATTATCTTTTGTTGCACGTGAATTACATGGCAAACTGATGACGTCATCAATGTCTTAAGTATTGTTAAGATAACTTCTTCGATGAAATTCCATCGAGATATCGTGAATATCAAGGCGAAAGTAATGATTTTTGACTCCCACAAGAAAAAGGCTTTTGAAAACATTATTGAAAATGAAAAAAATGCTAGTAACAAGCAATTTCTACATTATCCACAATGCCTTTTGCCCCAAAAGACAACGTTTTTTTTAAATATCGTCATCGTGAAATTGACCTCTGCAACTTCTTTCAATTCGGACTTGTCTTAAAATTTCTTATGTGGTAATGGGTTAAAGAAAAGAAAAAATGATTGAAACAAAAAAGGAACTTACGTTTTCGTAATCTAAGACCATATTCACACCATTTTCCTTCACAACGAAGCTCACTTCTTCACCTTGTAATTTTATGATTTCCGTAGCTCCAACTTTCTTATCAGCACCGGTGAAAACAACATTTTTCTTCTGTTGTTGAAATATAATTAAAATATATATTTATATATTCAGTGATCAAAAGAAATCTAAATTCATAACCGATGTCTAGCTTATCATATCTAACCATGATCCCATTACCACATGACAAAATTTAAGACTGGTCAAAATTGAAAGAAATTGCAAATGACATTTTTAAATTGCGCTAAAATTGGAAAAGCAGGGTCAAAAAGTGTAGAAAATGTGAGAAAAGGAGAAATCACATGTTACAAGCAATTACTCCTTTTTCCACTAAGTTTTCCATCGTCGTATTTCTTCAGGTGGTCATAAAGCGCCGTGTAGTAATGGGTTGATGGTCGATCGTACTGGCATAGGTTTTGCCACACGTCGTGTGGCCACAAAAGCCTCGTAACTACAGCTTAACTGAGTTGTAACTACGAGGTTTTGGTCCACCAACGACGATTAACTATCAAATATCTGAGCCCGAGGTTATAAAACTTTTTTCGTACTCAATCGAGAATTTACTCAAAATTCAGTTATGATTTAAAGATGTATATTACATTAAATTCTATAGCAACTGCGTAAAAATGAATAATTGTACCGGTAAATTATAATTTACGACACAAAATCTACATTTGACGTAGATAAACATTATTTTTCTAAACTTGGATGTTTGAGTAAATTTTCAAATGAGTACGAAAAAAGTTTTATAATCTCGGGGGCTGAAATAATACTCACATAATCTAAATATATCCTACATGTTTTGATATGATAATGATATCAGACATTTTTTTCAAATTAATTGATTTTTTTCTAGTTTTGTTTCGATTAGAATGCTTAACCGTTTCTAGTTCAATCCCGTGTTTTTACATCCGTGTGACTTAATAGCTGAGAAAAATATAATATAATAATAATAAAAAACAAACAAACAAAAAAAAAAAAAAAAAAAACACCGCTATTCACTCGGTGTAAACTTAGGATCATTTTCACCGAAAACGTTTAAAACTTATGTAAACTTCAGATTATATTTTAGAGGTAAGAAAGTATAATTTTAAAATCACACAGAAAATAGATTACATGTACCCATTCCCACACGGCCAAATTTTGGACCGTTCCGAATTGAAAGAAATCGCAGACGACATTTGAAAGTGTTTGTAAATTGTATAAAATGACTTAATATGGTAAAAAAGACATCGAGGGAAAATGAGAAGTGGCTTGCCACAAGTCATTTCTCGTTTTCCCACAATGTTTTCCACAGTATTATTATACAGGGGCGTCAAAAGACGTTGTTGAGTGGAAATGGATTTCATATATTTCAGAAAAAGAATGGATACAGCACAGGTTATCGTGGTTGCTTTTTTCCCTCTCATTTGTATGTATTATAAGATAAAAGAAAATACGTCAAAAGCGAACAATATCGACCCCGTTCTGTGAAGCCTGTTAAATCTGTGCTGTCAATTGATTAATTGAATGTCACTTTTAACAGTATTTCAGTCATATCGCATCTGCTGGATCACCTAACAATGGATTCCTGGTATTTCTCACACCAGTACTACCACTACATCCTTACCTAGCCTCCAGCTGCTACCCCAAAGTTTAGGTTTACGATTATCCACCCATTGGTGAGAGACAAAGGTCGGAAAGGATATGTGCCGCCGCCGCTGTGCTGTCATACTTTTTTTGCAATTTCCAAGGTGACCACTTTCGCATTGTACACGTAGGATACGAATCAAAACTTACTATAGATATAGGGCCCCCGGCATCTTCAGCGTAGGTCAAAACAGCGTGTCCGGACACCACGGCCACAGTTAGTAATAAACAAAACACAATGGATTTCATATCTGTAATAAATAGATAAATGAATAAAAGGCAGGGTAAATAAAAGACATACACAAAAAATGAATAGTTTATAGTACCTTTTTGATATCGATTCCTTTACAGGTTTTTTGTTTTTATTTTATTGTTGATTTTTTTTTTTGTTTGTTTTGTTTTTCTATCCATATTTCAAACATTTTAGTTTATACTAGGTTTCCTCGTCTATAATTGAAAAAAAAAAAAAAACAAAAAAAAAAAACCGATTTGATGATTTATCAATTAATGGGATTTCTAATAACAACAACAATAACAACGACAACAAACCCTCGCCACTAACCCATTCCCACAATCTCTCCTTTTTACACCCCTCAAGAAAAAAAGCTTTGGAAAACATTATGGATAATAAAAAAATTGCTTGTATCAAGCAATTTCTTTACTATCCATAATGTTTTCTATCCATAAAAAAAAAAGAGGAAAAAAATATTCAAAATTCCATTAACTTTGAATTGTAGTCTGCAAATCCTCGATATCTTGACGAGTCTAAAATATTGCATGGGAATTGGTTAAAAAAGTTATTAATCCTCCGCCTCTCATGTATAACAAATTCGTTGAAAATAAACGAGTTACGTCTGATAGAGAAATAAAGTTGTTGGTCGGCTTTAACCCTTTCCTGTTCAATCCCTGTTTTTTACGTCCTGATGATTTTATAATTGAGAAAATATTGCGGAAAAAGAAGGAAGTGCTTGTGAAAAGCAATTTCGTCTTTTTTCGCAATATTTTCTACCGTACTGAATGGTTATTTTTCAGTTAAATCCACCTTTGAATTTCGTCTGCAAAAACTTTGAAGTTGGACAGGTCTAAAATTTTGAAAAGGATTAAAGATGTTAACCTATTGTTACAGAAGTTTTAATCGTGTAGTTTTCAAATAAACTAATTACTATTTATGCATTTATGCAATTCACACCAGTCCATATATTACGATCCTCAAGAATAGGATGTGAAAAACATTGTGGAAAATGAAGAAATTGCCTTTAACAATCAATTTCTTTATTTTTTACAATGCTATAACCGCAAAAAAAAATATCTTCAACTAAAAATTGTTGTCTATTCATCATTTAAAATCGTGTCATTCTAAATGCTATTGTCTGGTCATGGGTTAAATAGACTCACCTCGTTACACAATAATATTATAAATCATTTACCTTTATACACAAGCTACCTTTATTTTGGAATAAGAAACAACGCCTTGATTAGATGTCAGCACTTTTCTCTGTTCGTTTTAAAATATCTACTTTTATATACCTTTCCTTAAAAGGATTCGGCACCCGGATTGGTCTGTAACCAACCAATCAAAACATTGTTTTTGTAATTCAACACCATCCCATGAATACGTCAGCTAATGCAAATTTAATTACTTTCGTCACACCTACATTTACCGCAGTCAAAATAAGTCTCGAGTAGATTTTATTTCAGTACCGTTTACTCGTATATAGGATACAATAGAATTTAGATTTTTTTGAAAAGATTGCAAGGAAAGATCGTTACCTTGAGTCAAGTATGAGACCTGTAAGGACAAAGCGGATCTCACAATAACTTAGTAACTTCATCGTAAACCGACTTTGCTCACCGAACATGAAATCTATTTTTTTTCCAAAAGATAGATTTGACACAGTCAAAGGCTTATGAAAATGTTAAGCCTACAATTAAACAAGGCTATTTTGTAAACTATTACCACACAAATTCAATATTTGAGGCACTGAGAAAATTTTGGTTATGGAATTCATTAAACGAAACGGGAAATTGCTCATTCCGAACCATTTCTCTTTTTTTTTATTTCCATTGCTTTATAACCTATGTGGCTCTTATGTTCAATTCAATCTAAATATTGTCTGCTACCTCTATTAAATTGCGGCTGATAAAATGTGCGGTGGCTCCAGGACTTTCTAGTCTTTGTGCGACGCGTTACAGAAGGATTTCATGCTCTCGTACCGTATTTATCATTTACCAATTGATTGGTTGAATGGGATTTAACGTCACTTTTAACAGTATTTAAGTCATATCGCTGGAGCACCTAACAATGAATTCCTGGTATTTCTCACACAATTACCACCACTACATCTTTTCCTAGCCTCCAGCTGCCATCCCACTTAAGTTTACGATTATCCACCCATTGGTGAGAGACAAATGTCGGAAAGGATATTTGCCGCCACCGGGGATCGAACCCATGACATCTAATTATTGAAGATTGGCAGTCTGGTGAGCTACAGACTGCGACCATTTTATCAAAGATACCCCTTTAGTCATGTGCATTATGTTATTTGCATATCAACTGTGACCTCTCAAGAAAAAAGGAAGAAAAAAGAAAACTACAAAAACAATAAAAAACGTAACCTTCTGGGCATTTCCCGAAAAGGATTTCTAAAGATGATTTAACCCTTTATTGAATGTCTTATTTTCACCTACTTTAAGTTGAAGTTGAAGAGAAGATCGATAATCCGATATCATTTATATAATGTAATAATTATTTTATGCAGCATAACAGAACACAGTAGATTTCATATCTGTAATAAATAGATAGATGAAAACGTAAATGAAAAACATACACAAAAATGAATAGTTTATAGTACATTTTTGATATCGATTCCATTCCATTTGTTTTTGTTGTTGTTGTAAATGATTTTGTTGTTTTTCTACCCATTCAATATATTTCAAAAATTCTAGTTTGTCCTGGATTTTCTCGTCTATAACGGAAAAAACGACTGAATGATTTAATGATTTATAATTTAATCTTTAGTTTCGTCTATCAAAAACGGGCGTTCTGATTGGTCGAAAAAAATTATTCAGAACTCCATGAACAATATTTAGAGAACGCAGCGATTTGAATGCTTCCGCACAAAATAGTCCCATACAAAAATGTATCAAAATTTGTAAAGCTTTTGTTTTTTTCGCTCGATGCTATCAAATTATAAGAAATGAAGAGATTATTTATTTGTTTTCATGGAGGTATGAACCGAAAAACAGAATCACACAATGTATGAATCCGCTACGCGAATTCATACAGTGTGATTAGGTTTTTTGGTTCATACCTCCATGAAAACAAAAAAATATTCTCTTCATCTCTTAAAACAAGAAATGGGGATTCTCAAAATAACATGTAGATACTTACCATGATGTTTACCCGTCGATAAATAAATATGAGTTGTTTTCTGCAACTTTAACTGTATATCATATTATCATTTACAGACATTGTAGGAAAAGATAAACTGTATGAAAAAAAGTTTCATTTTCCCCCCAAAACAGTTTTTCTTTAAAGCGGCTCTTGAACAAAGCAAAAAAAAATAATCTTTCTTCGTCATCAAGCTACTAAAGTCCTTATAAATTTAATTCAATGTAGTAAAATGTATATTCCCACATGCCCTACTTTGAAACATCGTAATTGATCGGACGAGGTCGTTAGTCTCCGGACAATGCCGATAACGACTGACTTGCTTGCGGAAGCCAATGGCGTAATTGATACATCATGGAAACAACATATAAGGCAATTTTCGGCGCAATCGATAAATAACGTAATTACCCGCTGAATTCTGGTTCTGTTCGGGTTTTACTTCGTTGACTGATTTGGCGTCTCGTAACGCGAAATATTTTTGCTTCTTTTCTTCCTTTTTTTAAAGGTACAAACGGTCGTTTTCATTAAAAATAAGCTTTATCCCATTTTTTCACTTGTCTGAGAGCTTTGTTTTGTTTTGTTTGAATGGGGTTTTACGCCGCTTTCAACAATCTTTCAGTTATATCGCGGCGGCTGGAGCACCTAACAATGGAATTCTGGTATTTCTCACACCAGTACTACCATTACATCCCTTCCTAGCCTCCAGCTGCTATCTCACATAGGTCTACGATTATCGACCCATTGGTGAGAGACAAATAGTCGGAGAGGATGAGTGCCGCCATCGGGGATCGAACCCGGGACCTCTAAGTTGACAGTCCCAAGCGCTACCAACTGCGCTACGACAGCTACTTTGTCTAAGAGCATTACAGTTGTAGATTTGAAAATTAAGATCAAAATTTCATCTTCCATTATCAATGCAAGAGCCGCTTTCAAAATATTTTTCGGGTCGTGAATCCCAATGGGGAAAGGAAAAGATTTAAAACGGAGACAAATTACTCGCACTAAGCAACTAAATTGTAATAACAAGTGGATTTAATGGCCCGGTATAGGAAAACTTTAATATTACGTACTTCACTTTACTATTGTGGTTTAAATTATACCCGGATTTAAAACTAGTCATTATCCATTCCCACACATCACAATTTTAGACTGGTGAGTAATATAGAAATCGTTGATACAAGAATTTTCCCCTATATTCTCCATTTTTTTATTGGCGGGTATAGAAAGGAGGGATCGAGTGGGAATGGGTTAACGTGATAGGCATAAAACTCTATCCCCACTCGGCAATAAGGCGTTAAAAGACCGCCTAAGAAGTGTAAAATAGTATCGAACCGGCTAAAAATGATTTATTTGTTTATTTAAAGGGAATTAACGCCACGTTCAACAGTATTTCAGTCATATCGCTGACGCTGGAGCACCTAACCAGCTGCTCATCCCATTTAGGTTTACTAATATCCACCAATTTGTGGGAGACAAATGATGGAAAAGATATCTGCCGCCACCGGAAATAAAACCCATGACCTGGTCAGTATGAACAGACGAATCACGGTAAACCCATTACGGGACGACAAACTTCTAGACTGGTCCAAATTCAAAAAAGTGGCAGACGAAAATTTTAAGTTGATAAAATAATACAATCTTTATCTTTTAGGATAGATAACACTGCAGATTAAATAGAAAAAGCTACTTGTCTCGTGTGATTTCTTCATTTTCCGCAAGGATTTCTAAAGTTTTTATTTTGAGGAGCGAATATGAATCTTTGTCTTCTAGAGAAGAAAACAATGTGGATAATGAAGACATTGCTTGAGAGATTTTGTCTTGAGGGGCGTAAATTATGGAATTGTGTGGGAAAGGGATAAAAAAAAATCACAATCGATCGTTTTAAGTAGATGATTTTAGTCTAGAATGATCATTCTACCTCACTATATGTCAAACTATTATACTCAATGGACTACTGCTAGATTCAATAATATTTTTTACATATTTGCTTCGAGGAGTTTTTGATATCCTTTTGACTTGTATGACTTTTGACTTGACTTGCATGTGATCGCCGATCTAATGAAAGGTAAGTTGTTGCATCAGATATGACGTCGAAATAATTTGTAATTAAAAAGACGTCATCAAATCACGCGTCCAATACTATAGATGTACAATTTATAGTGAGTAATCAGAGGTCAATTTTGTCTATACAGGTATAGAAAAAACTGATATTTGATCACTTCCTTATTGTAACAAAATTACGAACAAGACGTCACCTTTATTCTATATGTACATTCAAATTCCCGAAATCGGCGCTCTTTCCATGTATCATGAATATGTTTACAATTACACGAAACGCGTAAAGAAATAGTAATATATAGTCTTCGGGGAACATACTCGTAACTACAGCTAAAATAAGCCGGAGTTAGCCTATTACACATGGTCCGTTATCCCGCCTATATGGAAAAAAACTAGAAATGTGCCACAGACGAGATTGCCACGCCTCAGTTACTTGCCACATGACCTTTAGTTATGTCCTTGAACTTTATAGTATCCAGCACACTTTTAACGCATGACGACCGGGGCCCATGACGCAGTTGTTACCGCGCCAGAGTCTTAATCTTGAGATCCAAGGTTTGATGGGGCAAATATCCTTTCCGGGTTTTGTCTTCCACAAATGGGTGAATAATCGTAAAACTAAGTAGGATGGGCTCGTAAAGGGTGTAGTGGTAGTACTGGTGTGCGAAATACCAGGAATCCATGGTTAGGTGCTCCAGCCTCCGCGATATTTCTGAAATACTGTTAGAAGTGGCATTAAACACCATTCAATCAAACATTTGACTTGTGAGAATGGTGCTCTCCAAGGGGAACAACCGCGTCAAGCTATTGATATCTATCAAATAACCCATTATCACACAAAAGAAAAAAAATAGACTGGTCTTAATTGAGAGAAGTTGTAGGCGACAATTTTAAGCTTGTGGAATTCAAAAATCTTGGTCTTCTAATGAAGAAAACGTGAAAAAATAAGAAACTGATTATCACAAGCGATTTATTTATTTTACACAATATTTTCCGAAGCTTTTATCTTGAAGGGCGTAAATCAGAGGGGTTGATTTGGAATGGGTTAATGTAGATGTGCTCCGAACAAGAATTAGGCACGCACACACACGGACACATACACCATCCATTTACACACGCACCAGCGGACACATTCACTCGCTGACGTTCGCTATTTTTCATGTGCAGATCTTTTGTTGGTTTGGCGACCTAATCATCGTAACTACAGCTTATTCAAGCTGCAGTTACAACGTTTAGGTAGTCTACCAGCCATTTTACTTTTTTATAACAATGTAATTGGCCATAATTATTGCAAAGAAACCTTGTTCCATATTAAAGTTGAGCTTCTTGTTGGAGCCCTGTGGGCGGGACCAGGAATCAGTTAATTGACGCAAGGTCTAGTGCCAAACTTTGGCATTGCTGGTTGGGGACTACAGGAATATGCAGGCCTAATAAGAATTCGCACATGGACAATTCGAAGGTTATTTGAGATACTGTTCCAAGCATCTATACATTGTATAGACACTTGTAAAATTATCACAATTAACCCTCGTTTTAATCATGATACGACAGTATCGGTATCATATCGGTTTCTTAATCCAAATCCACAAGACAACTTTGAGTTTTAAACTGACCAATTTGATAGATTGTGCACCAGTAACCTATTACCAGATAACAAATTGAAAGAACTTCCAGACGGCAATTTCAAATTGGCAAATTCTAAAAGATCTTTGTCTTTCTGGGTAGAAAACATAGTTGAACATGAAGCTATTTGCTCGTTATGGCTTGATCGTCGACGGGCTTAATCTTAAACGGTCATTCAAAAGATACTGATGCAGAATGTTATAAAAAAAAGCCTCGCTCTCTCAATAATGAAATAGGCTATCCCATTCAATATATATTTTTCAATTACATTTGTAATTCCAATGTTTGAAAGTGATATATAGGCCCATGGGGCCGGGTCTTTATATTCTTATTTTATTTGTTGTACTACATTTCATTATACACATGTCACTATAATAAAAGAATTACTTACTTACTTATAAGCTATTTCTTCATTTTTAAATGTTTTAAAGCTTTCTTCTAGAGGGTATTACAGAAGCGGGATTGTATTTGAATGGGTTAAAGTGATAAAATAGAATAGTAATTGTCCAATAGGGTGAGAAGCATTGTTAGAAATGGATGAATTTGTTGTTACAAGCAATTTCATTTTGCATTGCTATTTTTCTACAATTGGACAAATATGGGTGTAGTAATGGCTTAAATTAACCTTTTTAGCTCACCTTAGCGCAAGGTGCTCGAGATGAGCTTTTGTGAATCAGGATACTTTAACATAAAACAGAACGATACAAAGACAGCCATAAAAAAACTTATTCATGAAAAATGATAAATGTATGCACATGCAACAATTACAAAATGAATATATAATGTCAAACTATAAACAAACAGTAATTTGGAAATGCGGACTACGAGAGGTAACAAAAAATTAATATGGTAATCCATCTTTCTTCGAAATTAATCATTATAACTAAATTGTCAATATTCCTTCGGAGGAACACTGTGGGCGTTTTTCTTTTTCTTTTTTTTACTTCCGTGCTTGGGTGAATTCTTTTCTTTGCTAAATACTTGTACGTCATCTTGACCTTTGATTGTGACATCTCTGGCATTAGTAAAGTATACGATAGTCTTGATCTAAGTGTTTGTTTATGTTTTGTTCTACAGTCAGTCTTCATGGTCCTGGATTGAAGGGTATATCCGTTCATGTATTTATGTAAATGACCACATATTTCATGATTTCGGCATGTACCTTGGCAAAACGAAAGTCAGTCGCAGAAACAGGTACAGGTTTAAACCCTCTTCTAGATCATCGACACCACAAAGTTTGTGCAAAAATAGAGCTATGACTAGAATCGATCAAAAAATCATTATTTTTTTTATAAAACAAACTTCACAGGGTGTCAAATCTCCCTGTCAAATGAAATGATTTTCCCATAACCAAAATTAATTTTTCTAATTGTTTTTCTTCATGCTTGACGGCTTCCTCCTCCCATACAGCCAACCGATCCACCCTCTATTAACAAACCAAGTATGAAAGTTAATTTATTCTATATTTTCTCATACCAGCACCCGTGTCATGCTTAAAACATTTTTTAAAAAATGCCAAGGGTTAGATTAGCTTAAGGAAAACAAGTTCCAAAATATTTTCTTCGATAAAATACGCGTGACCTATTCTGTTCTCTGTTTTGTTTGAAATATTTTTTACATAATTTCAGTAAATTTTACTCACAATTTAACATTTAATGGTCCATTTTATGCCAATTTTTCAAAGAAAGTTGAATTTTCAAAAAATGCTATTTACTCTGAAAAATGTATTTCAAGACATTCTGAAATTTTCAGCTTTGTATACTATGAACATTGTTGTTTAGATTGCAACAAGTGGCCAATTAAACTGAACTACTTTTGTATTTATATTGAGCATATTATATTTTGCATATTGAATACCAAGGTAATACAGTTATTCTTTGAAGTATTTCTGTAGAGGGTCAATAGACATAGATGCATACAACATATTAAAGTTCTAGGCCTCATTGTTTGGGAGCAGAAGATTTTCTTCACAAGGTTTTCATGGAAAGCAAAGCTCTTAATGGATTTCAAATCTTACAAGTACTTTGAAGGAGCATTACCGAAGGATTATTTCTGTGAAGTTTGGTTGAAATTCCATGGTTAGTTTATGAGGAGAAGATTTTTTTGTAATTGTTAACGGTCGGACGGACAGATGGTGGGGCGGATAGACGGACGAACGGACGCCAGACGATGACCGATCACAATAGATTACCCAGAGCACTTTGTGCTTAGTAGAGCTGACAAGTAAAATGTTTGGTTTATAAAGCGTCATAACAACAGCTTGAATATGCGGTAGTAACAACTTTTTGTAAAAATTGACAAACTAACAAAAATGTATCACCCTAATGTCTATCAATGTTTACTTCTAGTTTCCATGATTGGCACCAAGAATTCCTTAATATTCATGTAAAGTAAAAATTCTGTCAAATGAATACATTTTTGATTTCCTCAAATCTTCGGATAATTTCCTGATTAATCAATCATGAAAATATTTCGTGGAAATTCTCTTAAAATTAGAGGAAAACCTTCGGGTAATTACACCTAAGGTGATAGTAAGGGCGGTGCATACATGGTTTCAGCCGAAAAATGATCATACTCGCTTGGTTTAATCAAATTACCATCTTTTAATTACTATTTCCACTACTCAATGCCTTTCACCGTTTCTTCATTCCAGGTTTATTCACTAATTCTAGTCATGCGCTATTTCTTCACTTTTCCTCCCACTCACTGTGGTCAGTTCTGTTTTATCACTGTTCCTTGTCATTCTATGTAATCACTCACTGTTCTTTGACACTCCTTATATGGAACGTATTTGACACCTTCAAAGGGCAGATTTTTTTCTGACATGTCAGATTTTTGTCTATGGAATGTATGTTTTACTATAAATATTTATGGGTACAAAATTCTAGCATTTTCTATGGTCGCTTACACATATTTTCCAGTTTCATACAATGTACATAAGAAGGTCAGACAAGACCATTGTTGCAGTTCTGTGTTTTCTGGAAAACTTGGCTTTAACTCTAACCTTTCTTTGTGTACTGCCCTCGATAAACATATAATATCATGAAAAAATAAATAGAAAACTATCATATATAGTTTGTTGTTGACTATGAAGAATTTGATTGGTCAATAAATCTAATAATTTAGAACTGAAATACAATTTTAGTTTATAAACATTGTAACTGCAGCTTTATCATATTAGGTTGTCTAAAAGTATTTCTATTTTGCAACATATATGTTGTTTGATATCTGTGGAACCACAAATTCCAATTATATCATCAGATATCGTTGGATGAAAAATATTTACCTGTTTCATACATTTTCTTACAGAATGTCAGACAGGGCCCTGGTCAGGCAGATCGATGTTCAATAACCAACCATTCTTTCTCTCTCATCCTTTCATGGCATACTGGTCTTAATATATAACAGATGTTTGTATTTCCGTTTATTTATCGTCGCTACCGTAGCACATGCCCATATGAGCGACGCCCCCAGAAGACAGTTATTACGGGGGATAATGCAAGGATACAGGACGAAACTGCTGAGAGCTCTGCCTGGTTCTTTAACGTGCTCGATGGATAGAAACCGTCACACGAGGCCTCGGTTTAACGTCTAACCCGGTGTATCTGTCCGTAGATTTACTATCCTTTTGAGCATTTCCCTCCATGTTTTTGTTGTTGTTGTTAATCAAACTCTATACGCGTGTTTGTATCATTTCATCATTTACAGTAATCATTTTCATAATAGCGAAGGCAACATTGTAAAAAAAGACTATTCGGGTATTCTAATTTGAAAATGTCTTAATGTTCTACCTTCATGAAATAAAGCTGTTATTATTATTATTACCATTATTAAAGACAATTAATTACTTACCAGGGCCCGTACTCGTGATCTTGAGGTTTGAAGTCAAGTGCTCTACCAACAGAACTAATCAGGATGACTGATATGTAACAGATAACACATTACAATACATATCAAGTAAATTATTCTCTTCATTTTGATTAATAGCACATGGCATTTCATACAACTCTATTATGAAAGGTATTGCAAACAGATAACAACTTCATACTGATGTATTCATTCATTTGGAAGAAACCATTATGGACAAGGAAGAAATCTATTGTTAAAATTTAAAGTTCATTTCAGAGACAAGTTTCTACGTGGGACAGTTGTGAAATGTCTATTATACAGTTCAAAAAAATAATATATAAATAAATAAATAAATAAATAAATAAATAAAATAAAAAGACTTAAAGATCATTCACAAAAAGCATGTTCTATTTCTTATTTGCATATTAAATGCAAATATGTTGTTATAGGACAAATACTAAATTGATTGATTGAATGGGGTTAACGCCACTTTAAACAGTATATCAGTTATATCGCTGTTAAAGAACGATTATTGTGTCTTTTTTTATTATTTGGATCTTTAAAAAAACCACTTACGCCTTTCTTTATTTTAAGCGTTATATCTATATATAAAGAGAAGAAAGAAAACGAATTGCTATCTCGAGATACACAACCAATCAAAGTCGGTCATTATTTATTTGAGCTGTTTATAATTTTAAAATGGAAGTATCCTAGTTGGATGATTATCTCGTGGGAACGACTTACTATCTCATGCGCACGACATAGAAAGATATTTTGATTGGCTGCGTATCTCGTTCCCATGAGATAGCGATTCGTTTTCTTTCTTCTTTTATTTTCATATATAAAAAAGTTTTATAACCGTTTCTTTAAATCGATCTTATACTTAAAAAAACCCCGGGGCTTTTAAAGGAAAAATGATTTCGAAGTGCCTTTTTTAATATCCCCCACACACACACCTCTATCAATATTTTTCGATTATTTTCATGTCCAAATAAATGTTTTAGGCTTAAATAAAAAAAAGCACGTCACCTCTATGCAACTATTACTGGGAATAAATGGAAATATAGATTTGCAATTTCAAGGGAAATAATATTGTTAAGAAGATTTCACATACTGCCATCGGTTATTTCCCTTGATACTTTTTCACAGATAGTTTCAATGTGTGCCGATTGGTCATTGAAAGAAAAAAGGAGTTTACTTGTATAAATATAGGGCATAGAAAGCAGTTTTGACTGGACTCCGACTATTATATTTGCATGATTTGAAATCTCCGGCAGAGTCAAAATTGGTTTCGAATGTTCTTGAGGCTGTGTAACGAATTTTGTCTAAACCCTATAAGTGAAATGAGGGGATCTACCGCAATTCTGGGAAACATTTTTAAAAAGATTTATGAGTAAGAATTGCTTTGAATCAGCGTGTCATTTGTGCATGTTTGGTTTCATACGCAGATTTTATGCGCAGCTCAGAGCTTTTAAACATTAAGTTTCATAGTGTAATAGTTCATGATATGTTCATGACCCTTTTCAATGTGATAAAAACAAGAGAAAGTGCCTGGATTACAATAACCAAGACAGATATACGCAGTTGTATCCAGTGGAAAATGTGATTAAGTTGATGAGATGGGCAAATTTAACTGATGATAATCAGCTGCTTTGTAATCTGAGTCATTTCTAAGAACGGATAATCAGCTAAGAAAGATAACAAGAAGGGGTTATATTCCACTCTACGTGATCAATTCGTGAACGCTGTTGTTCCTCATGTGAAGAACATTGAATGCTACTGGTAGCCTTCACTGAGATCTGGTGGTGCCTCATCGGCCGCTAGTTATGGCGTCAAGGACAGAACGTTTAAAAGACACAGCTGTTGGAGAGCAAAATTGAGAAGGAAAGATACATTAAGGACTTTTTGAAAAAAAAAAAAAAAAAATAAATAGATCTAAATAAAATAAATAAAATAAAAAAGAAAACGCCTGTCTGGTTTTTTTTTTTTTTGTTTTTTTTTTTAATCTTAAGGTCTTTGAAAAAATCTAGTACAACAATTATTTGATATGTTCTTTTAAATTCAACGCCGGTTACCCAAGTGCTGTCGGACTTGGCAAATATATTTTTGTGTAATTTAGTTCTAAGATGGTTTTTGTTGCCAAGTTAGGGTAACTAGGGAACAATACATATCTACATACTCATCAATATACCCGCGTAGCTTACTACATATCATAGATCGCGTATGACGTAAGCAACATATACTGTGTGTAAAACGTAGTACACAAATCTCAAAGGGTAGGACAAACAATTCAGATTATCTTTTATCTAAATCAAGATTGAACAAACAATATAAAAAAGCGATTTGATTCCCTTTTCAATTCTGGTTTAAAAAGATTTTTGACTTAAGTATCGATATATTCTATAACAAAAATTCAAATGGAAGGACATTCTTTGTTTGTCTTACCTCGAAAGCGAGGTACATGGGCGCAAAGATTGTTTTTAATATTAGTAACAAGTCTCTAAACGATTGCTTCTATTACGTAGAGAAAATGGTTTGCTCCTAATTCGTACCTCAGACGTAAAAAATTATTCAACGGTATCAAAAGTGATTTCGGTATACAAATATAATTGAAGATTCCTTTCCTAAATAGACAAATAAAATCAAAAGAATACACACTAAACTTGGAGCAGTCCAAGTAATTGTTGTGTGGTAATAGTGTTGGCCAGGGCTTCTAAACTTTTCCGAACGCGATCGATATTTGCCGAAAAGTAATTAATCATGAGCTCAATGGACACAATTGATCGCTATAGCCCCGCCCACTTACTCCGCTCGCCGCAGCCAACAACTCCAGCAAAAAGATGTATTTCTATATAAAACGCCGTTATTTGGTAGAATTTATATTAAGCATAGAATAAAGGTAAAATTAGTTGAAACAAGAGAGATAAATGCTTGGTTGACGGCCTAAACGTTGTAACTACAGCTTGAACAAGTTGTAGTTACGACGTTTAAGTGAACAAATCATCTAAAATGCCTTACAAGATATCGGAAAATGTCTGAGTTCAAAGTTCACTTCCGGTATAAATAAATGATTTGATTGGTCGCTTGATTCTTTGATTGACAGCCGTGATTTGTAAATTATATATTTTGAATAAAGGTCCGGATCAGACAATTAATCTATCCTACATGAATTAAAGCAGTGTGATCCCATCCTCACGAGTAAAAGTTTTTTTTAGCTAGCAAAGCGTTAGCTTGGATAGCTCATGGTAACATACAATATTTTGAGGTAGTCTCAGAGTCCAACGAGTGCAAAATGTCACTTGCGGTTTAACCACTCAATGCCTACACCATAAAAAGTAGTTATTATGTATTTCAGGAATATTACAAACTCTGCCCCAAAGTTCATTTCCTTTGTATCTATAGCACCTGAGCTCATCGTGTTAAAAAAGCGTTTTGATCATTGAATGTCCGTGAGGTGCGTCGTTCTTCTTTATATTTCGGGATATTTGGGGATATTCTGTTTGTCTTTACTTGATTGATTCACCCATTCACAGAACATACCATTAGAAACACGCACTTTAGTACTTTAAGCGTTTTGATTCATAATGTAAAGAACCCTCTTTTCAGCAATTAAACCTCCATTATTTTACACGAAAACCGTTATCAAAGAAGATCACCAAACAAATCTATGCTTTGATAGCTTACAGCAGTTTCTGTACTTTGAATCTCAATATAGTTACATTAGTAGAACGTTCGCCACCCTTTGTGTGATAAGATCGGTCCTAAATTAAAAAAGGTCATATCAATTTAATCGAGGTCGCGGTTGGCGGTTACTTACATACTACTTTTATTCCTACCGTTTTCAACTTGTCTTCTCAGCCGTAGAATATCAACCGTTGATCAAATAACCAAGATATTTTAGTTATAAAACCGCGATTTACATGTTTCGTGTAGATCTTTCAGATAACATCTTAAAAAAGAAAAATACTCCTGTTGTAAGATTATTTTATTTTTTTCGGAATAGAAACCGGTGCAGGTAAGAATTATATTTTCACTAACTTTTGCCAAACACGTGTACATGAAATGGTATATATAATAGGGTATTTTTCACCAACGTCTCGTTTAAATAACAAACTAAAAAAACCCTTTAAAACCGGCATAACACGTTTAATCCCCTTCTTTTCTTTTTAATTCTGTATTGTCAAATTTGAACGAGATTGTAGACAATAATAAAAAGTAGGGACAATTCGAAAAGAAGCCATCCTACAGGGTAGAAAATATTGTGGGATAAGAAGAAGTTGCTTGTCACAAGCAATTTCTTCTTTTCCTCAATATTGTCTCGAGTATGAAATCGTAAGAACGTAAAACCCAAATTGTGCAGGAAAAAGATTTGATTTGATTTGAATTGATTTGAATTGGATTTTACGCCGCTTTCAACAATCTTTCCGTTATATCGCGGCGGCTGGAGCACCTAACAATGGAATCCTGGTATTTCTCACACCAGTACTACCATTACATCCTTTCCTAGCCTCCAGCTGCTATCCCACATAGGTCTACGATTATCAACCCATTGGTGAGAGACAAATAGTCGGAAAGGATGAGTGCCGCCGTCGGGGTTCGAACCCGGGACCTCTAGATTGACAGTCCGACGCGCTACCAACTGCGCTATGACGGCGGCTGAAAAAGATTTGAAGTTGAGAGATTCGGCTAAAGGGACCCCTACACTTGAATATCGTATTTCAGAAATATTTTCCGCGGTCATAGCGCAGTTGTTACGCGTCGGACTCTCATACTTTGGGTCCCGGATTCTTATCCAAGCCCCGGCAAATATCCTTTCCGACATTTGTCTCCAATCAACGGGTGGATAATCCTAAAGCTAAGTGAGATGAGCAGCTTGAGGCTCGGAAAGGAACTAGTGGTTCGGTAAGGTTGTAGTGGTAGTACTGGTGTGAGAAGTAACAGGAATCCAAGGTTGGGTGCTCAAGCCGTCGCGATATGACTGAAATCACGTTAAAAGTGGCGTTAAACCCCATTCAAACATACAAACAAACAAACAATAATAATGGCTTAATATATTGATCAATTTTCAATATCAACAATTTTATTGACCGTGAATTGGCAACATTGACGATTGTTTCATATACCATTGAACGTGAAACGAGCCTTATAAATATAAAACAATCCGAGACGGTGGTTAAAGCGGCACTTGAACACATATTCATGAAAATTTGATATAGGAAAATTTCATGTTTTTCCGTCAGTTATTAATGTCGTTTTCACGATAAATGTTCTTTCAGATTGTCAAATCTACTAAATTTACTAATTAGTTAGCTTCATGTAGCATATTCCGTATGCACTACTTTGAAACATTGGAATTTATCGGATGAGGTCGTTAGTCTTTGAACGACTGAATTGATCGTGAAAGCCAACGATGTAATTGACCAATCGCTGGCCCACAAACCTACTTCGTTAGCCCCGCCCATTGACTCCGACAGGAAGTCCCGCTTCGATTTTAAACGGCGTTATTTCAAACAAAATATAACCAGTAACGTGTAAAGTTTGTTGGCTACCGAAACGTTGTAACTAGAAGTTGAATACGCTGCAACTACGACGTTTAAGTCGCCAAACAAAAAAAAAAAATGTTAACAAAAATGGAGGCCAATGTCGGCGTTCAAAACTCATTTCTGGTCGCAATGAATGATTTCATTGATCGACTGGTTATTTGATTGACAGCCGTGATTGGTCAATTAATGCGTCAATGAAACGACAAATAAGACAATTTTTCGTGCCGTCGACAGATAACGCATTATCCGATGAACTCCGATTTGTTTTGGACTTATTTAGCGTCTCATTACGCGAGATATTTTGCTTCTTTTCTTTCTTTTTTTTTAAGTTATGAACAATTATATTCGCATAGCCACCTTCTTTCAAATCTCTTAAAGCATTAAACTTGGAAAGTTGAAAATTAGAAACTAACACTTTTCTCCCCTAAACTATGAAAGAGTCGCTTTAAATGTACGTCAATCGTATATTTAAATAGAATATTGAAATTAGGTCACGTGTGGAACTTTTTCATCTTTGAGTTACATCGATTTATTGTACTTGCAATATATCGAAATCATTAAGATAGAATACCCGTAGTGTGTTTCTTTGAATTGACCAATCGCGGCTGTCAATCAAATATTCAATCGAGCAATCAAATCATTTATACAGTCTGGAATTGAGCTATGTACTCTGACATTGTTGTGAAAGACTTTTGTTGGTTTGGCGACTCAAACGACGTAACTACAGCTTTAACTCGCTCAGAATAATCATCTCCTATCCGTATTTTATACTGACTAGTGTCTGATCCTAGAAGATTTTTGCTACGTTTACTTTTTACCCTTTCCTTGTAAGTTTTAAGTTGCATTCTTTGTCCTTGTAGAATGAGAACTTGCCAATGATCGCTCGTAGTATATATTTCTTTGGTAGTCTGTGAGCTCGGTCTATACATATATCACCGGTGTCAACGCCTAGATCATTCTGGATATAGTTTCGCACTTTCTGTTCGTATTCAGTCCAAATTTCACCACCAGATTCGCCAATGTTATAAAATTTCAGGTTGTCTCTAGGAGATTGGTTCTCAAGGTTATCCATCTTGAGATTTATCTATCAAATTATCATTCTGTTTCTTTAATTCTGTTATGCTATTCTCTAGTGTTTTAACATTTTATTAAGTTCTATGTTTTTGGGGTTTTGAGTTTACCCCTTTCTCGTTAAAGCGCTTTCATATTCTTTCCCATTTTATCTTTTTTTTTTTTTTTTTTCGAGCTCCTCGACGCTTTTCTGAATATCCAGCAATATTCTTATTTGGTATATCAGAACTTTTAACAGTTTCTAGATCCGAGTTGTTTTCAAGTTCATCACCAGTCTTGAATCCCTCACTGTCAGAATTTTGTGAGTTTTCATTAGTGGATGCATTTGTGTCTAGTGACCAAGGTGCGATGGCTGGGAATTTGGCCTAGGTTGAGATGAAGGTTGTGGTCAGTTAAACAACTCATTTATCCTTGGTTGGCTGTTAATTGGATGAGTGTTATTTGCCCATCAGTAGGGTTTTGATTCCACCAATAAACGGAAGAGCGTGTGTAATCAAGGGAAACTATACCGCTTTTTATATTGCCTTAGTAAGTCTTCGTTTGTTTCCCATGGATAACTATAAAGATTATAATAACACAAATTATGAAGCTTATAAAGACTTCAACCACTTTTATGAACTGTAAGGCCCAATGAATAATCTAGTCGAGTTAAGGCTCTCGTGGATTTATTCATTGAGTCTTATAACTCAGATCATGGTTACATTTTTCTAAAATCAACTGTCAGAATTTATTATTGCATAAATATTGTAACTCATTACCACTGATTGATGCTATTTAAGAAAAAACTTTGGAAAACATTGAGGAAAATGTAGAAATTGTTTGTAACAAGCAATTTCTTCATTATCCACAAGGTATTCTGCCACTAAAAACATTTTATTTAAATTCAAACAACTTGAAATTGCCGTCTGCAGCTTCTTTCAATTTGAACCAGTTTAAAATTTTCTTGTGTGGTAATTAGTGAAATCGATTAAATTGCGAATAATAGTTAGAGTATGTGAAAATGAACGTCTTTTTTTTCGATCAATCATAATGGGGTAAATGGTAGTATGAATGTAGATATGGTTCTCAACCTGTCACGAGACGACAAAATTTTAGACTGGTCCAATTTGAAATAAAAAAATGCAGACAATATTTCAAATGAAGCTTAAATTGGAAAATAATAACCAAATAGTGTCAAAAAATTGTGAAAAAGGAGATTGTGAAAAGAAATTTTCCTTTCCAACAACGTTTCTGCCACTAAACACAAATATTATTACAAGTCCAACAATTTGAAATTACAGTCTGCAACTTCTTTCAAATTTGACCAGTCTAAAATGTTCTTGTGTGGTAATGGGTTAAATCGATAAAATTGTCAATAATAGTAAAAGTATATGAAAATGAATGTCTTTTTCTTTTTAATTATGATGGTGCAAAGATCTAATTGTAATGGAGGAAATGGTAGTATAAATGTAGTTATGATTTTCAACCTATCACGAGAAGAGAGAATTTTAGACTGGTCCGATTTAAAAAAAAATAAAAAATAAAAATAATAGAATGCAGACGATATTTCAAATTACGCTTAAATTGGAAGATTGTTACCAAATAGGGTCAAAAACATTGTGAAAAAACGAGGAATTTCTTTATACAAGCAATATTTTCTTATCCTGCCAAGTGCGTCAGAAGCGTCATTGTGTGGTATTTGAATGAATGATTTTCGTTAGTTTATTAGGATTTGATGATCACTTTGTGACAACTTACTGACCATAGAGGTTGCACAATAACGCCATTTAATGTCTAAATCGAACTTCCTGTCGGATCTTCGTGAACGTAGCAAGCGATCGGTTAATTGTAGCCAGAAATATATTTTTCTGCACCTGATGAAAATAAATACAACCTACGACAAACGTATGACTTAGGATGCTTGATGCAATGGACCCAGGGGCGTTTCAGTGGGTTTCAAAACTTATACGCACGTAAACGGTGTTCATGAGCGCCGAAGACGCGAGTGGAAGGGCTCGAAGGAGGAAGACCCATTCTCATAGGAGAAGGTTAGAGGGTATAGCGAGAATTTGTATATCCTGGAAAAATTGTAGACCAAAACTTGGTAGCTACAGTTAGCGCAAATTGTAATTGCAATGACTTTATTACCCATCGATGGTATGTAGATCATAATTGTGAGAATTGTCGGTGTCAAGCAAAATGACGTAACTACAGCTTTAATAAAGCTGTAGTTGCGGCATTTTGCTCTCGCACCGACGAAATGATTTTTTAGAACGTGCCAAGTGTGCGTAATAAGGACTTTGTCCTTGCAAACGATGTTGCAAATAGGGTATAACTTTATCAAAATTATTTTATTGTTAGAGAAAGCATTGTTGCAAAAAAAAATGAATTTAACAAACGATTTTCCCTTAGTTACTATATTTTCTCATCAATGCATCCCACAGGAATTGTACGAGAGAGGATAAATTTATCCGCAGTTTACTTTTTCTGTTATCCACGTGTAAAAGAGATTGTCAATTAGTGTTGGATTGTGAATTATTCTAAGATTAATTAGATTTTGTTTTGCTCAATTTGCAGGGGTTATTACTGTTCTATTTACCTTGTCATATAATCAGATGCGCAAAAATACACAATAACTTTATCTGGGAATTCGATTTCTCCGAACGTCAAAATAATATGGCATGATTGAGTAAGACAGCCGGGTAGAGGGATGTGGAAAAAAATGGAACAAACGCCCTCATTTCCTACAATTACAAGTGCACTCACAATTACATCTTTTCGTACCAGGGGCGGCGAACGTTCTACTTATCGAGAAAAAGATGATCTCAATATCCATCCACTCAAGAGGATGGCACAATAAATGCTAAACTTACAAGTACCAACATCTACGCGATATGAAAATTAGAACTCAGTCATAATTACCGGCTAATATTCAAATTAAATGATCGCCTCTGCTCTCAATTAGGAAGTTAAACTTTCAAATTATCACAGACAGACAAACGGAGACACAGATAAAGAGACAGAAAAAGAAAAACTAAAAAAAAAAAAGAGACTGGAACTAGCAGATGTCATTTAGATGTATAGTACTACAATAATAGACATGCAAAAAGGTAAATTTACCAGAAGCGAAAACTTTTCATCCTAGTCAGTCTGCACAATCCGTTTCGGCTGACTAGATCAACACTTTTCGCTCTTCTAAGAGGATCCCTTTTCGCCCAGCTGATGAAAATAAAACACCTCGTTTTCAAATGACTAGAAAGAGATGCTCAAGCATGCACTTGACAGCAAATAATTTTATATAGAATTGACGTTTGATTGACAAGGGAAATGGTATAATTTCATGCCTGTGTGAGTTTCTTTTAAAAGTAATTAAAATTTGACATATTAAATGCCATAGATTTACTCACCTTCCGTCAAATCAAGGTTCCCCACATCGTACATTGGATAGCATTGCGATGTTCTGATCCAAATGCTGTTACAGTTTTGATGTATCGGTAATATCTCTGTTGGTTGGGTAAATTATTCTTTAAGCTTTTGTTACGACGTTTAGGTCTCAAGCCAATGATCAAACCCTTTACCACACAACAAAGTTTCAAACTGGTCCAAATTGAAAGAAGCTACAGACGACAACTTAAAGTTGTTGAAATTTTAAAAATCTTTGTCTTTTGGGGGATTTCAAGCAATTTCTTCATTTTCCACAATGTCCTCTGAGATCGTTTAACTGAGGGGCGTAAAATTGAGGGGCTGAGTGGGAATGTGTTAATTTCAGTTTTATGTTCAAGGAAAAATCATGCGAAAAACCGTTGTTTGATATCTCAGAGGAAATAAAATGGCGGAGGTCAATAGGTGTGACCCGCGATCATACGATTATGAACCGTCATGGTAAGAGGGCTACTCTTGATATTCTGCTTTTAATAATTAGTTGGAAAGAAATTGATACCATCGCAGGTCAATCACAGTTTGTAGGCAATAGTAAGGTTGAATGACCACATCTGCTTTTAATCCTGGAAAGCCTTCAACCCCGCGTATTCTGATCAAGGTCATTTCTTTTCGAAGGTCTTAAGAGGTCTCTTTTAGTACGACGAACCTTTTTTTCAAAGGTTTTTTTTTTGTAATTTTGACATAGGGCGATTCCGGGTGTTTCGGAAAACATGTAGTTGAAATAGAAATCGGTTCCAGCAGAGGTCAATAAGAGGTCGAATATTGTAAATAATTGTAAAGTAAAGTATAATGATTATGAAATCATGAAACTAAAAGTTTGACCGCGGTCAGTCTGTCAGACCATAACCAAATTCAACACAACAAAATTTTAGACTGCTCCAAATTGATAGAAGCTGCAGTCGACAATTTCAAGTTAATGGGATTTTGATTTTTTCGTCTTTTGGGAGAGAAATCATTGTTTATATTGAAGAAATTGCTTGATACAAACAATTCTTTCATTTCCGCAATGTTTTCCAAAGCTTTTTTCTGAAGGGGCGTATAAAGAAGGGCTTGTGTGGGAACTTGATTATTACCTATTTATAAGCCTACGGACGATATTCTATCCAGGGTTGGAATGGTTCTGCTAAAAATTGACTGAGTGAGTACTCTTTACATGGATTATGGGAAGAAGAAAGAGAAAGAGAAATTAAGGATCGATGTTATCAAACTGATTTTTATAGTAAGGTAGAATGACCTTCAATTTATTCTTAGCAAAATGAAAAAAGACAAACTAAAATAAAGAAATACTTTTAATTGATCTTTGAACACGGGTCCCTTTAATTTGAAATTATAATTGTGGGGGAAATCGGCTAGTATGTTCCAACACGGCAGATTATTGGCTGATTTACGTCAGTTTCAGTTACACCGAGGAGGCTGGTACACCTAATCAAAGATTATTGTCATTTCCCACACCAGTACAACTACAACATTCAATCCGAGCCACCAGCTGCTCATCTAAACATTGACTCAATATTTATTATTCGTCCATTGGTGCGAGACCAATGACGGTTGTAGGCCGACTCGGGGTTCAAATCTACGACCCAAGGATTAGGAGCATAGGTCGCTAACTACCGACCGGGCAGGTTGGATTAGCTTAGTTGGCATCAATTCGTAAAACCATCTACCGGGTTCAAACCTACGACCCCAGAACCGAGTACAGAGCGCTAGCTACCGACTGGCCAGGATAGATGAACTTTTATTGGCCACAATTAATAAATCCATCAAATCAAAAACAAAGGGAAGTTTTAGACATGACAGATTTGCTGTATCTCCAAAGGATAACCATCTGTACATTTTTTTGTCTCAACTAATTACTCGTCGAGCACTTTATTTATTTTATATTGTAAGAATTAACCCTGTACTGTTTCTCGAAATGTTAGACATGTCCAAATTCAAAGGGTTAGCAAACGACGTTATAAAGTTAGTGCAATTCAAAAAGTAGCAATCCTATACGATAGAAAATATTTTTGAAAAAAGAAGAAATTGCTTCTATTTTTCCATAATTTTTTCTCACGTATAACTTGAAAGGGACCTAAAGATCAGTGGTTGTGTGGGAAGGGCGTATTCCAATTTTATAAATATACCTTTTTTTAATATAATGACGACAAAGCTTTGGAAAAATGATTATTCTTGAGTTTGTGTGTAACATTGCCAATAGTTTTATATGAGCGTCAAGTCAAGACTCTGATCAGACTGTGCACACGCAATAAGTCTGATCAAAGTCTTTGTTATACGATCAATAGTTATCTACTGACTCGACGTCTAGCGAGTATTCTTAATCCATAACTAGACGACACAATTTTAGATTTGCCCAAATACAAAGCAGTTGTAGATCACATTTTATAGTTTATGGAAATTTATAAATATTTAGTTTTTGTGGTAGAAAACATTGTGAATAAGGAATATATTTCTTGTAACATGTAAAATGTAAAATGCGCTTTCTTTATTTTCCACAATGTTTTCATTTTCTTTTTCCGAAGGAGTCAAAAGCATTGTTGTGTGGCATTGGGTTAACCTATTGCCACACATTGACGCTTTTGGACACCCCTTTAAAAGCTTGGGAAAACATTGTGGAAAATGAAGAAATTGCTTGTTAGAGAAAGACAAAGATTTTTAAAACTTTAACGCCCATTGAACTCTTTAGTAAGACTGAGAAATAAAACGGCATTATTTTGAAAAAAAAGGTTATTAGCATGTAACAAAAAAAATAATGGTTGTTTGGCGACATAAATGTCGTAACTACAACTTGAATAAGCTTGTCGCAAAACCAACAAAAATGTGGGAGTTTTTTGTTCACTTTCGGTCTAAACTTATAGTTTGATTGGTCAGTCAGGTTTTTTGGTTGAAAGAGGCGATTCGTCATTGAAAAGGACGTGTTTATTTCATAAAAGTAATTTCACTTTTTTGCATGACAGCTCCAGTTTTGATAGCTTAAGTTAACAGGCCAATTTTTAGGTCGTACCAAAGTTCAACGAGTGCAAACTGCCACTGGAGCCTTAACCACTTAATTTGTTAAAATGCCTACGCCTTAAAAAGTAGTTCTTATTTATTTCAGGAATATTGCAAACTCTTTTTAAACTATACAGAACTCATTAAAAAGCAGGCTATCTAACCCATTCCCACTCAATTCTGTTTTTAAGAATCTCAAGAAAAAGGCTTTGGAAAACATTGATGACAATGAAGAATGTGTTTGTAAGAAGCGATTTCTTCGTTGTCCACAATGTTTTCTATCCAACAAGGGGAAGATTTTCTAAATTCAACCAACTTGTAATTGTCCACTGCATCATCTTTCAATTTGAATTAGTCTAAGGTTTTGTCATGTTGTAATGAGATTACTCCTGGGTTACTTTTTACCTCGTTTATTTTTCATGATAACCTTTGACAGAAAAGATTTCTTAACAAAACTATGCTTGGCTAGCTTACAGTACTTTTAGTACTTTGATTTATCGCGATATCGTATTTATACTGTCAATATCTAGTTAAAATGTTCCTTGCGATCGAATCGTCTCAAAACCACAGCGCGCAAACACTTGGAACGTACACAATTCAATTCAGACAGTAAAAAATAGTATCACCAAATAATTTTTAAAAGATTTCCATTTTCCCCACAAATTTTTCAACAACTTTATTCGTCAGACCATCAAAAAGCGGGATTGTGTTGTAATCGGTTGGTGCAATATTGTTCAGATTCAGAAGGATGAATTTGAAACCAGGCGGTTATCGATTTACTGTCAAAGTTGATTCATCAGCCATCTGTAAGAGAGCATACCTGCCTAAAACAGACACTTCAAGACTTTCCTGTGGTAAATTACCACATCATGAGCCCGTTTAAATGCTCCGTCCGTCTAGCTCGGCCACCAGAAGCAAGAACATTTTTATAAGTACCAGTCGAAGGGAAAATGTTACTAGATTATGACAGGCCTTCTGAATTACAAATATATCAAGACACAATTATCTGTACAGGTTGAAATAAGGACTCGCACACCTAGAATTATCATCGGCAGGCGAACAAAATATCGTATGTAAAGCTTTATTCAACCCTTTCCTGTTCAATCACTGGACTAACGTCCCTGTAATTTGATCATTGATAGAATATAGTAGAAAAAAAAAGAAGAAATTGCTTGTCACAATCAATTTCTTCTTTTCTATTATATTTTCTACCAAACCGAATGGTTGATTTTCTAATTAAATCAACTTGATAAGATTGCCACCTGTATGATACAGCCACTTTGGGTAAGTACCTTAGGTGGTTTAAAGCTTGAACTATTGAAGGGATTGCCTAAGCTAACATGATTTGTTTGTTTGAATAGGTTTTAACGCCGATTTTAACAATTTTTCAGTCATATCTGGCCGACCGGAGCACCTAACAATTGATTCCTGGTATATCTCGCACCAGTACCGCCATTACATCCTTTCCTAGACTCCAGCTGCTTTCCCATTCTGGTTTACGATTATCCTACCAATGGTGAGTCCAAATGTAAGAAAGGATATGTACCGCCGCCGGGGATCGAACCTATGACATCCCATATTTGAAGACTATGAGTCTGACGCGCTACCAACTGCGCTATCACGGCAGCAAACCTGGCATAAGGGTTTATTGTTTGATCGTCGATGGGCGACACAACCTCGTAACTACAGTTTATTTAAGCTGTATTTACGGGGTCTTTGTCTCCATCGACGTATATTTTTTTCGCAGCATGATCTAACTAGGTTAAAGGGCAAGGATTTAATGTCTGTTAGAAGTAGTATTTTTCGGTGATTTCCCGGTGGTCACTAAGTGAAATGTTGTAAATTCTGACATCTACATGAGATCCAACCGATACATTTGTTTTACAAATACCTGTTATTCTCTCTCGTCTTCTCATTTTTACCCTAACTCATCCTGCGTAGATAGGTCGTGGACATAATTATAGCTTTTTGCGCCGGGTGTTTATCCGTTTATCAGTTGTTCTGTTTGTCCATTTTTTCGAGAGTGATTCAACAGTGTTATCCCGTTAGGCGATTTTTGGCTAGCAAAGCGTGAGCTTGTAACAAGCAATTTCTTCATTGTCAACAATGTTTTCTACCCAACAAGGGAAATATTTTAAAAACTCAACCAAATAAAATTGTCGTCTGCAACTTCTTTCAATTAGAACCAGTTTAAGTTTTGTCTTAACTGCTGGGTCACTTTAACCTCGTTTATTTATCATGATAACCTTTGACAAAGGAGACTACTTAAAATAACAAACTATACTTTGCTAGCTTACAGCACTTTCAGTACTTTGATTTCATTTCAGCCTCCGTTTTACAAGCATTAGACTAAATTTGATTTCCATCGCGGCTTGGCATCGAACCTAGTCGTGTTACCCGGTATCCCATTTCCACCTCCACATTACATACCGAGACGGAAATATTATCTTTTGTTTCCATACTGCTGACGAGTCAGAACAGTTCATACTTTCACAGTCTAGGTGAAAGAGTAAAATGTGTTAATAGAAAAAAATGTTTCAACAAGTACACTAATGAAGACATGTTATTTTCTATTTTTTTACAATCTTGTTGACATAGATGTGTACAACAAAGATAATGATGATGTTATTTTTATGTGATTTGTTGAGAAAACTTGTCAAATTTATTACTGATGGGAAGAAATATTTACAGTGCCTGCTCCGCGTTCTTTTAACCCTTTCCTGTGCAAACCCGGGATTTTACAGCACTGTGATTTTATACTTGAGGAAACATTGTGGAAAAAGAAGAAATTGCTTGTACCAAGCAATTTTCCTTTTTCCCACAATATTTTCTACCACATAGGATGGTTTCATATCAAATTGCATCCAGTTTTCATTGTCATCTGAAACCTCTTTCACTTTCGAGCAGTCTGAAATTTCCAAAAAAACAGGCCATATTAGAATTCAATAGAAAATATGTTGAAAAGAGACCGAGCATGCACTGGTCAATCAAGTTGTGTCATTGGTGTATGTCACTCGTCAAGTTGAAAAGGACCTTCCGGTTAAAAGACGAAATATCGACCCCTGCTCAAATTCCGTGGAATGCGCAGACTGACCGGGGTCGGTTTTTTAGCTTATGGTAGATTTTTTTTAATCTAGAGTTGTCATTTTTCCTTACTGTATATTCAGGTCGAAATACCTTATGTAATGGACCTCTGCTGAATACTATCTATTTTATGAATATTTGTCAGCGGAATCCATCTTCAGCGTGATGGGTCAAAAATCGGTATTAAGTTAGATAAGGTAAAGTGGCATCAGCAGTATACTTCACCAAAGAATTATTTAATCTTTAGTTTCGTCTATCAAAATAGGACGTTCTGATTGGTCGAAAAAAAATCATCAGCAGTATACTTCACCAAAGAATAATTTAATCTTTAGTTTCGTCTATCAAAATCGGACGTTCTGAGTGGTCGAAAAAAATTATTCATAACTCCATGAACAAAATTTTGTGCACGCAGCAATTTTGTACGCTTCCGCACAAAATAGTCTAATACAAAAAGGAATCAAAAATTGTAAAGTTTTACTCCTTTTGCTCGATACTATTAAATTATAAGAAATGAAGAGAATATTTTTTGTTTTCATGGAGGTATAAACCGAAAAACCTAATCACACTTATTCATGAATCCGCTTCGCGTATTGATACAGTGTGATTAGGTTTTTCGGTTCATACCTCCATGAAAACAAACACATATTCTCTTCTTCTCTTAATAGAATGTCTCTTGTTTACAAACAAAAACCTTTGAAATCACTGGCGACTGTGGTGTTACGCGTCATTTGCTCTCGGTATAAAAAATAACATTGAGCTTTGCGTGACGTTATTTTACTTGAACCTCGGAAAGGATGTTGTGGTAGTACTGTGTTCACTTGTGTTCTTTCAAAATCTATTACATAAAATCAACATTTAAAGGCTCCGTGGTTCTAACAAAAAAAAAAAAAAAAAAAAAAGAAAAAAGAATCCTGAAATCTTTGTCAAAATTGTTTAAATACCCCCCTATTTCTATGTTTAGAATAGATCACAAACCCGCTATGAAAAGATTTTCGAACAGAAAACTAAAGTACATTTCAGTTAAGCAATTGGCTAAAAACACCCACACATACATACACACACATATATTTAATCATACGGTTTTTCTTTCTATAGAGTGTGATTTTGTCCATTAACAATAATTGTATCTTACTATAAAACATGGATGTATTTGTTTGAATGGGGTTTTACGCCGCTTTCAACAATCTTTCAGTTATATCGCGGCGGCTGGAGCACCTAACAATGGAATCCTGGTATTTCTCACACCAGTACTACCATTACATCCTTTCCTAGCCTCCAGCTGCTATCCCACATAGGTCTACGATTATTGACCCATTGGTGAGAGACAAATAGTCGGAAAGGATGAGTGCCGCCGTCGGGGATCGAACCCGGGACCTCTAGATTGACAGTCCGACGCGCTACCAACTGCGCTATGACGGCGGCAAACATGATTGTAATATAATACATTAAGTTAAATCAATGGCTATATTTTGATAATACATCGAACATTTTATACAAGTAAGCTTGGACAAGAATAAGGTCACGTGTATCATTATTCAGCATTTTTTCAACTTATCTTAATGTCACAAAGCATCTCATCTTAACGGGCGTAGACAAGGAGTTTTAGAAATCCTATTGGTAAAAGATAGAACCAGTATTTTCTACTTTTCTCAAAATATTTGTTTACACTTGTAATTGTTTAACAGATGGATATCCCCAAGACGTACAACATAATTTACCAATCACGACTGTCAATTAAGGAATATATCGACCAAACAAATCATCCATGAAGCACGGATTCAAACTCTGAAATTCGCCGCTATTTTTGTCAACCTTTCGGTTGGTTCGGCGACTTAAATCTACTAACTACATTTTATTCAAGCTAAAGTTACGACGTTCAGGTCGCCAATTAACCTTTCCCCTTTCTTGTTACATGCTACTGGCCATAAATTTTGCTAGATAACGCCGTAAAAAAACAAAGCGGGAATTCCTTTTGGAGTCAATGGGCGTAACTTAAGGAGTAGCTGGGCGGAGTTAGCGATTTGAGGATTGGTATTTCTTTTTTACCAAGATATTATTACCTTTGAAGGTTGAGGCAAAATGTTTAGTTATCAAAAAATGATGATATATTTAAAGGCTCTATGACTCTCGTTCGGACAAACTTTGTGCCAACTAGAACCACGGAGTTTTTACGTAATAGAACTCAGTTGAACAAAACGAAAGTGAATGAAAATTGGAGTTCTTTGGTCGAAGAAACGTCTTGAAGAAAAAAAGAATGCTTTTCATTAGCAATTGATCTTTTTACCAAGAAGTTTTTGGTATCTATGTCATAGAAACGATTGATTGGTAGATCGATTGATTGAATAAATGGTGTTTAACGCCACTTTAAACACTATTTCAGTCGTGGCGTCTGTTTAGTTTATACTAATTTATTTTAGTTCGATTGCGACGAAAGATTTTTTAGAGTTGCTCTCGAACACTCAAACCAGATGTTTTCATGTCCCTGAAAGAGAGGCAGTGGTTTAACCCCACTGCTACCCACTTCTACAGCTGGGTAGACTGGGACTATTAAGTGTCTTGCCCATGAAAACACCCCGGTGACTCTTGGGCTCGAACACGTGACCTTCAGATCACGAGTCAAGCACCTTTACCACTCGGTCTTCGCGGCGTCTGGAGCACCTAATGAAGGATTTCTGGTATTTTTACACAAGTATTACCACAACATCCTTTCCGAGCTTCCAGCTTCTCATCCCACTTAGGTTTACGATTATCCACCGAAGGATTGGAGAAAAATATCGGAAAGCATATTCACCGAGGCCGAGAATCGAACCCGGGACCTCATGATTGGGAGTAGTATGCGTTAACACCTCGATAGGTCCTCAGCCGCTATAGAAACGAACGGAGCGAGTTGACCGACACATATATTGTTCAACCCTTGTCATGCTGAATTAAAAATTCTGTATAGAATTGCTTTAAAATCAAAGGACTGGCAGCACTGGAAGGTCTCAATGAGGGTCAATATTTCTTTTTAAAAATTGATTATTCAAACAACTCTGACTGACAGGGGACAAGCAGGTGGTGTACACTAAGATCAGACTGCACATATGTGCAGGCTGATCTTTGTCTATACCTCCTGCTCAAACAGGAATATTTTCAGCATGACAAGGGTAAATGTTTTCACAAATAGTAATTTATCAGTTCCGGTCGTCAATCAAATAATCAGTCGGCCAATGAAATATTTCATTTACATTGGGAGTTAACGTTTAAACTCTGTTATTGGCCGACATTGATGGAGCATCCTTTTTTTTTTTTTTTTTTTGGTTTGGCGACTTAAACGTCGTAATTGAAAATTTATTCAAGCTGCATTTACGACGTTTAGATCACCAACAAACCTATTCTACTGTTTTGTTACACGACACTGGTTATAAAATTTAACAAAATGACGCCGTTTAAAATTGAAGCGGAACTGTCTGTTGAAATCAATGGGCGGGTTTAACGGAGTAAGTGGAAGAGGCTATCGATTGGTCAATAGTTTGACACGCATTTCGACATTATATTATTTCTAAAAATTGGCGCCCGTTAATGAATAAGATATTCAACATGCTACGACATCATTTAAAACCAACGTCGATCGACAACCAAACTATCGTAAATACAGTTAAAATCGGTGGATCGCCGCTGTCAATAGAAAACCGATCGACCAATCAAATAATTCAATTAGACCGGAACTGAACTTTGACCTCCAATATTTGCGCCAGGTATTTTTGTCGGTTTGGCGATTTGAACGTAGTTACTACATCTTATTCAAGCTGTTTTTGTGATGTTTAGGTCACCAACTAACCAATTTAATGTTTGTTTGTCATTATTGATAATAATTATGCAAAATAACGTCGTTTACTATGTTAGTTAAACTGTATGCGTGGCCAGCGTCAGTCAAGGTGGATACACAGTGTTGTAATTTTTCTTGTTCGATTTAAAAAAAATGCGCATTCAAATATAACAGTCGGTTAACATGCTCCGAAAGCAATTGAAACATTTTCATTAAACAACCAAAATATCTTAACTGCACCTTTAACCCTTTCCTGTACAAACACTGGATTTTACGTCACTGTGATTTTATACTTGAGAAAACATTGTTGAAAAAGAAAAAGTACTTGTAATAAGCAATTTCTCCTTTTTCCACAATATTTTCTACCACATAGGATGGTTTCACTTCAAATTGTGTCCAATTTTTATTGTCGTCTGCAACCTCTTTCAAGTTAGACCAGTCTAAAATTTCAAAAAAACGGGAAAGAGTTAATAAGCTGTAGTTACGATATTGTTGTTCGCCCAACTCTGGAGTTCATTCAAGATAGCTGTGAGGTTATCAATAAGCCTAACACATGCTCAGATATTTGTCTACCAGATTTGTTCGGAAGAGGAAACTTAGAACATAAATATAAATTATGTTTATAAAACGTTCCTGCTGTTATGTACGATTGAAAACGGGTTTCTAAATTTACGTTTAACTTCTGCATTTTAGAAACAAAAAGAATGCCGTCACTAAGAAATAAGTCAAAGTTCGTTTTTTCTTCGTCGAAGGAAAGCGTGAAAATATTTCCCCTTTTTCTGCCAGAATAGCTCACGTGTAGTTACGTCGAATGTAATTGACCAATCGCTGGCCCCCACCCACTTACTGTATTGGCCACGTCCATTGACTCCGACAGGATGTCCATCTTCGAATTAAAACGGCATAATTTTGCAAAAATTATGGTAAGTAGCGTGTAACCAAAAAAAAAAAAAAAAAAGAAAGATGAGTTGGTTGGCGACTTGAAAGCCGTAACTTCAGCTTGAATAAGCTGTAGTTATGACGTTAAATTCGCTAGACCAACAAAATAGGTTAACAAAAATGGCGACCAATGTTGGAGTTTAAAACTCATTTTTAGTCTAAATGAAATATTTCAATGGTCAGCTTGATATTTGATTGAAATGCGCAATTAGCAATCCGTCAGGGAATAATCTAAAATTAATATTTAAAAAAAAAAAAAAAAAAAAAAAAATGGATCCAGCATAAGTCAATCAGAGAAATTATTTTGAACAATAAATACATATATATAGATAAACAACGCGAATTAAAACGAAGGAACATCCTGCTTTATGAAAGTCTCAAAATACCAAGCTTCAATCAGCGCTGTCTGACAAAGGGAAATACTTTTCGCTCTTCCAATGAGGTCCCTTTTCGCTTGACGGGTCAAATTTATTTGGTCTCGTATCCCAAGCATGCTTCACTTAAACGCAGTCATCATTCAAGTTAAGCCGGTTTTTGTCCCAGCTAAACCCAACACGTAGAGTCCGTAATACCTAATTAATTAAGATTTGAGAAAGCACGCGAGAGGAAACTTGTAGATCGTAGCAGAGCGTTCATTCAAATTAATACAATGGGGAATTGATCGAAAACTGAGTAACTAGTGCGTCGAAAATTGAACTATAACTCTGTGCTGTTACATTAATTGACCAATGGCGGCTGTCAATCTAGGAATATATCGACCTATCAAATCATTCATTCAGACCGGAATTAAGATTTGAACGCCGACATTGGCCGACATTTGTGTGAAACATTTTTTTTGTGTTGTTTTGGCGACTAAAATGTCGTTACTACAGTTTATTCAATCTTCCATATATATTGAATAAATAACGCCGTTTAAAGTCGAAGCGGAACTTCCTGTCGGAGTTAATGCCTATGAAGTAAAAGGGCGGTTCCGGCGCTTGGTCAATTGTCAAAGTAGGTTGAGGTCGGATTCAATATCAGCTTAGCTTTCAGACCGATAATTCAAAACTATTTGTTAGTGAAGTTGGCTGAAACTATGACATTAGACATCTGGGCGAAACTGTTCATTAGCATGTCGGAGATTTTAAGAACGAATCATTGATAAGACATCAGTGGATATTCATATGTAATTATTTATTTATTTATTTATATATTTTCAGTTCAGAAAACAACGACAACATATTTTCTTTACTAATTAAACTTGTTTTGACGTTTGGTGTAGGGGGTTTTCTTTTTCGGCTTTCGCATCCATTTGCCTCAAATTCCATGCTTCACCCAAGGCTTAAAATCAGACATTAGTTATTTGCGCGTCGATAGAATTCCGATAATCATTAATCAGACATCATGAGAGGACACTCATTTTTTTCAGTTTCCGAAAGAAAACTCCATATACTTTCCCTACTAATCAAACTTGATTCTTTGATTGACACCGCGATTTGTAAATTATATATGTTGAATAAAGGTTAGGATCAGACAATTAATCTATCCTACATGAATTAAAGCAGTGAGACCCAAATCTTACGAGCGAAGGGATGTTTAGCTAGCGAAGGGCAAGCTTTGATAGCTTAGGGTAACATAAATATTTTGAGGTAGTCTCAGAGTTCAACAAGTGCAAAATGTCACTGGCGGTTTAACCACTGAATGCCTACAAAAATAAAATGTAGTTATTGTGTTTTCCAGGAATATAACAAACTCTGCCTTCAAGTTCATTTCCTGTGTATCTATAGATCACCTGAGCGCATCGTGTTCAAAGTAAGCATTGTGATCATTAAATGTCCGTGATGTGCGTTGTCCGGCGACAACATTTCTTTTCTTTTTTTATATATATTTAGGGACATTCTGTTTGTCTTTTCACCCATTCTCAGAACATATCATTAGAAATACGCACTTTAGTACTTATAGTGTTTTGATTCATATTGTAAAGAACCCTCTTTACAGCAATTAAACCTCCATTATTTTACACAAATTTTTTTAGCAAAAAAGATCACCAAACAAATCTAGGCTTTGCTAGCTTATAGCACTTTCTGTACTTTGATTCTCAATATAGTTACATTAGTAGAACGTTCGCCACCCTTTGTGGGATAAGATCGGTCCTAAATTCAGACAGGTCATATCAATTTAATCGAGGTCTGTGTGTGTATTTCCGTTTATTTATCGTCGCTACCGTAGCACATGCCCATATGAGCGACGCCCCCAGAAGACGGTTAGTTGTTACGGGGGATAGTGCAAGGATACAGGACGAAACTGCTGAGAGCTCCGCCTGGTTCTTTAACGTGCTCGATGGATAGCATCGTCACACGGGGCCTCGGTTTAACGTCTCATCCGAAAGACAATTAGTTGAGTTAGTTGATATGGTCAGCCCAGGGCTCGAACCCGTGAGGTTTGAAGTTTGAAGTCAAGTGCTCTACCAACTGAGCTAATCGGGCTGACAAATCGAGGTCACGGTTGGCGGTTACTTACATACTATTTTTATTCCTACCGTTTTCAACTTATCTTCTCAGCCGTAGAATATCAACCCATGATCAAATAACCAAGATATTTTTGTTATAAAACCGCGATTTACATGTTTCATGTAGATCTTTCAGATCACATCTTAAAAAAGAAAAATTCTCCTGTTGTAAAATTGTATTATTTATTTTTCGGAATAGAAACCGGTGCAGGTAAGAATTATATTTTCACTAACTTTTGCCAAACACGTGTACATGAAATGGTATATATAATATGGTATTTTTCACCAACGTCTTATTTACTTAACAAACTAAAAAAACTCTTGAAAACCGGTATTTCAAGTTTAACCCCTTTCTTTTCTTGTTAAATCTTGTTAAAGTAAGGACAATTCGAAAAGAAGCCATCCTACAGGGTAGAAAATATTATGGGAAAAGAAGAAGTTGCTTGTCAAAAGCAATTTCTTCTTTTTCCGCAATATTGTCTCGAGTATGAAATCGTAAGAACGCAAAACCCAAATTGTGCAGGTAATGGATTTGAAGTTGAGAGATTCGGCTAAAAGGACTCCGACACTTGAATATCGTATTTCAGAAATATTTTCCGCGGTCATAGGGCAGTTGTTGCGCGTCGGAATCCAAAACTTTGGGTCCCGTATTCTTTCCCAAGCCGCGGCAAATATCCTTTCCGACAATGGGTGGATAATCCTAAAGCTAAGTGGGATGAGCAGCTGGAGGCTCGGAAAGGAACTAGTGGTTCGGAAAGGTTGTAGTGGTAGTACTGGTGTGAGAAGTACATGTAACAGGAATCCAAGGTTGGGTGCCCAAGCCGCCGCGATATGACTGAAATCACGTGAAAAGTGGCGTTAAACCCCATACAAACATACAAACAAACAATAATATTGGCTTAATATATTGATCAGTTTTCAATATCAACAATATTATTGACCGTGTATTGGCAACATTGACGATTGTTCAATATACAATTTAACGTGAATACAGCCTCATAAATATAATACAATCCGAGGCGGTGGTTAAAGCGGCACTTGACTACATTTTCATGAAAATTTGATGTAGGAAAATGTTAATGTTTTTTCATCAATTATTAATGTCGTTTTTACGTTAAATGTTCTTTCAGCGTGTCAAATCTACTAAATTCACTATTTAGTTAGCTTCATGTAACATATTTCGTATGCACTACTTTTTTCGAATGAGGTCGTTAGTCTTTGAACGACTGAATGGATCGTGAAAGCCAACGACGTAATTGACCAATCACTGGCGACAAGCCTACTTCGTTAGCCCCGCCCATTGACTCCGACAGGAAGTCTCGCTCCGACTTTAAACGGCATTATTTCAAACAAATTATAACCAGTAACGTGTAAAAAAGAGTTGAATAGTTTGTTGGCGACCTAAACGTTGTAACTAGAAGTTGAATAAGCTGTAGTTACGACATTTAAGTCGAAAAAAATAACAAAAATGTAGGTGAATGTCGGCGTTCAAAATTCATTTCTGGTCACAATGAATGATTTCATTGATCGACTTGTTATTTGATTGACGGCCGTGATTGGTCAATTGATAAGTCAATGAAACGACAAATAAGACAATTTTTCATGCCGTCGACAGATCACGCATTTATCCGATGAACCCCGATTTGTTTCGGACTTATGTGGCGTCTCATTACGCGAGATATTTTGCTTTTTTACTTTCCTTTTTTAAAGTTATGAACAATTACATTCGTTACAAAATCAGATCATCCACCTTTTTTTCAAATGTCTGAATCCATTAAATTTGGAAAGTTGAAGATTAAGCACTAACATTTTTCTCCCCTAATCTATGAAAGAGTCGCTTTAAATCTACGTCAATCGTATATTTAAATCGAATATTGAAAGTAAGTCATGTGTGTAACTTTGTCATCTTTGAGTTACACCGAATTTATTGTATTTGCAATATATCGAAATCATAGAATAGAATACCCGTAGTGCGTTTCTTTGAATACGCCAATCGCGGCTGTCTATCAAATAATCAATCGACCAATCAAATCATTTATACAGTCCGGAATTGAGCTTAGTACTCTGACTTTGTTGTGAAAGATTTTGGTTGGTTTGGCGACTTAAACAACGTAACTAAAACTTTTACTCGCTCAGAATAATCATCTCCTATCCGTATTTCATGCTGACTTATGTCTGATCCTAGACGATTTTTGCTACGTTTACTTTTTCCCTTTCCTTGTAAGTTTTTAAGATGCATTCTTTGTCCTTGTAGAATGAGAACTTGCCAATAATCACTCGAAGTATTTATTTCTTTGGTAATGTGTTAGCTTGTTCTATACATATTTAACCGGTGTCAACGCCTAGATCATTCTGGATATAGCTTCGCACTTTCTGTTCGTATTCAGTCCAAATTTCACCACCAGATTCGCCAATGTTATAAAATTTCAGGTTGTCTCTACGAGATTGGTTCTCAAGATTATCCATTTTGAGAGTTATCTGTCAAATCATCATTCCGTTTCTTTAATTCTGTTATGCTATTCTCTAGTGTTTTAATATTTCATTAAGTTCTATGTTTTTGGGGTTTTGAGTTTACCCCTTTCTCGTTTAAGCGCTTTCATATTCTTTCCCATTTTATCGATTTTTTTTCGAGCCTCTCGACGCTTTTCTGAATATCCAGCAATATTCTTATTTGTAAATCAGAACTTGTTACAGTTTCTAGATTCGAGTTGTTATCAAGTTCATCACCAGTCTTGAATCCCTCACTGTCAGAATTTTGTGAGTTTTCATTAGTTGATGCATTTGTGTCTAGTGGATCAAGGTGCGAAGGCTTGGAAAGCCGGGAATTTGGTCTAGTTTGAGATGAAGGTTGTGGTTAGTTAAACCACTCATTAATCCTTGTTTGGCTTTTAATTGACCAATCGCGACCATTAATTAAGGAATCAACCGACCAACCAAATAATTTATTCAGCCCGGACCTGAGCTTATCAACTCCGATATTGGCCGCCACTTTGTTTACCTTTATTGTTGGTTTTGCGACTCAAACCAACCATTTTACTTTTTTAAAATGCTACTTGCGTTTAGTTGCAAAATAACGCCGTAAAAAAATCGAAGCGGAACTTCCTGTCGGAGTTAATGGGCGGAGCCTAGGGAGTCAGTGGACGGGGCCAGCGATTGGTCAATTTGATGAGTATAATTTGCCCATCAGTAGGGATTTGTTTACATCAACAAACGTAAGAGCGTGTGTTATCAAGGGAACTTACCCGCACTTCATATTGCTTTAGTACGTCTACGTAGATAACTACAAAGATAATAATAACACAAATTCTGTATGTTGATTATGAAGCTTATAAAGACTTTGACCATTTTTATTAATTACAAGGCCCAATGAATAATCCACTCGAGTTAAGGATCTCGTGTATTTATTCATTTAGTCTTATAACTCAGAAGCATGGTTACATTTTTCTAAAATCAACTGTCAGAATTTGTTATTCTATAAATATTGTAACTCATTACCACACGATGATGCTTTTTGATGCCCTCAAGCAAAAGACTTTCGAAAACTTCGAGGAAAATGTCGAAACTGTTTTTAAAAAGTAATTTCTTCATTATCCACAATGTATTCTCCCACAAAAGACTTTTTTAAATTCCAACAACTTGAAATTGCCGTCTGCAACTTCTTGCAATTTGGACTAGTTTAAAATTTCCTTGTGTGGTAATGGGTCAATAACAGTAAAATTTTATGAAAATGAACGTCTTTTTTAATTATAGATACGCAAAGATCTAATTATAATGGGGAAAATGGTAGTAGAAATGTAATTATGATTCTTAACCTGTCACTAGACGACAAAATTTTAGACTGGTCCAATTTGAAAAAAAATGCAAACGATTGATTGATTGAATGAATGGGGTTAAACGCCTCTTTTAACATTATTTCAGTCATATCGCGCCGGCTGGAGCTCCTAACAATGGATTCCTGGTATTTCTCACACCAGTACTACCACTACATCCTTTCCTAGCCTCAAGCTGCTATCCCACTTAGGTTTACGATTATCAATCCATTGGTGAGAGACAATTGTCGGAAAGGATATGTGCCGCCGCCGGGGATCGAACCCATGACATCCTATTATTGAAGTTTATGAGTCTGACGCGCTAACGACTGTGCTATGACGGCGGCTCTGTAAACGATATTTCAAATTAAGCTTTAATTGGAAGATAATTACCAGAAAGTGCCGAAAATATTGTGAAAAAGGGAGATTGTGATAAGTATTTTTTCCTTTTAACAACGTTTTCTGCCACTAAACACAAACATTTTTAAAATTCCTACAGCTTGAAATTGCAGTCTGTAACTTCTTTCAAATTTGACCAGCCTAAATTTTTTGTGTGGTAATGGGTCAAATCAATTAAATTGTTAATGATAGTAAAAGTGTATGAAAATGAGCGTCTTTTTTTATTATGATGATGCATAGATCTAATTATAATGGGGAAAATGGTAGAATAAATGTAGCTACGGTTCTTTACCTGTCATGAGACGACAGAATTTTAGACTGGTCGAATTTGAAAAAAAGAAAACATCAGACGATATTCAAATTACGCTAATATTGGAATTATTACCAAATGATTGTCAAAAACATTGTGAAGAAAGGTAGATTTCCGTGACAACCAATATTTCTATTTTCTAGTTTTCCATTGTTGTATTTATTCAGTGCGTCAGAAGCGTCATTGTGTGGTATTGGAATGAATGATTTTCGTTAGTTTATTAGGATTTGATGATCACTTTGTGACAACTTACTGACCATAGAGGTTACACAATAACGCCATTTAATGTCTAAATCGAACTTCCTCTCGGATCTTCGCGAACGTGGCAAGCGATCGGTTAATTGTAGCTAGAAATATATTTTTCTACACCTGATAAAAACTCGATATGTCGCACGATTTAACCTACGACAAACTTACGCCGTATGATCCTTGATGAAATGGGATCAGGTGCGTTTCGACGAGTTTCAAAGCTTACACGCAAGTAAACGATGTTCATGAGCGCAGAAGACGCGAGTGGAAGGGCACGAAGGGGGGGGGCTTCTCGTAGGGGGAGATTAGAGGGTATAGTGAGGATTTGTAACTTCTGAGGAAATTTGGTAACGCTAATTGTAGACCAACACTTGGTAGCTACAGTTAGCGCAAATTGTAATTGCAATGACTTTATCACCAATCGATGAAATGTTAATCGTTATTTTGAGAATTGTCGGTGTGCGAGCAAAATGTCGTAACTACAGCTTTATTAAAGCTATAGTTATGGTATTTTGCTCTCGCACCGACAAAATGATTTTTAGCACGTGCCAACTGTGCGTAATTAGGGCTTTGTCCTTGCAAACAATTCTTCAAATAGGGAATAACTTTTTCAAAAATATTTTATTGTTAGAGAAAGCTTTGTTGCAATAAGAAAAAGAAATGAATACATCAAGCGATTCTCCCTTAGTTACTATATTTTCTCACTAATACATCCCACAGGAATTGTACGAGAGAGTAGAAATTTACCCGCTTTTTACTTTTTCTGGTATCCACGTGTAAAAGAGATTGTCAATTAATGTTGGATTGCGAACTATTCTAAGATTAATTAGATTATGTTTTGCTCAATTTGCAGGGGTTATTACTGTTCTATTTACCTTGTCATATAATCAGATGCGCAAAAATACACAATAACTTTATCTGGGAATTCGATTTCTCCAAACGTCAAAATAATATGGCATGATTGAGTAAGACAGCCGGGTAGAGGGATGTGGAAAAAAATGGAACAAACGCCCTCAATTCCTACAATTACAAGTGCACTCACAATTACATCTTTGCGTACCGGGGGCGGCAAACGTTCTACTTATCGAGAAAAAGATGCTCTCAATACCAACCCACTTATGAGGATGGCACAATAAATGCTTAATTTACAAGTACCAACATCTACGCGATATGAAATTAGAACTCAGTCATAATTACCGGCTAATATTCAAATTAAATGATCGCCTCTGCTCTCCAATAGGAAGTTTAACTTTCAAATTATCACAGACAGACAAACGGAGACACAGATAAAGAGACAGAAAAAGAAAAACTGAAAAAAAGAGACTGGAACTAGCAGATATCATTTAGATGTATAGTACTACAATAATAGACATGTAAAAAGGTAAATTTACCAGGGGCGAAAACTTTTCATCCTAGTCAGTCTGCACAATCCGTTTCGGCTGACTAGATCAACACTTTTCGCTCTTCTAAGAGGATCCCTTTTCGCCCAGCTGATGAAAATAAAACACCTCGTTTTCAAATGACTAGAAAGATGCTTTAGCATGCACTTGACAGCTAATGATTTTATATAGAATTGACGTTTGATTGACAAGGGAAAAGGTATAATTTCATGCGTTTGTGAGTTTCTTTTATAAGTAATTAAAATTTGACATATTAAATGCCATACATTTACTCCCCTTCCGTCAAATCAAGGTTCCCCACATCGTACATTGGATAGCATTTCGATGTTCTGATCCAACTGCTGTTACAGTTTTGATATATCGGTAGCATCTCTGTTGGTTTGTCGAATTATTCTTTAAGCTTTTGTTACGACATTTAGGTCTCAAGCCAATCATCTAACCCTTTACCACACAACAAAGTTTCAAACTGGTTCAAATTGAATGAAGCTATAGACGACAACTTAAATTTGTTGAAATTTTAAAAATCTTTGTCTTTTGGGGGTACAAAACATTGTGAATAATGAAGAAATTGCTTGTGACAAGCAATTTCTTCATTTTCCACAATGTTCTCCGAGATCGTTTTATTTAGGGGCGTAAAATTGAGGGACGGAGTGGGAATGGGTTAATTTCAGTTTAAATATTCAAGGAAAAAATCATGCGAAAAAACGTTGTTTGATATCTCAGAGGAAATAAAATGGCGGAGGTCAATAGGTGTGACCCGCGATCATACGATTATGAACCGTCATTGTAAGAGGGATACTCTTGATATTCTGCTTTTAATAATTAGTTGGAAAGAAATTGATACCATCGCAGGTCAATCACAGTTTGTAGGCAATAGTAAGGTTGAATGACCACGTCTGCTTTTAATCCTGGAAAGCCTTCAACCCCGCGTATTCTGATCAAGGTCATTTCTTTTCGAAGGTCTTAGGAGGTCTCTTTTAGTACGGTTAACCTTTTTCAGATTTTTTTTTTTTTTTTTTTTGTATTTGTGACCCAGGGCGATTTCGGGTGTTTCGGAAAACAAAAACATGTAGTTGAAATAGAAATTGGTTCCAATAGAGGTCGAATATTGTAAATAATTGTATAGTAAAGTATAATAATAATTCTATATTTGGCAAATCATAAAACTAAAAGTTTGACCGTGGTCAGTCTGTCAGACCATAACCCAATTCCACACAACAACTTTTTAGACTAGTCAAAATTGAAAGAAGCTGCAGTCGACAATTTCAAGTCAATGGAATTTTAATTTTTTCCGTCTTTTGGGAAAGAAATCATTGTTGATATTGAAGAAATTGCTTGATACAAACAATTCTTTCATTTTCGCAATGATTTCCAAAGCTTTTTTCTGAAGGGGCGTATAAAGAAGGGCTTGTGTGGGAACTTGATTATTACCTATCTATAAGCCTACGGACGATATTCTATCCAGGGTCGGAATGGTTCTGCTAAAAATTGACTGAGTGAGTACTCTTTACATGGATTATGGGAAGAAGAAAGAGAAAGAGAAATTAAGGATCGATGTTATCAAACTGATTTTTATAGTAAGGTAGAATGACCTTCAATTTATTCTTAGCAAAATGAAAAAGACAAACTAAAATAAAGAAATACTTTTAATTGATCTTTGAACACGGGTCCCTTTAATTTGAAATTATAATTGTGGGGGAAATCGGCTAGTATGTTCCAACACGGCAGATTATTGGCTGATTTACGTCAGTTTCAGTTACACCGAGGAGGCTGGTACACCTAATCAAAGATTATTGTCATTTCCCACACCAGTACAACTACAACATTCAATCCGAGCCACCAGCTGCTCATCTAAACATTGACTCAATATTTATTATTCGTCCATTGGTGCGAGACCAATGACGGTTGTAGGCCGACTCGGGGTTCAAATCTACGACCCAAGGATTAGGAGCATAGGTCGCTAACTACCGACCGGGCAGGTTGGATTAGCTTAGTTGGCATCAATTCGTAAAACCATCTACCGGGTTCAAACCTACGACCCCAGAACCGAGTACAGGGCGCTAGCTACCGACTGGCCAGGATAGATGAATTTTTATTGGCCACAATTAATAAATCCATCAAATCAAAAACAAAGGGAAGTTTTAGACATGACAGATTTGCTGTATCTTCAAAGGATAACCATCTGTACATTTTTTTTGTCTCAACTAATTACTCGTCGAGCACTTTATTTATTTCATATTGGAAGAATTAACCCTGTACTGTTTCTCGAAATGTTAGACATGTCCAAATTCAAAAGGTTAGCACACGACGTTATAAAGTTAGTGCAATTCAAAAAGTAGCAATCCTATACGATAGAAAATATTTTTGAAAAAAGAAGAAATTGCTTCTATTTTTCCATAATGTTTTGTCACGTATAACTTGAAAGGGACCTAAAGATCAGTGGTTGTGTGGGAAGGGCGTATTCCAATTTTATAAATATACCCTTTTTTAGTATAATGACGACAAAGCGTTGGAAAAATGATTATTCTTGAGTTTGTGTGTAACATTGCCAATAGTTTTATATGAGCGTCAAGTCAAGACTCTGATCAGACTGTGCACACGCAATAAGTCGGATCAAAGTCTTTGTTATACGATCAATAGTTATCTACTGACTCGACGTCTAGCGAGTATTCTTAATCCATAACCAGACAACACAAATTTAGATTTGCCCAAATACAAAACAGATGTAGATCACATTTTATTGTTTATGGAAATTTGTAAATATTCAGTTTTTGTGGTAGAAAGCATTGTGAATAATGAAGATATTTCTTGTAACATGCGCTTTCTTTATTTTCCACAAAGTTTTCATTTTCTTTTCCGAGGGAGTCAAAAGCATTGTTGTGTGGCATTTGGTTAACCCTATCCTCGGATACCCCGGGGTCTCCTTATTTGCTACGCTACGTCGATGTAGCAAATAAGGAGACCCCGGGGTATCCGAGGATGGGTTAACCCATTCCCACACAGTGACGTTTTTGGACACCCTTAAAAAAGCTTAGGAAACATTGTGGAAAATGGAGAAATTGCTTGTTAGAGAAAGACAAAGATATTTAAAACTTCGTCAACTTGAAATTGTCGTCTGCAGCCTGTTTGAACTTAAACCTGTCTTAATTTTTGTCGAGTGGGAATGGGTTAATGCGTAATGTTGCTGTCCTGGCACTGGAAATTTACGGATCACCGACCACGCCCACCATTGACCTCATTGGTAAGAATAAGACATAAAACGGCACTATTTCGAAAAGAATGGTTTGCAGCATTTAACAGAAAAAAAATAATGGTTGTTTGGCGACATAAACGTCGTAACTACAGCTTGAATAAGATTATCGCAAAACCAACGAAAATTCGAAATGAAATTGTGGGAGTTCCTTTTTCACTTCCGGTCTAAATTAATAATTTGATTGGTCAGACAGGTGTTTTTGATGAAAAAGTATTTCTTTGATACAAGCAATTTACTTTTTACCAGGACATTTTGTTTTTCATATACATTGTGGTATCGTATTTTACCGTCAATATCTTCCTAAAATGATCCTTACGATCGAATCATCTCAAAAACACAGCGCGCAAACATTTGCAACGTACATATTTAAATTCAGACGACAAAAAATTGTATTACCAAATAATTTCAAAAATTTCCATTTTTCCCACAAAGTTTACAGCAGCTTTATTTATCAGGGCATCAAAAAGCGGGATTGTGTTGTAATCGCTTGGTGCAATATTCTTTAGTTTCAGAAGGATAAATTTGATGTGTGTGTATTTCCGTTTATTTATCGTCGCTACCGTAGCACATGCCCATATGAGCGACGCCCCCAGAAGACGGTTAGTTGTTACCGGGGATAGTGCAAGGATACAGGACGAAACTACTGAGAGCCCTGCCTGGTTCTTTAACGTGCTCGATGGATAGCATCGTCACACGGGGCCTCGGTTTTAACGTCTCATCCGAAAGACGATTAGTTTGTTAGTAGATATGGTCAGCCCAGGGCTCGAACCCGTGATCTTGAGGTTTGAAGTCAAGTGCTCTACCAACTGAGCTAATCGGGCTGACATATATAAATTTGATATCAGGCGGTTATCGATTTAAAGTCAAAGCTGTTCAATCAGCCACCTGTAAAAGAGCATACCTGCCTAAAATAACCACTTCAAGACTTTCCTGTGGCAAATTACCATATAATGAGCCCGTTTAAAGACTCCACAAGGAGCTAAAACCCTTTTATAAGTACCAGTCGATGGTAAAATGCTACTAGACTATGACAGGCCAACTGGATTACAAATATATCAAGACTCAATATTCTGTACAGGTTGAAATAAGGACTCGCACACCTAGAATTATCATCGGCAGGCGAACAAAATATCGTATGTAAAGCTTTATTCAACCCTTTCCTGTTCAATCACTGGACTAACGTCCCTGTAATTTGATCATTGATAGAATAAAGTAGAAAAAAAAAGAAGAAATTGCTTGTCACAATCAATTTCTTCTTTTCTATTATATTTTCTACCAAACCGAATGGTTGATTTTCTAATTAAATCAACTTGATAAGATTGCCACCTGTATGATACAGCCACTTTGGGTAAGTACCTTAGGTGGTTTAAAGCTTGAACTATTGAAGGGATTGCCTAAGCTAACATGATTTGTTTGTTTGAATAGGTTTTAACGCCGATTTTAACAATTTTTCAGTCATATCTGGCCGACCGGAGCACCTAACAATGGATTCCTGGTATATCTCGCACCAGTACCACCATTACATCCTTTCCTAGCCTCCAGCAGCTATCCCATTCTGGTTTACGATTATCCTACTAATGGTGAGAGACAAATGTCAGAAAGGATATGTGCCGCCAGGGATCGAACCTATGACATCCCATATTTGAAGACTATGAGTCTGACGCGCTACCAACTGCGCTATCACTGCGGCCAACCTAACATAAGGGTTTATTGTTTGATCGTCGATGGGCGACACAACCTCGTAACTACAGTTTATTTAAGCTGTAGTTACGGGGTCTTTGTCTCCATCGACGTATATTTTTTTCGCAGCATGATCTAACTAGGTTAAAGGGCGAGGATTTAATGTCTGTTAGAAGTAGTATTTTTCGGTGATTTCCCGGTGGTCACTAAGTGAAATGTTGTAAATTCTGACATCTACATGAGATCCAACCGATACATTTGTTTTACAAATACCTGTTATTCTCTCTCGTCTTCAACTTTTTACCCTACCCCATCCTGCATAGGTCGTGGACATAATTATAGCTTTTTGCGCCGGGTGTTTATCCGTTTATCAGTTGTTCTGTTTGTCCATTTTTTCGAGAGTGATTCAACAGTGTTATCCCGTTAGGCGATTTTTGGCTAGCAAAGCGTGAGCTTTGATAGCTTATAAGTTAACAGACAAATGTTGAGGACTTCTCAAAGTTCAACAAGTGCAAACTGCCACTGGATGCTTAACCGCTAAATCCATTGAATGGTTAGATCTACGTCATAAAAAGTAGTTCTTATGTAATTCGGGGATATTGCAAATTATTTTCAAATTTTAGAGAACTATTTCAAAAGCATGCTATTAACCCATTCCCACTCTATTCCACTTTTCAAGCATCTCAAGAAAAAAGCTTTGATAAACATTGTGGACAATGAAGAAATTGCTTGGAACAACCAATTTCTTCATTTTCCACAATACGTTCTACCCAACAAGGGAAATATTTTAAAAATTAAGCCAACTTGAAATCGTGTTTGCAATTTCTATCAATTAGAACCAGTCTAAGATTTGGTCATGCTTAAATGACTTAACTCCTGGGTTACTTTAACCTCGTTTATTTATCATGATAACCTTTGACAAAGACGACTACTTAAAAAAACTATGCTTTGCTAGCTTACAGCACTTTCAGAACTTTGATTTCATTTCATTCTCCGCTTTACAAGCATTAGACTAACTTTGATTTTCATCGCGGCCGAGCATCGAACTTAATCGTGTAACCCGATATCCCATTTCCACCTTCGCATAGACGGAAGTATTATCCCTTGTTTCCTTACCGCTGACGAGTCAGAACAGTTTACACTTTCACAGTCTAGGTGAAAGAGTAAAATGTGTTAATAGAAAAAAAATGTTTCGACAAGTACACTAATGAAGACATGTTTTCTTCTCATTTTTTTTCATTGTTGTTGAAATAGATGTGTACAACAAAGATAATAATGATGTTATTTTTATGTGATTTGTTGAGAAAACTTGTCAAACATATTAATGATGGGTAGAAACATTTACAGTGCCTGCTCCACGCTCTTTTACCCCTTTCCTTTGCAGACCCGGAATTTTAAATCACTGTGATTTTATACTTCAGAAAATATTGTGAAACAATATTTTCTACTACATAGGATGGTTTCATTTCAATTTGCATCCAATTTTCATTGTCGTCTGAAACCTCTTTGAATTTCGAGCAGCCTGAAATTTAAAAAAAAAGGGGTCAAACAATTGTGAGTCCCGATCTTTCGAAAAAGAGCAATATTGGAATTCAACAACAACAACAACAACAACAAAATAAGTAAACAGAGACCGAGCATGCACAGGTCAATCAAGCTTGATGTATGTCACTCGTCAAGTTGAAAAGGACTTTCCGCTAAAAAGTAGAAATGTCGACCCCTGCCCAGATTCCGCGGAATGCGCAGACTGAATTGGGTCGGAGTATTTTTTTTTTCGCTAATGGTAGATTTTCGGAATCTACCATGGTCATTCTTCCTAACTGTATATTCAGGTCGAAATACTATATGTAATTGACCTCTGCTGGCCTCTGCTGAATACTATCTATATTTGTTCCGCAGGAATCCGCCTTCAGCGTGATGGGTCACAAATAGGTAATAAGATGCATAGGGTAAACTGGCAATAACAATATACTTCAACGAAGATAGAATGTTACTTGATTACAAACGAAAGCCTTTAAAATCACAATACTGACGACTATAGTGTTACATATTTAGTGCTCTCGGTATAAAAGCTATAAAACTTCTTAGCTTACAACTTGTGATCGTAAACCGTCAAATCGGTCTCTGTCAGGTGACATATTATCGCCGTTGAATTACACCATACTGGTTTTGATAGTTGATAAATCTGCTGTTCTTTCATACGATAATGACACACCCATTTATATCCTTAAGTTCCCCATTTTTCCATGTGTTACATACCAATGTTTATATTTCATACCTTTTGAAAAACAAACTTTTCCTACACGGCGGGAATTCAATACAAGCATTTGTATCACTTCTACATCATACTATTCAATTCAACATTTTACCGACGGATTATGGGAAGAAAAGATAAAAGAACTTCAAGAAAATTTCTAAAATTAAACATTTTAGAATTCTAATATCTTTGATCTTCGTGTGAAGTTTATCTGTTTGTTTGTTTGTTTTTTCTCTCGAGTGAGATTTTGTCAACGAACAATAATTGTATCTTATTAGAAAAACATGGTTGTTATATAATAATTCAAGTTATATTTGATATCATATCGAACATTTTATACAAGTAAGCTGGAACAAGAATAAGGTCTCGTGCATCATCATTCAGCATATTTTCCACTTAACTTAATGTCACAAAGCACCGCATCTTAACGAGCGTAGAAAAGAACTTTAGAAAACATTTTAGTAAAAGATAGAACCAGTATTTTCTATTTTTCTCAAAATATTCTTAACACTTGCATTAGTTCAACGGATGTATCTCTTTAAGATGCACGACTTAATTGACCAATTTCGTGGCTATCAGGGAATATATCGACCAATATAATCCTCCATTCAGCCCGAAATTATGATTTCAACTCCAACATTCGCCGTCGCTTGGATTGTTTAAGGTGTTATTTAGCATTATTTTTGGCCAGTAGCATGTAACAAAAAAGGGGAATGGTTGGCAATAGAGGGGTCTGTAGAGAATTTTGACAAAGATTTCAGGATTCCTGTTTGTGAGAAACTTTGTTCCAACTAGAACCACAGAGCTTCTTACTGTTGAATTTACGTAATAGAACTCAATTGAACAAAATAAAAAGGAATGAAAATTGGAGTTCTTTGGTCGAAGAACTTCTTGAGGTAAAAATGCTTGTCATTAGAAATTGATCTTTTTACCAAGAAGTTTTTGGTATCTATGCCATAGAAACGATTGATTGGTTGATCGATTAATTGAATGATTGATTTGGGTCTACCGCTACTCTTAACAATATTTCAGTCGCGGCGTCTGGAGCACCTAACAATGGATTTATGGTATTTATTACTAGTACTACCACAACATCCTTTCTGAGCTTCCAGCTGCTCATCCCATTAAGGTTTACGATTATCCACCGAAGGATTGGAGAAAAATATCGGAGAGCATATTTACCGAGGCCGAGAATCGAACCCGGGACCTCATGATTGGGAGTAGTATGCGTTACCACCTCGCTAGGTCCTCAGCCGCTATAGAAACAAACGGAGCGAGTTGACTGAACGACACATATATCATTTAACCCTTGTCATGCTGAATTAAAAATTCTGTACAGAATTGCTTCAAAATCAAAGGACTGACAGCACTAAAAGATCTTAATTTGGGTCAATATTTCTTTTTAAAATTGATTATTCAAACAACTCTGGCTGAAAGGGGACAAGCAGGTGGTGTACACTAAGATCAGACTGCACATACGTGCAGGCTGATCTTTGTCTATACCTTCTGCTCAAACAGTAATATTTTCAGCATGGCAAGGGTAAATGTTTTCACAAATAGTAATTTATCACTTCCTGTCGTCAATCAAATAATCAGTCGGCCAATGAACATTTCATTTACATTGGGAGTTAACGTTTAAACTCTGTTATTGGCCGACATTGATGGAGCATTTTTTTTGGCTGCATTTACGACGTTAAGATCGCCAACAAACCTATTCTACTGTTTTGTTACACGATACTGGCTATAAATTTTACAAAATGACGCCGTTTAAGATTGAAGCGGAACTGTTTGTTTAAGTCAATGGGCGGGGTCAAAGGAGTACGTTGAAAGAGCTAGCGATTGGTCAATAGTTTGACACGCATTTCGACATTGTATTATTTCTAAAAATTGGCACCCGTTAATGAATAAGATATTCAACATGCTACGACATCATTTAAAACCAACGTCGATCGACAACCAAACTATCGTAAATACAGTTAAAATCGATGGATCGCCACTGTCAATAGAAAACCGATCGACCAATCATATAGTTTAATTAGACTGGAAGTGAACTTTGACCTCCAACATTTGCACCAGGCTATTTTGTCGGTTTGGCGATTTAAACGTAGTTACTACATCTTGTTTAAGCTGTAGTTACGATGTTTAGGTCGCAAACCAAACTTTTTTTTTATGTTTGTTTGTCATTATTGATAATAGTTGTGTATCATAACGCCGTTTACAATGTTTGTTGTACTGTTTGTGTGGCCAGCGCAAGTCAAGGTTGATACGCAGTAGTGTAATGTTTCTTGCTCGATTTAAAAAAAAATGCACATTCAAATATAACAGTCGGTCAGCATGCTCCGACAGCAATTGAAATATCGTCATTGAACAACCAAAATATCTTAACTGCACCTTTAACTAAGCTGTAGTTACGACATTGTTGTTCGTCCAACTTTAGAGTTCATTCAAGGTAGCTGTGAGGTTATCAATAAGCCTAACACATGTTCAGATATTTGTCTACCAGATTGGTTCGGAAGAGGAAACTTAGAACATAAATATAAATTATGTTTATAAAACGTTCCTGCTGTTATGTACGATTGAAAACGGGTTTCTAAATTTACGCTTAACTTCTGCACTTTAGAAACAAAAAAGCAATGCCGTCTCTAAGAAATGAGTCAAAGTTCGTTTTTTCTTCGTCGAAGGAAAGCGTGAAAATATTTCCCCTTTTCCTGTCAGAATAGCTCACGTGTAGTCACGTCGCTTGTAATTGACCAATCGCTGGCCCCACCCACTTACTGTGTTGGCCTTGTACATTGACTCCAACAGGAAGTCGATCTTCGAATTAAAACGGCATAATTTTGCAAAAATTATGGTTAGTAGCGTGTAACAACAACAACAAAAAGGATGAGTTGGTTGGCGACTTAAATGCCGTAACTTGAATAAGCTGTAGTTACGACGTTTAATTCGCTAGACCAACAAAAAATGTTAACAAAAATGGCGACCAATGTTGGAGTTTAAAACTCATTTTAATCTAAATGAAATATTTCAATGGTCAGCTTGATATTTGATTGATATGCGCAATTAGCAATCCGTCAGGGAATAATCTAAAATTAATATTTAAAAAAAATGGATCCAGCATAAGTCAATCAGAGAAATTATTTTGAACAATAAATACATATATATAGATAAACAACGCGAATTAAAACGAAGGAACATCCTGCTTTATGAAAGTCTCAAAATACCAAGCTTCAATCAGCGCTGTCTGACAAAGGGAAATACTTTTCGCTCTTCCAATGAGGTCCCTTTTCGCTTGACGGGTCAAATTTATTTGGTTTCGTATCCCAAGCATGCTTCACTTAAACGCAGTCATCATTCAAGTTAAGCCGGTTTTTGTCCCAGCTAAACCCAACACGTAGAGTCCGTAATACCTAATTAATTAAGATTTGAGAAAGCACGCGAGAGGAAACTTGTAGATCGTAGCAGAGCGTTCATTCAAATTGATACAACGGGGAATTGATCGAAAACTGTGTAACTAGTGCGTCGAAAATTGAACTATAACTCTGTGCTTTTACATTAATTGACCAATGGCGGCTGTCAATCTAGGAATATATCGACCTATCGAATCATTCATTCAGACCGGAATTAAGATTTGAACGCCGACATTGGCCGACATTTGTGTGAAACATTTTTTTGTGTTGTTTTGGCGACTAAAATGTCGTTTCTACAGTTTATTCAATCTTCCATATATTTTGAATAAATAACGCCGTTTAAAGTCGAAGCGGAACTTACTGTCGGAGTTAATGCCTATGAAGTAAAAGGGTGGTTCCAGCGCTTGGTCAATTGTCAAAGTAGGTTGAGGTCGGATTCAATATCAGCTTAGCTTTCAGACCGATAATTCAAAATTATTTGTTAGTGAAGTTGGCTGAAAATACGACATTAGACATTTCGGCGAAACTGTTCATTAGCATGTCGGAGAATTTAAGAAAGAATCATTGATAAGACATCAGTGGATATTCATATGTAATTATTTATTTATCTATATATTTTCAGTTCAGAAAACAACGACAACATATTTACTTTACTAATTAAACTTGTTTTGACGTTTGGTGTAGGGGTTTTTCTTTTTCGGCTTTCGCATCCATTTGCCTCAAATTCCATGCTTCACCCAAGGCTTAAAATCAGATATTAGTCATTCGCGCGTCATTAGAATTCCGATAATCATTAATCAGACATCATGAGAGGACACTCATTTTTTTTCAGTTTCCGAAAGAAAACTCTATATACTTTCCCTACTAATCAAAGTTGTTTTGGAGTCTGATTTTTTGCGTCTTTCGCATCTATTTACCTCACATTCCCTGCTTCAAATCATCTCCAACTGCGTGTTGTTGTCAGTAAAGTTGATAACATCTGCTAAAAGGGACTGACAATTAGTGTATTCACATCACGTTCAATTAAAATCACGGATTAATGCACGGAGCATAGATCTGGCTTAAGACATATTGCGTTGTACAGGCGTAGAGGCAATTAAGCACCATACGCAAGTACGTAAATAAAAATTCAATTGCAAATTGTAATCTAAATATTGCAGATAGTTGATCAAAACATCATAACTGTAGCATATTTAACTTGTAGTTTTAATGGATTGATCAACGTTATTAAAATGCAAAATGGGATAGGAGCTCCCTACGAGGGTGTAACTTCACCTCTTCGTATCCCTCCGCCTCAAGCATCTCCGGGACCCATGCACGCCTTTTGAATGTTGGCGTTAAACATGTCATAATAAAGCTGTATTTACGACATTTTGTTCGCCTTCTGAGGTTTTATGATTTAAACGAACATACCTGTTACATATAGTAAATAAAGAAATCTATCTAAATTCATATTTTGACGGTGCTCCTTTTAAAACTATCCATTTACAAAGAAATAAAACCGTTCCAAGCCAGAGATAATTGAAAGGACATTAGTTGTACAGCAAAATATCGCCGTTGGTGAGCAAGTATCTTAGGTCTCTGTAAGAACACAAATATTTCCTTGCCTAGATTAACGTCCCAATTGACAAATTTAGTTTTTGGGTTATCGGTAAACTACGGTAATATTAATTGAGTTTACAGAAAATTTAATAAAAAAAGTAAAAGAAAAAAAAATTCACTGACAAGGAAAGGTAATCCCCTCCCCCACCGAAAAAAGAATTTAGGTCATATTTCTTAATTTTGAGAAAGCTCCTTCCCACACATTGGCGCTTTTTGATGCTGCTTTACAAAAAGGGTTTTTAAAATCATTGTGGAAAAAGAAGAAATTGCTTGTCACAATCAATTTCTTCCTTATCCACAGTGTTTTCTTCCCATAAAGACATGTTTTTTTTAATACTACTTACTTAAAATTGTCGTCAGCAACTTCTTTCAATATGGACCAGTCTAAGATTTTGTCATCTGGTAACGGGTTAAGAAAAGTTTCTTTTGTAGTCAATGCTTTCAAACCCGTGTATTTCGTCATTAATAAATAGTTGGGTAAATGCCCTCACCTGCGCAAGAAATGTGGGTAATTTATCGGCAATTTGCTCCCAATGTATTCATTTACATAGCTGTAATTTGCAAGCCTTTCAAGACAAATGAGTCTGCGGATTTCTATAGACGTCTTGCTAACAAGATCCTAATTATCATGTAGAAGACGGAAGAATAAAGAGAGTCGGGGTTCGGTTGTAATTCATTAAGGTATTTGCAGTCACGTAATGACCTCTAAATTCGTGGTCATTTTATTTTCCCTTCGTTATCTTTGGCTGGTATTCAGAAATCAAACGTTTCACTTCAGAGATGATGATAATATTTTAATACTTTCAGCGAGGATTTACATAGAAGTGTGATTGGGTTTTTCATATGAAAGCGAAAACAAATGAAAATATGCTTACTTTCTTATGACTTGATTTGTGCGAAGGCAAAAGAAAAAAGCAAAATGCCGGTTCCAGACAGCGTTTATATGGAAACAAAATATTAATAAGAAACTCTCATTTTGGCAAATCTGAAAGTCGGTCTCGTGAAATATCAAAAAATTCCTCCGCAGCTCAAAGCAAATACAAGATTTTGGATCGCTATCGTAATAAATTATTGCGTATGATAGTGTATTGAGTATGGTCCTTAAAATCAAACAAAGAATTCGTAATATTTTGTATTGTAGTGTAGTGTATTGACATGGGTCGTTATTACTCTCTTTTCACGACACGACACTTTTCACCTGATGGATTGCACATGATATTAAGTAAAGAATATTCCGTAGATGGGCAACCAAAATCTCGTAACTACAGCTTTGAATAAAGCTGTAGTTACGAGGTTTGGGTCTCCCATCGACGATATAGTTAAAGAAGCTAAACAGCCCGATTGATCTGCATCTTTTATGTGTCTTTATGTCTGCGTGACTTAATCCTAGAATTTATCTTACGTGTGCCCTACATTCCAAGAATAAGATAGAAATCAAGGAGAAATGCGTGGAACGACAATAATGCTTACCGTGTATTTTAGGAATTCGTGTGTACCGGTCTATGACAAACTCGACAAACCTTCCTAGATAACGCTGGAATACTATATTGTTACGTATGTTGTAAAATAAGACGAAGGCCGACGTCTTTATTAGCTCGGGTATTTTCGGAGAATACTCGGGGTATTGTTAGGTCGTCGTCTGCGTTCGCGTCTACGTTTACGTCGTCCGAAAACTTTTCACATTTTGTAATATATCTGGTATTACTGAACACAATCACTTGAAACTTGGAATATATGTTAACTATCAAAAAAGTAATCTATACTAACAAGGGGGGGGGATTAGTTCTAGCTGATTCTAATTGAAAAATCTGCTTTTTCAACTTAGAAATATTTCCCATTATCAAGCACTTGAACAGTCTAGACTGGTGAACCTGGCCCATCTACGCTGTACTCCAACATTGCTCGTATCGTCAGATAAGGACAGGCTCGCCAGTCAATTGAACAGTCGAGCGTTGGTATCCGCATGCGGTATTCTTGTTTTACCTTATTATTTTGCTAGGCTCAATTTTATCGAGATGTCGCTCCTACGTGATCTATTGTCAAACTCATTTTTTTCTTTGTTTTTTATAAAATTACACGAAGAAACTTCAACAACATTCGTTGACACGTTACCTCGTGAAGAGCGTCATCACCATTCCATGTTCTAAGATGGAGATCAAACTTCAAGGATAATGTAAGCTGAATAGTAAGATTTACGAGCCCGAGTGTAGGCACCGTCTTTCCCCCATCTATGAAAAGAACGGTTAGTTTGGGTACGCCTTCGCCCCTTACTCATCTCGAGAATAATGCCATGCACGAGAGAATGCTTAATAAAGCGTAAAACCAGAGAATAGAAGCAAAACACAATTGCAATTAACAATTAACCATATGTTATACTATTAATGTTTTCATTTCGGTATAACTTTTGCGAAGGAAAACATTCTATATTAAAGTCCGTTGCTAGACAGCGTGTTGGTTGAAATAAGAGCCGTGGTTTCGTAGATCTGATAATAATTAGATCGCAGCAGACTAGACAAGAAACAATAGTCACTTTTCAGAAACATTTTGTAAATATTTCAGGCTTGAAAGTTGATGTCAGCGTCACGGACTGTCTTTACCCATTACCAGGCGATAAGATTTTAGATTGGCCCAAATTAAAAGAAGTTGTTACTTTTTTTTTATTTATTTTTTTCTTTTTGTGATTTCTTTTTGTGTGTGTGTGTGTGGGGGGGGTGTCATTGAGAAATCAAACTAAAAGCCATATCACACTGTATGAATCCGCTGCACGGGTTCATACAGTGTGAAATGGTTATGAGTAGTAATATTCGTATAAGTTTCATTCCTCATTGAAAACAGAAATATAGTTTTCATTTCTCATAATTTGATATTATCGAGGCATTCACATGTAACTACAATCAGTAGTCAAATAAAACATATGGGTAGGGCTTTACTGGTCGGACATCGAACTACTTTTTGTGCAAGTTTACAAAATAATTATGTATACTCATTTGTTCCTATTTTTATTGAGTTTTGAAACTAATTTTTCAGTTGTTGCATGAAGCTCAATAGACATAACTAGAATTAATCTGTAAGTTGTAGCAATTTACAATATCAGAGCATCATTCTGTACATCGTTGTAGCATTTGCTTCAAAGCTTTACAATGCTACATAATCATGATAGAATATTTCCTGTCATAGAGACGTGTATCCAACGTTTACATTGCCCAACAGCTGATCGTATGGCACAACAAAAGGTGCAGTATGTCATGACAAAAGGTGCAGTATGCCATCTCCATCAAATATACTGGCGTGAATATAACACGAAACATAAATAGACAAGGGTCTGGTGTAGTCATAAGGCATTAATGAACAACGACTAACGTCAACTTTCACTTGAACCAGTCCAACTCAAAGACGCTTTTGGGTGCCCCTCGATGAAAACAATTGGGAAAACTTCGCGGAAAATGAAGAAATTGCTTGTTACAAGCAATTTCTTCATTTTCCACAATGTTTTCTACCCAGAAAGTTGAAAAAAACTTGTTGTCTGCAACACCTTTCAATTTGGACTAGTCAAAAATGTATCCTCTGTTGTAATGGGGTAAAACCATCAACAGTGAAAAGTTTTGGGCTTGTCAAAATTAAAGAGGTTGCAGCTGAACTGAGAAAAGGTAAATTTAAAGTATGATAAAGATATAATGTAAAAAGGGGAGACATCGCTTGAAACAAGAATTTCTCAATGTTTCCTTTATGCAGTTCATTAAATGAGTTAAAGTCGGCCTAGCTGTTTGCTAACTAGTTAATAAAGCTTAACAGATTGATGGTTTTATAATACTGAAAATAAATCGCCGAAAGATGTTGACTAGTTAAAAAATGCAACCTATAATTCAGTTTTTAGCCTGAGATTGCGTAAGCAATCTGAGGCTAAAGTTACAATGCTACAAACCCATGCAGAGTTTAATGTGAAAACATAATGTAAAAACATCTACCGAAATCAATGTGATCTTCTGTCGCATGAAAAGTAGATCGGATCTGACCATAAATTAATACGCCCGATTGAGGCGAGAAGGACAGCGAGATATGACTCATTGAAAGCTGTCGGCTTGATGTACAGTACTTTCGTGTGTCTGTTCTGAATTTGGCAAAATTATCAAAACTTGACGAGTGAATGGAAAGAAAGAAAGGGGATATATAATATATTGGAAATTATTAAACATATATAATCATAACATATTGTTAAAAAAAATAAGGTTTTTGTTTCATACCAAAATAATATTACTTATTCTAGAGTAACAATGATAAAACGGTCCGGTAAGACGAAGTTGCTGTATAAAGCTGATAAGCTGTCGGTTTTACGCACGATTGGAATGTTTTGTTTAACAAATTAATTGGTCATCCATAGGATCATATTCGCACTGTCTGAAAACAGTTTGGTCGTGCTCGGACTTTGTGTCTATATATTTTCACCTCCGAATTCTACCCAAATGATGTAACGTCTACATACCGCTTTTGAGAGGTGTACATAATCATGTTAACCTGGTAAACGACCGCCCGCCCTCTCTCGCTCTCTTTATCTGGAGATTATAAAGCGCATATTTACATAACGAAATTGGTCTGTGTGGTAGAATACTCACATCGCACGCAAGAGCCTCCTAGTTCGAACCTGGCTACACGCTCCATCCCCCCATCTCTCTCACTCTCTAGCTCTCTCTCTCTCGCTCGCTCCACTGGCTGAAAGCTAACGAGCTTTTGTCATGATGCGGTTTCCGTCGTCCGTCCGTCAGTCCGTCCGTCAACTTTTACTTAAAAAATCTTCTCAGAAAGTACTGAACATAATTCAACCAAACTCAACCGAAATTCACAGGAAGGATCCTTGGGTGGCCTTTATCAGATCCCTTCAAAGCATTTTGATCGGGTGATAAATATATAACGATATAAATGTAAATATATCGTAACAATACCTCAACGGGATGAAAAGTATTGCGGGCAGGTTGTGTCCCCTAGCGCACAAATTGGTAGATCTGTGCATAATCGACAGTAGAATTGGGTAAAAAGTGGCACCTCCGATAACTTGACCATAAAACTTTTCTGCCCAGATTATATATCTCCTGTATACATATCTCAGGCTTTCAGCGCTTTCACCGCTTTGATTAACGGTTTCATTTGTAAACAATTGACAATTTATTATACTAGACGATGTATAGTTACAACCATCAAAAATGACGGCTCTCTATCCATCCCCGGCGGGACAGTTTGTCTGATAAAACAGAACACATACTTTTGTAGGTCGATCAAGGCAAGAATAAATGTAAATAAATGCAACTGTTGACTGGAAATTACACTTCGATAATTAAACGGTGTTACTTTGACAATTTTATGGACCAAGTAAGAACCAAGTAACAGAAGAGTCAAGTAGTTGACTGGCGACCTAAACGTCGTAACTTCAGCTTGAATACGTCTAAGTCGCTAAACCAACAAAATGCTTCACATAAATGTCGGCCAATGTTGGAATTCAAAGTTCATCCGACTGATTATTTGATTGACAGCCGTAATTTGTCAATTGTTAGTCTCTGCCCATCATGTGATATGAAACTTCGCGGATTCATATTCATCGTGGAGTACATTTGTTTTGGGTGAGACCGGTTATGGAAAATAAAAAATCGAACCTAACAGAGCACTACTTCTCTTCTAACCTAGTAAAATCCAACTGGATTTTCCAAACTGGGCAACACTGATGGATGCCTACGGAGTCCATCAAAAACTGCATATTTCCACGTCTTATAGAAAACATTTAATCAAACTATGCCAACGATTTTTAGTTTTGAAATTTAACACGAAAACGTATTCGATCTAATCCGAATGACAATAAGACATTACATTTTCCCGCACAATCTCTTTTTTTACGTCCCAATGATATAAAACTTTAGAAATCGTCGTGGAAAAATTAATAATCATTTTTTTCTTTTCCCATAATATTTTCCATTATATAGAAGGGTTAATATATCGATTGTACTTACTTTATAATGTCGTCTGCTACCCCTTTGAATTTCGAAGAGTCCAAAATTTTGAAAAAAAGTAAAGGGTAAAGAGCTCGACCTGAACACTCTATCGAAAAGATTGGTGAAAATTAATTGAAAACCCGAAAGATACATGCCACTCCAATAAATGTTTATTTAGAGACAACAGTATTTATTTAATTGTCATTTATTTATTCATTTATTTTAGGTGTTATTGATGTTGTTGTTAATGAATTATCCAAGTGTTAATAGAATTTCAAATAGCCTTCGAAATATCGTTTGTAGGCTACCAAAATGTCATAGCTACGTTTTAGTAGCCCACAGACAGTACTCTATTCACAAACCCAAGAACATCAATTATCGAAGACTTTCCTGCGATCTGTGCAAGGTAAACTGAACGTCTTACCAGAAGAGAAGCATGACTTACTCGGATAGCGTTTGGGTGATCTGGACTTTAAATCGCGTGAAGTGATTCGAGCGCTGTGTTGATTCCTTAGAAATTGGATATCTAATTGGAAATTTATCGAGAATATTGGTGAGGAACCCTTCTTGTTTCCTTCCATTTCTGAGATGATTGCGTTTTTAGAGATTTTACGATTCTTACTTTTCTCTTTCATTTTACGAATTGAAACAGCTTAAAAGCTTAAGAATACATACACTTATTGAATTTAATGAACACGTTATTGAAATACGACATTTCATTTTAGTTTTACCAATTACAAGACAACAAAAATTTATAGTCTTCCAAATTGAGAGAAGTTGCAGATGACAATCTAAAGTGAATTAAATTTAAAATTTCTTTGGCTTTTTTGGTTGAAAACATTCGGTGAATGATGAAATTGCTTGTGCCAAGCAACTTCTTCAATTACCGCATTGTTTTCCAAAGCACATTTCTTTAGGAATGTAAAATAAAGCTATTGTGTGGAAGTGGGTTGACACAAAATGGACAAATTTCCATGAACTTATAACGTAAAAAATAAGACCATACATACGCTAGGGTAGAATTTCAATTCTTCTTACAAAATGAAATGATGTCTGACTTTTTAAAGGGTTTCGTCAAGAATTGACTCTTCCATGCTTAACCGATTCCAACTTAATCCCTTATTTTTCTCGGCCACCAAGAAAAAAAACAAACTTTTGAAAACCTTGTGGATAACGCAGAAATTGCTTGATACAAACAATTTCTTCATCTTCCATAATGATTTTTTGTTACCCAAACAGACGAAAACAATTGAAATTCCATCAACTTTAAATTCTCGTCTGCAGCATCTTTCAATTTGGACTAGTCTAAAGTTTTGTTTTGTAGGAAAGAGTTATTACAACTGCTAGTATATGTACCATTTATATAAAATTGATGATTCCAAACAAACAATAACAATAGTAACTATAGTTTTTATGATTGGTATATTTTTGTTATTAATTAGAAATTATTTCATTTTTGTTACGCCTATCAAGAATCAGGCGTTTTCATTGACTATTTTTTTATTCATTGTTCCATGATCAAAATTGTGAGCCCGCAACTATTTTGTTTGACTGGCGCACAAAGTAGATCCAAAGAGTTTTACTCAAAAACTAGTAAAATATTTGCTTCGTTTGCTTAATCGCATTGAATTGTAAGAAACGGAGATATATTCTGTTTTGTTTTGTTTACATTGAGGTAGAACCTGAAACCTTAATCACCCTGTATGAATACGCTAAGCGGATTCATACAATATTGTTACTAACGTTTTAGGTTAATACCTCAATAAAAACAAAACATATTCTCATGATTTCTTAATAATATTTATCGTAATCCGTCTTATAATTGTTTCACTACTTTATAACGAGCTTTATTGTTATTATAAAAGCATGAATAGTATTCCTGATTGGCATGCACATTTGTATTCAAATGCGTTTTAACTCACTGAGAGTATGTAATCTCTGGATTTTATGACAATAGACCCGGAATTCGGTGTATAAGATCTAAGTCAAACTTTTTGGACATATTTCGATTATTACTTCTTTCCTCGATAATTCAAACGGTTAATTGATAAAGAACATCTATTTATTCCCAAAAAATAAGCTACTATAGTTATAAGGATAGATGTACATTTGAACTGTTCAAGCCAGGTATTTATTAAAGCGCTTTCACGTGACAGATTCAACATATTTTACTATTTTGTACGAGCGGAAGTGAATTTTAAATCCGACATCGACTGACATTTATGCGAAGCAATTTAATTGGATTTTCGACTTACACGTAGTAACTGAAGCTCATTCAAGCAGTAGTTACGGCGTTTAGGTCGCAAATTAACATTTTTATTACTTTGTTACATCTTAGCGACTATGAGTTTTGCAAAATAACATCGTCTAATATCTACATGGTAATTCCTGTAGTAACTCAGTGGGCGGGGCCAGCGATCCGTCTGTTTTACTGGATTTGATTTATTTAATGGGATTTAACCCCGTTTTTAACAGTATTTAAGTCATATCGTGGCGGCTGGAGCACCTAACAATGGATTCCTGGTATTTCTCACACCAGTACTACCACTTCATCCTTTCCTAGCATCCAGCTGCTATCCCACTTAGGTTTACGATTATCATTCCATTGGTGAGAGACAAATGTCGGAAAGGATATGTGCCGCCACCGGGGATCGAACCTATGACATCCCATGATTGATGATTAGGAGTCTGGCGCGCTACTGACTGCACTATAACCGCTGCTAGTTTAACTGGAAGAAAAACGTTTTAACCTTTCCTGTTCAACCCCTTAATTTCACGTCCCTGTGATTTTATACTTAAGAAAACATTGTAGAAAAAAAAGAAATTGCTTGTAACAAGCAATTTCTTCTTTTTCCGCAATATTTTCTACCCTAGTGAATAGTTACTTGCCAAATTAAATCTGCTTTAAATATTCGTCTTCAAAACCTTTGGATTTGGACAGATCTATCATTTTACAAAACAGGAAAGGATTACATGTGTAAGCTACTAAATTTCTGCTGGGGGACAACATTTGAATGCTTTGATAGCAGGATAAGAAATTTGTTCAAATGGACTAACACTGCATGTAGTAACCTTGTACCAGACACAGAATCTAATTATCGCGCCAAGGTATCTACAATTTATCAGATACATAGATCAAGCTTTCAAAGTTCGTCCGAGGAGGGTGTGTCTGTTTAAATATACATAATGACCCTACGAGCGAAAAAAGGATCATCTTGGAGGAGCGAAAAGTATCGAACCTAGTCAGACTGCGCATTCTGCGCAGGCTGACCAGGGTTGAAAATTTTCGCCCGTGTCTGATTTTTTTTAACGAAAAATTGTCATTCTACCATACCTTAAATCCAAAGATGAAATTTGAACTGAGATTGACCTTTGTTAGATACGATTTTTTTTCGTTCAGAAGATTTCCTGGGTGGTCCCTTTGCGGATGACTTGTTCATATAGATTAATGATTTATGAACATAGACTATCTGCAGTCCTTGAAACAAAAGAGTTGAATAAAATATAAAAACAGCGAAATTTTCTTTTCAACGAGGGCATCACGGGCGAGGGATTCACGCCTGATTGTTGGTGGCCATGGGTAGCGAATGAAAACACTAAGTGGATATTACAAATTGTAAGGATATAGCAAAACTAAAACAACACATACGGAGCAAGTGCTATACCTATACTTCAAGTCACACATAAGCATAGCTAGCTGTTTAGATATGCCTTGCCACGTTCGTTTGAATTAATGGGGTTTAACGCTACTTTTAACAGAATTTCGGTTATATCGCATTAATTTATACTAGAAGAGAACTTGGAGCTCCAACATTGACCGACATTTGTTTGATGAATTTTTTAGACGGTTTGGCAACTAAAAGGGCTTAACTACAACTTATTCAAAGTCCAACCTGTAGTTTCGACGTTTATGTCGCCAACCAACGACAGTAAACTGGAAAAAAGTAAGATAACAATTGACGAATCACGTGTGCTAACAAAAGAATCAATCGACCAACAAAATCATTTATTTAGACCAGTAATGAGCTTTGAACTCCAACGTACATATTGGATTATTCAAGCTGTAATTACGAAAGTAACAGTTTATTATTTTGTCACATATTACTGACCATATGTTTTGTAAAATAACGCCGTTTTTTTTTTTTTTCTAAGCCGAACTACCTCCTGTGGTCAGTGGGCGTGGCTAGCGGCCCGTCTGTTGATTTGAATAATAAATGACCTAGTTTGTCGTTATACACCTTCCTAAAAAAGGAAAGACTGAAACGAATCACCAAATTATTTAGTGGAAAAGTTTTCTCTACTCTACTCTAGACATCGAATAACTATATTGTTCGTGTACATGAATGTATTGTTTATGCAAACGAGTGTATTTGGTGTATTAATGCATTTAGCGATCGAATGAATAATTAATGCAAAGGAATTCAGTTTTGTCAGACATGAACACTTGTTTCTTTTTACAAAATTATTTGCGATGTAATGTATGACTTATTGGGTACCATATAGCATATCGTCGGTGCGCGAGCTTTAATAAAGCTGTAGCTACGACAATTTACGAATTATATCCAAAAGGTATATGAGAATATCAGTCGACATCATTGAAGTGGAGAACGCTCTTGAAAAAAGCACTCTTCGTAAAATGAAGATTCCTTGCAAATCAAAGTTAGATGCAGGGCGACAAATGACCAGGTGCGACAACCTACCTCCCAAGGTTTTGTGATTTTCTCTTTTCGTAGAAACTTGAGAATAAGATATAATTACAGAATCGTAGGATGAAATATCGTTCCTAGAGAAGGGCTGGATTGCTTGTCGTAGCTGTCTACCCAAGACAGGGACCCGCGAAGGGCGAATTCTATAGCCTAGAATAGAGCAGGAGTACATGCTTAAGCTGCTTGTGCATGCTTACCCCCTGTCTGGGCCGAACAAAATGTGAAGTGAAGGGAACGTGTCTCAGGAATGGGAAATCTAAACAACTGCTACACCCTCTAAAACACAGTAGGACTGCCTGTCGCAATAGGGACTTTACAGGGGACATGTCACAGAGATGGACAAATGCACGAATAGACTATAGCCAAGAGTGCAGTGGGGTTACCTTCGAGCCGTGAAGTGGACTTGCTACCAGAATCGGACACAAAATAAGCTGCTATGACCTAGAGTTCGGTTGGACTGCGTGTCGTGCTAAGGGCTGTGAAGTGGACTTACGACTTCAATCGGACACACAGATAGCTGCTATTATCTAGGGCGCAGTTGAATTGTCTGTCGCACTAAGGGCTGTGAAGTGGACTTACGACTTCAATCGGACACACAGATAGCTGTAATTACCTAGGGCGCAGTTGAATTGTCTGTCGCACTAAGGGCTGTGAAGTGGACTTACGACTTCAATCGGACACACAGATAGCTGTAATTACCTAGGGTGCAGTTGAATTGTCTGTCGCACTAAGGGCTGTGAAGTGGACTTACGACTTCAATCGGACACACAGATAGCTGTAATTACCTAGGGTGCAGTTGAATTGTCTGTCGCACTAAAGGCTGTGAAGTGGACTTACGACTTCAATCGGACACACAAATAGCTGTAATTACCTAGGGTGCAGTTGAATTGTCCGTCGCACAAGGGCTGTGAAGTGGATGTACATCTTCAATCGGACACACAAATAGCTGTAATTACCTAGGGTGCAGTTAAATTGTCTGTCGCACTAAGGGCTGTGAAGTGGACTTACGACTTCAATCGGACACACAGATAGCTGTAATTTATCTAGGGTGCAGTTGAATTGCCTGTCACACTAAGGACTGTGAAGTGGACTTGCGACTAGAATCGGACTCACCGATAACTACTTTAACATAGATTTCAGTCGGGTTTGTCGCTACAGCTATTGATATCTACCTGGGACCGACACTAGGTAAAGTTGAATGGACACCTTAACCCATTCCCGCACAATCCCTTCTTTTCCGCCCTTCAAGAATAAAGCTTTGGAAAACATTGTGTACATAGAAGAAATTGCTTGGTTCAAGCAATTTCTTCAATGTCCACAATGATTTTACCCCAAAAGACAACGAATTTTAGAATTTCATAGAAATTGTCGTCTGCATTTTCTTTTTAATTGGACCAGTCTTAAATTTCCTCATGTGGGAATGGGTTAAGTAAACTGGATACCTTTACTGCTGCTACCTAGACTTGTGTCTATAGCTTGGATAATAAGTTATATCAGTGTTACTATATGCAAGAAAATTAAAAAATTATGGTATAGTGTCAGGCATTCAACCAGTTTACTTAATTGAAGTTTTCCTCTATATACGACTGCTTTCCGCTTCTTTCTGAAGGTCTCTCAGGATCGTCGTTGCCAAAGAAGGATTTTCGAGGTAGGCCACTAGGATGGGCACCTTTTCCTCTGACATTGCATATGAATTATTTTCAACAGGGACAAGATATGAATGGGTGGATTTTGAAGCATATGAGCCGTTAAAATACTTCCTCAGTACGGCAAGATTTACTATGTTAGTTTTTGTAACATTGTGGTGATTCTGAGAACAAAGTTCTCTTGTAAGGACCAAAAAGTTACTAAGGACGAGCAGTCGTACATGAAATTGTCGAATCGCAAAGGTGACACTTTGTATTGTCTCTCATTTCCTAAGATTAGTTGTCCATTTTTTTACGCGTTCGGAAAAGTTTATTATATCTAGATTAAGCATCTTGGTTTAAACATATATTATTTGCATTTACATTACATGTACATAACAATCTTGACAATATATGGTATTTCATGCAAAAAGGATGAGAACGAAAGCGATGCATATTATGTTCTTCTCCTTATTGATCATTCTGGCATCTTGAAGACTTTTCTCAATTCGTAAGCTGTGGGGAAACTGTTAAGGAATATATGGTCCCAGTTCTCTTTAGTCATTTGAAGTTATAAATAAAACACTACGATATATAAGACATGCAAAATAAAAACACAGATCGATAAGGATTATAAATATCGTGATAAACTCTCCCAAAATTGAGCGAAACTTATTTCAAACAGACAAATCTAGTGTGTTTTACAAGTAGAATGCCCTACTAATGGTTAGAAATAAATAGTCATACCGTGTCATGCCGCCTCGTATAAATACTAACACCTATAACAGAATTTCACGATAAAGAAATACAATTAACCCATTAAAAAACGAAAACATTTTAGACTGGTCCAAACTGAAAGGAGTTGCAGACGACAATTTTAAATTTATGAATTCTTTTTATTTTTTCGACTTTATGGGTAGAAAACATTGTGTGAAATAAATAAAAAACATTTTCTCAATTTTACTCAATGTTTTCCCAATTGTTTATCTTGCGGGGCGCCCAAAAAGGTCATTGTATGGGAATAGGTTAAAGGATAATTGAAATAATTATTATAGATAAAAATATATATAAAAAATCCAAGTGAAAATAATGGAATGAAATGAAGTATTAGACAAATCAGTATTATATATCAAATTCAAATTATTTACGTCGAACATAGCGAAAATATACAGAGTCGAATTGTTTTGCATGAGTTGCTCTCTTTAGAAGCAAAGTCGAATTATGTGGCGTCTTGCTGTACAGTCGTATGTTGAATACTAGAAATTTTCACTTAGATATCTTGCAAAATACATAGTCAGTAGCAAGTAACAATAAAAAAGTATATAGTTTGTTGGCGACCCAAATGGCGTAACCACAGCTTGAATAGGCTGTAGATACGACGTTTAAGTCGCCAAACCAACAAAAAGCTTCACATATCGGCTTTGATTGATAGCCGCGATCCGTCAATTTTGACATTAGGCAACTCTCACTTTGATTTCTACCCAATTTAACCTATTCCAACACAGCAAAATTTTAGACTGGCCCAATTGAAAGAAGCTGCAGACGACAATTTCAAGTTGATGGAATTTTGAATTTTTTCGTCTTTTTGGATAGAAAACATTGTGGATAATGAAGAAATTGCTTGAAACAAGCAATTTCTTCATTTTCCACAATGTTTTCCGAAGTTTTTTTCTTGAGGGGCGTAAAAAGGAGGGATTGAGTTGGAATGGGTTAAACTGTCGTATATTACCTATTGCTATTCGGACAAGTCGTCTTTTAAATTTGTAATGAATTAAAATGTGTAATACATGTACCAATGGGCGAACAGAGCTTTGTGGCTACAGCTTATCTTGACAACCCAAACGTTAAACTTCTAGCTCCGATAAGCTGTAGTTAGGCTTTTAGACCAAAAACCGACGGTTTGGTTGATAAGGTCTACAGCTCTGTCGCAACATCTCTAGTATTCTTGGTTAATATAACCGCTAACTACAGACTGATTCAATCTGTAGTTACGAGGTTTGGAAAGTGGCAGGAACAGTAAACCTTTTCTCCCTGGTACCAAATTTCCCGCCAAATAACACGGCAATTTATTTATCGACCCCGTCTGTGAGCACGAAATTAGTCTAGCACCTTGAGGCTACTTTATATATAGCATGTTTTTATTCACACAGCTTACAGAATTACCACGGAGAGTTAGTAGATAACTTGTCAGATCTCACCAGCTTTAACTTTATTGAATGGTCGAGAAATGGAAGCAAAATGAGACATTTTGACTTGGCTAATGATATAATGTAGACGGTGACCTCACAAATTTCAGTGCAATCGTTCTCAATATGGTTATGAGACTTTTGAACCCAAATAGCCAACCTTAAAGATTGGTTACTAAATACTTGTTGCATAACAAGATCTTTTAACGTTTATTTTAAAGATTTTGGGTGGAAAATTATGACTCTCAATTTCGAAATTTCTAGGTGATGCGTTTAGACATTTATATGGAAGGAAGTAAACTGATTCTGTGATGAAAATGTCTGTTCATAATTTTAAAAAAGAAAAAAGAAAAGAAGCGTCGGTTACACTCAAAGTACAACCCGTATGGAATCGGAATTCTTCGGGTAAATACTTTATCTTTCGATTTCACATGACCTTAGTTGTGGTTTCCGGTTTCCTGGCGTATCAATTGGCCAATCGCTGGCCACGCTCACCGACTCCGACATGAAGACCCGCTTCGATTTTTCACGGCGTTGTTTTGAAAATATAATGGCAAGCAGTATGTAACAAAAAGTAGAAAAGTTTGTTGGCGACATAAACGGCGTAACTACAGCTGTAGTTACGACGTTTAATTCCGGGCTGTATGGATGATATGATTGGTCGCTTGATTCCTTAATTGACAGACTGGTCAATTACGTCATTGGCTTACGCTAGCAATTCAGTCGTAATCGACTTCATTTGAAGACTAACGACCTCACCCGATAAACTCCGATTTTTCTAAGTAGGGCATTAGGCTGATAGAAAGGGGTTTAACGCCACTTTTAACAGACTTTAAGTCTTATCGCGGCTGCTGGATCACCTAAATATGGATTCCTGGTATTTCTCACACCAGTACTACCCTAGCACCCTTTCTGCTTCCTCAGCTGCTACTGACCCCACTTAGGCTTACGATTATCCACCAAATGGTATGGGACAAATGTCGGAAAGGATATTCGCCGCGACCGGGGATCGAACCCGGAAGGCATAAGGAGGATATTACATCGAAATGTAATTAAAAGTGATTTAAGTAGATTTCACACGAAGAAAGATTATCTATTGCGAAAAATGACACTACAAACTATGAGAAAAGTAGATACTTGTTTCTTTATCAAATTTTCATGGAAACTTATTAACGAGTTGCTTCATCCATGCTGAAATAGCCATGTCGTTTCAACCTATACTATAGATAATTACAATTATATTTGTCTGGCTTTTTTAACACTTTTGCAGTAACATTTATCATAAAACAAAGGTGATTTATTTAAGACCTTAACGTTTGAGTCGCCAAACCATTTGAAATACTTCATATAAATGTCTGCCAACGTCAGAGTTCAAAGTTCACTTCCAAGATATGGATTCTCAATATGTACACTTATATAATTATGTTTATCTTTTATAAACCCACTTCGAAATCATTATTTGTCACAAATATGTTGGGTCTTCCAAACGTCGCGAAGCAACACCAATTGGCAGGTTTTTTCCGAATAACGGATCAAATGGAGTCTATTACGGACTTGGGCCGCCGTCATAGAGCAGTTGGTAGCGCGTCGGACTGTAAATCTAGAGGTTCCGGGTTCGATCCCCGACGGCGACACTCATCCTTTCCGACTATTTGTCTCTCACCAATGGGTCGATAATCGTAGACCTATGTGGGATAGCAGCTGGAGGCTAGGAAGGGGTGTAATGGTAGTACTGGTCTGAGAAATACCAGGATTTCATTGTTAGGTGCTCCAGCCGCCGCGATATAACTGAAAGATTGTTGAAAGCGGCGTAAACCCCCATTCAAACAAACAAACTATTACGGACTTGTGATTTTACAACTATTCTTGCTGGAGTGATATACACATCCCCTGAAGTAATTGTGCAGGTCAATGTATATGTTTTCTGTCATACTTATAATTTTGAAAAAGAAAACAGCGAGAAAATTAGGTCAAAGCCATCGAATCTGATTTTCATAAGGTGTTAGGTTTACTGCAAACAAGCAGTCGGATTAACCTATTATCAAATGACAAAATTTTAGCCTAGTCCGAAATCAAAGATGCTACTGACGACAATTTTCAGCTGATGGATTAATTTATTTTTTGTGGTAGAAATCAATATGGATAATGAAGAAATTACTTGTACTAAGCAATTTCTTCATTTTCCACAATGTTTCCAAAGTTTTTTGCTTTGAGGGCATCCAAAAGCGTTATTGCAGAGGAATGGAGAAGAGTATAGAACTTGGCTATCCATAAAGCTCCTTCTCAAATAAAGGTTTTTATTCAAATATGGCATAAAAGATCATATACCAATAAAAAAAAAGAAGATTTTAATTTACGCTGCGCTTTTCTTTCTAATAGCTACGTTGACAGGTCATTTCATTTCAGTTAAAACGTTACTATATTTTGTGTTCATTAAAAGAGTTCAGTTGCACCGTGGGAACACATATCACAAACATTTGCTGCACTTACCACGGTATGTGAGCATAAACTAATCTTTAATCCCTTATTGAGTATTTTCTAAATTAAGTACGAAAAAAGATTTATAATCTCGGGCCCTGAAATAGAGGATGAAATTCATTTCCGTCTCAAGTACCCAAGTCACGGTGATGAAAGAAGAACAATGTAATACACCTACAAAAATACTCGAAATTTAAAGAAAAATCCGACCTTGACACACAAGAACATTTAATTTGGTTAATGAACACAAAAGATATTTTAAGAAATATTAGAAATTTTAATTTAACCCATTCTCACACAATAACGCCTTTTGACGCCCGATAAGAAAAACAATGGAAAAAACAAAATTTTCTATCCAGTGTGTTAAAAAAATCTACAATTTCATCATCTTTAAATTCTCGTCTGCAACAACTTTCAATTTGGATCAGTGTAATATTTTTTAGTCTGGTAATGGGTTAAACTTTTTGACCACAGGAACGCCTCCTGATTCAATATTGCCCCATTGCGTGCACACCATATATAAGCCAACAAAAATGTGTGTCAGTAGCTCTATGTGTTCTGCAGTATCTTTGTTTGGTGCATTGTTGCACTTAATTGGTCAATCGCGTATGTCAATCAAGGAATATATCGACCAATCAAATCATTCATCCAGCCCGGAATTGAAATTTGAACTCCACAATGACCGCCCTTATATCTGAAACATTTGTTGGTTTTTGCGACTTAAACCTTAAATAGAGAATAATCACGAGGATGCGTTGTTAGGCGTTGAAAAAACGTGTGCGCAGCACGAGTTTTTTCAATGCCTAACAACGCATCCGAGTGAAATTATTTTTCATATCTGGAATAACCAGTTGATTATTCTATTTATTATGTACCTTATTATTATTATTTTTTTTTTTTAATAAAATATCGAAACCAATCTTTTTGATAGAGAGAAGATCTATTGAAAAAAGTGCGGATAAATACATGATTAAAGATTTATTACAGAGAGTGAAACTTAAAAGTGTTATCGTCACTCCAGTGACGATATCAAAATTCATTAAACTGAGAAATCCCAAGATTTCACAGTAAGGTTTATAATAATTAAGCTTATTATTCAAGGTGTAGTTACGACGTTTAGGTCGCTAACCAACCATTCTACTTTTTGTTACATGCTACTAGCCATAATCTTTACAAAATAACGCCGTTTAAAAACAGAGTGGAATTTCCTGTCGGAGTCAATAGGCGTGGCCAAAGTAGTAATTGGCTGGGTCAGTGATTGGTCAATAGGCTGACTATTAAAAAAATGATAATCTGCCCATGTTGGTCGCTTTTAAAAGCAAACAAACAAGTTGTTTTTGCGGCAGTATAGTGCAGATCCGATACAAATCCTTCAATGAATCACGAACTGAACAGAATTTTATACGAATTTACATTCCGACAGAAAAAAACTGACAGCCATATATCACGAATGCGCATATAGGAGAATAAATATGAAAGCTTTCAAAGTTTGGATATAAAGCATCAATCATGCAACAACAATACAAATATCGGTGGAGCCGTGCTCTAGAAATCATCCCATAAAGGGTATTGTTATACATGGGGATATTACCGAATAGATGGATTTACTGTAAACATAACCTTTACCCAGGAATAATCACTTGGTTTTCCTGAATGCTTCCCGGTGGAGTTTTGTGGTAATGTAAATCACGCTATCAAACGACATCTAAGCGGACACTCCGATATGGCTGACTCGATTTTAGAGATTTGTCCGAGAAATTTAACATTTGTATCTTTTGTGCGTTAGAGAAATGGATTTTTTTTTTCATTTGGCGAAGAACTATGGCTACATTTGAGCTTTTGATATTCAATCAATTTAAACAATTATGCTCTATTTTTGTCACTGAGAGATAGAAACCATTGGGAAATATTTTGGAACATATACTCATGATACTATAATTATTGGCGATGCATTGCACTGTTATAGACTTTATGGATTTCGCATTTTCACTTTAAAAAAAAGAAAGAAAGAAAGAAAAAAAAACTATCATTAATTGTAATTTGGATCGATTTCTGTTGTTTAAGCTATCTACTAAGTTTCATGAATTTCCATAAAAAAGTTACCGAATCTACGCCTAACCTGGTTTATTTTGGCTACCATCTTCAAAATATCGGCATATGTAATTGATTGGTGACTAACGCTTAAGATATATTCTAATTTCTTGAAATTCCGACGTATAGTTGTCAAATATCCAAGTCTAGCTATATTTCCTTTAATGGTTGTCATTCGTAATTTAGCGACCATTTGGGGGGGGGGGGTGGGGGGTAAAGAGGTGAAAATGATCAACAACTGACAATTTAATTAAGATTTTTATCAGAATTCTTGTAGACAATTCACAACTCAAGACGTGTTCTACTAATGCTTACAGGGAAAATACTCCTATCACAATAAAAGCAGAGTTATGATTCTTTCACAATAATTTTACTGGACCTTTCCTTTGCTTATCAGTGTGATAAGATATAAAAAGAGAACTGAATAGATGGTTTAAAATAAAAGTTAAAACGAAGCAAAGGAAGGTAAGTATAATATAAAAAGGGTAGCTATTATTCAGCTTCTCTAAGATGTGTTTCACTTGTTTATGAAGTTTCAAGATTTCTTATTTCACGAGTTATAACTATCACAAAAAAACTGACGGATAGACAGACAGGCGTTCGGCCAACAACCGGACCAAAATCGGGACGTTCGTTGTAACTTCATCGGCTTTGTCATAATTTGACCTAGCGTCCAATTTTTGACAAAAAAATAAGATTTTCCGAAGTTGGAATGGTCATTCTCTACAACTATATACTTGTTTCTGGAATACGGTAACTGGTTGACCTTTGCTTGATTTTGTCTCTTTATCCCGGGCACCCGGGGGTGTCTTTCTTCGACCTACGTGCCAAATATGTCTTCAGATAGCAAATTTATTTAGTCAATCGTATCTTTGTGCTATATTGGTGTCTTCAGTTTGCACTAAGGCCGCCGTCATATCGCAGTCCGTAGCGTATCAGACTCCCAATCTTCGATCTAGGGATGTCATGGGTTCGATCCTCGGCGGCGGCACATGTCCTTTCTGACACCAATGGGTAGATGATTGTAAACCGTAGTTGAATAGCAGCTTCAGGATAGGAAAGGATGTGGTGGTAGTACTGGTGTGGGAAATACCAGGAATCCATTGTTAGGTGCTCCAGCCGCCGAGATATTATTGAAATACTCTTGGAAGTGGCGTTACACCCATTCAATCAATCAGTCAATTAATCAATCAATCATTCAATTAAACCCACTTCAGTTTTCTGAAGGTCTGCAGTGCATCCTACTCTATATTTATGAATACTCTTGCCTGCTGAAAAAGAGTTATGGCGAATAAAAGAAAAGGAATTAAAGCATGGATTCAAATCGTACAAGAAATAGTTTTCGTTTTCTTACCTTATTGGGGTGATTTTATTATCGAAATACAGGATAAAACTTTACAGGTATATTTTAACCCTTGTCATGCTGATCCACAAACATACCTGTTTTGGCAGGAGGTATAGACAGAGATTAGTCTGCACATACTTGTAGTCTGATTGTAGTCTACATCACCTGTTTGTCCTATTCAAGCAAGAAGGTTTATGTTTATTCATGTCCCCTGTCGTGTTTGAATCACCACTCTTCGTGGTCGGGGAGTAGATGAAAGAAATTTTTAGTCGTTTTGATATCTATCCGTCTACCAATTGATGAAGTTAAGTCATTTGAAGGAGACAAATGGAAGGTGCTAATTGGGTCGAGAAAAAAGTATTTACGCCAATTGTGTTAATAGACTAGCATACTATACATAATACATATAGATGTAATAAATATCGATTTTAAACTCATTAGGATTTGATGTTATGGATATCATAATATCGAGGCTAGGTGCCAAACGGGGTCATAAGTGCCTATGTTTCAAAATGTATTTATGTTAGTTTTGCATAAAACCTCGCTACGCAATTTAGTAACATACATGTATTGTTCTGCTCTAGGGCATCGAAACTAAAATCTTGTTAATACTGTAATTACGGACCTTTGGGATAATATTTTAATTGATTGGCGCGAATAGTACCCATTTTGTTTCATTATTTCTATGTTTCTAGTCTACAATGATCCCGTCCGTTCATTATTACCTGTTTTTCCAAAGTTTAGACTTGTTCAATTTGAAAGTTGTTGCAGACGACGTAAAAACCAGGGTTTGAACATACAGGAAAGGGTTAAAGCATATCGAAAAGTATGCTATTAATTAAACTCGTTTATTTGATGTGATCCCGAACTATTATGTCTGTCTTTTATGTTTTTTCTGATGAGCGCTGTAGCATTTATTATTAAAGAATTTATTATTAGTATTATTATTATTATAATTATTATAGTAGCTTAAGCTCGGAGATATATTTTGTTCGAACTTATTCAATTTGTATACCATTTATTCTACAACGATTGTGTCAAAGTTCTCAAACTCATACTTGTCCCGTCTATTCTTCTTTCTGGAGAAAACACCAATTCTCATGCATATTATGTTGACTAATGAATGAACAAAAAATCGACAGTCGAACTGGGAACCTCTTTATTGGATGGCCAATACATTATCTCTCGACCACGAAAACCACACCACCGATTGGTTATATGTTATATGGTACACCTGTAATTTCTCAAATCAGAACAACCTCAATATTTGATTCGAGCCGCCAGCTGCTAATCGCACTTAATGCACTAGCGATCATTCGCTAAATGGTCAAAAATAAATGACGCATTTTGCGATGACTTTTAATATATATTGGAAAAGAATTTTGACCGTTATGGGATTCGAACTATCATTTCCAGAATTGATCAATAGCTGGCCCCGCCCACTGACTCCTCACACCCCGCAAAAAAACTTCGACATAAAGTTCCGCTTCGATTTATTACGGCGTTGTTTTGCAAAATTACAGCCAGTAGCATGTAACAAAAGAGTTAAATGGTTGGTTGGTGACCTAAACGTCGTAACTACAGCATGAATAAGCTGTTTTTACGACTTTTAAGTCGCCAAACCAATCTAAAAGGGTAAACCAAAATGGCTGCCAATGTTGGAGTTGAAAGCTCAGGTCTGGGCTGAATAAATGATTTGATTGGTCGGTTGATTCCTCGATTGACAGACGCGAGTGGTCAATTGCGAGCACAACGCAATGCCGACAGAGCTAGCCGGATGATTAATGTGGATATAATGTACTACGAGAATACTTTACTCTTGTATATGAGCCGTAGAGTCAAATTTTCAAGAAATTTACATGGGCGTGAAGAGCAGACTTTAAGCAGCCCGGATAGCCACTCGGGCCATTTATCATCTGAACGTGTTAAGATGGTTTAGTCGATGGATGGATGGTTTAGTCGATGGATGGATGGATTGATTGATTAGTTGATTGATTAATTGAGTGTGTGAGTGATCGGTTGGTTGATTGGTTGTTTGATTTATTGACTGATTTAGGGCTTTAATTCCAGTTCGACATCTGAGCCGAGGTTCGATTTAAAGTTTAATCTGAATGACTGGAGAAGCGGGGGCGGGGGGGGGGGTCGAACAAGGAATCCCTGACACTGTAGTCTAGTGAGTTCATACTTGACAAAATCCGATACCTCTATATGAATATTAAGGTTTTCACCAGTTCAACCACAACGGGCAATCTAAATAATAATCACGAACCTACACATAGGTTCGACTATGGAAGAAATACAGGAAATGCGGTGAAAATAAAAAAATGTGGTATAATTAGGCTGTTTGTTACGACGTAGCTTCCAAGTATGCAAAAACCTCTAAATGATCCGGTATTGTTATTTTGAGTATCCGATGAAAAATCTAGCAAAAACATAGTGACAGACATCTGGAAAATTAATACGTAACACAACAGGGTAAATGGGGCTCACCATAACCACGGTTGTTTGTCTGTTCATTTCGTCATCTTCATTTCTTATATTCATTATTATTTTTTCAGCATTTGGGTTTATCAAACGGAGTTATTACGCAAAATTTATTGCCAGTAACATTCAAACATAATTACACGATTGGTTGGCGACCTTACCATCGTAACTACAGCTTGAATTTAAGTCACTAAACCGATAAAAAACCGCCAAATGTCGTAGTTCAAAGTTTATATCAAGTCTTAATGTGTGTCTTCATTGGCCAATCGATATTTTATATTGACAGCCGGGATCGGTCACTATGAACACATTGTAATATTTTATATTGACAGCCGGGACCCGTCACTATGAACTCATTGTAATATTTTATATTGACAGCCGGGACCGGTTACTATGAACACATTGTAATATTTTATATTGACAGCCGGGACCCGTCACTATGAACTCATTGTAATATTTTCAATAATATAGACTGTTTTTAAGGTTTTCATGATCATAATAAACTGGGGTTTATTTTATACACGACAAGGAAACCATTGCTTTTACATGTAAATGTTTAAGGTTTATTCTTTTTCTTTCAGTTTGCAGTGGCAATGGCTAACAGCACCAGCTTTCATTCTAGACGGGCATGTTCAGTCTGCTTCTTGATTGTGATCCTGAGTGGCTGCGTCTTCACTGTGTACAGTAAAATAGTGACCACAAACAATGGACAAATCGAGGGGTTTTCTCAAACTGTTTCCGTAAACCAACAAAACGTTACTGTGGATACATATCTAGGTGTACCCTTCGCTACACCACCCTTGGGTGATCTCAGGTTCAGAGCGCCGCAAGATGTTGCAAACTGGACGGGAGTTAAGCAGACAATGACGCAGCCAAACTGTTGTATGCAAAGTGCTGATACAAACTTTGGACGGTTTTCGGGAGTTGACATGTGGAATTGTAACACGAATGTTAGTGAAGATTGTTTATATTTGAATCTATGGGTTCCTCGAACAACGGGTAATACAACATTAACGACAATGGTTTGGATATACGGAGGGTCATATACATATGGTTCAATAACACTCGATGTGTATGACGGAACATATTTAGCAGCCATGGAAAACGTCATAGTGGCTTCCATGCAGTACAGAATGGGGGTACACGGGTTTCTATACTCCGGTACGGACGGTGCCCCGGGAAATGTTGGGCTTCGCGACCAACAAATGGCTATGAAATGGGTGTATGAAAACGTTGAACACTTTCGGGGGGATAAAAGTAAAATTACCTTATTTGGTGAAAGTGCAGGCTCCGCTAGTATTAGTTATCATTTAATCATACCGTCTTCAATGCCTTATTTTACAAACGCTATTATGCAAAGTGGAACATTTTTATCCCCATGGGCTTATGAAACAACAGAAAACAGTCTATCAAAATTTAAATCATTAGGTAAAATAATGAATTGTGATAGCGAGGATACAAACGAAGTTCTAAACTGCCTTACACAAGCTGATGCAATAGACATTGAAAATAAACAGTGGAGTTTGTCGAATTTACCCAATGTAGGTACATTTGGTATAGTAGCCGACGGGGACTTTTTACCGGATAGCCCAACGAGTCTTTTAAAACACGGAAATATTTCAGACGCAAATCTTTTACTCGGCACAACGAACGATGAGGGAGAATACTTCCTTTTATATTTTTACCAAGATATAATTCTTCCAGAAAACCTATGGAGTCCTTTGCCACTGAACAGATCAGAATATATAGAAATAGCAAGTCGAATATCTGGGTATAGTGAAGGGTTGGCGCTAGATCTGCTGTTATACGTTTACGAATTGTCGAATCTTCCCTCAAATAGGGGGAACTACTGGGATATACTTGATAATATACGTAAGTATACTGAACAGAAAAGGAAAAAAAAAAAAAAAAAAAAAACGTTTCTCTTCGTTCTACACATGTTTTGTTTAATCAAAATAAGTACCTGAACACAGAAAAATATGTAAACGTCTCAACCACCTGCTATTTACCAGTCTAGTATCTGATGGCTCTCCTTTGATGGCCCACATATTGTGGCGTCCTATCGTCACTGTGAAACTGGTCAAATTTAATAAAGTTCATTCCCTTCCGAAATCTGACAAATTTCGATTGAATATTGGATACAAGCAGCCTCTCATACCTGTGATAATCACCAACATGATCACAGGGATGTGTCAATATTTCATTGTTCAAGGAAACCTCTCATACCTGTGATAATCTTCAACATGATCACAGGGATGTGTCAATATTTGATTGTTCAAGGAAACCTCTCATACCTGTGATAATCTTCAACATGATCACAGGGATGTGCCAATATTTCATTGTTAAAGGAAACCTCTCATACCTGTGATAATCACCAACATGATCACAGGGATGTGCCAATATTGCATTGTTCAAGGAAACCTCTCATACCTGTGATAATCTTCGACATGATCACAGGGATGTGCCAATATTTCATTGTTCAAGGAAACCTCTCATACCTGTGGTAATCTTCGATATGATCACAGGGATGTGCCAATATTTCATTGTTCAAGGAAAGCCATCAATGTCTTCGAAGTCAAAGTATCTCGATCTGTTGATTGTTTCACATCCACCCGAGATGCGTCCATTCAGAGTCCATTTAGAAGCTGCGTCTGTTCTTCTCTATGGGTTTATTAGATGTCAACTTACAACCACTTTTCTGACTTTTTATCAGCTTCAAATTGACCACTCGCGGCTGTCAATCAAAGAATCAATCGATATATCAAATCATTCAATTAGACCGGAAGTAAACTTTGAACTCCACCATTGGTCGATATTTTTGTGAAGTATTTGGTTGGTTTGGCGATTTAAACTTCGTAACTTGAATAAGCTGTAGTTACGACATTTAAGTCGATTTTTTTTTATTTCATGTAACTGGACATAAATTTTGCTAAACGCCATTCAATATCGAAGTGGAACCTGCTATATGAGTCGGTTGGTGAAACCAGCGGAGTCAGTGGTCCAAAGATCTGCCCTTTGCACTGCTGTGTACTTTCTTCATTCAGTATTTATAGAGGGTGTACGTGTTTGTTTTAGTTTAAGATTGATTGAGTTAGCAAAAGCTATATTTTCACGAGTGCCGGAGCCACGAGCGAAAATATGCTTTAGTTGTTCACGAAATGAAAATTAGGGACGAAATTCGACGTATGGGGGGGTGTCCAAAATCGAGTCACTTCACATGACAACCTGATGACGTCATTACCACTTTGGTCATAGATGACGTTCATGAGTGAGAAATGAACGGCAACAAGGCTAAATCTACCAAACAGTGAGTTAATCATTTTGATAATTTCACTGGTTTTTCGGTAAAATTATCGATTGATAATCCACCGTGAAATCCCAAATAAATCACCGAATAACATGAAAAAAAGGTGTTAAAATTTGTTTCAGTTGGTGATCATTACTTCAAATGTCCCGTGCGAGACTTAGCCCTGTGGACCTCCACACACGGTAACAACCACACGTTCACCTACAGGTTTGATTACGTCAATTCCAACAATCCCTGGCCCTCATATTTAGGATCTTTACACGGGTATGAGATTGAGTCGGTGTTTGGTAGACCCTTCAATCCGGCATATAACTATACTGACGAGGACAAAAAAGTTAGTGCTGACGTTATGAAATACTTTACTACCTTTGCTAAAACAGGGTAGGTACATGTATGTTTTTATCATTTTATTTTAGTTTCGTCTGTCAAGATTCAAGCGTTTTGATTGGCTGATTGTTTACTAACTTTATTATTATTATTATTATTATCAATTTTTGTTTGTTTGTTTGTTTGTTTCGTATACTTCCATGATCAAAGATCTGAGCACGCAACTTTTTATATGCCTGCACTCAAAGTAAGTCCTTAAAATTTTACTCAAAACTAGTGAAATAATTGCTACGTTTTGCTTGGTGGTATTGAATCTTAATAAATGACTACAGTATTTTTCGTTTGCATCCAGGTATAAATCGGCTTTGATTTATCAAACAAGTTATCTTTAAACAGGTATGAACCATGCTTTATTTTTAGATGGCGGACTTAGTAAATCCGGTATTTCACTAATCCAAATTCCATTATGACCCAATTTTTGCAACAGATTCAATGATATTATTTGTATGAAGATGCATGATTTATTGAAACATAACTCGAGCTGACGGGTCGCTCGCCACGCCCGTAGAGCTCGATCTAGACCGAGACATCAAAGGACGTTATTTTGGTTAATCTATGGTCTGAAATATGAAATAGAAAACAAGTTTTTGGTTTGCGTCCTTGCGGTCGTTACAACAGACTACATAAGTTATAGTTATACGGCGATTAATTCGAGAAACGAACAAAAATTATAGACGTAAATGTCGAATGTTGACATCCCCTTTCGGTCTGAGTAAAGGATTTGATTGGTCAATAAATCTTTGGATTGGTCATTCCATCCTTTGATTGAAAGAGGCGATCCGTTGATTTCTTTTCTGTTCGAGCCCTATTAAATCTTAGAAGATTTTACACTTGCTAAGTTTGACCCTATTTACACCGATCTAATTTTAATGGATTTCTTGAAACTTTGTTTGATGCAAGCAGACGAATTCACATTGATATATTTCATATGCGAAGGCCATCCACTGAAATTGTATTTCAATTGTTGAGGTTATATTTAACCTTGATATTACTGGTATAATTGACGGATCGAGTGTCATTCAAAGAATCAATTGACCAATCAATACATTCGTTTAGACCGGTAGTAACTTTAAACTCTAGCATTGCCCGACATTGCACGTTACGAAAGGCGATCAAGAAACGCGTGCCTTGTTTTCCTAAGCAATTATTGCTGCCAAAGTCGGTTAGATTTGTACTAAGTATCTTAAACTTTCCAGTGAATTATGGCTCTCGTATAGGGACAACATTTCTCTCCTAAAGGAATCCTGAAAGCGTCGTTAAAATGTAAAAAATATTTATTTTTTTCGTTTTCAACTCAGCAAAGCTTTTGGTATTGACCTATCCTGTAATTATCTATAGAGGGGTCTGAACACAATCTTAACAAACAGTTCGGGGTTCCTTTTGGTGAGACAATTTGTCTCTACGAGTGCTAAAGACCCCTTAAAGTACAAATTTCCTTGGTGGCCCCACTGTAATAACATAACACTTTTACCTTTTAGGAATGTAAACAGTCCTAACTCAGGTCTGACCATTTGGCCGGAGTTCACCGAAGATTCTGAGGAATTTCTTGTCATATCATACAACAATACAGTTCAGCACGGGTATAGAACGAAAGAATGTAGTTTTTGGAAGGAAATCGCTCCTAAACTTTCCCATATTAATTCAGGTAAGAAACGGCCATAGGTTTTACATATAACTTGTGAGTGAGATTATAAATAATAGCAGTACTTTAGAAGTTTTGGTTGTGAAGAAAGAATAGCAGTGCAAACAAAAGTATAATCTTCGTTTGTTAATTAAAAGAAAAAATGAGTATGGACATAGTTACAAAGTAAATCCATAAAAAAGTTTTAAATTGGTACACTCTATGCTTAATTTGGTATTCTTATGTTATAAGACCTAAAGCGAATATTGAGATGCGAAAGTAAAAACCCAATTCATACTTTTATATAAATTCACGGTTTAAAATATTAGGATTGGGGTTTTAGTTTCATACCTCCGTAAAAAAGTGGCTGCGTCATCAGTGTGATGCGGGATTTAATTTTGTACTTCCGGTGAAAACAAAAATGCCCTCGTCAACTTTTTAATGTAACCGACAGCAACAAATAAGCTCTCTAGAAAATGACAGATTTAACAACAAGCCATTATTACGTCTACCAAAAATATGCACCCATGTCAGAGACCTATCAAAGAAGCAATCTAAGCTCTTTACCCATTGTTTTAGTTTGTTCAGGTCAATAACCAAAACATTTAAAATTCATATAGAAAAAATCATATAGAATAGGCGAAAATATCAGGAGAAAATTTAATTTTGAATAATTATTTTTACGCCGTTTTTAACAACCTTCATTTATATCACGACTCAGTTCATTTACTCACGTGTTTTTTGGGTGCCACCAGTATTGTGCTGGGCTCTGAAAGCCTTGTCCAAGGAAATGAAGAGTGGCGAGTACGGAACTCAAACCTGAAACCCTCGACATCTCTTACTGAAATCATCAGTCCGTCACCTGAACAACCGAGCTACGTAGGACTGACAGATCGCCAACCCCGCCCACTTACTCCGCTGGCCACGCCCACTGACCTCGGCAGGAAGTTCCGCTTCATTATTAAACGGCGTTATTTGCAAGATTTTAAGCCAGACTCGTGTAAGTAGTTAAATGGTTGATTCGCAACCTAAACGTCGTAACTATAGCTTGAATAAGCTGTAGTTACGACGTACAAGTCGCAAAACCAACAAAAACGCTTCGCTTTAAATGCTGGCTAATGTCGGAGTTCAAAGTTCAATTCCTTTCTAAACCAATTATTTGACTGTTCGTATGGTTATTGATGGACAGCCGCGATTGTTCAATTAAAAATTCTTTTTTACACTCAATGTTTAGAGTAAAGTAGATATAATGTAAATTCATCATTCGAATCAAGTGGAAATGAGTTTTCGAATGGCTATCTATTTCTTCACGAGAGACCAGATCAAACAAACAATGTCTGTTTCTAAACTAATTCCTTCTGGTTCTAAGATATTAACACCGCCCCTGGGACACATTCGATATGGGCCGAATTCTAACTTGATATCAAACTAAAAGGCAAATATCTACGATGGGCGACCAAAACCTCGTAACTACAGCTTGAATAAGCTGGAGTTACGAGATTCTTGTTTGCCCATCATCGGTAAACGAGTTTCTTCTATGTAGAAAATGAAAAAAGTGAAAATTATCCCACAATGTGTTTTCATGAATTGTGAGTCTCGTAAAGACTTCGATAAATGGGAGTTTTAATTAATATGTAACAGAAGAAGCGAAATTTGGTCGACAATTCTATAAAAGATAACGCTTTTTTTCCTGACTATTTTAGCGGACAGTTTGAGTGTTATATGCATTTCTGTTAGCAAAAGATTCAAAGTACTGAAAGTACTGTAATCTAGCAAAGCATAGTTTTGTTGAGTATTTTTCTTTGCTAAAGGCCATCCCAGGAGTTAACCCTTTACAACACGCCAAAATATTAGACTGGTTCAAATTAAAAGAAGTTGCAGACATCAATTTCAAGCTGGTTGAATTTAGAAATCTTTCCCTTGTTGGAAAGAAAAGATTGTGAATAATGAAAAAATTTCTTGTGACAAGCAATTTCTTCCTTGTCCACAATGTTTTCCAAAGCTATTTTTTGAGATACAGAATTGCTTTGGAAGGGTTAAATATCATGCTTTTGAAAGCTTTCTCTAAAATTTGAATAGAGTTTGCACTATTCCTGAAATACATGAGAACTAATTTCTATGGCGTAGAAATTCAGTGGATTTAGTGGTTAAGCCTCCAGTAGCAGTTTGTACTTGCTGAACTTTGAGAAGACCTCAAAATTTCGTCTGGTAACGTAAGCTATCAAAGCTGACGCTTTGCTAGCTAAGAATATATATAAAAAAAGACGTCTCTGTTTTTATACTTCAATACTGTATGCACCCAACAAAACTTGTACGGGGGAAATGTACTGTTATCACAGAAAACTTATTTGGTGCCACTATGAACAATTACTCCCGGATTTAGAGGGGGTCGCGGGGTCGTTTGATTCCCCCCCCCCCCCGTTTACCAAATTATTTCATATTCATCGGGAAATTCAATTTAATTTGATATTACAATCGTTGTTGGTAAAATGTAACATCAAAACTAAATACTATTTTGTTGAAACCCATTTGAGACGATTCTAATGGGTCCCAACAACATAGGATTAAGCGAGAATTCTGTAATAATGTATGCAATTGAATCAATCCGCCATATCTTTGGCAAGAAAAGTGTACTAAGAGAAGAATCTCTTTAGAGACCACTTTGTGGTCGTCCCTTGAGTGGTCGCTTACCTCTTGTCATGCTGAATTAAATCCTTGCTCAGAATCGCATTCAAGTCAAAAGGCTGAAAGCGCTGGAAACACTAGATGTTGATCAGTATTTCCTTTTAAAGATTGGTTTTACAAACAATTCTGACCTGAACTGAACAAACAGGTGGTATGGACTAAGATCAGACTGCACGTATGTGCAGGCTGATATTTGTCTATATTTCCTGCCAAAAGGGGAATGTTCCGGGTTCAGCAAGACAAGGGTTAATACAGGATTTACTGGAAACGAACTCCATGTTGATTAGTTTGAACCCCCTTTACAGAAATCTTGAACCCGGCATTTCTGTCTTTGGAGATATGTTAAATATGCATTCAACAGGATTAACTCTCAAAACCAATTGGTCAAAAGTATTCCGTTTTCTGTTAATGTCGAATTTGATAAATACCCTTGCATATTTCTATTTTGAAAAGGAGAGTTGGTGGGTGTCTTCTTAGCTGTTTTGCTCACGTACTTTTTGGGGGAACTGATTAAATTTTAATTCAAATATACCTGGGAATTGTCGGACCTCGAAAAAAAGAATCGATCAACCAATCAAATAATTCACTTAAACCAAAAGTGTACTTTTAACATCGACCGACATTTGTATTTAGCAATTTTGTTGGTTCTGCGGCTTATCTCATTCACACAAAATCCCTCCTTTTTACGCACCCCAATAAAAAGCTTTCGAAAACACTGTGGATAATGAAGAAATTGCAATTATCAAGCAATTTCTTCATTATCCACAATGTAATTTATCAGAAAAGACGAAAAAAAGGTACAAAAGAACAACAACAACAACAACCAAAAAATCATCAACTTGAAATTGTCGTCTGCAACTTCTTTCAATTCGGACCAGTGTAAAATTTTATTGTGTGGAAATGGGTTAAATGTCCTAACTTTTGCTTATCTAAAACTGTAGTTACGAGGTTACGTTCACTCACTTACGATAGATACATGTATATAATACCCGTCTCTGTCCTCAAAATGCCTTGGGAAAATTCACGTGTTCTTTACTTCGGTGATTAAAATTGGAGCATTTTCAATAAAAAAACCTTACCAAGAAACTGGTACATCGATCAACGCTTCGAGGATTTTTGCTTAATCGCCAATGCCATTATTTCGCATACCGTAGTCATCTTTATATTACTTAAGATAATGTACATCCTTCAAGATACCCGTAAGGTTCAATTACATATTTCTGTAGTCGTGATATTTGTTTTTGAAAATTAAAAAAGCCAAAATTAAGAAATGAATTAAAAAGAATTGAGGGAAAAAAATACAAAAAAAAAAAAAAAAAGAAACAAACAAACAAAAGAAAAAAAAATGAAAAAACAAAAAACACACCGCCTGTCTTGCGGTAAATGGTGTTAATCCACGATAAGTAAAATCAAAGACCTGAAAGTACAGTTGGAGGGCAAATTTGATTATAATGCTTTCCGGCTGTCTAAAGCGAAATTTGTTCGAAATGAATATTTGATTGTACAGCTCTGTCTAAGTATTTAGTAAACAATACCCGTCATACAGTAGATAAATAACTCTTGATAAGAAGTTTTAGGGATTGGAACTGCTTGTAAACGCATCCTCGGGTGAAAAAGAAATATTTTTATAATCTAATTTTGTGTGAAAGTTTAAATGGTATTTCAGAGATTCTATTGCTAACCTTTTGTCCCATACCACTTTTAACAGTTTTTCAGTTATATCGCGGCGGCTGGAGCACTTAACAATGGATTCCTGTTATTTCTCACACTAGTACTATCACTAAATCCTTTCCTAGCCTCCAGCTGCTGCTATCGGGTTGACAACGCCTTTATTCCTATTTAAGGGAATTAACTCCATAAAGATTATAGCAGACATAATCTGTATTATCTCTCTTCATTAATGAGAATCAAAGAATACACTACATATTTATCTTTTAGAATAAAGGGGAAATGAATAGCTCATTATGACCTGATATTCATTAAAATCCATTGAACCTTATAAAGGCATTTTCCTTTTTGTTTTAAGACTTGTTGGATTAAATAGATATCGGCAAATGTATTCTGTATAAAGACATACTTTAGTCGAGAAAATATTTGAATGCTACTCCTCTTAATTTCTTTTCCCCTCCAACTATTTTCTGGGAGTAGTACAAAATTGTTTTGCCCACTCCAACGTCCATGACATAGGAGTGCTATTGCATTATGCTTTTGTTAATTCATCAGAATTATTTATTTCACTAATTTATTTAAAGTCACAAGAACACGAACAATGATATACTCATGTCTCTTGTCGTAATCTGGACTCGTTAAGTTTGAAGGTTCATACCTCAATGAAAAAAAGTATTATCTTTTTTTCTTAACATTCACTTCCATGAAGCAAAACTAACAAAATATTTTTCTAGTTTTAAGTAAAATTTTATAAGTCTACTTTGTGCGCAAGTAAAAAATGTGTGCTTCAAATTTTGTTCATGAAAGTATATAAAAAAAGCAAATCAAAACGTTTTTTCAAGCCAAAACTTCTAACTCACGTCTTAAAGTCCCATTATCACTTCAAACTTTAGATAAAAAATAATGAATGTCGCCAATGGCGCACTATGTGAATGGCATGGCTCTTTCAGTTTAAAGATAATTTTATCAACCGTTTTAATTAAGCCTTGTCGGACCAGACACTAGACGCCCACTTGTCAGTCGGACATAGATCATTTAGTTAGTTGTTTATCATTTGTTTGCTCTCTTTTATGTTTTAGAATTCAAAGATAAAATTTCAGATAAATTTTGAATAATTTTTGTACGTTAGACGTAAAGATATCATTGTTTTAGAGCCCGGTATTTTTCGAGTAAATCTGTTCATGTGTTGGGGTGGACTTCAAAATATCTTTTTTAATGAATCAGTCTAATTTTTAATTGGTCGTAGACCAATTTGTATAACCATAAACTCAAAATTGTGTCGCTGCAATTTACCAAAACTGCCTTTAGCCCGACTGAGCGAATATTCTGACGGGAAAACAGAGAAAAATCATTACATTTAAAAAGTTAAGAATTATCAAAAAGAGTAAAGGAAACCAGGACGGCCAAACGATTTAAAGAGGCTACAAGGATTTTCCACAAGTGATGAACGCGTGTAACCAACCCATTCGTCCTATCATATCAAAGTGTAAACAAGCATCTTCATAATAGATGATACTGCCACTGAACTATTTTCAAGCCATAAGCTAATCAAAGTACCGAAAGTACTGTTGGAGAGCAAAATTGATTATTATGCTTTCAAGCTGTGTAAAGAATTGTTCAATGAATATAGTATCAATTGTTTTCCTTTGATTGTAATCAGCGCTGTCTAAGAGTTTGGTAAGCTTTTTCTATCCAGAAAAAGAGAGGGTTTTGAAATTTCATAAACCTGTTGTCAGCATTTTCACTGAAACTCAAGTTATCACATTTCCATAAATTTTCTGTTTTGGTTTTATACTAAATCTTGCAGGGGTGATCTTACCATGACTATATAACGATCAAGAATTATTCAAAATCTAATTTTCACAAAAAGTTGCCTATATTTCGGTAACCATGTAACATCGGAGTCTTGTGTTCGTGTAAAAATAATATCAGTTCTAATTAACATTCACGGAAATATGGTACACTAGAATAGAACCTACGTGTCATGAAAGTAAAAGAAATTAAAGCTGTTTTTCACCCTAATTCTAAAGTCGGAATTCAACTGTCCAATTTTTCAGTGACGACCAATTACAGTGCTTACAGCACTTTGATTACGTTTTATTCATTTATTTGTAAATATCGATATCTTTTTCATGAATCAATCCGGGTGGTTTTGTTGTTGTTGTTTTTGTTGTTGTTGTTTTAAGTGTTACTCGGGTGCACATGTCTAGTCTTTTTCTCAAGGTGTCAGTAAGTGTGGCATTGAAAGTAGCCAAGGTACACCAATCATGTAAATACATTCCATTCCTTGAAATTACCTCCCTTATGCCTCACAAACTTAGACATAACAGTTGTAGAAAACAAACTTATGGACTAAAATCAGACATATCTAATTGAAACAAGGAGCGAGACTAATCCTTATCTTACTATCAAAATGTTTTCTCAGAAAAGATATCAGATTGAATTCACTATGGACTCCACAACGGATTGACATGTTAGCAATCTTTAGTTCATAATTACTGATCATAACCTGACATATAACATCTTAGTCAAACAGATAGCGTGACAATGATTAAGCAACAACAAAAAAAGCAACGACTTTCTGATAAAAACAGATCGAGATGGTTATAAAATACATAGGTATGTGTGTGTATTTCCGTTTATCTATCGTCGCTACCGTAGCACATACCCATATGAGCGACGCCCCTAGAAGACGGTTAGTTGTTACATGTGGTGGTCCAAGGATATAGGACAAAACTGCTGAAAGCCCTACCTGGTTCCTTAATGTGCTACATAGATAGCACCGTCACGCGTGACTCGTATTAACGTCTCGTCCGATGGACATATCGTGATCTTCAGGTTTGAATTCAAGTGCTCTGCCATCTGAGCCATCATCAATTCATAGGTATCTTCCGTCATTTATTTTCAATACTAGATATCCATCGAAGGAGCGCTGATATCAGTCAAAGAATCTAACCATTCATTTCAACGGAAGTGAACATTGAACTCCGACATTGGCTGCCATTTATGTGAAGCATTTTTGTTAGTTTGAAGACTTACTACAGCCTGAAGAAGATGCGTCTTTCTTCGGGTAATCAAAAAAGCTATATTTTCAATCGTGAATATAGTACTTTTGTTGTTCGCGAAAGTTAAATCAAGCTTAAACAAACATCAAAAAATCAAAGACCTCAGCATGGCCTTATCCGAACATACTGAGATCATTCGCGATTTCGATATTTTCGTAATTTAGTTTCCGATGGGCGACTTAAACGTCGTAATCGTAGCTTAAATAACGTATTTGCAACGAAATTTCAGTGTGTGTATGTATCGAGTATTTCGACAGTCAGGGGTAAAATGGCGAACAGCGGCTTGTAACTTAGTTTTATTTGTGGACGAACATTGGCTTGTAACTTAGTTTTGTTGATAGATTGGTGGCCATTCCTACTGACGTAATTACGTGTAACAAAAATATGAATTGGCAGATTGACGAGCTAGACGGCTCAATTACATATTGAATAAGACATTGTTACCACGATTAATTAGCCAACCTAACAAAAATGTATGACATTAGTGTTGGAGTTCAAGGTTTGCTTCCTGTCTAAACGAATGATTTGATTTGCCTATCTCTTTATTGACAGACGCGATCCGTCCGTATAAAAATACCAACAGCAATCGTTGACGCTATCACTATTTTCCTTTCCAATCTTAAGCCTGACCAGAATCCTTTGAATAAAATCTTGACGCGAATATAATCTGTTTGAATCTCTTGAAATTGAAAGTTTCTATGTACAATATTTTTGTGGAATCAAGGGAGATATCACGATACTTTGGGTTTCATATTGGTACAATTATTATCTCCCTTTGTTTTGGTTCAAAGAAGAGACCAAACATATCGCATTGCAGCTAAAATCAGTCTGTAAAATGTAACGGTCACCGTTCTTGTCGCTGCAGATTTTGGGAACACCATAACAACTGAATCGCCAGGTTATAACTAAATGTGTTACACAGAGAATACATGGGTAAGTGAATATGTCGCCGTGATGTTGGTTGATTATCGCTTTGGTGTGTTAGTAACTGCAATTCTAGATGTAATAATAATAGTATATTTGCTAGTTGATTTCGGGAAAAAGAGACTAGTTTGAAATAAATAAATATCCCTGAAAATAGTATCATTTATTTCGAAAAATCATCGTAAAATTATCTCTCATTTCGGATTTGTAAGTTTCGTAAAAAAATGGACTTCGATTTTGAACAGAGAGATCCTTTCGTTTCTAGCGAAAGATTATCAGAATTGTCTTTTAAAACTCCCACGTTAGCAGTATATATCGTCTTTAGGCGACGAGAACATCGTAACTAAAGATTACTCAAACCATTCTCACACAATCCCGCTTTTTAACGCCCCTTTGAAAATGACTTTTGAAAAAAGTATTGAAAATTAAGAAATTGCTTGTAATAAACAATTTCTTATTTTTTTCCACAATACTTCCTGTATTGAAAGACAAAGATTTTCAAAATTCCATCGGCTAAAAACTGGCGTCTGCAACTTCTTTCAATTTGGATCAGTCTAAAATATTGTCGTCTAGTAACGGGTTAAGCTGTAGCCTCGAGGTTTTAGTGGCCTGACAACGACATACAGAGAGTTGAAATTACAATAGGTGTCAAGAGATGCTACTAATTGCATGTTGAATGCAAGATGATTTTGACCTGCTTAGGATAGGGATAGTTGGAGTCATTTTAGTGTATTCTATGCATTGCATGTTATTGTTTGTCTCTTTCTGTTAAGAACTTGTTTATTGTCGGTACATCACGGCGCCAATTCACGTACTCATGTGAGAATCCATTCTTTTTCTCAATTCAGTAATCATAAATTTATGATCTATTTATTAGGAATGAACTTGTTTGGGAAGACACTGGTCAGATTGCTCGGACTGTGCAAACTGACCTAATCGATATTTTCCGGTCTTAGTGGATTGTCTGAACCTAGAATGGTCATTCAACAACTTTAAATCTTTTCTTTACTATAAATGACTAATCTTTGCTAGAAGTAATATTATCTCCTTTTCAAAACCCCTTTTAGCTGATTGTCTCGATAAAAATTACCATTATACGTTACGATACGTTTATTCGAACTACTATATTGATTTGACCCCTGCTGAATCCTATCCTTTTTCTAGATAGTATTTAATACACAAAGCCTAAGAATGATCGCAGTTTGTAATTGTTAACAGTTGCTACTACCAAAATGCATATCTCCATTCTACCATATTAATTGAAATGGAATGGGTAGATATCTAAATCAAAACAAACAATTTCTTTATTTTCTACCGGTTATTATTTTCAACATTCATTCTGAGTAGGAGTGAAATTTGAACTCCGACATTTGTTGACATTTTTTGCAAAGCATTTTTATTGGTTTTGCATAACTTTAGCTTTTCAATCTGTAGTTACGACGTTTAGATCGCAAACAAAGACAACCAGCCATTAGTATTTTAATACGAATGCACAAGTATCCAATGTAACTCTTTCAGAACCATCTCTGAAGTATTCTGAACAATCTGCAACTTATTCAGAGATTGTTTTGGTATTCCAAACAGAAAAGAGTTGCAGTAATCTAACTTCGAGTTAACAAGAATCTAATTGGTGTCACTTTTCAGATAATTTATTTTATTACCAATTTGGCGGTACCTATTCAGATAATTTATCATATGACAAATTTGGCGAAGCTTGGAATAGAAAGATCTGCGAACACTTTTTACCCGTGATTCCATGTTCGTTTGAGTGTCAAAGAAAGTTCCGATATTTTTTTATAGATATTTCGGATTTAACCTCAGCTGATATACATTCAGCTTAAAACATTTCGGATTTCACCTCAGAAAAGCAAACTTTGATAATAATTTTACCCTTTCACGACATAGAAAACTTTACAGGGGTAACCTCAAGGATTCATCAAATGATAAACCTGTAGTTACTACATTTTTTCTCGCCACTCGACGATATGTGCCAAACCTTGAACTTAGAACCGGATTGAACGGTATAACTCTTGTGGTACCTAAAGTTGTAAGCATGGAGATAGTAGTGTCATGGTCGTATCTCTATCACTGTGAATCTCTGTCATCCGCAATCAGAATTCACCCACGATTGACTAAATGCTAACCCCGCCAAAATACTTAATTTGCAACGCCCATTATCTCCGACAGGAAGTCCCGCTTCGATTTTAAGCGGCGTTGTTTTGCAAACACTATGGTCAGTAGCATGCAACAAAAAAGAAGAATCGTTGGTTGGCGACCTAAACGTCGTAACTACAGCTTGAATAAGCTGAAGTTACGACGTTTAAATCGCCAAACCAAAAGAAAAGGTTTAAAAAATGCGACCAATGGCGGAGATCAAAAACTCATTTCTTGTCTCAATGAATTATTTAATTGGTCGACTGGTTATTTGATTGACAGTCGCGATTGGTCAATTACATATGTTTGGAAAGAACTGAAGACTTATGCATTTTACAGAATCGAAAAAATTGACGAAATTTTTAATAAATCCTGAAACATACTTTTTACTGCATATATCTAATTAAAAGAATATTAAAAGAAACTCCCCTTAATGCTTCTAGATGTTTTGTGTTTTACATTTTTTATTTGTTTCGTATTCTCTGAACGTGTATAACTTATGTCAGCTTGATTTTGTAAGACGCTTTGAACGTACTCTTGTAGGATATAGGTATGAAATGGACTGCCTCTTTGGCCGAGTGGTATCTTTGCTTGACCCGTGATATGATGGTCGCGGGTTCGAGCCCCGTCGTCACCTGGGTTCGTTCATTGACAAGACGCTTACTAGCCGGCCCCTGTCTACCTAGCTGTAAAAGTCGGTAGCAGTGTGTTTATGTTACTGTCTCTTTTTCGGGGACGTGAAAACAAATGTTCTTGTTCGAGAGCGACTTTATAAGCTTAGCCCATTCCTGCACAAGGACATTTTAGACCAGCCCAAATTCAAAGAAGTTGCAGACGAAAATTTTAAGTTGGATGAATTTTTAAATTCTGTGTCTTTGTCATAGAAATCAATGTGGATAATGAAGGAATTTCTCGTGACAAGCAATTATTTTCACTTTCCACAATGTTTTCCAAAGCTTAGGAGCGTCAAAAAGCGTCTCTGTATGGTAATGGGTTAAAGCTTTCGTCGCAATCGAACTAAAATCAATTCGTGTAAACAAAATTCGTTGGTTATTGTGATATAATAATGATAAAATGCTTTAACCCATTCCCACACAATGAAATCTCAGACCAGTCAAAATTCAAAGAAGTTGCAGACGACAACTTAAAGATTATGAAATCTTGAAAATCTTTGACTATTGCGGTAGAAAACATTGTGGACAATGAAGAAATTACTTGTAACAAGCAGTTTTTTCATGTTTTTTACAGCTTCCATATTGAGGGGCGTTTAAAAGCGACATTGTGTAGTAATGGGTTAAGAGTTGTTCCCCTTGATATTTCCTGGCTGTAATTGATTAAACAAATTTAGTTTTGTATCGTTTCAGGTCCTCAAGAGGTAAACGTATCAGCCTATAGCAGTGTGTCCGTCTTCCTGTTTGTATCAGCCGTTCTGTTTACAATACTCAACTGCATTTGTATATAACTTAATCTTAGTTTTGTTTTTTTTACGCTTCCCTGTTTTCAAAATTTTCGACTGTTCCAATTTGAGACAAGTTGCAGACAAAAATTAAAAGTCGTTGCAATTTGAAAACTAACCAACCTATAGGTTAGAAAATATTGTGGGAAAAGAAAAAATTGCTTGCTACAAGCAATTTCTTCTTTTCCCACAATGTTTTCTCAAGAATAAAATCACTGGGGCGTAAAATCAAGGGATTGTGCAGGAAAGGGTTAAGATTCGTGCAATCTGAAACAATGAAATGCTTATATACCTCTATGAACACGGTTTTGGATACGGAACTATTTTATATCCTGGCACAAAAAAGCAGTTCTTTAAAGCGGGTCTTGAACAGATTTTCGTGAAAATTTGATTAGGAAAGGTTTTCTCGACAAAAATTCTTGTTTCGTGTTAAATCTACCAAATACCGTATAAATCTAATTCAATGCAAAATTTCCCTTACACCCTACTTTGAAATATCGGAATTAATCGGGCGAGGTCGTTAGCCTTTAGGTGATGTTGATAACGACTGGATGGCTAGCGGACGTCATTGACGTAATTGATTCGTCATCGTTTTGCTTCTTTATTTATTTTTCAGTTATGAACAGTCTCTTTATTACGAAGCTAGTTTAATCCCCTTCTTTCACATGTCTGATAGGAGAGCAAGAATTTTTTCATTAATAATCTGTTCAGGGACCGCTTTAACCAATTCCCATACAACCACACTTTTTGACACCAATTAAGAAAAACAATTCGAAAACATTGTGTTAAATGAAGAAATTGCTTGTAATAAATAACTATTTTATTCCCACAATGATTTCAACCCAGACAGTTCAAAAAATCTAGAAATTATATATTTTTAATAGGCGTCTGCAATTCCTTTGAACTAGCACCAGTCTTAAATTATGCTGTCCGTTAATGGCTTATAGCTCATTTGGCATCTCGTTAAATATGGACCTTGGTGTTATGAAATTAAAGAAATGAAGATGATAATTTTGTCTTCTCGGAGGCCGTGACTACAAACGTGGACTCGTTTTGGAATTCATACCTCAATGTAAACTAGAAACTATTATTGTCATTTTGAAATTCGGTTTAAAAAGAGCTTTTGACACTTAAACTCCTGGATTATACCGTGAATATTCAAGATTCTGTTAAAATCTTAAAAAGTTAACCTTAGTCATGTTGAATGAAAAAAGGTTTCCAAGAATGTTTTAAAATCAAAGCATTGAGAATACTGGCGAAATATTTTCGAGATGGGTATAGATAAAACAAAACGAAAAAACGCACATCTATAAGAGGACTTTCTTTTCCAAAAATAAATCATGCTTAAAGGATACCAGTAGAAGGTATAGACTAAGATCAGACTTCACTCACGTGCGGGCTGATCTTAGTCTATACCTCCTGCAAAAACAGGAATATTCCGGGATCAGCAAGACAAGGGTTAAATACAGTAGTAGAAACGGTTAGGAAATCCCTTCACTTTTCCTATATAGTCGTGTGGCAAGCAAAATATCGGAAATACTGCTTTATTCAATTTTACTGGTTCAACGACTATATATTTGAAAAGATTTCCCATTAATCGCTCGTCCCACCATTAACCTCGCTGGCCTCACAAAAACTAACTCCAACAGAAAGTTCCAATTCGATAAAAAAAAGGCGCCATCGTGCAAACTTTATGGTCAGTAACATCTTACAAAAAGTCAAATAGTTGTTTTGCGACCTTAACATCGTAACTACAGCTTGAATAAGCTGTAGCAAGAACGTTTTGATCGCCAAACCGCTCAAAAATATGTCATATAAATGTCGACAAGTTTTGAATCTGCCGCCGTCATAGCGCAGTCGGTAGCGCTTCAGACTCCCAATCTTCAACCATGGGATGTCATGGGTTCGATCCCCGGCGGCGGCACATACTCTTTCAGACATTTGTCTCACCAATTGGTGGATAAAAGTGGGATAGCAGCTGGGGGCTTGGAAAGGATGTAGTGGTAATACTGGTGTGAGAAATACCAGGCACCCATTGTTAGGTGTTCCAGCCGCCGCGATATGACTGAAATGCTGTTAAAAGTGGCGTTAGACCCCATTTAATCAATCAATCACTAGCAGCTGGAGGCTAGGAAAAGATCTAGTTGTAGTACTGATGTGAGAAATACCAGAAATCCATTGTTCGGTGCTCAAGCCGCCGCAATATGACTGAAATACTGTTTAAAAAAGTGGCGTTAACCAAAATTGAACCAATCAAAGTTCACTTTCGACCGAATTCAATTATTTGATTGCTGGATTGACTCTTTCATTGGCATCGCGATCGTTCGATTACTATCGATTTTCAGTAAGAACGTTTATTTCAATCAGCAACGTCTTCATAAAAAACATCAAACATTCGTACTTTACATTATTTATGAAATTGTGTATAACAATGAGCATGGGTACATCATCGATTGGCGACCAAAATGTCGTAACTACAATTCATATAAGGCAGTACTTACGACATTATGGTTGCTTATCGATGGCTTATGTATATATGTATTTCAACAGACACGTGATGGTTTAAGAAGCTACATTTGTATCACCGCCTTCATTCTCTATGTAAAATTGATCTGTGCACGCCCGCTTGGAAATGAACATCTATACATAAATGAAAGGAATACTATTTAATTTGTTGATTGTTTACATTTATCGATATGTTCGGTCAGTTCATTGAAATAAAAATATAGTTCTTTTCTGTCTGTTTTCACAATTGTTACCCGTTTGACTGGTGATCTAGAAGTCACGAGTTCTGGTCCCATCATCGCTGGAGTCTGTTCATAAGCAAGGCACCTAATTGCAAAACACTGTCTTACAATGGGTAAAATTGGGTAGCATTGAGTTTAGACCACTGCCTCTCTTTCGGGGTCATGTACCTATCTGTATTGTGTGTTCGAGAGTGACCCTATAAGCTTAAGCTTAAACCGAACTATAACAAATTAGTATAAACTAATCCCGACAGCTTAGAGCTACAAATGAATAAAGAATTTCTAGCTCACGTAAAATTCGAACTGATAAAAATATGCATTCTTAAAAAGTCAAGAAAAATCAATCTAGAAATAAAAATAGGAAAAGCGATCTCCCCAAGATATAACATGTAGTCTCTTTTTAACCCTTTCCTGTACAATACCGTATTTTAACGTCCCTGTGATTTTTTGTGCTTGGGAAAATATTGTGGGAAAAGAAGAAATTGTTTGTTTAAATCATTTTCTTCTTTCCCCACAATATACTTTAACCCGTGGGTTGTTACTTTTTAAATTGCGCCCAATTATTAGTCTCTCACAGATTGGACAAATTTAAAATTTCGAGAAACGGTAAAGCGTTAAAATCGTAAAATCCATACAACTTTCAATACGTTACATAAAGATAAACATAGAAACCCCATTCAAATCAAAGAATAATTGTAGGAGGAGATTCATTGAAAATAATCTCACCAAAAGTCCAACTTTTTCTTGACATAAACACAAATTGCAAGGTTTTCGGCGATCTACGATACCCCAATGAAGATTGACATTCTTTGAAAACCCAAGTGAAATTTGTAAAGAAAATAAAAAAAAAACTGAAGGAGATAGCCTCACTCTTCTTGCATGTCGTCGAAGTGATTCTAATACCTCGTTACTACAGCTTTAATAAGGCTATAGTAATGGTGTTATAGAACAACACCGACCCTACCTGACGCCGTTGTCAATTGCTTAATCCAATGTGCGATACCAAAAGCAAAAAAAAAAAAATAGTATTCTTTCCCAGTAAAAAATAGCCTTCTGTTAATATGCAATTCAAATTCTGAATTCAAATTAGATTCGGTAGAGGAATTGCGTTCTCAATAATTTTTAGTCGGAATCCATTTTCCTATTATACAGCTGCCAATAGCAAAATCATAATATCGTCGTTTGAGCGAGCAAAAAGTCGTGACTACAGCTTTAAAATTAGAGCTTGCACACTGACATTATAAAGGTATGTGCTATTTTTCATGAACATTAACCCATTCCAACTCAATTCCTCCTTTTTACGCCCCTCGAGAAAAAAAAACTTTGGAAAACATTGTGGAAAATGAAGAAATTGCTTGTATCATGCATTTTCTTCATTATCCACAATGTTTTCTATCCAATAAGACAAAACAATTCAAAATTCCATCAACTTGAAATTGTCGTCTGCAGCTTCTTTCAATTTGGACCAGTCTAAAATTTTGCTGTGTTGAAATGGGTTAATATTGTATGGAAGTTTGATCCAAACCAGTCAACAGCTCTATAGGAGAAGATACGTCCACAAGACATTGAATGACTGGCGTAAGGACGGATGGACGGATGGACGGATAGAGATACAGCATCTTATATTTGCTTCGAGATGCGGAGGAAAATTTGGATTTTTCACGAGACCGAAGTGGATTGAGCACCTAACCGTGGATTCTTAGTAGGACATATTTCTCACACCAGTACTACCACTACATCCTTTCCAAGCCTCGAGCTACTTATCCGACATACGTTTACGATCATCCACCAATTCGTGCGAGACAAATGTCGGAAAGGATATTTGCCGCGACCGGGCATCGAACCCGGGGCCCCATGACTAGGAGTCCTATAGTTTCGAAATAGCAATTTCCCGTAAGTACATCACCCTGTAAGAATTGACCTCCAGAGGGAGTCTCGCACAGGTGTAATTGACAAATCGCGGCTATCAATCAAAAAATCAACCGACCAATCAAATCATATATTCAGTCCGGACCTGAGCTTTCAACTCCAACATTGAACGCCATTTTTGCTAACCTGTTCTGTTGGTTTTGCGACTTAAGCGTCGTAGCTACAGCTTATTCAAGCTAAAGATACGTCGTTTAGGTCTCCAACCAGCCTTTCTACTTATTTGTTACATGCCATTAAAATGAAAGCAGAAGTTCATGTTGGAGTCAGTTAGTGGGGCGAACGGAATAAGTTGGCGGGGCCAGCGATTGGTCAATTGACAGTTCGCTGGCCCCACCAATAGACTTCGCTTGCCACGTCCATTGACCCTAACAGAAAGCCCCATTTCGATATTAAACGGCATTTATTTTACAAAATGTATATATGGGCAGTACAATGTGGTTGGCGATATAAGCGTCGTAGCTATAGCTTGAATAAGTTTAAAGTTGTCAGGCATATTATTCATTTAGCCGAAAGTTAACTTTGAATTCCAACATTGTCGGCATTCACGTCCAACTTTTTTTATAGGTTCGAAGACTAAAACATGCAGTAGTTACGACGTTTCTGTCTCCACCAACCATTTCATCTTCTTTATTACACGATACTGCCCACAAAACAAGTCCACTTCACGTCATCGGAGCATTAGAACGCTTGCATGCGTAAATAACACTGGTAAACCCGTTGAATTTAAAGCACGCTTATTTAACGCATGTGCTTTGGAAAATATGAGCGAATAAAAGGTGAGCACCTTCATAATGTGCGTGCACTTGTAATTTTATGCGTACGCGCACATGTTACACTCTTGGACGCTCAGTCGTTTAGCGCGTATGCCCAAGTTTTGTAACACCTGTATTATTCACATTAGAGTGTACTACCTGGCCCTTTTAGTGCACCATACTATTGAGTGCTCAGTATTTTAGCGAGTAGGCCCCCTAAATTTTGTGGGTGCGCTTGTATAATTTTACGCGTGCAAGCGTTTATTTCAGGGTCTACTAACTATTTTAAAGCGGACCTTTGATCTATATGGTGAACCATATTTAACGTGAATACTCCGATTAGGTGATTTAGATTCTCACGATCCTGTGTTCTCCAAGATTTCAGAATATGGCGGGAAAACGAGGAAATCACCAGTTCTACTTCTCCACTTTCGTATCCTCCCTTTGTGCCGATTTATTTTCTAATACGGCGAGCTGCCAATTGCCAGACGACAAAATTTTACACCGTTCGAACATGTTGCTGACAGCAAATTTTGGTTGGTGATATTTTGACTTTTTTTGTCTTTTTGAGGTAGATAATATTGTTGATAATGAAGAAATGAAGAAATTGCATGTGACAAGCAATTTCTTTATTTTCCTCAATATTTTCCGAAGTTTGTGTGTCTGTGTGTGTGTGGGGGGGGGGGGGTCAACTAGCGTCACTGTGTTGGAATGGGTACAATGATAAATCGAATCATTAGGTTTAAATCCGCTATTAATTTACATCGATTTTGAAACATATTCTTCCAACGTAGTTTAACCCCTCTCGATTCTGCTTCCTTTAGAATACACCAGTACTTGCGCCGATTATGGGAGCCAATGACGAAAGCAAGATCGATAGCCGATAGCGAGAATCGAATTCGGGGCCTAATGATCGGGAAGTCGACGATCTACCTCGATCACGGACCCTACAATTTAATCATTCAAGGCAATATTGTGTTATTAGTACTGTCTCCGATTAACTATTTTGTAGAAAGTGTTCATTTTTTTATTTATTTATTCATTTATTATTTTTTTCAAACGAAATATAATTGGTTGGTCAGGCATCAGATTAACCCTTTCCTGTTCAAACCCTGGTTTTTACGTCCCCGTGATTTAATAATTGAGAAAACATTGTAGAAAAAGAAGAAATTGCTTGTAACAAGCAATTTCTTCTTTTTCCACAATGTTTTCTACCCTTCTGAATAGCTATTTTCCAAATTAAATCCTCTTACAATTTTCATCTGCAATACTTTTGAATTTTGACAGGTCTAAAATTTTGCGAAACAGGAAAGGGTTTAAAAAAACTACCATCAAAAGTATTCGTGCTCGAAGTTAAGATTTACATACTCTAAAATACGTTGGTGTTTACGATCATGCAATATCCCTTTCTTTTTAAATATTTCTTATAAAACCCTAGATAATTGCATTGAACTTGGTCTATACACCGAGGTACGTTATTCAAAAGGCGCGAGTGAGAACTTAAGATCTTTCAGTGAATTTCCAAAGGTAGATATAGTGTTCACTTGAATTATACTTCAACGGGGATAATGTACGTGTCACCTGGCGTAGACCGACTTGCGTCTACACTCACATAGTGCAAGTCAAAAAGAGAAAAGTTTTGTAGCGTAAAAACCAAGAAAAAATTATTAAGTGACAGGTAGAAATCAATTGGTTAGAACAAAACAGTCCCTAATGTTGTGGTTTTAAAAGTTTTTGTTAGTATACAAGTGATATATTATCTCCTTTGTGGTATATCTATTCACATATGATAAATACTAAGTCAACCAGTACATTCAATGATTTGGTTTAGATTTCGCCTTATCTCTTCACATATATACTGCATTGGGTAACCACACAATTTTTTGTTAATAATGCCAAGTATTGATTAATTGGAAAAATGACTGAGTAAACAGTAATTGTAAAACCCTTTCTACGCACCCTAGGAAAACTTTGTAGCATGCTTTTATATGTTCCTAACCTATTTAACAGCTTTATCAAGATGTCAGTACGAACTTACCAGCTGCATGTTGCATGCTATTCATTCCTTTGCATGACTCTCAATGGGTAACACGGACGGTTTAGTGCAAAACTGTCGTAAGTGCATATGATTTGTATTGTTACTTACAATGGTTTTGCGCTAACCTCGGGTCAATCGTGCATGAGCATCGAACAATTCGTATAAAGCTTTACTTACGACGTTTAAATCAACTGGCGACGATATTACAAAAGGCACTTGGATTATTGAATTTATAACAACTTACTTAACTGACAGACCGCTAGCAAAGCCCATTGACCTCCGATAGGAAATTATTCCATTTATTAAACGGCGTTATTTTGCCAAATTCGTGGCCAGTAACATGTAGAAAAAACGTTTACAAATGGTTTATTGGCGACCGAACTGTCGTAATTATATCTTGAATAAGCTATGATAACGACGTTTAAGTCGCTAAACCAACAAAAATTCTCGATTTTGATGTCGGGGTTAAAGTTCACTTCCGGTCTGAATGAATGAAATAATTAGTCTATCGATGTTCGATTGACAGTGGCGATCCGTCGATTGTGCGTCTTCTTATTTTACGGATCGCTGACCATTCGCACCTACCTCCGACGACGTGAGTTGATATATCAAATAACGCAAGTTTGCATTATATCCTTATCTGGGAATTTAAAAATAATCACAAGCTTTCATCAATGAATTACGAATCCTATGACGAATGATCAGGAACATTAAGAACAAATAGCCAATTGTTGATTGGTGACCTAAGCGTCGTAACTACAGCTTGGTTAAGCTGTAGTTACGACGTTTAAGTCGCCAACCAATGAAAAAATGTTTGATTTGATTGCCGGAGGTCATATTTCACGCCCGCTATAAATGAATGATTTGAGTGATTGACAGAGTCGATCAATCGATTCAGAAGTCATTTAACGAACTTTTCGATACGCGTCTTTTCGTCTGTCAACATTGAGCGAATGTTAGGCGCAGCGCGAAGCTAATGGCTTGGCTCAAATCATGCGGTTTAATATGTTTTAAACTAGAATGCACGAGCTTCGGTCATTTGAACTACATGTATATATTTGAACAATATTATGTGCAGATCATAACACATTTAGTATCACAATTCGATATCTTCCTAGATATCAAATTATCTAGAAGCACTTGAGCACCTGTAACGCTCCAAAGGCCTGAGCGCACTGGTATTTTCAGGAATTCAATATAATCTTAATCGTCTTTGCCAAATCTGGTAAGTACGAGTAAATCTAGTCACTGAAATTTTTGAAACAGTTCTAGAGAAGAATTTCAAACTTTTCACTACTTTACAAAAGTCAAATCATGTAAACTTCATTTACTAAGTGAGATGAAAAGGTTTTTACATTTTTGCCCCAAAATTCTCAAAACATACCATATATGGAAATAAGTTACAACAAAATAGCCGTGCATTTCAACCGATCCAAATTATATCAAGGAATCTGACAAAGAGTCATCAGGATCATTCCTTCGAAATTTGGTTGAAATCCATCAACAGGATTCTGAGAAGTTTTTCAAAGTTCTCGGAATATTTTATATATATGGAAATAAGCCCCACCCCAACAAAAAGCCATGATTCTAATCCAGTCAAATTTATTAAAGAAATCTGATAATTGGTCTCCAAAGGATTATTCCTGTGAAATTTGATTGAAATCCAGCAACTGGTTTCTGGGAGAAAAAATAATCCAAGCTTTCAATATACATGCATATGGAAATAATGCCTACCTATTAAAGCTCTATTTTTCGTCCGATCAGAATTATTTGAAGGATCTAATAAAGGGTCACACAAGGATCATTCCTGTAAAATTTGTTTGAAAGCCATCATCAGGTTTCTGAGAAGATATTTAAAGCTTACACTATATATGGAAATTAGCCCCACCCATTAAAGCCCCGTTTTTTCAACCGATTAAAATTCTTTGGGGGAATCTTATAAAAGGTCAAAAAAGTATCATTTCTGTGAAATTGGGTTGAATTCTGTTCAGTACTGTCTGAAAAAAATACTTTTGAAGTAAAGGTTTACGGATGGACGAACGGTCGCACGACGGACACCACGCCATTACAATAGCCGATGGCTTTCAGCCAGTGGAGCTAAAATTGAGCTAGCTTTACCACAAACTTCGACCTGGCAACCCGTATCGAAAATGAAACTAGTTTCTACGAAGAAAATTATCGTAATCCGATAAGGTTGGTATGAATTTAGTTGAATGTGAATTATAAAGGACGGATATGTCTTCAAACCAGTGTGGATATTTGTCCGTATTCACAGTGTGCATAACACTTGTTGTAGGATTGAACTGTTGCTATGGTGACATTAATCCGACGGAGGAGATGCGAAAGTGCAGTACTCTACCCAGTTGCCATTTTCTTCAAAATGGATTAAAAAGAAACGTGAGAGTCACTAATAGTAAAGGGCTTCACAGTACTTTTTGCTACGAAGGTATTGGAATTTTAGGATTGTTCTCAGTCGGATGGTTTGAAATACAGAAAAACACCGGGATTTTCAGGGTCAGCAAAATAGCTGTATATCATGGTTATTCTATAGAAGAGGTGGAACAGAAGGCGAAATATGGTTCAGCAGGTAGTTCCTCTGCAGGAGACATTGAGTACCACAAAATGACCGTATCTGAAATGGTCTGTGTTCTGATAGATTCAGACGGAGATTACAATCTAGCTTTTCGCATTACGTACATAGACTTCTTTAATGTTGCAATGTTTATAGTAGGTTTACTGTTGTTTTTATACTCGGAGAATCTAGGCAAAACGACAATGCCCCACTACATATTTGGATCATTGATATTCGTAATTGGGTTTGTACACGTTCTTACTTATATTTCTGTGACTAGACTCTCACCACATCAAAACAAAAAGAATAAACATAAACTAAATAAGCAACTGCTTATCGCGTTTTCTGTTGCTTCCCTGATCACATTATGCTTATTTTCCCTCCTTACTTGGCTCAATGTATTAACTAGTTACAGCGTAATCACTGGAACAATTGGAGCACTCTACATTTACAGATTCTACACAGTTACTGACAAGAGAACAATTAATATTATGACGTGGAGTCTTCAAGCACTAAGTTTACTATTAATTTGGCTTGGTCTTCAAATAGTTGAGATCTGGATAACTGTTTGTGTAGGGCTATTATTTTCATGGTACTTCTGGAAACCCAAAACCCAACATATCAACGAATCTAGACAAAAGAAACCGCGACAGAAGCAGATTCAACACTCACTGGAAGCCCTTGAAGATATCAAATGTGCGGAAACGAAACTGAAGGCAATCAAATCATTTGGAAAAGACGGAACTGAACATATGTTAGAAGCTCTGCAAGAATTGAATCCCAATACAAGCGATATAAAAGTGATTCAATTTGTAAAAAGTTTCAGCGCAACGATGAAAGCTCAAATCGAACAGTTCCGTGGCGGTACAAAGGAGCGGATGTTTATTAACATGATATCGCATTTAGAACGATTAATGCACCTTACCAAATCACTCCACTGGGAAACAGTGATGCTTATCCATAGCGAGTTCATGGACGGAATCGAGAATAGAGAGAGATCATGGTCAAGTGGTACGGCGGATATTGAACGTAAATACCCGAAGTAACCAAGCGATTAATATACAAATGTATGTAGGATGTTATTGTATTTCTTTGAAACAAGCTTATCTTAGCCGAGTCTAGTTATTGAGCGAACCGTGATGAATTCTTTTTCTCTCATAGAGATCTTCAAAAGCATTCTTTTTGAACATGTGAGAAATCAGCTCGAAATATTGTACAACAAGGAGACATCAGATCAAGAAATGATTCTACGCATGTGTAAGAGGTGAATTGTTGTTTGTTATAGCGATACATTAGGGTAGTTATAGCGGAACATAGGGGTGGTAATAGCGGAACATAAGGGTAGTTATGTGAGGAATTATTTAAAAAAAAAATGAATAAATAAATATATAAAAAATTGAGGAGACCACAGGTACATGACCTATGTTCAGTCTGGCTACTCGACAGTCACAAGAAACACACGTATTATAGCATGTACATGGTGCAGGAGAATCTGCTTTGATAATAAAAATATATTTTGTCTCAAACAGTATGCCGCTTGCATTTTTGTCCAACAAAGTAGATACTTCTATCATGTTTTTCTTCATCTGATCTGATTAACCCTTTCCCACACAACCACTCCTTTTTCACATTATAGAGAAAAAAAGATTTGGAAAAGATTTTGTGGAAAATGAAGAAATTGCTTGTTACAAGTAATTTCTTCATTTTGAAATGGAAAGATTTTGTGGAAAATGAAGAAATTACTTGTTACTATCAATGTTTTCTACCTAAAAAGGCAAATAATCGTAAAATTCCATAAACTAAATATTGTCTTCCGAGACTTCTTACGTCTGTTGTGTGGGAATGGGTTAAATATTGAATAAAACGAATGAATATAGTTATCATGTATGTATTTAAGATTTCTGTCCTTTTTTGATGGACTCCGTATGCGTCCATCAGTGTTACCCAGTTTTGAAAATCCTGTAGGATGGTACTATGTAAGAAGAGAAGTAGTGCCCAGTTAGGTTTGTTATTTATCAAAACCTGTCTCCCAAAAACACTGTACATTTTGAAAATGATGTAATACTACGATTCTATATAATTCGCAGAACGAGTAGACCCCTATTACATACGAAAACACCAACCAATAACCCGCTAAGCATAGATGTGGTCACAGTTTCAAAAAACGCGGAATCTTTAAATTATATAGTGAGTAATTTGCCTTCTATTTTGAGAACTCAGCATACCAGCTGTAAACCGCGGGAGTAATAAGCTATATAGTTAAATAATTATATTCAAATATGTTTATTATTATTTTGAATTAGCCTTTTCAACCCACTACCAAATGACACAATTTTTGGTTAGTTTCAGACGACGATTTAAATCGTTTCGTGATTGAAAACTAAGATAATATTTTGAAACAAGCAGTTTCTCTTTTTGTCACAATGTTTTCTTTAATGCAATTTTCCAGGGGCGTAAAAAGCGAAATTGTGTGGGAATGGGACAAGCTTCTACTGGATCACGAAAAGTTTTAAAAGATATACAAACTTTTTCATTAGTTTCTTATAGGTAATAATTCTCAATAAATATTGCTAATTTAATATTGTCCAAGTTTCTTAAATGATTTATTTATTTGTGGAACGTCTTCGGAGAAGGACAACCTCGGAAAAGTAAAAAAAAATAAGAGTATTAATCTTGATAGCTAGTTAGACTGCGATCAAGTGAATTTAGTTGAACGTGACTTTCAGTAAAACCCCGGTTGGTAAGTACACCCAACCATGGCTTCCTGTCATTTTCCACACCAGTAACATGTACAACAGCAAAGATAAATTGGTTCGTTGCATGCGTAGCTGATCAACCACTTTACGGGAAAAATACCGATCATGACGCGTGTAACAATGGCATTTTTTCCGAACATGTTATCGTGCTCAGGAGTCTAGAATAGAAACATCCTGTATAAAATGTATCTATTAAACGATCCAGGCTAGGCGAGAGTTTATGCCTAACCCATTCCCACATAGCAAAATTTTAGACTGGTACAAAGTCAAAGAAGCCGCAGATGACAATCTCAATTAAATGGAATTTTAGATGTTTTCATCATATGGTATGGATAATAATGTTGAAAATGAAGAAATTGCTTGGTACAAGCAATTTCTTCATTTTCACAATGTTTTCAAAAGCTTTTTTTCTGGAGGGGCGTAAAAAGTAGGGATTAAATGGGAATGGATTAAAAAAGATAATCTATATTAAAACTGACATTTTACACACCAAAACGGGCATATCACTCTACTATGCCAACACGGACGTCAATCATCAGTACTTTCTGTGCTTGGTTTCTTTTAATATTAAGTTTGTGTGGTCAAGATTGTCATTTCAGGTACCTCACCCATTATCAGACGGCAACATTTTAGACTAGTACCAATTGGTAGGAATTACAGGCTCAAATTTAAGTTTGTGAAATTTTAGATATTTTATGTGTAAAATGAAGAAATTACTTGTTGCAAGGGTTAATAAGTCCATTTTTGTCGAACTGCTTTTTTTATTCGAGCTGCAATTTTCCCAGCCATAAATAATTAAGATTGCCATAGGCCCTAAAGCGCTCACCTGAATTTACTATATAAGTAAAATAGAACAAATTACCTTACCTTGTCCTAACCAGTCTTGTTACTAAAGTATTTTATTCAGAAATTAAACTAGAAAGACATTCTTATCATGTTTCAAGATATTTATGCCAGAAGTATTATCACTTCATAGCATAGAATGTTATTACAAGATCTGACCTAGTGACCTACTTTATTAATACTCGTGACTAATTTTCGAACTCGTTCGAGATATGTAGACAAAGATTTTGACCAAATATCAAGACATTTGAGATAAAATTGTGAACCTAGAGTGCACACAAGGTTTTCCTAAGATTTCACCTCGTGACTTTTTTAACCCCACTTGACCCAATTTCTAACTCATCTAAGATATCACGCAGACAATCTTCTTGGCCAAATATAAAGGCATTGGCCAAAAAATGTGACCACAAGAACGCATTCAAGGTTTATCAAAGATTTGACCTAGTGACCTAGTTTTTGATCAGACAGAACCAAATAATGAAGTTATCCGAGACCTCATGCAAACATTCTGACCAAATAGAAAGGCATTTGACCCCAAAATATGACCTCTCGGGTGCACTTTTTTTTTAAAGATTTGACCTAGCTTTTGACCCAACTTGAACAAATCGAAAATTCATAAACTTTATATTGTTGTCTGCAACTCTTTTCAACTCTGTCAAATTTTGTCGTCTGGTTATGGGTTAAATGGTATATCTCCTCATGGCGGAGAACATTTTTGCCAATTTTCCTTCATTTGAAAAACGAACATAACTGACAGATTGCACCCCCACCACTTACTCTGCAGGCTACGCCTACTTGCTCCGATAGAAATTACGACGTTGATTTAAAGGCGTTATTTTGCATTGTTTATGTTCTGTGACATGTAACAAACAAGAGCACCACATGACAACGCCCAAGTGTTCAAGTCCTTGATGGTGGGTAAAAGTTGAAAGCGGGGTTTCGTTCCAAAATACATTTAGCGTTATCCTTTTCGGACAGTGAATACATTTTCCAGGTATCAAGTGAATGTGTTCAGTAATACTAGAAACTACAAAAAAGATTAGGTTCTTCTCGGGAAAAAAGCGACATAATTCATTTAACAAGAGGCCCATGAGGGCCTGAGACGCTCTACTGGTTATCAAGTTTTCCGTTAAAGAAATCTGATATTCAAGGAAGTTAATTGCTCAAAGAAGAATGCATAAAGAAAAAAAGGGCTTCATCCCCTTTATCATTTTAAGCAACAATCCTCAAGGCCCCTTTTCCCATGTTTCATGACGGATCCACTCCATTTCCAAAAGAAAGTTACCTTATAACCCTACAATCATTCTGTGAATATTTTATCAGAATCTGACAATAATTGTGGACTTTATCACATAAACAGGATTGTTTAGAATGAAAATCAATAAGGTCCCTTTTCCTGTGTTTTCTGATGGATCAATTCCAATCCAAAAGGAACTTTCCTTACAACCCGACAATTGTCCTGTGAAATTTAAGACAATTTAATAATGATTGTGATCTTCATCACATACACAAGAATGTTTTGAATGATAATCTGTAAGGCCCCTTTTCCTGTGTATCGAATGCCACAATTATTCCATGCATCTTTGAAGAGAACCCAATAAAACTGTTGACTTTATTGTGTTAACAAAGATATTAAAGTCAAGTTCTCATAAGGCCCCTTTTCCCGTGATATTTTACTGTTGGTTTTATCATTCTGTGAAAGTTAAAAGTGAATCCGATGAAATATTGGGAATTCATTAATTTACTAGAATATTTAAAAAAATCATATGGACCCTTTTTACATGATACTTGATGGATTGTACCCAGTTCTGAAAAGAACCATTTAAGTATTTGTACAATCATTCTGTGGAATTTTGAAGTGAATCCAGTGATATCAAGGGACACCATTGTATTAACCAGAATATTTAAGAGAGTTTTTCATAAGGCCCCTTTTTATGTGACCCTTGCTATAGTCAGATCCACTGTCAAAATCAACAATTGGAATGATGGTACAATCAATCTGTTTAATCTGTGGATTTTATTGTTAATGAGTTTATAGTTTATAGTTCATACGGCCCCTTTTCTCATGATACTTTACAGAACAAACCAAATTTCAAAAGGAACAATTTTAATGAAGGTACAATCATTCTCTAAAAGTTCAAGAGAATCAATGAAAACAGTGGGCTGAATTGTGTCAAGAATTTTTGTAACAAAATTTTCATAAGGCCCCTTTTTCCGTGAAACTTAACAAATCAGACCCAATGTACAAAGGAACAATCCTAATGATAGTTTGAAGAAAATGATAAAGACAGGACTTTATTGTAATAATGATGTGTTGTAATTAAATTTTCATAAGGTCCCTTTTCTTGTGTCACTTAACCAATCAGACCTAATTTACAAAGGAACAATCCAAATGATGGTACAATCATTCTATTAAAGTTTGAAGAGATTCTGATAAAGACTGAGGGCATTGTTGTGTTGATGAGGATTTGGTAATAATTTTTCATACAGCCCCTTTTCCTATGATACTAGACAGATCAGGCCCAATTTGGAAAGAAACAATCCTTATGATGGTACAAACATTCTGTGAAAGTTTGAACAGAATCAGATGAAAACTGCAGACTTTTTCTTGGTGTCAAATTTTTAAAATAAAATTTTTATAAGGCTCCTTTTCCTGTGATACTTGAAGGATCAGGTCTCATGTCAGCATCAACAATCGTGATTATTGTACAATGATTCTGTGAAGGTTTGAATAAAATCCAATGAAAGCTCTGGACTTGATTACAAGGATTATAGATAAAATTCTCAAAAGGCCCCTTTTCCCATGATACTAGACAGATCACGCCTAATTTGAAAAGAATCCTCATGATGGAATAATCATTCTGTGAAAGTTTTAACAGAATCTGATGAAAACTGTTGACTTTATTGTGATACAATGATTTAAAAATTAAATTTCATAATGCTCCTTTTATTGTTGTACAATTATTCTGTGAATGTTTGAAGAAAATCCGATGAAAGCTCTGGACTTGGTAACAAGGATTTTATGAATGAGATTTTCATAAGGCCCCTTTTCCTGTGTTTCTTGACAATTCAAACCCTGTTATGAAAAGAATGATAGTTATGACCTTCCAATCATTCTGTGAAAGTTTCAACAAAATCTGATCAAAGCTGTGGGCTTCATTGTGTTAACAGGGTTTTATTAATTGAATTTTCATATAGCCCCTTTTCCCATGTTACTTGATGGATCTGAACCAATTCTAAAGGGAACTCTTCTTACAAAAGTATAATTATTCTGTTTGAGTATAAAGTCAACCCCATCTCATCTGTGGACAAGCATTAATTAAGATTTTTTTAATTGAATTTTCCTAAGGCCCCTTTTCCTATGTTTCTCAATGGATCAGACCCAATTTGAAAGGAACAATACTTATGATGGTACAATCATTATGTGAAAGTTTGAAGTCAATCAGGTGAAATCTAGGGCCATTATGTGTTAACTAAGATTTTTTTATTAAATTTTCATAGGGCCCCTTTTCCCATGAAACTTGATGGATCAAACCTACTTCCAAAAGGAACAATCCATTTAATGTAATAATCATTCTGGGTATGTTTGAAGAGAATTTGTTGAAAACTATGGACTCTATTGTGTTTACGAGGACTTTTTCAATCCAGTTTTTACCGGGCCCCTTTTTCCCGTGGTCCTTGACTGATAATACCAAATTTTGAAAGGAACAATTCTTATGAAGGTACAATCATTCTGTGAAAGTTTGAAGTCAATCACATGAAAACTGTGGACTCTAGAGTGTTAACAAAGATCTTTGAATTAAATTCAAATAAGGTCCCTTTTCCTATGTTTCTTGAGGAATCAAATCCGATTCAGAAAGGAACAATCCTTATGATGGTACAATCATTCTGTGATAGTTTGAAGAGAATCCGTTGAAAATTGTTGGCTCTAGATTATTAATGAGAATTTTTAATTAAAATTTTCATAAGGCCCCTTTTCCCATGTTTCTTGAGGGATCATACCCAATTTCAAAAGGAACAATCCTTATGTTGGTACAATCATTCTGTGAAAGTTTGAAGAGAATCCAATGAAAACTGAGGACTCTATCGCGTAAACGAGGATTTTTTAATTAAATTTTCATAAGGCCCCTTTTCCCGTGTTTCTTGATGGATCATACCGATTTTCGAAATGAACAATCCTTATGAAGGTACAATCATTCTGAGAAAGTTTGAAGAGAATCCACTAAGAACTGTGGACTCTATCGCGTAAATTAGGGTTTTTAATGGAATTTTTAATTAAATTTTCATAAGGCCCCTTTTCCCATGTTTCTTGACGGATCATACCCAATTTCAAAAGGAACAATCCTTATGATGGTACAATCATTCTGTGAAAGTTTGAAGAGAATCCGTTGAAAATTGTTGGCTCTAGATTATTAATGAGAATTTTTAATTAAAATTTTCATAAGGTCCCTTTTTCCTGTGTTTCTTGACGGATCATACCAAATTTCGAAAGGAACAATCCTTATGATAGTACAATCATTCTGTGAAAGTTTGAAGGGAATCTGATGAAAACTATTGACTCAAGAGTGTTAAAGAGTGTTTCTTAAAAGATTTTTCGATTAAATTTTCATAAGGCCCCTTTTCCCGTGTTTCCTGATGGATCTGACCAAATTCCAAAAGGAACAATCCTTATGATGGTACAATCATTCTGTGAAAGTTTAAATACAATCTGATGAAAACTGTGGACACTAGCGTGTTAACGAGGATTTTTTTAATAATTTTTTTAAAGGCCCCTTTTCCAATGTTTCTTGACAGATCAGACCCATTTTTGAAAGGAATGATCCTTATGATGGTACAATCATTCTGAGAAAGTTTGAAGAGAATCCGATGAAAACTGTGGACTCTATCGCGTAAACATGGATTTTTAATTGAATTTTTAATTAAATTTTCATAAGGCCCCTTTTCCCATGTTTCTTGAGGGATCATACCCAATTTCAAAAGGAACAATCCTTATGTTGGTACAATCATTCTGTGAAAGTTTGAAGAGAATCCAATGAAAACTGAGGACTCTATCGCGTAAACGAGGATTTTTTGATTAAATTTTCATAAGGCCCCTTTTCCCGTGTTTCTTGATGGATCATACCGATTTTCGAAATGAACAATCCTTATGAAGGTACAATCATTCTGAGAAAGTTTGAAGAGAATCCACTAAGAACTGTGGACTCTATCGCGTAAATGAGGATTTTTAATGGAATTTTTAATTAAATTTTCATAAGGCCCCTTTTCCCATGTTTCTTGACGGATCATACCCAATTTCAAAAGGAACAATCCTTATGATGGTACAATCATTCTGTGAAAGTTTGAAGAGAATCCGTTGAAAATTGTTGGCTCTAGATTATTAATGAGAATTTTTAATTAAAATTTTCATAAGGTCCCTTTTTCCTGTGTTTCTTGACGGATCATACCAAATTTCGAAAGGAACAATCCTTATGATAGTACAATCATTCTGTGAAAGTTTGAAGGGAATCTGATGAAAACTATTGACTCAAGAGTGTTTAAGAGTGTTTCTTAAAAGATTTTTCGATTAAATTTTCATAAGGCCCCTTTTCCCGTGTTTCCTGATGGATCTGACCAAATTCCAAAAGGAACAATCCTTATGATGGTACAATCATTCTGTGAAAGTTTAAATACAATCTGATGAAAACTGTGGACACTAGCGTGTTAACGAGGATTTTTTTAATAATTTTTTTAAAGGCCCCTTTTCCAATGTTTCTTGACAGATCAGACCCATTTTTGAAAGGAATGATCCTTATGATGGTACAATCATTCTGAGAAAGTTTGAAGAGAATCCGATGAAAACTGTGGACTCTATCGCGTAAACATGGATTTTTAATTGAATTTTTAATTAAATTTTCATAAGGCCCCTTTTCCCATGTTTCTTGAGGGATCATACCCAATTTCAAAAGGAACAATCCTTATGTTGGTACAATCATTCTGTGAAAGTTTGAAGAGAATCCAATGAAAACTGAGGACTCTATCGCGTAAACGAGGATTTTTTAATTAAATTTTCATAAGGCCCCTTTTCCCGTGTTTCTTGATGGATCATACCGATTTTCGAAATGAACAATCCTTATGAAGGTACAATCATTCTGAGAAAGTTTGAAGAGAATCCACTAAGAACTGTGGACTCTATCGCGTAAATGAGGATTTTTAATGGAATTTTTAATTAAATTTTCATAAGGCCCCTTTTCCCATGTTTCTTGACGGATCATACCCAATTTCAAAAGGAACAATCCTTATGATGGTACAATCATTCTGTGAAAGTTTGAAGAGAATCCGTTGAAAATTGTTGGCTCTAGATTATTAATGAGAATTTTTAATTAAAATTTTCATAAGGTCCCTTTTTCCTGTGTTTCTTGACGGATCATACCAAATTTCGAAAGGAACAATCCTTATGATAGTACAATCATTCTGTGAAAGTTTGAAGGGAATCTGATGAAAACTATTGACTCAAGAGTGTTAAAGAGTGTTTCTTAAAAGATTTTTCGATTAAATTTTCATAAGGCCCCTTTTCCCGTGTTTCCTGATGGATCTGACCAAATTCCAAAAGGAACAATCCTTATGATGGTACAATCATTCTGTGAAAGTTTAAATACAATCTGATGAAAACTGTGGACACTAGCGTGTTAACGAGGATTTTTTTAATAAATTTTTTTAAAGGCCCCTTTTCCAATGTTTCTTGACAGATCAGACCCATTTTTGAAAGGAATGATCCTTATGATGGTACAATCATTCTGAGAAAGTTTGAAGAGAATCCGATGAAAACTGTGGACTCTATCGCGTAAACATGGATTTTTAATTGAATTTTTAATTAAATTTTCATAAGGCCCCTTTTCCCATGTTTCTTGAGGGATCATACCCAATTTCAAAAGGAACAATCCTTATGTTGGTACAATCATTCTGTGAAAGTTTGAAGAGAATCCAATGAAAACTGAGGACTCTATCGCGTAAACGAGGATTTTTTAATTAAATTTTCATAAGGCCCCTTTTCCCGTGTTTCTTGATGGATCATACCCATTTTCGAAAGGAACAATCCTTATGAATGTACAATCATTCTGAGAAAGTTTGAAGAGAATCCACTAAGAACTGTGGACTCTATCGCGTAAATGAGGATTTTTAATGGAATTTTTAATTAAATTTTCATAAGGCCCCTTTTCCCATGTTTCTTGACGGATCATACCCAATTTCAAAAGGAACAATCCTTATGATGGTACAATCATTCTGTGATAGTTTGAAGAGAATCCGTTGAAAATTGTTGGCTCTAGATTATTAATGAGAATTTTTAATTAAAATTTTCATAAGGTCCCTTTTTCCTGTGTTTCTTGACGGATCATACCAAATTTCGAAAGGAACAATCCTTATGATAGTACAATCATTCTGTGAAAGTTTGAAGGGAATCTGATGAAAACTATTGACTCAAGAGTGTTAAAGAGTGTTTCTTAAAAGATTTTTCGATTAAATTTTCATAAGGCCCCTTTTCCCGTGTTTCCTGATGGATCTGACCAAATTCCAAAAGGAACAATCCTTATGATGGTACAATCATTCTGTGAAAGTTTAAATACAATCTGATGAAAACTGTGGACACTAGCGTGTTAACGAGGATTTTTTTAATAAATTTTTTTAAAGGCCCCTTTTCCAATGTTTCTTGACAGATCAGACCCATTTTTGAAAGGAATGATCCTTATGATGGTACAATCATTCTGAGAAAGTTTGAAGAGAATCCGATGAAAACTGTGGACTCTATCGCGTAAACATGGATTTTTAATTGAATTTTTAATTAAATTTTCATAAGGCCCCTTTTCCCATGTTTCTTGACGGATCATACCCAATTTCAAAAGGAACAATCCTTATGTTGGTACAATCATTCTGTGAAAGTTTGAAGAGAATCCAATGAAAACTGAGGACTCTATCGCGTAAACGAGGATTTTTTAATTAAATTTTCATAAGGCCCCTTTTCCCGTGTTTCTTGATGGATCATACCCATTTTCGAAAGGAACAATCCTTATGAATGTACAATCATTCTGAGAAAGTTTGAAGAGAATCCACTGAGAACTGTGGACTCTATCGCGTAAATGAGGATTTTTAATGGAATTTTCAATTAAATTTTCATAAGGCCCCTTTTCCCATGTTTCTTGACGGATCATACCCAATTTCAAAAGGAACAATCCTTATGATGGTACAATCATTCTGAGAAAGTTTGAAGAGAATCCAAGAAAACTGTGGACTCTATCGCGTAAACGAGGATTTTTAATTGAATTTTAAATTAAATTTTTATAAGGCCCCTTTTCCCGTGTTTCTTGACGGATCATACCCATTTTCGAAAGGAACGATCCTTATGTTGGTACAATCATTCTGTGAAAGTTTGAAGAGATTCTAATGAAAACTGTGGACTTTATCGCGTAAACGAGGATTTTTTAATTAAGTTTTAATTAGTCCCCTTTTCCCGTGTTTCTTGACGGATCTGACCCAATTTCGAAAGGAACAATCCTTATGATGGTACAATCATTCTGTGAAAGTTCGAAGAGAATCCGATAAAAACTGTGGACTCTATCGCATAAACAAGGAAAAGTTTAACGGACGGACGATGGACGGAAGATGGGCGGACGGGAAAAAGCCATCGCTATAGCTCTAGTGGCCTTCGGCCAGTAGAGCTAAAAATGCAATTGTTATTCCCCTTTGGTAAATATTGCTCCTTTGGAAGTAAATAAATATTTCGAGTGAATGTTCTCAGTAATACCCAGAGTTATTACAAGATCTCACATTTTTTAGACACCAATGATGACCTGTCCGTTGCAATAGCTCGTGTTGTCTCCGAAAACAGTCTAGCTAAACATGAAAATGATTTGTTGTTGACTCGTACCTACAACTTGAATTAGATGTTCAATGATCACTTCCGGATGATTTGATTGATTGATTCCTTGATAGAAAAGCAGTTCATTGTGGAATTACTATTTCAAACAAGCTTGGTTGTACGGACAGGCAGACAAAGCAAAAATTGTTAACTCCATATATTAGAGGTTGAGCACAAGAGTTACCAGTGAAAAAGATTTCTATACCAATTTGGCTCCATGTCTCAGGAACGACAATTTGTCATATTAATAATGTCCTTAGCTAAAAGTTACTTTCATGAACCAAAATCGAAAGAGACTTTGTCCAAGAAGACTGCCGTTTGAATTTGACCAGTGACCTTGAAGCTATCTATCAATTTGTCTAAAGTTGTACATCTAGTCTGATCAACCAAGTTATGTTGAAATCCATCCAGAAAGCGAGGATTAATACTCTGGACAAGAGTAATCTTTCGGTAAACCTTGACGCTATCCATAATCTATTTCAAATTGCACATTTTACTCTTGATGATACACAACGGTGCAAAATGATTTTGAAATTGATCCAATGTCAGGAGAAAACTCCAGAAAGCTCAATTTGAACATTTGACCCTGACCTGTGACTTTGAAATTATTATAATTTTGTTTATTTCTCAAACGACGCATCAGTCCATAATAAAGAACAATTATGCAAAGTTATTTCAAAATCCATTTATAAATGCAAGAAAAATGTTCCGGACAACTGTGCAAACACTAAATTTTAACATTTCACCTTCGAGCTATCTGAAAATATATTTCAAATGACACATTCTACTCATGGTGGAGAACTATTGTCATGAGACGTTATTTTGAAATCCATCCGTAAACGTAAGAGATATGCTTTGGACAAGCTTTACTTGAACGTATTATGTGAGTCATACCGGTCAAATATTTGTCTCAAATAGTACATCTACTTACTGAAGTTATTTTGAAATCGATCCATAACATAGGCGATATGCTCTGGACAAATTTGGATAGCCTGATGCACCAACATATCAACGCTCATACACCAACTTGTGACTGTGACAACTATGTCTCGCTCACCGCAAGTGACCTAGTCAAAAATGAGGAGACAGAAAATTTCTTCAAATGTCAATGACTCGGAATAAACTCAATTAAAAGTTACCAAAATATGAGTTACACGTATCTGAATCATTAAGTCTGAATATCAAAGTTGTTTGGAAATGCAGTGGACAGTATCCCTTCACATTATTTGGGAAAATAGGACAAAACTCCCCTATTACTTGGGAAAATAGGACAAAAGTCCTCTATTACCTGAGATAGGACAAAAGTCCTCTATTACTAGGGAAAATAGGACCAAAGTCCCCTATTACTTGGGAAAATAGGACAAAAATCCTCTATTACTTGGGAGAATAGGACAAAAGTCCTCTATTACTAGGGAAAATAGGACTAAAGTCCTCTATTACCTGGGAGAATAAGACAAAAGTCCCCCTTAATTTGGGAGTATAGGACAAAAGTCTTGATTCATTTTTTCTAAACATTTATTGTCCTGTCAATGTACAATACTCTATACAGACATGCCACACAATATTTATGACACACATCTTAAGACTTTTTTCCTTTTGTTAATTACCCGTCTATAACAAGCATAATCCTTTGCTTGAAAATGTTAATCCATTACCACACATCAAAATTTTAGATTTGTCAAAATTGACAGAAGTTGCAGACGACAAATTCAAGTCAGTGAATTTAAAAGTATCTTTGTCATACAGGGTAGAAAAAATTGAGGACAATGAAGAAATTGCTTGTCACAAGCAATGTCTTCATTTTCCACAATGTTTTCCCAAGGTTTGTTCTTGAGGGACATAAATGGGGATTGTGTGGAAGAGTTCGTTTCCACTCGATCCCGTGATTCGATATGCTGAAGACATAAGGATTTGGAAACCATTGGGGCAAATGAGAAATCAGTTTTGATAAAGTTTCTTTTCTCGCCAAATTTTCTACCCTAACTGAAACTTATCATTCCAAATTTCGTTCTCTTTGAAAGTAATGTCTTGAAAGAAGTTGCAGACGATCAATTTTTAGTTAGTGGGATTTTAAAAACCTTTTAAGTTTGTCTTTGTCTTTTAAGGGTTGAAAATATTGAGGATAAAAGAGAAATAGCTGGTAACAACCAATTTCTTCATTTTCAACAATAATTGCAAAATCTTTTTTCTTGTGTCAATGTGTCGAAATTGCTTAAAAATGAAGAAAACATTTTCAAAGATTGTAGAGGAACAAATGGGAAAAAAACTAGTCACATGGCATAAAGCTGAGAAGTAAATTAGAATGACATTTTTCTTCATAACAGTGAAGAACAAATTTTTCAGCCAATCAGAATACAGGAATTTGATGGACAATACTAACGTTGAACTTTAGTTAGGTAGAATGATTATTATACAATCAGAAAATCTATAAAAATCTAAAATTTAACCCTTGCTAGCCTGCAGTCTGATCGTTGTCAATACTGTTCACAGTTCCCAGTCCCTTTTTCCTTAGGTCACATATAAGTAAAGAAAACAAAATTCAGGGCTAAAACGTACAAAAATCATACAAAGATTGCAATAAAAGTTTGTGATCTATCACAAACTTTTATTCATCTGCAATCTAACATCCAGTTCTTACTTATAACATTACTTTTGTAATTCTTCAGCTTTACTAATCCTTGTTCACTCATGCTTTAGAACTAGACAAATCTTCTTTCTTTCCTAAGAGTAGCTTTAAGTATTATGTCACATTGTACTATAAAGCAAGAAAAAATAACTAGATCAAATGAAGACTATCAATATCTACTTCAAGTGAGTTAACAATCTTTGTTCTGTGATCTTTCATCTTGTAGTTCGAATGTTCTTTAATATTTAATCTGCTGGTCCACTTTGAGATATCAGTCTTATTTCTTTCGAACCTCACTTCTTTTTCTTTGCTTTAGAACTACTGCCTGGTGTATCAGCCTTCCTCTTTGCAGCCTGAAATGGATCATTAAATTCATCAAAGTCAACTTTAAATCATCATTATAATTCTTATAACCCTTACCAAATGACAAAATTTTGGACTGGCCCATATTGAAAGAAGGTGCAGATGACATTTCAAAGCATGTGTAATTCAAAAAAATTATAACTGAAAATTTATAACTCAAAATTTATCTCTTCACTTTAATGTGGACAAGTTTATTTTAATTCTGGATAAGTGGGGAAAATTTAGACATTTGACCTTGGTATGTGACCATGACCTTATCACATGACCTTGACATGAGGAGATGCGTATTATGGAGATATATCATCATGCCAAATATGAAAATTGTATCTTCAATAGGCTGGTAGTAATTGGCAATGTTAAGTTTTTTGGTTAAGTTTTGCAAACAGACAGACCAACAGACAGAAAGACAGACAGATGGACAAGGGTAAAACAATATGCCCCGATCTTTCGATGTGGGGGCATAAAAATAGCAGATGAAATTTTAAAGTCTTTATCTTCTGGGTAGAAAAGATGTATTGTTGCCCACAATATTTAACCCCAATAAAAGCAAGATTATGTGGGATTCATTTGGCAAATAAAGGCTTTTGAAAAGGTACATTCAAATCAAAAGGAATTTATGAGCACTGGAGATATGACCAGGAGTGGGTGGTACAAGGCAGGGAAGCACCTCTCTCAAAGGTGGTATTCTAGGGTCACTAAAATATTGTAACTACAGCTTCAATAAAATGTCGTTAGGATGTTTAGATATCAAATTCAGGATATCTTAACAAGAGATCTTAATATTTTCCCCTTCATGTACGTATTGGGCTAAACTAATTTCAGCAGAAACAATAGTTCACCCACCTTTTGTGCGCCTGTTGTTTTTCCCTTCTTCCTCCTTTCAGCCTTCTCTCTTTCCTCCAATTCCATGTTCTCTCTTTCTATCAAAGTGATCAGTGTATTGCACCTTCTTTGTAATTCCTGTAAATTTGATAAAGAAAGAAATATAGGTATGCATCAAATACACAACAAGAACACCTCCCATGGGTGCCAACGCTCGGCTGCAGGTGCTGGATAATTAATGCAAAAATTCTAAGTCGAAAAAGGGGCATAACTCTTACAAAAGCGCTTTTAGAAAATCCCCTTGATAGTCTATATAGCTCTTGTGATGGTCAATACACATGCCAAGTTTCATAAGGATATCTTCAATAACAACAGAGATATGACCAAGGTTAAAGTTTCTTACGCCAACGCCTCTCAGGTGATGACAATACGTCGGTTTTTTAGCGCATAAAATGCATTCAAATACCTTTTTGGTATTTTGCTCAAACTGGATAGCAAATTTGTAATATGTATCTCCGTCTTTAATGCCATTTGATAGATTAATCTATTACCAAATGACAATATTTGAGACAGGCCCAAATTCAAAGAAGTTGCAAATGACAATTTTTAGTTGATGGGATTTTAAACAATTTTGCCTTTTAAGGTAGAAAAGTTTGTGGATAATGAAGAAATTGCTTGTAGCAAGCAATTTCTTTATTATCCACAATGCTTTCAAAAGCTTTTTTACTTGAGGGTGTCTCAAAGCCTCATTGTGTTGGAATGGGATTATCAGATAGATTATCACTGGATGATTTCATCAAACAGACCGAGTATAATCATCAAAATGATAAACTCACTGTTTTGATAGATTAAGTCTTATGTTCATTTTGGCTACTGAATGTCATCTAAGTGTTATTTCTGTGTTACCTGACAGCATCTACTCCGGATAAAAGAAACTGATAACATCATCAAGTTGCCAAATCATGTGAAAATAATGCTCATTTTACCAATTATCATACGACATAATGTTAGACTGGCCCAAATTAAAAGGAGTTCCAGATGACAATTCTAAGTTTATGAATTTTTATACTTTTTCAACTTTCTTGGTAGAAAACATACTCTAAAATGAAGAAATTGCTTGTAACAAGTAATTTCTTGTAACAAGCAATTTCTTCATTATTAACAAAAATTTTCCCAATTGCTTATCTTGAGGGCCGTCCAAAAGTGTTGTGTGGGAATGGGTCAATGATACTTTCATTAAGTCTCACATTTTTTTCTGATTTTGTAAGAAATAGAATCTGCACTGAAGTATGAATGTGCAGATCACATCTTATTTGGTACACGAGTTATTCCATTTAATGTTGTTTAACCCATACCCATACAATCCAGTCTTCTTACGTCCCTTGTGATAGAGGTTTTGGAAAGCAATGTGGAAAAGAAGAAATTGTGTGAAGCAATCAATTTCTTCATTTTACAAAATGTTTTTCTACCCAGAAAATTTAAAAAATCTAAAATTTCATACACATTAAATTGTCGTCCGCAACACCTTTCAATTATTACCAGTCTAAAATTTTGCAATCTGGTAATGGGTTAAAAGATTAAGAAAGTTATAATTTCACATACTGAAAACTGTCATGTGCAAATCCTTCAATTCTGACCAGTCTTAAGACTTTGTCTTGTGGAAATGGGTTAATGTGTAAGATCATTTTATCAGTCATTTCCAGATCAACAAAAGCTTTATTTTTACATTAAGCTCCACAGCTAATGAAAATATAGCAAACCATATAAACATACCATAGCAGTTCTAGACTTTATAAACCAGTCAAATCTAAACTGTGGGGCTTGTCTGATTGCCGTCCTTAGTTCATCATATACATTCTCCTTGTCAAATCCCAACTTGTGCAGCATGCAAATTAAAAATCTGTCCTCCTCTTCCGTATAATTCTTCCCCTTATTAGTCCCGTACTGTATTCTAAGCTGGTGAAAGGGAGCTTTGTATCGTAACATTTTAGAATCCAGTGCTCTCTTTATACTGATTCTCCTCTGTATCTTGGCTTCTCCTCTCTCAATCTGGGCCATAATCTTTTCAATGTCCTGTAACTCATTACATCTCTCCCAAAATACCCTGGAGTACTCAATCACCTGTCAAACAAGAAATAGAAACTAGAAAATTGTCAATGGGCAACATTTTGAGTCCATCTAAAATTGACCTTTACCGTGACAGTGACCTGGGAGATATCTGAAATTTGTTTGAAATGGTACACAAACTGTTTATGGTGGAGAAAAACTGTGCCAAGTTATTCAGCGATCAATCTATAAATATTAGAGTTATTGCACAGACAAATTCGAACAATACTATGTCTCGCTCACTGCAATAGGACTCATCAAAAAAACCCTGAAAACCTCCCATCAATGTACTGACCTATTACCACACACTTATCCTTCAAAACGCCCCTCAATACAAAAGATTTGGATAATATTGTAGAAAATGAAGAAATTGCTTGTTACAAGCAATTTGTTCATTATCCAGAATATTTTCTACCCCAAAAGACAAAGATTTCAAATATTTCATCAACTTAAAATTGCATACTGCAACTTCTTTGAATATGAACTGGTCTAAAACTTTTTATATGGTTATGGATTAATATTTTTCTTCCTAACTTAAAGCTGGTTCAAATCTCAAATGACATAAGAAGAATATGCAAACTTTCAAATATTGATATAAAAGGGAAAGTTACTGACTATTTGTACCTTCTTTATCTTATGATATTACACATTTCAAAATTTTCTACTTGTAAACTCCAAAACCAGATTAACTGCCATATTTCTTCTTAACTCAGAACCCTTTTTGTGATAATTTGTTTGTCTTAACCCTTCACAAAATGACAAAATTTCAGACTGGTAAAAAATAAAAGAAGTTACAGTAGACAAGTTTTAGTTGATAAAATTTCAAAAATCCCTGTATTATGGGATGAAAAATTAAGGATAATGAACAAGCAATTCCTTAACTTTCCACAATGTTTTCTGGAGCATTTTTCTTGCTGAGCGGGATGGTGTGGGAATGCATTCATAAAAGATTTTCTGTTTCAAATAAGGTTGAGTGTGTGGTGAAGAATTGAAATACTATTTGAGGACATGCCGGATATTTCTAACATTTTAACATCTTACACAACTTAACTCTTTCCTGTGTTGCAGACTTTAGACATGTCAAAATTCAAAGAATTTAATAAGGATTAACCATTCAGTAGGGCAGACATATATTGTGGAAAAAGAAGAAATAGCTTTTTATCGAGCAGTGTTTTCTCAAATATAAAATCACAAGGACGTAAATACCAGGGATTGAACATAATAGGGTTAGGTCAGTGTCTACCTTTACAGTGCACAATGAAGACTGTGTCAATACACAGGCTGATCAGCTCATTACTTATCGCATGCTTCTCACTTTTGCTCAAAGGTCAAAACAGTTGTATACTTACATCGTCTGGTGTCTTCCCTTCCACCTCTCGTGAGATCTTGTCAATATCATCCCGACCATACTTCTCATTAGCCTTGATAAACTGGTTAAAATCTCTCTTACTCCAATCTGTAAAACCCTGAAATTGTAAAACAGATGGAAACTTGTTACAATATGTCCTGTGTATTTGTTTCATCACTTCCCATTGGATTTGTCACGATATAAGCCAGAACCTCAATCTAAATATAAAAAGACACTTTCGTGAAACATAATTGACCATTCCCAACCACAGAACTAAACAAATTAGACTTCAAATTCTATGCAAGAATTTAAGAATTCCGAATGGATGCAAACACCTAATAGACATACTGATTTATTTTATTACTCTCTTCTTTGAGAGGGGGGAGGACAGAAATGATACTTTTTGTAAAATAAATCTCCCTTTTAAAAGAATGAGATTAAACGATCTCAAGAAATAACAATTTAGAAATCAATATGAGACAAGAAATTACTTGTACCAAATATTTACTACTTTCAGACAATTTTCTGCCTAGTTGTCAGCTCCACCCAGTGACTCCAGCAGGAAGTTTGACTTGGTTGGCTGGAGACCTAGACTCTGTGAATACAGCTAGAATAGGCTGTAGTTATGTTGCCAATCAAATAAAAGCTCTGTTCATTTGATTGGTCGATCAATTTTTGATTGACAGCTGCTATACGTCAATTAAAACAGTCTTTAATTCTTTACAGAAGTTGAGCCCCGGAGGATCTGTGTGACTTACATCAAACAATTTTAAAAGACCTGGGTACTTACTTTCGAGTCTCAGACTCACAAAACCTGCAACACTTAACCCTTTCCTGTTTCTTTTTTTCAGAATTTTAGACTTGTCCAATTCGAAAGAATTTGCAGACGACCACTAAAAGTGACTGAAATTTGAACACCAACTAACCTACAGGGTAGATAATATTGTGGAAAAAGAAGAAATTGCTTGTTACAAGCAATTTCTTCTTTTCCCACAATATTTTCTCAAGCATAAAATCACAGGGACGCAAAAACTAGGGATTGAACAGGAAAGGGTTAAAATCCTTCTGTTAACAACAAATGGATAAGGACCGAGAGAGAAGATGAAACCAAGATAATTTCAGTTTGAACTTCTATGTCAACTCACTTTTTTCAGTAGATCTTCTTTCTCTGCCGTCTCTTCCTCCAACAGCTGTTCCGATTCATCAATCTTGGCTTGTTCCTCTTTCCTCACTCTTTCAGCATCAGATCCCAGATCTGGATTCTTGGGTACCTATAAAGCAAGCAAAAAAGGCAAATTTATGCCCTACCACCACTAATTCTCAACGATGATCTAAATTTGGCAACAACCTGCTCAAAATATTATCACTAAGTCCAAACAACCAAAAAAGACAAGATCTCCTACAAAGCTAAACAGTTAGAAATTACAGAAAGAGTACAAAAGGAGTTCAAAATAATTCTCAAATCTTTCTAGTACAATCATCCGGAGTTCTATTGAGCAATTACCACACAATTACATATACTGTGACCCTTGAGAAAAAAGATTTGGAAAAACTGAAAAGTAGAGGAATTTGCTTGTCACAGGCCTTTTTTTCACAATTTCTACAAATTTTCATACCATAGAAGGAGATCTATTAGATTTCAAAAAGCTTAAAACTGTTATCAGCATTTTTTTTTTTTTTTTTTCAAATCAGGTCAGTCTAAAATTTTGTCATCTGGTACTAAATTAACAGTTCAATATATTTTTTAAGTATTTTCGACTAAATCAGATTATACGAGCCATTGTAAGATTGATGGACCAACCAACTGAGCTCCAACAGGAAGTTCCACTCAGATATTAACCCTTTACTGTTTTTTGAAATTTTATACTGGTCCAAATTGAAAGAGGTTACAGACAATACTGAAAATGGGATGCAATTTGAAATGAAACTACCGGTACCCTATGTGATAGAAAATATTGTAGAAAAAGAAGAAATTGCTTGTTACAAGCAATTTCTTTTTTTTCTACAATTTTTTCTCATGTATAAAATCACTGTGGTGTAAAATCCCGAGTTTGTACAGTAAAGTGTTAAACGCGCTAATTTTGCAGAATTTAGTGCCCCGTAACAGCCTTTATTTCACAAATGTGACCTTGTTAAGTGACCTTGTCCAGACAACACTAAAATTCCATTGTATAATACCTAGGATCATTTGATGTGGGGGAATAAAAATGGATGGTTAGTGACCATAACGTCGTCACTACAGCTTGAATAAGCTGTATTTACCATGTTTTAGTTTTCATACCAACAAGAATGCTTCATATAAATGTCAGCCAATGTCAGAGTTCAAAGTTCATCTGTGGTCTTAACAAATAACTTGATTATTTGATTCTTTGATTAATAGCTGAGAGTTCCAAGTAAAAGTTTCAAAACAACTCACCCTGTAGCCTATACTTTTTCTGTAGAAGTAAATTTCTTTGTCGAGGATTTCAAACAGTCTAGGTGGGAAAAACTGAAAATCTTGAACATTGGGTTGTTTGGGAGGTCTGGGAGCCTGAAACAGAAAGTAAACTCTAGTCCATCTAAAGTAATATCATCACTTCTTTAGTAGCTTCAAATGCCAAATTTGGATATGGCTGAAATTAAAATCATTCATCTAATGGTATATATGGTAAAGAAAACTAGGCAAAGAAAATTATTTCCAGTTTTTCTCTTTCTTCCCCCCCCCCCCCATTTCTTTTTTCACTGATGTCAGCAGCAGAAGTCATTTAGAGTGCCTCTTCAAACCTAAGCATACAAAAGAAATTTACACAATGGATTTATTCCTATTTAAAATGCTTATTCTGGATGTTGTAAAATTATCATCAGAGGTGTATTCTCTTTGTAGAAATGAAAATCCGCTAAATAACATTTTCCAGATGTCCTACAGAATGATTATTTCATTGATTTGAAATTCTCATATAAAAGCATTTGGCATGGTCAAGGCTACTCGTTTAAGCCAATGCTGAGTATGCTTAAATTTCTTAATAAGAATTCTTAAGATTCTTATTTAGCAGCTTAAAAATCCTAATATATAGAACGCTTCACTTAAAAATCTAAATAAGAATCTTATGAATCTCGACAAAAAGAACACACCTCAGATATTGATATAAAGAGCCACTCACCTATTACAATACAATAAATTTTAGATCAATCGCAAAATCAACGAACTTGAGGATAGCAATGTTAAGTTGACTAAATTTTAAGTCTTCTATTTTTCAGGAAAGAAAATATTGTTGGACATGAAGAAATTGCTGATTACAAGCAATTTGTTCATTATCGAGAATATTTTCTACCCCAAAAGACAAAGATTTCAAATATTTCATCAACTTAAAATTGCATACTGCAACTTCTTTGAATATGAACTGGTCTAAAACTAGCAATGTTAAGTTGACTAAATTCTAAGTCTTTTATTTTGCAGGAAAGAAAATATTGTTGGAAATGAAGAAATTGCTGATTACAAACAATTTCTACATATTCCACAATATTTTCCAAAGCCTTTTCTAGAGAGGTGTAAAAGAGTGGGATTGTTGTGGGATGGGTTAACGTATAATTCATTCTCAACTACATAGTAACGATCATCTGGGTAGTGCAAAAAGAAATGACCCCTGGTCAGACTGAGAAGATTTGCAAAAGCTGAGACAGGTAAAACTTTTTTTGAATATCATTTCAACCCTTTCCTGTTTTGTAAAATTTTAGATCTGTTGAAACTCGAAGGTTTTGCGAAAATTTAAAGAGTATTTATATTTGAACAAGAGCCATGTCGGATATGGCCATCCCGAGCCTAAAAAGCTTGATAGTAAAATGAAGCCAGTAAGATTTAGGCACTGCATTTCTTCTCAATTAGTTCGATAATAGCTATTATACTTTCAGAGATATGCTCAGGACAAATCTAAGACTTTAAAACAACAAAGGGCAATAACTCCAAAATTATGCAAGCAAGAGTTGTGGTTCTTGTGCACTGCACTTCTCCACGAGATCTATCCTCCTATGAAGTTTCAAGTTAACAGCTATTATACTTTCAGAGATATGCCCAGGACAAAATCTTATATTTAAAACAACAAAGGGCAATAACTCCAAAATTATGCAAGCAAGAGTTGTGGTTCTTGTGCACTGCACTTTTCCTCAATGAGATCTATCCACCTATGAAGTTTCAAGTTGATAGCAATTATACATTCAGAGATATGCTCCAGACAAGTTTAGTGACGGAAGTACAACATGACGGAATGACGGACGGAGACCATTACTACATCCCCTTCGCCAAAACGGCGGGGGATAATAATAACCATTCAGTAGAGTAAAAAATATTGTGGTAAGAGATAAAATTGCTTGTCACAAGCAATTTCTTCTTTTTCTACAATGTTTCTCAATTATAAAATCACAGGGATGTAAAAAACAAGAGAACAATGATGGTCCTTGATCACTCACCTGAGGAATATTCAAATTACAGTACTTTTTTTGTATAAAAAAAAGATGCAGCTTAAGCCAAATAAATAAAACAAATATAAAATTTTGGGTATGGTACAAAACTATTGAATAATGCTATACAATAAATATGAATGCCTATGGCTTTATAGTTTAATCAATTGCCAAACTATCCCACATTTTGATGCCCTCGAGGAAAATGAGTTTAAAAATACATTGTGAGAAAGGGAGAACTTCCTAGTTACAAGCAATTTCTCCATTTCTCACAATGTTTTCTACCCTAAAAATTCCATGTATTTAGATTTCAACCATAACCAAACTTTAATTACCATCTGCAACTTCTTTTAAAGTGGACTAGTGTTATGAGGAGAATAATTTGATATTTCTCCAATTGAGTATTTTACCAAATGTCAGAGCCTCTGGGGCGGGACTATTCTGACCTGATGGGTATAATTTTAGCAACCTTGGTAGAGAACAATCTGGATCAGGGCTCCGGAAATTTGGAAATTTAAATCGGCCCCTCCCCCCCCCCCCCCCCCGCCTGTAAAAACAAGCCCCCCTCCACCGACAAAAATGAATACCCCAGCTTTTTTCGCCTTTCCAGTTCGTAAAAGGGTTCATCATTCATTCAGTAGTTGCCTTCTTTTCAAAAGTGATGATTATAATCTTCAACGCGTGGAAGATAGATGAAATCAACTGACAGATCCTACTTTCATTTTGTTTTTGAAAATTCGGCTGTGAATAAATTGCAATTCCGGCAAAGTATGGCAGTCCACGAAATTCCAATATATTGTAAAATTAGATAAACAAATAAATTACATTATTAAAATTTTCGGGTTTTACAGAATATCTCCATGATGTACGCTTTCCCCCCCCTCCAAGTACCGTCTATTTAATTAAAGTATTGATATACGTTTTCATTTTCATAAGCTAGTTATCCCAGGTTCTGTTAATTTAACACAGTCATGTCGATTTTCTTTCAACACGGATCTGTTGATGGAAGAACATAGCTGACGTCACAAAAATGTCTGGTCAGTCCATTCTACTCCATGGGATTGCAGAGTCGTGACTCACATCAAAAAGACAGACGAGACAAACTCGAGTGAGTCGCCCACGTGTTGCACTATTTTCCTAGAGTAGAAATTGTGCACAAATCTGGGTCAATTATTTATTGAAGTTGATTTCCGATTTATCATTCGGACATTTTCCACCCCTGAAGTAAGATTTAATTTTATTGACGGAACTAGCGATATTATAATGCAGTTGTTTTCGTTTATATTCAAATTATCTGTATTCTGCGGATTTCAAATTATTGTTTGAATTCTATTGTCTATGTTTCTTACCGTGAATGAAAAACTATAAAACAAATATTAATGACGTGACTTTTTTTACAAATTTCAAACCAAGTTTCACGTGTTTTCTTGTGATAAATTAATTTCATAAAAGCGTTGTGCTGAGCTATTCTGACTTTGTACGAAAGGCAACTGAAGCCTGTTCATGTCTCAATTTATATATGCATCCCATGTTATTATAGTAAAAGAAATTAGTTTCACGAGTAACGGCAATCTAAATCGACGCAGTATTAGATATCCATTTTGATAAGGCTTTGAATGTTTGTAAGTCAAACCGATTCTATATTACAAATAGTTACCCGAAGTTCTGTTAAGCGTGAAACTGCAAATTAGGTCCACGTGTGGATAGGCAAACTAATTATTGATTTTTAGCACTTGTTTATCTCTTAATCTGCAGGTAACTTGTGAAACCCTTCGATTATTTCAAGTGAATTTAGATAGATGGTGGGCGAGTTAATCAATATTTCAACGTCAAATTTGATGAAAATTTCAGACCGATTTTGGTGTAATTTTTGGGGATTCCAATCCGTCTGGCAATTCATTATACGGTCCAGACCGGCAATTCATCAGATTTCTGGAGCCCTGATCTGGATGTACTATAAACCAACTATGAATGCATTACAACTTATACATTGAGAGAGGAAGATGTTTGAACATGCTCTTATTGAGCATTTTCATAACTTAGGATGCCTTGTGAAGGGCTACTTTTGTCCTAAGATATAAACATGGTAGTTAGCAATAACGTTAATGCTATGCTATGTAATAATATAAATACTCTAGGCCCTATATTTAAGAAGAAGAATTCTTTCAAAATAAGCCATTTACGCAATTCAACCCCTGGAGCAGAGACATTTTCTATCCTAAGGGCAAATTTTCCTGTAACATAGTACAAAATTAATGTAGTAATGCTACATACCAAACACAAATGTCCTTCACCTTATATTTCATCAGGAGAAGACTTCTGAAGTTGCTCTAATTGGGCGTTTTCCCAAATTTTGGGACCTTTGGGGTAGGGCCATGTTTTATCCCAGAGCTATGATTTTAGCTAATGTGGTAGAGAACCATCTGGTTATGCTTTATACCAAACATGAATGCTCTAAGCTTCGTAGATTGGGAGGAGAAGACTGTTCAACATGAACTAATTAGCATTTTTACAAACTTTGAACACCCAGGGAAGTGGTGTTTTTTACCCTACAGGCATAATGTAATCAAAATTGATAGATAACAGCCAGGCTTTGCTAAATTTCAAATATAAATGCCCTCAGCCTTTAAGTGAAGATTTTTTTACTAACTTGAATCAAATCTCTAATAAAGCATTACTCCAAACTTCTGACCACAGGGGCGGACAATATTTGACTCTAGAGATTAGATTTTTGAAAACATGGTAGAGAACCATGTGATTAAGCTACATATCAAATATAAATGCCTTTGACCATGCAGTTTCTAATAATTTTCTTTTAAAAGATTTCCCATTTTCAAATGCCAATTTTTGTGGAGCTATACCAAAGGAACATCTCTGCAAAGTTTCAGCTTGATTGTCTTACTGGTTTAGGAGGAGAAGATTTTTAAAGATTTACAACAATTTCCCATTTGCAAATGCCTTTTAACAACTTTTGTGGAACTTTACCCAAGGAACATTCCTGGAAAGCTTGATCGGCCAACTGGTTCAGGAGGAGAAGATTTTTAAAGAGACAGGGGATGGATGGACGGATGGACGATGGACAAAGACCCATCACAATAACTCACCACGCACTTGGTGCTCAGGTGAGCTATCAAGGAATTGATCAGGATTGGTTTATTGAATGGGGTTTAATGCCACTTTTAACAATGAGTTAAAGTAGGATGGGTCAATTCATTTTACAATATATCCATCTTTTAAATATCTTTTTTTATTGACCTCCCCTGGATTAACCCTTTTCAAATATTTTTCATTATACAGATTTTATAGATGGTCCCATTTTGTATGACAGGTTACATACATACATCAATACAAGAAAGTGGCCAATAATTACCTTTGGAGCTTTAGGTTCATTTACTCTCAGTGCCTCTCTAAAGTAAGCGTCTACAGCGTAGTTAGCTTTCCTTTCACGTTTTGGTGGTTCAATCCAGTTCATCCCAATTTTCTGTTTCTCTCGATAATCCTGACCTTCAAACTGATAAACAGAACCTTTCTCTTCCACAATATCCATAGACAAGGCTCGTAAACTCGACTCTCCCATTTTGTCCATCTTTTCTTTGATTTCTTCTGTCTGAATTGAAAAATAAACTCAAGATACCTTTTGCAAAATAAGAACAATATAGAATTTCACTCTATAAAACTAGAATGACTGACAGTGGCAGAAAGTCTAAGGCATTGACAGATTTCCTTAACCCATTCCCACATAAAATTTTAGACTGGTCCGAATAGAAAAAAGCTGCAGATGACAATCCAAAAATGATGGGATTTTGATTTTTTTGTCATTTTGGATAGAAAACACTGAATAATGAAGAATCATTTTCCACAATGTTTTCCAAAGCTTTCTTCCAGCGGGATGTGAAAAGGAGTGGGGATTGGTAAATAAGCTGTCTTAGGCTGAAAATTCTGAATAAGATGTGTTAACCCATTCTCACACGATAAAATTTCAGACCAGTCCAAATTCAAAGAAGTTGCAGACGACAATTTAAAGTTGATGATATCCATTACAGAGTTGAAGAGAAAAAAAGCAGACAAAGATCCACAACTTTGAGAACAAAAGGGCCACTGGCCCTGGGCACTCTACTGAGATAAAGGATCTTTTTCTTTAAACAGTCTAATTTTATGTTAAGGATAGGGTTGTGATACAATTGGCCATTTTATATATACAGAAAAACCCCTCTAATACGACCAATTGTGGTACTTTCTGAAAGTGGTCGTAATAGCAGGGTGGTCGTATTACTGAGGTTTGGTCATTTTTTGTCAAGTAATTCATGTTTATTTTTTTTCATTATTTGAATATATTAATACTATACATTCAAAAATAAAGCTATAAGAACATTTATTACAGCGAAATCTTATGTCATTTTCAAATTTACAATCTTTGATAAGTTCTACTTTCTCTATTCTCTATTTGGATCTGATTCAGAAGTCTGACCTCAGATTATTTATTCGTAAGTACAGGTTCAAAGTGTCAAACTGTCGATATCCTTTCTACTATAATGCGAATACCAAGCATCAATTACGTTGAAATCAAAATTTAATTGCTAATTAACTGTTCTGAACGCAGTAAACAATCTAATTGTAACTTCTCTGATACTTTTTCACTTTCGAATTTATTACTCCAGTCGAAACCCGTGACACATTCAAATAACAATTAAATATAATACAAGCCATAATTTCTAAAAGTGATCTGCCACTTTAATCCTAACGCCCATTATAATAAGGGTTCGGTATCACATAATCAAAAATCCGATAATGTATTTAGAATGCATTCGTACCCAATTAGTATCGCTCTTATCAAGTATCAATACGGGTGGTCAGTCTCAATGTGTGAAGTTACTGGTCATTTTATTGGGGTTCAAAATAGTGTATCAGATATATGTGGTACTGAATTTAGTGGTCGTTTTTCGGAATAGCAGGGTGCCCGTTTAAGAGGGGTTCGCGACCATTGAAATAAAGAACAAAACAAGAGCTGGTCACAGTCATGTGACAAATACCCCCAAAGGACAGGGTCAAGCATGTGGCACTTTGATTTGTTTTGTAAACACAACCACATGCATTTGTGATCTATACGTCTGGGTTTTTAATAAATGAAATTTTAATACATATAATAATTTCTAAAAATACAGAATGAAATCGAGAAATGCATTATGGACGGATTTTTCTGAGGTCAAAAGTAGGTCATAGGTCAAGGTCACTGGGTCAACGTCATGTAAAGTGGTCCATCCAATTAAGCATCTGTCCAAATATGGAAGCAACCCATTGAAGAATAAGAGAGTAAATACAATTTAACCATTCCGGTCGCAATTTAACCATTCTGGACGCCCCTTTGACCCCAGATTGTGACCTTGACCTTAGAGAAAGGAACCTGGGTCTTTTTCGCAACACATCGTCTGAAGGTGGTGAACATTTGTATGAAAGAAATTTGTACTTGTGTGCATGATTATAGAAGTTACAGAGCAGACAAGGCAAAAAAGTGGCGATTTTTTACCTTTGACCCCAGATTGTGACCTTGATCTTTGAGATAGGAACCTGGGTCTTTTTTCACGACACGTCGTCTGAAGGTTGTGAACATTTGTATGAAAGAAATATGTACCTTCGTGTATGATTATAGAAGTTACAGAGCGGACAAGGCAAAAAGTGCTATTTGACCTTTGACCCCAGATTGTGACCTTGACCTTTGAGAAAGGAACCTGGGTCTTTTCTCGCAACACTTCGTCAAGGCAATAGGTCCCCAATTTTTTACCTTTGACCTCAGATTGTGACCTTGATCTTTGAGATAGGAACCTGGGTCTTTTTGGCGACACATAGTCTCATAGCGGTGAACATTTGTTCAAAGTTATATTGAAATCCACTATTGCATGTAGAAGTTACAGAGCAGACACCAAAGCGGGACGGACGGACAGACTGGCTGACTGACAGACAGACGGACAGACAGACAGTTTGATTACTATATGCCTCCCTTTGGGGGCATAAAAATTGGTTATTCTTTAAAATAAAATTCAACTTACCTTCTTTTCTGCGTTTTTCAAGATTTCATCAATATCATCATCAGTAATCTCGCTTTCTTTCGAAGCAAACACATGACTGGCCCCATGTCGGATCATATTCAATACTTCATCTTTCCCTAGTTTGTTGGCCGAGCTATCCACAAGACGACCTGTTATTACAACAATCAAATACTATTTTCTGTATGACTTTCAGAATTTATATATCGCAGAAGCATTCAAGCGAATCATTCATTTAGAACAGAAGTAAACTTTGAACTCCAATATTGGTCGATATTTATGTGAAGTTTTCTTGGTTTGGCAACTTAAACGTCATAACTATAGATTATTCAAGCTTTAGTTCTGATGTTTAGGTCAATAAAGAACCATCTTACTGGCCATAAATTTTGTACAATTATAGTTAAATATCTACTTGGAACTTCCTGTCTAATCTCAGAGGGTATGGCAAGCAATTTGTCACTTAATGAGATTTTTTTGTTAAGAGATGAAGATAACATTTTTTGTTTTCATGCAGGTATGAACCGAAAAAACCTAATCACACTGTATAATTTAATAGCATGGAGCAAAAAAAAAAGCAAAAAATTTACAACTTTTGATACCTTTTTTTATGTTGCAATTCTACTTACCAATATTCTACAAAAAGCACAAAAACATTAACTGTGAGCTTATCAAAGATTTATTGATAAACAGACAGGACAAAATTACTTGCTCCAAAATGATAACGAATTAATTCATTACCAGATGGCAAAGCTATAGACTGGCTCAAATTTAAAGGCCTTGCAGACAACAATTTAAAGTTTAACAAATTTTTTCAACTTTCTGGACAGAAAACATTGTGTAAAATGAAGAAATTGGTTGTTACAAGCAATTTCATTATTTTACACAATGTTTTCCCATATGATTTTCTTGGGGAATGTCAGAAAACATCTTTGAGTAGGAATGGATTAAGCGTTGAGTAACTTGAAACATTTTACTATAGACTCATGGAAAAGGGCTTCTTGGATTCAACTGGCATAGAGACTTGGAGGTCACTTTTGTCAAAATACAATGTGGATCACATTTTTTGTGTAGTTACCTTGCTGAATAACAACATTATCAAGTCTCAGTTTGGTCTCAGCTTTCTCCACAATTCTGTCTTCCACTGTGTTTTCTGTGATGAATCTGAACACTCTCACTTGTTTCTTTTGTCCAATACGATGGGCTCTGTCCTGTAGGCAATAAGAAAGGGATACAATGTTAAAGTTCATATTGGATTCGAGCCACATAAGAAAATTTGGATATTTCACAAGGCGAGGTTTCCTACACGGCGAGAATCCAATACAAAGTTTTGTATCACTGATACACCATTAAAAGATTTAAGTAATACCAACCTGAATCCTAAGTTTGCTTACTAATTAGTATCATTCAGATAAGAATATTCTAATTATCAGTATCTACAATATAGGGTTCAGGTTGAGAGTTCAATTTTGGAATGTTGATACCCCGTCTTACATTGTCATCTGTATATAATAAGCCCATTACCAGACAGCAAAATTTTAAACTGGTCCAAATTGAAACGTGTTGCTGACCACAATTAAAAGTTTGTGAAATTTTAGATTGTTGGGGCAGGAAACATTGTGGAAAACGAAGAGCTTGCTTGATGCAAGCAATTTTTCATTTTTTCCAATGTTTTCCCAATTGTGTTTTTTGGAGGGCATCATTGTGTGGGAATGGGTTAAGTCTTTGGAAGTCTGGAGTTTTATTTTATTTATGTAAAGGTTTAAAGTATCAATTTTACGATAATTAGAAAACAAAAATTAACCCTTTCCTGTTCAATCCCTGGTTTTTACATCCCTGTGACTTTATAATAGAGAAAATATTTTAGAAAAAGCAGAAATTGCTTTTGATAAGCAATTTCTTCTTTTTAAATAATATTTACTAAGCTACTGAATGGTTATTTTTCAAAATTAATCCCAAAAATCAATTGAATTTGGACAGGTCTAAATTTTGCAAAAACAGGAAAGGGTTAAACAAAATACTGTTTTGGTAAAGCAATGCAAGTGTTATCATTTTACTATCAATGATTCCTAGATATGTTCATCCATCCAATTATGCAACAATATATTGAACAGGCTGAAAGTACAAAATTGATTGATAGAATGGGGTTTAACACCATTATCAACTGTATTTCAGTCATATCACAGCGGCTTGAGCACCTAACCATGGATTCTTGGAATTTCTCACACCATTACTACCACTACATCATTTCCAAGCCTCCAGCTGCTCATCCCACTTAGGTTTACGATTATCCATCCATTGATGGGAGACAAATAAATTACAAAATCAAACAGCATTTGGGAACTTGAATACAATTTGTGTATCATATGAGGGACTAGCTAAGGGTTTTTACAAAACGGAGTGACCATTTATCAACTACAGATAAACACAGAAACCCTGCTTAACTCATTACATTGTACACTGCTCAAAAAAATTAAAGGATCACTTTTTGTGTGGACTCTAGGATTGCCATTTTGACATATACATATATATCGATTGTTATAATGTATAAATGCATGCTTCCTCAAAATAACCACATGTAAACTAAGGGGTTTTATTGCCTTGCAGTCTTTGCAAATTGAGATACCAACGATACCCCTACAAAAGGCATGCTTTCTTGTATAGGAGCATAATTTTGAAGTTTGGTGAAAATAGGCACTATGAAATTTCTCTGGTCTTTTCTTGGACTTACTGTGTTTGTTCACTTATGTATTGGTGTTCGACGACATTAAAACCCAACTGAGGTCGCCTTGGCAGTACAAATTTTGCTCGACGGACACTAGCAGCCCGCTGTGGCTACGTCATTAGGTGTGTCCCAGAGCGTGGTCGCAAGGTTGTGGTCGCGTTACCAGGAGACAGGACATTTCACTAAACGCCCAGGTCACTGTCGATCAAGATGCTGATGACCGATTCATATGGCTTATGGCCTTACGAAACTGCAGGTCCACTGCTACACAGCTCCAAACAGAGTTACAGCTCGCCACTGGGCAACGAAAATCCACTCAAACAATCCGCAATAGACTCCACAGTGACGAAATGAATGCAAGGCGTCCAGCAAATGGTCCAATTTTTACATGAATGCACCGAATTCGAAGACGACAATTTGCAGAGAACCACCTTAATTGGAGGATGCGAGATTGGGAGTCAGTGTTGTTCACAGATGAGAGCAGATTCCATTTATCATCATGTGATAGGCGTGCTCGGGTGTGGAGACGACCTGGTGAGCGATATGCGGAGTGTAATATTGTGGAATACGATAGGTTCGGTGGAGGCTCTATCATGGTTTGGGGTGGGATATGCTTAACAGGTCGTACCGAGCTCTATGTGTTTGATCAGGGAACTTTAACTGCTTTAAGTTACAGAGATGACATTTTGGCACCTATTGTACGACCTTTTGCTGGAGCTATAGGTGATAGCTTTGTTCTTGTGCAGGATAATGCCCGTCCACATACTGCTAGGATTGGGATGGACTACCTTAATGAGGAGAGTATTGAGGTAATGGACTGGCCAGCTTGCTCTCCTGACCTAAACCCTATAGAACATGTGTGGGACTACATCTACAGACGGATTTTGCAGCGAGAAAACCGGCCCTTAACTGTGCCAGACCTCACACAAGCACTCATCCTAGAGTGGAATAGGTTTCCTCAGCAATTGATCGCCACCTTAATCGGGAGTATGCCAAATCGGTGTCTAGAGTGCTATAACAGACGAGGGGGACCCACACATTACTAGCAGGCATAATTTGAGTCAGTACCATTCTGTTAAAAACAAAATCTTATTCAATATTCTAAGGTATGCCGTTTACAAGAATTATAACGTTTTCTTTTTTTCCCAATTTTTGTTGTCTATGGACGTGTTGTTGATTCTACTAGCTTTCTTAAAGTCAAGGAATTATTGTCATTACATGTTAAAAAAATCCATATTTATTTATCTTTTCATAACGTCCATCAAATCCAAAATATTTGCATGATCCTTTAATTATTTTGAGCAGTGTATTTCAATTCTAACAGAAAAAGAAGAAACATTTTTCAATTTGTCATTATCATTTATTAATAAAAGTGGGTTTAACACCACTGTTAAAAGTAATTTAGTCATATTGCAGAGGCTAGAGCAAGTACACATGGATTCCTGGTATTTCTCTCACCAGTACTACCACTACATCCTTTCCTAGCCTCCAACTGCTCATTCCACTTAGGTTTACAATTATCAATCCATTGATGGGAGACAAAGATTAACATTTGCTTCATGATGAACTACCCATTACTATTGCATGAAATGTATAATTTAAAATCATTCCATGTGAGCACATATTGCACAATATTGAAAATTAAGGACTGATACGGTTCATTCTTTGTTTATTGAAATGGCACCATGAATCGTTAGAATGAACATGCTGATGCCAATACTTTGCTGTTCAAGTGCTTGATAGTAGTATTTCTAATTAAAACAAGAGGCCCATGAGGGCCTGAGACGCTCTACTGGTTATCAAGTTTTCCGTTAAAGAAATCTGATATTTAAGGAAGTTAATTGCTCAAAGAAGAATGCATAAAGAAAAAAAAGGGGCTTTATCCCCTTTATCATTTTAAGCAACAATCCTCAAGGCCCCTTTTCCCATGTTTCATGACGGATCCACTCCATTTCCAAAAGAAAGTTACCTTATGACCCTACAATCATTCTGTGAATATTTCATCAGAATCTGACAATAATTGTGGACTTAATCACATAAACAGGATTGTTTTGAATGAAAATCAATAAGGCCCCTTTTCCTGTGTTTTCTGATGGATCAATTTCATTTCTAAAGGAACTTTCCTTACAACCCGACAATTGTCCTGTGAAATTTAAAAGACAACTTGATAATGATTGTGATCTTCATCACATACACAAGAATGTTTTGAATGATAATCTGTAAGGCCCCTTTTCCTGTGTTTCAAATGCCACAATTATTCCATGCATCTTTGCAGAGAATCCAATAAAACTGTTGACTTTATTGTGTTAACAAAGATATTTAATTCAAGTTCTCATAGGGCCCCTTTTCCCGTGATATTTTACTGTTGGTTTTATCGTTCTATGAAAGTTAAAAGTGAATCCGATGAAATACTGGAAATTTCTTATGTTTACTAGAATATTTAAAAAAAAAAATCATATGGCCCCTTTTTACATGATACTTGATGGTTTGTACCCAGTTCTGAAAAGAACCATCTAAGTATTTGTACAATTTTGAAGTGAATCCGGTGAAATCAAGGGACATCATTGTGTTAACCAGAATATTTAAGAGAGTTTTTCATAAGGCCCCTTTTTATGTGACCCTTGCTATAGTCAGATCCACTGTCAAAATCAACAATTGGAATGATGGTACAATCAATCTGTTTAATCTGTGGAATTTATTGTGTTAATGAGTTTATAGTGAAATATTCATAGGGCCCCTTTTCTCATGATACTTTACAGAACAAACAAACAAAATTTCAAAAGGAACAATTCTAATGAAGGTAGAATCATTCTTTAAAAGTTAAAGAGAATCAATGAAAACAGTGGACTGAATTGTGTCAAGAATTTTTGTAACTAAATTTTCATAAGGCCCCTTTTTCTGTGAAACTTAACAAATCAGACCCAATGTACAAAGGAACAATCCTAATGATAGTTTGAAGAAAATGATAAAGACTGAGGACTTTATTGTAATAATGATGTTTTGTAATAAAATTTTTATAAGGTCCCTTTTCTTGTGTCACTTAACCAATCAGACCTAATTTACAAAGGAACAATCCAAATGATGGTACAATCATTCTATTAAAGTTTGAATAGATTCTGATAAAGACTGAGGGCATTGTTGTGTTTATGAGGATTTGGTAATACTTTTTAATACAGCCCCTTTTCCTATGATACTAGACAGATCAGGCCCAATTTGGAAAGAAACAATCCTTATGATGGTACAAACATTCTGTGAAAGTTTAAACAGAATCTGATGAAAACTGCAGATTCTATCTTGGTGTCAATTTTTTTAAATAAAATTTTCATAAGGTTCCTTTTCCTGTGATACTTGAAGGATCAGGTCTCATGTCAGCATCAACAATCGTTATTATTGTACAATGATTCTGTGAAGGTTTGAATAAAATCCAATGAAAGCTCTGGACTTGGTTACAAGGATTATAGATAAAATTCTCTAAAGGCCCCTTTTCCCATGATACTAGACAGATCATGCCTAATTTGAAAAGAAAGAATCCTTATGATGGAATAATCATTCTGTGAAAGTTTTAACAGAATCTGATGAAAACTGTTGACTTTATTGTGGTACAATGATTTTAAAATTAAATATCATAATGCTCCTTTTCCTGTGATACTTGATGGATCAGGTCTAATGCAAACATCAACAATCATTATTATTGTGCAATTATTCTTTGAATGTTTGAAGAAAATCCGATCAAAGCTCTGGACTTGGTAACAAGGATTTATAAATGATATTTTCATAAGGCCCCTTTTCCTGTGCTTCTTGACAGTTCAAACCCTGTTATGAAAAGAATGATAGTTATGACCTTCCAATCATTCTGAGAAAGTTTCAAGAGAATCCAATGAAAACTGTGGACTCTATCGCGTAAACGAAGATTTTTAATTGAATTTTTAATGAATTTTCATAAGGCCCCTTTTCCCATGTTTCTTGACGGATCATACCCATTTTCGAAAGGAACAATCCTTATGTTGGTACAATCATTCTGAGAAAGTTTGAAGAGAATCCGATGAGAACTGTGGACTTTATCGCTTAAACGAGGATTTTTAATTGAATTTTTTATAAAATTTCAGAAGGCCCCTTTTCCCGTGTATCTTGACGGATCATACCCATTTTCGAAAGGAACGATCCTTATGTTGGTACAATCATTCTGAGAAAAATTGAAGAGAATCTGATGAGAACTGTGGACTCTATCGCGTAAACGAGGATTTTTAATTAAATTTTCATAAGGCCCCTTTTCCCATGTTTCTTGACAGATCATACCAATTTTCGAAAGGAACGATCCATATGATGGTTTATTCATTCTGAGAAAGTTTGAAGAGAATCCGATGAGAACTGTGGACTTTATCGCTTCAACGAAGATTTTTAATTGAATTTTTAATTACATTTTCAGAAGGCCCCTTTTCCCGTGTTTCTTGACGGATCATACCCATTTTCGAAAGGAACAATCCTTATGTTGGTACAATCATTCCGAGAAAGTTTGAAGAGAATCCGATGAGAACTGTGGACTCTATCGCGTAAACGAGGATTTTTAATTAAATTTTCATAAGGCCCCTTTTCCCATGTTTCTTGACAGATCATACCAATTTTCGAAAGGAACGATCCATATGATGGTTTATTCATTCTGAGAAAGTTTGAAGAGAATCCGATGAGAACTGTGGACTTTATCGCTTCAACGAAGATTTTTAATTGAATTTTTAATTACATTTTCAGAAGGCCCCTTTTCCCGTGTTTCTTGACGGATCATACCCATTTTCGAAAGGAACAATCCTTATGTTGGTACAATCATTCCGAGAAAGTTTGAAGAGAATCCAATGAAAACTGTGGACTCTATCGCGAAAACGAGGATTTTTAATTGAATTTTTAATGAATTTTCATAAGGCCCCTTTTCCCGTGTTTCTTGACGGATCATACCCATTTTCGAAAGGAACGATCCTTATGATGGTATAATCATTCCGAGAAAGTTTGAAGAGAATCCGATGAGAACTGTGGACTCTATCGCCTAAACGAGGATTTTTTAATTAAATTTTCATAAGGCCCCTTTTCCCGTGTTTCTTGACGGATCATACCCATTTTCGAAAGGAACAATCTTAATGTTGGTACAATCATTCTGAGAAAGTTTGAAGAGAATCCGATGAAAACTGTGGACTTTATCCATAAACGAAGATTTTTAATTGAATTTTTAATTAATATTTCATAAGGCCCCTTTTCCCGTGTTTCTTGACGGATCATACCCATTTTCGAAAGGAATGATCCTTATGATGGTACAATCATTCTGTGAAAGTTTGAAGAGAATCTGATGAAAACTGTGGACTTTATCGCGTAAACGAAGATTTTTTAATTAAGTTTTAATTAGGCCCCTTTTCCCGTGTTTCTTGACGGATCTGACCCAATTTCGAAAGGAACGATCCTTATGATGGTACAATCATTCTGTGAAAGTTTGAAGAGAATCCGATGAAAACTGTGGACTTTATCGCGTAAACAAGGAAAAATTTAACGGCCGGACGGACGCACGGACGCCGGACGGGAAAAAGCCATCGCTATAGCTCTAGTGGCCTTCGGCCAGTAGAGCTAAAAATGTCAGTTTTTTTATAACAGCAATGCAGCTGCAGGTAACAACCTGGACATCCAATGTATTTCGAAGATAAACTTACCATAGCCTGTAAGTCTACTTGAGGGTTCCAATCTGAGTCATATATAATAACCACATCAGCTGTGGCCAAATTGATCCCCAAACCTCCAGCTCTTGTACTCAACATAAATATAAACTTCTCACTGCCAGGCATGTTGTACTCATTGATAGATACCTGAAAATCATAGGACATCAGACAACACTCTTTAAACACTTCCAACACAATACCGCTTTTTGACGCCCCTCAAGAGAAAAGTTTTGGAAAACATTGTGAACAATTAGCAAATTGCTTGTTACCCAAAAAAGCCATGAATTTCTAAATTGTATCCTCTTTTGAAATTTGTTGTCTGCAACTTCCTTCAATTTTCTTTCCTCATTTCAAAGTGTGTATGATATGAAACTAGTGACTGATGTGGCAGAAAATATTGCGAGAAAAAGAGAAATGGCTTGTCCCACAATGCTTTCCCAAGTAATATTTCACAGGGTCGTCAAAAGACGTCATTGAGTGGTAGTGAGCTAAACATGTCACAGAAACAAGAACTGTCAGAGGAAAGCAACGCTCGACTATTTTGAGTGCTGGATAGTAACAGCAGTTCAATGTCGACATAAGGCAAAGTACCTTATTAGTAATAGAGATAAGAAACTTTCAAATAAACTTAAACATGAATTTCTAAGTCCAAAAAGGGTTAAAACTCCACTATAATAAATATAATTGTAATGTATCTTTGCCTGGAAGATGATATGATGGTCACAAAAGCATGTGCAAAGTTTCATAGCAATAGCATTAGTAGAAAGAGAGTTATTAAAGATATATGACAGTTGCACGTAAGGTTTAACCAAACCATTACGCCAACGCCCAGGTGACTGGAATAGCCCCCCCCCTTTTTTCAAATAGTTGAGCTAAAAACGAAACTCACTTATTAGCAAATTCTTCAAATTTAGAGAGACCAATATTTTTGTCATCTTGTAAATCAGTAAAACATACCTGTCTGTCTTCATGTGGTGTTTGACCATCTAATCTACAATACTGCAAGTTTTTCCACAGACAATAGTCCTCAAGTATATCTAACATACGGGTCATCTGGCTGAATATCAAAACACGAGATCCTTAAATTGAAGAAAAGTAACATTAAGCTCTTTTGCAGTTCAGATATACTTCTGTGTCAGGTAAAAGCATAATTACATTGATATTTTTTAAAAATATGCTACATATTCTTTTTAAACTTTTAATTCACATTTTAGTTTCTTCTAATAATTACCGCAATGCCACAATCAATCAAAAATCAATTTACTAATTATATAAAATAATTTAGTTACACAAGAAGACTAATGTTGATTCTTTTTATCTAAGGTAATCAATCTAAATAGCCACCTATTTGCTATATAAAAGTTTCAAAAGATCAAAGGTGCTTAGTTTTGAGCCAAGAGTATTTATTATATGTAATTATCATTACCAACAAAATATTCTCTTGGGACTCTGATCATAAGTTTATTCAGGCAGAGAGTGGACATGCTTAACCCATTTCCACACACTGATTTTTTAGACTGGTCTAAATTGAAAGAAATTGCAGATGACAACTTTTAGTGAATTATTTTTTTTCCTTTTTGGGTAAAAAATCAAAGCCCGAAAGGGCCTGAGAGTTGCGACAACAGACTGATTTGTACTCATTACTAAACATGAGGCTGTTGGCCTTTGACTGATCAAATGAGATTTATCCATGAAGAAGAAACCAATTCAAGTAAATTCTGTGTGAGTTCTATTTTTAACCCATTACCAGATGGCAAAATTTTAGACTGGTCCAAATTGAAAGACGTTGCAGACCACAATTTGAAGTTTTTGAAATTTTGAATTTTTTCAACTTTCTGGAAAGAAAATATTGTATAAAATGAAGAAATTACTTGTCACAAGCAATTTCTTTATTTTATACAATGTTTTCCAAAATGTTTTTCTTGAGGGGCGCCCAAAAGCGTCGGTGTGGGAATGGGTTAAAGCCTAGTGTGATTGGATCATGTATTTAGGTACTATTTTCTTACATTTGATTAGTGTGGGAAAAGAAGAAATTGCAGACAATTTTCAGTCAATAAAATTTTAAAAATCTTTGTCTTTTTGGTAGAAACAATCTGGATAAGGGAGAAATTGCTGGGGGGGAGCAAAAACCGAGATTGTATGGGATTGAGTTAATTTCATGAACTGTTTTACCTTCTTGCCTTAATCTTGGTAAAAGTTTGTCTAACAAGCACATTTTTCCACAGTTATCTACCAAATGTTGGTCTGTTGTGTATGGAGGTCCTGAAAAATGTACATACAATTGATTAGGTAGGTTAAAAGCAATTTCTTTTACATCGATTGAGAAACAAGATCTTCTACCGTAGATTAATCCCTCTCAATTCTGCTTCCAGGAGAATACACCAGTACTCACGATAATTATGTGAGGAAATAACAGAACCAAGATCGATAGCCACTTCCAGGAATTGAGCTCTGGACCTCTTGATCGGAAAGCGGACAATCTAGCTCTGAACAACAGACACCACAATAGAATTAATTAAACAACTGAATTTTATCATCGAAGAACCAATGCAGGTGTCTAGTTCATTAACCAATTACCAGACGACCCAATTTAGACTGATCAAAATTGTTGCAGACAACATTTCAAATTGCACTAAAATTGGAAAATAAGTTCCAAAAAGAGTAGAAAATTATGGGAAAGGAGAAGTTGCTTGTCAAAAGCAATTTCTCCTTTTCCCTACAAACATTTCTGTGACTATATTTCTTCTGGGCATCATAAAGTGTCACTGTGTGGTAATAGGCTAGTAATATGAATAGAATGTTTTGTCTTTGGGCAAATACAATGTTGTAAATACAGCTTGAATAATGCTGTTTTTATGACATTCTGTGCCCGAGATTATAAAACTTTTTCCATACTCAATCAAGAATTTACTCAAAATTCAATCCCAAATTGAAGATGTATATTGTGTTGAATTTTACAATAACTGCATGAAAATGAAACATATTATATTGTTTTATTATATTTCATAGCACAAAACGCAACGCAGAAACACAACATTTATTCAAATTTGAAGTTTGAGTAAATTCTCAATTGAGTTCTAAAAAAGATTTACAATCTCGGGCTCTCAACCCCCCAATAATGACATGTCAAAAGTAGTTTCAATATTTATCTTTTCTTTCCAAGATTTTTATCTCATAAAATGAGCTATTCAGTTAAACATGCATAAGTAGTCAAAGTCTACACATTATTTTGATGTGAACTAGTAAATATATATTTTGGGGTTAATTAATTGACTGAATGGGGTTTAACATCACCTTTAATGTTGTGTCATTCATATCGCAACTGCTGAAACACCTGACTTTGGATTCCTGGTATTTCTCATATCTGTTCTACCACAACATCCCTGCTGAGCCCCCAGCAATTCATTACACTTAGGTTTACGATTATGCACCCATTGAAGGTGGACATATGTCTAAAAGGATGTTTGCAGCTGCCAGAGATAGAACCTCAGACCCAATGATTAGGAGTCCTATGCACTTCAAACTGTGCATATTTCATTGAAATGAACTCATTATATATAATTCATAGCTGTTTCCTAATTCTTATAAAGGCTTCATTATGTAATTTTCCTGTATATGTGTGTTTTTTTCAGTAAAAAAAATATTTAAAAGGTTGCACTAAAACAAGATGTGTTTGTAAAACACTATGCCCCTGAAACAGAAAATTTGAGAAATGTGATCTTGATAAGTGACATTGACCTTGATGAATGACCTAAAACTTACAACCAACTAATGCCTATAAATGAAACCAGGTCCAAATATGTCTTAATAACAGAAAAATGATAAGTCTTTGCTGTTTGCAGACAGAAGGACAGACAGATGGACAGGAGACAATATGACCCCAGATCTTATCAGTGCTGGGGGCATAAAAATCAGTTCAAATTAGTATTCATTTCTTAAATCCTACTCAACATTCTAAAACAAACAACAGAAAAAAGCCTCTGATTAATTTTAGAAATACTTTTTTGATGAAGGATAATCAAGTCATATCCTATAAATAACACACAGGAAATCAATTTTTGTCCAACAAATATTGTAAGAGACCTACCAGGTTCAGCTCCATCAAACAAATATGGATGGTTTGAACATTTTCTCAGCTGCATGAGAATGTTCAACAATCTCATCTTGTCACTTTTACCAGCTCCGTTTACTACATCGATGTCCTTCATCAGGATCTTGGTATACCTGAAGGGGCAAGAAAATGAATGAAGAACTTAACCCATTACCAGACAACAAAATTTTAGACTAGTCCAAATTGTAACGAGTTGCAGAAGAAAATTCAAAGTTTATGAAATATTAGATTTTTTCAACATTTCAGAAAGAAAACATTGTGGAGAATGAAGAAATTGCTTGTTGGAAGCAATTTCTTCATTTTACTAAGTATTTTCCCAATTGGTTTTCTTGAGGGGATTCAAAAAGCATCAATGTGAGGGAATGTGTAAAATGCTTCATCCTGTTAAAGGTGATCCAGGAATAAACCTGTTTTGGTAGGGGGCTTAGACAAAGATCAAACAGCCCATATGCACTGTCTGATCTTAGTCTACACCACCTTTTTTTCCCTATAAGGCCACAGTTGGTTACAGACATATTTTTCAAAAAAGAAAATTTACTAACAATCTGGCCTTTCAGTGCTTCAGACATTTGATTTTAATGCAGTTCTCAACAAGAGCAGCAAATTGTCACAAGATACACCCATCATACTTCAATATGTGAAAGGGACCCTTCATCTATATACACAAGATATTTCATAATCATATGTATTATACTTTCAGAGATACACTACAGACAAATTTTCAGTCTGAAAAATAACTAAGGGCAATAACTCCAGGAAAAAAGTTTTACCCAAAAAAGTAGTTAATTATTTATTAATTGTATTTGTTGTGAAAAGGTGAAAATCACTTCCAATTTCCAGATGCCTGTATAATAAACACAAGTTAAATTCTCATATGGCTCCTTTTCCTGTGATACTTGACAGATCAGGTCTAATGTCAAAGTCAACAGTCATATTTATTGTACTACAATCATTCTGTGAAAGTTGAAAGAAAATCTGATGAAAACTCTGGAATTGGCAACAAGGATTTCAAATGAACTTTTCATTAGGCCCCTTTTTCCATGTTTCTTGACAGTTCGGACCCCATTTCCAAAAGAATGTTCGTTATGACCTTACAATCATTCAGTAAAAGTTTCAACAAAATTCGATCAAAGCTGTGGGGTTTATTGTGTTGACGGGGATTTTTGAATTAAAATTTTTACACTGCCCCTTTTCACATGTTACTTGATGCATCTGACCAAATTTCGAAGGAAACTATCCTATTAAAAGTATAAGCATTCTGTGAGAGTATGAAGACAACCCGATGAAATCTGTGGATTTATAGCATTAAGATTTTTTAAATTAAATTTTCATAAGGCCCCTTTTCCTGTGTTTTTGACAGATCAGACCAATTTTACAAGAGGACCATGATGGTCAGATATCGCTCCCTGAGTATTATAGTTCATGTCTTTATGATATAAACAAAATAGCAAAGCCCTCTGTCTAATTATTTTGGAGGAGATGTTAAAGGATTTCTCTTTTAATACTAGGTATATTAATGATCCCATCATATAGCACTAATCTCCTGAAAATGGTAATGCTTTGAAGTATAGACATCAATACATACCAAGTATAAACGCTCAAGGCCTAATGGTTTAGGAGAAGGTTTTCAGATATCATTATTTATTCCTAACTAAAATTAGGGATTGCACAGACAAGGGTTAATTTTCAGAATACCAGGGTTTTCCCTCGACTTTCAAAACAGGGGGTCATTTTGCCACATTATGACCCCTATCAAATAAGATAAAGAAGGCTGTCTAGCTATTTTGGGGGTCATTTCTGAAAAATGGGGGTCCAAATTCAAAGAAGAAGAGGGTCAGGGAAAACCCTGGAATACAGTAATTCTTTGAAGTAATTTGGTAGAGGGTCAACAGATGATGATATGTATCAAATGCACAAAGCTCTAGGCCTAATCATTTTGGAGAAGAAGACTTCAAAAGATTTCCTACTTTATTCCTTTGTAAAATCAGGGATCGCACAGAAAAGGGCAAATTTTAAGAAAACAGTAATTCTTTGAAGTATTTTGGTAGAGGGTCAATGGCTGATGATATGTACCAAATAACAAAGCTCTAGGTCTTATGGTTTGGGAGAAGAAGATTTTCAAAGATTTCCTTCTTTATTCCTTTGTAAAACCAGGGATCGCACAGAAAAGGGCTAATTTTCTGAATACAGTAATTCTTTGAAGTGTTTTGGAAGAGGGTCAATAGGTAACCATACATACCAAATATAAAAGCCTTAGGCCTTATAGTATGGAGAAGAAAATTTTCAAAGATTTCCTTCTTTATTCCTTTGTAAAATCAGGGATCGCACAGAAAAGGGCAAATTTCAGAATACGGTAATTCTTTGAAGTATTTTGGTAGAGGGTCAATAGATGATAATATGTACCAAATATCAAAGCTCTAGGCCTTATGGTTTGGAAGAAAGATTTTCAAAGATTTCCTTCTTTATTCCTTTGTAAATTCAGGAATCGCACAGAAAAGGGCTAATTTTCAGAATACAGTAATTCTTTTGAAGCATTTTGGTAGAGGGTCAATAGGTGATGATACATACTAAATATAAAAGCTCTAGGTCTTATAGTTTGGGAGAAGAAGATTTTCAAAGATAAGAAAAGGGCTAATTTTCAGAGTAAGATAATTGTTTGAAGTATTTTGGTAGAGGGTCAATAGGTGATGATATGTACCAAATATCAAAGCTCTTGGCCTTATGGCTTAGGAGGAGAAGATTTTTGAAGATTTCCTTTGTAAAATAAGAAATCGCATAGAAAAGGGTTAATTTAAGAGTACAGTAATTCTTTGAAGTATTTTGGGAGAGTCAATAGGTGATGATATGTACCAAATATCGAAGCTCAAGGCCTAATGGTTTAGGAGGATAAGATTTTTAATAATTGTTTACGGACAGACGGACAATGACCGATCACAATAGCTCACCTTGAGCATGTTGTGCTCAGGTGAGCTAAAAAGGAATAATTCTTATGATCATACAATCCTTATGTAAAAGTTTGAAGTGAATCTTGGGAAATCTGAGGAAATCATTGTGTTCATGAAGATTTTTTTATTAAATTTTCATAAGGCCCTTTTCCTATGATACTTGAAGGATCAGGCTAAATTTCAAAAGGTTTAATTGAATGGGGTTTTACGCCGCTTTTAACAATCTTTCAGTCATATCGTGGCGGCTGGAGCACCTAACAATGGATTCCTGGTATTTCTCAAACCAGTACTACCATTACATCCTTTCCTAGCCTCCAGCTGCTATCCCACATATGTCTACGATTATCGACCCATTGGTGAGAGACAAATAGTCGTAAAAATTTCGAAAGGAACAATCCGTTTAATGGTATAAACATTCTGTGAAGGTTAAGAGGGAATCCCATGAAAACTGTGGATTTTTCAATTAAATTTTCATAATGCCCCTTTTCCAATGTTACTTGACGGATCATACCCTATTTTTTATGACGGAACAATTATTCTGTGAAAGTTTGAAAAGAATATGATCAAAACTGTGGACTCTAGAGTATTAACAAAGATTTCTTTATCAAATTTTCATAAGGCCACTTTTCCTGTGTTTTTTGAAGGATCATATCCTATTTCAAAAGGAACGATCCTTATGATAGAACAATCATTCTGTGAAAATTTGAAGAGAAGACTCAGGAGCATTTATGAGGAATTTTGATAGATTTTAAAATTAAATTTTCATTAGGCCCCTTTTCCTGTGCTTTTTGTGATGGATCTGACCCAATTTCTGTGTAAGTCAAAAGGGAATCCAATGAAAACTGTGGTCTCTGGAGAGTTAACAAAGATTTTTAATCAAAATTTTATAAGGCCACTTTTCCGGTATTTCTTGACGGATCATACCCAATTTTGAAAGGAATGATCCTCATGATGGTACAATCATTCTGAGAAAGTTTGAAAAGAATTTGATGGAAATTGTGGACTCCAGAGTGTTAACAAGGATTTTTCATAGATTTTGTAATTAAATTTTCATAATGCCTTTTCCCATGTTTCTTGACGCATTATACCCCATTGTGAAAGGAACAATCCTTATGATGGTACAATTTTTCTGTGAAAGTTTGAAAAGAATCTGATTTACACTGTGGAGTATTAACGATGATTGTTTAAATAAATTTTCATCTGGCCCCTTTTCCTGTGTTTCTTGATGAATCATACCCAATTTTGAAAGCAACAACCCTTATGATAGTACAATAATTCTGTGAAAATTTGAAGAGAACCTGATGAAAGCTGTTGACTCTGGAGTATTAATGTGGATTTTAATAGAATTTTTAATTCATCTTCACAAGCCCCCTTTTCCTGTGCTTTTTGATGGATCTGACCCAATTTCAAAAAGAGCTATCCTTATGATAGCTCAATCATTCTGTGAAAGTTTGAAGAGAATCTGATGAAAACTGGATTCTAGAGTGTTAAAGAGGATTTTTCAAATAAATTTTAATTGGGCTCCTTTTCCCGTGTTTCTTAATGGATCAGACCAAACTTTGAAAGGAACAATCCTTATGTGGTACTATTGTTCTGAGAAAGTTTGGAAAGTTTGAAGAGAATCCAATGAAAACTGTGGACTCTAGAGTGTTAACAAGGAAAAGTTAAGGACAGGCGGCTGGCCTAACAGACGGACAGACAGATGTCGGACAGAAAAACACCATCACTATAGCCCTTCTGGCCTTTTGCCAGTAGAGCTAAAAACTAGTGATGGCAATTGTCTTTCTGATAGACGGTTTATGTTATTTGCAGTTATGCGTATGATTTGCAAATGACTGTTTACAAGAATGGTTTTTAACTCACATTAAAATGCAATGGGTTAGTGTTTCAAATTCGCAATTTCCGATTTTCACTTGCATTTTGCAGGTTTGTGAATGCAAATTTCAATCCTGTTCTTACCATTCTCTCTGCATTTTACTGAGTCCTACAAACACTTTAACTTCTTTCTTTGGTAGCAGAGCTTTCTCCACTTCGGATTTCAATCTTCTCAAAAGAAATGGACGTAAAACCTGCAAAAACGATAATCTTAATTAGACTTTTCTGTCCTTTGTACAAAATGGAGATGGTTTTGTCCAAACTTGCTAAAAACATTGATCCATAACAAATTTTCAATCATAGTACATGTATCTATTGGTAGTTTAACTTCTAAAATATCTTTGTGAATCATATATTAGTTTACTTAGACAAATGACCAATCCCAGCAAGGAATCAATAGATCAATCAGATCATTCATTCAGCCATGAATTGAGCTTTAAACTCGGACATTGGTTGCTATTTATATGAAACATTTTTGTTGGTTTGGCAGTTTAAATTCCAGGCTATAATAAATGATGTTATTGGTAAATCAATCTTTTCAAATGACATTTGTAAACTGTCAATTACGTTCATTTCTTCACAAACTGTCTGATCCATCTCGACCAACTCTCTATTGGCTATCATTCCTTATTTCTTCAAAGAGCAGCAAAATTCAAAGTATGATCAAGTCATCAAGTCTGAACTACTTTCATTCATTATCAATTATTTCTGGATATAAATTATCAACACTTACTCCATGTAATCTTTCTACTAATTCTGTATTTCCCTGCATATCTTCAGTGTTGAACCAGCTATCAAAATCCTGGAAAACAAAAACACGAAATACTGTTCCCTGTATATGATAAACCCCTAGTTTGTAAGACAAGAGTGCCATAGTCACAATTTACACAGCCACTTTGCTGCTGTTTCACCAAAATAGTTGTAGACACTACTTATTTTGACAGAACCAAATTCAAAACATTTGCAGACTACCTTTTGTGCTCACAAGAAAAGTGGACATACGTACGTACGGACAGACGAATGGACCCCAGATACTAAGTTTTAAGGAGGCATAATTCAGGGAAAAATCAATGAACACTCGAAAACCCAGCGACTGAGTGTCAAGGGCATAACTCTTGCAAAAATCAATGAACCATAAATCCTTGATCCATGTACATCTACAAATTATGGTGATGACATTGACCAAGTTTCATTTAAATCTAGACAAAAATTTAGGAGGAGTTGCGTTAACAAGGCTGCAATTTCAATAAGTCCAATAGTAAGTTTTTAGGGAGCATAATTCAGGGAAAAATTAATGAACCATATAATCCTTACATTATGCACATCTACCAATTTAGGTAATAACATCCACCAAGTTTCATTTAGATCCAGCCAGAAACTTAGGAGGAGTTGCGTTCACAAGGCTGCAATTTCAATAAGTCCCAGAAACAAAGTTTTTAGGGAGCATAATTCAAGGAAAAATTAATGAACCATAAAATCCTTACAATATGCACATCTACCAATTTAGGTAATAACATACACCAAGTTTCATTTGGATCCAGCCAGAAACTTAGGAGGAGTTGCATTCACAAGGCTGCAATTTCAATAAGCCCCAGAGACTAAGTTTTAAGGGGGCATTACCAGGGTTTTCCATGACGCAAAATTCACTCATCATTGTCGCAATTTCAAAACAAATGACACGTAAAAATTTTACCTGTGCGTCATAAATGATGCAAGTTTTAAAACCTAATTCTTTGTGAATAGAATCGTCGGTTAAGGCCAAAATGTTCAAATAAATCCTTTAGAATTCTGAGTTACAACAATCAATCAAATTAGCGACTGTCGGTAATTTGGGTTTCCTACATTTATTTATAACAATATCCTGTTCTATTTTTAGTTGACAGATAAATTATGTAGACTGGTTATATCAAATTCAGACTTGATTTCCGGTGATAAAACATATTGTTTACCCAACTACTAGAAAATGTAAAAATGTTGCGTCAAACAAAGATGTTGAAATTCCTCTCGTCTGCATCGGGCAGTCATAGCGATCAGACTACCAAAGAGAGCTCTGGTAGCGAGTCTGATGGTGAAACCCTACATCTGTCTTCGAAAAAGACCCAGAGGTCTTTCAGTCAGAAATGGTTAAAAACCTTCAGTTGGCTTAAATTCTCCAATGGTGAAATGCTGTGTGACCCGTGTATTAAAACGAAGAAACTAATCCTTTCACTACTGGCTGTACGAACTTTCGTCTTTCATGTCTCCTTTGTTATTTTTTAAGTTCTTGTAGTCTCTAGCAGTCTTTCACATTTGACTCCCTAAATTGGAGAAAAGACCCCATGTTCTGAAGGCATAGGGGTCACAATGACCCCCAAATTCTTATGATAATGGAAAACCCTGCATTACTGAGGCAAAAATCAATGATCCATAAAATCCTTACTTCATGTTCATCTACCAATTAAGGTGATAACATTGACCAAGTTTCAAAAAGACCAACCAGAAACTTAGGAGGAATTGCGCTCACAAGAAAAGTAGACATACGTAATGGATTGACGAACAGACAGACGGAGAAGATGATGCCAATATACGACCGCCTCTGGCAGCATATAAAAAAAAATTAATGGCAACAATAAACAAGAGCTTTGTCCACAGGACACAGATGCCTCCATCGGTAGCTTTGATAATAACAAACGGCAATAACTCCAAAATGATGCAAGCAAGACTTGGGGTTCTTGTGCACTGCACTTCTCCTCAATGAGGTCTATCCATCTATGAAGTTTCGAGTATATAGCTAATATACTTTCAGAGATATGCTACGGACAAAATGTAAGTCTTTAAAATAACAAAGGGCATTAATTCCAAAATTATGCAAGCAAGAGTTGTGGTTCTTGTGCACTGCACTTCTCCTCAATGAGGTCTATCCACTCATGAAGTTTCAAGTTGATAGCTAATATACTTTCAGAGATATGCCCCGGACAAAATGTAAGTCTTTAAAATAACAAAGGGCAATAACTCCAAAATGATGCAAGCAAGATTTGGGGTTCTTGTGCACTGCACTTCTCCTCAATGAAGTCTATCCACCTGTGAAGTTTCAAGATGATAGCTATTATACTTTCAGAGGTATGCCCCGGACAAAATGTAAGTCTTTAAAATAACAAAGGGCAATAACTCCAAAATTATGCAAGCAAGAGTTGTAGTTCTTGAGCACTGCACTTCTCCTCAATGAGGTATATCCACCTGTGAAGTTTAGTTGATAGCTATTATACTTTCAGAGATATGCCCCACATTAAGTGGTGGGGGCATAAAAAGCCTGCAAGCAGATTGCTGGGCTTTCACTAGCACCCACAAGTGAGGAATCATTGAATCATCAATCTAAAATTTTACCTCAGCAGAATTAAACACATCAGGCAGTAGAAAGTTGAGTAGAGCCCAAAGTTCATGAAGGTTGTTCTGCAGTGGTGTACCTGTCAGCAATAACCTATTGGCAGTTTTAAACTCTCGAACAATTTCAGACAGCTGCAGAAGAGAAAATGAATGAGATTAATCTTCAATGAAAATCCATTCCAATAGGTAGAATTAAATGTACCTGATTAACCCAATACCCAGCAACAAAAGTTTAGACTTCAAAAATTAAAGAAGTTATAAAGGGCAATTTCAAAGTAATGAAATTTGAGAACTCTTTGTCTTTCTAGAAGAAAGTATCACAGGAAATTAAGAAATTGCTTTTTACTATCTGCTTCTTCATTTTCTACAATGTTTCCCCAAGCTATTTTCTTGAGGGGCGGAGAAATCATATTGTGTGGAAATTAGTTAAATGACCACCTCTATTACCCCATTCCAAGACAAATCAAAATTTTAGACTGGTCAAAATTGAAAGGTGTTGCGGACAAAAATTAAATGTTTATGAAATTTTAGATCTTTTCAACTTTCTAGGTAGAAAACGCTGTGTAAGGTGAAGAAATTGCTTGTTGCAAGCAATTTCTTCATTTTACACAATTGCTTTCCAATCAATTTTCACAAGGGACGTCAAAAAGCGTCATTGTTCGGGACTGGGTTAAGCAACCACCAATATTAAGTGTCATGCATTTAATGCTCCTTTCCAAAGGTGAATTTAACCCTTTTAGATTAGTATTTTCATTAAAAATTCCTCTCATATTTTATGTCCGCAAGATTGTACTTAAGATAATTTTTACCAACACTTTTATGTAGCTCAAAACAAGTTTAATTGTTAAAACAAAATGAAGACAAGTCACTTGTTTGCTAAAAGTAACCAATAAAAAGTATAGTTGTATAGTATTTAGTTATTTATCATGACATAATCAAGTGAATGAGGTTATATTTTCACAATTAGAAGGCCAATGGGATTTTCTGTATGATCTCTGGTAACCCTTTCCCACATAATAATGCTTTCAACGAGCATTTTCTTCATTTTGCACAATGTTTCTACCCAGAAAGTTGAAAAAATCTAAAATTTCATTAACTTTAAATTGCCGTCTGCAACGGCTTTCAATTTGCACCAGTCTAAAATTTTGTCATTTGCTCATGGGTTAACCCTATGAACTCACTACCCTCTTAAATTTACAATTTCAATTCTCACACAAGACAAGCTTTCAAATTTTACATCAGTTAGAATACTCTATAAACCACAAGTTTAGCAATATTACTGATAACTAACCTTTGATTTCTCATTTTTAATTCTGTGGGCTTCATCAATGACCAGGTATCTCCAATTGAACTTCTTAAACACAGATTTCTCTCGAATCACCATTTCATATGACGTAACACACACCTCCCATTCTCCTGGCAGCATCACATCACGGATCAGGGCATTCTGAAAGTTATAATGTTTGTGTAATAGACAGATTGTGACTGTCAGTTAAAAAATCGATAGACTAATTAATTCATACATTTAAACTGGAAGAGATCTTAAACTCCAACATTGATTGACATTTTTGAAAAGTATTTTTGTTGGTTTGACAACCTAAATGCTGTAACAACAGCTTATTCAAGCTGTAGATACAATGTCAAGGTCCTGATTACACTTTTTTACTACATGTTCATGGAAATGAATTTTGAAAAATAGCATTGTTTTCTATCTAAGCCGAAATTCCTGTCAGAGTTCTGTGGGTGTGCCCAACGATCTGTAAATTGACAAAAGCAAGGTTGTTCACAACACTTTTTCAATATTTGTGAGTTTTATAAGCCTAACATTTTTTAGCAAGACTTCTTTACACAATGGCTTTAAAAACAGAATCTTGAGACAATTAAAATAAATCCAATAAAGGTGTAGATATGTAGATTTACAAATTCATAGTCCCGATCTCGAAACTGGTATGATTACAGTAGAACCTCCTTAATTGGAACGTCACTGGTTTGTAGGTATGTGTTAGTTCGTATACTTTAAGTGGTCGATCTTTTTCCTTCTTTATTTTTGTTAGAAAACTCTGTCTAATTCGAACATCAGTGGTTCGTATTTCATAGTTTATTTCAAGTCCTAAAAGTATGATTATAACACAAACACCTATGATTAATTCGTATGTGTGATCCTATCATGGTCTGACAAAGTGTCACAAATCACCACTTACCTCGATTTTACGTTGGATTAAACCAATAAATAGGCAACATATTTTTACACTTATAGAATTTTAACTGTCTTTGTCAGTATTGGTAGAAAAAAAAGGTGGGAAAAGAAGAAATAGCTTGTAACAGGCAATTTCTTTTTTTTTTCTGCATTGATTTCCAGTATTTTCTGGTATGGGTACAAGGCCTATTCTGGGAAAGCAGTTTGGTGCATTTCAGCATATTACAATTATTTTCAACTAGAATTCTCCTAGTTAAAACTCACTCTGTATATCCCCGCTTGCACTATCACGTTATCTACAGTGCAATTCAAATTCTCCTTCAATTGAAGATACTCTGTAAGCACTATTGAACTTCTATAGATGAACTTTCTTAGTAAGATTCAAGTTGATGCTAGCAGTAGTTGCTGAGAAAAATACCACAATAGCAGACAATTCCAATAATAAACTAATTCATAAAACAGTACGTTGACACGTTGCAAACTTAAATTCAGTAGGCACCAAGTAGGACCCCTAGCTGAACTTATTACAAACCTAAATTCAGTAGGCACCAAGTAGGACCCTTAGCTGAACTTGTTACAAACCAAAATTCAGTTAGCACCAAGTTGGACCCCTAGCTGAACTTACTAAAAACCTACATTAAATAGGCACCAAGTAAGACCCTTAGCTGAACTTATTACTAACATAAATTCAGTAAGCACCAAATAGGACCACCAGTTGAACTTCTAAAGGCAATACTGTTATAGTTGCTGAGAAAAAATGATCTACTTTGTCAAAGATCATTCTAGTTTATGAACTACATTTAAAACAATTTCACAAACATGCATTTAACAAAGACAATGAGAAGATTGGTATTTACTTAGTGCTTTTAGAATGTCCACTGATTATCATTACAAACTTTGAGGCAGTAACTATCTAAAGATGCTTATGAAAAAGACTCTGATCAGACTTTGCAGATAAAGTCTGATCTGAGACTTTACTTGGCATATTTGGTGCAAACATTAAAAACATCATACACAGGCTTGATATATAATCAGTGTGCAGCTTAGTATCTGATGGCTAGAAATCACCACCATGTAACTGTTGCAAATAAATAAATTTTATCCTCTGTCAACTCTGAGGATCACATTTCTTTTGAAGTCTATGTGAAAATCTAAATCTTGAGCTATTTCATCACTAGACATGATTCATTGGCTGAAACTGACCCATACACCCTTATAAGGTATTTAGGAAATGATTTTGAATTCCAATGAAAACCCTGATCTTTAAATAAAAAGTAATATCACGTCACTTACACAAAGTACATGTACATAACGCTGAAATGCACATAGCCATCATGTTGTTTTTTAAAAGAATGGTTTTATCATGGTTTTACTAACTGTTCAAAACTTTCAGTGTTTCAATACTTGTGATGGTTAACCATCATCATTTTTTCTTATTAGTATTTTCCAAAGCCATCATTAGATTTATCTTCAGTATTTAAGAGATGTAGAGAATATTTTTTGTTTTCATGGAGGTATGAACCGAAAAACCTAAACACACTGTATAAACACACGAAGTGGATTCATACATTGTGTCATTAGGTTTCTCTGTTCATACCTCAATGAAAACAAAAAATATTCTCTTAATTTCTTATAATTTAATAGCATCGAGCAAAAAAAAACAAAAAAAACAGAAGTTTTACAAATTTTGATACCTTTTTGTATGCGACTTTTTTGTGAGGAAGCATACAGAATCCCTGCATGCTCAAAATTTTGTTCATGGAGTTTTGAATAAAAATTTTTGACCAATCAGAACGCTTGTTTTTGATAGTTGAAACTAAAAATTAAATGATTAGCAAGTGATGGTCAAGCATCACAATGAAAATGAAATTTGTTACAAAATCCCTCACAATGAAAGGTGACAGTTATCCATCAGATACCTGACTGGTGAAAGTCATCTTAGAAACTTACTCTTTGTTCCTGATTTCCAATGAGACAAACAGTCTTCAAACTCGGACACCATCTCTTGAACTCACTGACCCAGTTAGACAATGTAGACTTAGGGCAGATGACTAAATGAGGACTGGGTATGTGCCGGTAATGCTTCATGTAACCAAGAAGCGAGATTGTCTGTAGAGTCTTACCCAAACCCTGTAAAAATTGATGGTCAAAAAGAGGATAATCTTTGTTTCAGATACAGATCGATTTATCTTTCATTGAGTGAACAACAAAGGCTATATTTTCTTGAGTGGCAAAGCCATGAGTGAAAAACTGAAAATAAAGCTTTGTTTATTCACTCAAATGAAAGGTATATCCACAGATATGGAATTCCGATGCCTAACTTATTATGCAACATAGGCTTTTCTACTTGCAGACAAGTACTAGGCCACTTATCCAGGGATAAGAAAATGACAGAACTATTCTTTGAATGGTAGAAAATAGATCTCAAAAGATAACTCATTATATAAAGGAAAATTATCATAATGGTTATATTGAAGGCCAGAAGACTTTGTTGTTAATAATCGGTCCCATTATTTTCAACAATGTTTTTCTCAAATACCTCTTCACATTTTTGCAGACAAGTTCAGTATAATACTAGACAAGATGAAAATCATGTCTTGATTGTCCTGGGACAAGAAAATCTTAAGTTGAAAAAGGGGCATAATCATCGCAAAAATGTCTTAAAGATTTACCTCTCTTGAAAGTATAGATTGCACATTTGATAGTGAATATGCATTGCAAGTTTCAAAAATATGCCTTCCATAATACCACAGATATTACAAAATGACAAATTTTTGTACATTTACAAAACAGATGATAAGATAATTACAATACACTCAGGATTTCTCCATAAACAGCAGAGCTAAAAACTTACCATTTCATCAGCCAATATTCCATTGATACCATTTTCATACAAGTTTATCATCCAGTTCAAACCTCGTATCTGATAATCCCTCATCTCTCCATTCTTTATATCTGTAATATATAATACAGTAATGTTAAAATTAAAGGTGGTACAGTTGAACTTGTATTAAGCCACCTCTCAATGGAAGGCCAAAAAAGGGGTCGTTAAAGAGAATGGTTGCTTATTACACTTTTTACAGACATATGAAGAATCGGTTCAACATTATTGCAGGACTCTCATTTAACTCATTACCGGATGGAATTTTTTTTGTCGCATTGAGAGGAATCTGATGAGATCGACTGACTTAGGATTTAGATTTGATAACTCTGTAATATTAGGAAAGACATCCAATTATGAACCATTCGTTGGAGGCCATTTTTGGAGAGGATATTGGCCATGACCTTGGACCAAATCTGGGATCATAATTTGAATGTTTGACCTAAAGCAGTGATCTTGACCTTGGAGATATCCCAAAATTTGTTTCAAATGACACATCTACTCACGATAGAGTACAATTGTGCTAGGATATTTTGAAACACATCCGTAATGTAGGTGATATCCTCTAGACAAACTGGGATACACTGATAAACTGTCATAGTGACCATTATGTCTTGCTTACTGCAAGCAGGCTCGACAAAATCACTGTCCTATGAAGAACAACATTCTTAACAAAATGCCAATACTGCTTTCAAACTAGATTTGGTTTCCAAGTTCTAAAATCATTGTTTTGTTTAACATACTGTTATATGTCTTGTGCTAGCATATGAAGAATATTCAAGCTGTAATTACAATGTTTAGGTTGCCAACTAACCATTTAATCTTTTTGTTATGTGTTACTAGCCATAAAGTTTTGCAAAATAACGACATTCAATATCAGGAAAGATGAAAAATATTATAGAATGAGAAACAAATAGGTCAACAGGTTTTCCTACTTTTGCCTTGATATTTTTCATTATTTAAATTCCATTAACAAAATGCAAGATTATGTGGAAAAGCACTGAGGACCAATTTTTATCATAATGCATGTCTAAGTGGTGGCTTATTACTTGATCACCAATGCCAATGGTGTACAAGCAGGTGTCAGGGCAGGTGCAAAACTGTTTGATGTACTGCAAATATCTGTCTGAGTGACTTGGTGGTTGCATTTATCAGGAATGCCCTGCAGAATAATCCTAACTTTACATGCTTAGACTTCAACATGTAATATCATTACAATCAGAGGGGTACAACTTTCCGAAACCTGGCAGTTGGACTGATGTGTCTTGTGATATTTTGCCACTCTTGTAGCTTGTTTTAGTGTACACACAAATAATTGGATTCTACATACATGATGGACTTTCTTCAAATCTAGTCAGCACAGATGTTGTTTTTTTTGCTAGAGTCAGCAGTTCTTCATCTTCCTCTGTCTCAGTCCGTCTGTGTCTGTGACTGAAAGATGAAAGTAGTATTCCATTGATCGAATATCCTGGCAAAATCTGCCTGAATGACAAATACCGGATGTTTTTTTTTTTCCAAATTAAGACTGAGCCAGCTATCTGATCCACATATTTTTTTTCAATGTCTTAAAACCTGATAAAGTTATGGTGTTTTTGTACATCAAACTATAACCATACTTCAAATTTGTCAAAAAACGGGTCCAAATTTTAATAAGCTGTAGATGACAATTTTAAGTCAATGTTTTTTTTTTTAATCTGTACTTTGGAGGAGAAAACATTGTGAATAATATATAGAAATTAATTCAAATAAGCAGAAAATGGTAAAATATGCCCTGCTCTCTCACTATGGAGGCAAACAAAAACAAATAGGCTATTTAAATGTTTTCAAAAAAACAAGAGGCCCATGAGGGCCTGAGACGCTCTACTGGTTATCAAGTTTTCCGTTAAAAAAATCTGATATTTAAGGAATTAATTGCTCAAAGAAGAATGCATAAAGAAAAAAAAGGGGGCTTTATCCCCTTTATCATTTTAAGCAACAATCCTCAAGGCCCCTTTTCCCATGTTTCATGACGGTGACTCCATTTCCAAAAGAAAGTTACCTTATGACCCTACAATCATTCTGTGAATATTTCATCAGAATCTGACAATAATTGTGGACTTAATCACATAAACAGGATTGTTTTGAATGAAAATCAATAAGGCCCCTTTTCCTGTGTTTTCTGATGGATCAATTTCATTCCAAAAGGAACTTTCCTTACAACCTGACAATTGTCCTGTGAAATTTAAAAGACAACTTGATAATGATTGTGATGTTCATCACATACACAAGAATGTTTTGAATGATAATCTGTAAGGCCCCTTTTCCTGTGTTTCAAATGCCACAATTATTGCATGCATCTTTGAAGAGAATCCAATAAAACTGTTGACTTTATTGTGTTAACAAAGATTAAATTCAAGTTCTCATAGGGCCCCTTTTCCCGTGATATTTTACTGTTGGTTTTATCATTCTATGAAAGTTAAAAGTGAATCCGATGAAATATTGGAAATTCATTATGTTTACTAGAATATTTAAAAAAAAAAAATCATATGGCCCCTTTTTACATGAAACTTGATGGATTGTACCCAGTTCTGAAAAGAACCATCTAAGTATTTGTACAATCATTCTGTGAAATTTTGAAGTGAATCCGGTGAAATCAAGGGACATCATTGTGTTATCCAGAATATTTAAAAAAGTTTTTCATAAGGCCCCTTTTTATGTGACCCTTGCTATAGTCAGATCCACTGTCAAAATCAACAATTGGAATGATGGTACAATCAATCTGTTTAATCTGTGGAATTTATTGTGTTAATGAGTTTATAGTGAAATATTCATAGGGCCCCTTTTCTCATGATACTTTACAGAACAAACCAAATTTCAAAAGGAACAATTCTAATGAAGGTAGAATCATTCTTTAAAAGTTAAAGAGAATCAATGAAAACAGTGGACTAAATTGTGTCAAGAATTTTTGTAACTAAATTTTCATAAGGCCCCTTTTTCTGTGAAACTCAACAAATCAGACCCAATGTTAAAAGGAACAATGCTAATGGTAGTTTGAAGAAAATGATAAAGACTGAAGACTTTATTGTAATAATGATGTTTTGTAATAAAATTTTTATAAGGTCCCTTTTCTTGTGTCACTTAACCAATCAGGCCTAATTTACAAAGGAACAATCCAAATGATGGTACAATCATTCTATTAAAGTTTGAAGAGATTCTGATAAAGATTGAGGGCATTGTTGTGTTTATGAGGATTTGGTAATAATTTTTCATACAGCCCCTTTTCCTATGATACTAGACAGATCAGGCCCAATTTGGAAAGAAACAATCCTTATGATGGTACAAACATTCTGTGAAAGCTCTGGACTTGGTAACAAGGATTTATAAATGAAATTTTCATAAGGCCCCTTTTCCTGTGCTTCTTGACAGTTCAAACCCTGTTATGAAAAGATTGATAGTTATGACCTTCCAATCATTCTGTGAAAGTTTCAACAAAATCTGATCAAAGCTGTGGGCTTTATTGTGTTAACAGGGTTTTATTAATTGAATTTTCATATAGCCCCTTTTCCCATGTTACTTGATGGATCTGAACCAATTCCAAAAGGAACTCTTCTTACAAAAGCATAATTATTCTGTTTGACTATAAAGACAACCCCATCTCATCTGTGGACTTACAAGCATTAATTAAGATTTTTTTAATTGAATTTTCCTAAGGCCCCTTTTCCTATGTTTCTCAATGGATCAGACCCAATTTGAAAGGATGGTACAATCATTATGTGAAAGTTTGAAGTCAATCAGGTGAAATCTAGGGCCATTACATGTTAACTAAGATTTTTTTTATTAAATTTTCATAGGGCCCCTTTTCCCATGAAACTTGATGGATCAAACCTACTTCCGAAAGGAACAATCCATTTAATGTAATAATCATTTTTGGAATGTTTGAAGAGAATCTGTTGAAAACTATGGACTCTATTGTGTTTACAAGGACTTTTTCAATCAAGTTTTAATCGGGCCCCTTTTTCCCGTGGTCCTTGACTGATCATACCAAATTTTGAAAGGAACAATTCTTATGATGGTACAATCATTCTGTGAAAGTTTGAAGTCAATCAGATGAAAACTGTGGACTCTAGAGTGTTAACAAAGATCTTTGAATTAAATTTTAATAAGACCCCTTTTCCTAGGTTTCTTGAGGAATCATATCCGATTCCAAAAGGTACAATCCTTATGATGGTACAATCATTCTGTGAAAGTTTGAAGAGAATCTGTTGTAAATTGTTGGCTCTAGATTATTAATGAGAATTTTTTATTAACATTTCATAAGGCCCCTTTTTCCTGTGTTTCTTGAATGATCATGCCAAATTTCAAAAAGAATAATCCTTATGATAGTACAATCATTCTGTGAAAGTTTGAAGGGAATCCGATGAAAACTATTGACTCCAGAGTGTTAACAAGAATTTTTTAATTAAATTTTCATAAGGCCCCTTTTCCCCTGTTTCATGATAGATCAGGCCACATTTCAAAAGGAACGATCCTAATGTTTGTACAATCATTCTGAGAAAGTTTGAAGAGAATCCGAAGAAAACTGTGGACTCTATCGCGTAAACGAGGATTTTAAATGGAGTTTAAAATTGAATTTTCATTAGGCCCCTTTTCCCATGTTTCTTGACGGATCATACCCAATTTCGAAAGGAACGATCCTTATGTTGGTACAATCATTCTGGAAAGTTCGAAGAGAATCCAATGAAAACTGTGGACTCTATCGTGGAAACGAGGATTTTAAATTGAATTTTTAATTAAATTTTCATAAGGCCCCTTTTCCCGTGTTTCTTGACGGATCAGACCCATTTTCAAAGGAACGATCCTTATGTTGGTACAATCATTCTGAGAAAGTTTGAAGAGAATCCGATGAAAACTGTGGACTTTATCGCGTAAATGAGGATTTTTAATTGAATTTTTAATGAATTTTCATAAGGCCCCTTTTCCCATGTTTCTTTATGGATCATACCCAATTTTGAAAGGAACGATCCTTATGTTGGTACAATCATTCTGTGAAAGTTTGAAGAGAATCTGATGAGAACTGTGGACTCTAAAGCCTAAACGAGGATTTTTAATGGAGTTTTCATAAGGCCCGTTTTCCCGTGTTTCTTGAAGGATCTTACCAAATTTTGAAAGGAACGATCCTTATGATGGTTCAATCATTCTGAGAAAGTTTGAAGAGAATCCGATGAAAACTGCGGACTTTATCACGTAAACGAGGATTTTTAATTGAATTTTTAATTAAATTTTCATAAGGCCCCTTTTCCTGTGTTTTTTGACGGATCATACCCATTTTCGAAAGGAACTATCCTTATGATGGTACAATCATTCTGTGAAAGTTTGAAGAGAATCCAATGAAAACTGTGGACTTTATCGCGTAACGAAGATTTTTTAATTTAGTTTTAATTAGGCCCCTTTTCCCGTGTTTCTTGACGGATCATACCAAATTTCGAAAGGAACAATCCTTATGATGGTACAATCATTCTGTGAAAGTTTGAAGAGAATCCGATGAAAACTGTGGACTTTATCGCGTAAACGAGGAAAAGTTTAACAGACGGACGACGGAAGGACGGACGGACGGGAAAAAGCCAGCGCTATAGCTCTAGTGGCCTTCGGCCAGTAGAGCTAACAACAATTCTCTTCATGTCTGCAAACATAAATTTCAGTGAATGAAATTCTGAAATCTTTGTCTATTGTAGTAGAAAACATTGTGGAAAAGGAAGAAATTATTACTGTACTTTTTAAGGGCATACAAGAGTGCCATAGTCACAATATACGCTGCCACTTTGCTGCTGTACCACGAATATAATTGTTGACACTACTTATTTTGACAAAACCAAATTCAAAACATTTGGAGACTACCTTTTTAAACTGTCAAGTTCAAACTGTCTGTTATAATTGATTGATTGAATGGGCCCAGAGACTAAGTGTCAAGGGGCATAACTCTGCAAAAATCAATGAACCATAAATCCTTGATCCATGTTCACCTACAAATTATGGTGATGACATTGACCAAGTTTCATTTAAATCATGACAAAAAGTTAGGAGGAGTTGCATTCACAAGGCTGCAATTTCAATAAGCCCCAGATACTAAGTTTTAAGGGGGCATAAGTCAGGGAAAAATTAATGAACCATAAAATCCTTACTTCAAGCACGTCTAGCAATTAAGGTGATAACATCCACAAAGTTTCCTTTTGATCCAGCCAGAAACTACAGAGGAGTGGCGTTCACAAGGCTTCAATTTCAATAAGCCCAAGAGACTAAGTTTTAAGGGGGCATAACTGAGGCAAAAATGAATGAACCATAAAATCCTTACTTCATGAATATCTACCAATTAAGGTGATAACATCCACAAAGTTTCATTTAGACCTAGTCAGAAACTTAGGAGTTGAGTTCACAAGGCTGCAATTTCGATAAGCCCCTGAGACTAAGTTTAAAGGGGGCATAACTGAGGCAAAAATCAATGAACCATAATATTCTTACTTCATGCACATCTACCAATTAAGGTGATAACATCCACCAAGTTTCATTTAGATCCAGCCAGAAACTGAGGAGGAGTTGCGTTCACAAGGCTGCATTTTCAATAAGCCCCAGAGACTAAGTTTAAAGGGGGAATAACTGAGGCAAAAATCAATGAACCATAAAATCTTTACAATGACCAAGTTTCAAGAAGATCCATCTAGAAACTTAGTAGGAGTTGTGCTCATGTGAAAAGTGGACGTACAAGAAATGTGTCAGACACAGATGCCCCTACATAATTACTTGTCACATGACCTTCAGTTGTGACCATAAAATTGGGGATATCCAATAAAACTTTACGCATGACACTAGAACATTTCAAGGGGAACAATTGAGTCAAATTATTTTGAAATCCATCCATTAATGTAGAATATATGCTCCAGACAAGAATTGGACACACTTACGAACAGACCCCTGTACACCCACCCTTAGACAGATGCAACTCTATATACCCTTTGTCATTTCTTAGCATAAAAAGGAAGAAATTGCTACAACAAGTGATGCCTTCTATTTTCCACAATGTCTTCCAAAGCTATTTTCCAAACAGACATGAAAATGTGCTACTGTGTTCTTGACACAACAGCGGGACTGTGACCAACTTCTGTTTTTTTGCAGGCAGGTTTGAAACTATATATCTTCAAGTATAGGAAGCTCCCTGACATTTATGCGCGAGCAAATGTTACTGCATTTTGATCACGCACCAACTATTTAATTCTGCCTTTAGAAAATTCAAACTTATGTCTAAATCAATCTCTTACTGACATTCAGAATTTAAATGATGGTGGGTTTCAATTCTTTAACATGTGCTTTAAAAAAAGTGCACAATATAAATGTCATGTGATTTGAAGAGTATTTTAACAAGTGCTCCAAACAATAACTTAGTGTTGTGCAGTAACTATATAATTCTTAACCAGATCAAATGAGGAAAATTTTCTAAGAAAAGATTGCAGAATAACCCATTGCCACAGGAAAAATTTGGAATGGTCAAAAAGTTGCTGTCAAGAATCTAAAATTTATGAAATTACAGATTTTTTCAACTTTCTGTTTAGAAAACATTGTGGAAGATGAAGAAATTGCTTGGTTCAAACTATTTCTTTAATGCAATTTCTTCATTTTACACAATGTTCTCCCATTTTCTTTTCTTGAGGGACAGCAAAAAAGCGCTATTGTGTGGGAATGGGTCAAAACTAAAAAAAAAAAGAGGATAGAGCCTTTTTTGTAGCAAGAATAGAAAACATCATCAAAAAACAAAATACATGTATCTATTAGAGACTGTTTCTATATGGTACTGTTACCACACAACTGACCAGTAAAGAGATAACAAGTAAACTTTGTCTTACTCATCCAACCTACACCATAATTGGAGTAAAACCAATATTAACTTCAATTTTACATGAGGATCTAGATAAAAGGAGGCAACAATATTCTATTTTTTCTTTTTTTTCGTAATATGAAAAAAAATCAATAAAATTGAATGTTGTTGATGCTCACCTTGTATACAGCTTAGGGTAGTATTAAATCTAAATTAAAAATTACCCCTTCTATCTGAATCTCTAAATTATACACACAATACAAACTCTACCATGAATTGAATACATGTGACAGAGAATCTTTACAACAAATCCAATTAACCCTTTCCCACACAACAAAATTTTAGACCAGTCCAAATTGAAAGGAGCTGCAGACGACAATTTCAAGTCGATGTAATTTTTTTTTTTTTTCGTCTTTTTGGGTAGAAAACATTGTGGATAATGAAGAAATTGCTTGATACAAGCAATTTCTTCATTTTCCACAATGTTTTCCAAAGCTCTTTAATTGCGGGGCGTAAAAAGGAGGGCTTGAGTTGGAATGAGTTAAACAGATAACTTGCTTTCGAAGACACCATTCATGACTTATATAAGAAGACCTTCTGGACTGACAATGCAAAATGATTATAATCCCTTACTGTGTCAGACATTAATTATAAATGCCTCCTAACTGAACAAGCATGTTGTGATGTTGTAAAACAACAAAATTTAGAGATAAAGCATATTACAAGAAGGCAATTTTAAGGTAGTCTGATACAATCCACCCCTTGTCAAAATCTTTATAAAAAAATCCTAATTCTTTTTCTTAAGAGGGGGGGTCTAAAAGTGTAACTGTGATGGCATAGCTTAATTTGTATAACTTTTTAGGCCAATAACTTCTGAATTACTGAAAATGGAGGATGTGAAAGGAGTAAAATTATCTTTATTTAGGTTAATTGCATAATGCAATGCCAGTATAATTTGTATAATACATTATAAATTTGTTTTGTGAAAAGTTTCACCTTTATAATAGAAATTTTCCGAAAAGTAATTTTGCAGCCTGCAAGCAAATTCTTATCAGTACTTTTATTGTAATTTATTCAATGATTAAAACACTAAAATCCTAAGCCTCTTCCACCTAAAATAACTAAGGCTGACTATCGGCTAAGAAAATCACTATCGTGATAGTTTTACTATCACAGTATTGATATCGCGATACTATTACTATTGTCAGAAATCAATCGCGATATATCACAATACAATCGGTATATGTTACTTTGTTTATTTTCTATGTTGATCTGTATATATAGCACAGTCTACAGGCTACTCTCTTTTTATAAACGTTTTCGCCTTCCTTTACGAAGCCAAAATAGTCCCAAAATGGTCCAAAACATGGGCCTTTCCAATTTGTTTTTCACAATCTCTAAATTTGCAGCCATATCAGACGACACAAATACGTAATACAGAATAACTTGATTAGTGTGCTTGAAATAAGTAATTCATTATTGTAATTAATCGAATATCATTTATGATTGTCTTATTTTTATTTTTTCGATGATTCAAGCGCTGAGAATTTATAAAACATTGATAACAAGTCTAAACTTAACATGCTTTTGGATTTTTGAGATCTTTTTCACTTAGTAAATCGAAAGTTAAAAATCAATTCCTAAACAAAAAAGGAGTACTGAAGAAACGAAAATCAAACGTGCCTATCACGTGATCGTAGAAATTAAAGTATGATAACTTGTTCTCCCTCTATCTCTCTCTTTCTATCTATCTCTCTCTCTCTCTCTCTTTTTTTTTTTTCTTTACCCAGGACACCAAGAAAACATTGTATTTCTGTGTAACTATGCTTTGAATATTTACTATCGAAACTATCGATATTTGAACAAACAATCGCGATAGTTATCGATGTCAGGGAATTGCAATCGATACATCGATATTGTGAATGTCACTATCACAATACATCGATCTTATAATCGTTACACCCCTAAAAATAACGGAGTAAATGCTTTTTATCTAAGGGAGTTAATTCATGTATCTGTATTTTCTCACAAAAAGAGTTGTTTTTTTGTTAAATTCTATCAAGACTACCTTAAGGCTGGTCATTATTTACCCTTTCCGGTTTTTGGAAATTTTAGACCTGTCCGAATTCAAAGGTTTTGCAGACAATATTTCAAAGTGGACTTAATTTGACTAATAACCATTCAATAGGGTAGAAAACATTGTGGAAAAAGAAGTAACTGCTTGTTACAAGCAATTTCTTCTTTTACCACAATGTTTTCTCAAGTATGAAATAACAGCAACGTAAAAAACCCGTGTTTGTACAGAAAATGGTTAAAGAAGATTGGTCAATAAAAATCAGGTAAAATTGTAAAAAGATCAATGTACCTCTATATTTTGTTATGGACAAAAACTATAAATTTTCTTTACTGACCATTCTTTTCACCATAATCATAATTCAATTCTAAAATCCAATTTTGAAAAGAAAGACATTCAGTTTCAAAGGAATTTAATTGTGCACCAGTGTCAAATATACCAATTAACACAAAATTTAATTAGTCAAACAGTAACTAACACATTTATCAAAGTTGTCAAACTTCTATGATGCTAGTAAATAACTAATTCATGACAAAAATGTTACAAATTTGGGTTTATTCCTCATTTTTAAAAACAAAATGTGAAGAGAATGAAAAAGAAATTAGATCACAAATTATCACCTTTCATCTTTCTTTTTGTGACTGTAGGAAAATACAAACAAAACAATGATAACCCATTTTTCACAATCCCTTGTTTAAACCAATTACCACACAATTACGCTTTTTGACGCATGACAAAAAGTTTGGATAACTAAGTGAAAATGAAGAAATTGCAATTAACAAGCAATTTCTAAATTAATCAAAATGTTTTCTAACAATAAATACAAGGATTTTTAGAATTACATCACTTCGAATTATAGTCTGCAAATTCTTTGAATTTTTACCAGAATTTTGTTGTCTGGTAATGGGTAAATGTCCTAAAGAATGATACCCTGATACAGTTTCTATGTTTCTAGCCTAGTAATATGTTATTTGTAAACTTTTATTTATGAATTTTAAAAATATCTGATAAAACATTTTTACCATAATTTTTTTTCTTTTAAATTATTTTGATGTTGCCTACATTATCATTTTTTGTATAATATTGCTATCATGTTAAAATATCAATTTTATTGCTATCGTGTCAAAAATCAATTTTAAAATCCTTTCCTTGCAAATTTGAAACTGAAATTTTATCAGGCATTCAATTCTTACAAATCACTAAACAAGCTACAGGGTTTTCCCTGACCCTCTTCTTCTTTGAATTTGGACCCCCATTTTTCAGAAATGACCCCCAAAATAGCTAGACAGCCTTCTTTATCTTATTTGATAGGGGTCATAATGTGGCAAAATGACCCCCTGTTTTGAAAGTCGAGGGAAAACCCTGAAGCTACTTCCAAAACAATAAATTTTTAGACTGGTCCAATTTCAGGCAACTATCAAAAGTTCATGAAATTTTGGATATTTCCTACTTTTGGGGTACAAAATATTGTTGATAATGAAGAAATTGCTTGTTACAATGTTTCAACAATGTATTACAAAGCTTTTTCTATAGGGGCGTCAAAAACATCATTGTGTTAGAATGGGTTATACATTTCAAAGGGTACAAGCAAATGGTGCGTATATATTTTAAGTCTATGGTTTAGTTGTAAGATACAGGATTGGATTGACGTGGGTTCAAATCCTGCCAGGGATCATGAGAATTTTTTAGAGCAAAAAACTCCATGATTGATCCTCTGAAACTAGGTGTATAAATGGGCACCTGACAGATTTGTAAGCCTATGTGCTGTGATTGTATGCTTACAGCTGGCAGGCAATTCGGGCATGCAATTCAATGAATTGGGTAAAAGTCCTAAGTCAGTTGGAAATACTAAATGTTCCCTAGTTATGATTTTTTCTTGTGTAAAACCATGGGATTGTATGGTAATGGGTTAAGCCCAACTTTAAACTATCAATTTATTCTTGATGATGTGTACACTTTTTTAAATATGAAGAGAAATGATGACTTACATGGTTCTAACTTCTACAAAGTATGTCACATGGAAATCTATCAAAATTAAAATATTCTACCCTACAAAAACACTATTTCAAAATGTGCAAAACTCCTGTAAAAGCCTATATATAATAAATGAAATAAATCCATTATCAAACAACAAAATTTTCACTAGTTCAAATAGACAGAAGTTGTAGACAACATTTCAAAGTGTGTGTAATCTGATAAGTAATCCTTGTCATGCTGAATAAAATTCTTCTACAGAAATGCATCAAAATCAAAGGGTTGTCAGGGTCAATATTTAGTTTAGAAACTCATCGTTTGGACAGTTCTGGTTTAAAGAGGACAAACAGGTGGTGTAGACTAAGATCAGACATATGAGCAGGCTGGTCTTTGTCTATGCCTCCTGCCAAAGCAGGAATATTCCAGGATCAGAAAGAAAAGGGTTAATGAATGAAATGGTAGATAATGCGGGAAAAGGAGAAATGGCTTGTTACAAGCCTTTTATATATTTCCCGCAATATTTTCCTAAGTATTATTTTCAAAGACGTCAAAAGGTATTCAGCAGGGCTCTGCAGACTCCCAGAATTTGGGGAGAAGTCACTTCTCACTAGTCTGAGAATTGGGAGAAGTTTTTCAAAATGGGGAGAAGTGGTGAGACTTTCAGGAGAAGTGGACCACGTTAACATTAAGTTTTTGCGCATATTCCTCATTTCTATCAGAAAATAAAATAGCTTTACAACCAAGTAGTTGCATTTTATATTATGTATTAAAGAATAAACATAGACAAGAGGCCCAGTGGGCCTTAACGGTCACCTGAGTAAAAGAGCACCAAGACAAGTGATTTTGTTTGAAAGAATTAGAAAAAGGTTTGGTTGAAATCCCCTCAGTAGTTCTTGAGAAGAAGATGAAAATGTTTAAAAGTTACAAAAAATGACCCCCTTTTGGTCCCCATTTTAGGCACCCCTGACCTCCAGCCTTTTAATTTTCACAAATCAGTATAATCAGTACCCAATGATGCTTTTCACCAAGTTAGTTTGAAATTGGCTTAGTACTTCATCAGAAGAAGATGAAAATGTGAATTTCTTAACATGATGAACTTTGACCTCTGGGTGTGGCCCCCTACATGACCCCAGGGACATGAATTTCACAATTTACAATATACCTGTCCTAGTTGTCATGCACACAAAATATTTAAGCTCTGGCATTAACGGTTTATTAGAAGAAGATTTTTAAAGAAGTACCAAAAATTACCCCTTTTTGCCCCCTATTTGGGCCCCTTTGACCCCCAGAACCCCTATTTTCACAAACTTGAATTGGCATCCCCCAATGATGCTTTCTACCAAGTTTGGTTGAAATCCGCCCAGTAGTTCTTGAAAAGAAGATGAATATTTAAAAGTTACCAAAAATTACCCCCTTTTGGTCCCCATTTTAGGGCCCCCTGACCCCCTAGCCTTTTTATTTTCACAAATCTGAATAACCATTACCAAATGATGCTTTTCACCAAGTTTGTTTGAAATTGGCTTTGTACTTCATCAGAAGAAGATGAAAATGTGAATTTCTTAACATGATGAACTTTGACCTCTGGGTGTGGCCCCATACATGACCCCAGGGGCATGAATTTCACAATTTATAATATACCTGTCCTAGTTGTCATGCACACAAAATATTTAAGCTCTGGCATTAACGGTTTATTAGAAGAAGATTTTTAAAGAAGTACCAAAAATTACCCCTTTTTGCCCCATATTTGGGCCCCTATGACCCCCAGAACCCCTATTTTAACAAACTTGAATTGTCATCCCCAAATGATGCTTTCTACCAAGTTTGGTTGAAATCCACCCAAAAGTTCTTGAGAAGAAGATGAAAATGTTTAAAAGTTACAAAAAATGACCCCCTTTTGGTCCCCATTTTAGGCACCCCTGACCCCACAGCCTTCTTATTTTCACAAATCTGAATAACCATTACCAAATGATGCTTTTCACCAAGTTTGTTTGAAATTGGCTTTGTACTTCATCAGAAGGAGATGAAAATGTGAATTTTTTAACATGATGAACTTTGACCTGTGGGTGTTGCCCCATACATGACCCCAGGGGCATGAATTTCACAATTTATAATATACCTGTCCTAGTTGTCATGCACACAAAATATTTAAGCTCTGGCATTAACGGTTTAGTAGAAGAAGATTTTTAAAGAAGTACCAAAAATTACCCCTTTTTGCCCCATATTTGGGCCCCTATGACCCCCAGAACCCCTATTTTCACAAACTTGAATTGTCATCCCCAAATGATGCTTTCTACCAAGTTTGGTTGAAATCCGCCCAGTAGTTCTTGAGAAGAAGATGAATATTTAAAAGTTACCAAAAATTACCCCCTTTTGGTCCCCATTTTAGGGCCCCCTGACCCCTTAGCCTTTTTATTTTCACAAATCTGAATAACCATTACCAAATGATGCTTTTCACCAAGTTTGTTTGAAATTGGCTTTGTACTTCATCAGAAGAAGATGAAAATGTGAATTTCTTAACATGATGAACTTTGACCTCTGGGTGTGGCCCCATACATGACCCCAGGGGCATGAATTTCACAATTTATAATATACCTGTCCTAGTTGTCATGCACACAAAATATTTAAGCTCTGGCATTAACGGTTTATTAGAAGAAGATTTTTAAAGAAGTACCAAAAATTACCCCTTTTTGCCCCATATTTGGGCCCCTATGACCCCCAGAACCCCTATTTTAACAAACTTGAATTGTCATCCCCAAATGATGCTTTCTACCAAGTTTGGTTGAAATCCCCTCAGTAGTTCTTGAGAAGAAGATGAAATATTTAAAAGTTACCAAAAATTACCCCCTTTTGGTCCCCATTTTAGGGCCCCCTGACCCCACAGCCTTTTTATTTTCACAAATCTGAATAACCATTACCAAATGATGTTTTTCACCAAGTTTGTTTGAAATTGGCTTTGTACTTCATCAGAAGGAGATGAAAATGTGAATTTTTTAACATGATGAACTTTGACCTCTGGGTGTGGCCCCATACATGACCCCAGGGGCATGAATTTCACAATTTATAATATACCTGTCCTAGTTGTCATGCACACAAAATATTTAAGCTCTGGCATTAACGGTTTATTAGAAGAAGATTTTTAAAGAAGTACCAAAAATTACCCCTTTTTGCCCCATATTTGGGCCCCTATGATCCCCAGAACCCCTATTTTCACAAACTTGAATTGTCATCCCCAAATGATGCTTTCTACCAAGTTTGGTTGAAATCCGCCCAGTAGTTCTTGAGAATAATTTGAAAATGTTTAAAAGTTAACAGACGACGGACGACGCACGACGGACGACGCTCGACGACGGACAAACAATGATTGCAATAGGTCACCATGACCATTTGGTCAGGTGACCTAAAAATACTGCTTATTCTTTCAGTCCTCAACAAAGATCTTATTCCTGTGAACAAATCCTTTATTTTACTTTTTTTAGGTTTGAGAATTCAAAAGTTTGTTTCTGAATTTTTTTTTTAATATTTCATAATAGATTCATATACATGTATGATAAGAAAGTCAACTAATAAAAAAAATGGAAATAGTGTATAGGCAGTCTGAATGAAATTAGTTGTGTTCCTATTTGAAGCAGAAAATGAGAAAAGATTTTATTGTAACAACATGTATTTAATCAAACCATTACCAGAAGAAAAAATTCAGACTGATACAAATTGAAAGAAGCTAAATAAGACATTTCAAAGAGAGCTTAAATAAGAAAGAAGGTGCCAAAGACTGAAAGAGGGTAGAAACATGTGGGGAAAGGATAAATTGCTTGCTGCAATCATTTCCTCCTTTTTCCACAGTTTCCAATAAACCATTTCAAGATGTCAAAATTGGGGATTGTGTGGTAATGAGTTGAAGTCTGTCCACTTTACCCGATAACATATAGGGCCTAAATGGATAAAAATTGTCATTAATTGGTCAAAAAAGGTCCTCTGTGATTAAGTCAGTTATAATGTATAAAGGGTAAGGGTTATTGCTGAGTACAAAAAACCAGACTGTGTACATGCACAGGTTTAAAGTTAACACAGGATAATTTGCTCCATTTTATAGGATTACATGTTATTTAAAGGAATTATTTACGACAAAAGTAAGTGGAATTTAGTTTTGGAAAGAATGTATCATAATAAGAAACTCATGAAAAGATCATAGCAGCCTTTAAATTGTTTGCCATAATTTTCTTCACTTGTTACAATTAAAGTAGATAATTCAAATTGAAGGACTCTAATGAAAAATGAATTTAATCTACGTAGATTTTCGGCAGAATTATTTTTCACCATGATTTCAAATTTTTTAACAAAATTTTGACTTCTGGTAAATGACACGGCGTCCGTAAATGTCATCCATTATTCTTATTATGTGAAAGTAAGCAACAAATCTCGTAGACTGATGATAACATAATTTACAGAAATAATTAAAACTTAAGAAGGGAAAGGATTTTAAATAAAGATTTCTAGTGCCGATAGTATACAAAGCATTTCCGAAAGCAATCAGTGTAGGTGTGAATAAAGCAATCATGTTGACTATTAGTTGCCAGAACATAACCCTCTTTTTGATAATCTGCTGGCCTTGCGACTATCGATACACGCTTGAATTACGATCAAAGGGCTTCTGACCGGCAGTTGTATAATTGCACACTGTCCCCTACTTTTATAGCCACTGGGCCAGATTTGGTTATCACCTATCGTATCCAGGCGACTTCCCGAAAATTCAAGGAGACTTCGACTTCGCTTTGATCAGCAAATCAGGCGAAGTTTTATGAAACCAGGCGACTTTTTCGCCTAAGTCGCCCACTCTGCAGAGCCCTGTTCAGCAGTAATGGGTTAACAATCACTGACCATGCCAACTGTCCTGTGACTTAAATTGACACAAGCTTGCATAATTCAATGACGTGGACATTTATCACAAAAGGCATTTCGGTTGGCCTAAATGTTGCAACTAGGCTTGAATGAGCTGTAGTTACAACATTTCAAGACACAAATCAATGTAAAGTTTGGCATAAATTGTTGGAATTAATTATCGCACACCCAGTTAGTCTTAAAGCAGTAAAATTTCACAGAACTCACTGCTGCTATCAAGCATGTATTACATTATAAATTAATTACCCTGTCATTATGATAACAAAATTTAGACTTAGCCAAAGTTGACAGAATCTGCAGATGATGGTTCAAAATGAAGAATTAATGCTCAAATCCACTCTGACACAATTTTTTTTTGAACTTGTCCAAATTTAAAGAAGTTGCAGACAAAAATTTTTAGTTGATAATATTTGAAAAACTTTTGTATTTTGGGCTAGAAAACATTGTGGATAATGAAGAAATTGCTTGTAATAAGCAATTGCTTCATTTTCCACAATATTTTCAAAAGCTTTTTTCTTTTGAGGGGTACAAAAGCAGGGTTGTTTAGGAATAGGTTTTATGGTGGAAAACATTGAAGGAAAAGGATAAATTGCTTGTGACAAGCGATTCAGCCTTAACTTTCAATGTTTCCCCAAGGCTAATTTTCCTTGTAATATCAAAATGTGTGATTGTATGGCGTGATTCTTCATCATAGAAAAAAGGGCAGGAGAAACTCTTTTAAAAACTAGGAAGACTTAATCTTTAAGTTAGGCATACAAAATTTTAATGTCAACTTGTCATTGGTCAAAAAAGAACTAGTCATCCGGTCACAACATGCAGAGACTGCTGAATATTTTGTTTCAAATGGAACATCAAATAATTCATTTAGTCTAAACGTGAACTTTGAACTCTGACATTGATGTGATGCATTTATGTTTGTTCAGCGACTTAAACGTTGCAACTACAGCTTACCCAAGCTGTACTTTCTATATTTTAAATCGCAAACCAACCATTTTACTCTTTTGTTACATGTTACTGACCATAAATTTTGCAAAATACTGTTGTTTAACCCTTGTCATGCTGTATAAATAACCTTACTGAATCACTGTCAAATCAAAGGTTTGAAAGCATCGATAGAACTTGTTGAAAAATCAATATTTCTTTTAGAAATCAACCTCATAAACAACTCAGGAAGGAAAAGTATGAGCAGGAGGTGTAGACTAAGATCAGCCTGCACAAACGTGCAGTCTGATCATAGTCTACGCCTCCTGCCTAAACCGGAATATTCCGGGTTCAGCATGACATGGGTTAATATAAAAGTGGAACTTCCTGTCTGAGTGAGCCAGTCGGCGTTGATTTGGACTGTAATACTTACTCTCCAGCTTCAACAAGTTTTGCCTTTTCAGTCATCTTGCTTTTCACTTTCTTCATCTTCAGTGGGCTTGTTGGAGATTTTACATTTCCATTCATTCCTGTCATCATGAAATGAGCAAAGAGCTCTGTCTGCTTCAGCAAATAGTCAAATCTGTTTCCTCTATCGGATTCCTGAAACCAGGTAGAAAAAAAGGATTACAGTTAATTCCACCTTTACAATAGTGCTTAAATCTTTACCCCACAGCAATATTTCCAAATAGAGTAGAAATAATTGATAGAAGAGAAACTAGGAGTTTGAGATCGGGTATTGCCCCACAGGATCATTCTGTGAAATTTTGTTGGAATCAATCTATTAATTTCTGAGAAAAAGATTTTCAAAGCTTTCATCATATATGGAAATTCACATCCCCCCAAAAGCCATGTTTTTCATTTGATCAACATTTGATCAACATTCTTTAATGAAAAATGATAAATGCCATATATATGGAAATAATCCCCATTCTTTAAAGCCACATTTTCCATCTGGTCAAAATTCCTAGAAGGAATCTGATAGAGGGTCACCCAAAGATCATTCCTGTGAAAATTGATTGAATCCTGTTGAGTACTTTCTGAGGAGAAAAGACACACATCGGCGATCACACCATGACAATCGCAAGAAAATTGCTTCTTACTTAAATATTTTCTCATATAAATATTGAGCTTATAGTATGATACTTGAAATATTTCAGATTTAAAATATTAAGGATAAAGGTGAGCAATGTATTTGAAAGCTACCACTCTCTGGACCTCAAGTTCAGGAAAAAAAACAACAACAAAGACTTAAAACAATCCCATTCTGAGATTGATAGACATCACATCAGAAAGTTTTGAGAAAGCTGGCTATTTATTTGTGAGTTTCAGATCTGCCAAACCTACTTTCGATAAATTTGTTTATGACATACAGCACTGAACTGATTTAAACCTGCTCAATAATCCATTACCAGACAGCAAAATTTTAGACTGGTCCAAATTCAAATGAGTTGTAGACGACTGTTTAACCTAGAAAGTTGAAAAATTTAAAAGTTTCTTAAACTTTAAATTGTTTCTTACAACAACTTTCAAATTTGACCAGTCTAAAACATTTGCTGACTGGTATTGGGTTAAAAGAGACAAAAACATGGCAAAGTTTAACTAGACTCTCACAGAATAGGATGAATACCCACAAATGGATCCATGTCAAGAAAAAACATTAAGTCACTTTGAAAAAAGCATTTTATCAACAAAGATCAATAACTCTAAAGAAAACTTAATAAACTGTTACCACATAGAACATACACAACTTTCATAAATACAGTGTGCATGGGAAATTTGAATTAAAATATCCACTCAGTAGTTAAAGAGAAAATGATCAGCATACGCACTGGGTTTTCATTATTGGATACATGTACCCCTTAGGTTTTGAAATGGGGGTAGATAGAAAAATTTCGGGGCACAGTGTACTCTTTATTTTCTCAGTTAAAGATATACCAGATAAATCTCAACCCTTTAACAAATGACAATGTTTTAGTTATATACTTTGTTATTAATCAGTAAATAAATGCCACATATCATATGCAGGTTTTCCTGATAAATTTAGAACAAAGGATAGCAAACATTTTTTGAAAAGCTGATTTTTGACAATTCATTTTTTCTTAATAATTGGATTTTGAAGGGCCGAATGGAATATGAGAGCCAGGCTAAACAGCTTGAACAAGTTGATAACAAGGGTGGGACCTGCCTTTTGGAGCAGGCCATACCAGGCAGGTCAGCTCATTGTTAGCTAAAATTCGGTATTGCAACGATTCTGTTATAGACAATGTATATCATATATATCATTTGATATATTCTTATCATAAAACTTACGATCTTGGCATCATAGTCCTCTTCCTCCTCCTCTCCGTCCCCTGCATTTTTACCTTTAGGAGGAGCCTTTAGCAGCACAGACGGTCCTGGAGTCTGAAAATGATAGAAGAACAATGTTTATTGCAAGGGGAGGAATCTGTTGTTGTCTAAAGAACACCTTTATTGCCTTTCTTCATATTTTTTTTGTTTTTGTCTTATCTCCCAAGTCTTCATTAAATCCTCAAAGCATTTTCTTCATCTTACTGAAACAGTTATATTACACAATATCAAACGAATGATTTTAACAGTCATGCATCTTTTGAACATCATGTATGAGAAAAACAATATAAGCTCTGCCGACATTCTCATCCTTTTTGAATGGAATTAATTTACCATAGTTAATTGTAGTGTACAAATGTTAATTTATGCAAATAGAATATATTTAAACAAATTGAAAATTCAAGTGTGTATTTTTTGCAGTGGACTGGCAGCAGTGATTGATTTTGCCACACAGCCTGCAACATTAATTCAGATTTCACCAAGAACTCATTATTTTTCAATGTGTGACAAGTGAAAAGCTTGATATGATAAGAGTGTATATGTATGTATGCCACTGTAGACATGTTGGGAATTAATGTTTCAAATTATCTGAGCCTCAAGGACACATACTTTCAAATTTCAAAATGAATCACTGCCCCAATACTTGATTCACAAAATGCATATGGAGTTTTCTAGGCACTCAGAGTGTGTGAATCCAGTCTGCACTATCTTTGAATGATAAAAGGTTATTCCTAGGGGCTTACTCAGGGCAAAATTTCTTTTAGCCAACCCTTTTAACCAATTTGAAAATTCTTAAGCTATTTTTACTAAACTGTAGCCAGCTTCTTGTCATTGCAGCAATATTTAAAGTTTGATAAGATTTTGTAAATTATTTATATAAGTTTCTTTAAAAATATACGATAGCTCATTTAGTTAATCATTTCTTTTTTTTGTTTTTAGTTTCATGTTAGCTACTTAAACCCAGGGTTTTCATTAGTACCCAAAAGTCAAGAGTCATTGACCCTTTGGCCGAAATTTCCACGAGTCAAAATTGAAATCCCAAGAGTCAAAATGCGATATTCCCCCCCCCGAGCAATTTAGAAAAAAAAGCTTAAAACCTTGTTAGCAATGGTGCCTTAAAAGTGATTGTATGTTTTAGGATAAACTCTGTCTCAGATTGAAACATTTCTCCAATCTGACAGTATTCTATTTTCAATATAAGTTACATTTTAGGGACAGTTTAGTATTTATACATATTATTAGTTTGAATCAATGTTAGAAAATCTTAAGAGCACTAAGAAGATCAAATTATTTCAATTTTTTATAAAAAGAAGTGCTGATTTTATGCACGAAAACCAATGACATTTCTTGGGCAATATTTTCTTTGGTTTCACTTTACTTCTTGATTATATTCTGTGAGCTTTTTTATTAAAGAAATAGCAAATAAGTAAATTTCAGTAGGATTAGAACTCTGAAAATGGGTTTCATCATTAATTTCACAGGTGTCAAGTACCTGTCAATGACGAATGCCGATGCATGTTCATCACTGGGAAGTGCTAAGTGCCTATCAAGCTTGGTGTTAAACTTGTTGTGGTGAATATTTTTATAATCAATAATTTTCCAATAATTTTGGCACACTTATGATGACCCTTGACGCATGGCTGATAATTTTCGAGAGTCAAAATGACGCACAGTGACAAATTTTCAAGCATCAAAATTGCATTTTTTTTGAATTTCTGTGTGTCAAAACCCCCAGGTCTTGGGTCAAACGAAAACCCTGTAAACCCATCCCCACAAAATCACACTTTTTGAGTCCTTCTTAAATTCCACAAACTTTAAAATGCTGTTTACATTTTTTTCCTTCAATTTGGACTAGTCTAGAAATGTGTAATCTGGAAATGGGTCCTCTGGAAATGGGTTTATAAAAGTTTCATAAATATGATTGAAACAGTAAAATTTGAAAGAAAAGAGATAAAACAGTCCAATTAAGTCATCCCCTTTTTGGCTTGTATTGTGTTTTTGGTTATTTCAGCATGCCCAATGGGTTTTTATTTTGGGGGTACATGTACCCCTTAGGTTTTGAAATGGGGGTATAAAGAAAAATCTGGGGGTACAGTGCACCCTTTACTTTCAGATTTAAGGGTACACAATACGAATCTGAACCCTTTACCAAATGATGAACAATGTTTTAGTTATGTGCAAGTTTCAGATAAATCTAGAGGGAAAGATAATAAACTTTCTTTGAAAACCTGGTTTTTGACAATTCACTTTTTCTTAATCATTGGATTTTGGACGGGTTGAATGGGATATGAGAGCGATGGATAAACAAATCTAACAACTTAATTACAAGGGTGGGAATGTCATCTTGGAGCAGGCCATACCAGGCATGTCAGCTCATTTTTAGATCAAACTCTGGTATCAAAACGTTTCTGGTACAGAAAATATCAAATGGTCTTATAAGTGTCTAAAAGTCACCATTTGTGGAGAAATAGAATAGGCTTTGTTACGACATTTTGCAGACAGCAACTTACGTAGCCAAAACAAAACTACAACGTTAAACAAACGGCTCCATTTTGTCCCGCCCGACTTACATGTACAACGGAACTTACGAGCGAAACTGATTTCAAAATCAGATTATATATTATGAGCTCTTGTCAATCTTGCCCAAAACACGTGAATATCTTGCGTTAAGTTTGAAAAATAGCGCAACTTTGGGCCTATTTCAAAACAAACTGGTGAGGCCATCAGGATCCGTATTATACGAACTTTTCCAACTGCTGGTTTCCCCATTCTCTATATGAAAACAAACCAGCTGGTTACTGTTGCATGAAAGGGTAATCACTCCTTCCCGATGCATTTTGTTCTACTTTGCCTGTAGACTCGTACCGCCGTCGACTTTGTTAAAGTCGACGGCGGTACCGGTCTACTTTGCTTGCAGCTTTAGGGAAAAATACGCACATAGGGTTTCTAGTATTATACGCTAATAATTTCAAATGCACACACACGTAATGGCATTTTTGTTTCTACGTTCATTCATTTTTATGTGCGTTCATGCACGTCTTGGTCTAAGATTTGTACGTGAACCAACGTAGTTGTACGTGAATTACGTACTGCAGTACGTGAATGGGCACCCTGTTATTTTTGTTTGTTCTTTTCAGTAAGTCATTCTAACAGTTTCACAGCCTATTTTTAGTAAAAAATAAACTAAATTTCCCATTCTGTTTTCAAACTTGTCAGTGTGTTCAATGTAAGTATTGAATGGGAAAACTGTATCTTGAGGTTTAAATTTAAACTAATGACCTGCTTATTGGATCTAAGAGCAACAAAAACAAAAAAGATATGTATTTGACAACAATCTTTTACCTGTCAATCAAGGTAATAAACAATGGTGTTGATTTATGAAAAGGATTTTCTCATGTAAACCTCATAATTGCTTTCGCCAACAGACCCTTCCCCCCTCAATTTTCTTTAATATTGTCTGGCAACACCTTTCCTTCCATTTTGCTAGCAAGTTCGCTTTTTTGAAATAATCTTTAGCCATTTTCTCAACTTTTTAGCCACTTACTCAAAATTTTAGCCTTTAGCGAAAATGGCGATCGCTAGCATGAGCCCTTACACCTTTCATCTTTACAATGAGTGATAATTACACAATGATTACCTTAACCATTACCTACATTTTACTCTGCATCATCGTTTTGCCTAAGTTATTCACTGATGTTACCTAAAATTATCTTACCCCACCTACAAATACCAGCTTTCAGACAAAGAGGTCTAAGAATGTTTAAATTCGATTTGGTACAAGGTTCAGAAACTTACAACCTCCTCCATTTGATCGTCGCTCATTTGCTCCGGCTCTGAATCTGACATGACTATGCTTTTGCAACAATCACGATGTAGAATTATGATTTCTTTCTCTTTGCCGGTTGTTTTGGCGCTACCGGAAATTCTTTCCAGTGCTTAGATGAAGAAACGAAAAGGACTTTTACTATAAAAATGGATTTTTGACAAACATCAAGTTAACAAATGGAGCCACTCCAGTGCGTTTTTTCCCTTTTTCTTCTTTTTTTTTTTTTTTTTTTTTTTCTTTTTTTTGTTTTGTTTTAAATATATAGAGAGAAAGGGGAAGGGGTTGAGATAGATAGATATATAAATGTACAGAAAAATGGTAACTTTTAGCAATGCATAACTGTATCTTCAAAAAATGTTGAAACATCACGAAAACTCCTTAAATATACTCTTACACAGAATTTCATATGATGTAACTCAGGATTTTGGTGTTAAACCTTTGTAGAGATCTGTTTTAAAAAATCAGCCGGTTGACCAGACATTTTGCAACTACCATCAGCATTAAGAAATCGGTTACAGATTAAAAAGAAACATGGACGATACATTGTTTTTTTATGAAAGACTGTGTCCGGACAAAAGGCTTACTATTCTCGAAGTAATTAATCTATTTGGCTGATATTCCCGAATAGTAACTTTACCGCTGACACGTGTGCACACCGCTTAGGAGACAAGCCCGGGTTGTTCAGTCGGTTCAGCACTGTGCTCTCAATCCCGTGGACTTGAGTTTGAAAATCGGCTCGGCTAACATTCTTTTTCAAATCTGGCAGAACTGTCGTGGCATGCGTCATACGCCCACTCCATACCGACGCTGACTTGGCTGGCATACTCACTGAATTTTGATGGGAAGTTGGTGGGATTCGGATCAATTGTTGTCCCGGATTGTACTGATGTGAGAAACTGCACTAGCCACTATACTCGATACAACTGCATGAAATACTGTTGAGAGTATCGTTAAACCCTAAACAAACTGAATTTGAAAACGAAAAACCATTAGTTGAGCAACAAAGAAAAATACTCTTAATTGCCAAGTGTTTATGTTTACAGTTTCAGATCAAATCATTTCACACATCTTTCTATTACTGATACAGTTAAACTTTAAGTGACCATCCAAGGGACGGAAGAAAGGTTGTCTCTGAAGAGAACGAGCGTTTAATTAATTTCTGTGACGTAATCATCAGTCTAGAAAATATACAATATACATTTCGAAAGAGGGATCCCCACCCACTAGGATATCTTTTTTACCATATAAGGCATTTACTTTTCAAAACGTTCACATTTTGAATGCCGCTTTAAACCCTTGTATGAATTGACCAAGGCAAAATTTTATCTATTTTAATTTATAACATATGATCCCACTTGATGGTTTGCATCCACTTCCATATATCGTAACAACGAAACACTCCAGGATTAGGCGTAAAGGTATAATCCGGGAATTCCGTTAGACATTTACTTTTATAAAAGAGCTGAAAAACGAGTACCGAATTAACTATTATAAAAGCTAGCACTTAAAGTTGTTCCTTAAAAGTAACTGTCACAATTGGTCATTTTTAAGGTTTTTTTTTTTTTTTTTTTTTTTTCCGTTAACTATAGGTCCAAAAGGCCTTATCGTTCACCTGAGCCCAAAGAGCAGAAAAAGCCATAGATATACGGATAAGGCATATACTATATTCCCCACGAGTGAACTGAAGCTAGAGCATAAGAAGTATAATAAACTACAGACAAAAATACGTTCATAATAGGTCACAATTACCGAAGTTCAGGAGAACAGACATTGATCCATGGTAACAACTCACGCGAATCTTCTTTGCTGATTCAAATCCCCGACAATAACACAGAAGAGTTCGACCAGACAAAAATCACTTTTTTGTTATACACAAAGGCATAGATCAGGCTCATCTACTTTAATTTAACAGACAGAGAAGAAGACTGTTTTAAGTTTTCGCTATATAAGCCAATACAAAACTTGTGATATCCGAGGATAGGTCAATTTTGACCTTGGGTCATAATTTGAACAACTCTGGTTCACCAGATGATGCTGTAAACCAAATATCGAAGCTGCTTGTTTTTTGAGAAGAATTTTTTTAGCCTGATATTGCGAAGCAATCAGAGGCTCAAGCTACCACGGTAAAATTTCAACCCACGCAGAGTTTAATGTAAAAACATCTAACGGAATAAATATAGTATTGCGCCACATGGAAAGTAGATCGGACCGAATTACACTACTGCGAGTATATAATTAATACACCCGATTGAGGCAGGAAGGAGAAAGGCGAGATATGACCCATTAAAAGCCGGCGCTTGATGTACAGTACTTTGGTGTGAGTGTTCTGAATTTGGCAAAATTATCAAAAATTAATGAGTGGATGGACAGAAAGAAAGGAGATATATAATATATTGGGCAATTATTAATCATGTATAATCATGTATATTTAAGAAAAAATAAGGTTTTCGTTTTATTCCGAAATAATATTACTTATTCTAGAGTTACAGAATTAAAAACGGTCCGTTTAGACGAAGTTGCTGTATAAACCTGATTAGCGAAGCGGTCGGTTTTACGCACGATTGGAATGTTTTGTTTAACAAATTAATTGGTCATGCATAGGATCATATTCGCACTGTCTGCAAACAATTTAGATTTGGTCGTGCTTGGATTTTGTGTCTATATATATTTACCTCCGACTTCTACCCACAGGATGTACACGGAACGGCCACGTCTGCGCATCGCTTTTGAGAGGTGTACATAATCGGGTAAACCTGGTAAACGATCGCCCGTCCTCTCTCGCTCTCTTTACATGGAGATTATAAAAGCTCTTATTTACATAACGAAATCTGTTTGTGTGGTAGAATATTCGCATCGTATGCAGGAGCCTCCTAGTTCGAACCTGGCTACATGTCTATTTCTCCCCCCTCTCTATCTCTCTCTATCTCTCTCTTTCCCTCTCTCCCCTCTCTCCCTCCCCCTCTCTCTCTCTCTCTCTCTTTCCCTCTCTCTCTCTCTCTCTCTCTCTCTCTCTCTCTCTCTCTCTCTCTCTCTCTCTCTCTCTCTCTCTCTCTCTCTCTCTCTCTCTCTATCTCTTTCTCTCTCTCTCTCTCTCTCTCTCTCTCCTCCATACTTAATTTCAAAGCTGCTCGCCTTTCTGTTTCAGAGAAGAAGATTTCTTAAATTTCCACTATATTAGCCCATGTTAAACTTTTTACCTCAAGGTCGGAAGTATTATGACCATGGGCACATAATTTAAACAACTAGCTGACGCTGTATACCAAATATCAAAGCTCGAGGCCTTTCTGCTATTGGGAGAAAAAGGCTTTTTAATTTCCACTTTATAAGTATATGTAAATTTTGTGACAACCGGGAATGGTCAAATTTTGACCCCTGGTCCATATTTTTAACAATCTTGATAGAGGTCCACAGATGATGTCACATACCAAATATCAGACCAGTAGGCCCTTTTGGTTTGGTAGAAGAATTTTTTTACGGTGTCACTATGTAAGCTTATGCCCCCTCCCCATTTAACACGTTTTTTTTTTTTTTCTTGTACAAACATTGAAGTTCTTGCCGTTAAGACTCGAAGTACCAAGCGTGAATTCAATCCAGCTGCTGGTTCATGACAAAAAGGTTTTAAACATGCACCCTAATTTCGCCAAATTTTTGGCCCCTTATAGGGCACCTAGAGTAGATAGGGTGTGTACAAACATGGCTTACCTTCCCGTCAAGTTTACCAAGTTTGTTTGAAGTCCGTCTAGCGGTTCATATGAGAACTTGAGAATATTAACTTACGACGCACGTAGCCCAACGGACGAAGACGGACGAAACACGATCGCAATAGGTCACCATGACCTTCGGTCAGGTTCGGTCAGGTGACGCAAATTGTATCTGACCTTTCCGAATTATCCAGCTATTTCATTCCGCTCAATAGGTTTCGTAGCTTCATACACAGTTGTACTGAATATGTTTAATATTTTAATGATAACCGGCAAATGTTTTCTTTTCATTTCTTAATCAAAAAGAGATATGACAGCTAGAGACAGCTCAACTGAAATCAGTAAATTTGAAAATAGATATATGATAAACTAGAATGATTTTAAAAAGTCTACAACGAAAGAAACGTTTCTAGTCCGGTCAGCCTGTGAGTTCCCTACATTCTGACCAGGCTAGTAGACCCCTTTTCGATTGATGTATCGCTTAAATTAAACGAAACGAACCGTTTCTTTGTCAATGAAAGACACACGTACATAAAGCGTCTATCATTTGCGTGTCAAAACTTATTTGTGTAACTTGTTTACTTGATAGAGCTTAAAAATCAGAAGAATAAAACAGAAGAAATTTTGCGGATTATGAAAGACTTGCTTTATCAGGACTCAAAATAAGGGGTATCGTTTCCCAATAGCCTTACTTTGTATAAAATTACTTAAAGATAGTTAGATCACTAGAAGGAAAATTATTGCTAGTGAATTGACAGCTATGCCGTGATTCCATTTTGAAAAAAAAAAAAACCAACCAACAAACAACATTTGAAAATCGGCACTCGGATACTTGTAAGAGACGAATACGTCACCCTCGATCGTTCAAAAATAAAAAAAATCTGGAAAGGAGACCGTGTCACATTCAGATTAAAACAATGAAACACTCCCGTACTGATCACCTAGGAGGATTTACTGAGTTTGATAATATTAAACTGCTAATCGGTAACTTCAATCTTCTCCTTTTATCATGAATTGACGAACAGGAGTATGAATATTAATCAGTTCCGAAGATTTTTGTGCCGCGATGATTGCAGTTAAAACGGACCAAAAGAATGAGTCCAAGAGATAAGTCACAAAACTTGCAGTTTGTAGAGTATTTCCATGATTTAGGTCAAATAAAACCAATCTTATCGTTGAACAAAAACGAGGTTTCGATGAAAAGCTGGTAAAATACTAAATTCCATAAATCGGAAGCTTTTATTGAGACTTACCCGAATCATCAGTGTTAGTTTTGAAGTAAGGGCTTCCAAAGTACCCTTACAAAATTTGGCTGTATCGCTCAGGTTTTTTTTTCAGTGAATTTGATTTTACTTAAGATCAATTGAAGAATCTTTCAAAGCTTACCGAATACTTGTACTTAACTCACATCATTAAGCATAGATGTACACGTTACAGTGAGTGATCAAAGGTCAAGTTCGTCGATACTAGTATAAAACTCCGATCCCTCACTATAACGTATACATCTATAAGGCCGAATGTTCGTTGGTTAAAGTTGATCATTACCCTTATGCGTACCCTATTTTAGTTCTATATTTATGAGATATTTAGTCATGAGTAAATCAATGGAAGGCTATCTATACCACAGGAACTTGTCTAACTTGATTTTTATACTAAAAGCGTAATATAGTTCAATCCATTGTCTATATCTACGTATCTAGTATAAAAAATTCGATTGTGACAAGCTCCTTTGGCTGATACCTGAAAAATATTTTCTCAATTCCCAGAAGATCTCCTTTTCGCCGAACTGGTTCTGCGAAAAGGGGATCTTCTGGGAAGTAGGAGAGGTATCGAAGCTTTTCAATCTTTGTACATTTTCTAAATCCAATAAAGCATTCTACATTACTTTTTTTAATAACGAAATACTGTATCGAATCTGATTCCATATTCAAATATTTGTCTCGTATAGTTACCGGAAGGTCCTTTTTCGTGTGACAGGTCTCATAAATATAAAAAAACTATAAACTAGACGTTGATGTTTGTATTTTTTGTAAGACACGGACTGTCAGGGAAAACAGAAAAAGACAAACAGAAAAGGACAGACTAATGTAATGCACTGTATTAAAAGCATCCTTGCATCTGTAAACTTCTTTAAAACATATTCTCATAAGAATCTACTGTCTTTAATTAAACTGAATTTCACAGGAATGTTTCTTGGGTGACTCTTTATCAGATTCCTTTAAAGAATTTTGATCCCCTGAAAAACGTAGCTTTTATGGACAGGACAATTTTCCATTTAATGGTGTATAGTGAAAGCAAATGGTGGCCTGCTGAAAGATGAAATGTTTTCAATAATTCTATCACTATTTTGATAGTAAAAACGTTATTCGTATATCATTCTTAATTATTGTAAAACAAAACTTCTGTTGACGACTTTGGTATTACACATACGTAAATTTTCAAGCACAATGGCACTTTTTGACGCCCCCAAGAAAAGCAATTGCGAAAACGTTGAAATGGCTTATGAATTGCAATTTCTCCATTATCCAGAAAGTTGAAACAATAAAAGAATCACGAAATTAAGATTTAAACCTATTATTTTACATCGATTGGGAAACAAGTTCTTCCAACTTAGATTAATTCCTCTCGATTCTGCTTCCTGGAAAATGCACCAGTACTCGCGCCGAAAGTGTGGGCCAATGACAGAACCAAGACCGATAGGGCTCGCTCCCGGGAATCAAACTCAGGACCTCTTTGATCGGGAAGCCGACGCTCTACCTCTCGACCACGGACATCACTGAACTTTAAATTGTATTCTGATTATCATTTTGATTTAGACCAGTCTAAAATTTTCCTTTTAATTTAGACCAGTCTAAATCTTAATTAAATTACGTCAAGTTAAGCAACACCACACTAAATCAAGTAGAAAACCGCATAATAAAAGTTGTCCTGTAACCTCTGTACATAAGTCAGTGAAGGAGAACATAAGAAATCATTTTGGTTAAAAAAATGGTTTCAAAATGTTACCGAATCTATCACTTTTTGCTTTACTTGAAAATATTGTAGTTGCAGCTTATTGAACCTTTATTTACAAAAAAAAGTTGTTCGTACGAGAGTTCTTGACGAGAATCTAATGAATATTCAACAATCGTACATATATATCGTGTCTAAAGCAACCATATATGGCCTTATAACAGTTAATTCGGGAGAGGTTCACATACCCCTGCGCATGCGCGGAAGCCTCGTTATCGATACCGTGCGATTATAACGCCTTTGTCCTAGTTTTACAGTAAAAGCGGGTTGTTTTAACCCCAAAATACTCATCCAAAATGAAATTAATTTAAACAAACCATTTTTATACCATGTGAAAAATTAGCCATTCACTACTGATATGTCACAGATTACATGGTTTTTACATGATTCAGCACCCTCGACGAGTCGTTGACAAAATCTATTAACTTTCATCTCAACAAGTGGTTTCATACGCCTGTGGTCAAGATAGCGAACTCTGGCCATAAAGAATTAATTAACCATTTAAATCAACCATTTAGACCGGAAGTGAAACGTTGACCTCCGACATCAGTATAATGGATCGATTTGCTGACATACAAAGATAATTGCAGAATTCACACTCAATCCTTTATTGTTCGAGCTCAATTGAATTGCACGGCTGTTTAACTGCTGGTGTGAGAACAGCTTAGGTGTATTATTTAGATAAAGATGAAATGTATTAAGTAATCTCAACCCTTTTCATGCCTGAATATTCCTGCTTTTGCAGAAGGTATAAAGATCAGTCTGCAAATAAGTGCAATCAGATCATAGTCTACACCACCTGTTAAAGTCGGAGTCGTTGATCAAATTTAATCTTCAAATTAAATATTGACCCATAACTTGTTCTTTCTGAGCTCTCAGTCCTTTGATTTTCAGATAGTTTAGTAAAGAGGATTTATCCAGCATGCTAAAGATTAAAAAGCTCGACGTAAGGAACGCACATCTGAACGTTCAACGTACCATAAATTTGTATTGAAATTCCAGTGGGCTGAGGCCATAGCGCGGTTGGTAGCGCGTAGGACTCCTAATCATGGGGGCCCGGGCCCTTCCGATATTTGTCTCCCGCCCAATTCAAACAATAAATCAATGAAATACCAATGACGCCATTTTCAGAATTCGAGTAAAATTCTTCTATTGATATCGTAACAGCGTGAAACAATCTACAGCTAAACTATTCCGCTTAAGTCCGATATAACTAAGATGGTAAAATACTAGTCGTAAAACCTTATTTGGTTCGGGAGTTGATTCAATCTATAGTGATAGCGCGCTAAACTAGTTCCTGTTTAATGGGTCCATAGTTCGATTATTGCTTCTCAAGTCATTCGAATGAGATTTTTAACGGAGGCCCCGTCTCCATATGACCTCAGTAGTTAAATGAGAACCCCGTACAGCAAATCAATCATTTAGTTCAATAATCGAATTTAATAAACTGTTTAATTGATTTGCCAATCGCGGCTGTCAACCAAAAAAAAAAAAAAAAACGGCCTATCACATCATTCATTTTGACCGGAAGTGAAATTTGAACTGCAACATTGGGAATTTTCGTGAAGCATTTAAATTGGTTTTGCGATTTAAACTTCGTAACTATAGCTTATTCAAGCTGTAGTTACGACGTTTTGATCGCCAACAGACCATTTTGCTTTTTAATTCAATACAATTCTTTCTTACCAATTTAGTAGAATAACGTTGTTTAATATCGAAGCAGAAATTCCTATTGGAGTCAGTGGGTTTGGCCAGCAGAGTCATTTTGCCGGGCCAGCTCTCCATTAATTGCGGCTCGGGCGTGAATAAAGTGTGTTCCTTTAAAGTATATACGGAATCTATTAAGGAACAAGGCGGGCCTTTTATCAATCACATACTCCTTGCACTATACTATCCCGCCGTCTTCTTATGATGCCGATGCACATGTAGAATTCAATACAAGGTTTTGTATTGCTGCTACATCACAATATTCCATTTATCATGTACATGTACAAACGAATTTTGATTGTCTTTGATTTAAGAACTCCAAGATACCGATCTTATTGGCCTATAGCTTCAAAATAGGTTTCTTTTTAGCTAGCAAAGCGTCAGCTTTGATAGCTTAAGTTAACAGAGAAACTTTTGAGGTCTTCCAGAGTCAAGTGAGTGCAAACTGCCACTGGAGGCTTAACTACTAAATCCATTAAAAGCATACGCCTAAAAAGGAGTTCCTATGTATTTCAGGAATATTGAAAACTCTACCTCCAAGTTCATCTCCTAGGTATTTTTAGCTCACTTGAGCATATTGTGTTCAAAATGACTCTGATCAGAGTCTTTTTTACTCGTCTCAAGAAAAAAGATATGGAAAACATTGTGGATAATGACGAAATTGCTTGTAACAAGCAATTTCTTCAATGTCCACAATGTTTTCTACACTAAAGGTCAAATATTTTCTAAATTCCACCAACTTGAAATTGTCTTCTGTAACTGCTGTCAATTTGAACCAGTCTAAGATTGTATCATGTTGTAATGGGTTAACTCATGGATTAATTTAATCTCGTTTATATATCGTGAAAACCTTTGATAAAACAGATTTCTTATTCAAAACCATGCTTTGTTAGCTTACAGTACTTTTAGCACTTTGATTTTATTATTCAATTTAAACATTATACTTGGTACGAAAGCACATAATGACTTAAAATTTATTTTCCAACAATATTAGCGCTACTGTACAGATCTATTACAAGAGTCCCTCTATCATCTCCGTGGTAGAGAAAATCGGTTTCCGAGGTCGGTCTGCTGTTCGAGAAGGCCCAAATTAGATGGGTGTCTACGTGCTGAAAACAGAAAATAAGCTTTTCTGAATAACAAAATTAATCAAACTAGTGTTCTATAAGCCAATGAAAACGAGAAAAACCAAACTAATAGTTATTAAGCCATTGAAAAAATGAGGGATAAAACCTTGATTTTACCCTTAGAAATTTTGTCCCCTTGGTAGAAATTTCTAAAGGTCAAAATATGATACTTAAAGACTTTTGAGATCAAAGCCCTGGTTTGGAGTAAACATGAGCCATAAACAAGTACTCGAAATGATAATAGAGAAAGGAACAATTTAAGCCATTACATCTTATTAATATAATAATTTTTTTTATCATGTGGGGTTTGCCCACTTTCAAAAATGGATGCTATAAGATTCGTTCACTCACAAAAAAGAGGTTGTGGGGCTTTTTGTACACCCTCAAAATATGATGGTGTGGGATTGTGTCCACCCTTAAAATAGATTTTAATAAGCTAGACTACTAACTTGATAGATATACCGATTTGCAAGTCTTTCGGTCTTCTAAATGTTCGATCTACTTATTTTCTGATCTGCTAACTTAAACCACCTTTTATGCCAGTCTGATGACCCCAGTCTATTAATCTGCACGTTTTTCAATTAACTTACAGTTAAGTTGACTTATTTGCCGCTCTGTTAACTTAAATCTACTATTTTGGCAGTATGCTGACTAAATCTACTTATCTGCCAGTCTGCTGACTTAAATCTACTAATCTGCTAGACGTTTCCTTAAACCTACTAATCTGCCAGCCTAGTTACTTTAATCTACTAATCTGCAAATCTACTAGCTTAAATTTACCAATCTGACATTCTGTTGATTTAAATCTACTAGTTTGCCAGTCTGATGACTTAACTCTATTACTCTGCCAGTCTGCTTGCTTAAATCTATTAATCTGCCAGTCTGCTTGCTTAAACCACTAAACTGCCAGTCTTCTAACATAAATTTATAGCCGCCGTCATGGCGCAGTTGGTAGCGCGTCGGACTGTCAATCTAGAGGTCCCGGGTTCGACCCCCGACGGCGGCACTCATTCTTTCCGACTATTTGTCTCTCACCAATGGGTCGATAATAACTGAAAGTTTGTTGAAAGCGGCGTAAAATCCCATTCAAACAAACAAATCTAACTTAAATTTACTAATCTACCAGTCATACAACTTAGATCTACTGATCTGACATTCTGATAACTTAAATCTGCCAGTAAATCTACTAATTTACCTGTTTGCTTACTCCGTTTTACTTATTTCTAGTCAGTCCCTCTGCTGTCTTCTGTTTTCTTATCATCCAACCTCAGATACAATTCATCTAGTAAATTTTCCAAATACTTCTGTACTTACCCGTATGGCGATATCATTTATATTGTCCCCTGTATTATAGGGCCGTACAAATTTAAACACCAACTTCTTATTGACGCTAGCTCCTGACACAAGAGACCAATCTTGACTGTCATCTATCGTGGGAGGTTTGTAGCCGGTCGTGTGGTAGTCCTATTAATTTAGAAGCAAATGCTTAGTTTGAAGTCTTACGATTTTCGTATTAATTGTATCTTTTATATACGGACACCTCTGATTAACCGACTGAAGAAAAACGCAAATTTAATTAACTTGAACTCGAAAACTGGTAACAGGGATTATTTCATGTTGCCGTTTGTTGTCAAAAGCCTAGGACAACAGAAACAGTTCAGAATAATTGAATAGTTTATTTTTGTTTTGAGAGAGACGTAGAAGGGGAGAGGATAGACATATACAGAAAGATAGACAATTCGAGAGAGGAGAGACAGATAGATAGAATTGATTAAATTGCAACCTCGAGTACTGGACACAAAACAGGTATATCTTTTTAATTTCTTAAGCCATTTGCCCATAATATATATTTATAAAGAGGGGGAAAAGGAACGTAGTGGGTTGGTATTTTTTTTAAATAGATTTATCTTGAAGATACGAAGAACAAAGATAAAAAAATAAAGCGTCATTATTCATTCAAAGCCTCGTAACTACAGCTTTTTTCAATGAAATGTACCTCTGAAAATTGACGTTAACAAACTACTCACGTTTAATACTGCCTTGTTATGATCCAGAGACCCCACAACAACATCCCCCGGAAACATATGACCGTCTGTAGAAAGCCCAAAACCAAACCATCCCGAAGCTTGAACCTCGGTTTGAAACCCAATATGAGTTTTATTCAAGTGTTTCCAAAGTACTTTGTACTTAGAGTTAATCGTTTTAGCGTGGGTATACGCCCCTTGGCTGTAAGCAAGAGCAAAGAGACAACAGAACGCTAGAATGAAACATGTTTCATTCATTTCTTAATGATTATATTTTCCTGTACCAAAATCGTATGTACTTGCTCACACAATGTACTTTATTCTGACCATTTTAAGTCTTATCTCTGTTTTATTCAAGTTATTCAACGCTTAGCCCACATTTTCACCGTAAGTCATCAAGTCTGAAACTGTACTTTAAGGTCATAGAGGCGCACAGGAGTCCGATTAGCAACGAAACTTGAAATAGAAGATACTTAATGAGTGGTAACTTAATAACGAATTTATTAAACGAGTCATCTATAAACAGACAAAAACGAGGCTAAGCCGAGTTTTTATCTGTTTTAGGTGACCCGTTTAGTAGTTCAGTATTTTAAGAGCAAAAATTTGACTTTCTATTTATGACATTTATTGCGGGGGAAAAATAATAATAATAATAAAAAAAAAAAAAAAAAAAAAAAAAAAAAAAAAAAAACAAACAAAAAAACACACACTAACACACACACAAAACAAAAACAAACAAACAAACAAAAACAAAAAAACAACCGGTAAAATCTTGAACTTTATCGATATAAGATGATGCACGAAAACATAACGCCGGTTACAAAGTGACGTCATTACATGCATTATGTGACGAATAGCCGTTATCATTTTCTTCAGCTTATTTGCAGCACCATTTCACTAATGTAATATCACCCATGTGATATGAAATAATATTCAATGGTTGTATTTTTCAGGTCTTGGGTCATGTTAAATGTTTTATATTGTATAATGTTTTAAACATGTGAAATAAAAAATAAAAGATTAAAAACAACAAGGATACAACTTGGGAGCCACGTGTTTGGTAAAAGTGTTTCTTTATGAAGAATCGCCACTGTCAATAATAAACGGTTGGCCAATCAAATCTTTTAATCACGAGATGAAATGAATATCTCCGATACTATCTATAGACTATTTCGTCGGTTTGCTACGTAAAAGTTGTAATAACAGCCGATTCTAACTGTGATTATATCCTTTTGACGATACACCGATGACTAGCTTTATATTTTTTCTCCGTGAACACGGGGGGGGGGGGGTATATCTTACGGAATAATGTTTAGGTCATCGCAAATAATGTGTTGATTTTTAACACGAATACATTGGTGATGTCGCTTGAGTACGAGAGTAGTGTAAAAGCTAGGGTATGGGTGTACGGGTTATGATCTTAAATCACGATAATATATTAGTTACTCGTCATCGCACTCTTGTGTTATCGCCATCGTATTCTCATATCATAATCGTAAACTCGTGTTATCATCGTCGTACCCTCGTACTCCTGCGTTATAACAATCTTGACACCATCGTTTTTTAGCTCACCTGAGCACAAAGTGCGAGGTGAGCTTTTGTGATCGGTCGTTGTCCGTCGTCCGTCCGTCCGTCTGTCCGTCTGTTCGTCTGTCCGTCTGTCCGTCCGTCCACAATTTCTTTAAAAATCTTCTCCTCCTAAACCAGTAGGCCAATCAAGCTGAAACTTTGCAGGGATGTTCCTTGGATGAAGTTCTTCAAAAGTTGTTAAAAGAATTTAATTCCGTCAAAAACTCTGGTTTCCGCGGCATTTGAAAATGGGAATCTTTAGTAATTCTTTAAATATCTTTAAAAATCTTCTCCTCCTAAATCATTAGGCCAATCAAGCTGAAACTTTGCAGGGATGTTCATTGGTTGAAGCTCTTCAAAAGTTGTTAAAAGAATTTAATTCCGTCAAAAACTCTGGTTGCCGCGGCATTTGAAAATTGGAATCTTTAGTAATTCTTTAAATATCTTTAAAAATCTTCTTCTCCTAAACCAGTAGGCCAATCAAGCTGAAACTTTGCAGGGATGTTTATTGGGTGAAGCTCTTCAAAAGTTGTTAAAAGAATTTAATTTCGTCAAAAACTCTGGTTGCCTGGGCATTTGAAAATGGGAATCTTTAGTAATTCTTTAAATATTTTTAAAAATCTTCTTCTCCTAAACCATTAGGCTAATCAAGCTGAACCTTTGCAGGGATGTTCATTGGGTGAAGCTCTTCTAAAGTTGTTAAAAGAATTTAATTTCGTCAAAAACTCTGGTTGCCGCGGCATGTGAAAATGGGAATCTTTAGTAATTCTTTAAATATCTTTAAAAATCTTCTTCTCCTAAACCATTAGGCCAATCAAGCTGAAACTTTGCAGGGATGTTTATTGGGTGAAGCTCTTCAAAAGTTGTTAAAAGAATTTAATTCCGTCAAAAACTCTGGTTGCCGCGGCATTTGAAAATGGGAATCTTTAGTAATTATTTAAATATCTTTAAAATCTTCTCCTTCTAAACCATTAGGCCAATCAAACTGAAACTTTGCAGGGATGTTCATTGGGTGAAGCTTTTCAAAAGTCGTTAATAGAATTTAATTCCGTCAAAAACTCTTGTAACCGCGGCATATGAAAATTTGAAATTTTAGTAAATTTTTGATGTTGTTTTTTCATAGACTACAAGGCCAAAGGCCTTTATATTTTGTAAAGAGCTTAATCATATGGTTCTCTACCAAGTTTTTAAATATTTAATCTCTGGGGTCAAAAATGGCCCCACCCCTGAAGTCCGAAGTTTGGAAAAATTCTTAATAAGAGCAATGTCAAATAGCTTCTCCTCTTAAACTATAAGGTCTAGGATATTCATATTGGGTATGTAGCATAACTAGATGGTTTTGTACTATACCACTTAAAGTTGTCCTCCTAGGGTCAAAAACGGCCCTGCACTAGAGGTCCAAAATTTGGGAAAAACTCAAAATTTGAGTATGTTGAAAAAAATTCTTCATTTTAAGGCAGAGGGCATTTATATTTTGAGTGTAGCATAGCCTGGCTGTTATCTATCAATTTTGATTAAATTATGCCTGTAGGTTAAAAAACATCCCTTCCCTGGGTGTCCAAAGTTCGTAAAAATGCTCAATTAGACCATGTTCAACAGTCTTCTCCTCACAATCTACAAAGTCTAAGGCATTCATATTTGATTTATAGCATAACCATATGGTTCTCTACTATGTTAGCTAAAATCTTAGCCCTGGGATAAAACATGGCACTGCCCCAGAGGTCAAAAATTTTGGAAAACACCCAATTAGAGCAACTTCAAAGTCTTCTCCTTCTGAAATGTAAGATGAAGGGCATTCATATTTGGTATGTAGCATGACTAAATAATTTAGTACTATGTTACAGGAAAATATGCTCTAAGAATAAAAAATGTCTCTGCTCCTGGGATTGAAAATTGCATAATCGCATTGAAAGTATTCTTCTGCTTAAAAAGAAATGGAGAAATTGCTTGCTTTCTCACAATGCTTTTTTAAACCTTTTTCCCTGAGGGTGACAAATTCTGGGATAGTTTGGTAATCGATTAAACTATGAAGCCAAAGGCATCCATTTTCATTTTTAAGCATTACTGGATTGTTTTGTACAAAGCCAAAATCTTATTTTTGTTTTTTATTTATTTTGCTCAAGTTGTGTCTTTTTTATACAAAAAAGTACTGTAATTTGCAGATGCCTCAGGTGAGCGATTTAGGACCATCATGGTCCTCTTGTTTACGATTGTCCAAACTGTATTCCGTCCGCGTAACGTAACGTCAATTCAAGGAACGGGAATCAAGTACCTCGTAACATCATATATGTGGCGTAACCGCGGCAGTAATGATTTAGCATTTAGATCTTATAAGTCGGATACTGAAAAGAAATATCGGATATTCACTGTGGTGAATATCTCGGATAATCGTCACGATAACGTTTTGGATAGGCATTAATAACACACAAAAAACGAGGCGTTAACGGAGTGGAAAACGTCCAATGATCAGTATATTCACCCGTCGTTAACGCACAGCTAGAATACCCCACCAAGATTAATCTATCGAAAACAACGTAAAGTGCAAGAAAATTGATGGAATCTTTAAAAAAAAAATCTAATCTTATCGTACGGCATTCAACACTTTACATTCGACCAGTATGAATGTTTATAAAAAATCTATACCTATTAATGAAATGGAAAGTAGTTTAAACGTAGACCTTATTCCTGCGAATATTTTCCAAGTGTGACGTCATATTACCTAACAACGTCATCGTAAAAAAAAAAAAAGATGACTGCGCAATTTTCTGACTTTTCTTTCGGGTCCGGGGAAGTTCTGTAAGTTTCGAGCCAAAACGTTTCATTCGCATTCTCTGCTTGAAAAAGATAATATCTTAGTTTGCATATATTATGTAAAGATTTCGTCATTTCATTTCGTTAATTCGTTAACATTTTCAGAAACTCTCAAAATAGTTTAACGCCCTCGTGCGAAATTTCGATGGTCTCTGCAAACGTCAACGACCTGAACTAAAGAGCTTTAAAGATTTTTGGGGGTCTCTGCAAATGTTAACGACTGAAATAAAACGTGAGTACCCTAAACTAGATACTTCAATTGTATTTGATAGGCTTCTCGTGGTGTCGCCTAAACTACAGTGACGAAGTGTTTGTTTATTATCTCCCTTTGAAGGGGGCGCGCTTATCTATTAATAATTTGTTTTTTGTAGAAGATGGAGACGAAAAGTATTGCTTTTACCAGATCTCGTAATTTCTATTCGACGAATTTTGTTTTCAAAGAAGTAAATGTATTGAAAAAAATGCATGCTTAGCAAATGATAATTCTTAACAAAAAAGAAAAAAGTAGTAGAAATAACCAAGAAACGTAGTCCTTATTAACAATAAATCAAGCTTCTTTTACAATGTTGTTTTCATTTAAAATTCCCTAATTGGATTTTTTTGCATAAAGGTGTTCTTTTCAAATGACAGGAAAAAAATACTAAAATCGCGAATATTAAATCATTCAGATGAAATTAAGAAATAGATCTTCCTCTGACTGGAAAAACGTACACTAGCAAATAAAATGGTCGCGCTGTGAATAAACTTACAGTAATTCAGGGATCGTCGGTGTCCATCAAAACTTCGACTGACCAATCAAATCCTTCATTTTGACCATGTAGAAGTATAACGTTTAGGTTGCTCGTCAACGATTCGTCTTCAATGCCCAAGACCATATATTTTGTTGTGTCATTCATAAGACATACTTTCTTGTCGGAAAACACTGACGTCTCGAGCAATCTCTTAACCAGTTCCCACAACAGGGCGCTTTTTGACGCCCCTCAAGAAAAATAATTTTAAAAACATTGTGTAAAAATGAAGAAATTGCTTGTATCAAGCAATTTCTTCATTTTCCACAATGTTTACTACCCTAAAAGACAATAATGATGATATTATTATAATAATAAACCCTTCATCTTGAAATTGCCGTCTGCAGCTTCTTTCAATTTTGACCGGTCTAAAATATTGTTGTGTGTGTATGGGTCAAACATAGCTAAGAATAACCTTTGACATCGCTTTTGATCTGAAGAAAGATAACTCCGAAACTAAATCTGTTCTTTATTTTCCAACTAAATTAGCATTACTAAATAGATCTATAACAACACTTCCTCTATTATTTCCGTGGTAGGAAAAGTCAGTTTCTGTTAAAGGTCGATCGTTTGAGAAGGCCCAAATGATGTGGGTATCGCCGTGCTGTGAAATAGATACGAAGTATTATGTTGTAATACGGTTCTGGGACATTGTATTCGATTCGCATTGAAAAGAATGAAATTCACACGTTATTTATCTCTTACATTATATTCTAATACGATGTTCGAAATTACTAACACAATTAAAATACCGTTTGCTTGCGTCTTTAGGTCTAGTTTCCAATCACGACGTTTGAGTCACCAACGAAAGATTCACGCTTTGTTCATATCCCTGACCATATCATTTGCAAACTTTTGGCGTTTTCTATATCTCAGTTGAACTGCCTGGTCGGAGATCAGTATATTGACCAATCGCGGCTTTCAATCAAATAACCAGTCGACCAATGAAATCATTTATTTAGACCAGAAATGAGATTTGATCTCTGACATTGGCCGCCATTTTTGTTAACCCTTTTTTGTTGATTTGGCGACTTTAACGTCGTAACTACAGCTTATTCAAGCTGTAGTTACGACGTTAAGGTCGCCAACCAACTATACTACTTATTTTCTACAAGCTTATGGTCATATTTTTTCTCTCAAAATAACGCCGTTTTAAATGGAAACGGGACTTCCTGTTGGAGTCAATGGGCGGGGCTAACGAAGTAAGTGGGCTTGGCTAGCTATTGGTCAATTAAACAATGATTTGCCGATTTGAAACTTGGGCTAAGAGGAATTTAGCTATCAGTGTGACCACACAGGGATGTTTGTTGTAATATTCTTTAAATATACCGTGCTTTTAATGGTCACCTCAAAGTACACACTAATAAAATCCATCATATGATTGGCAGATTGGTAAATTACACAGCGGTACATTACTACACATCTTAAGGAGCGAGCCAATGCAATTATCCATAATGATTTGCAAATGACAAAGATTTTTGTAATAGGGGTCCGTCATTATGATTGTGAAGAAAACAAGGATGATTTTAGTCAGTTTTCGTGATTTTTTTTACCACCATTTTTAGTCAAATATTGTTATAAATGGAATACAACGATGCAGTAGTGATACAAAAGCTTGTATAGGAAAATGTTGATATTTCACATAATGCACCGTCTCCTGAACACGGCCCTATTCTAAAACACGGTTTTGTATCAATATGAAAAGCAATTCCTTATTTATCTTTAGAAAATATATTTTTCGTTGGTACTTACGCTTATAATAGCGTCGTTCATATCGTGTGTTTTCAAGGCCCGAACAAATTCAAATACCAGCTTGCGATTGGTGTTTGTACCCGAAACTAGGAACCAATCTTGACTGTTATCTAGGATTGGTGGTTTGTACCCGTTCGTATAGTAATCCTACAAAAAATACTCTTTTTGCGTTTAATCTATTACCGCACAGTAAAAGCTCGAAAAAACTATAGTTACGACAGTTTGATATGAATAGACACCTATGCCACACAGCCCGCATCTTGACGCCCATGATAAAGTAATCTCTATGGAAAACATCAAGTAAAAAGAAGAAATTGCTTGAAATAAGCTGTTAGCTTAACCCAGGTGTTATATATTCAGGCTGATCGAAATTAATGGGAGCTTCTTACAAGCAAGGGTCTAGCGATTGGTCAATTGACAGGAGGCGGCAATTCAATGGTTATGAAATTTTAGATATTTTCAACTTTCTTTGTAGAAATGCTTTTCCTGAGGGGCGTCAAAAAGCGTCACTGTGTGGGAATGTGTTAACGGCACTAATTTGCAAGATTTATGAAAAAATTGTGGCCAGTAACATGTAACAAGAAAAAATAAATATTTTGGTCTGCCGAAATTTAAGTAATTTTACTCTTTTTCTACATGTTACTGACCAAAAGTTTTCCAGAACTTTTGGTTCTTTGATTGACAGAAGCGATTGGTCTTTTGACCAATCGCGGCTGTCAGTCTAGGAATATATCGACCAATCAAATCATTCATCCAGCTCGAAATTGAAATTTGAACTCCGATATCGGCAGCCACTTTTATGAAACATTTATGCTAGTTTGGCAACTTAAACGTCGTAATTACAGCTTATTCTAGCTGTAGTTACGACGTTTAGGTCGCCGTCCAACCATTTTATTCTTTTGTAAAATGCTATTGGCCATGAATTTGAAAATATTAATGCCGTTTAAAATCGAAGCAGGACTTCCTACTGGAGTCCGTGGGCGTGGCGAAAGGAATAAGTTGGTGGTGCCTGCGATTGGTCAATCGTCTTTACAGGATCTATGATTGTTGGACGTCGAGGCTGCTCAATGAATTCGCACAAATACGCACAAAAACTTGTTGGAAAAGCCATGGACATGCTAGATGGACGGATCGCGGCTGTCAATCAAACATCCTATCGATCAATCAAATCATTTTTTTAGATTTGCAGTAAAATTTGAACTCGAAGATTGCTTTGGCGACTTAAAGGTAGTAACTCAGGCTGTAGTTAAAACGTTCTGGTCGCCAACCAACATTTTACGTTTTTGTTTTATGTTACTAGTCAAAAAACTTGCAAATAAAGCTGTTTAGTATCTAACCGGAACTTTCTGTTTGAGGTAATTGGCGCATTAATAGGTGAAAAGTAAAAGCTAGGTTGATACTTTGTTTCTGCGCTTTGCGTTAACACTTTAACACCCGAACATTAAACTGCAAGTCGGCTGTTAACATACAAAGCACTTAACACCGGTAACCCAACCGGTACCATTTATACACCTGGGTGGAGAAGAATTAGTGTTTTGCTAAGGTAAAAAAGTCCATGCGGCATTCAAATCTGTGATTCCCCGATCCCGAGTTTTGCGTCTTACCTCTAGACTTTATCTTTGTGCTTAGCTCAATTATTTACTGTACATCACTATAACAAGAAAAGAAAATTATGTTGATCTCAACAAATATATCAATGTCTTGCAAATTCACAATCTAACCTTGATAGGAATGAAAGAGGGATGCACCTGTAATAATGTTAGCATTACGATTTTAAGCCTGGTAACCGCCTTCCAGCCCCCCCCCCCTTTTGCGAAACTGTATCGGTTGTTCGAAGGTTCTTAAAAATGACAGCAAATGAATTAATGAAAATGCGTGCTATGAATTTGTTCACTTTGTCCCGCGGCTCTTTTGGCCCTCTTTAGCGGCTCTAGACCAGATTTTCAAGAAATTTGATAAAAGAACTTATAGCAGTTATACAGGAATCCATGGTTTGGTGCTCCAGCCGCCGCGATATGCTATGACTGAAATAGTGTTAAAAGGGGTGTTAAACCCATTCTCTATAAATTGATCCAAAATAGTATATTCGATATGCCCTACCTCGAATCAAGTGAGGGCGTTAATTTTAGGGTGATGTTGATTACAACTAAATTGCTAGTGGAAGCTAATGACGTAATTGTTACGTCATGGTAACTACAAATAAGGTAATTTCTGTGAAATCGAAACGACAAATAAGGCAATTTCTGTGAAATCGAAAGTCCATTCGTGCTGTACCTCGTTGACCTATTTGGCTAACGCCATATATTAATGTGTTTTTTTTTTCTTTCTTTTTTCAAGTTATTAATGGTTATTTTCATTTAAACAACCCTTTCTTTGAAGTCGCTAATTGTATTAAAATTAGAATTTTGGACATTGAGAACAAATACCTTTCAGTGTTAATCTTTTCAAGATCCGATTTTAAATCATCCTCGGATTCGTCAATTAAAGCTTTCGGGCTATCTTTGTCAAGTGCGAATCGTTAGGATTGGAAGGGGTTTAACGCCGCTTTCAACAGTATTTCAGCCATATCGCGGCGGCTGTAGCACCTAACAATAGATTTCTGGTATTTCTCACACCAGTACTACCGCTACATCCTTTCTTAGCCTCCAGATGCTATCCCACTTAGGTTTACGATTATCCACCTAGTGGTGAGAGACAAATGTCGGAAAGAATATGTGCTGCGGTCGAGGACCGAACCCATGACATTCCATTATTGAAGATTAGAAGTCTGATGCGCTACCGACTGTGAATCGCCCAGCTACTCACGTTGAATACCGCAGTATTGTGATCTATATATCCAACAACAACATCACCTGGGAACATCATACCGTCAGCCGAGAGCCCAAACCCAAACCATCCCGAAGCTTGTACCTCGGTTTGAAATCCAATATGCGTTTTATTTAAAAGTTTCCACGATAACTTATAATTCGCGTTGATCGATTTAGCATGAGTATAAGAGCCTTGTCCATAGACAATGGCCAGGAGTCCACAAAATAAAACAAAATATAAAACTCCCATTTTGCCTGTCTTGTGCCAACTAGTGAAAACCGAGAGCGGTCTGGCAAATTCCATGTAATCAAGTACTTGTATATCTTGACCGCTGTGGGTCTTATCGAAAATCTTATTTAATGTTAATTAATCTAGAACCTTTACATATCCTTTTAGAAGCTATTATACATGATTTGAATGAATAATTGCGCGTGCAAAAGGTGGTAACTACAGCTTTATTCAAGCTGTAGTTACGACATTTTGCACGAGCAAAGAGAAATTGATACATGTTAGTAGATATAGAAGACCAAACTTTTCGAAAGGGTATGACGTCTGAAAATTCAAAAGGCGTGACCAGCGTGAAGTGAAGGTTTGATTCCCCCGACCTTGAGCATATGCAATTCTTCATAATGATTCGGAACGATTTCCTGCCACTGCAGTAATGGTTCTTTTTAATGTTGCAAAACATTTTAAAAAATGCCTTAAAAGTGTCTTTATTCAATGCATTATATTATTATGGAATTTTTTTTGAAGTGTTGACGGCTTAAAACAAGTATAAATAGCTATTGACCGATCGCCGCTGTCAATCTAGGAATCGATCAAATGCATTTAGACCGGAAGTAAACTTTGCACTCAAACATTGGCCTACATTCATTTGAGGCATTATTGATTGTTTGGGCGCTTAGGTCGACAACAAACTATTTTACTTATTTGTTACACGTTACTGGTAATAAATTTTGAAGCCGCTTAATATCAAAGTTGAATTTCCTGTTGGAGACAGTGGGAGTGACCAGCAGGCTCAGTGGGCGTGACCAGCAGGGTCAGTGGGTGTGGCCAGCAGGGTCGGTGGGAGAGACCAGCAGGGTCAGTGGACGTAACCAGCAGGGCCAGTGGGCGTGACCAGCAGGGTCAGTGGGCGAGACCAGCAGGGTCAGTGGGTGTGGCCAGCAGGGTCGGTGGGAGAGACCAGCAGGGTCAGTGGACGTAACCAGCAGGGCCAGTGGGCGTGACCAGCAGGGTAGGTTGGAGTGACCAGCAGCGTCTGTTGGCGTGACCAGCGGGGTGTGGGAATGACCAGCAGGGTCAGTGGGCGTGACCAGCGGGGTGTGGGAATGACCAGCAGGGTCAGTGGGAGTGACCAGCAGCGTCTGTGGGCGTGACCAGCGAGGTCAGTGGGAATGACCAGCAGGGTCAGTGTGTGTGACCAACAGGGACAATGGGTTTGTTTGTTTGATTGGGGTTTTACGCCGCTTTCAACAATCTTTCAGTTATATCGCGGCGGCTGGAGCACCTAACAATGGATTCCTGGTATTTCTCACACCAGTACCGCCATCACATCCTTTCCTAGCCTCCAGCTGCTATCCCACATAGGTCTAAGATTATCAACCCATTGGTGGGAGACAAATAGTCGGAAAGGATGAGTGCCGCCGTCGGGGATCGAACCCGGGACCTCTAGATTGACAGTCCGACGCGCTACCAACTGCGCTATGACGGCGGCTCAGGGACAATGGGGGTGACCAGCAGGGTCAGTGGGCGAGACCAGCAGGGTCAGTGGGCGTGACCAGCAGGGTCAGAGGGCGTGACCAGCAGGGTCAGTTGGAATGACCAGCAGGGTCAGTGGGCGTGACCAGCAGGGTCAGTGGGCGTGACTAGCAGCGTCAGTGGGAGTGACCAGCTGGATCAGTAAGAGTGACCAGCAGGGTCAGTGGGCGTGACCAGCAGGGTCAGTGGGCGTGACCAGCAGGGTCAGTGGGCGTGACCAGCAGGGTCAGTGGGCGTGACCAGCAGGGTCAATGGGCGTGACCAGCAGGGTCAGAGTGCGCGGTAAGCAGGGTCAGTGCCTCTTATCCTAAGGAGCCTTCACATATTATTCAGTATAAGGAGTCTATCTCGCATGACCTCTGATTTTTTGGGGCATTATCTGCGGCAAGAGTTCCGCCTTATGCATTTTCAAGAAAATGGTTATTGCCTGCACATTTTTGTAAATACGCCATTTTCTTATCTTAACCCTTTCCCACACAATAACGCACCCCAAAGAAAGAGCTGGCGAACGTTTTGGAAAATTAAAGAAATTGTTCAATAGAAGCAATTATCTTCATTATCCACAATGTTTTTTACGTCAAAAACTAACGAATAAATAAATTTAATCAACCAAAACAGTCGTCTGTAACAAATCTGAAGTTGGACAAGTCTTAAATTTTGTCGTCTGGTAATGGGTTAAAAATGGGGAAATACAAATTAAATTCCTTAGTATATGATCGTTGTGTTGTTGTTGTTGTTTTGTCATGAAATCAGTATTTTTTTCTTTTCTGAGAGTTGGTTGCCATAGAATTTTGTGGAACAATAACACTTGTTTTCAAAAAAAAATTCATATTGCTTTTTGTATCGAAGCTCAAAAAATCTAATGTTTATTGTTTTGAGAAAACAGTATATTATTATGTTATTGTTTTTGATAATATTTCATAAGAGTTGGGAATTTCATAAGAATAATTGAATTTTCTGCTTGCTTCAAATCAGAAAAAGAAAACTTAACACTTTCTGCAAATTTAGACCGAAGCTGTGACTTTGCGTGCCAAAAAAGTTTTAAGTCCAAAACTCCTCCTAACTCCTACTACAATTGCTATTACATAGAGCCAACGACCAGTCTACCTTTCAGCGTGGTCTGATCTTCGGCTACGATACTCGCATGGAATTTTATTAACCCATTACCAGACGACAAAAAATTAGACAGGTCCAAATTCAAATATGTTGTAGACGATGAATTTTAGTTGGTGAAAATTTAGACTTTTTCCTTTTGAGATAAAAAAAAATGTGGATAATCAATAAATTGCTTGTAACAAGCATTTTTGTCATTTCCCACTATGTTTTCCAAAGCCCTTTTCCCTTTCGGTGGCAACCCCCCCCCCGAAAAAAAAAAGAAAAGAAAAAACAAACAAAAAAACACGCCATTTGTGGGAATGGGTTAAGTAGGCTGTTATTATTATTTTTTTAAATTGTTTCAATTGTTAAGTTAAAACACAAAGACTATGGTTAGTTCGTTTATTCTATAGATTTACAAAATCTGTTAGGACAATAAATGAGTGGTAAAGGAGGTTTTGCGTCACTTTTTCTTTTATTTTCTCTTTTTTTTTTCTTTGCCTAGAGCACGATATAGTCATCGCAGCTATGTTATACGGGTGACTGTCTTATAAAGGTTCATGTTCAAGATGGACCAATTTTTGGCTTTGCAGACCATTTCTATTACAGGTTGATTGTCAAGATTTAAAAACGTGATACTTTCATCGATATACAAGGAAACAAATCACCCTCTATATAATCCATCTGGAACAAGGACTTTGAAAGGGTTCTTCATTACAAACTGAAATAACTTTAAAATAGTATTACATATGAGCGCGTGCGTGACATTTCCAACCATTACGCATGTGCACCAAGTAAAGACTCAGATCAGTCTGTGCATCCGCACAGTCTGATCAGAGTCTTCACTCTGCGCTCTGTAGAAAGATACTGACCCAAAGCTTCTTTAAACAATCAGCGAATGTTCTAATTGCCCCGAATAGCTGTCCAGGGAGCTCAATTTGTGCAAGTCACGCACATGTGAAATTGTTGGAAATGTCACGCACAGGCTCATATTTGAGAATTATCATCATCATTTTTACAGTCTGTTATTTAATCTTAGCTTCTTCTATCAAGATTCAAGCATTTTGATTGACTGAAAAATTCGAACACTTCCTCGAACAAAAATGAAAACAGGCAGCTACTTTGTATGCTTATGCGAAGTCGAAAAATGATAAAATATGTTCTTTGTTTTGCTTAATCGCATTGAATTACAAGAAATGAACAGGATATACTTTGTTTTCATATAGCTATAAAACTAAGAACTTAATCTCACTTATGTATGAAACTGCTTTATACAGTGTGATTAAGTTTTTAGGTTCATACCTCATTGAAAACAACAAAATATTTTTTTCATTTTTTTAATTGAAAAGTGTTCCATGGAAAGCCTCTTATACAAACGTCTTGACCTGTATGGGATCCAAATCTAGTGGCTGCTAACTAGGCAGTGATCTTATAGAAGTTCAACATATAGAAACGTACAACTAGGTGTCTTTACTCATTACACACAACTCTGCTTCCTTACGCCCCTAAAGGAAAATGCTTTGGAAAGCATTGTGGTAAATGATGAAATTGCCTATAACAAGCAATTTCTTCATTTACCATCATGTTTTTTTCCCAGGGTGACACAAATTTTTACGACTTCATCATTATAAAGTTGTCGTCTACAACTTCTTTGAAATTGGGCCAGTCTAAAACTTTGTAGTCTAGTAATGGGCTATCAAGGCGATACACTATCCTGAATTCGACATCAGATGGAAACACGATATGTGAAATGTTCGAATTCGTATCTGATCGTAAAATACCGGGCCGTTCGTAAGGGCATCTTATGCCATAGTTTATCCACCGATTGAGTCCCTCAGACTCCGACAGCAACTTTGTGAGCGGTGGCAAAATCTGTGGCATGCCAAAATATTGCCAAAGATTCATTTTCGTGTTGAATTTGTGTGCCCTTTTTGCCCTTTGTAAGGTCATTGTGAGGGCATCTTATCAAGTCGTGATATCTTCGTCTTTACTTCGTGTGATCATTCACGCGTGTGGATTAACCCATTACTAGACAGCAAAATTTTGGCCTTGTCAAAATTTAGACGACAATTTAAAGCTAATGAAATTTTAGATTTTTCTAACTTTCTGGATAGAAGATTTTGTGAAAATGACAAGCAATTTCTACATTTCCACAATGTTTTCTCAAGCTGTATTCTTAATGCGGCATTGTGTTGGAATTGGCCAAAGATATAAAGATATATTCGTTCGGATTTCATCGCATGACCATCTGTAGGCACCGTCCACCGTACTTGCTTCGGTTTTTGATTGGTTTTTGACCCAAATTCGGAACAGTCTTTGCGCGAAATCCAAACTGTCATGTTTCTCTGATATCAATTTCGGGACAATTTGACGCCTGCATTAACCCTTCCATTACAAATCCTTGATTTCAGGTCACTGTGATTTAACACTTGAGAAAACATTGTGGAAAATGAAAAAATGCTTTTAAAAAAGCAATTTCTCCTTTTCCCATAATATTTTCTCCAACTTGGGATGGTTTTCATTTCGAATTGCATCTTATTTTCATTGTCGTCTGCAACCTCTTTCAACTTGGTCCAGTCTAGAATTTCGAAAACAAAAAAACAGGAAAGGGTTAAAGTGGCTTATTTAGACAGGTGGAACTTTTTGTTCAGGTGGTCGATCTGGTAGATTTAATTGTATTTATAATATGTTCAGTAATACAGTGCAGCGTCTAACTCGTGATCGTGTAATTGTTTTTTGAAGACGACTAGATTGGCAACAGTCATAGATTTGTAGGCGTCCCAATTGGTCTGATCTTGTAACTTTTGTTGAAGACTTTCTTCTGTGGGTATCAGTTGAATCTGTAAAAAAATATTTTTTAGTTTTGTCTATCAAAAACGAGCCTTCTAATTGGACAAAAAATATTCATACCTCCATGAACAAAATTTTGGGCAAGTAGCGATTTCGTATGAATCCGCACAAAATAGTTCCATACAAAAAGTATCAAAATTTGTAAAGTTTTTGCCATTTTTTTTTTGCTCGATGCTATAAAAATTATAAGAAATGAAGAGAATGTGTTTTGTTTTCATGGAAGTATGAACCGCTTTGTGTATTCATACATTGTAATTAGTTTTTCGGTTCATACCTCCCTGAAAACAAACAATCAAAACAAACAAGACAACAACAAAAACATTCTCTTCATCTCTTATATAATAATAATAAATGATATAATTGTTTAAATAACTTTAATGAAGCCTTTAAATCGCCTCTTGAACAGATTTTCGATAAAATTTGATTTATGAAAGTTATCTGCTTTTCCTATAGTTATTTAAAATGTAATGTTCACGATAAGTATTCTTTCTTCGTGCTTTATCTATTAAATTCACTAAAAATAGAATATGGTGTGATATGTTCCATGTCTTACTTTACTTTGAAACATTGGTATTTATTCGACGAGGCTGCCAGTCTTCGGGTAATGGCGTAAACGACTTTATTGCTGGTGGAATCCAATGACGTAATTGATACGTCATGGAAACCTAAAATATGACAATTTTCGTTGCAATTTGTTCTATCCAGGTCGTACTTTGTTGTCTCTTTTGGCGTCTCGTAACGCAAAATATTTTTACTGTTATAAACAGTCATTTTCATAACAAAATCAGCTAAATCACCTTCTTACAAATGTCTGTAAGCATTACAGTCAAACATTTGAAAATTGACAGCCAAAAATGTTCCCTCGTCATCTGGGCTTATAAGTAGGATTACCAGTATTTAGTAAAAGTCGATCTTTTCTTCTTTGTATATTTGTTTGCCTTTTTTCGTCTCTTTAACCTTTTCCCGTTCAAAAAAGGGGTTTTACGACCCCGTGATTTTATACTCGAGAAAACAATTTCTCCATTTTCCACAATATTTTCAACCACATAGGATGGTTTCATTTCAAATGGCATCCAGTTTTCATTGTCGTCTGCAACCTCTTTCAATTTGGACCAGTCTAAAATTTCCAAAAACAGGAAAGGGTTAATCATGAACTTTTCAACGACGAAAAAATTCAATTGTTATGGTAGGATACTGTTTAATTATTACTTGACTCTTTCATCTTTTTTTTTTTTTTTTTTTTTTGTTAATTTAGACTGGTCCTAATTGAAAGAGGTTGCGCTCGAAATGAAAATTGAAAGAAATTTGAAAAGAAACCATCCTAGTGGTTATATTTTCCGTGGGAAAGGAGAAATTGCGTGTCACAAGTAATTTCTCCTTTTCCATCAACGTTTTTTTAAGTATAAAATCACAGCGATGTTAAAAATCCCGGGTTTGTCCAGAAAAGGGTCAAAACCAAGAAGATATTGTTAGATTGATAAATAGGAGGCACTGTATATAATTGCATAAACTATTTTGGCTTAAATTCCCAGAATAAATCATTTAACCTTTTTAAGATGGAACGTTTTTTCTTTTTTTAATTCCAAGAAGATATACACGACATGCTTTATAAGAACAATAATACCAGAACCCACGAAATCTTGATGGCTAAGCAATTGAGAAATCGCAGCAGTCAATCAAATAATCAGTAGACCAATGGAGTCATTCACTTCGACGGAAAGTTAACTTCAAATTTCGCCATTTATGTTAAGAGTTTTTGCTGGTTTGACGACTTGAACGTCGTAATTACAGCTTATTCAAGCTGTAGTAACGACGTTTAGGTCAAAACAAACCACTCTACCATTTCTACTAGCCATGAATTTTCTAGAATAACGCCGCTAGATTTTGATTATTGATTAGATAGGGTTAAACGTCACTTTTAACAGTATTTCAGTCATATCTCGGCGCCAGATTCACCTAACCATGGCTTCCTGGTATTTCTTACACATGTACTACCACTACATCCCTCCTGAGCCCTATAGCCTCGGCGTTAAATTTCAAAGCGGAACGTTCTGTTGGAGTCAGTGGGTAGTGTGGGTAGTGCCAACGAAGTAAGTTGGCGGGATGATTGTTGATCATTTGTCAGAAAAAGTTGAAACAGAAATAAAACTGAATGGTAAATAGAACGGTAGAACAACATACCATGCGTCTAATCTCTTTCGCCACATCGTCTGTTAAATGTTGGACGAAGAATTTCTTGTTTATTAGAATACATTCTGCCCCGTCTGATACGAGGCTACACCCTGTTGTTGGGCTTATCATACCGAATACTGATTGTTCTAAGCCCTGAAATTATGAAACAAAATATATCATGTTTCTCTTGAAGCTACGATGGGAAGCTAAAGTCGGTCTCTTTGTCGTGCGCTCGAAAACACGTGGTAATCATCCAGCCAGGTTACTTCCCCAGTGCAGTTTCCATTTTAAAGTTACTAATAGCTCAAATTAATAAAGTCTGTATCTCGTTCCCACGAGATAGCAATTCGTTTTCCTCTTTTTAAATATATAAAAAAGAACGTGATCTATGTGTTCTTTAAAACGATTACTTTTATCAATCAAAAAAGAAAAGAAGAACGAATTGCTATATTTTTGCCTTTCTTTATATTTGAAAAAACGGTATTTTTTTCGAGATTCTTTTTTTACGAGATAGATCTAATTAATAATAATTTAATTAAACGCACGTGCGACCTCTATGCCACCATACGAAGCTTGTAAGCTTGCGGTGTTTTAGAGAAGTTAATCATCTGATGTTCAAAAGTAACCCATCATGCGGAAATGGACCTTCTGTGAAGTGCAAGAAGTGTCGACCCTGTTAAGATTGCACGGATTACACCTTCTGACAAGAATCTATACCTTTCGCTACTGACAGTCTCTCTGACTCTAGAATAGTCATTCTACCTTACTTTTATGTTTATTCTCAAAACACTGTATCTAAATGACCTCTGATGGATCAGATATCTTTTTCAAATGTTTGTTCATGGACGGAATTTTAACCAAGTTATCCCTGCTTGTAACAGAATTTTAACTAAGTGATCCTATAACAACGTACAGACGAAATTTTACAATTGCACAGTGGCACATTTATCTTGTTCTAGTGTTTGTAAATGTGACCTTTCAAATGAACAAGGACTTCCCGGAAACTCCGCGATACAAATGTTTGAAAAGGGAGAAAGATTGCAGCAGAGGTCACCCAGTGTTCGAATTAAAAACATCTTTAGGTACAATAATTCCTCAGCTTCAGAAAATCTTCAGGGGGAGAATGAACTCGATCCTGCTCTGTCAGCTTGGTGAGGGCAATCTGACCAAGTCGGATTCTTTTTGCACTACCAGACGGTCTCTTGTCGCTAGACAGATTTTATAAAGCTGGAAAGGTTGAATTTGCGGAGTCCACGCCCGATGGGCTCATACAGGAACTTCGATATCAAACGGCCTTATTTTGCAACACGTATGGCCAGTATCTTGTAACAAAATTATAAAACGAGTGATTTGCGACTTAATCGTCGTAACTACAGTTGAATAAGCTGTTCTTTTATCGTTTAAGTCGCAAAATCAACAAAAATGGCTTACACAAATGTTGGCCAATGTTGGAGTTCAAAGTTCACTTCCGGTCTAAATGAATGATTTGATTGGTCGATTGATTGACTCCTAATCTTCAAGGATGGGATGTCATGAGTCCGATCCGTGGCCGCGGCACATATCCTTTCCGATATTTGTCTCTCACCAATGGGTGGATAATCGTTTACCTTAATCGTTGGATTCATTGACTGACAGCCGCGATAGGCATATTCGAAACCTTACTTACAAAGACGTCCCTAGGACCCAGTTTTTGAATTTGTACGAATACTTTTGATGCTTCTGGTCGTTCTCGATCACCATTTATCGAGGATTCTTCAATCTACAATACCAAAAAAGTACACATACTTCATTATCCAGCCCTTTATAAAACATTATAATTATGAAGTCACGTTGATGTTATAAAATCCAAGTTCATGTCATTGTGACATAAAAAGGGGTTTTCATTATCTAGCGACATTATTATTATAATATCAAATTCGTGTTCATGGAATAGCCTACCAAATATATCAATATTGCGGATAAAGCCTCGTTTTTTATCTATGTATAGATGACTCGTTTGATAAATTCGGTATTTCACGACCAATCATTCAATATCCTGGTTTTTATCTATTTATACTAGTAGATGAATCATTCAAAAGATTTGCAATTTCTTGACCACTCATTCAATATCCTCGTTTTTATCTATTTATAGATGACTCGTTTAAAAAATCGCAATTTCCTGACCACACATTCAATATCTTCGTTTTAAACCTTTACAAGTGGCTCGCTCTATACATTCGGATTTCTAAGATCACTTATTCAATATCCTCGTTTTTATATTTTTATAGATGACTCGTTTGAAAAATATCGCAATTCATGACCAATCTTTCAATACCGTTAATAGTTGGTTCGTTCTATAAATTGGAATTCCATTACAACTTATTCAATATCCGCGATTTAAACTATTAATGGAAGACTCGTCTATAAAATCGGTATTTTACCACCACTTATTAGATACCCTCATTTTTACATGTTTATAGAAGACACTTTCTATGAAATTGGTATTCCATGACCTTTAAAGCGGCTCTTGCACAGATTATGAAAGAAAAGTTTTGGCACTAAATTTTCAAATTTCTATCTGTAATGCTTTCGGACGTTTTTGAGGAGACGATTAAGCTGATTTTGTTATGAAAATTACTATTCATAACGTTAAAAAAGGAGAAGAGAAGCGAAAATTTTACGCATACGAGACGCCAAAAAAATCTGCGAAGTGCATCTCGAACCGGATTTCATCGAGTAAATACGCCATCTGCCGATTGCATCGAAAATTACCTTAATTGTAGTTCTCATGACGTATCAATTACGTCACTGACTTCCGCTAGCAATGCAGTTATGATCAACATCACCCGAAGATTAACGAGCTCATCCGATAAAGTCCGACGTTTCAAAGTAGGACACAGGAAAACTATCTCATTAAATTAAATTTCTAGCCAATAAAGTAGAATTAACTCAAAGAAAGAATGTTTAGTGTGAAATAATAATAATAACTATTTGAAAAGTAGATAATTTTTCTATGTCAAATTTTCACGAAAATCTGTTCAAGAGCCGAATTAATGCAATAACCTCGCTTTTAATTGTTTATAGATCACTCGTTTTAATCAGTTCGGTCTTTCATGTACACCAATTCAGTATCCCTAATATCTTTGACAATAGATTATGGTCTATATCTGATATTTTCTGCAAGTTTTAATCAAAGTCTTACATTGTAATGAAAGAAGAATAAAACCTGGAAGATGGAGCATTGGACACGTTTTTGGAGAGAGAAGGCTACTCACGTGTTTATCACGTAATATTATCCTGTGTCTTCTGTCATAAATATCGTTGATCTGTTTCAAATGGTCCTCTGTGGACATAAAATCTGGTAAAAAATAAGTTATTTTATAATGATTATAATTGACAATCCAAGAAATCAACTTATTGTCAATTTTACATACTACATCACCATGAATTGAACTGGCTATTGTCTCATAAATCAATCTTCTCTGCACTTATTGACTGTTCCGCCCCCCCCCCCCCCGGGAAATGATAACCCCGCTCATGTTTACCATGCCACATCCTTTAATTGCTGTTTTCAACTCTGCCAACATGCTGAAACGTTTTTGTCTGTCTGTCCCCAGGTAAGTCACTTTCAAAAAACATAGAAGCAAGTTCACGATTGAGTTCTTCAATGCATCCTTTTTGCACGACCAAAACTTCTTAATAACGGCTTGTTAATGCTCTAGCTATGCTGTTTTACGTCGTCCCAATACGGTATGCATGCAGGACTAAAAGAAATGGACATATTCTCGAGCACGTTACGCGAGTTGACCACCGAGAATACCATAACGGATGTGTATGCCAAACACTGTCCAAACATAATCTGATATATTGAAACCGATATTCAACAGTTAATTCTTCTTAGTATTTTCATTTGTTTTGTTTGTTTTGGAATTGTTAATTGAAAACTTAAAAGTGTGAATTTTGACAATAAATCAGATTTTGGAAACACCTGTAATCTTAGACTGTAGCAGGTTTCTAGAAAACTCAAATGCAAACATCAAATCACAGCACATGACAAGTTCTGTGGCAAAGGCCTCATTGCCGGAAAGGATTCAAGGACAGCCAAAGGAAAAGAAATAGTGGCTATAATGGTGGCCATATACCAAGTTGCAAATTCCGTTATGAACATTTCATTCCCGTCCCCGAAAACACCTAATATCAATTTTCGTCGCGGTAATGAAATACGGAGACGGAAATATAACACCGCGTATATGAAAATAGCATTACTGCGACGGTAATCCACGGACAGAAGCTATCAATAAGAAATGGATACACTAATCAAGTCATACAGGAAATAAACTTTGAACTCCAACATTGGTCGACATTTATGAATACTTTTGTTGGTTTGGTGAGTTATCCAAGCTGTGGTTACGACGTTAAGGGCGCTAACCAAACATTTTTTGTAACGAGATACTGGCATAATGATTGATATCTAAGTCAAATCTTCTGTTGTAGCCAATGGGGGAGGCCAGCGATCCGTCAATTAACTTGAAAGTTATTCATTTGAGGTGGAGACGGAAATTGAATTGCCACGTAACGGAATACACACGGTGTACTCGATCCTGTGAAGCTCTTGTAAACAACATTTGTTTAATATGATACTCGACACCAAAACCTTCGATATTTTAGACTAACCCAAACTATATTAGTCTTGATCAAATTCGAGAATTACAAGATATTCATAAAATCTTCGCGAATATTAAATCTACCAGTCATTATAAGCGTGACCTAATTATCGATACTCGAGGTTAGGTGCTCTTATTGAAGGTAGCAGGATTGAGAGGAAAACAAAAAAATATAGAAACGTCCAGTAATGCTTTCTGACCTTGAATAAGTTTACAATATTTCAGTTTACTTTAATCTACACAATTGACCAATCGCGGCTGTCAATCCAATAGTTAACAAATCGCATTTGCCAATCAAGGAATATATCGACTAATCAAAATATTCCCTCAGCCCGGAATTGAGATTTTTGAGAGCCTTTGTACCTGCATTTTGAATGAGCGCAAATGCGAGTAAAAACCTTACCTTGTTCGAGAGATCTGTGGATAGATGGGAGTCGTTTTTGTCCGGTTTTATAACCATTCGAGTGAATAAGAGAATGTCTACGTCTACATGGAGATGGTGCTTCTAATGGTTTGGCTTGTTGAATGGGAGGTAGCTCTGATAAAAAACAAAAACAACAAAAAATAAACTCACACATATAGAGAGAGAGGGGGAATGTGGAACGAGAGATCTATAAACTGATGAAGTTTTTATCTATTAATGAAATCGGCTAATTGATAACGCACAAGAAAAATCGACATTCTGTTCATTAAGTATACTTACTGACATAAGTTTGACGTTGTGTGTAGGGGATCACCTCAAGACCCCGGATGTTTGGTTTGGTCTCGAACAAATCTTTGAGTACCCGACATGTCCCCGTCTTAATGATATAAATCCAGTCCGTCGTGTTACTGTCTTTACACAGTAATACACCGCGTCTGTAAGGAAATAATCAACTGAGCATTTTTACGGTTATTTTAAATCTCACTTAATCATTTTGGATACGATAAAACTGTCTTTACACAGTAACACACCGCGTCTGTAATAGAAAAAATAAACAAAACATTTTTCAGGATTATATTAAATCTCATTAAATCATTTGGGACTGGATCATACTTTCTTTACACAGCGATACACCACGTCTGTGAGAGAAACAATAAACTGAACATTGTACCGATTATGTGAAATCCCTTTTAATACTTTAGTACCAAGTATTACTATCTTTACACAGTAATGCTACGCGTCTGTTAGAAAAGAAATAAACTTAACATTTTGCAATTATATTGATAATGTCTTGATTTTATGAAGGTAAAACAACAAGACAATCATTTCAAATTAAACAACTTGAAGTTAAATATTGTTTACAATGTTGCCTTCAATGAATGAAAATTAAGTGGATGTGATGATTTAATAAAAAATGATACCACGTCATAACCATGTTGAAAGAGGAACATTATATGATGAAGTAAAAATGATGACACATCGATTGCTTAGAGCATTTTTGCTCTAAGCCCTCGATATAATCATGAGTAATATTGAATCTCATTAAATCTTTTAGTACCCAACATAACTGTCTTTAAACAGTTTTACGCCTCATATGTAAGATATACAACAAACAACATGTAAATGATTATAATTATCTTTTTTCATTGAATATTCTACAACCCGACATTTCAGTCTTTACAAAGTATTACACCTCGTGTTTAGGGGAAACAATTAACTTAACATCCTTACGTTTATATTAAATCTCAGGAAATCTTTAAGTACCCAACATAACTGTCTCAAAGTGATACATCTCGTTTGTAAAGAAACAATAATCTTAACACTTCACGATTATATTAAATCTCATTAAATCTTTAAGAAATCGACATTACCCTATTACCCAGTACGACATCGCATCTTTAAGGGAGATAATAAATTCTTACTATTATATTAAATCTCACTAAATCTATTAGAAATCGTCATTACCCTATTTACGCGGTACGACATAGACCGGTACCGCCGTCGCATATCGATAGTGGTACCAGTCTAGGTACGACACCGCATCTGTAAGAGAGATAATACATTTTTACGATTATATTTAAACTACCCAACCTAACTGTCTTTACAAATTATAATACAGAAACGATAATCTTAACACTTTACGATTATATTAAATCTCATTAAATCTTTTAGAAATCGACATTACCCTATTTACGCGGTACGATACCGCATCTGTAAGGGAGATAATACATTCTTACGATTATATTAAAGCTCATTAAATCTTTTTGTACCCGACATAACTGCTTTCAAAAAGTTATACACCGCCGGGATAAAATGTCACTTGTATACAAATATTCAACTTTAACATTTTATGTTAAGCAGAATTTTAGACCTGTCCAAATCAACGTTATGCAGACGAATATCTAAATAGGATTTAATTTGAAAAATAACCATTCAGTAGGGTAGAAAATATTGAGGAAAAAGAAAAAAATGATTGTTACAAGCAATTTCTTCTTTTTCTATAATCTTTTCTCAATCACGAATTCACAGGGACGTAAAAACCAGAGATTGGACATGAAAATGTTTAAAATTCTCATCACCGTGTTATTCTTATCATTTAGTCTGTATCGGTCTCTCGTTACGTGTTATCGGTTCATAAGATATAAAACTTTTATAAATCCTTTTAACCAGCAATATGTGGCCGTAGACGCGTGTCGTTCTTCCCTAGGTGACACATTAACGCCGACGGATTATAAAGATAACTATTTTGGATAAGCTTCAAGGTTGAAGAGTTACATACTAAGTTTTAAAAAAAATCTGTAATCGATTCTAACCTGAAAAATGTAAACAAACATATTCGTGGATTGTCGTGAGGAAGTCGTTCAATCGGCCATCCTCTAAAGAGATCGATAGACCGCAGAAATTCGATGTGTTCCGGTTCTTTGTCCTTTTCTATGTGCATGAAAATGTCGATGAAATCTTCTCGACTAACGGCCAGGAGCTCTACGTTTGTTTTACACGTTACGGTAGCGCTTCGTCGTGCTCCGTGCATCAACGCTAATTCCTGAAATTAACACGAATCAAGTAATGATGTCCGTATTATGGCTGTTCTGTTGATCTTGTCCAAGAAATGAAAGAATATATACGCATAAGCTTAGGCATGATATTTCTAATAATTGAAGGTTTCATAGCCCCGGCCCCCTGACCTTCAACAGGAAGTTGAACTTAGATTTGAAACCGTGTTATTTTGCTAAAAATGTTTGGTAGGCGACCTAAACTTGAATAAGCTGTTGTTACGATGTTAGGTCACCAAGCAAAACAACAAACAAACAAACAAACAAAACTTCACATACTTGTCAGCAAATGTCAGAGTTCAAAGGACGTTTCCGGTCTAAATGAATGATTTCATTGGCAAACTGATTATTTGTTTGATAGATGCGATCCGTCAGATACATGTTGGGAAAGCGAACGTGTCAAGCAGCCTGAACATAACGACATATCCTTTAACTATTTGTTGGTTGTGTAAAGAAACTCAGGGTCAGCATCCATCTTCAAAGTGCACAGTGAAGACTTTGGTCAGACGGCGCGGATACAAATAAAAGATCTCAGTTTTTGGTCAATATTGATGTTATATTGCCGGAAATGTTATCCTAAGGATCAATATTGACAGATCGCTGCTGTCAATCACACACTCTATTTAACATAAATGAACTCTCAACTCCGAAGATTGTTCGAAGCATTTTTGTTGATTTGACCAATCGTGGCTGTCAATCAAGGAATCAACCAACCACTCAAATAATTCATTCAGTCGGGAATTCAGATCGGAACTCCACATTGTCCTCATTTTTTTTTGAAAAAACAAAACAAAACTTTTTTGTTGGTTCGGCGACTTAAACGTAGTTACGACGTTTAGGTCACCAACCAACCATTTTACTTTTTTGTTACTAGCTACTGGCCATACATATTGCAAAATATCGCCGTTATAAATTGAAGCGGACTTCCTGTTGGGGTTAATGGGCGGAGCTTAGGGAGTTAGTGGGCAGAGCCAGCGATTGGTCCATTATGATATTATTGGCTACACACGTACACGTGACTAAATGCGACCAATTTGACCAAACTCCTATGAAATCTCTCGTTTTTAAGTTCCTAACTAGTCATATAAAGGGAAAAAATATGGGATAAGTAGGATTTGTTCGTCTCAAGCAATCTCTCCTTTCCGTAAATTGTTTTTATCCGAACACGACATATGTTTTTTTTTTTTTAGTTTACACTCTGTTTAAAATGGCGATTTGTTATGATATAAGACGGAAAATCTGAAAAATTAATTCTCAAGGGAACACTTAATCTAAGTAGTTTAATTGAAAAGCTATCTCAATAACAGCACAAACAAACTTAACGAAAAAAAAAAAAAAGATCGTATAAGTGATTAAAATACTAGTGGTTTACCCCAAAGCTGTTCCCTTTTCTAAGAAATGCGACTGTCCGAATCGATTGTTCACCAGTATCTTTGTTAGTTTCCAAGATTGTTACAATTGCTATAAAACAGAAGATTATTTCATCTTGACAGGTTAATATTTGTTTTAAAGAATCAGACAGAAGATTTTAACTCTGTTAAAGATTTGATTACAGTTAAGATCTAGTTTTAGTTTTCTTTACTTTGATAACCAAAGTAAAAGATCATGAACAAAAAAGCATCAATACGGATGGACCAAACAAGTAAATGGTTGACATCTGCCTACAGAAAGGGGTTAAAACCATTAACCCATTACCACAAAACCCCTAGCATTTTTTTCGGCTTTCAGAAATATAGCTTTAGAAAACGTCGTGAGAAAAGAAGAAATTGCTTGTGACAAGCAATTTCTCCTTTCCCCACAATGTTTTCTACCTCATGTGTCCCTTATTTTTAATTAAAAAACCCCTACTTTTATCGTCTCCAACCTTTCCCAATTTAAACCAATCTAAAAGTTAACGTTTGGCAATGGGTTAACTGGCAATTTATACAAGGCACTTGTCTTTGGTGTGAAAAGAGTTCCTCGAAAGAGCGAAGAGTAACGTCCCTAGTCAGACAGCACAGATTGCGCAGGCTGACCCGGGTCGAAACTGCTCGCCGATAAAAGATTTACTGAATCTAGGATAGACAAACTACCTTTCTGCATATTTTTCTTAACTCAAAGACTAACTGACCTGTGCTGGATACGATCAGGTTTTCAAATATTCGTTTGTTTCTTTCAAAATTCTAGACTGGTCCAATATAAAAGAAGTTGCAGGCGGTATTTGAAATTATGCGTAATTTGAAAAGTGAACAGCCTACAGGTTAAAAAATATTCTGGGAAAAGAAGAAATTGCTTGTTGCAAGAAATTTCTTATTTTCCCATAATGTTTTCTCAAGTCTAAAACTCAGGGATGTTAAAACAGTGAGTGCAGGAAATGGCCAACATAATTTCCGGGGTTTTTTTTTTTTACTTGTCTTTTTAAATGCGAGGAATGTTTAACCCTTTCTTGTGCAAACGCTGTGATTTTATACTTGAGAAAACATTGTTGAAAAAGAAGAAATTGCTTGTAACAAGCAATTTCTCCTGTTCCCACAATATTTTCTACCACATCGGATAGATTCATTTCAAATTGTATCCAATTTTCATTGTCGTCTGAAACCTCTTTGAATTTTGGACCAATCTAAATTTTCAAAAAACAGGAAAAGGGTTAAAAAGGTTTTGGAGGGAAATGCGGCCTTTCATTCAACTCTCCTTGTAAATTCGATGGCACTGTGTAATATAATGGGTCCACTGACGTCATGAAGGAAATCTAAAAGGTGGCGCCAGAAAATGATGGTATCCAGAAATATAGAATACTATTCGTAGTATGGATACATATCCTAAGAAAAAGATTGATTGATTGATTGATTGATTGATTAATTGATTAAAAGGGGTTTAACGCCGCTTTTAATAATAGTTCAGTCATATCGCGGCGGCTGGAGCACCTAACAATGGATTCCTGGTATTTCTCACACCAGTACTACTACTACATCCTTTCCTAGCCTTCAGCTGCTATCCCACTTAGGTTTGCGATTATCCACCCATTGGTGAGAGACAAATGTCGGAACGAATATGTGCCGCCGCCGGGGATCGAACCCAAGACATCCCATGATTAAAGATAAGGAGTCCGACGCTCTACCGACTGCGCTATGACGGCTGCCTTCAGAAAAAGAGCATAGTAAATGAATTCTGGAACGATAAGCAAATGACGAGACAGTAATAAACAGTAACCTGTCCCTGACAGTATAAAATAAAAGTTGTCGGCCATGTGTATGGAAATATATCTTCAGAAAAAGAGCATAGTAAATGAATTCAGGAACGATAAGTAAATGACGAGACAGTAATAAACAGTTACCTGTCCCTGATAGTATAAAATAAAAGTTGTCGGCCATGTGTCCTTGACGTATGATTACTCGCTTGGCCTCAAAGCTGAAAAAAAAAGAGAGAGTAAATTCTGATTAGCTGAAAAAGTTGTTTCATGCCTCCATGAAAAAAAAAAGAGATCGGAGCTGATTCGAACCTTGAATATAAAAAGTAGTTCCGTGAAAATTGCCTCATGCATTGACGATGTTTGATTGTTAAAAAAAGGAGATGGCACTCCGTGTGAAAAGGGTTAGCGGCTTCATACAGTTTGATAGGTTTATCAACTATTCCCACATGTTTCCGCTTTTTACACGCCAATCAATTTCTTCATTTGCCTCAAAGTTTTCTTTTCAAAAAGTCAAATATATTCTTAAGTTTTTTTCAACTTAAAATTGTCGTTTGCAACTTCTTTGATTAGGGTGAGTCTAAAATTGTGTCAGCTGATGATGGGTTAAACAGAATGGGTTTTATTTTCAAGCAAACCGTTTAGAGTTTTTCAAAATTTTACATTTGTCCAAATTCAAAGGGATAGACAACTTGAAAAGTATGTACAATTAACCCTTTCCCGTTTTATCCCTGGTTTTTACGTCCCTGTGATTTTATAATTGAGAAAGGATTGTAGAAAAAGAAGAAATTGCTTGTAACAAGCAATTTCATTTTTTTCCACAATGTTTTCTACACTACTGGAGAGTTTTTTTCAAATTAATTCCACTTTAAATTTTCGTCTGCAAAACCTTTGAATTTTGACAGGTCTAAAATTTTGCAAAACAGGAAAGGGTTAAAAAAGTAACCACCCTTTATGATTGGATGATTGATTGAATGAGCTTTAACGTCACTCTTAACAGTATGACAGTCATATTGCGACGTCTGGATCACCTAACCATGACTTCCTGGTATTTTTCACACCAGTACATGTACAACAACTACATCCTTTCCGAGCCTCCAGCTGCTCGACCCACTTAAATTAATGATCATCCACCCATTGGCGGGGGGTCGTTACTTTTTGTTCACCCTTTTCTTTTTTTCGATATTTTAGACTAGTCCAAATTCAAAGGGGTAGCAGACAGCATTATAAAGTAAGTCAAATTTAAAAAAGTAACATTCCTATTTGATAAGAAAATATTAAGATAAAAGAAAGAAATGCTTGTTGAACGTAAATTTTTCTTTTTCCACAATGTTTTATTAAGTATGATATCACAGGAATGTAAAAATCAGGGAGAGTACAGAAAAGAGTCAAGGAAGTTTTCAGGGTCAATTTGGATATTTTTTTATTGATCTACAAAGATCAAAAGACTTTACCAATAAATCTTTTTTTTTCTTTTCAACTAATGAACACGTGTAGAATGTTATTGGCATGCACGTGATTTAATTAAGAAAACGTTGTGCAACCTTCAATTTCGGGATTAACTGTGACGAATTCCTTCTGGGCCGTGGAACAAAGTTTAATTTCAAAAGATTTGGCTTTTGTTATGTTGAATAATTTCTAAATATATTCGGATCCTTGTATTAAAATAAATTTATCTTTTTGCATGGACGTGGCTTCTTATAAACTTTATCAGAGTGCCGTTGGAAATAAAAAAATCGTGATGCATATTTAAAAACTTCCGTCTCGCAACTGTTTATCAGAATTCGGTTGACCAATCAAACCATTTATTTTTACCATATTCAAGCTGATGTTGCGAGGTTTTGGTCCTTTATCAACGAAAAATCATTTTTGCTTATTTATTTGAAAGGGGCTTCACGCCACTTTTAGCAGAATTTCAATCATATCGCGGCGGTTGGAGACAAATGTCGGAAAGAGTATTTCAAGCGGCCGGAGAACGAACCCTAGACCTCATGGCTGAGAGTAAGACGATAAATCGCTTAAATCAATTAATGTGTCATCGAATTCTAAATTGAGTACAAAAAGGGTATTAAAATCACGGATCCCGTAGTCAGAATATGTTCGAAATTTAGAAATCCAAAAACAAATGTAAGAACTACTCGAGACATTTCAAACTGTCTTCATTTTGTCACAACTTAACACCTTTTTTCTTCTTCTTATTCTTCAAAATTTGAGTCTCGACCAATTTGAGGAAAGATGATATTGCAATTTCTTCTTATCCGTCAATGTTTCTCAGGTATAAAATCAAATAGATGCAAAAACCAGGGATTGGACAGGAAAGGGTTAATAAAACTGTACGCGAGTAGCTCGGCGAACCGAAATTGAATAATGACATAATTATCAGCCCATTACCAAACAACAACGTTTTGGACTGGCCTAGATAGAAAGTATGTTGCAGACTACAATAAGAGTGTAACAATTATTGGTGTCATTTAGGGTGGAAAACAGAGTGAGAAAGGAAGAAATTGCTTGTTAAAACTGGATAATTACTCTTTTCCCACAATGTTTTCTAAAGAAGAAATTGCTTGTTAAAAATAAGAAATGTCCCTTTTCTCACAATGTTTACTAAAGCTGAGTACTTGTCGTATTTTCAATCACGTAAAATGTGCGCGAGTGGTTTAAAATAACGCGCTATTATTAATTGCGCATAGAGATTCTATTTATCCGTAGTGAGGGAAATATTTAGAAAATTATAGCAAATATCATTATGTTACATAGAATCTCATTATAAAAGAATTCGAACTATGATAAAGTACGGCCTAGTATTTGTAGCTTCAAGGTTATCTGGTCAGAAAATGGGTCGAAACGGTACGATTAATCAAGGTTTTCCCCTTCTCTCAATGTCACCAATACCGTTTTCAAAAAACTAATTGCGATTTTTCGTGTCCAGAAAAATAATGAAATAAATAAATACAAAAAAAAAAATCGCCCACAGCTTAATTTCGACTTCCATATAAATGATATTGACACCTTGGGAAGTTACGAAAATCCAAATAAAAAAGAGACGTAACTCCTACAAAAATACTTTTAGAGCACCCCTTAATTATATTTTGTGAGTACGAATTGAACACACGAGTCAAGTTTCAACGGAGTTATGACCAATATCAACGGAGATATGACCAAGTATCAATGGAGATATCAATGGAGATATGACTAGCCAAGGATATAAATAAAAAAGCAAAGCAAATAGTTGATAGGGGACCTAAATATCGTAACAACAGCTGAATAAGCTGTAGTTACGACGTTTAAGTCGTCAAATCATCAAAAATACTTGACATAAATATATGTTGTTTACATGTACTCACTTTTCGTACCATCCCACACTAGCCAGGGATCTCTGTAATTTTATAGGAAATTCGCCAAAGGCTTCAACTGTCTGGTTCAAGGCCAGTAGAGCTAGTTTTAACTGATCTTCTGTCCTATGGGAGGGATCCATGCATAAGATGGCTTTGGCTTCGTTACCAAGACTTTTCTGGAAGAAAATCGAATAAATAATCATCGGCAAATATTTACGAAACCCTATCGTATAGGGAACAAAACCTCGTAACCAAACGTATTCAAGCTTCAGTTACGAGGTTTTGGTCGCCAACATATGACAGATTAGTGCGGACAAATAACCGGACATTGTCCCCTCAATCTTTCGCGAAAAATACTATTATATTGCCAAGAGAACAGTGTGTATTTGTATCGCAATGCATAATTTAAAAATAAAAATCAGACTGCACCGCAGGTTTAACCCATTACAAAAATATTTCGTAGATTTAATCACAGAAGAAACACATCTATTCAAAATATTGAGGAAAAAGGTAAAATAGCCCTTTTTCTTTTTTTTATATATATAGATTTAACCTTACCTTGAAATGTCATCTAAAACCTCTGTCACATTTGACCAGTATAAATTTCATCGTATGGTAAAGGATCAAGATAAAAAATCAGAAATTTTGATTGAAAAGAAAGAACGGTATTATGAAGAAAAAACATTCTGGGAAAGGAATGAAATAACTTTCTAAAATTATTAACTTTGAACGAGGTATTTTAAAGTACTATTTCGTGATCTAAATTCCTTTATATTCTAGGCTCAATTTTTATGATTATTTTATCGTCTGTACTGATATCATCCTTTAATAATTTAATCTTTAGTTTCGTCTATCAAAAACGAGCGTTCTGATTGGTCGAAAAAAATTATTCATAACCCCATGAACAAAATTTTGAGCACGCAGTGATTTTGTATGCTTCCGCTCAAATAGTCCCATACAAAAAGGTATCAAAATGTGTAAAGTTTTTGCTTTTTTCGCTTGATGCTATTAAATTATAAGAAATGAGGGGAATATTTTTTGTTTTCATGGAGGTATGAACCGAAAAACCTAATCACACAATGTATGAATCCGCTATCTCCTAAAGAGCCATAAGAAAAAAACGGACCTTTAAATTAAAAGGCCATAACATCATATGCATACAGTGTGATAAGGTTTTTCGGTTCATACTTCCATGAAAACAAAAGATATTCTCTTCATCTCTTAAATATAGTATTGTATTAGAAGAAAGTCCATTAAATACATCACATTGTAAACTTTTGACATTTGGATAGGATTGTTAATTTTAGCCCTTTTAAATGTCCTCGAAATACTAAATGAGTTCAATACATTGAACATAACTGACCAATCGCGGCTGTCTGTCAAATAAGCAGGCTGCCTATGAATTCATTTATTTAAACCAGAAGTGAGATTTGATCGTCGTTTTTCTTAATCTTTTTGTTGGTTTGGCGACCCAAACGCCGTACCCACGGCTTATTCAAGCTACAGTTACGACATTTAGGTCGCCAACCAACCTTCCTAATTTTTTACTTGCTATTATACTGGCCATGACTTGGCAAAATAATGCCATTTAAATTTGAAGTGGAACTTACTGTCAGAGTCAAGGAGCGGGTCTAGCGATTGATCGACTGTGTAAAAATTTGGTGAAATTGAATATTATGAGAAACGATTTATACAAATAATGAAATAAAATGACTAAATACACAAATTTTCGACAAGGCAGCGTTACTAGAAAGATATCTGAAGATAACTACCTCTCGCCTTGCTTTGAAAATGGAAGGGTCAAACGAGACCCCAAAGAGGTCATATGATCGTCTGGCTGTGCTTTGTTCGTCTGCAATCTGTGTCCAGGATACTTGGTCATGTTGCTGACTGCGTCTGTGGAACAAACGTGTGACCGGTCAAACGAAGAAGAACCCCTCGGGGCCTCCACGAAAAAAATGTTTGAAGAAAGAGATCGGATCTAGAATAGGTTATGTATAGTATTTTGAGAATATACATGTAATAAGGTAGAAGACTCATTCCTGATTCAGAAGGGCAAACTTTTCGTTCCTGTTCCGTCTGTGCCGTCCTAAAAGTCGGACCTCTGTCGATACTATTTGCACAATTCCATTTCATTGTTCATGAAAAATAAAAGTTCTTAATCCAGTATAGAAATAAGAAAGTCTTGATTTAAATATCTGCGGTTTCTTAATTAAACCTAACAAAGGTCTTTACTCTTCCATACATAAAATATAACCCGGCCTACGTTTCTTTGAGATCTTTCTGTATAATTGCACCCCACAATCACACTTTTAGACACCCCAAGATAAATTCTTCGACTATGATTGGGCTTCAAAAATCCGCACAGACTGACCATAATCGATACCTTTTGTAATTGCAAGAGGATTCTTTTTCTTTTAGTTTTTCGAGACGGTTTACATTTACTCGTTGCTTAAAGATCACGAGAAGTCAATATAAAGAGAAAATTTTGTATGCAATACATCATCTTGTATTTACCTTGAGCTAGGGTCGAATTTTATTATTTCACGAGACTGAAGGTCGAGTGGAATATCAGAATTTAACTCTGTAGCGAGAAGCTAAAATACAAGATGTTGTAAAGCTATCGCAATTTAGTATTTCATTCATTAGAAACCTACATATTTTAGTATCTAAGTATTTCATTTATTATAAACCTACATATTTTAGTATTTAAGTATTTCATTTATTATAAACCTACATATTTTAGTATTTCAGTATTTCATTTATCATAAACCTACATATTTTTGTATTTCAGTTTTTCATTAATTTTAAACCTGCATATCTTAATAAAAATGAAAAATGTCTATATACAAGTATTTCCCTTTTTCTCTAACATTCTGATTACCATTATTCGCATTATGACGTCGTCTATAAAATGAAAATTACATCATTTTAGACTAACTAATATAGAAACAGTAAACGACACTTATTCTGCTGTGCCCGACATTGCATGTTTGGAATGTATATTTTTCTACAAACATTACAGGTATATTATTAATACAAATATAACTTAAAATTTGAACTTACCGTCTACTACCAGTCGCTTTCAAAAGAAGTTGGACTATTTTGACAGCCCGACGGAATCGCACCAATGGCTGAAAATAAAAGAAATGAAAATACAATCGGCTGAAAATAAACACCTTCTTTTGGCCTGCCAAGGCATATGGGAAACTCTGCCAAATGAAGAAAAAGGTAAACTACTATCGTTTAAGACTCGTTTACACATTACCGAACAAACTTTTTTTAGACTGGTCCAAATTCAAAAAAGTTGCAGACGAAAATTTATTTTCGACGAAATGATAACTATCTTTGTACGCCAAGGTGAAAAACAAAGTGGAGAATGAACAAATTTCTTTTAACAAGCAGTTTCTTCATCTTCACGATATTTTCAAAAAGTTTTTTTCTTCGGGTGAGGGGGGTCCAAAACAGGGACTGCGTGGGAACGAGTGTAAGACTGTATCTGTTAAAATCTGAATTTCAATTGTAAATTTCTATCCCCAATATGAAATGTTTCTCAAGCACGTTAAAAGGCCTATCTGATAGCGAGACCTGTTCCTGAACAACACAACCGTTCTTTTTTATACAGTTTATTCTGAAGAAGCTCATAACCATTGGGCAGTTACACTCTATCGCTCTAACACAGTATCTCTTCTCTCTCTCTCTCTCTCTCTCTCTCTCTCTCTCTCTCTCTCTCTCTCTCTCTCCTTCTCTCTCTCTTTCTCTCTCTCTCTTTCTCTCTCTCTTTCTCTCTCTTTCTTTCTCTCTCTCTCTCTCTCTCTCTCTCTCTCTCTCTCTCTCTCTCTCTCTCTCTCTCTCTCTCTCTCTCTCTCTTTCACACACACACATACACGCACACACAAACCTCTATAAAACCAGTTTATAATACAACTACTCAATATATTGTTTCAAAATCATTAAAAAATAAAAAATGCCGACGGGCAACCAAAACCTATGACAGCCTATCTAAGCCGTAATTCTGTAATTTTGAGCTATTGGTCGCAAAGAGCCGACAGGAAAAAATTGAAAATAAATCTACCCCGTATATTGAACTTTACGCCCATAATCATAGTCGACAGATCTCCTTTAATATGTTTTTCAGAACTCCATTTAACGGACTGCTAGCCACACCCACTGACCTCTGATAGGAAGTTCGAATCGATATTAAACGGCGTTATTTTCAGAAAAATATAGCATTAAAATGTAAAAAAGAATGGAATGGTTGTTTGGCGATAGAAACGTCGTAACTGCAGCTTGGATAAGCTCAATTTGCGACATTTAAGTCGACAAACCAACAAAAATGCTTCACAAAAATGTCGACCAATGTTGGAGTTCAAAGTTTTTCCTGTGAAAATGAACAATATGGTTGGTCGAGTAAATGTTTCATTGTCAATCGAAATCCGTCAATACAACTTCAACCCCCCCCTCCCCCTAAAAAAAGAGATAATTTTTACCTCTTTACGAATCGACACACTATCTCGATGAGAAGTTCGATTCCGTCGACGACTTAACTGTTTTCTCGTGGTCAGGGGACCCACTGTTTGTAACTTATTGTAAAGTTCAGTATGGGGTTCACTCAAGCTATTTTTATAACTAACGATGTCATAAATGTTCCCGACAACCTTATTTCCGGTATCCCGGTCACGTGTGTCCTTGACCGGAAAGACGTCAAACGTAAACGTCGCTGATACTTGCACCATGTTTGGCCAGTGTTTGGTCGAGAGAAGGTCCTGCCAGTTCTCCATATTTGTCTATTCTAATTTAGTTGAATTGACTTCCCTCATAGATCAGAATTTAAGTTTCTATTATAAATAATGTGAGAGCATTGAGGTATTGCTTAAATTTCTCCCCCAATATTTCTGCCCAATAAAATACCTCCTTTCTTAGGGTTTTACGCCAGCTTTGCATTATAGCCTTCGAGACTTACTTTTCGTTTCGACACGTTTTAATCTTAACCCTTTCCTGTTTCACGAAATTTTAGGCTTGTCCAATTAGAAAGCGGCCGTGGATGAAAATTAAAGTGAACTTGTAGCAAGCAATTTCTTCTTTTCCCTCAATGTTTTCTCCAGTACAAAAATCATTTGGGCGTCAAAAGTAGTATTTTACGGGAGAGGGTTTAAGAAATGACGAAGGAGAATATATTTTTGTTACTAGTGCTAAGTTTGACTTCAAAAGGTATAGAAGAAGACATCACAGATATGCCCATGCAGCTATCATTAGAAATGAACTCTAATTTCTTTGATTTAAATGAACAAAAAATGTCTGTGAAACATATTAATAATGATAAAAATTAAAGCACTTTAAGACAAGGAAAAAAAAAAAAACAAAAAAAAAAAAAAAAACAAAAAAAAAAAAAACATAGAAAATATAAAACTGAAATTAAATGGAAAGTGCAAAACTTAGATTTCACGATTACATGATTTCGTATTAAAGCACATGTATTTCTCTTTTTGTAAATGCTTTAAGTAAAAAAAAAAAAAAAAAAAAAAAACACACACACTTTTTAATCCCAATTTCGTTTGTTTATTATTTCCTTAATCTACACAAACATTAGTGCACTCTTCGATTAAAAGTTTATAGTATTGTATTGGCGATAAATAGAATTATCCAGACTAAATGGAAAAGCAATTATTGTATTTTTGTACAGATTTTAAAACGACCAATCTCTGTCAATTACATCTTGAATCAGTATTAATACCTTCATTTAAAGATATTTTCCCTTTATTCAAAGTTACTTAGAGGATAAAATTGCAAAAAGGGGTATCTTTGAAATTCTATTTACTCATCTTTATTATTTGTTGTTATTTTTTTTCATCAAATGAGATCGTCGAGCCGATTTCTGATGAAATTTCAAAATACACAGTTTCGTGTAATAACTCGAATGAATTCTTGAAAATGAATCAACCTGATTATCAGTCAGCCAGAGCATTTTTTTGTTATGATATGTAAAAATGAGAGTACCCATATGTTGTCCAAATAGTCAATTGCTTTCAAAAGCCTTTGAAGAGATTCACCGAGTGACACCTTCGGATAATACATGAAAACACACAGCCGAACATTTCGTCTCATATAAATATATATACAAAGGTGACACTTGGTGGTTCCGATATTTGTCCATGTGCACCCAATTACAAATAGAAGTGAAAAAGGAGATATATAAAAAATCCTTTTTTTTTCTCTTCAATTTAAAATTGGGTACAAATCGACGGGGTTCCGGTCGAACCGATTTAGATAAGTTAAGTAGAATCCCAAAATGTGAAGTCTAGTGTGAAATATTGAACCTCTAAGTGGCATAGTTTGTCAAAGGAGTATTATTGAATGTTATAAGAAATGAAGAGAATATTGTTTTGTTTTCATTGAGATATGAACCTAAAAAACTTAATCACACTGTATGAATACGCTTGTTTCTCTTCTTTCGGCGCTGTTAAGTAATATGATTTCTCATAATGCGTTCGAATTATGTTGATAGTCTGAAAAAAGAAGACAAATAGGTTTGCTTTTCATACTCAAATTTTTCAATGACGTGCCACCATCTAAAACTTTGTATATTGTTATATTTATTATTCAAAAGTGACTTATAGGCCCATGGGGCCTAGGTGTTTATACTTTGATATTTGATATTGTATATTGATTTGTGTAACACATGTCACTATAATAAAAATTTACTTACTTACTTACGCGAAGCAACAGCTAGTGAAACAGTGTGACTATGTCTTGAGGTTCATACCTCTATGAAAACAAAAACATTCTCTACATTCATTAAAACACCACCAAGCAAAATAAAGCAAATAGTATACTAGTTTTGAGTAAAATGGTTTAGTTCTACTTTGTCGGCCAACATAGGTGCGTGCTAAAAAATTTATTCATAGAAGAACGAAAAAAAAAAAAAAATCAAAACGCTTGAATCTTGATAGACTAAACTAGCATTAGGTTATTATAACAAAAGAGACGAGCCCCACATTCCAACGCCTTGTGACTGTCACATGTAAAATCCATTTATCTAGATGGATCATTTTCGTCTTTGAAAATGAAATGACCCATTTGGTATCTGATAACACAGCCATCCGTATAAGAGAGCCATTTCGATTTTTTCCTTTGAAGGTTGCCTTATTCGATTTGAGTATGCACTTGCGTGTTCGGACGTCCATTTTATTGTTTAACCCATTCCAACTCAACAAAATTTTAGACTGGTCCAAATTGAAAGAAGCTGCGAACGATATTTTCAAGTTGGTGGAATTTAAATTTTCTTTGTCTTTTTGGATAGAAAACAATGTGGATAATGAAGAAATTGCTTGATGCAAGCAATTTCTTCATTTTCCACAATGTTTTCCAAAGCTTTTTTCTTGAGGGGCGTAAAAAGGAGGGCTTGTGTGGGAATGGGTTAAAGGTTACTTGAACAATCGCTGGCCTCGCCAACTCACTTCGTTAGTCCTGTCCATTGACTCCAACAGGAAGTCCTGGTTCAAATTTAAACGGCATTATTTTTAAAAAAAAATATGGCCAGTAGCACAAATGGTTTGCGACTTAAGCATCGTAACTACATTTTGAAAAAGCTTTAGTTACGACATTAAGTCGCAAAACCATAAAAATGTTAACAATAATGGCGACCAATGTCGGAGATCAAAACTCATGCTTGGTCTCAATGAATGATTTCATTGGTCGACTGGTTATTTGATTGACAGCCGCGATTGGTCAAACGTATTCAAGACCCACCGATCTTTTTAAGAAGGAAGTTGGAGTTGTAGTTTAAAAACATCAATCAAACTAGCAATACGACAGCACCTTGACATGTATGTGGTTTTTAATCAAGATGTGGAAAACCTGTGAAAACATAGAATGTTTGTTTGTCTATTTCTTATTTTCATTACTTTATCAATACAAGAACTGAATATTACCATCAAAATTCATAGGATTACAATATATAAACCTTCCAAGATTCCAAGATATAAACCATCCATTTCAAAGAGGGTGGATATGAGTAGTTTTGTTGTAGTTGTTGTTGTTGTTGTTTTGGCATGTCTGTTTATTTTTTGTTAATTTCTTTTTAAACTCTATCAATACTAGAACTGAACATTACCTTCGAATCCATTGGGATTCCATGATATATATCTTATATACAGAGGATAATTGTTTGTTTTGCTTTAAGTGATCGATTTATCTTTCATTTAGTGAACAACAAAAGCTATACGCTGTTCACGAAATGGAAGATATATGGACCTTACAAGAAAAACAAACGATTAGACAATTTTCTGAGAAAATTTTTTAAAACGCATCATTTCAAACGTGAATTGGTTATTCAAATGACGTCCTTTCGAAAATGATGAAAAATTCGAGACCCTTTTGTGCATGTAGTGTCCTTTGCGATCCTAATTTCAATAATACAGCATGATAATTTAATATTCAGTTTCGTCTATCAAAAACGAGCGTTCTGATAGGTCGAAAAAGATTATTCATAACTCCATGAACAAAATTTTGATCACGCAGCGATTTAGTATGCTTCCGCACAAAATAGTTCCATACAAAAAGGTATCAAAATTTGTAAAGCTTTTGTTTTTTTTTTCGCTCAATGCTATTAAATTATAAGAAATGAAGAGAATATTTTTTGTTTTCATGGAGGTATGAACCGAAAAACCTAATCACACAATGTATGAATCCGCTTCGCGTATTCATAAGTGTGATTAGGTTTTTCGGTTCATACCTCCATGAAAAAAAAAAAAAAAATCTCTTCATCTCTTAAATAGATCTCAATCTTAAACTTCGGACAAGATTCTTTAGGAAGAAATAATAATGAAAAAGAAACGGAGTAAAATCAATGTTTTCCCAAAACTTTGAAGACCACAAATAGAGTTTTATATAGGTGATTAGTATTTCCATTAAAAAATGGCGATCGAATAAAAAACTTGAAATGTAGATAAATAAACTTTCTACATAAAATACAATATGACAGCTTTATTCTTACAGTTAGAAATATTTATTTCTTGAGGAAATTGTGATGCTAAAATCATGACCTTTCATGACCCTGGAAAAATTGTTTATACTATCAAATAAATCAACTATGACATTGCCTTTGGTGAATTAATGATAAGGCACATATGGTGCGCGACCAAAACCTCGTAACTACAACTTGACTAAGCCTGAGTTACGAGGTTTTGATCGCAAAGCAATGATAGACATTAACCTCAACTACTGAATTATTAAAGGTCATTTTTGTTTAAACATGTACAGATAAAAGTGACCCCTGGTCCTTGATTATTTGAGCTGGAACTTAATAACAATATCACTCGTTTTAAACCCATTTATCTTACGTCGATTTGAAACAAGTTTTTACAATTTAGATTAATTCCTCTAGATTATGCTTCCTGAAGATTACACCAGTAGTCGTGTCGAATATGTGGACCAATTAAGGAACCAAAATCAACCGCCTTTTATGGGACATCTTTATCAGGGAGCAGGCCCTCAAACTCTCAACCACTGACATATATCATATTTCTCTGATGCGATATTTCAGTTCTGTTTCAGCATCACACGTGGTTTTATTTCAATCGCAGATATTTAATACAGAAACGGAAATAAAGTATTGTATTATATACTACACACACTTCGCTCGTGCCGTTACTACGAAACGCGATAAAATCGAGTGTACTTTTTGTAATATCGAGAGGCAAATGACATATCGCGTAATAATTCAATTTTTAGTTTCGTCTATCAAAAACGGGTGTTGAAAAAATTATTTATAACTCCATGAACAAAGTTTTGAACACGCGGCGATTTTGTATGCTGCCGCACAAAGTCCCATACAAATGGGTATCAAAATTTGTAAACTATTTGATTATTTCACTCGACGCTATTAGATTATTAGAAATGAAGAGAATATTTTTCGTTTTTATGGAGGTATGAACCGAAAAACCTAATCACACTTATGTATGAATCCGCTTCGCGTATTCATACAGTGTGACTAGTTTTTCGGTTCATACCGCCTTGAAAGCAAAAAATATTCTCTTCATCTCTTAAATGAAATATATCGATGGCTTAGAGCAAAACAAAGTATGGCTCTATACATTGTATAGAGCCATACTATGTTTTTGCTCCAAGCCCTCGATATATACCTTTTTATTATATACCTATAAATATTTCTAGTTAAATATATACATGCCTCACAGACAAAATCGGACACGTCAGAATAAATTTCCGTATCTGACAGTATCAAATCGGCTCCATAATTACGTCATTTTCTGTAGATGACGTCATAATGTGAATTAACGCAATCAGAATTGTTAAGGAGAACAGAAATACTTGTAGGAATACAGATTTGTTTGTTATTATTTCACCGAATTTATTTAAACAAAAAATTAGGTTTGTAATAAATGGAATATTAGGTTACGATAGCGATACAACAATTTGTATTTACTTCTAGCTACGGAGAGAAATTTGATATCAACATTTTCATCTCAAAGCAAATACAAGATGTTGTATCGCTATCGTAAGCTAATATTCCCCATGTATTGGATTTAATATCGCGCTGTTAAAATATTTCATTGTGAGTGCAAGATCGATCGTTAATGATATAATTCCCATATATCAATAAGTCATTCACAGCGAGGTGATAGAATCTTTAAATGTCATAAAAACCTATTTTCAATGTTTATTTGTTTGCCCGCCTACTCTAAACGAAATAGAATTTTTCTTTTACAGAAGCCTTTTTGTTGTAAAATGTGACTCATGCGTATTATGGTGATATTTCAATCTTTATCACATTTATACCGTATATCTGGTATTATTAGCAGCATGAAAAATTACATTACATTACTGAGGTTCTTAAATGCAAGTCTATTGTTCCATGCTTTTTCCTTTGTTCGAACTATGAATGTCTGTAAAGACCAGGTAAATCTTAAACAATTTTACGAAAAAGATAAATTTAGTCTTCAAATGGTGATTCAATCTTTCGGTTTTAAATTCAGTTTAATCAACATTGTAAGTATTCGGTCCGAACACTTAACATCGTTTGTCATATGGGTATAAATCACGTGACTTTTTCATTTCTAAAATTCAGAAATATAACTTTTCGTTACATTTTGATTAAACGTTATCGAAAAGACGTAACGTATGAGTTTCTAGCGCCTTTTTCGAACAATTCTTTCGAATTGATTTCTTGCCAATTGACCAATCGTGTCTGTCAATCAAAAAATAAACCGACCAATCAAATAATTTGTTCAGCCCGGACCTGAGCATATCAACTCCGACATTGGGAGCCATTTTGTTTACCTTTTTTGTTCGTTTGGCGACTAAAACGTCGTAACTACAGTTTTTCAAGCTGTAGTTACGACGTTTAGGTCTCCAACCATCCATTTCATTTTTTGTTTCATGCTACTGATCATAAATTTTGGAGAATAACGCTGTTAAAAATCGAAGCGGAACTTCCTGTTGGAGTTAATAGGCGGAGCCTAGGTAGGTTAATGGGCGGGGCCAGCGATTGGTCAATAATAGCCCCTCTTGAACGGATTTTTATGAATGAAATTAGGATATATGAATATTATTTGCCTTTTAGTTGGATCTTAATGTTTTTTTCACAATCAGTATTTTTTCTTTGTGTTGAATCTACTAAATTCACTATAAATCCCCGTGTGCTACTTTAAAACATCGGAATTTATCGAGTAAGGTCGTTAGTCTTCGGGAGATGTCGATAACGACTGTATTCCTAGCGGAAGCCAATGATGCAATTATTACACAAATAGCGCAATTTTTGGTGCAATGGACAGGAAGATTAATTAAAGTTCTATTCGGGATGTACTTCGCTGACTTATGTTGACATTTATATGAAGCATTTCATTGGTCTTATGACTTGAACGTCGTAACTACATCTGTTTCAACCAACCATAGCCTTAGCCAGTTTTTACAATATAGCGTGTTAAAAATATGAAAAATGGAGTGATTTCATTGACTTAACAGAGAGGTTGAACTCACATAGAAAGGAATTGGGATTATTAAGTCAGTCCGATTAGCTCAAGTTGTAGAATGCTCCACTCCAAGCCTCGGGATCACAGGCACGAGCCATGGGCTGCCCCAACTAACAAAGTAATTGTCTTTCTGATGAGACATAAAAACGCAGCCACTTGTGACGTTGCTTTAAATCTAACGCGTCGAAGACCTAGGCGAAGATCTAGGTAGTTTCGTCCTGTATCCTTTCTCTTTTCCTCGTAATAACTAACCGTCTTGTTGGGGGCTCATACGGGCAAGAGCTACGGTAGGGATGATAAATAAACAAAAATACAGACACTTTGAGAAACCAGGCCTGCCACGCTAATGGGGATAAAGGTGTGACATTAAATGATCATTTCACGCTGTCACATTATTGGGGACGTACCCACTGTAAACAAATATTGGACAAAAATCTGATTTATTGGACTTTTTAAGTCTTTGTATCTCCCTGAAAGGTGCGTCAGATTTAATTTTGATAAAAAGATCACAAAAATGTCTGTCCTGAGTGCATGAACCCTAGGGAGATTCTAACGAAACGATGAAATTAAGACATGCACTCGGATTATTTTTTTTGAATCGTAAGCCTGAATTTTGAGTAAAAATTAGAAGCAAAAATAACATCCAGGCAGAATAAAAAGTATATCGTCGTTGTCATTCTGAAACGTCGTATCTACAGCTTGAATCAAGCTGTAGTTACGATGTTTTAGAATGACAACGACGATATATAAGATACGTTATCCAAAACAACTTTTTTTTTCATTTTTGATATTTCTAGAATAGATATCTTTCTTATTAAAAAAATGAAAAAAGAAATATATTGTATATTAAAAAATGAAAAGTTGTCAACCGTTTTTGTACGTTAATCCGTTACTAGATGTAAATTATTTTTTAAATCTGCATTTTTGGGTAAATCTTCTTAGCGAATTCAGGGGCGTAGTCAAGCCGAGTGGCCCACCTCCGACAAGACAGTTTGTCGGGGATTGGTTTGCAAATTTATGGTCGGGAACATAAAAGAAAAAAGATATTGTTGGTCGGCGACTTAAACGGCACAACTATTGTTCGAAAAGGTTTCAAATGCAATTCTACACTTTCAGATCTATATGCGTGACCTAAAATGAGCAAGAATCAGTCAAATTATATGTATTCTGGATAATTATTATTTAATTATGAATTTTATAGAAAACAGAGGAGAGAAGAAAATTTTGGTTATAAGCATTTTCATCTTTTCCCTACGATTTTTTTTCTCCATTTCTCGCTGCTATAAAGTTATTCGATATATCATTTTGAAAAGCTAATCTAATATTCACAATCCGTTTTTGCGCTTATACCTTCTTTCATTAATATCATTATCATTTGTTTTTTCTTTCAATCGAAATTCGAGGTATTCCGTTCTTTTTCCAACGTTCAGTGTTGGCTTCCTGAATTCATTAGGAAGCCTGGGCTTTATGGCTTCCACCTGGCTACGCCCCAGAAATTCAACTAAAATCGTGTGTCGAACAGGACAAATTCATAACTTCTGTCGCCTTGTTATCGAACGGAACTGTCCGTAAACCACTGTTCATTTGTGACCGTGACTTTTAGCTATTAGATTGGAAAATAGCACCCCCCCCCTTAAATCATTTGCAAATTTTGTACTAACATACATTGTCCGAGCTTGAGTTACTCATAAGTATTATATATTCAAATGATGTGACTTGGTGTTAAAAAGTTTTGGAACCATATTACGTCATAGTGTTCCGTTTATTATATACCAATGGATTTTGAATGTAAAAATATCAAGTAAACACATGAAAATTGTCCATAATCAAACCTTTTTATATCCTTACGAGGACGACTTAAAGAATGTCGCTCAATACACTTTTTTTTTCAAGATATGACCGGTTGATTCGATTGCGTACATAGATTGTTATAGAAATCTCGCTTAATTCCACTCTCTTGGAACTCATAGATTTTTATTTTTTAAGAGCTTCTGATTTGAAAGAAGAAGGATTTCGATTATGGCCTCTTATGGACGCGGTCGCTTTATAGAAGTGGTCGCTCAAACAAGGTCGACTTTATGACCTTGTTTGAGCTTGGTGGATTACCTGACCTTGATACCTACAGAAAGATCTTTCCAATCTCAAAAGAAACATGCATGTGAAACATGATAGCAATACTCTTTAGCCAAAAAAGTTATTGCGAATAACATTGTACATGTGACCTTGAAAAAAGACCTTGACCTTGGCAGATGACTTTTGCATTACTACCAACAGAATGGTATTAACACAAGGTGAACTATTATGGTTAAATCACTTACCAATAAAACATTTTAAATGTTACCTTGAAAATACCATTGACCTTGACTGAGGACATTGGAATTGGTACCCACAGTTGGGTCTTGCTTCTTGCCAGAAGAATCACACAAGTATGGCCAATGGTAAAGTTTACTCTTTCAACTATGTGGCCTTGAAATATGGCATCGGTCGATGACCCCAAACGTTGTGAAATTTGAAGAACTTAATTATTTAAAGCTATTTGTTATTAAAGCTATTTATAAGTTATTTGCGGACAAATAAATCAATTAAAGAAACGATCACACGAACAAAAAAGGCGTGGTTAAATTAATTGCCCCGACTATCGATGCAGGGTGCCATATATATAATTTTTAGTTTCGTCTATCAACAACGGGCGATCTGATTGGTCGAGGAAAAATATTCATAACTCCATGAACAAAATTTTGATCACGCAGTGATTTGTATGATTCCGCACAAAATACTCCCATACAAAAAGGTATCAAAATTTGTAAAGTCTTTGCTTTTTTCGCAAGATGCTATTAAATTATAAGAAATGAAGAGAATACTTTTTGTTTTAATAGAGGTATGAACCGAAAACCCCATCACACTTATGGATGAATCCGCTTCGCATATTCATACAGTGTGATTAGTTTTTTCGGCTCATACCTCCATGAAAACAAAAGATATTCTCTTCATCTCTTAAATAAATCGTTTTCGACTTAAATTTTATACTAACCTCCTCAAGTTCTATGTTGTTCAGACACGCAATTCACTATCAAACTAAATTAACATTTCTAGTTAAAATCAATAATGATAATAATTGTCGCTTTAAACATTCTTGGAAACGGTAAGATAAGATTGAATGAAATAACTTTGTATGTTGTGTGTATCAGAGCAATGAATGAGTAATTACTGGCCCACCGCAATTCCTCCGTTATCCCCGCCAAGAAACTCCGACTGAAAGTACCACTTCGATTTTAAATAGCGTTATGATGCACGATTTATGGCTAGAAGCATGTAACACACAAAGTAGAATGGTTGGTTGGTGACCAAAACAGGAAGTCCCTCTTCGATATTTAACGCCGTTATTTGAAAAAAAGGGCAAGTTATACCCAACAAAAATGGTTGGTTTGTGACCTAAACGTCGTAACTACAGCTTCAATAAGCTGTAGTTACGACGTTTATGTCACCAACAAAAGTGCTTCACATAAACGCTAGCCAATGTTGTAGTTCAAATTCAACTTCCGATCAAAATAGAAGATTTGACTTGCCGATTTTTCTTTCTTTGATTGACAGCCGCGATTGGTCAATTGGAATAAAAAACATAATTCAAAAATCTTCTTTCATAATGTCGTCTGAATTTTCATTTTCGCTTTGACAAAACTAACTGTGTTTTATCACCGATGAATGGTGATGCAGTAGATTAAATAAATCACGAGAGATTGGCTGCATGGAAATTTTCAAGAGGGCACCTAAAGAAGTGAGATAAGTCAGACCCTTTATATCTCGTCAGATTTGACCTTGATTGTGTTATAATTCACTCTACTTTTTATCTACGGAAAGAAGATTATAAGTATTATTATTGTTATTATCATTTTGCAATAATTATAATATGTTTTCATTTATATGGATGTATGAAAATAATCACACTGTATAAATCTTAGTGTTTGATTTTGTTATACATTATAAGTCACCTAATCATGAGAGTTCTTTCGAACTCATCCATGATCTTGTACTGTTTTAAGTTGTTTTTTTTAAACAGTTTGGTTTTATTTTCGTGTAAGATCGTTTTTCTCTTTCATTTCGTGAACAACACAATTTACGTTTTAATTCGTGGCTACGACGCTTGTGAAAAAATAGCTTTTGCTGTACTCTAAGAGCGTTGGTTGGTTGAATTGGGTTAAACTTTACTTTTAACAGTATTTCAGTCATATCGCGGCGGATAGAGCACCTAACTATGAATTCCCGGTATATCTCACACCAGTACTACCACAACATCCTATCCCTAGCTGCTCATCCCTCGTTTACGATTATCCACCCATCGCTGGGAGACAAATGTCAGAGATGACACATTTTCAAATAAATTTGAAGAGAATCATTCATTAACGAATTTCAAGCTTTATTTTTTTTTTTATTCGATACATAGATGTAGGTTTTTCTAGTACTAATATATATTTGAGTGTGTAAAAGTTTCAGCTTCAATTTTGTGAAATCTTACCGGTTTAGAGCTACGACGACGACTTGATCTGAGTGCGTTGTCAAATGCTTGAAGAGATTGGATCTTTTTTAGCCACTTCTTACGCCGCAAGAATATTGGATTCTTCGATGTCCGTTTTGTCTGGTTTTCGGTATTTGATTGACTCGGGAAGCTGGACAGCGATGCCGTCTTCCAAAGTTTCCTTTTATCTTGACCGGAATTTCCGATCGCGTTGCCTTGTCGATTTTCTAATCTACTTTCTCGAACAGATCCTAATGGACCGGATGTCGTCAGGCTCCCAGAACGACCAAGTGTGTCACGTGACGTTGATGGTGGAGTCTTATTCGTCAAACTTAAATGTCTCGTGTGTCTGTTATTACACGCGAGAATTGAGTCTCGCGACAATTTTCTGTGCGTTGTAAAGACCAAATCGGAGAGTGATCCTCGTTTACTAGTTAAATATTCCGAAACGGACTCCCGTCTCGATATTTTCGTCGGTGTTTGAACAACATCCGAATCACTGTACAACTGACGCCTTTCCATTGTTTGTGCTTTTTTGGCAACTAGATTCCACTATATCTATCAAAGTTGAAAATGAATACACATAGTTTCAATGAATAAAGTCGTGACTTCACACAGTCAGGTATATACTTCAATTACTTTAACATTGTTTTTCCAATCAAAAACCAATCTAGATTCTAGATGGTTTCTAAAAACAATGGTCGGATTCCCTGTCTATTAATAATTCAATAACGATATGAATTGGTGTTTAAAAACAGCTTATTTTCTCTACATCGCTTTTGCTGAGTCATAGTATTAGGACAGACATTGATTACTTTTCTAACGAAAAGTAAAATTTAACGATCAAAGTTCATCAAATACAACACTTAAAGAAATCCATTGTTTTCGGCGATCCCAAGGATGAAGCACAATGAACAGCGAATAACAACCATTCCTTTTATTGCTATAATTAATCAACACAAATGCAAACATCTCTACCGTTTTTATTGTCTTTTGTGTGACAATCTCGTCGCTTATTATAGACAGATTACAAGTGTTTACAAATACCCGATGAGGGGGACCTCATGACGACATGATAAGGGCCGCCTCATATAGGAAAGAACCGTGTACGTAAGGAATGTTATGTTCATTCATTCATTCGTTATTTTATTGCATAAACACAAATGGTTACAGCAACAAACAAATTACAAAATAACACAGGATCATAACAAAGAAAATATTTATCTGAAGAGCACATGATTTTGGTGTGCGTAGATTATTATTTTATTATTATCATTTCATTGTAACGATTGGTTTATTTTATTAATTGATTTATTGTTATAATTACAATATTTCTATTTATTACTATTATTATTATGTACTAAAAGTGTTTTCAAACATGTAAATTAGATTTATTTGAAAGAAATTTGCCCTAGAGGAAATCAGATATTTTTACTTTTGTATTTCATAGGCCGGTCTGTAAGGCTTTATCATGAAGTATACAACGCTCATCAAAACGAAATACAGAGCGTTGTATGTTCATGGATAACCTGATTCTTTAGAATATCAATTTCATTGAATTGAGAATATTAATATGTATATGAGTAGGTCAATGATTAAGCGCATTGTAAAACTTGTTCGAGTTTTTATCAGTATAAACAACAATAAAGAAAAATATAAACAATATTAATTAGTGAATTAATTCCTGGTAGTGTTAGCAAAGTAGATATATTTTGCTAAATTTTTAATTATCGATATAGATGTTGCCGACATGAGATTGATAAATTTTTCTTTTGTTGGCCAAGTAAAATAGTATTTCTTCAGAAATTTTTTTCTTAATTCGCGATATTTCGGACAAATAAGCATGAAATGGTACTCATTTTCAATTTGTTTTAAATTACAATTGGTGCATAGTCTTTCGTTTCTCGGTTTATCATTATGTCTTCCTGATTCAATGTTTAAAGAGTGTGTCGATGTTCGTAATCTAGTTAAAGCTATTTTATATTTCGAATTGTCAGTAATATGAAGGTATTTTTCAAGGCAAAATGTGGCAAAATGTGTTTTTGAATAGACTGTATGTTTCCAGACGTGATGAATTATTGATCGCTGTGTGCCAGTTTTGTTAGAAAATGTCTAATATCCTTTGTTTAATTACACTATAGTTAATTATATATCTATTTTGGTTTAACCACAGATTTGATAGACCAATTTCGTCCAGGATTTTCTTTACTTGATAGGCCCAGTTATTATCATTATAATAAATTCCATTATCGGTATCATCTCTTAACATTTTGTAAGTTTTAAATGTTATAGCTGTTACACGAAACCTTGTATTGGATTCGAGCCGCGTAGACAAAACTTCCGTCTCGTGAAATATCCCATGTTCCTACGAAGCGAGACCCAATACTTTGTATTGTATTACTGCTGCATCATGGTATCCCAACTGATTGCCACCAACGATTTTTGAGTATGAAGAACCTCACAAACTTGTCTTAAATCAAATTTTTGATAATCTTATTTACGTTTTGCCAGACGTGGCTTTGTCTGACCATGTCTATATAAGTTCTGTTATGGCCGATAAGGGTTTCTGTCTGGTGCGTTTTTTTTTTTTTTTTTTTTCGTGCAATAAATGTATCTCATTAGGAAAACTGATTGGTAAAAGTATATAATATGATAGAAAATAAATATTTTTTATATAATTTTAAATGCGAAATCCGAAGTCAAGTTCACATTCACTTATCTAATGAAGGCGAAATCATCAGTAAAGATCTTTTAGAAATACAATCCTAGTTCAGCTTTAATTCTTCTGTCATTAGAGAAAGTCAACAAGCACTTAAAAAAATAACAGTCTATGATATCCAAGAGAACATTTATTTTTCATTAACCTTAGATATCTGCGAATTAGACATACATGTATTTTTTTTTTCACTGTAAATTATGATTTATAATGAGATAGTTAACGGAAAGAATGGCTATTTCAAAACTAATCATGTCGTTATAGACCGTGGTGTCAAAATATGATTATTAACTATAGTATTCTTTATTTTGGACTCCTTTTTAATGTTGTCTTAATAGCTTTTCTTTGTATGGAATATTGAATAATTATTACCGAATAACTCCCGTACATCTATAGAACGAATGGATAAAGAAATATGAATGGATGAATAGGTATGAATGGATGAAATGTTTTTGTTTGTTGTTGTCTTTTACGGCGCATCGACAGCTATTGTCATTTTGTTGCAAAGTTGTTGTTTTTTTTTTGTTTTTTTTTTTTTTTCGTTTTTTTTTTAAATGTGAAATTGCTAAATAATAAATTGAGGAATAATTTATGAGAAACGAATAAGAATAATAATGGTGCCCCTTTTGTTGCCTTTAATGACATGCGTGTTGTCACGTTTGTTCCATTTGATTAAATGCCAGATACACCTATCATGGGACTGCAGTCTTTATTCTTATACCCCGACTTTACGACACAGAGTCTCACAGGCCTAATGATACCCGTCCCATGCTCCATATTCATCGAGATAAGAATTATGAGCAAATATTTTCTGCTGCCTTGAGTTTCATTTGACCAATCGTTTGTCAATCAAAGAAAAAATCGAAAAATCAAACCATTCATCCAATATTGACCGACAATGTAGCTGAAACAATTTAGTTGGTTTGGCGACTTAAACGTCGTATCTATAGCTTATTTAATTTTTTTAAATAACGGCGCTAAATATCGAAGAAGGACGTCCTGTCAGATAGCGGAGTCAGCTGGCTGAGCCAGCCATTGGTCAATTACAGCACTTGTTTATGTAGTTATAGTTGCCTCCTAGGACCCCGTTGTCAGCTCGATTAGCACAGTTTGTAGACTTCTTGACTTCAAACTTCAAGATCCCTGTTCGAGCACTTGGCTGACCATAACAACTAACAAACTTATTGTCTTTCGGATGAGACGTTAAACCGAGGCCCCATTCAACGATGCTATCCACCAAACACGTTAAAGAACTACCAGGGCTGTCAGCAGTTTCGTCCAGTATCCTTGCATCATCTCCTGTAATAACTAACTGTCTTCTTGGGTCCTCGCTCATCCATATGGACATATTCATGTGCTACGGTAACGACAATGAATAAACAGAAATACACACACCCCTACGACCCATCATTAGAGAAAGACATTGGTACAGTACTATTCTCGAGAAGTGCTCGACAAACCGAAACATTCTAAGGGTAGGCGATGTTATCTGTCCGAAATATTTTCAAAGAACAGATAGATTTTTAGCTAGCAAAGCGTCAGCTGTAATAGCTTAAGTTAACAGACAAAATTTTGAGGTCTTCTCAGAGTTCAACGAGTGCAAACTGCCACTGGAGGCTTAACCACTAAATCCAATGAATACCTTCGCTACAAAAAGTAGTTCTTATTTCAGGAATATTGCTTTTTACGGCCGTATGAATTAACTTTATTCAAATCGTAGACAACTCCTTAAAAAGCATGTTTTTAACCCAATCTCATCCAATTATGTTTTTCAATCATCTCAAGATAATAGCTTTGGAAAACATTGTGGAAAATGAAGAAATTGCTTGTAATTTCTTCATTATTCACACTGTTTTCTACCCTACAATGTTTTCTAAATTCCACTTATCAACTTATCATGGTAACCTTTGAAAAAGAAGATTACTCAATAAAATCATGATTTGCTAGCTAACAGTTCTTTCAGTAGTTTGATTTTTTTTAATTTAAGACTGGTCGTTATAAGAAACAGAGTCCTATTAGATAAATAAGCATTCATATGATCCCTTATCCAGAAATTAACCTGTCTAAATGACAGAAAAAATAAGATTTTCAAATTTTAGACTGAACCGTTGTTTTTTTCATTCACAAAAAATGTCGATATCTAAGTTATAAATTTTTGTGTACACTCATTGATGATTTTTGTTTAAACCTGTACTTTGGGGTAGAAAACAATGTAACAAGCAATTTCTTCATTTTCCACAATGTTTCCCAAAGCTTTGTTTCTTTGGTGGTGCATCAATAATCAGACAAGTGTGACGTCATCAATATTCTTGAATTTTTTCAACGACATAAAGCAACATGATGAAGGCAGATTCTTCTAGAAAACAGATAACAAACGTGTAGTTTGGACGTATGCAAAGTATACATGTATAAGGAAAGTGGTATGAACCATTCATGATGAATTGTGTAATGAATTATCTAAATGAGAGAAAAAAAATACTCGCGTTTGAAGATAGTATCAAGATCAGTGGTCAGTAGAGTCAAGCGAATACATGTAAACAAACTACGAATATTGCCTGTTAGTTTTGACCTTGAAGGGCTGAGCAAGCGGTGGTAATTTCCAGTGTGCTACCATAAATATACACAATATCGGTTATTGTCCTATTATATTGGTAGTTCAAGCGCATTAACAGTGATAACTAATTCTACCAAATCGAAAACACTTTTACCTCTGGAATTCGAGCTTAATCTTTGAAACGTGCATGCAATACTTCATTTGTAATAATGGTATGCTCAAGAATCGAAGGTTAGTTTCGATTTTTTGTCCTTTCATCATTTAGCCCTAACCTCACAATACCAAATGTTTACGCAATGATGAAACGATGTTAAGGAGAATATTGTAGTAAAAGCAAAATAGCAAACTGGGGTTAACTCACACCTCGCATACAATATGAAACACTTTTTTTGCAATTAGTCATTTCAGGGCTTGAAAAATTCTTTTGCAGAGTGTCATAAAATGGGTTTTCCTTAATGTAAAAAATACTCTATATTTTTCAAGAAGGTGGTGAAGAAATTTCCCAAAGACCAGTGTTTGATTTGCCACAAATGTTTCAAATTCAGTTTATTTGATTTCTTTCTCATGTTGTCCTTGTTAATACCTTTACGCCATTGTTCTAGTCGTTTGTGCCGTGGTGCAAAATCTTCAAACTTTTTCTAATACAGTAAGTATTACAAAATGTGTTGTCAGTTTAAATAAACATGTATGTTCTGCATAAAAAACGGAAACGTGCACTTTAAACGGTGGTAACTGTGGATGTATTTTTGTTCGAATTATATTGGTGATCCTACTTCTACTTAACTCTTGTCATGCTAAGCCCAGAATATTCCGGTTTTGGCAGGAGGTGTAGACTAAGATCAGACTGCTTTTATGTGCGGGCTGATCTTAGTCTACACCCCCTGCTTGTACTTTTAATGCCAGAGTTGATTATGAAGTTGACTTCTAAAAGAAATATTGATTTTTGAACAACAAGTTCTATCAGTGCTTTCAGCCCTTTGATTTGACAGCATTTCAGTAAGGTAATTTATACAGCATGGGCAATGGTTAAATGCTCTGTTGATATGGCTTCATCTTTGGTTTGAGCCCAACTATTGATGACTTTTTGTTGCACATTGGTGATTCTTTATGCAGGGAATCTATGTTCAGTTTGGTAACTTCCCCTTCCGTGTGTGCCTTTACTGACTCTCATTACGATGATACATGTTGCCATGTAGACATTACTACTGAACGCGTTTACTAATAAAACAACAAAAATACTCTCGGGATTCTCAGTCCTTTGAATTTTAGATTAACATTACTTGCTTAATTCGGCAGATTATACATTTCAGATTTACACAGCACACGCATCCAACAAATTATATAAAGATTTAATTATTAGAACTTAATATTACCAAATATATCATTTACATTGTAATCCATTCTTATCAATACTCTGATATTGGCAAATTTGTATTCTATCAATTTATTGAAATAAAATATGTTTAATTCACAAAATACAGACATTTCTTTGTTTTGTTTTTTATTTGAACTTATTTGCAGAATTTCTTAGGTGGTCTTCTCGCGTTAGAAACAATGTTCAAAGGGTCTAGCGACATCATGCATAAGAGTAGAAGAAAAAGTACTTGCAGAGTGCACCAAAGTCAAAAACTGTCACAGTTTTCAACTCACTCTGTTTGATTTCTTTGTTTTACACGGATGAAGATATCTTCAGTATTTGTTAAACGGATTATCGTTAATCCCGCATCTGTCAATAATCTTATAACCGCGAGTTTCTATTTCATTAAATTGATAAATGTACTTGTTCGACCTCTTTGGGACAAGCAGGTCGTAAAAAATATCTACGTATCGTCGATTGGCAGTCACAATCTCGTAACTACAGCTTATTTAAGCAGTAGTTACCAGGGCTTGATCTCCCACCGACGAAATATATATGACTCGGTACTCGAAAAGGACCATCTGGAAATTTTGAAATACATCTCAACGAAAAAATGTGGGTTTCAGCAGAGGGCAATCATAGTTGCGATTTAAAAAAAATGAATGTCTAATGCAGTGAGATGACATTACTGCATTAAATGAAAACTACCATGTATGTATGAAAGTATGTATGTACGTACGTATGTATGTATGTATGTATGTATGTATGTATGTATGTATGTATGTATGTATGTATGTATGTATGTATGTATGTATGTATGTATGTATGTATGTATGTATGTATGTATGTATGTATGTATGTATGTATGTATGTATGTATGTATGTATGTATGTATGTATGTATGTATGTATGTATGTATGTATGTATGTATGTATGTATGTATGTATGTATGTACGTACGTATGTATGTATGTATGTATGTATGTATGAGTGTGTGTGTATGTATGTATGAGTGTGTGTGTATGTATGTATGTATGTATGTATGTATGTATGTATAGAGGTATGTATAGAGGTATGTATAGAGATATGTATGTATGTATGTATGTATGTATAGAGGTATGTATGTATTATGTATGTATGTTTGTATGTATGTATGTAAATATGGATGTATAGATGTGTGTATATATCTATGTACATGTATGTATATATGTATGCGTGTATGTAGAGTTGTCTGTATGTCTATGTATGTGTGTTTGAATGTGAATGTCTGTTTGTCTGTCTGTCTGTCTGTTTATATGTATGTATATATGTATGTATGTATTTATATATGTTACATGCAAATTCTTTTTTTTTTCTTATATGTTTTCTTGTTCTGTACGACGGCTCTTTTTTCTAACTTAGCCCTTTTATATCGTTTTCTGAACCTCAACAATCTTATAAAGATAATAGTCTATAAAACACCTTTAAAACCGATCAAAGATCGTAAAATTTCACAATAACTTGTTGAAGAGCTCTCAAAGCGAGATCCAATGGGAGGTAAAAAAAGTACTTTAAAACGTGAAGTGTGTGAAACTTCCTTTAACCATAATGGAATTTACTTACGGTTAAATTTAGGCTTACCAGTCGGAGTATTACCAACACGTCACAACTACCGCTTTTAAAGACAAGCTGTAGTCACGATGGTTGGTTGCCAACCGACGAAATGGCCACTGCTTATTTCTTATACAATTACTGATTTCAATATCTATTCATATATTTGTCTATTGTTTGAGTTATTATTCAGATATTGGATGATATGATATCATCTGGTTTCTTATTCATTTACCACAGTATCTACGAATTTATTTATCTCATAACTATCATTTATCCTTTACGGAAATGATAATATGCATAACACAAAATAACACAATTTTATTGGCTTAATTAACACATACATGTTTTCTGCCAAATATCTTAACACCGTAAGGTTGGTGGTTCCATAAAAGTAAATACCGATTTACTAGGAGGTGATTTTGATTAGAATATGGCTTAGAGTAAAACTATTACAATTGCTTGTATAAGGCCCGCAACAGGTCTGAACTATTACGTAATTGACCAATCGCTGGCCCTGTCCACTAACTCCTCTGGTCACGCCCACTGATGCCAGCTTGAAAAAGCTGTAGCTACGATGTTAAAGTAGCCAAAAAATATTAACAGCTATGGCGGACAATGTTGGAGTTCAAAAGATCATATCTGATCTGGATGAAAAATTTCATTTATCCACTGGTCATTTGATTGACAGCCGCGATTTGTCAATACATAACACTTCGTTCGTGATGTAGCCGCAAACGAAAATTTAAATGCTTCTTTAATATTTCTGGATGGATTATTGACACTTTTCGGTGGATTACCACTTGATATTTTCACAATAAAAACAGTAAATCATCAAAATGATAAGCTCACTGTTCTATAGGTTTAGCCCTACTTTCTCTAATTGCGCGCTACTGAATGTCGCCTACGACGGACCAAAGACACTGATGACATCATTTGTTTGCACAACCGGAACTCCTCGTTCAATTCTACGGATCAAATCTCGTGTGAACATCGTAGGACTATTTTTAAAGCTTCGCGTGACAAACTTCCAAATTTAGGCTATCCGTTATGCAAAGCAATTGTTGTAAAATTCATCTCTTAAGAGTTCTGTAAGAACTCTATTTGGTCATCAAAGGAAACTCGATATCAAGAGCAAAACAGGGAAAACATAAAACAGCAAAAGAAGATTAAGTTTTTTTTTTCAGCCATTTTGAGACATTCGAACCACCCGGCTTTACTGAAATAAACCCGATTACGTACTTCTTTTTCTCTCACTGTTTCCGGCTAACAAAATGCATCAATTTGTTCCATACTAGTATTATTACGAGGTTTGTTCCAAACTTTACGGGAGTGTGTTGCGATTGCGGGTTGCCATGTAATTTACGTGCATAATGACCCCCCACCCATCATATTTTCTCTATTCTTGATTAAAGAAATGTAAAAATCGTTTGTCTGATCGTAAGATCAGTTAATGTAAAAATCGTTTGTCTGATCGTAAGATCAGTTAATCATTCATTTCGGGGAAAACTAAAGCGTATTTCCACATGTGGCTCCGCCACTGGTGAAGATGTAGCTTTTGTTGTTCACTCAGTGAAAGATAAATCGATGCTTCACTGAAACAAACAATATTTGTTATGCTTGCGATTCGGAGACAGAAATACAATAACGTGTGACTGGATGTATATGTACGTCACGAATAAGTTCTTTTAATTTTTGACTAACCTTAATGTATCTCCTCTGATAATGGGTCAAACAGATGGCTTTGTTATCTAGAGGGCAATTTCGTTATTAAGATTATACGTCACTCCGAGAATATGATCAGCAAATCAACCAGGCTTAAACATGTTTGGAAGTCAGCCGACTGGCTAAATAGATAATTACCGTGTGATGGGCAAACCGTATTATTTCGTGGTGTTTATATTTCTTACGTTTAATTTGTTAAATCATCAAAGCGGTGCATAACGTGGGTGCGCCAGCAATATATCCTAACCACAGCTTTATTAAGGCTGTAGATACGACATTTTGCTCGCGCTCCGACGATAAGCAGTGGCTTCGATATTTTGGTCTCCAAGTGACATTACACTTATTCCAACCAAAGATTTATTGACAGGTTTGATACCGCTTTCAACAGTTTTTGTGCACTACAGAAAGACTGAAACGAAATGAGCGCACCTTTTTGGATCGAACTTGGGACCTCTTGCTAGGGAGGCCGACGCTCTACGACTTGGCCATGGGCACAAAACCTTTACTCGTATAATTGAATTTTTTTTCGGGGGAGGGGTGTCTTATTATAGTAAGAGCGTATTTATAGATTGCTAATAAATGAGTGTACGAGAGCGACTGTATGATCTCACAGCTTTTGTCGCAATCGAACTAAAATGAATTAGTTAGTATAAACCTATACTGACATCCAATAGAGAATCTTAACCCTTTCCTGATTATCGGAATTTTAGACTGGTCCAATTTGAAACATTTTGCAGACGACAATGAAAAGTGAGGGCAATTTGAAACAAAACCATTCTATGTGATAGAAAATAGTGTGATAAAAGAAGAAATTGCTTGTATCAAGCATTTATTTCTTTTATCACAATATTTTTTAAGTATAGAATCGCATGGACGTAAAAACCAGTGATTATACAGGAAAGGGTTAAATCACAGGGATGTAAGTTAAAAACTTGGCCAGATTATTGACATAAATCACGCCAATTGAATCTTTGTTAATCCATTACTAGACGACAAAAATTTGGACTGGATCAGTTTGAACAAAAATTGCAGATGACGATTTAAAGCTTTGGCTTAATTAAAAGATGTGAGGCAGATAGGGTAGAAAACGTTGTGAGAAAAGAAGAAATTTCTTGTGAAGAACAATTTCTTCTTTATTTCAACTTTTTTCTTGAACTTTGCTTTCTCAGCGGGATTGTGTGAAATTGGGTTAATACTAAATAAATTTAGGCAACACCTGAAAAAGTGAAGTATGAATATTCGCTGACACCCCGGAGATAGAGCGTTAACGATACAAAAAAGTATCAAAACTGCATCGTTGGCAGTCGTCCAAAATGTCGAAACTACAACTTTTGTTAAGCTGTAGTTACGAGTTTTTGTACTTTCAGTTCAAATATTCCCACATTTCGTCCCAATTGAAAGGGTCCAAAAAGCTTAAAACAGTAAGTTCATGTTTGTGTCATTTGTCCTGCTCAGATGGAGGCCTTATCTTACGAAAGATTTATTCACATTTCTCCATAAATCCCCACTTTTATTTGAAGCAATAATTCACGTGAGGCAAATAAAAGGCAGAGGAAGCCCTTGATACTTTGATTTATCTCGCCTTCATACTGAGATTATTCGACACTTTCTTTCAAACATGACATAGATCAGTGGCGAATTAAGAGGGGGGCTCCGGGGATGGGTCGTTTGAGACCCCATTTAGCGTAATTGTTTCATATTCGGGGGGAAATTGGATATAAATTTGATAAATCATTTTGCTCGGGCGATACTTTCTATTAAGCAATCACGTCCATTAAGCGAACATAATCGAAATCTCTTATCTTTAAAGGCAAAAGTTCATAAGAAGCTATGGCATTTTGTTAAAAAAAATCACAACTTAGTCCTATGTTTTTGGAACTCATGAGGATATTCTCAATCGAAAAATTATAATGAGTCCCAACAACAAAGATTAAGCGCGAACCATGCAGGCTGTAATAATTTATGTATGCAATCGAAAATCCTTTCGCTAAAAATTGTACTAAGCGACTATTCTCTAAAGAGACCACTTCTTGGTCAAGAGTGGGCGCTTAATAGAAGATTTACTTTAATAAGAAAACGACCCCCTCCCACCTTAGTAAATTTGAATCCCTTTACAGAAATCCTGTGTCCGCCATTGTAGATAGATATAGACTCAGACGTGTCTAAGACAGAAGACGACTGTTTCTTATAGAAATACGAGGTTTCTTGACAACTTGAAAAAATGAAAGGAAATACTCGAATGATTATATTAGATTATTAAGGTTGTTTATTTCTTGATAATTTCACCGAATAAAAAGTGAAATTATCAAAATGACGAACTCACTGTTCGAAGTAATGTACGTCATCTCAGCGTGAAGACGTCATTATAGGTTACCACGTAAAATACGTTCAGAATGATGCACATTGGAATATTTTGTCTTGTTTATGTCATTAACCATTTCCCACACAATCATACTTTTTGGCGACATCATGAAATAAAGATTTGGAAAGCATTATAGAAAATGAAGAAATTGCTTGTTACAAGCAATTTCTTCATTATCCACTACGTTTTCTACCACAACAGACAAAAAACTTTAAATTGCATCAACTGAAACCTGTAGTCGGCAACATCATTAAATTGAGACCAGTCTAAAATTTTGTCGTTCTGTAATGGGTAAAAGAAATATAATAATCGTTTGTTCTGTGCTTAAGATCGATACACATGTATCTTTCATTTTGTGAACAAACAAAAGTTATATTTTCATTTATGGCTCCGCCATTCGTGAGAATACAGCTTTTACTATTCACTCAATGAAAAATAAACAGAGTTTGCGCTGACACAAACAATTATCCGCTTCATTCTAAATATTATTAGTATATCATCATTATTTGTTTAAACACGGTTTCATCAATAAATACATAATAAAAAACACCACCAAAAGATGCCACGGTCGGATAAAGGTGATAAGTAGGGATGAAAGTTTCAATTGAAAAGGGTCATATTTTTTAAATACATTCAGAGTCATTTCCCTTGATTGCCCCCTTGAAAATGAATTTCCAGTAATTATTTACTGCAAATATTTCAGTCAAAGTAAACTCTTTCACTAACAGAATAATTCGAACCACACAATGTTCTAATTTCTTCATATCTACGTACTATATACAACATTCCATCAAATAGTAACGAAACGTTTTATTTTTGTACTCAAAAACATGAAAATATCAAGTGATCTATCTCAGAATGACTAAGTTCGGGCCGAGACGCTTGATGAAAAAATGATGATAAAACTTAATAAACCGTCATAGGTTGACTCCAGTTATATTTTTGTGTAAAATTGTCTAAGTTTCAGGGAACTATACGTTTGCTGGGAGTTGAAGTATATAAGTTTTATATGATTGTTTGATTGACGGGTTTGACGCACTTTTAACAGTGTTTCAGTCATTTCGCGGAGCACCTAACCATGGATTTCTGGTATTGCTCACCTTCAAAGCAATATCTGCCCCCCGAGGAAGGAAAAATAGTTGAAATAATCTTTCGCTTATTTGGTCACTAAAGCAAACAATGGCCTTCATAATATCGATATGCAAAAGCAGGGTTTGAGTGATGTACTCTAGAAAGAGAATTTAGTGTTTTTCCTTTCGATTAAAATTTGTGTTTGTTTACATTTTGAATTCGAGACGAATTAACCCGATTCTTCACCGAAAATCTTCGCTAATCTTCGGCATTGATTGTTATATGCACAGGTGCTGATGACTAAACTTTACGGACGATTTCGTTAATCTTCTTGACCTAGCTTTTTGTTTGAACGACTAGCGAAAGTTAAAACGTCATCACTGACGTCATAGTGATATGTAAAATTGTGGTGGGTCACAATTTTAAATATCGAAACTTCTTTCATGTATTGTAGGCTTACTGCGTAGAATTATGTTGATCTTCTATTTTCAATCGTCATATTTATCTATGCCTTTGAGCCTTGGGTGTGGCTTTCTGGTTAATTTTATAGTTTTTTTTTAGGGTAGATATGGCTGAGCCTGCTTTCCGGAGGAGACAAATATCGGAAAGGATAGTTACCGCAACCGAGGGTCGAACCCTGTACCTCACGATTGAGAGTCTGACGCGCTACCAACTGCGCTGTTACCATTTTTTTATTGGGATACGAACATAAAAGCCTAATCACTCTGCGTGAATACGCGAAGCGGATCCATACATTAATTCGATTAAGTTTTTGGCTTAAATGCTCAATGAAAAGCAAAAAATCTCTTGAATTCTTATGATTAAATGCCATCAAGCAAAATAGAGCCAATTTTTTACTAGTTTTGGGTAAAATCTTTTAGATCTAATTTGAGTGCAAGCATACTAAATAGTGGCGTTCTCAAAACTTTGTTCATTGTAGTATTGAAAAGAAATTTCTGCCAATCGAAATGCTTTAATCTTGACGAAACTAAAATTAAGTTATATTGAAAATGATTTGCTTTAACATAGTAGCTGTAAAGTAACACGCTTATGTGTATCATTTTTAAAGCTCATGTTATATTTTTCACTTTTAAGCAGCGAGTAATTAAACTGTGTTTAGTGTTATTATTTATCAACTAAAGGTCTTGGTTAATTCATTTTCAGAATATAAAAATATTAAAAAAAAGAAAAGAAAAAAACTTTATCAGTGATATGAAAATTAATTATATTGGGAAAATGTCCAATTTGATATGTAAATAATAGAATATTCGCTTCGTGATAAGTAATCTAAAAAGTAGTTGCAGTGTCGGAAAACTAATCCGAAATAATTCTAGTTAATTTATTCATCTTGTATCATATATTTTTTTAATTCTTCATCGGAAACACGTAGTTTCGACATTTTATTTGCGTTATTCGGATTTATCAAATGAAATAATGTAGAAAAAAAGAAGACACTAAAACAACTTTCAAAGGACAAAAAAATCTATATTCTGTTTTCAAAATTTTCGAATAAAAAATTGTTCAAAAATGATATCAATCAATGTGCAATTTTGAATTTATAAACATTGAAATGTTTTCCCTTTATGCTTTTCTGATACAACGAAATCCATCCCAGCCGTTGATGTAAAATTTGCAATTCGTGGTGCTAAAAATCATTGATGCCAGTAAACTTTTTACTCAAATCATTCTGAGTGAGTTTCATTCAAATTACCAGTAGCTTTCATTTGAAGTAATGTTTTTTTTAAAAAAAGAAAGACATTATGTCCACAAACTATATTCCTAGAACATATATCATATAGTGCACATAACGAAAATGAAAATCGAGTTTCTATTTCCCTAAATTGGCGGGTTTGGTTTTTTTTTGTGTGTGTGTTTTTGTTTTGTTTTGTTTTTTTGCTTTAACTTATGGAGAAAATGAAAGTGTATGTAAATTAAAATATCAGTGCTCCTGCTTTCCTTTGCTAAATACCTAAATGAAAACTTATTTAAATGGTAGCAAGAAATGAATTCTCTTTGATGAAAATAAACTAGCCGTTTATAAATTCCGAGGGCTATATCAATACGTGAATGAATAAAAACTGACTGACCTTTGAACTGTATATCACGTGATCCAATTTACGATACTCTCCGAAGCGTTCTGGGGATGTTGCTAATTTGAATAACGGCTGAATGTCACACATCACGTTTCCGAAATGTCACCGTAGTTCTCCTTTAAGGTCCGAATTATAGTCCAAACGATTATCACGACAGGTTCTTGAGCAGTTTTTGGTCCATTTTTGACATTTTTCTAAGTCATATTTTGCGGTCAAGCGGTTTTGATTTAAAAGAATATCTATCAATAACCTTATTCTTGTGAATAAAATACGTCGGCATAATTAAATAATGAATTCGTAAATTGTAAGAAAACATTTCGTCGATGGGAGACCAAAATGTCGTAAATACAGCTTTATTCAAGCTGTATTTACGGCATTTTGGTCACCCACCGACGGTACTGTTTCTCTTATCACACAGAATCTGACGTATAGTTAAAGAATTTACTGCGCTTCGTTACAGAGACTTCAAATGCTACAAGGTTATTATAAGGTAAGCAAAAAGAGGGGACAGTTAAAACAGAAATGTATCTAAAGTGAAATATTTAACTATCTGTCAATACCGGCGTCTTTTATTTTCACGAACCCACTCCAGTGTGTCAAACCTTAATCCCAGAATACGAAATTTAATATATTATGGGTAATTTATAACAATAAAAAACGAATTCGTCCCACTATTTTTACTAATCGTGTTAAGAAATGAAAGAAAATCATCGAAATATAGAAATGAAATGATAGAAATAATAAATATATATTTTTTTATCATTAAGAAATCAATTTAAGCGTGTCCTTTAATATTTTGTAAATGTAAATAAACATATCTTCGGTGGACAACAAAAATGTTGTAAGTACATCTTGCATAAAGCCCCAGCAATAACTTTTGGTCGCCAAACGAAAGGCATATATCTATATACAACAAAATGCCCGTGTTGAGGTGGATCATTAATAAGCTCATAGCACTAAGTCTGCGATATTGTTATGGATATCATTATCGTTATCTTTTCATTATCATTATTATCGAGAATTTATTACATATCACAGACTCGGTTCTAAAAGCAGCAACAGATGAAACAATTGAAGTGGGCAAGAAATCTTATCTGATGACGCTATCCTTTGTCGCTTTTCAGAAAACGTTACTTTGGTCTTTGAGCAGATAATAATCGCTTTTAACACCAGTATTAATTATGTATAACACTTTTTACAACGGCGTTAACTTTGCACATCAAATAAACAAGCACGTAAATTCCATTACATGGCGAAGTGTGTACAATATCAAACGTTGTGTCTATTCATTGTTCACACTTTATTTGTCAACATAGGAGATAGCAACTCTAACATTTTGGTACCATTTCAAAATGACGACCTTTCCACGTCTCTGTGCGCCGCTACATCATAAAATGGGATAGATTCCCGTCTCCCGTGAGCCACGCTTAACCCATTCCCACACAGCAAAGTTTTAGACAGGTCCAAATTGAAAGAAGCTGCAGACGACAATTTCAAGTTAATGCAATTTAATTTTTTTTAAATCTTTTTGGATTGAAAACATTGTGGATAATGAAGAAATTGCTTGATACAAGCAATTTCTTCATTTTCCACAATGTTTTCCAAAAAATTTTTGAGGGGCGTAAAAAGGAGGGATTGAGTGGAAATGGGTTAAACCGCTGCCATATTTCGGTTCATCTATCAGAGGGTAATTGACCAATCGCGACTAACCAATCGACCAATGAAATCAATCATTTAGACCAGAAATGAGTTTTTGAACTCTGATATTGGCAGCAATTTTTGTTAACCTTTTTTGTTGATTTCGCTCTTAAACGAATGTAACTACAGCTTATTCAAACTACTAACCATAATTTTTTGTAAAATAATACGATTTAAAATCGAAGTGGGACTTCCTGTTGGAGTCAATGGGCGGTGTCTACACTGAGAGTTAGTGGACGGGGCCAACGTACATATAGTTAGTGGGCGGAACCAGCGATTGGTCTATTGGGTTACAACTTCTACACGAAAACTCTAGAGGAGAAGAACAGTAAGTCCCATTACTTCTTGGGAAATCAAGAAAGAAAAAATATGTGAGAAAATATTCGGCTGGTAAAAATCTACTTATGAGTGTGTAACACTGAGAAAATCTGATCAAAAATGACGAATCGACGGTCGATCTCTCTACCATCCATCAAGGTAGTTGGACTGGGGTATCACACAAGGTTATTTGTAGAGTATATGGTTAGTAACAATTAGCGAAAAATTAAATCATTGGCGGACAACCTAAACGCCGTAACTACTGCTTGAAAAACCTATAGTTACGATTTATCACACATTCATGAAAATGTTCGAGATAAATGTGGGAGGTCAACATTGCGTTTCCGGTATAAACGAATAATCTGACAGGTCAATCGAGTTTTTTGGTTGATAAAGGCGATCTCTGAATTAAGGTCGACGTAGGTCGTAAAACTTCTTTAGATCAAACATTTCACTAAAAGATTGATCGATCAAATTGCCTACCATGACGTTCAAATGAATCTCATTTTTGCGCGAAACGGAAGATTTATCTTATTGAAAATTGGGGATGATATATAATAATAGAGAGATAGAAAATTCGGATCAAAGTAAACATTTAAATAATCTCTGAATTCTACCTCTCTCTATTGTTCGGTGATAAATTGCTATTTGAAAGATATCATCAAAAGCGATGGCATTTCATTTTCATAAGCGTTACTTGAATAAAGATATGATTTAAATCGGCAAAAATTTTAGGAGTTGCATTAGCCGTTTGATTGTGCATGCCGTTAACTCTGAACTCTGACACTAGCCGACATTTTTTGTGAAGCATTTAAGTTGGTTTGGCGACTTAAGCGCATAGCTACAGCTTAACTACAGCTTCAATAAGCTGTAGTTACGACGTATCGGTGGTCAACCAACTATTTAACTTTTTGTTGCATGTTACTGGCTATAAATTTTGTAAAAAGATACCGTTTAATGTCGAAGTGGACTTCCTGTTGGAGTCAGTGGGCGTGGACTGCAGAGTCAGTGGGCTGGGCAAGCAATCCACCAATTAACTCTTGATGAAGACGATAACCGAAACATTGCAAGTATACAGTATGGTTGATTGATTGAATGGGGTTTAACGCCACTTTCAACAATCTTCCATTACATCCTTTCCTAGCCTTCAGCTGCTATCCCACATAGAGCTACGATATCGACCAATTGGTGGGAGACAGATAGTCGGAAAGATGAGTGCCGCCGTCGGGGATCCAACCCGATAACTCTTGATGAAGACGATAACCGAAATATTGGAAGTATACATAATGGCTGATTGATTGGGGTTTAACGCCACTTTCAACAGTATTTCAGTCATATCGCGGCGGCTGGAGCACCTAAAAATGGATTCCTGGTATTTCTCACACCAGTACTACTACTACATCCTTTCCTAGCCTCCAGCTGCTATCCAACTTCGTTTCACGATTATCCACCCATTGGTGAGAGACAAATGTCGGAAAGGATATGTCCAGCCGTCGGGGATCGAACCTTTGACAACCCATGATTTAAGATTAGGAGTCTGGCGCGCTACCGACTGCGCTATGACGGCGGCTTGAAGTATACAAACAAGAAATTCCGTATGTGTTGTTGTTTGTAAGCCCCTATGTTGAAATTAACATGGTCTAATGCGCATAACCGTATTGCATTTATTTAGCAAACAAATATAGCGCCTCCTCCCCTCCCTCCTTCAATGTGAGTGCAAACTAGGGTTTTCTGAGACCTTAATGGGGGACCTCTTGTTGATACAAAGAAAGCCAAGTTGTAACTTTTTCCAAATCATCATAGATTACAGAGACTAAATTTCTGACCAAGTTTGAAATCATTTTAACCAATACCGCGACCTCTAGAGCGCATACAAGATATTAATGCTTGGCGGACACACCCAAGTTTAGCACTTTGAGCTAATATGAACTCAAACCATTTTAAAAATAAACCTCATTGCGAATACCAACCACTCCAAAGGGTACACCGTATGAATATATAAGAAAAGTACGTGTACTTCGCATCATGCCGCGCAAGCACGAAATAATTAGTAGATCCGAAACTCGAAAAATAGTTTGCGCAACCAGGGGAGTCAAACATGATCAAACAATAAACACAACTGGAAAAAATAACAATGGACAAAACCAAAAAACAATATCTTAGTACAGAAAATAATCCGCAGCTCAATAAATTTAAACTTTTGCATAGGAAGACGAAGCGGTCTCGAGCAACTTTCTCTTTAAACCATCCACGATGACGCTATTTGACGCTCTCCCCCCCCCCCAACTTCCAAGAAAAGCGATTCGGAAAAACGTTGTGAAAAATGAAAAAATTGCTTGTAGCTTTTTAACATCATTTTCTACCCAGAAAGTTAAAAATCGAAATTTTCATGAACTTAAGATTGTCTTCTTGTAATGGGTACAAATGCATCGAGTGCAATACAGACCCAGATTAAGTCTTCAACAATCCCAAAATGCGCATTAAGCCGTGGCACTGAGTAGCCTGGATAGGCACACGGTATATTAAGTTCAATCGCTGATCGTCTAAAGAATCCCTAAACTCTCTTAAGAACGCATGGAGATGACTCAGATCAGACTTAGCTATTGGACAGGCTTATCCAAGTCTTTACTTGGCGCGCAGAAGTATTTGTTGAAAGAAAATCACTCACAGCGACGTTTAAGGGGCGTTAGTACGTGATTTTAAAACATGTAACATTTTGATTCGTTAGTTTTAATGGGGTTTAACGTCGCTTTTAACAATTTGTCAGTCATTTCGCGGCGACTGGAGACCTCACAATGGTTTCCTGGTATATCTCGCACCAGTACTATATCATTATATCCTTTCCTAGCCTCCACCTACTATCACACTTAGGTTTACGTTTATACACCCATTGGCGAGAGTCAAATGTCGTATTAGTTCGAAAGGAATGATACTAAGAGCAAATTTGCATTTTGGAGTTATCCCACCTTGATATCTTCTGTAGCTCTTTTGGTATTGAACAGATAACTCTATTTTAAGTCAATACCACCATAATATATGAGGCATGAGATATCGTATATCTAACAAAACGGTGAAGTCTTTTCAGTCATTGTACTCAGATTACGACGGCGATGCAAAGGCTCTTGCAATAAAACAGATTTCTTCCGAAAATAGTCCAGCTAGAAATGTCGCAGGAGCCATGGTCCATGATCACGCTAATGATTCTTACTACTCTAGTTTTCAAGTGTTTTCAAATGTTTGTTTATTTATTTTATGATATGGCCTCTTTATCGGAAAACAGAACAACGTAACTACCGCTTGAAAAAAATAACTTAATACGAGAACTTTACTCGCCCATTTACTGTACACTAGATCAAAAGTATTACTTGAATTTTTGCTTACAAGTACGTCAATTTAAAGCTTAAGCTTGTATTTGTAGCTCTAAAGAACGCAATTCAACACAAAATTTATTGAAGGGACTATAGTTACGATGTTTTTGTGGCTCATCGGCGATAGATTACTAATCAAAGGAAATTTGAAAAATCGTCGAATATTGGAATAACGGGACTTGTACTATAGTTACAAATAGATGTGTAAAACTTAGAAGGCAAACATGTAAACATCTCAAAAAATATCTCAAATTTTTACCTTGCCACTGTATTTTCGAGATCCTCCTTTATTTAGAATGGTCCTTTTACACGGATCCTCGCGAATCTTTCCCTTACATAAAGATGCCTTTCTCTTGATCAAAGATGCCAGATATTCACCGGACTTTTCATTTCTCTTTGGCCGGGTTCGAGCCAGGAACGTGGCCACACTCAGAGACGCATACATGGTCAAATATGTCGATTAGATTCTAATTAACTTCTTCGAAATTAATTTTGTATTTACTTTAAGGAAAGTCTGTCAAAATGCTTCGTTCAAAATTGGTTAAAAAAAATTATTGTACAACATCTTTAAGCTAGTATCAATTAAAGTAAGTGTCCAGAAATTAAAGTTCTTTAGTAATACAATCAACAATTCATTGCACTTAATTTAACCTTCAGTGAAAATACATATTTGTTACAAAACATATATCATACACAAGTTGAATGGAGAAAAATGCCATAATAACAGCGCTTCTCTGAACATTTCAAAATACCCGTATGGCGTAGGTTTGCTCCCAAAACCTCGTAGCTAGAACTTATTTCAAGCTGTAATTACGAGGTTAAGGTAATAAACCGAAGATTGGCTAATTGTTTGTTTCTTTAATTTTCTAGCGATAAGCCTTACATGTCTCACGTTTTACCTCTGATCATGTTTGGAGAAGAATTAAAAAGAGCAATTTGTGAAGGCGATCGATTGGCCAGGGTATTTAGAAGCACGAAAAGGAGTCATAAAATAGATAGATACCGGAATTTAGACGTAGGCTTGATCCTTAACCCATTCCCGAACAACAAAATTATAGACCGATCCAAATTGAAAGGAGTTGCAGACCACATTTTTATTTTTTAACTTTTTCAACTTTGTGTGTAAGAAAACATTGTAGATAATCAACTAACTTAGGACTCCAGGTGTTGTTTTCATGTTCGAGAATCGTTGCAAGGATTTTCCTACTCGATGAGACCCAAGGTCGAATCCCATAAAAAATATCTAGCCACGATTCGAAAATGCGATAAAAACTGGAATTGGGATCAACTGGAATTGGTATCAACTGGAATTGGGATCAACTAGGATTGTTTGATTGATTGATTGATTGATTGATTGATTGAATGAATGAGTGTTTGATTGGTTGAATGAATGAGTGTTTGATTGTATTTCAGTCAAGTCGCGGCAGCTATATCACCTAACAATGGGTTCCTTGTATTTTTCACACCAGTACTACCGCTAAATCCTTTCCTAGCCTCAAGCTGCTATCCTACTAAGGTTTACGATTAACGACCCATTAGTGAGAGACAAAAGTCGAAAGAAGATGTGCCGCAAACGGGGATCGAACCCATGACATCTCATGATTGAAGATTGGGAATCTGTTTCGCTTCCGACTGCGCTATGACGGCGGTTCACAACAACTAGGAAACACACTGTTGTAATATCCCTTTTATTGTACATTTTTTCAGAATGAATTTTAAGAAAACACACTGACTATAGTTAAAAAAGTAAAAAAAAAAAAAAAAAAAAATTCAAACGTCACCGGCACTTATACGGAAAAACGGCAAAGGACGTCAGTAGATAAAAAAGAAATAGTCCGTTTTAAAAAGTTTTTCGGTACACGCCAATCCGGATTTTTTTCCCGTCGAACCTGTATCAGATGGCCAGAATTTTATTCAGACTGCTTATGGGTATATCATGACCAATTGTATCGACAGCGTCGTAAGAGGCTAAACAAAATACCCCGTCAGTCTTATTATCATATTTCTCTTATACATGCATTTTCCACTGTTTTCCGTGCATTTGCATATTTTTCAAAGGAATTCTTCCAGGCCAATGTTCAACAGATCGATAAATACACGCTATTGTTTTTCTTTGCAAACCACAAGTCTTGGTCCATTAAGAATTTATCAATAATAAAACTGTGCAGTTTAATTTAAACATGCAATACGCTAAATGCGACTTGAAATTGCAGCATTAAGAATTACATGGAACTTATTCTACAACAAACGAAATATCGCCTCATTTCGTTTTTTTCATCGGATGCGGTGCGTGACATTTCAAACGATTGCCCATGTGCGCTAACTAAAAACACAGGTCGGCTTGTGGATCCGCCTTGTCTAAGCAGAGTTTTTTGCGCTCTATTGAGAGATATTTTGACGCAAATCTTGTTTACTTGCTTATAATATCCGTCGTTGGGCGTGCAAGATGTCGCAACTACAGCTTTAATTGTAGGTCTGTATTTTGCCAATCTCGAAGCAGAGTTGTCGTTCGTTACTCTCACCAAAGACCACTACGATGGGCTAAATAAATGACAAGATTCTTGTCAAACTAAGGAATGAAACATATATTAGTTTTCTATTATTTGGCGAGAAAACATTGTGGAAAAGGGAGAAATTGCTTGTTACAAGCAATTTCTTCTTTTTCCACAATGTTTTCTTGAGTAAAAAATCACAGGAACGTAAAAGCCCGTATTTGAACGGGAAAGGGTTTTAATCAACGATCCACCCCTTTACCTGTATAGTTGGCGCTGAGTCGGTGTCGGATATACCATGTCGTCGATTACATCTCACTCGTTTAGGATATTGCCAGCTATCCTGGACTCTCTTAACCATAACATTTAGACGGCGGGATTCAAACTCAAAAAACTTCCTACAATGAAAGGCAAGATTCTGGCGGATTTGAACAAAGGAATGAGCTCAAAGAAACAAGGTGGGCACTACAGAATAACATTAGTTTAGTTCTATCTCATGATCAAAATAGGTGAATTTTGATTGGCTGAAAATGATATTTCTATGTACATCAAAGAAAAAGAACTAGACTTTTTTTGCGCGCAGAGTCAGAATAATAAGAAGAGTAGACTGGTAAACCTGTCCAATCTACGCTGCACTCCGATATTGGTCGGTAGGTTAGGGTAGGCTCGCCAGTCAATAAGAAAACTGTCTTGTTAAACAGGGTTCATTAGCTTTTTTTATTAGTCTAATCAATGCTTAAGCTAGAAAAAAATACAAAAATTAGAATGGAAGAATTTGAGAAAAGAGTGACAGACGGATAGACAGAGTGTATATTCGGAACTCTTACTTTCGAAATAGCGTCGAAGAATCGGCAATCCGCATTTTTCAGATAAAGTGTACTTAGTATTGCGATGAGGTTTTATAAAGGAATTCAGATGTTGGCACATTGGCGACCTTTATATTCCGCCAACGGCATCCAAAAATGATCCCGATCTGAATTTATTTGGATGGAAGATTCTCTCCTTCCTCGCTTGATTTTATCAATACGAGAATGTATACGGACAGACAGAGTCAATCACTCGTATTAGCATCCCAATACAATAAATATTGAAAGTATTTTGTTTTATTGTTTCGTTTTGCTTTGTTAATTTTTGGTGTTTTTTTTTTTCTTATACTTTGTTGCATGTTGTTTATTTTCTTTGTTTTGTTTTCTTTCTGTTTTTTATTGACGGTTATTTTTGTGTACTTTTTTTTATTTATTATTATCGTAATTTGTTTTTGTTGTTGTTGTTGTTGTTGTTTTGTTTTGTTTTCTTAGTTTTGGGTTTTTTTTTTTTCTGTTATCTGTGTTATATGTTCTTCTCCTTCTTCTTCTTCCTGTTATTTTTATCTTTGTGCCCCTTTTTAAAAGTAGTAACAGGAGTTTTTCTCTTTATACATGTACATGTACATGTATATAAAATTTTGTATTTGTCTGCTTTTATATATAGCATTTGATATATATCCCGACGGGTAAAACAGATATTTGAAAAAAGAGCATTGAGCAGAGGTTAATTAGAATAAGTGTTATAAAGATAAACCTTTAATATGGTGAAACAATCATTTTAAGTTCTGAAAATTTACAAATATACGAAAACGTCGACTCGGTCAGACTGTGCATTGGGATCTACGGTTAGATGCTAGATATGACTGAAGTACTGTTAAAAGTGGCGGTAAACAGCGTGAAAAGAAACAAATCCCCTTATATCGTTAATAACTTTTCCATAACGGAAAAAAATCGAAAACGATATTCTGACGAACGTATTTAGTACGTATTTATAAAATATCGAAGCAAATCTTTCCCTTTTTACGTGCTACCTAAATACCAAATTATTTAAAGGGCGGATTTAAATCGATTTTGTTTCATTTAATACAGAATAGATGAGAGGTAGTAATTTGTTAGGGAAACTTTTTGTATCTTTGATGTTTTTCAATCCACCGTAATAATGTATGCTAATTTGTGTGTCGTGAGCGGTTATCAGCTACGGTCTACCCTTTTTTTTTTTTTTGAAAAAAAAAAAAATAAATTTCAATACCTAGTTTAATCTTAAAGGATGGGATTTTTGGTAAAAATGAATTTTTGCTTATATGCAGTCATTAATTAAACATTGTTTTTGCAATCCTAAAATATTTTTTAAAATATGACATCATGGTAAAGAAGAAAATTGTCACATGCAATTTCATATCTTATCTTTATGTTTCCTACCTAGTACAGTGTACATAAATATCGACACCGATTTAAAGTAATCGGGACAAAACGTCCTTTATAAAAACTAAGGAAAAAGATTTTGAGCTTCTACTATCTAATGAAATATATTATTGGATATCGATAACACCACTTTTAACAGTAATTCAGTCATATAGCGGTGGCTGGAGCACCTAACCATGGATTCCTAGTATTTCCCATACCAGTACTACCTTTTCCGAGCCTCCAGCTGTTCATCCCATGCACATAGGTTTACGATTAACCATATTGGTGGTAGACAGATGTCAAAAAGGATTTTTGTCGCGGCCTGGACCAAACCCTAGATCTAACGATTTAGAGTCCCACGCGCTAAATCTGCTGTATGGTCGCGGGCAAGTTTTGGGAGGAATCTGAGGGCAAGTGAGTTTGTGTATCTATGTTTGTGTTCGTATCCAAACATACAATGTATGTTATTTTTGGTGGACTCCGTAGGCGTCCATCAGTGTGACCCAGTTTTGAAAATCCAATAGGATGTTATTATGTTAGAAGGGAAGTAGTGCCCAGTTAGGGCCCCGATTTATTATTTTTCAAAACCTGTCTTCCCCAAACAACTGTCTATTTTGAAAATGGCGTAATACGAGGATTCTATATAATTCGTAGAACGCGCAAAGATTCCTCTTAACCCATTCCCACAGTTACGCTTTTGAACGCCCCCTAAGAAAAAGAATTGGGAAAACATTATATAAAAGGAAGAAATTGCTTGTAACAAGCAATTTCTTCATTTTCCACAATGTTTTGTACCCAGAAAGTTGAAAAAATCTAAAATTTCATCAACTTTAAATTGTCGTCTGCAACTCCTTTTAATTTGGACCAGACTAAAATATTGCCGTCTGGAATGGATTAAATACGGCAACACTTACCAATAACCCGCTTAGCGTAGATGCGGTCACGGCTTCAAAAAAAAAAAAAAAAAAGAACACACAAAAAAAAAAAAAAAAACGCGGAGTCTTTCAACTACATAATGAGTAAGTTGCCTTCTACTTTGAGAACTCAGCATACCAGTTGTAAACCGTGGGGTGATAAGCTATACAGTTACAAATAATTAAAGAGGTTTTTACATTATTTTTAATTGGCCTTTTCAAACCATTACCAAACGACAAAATTTTGGACTACAGACGACAATTCAAACCGCTTTGAGATTGAAAACTAATGCCCAGATAGGGTAGAAAACTTTGTGAAACAAGCGATTTCTCCTTTTCTCATGATGTATTTTAGTACAATTCCTCAGGGGCGCAAAATGTGATTGTGTTGGAATGGGCTGAGCTTCTACATGATCACGGAAGGTTTAAAAGATATGCAAATTCTCTCATTTGTTTCTTACAGGTAATACTTCTCAATGGATATTGCTAATCTAATGTAGTCCTAGTTTGTTAAATGGTATCCTAATTACTTGTAGAAAGTCTTCGGAAAAGGATAATCTCGGAAATGTAAAAGAGTATTGATCTTGAACGCTAGTTAGACTGCGATCAAGTGAATATGGTTTAATGTGACTGTCATTAGTATTTCAGTATAACAGCGGTTGGTAGGTGCACCCAACCATGGCTTCCTGTCATTTTCGCACCAGTAACATGTACAACTGCAACAATAAATTTTGGTCATTACATTTGTAGCTGCTCAGCCAACTTTACAGGCAAATTACTTATCATATTTCCATCGGTGAACGACAAATGACGCGTGTGACAATGACATTTTTTACGAACGTGTGATCATGCCCAGGACTCTAGAATAGAAACAGCTTGTATTACGTGCACCTATTAAACAAACAAGGCTAGGCAAGAGGTTATGGTTTAAAAAAATTCAATATGAAAAGTTCCCTTTTGTACACCAACACAGGCATATCACTCTACTATGCCAACACAGACGTCCATTATCAGTACTTTCGGTGCTTTGATTCTAATTCTAGGTACTAGAAAAAAAAAGAAACTTCAAAACATTAGAATCGAAGAGCAAAAACGTTTTGTTTACCTTATGATGCAACGCACCTTTAACGGAAATCCTTATCGCCTATTTCGCATTATGGGTTACCCCGTCACGCAACAATTATAGGAATAATTTCAAGATTAAAACCCTTCATAAATTGAGATAGAATGGTTATTCTAGCTTTAGAAAATCAGTAATTTTCCATAGAGATGATTTTTTTCAAACATTTGATGATATTTCAACTGACGGACGGTAGGTCACGCCCACTGAAGTTCGACTGAGATATAAGTCAAAGTGTTTGGGGTAGGGGATTCAAATTATATGGTAAGTAGTATGTACAGAAAATTAAACGGTTAGTTGGCAACCTAACGTCTTACTCCTTTCCTGTTTTTCAAAATTTTAGACTTGTCCACTTAAAAGAAGTTGCAGACAACAACTAAAAGTGGGTGCAATATGAAAAGTAATCAACCTATAGGGTAGAAAATATTGTGGGGAAAGAAGAAATTGCTTAGTACAAACAATTTCTTCTTTTCCAACAATGTTTTCTCCAGTATAAAATCACAAGGACGTAAAAACCAGGGATTGTACAGGAAAGGGTTAACTACAGTTTGGTGAAGCTGTATCTACAACGTTTGAGGCGTCAAACTATCAAAAAATGCTTGACTTAAATGTCAGAGATGACAGTTCATTTCCGGTCTTAACCCATTCTCACACAATACCTCCTTTTTACACCCCTCAAGAAAAGGGCTTTAGAAAACATCGTGGAAAATGAATAAATTGCACGTACCAAGCAATTTCTTCATTATCCACAATGTTTTCTACCAAGAAATCTAAAATTTCCTAAACCTTTAACTGTTGTCTGCAACCCCTTTGAAATTTGGACCAGTCTAAAATTTTGTTGTGTGGAGATGGCTTAATTAATGATATGATCGGTCAATCGATATTTTATAGGCAGTGGCGATCCGTCATCATCCCCCCCCCCCCCCGGAGAACTGCGGTTCGGTCTCTGTCGTTTTTTTAATTATTCAGTTAGTTTTTCGACGGAATTATACGCGAGAGTGTCTCGGTGACAGTGTACCGTGAGTTTCGGCCTCTTCTTGAATAATTTAGATAAATTTATTCATTATTGTTTTCTAAAATATTCTTGCCAATTTATCTAAACATGTATAACCCTTTCCTGTTCAATCCGTGGTTTTTACGTCCCTGTGATTTTATAATTGAGAAAATATTGTGGAAAAAGAAGAAATTGCTTGTAACAAGCAATTTCTTCTATTTACACAAATTTTCTACCCTACTGAATGGTTATTTTTCAAATTAAATCCAAATAAAACTTTTGCCTGCAAAACCTTAAAATTTGGATAGGTCTATAATTTTGCAAAACAGGAAAGGGTTAAGTGCGATTAAGGTGATAACTACGACACTTATGAATATCGTTAAGAAATATAGATAAGTGGGCCCTATGTATTTCCGTCTTTAAAAATCGCCGGTCTACATTTATCGCAAATCCATAAAATACATGATGCATATTGCCACAATACTACCATTTTTACGGTGTTGCCGATAAGTTCCAAAATGAGTCCGGTGTTAGAGCCCTAATTCTGCCGGGGTGGAGAAAAATATCCCGGTATTATTGATTCGAGTTGACACGGCCCTATGAGAATCAGTGCAAATTATTACCATGATCTTTCGATTCTATAGGTAGAAAACAGGCGTGGCCGTAAAGGTAAATTACTAGTCAACAGAAGCACATATCTCACGCCTTGTACCTTGATCAAGCCAGTTCATCACTAAACGTGAAATTTGCCAAACTCTTAAACGCTCAGTAATTAAACCAACCTGCAGTTTTGCCGGTGACATGTAAATAATATGCGGCCAAGAAGTCCTTTTATTTATCGTCGCTACCATAGCACATGTCCATTTGAGCGATGCCCCAGAAGACTTTTAGTTGTTACGGGGATATTGCAAGAAGACAGGGCGAAACTGTTGAGAGCGCCGCCTGGTTCCCTTCAACATGCTCAATGGATTGCACTTTCATAAAGGACCTTGGTTCAACAACTCCGATGATCCGAAATACAGTTGGTTTTGTTAGTTTGGTCAGCCCAGGGCTCCAACCCGTGACATTGAGTTTTAAGGTCAAGTGCTCTACCAACTGAGCTAATTGCGACAAAGGAGGTGTCTTTTCAATCGTTGTGTGCAATTCCTTTCTCCACTTTTCCTTCTCCTTCTTACCTTGTGTTGAATAGTTCATCATCAGTTCGATGATATCAGTTACTGGGTGTATGATTAGCTGCGATATCGTAGCCCTCTTTCTGATAATCTGCCTGTGAGGGCTACGACACCTGCCTTCTTTGTTTTTGGTAACAAGTCCAGATTTTGTATGTTTTGTGATGATCGACTATCAACGGACCAATTTCGTTGATTGATTGAATTGGGTATAACGCCACTTTTAACAGTATTTCAGCCATTTTGCGGTGGCTGGAGCACTAAACGACGGATTCCTGGTATTTTTCACACCATCACTACCATTACATCCTTTCCTAGCGTCCAGCTGCTATCCCACTTGGGTTTACGATTTTCCACCCATTGGTGAGAGACAAATGTCGGAAATGATATATTAATTTCATACAAATTTGTTCTTGTTTTCTATCATATCTGTCTTGTTTTCAAATAATACTATGTCTTCCAAATACGGTGACCTAAATTTTCATTTGCTGTCTTTTTGGAGGGAGGCTCGAGATCTCAAGAGAGATCGATGTCAAAAAGCAAAAATGGCCGAAAAACTTGGATTTTCCGATTGTGTTGCAACCCAGGGCTTACATGCATTAAATATCCGACTCTTTGCAGATAAATATTTATTGAGATGGATAAATAAATGGTTAATGTCCATTCAGGTAACAAACTTATGTTTGTACTATATACACAACTTGGATGGTCGATCTCAACGCGGACCCTTCATCAAGCAAAACGAATGCAGGTGTCGTATCCCTCGCCAGCCGCGCATATTATCATAAAGAGGGCTCCGATATCGCAGACGAAATGCTTTGGACAAAAAATATTGTTTATAATTAGCAATTTCTTCATTTCCAACTTTTTTTATATCCCAGAAGACAAAGATTTTCGGATTTCAGTAGGTCTAAATTGTCGACTGCATATTTAAGTTTTGAAATTAGGCCAATGTTAAAAAATGCAGTCAGATAATGGTTGAATTCTTTCCTTCATAATTTAGAACGTGCATTACCGTTTTTATCGATTGGACTTCGTTGCGGCTGTCAAATTATAAGATTCCGAATCCTAATACTACTAGCATTCAGCTTTCGCTTTACTTTTATTCGGTTGCAAAAGATAAAATCAAGCGTTCTCCCAATAAGCTTTTCCCAACAAGCGTTTTGGAGTGACCTCACTGGAATTTACTTCCTGAGGTCGTTGTATGGTAAAAGTAGATCTTAGAGAAAATGTAGTTCTTGAAAGGCAGGGATGATTTGAGTCTTAAACAGTGGTATATGCAATATTTTGTTTGATTTTATAGTAATTCTGCATCTGTTCTGCTGTTTAAAAGTGCATTTTACACTATCTTTGTAGGTCTATGTGTTATAGATGGTGTACAAAAATTGGAGGTGTAAATCGGCGACATGTGATTTTCATAGTGGGAAAAAAGACGGTGCCTGCAGTTAGAGTCCATTATTTCAAAAATTCATCATTCATGATATATAATTTCTACGCTTAATGAGAAGTTCTATGAATGACGAAACAGCACCAGAAAGGCTATATTTCAACGAATGTTCTGACTAGTGCTACATCCTGGACGAAAACAGTGATTTTATATAGACTAAAGAAGGCCAAAATCCGGTGAGGTCTGACCTAGATGACAAAATGTGAACTTTGTGATTTCTAGGAATTTAAGCTTGAAACTTTGCATACAAGTTTGGATTAACACCAGAAGATGAAAAAGGAGTAGATTTTCATCAAGGTTTGTGTATTTTCTTATATTTTTTCATTTTGTTAAGAAATTGTCCGAAATTGGCGCATTTTCGTCCGGTAGTGATCTCCCTTGGAGGAAGTTCACTTGTTGTCGTCTGCAAGAGTATATTTCAATGTAGAAATAGAATTACAGTGTTTTTGAGTAGTAACTGAGTATTCTGTTCTGAAAATACAGTTATTTTATGCAATTTCAAGTTTTTCCTTAAAGTCCAATAGCAACCTACCAACACCCCCCCTCCCCTCCCAAAATAAAAACATGTTGGAAATGAATTTGTTCAGAAAAAACCCAAAATATGACATGGTTAACCATCAAATTAGATACCCTTTGGGTTTTGGCACTAAAAAAATAACAACAGAAATTACTGGCAATGAATGAACTTTTTCTTCGTTTCATGAAATGACAGCTATCAAATTGGTATTTTTCAACAAGAATTTTACCTTATTCACATAAATTTTCAGTAAAAAATTTGTAAACTTGTTTTGGTTGCTATTAAACTTTAAATGAACTTTTTTGTAATGCGCAAGGTCAAAAATGGATGAATTTTATGCCGAAATAAGTCAGAAATTGGCAACAAGATCAGTTCTACATGATAATGGGGAATGTATTTTATGGACTGGTTGTGTGAGTAAACAGGGATATGGCCAGTTTAGATTTAAGGACCCCAATACAAGCAACTTTAAAACTATGACAGTGCACAGAGTTGCTCTTATGGTGAAGAATAGTACCTTTAATGTATCCCCATATCAGCAGGCATCACATTTGTGTAATAACAAATTATGTATTAACACGGACCATCTCACTTTTGAGCCATGTATAATTAATTGTCAGCGGCGGACCTGTTTTAGTTTGGGCGCCTGCATTGGACACAAGATGAATGATGGGTCATATGCCCCTTCATGTTTGATAGCCCTTTTTCAGTAAGTTATTTACAATTATTTACATGTGTCTTTTGAATTTCAATTTTCATGAGTAGGCTTTAGTTGATACATTACATGTGAAAGGGTCTATCTGTATGTGATCAGTTCCATATGATAATTGTATTTATAGAACCGAATACTCAAATTGACTATCTGTATTATTTGCCCTGTTATTGTAATTCTTGTTACTACTATTTACTACGGGTATTTTCTGTTTTCATGGGCTGTGTGTGTGTGTGTGTGTGTGTGTGTTTGTATGTGTGTGTGTGTGTGTGTGTGTGTGTGTGTGTGTGTGTGAGTGAGTGAGTGAGTGAGTGAATGATGGGACTTTTTTTTTCTCTCCCTGTTTCGGTCGGCATCAGACCATCATCAGAACATCTGCCTTGATGTTGACAGGATTTGTTGATATTGCACTTATTTCTTTTTTTCATGACTATATCCAGTGTAATCTGTGACCCTTATTTTCTTTTCTGCAAGTCGTTGTCTCTCTTTAATGTAGCTGCCCCTTGGAATACCCATGTCCATCATCTTGTACTGTGATGTTGGATCTCGCTTTCATGTACTGGTTCTCCAATTGCGCTCTCCTTCTTCGTCGCTTCCCTTTAAATACTGGTGACTTCTGGATCTCCTTCTTTCTTTCTCCACGTTGACTGCACGCACGTAAATAGTGACTTGCCCGTTTTGAAAGTTTCTGGCCTGTTATTTTTGTGACCTTGGCTTGCACAGCATCCTGAATGCTGTTGTTTAGCTGAAGTGTTTTAGAGGCAAGTCTTCCACCAAATGTCTTCGGAAAATTTATTTCTTTTGGCAAGGAGGCAAGAGCACCTCTATTAAAAGCTTCACATTTCTGTGTGTCTGTATTTGAAGCAATGCTGTATACTGCTTGCTCACTGAGGCGTACTTCCAAGATAGTTTTTAACAGGATCCTGTCATTCTCTGTTAATTTCAGCCGGTGAATACCATGTGTTGGAAGGAATTCGGAGTGGTACCACCAGTCTCCCTCACCACCTACACCCGAACACACAAGAGAATCATGGGGACAAAAGGAGCAGTTGCCTGAGTAGCATTCTATAGTCGCTGTAGACACATCAGGTAGTCTTTTTATACACTTTGTGATGTCACCGTCTCCTTGCTGTCTAAGTTTTGCTATAATTTTCGAACACCTGGACTTCAGATCTTTGGCGAAAGCTGTCAAGGCTTGTTGTCTGGCTTGGTTAGTTGTGCAGCCTGGAAACATGGCTTTACTCCAGACTGCCTTGCGCATTCGTCGAATCTGAGTGCTGCCCAAATGGTTAGGATCTGCTTGCCGCGTCACACTCCAGGTTTCGCCAAGCTGGTCGTAGAAGTCTTGCATTCCTAGGTAGGATTTTGTGTCACCATCCGTTGTAAGTGTACGAATCATTATGTCGTCTTTGTACATTTGACTGGCTACGTCGAATGCCATCTGCCTCTCAGAATGTGGTTCCATATACGAAAGATTGGCAGTACAACCAGAGTGCCCCCCGGGACATTGAACCTCGAACCCATGGTTTCGTAAGTACGCCCCTGTCCAACATAGCTTGTTTTGGATCGCTAGTCCGACGACATACTTGAAGCTTGTATGATTTTCTATTGCGACCCCATACGACTGTGAAGAGGCTTGTCCAGGTTTGTATGAAGACACCATTCTGTTGGCATTGTATCGGCAGTCGAAAGATATGTCAAACTGTCGTGGGTCGGTAGAACCGCTTTCTTCATTATGCTTGATAACCATCTGCCTCTTTTTTGCCATGTCGGCCTCATTGAGCTGGAGGGTCTTCTCTGAAGCTTGAACGGCCAGTTTCTGCAGGTGGCTTCTGGATGGGGGTGGAATGTCCATAGAGCTCAATAGCACATTTGCCTTTTCCACCCCAATCGATGTGTCCTGTAGAGCTGAGGCTAGCATCATATTCACAGCGGCTCCCTGCGACTTTCCAGTACATTGAGGCTGATAGGTTCTGCAGGTTGTTGATACATATTGACAATTTTTACAAGAAAAGACCAGGTCAGACCCTAGTCCAATTTTCCTTTCACTGTGCAGCTTTATATTAAGGCTTTCACAGCGGTCAGAAAAAAACTGGTGGTCTTGAAAAACAGTATTCATAATGAATACTATTTGGTTGAGGCTGACAATTCTGTTCCCAAGGTTTTCCAGACTATCATTTTTGTTTTCCAGTCTACAAGATCTGCGAACAGGCTCTGACAACTTGGTGGTTGACTGCACTTGAGGCTGGTCTTCGACAAAGCTTGGCCCAGGCTGTGGATTATGGTTATGAACAGCTCGCCGTGTTGATTGATTGGCCTTTGTGAAGAAGGCCCCAGAAGCTCGTCTCTTTCGGATTCCTTTCACCATGGTAAGTGCTGCTACTGATCTAATAATGCAATAATGCTATGAAAATGGATTTGTGGCTGGTCATTTTATAGCCTTGATCTAGACTGACACTGTACACAGAGTCAATGTCATCTGCTTGCTCAAGTATGCTGTCATTCCCCAAGTGTAGCCTGTCAGATAGTGCACACACCTGTTATTGGAAAAATGGCTTTATTAGGGATTAACCCTTTACCCACTCATAACCTTACCTATGGTGTAACTGAATATTGGAAAATGAGTTAGACCAGCTGTACTATATCCATATTTGAAATGTACTTGCTATTATTACTTGAAAATTTAGGAAAAAAACTTCCATGATGGTTTCAGCTTTGCGGAAAAGAGGATTTTTGCGCCAAATTCGGCGCAATTTCTGAGAATATTTCATTCTGAGCCAATCTTATTTGATCCACAGTATCCTAAAATGCCTCATAAGTATTCCCCTACATATGTAGCTCACAGCACTTTTTATTTGATATGAATCCAGTGTGTATTATTAAAGATGTAGCAAGTTTACATTTAGCCTTGAAAGGCCTTTTTTTCCCCACTTTTTGCCCATATTTTACCATATCTACCAGTGCTGTATAAAACCCTCCTAGCAATACAGACAAGATTGTAGCCATTCAAAATGAGTTTAACTTTGCTCAGGAATAGCCATAAAACAAAATGAAGGCAAAAGTTGATGCTTTTGTTGAACAGCAAATTTTATTTAGGAGTGACCTCACTGGAATTTACTTCCTGAGGTCGTTGTATGGTAAAAGTAGATCTTAGAGAAAATGTAGTTCTTGAAAGGCAGGGATGATTTGAGTCTTAAACAGTGGTATATGCAATATTTTGTTTGATTTTATAGTAATTCTGCATCTGTTCTGCTGTTTAAAAGTGCATTTTACACTATCTTTGTAGGTCTATGTGTTATAGATGGTGTACAAAAATTGGAGGTGTAAATCGGCGACATGTGATTTTCATAGTGGGAAAAAAGACGGTGCCTGCAGTTAGAGTCCATTATTTCAAAAATTCATCATTCATGATATATAATTTCTACGCTTAATGAGAAGTTCTATGAATGACGAAACAGCACCAGAAAGGCTATATTTCAACGAATGTTCTGACTAGTGCTACATCCTGGACGAAAACAGTGATTTTATATAGACTAAAGAAGGCCAAAATCCGGTGAGGTCTGACCTAGATGACAAAATGTGAACTTTGTGATTTCTAGGAATTTAAGCTTGAAACTTTGCATACAAGTTTGGATTAACACCAGAAGATGAAAAAGGAGTAGATTTTCATCAAGGTTTGTGTATTTTCTTATATTTTTTCATTTTGTTAAGAAATTGTCCGAAATTGGCGCATTTTCGTCCGGTAGTGATCTCCCTTGGAGGAAGTTCACTTGTTGTCGTCTGCAAGAGTATATTTCAATGTAGAAATAGAATTACAGTGTTTTTGAGTAGTAACTGAGTATTCTGTTCTGAAAATACAGTTATTTTATGCAATTTCAAGTTTTTCCTTAAAGTCCAATAGCAACCTACCAACACCCCCCCTCCCCTCCCAAAATAAAAACATGTTGGAAATGAATTTGTTCAGAAAAAACCCAAAATATGACATGGTTAACCATCAAATTAGATACCCTTTGGGTTTTGGCACTAAAAAAATAACAACAGAAATTACTGGCAATGAATGAACTTTTTCTTCGTTTCATGAAATGACAGCTATCAAATTGGTATTTTTCAACAAGAATTTTACCTTATTCACATAAATTTTCAGTAAAAAATTTGTAAACTTGTTTTGGTTGCTATTAAACTTTAAATGAACTTTTTTGTAATGCGCAAGGTCAAAAATGGATGAATTTTATGCCGAAATAAGTCAGAAATTGGCAACAAGATCAGTTCTACATGATAATGGGGAATGTATTTTATGGACTGGTTGTGTGAGTAAACAGGGATATGGCCAGTTTAGATTTAAGGACCCCAATACAAGCAACTTTAAAACTATGACAGTGCACAGAGTTGCTCTTATGGTGAAGAATAGTACCTTTAATGTATCCCCATATCAGCAGGCATCACATTTGTGTAATAACAAATTATGTATTAACACGGACCATCTCACTTTTGAGCCATGTATAATTAATTGTCAGCGGCGGACCTGTTTTAGTTTGGGCGCCTGCATTGGACACAAGATGAATGATGGGTCATATGCCCCTTCATGTTTGATAGCCCTTTTTCAGTAAGTTATTTACAATTATTTACATGTGTCTTTTGAATTTCAATTTTCATGAGTAGGCTTTAGTTGATACATTACATGTGAAAGGGTCTATCTGTATGTGATCAGTTCCATATGATAATTGTATTTATAGAACCGAATACTCAAATTGACTATCTGTATTATTTGCCCTGTTATTGTAATTCTTGTTACTACTATTTACTACGGGTATTTTCTGTTTTCATGGGCTGTGTGTGTGTGTGTGTGTGTGTGTGTTTGTATGTGTGTGTGTGTGTGTGTGTGTGTGTGTGTGTGTGTGTGAGTGAGTGAGTGAGTGAGTGAATGATGGGACTTTTTTTTTCTCTCCCTGTTTCGGTCGGCATCAGACCATCATCAGAACATCTGCCTTGATGTTGACAGGATTTGTTGATATTGCACTTATTTCTTTTTTTCATGACTATATCCAGTGTAATCTGTGACCCTTATTTTCTTTTCTGCAAGTCGTTGTCTCTCTTTAATGTAGCTGCCCCTTGGAATACCCATGTCCATCATCTTGTACTGTGATGTTGGATCTCGCTTTCATGTACTGGTTCTCCAATTGCGCTCTCCTTCTTCGTCGCTTCCCTTTAAATACTGGTGACTTCTGGATCTCCTTCTTTCTTTCTCCACGTTGACTGCACGCACGTAAATAGTGACTTGCCCGTTTTGAAAGTTTCTGGCCTGTTATTTTTGTGACCTTGGCTTGCACAGCATCCTGAATGCTGTTGTTTAGCTGAAGTGTTTTAGAGGCAAGTCTTCCACCAAATGTCTTCGGAAAATTTATTTCTTTTGGCAAGGAGGCAAGAGCACCTCTATTAAAAGCTTCACATTTCTGTGTGTCTGTATTTGAAGCAATGCTGTATACTGCTTGCTCACTGAGGCGTACTTCCAAGATAGTTTTTAACAGGATCCTGTCATTCTCTGTTAATTTCAGCCGGTGAATACCATGTGTTGGAAGGAATTCGGAGTGGTACCACCAGTCTCCCTCACCACCTACACCCGAACACACAAGAGAATCATGGGGACAAAAGGAGCAGTTGCCTGAGTAGCATTCTATAGTCGCTGTAGACACATCAGGTAGTCTTTTTATACACTTTGTGATGTCACCGTCTCCTTGCTGTCTAAGTTTTGCTATAATTTTCGAACACCTGGACTTCAGATCTTTGGCGAAAGCTGTCAAGGCTTGTTGTCTGGCTTGGTTAGTTGTGCAGCCTGGAAACATGGCTTTACTCCAGACTGCCTTGCGCATTCGTCGAATCTGAGTGCTGCCCAAATGGTTAGGATCTGCTTGCCGCGTCACACTCCAGGTTTCGCCAAGCTGGTCGTAGAAGTCTTGCATTCCTAGGTAGGATTTTGTGTCACCATCCGTTGTAAGTGTACGAATCATTATGTCGTCTTTGTACATTTGACTGGCTACGTCGAATGCCATCTGCCTCTCAGAATGTGGTTCCATATACGAAAGATTGGCAGTACAACCAGAGTGCCCCCCGGGACATTGAACCTCGAACCCATGGTTTCGTAAGTACGCCCCTGTCCAACATAGCTTGTTTTGGATCGCTAGTCCGACGACATACTTGAAGCTTGTATGATTTTCTATTGCGACCCCATACGACTGTGAAGAGGCTTGTCCAGGTTTGTATGAAGACACCATTCTGTTGGCATTGTATCGGCAGTCGAAAGATATGTCAAACTGTCGTGGGTCGGTAGAACCGCTTTCTTCATTATGCTTGATAACCATCTGCCTCTTTTTTGCCATGTCGGCCTCATTGAGCTGGAGGGTCTTCTCTGAAGCTTGAACGGCCAGTTTCTGCAGGTGGCTTCTGGATGGGGGTGGAATGTCCATAGAGCTCAATAGCACATTTGCCTTTTCCACCCCAATCGATGTGTCCTGTAGAGCTGAGGCTAGCATCATATTCACAGCGGCTCCCTGCGACTTTCCAGTACATTGAGGCTGATAGGTTCTGCAGGTTGTTGATACATATTGACAATTTTTACAAGAAAAGACCAGGTCAGACCCTAGTCCAATTTTCCTTTCACTGTGCAGCTTTATATTAAGGCTTTCACAGCGGTCAGAAAAAAACTGGTGGTCTTGAAAAACAGTATTCATAATGAATACTATTTGGTTGAGGCTGACAATTCTGTTCCCAAGGTTTTCCAGACTATCATTTTTGTTTTCCAGTCTACAAGATCTGCGAACAGGCTCTGACAACTTGGTGGTTGACTGCACTTGAGGCTGGTCTTCGACAAAGCTTGGCCCAGGCTGTGGATTATGGTTATGAACAGCTCGCCGTGTTGATTGATTGGCCTTTGTGAAGAAGGCCCCAGAAGCTCGTCTCTTTCGGATTCCTTTCACCATGGTAAGTGCTGCTACTGATCTAATAATGCAATAATGCTATGAAAATGGATTTGTGGCTGGTCATTTTATAGCCTTGATCTAGACTGACACTGTACACAGAGTCAATGTCATCTGCTTGCTCAAGTATGCTGTCATTCCCCAAGTGTAGCCTGTCAGATAGTGCACACACCTGTTATTGGAAAAATGGCTTTATTAGGGATTAACCCTTTACCCACTCATAACCTTACCTATGGTGTAACTGAATATTGGAAAATGAGTTAGACCAGCTGTACTATATCCATATTTGAAATGTACTTGCTATTATTACTTGAAAATTTAGGAAAAAAACTTCCATGATGGTTTCAGCTTTGCGGAAAAGAGGATTTTTGCGCCAAATTCGGCGCAATTTCTGAGAATATTTCATTCTGAGCCAATCTTATTTGATCCACAGTATCCTAAAATGCCTCATAAGTATTCCCCTACATATGTAGCTCACAGCACTTTTTATTTGATATGAATCCAGTGTGTATTATTAAAGATGTAGCAAGTTTACATTTAGCCTTGAAAGGCCTTTTTTTCCCCACTTTTTGCCCATATTTTACCATATCTACCAGTGCTGTATAAAACCCTCCTAGCAATACAGACAAGATTGTAGCCATTCAAAATGAGTTTAACTTTGCTCAGGAATAGCCATAAAACAAAATGAAGGCAAAAGTTGATGCTTTTGTTGAACAGCAAATTTTATTTAGGAGTGACCTCACTGGAATTTACTTCCTGAGGTCGTTGTATGGTAAAAGTAGATCTTAGAGAAAATGTAGTTCTTGAAAGGCAGGGATGATTTGAGTCTTAAACAGTGGTATATGCAATATTTTGTTTGATTTTATAGTAATTCTGCATCTGTTCTGCTGTTTAAAAGTGCATTTTACACTATCTTTGTAGGTCTATGTGTTATAGATGGTGTACAAAAATTGGAGGTGTAAATCGGCGACATGTGATTTTCATAGTGGGAAAAAAGACGGTGCCTGCAGTTAGAGTCCATTATTTCAAAAATTCATCATTCATGATATATAATTTCTACGCTTAATGAGAAGTTCTATGAATGACGAAACAGCACCAGAAAGGCTATATTTCAACGAATGTTCTGACTAGTGCTACATCCTGGACGAAAACAGTGATTTTATATAGACTAAAGAAGGCCAAAATCCGGTGAGGTCTGACCTAGATGACAAAATGTGAACTTTGTGATTTCTAGGAATTTAAGCTTGAAACTTTGCATACAAGTTTGGATTAACACCAGAAGATGAAAAAGGAGTAGATTTTCATCAAGGTTTGTGTATTTTCTTATATTTTTTCATTTTGTTAAGAAATTGTCCGAAATTGGCGCATTTTCGTCCGGTAGTGATCTCCCTTGGAGGAAGTTCACTTGTTGTCGTCTGCAAGAGTATATTTCAATGTAGAAATAGAATTACAGTGTTTTTGAGTAGTAACTGAGTATTCTGTTCTGAAAATACAGTTATTTTATGCAATTTCAAGTTTTTCCTTAAAGTCCAATAGCAACCTACCAACACCCCCCCTCCCCTCCCAAAATAAAAACATGTTGGAAATGAATTTGTTCAGAAAAAACCCAAAATATGACATGGTTAACCATCAAATTAGATACCCTTTGGGTTTTGGCACTAAAAAAATAACAACAGAAATTACTGGCAATGAATGAACTTTTTCTTCGTTTCATGAAATGACAGCTATCAAATTGGTATTTTTCAACAAGAATTTTACCTTATTCACATAAATTTTCAGTAAAAAATTTGTAAACTTGTTTTGGTTGCTATTAAACTTTAAATGAACTTTTTTGTAATGCGCAAGGTCAAAAATGGATGAATTTTATGCCGAAATAAGTCAGAAATTGGCAACAAGATCAGTTCTACATGATAATGGGGAATGTATTTTATGGACTGGTTGTGTGAGTAAACAGGGATATGGCCAGTTTAGATTTAAGGACCCCAATACAAGCAACTTTAAAACTATGACAGTGCACAGAGTTGCTCTTATGGTGAAGAATAGTACCTTTAATGTATCCCCATATCAGCAGGCATCACATTTGTGTAATAACAAATTATGTATTAACACGGACCATCTCACTTTTGAGCCATGTATAATTAATTGTCAGCGGCGGACCTGTTTTAGTTTGGGCGCCTGCATTGGACACAAGATGAATGATGGGTCATATGCCCCTTCATGTTTGATAGCCCTTTTTCAGTAAGTTATTTACAATTATTTACATGTGTCTTTTGAATTTCAATTTTCATGAGTAGGCTTTAGTTGATACATTACATGTGAAAGGGTCTATCTGTATGTGATCAGTTCCATATGATAATTGTATTTATAGAACCGAATACTCAAATTGACTATCTGTATTATTTGCCCTGTTATTGTAATTCTTGTTACTACTATTTACTACGGGTATTTTCTGTTTTCATGGGCTGTGTGTGTGTGTGTGTGTGTGTGTTTGTATGTGTGTGTGTGTGTGTGTGTGTGTGTGTGTGTGTGTGTGAGTGAGTGAGTGAGTGAGTGAATGATGGGACTTTTTTTTTCTCTCCCTGTTTCGGTCGGCATCAGACCATCATCAGAACATCTGCCTTGATGTTGACAGGATTTGTTGATATTGCACTTATTTCTTTTTTTCATGACTATATCCAGTGTAATCTGTGACCCTTATTTTCTTTTCTGCAAGTCGTTGTCTCTCTTTAATGTAGCTGCCCCTTGGAATACCCATGTCCATCATCTTGTACTGTGATGTTGGATCTCGCTTTCATGTACTGGTTCTCCAATTGCGCTCTCCTTCTTCGTCGCTTCCCTTTAAATACTGGTGACTTCTGGATCTCCTTCTTTCTTTCTCCACGTTGACTGCACGCACGTAAATAGTGACTTGCCCGTTTTGAAAGTTTCTGGCCTGTTATTTTTGTGACCTTGGCTTGCACAGCATCCTGAATGCTGTTGTTTAGCTGAAGTGTTTTAGAGGCAAGTCTTCCACCAAATGTCTTCGGAAAATTTATTTCTTTTGGCAAGGAGGCAAGAGCACCTCTATTAAAAGCTTCACATTTCTGTGTGTCTGTATTTGAAGCAATGCTGTATACTGCTTGCTCACTGAGGCGTACTTCCAAGATAGTTTTTAACAGGATCCTGTCATTCTCTGTTAATTTCAGCCGGTGAATACCATGTGTTGGAAGGAATTCGGAGTGGTACCACCAGTCTCCCTCACCACCTACACCCGAACACACAAGAGAATCATGGGGACAAAAGGAGCAGTTGCCTGAGTAGCATTCTATAGTCGCTGTAGACACATCAGGTAGTCTTTTTATACACTTTGTGATGTCACCGTCTCCTTGCTGTCTAAGTTTTGCTATAATTTTCGAACACCTGGACTTCAGATCTTTGGCGAAAGCTGTCAAGGCTTGTTGTCTGGCTTGGTTAGTTGTGCAGCCTGGAAACATGGCTTTACTCCAGACTGCCTTGCGCATTCGTCGAATCTGAGTGCTGCCCAAATGGTTAGGATCTGCTTGCCGCGTCACACTCCAGGTTTCGCCAAGCTGGTCGTAGAAGTCTTGCATTCCTAGGTAGGATTTTGTGTCACCATCCGTTGTAAGTGTACGAATCATTATGTCGTCTTTGTACATTTGACTGGCTACGTCGAATGCCATCTGCCTCTCAGAATGTGGTTCCATATACGAAAGATTGGCAGTACAACCAGAGTGCCCCCCGGGACATTGAACCTCGAACCCATGGTTTCGTAAGTACGCCCCTGTCCAACATAGCTTGTTTTGGATCGCTAGTCCGACGACATACTTGAAGCTTGTATGATTTTCTATTGCGACCCCATACGACTGTGAAGAGGCTTGTCCAGGTTTGTATGAAGACACCATTCTGTTGGCATTGTATCGGCAGTCGAAAGATAGGTCAAACTGTCGTGGGTCGGTAGAACCGCTTTCTTCATTATGCTTGATAACCATCTGCCTCTTTTTTGCCATGTCGGCCTCATTGAGCTGGAGGGTCTTCTCTGAAGCTTGAACGGCCAGTTTCTGCAGGTGGCTTCTGGATGGGGGTGGAATGTCCATAGAGCTCAATAGCACATTTGCCTTTTCCACCCCAATCGATGTGTCCTGTAGAGCTGAGGCTAGCATCATATTCACAGCGGCTCCCTGCGACTTTCCAGTACATTGAGGCTGATAGGTTCTGCAGGTTGTTGATACATATTGACAATTTTTACAAGAAAAGACCAGGTCAGACCCTAGTCCAATTTTCCTTTCACTGTGCAGCTTTATATTAAGGCTTTCACAGCGGTCAGAAAAAAACTGGTGGTCTTGAAAAACAGTATTCATAATGAATACTATTTGGTTGAGGCTGACAATTCTGTTCCCAAGGTTTTCCAGACTATCATTTTTGTTTTCCAGTCTACAAGATCTGCGAACAGGCTCTGACAACTTGGTGGTTGACTGCACTTGAGGCTGGTCTTCGACAAAGCTTGGCCCAGGCTGTGGATTATGGTTATGAACAGCTCGCCGTGTTGATTGATTGGCCTTTGTGAAGAAGGCCCCAGAAGCTCGTCTCTTTCGGATTCCTTTCACCATGGTAAGTGCTGCTACTGATCTAATAATGCAATAATGCTATGAAAATGGATTTGTGGCTGGTCATTTTATAGCCTTGATCTAGACTGACACTGTACACAGAGTCAATGTCATCTGCTTGCTCAAGTATGCTGTCATTCCCCAAGTGTAGCCTGTCAGATAGTGCACACACCTGTTATTGGAAAAATGGCTTTATTAGGGATTAACCCTTTACCCACTCATAACCTTACCTATGGTGTAACTGAATATTGGAAAATGAGTTAGACCAGCTGTACTATATCCATATTTGAAATGTACTTGCTATTATTACTTGAAAATTTAGGAAAAAAACTTCCATGATGGTTTCAGCTTTGCGGAAAAGAGGATTTTTGCGCCAAATTCGGCGCAATTTCTGAGAATATTTCATTCTGAGCCAATCTTATTTGATCCACAGTATCCTAAAATGCCTCATAAGTATTCCCCTACATATGTAGCTCACAGCACTTTTTATTTGATATGAATCCAGTGTGTATTATTAAAGATGTAGCAAGTTTACATTTAGCCTTGAAAGGCCTTTTTTTCCCCACTTTTTGCCCATATTTTACCATATCTACCAGTGCTGTATAAAACCCTCCTAGCAATACAGACAAGATTGTAGCCATTCAAAATGAGTTTAACTTTGCTCAGGAATAGCCATAAAACAAAATGAAGGCAAAAGTTGATGCTTTTGTTGAACAGCAAATTTTATTTAGGAGTGACCTCACTGGAATTTACTTCCTGAGGTCGTTGTATGGTAAAAGTAGATCTTAGAGAAAATGTAGTTCTTGAAAGGCAGGGATGATTTGAGTCTTAAACAGTGGTATATGCAATATTTTGTTTGATTTTATAGTAATTCTGCATCTGTTCTGCTGTTTAAAAGTGCATTTTACACTATCTTTGTAGGTCTATGTGTTATAGATGGTGTACAAAAATTGGAGGTGTAAATCGGCGACATGTGATTTTCATAGTGGGAAAAAAGACGGTGCCTGCAGTTAGAGTCCATTATTTCAAAAATTCATCATTCATGATATATAATTTCTACGCTTAATGAGAAGTTCTATGAATGACGAAACAGCACCAGAAAGGCTATATTTCAACGAATGTTCTGACTAGTGCTACATCCTGGACGAAAACAGTGATTTTATATAGACTAAAGAAGGCCAAAATCCGGTGAGGTCTGACCTAGATGACAAAATGTGAACTTTGTGATTTCTAGGAATTTAAGCTTGAAACTTTGCATACAAGTTTGGATTAACACCAGAAGATGAAAAAGGAGTAGATTTTCATCAAGGTTTGTGTATTTTCTTATATTTTTTCATTTTGTTAAGAAATTGTCCGAAATTGGCGCATTTTCGTCCGGTAGTGATCTCCCTTGGAGGAAGTTCACTTGTTGTCGTCTGCAAGAGTATATTTCAATGTAGAAATAGAATTACAGTGTTTTTGAGTAGTAACTGAGTATTCTGTTCTGAAAATACAGTTATTTTATGCAATTTCAAGTTTTTCCTTAAAGTCCAATAGCAACCTACCAACACCCCCCCTCCCCTCCCAAAATAAAAACATGTTGGAAATGAATTTGTTCAGAAAAAACCCAAAATATGACATGGTTAACCATCAAATTAGATACCCTTTGGGTTTTGGCACTAAAAAAATAACAACAGAAATTACTGGCAATGAATGAACTTTTTCTTCGTTTCATGAAATGACAGCTATCAAATTGGTATTTTTCAACAAGAATTTTACCTTATTCACATAAATTTTCAGTAAAAAATTTGTAAACTTGTTTTGGTTGCTATTAAACTTTAAATGAACTTTTTTGTAATGCGCAAGGTCAAAAATGGATGAATTTTATGCCGAAATAAGTCAGAAATTGGCAACAAGATCAGTTCTACATGATAATGGGGAATGTATTTTATGGACTGGTTGTGTGAGTAAACAGGGATATGGCCAGTTTAGATTTAAGGACCCCAATACAAGCAACTTTAAAACTATGACAGTGCACAGAGTTGCTCTTATGGTGAAGAATAGTACCTTTAATGTATCCCCATATCAGCAGGCATCACATTTGTGTAATAACAAATTATGTATTAACACGGACCATCTCACTTTTGAGCCATGTATAATTAATTGTCAGCGGCGGACCTGTTTTAGTTTGGGCGCCTGCATTGGACACAAGATGAATGATGGGTCATATGCCCCTTCATGTTTGATAGCCCTTTTTCAGTAAGTTATTTACAATTATTTACATGTGTCTTTTGAATTTCAATTTTCATGAGTAGGCTTTAGTTGATACATTACATGTGAAAGGGTCTATCTGTATGTGATCAGTTCCATATGATAATTGTATTTATAGAACCGAATACTCAAATTGACTATCTGTATTATTTGCCCTGTTATTGTAATTCTTGTTACTACTATTTACTACGGGTATTTTCTGTTTTCATGGGCTGTGTGTGTGTGTGTGTGTGTGTGTGTTTGTATGTGTGTGTGTGTGTGTGTGTGTGTGTGTGTGTGTGTGTGAGTGAGTGAGTGAGTGAGTGAATGATGGGACTTTTTTTTTCTCTCCCTGTTTCGGTCGGCATCAGACCATCATCAGAACATCTGCCTTGATGTTGACAGGATTTGTTGATATTGCACTTATTTCTTTTTTTCATGACTATATCCAGTGTAATCTGTGACCCTTATTTTCTTTTCTGCAAGTCGTTGTCTCTCTTTAATGTAGCTGCCCCTTGGAATACCCATGTCCATCATCTTGTACTGTGATGTTGGATCTCGCTTTCATGTACTGGTTCTCCAATTGCGCTCTCCTTCTTCGTCGCTTCCCTTTAAATACTGGTGACTTCTGGATCTCCTTCTTTCTTTCTCCACGTTGACTGCACGCACGTAAATAGTGACTTGCCCGTTTTGAAAGTTTCTGGCCTGTTATTTTTGTGACCTTGGCTTGCACAGCATCCTGAATGCTGTTGTTTAGCTGAAGTGTTTTAGAGGCAAGTCTTCCACCAAATGTCTTCGGAAAATTTATTTCTTTTGGCAAGGAGGCAAGAGCACCTCTATTAAAAGCTTCACATTTCTGTGTGTCTGTATTTGAAGCAATGCTGTATACTGCTTGCTCACTGAGGCGTACTTCCAAGATAGTTTTTAACAGGATCCTGTCATTCTCTGTTAATTTCAGCCGGTGAATACCATGTGTTGGAAGGAATTCGGAGTGGTACCACCAGTCTCCCTCACCACCTACACCCGAACACACAAGAGAATCATGGGGACAAAAGGAGCAGTTGCCTGAGTAGCATTCTATAGTCGCTGTAGACACATCAGGTAGTCTTTTTATACACTTTGTGATGTCACCGTCTCCTTGCTGTCTAAGTTTTGCTATAATTTTCGAACACCTGGACTTCAGATCTTTGGCGAAAGCTGTCAAGGCTTGTTGTCTGGCTTGGTTAGTTGTGCAGCCTGGAAACATGGCTTTACTCCAGACTGCCTTGCGCATTCGTCGAATCTGAGTGCTGCCCAAATGGTTAGGATCTGCTTGCCGCGTCACACTCCAGGTTTCGCCAAGCTGGTCGTAGAAGTCTTGCATTCCTAGGTAGGATTTTGTGTCACCATCCGTTGTAAGTGTACGAATCATTATGTCGTCTTTGTACATTTGACTGGCTACGTCGAATGCCATCTGCCTCTCAGAATGTGGTTCCATATACGAAAGATTGGCAGTACAACCAGAGTGCCCCCCGGGACATTGAACCTCGAACCCATGGTTTCGTAAGTACGCCCCTGTCCAACATAGCTTGTTTTGGATCGCTAGTCCGACGACATACTTGAAGCTTGTATGATTTTCTATTGCGACCCCATACGACTGTGAAGAGGCTTGTCCAGGTTTGTATGAAGACACCATTCTGTTGGCATTGTATCGGCAGTCGAAAGATATGTCAAACTGTCGTGGGTCGGTAGAACCGCTTTCTTCATTATGCTTGATAACCATCTGCCTCTTTTTTGCCATGTCGGCCTCATTGAGCTGGAGGGTCTTCTCTGAAGCTTGAACGGCCAGTTTCTGCAGGTGGCTTCTGGATGGGGGTGGAATGTCCATAGAGCTCAATAGCACATTTGCCTTTTCCACCCCAATCGATGTGTCCTGTAGAGCTGAGGCTAGCATCATATTCACAGCGGCTCCCTGCGACTTTCCAGTACATTGAGGCTGATAGGTTCTGCAGGTTGTTGATACATATTGACAATTTTTACAAGAAAAGACCAGGTCAGACCCTAGTCCAATTTTCCTTTCACTGTGCAGCTTTATATTAAGGCTTTCACAGCGGTCAGAAAAAAACTGGTGGTCTTGAAAAACAGTATTCATAATGAATACTATTTGGTTGAGGCTGACAATTCTGTTCCCAAGGTTTTCCAGACTATCATTTTTGTTTTCCAGTCTACAAGATCTGCGAACAGGCTCTGACAACTTGGTGGTTGACTGCACTTGAGGCTGGTCTTCGACAAAGCTTGGCCCAGGCTGTGGATTATGGTTATGAACAGCTCGCCGTGTTGATTGATTGGCCTTTGTGAAGAAGGCCCCAGAAGCTCGTCTCTTTCGGATTCCTTTCACCATGGTAAGTGCTGCTACTGATCTAATAATGCAATAATGCTATGAAAATGGATTTGTGGCTGGTCATTTTATAGCCTTGATCTAGACTGACACTGTACACAGAGTCAATGTCATCTGCTTGCTCAAGTATGCTGTCATTCCCCAAGTGTAGCCTGTCAGATAGTGCACACACCTGTTATTGGAAAAATGGCTTTATTAGGGATTAACCCTTTACCCACTCATAACCTTACCTATGGTGTAACTGAATATTGGAAAATGAGTTAGACCAGCTGTACTATATCCATATTTGAAATGTACTTGCTATTATTACTTGAAAATTTAGGAAAAAAACTTCCATGATGGTTTCAGCTTTGCGGAAAAGAGGATTTTTGCGCCAAATTCGGCGCAATTTCTGAGAATATTTCATTCTGAGCCAATCTTATTTGATCCACAGTATCCTAAAATGCCTCATAAGTATTCCCCTACATATGTAGCTCACAGCACTTTTTATTTGATATGAATCCAGTGTGTATTATTAAAGATGTAGCAAGTTTACATTTAGCCTTGAAAGGCCTTTTTTTCCCCACTTTTTGCCCATATTTTACCATATCTACCAGTGCTGTATAAAACCCTCCTAGCAATACAGACAAGATTGTAGCCATTCAAAATGAGTTTAACTTTGCTCAGGAATAGCCATAAAACAAAATGAAGGCAAAAGTTGATGCTTTTGTTGAACAGCAAATTTTATTTAGGAGTGACCTCACTGGAATTTACTTCCTGAGGTCGTTGTATGGTAAAAGTAGATCTTAGAGAAAATGTAGTTCTTGAAAGGCAGGGATGATTTGAGTCTTAAACAGTGGTATATGCAATATTTTGTTTGATTTTATAGTAATTCTGCATCTGTTCTGCTGTTTAAAAGTGCATTTTACACTATCTTTGTAGGTCTATGTGTTATAGATGGTGTACAAAAATTGGAGGTGTAAATCGGCGACATGTGATTTTCATAGTGGGAAAAAAGACGGTGCCTGCAGTTAGAGTCCATTATTTCAAAAATTCATCATTCATGATATATAATTTCTACGCTTAATGAGAAGTTCTATGAATGACGAAACAGCACCAGAAAGGCTATATTTCAACGAATGTTCTGACTAGTGCTACATCCTGGACGAAAACAGTGATTTTATATAGACTAAAGAAGGCCAAAATCCGGTGAGGTCTGACCTAGATGACAAAATGTGAACTTTGTGATTTCTAGGAATTTAAGCTTGAAACTTTGCATACAAGTTTGGATTAACACCAGAAGATGAAAAAGGAGTAGATTTTCATCAAGGTTTGTGTATTTTCTTATATTTTTTCATTTTGTTAAGAAATTGTCCGAAATTGGCGCATTTTCGTCCGGTAGTGATCTCCCTTGGAGGAAGTTCACTTGTTGTCGTCTGCAAGAGTATATTTCAATGTAGAAATAGAATTACAGTGTTTTTGAGTAGTAACTGAGTATTCTGTTCTGAAAATACAGTTATTTTATGCAATTTCAAGTTTTTCCTTAAAGTCCAATAGCAACCTACCAACACCCCCCCTCCCCTCCCAAAATAAAAACATGTTGGAAATGAATTTGTTCAGAAAAAACCCAAAATATGACATGGTTAACCATCAAATTAGATACCCTTTGGGTTTTGGCACTAAAAAAATAACAACAGAAATTACTGGCAATGAATGAACTTTTTCTTCGTTTCATGAAATGACAGCTATCAAATTGGTATTTTTCAACAAGAATTTTACCTTATTCACATAAATTTTCAGTAAAAAATTTGTAAACTTGTTTTGGTTGCTATTAAACTTTAAATGAACTTTTTTGTAATGCGCAAGGTCAAAAATGGATGAATTTTATGCCGAAATAAGTCAGAAATTGGCAACAAGATCAGTTCTACATGATAATGGGGAATGTATTTTATGGACTGGTTGTGTGAGTAAACAGGGATATGGCCAGTTTAGATTTAAGGACCCCAATACAAGCAACTTTAAAACTATGACAGTGCACAGAGTTGCTCTTATGGTGAAGAATAGTACCTTTAATGTATCCCCATATCAGCAGGCATCACATTTGTGTAATAACAAATTATGTATTAACACGGACCATCTCACTTTTGAGCCATGTATAATTAATTGTCAGCGGCGGACCTGTTTTAGTTTGGGCGCCTGCATTGGACACAAGATGAATGATGGGTCATATGCCCCTTCATGTTTGATAGCCCTTTTTCAGTAAGTTATTTACAATTATTTACATGTGTCTTTTGAATTTCAATTTTCATGAGTAGGCTTTAGTTGATACATTACATGTGAAAGGGTCTATCTGTATGTGATCAGTTCCATATGATAATTGTATTTATAGAACCGAATACTCAAATTGACTATCTGTATTATTTGCCCTGTTATTGTAATTCTTGTTACTACTATTTACTACGGGTATTTTCTGTTTTCATGGGCTGTGTGTGTGTGTGTGTGTGTGTGTGTTTGTATGTGTGTGTGTGTGTGTGTGTGTGTGTGTGTGTGTGTGTGAGTGAGTGAGTGAGTGAGTGAATGATGGGACTTTTTTTTTCTCTCCCTGTTTCGGTCGGCATCAGACCATCATCAGAACATCTGCCTTGATGTTGACAGGATTTGTTGATATTGCACTTATTTCTTTTTTTCATGACTATATCCAGTGTAATCTGTGACCCTTATTTTCTTTTCTGCAAGTCGTTGTCTCTCTTTAATGTAGCTGCCCCTTGGAATACCCATGTCCATCATCTTGTACTGTGATGTTGGATCTCGCTTTCATGTACTGGTTCTCCAATTGCGCTCTCCTTCTTCGTCGCTTCCCTTTAAATACTGGTGACTTCTGGATCTCCTTCTTTCTTTCTCCACGTTGACTGCACGCACGTAAATAGTGACTTGCCCGTTTTGAAAGTTTCTGGCCTGTTATTTTTGTGACCTTGGCTTGCACAGCATCCTGAATGCTGTTGTTTAGCTGAAGTGTTTTAGAGGCAAGTCTTCCACCAAATGTCTTCGGAAAATTTATTTCTTTTGGCAAGGAGGCAAGAGCACCTCTATTAAAAGCTTCACATTTCTGTGTGTCTGTATTTGAAGCAATGCTGTATACTGCTTGCTCACTGAGGCGTACTTCCAAGATAGTTTTTAACAGGATCCTGTCATTCTCTGTTAATTTCAGCCGGTGAATACCATGTGTTGGAAGGAATTCGGAGTGGTACCACCAGTCTCCCTCACCACCTACACCCGAACACACAAGAGAATCATGGGGACAAAAGGAGCAGTTGCCTGAGTAGCATTCTATAGTCGCTGTAGACACATCAGGTAGTCTTTTTATACACTTTGTGATGTCACCGTCTCCTTGCTGTCTAAGTTTTGCTATAATTTTCGAACACCTGGACTTCAGATCTTTGGCGAAAGCTGTCAAGGCTTGTTGTCTGGCTTGGTTAGTTGTGCAGCCTGGAAACATGGCTTTACTCCAGACTGCCTTGCGCATTCGTCGAATCTGAGTGCTGCCCAAATGGTTAGGATCTGCTTGCCGCGTCACACTCCAGGTTTCGCCAAGCTGGTCGTAGAAGTCTTGCATTCCTAGGTAGGATTTTGTGTCACCATCCGTTGTAAGTGTACGAATCATTATGTCGTCTTTGTACATTTGACTGGCTACGTCGAATGCCATCTGCCTCTCAGAATGTGGTTCCATATACGAAAGATTGGCAGTACAACCAGAGTGCCCCCCGGGACATTGAACCTCGAACCCATGGTTTCGTAAGTACGCCCCTGTCCAACATAGCTTGTTTTGGATCGCTAGTCCGACGACATACTTGAAGCTTGTATGATTTTCTATTGCGACCCCATACGACTGTGAAGAGGCTTGTCCAGGTTTGTATGAAGACACCATTCTGTTGGCATTGTATCGGCAGTCGAAAGATATGTCAAACTGTCGTGGGTCGGTAGAACCGCTTTCTTCATTATGCTTGATAACCATCTGCCTCTTTTTTGCCATGTCGGCCTCATTGAGCTGGAGGGTCTTCTCTGAAGCTTGAACGGCCAGTTTCTGCAGGTGGCTTCTGGATGGGGGTGGAATGTCCATAGAGCTCAATAGCACATTTGCCTTTTCCACCCCAATCGATGTGTCCTGTAGAGCTGAGGCTAGCATCATATTCACAGCGGCTCCCTGCGACTTTCCAGTACATTGAGGCTGATAGGTTCTGCAGGTTGTTGATACATATTGACAATTTTTACAAGAAAAGACCAGGTCAGACCCTAGTCCAATTTTCCTTTCACTGTGCAGCTTTATATTAAGGCTTTCACAGCGGTCAGAAAAAAACTGGTGGTCTTGAAAAACAGTATTCATAATGAATACTATTTGGTTGAGGCTGACAATTCTGTTCCCAAGGTTTTCCAGACTATCATTTTTGTTTTCCAGTCTACAAGATCTGCGAACAGGCTCTGACAACTTGGTGGTTGACTGCACTTGAGGCTGGTCTTCGACAAAGCTTGGCCCAGGCTGTGGATTATGGTTATGAACAGCTCGCCGTGTTGATTGATTGGCCTTTGTGAAGAAGGCCCCAGAAGCTCGTCTCTTTCGGATTCCTTTCACCATGGTAAGTGCTGCTACTGATCTAATAATGCAATAATGCTATGAAAATGGATTTGTGGCTGGTCATTTTATAGCCTTGATCTAGACTGACACTGTACACAGAGTCAATGTCATCTGCTTGCTCAAGTATGCTGTCATTCCCCAAGTGTAGCCTGTCAGATAGTGCACACACCTGTTATTGGAAAAATGGCTTTATTAGGGATTAACCCTTTACCCACTCATAACCTTACCTATGGTGTAACTGAATATTGGAAAATGAGTTAGACCAGCTGTACTATATCCATATTTGAAATGTACTTGCTATTATTACTTGAAAATTTAGGAAAAAAACTTCCATGATGGTTTCAGCTTTGCGGAAAAGAGGATTTTTGCGCCAAATTCGGCGCAATTTCTGAGAATATTTCATTCTGAGCCAATCTTATTTGATCCACAGTATCCTAAAATGCCTCATAAGTATTCCCCTACATATGTAGCTCACAGCACTTTTTATTTGATATGAATCCAGTGTGTATTATTAAAGATGTAGCAAGTTTACATTTAGCCTTGAAAGGCCTTTTTTTCCCCACTTTTTGCCCATATTTTACCATATCTACCAGTGCTGTATAAAACCCTCCTAGCAATACAGACAAGATTGTAGCCATTCAAAATGAGTTTAACTTTGCTCAGGAATAGCCATAAAACAAAATGAAGGCAAAAGTTGATGCTTTTGTTGAACAGCAAATTTTATTTAGGAGTGACCTCACTGGAATTTACTTCCTGAGGTCGTTGTATGGTAAAAGTAGATCTTAGAGAAAATGTAGTTCTTGAAAGGCAGGGATGATTTGAGTCTTAAACAGTGGTATATGCAATATTTTGTTTGATTTTATAGTAATTCTGCATCTGTTCTGCTGTTTAAAAGTGCATTTTACACTATCTTTGTAGGTCTATGTGTTATAGATGGTGTACAAAAATTGGAGGTGTAAATCGGCGACATGTGATTTTCATAGTGGGAAAAAAGACGGTGCCTGCAGTTAGAGTCCATTATTTCAAAAATTCATCATTCATGATATATAATTTCTACGCTTAATGAGAAGTTCTATGAATGACGAAACAGCACCAGAAAGGCTATATTTCAACGAATGTTCTGACTAGTGCTACATCCTGGACGAAAACAGTGATTTTATATAGACTAAAGAAGGCCAAAATCCGGTGAGGTCTGACCTTTTACCAATAAGGCCAAGAACGATAATCATGTAAAACTTCCGATAGACTCGTACCCTAACAGTTTCGCGAAAGCGAGTTTATTAATATTTTTTCAGCTTGTTATCGTCAAAAAAACTGATCTTGTTTCCAAAGTACCGATTTAATCTAGCAAATAATAACCCAGAATAAAAAAATTTACAAATCAAACCGTAGTTTTCAACTTATTATTTATACTTATGAGGGTAATTAAATAAAACCAGATCAAACTACGGCAAGAAGTTGCTTCATATTTTTAAATTTTCGGTTAGAATATTGGCAATCAAAATACGAGTAATTGCTCATTTATCATTTTCTTTTTAACATTATCTTACAAGAAAAATGGCCTTATATGACAGAAAAGTTACCCCTTTTTAGTACAAAATAGTAGCTATTTTGAATGTCTTCCTCTGGTGTCACTTGCAGGAATTGTAAGCCTATCAATCTAATACATCATTTAATTTTTTTGATATCATACTTCGACAGAAATAATGACCACAAGTGGAGTATTACTACATGGTAAAATCAGACTGATCAAAAGATCCCCGAGATGACAAGTTTGCTTAAATTTAGCTACTTTTATTATCAAGAGACAACTGGTGCCCTGTGTAGGGATTGTTAAACAAATTCAATAATCTTATGAAATTTTATTTGATCATTAAAATAATATAATAAAAGTACCACATCATAAATAGAAATGATAAAATCATTTGCAAGGAGTAAGACTTTTTAAGATTATTTTTCTTGAAAAAATGGCAATGTTCTATATTTAGACCCCTCTGGAGCCCCATGAAGGGATTGTGACAACATCAGTCCTATATCATTTTATTTGTACCATATCCCTGTTCGAAGGAAATATATCACTTAGAGGGGGAGTACCTCCTGAAAGAAATTTAGACAGGTAATATAAACAAAAAAATGATTTTTTTTCTCAAAAAGAAGGCCGAGTTCCATAATTAAACCCCCCTGGAGCCTCATGTAGGGATTGTGACACCATAAATCCTATTTCATTTTGTTTGTAAGAGATCCCAGACCAATAGAATAATTCTACTTAGTGGGGGAGTACCTCCTGAAAGTTTTTTTAGACTGATGAAAATAGCCATGGTGAGGAATTTTTACCAAAAAATTGCAAAGTTCAATGTTTAAACCCCACTGGTGCAGTATGAAAGGATTGTGACACCATCAGTCATATACCATTTTATTTGTACGATATCCCTGATCAAAGGAAATGTATTGTTTAGTGGGGAGTATCTCCTGAAAGAAATTAAGATGGGTGAAATTATCCAAAAAAAGATTTTTTTTCTTGAAAAAATGGTAATGTTCTATATTTAGACTCCTCTGGAGCCCCATTTAGGGATTGTGACACCATCAGTCCTATGTCATTTTATTTGTATCATATGCCTGTTTGAAGGAAATATATCACTTAGTGGGGGAGTACCTCCTGAAAGAAATTTAGACAAGTGATATTAACAAAAAAATGATTTTTTTTCTCAAAAAATGGCCGAGTTCCATACTAAGACCCCCCCCCCCCTGGAGCCTCATGTAGGGATTGTGACACCATAAATCCTATTTCATTTTGTTTGTAAGAGATCCCAGACCAATAGAATAATACTACTTAGTGGGGGAGTACCTCCTGAACATTTTTTTAGACTGATGAAAATAGCCCTGGAGAGGAATTTTTACAAAAAAATGGAAAAGTTCAATGTTTAAACCCCACTGGTGCACTGTGTAAGGATTGTGACACCATCAGTCATATACCATTTTATTTGTACGATATCCCTGATCAAAGGAAATGTATTGTTTAGTGGGGGGGTATCTCCTGAAAGAATTTAAGATGGGTGAAATTAACCAAAAAAAGATTTTTTTTCTTGAAAAAATGGTAATGTTCTATATTTAGACCCCTCTGGAGCCCCATGAAGGGATTGTGACACTATCAGTCCTATGTCATTTTATTTGTATCATATGCCTGTTTGAAGGAAATATATCACTTAGTGGGGGAGTACCTCCTGAAAGAAATTTAGACAGGTGATATTAACAAAAAAATGATTTTTTTTCTCAAAAAGAAGGCCGAGTTCCATACTTAGACCCCCCCCCCCCTGGAGCCTCATGTAGGGATTGTGACACCATAAATCCTATTTCATTTTGTTTGTAAGAGATCCCAGACCAATAGAATAATACTACTTAGTGGGGGAGTACCTCCTGAACATTTTTTTAGACTGATGAAAATAGCCCTGGAGAGGAATTTTTACCAAAAAATTGCAAAGTTCAATGTTTAAACCCCACTGGTGCACTGTTTATGGATTGTGACACCATCAGTCATATACCATTTTATTTGTATGATATCCCTGATCAAAGGAAATGTATTGTTTAGTGGGGGAGTATCTCCTGAAAGAATTAAAGATGGGTGAAATTAACCAAAAAAAGATTTTTTTTCTTGAAAAAATGGTAATGTTCTATATTTAGACCCCTCTGGAGCCCCATGTAGGGATTGTGACACCATCAGTCCTATGTCATTTTATTTGTATCATATGCCTGTTTGAAGGAAATATATCACTTAGTGGGGGAGTACCTCCTGAAAGAAATTTAGACAGGTGATATTAACAAAAAAATGATTTTTTTTCTCAAAAAAAGGCCGAGTTCCATACTTAGACCCCCCTGGAGCCTCATGTAGGGATTGTGACACCATAAATCCTATTTCATTTTGTTTGTAAGAGATCCCAGACCAGTAGAATAATACTACTTAGTGGGGGAGTACCTCCTGAACATTTTTTTAGACTGATGAAAATAGCCCTGGAGAGGAATTTTTACAAAAAAATGGAAAAGTTCAATGTTTAAACCCCACTGGTGCACTGTGTATGGATTGTGACACCATCAGTCATATACCATTTTATTTGTATGATATCCCTGATCAAAGGAAATGTATTGTTTAGTGGGGGAGTATCTCCTGAAAGAATTAAAGATGGGTGAAATTAACCAAAAAAAGATTTTTTTTTGAAAAAATGGTAATGTTATATATTTAGACCCCTCTGGAGTCCCATGTAGGGATTGTGACACCATCAATCCTATGTCATTTTATTTGTATCATATGCCTGTTTGAAGGAAATATATCACTTAGTGGGGGAGTACCTCCTGAAAGAAATTAAGACAGGTGATATTAACAAAAAAAAGATTTTTTTTCTCACAAAATGGCCGAGTTCCATACTTAGACCCCCCTGGAGCCTCATGTAGGGATTGTGACACCATAAATCCTATTTCATTTTGTTTGTAAGAGATCCCAGACCAATAGAATAATACTACTTAGTGGGGGAGTACCTCCTGAACCTTTCTTTAGACTGATGAAAATAGCCCTGGAGAGGAATTTTTACAAAAAAATGGAAAAGTTCAATGTTTAAACCCCACTGGTGCACTGTGTATGGATTGTGACACCATCAGTCATATACCATTTTATTTGTATGATATCCCTGTTCAAAGGAAATGTATTGTTTAGTGGGGGAGTATCTCCTGAAAGAATTTAAGATGGGTGAAATTAACCAAAAAAAGATTTTTTTTTTGAAAAAATGGTAATGTTATATATTTAGACCCCTCTGGAGTCCCATGTAGGGATTGTGACACCATCAATCCTATGTCATTTTATTTGTATCATATGCCTGTTTGAAGGAAATATATCACTTAGTGGGGGAGTACCTCCTGAAAGAAATTAAGACAGGTGATATTAACAAAAAAATGATTTTTTTTCTCACAAAATGGCCGAGTTCCATACTTAGACCCCACTGGAGCCTCATGTAGGGATTGTGACACCATAAATCCTATTTCATTTTGTTTGTAAGAGATCACAGACCAATAGAATAATACTACTTAGTAGGGGAGTACCTCCTGAACCTTTCTTTAGACTGATGAAAATAGCCCTGGAGAGGAATTTTTACAAAAAAATGGAAAAGTTCAATGTTTAAACCCCACTGGTGCACTGTGTATGGATTGTGACACCATCAGTCATATACCATTTTATTTGTATGATATCCCTGATCAAAGGAAATGTATTGTTTAGTGGGGGAGTATCTCCTGAAAGAATTAAAGATGGGTGAAATTAACCAAAAAAAGATTTTTTTTCTTGAAAAAATGGTAATGTTCTATATTTAGACCCCTCTGGAGCCCCATGTAGGGATTGTGACACCATCAGTCCTATGTCATTTTATTTGTATCATATGCCTGTTTGAAGGAAATATATCACTTAGTGGGGGAGTACCTCCTGAAAGAAATTAAGACAGGTGATATTAACAAAAAAATGATTTTTTTTCTCAAAAAGAAGGCCGAGTTCCATACTTAGAACCCCCCCCCCCTGGAGCCTCATGTAGGGATTGTGACACCATAAATCCTATTTCATTTTGTTTGTAAGAGATCCCAGACCAATATATCAATACTAATTGGTGGGGGAGTACCTCCTGAAAATTTTTTTAGACTGATGAAAACAGCCCTGGAGAGGATTTTTTACCAAAAAATTGCAAAGTTCAATGTTTTAGCCCCACTGGTGCACTGTGTAAGGATTGTGACACCGTCAGTCATATACCATTTTATTTGTATGATATCCCTGATGCAAGGAAATGTATTGTTTAGTGGTGGAGTATCTCCTGAAAGAAATAAAGATGGATGAAATTAACCAAAAAAAGATTTTTTTCTTGAAAAAATGGCAATGTTCCAAATTTGGACCCCTCTGGAGCCCCATGAAGGGATTGTGACACCATCAGTCCTATATCTTTTTATTTGTTCCATATCCCTGTTCGTAGGAAATATATCACTTAGTGGGGGAGTACCTCCTGAAAGAAATTTAGACAGGTGATATTAACAAAAAATTGATTTTTTTCTCAAAAAGAAGGCCGAGTTCCATACTTAGAGCCCTGGAGCCTTATCTAGGGATTGTGACACCATAAATCCTATTTCATTTTGTTTGTAAGAGATCCCAGACCAATAGAATAATACTACTTAGTGGGGGAGTACCTCCTTAAATTTTTTTTAGACTGATAAAAATAGCCCTGGAGAGGATTTTTTACCAAAAAATTGCAAAGTTCAATGTTTTAGCCCCACTGGTGCACTGTGAAAGGATTGTGACACCATCAGTCATATACCATTTAATTTGTATGATATCCCAGATCAAAGGAAATGTATTGTTTAGTGGGGGAGTATCTCCTGAAAGAAATTAAGATTGGTGAAATTAATCAAAAAAAGATTTTTTTTCTTGAAAAAATGGCAATGTTCCAAATGTAGACCCCTCTTGAGCCCCATGAAGGGATTGTGACACCATCAGTCCTGTATCATTTTATTTGTATCATTTCTCTTTTTGTAGGAAATATATCACTTAGTAGGGGAGTACCTCCTGAAAGGTATTTAGACAGGTGATATTAACAAAAAATTGATTTTTTTCTCAAAAAGAAGGCCGAGTTCCATACTTAGACCCCCCTGGAGCCTTATGTAGGGATTGTGACACCATAAATCTTATTTCATTTTGTTTGTAAGAGATCCCAGACCAATAGAATAATACTACTTAGTGGGGAAGTACCTCCTTAAATTTTTTTTAGACTGATAAAAATAGCCCTGGAGAGGATTTTTTACCAAAAAATTGCAAAGTTCAATGTTTTAGCCCCACTGGTGCACTGTGAAAGGATTGTGACACCATCAGTCATATACCATTTTATTTGTATTATATCCCAGATCAAAGGAAATGTATTGTTTAGTGGGGGAGTATCTCCTGAAAGAAATTAAGATGGGTGAAATTAACCAAAAAAGATTTTTTTCTTGAAAAAATGGCAATGTTCTATATTTAGACCCCTCTGGAGCCCCATTAAGGGATTGTGACACCATCAAGCCAATATCATTTTATTTGTACCATATACCTGTTTGTAGGAAATATATCACTTAGTGGGGGAGTACCTCCTGAAAGAAATTTAGACAGGTGATATTAACAAAAAAATGATTTTTTTCTCAAAAAGAAGGCCGAGTTCCATACTTAGACCCCCCTGGAGCCTTATCTAGGGATTGTATTGTATTGAAATTAAGATGGGTGAAATTAACCAAAATAAAAAGATTTTTTTTCTTGAGAAAATGGCTTTGTTCCATTTTTGGACCTCCCTTTGGAGCCCCTTGAAGGGATTGTGACACCATCAGTCCTATATCATTATTTTTTACCATATCCCTGTTTGGCGGAAATATATCACTTAGACCCCCCCTGGAGCCTCATGTAGGGATTGTGACACCATAAATCCTATTTCCTTCTGTTGGTTTGTTAGAGATCCCAGACCAACAGAATATTACTAATTAGTAGGGGAGTACCTCCTGAAAAAGGTTTTAAACTGATAAAAAGCGCACTCGAGAGGAATTTTCAGCAAAAAGTATCAAAGATACTTTCAATGTTAAAACCCTAATGGTGCACTGTGTAAGGATTGTGACACTATCAGTCATATACCATTTTATTTGTATGATATCCCTGTTTAAAGGAAATGTATTGTATAGTGGGGGAGTACCTCCTGAAAAAAAAAAATAACCAGGCAAATTTAACCAAGGAAAGTATTTTTTTCTGTGTAAGGATTGTGACACTTTCAGTCATATTCCATTTTAATTGTATGATATCCGTGATCAAAGGAAATGTATTGTTTAATGGGGGAACTCATCCTGAAAGAAATTAAGACAGATGAAATAAACTCCATAAAGATTTATTTTTTCTTGAGAAAATGGCAAAGTTCAATTACTAGGCCCTCCTGGAGCCTAGTGCAGGGATTGTGACACCATAAATCCTATTTCATTTTGTTTGTTTGAGATCTGAGACCAGTAGAATAATACTACTTAGAGGGGGAGTACCTCCTGAAAATAGATTTAGACTGATGAGGAGAGCCCTGGAGAGGAATTTTTACCAAAAAATGGCAAAGTTTCAATGTAAAAACCCCATTGGTGCACCGTGTAAGGATTTGTGACATCATCAGTCATTTACCATTTTATTTGTATGATATCCCTGTTCAGAGAAAATGTATTGTTTAGTGGAGGAGTACCTCCTGAAAGAAATTCAGACAGGTATGATTAACAATGAAAATATTTTTTTCATGAAAAAATGGCAATCTTCCATATTTAGACCCCTCTTGAGCCCCATGAAGATCCCGCATTGTGACACCATCAGTCCTATTTCATTTTATTTGTACTTTATCCCTGATCGAAGGAAATATATCACTTAGAGGGGGAGTACCTCCTGAAAGAAATATGACATGTGATATTAACAAAAAAGTGATTTTTTCTCAAATAGTGGCAAAGTTCAATATTTAGAACCCCCTTGGAGCCTGAGGTTAGGATTGTGACACCATAAATCCTATTTCATTTTGTTTGTTAGAGACCCCAGACCAATAGAATAATACTATCTAGTGGGGGAGTACCTCCTGAAAAAAGTTTCAGACTGGTGAAAAGAGCCCTGGAAAGGAACTTTTATCAAAAAAGTATCTACGCTCAATTTGCCCCACTGGACCATTTTGTAAGGATTGTGACAAAATCAGTCATGTACCATTTTATTTGTATGAAATTCCTGATCAAAGAAAATGTATTGTTAAGAGTATCTCCTGAAGGAAATTTAAATAGGTGAATTTAACCAAAGAAAGAATTTTTTCGAAAAAATGGCAAAGTTCCATATTTTGACCCCTCTGAAGCCCCATGTAGGGATTGTGATACTGTCAGACCTATATCATTTTACTTGTAAAATATCCCTGTTTAATTGAAATAAATCACTTATTTTGGATTATTATTTAGATTAATCACATTTATTTGCTTAGAATAAAATAGAAAAAATTATTAACTCTTCACTAATAATAGTAAATGAGTCAATTTAAAAAAAAGAGATTTTGATGGATGATTTTGAAAAAAAGGTCAGAGTTACAACCTAATTCTTCTCAAAAATGGATTTTTATTGAACAAATTCAGTGTAAAACGGTTGTAACTAAAGTTACAACCATTTCACACTGAATATTAATTCAACTCTGATAAAAGACGCAAACTTAGACATTTTTGTGTTTAACTGAGACTGCAAATTAACCCTCAATTCACTGTTTCAAATGATATTTAAAATTCCCTGAATATTTTAAAAGTATTGATTTAAAGGGAAAAATAACTTGTTTTTAATCTATATTTCTAACATTCTTGGAAAAAATAAACTTTTTGTTATTTTCTCTTATCCCAAAATATTCCTATTTTGATATGGATTGTTACAGTCTGTAAGATTTAGATAAGCCAGCACAGTGAGCTATCTTAACATCCAAGCCTATACACATTTTTATTCTGATATATCCATTTCCTGTACCATTCCTGGTTTTTACATCTATGTGGATTTTTTGTGCTTTTAAAAACATTTTGAAAGAGAATACATTGCATCTAAGAGCAAATTCTTCTTTTTCCACAATGTTTTCCAAAGTGTATTTCTTCTTTTCCTGCATAGTGCTTTAACCAGGAATTGTACAGGAGAGGGTTAAAACAATTTTTTAACATATCAACCCATTATCAGACGTTATGATTTTAGATTAGTTAAAATTCAAAGAAGTTACAGACAACAATCTTAAGTTGATGATCTTAGAATCTTAGTCCTTTAGGGTAGAAAACATTGTGGATAATGAAGAATTAGCCTTATGTTTTCAGAAGCCTTTGTCTCTTGCGGGCTTAAGAAAGTGGGATTATGTGGAATGGGTCATAGGGGTTAAGGTATGAAAAGATAATGATTGTCCTTTCCCAGAATTGTAAAATCTTTGATCACTTCAAATTGGAGGAAAAGAAATTTTAAGGTTTAGTGATTAGAAGGATAATTCACACTAATGATAAGAATAATGGGAGAAAAAACAAGAAATTGTATGAAATAGGTAATTTCTTCTGTTCCCCCAATGTCATCTGAGTGTAGATATTATAACAATATAAAAATCAAAGCACTGTCATCACTGTAATAGATTGTCATTGAATGATTAAGTAATGTTGTTGCTATTTTGCTGCTGAAGTTTGATGCTGATACATGTATATAATTTTAAGCTCTTAAGGCTTATAGAGGTGCTCTCAGACTCTCATAATTCAAATGTTTTCAGGTCTCCAACATAGAGGCAGTGGTTTAACTGCTACTTAGTTTTACCGTTAGGCTGGCTAATAAGTGTTTGTCCAGGAGCACACCTCATTGATGGTTGGGCTCAAAACAGTGACCTTCGGCTCATAAATCAACCATCCATACCACTCTCCCATCAGAACAGAGAACATCATCATCAAGAATGGGACAGACCCTGTATAGGATTGCTTGGAGAATGATGCTCCAATAGAAGCCTTAAGCAAGATGAGATTCTGATGTGCTTTTATTAATGAGAGATTAGATTAGAAAATGATGAAATCAGGTTTATCAGGTTTAAAAAAGACTGTCCAAGTAAGGAAGATGTAAATCATGGGGGATTTAGTTATATTGAATATTGTTTGCTTAAAAGAATGTTGAAGTTGTTGAAGGTTTTAAATTTGATTATCCACTTATGATCACATACATGAGACATTGTGTGAAGAGGAGCTAATGCTGGTATTATATTGCAATTGTCCCCAGCTTGTTGCTCATCATGTGTCTTTATCATTCAGTGTTATCAAACTACAGTTCAAAATTTTGGATCAATTTTTCTCAAACAGAAACTTGCTGGAAATGTTTGGAATGTCTTAAGGAATAACCCATTCTGTCAAATGTCAAGTGAAAAGGGGTCTTAAAGACCATATCATCCTTGTTACAGCTCTATAGGTCACAATGTTGGCTCAATTTTGCTGAAATAGTTAACCCTTGTCATGCTGAACATGGAATATTCCTGTTTTGGCAGGGGGTATATACAAAGATCACATGTGAAGTCTGATTTTTGTATATACCACCTGTTTTTCAGTCAGAATTGTTTGGAGCCATAGTTTAAGTCTTAGAGTGCTTTCAGTCCTTTGATTTTCATGTTTTTCCCAGTAAAGATTTTATTCAGCAGGACAAGGTTTAATAGTCAAGAGGAATATAACAATAGAAAATGTTGAAATTGTGAGCATAATCAAGGGAAAAGGAGCCATAATGACTATTTCCTTGCAGCTGCTCTTTAGATTACAGTTATGTCCAATTAATCTTTCTGATAGGGTGACACACTGTCAAATATCTTAGAAAAAATATGGCCTTAATTTATAACAAATTCCTAATTACTGTTATACATGTCTTAATTTGGCTCAATCTTTTACAAAATTTCTGAAACTGTAGACATGGTCCCAAGAAAAATTTCATGGAATATGGTTATGCTACAACTTATATCATAGACAAAGAATCCTAAATGACAATTTACTTATTAAGGCTCTACAGGCCACAAATTTTCTCTCATTGTTTTTTTTTTTTTTTTTTTCTTAAATATTTGAAAGGGCATGAAAAGGCTGCGGCATTCCACAAAGTATGAAGTAAAAGGGGACCTTAGTGGCAATATCACTGTTTCTTTACTTTTGGTCTTTATTTCATTAAACAATCAGAAAATATTTGTATGATGCCCCCTTATATTAAGGCAGTTATTTTAGAAAATTAGTCAGCATGAGAATGTGAACTCAGGTGAACAATCTAGGTCAATCTCGACCCTCTTGTTATTGATTTGTCAGATCATAATTTGAGCTTGTTAATATTCTATTTCACTAGTAACAAAATGATGCTCTGATTAATTACTGAATTCTCAAACTCTAAACCCATTACCTCACAAGTTTTTTAGACTAGTCCTAAATGAAAAAAGTTGAAAACAACAGTTCTTAGTTCATTGAATATAAAAAAACCTTTTGTCATTTTGGTTAGAAAACATTGTGAATAAAGAAGAAATTGCTTGTGACCAAAGGTTTTTTTCTTTAACCCATTCTAACTCAATCCCTCCTTTTTACGCCCCTCAAGAAAAAAGCTTTGGAAAACATTGTAGAAAATGAAGAAATTGCTTGTATCAAGCAATTTCTTCATTATCCACAATGTTTTCTATCCAAAAAGACGAAAAAATTCAAAATTCCATCAACTTGAAATTGTCGTCTGCAGCTTCTTTCAATATGGACCAGTCTAAAATTTTGCTGGGTTGGAATGGGTTAAGGGTGTTGAAAAATGTCGTTGTGTGGGAATGGGTTAAATATCCATGGTTTCCAAGAAAATGGGAAGAGCAAAACTTTGCTCAAAATTAATGGGTATGTGTAAAGTAGATTACCTAATCAAAGGGTTCTTTATAAGTAGCTTACCCTGGTGTTCCTGATTTCAAGAAACCCCTGATTTCCATTTAATTTTACCATGAAATCCTTAAATTGTAATATAATTATAGGCAATATTCAATGTATTACTAAACATTGATGGGGTTTAACGCCCCTTAACAGTATTTCAGTCATATCAGGGTGGCTAGATCACCTAACGATGGATTCTTGGTATTTCTCACACCAGTACTACCACTACATCCTTTCTGTGCCCCCAGCAGCTCATCCTTCTTAGGTGTATGAATATCCAACCATTGATGGGAGGTATTACTAAAGGAATATAGTCTCCTAACTAATTGACAGTTCAAGACTGTCAATAAATGAATCAATTGACCAATCAAATAATTGCTTTAGACCATAAGTGAACTTTGAACTCCGACATTGGCTGACATTTGCACAAAGCATTTTACTTGGTTTGGCAACTTCAATATCTTAACTACAGCTTATTCAAGCTGTAGTTACCATGTTTAGGTTGCCAAAGTAACCACTTACTTTTTTGTTTCATGCTACTGGCCATACATTTTGCAAAATAACATTGTGCCTTATCAAAGTGCAACTTGCTGTGGGAGCTCAGAGTGTATGGCAAGCAATCTGTCAATTATGACATATTCTGTAAATAATACTCTGAATTCAACATTAAAAAAATTCAGATGCTCTGAAACAAAAGCAGTAATTTGAACTATTTGTAAAAATGATCAGTATTGTATGATTGTGTCCAGTTATATTAGGTAAAGCATTTGGAAAGTGATGTCATCAGCATTTTGTAGTAAATGTCATCTCAAATTGCTCAAAAAGCTCCAAATTACTGGTAAGCAGTTATTGAATGGTGAACAAAAAAGAAAAAAATACAAAGAGACATGAAATAGAAATAAACTTAAAATGTAGTAAAATTATAAAGCCCCTTATAAAGATTGTGACCCCCTGAATCATAAACATTTTTGTTTTGTTTGATATCATTGTTAAACTAAATAACAATACCTAGTAAGGGAGTATCTCCTGAATATCTTTTCAGACTACTTACCAAGATCAATATCAAGTCCTACCTTGAGCTCCTTATAAAGATTTTGACTCCCTGAATCATACACAATCTTATTTGTATGATATGATTGTTCTTGAACTTGTTGTGGTAAAAAAAATGCTGCTATAGGGGGCATTAGTGTTCTACACACATATAGTTTATTCATAATATTTTATATTAGGAAATACTCTAAATGACTTTAAGTAAGAGCTGTAGCCCTTTTCTGACTCACTTCATACTACTAATCCAAAACAGGTACCTTGATGAAATGCCTTTTTAGACCTAGAGTTAACCAAATCAAATTAAAGCCTACAGGTTATAGTCTTCTAAAATGTTATTATTGTTTCCATCTCATGTGGCTCTATATTTGGGGGATTTTGTCAGAAGAACTGGACAGCCATTCACACCCATAGACATACTTTCCTCTATAATGATACATACATAATGCATATACATACATAAAACTTGTCTCTCTTTTTATTATACACCTCAAGGGCTGTATTATGTTATGACCCCAGTCATCCATCCATCTGTCTCTCTGACCGTTAGCAATTTTTTGTGTGTACAACTCCTCCTACAGTATCTTCTATGATGTCAAGTTGTGCATTAGACCTTTGAAATTCAAATCACTCTAGTTATTCTGCAATAATCTTGAATTATGTGCCTTTGAATTGAAATAAAAATCACCATATTTCATGTGTGTGCAACTCCTCTACAGTATCAATGGGGGAAAAAATGAAACTTGCTACAATGTATCTCTATGATGTCTAGTTGTGCACAAGACTTTAAAAATCAAATCAGTTTAGTCGTTCTAGAACTATCTTGAATTATCTGTCCTTGAAATAAAAAAAATAAAAAACAACAACCATATTTCATGTGTGCACAACTCCTCCTACAGTTTCAATTGGAACTAACTGATGTCTAGTTGTGCATAAGACCTTTGAAATTCCAATCATTCTAGTCATTCATGAATTATCTGCCCTTAAATTGAAATAAACCACATTATTTCTTGTGTGCCAATCTCCTCCTACAGTTTCAAGCAAAAGAAGTTGTAACTTGATGCATTATAAATCTGCATAGTCTCTCGTGGTGCATTAGACCTTTCAAATTAAGATAACAATTATCTGCCCTTGAATTTAAAAATTCATTAATTTTCAGTGTAAGCAATCCAGTGAGGTTTTGCAATTGAATTTTGTAATTTTTTGGTAATTATTCACCTCCAGGGTTCATTTCATCAGTCTAAAACTTTTTCAGGAGGTACTCCCCCATTAAATAATATATTTCTATTGAACAGAGATACAATACAAATCTAATGATATAAGACTGATTGTGTCACAATCCCTACATGGGTTTCAGTGGGGTCTAAATATGGAACTCTGCCATTTTTCTGATAAAAAGTCATCTTTTTGTTTCTTTCACCAGTCTAAATTTCTTTCTTGAGGTACTCACCCACTAAGTGATATATTTTCATTGAACAGGTATATCATACAAAAAAACCAGTATATGACTGATAGTGTCATAGTCCTTAAACAGGGCTCCAGTGGGGTTTTAACATTGACCTTTGATACTTTTTGGTAAAAATTCCTCTCTATGGCTCATTTCATCAGTCTAAGACTTTTTTCAAGAGATAGTCCCCCACTTACTTATATTATTCTATTGGTCTTTGATCTCTATAAAACAAAGTAAAACATGATTTATGGTGTCACAGTCCCTACATGGGGCTCCAGTAGGGTCTAAATATGGAACTTTGCATTTTTTTTTATAAAAAATCTTTTTTTTTTCTTTTTTTTTTTTCATTTCACCTGTCTGAATTTTTTTCAGGAGGTACTCCCCCACTAAGGGATATATTATTTTTGGACAGGGATATCATATAAATAAAATGATATAGGACTGATGGTGTCACAATCCCTACACAGGGCTCCAGTTTGGTTTTGAAATTGAATTTTTATGCTTTTTGGTAAAAATTCCTCTCTAGGGCTCATTTGATCAGTCTGAAACTTTTTTCAGGAGGTAGTCCCCCACTTAGTGATATTTTTCTCTTGAACATAGGTATAATACAAATCTAATGATGCAAGACTGATTGTGTCATAATCCCTTCATGGGGCTCCAGTGGGGTCTAAATATGGGACTCTGTCATTTTTCTGATAAAAAGTCACATTTTTGTTTCTTTTCAGCTGTCTAAATTTCTTTCATGAGGTACTCCCCCACTGAGTGATATATTTTTATTGAACAGGGATATCATACAAATAAAACAGTATATGACTGATAGTGTCACAATCCTTACAAAGGGCTACAGTGGTGTTTTAACATTGAGCTTTTATACTTTTTTGTAAAAAATCCTCTCTAGGGCTCATTTCATCAGTCCTACCCCCAGGGTGTAGTCCCCTACTAAGTTTTATTTTCTATTAGCCTTTGATCTCTAACAAACAAAGTTAAACAGGAATTATGGTGTCCAGTGAGGGTTAAATATAGAATTTTGTTCATTTCTAGTAAAACCTTAACTCCTAAGTAATTTTGTCAGTCCCTATTTTTAATATCATGGTACTTCTTAGCCTTTTCTATTTAATAATTAAGGAAATCAATCAAATAAAATGGCATAGGATAAATTCATTTGTGTATCAATCCCTACACAGGGCATTAGTTGTGTCTTGATCAAATAAATGTTGCTTACTTTTGGCAAACTTAATTGGTCATCTTGGGGATCTTTTAATCAGTCTGATTTTATCCTGTAGTAATACGCCACTTAGTATCATTATTTCTGTTGAGGTATGATATCAGAAAAATTAAATGGTGTATTCGGTTGATAGCCTTTAGAACAATTCTTGCAAGTGGCACTATAGGGAGAAAGACATTCATTATAGCAACTATTATGTACCAAAAAGGTAACTTTTCTGTGATGTACGGCTATTTGTCTTTAAAGATTTTGTTTTTATTGTGAACAAAAACAATAACTCGTATTTCGATTATACCAAGATTCTAACCGAAAATTGAAAATACGAAGCAACTTCTTTCCGTGATTTGATTAGTTTATAGTATACACTCATATGTGAAAAATAGTTAAAGAATAAGCGGAAAACCAAGGTTTCATTTGCTAGATTAAATCGGTATTTTGGAAACCAATTCAGATCTTAAATCGATAACAAACTGGAAAAAATATAAATAAACTGTTTTTTGCGAAACGATTAGGGTACGAGTGTATCGGAAATATTATCGTTCTTGGTCTTATTGGAAAAACGCTTGTTGGGAAAAGCTTATTGGGAGAACGCTTGATTTCGGTGTTGCAAAAAGAGCCGCATAATAAGCATTTAATCTGCGTATTTAGACGCTTTAGAAAAAAATGATGCTGTACTTTCTCTTTCGATTTGTCTGGTATTTTTTACTTGTCTACGTTTACGGACTATTCAAACTGATTGTTCAGCTATGTCAAAAACATCAACGGGTATCAGGTATGTGATTTCTGCTAATTTTTGTATATTTATTAAGTTTGCAATTTATCCTTCTCCTTGAAAACTGTCATCATCGTCATTGAACGCCTGTTCATGGATTGAAGGTAAAGGATAGTTTCTGTTATAAGCCGAAATAGACAAGTTATTAAAACTGTAAATGTTAATGAGAAACGTCTCTTTAAGTGTTTGTACTATTTTTATCTATATTTGAAATTGATTAAGATTGAAGAATAAACTTTATAGCCAATTGATACTGTCCGTATACAGTCATTTCGTACCATAACCATTTCGTACCATAGTTTCTATGGTTATTTCGTACCATACAATGGTTATTTCGTACCATGCGTTGGTCATTTCGTACAAAATAATTAGTCATTTTGTACCATCTCGTACAACAAATAAACCACTCAATCAAGTTCAGAGGATTTGATAACTAGATTGTTTGTCATTGTTTGCGACATGTTAGGTAAGATCATTTAAGATCTAATCGTGGAAGGTGAATGATTGTTGATTGCTTAATTATGATTAGATTGGTATTTGTCTGTCCTACTTTTTTACACCCATCAAGAAAAATAATAAGGAAAACATTGCTGGAGACAAGCAATAATTATCACAATGTTTTCTTCTCCAAAAGACAAATATTTTAAAAAAATCCGTCCTAATGAAATTGTGGTCTGCAAATTTCTTTATATTTGGACCTGCCTTAAGTATTGTTGTTTGGCAATTGGCTAATGGTTACTTTGTCAAATTATTCGGTTAACTATGATACATGACGGAAATACAGATCTGCTTCCCTTCTTATTTTCTTCTAACGAACACAACCCCCTGTTAGTAAAAAAGTAATGTGCTGATAGGCTAATACTTTATCACCAACTATCCATTTGCCTGAATGGACAGTCTTAATTAATTGATTTTCACTTGTTAAATGATCAACTAGATTAAGCATATAGAAAATAAAACTATCTTATAAATGTTGAAAGCGTTATTTTACTGTTTAAATAATATAAGATTTTTTTCTAAACATGTTAAGAAAATTTTGACGTATGGTACGAAATGACTACAACATGGTACGAAATGGTCACAGCATGGTACGAAACAACCAATACCTTGGTACGAAATGACCAATACCATGGTACGAAATGACTGGTACGAAATGGTTATGGTACGAAACGTCCGTAATTCATACTGTCTAGCCAGGTATTCTCTAGCCAAGAATTGAGAAGTGAGCCTGTCCCAGCTAATATCAAAAAGAAGCATAGATTGGACAGGTTGTCTGGTCTAGCATTACAAATGCTTTTCACAGACAGTCAACAGAAGTATAAAAGAGCAACAGGTCCAGAAATTTGAGGTCCCCTGGTCTTTCAGAACAGAAAGATAAATAATTTTCATCGTCCTAGTGTGGATGTATATATGTTTGTGTATTGCATTTATGCATATTTGCCTGAAATTTTATATAAACATTTTTATTAAAACAACCACTTCACTGAGGAATTTAACCCACTTTGTTTTTAAACAGTAATTTTTAATGTCCTAGTACAGATTAATATTGATATAAGGTGTTTTTTTTATTATTCATTTAAATGTGTACACATTTTTCATGATGATTAATTTAAATAGAATTACTCAATTAATTTTACATTAAGTTCAGTAATTAATTTGCAGTGGTGTAGAAATACAGATTTTCTCCACTTGTCTACGGACATTGTCTACTGACATTAAAGTCAGATTGATTATGTTATACTAGTCTAGTATTAACATGGACTTGTCCACAAAAATGAAGTGATGAATATTGATGAAGTGATAAATATTGAGATTAATTATTCATTAACCACACTATTCTCTATCCTTCAATATGAATATTATAATAATTTTTCAATATATAATAGATTATCTTTCAGATGTATTTGTAAAATTTGGTAAATTTACTCATCACCCAACAAAAAGCCTTGATAGATGTACTTGTTCACAAGAAAATAAAGCCCATTTCAGACAAGTTTGACATGGGAATTCCACACCCGTAGCTTGGAAAATATCCTTAAATACTATCACGGGGATTTTGTGTGTGTTCCTTCGGTTGTAAGGGAATTTCGGAATGAATAAGTCTAGTCAATGTTCAGTTTCCAAATCTCAATTTCTATAATTTGATATCAATCTTTCTATATTCAATTTCAACAAATACTGTCCATCTATTTGATCTTTCTCACTTTAATATTTCACCTTTTGTAAACAATTTCTAATCTTAACCCAAAGTTTCTAAACAGTAACATTCCAATTAATCCAAAGCCAAAGTTAATCTTTCAGAAGCCAAACTCATTCTGTCTCTCTCATACTTAAATTTCCCTCTTAACATCTCAGACATCATGTGACCTCCTTCTCAATCCTCAACCAACCAAACCTATTCTTACATCTATACAACTTATTTTATTTGGTTCTCTTATTGTCATTGGTCAATCATGAAGCATTCAGTTTCCCTCCTTTTCTTACAGGGTCATTTAACATCAAAGAGATATAGCACCAAGTTGTAATAATTAGCTAAGATAGATAAACAACAGGGCTCTAACTGAATAGTTCCACTAGCTTATGGTACAGACAGATACCTAGGGTTCTAACTTGTATCATATGTTGCATATCAGATTCTATAGATGATAAGCCTTAGACCTTAACATAGATGTACTGACAATCATTATTAAATTCCATATTCTAAATCATTAATTTATTTTCTAAATTCCTTAATTATCAATTTCATATTTCCACAAACAATGACAACAATATTTACTGGGTGACACATGCAACTGCCCTCAATAAGTTTGCTCCGCAAACTGGATCTTAACATAATCATAATTACAAATATAATATTTAAATAAGATTTCTATACAATATGGTGCTCACTCTCTCTAGATGGACAGTTAAAATTTTACAATACAATTTTACATTTACATAACACACATTTTATCTTCTTTTTCCATAAGTTTTTATGTATTTTAACAAGTTTTACATTTTTTTTTTTTTCTAAATCAAATAATGTCTACTCACAACTGTGTTAAGTACACTCACATTCAAATCAATGTAATTTCAAAAACGCCTTGTGCATAATTTTGCTACAACTCCTAAATTTTACATTTTGTCATCTAGGGCACTGTGAATAACTCAGGATCTACAATGCATTGCCCTTATGTTTATCTAATGTCTCACTTTTAAGTCTTACCTAAGTACCTATTCTCAGGGTTACCGATTAAGACCAGTAATCATGATAGTCAAATTTTTAGACTGAAATATACTGCCTTAATCCTTAATTCTCTACTGCCTGTTACTTAAAAGTTATCCTCACTTAATCGTTTCTCCCTGTAGAATCTTTTAATAGTAACTTAGGCATACAAATACAATTTTCCATCCTTGCAAAGTTGAAAATAATTAAGAAAGGTTAAATTGAATTATGGACAGTTTTGGCCCAACCCCCTAAAAGTTAATTTAAAAAAAAGATGTGTGCACAATTTTAAATTTGAATTTGTTACAAAACAGATCCAAAATGCTAACTAACCTTACTTGAGCCATTTAACACCTTACTTATGGATATTGTGTATCGACCTCTTATCTTTTTGCATTCACTTTTATGTGCATAATTGCTAATTATCTCTGGAGTGTAGTTTATGTATTTTGGTGAGTGTTTGTTATGCTGAGGGTTTGGAAGTGACCTTTTTACGTTTCTTCCCAGAAAATGTGTATTTAATGTGGAAGTCTTTCCTCAGGCTAAGTGGTAAATCCTCTGAGTAAGTCCACTCTGTTTTGCAGTTTTCACTGATCTTATTCCTATATTTCACTCGGTAAACCATGCGTCCTTTGTAATGTGATGCCTTGAGGATTTTCTCAATCTCCCATTCCTTAGGGTCACGCTCAGAAGTTATGGTACTTGATGTTACTGTATCTTCATCTTTCTTCCTATTGGTTGAAGATGAAGGACGTTCATCATTTTGTTGATTTTCTTCTTCATCATTTTCCAGATCAATTGGCTCAGGCTGTCGCTGTCTATATGCCTCTGGAATATTTGTAGGTCTGAGATCTGGATTGTGATATGGCTTTAACCTGTCTGAATGGACAACACTCTTTAACACCTTGTGGGTCTTCTGGTCCCGCAGTCTGAAGTTGGTAGTTCCCGTTTTCTCAGCGATGTAGTATGGTCCATACCATTTTGCAGTCAGTTTTGGTGATAATCCTGGTTGCGTTTTGGGGTTATAAAGCCATACACTGTCTCTAACCTTGAAATCTGGTATGCCAGCTTTCCGGTCATAGTTCTTCTTGTACTTGTCTTGAGCTGTTTTGATATTTTCCTTAACAAGCTCCCTGCATATTGTCTGGTGTTCTATTATCCTTCGCAAGTGTTCCTCTGCTGTAGTTCCTGTTGTTTCTGTTGGTATGAGTGCGGTGTCGAGTGGAAGTCTGCATTCCTTACCAAAGAGAATGTAATACGGTGAGTACTGAGTTGAGTCTATAGCTGGAGACATTCTGTAACTCATCATGATGCTTGGAAGTAGCTGTGGCCAGTCAGTCTGTTTCTTGTTGCAGTATATCCTGAGTTTCTGCAAAATAACACTGTTCATCTTTTCAGCAGCTGAATTAGTTGCTGGGTGATATGAACTGGTGCTGATTTTGTTGATCCGGAATATACTGCAAAGTTCTTTCATCAGAGCCGACATGAAGTTACTTCCTCTATCTGTCAATATAGAATTCATACAACCGTATCTACATATCCATTCATCGTACAGTTTCCAGGCTACTTCTTTTGCTTCCAAGGAATAAAGTGGGTATGCCTCACACCATTTGGAAAAGGAGTCACATACAAGGAAAACATACTTGTACTTATGCTCACTGGTAGGTAGAGGTCCTAGTAGGTCCATATGAACTCTCGAGAAGACGTCGCCTATTGGTAGTGGTTGAAGCTGTGCCTTGTGGGGATGCATGTATCTTTTGGTTTGTTGACATGGTTCACAAGACTGGCAGTACAGTTTGATATCCTTGTACATAGACGGCCAAAAGTACTTCATCCTAATAGCTTCATAGGTCCTCTCGATCCCATAGTGACCTCCATACAGTGCATCATGGTATGATTTTAGAACTGCATCTCTCAATGTGTGCGGGATGACTACTTGTTTCTTTACGTCTGTCCATTTATGTCCCTTAGTACGTGGATAGTAAAGATGATAAAGAACACCGTTGTCTATTTCGTAAAACTGGGATTCTGCAACAAGCTTATGTGCAAGATTCCTCTGCTCTGGGACTTTTCCTTCTTCTTTGTAGGCAAACATTGCCATAAAATCGCTGTCTGCAATTTGGGCCTGCCTAAGTTTCTCTGGTGTCATGTCACTTATCTCGGCTAAATGGTTGATGGGGTCCATACTGTTGTAGGTATCAATTGCGTTTATCATAGTGGAAAGGGAATTAATTCTAGGGTTGTTTGTCTGGTTAATGACTTTTGTTAAATCCGTTTCCGAAAAATGGAGGGTATATTCTTTATAAATTTTGGGAGATGATGTTGTTATTGTGCAAACTTGAGGATCCACCTGGGGGTCATCTTCATCTTTTGTTGAATTATCTTGGTCAACACTAACATAAGGTCTGGGGCTAAGTGCATCGGCATTTCCATGCTGTTTTCCACTCTTATAAACCACTTCATACTGGTAACCTTGAAGAAATACAGCCCATCTTCCTAATCGTCCTGTAGACCTGTTTTCCTTCAAGGTTTGCAAAGCAATATGGTCTGTGTAGACGGTGAAGGGTCTATTGGCTAAATAAGTATGGAAATAGCGTATACCTTCTACTAAAGCTAATCCTTCCAAGTCGCTAATTCCCCAATTTTTCTCAGCTGGTCGAAGAGATCTACCTGCATAGCCTATGACAACTTCTCGTCCTTCTTTATCCTTCTGACCTAGCACATACCCAATTGACTGATTACTGGCATCAGTATACAACAGAAATTTTGCATCGTCAGAGAAGTCTGGAAAGGCTAAAATAGGTGGGGATGTCAGTTTTTCTTTTAGGGAGTTAAAAGCTGTTTCACAGTCCTCTGTCCAAATGAACTTCGAGTCTTTCTGTAGAAGCTGATTCAATGGTCTGGCAATTGCAGCATATCCCTTCACGAAACGACGGTAGTAGCCTGAAAGTCCAAGAAAAGCTCTTACTTCGGTCTGGTTTTTCGGAGTGGGGAAATTGATGACAGCGGTTATCTTTTCCTGATCAACTCCTATTCCGTCCTGTGTAAAACGATGGCCAAGATACTTTACCTCTTTAGCTGCAAAATGGCATTTACTTGGCTTTAGCTTTAGATTTGCTTGCCTAAATCTATCAAATACCTGGGATAGATGGTTAAGATGCTCCTCGAAGTTCTGGCTGAAAATAAGACAATCATCTATGTATGTCAAGGCAAATTTATAGCTAAAACCTCTTAATACCTCCGTCATAACCATCGAAAATGCCATCGGCGAATTCATAAGCCCAAAAGGTAGCCTGTTGAACTCCCATACGCCATTGTGCGTAACAAATCCTGTCTTGTGTTTTGTTTCCGGGTCCAATGGTATCTGAAAGAATCCCTGAGCCATGTCGAGAACCGAATAAATACTTGCTTTGGCTTGTCCGAGGCAATCAACAACATCTTGGAAGTGGGTGATTGGGAAGTTGATTGGATGAGTAACCTTGTTTAGACCACGGAAGTCAACAGCAAAACGGTAATCTCCTGACTTCTTCTTGACAAGCAAAACCGGGGCTTGCCACAGGGTGTTGGACTTGGAAATGATCCCATGTTCCTCAAGTTCTTTGGTTTGCCTCTCTATTTCTGCCTTCTGTTCAGGGGTAGTTCTATATTGGGGCCTTCGAACAGGGGGAACATCTTGGGTAATAATCTTATGGGGATGTAAATTCGTATGGCCCAACTCTGCTGTACAAGTGGCGAAAACATCTCTATTTCTCCCAATCAATATCAAAAGTCTCCTTTTCTGATCTTCCGTTAAAGTGGAATGTGACAGGTCAACTCCCAGTGATTTGGCTATCTCTATGTACTGAGAGTCTGTCTGTAACTCATTTATGCTAGGAATGTTTGTGTCAGTGGGTGTTTTGGAATGGGACTGTGTATTGCGTGATTGCATATTCTGCTGTGTATTGCTGATAAGGTTGGATACACTTTCAGGCAAACAATCATCAATTTCACACAAAATAGCACTTTTCTCTAACGAATCTACTCTTGCAATGGGCTCATTTGCTTTCAAATATAACCATTCATGTGTTGGATTCAAAATCTGAACACATGCTTGGTCATTTTGAATGTTTTCAATGGATCGGGCTCCTATAACGTTATGTTTTGAAGGTAAGGTTCTAAGTGGCTCAACTAAAGTCATACCTTTGAAACCAGACTTTTTGACCTTGACTCTTGCTATCGTAGCTGACCTTGGTGGAATGCTTATTTTATTTATAAGACGAGCCAGACTAGATTTTTGTGGCGCAGAAAACATCTGTGTGACGACTAGACCACCTTGAATTTCCAAAATATCACGGTCAAAATCAACATGTGCCTTTTGCTCCTTGAGGAAGTCTCTCCCAAGTATCACCGACTGATTCAATCGTTTGAAAATATAGAAAGTCTGGGTCAAAGTTAGCCTACAGATGGTCAAAGGAATACTAATTTTGCCCATAATTTTCATATGGCTTCCATCTACAGTCTGGGCCGCATGTATGTCTGACTCTTGAAGTGCAAATTCCTTGGCTAGCCCACTTCTCTTATAAGTATCAAGACTTAAGCAAGAAATGGACGCACCAGAATCAAGCATGGCTGCCACTGAAAATTTGCCCAATCTGACATCTACTAAATTTTTCTCTGCCCCTAACTTATATGCTTTTCCAATGCAGATGTCAGTCTTTACCAAATTTCCCTTTTTGTGCCCATCCCCAAAGGATTTAGGGATAGGCGCGAGTCCCTATCTCCTAAAATAAGGGCGATGCATGCGTGCAATGTGACCAGTCTTACCGCATTTATAGCACTCGGCATTTCTGAATTTGCAAAGAGAAGAAATGTGACTGTACTCACCACAGTGTATGCAAGCTTCTCCATATCTCCTCCTTGTATTTCGTCCATCATAGGGTCGATAACTATGTTTTTCCTTTTGTTTCCTGTCATTAAAGTCCGAGTCCTTACTCATGTGGGTATTCACACTTGACACTTCCTCCTGGTTAGTTGTAAGGGATTGTCCCATTCGTGCATATTTCGTCACATCTTCTAAGGTTTTTGCCTCCTTCATAATAACTAGATTTTTGATCTCCTTGTTAAGCCCATGGATCACTTTGTCAAGGATTTCACTGTCAGGTTTAAGAATTGATCGTCCGCACTTGACCACACTCTCTATGTATTTGTCCACTGACATGGAACCTTGCTGAAGATCTAAAAATTCAGCATATGTAAAAACTCTATTGCATGTAGAGTCAAACCTTTCAAGGAACTGTCTCCTCAAAACCTCGAAGTCACTTTTCACATCCTCGGTGAGTCCCTGATACCATGTTTCTGCATGTTTTCCCAATGAAAAACAAAAATAAGTGCACTTTTCCTCCTCATTCCACTTTTTCAGCACTGACACACGACTGAACTTTTCTAGCCAAAATTTGGCATTATGCCCTTCTTCAAAATTAGGCACTGAAAGTCCACTATAGCGTATTTCACTGGATTTAGCCATTTCAATAAAAGAGTCAACGTGATATTAGATTAATTAATCATCGAGTATCGTACGCGGATTCAACCACCATTATATCACGGGGATTTTGTGTGTGTTCCTTCGGTTGTAAGGGAATTTCGGAATGAATAAGTCTAGTCAATGTTCAGTTTCCAAATCTCAATTTCTATAATTTGATATCAATCTTTCTATATTCAATTTCAACAAATACTGTCCATCTATTTGATCTTTCTCACTTTAATATTTCACCTTTTGTAAACAATTTCTAATCTTAACCCAAAGTTTCTAAACAGTAACATTCCAATTAATCCAAAGCCAAAGTTAATCTTTCAGAAGCCAAACTCATTCTGTCTCTCTCATACTTAAATTTCCCTCTTAACATCTCAGACATCATGTGACCTCCTTCTCAATCCTCAACCAACCAAACCTATTCTTACATCTATACAACTTATTTTATTTGGTTCTCTTATTGTCATTGGTCAATCATGAAGCATTCAGTTTCCCTCCTTTTCTTACAGGGTCATTTAACATCAAAGAGATATAGCACCAAGTTGTAATAATTAGCTAAGATAGATAAACAACAGGGCTCTAACTGAATAGTTCCACTAGCTTATGGTACAGACAGATACCTAGGGTTCTAACTTGTATCATATGTTGCATATCAGATTCTATAGATGATAAGCCTTAGACCTTAACATAGATGTACTGACAATCATTATTAAATTCCATATTCTAAATCATTAATTTATTTTCTAAATTCCTTGATTATCAATTTCATATTTCCACAAACAATGACAACAATATTTACTGGGTGACAATACATCATTCATATTGATTTATTACTTAACAAGATTTGAATGTTCTCCCTCTTAGGTTTTATTACTGATCATGGTTTTGTTTTCTCTCACATACACAGGTTTACCACTACAGGTTGGAAAAGTTGCTATTGTGACAGGTGGAGCATGTGGAATAGGTTTTCATATTTCAAAAGGTCTTGTAGCCAAAAATGTGCATGTTTTCATTGGTGAGTTTTCATTATACATGTATTTACATGATGACAATGACGGTTATTGTCCTGGTTTTTCCAAATTAATCCATTACCAGACAGCAAAATTTTAGACAGGTCCATTTTGATAGATTTTGCAGAAACAAATTCAAAGTGTTAAATTATGCCTTATTTTGCAGTTATTTACTGATTTGTAAAACTTTGAAATATTACAAACAATTTCTCCTTTTCCCACAAAGTTTTCCATAATCATGGCATCAAAAAAGGGATTGTGTGGTTATGCTTGAAAAAAAAGGTGTTGTGAATTTATATTGAAATAAAAGATTTCAAAGATATTTTTTGTTCAGCTAATCTAGAAAAAAATTTTTTTAACCCTGATCAGCTGGTACATTCGTAAATCACTGATACTTTCCCATCTTTCCTGTTGGGCCTTTTTTGCGTGATGGTCACAAATACACTGATAGCACTTGTATGGGTATAGATTTCCAATGCCAGACTCCACCATCATGTGCTTTTCAACTTGTAGACAATAATATTTTTTAAGGCCACTTGTCCAGGCACAAAGCCGCCGTCATAGCCCAGTTGGTAGCGCCTGGGACTGTCAATCTAGAGTTCCCGGGTTCGATTCCCGATGGCGGCACTCATCCTTTCCGACTATTTGTCTCTCACCAATGGGTCGATAATCGTAGACCTATGTGGGATAGCAGCTTGAGGCTAGGAAAGGATGTAATGGTAGTACTGGTGTGAGAAATACCAGGAATCCATTGTTAGGTGCTCCAGCCGCCGCGATATGACTGAAAGATTGTTAAAAGCGGCATAAAACCCCATTCAAACAAACAAATTGTCCAGGCACAAGTTAATACCAGGGTAAATTTTGAACAGTTCAAAACAGATTCAAAAGTAACTTAATATAATAAATTTGTATATTGAAGGGTAGAAATATTGTGGTTAATGAAGAAAATGCTAGAATCCAGCATTTTCTTCATTAATCACAATATTTCCAACATTCAAGCATTTTCTTCATTACAAACAAATTTTCTCAAAGCATATTAATTCTTTTTTTTTTGTATTCATTCTAATTCTGGACTGGTAGAGAGTCATGTCTTACTTGTCTTAGAACAAATGGAGAAAATCTGTTTTTCCACACTACTTGTTTTTATTATGCTTCCCAGAAAAAATTTCGGGGAAGCATATAGTCGCCAGCTTGTGTGCGTGTCTGTCCGTTTGTCCTTCTGTCCAGCCGTCAGTGTGTCCTTCCGTCTGGCATCATATCTCAGGAAACCTGGGCCTAATTGGATTAAACTTCATATATAATCTTCCTAGGAAATTTCGGAGAGACTTTTTTGAATTTTCTCAATACAAGGCTGCGTCATGGAAAAGGGGGCCTTAATGTAAAAATTAGTTTTTTGCCAATTTCTCCTAGTCTAATTGTCAGAATTTTATGAAATTTCATATTTGAGCAGCAAATCAGATCCTCTTGACCTTAAACTGTCAAAAATTCATGATTAAAAAGCGTGTCGTGGGAAATGGGGCCTTAATGTTATGAGCTTTACCTAAGCTCTCTTTTTGTCCTGCAAAAACTTATATTGGCCATAACATTTTATTGGTTACAGATATAGTCTTCATATTCCACGTGTGCCTTGCTTGTGACAAACCCTTTTTGATGGTACTTAGTTCAAGGTCAACAGTCAAGGTCATGTGTCAAGGTTAAAAGTTCTAAAATCTTAACCTTACTTTTGTCTATAAGTTTACAATGGTAAGTGATATAGCCTTCATTTTTCACATGTGCATTGCTTATGACTAAACCTTTCTATTATTGGTATTAAGTTACAGGTCATCTTTTGAGGTCAAGGTCATTTTTTAAGGTCAGAATTTCAAAATTTTAACTTTTACATTTTCCATAAGTTTACAATGGTAAGTGATATAACTTTCATGTTTCACATGTGCATCGCTTATGACATGACCTTTCTGTTGGTACTAAGTTCAAGGTCATCTGTCAAGATCAAGGTCATTTCTCAAGGTCAAAAGTTCAAAATCTTAACTTTAACATTGTCTGTCAGTTTACAATTGTAAGTGTTAAAGCCTTCATATTTCACATGTGCATTGCTTATGACATAACCTTTCTGTTGGTATTAGGTTCAAGGTCATCTGTCAAGGTCATTCCTCAAGGTCAGAATTTCAAAATTTTAACTTTAACGTTGCCAATAAATTTACAATGGTAAGTGATATAACCTTCATATTTCACATGTGCATTACTTATGACATAACCTGTCTGTTGGTACTAAGTTCAAGGTCATCTGTCAAGATCAAGGTCATTTCTCAAGGTCAAAAGTTCAAAAATCTGTACTTTAACATTGTCAGTAAGTTTATAATGGTAAGTGATATAACCTTCATATTTCACACATGCATTGCTAATGACATGACCTTTCTGTTGGTATTTGGTTCAAGGTCATGTCAAGATCAAGGTCAAAATTTCGAAAATTTTAACTTTAATGTTGTCCATGAATTTTCAAAGGTAAGTGATATAGCCTTCATATTTTACATATGCATTGCTTATGACATGGACTTTCTGTTGGTAGTAAGTTCAAGGTCATAGGTCAAGGTCAAATTGTCATAGTCATTAGTTTTCAAATATACCTCCTTTACAAATTGCCAAAATTTCTTGTTATTTTACATAAATGTTATTTAATAATAGCCCTAGGTAATGATTATTTCAATTTTTGTCCCAGTGAACCATACCATGCTAAAAGGGGGCTTTATGCCATGTAGCTTTACATTTTGTTTATTTCCTACTCTAAAATAAATCAGTCTATTGTTTCTGCAAGACTTCTCAAGTTAGAGTCTTCATTTTTTGTAGCGAGACATTTTTCATTGATAACTTTGATGGTCAAGGTAAAATATTTAATCCTTTACCATATAATGGTATTGAATTTTACTAGAATTAGGCCTGTGAATGCAAACAGATTCCTTCAATGTTTGTCAAACTTCCAAATTTCTTGTGAACAATAGTTGCATTCAATAAGAAGTTTGTTTTTTTCCAATAATGGCATGCAGTTTTGTGATAAAAGCCTTATTAGGGGAGCATAATCTGTCTCCAACAGTTCTTGTTTATATCTGGCATCATGTTTCGTAAGATTTGTCTATGTAATACAGGTTTGTTTAGTCCAGTTCCATACTATTCCTCATTTTTAATGACCCCTGATGAATTATGATGGAAAACATTTGGAGAAAACCAATCAAACAATTTCCTTTTCCCCCAAAATGTTTTCTTCTATTTTTGTTTATCATTCTTCGCTCACTTTGAAATGTCGAATGCAAATTCCTTTGGTTTGGACCAGTCTAAAATTTGTCATTTTAAGGGTATTAAGCCTTTCCAATTTTGTTTACAGGTTGTAAGACCCCACAAGAAGGTAAAGATGCTATAAATGCAATAAGAGAAGAATTTCCAAATGCAAAAGGTAATGAATGATTTTTGATTGACAGCTTTGTTTGTTCAAGTCGTGAAATTGATTGATTGATTGATTGAATGGGTTTTAACGCCTCTTTTAACAGTATTTCAGTCATATCGCGGCGGTTGGAGCACCTAACAATGGATTCCTGGTACACACCAGTACTTTGACTACATGCTTTCCTAGCCTCCTGCTGCTATCTCACTTAGGTTTATGATTATCCACCCATTGGTGAGAGACATATGCTGGGAATCGAACCCAAGACACCCCAAGATCGATTCATGAAATGGTGATGAATGGTGACTAAATATTGGAGGTAATTGGACCTACATCTTTCTCTTACAGTTGACTTCGTATTACTTGACCTGAGGTCACTACAGTCTGTGAAGGACTTTGCGGAGGATTTTTTATCCAGAAATCTTGGACTCCATATTTTGATAAACAATGGTAAGTGCTTTATGGATCTCGTAGATGACTTTCATAGTTTGGCTTAACCAGAAGACAAAATTTTAGACTGATCCAAATTGAAAGGAATTGTCACTGCAGTCTGTGAAGGACTTTGCAGCAGATTTTCTGTCCAGAAATCTTTGACTCCATATTTTTATAAACAATGGTAAGTGCCGTATGGATCTAGTACAATTTTCATATTTGGCTTCACCTATTACCATATGACAAACTCTAGACTAGTCCAAATTGAAAGAATTAGCAGAGGACAATTTAACCCTTTCCTGTTTTTAATTTTTTTAGACCTGTCCAATTTCAAAGGTTTTGCAAAAGAAAATTTATAGTGGATTTAATTTGAAAAATAACCATTCAGTAGGGTAGAAAATATTGTGGAAAAAGAAAGCAATTTCTTCTTTTCTCACAATGTTTTCTCAAGTATAAAATCACAAGATTATAAAAACCAGTAATTGTACAGTAAAGGGTTAAAGACTATGAAATTTTAGATTTATTGACTTTTTTGGTAGAAAATATTGTGGAAAATGTAGAAATGCTTTTGCAAACAATTTCTCTATTTACTACAATGTTTGACCAATTGTTTATCTTGACGGGCGTCAAAAAGAATCATTGTGTGGGAACCCATTTCCAAACAACAACCCTCAAGAAAAGAGTTCGGGAAAACAGTATGTCATTTTTTTCTACATAGAAAGACAGACATATTTAAGACATCATTTTTCACTTTTCTGAATTTGGACCAGTTTATAATTTTGTTGTTTCTTAATGGCTCAAGTGCATTATAGCATTACAAACAGATTATTCTTAGCAAATTTAGGTTATTATCATTTGTACTGCTTTATATTAACCCATTCCCACACAATGACGCTTTTAAACGCCCCTCAAAATGAAAACTTTGGAAAACATTGTGGTATATTAATAATATGCTTATTACAAGCAATTTCTTCATTATCCACAATGTTTACTACCCAAAAAGACAAAGATTTTTAAGATTCCATCACATTGAAATTGTCGTCTGCAACTTCTTTGAATTTGGACTGGTCTAAAATTTTATCATATAGGAATGGGTTAATAGGTAAAAATGAAACATTCCTTCATACAGTGAAAATAGAAATTACACTAAACACAAAATGGTTAAGTCTGTTCAACTCATTCAGTTTCTTATTGTCTGATTATTTTTATGTCCCTGTCATGTAAATGTAATGGGTGTATAGTTATCCCTGTCCTAATGTGAGTGTGTTTATGGGTGGGTGCATGGCAGGGTAGATGGGTTAGTGTGTGTGGCCATTTCTTGTCTAGAACATCTCTTCTACACATTAATTGATGGATTCCAAAATAATTTTGCATAGTTGTTCCCTTTGATGATTACTAGTGTCATTCCTAAAGTTCTTTTTGATACCTGTAAGTTCAAGGTCACACCTGAAGGTTGTGTGAAAAGCACTTATTTGTCGGTTTCTATTTTACTCTTGTATTATGCATTTAAAGTTGTCTGTTTGAAACAGTATGAATTATTTGTCTTTCTTTTGTTTATTCATTTAACGCCCCATAAGAAAGAATGTTTGGAAAACATTGTGGAAAATGAAGAAATTGCGTGTAATAAGCAATTTCTTCAGTGTCCACAATGTTTTCTGCCTGATTAGGCAAAGTTCCACCAGGATTTTTGTCTGCATCATTTCTCAACTAGGATCACTCAAAAATGTTGTCATGTGGGTATGGCTTAACACACAATAAGGTAGAATGACCATTGCAGATTAAAAAATCTGCCTCTGAAAGTACAGATATTAGTCAGCTTGAGTGTGCTGTGCAGTCTGACAAGAGTCAATACTTAAAAACTTCTCAGAGGGTCCCTTTTTGCATGAAAACTTTACATTTTTAGCACGGCTGTTTTGGGAAATGCCCGAGTTATTGCTATGACCAGGATTTTGTCTCGGCGTCCATGTCTGCATCAGCATCGTCATCCAAAAACTTTAACATATTGTAATGTCTCTAGTATTACTGAACACATTTACTTGGAAATTTATAATATATATCTAAAAGACAATTTATACAAAAAAGGGAATAACTCTATACGCATTTTTGAAAGAATTATACCCCTTTTTCTGCTCAGAAATTTTTCCCACTATCAAGCACTTGATCTGCCTAGCATTGGCATCTGTATGATGTGCTCTTATTTTTTTATTTTTTTTTGATCCGCAGCTGGTATTTTATTTCCTCCCTATGAAGAAACCGAGGATGGATTTGAAACTACCATACAAGTGAATTACTTTTCACATGTCTATTTGACACATCTTTTACTGGACAGACTGAAGTCATCAGGGACAGACAACTCTTGGTCCAGAATTGTAAATGTATCATCTGCAGTTCAGGTTCTTGGTAATCCAAATGTTGAAACATTAGGACAAAGGTAAGCGATGAACAGGGGATAGTCTAAAGGAATAGTATAAGATTTTTGAAATCATATTTTATATCCCATTCCTTTCATACCCACTTTCTCAAGACTCTGAAAAAATAATGAAAAATATTGTGGAAAATGATGAAATTGCTTGTTACAAGCAATTTCTTCATTGTACAGACTTTTTCCTATCCTAAAAGACAAAGATTTTCCAAATTCTTTAAATTGTCATCTACATTTTCTCTTAATTAGGACTTGTCTAAATTTTTGTTGTCTGGTAATTGGTTTAGACAGGTGACATTCACATGAACTTGAATTTTTGTTTACTTTCCAAACCCAAAGGATAGCCTGTATATTAAAGGGAGATAACCCTCAATGAATTTATGGAAGAACGATTCCGGTACTAGCTTTCACTTCCAGCAGCTGAAAGTATGACTAGCACAAGAGTTCTCTTCTTGAGTTAACCCATTCCAATGAGACAAAAAAAGTTGGTTTAAATGCAATGTGAGGTAAAAAAAAAAATAGTGTGAAATAAAATGTCGCAATTTCATCATTTCTCATGATGTTTTTCTTAACCCATTCCAACTCAATCCCTCCTTTTTACGCCCCTCTAGAAAAAACTTTGGGAAACATTGTGGAAAATGAAGAAATTGCTTGTATCAAGCAATTTCTTCATTATCCACAATGTTTTCTATCCAAAAAGACGAAAAAATTCAAAATTCCATCAACTTGGAATTGTCGTCTGCAGCTTCTTTCAATTTGGACCAGTCTAAAATTTTCTTGTGTTGGAATGGGTTAAAGTGACTCTTGAACAGATTTTTATGTTATCAATGTCATTTTCACAATAAATATTCTTTTGTTGTGTTAAATCTACTAAATTCAATATGAACCTAATTTAACCCATTCCCATTTGACAAAATTTTAGACTGGTCCAAATTGAAAGAAGATGCAGACGACAATTTCAAGTTGATGGAATTTTAGATTTTTTCACCTTTTGGGATAGAAAACATTGTGGATAATGAAGAAATTGCTTGATACAAGCAATTTCTTCATTTTCCACAATGTTTTCCAAAGCTTTTTTCTTGAAGGGCGTAAAAAGGAGGGATTGAGTTGGAATGGGTTAATGTGATATATTCCCTTTGCCCTAATTTGGAAATTCAGAATTTATCGGATTAGGTCTTTGTGTGAATTGCTAGTGGAAGCCAACGACATAATTAGTATATCATGGAACCCACAAATAAGGCAATTTTCAGTTCAATAGACAGATAACATATTTACCTGATGAACTCCTGTTCCATTTTGGTTGTACTTCTTTGATTTATTTGGCAGCTCATAACACAAAATATTTTTGTTCCTTGTTTTTAAGTTATGAACAGTCATTTTCATTACAAAATCAGCTTAATTACCTTCGTTCATATATCTGAAAACATTACAGCTAGAAATTTGAAAATTGAGAGCCAGATTTTTTCCCCATAATCTGTGCAGGAGCCACTTTTACCCATTACCAGATGGCAAAATTTGAGACTGGCCAAAATTGATAGAAGTTGCAGATGACGATTCAAAAGTTATGAAGTTTTTTTTCCCTTTTTTTTCTCTTTTTGGTAGAAAACATTGTGTATAATTAAGAAATTGCTTGTAACAAGCAATTTCTACATTTTTCACGATGTTTTGCAATGTTTTTTTTCTTTGGGGCATCTAAAAGCATCACTGAGTGGGAATGGGTTAAGTTGACGGTACAATTGTAATGGATTGGTGAAAAAGCCATTGCATATAAAATTAACCAATTTTTACACAAACTCTTAATCCTGAACAAGCAAAATGGAATGAAATTAACCCATTCTTACCCATTCACACTTTTATGAGCCTTTACCTTCTTCCAGAGCGCAAAATTTTAGACTGGTCCAAGTTGATAGGAGTTGCAGACGCCAATTTAAAATTTATAAGATTTTGGAAATTTTCAACATTCTGGGTAGAAAACACGGTGGAACATGAAGAAATTCCTTGTAAAAGCTATGTCTTCATTTTCCACCATGTTTTCCCTATTGCTTTTCTTAATGGGTTTCCAAAAGCGTCATTGTTTGGGAATGGTTAAGGGAAGACTTTGGGGAAAATGTGAAAAGTAAAGAAACGGCTTTAACCCATAACCAGATGGTAAAATTTTAGACCGGCCCAAATTGAAAGATGTTGCAGACGACAATTTAAAGATTATGAAATTATGGATTTTTTCAACATTCTGGGTAGAATACATAGTGGAAAATGAAGAAATTGCTTGTGACAAGCAATTTCTTCATTTTCCACAATGTTTTCCAAAACTTTTTTTCTTGGGGGCGTTTAAAAGTGTCACTGAGTGGGAATGGGTTAAACATATAAGCTATTTCTTATTTTTTAAACACTGTCCTCTACCTAGAAAAAACCAGAAGTACTTAGAGTTCTATAGATTTGAAATTGTCATCTTCAAAATTCTTTGAATTTGAGTCAGTCTAAAACTTTGAAGTCTTGAGATGGATTAGTCAGTTTGAAATTATTGTTATCCTGTTATTGGTGTGTTGCTTGCTGTAATTGTATATGCTATATTGTTTGTGTTTGCAGATGCAAGTTTTGGTACGAGTTTTCCCCCCACAAGAGTTATAGTGACTCAAAAGTAATGATCATTGCATCAAGCAACTATTTGAACAATATACTACATGATAATTGTGATAAAGTAGCAGTGAACAGTTTACATCCTGGAATTGTGGACTCAAATTTGATAAGACACGTACACTGGTTTATTAGACCATTAATTGCCTTAATTAGTAGGATATTGTATTTGGTAAGTTAGACTTTTATTTTTCATACTATGAACTGAATTCACCATTACCAGGAATTATCAATGACTTGTCTTTGAATTCTATAACAAGGGCTCTGACTGCCTGAGAGGTATGCCTTGTCCAATCACAGCTCTAGTTATAAAATTTTCAAATGGACTTGTTTGAACAGCATTGTTTGAAAATGCAGTATCAGGTTGAATCAATTCAGTTCTGTGAGTTGAAAAAAGTACATAACAAAGGAGAGCAAAGGTCATTATCTTCCCTGACATAAAGTTAGTGGTTATGGGATTAATGTTAATTAACCCTTGTCATGCTGAACCCGGAATATTCTGGCTGGAGGTGTAGACCCAAGATCAGCCTGCACATAAGTGCAGTCTGATCTTAGTCTACACCTCCTGCTTGTACTTTTCCTGCTAGAGTTGTTTATGAAATTGATTCATAAAAGAAATATTGATTTTTGAACAACAAGTTCTGTCAACACTTTCAGCCCTTTGATTTTACAGCAATTCAGTAAGGTAATTCATGCAGCATGACAAGGGTTAAAATCTCCCGACAATGTCAATGAGCCACTGTAAATGTAAATTATGAATTTATGTGTTTTATGTGTTTTCAGAAGTGACTAATCCTGATTAGCAATCAGATAATCAGTCGACCAATGAAATGATGTCTGGCTCATTGGCCGAGTGGTTAGAGTGCTCGACTCGCAATCTGGTGGTTGCGGGTTCGAGCCACACCGGAGGCAGGAAGTGTATTTGGGCAGGACACTTTACAGACAGAGCCCCAGTCCACCCAGCTGTAAAAGAGGGTAGCATTGGTTAGAATCCATTGCCTCTCTCTATATGTGCATGATAAAAGTTAGACGTTACTGTACTGTTTACCTTAACTCTTTTCCTAAAAGATCAAAGGTTATTATCTTCATAGCTTCCTACAATATCATTCTGTCTTGTCCAAGGTCTTATTAAACCAAGTATATGAAATTTCTACATACGCCAACCAAGCTATTTTGCTTAGGATGGGTTCAATTGAAAATACACTTGTCTTTTTATGATTATCTTTTCAGTCTACAGAGCAAGGTGCTGACACCCCATTATTTGTTGCTATGGCACCAGAAGTTGAAGGTCAAGGTGGCTGTTATTTTGATAACTGTGAAGTTATCAAGCCTGCTCCCATAGCAACAGATAGAGATTTTCAAGAGTGTTTATGGACAAGAACAATGGAATTAATAGAGGAAGCTGTCTCTAAACTGAAGTCTTAACCCATACCCACACAATGACACTTTTTGTAGCCCACCAAGAAAACCAAATTGGAAAAAATGTGTAACATGAAGAAATTGTGTTTTCCACCTAGAAAGTTGAACAAATCTAAAAATTCATGAAATTTAAATAATCGTCTGCAACTCTTTTCAATTTGGACCAGTCTAATATTTGCCATCTTGTAGCCTTAGACTAAGGTTGTCCAATCTACGCTGCTCTCCAATATTGGTTTATATCGTTAGATTTGGAAAGGTGCATCTTCAAGAGTAAGCTCTTTGTAAAGCAATACAATTTTAGACTTGCTCAATATTCATTCATAGATGATAGAATCTTATGCTGTTCCATACTCAGTTGCACAGAACAATATAAATATTTTAATAGAAAATTAAGTTCCCAATGGGATAGAAAACAATGTGAGAAAAGTAGATATTGATTGTAAAAACATTTCTCCTTAAACAATTTCTTTCTCTAGCTAGTTCACTCAATGGATCAAAACATAAGATGTATCGGTAATGGGTTAATCAGTTATAAGATTTAATTGAGGGTGTCTTAGACCATGGAAGACAAACTAATATTTTAGTTTTTATATATATATTTTCAAACACGTTCCTTTATCATGAATGAAAAAACTTTTTTAAATAATTTGTTAAAACTTAGCTTTTCTCGTTTACTAAAAATGTTATTAAATGCCCTTTTGTATGCATTACTATAACATTAACATGAAATATATAGTACGTTAATTGTTGCTTGTTGTTAGCCCGATTAGCTGAATTGGTAGAGCACTTTGAACCCCGAGATCGCAGGTTCAATCCGCGAGCTGACCAAAGTAGCAAACTAATTGTCTTTCCGATTAGAAGTTAAACCGAGGCCCCAAGTAAAAATGCTATCCATCGAGCATGTTAAAGAATAAGGCAAGAGTCTAGGCAGTTTTGTGTCGTGGCCTTGCAATAGCCCCCTTAACCAATAACTGTTTTCTGGGGCGCCGATAATATAGACATGTGCGGTCGAAGCGACCATAAAAAACAGAAATACACTCCATTGCATATCATGGAATATTATTTCTTGATGTCAAATAAACTGTGCCACTTTTATAAAGGTTGGACACAAGTTGTTCTGAAAAAAAGAATCTAGTTAAATGTATAAAAAAGGTAATAAAAATGAAAGGACTCAGTATACAACAAAAGGTGTTTTTTTTCAATTTCTCAAGAACATTTACCTGAAAACAACATGACAAAAGAACATGAAAATGAAAGTATGCTTTCCTTGTAAAAGGCAAGAAAGGAGGCAATTAAGAAAAATGCTGGTACTGACAAATCACTCATAAACTTGTAATACGCGAAAAAACGTTCAGGATGACGAATTCACCTGATCCATTACCAGACAATACAATAAAAGGCTGATCAAAATGCGAATAAGTTTTAGACAATATTTCAAAATCTTTATGATTTGAGAAGGGTAAACATATAAGAATCCTATAGAAAACATTTCAGAGAAAGTGCTTATTCAATGATTTTCTTCATCTTCTCCATCTTCGAACAATGGTTTTCTATCATTATTGCATGTCATGGTAGTGAAAACTAGGAATTATGATAAGCGAATCAAGAGTTAATTGCAATACTGTTCTAAGTGTCTAAAAATTGTAAAGACACATAGAACAATAACCCTCAAAATACTGAAAGAACTTTTCTTCTTAACCCATTCCAACACAAGCACTCCTTTTTACGCCCCTCAAGAAAAGAGTTGTGGAAAACATTGTGGAAAATGAAGAAATTGCTTGTTACAAGCAATTTCTTCATTTTACACAATGTTTTCTTCCCAAAAAGACCAAGATTTTTCAAATTCCACCTACAAAAAATTGTTGTCTGCAACATCTTTCAATTTGGACTAGTCTAAATTTTTCTTGTGTGGGAATGGGTTAATCCATTAGTTGAGTGAGACAAGTAGAACCATGCACACTGGGCTGGGAAAGTCTTCTTCAATTTAAATATTTTTATGATATGTATTTTTGTTGATAAAAAGAGGATATTGAATGAGTGTTAATGGAATACCGAATTTATTGAACGAGTCATCTATAAATAGATCAAAACGAGGCTCTGTCGAGTTTTTATCTGTTTTAGATGATGAGTTTAATAAATTCGGTATAGCTGAGCAAGCATTAGATATTCTATTTATGTGACCTTATTTTTTTTATATATCACTAAAACTGATACAATTCATCCATAAATGATATTCCACGAAACATATAACGTCGAACCATATAACATAACATGACGTCATTTTGGCGGAACAAGTAACATGGCATTATTTGAATCACTTTAAATATAACAAGTTGGATACTTCGAGTAAGAAATGTGATGTCTTTTTCATACCATAGCCTTTGAAATATACTTGGTGTTGTTATTATTAAACAAAAACGCAATGGCGAATATAGAAGAGGCCAGAAATGGTGACGTCATTTTCACCAGTTTGTACGTAATGACATCATCGTACAGATATTCCTCTAGTTAAAATTTGAAATGTGTTCTAAACCTGTACCGTTATCAGGCTAGTATCTGATGGATAGCCGTCACCTTTCGTTGTGATGGATACTCATCACAGGTCTAATTTTCTCTTGTGATGCTTAACCGTCACCGGTTGTTAATGAAGAAAAAATCTAAAAATAGCCTTAGAAAAATTGATGGTTAACCGTCACTGTTAAGAAAAAAAATGTGACGGCTATTCTTCACAAAGTATGGAATTCTGAAAATTTTAGACACTGTAAAACTGTACTGAGCTTTTGAAAACCTTGATAGCTAAGTGCATAACGGCATTACATGCATCTGCATAATGTCTATGAACCGCATACCGCTTTTATGTAAAGAACACCGTATTTCTTGAAATTTAAAGCATTTTCTAAACACCTTATGAAGGTGTGTGGCTTATTGTTTTAGCCGAAAAGATCATATCTAGAAAGACACTAAAAGAAATAAAGCTAGATTTTAATTCCAATTTGAGGGATTTGCTTTGTGTATACACCAAAAGAAACGTGATCGGTGGTTTTGACGCTAAAATTTCATTCATTTTGAAATAATATATCGTGACGATTTACAATCACGATAGTAGGTGACGATTAGCCACCAGATACTGGACTGGTTATTGTCGAGCCCGCTTGCGGTGAGCGAGACATAGTTGTCACTATGACAAGAAGGTGTGTGTGCGTTAGTCCGTCCGACAGAATTTTTTTCGGACAATTTCTCCTACATTTATGGATGGATTTCATAATAACTTAGCACCATCATTTTTCATTATGAGTAGATGTGCCATTTGAAAGAATTTCTGGATAGCTTCAAGGTCACAGCTCAAAGTCAAACAATAAAATTATGCTTGTCGGGAGCATTTCTCATACAATTATTGATGGATTTCAAAATAAATTTCACAATTATTCTCCATCGTGAGTAAATGTGCCATTTAAAAGATTTTTTTGGATAGTTTCAAGGTCACAGCTGAAGGTCAAACACCAAAATTATGCTTGTCCGGGGCATTTCTCCTACAATTATTGATATATTTCAAAATAAATTTGTACAGTTATTCTCCATCATGAGTAGATGTGCCTTTTGAAAAAAATATTTTGGATAGCTTCAAGTTCAATGTCACAGCTGAAGGTCAAACACTAAAATCGTGCTTGTCTGGAGCATAATACCTACAAAACTACACGCCCGCTGACCTACGATAAGAATGTTCGGTTGACCAATCGCGGCCGTCAATCAGCTTATCAGTTTATCAATCACTGGCATTCATTTAGACCAGAAGGGAGTTATGTTCAACTAGTAATTCAAAAGGCGAGGATATAGTCTTAAAGAATCTTCTTCCTTGAATCTGGATTTTTTTTCCTATTGTAAGCTGTTTCTAGGTAAACAAGAGCCATGTCGGACATGGCCATCCCCCGCCGTCTTAAAAACAACAAAGGGCAATAACTTCAAAATTATGCAAGCAAGAGTTGTGGGTCTTGTGCACTGCACTTCTTCTCAACGAGAACTATCCACCTGTGAAGTTTCAAGTTAATAGCTATTACACTTTCTGAGAGATGCTCTGGACAAAGTCTTAGTCTCTAAAACAACAAAGGGCAATAACTCCAAAATTATGCAAGCAATAGTTGTGGTTCTTGTGCACTGCGCTACTCCTCAATGAAGTCTAACCACCTATGAAGTTTCAAGTTGACAGCAATTATACTTTAAGAGATATGATCCGGACAAGCTTAGTGACAGAATGACGGACGGAGACCATTAATATGTCTCCTTCACAGAATTTTAACGGGAATCGATTAACTTGACACACACTCTCTCTCTTACACACACACACAAAACAAAAAAAAAAAAACAACAAAAAAACCCCCAAGAACTCCCAACAGTTACTTGTAACTTCGAAATAACAAACAAAAGATTACGAACGTTCGTACTTGAAGTAATTTCGATAAAAGTCATATCTTCACAGGTTAATTGGCCAAAATCCCCCCTCCCCCGACTGCTGTGCGATACCAACTGGTATGCCCTGTAGAGGAAGGTGTAGGATGTTCGCACACAATCCCTCCTTTTTATCCCCTCAAGAAAAAAGCTGTGGAAAACATCGTTGAAAATGAAGAAATTGCTTGTTTCAAGCAATTTCTTCATTATCCACAATGTTTTCTATCCAAAAGGACGAAAAAATTAAAGATTCCATCAATCTGAAATTGTCGTCCACAGCTTCATTCAGTTTCGACCAGTCTAAAATTGTAATGTGTTTGAATGGGTTGATACTTGACTACAATTTTCAAGTACGATACACGTTTGCTTAACATGGGCTACAAAGCAAACAAAATACGGACAAAGTACGAATACCTATTAAAACTTTCCTGTTCAATCCCTGGTGTTAGTGTCCACGTGATTTAGCCCGACTGAGGTATTTTGATCGGCTTCTATCTGTCGTGCGGAGCTCCCCACCCCCGGGGGGGGGGGGGGCTTATATAGAAATGATAAAAGATTTTTAAAACCACATCTCCTCCTAAACCACTAGGCGGATTTCAACCAAATTTGGCCGGACTGTTCCTTGTGTGGTGCCCTTTAAAAATTGCTAATAGAATTGAAATCCGTTAAAAACTGTGGTTGCCATGGCAACTAAACTGAAATTTCAATAATTTTTTTTAAGATTATCTCCTGACCCAGAAGGCGTGGAGTCTTGATACTTGACATGAAGCATCAGTACAATGACCTTTTTCAGAATTGCTAAAATCACTCCAATGGGTATCCAGGGGCTGAGCCTCTGGAAGTTGGAGGGGCTGGAATACAAATAAAGAAGGGTTTTTAAAACGACATCTCCTCCCAAACCACTGGGTGGATTTCAACCAAATTTGGCAGAAATATTCCTTAGGTAGTGCTTTAGGGAAATATGGGGCTTATATAGAAATAAAGAAATAAAGAAGGATTTTTAAAAACGACATCTCCATCAAACCTCTAGGCCGATTTCAACTAAAGAATTTGAATCAGTTGGAAATTTATCAATTGCTATGACATCAAGAATAAAATTGAAAAAAATCTCCTCCTGACCCAGAAGTTGAAGAATTTTTAATTTTGCATGAGGCATCAGTACATTGACCTCTTTCAAAAATGATAAAATTTCAGAGCCAAAGGGTGATAAGGCTAAAATAGAAATAAAGAAGTCAACCCTTTCAAAACTGTATGGCCAATTTAAACCAAAGGCCTCAGCTTTCACATTTTGTTTGTAGTATCGAGTCGTAGTCTTCTACCAAAATATTTAGGTTTATGATATTTTGGTATTTATAAGTCTTATATTGTAGGTACTTGGAATTTACAACTTAATAAAGAAGAAATTCTTTAAAATATCCTTCAGATTTCCATTTCTTTGAATATGAATCAGACTGCAAATTCAGCGTGTGGTAAGGGGATAAAGCAGTATCACCTTATAGACATTTCGAAATGGACCTTATGTAGTGATTACTCGATTGTCTTCGTAGCATTTCGAAAATGATCCCTTGGTAATGGGCATCCAGAATTATTCAAGGAATCGTATTCGGTTGGTAAGTCTAGTTGCTAAGGCAACCAGAAGGAATTTCTAAGAAAACCTTTTTTTTAAAAGCTTCTCCCCCTAAACAGTAAAGCCTAGAGCTTTTAAATTTTGTATATAGCACCGCCTCATGGTTCACTTCCAAAATATCTAAGGTTATGATGTTGTGATTTTACATAAGCACTATATTGTGCGTAATAGACCTTTTTACGCAAAGCGTCAGATGACTAAAAAGGATGCATCCGTTAGACGCTTTCAAAGAAAAAGAAACAACAACTATTTTCCACTGCGGGGAGGATTTACTTCCGGTTTTATTTTTCGAAAGCCTTACAATTACGTCCATACATTTTAACTCCTTTTTTCGAATTTTTCCAATGAAAAGTATTGCGCTAAATGATGTAGATACTATTGTTGGAAATGTAACATCTGTTTGTAATAATACTATTTCCTGCGTTGTCCCTGTAAAGTTCTTCAGAAGCATTTACAGTACCCTATTCTATCGGCCTTAACGAACAAATGACGGGCGTTTTGTTTCATGATCTATTTTACCATATACAATACACGCACAATATATTGTATGATAACCCGGTATATAATATAAGTTGAAACAAATGCCTGTAATGTATGAAGGTAAATGAACCATGGAAAGGTCATTAGCTCGGTTTGTATCCAGCAACCCCCAGAATAACCAAAACTCATGTTCTTTGCCTTCGGAAATATTGAAGTTATGAAAGTTTGTGCAAAGCATCGTATCGTCGTTGGGTGATCAAAATGTCGTACTACATATTATCTCAAATTGTATTTACGACCTTTTGGTAGCCTATTGATCACATTCTGGTTATAATATACATATTGGCCCCTTGATCTACTAGTAAGGCTAGATTTTCAAATTTTAAAGCTTAATATTGAAAACGGAAGCCTACCTCGCATTATATTCTCAAGCGATAATTTTTTTTTAAATCCATCCAATAAAAAATGAGCTTATTCACTTTATTTGTATGTGGGAAAATGCTTAAAAGATTTATAAACACCATGTCATACAACTGAGCCGATTGAAACAACGTCCGGTCGCATCCTTTGATCAATCATGGAATTAGTATTTGGCGGCATATCGGTCGAAACAAAAAAAAAATAAAAAAAATGTCTAATCAAATCATAAATTTGACCAATTAAATGTAATAGTGTTTATCTGATTCTTTATGACATGTTGCCGGTTACATAATAACCCCATATGTATCGAGATTTACCGCAGGGAACTCTTTACATTAAGGCTGTTAACGGATCATTCTTCTGATCAGCTCTCTCTTCTTATTATCTTTACATATAATAATATTTATTTTTTATGCCTTACTTCGCACTAACAACATCGTCTTCATCATTACGATGTCATTCATCGTTGAAATAATGCTCTCTGTTATCACATTACAATATATTCTTATTAATTCATTGTATGGTATTTTTTTTTTTTTTTTTTACGTAAAGTGGGTTATTTATATCTAGAAAAAGGTTTCCCCCTTTTCTTCAATATATCTATTGTTACAATGATGCGAATGTTTTGAAAAAAATTGACAAGCTCCCTCGCGGGCGTGTTTGATATTAAGAAATGAAAAGAAGAGAGAGAGAGAGAGAAAGAGAGAGAGAGAAAGAGAGAGAGAGAGAGATCTACATTGGTGGACACAAAGACAGAAACAAATATTTCAAAAACAGCATGCCTGCTTTGTTATAATTCATTTTCATAACGATTCAGTTGATAAACTTTGTAACAAGGAAACTTTTAAAGAAATATATGCACTAGGAGATTGGTATCAACATTGCATATCTAAAGCAACATTTTATCTTTATCTTCGAAATGTGGTCAAAAGCATTTAAATCCTTAAAAAAAGAAAGACAAAAAACCGTAAATTTAGTCATTCATGTCTATCAGGAATATTGTCACTTGTAATCAGGCCTTCTGTGTGAAGGGCGGGGTTTGCAATGAATGACGTGCCTATAATTGACGCCTATTCGCCAATTTAACCAATCAGTGTGCTGGAAAAATTCAGATGTCTTATGTCTTTTATGTAAGGTCGAAAGCTGTAAAAAAAATTTGAAAAAAAAAACAACATTGATTTCCGACACGAATAACTTATAGTTATTTGTTGTATATCATAATACATCAAAGTGATCATTCAATGTTTGTACCGAGACTTTACCTGTAACTCTATAATTTTTTTTCCTTTTGTGTGTGTATGTGTTTGGGAGGGGGGGGGGTAGAAATATTTTTAAAAAATCTTATTACATTGGAAATATAATTGTTATCGCCGAATACGTTATATTTCATATAGCCTAGATACCAGGCCGTTTTAAACTCAATTCGGTTACTAAATAGAGGATAATCAACTGGTTATTGCAGATATGAAAAAATATTTCACGAGGATGCGTTGTTAGGCGTTGAAAAAACGAGTGCGCAGCACGAGTATTGGTAACGTCTAACAACGCATCCGAGTGAAATATTTTTCATATCTGCAATAACCAGTTGATTCTTCTATTTATTATATACCTTCTTATCTTTTTTCTATTAAAATATCGAAACCAATCATTTTGATAGAGAGAATGTCTATTGAAAAAGTGCTGAAGAATACTCAATTAAAGACCATAGCGACGCCAACAAAACTGAAGAAATCGCCATTTTTATAACCTCTTTATATTGTCACTGGGTTGGAAAAAAAGTAGTTCCTAAATAACGGCAGAGAGAAAAATCTTATCCTCAGTCTAGTGACAATATCAAAATTATACTGAGAAATCCCAAGATTTCACAGGAAGGTATATAATTCACCCATTTCACTCGTTACAAATAGTCTGCATATATCTGCTCACAGGTTGAATCTCTTTTTCCAACCAAATTTTGATTTTTAACATTTTCTTTTGCTCGTTCAAAATAGCCAATTTACATAGGATTATATAGGGATAATTTATCGACTTTCCGCAACCGATCACGTGACCTAGTCTCGAGTAGATATCGCATTTAACGAGATTTAATTTGACGAATGCGTTGTGAGAGCGTTAAAAGGTCTATTGGAATTTACACAGAAATGGAAAACAATTTCTTTTAAAATCATTTCTTCAAATACTAATCATCAGATTTCAAACTTACCTTCAAGTTTCAATGATATTTTACAGTAATGATCTTGGGTGATGGCGTTCCAGAATACTTCAAAGAATCGTAATAGGTTAATTACTCCTGTTGCCATGGCAACCAGTAGGAATTTCAAAGAAATCGGATATCAAAATATTAAAAAGAAAAAAAAAGAATACTTCATAAACTGTAAAGCCTAGAGCTTTTGTTTCTGTAGCATTGCCTCATGGGCCTCTGCCAAAATACTTAAGGCTATGATGATTTGTATTCGCCCTTAAATATAAACTCATTTGTGGTTTTCAAGGAAAAACTTACTAACATTAGATCTTTAAGATGGGTTGTACACTGTGTCCAATTTCGTTTTAAAATTTAAAAAAGATGTAATTGAATTAAGAAGAAAGACAAGTGGAATAAAAGAAATCAATGTGGCAAAAAAGAAAGTTTGAAAAAAGTTAAAACAATGCCAACACATGGACTTTTGCAGTATCTCGGGTTAACGATCCGGGCCATCACAGCCCTCTTGTTGTTACCAACATAAGGATTAAGGTTCCAAACGCCTTTAAAACAGTTAACAAAATAACAACAATATAAGGCTCATGTGTAGCTTATCCTCAGCTTGGTGTTTCGTCTGAAATAGATTTCTCCACACCTTGGCTCTCAAAATCGGGTTCCTGAAGCACTCGTCTACTGCCAGTCCCGTTTTTCTGAAGAGTGTAAACTCGCATCTTTTGTACACTGAAATAAACGATAATAGACTTGTAAAGGAATCATTTAATTTTAGTTTCGCCTGCCAAGGTTCCAGTATTTTCATTGTCTGAAATTTCCTTTTTATTGATTGAATGAATGGGGATTAACGCCACTTTTAACAGTATTTCAGCCATATTGCAGCGGCTGGAGTACCTAACAATGGATTCCTGGTATTTCTCACACCAGTAATACCACTACATCCTTTCCTAGCCTCCAGCTGCTATCCCCCTTAGGTTTACGATTATCCACCAAATTGGCGCTATACATGTAAGGAGCGTAATAGATCCTACTTTGGTTTACAAGTCAATATTCCTATAAGTTCCTATAGAAACATGTCATTAACAATGACGCTATACATGTAAGGAGCGTAATAGATCCTACTTTGGTTTACAAGTCAATATTCCTTTAAGTTCCTATAGAAACATGTCATTAACAATGACGCTATACATGTAAGGAGCGTAATAGATCTTATCTTAGTTTACAAGTCAATATTCCTTTAAGTTCCTATAGAAACATGTCATTAACAATGACGCTATATATGTAAGGAGCGTAATAGATCTTACCTTAGTTTACAAGTCAATATTCCTTTAAGTTCCAGTGGAAACATGCCATAAACAATGACGCTATACATGTAAGGGGCGTAAAAGATCTTACCTTGGCTTACATGTCAGCATTCCTTTAAGTTCCCATAGAAACCTGTCATTAACAATGACGCTATACATGTAAGGATGGTAATAGATCTTATCTTAGTTTACAAGTCAATATTCCTTTAAGTTCCTGTAGAAACATGTCATATACAATGACGATATACATGTAAGGAGCGTGATAGATCTTACCTTGGCTTACAAGTCAATATTCCTTTAAGTTTCTATGGAAACATGTTATTAACAATGACGCTATACATGTAAGGAGCATGATAGATCGTACCTTGGTTTACATGTCAATATTCCTTTAAGTTCCTGTAGAAACCTGTCATTAACGGCTGTGTAGAGATAGAAGTTAACACTGTAATTTGAGAATTGTAGAATGTAGATAATGGTCCAAGCTAATGTCATACGAGCTTCCGACTCGGCATCCCCCTTTTCTTCATAAATAGGTGACAGATAAGAGTCAAGGATAAAATATACTGAGATCGGTGCCGTTGCGACTAGAAAAAATGATGTACACACCAGTAACATTTTAGTCATTTTGATGCTAACACGATTTGCCTTCTTCAACGATCTTCGATGGACCATCGTTCTTCTTTCTGTCTTGAGTTTTCCCAATACTTTAGCTATAAAGATGTTGCACGTTAACATAATAAGGAATGGAATCGCACTGAGGAATATGAAGTCTATATACACGAACACTTGCTCGTCAAACCAGAAGTTTTTCTCGTTGAGAGAACCACATTCTCCCTCTGAATATTCGTTAATACCGTTTGTGAAGAGTAGATGTCCATTGACGCCGCATAAAACGGCTAGGATGATGGCCAGATATATCGTAGCCTTTTTGTTGTCAAACACACGTCTATATCGGAATGGAAAATAGATCTTAATGAATCTCTCGACAGTCACACCCACCAGAATCCATGACGAGTAGTGCATTGAAGTGTAGATAAAAAATAAGTACAGTTTACAGTTTGCGTTAGACGCGTTCTTAACGGTATAGTCAAATGTATACTGGATCCAATAGTTTGGCAAGCCGGTACACAGGACCACTGAGTCTGTTATAGCTAGAAATGTAATAAAGACTAACGTTGGTTGGTTCCGTAAACCCATCCTTCGTACAACAAACAGCGTGAGTATATTCCCGGTCAGACCGACCGTAAAGATAATGGGAGGGAATATTTTCCATAGGAGATCAGACGCGATTTTCTCTCCAAATTCTTCTTCCTCGGAGGATTCATTGGATGCATTTAGATCTGTAATATTATTTTGATTGGTCCCGTCAGAACAAAAATAGGATGATGATGATGAAAATGTTTTTGAGATCGTCGGAGAAGTAGTATCGGTAGAGTCGAACGTCGTTTCTACCATCCTAGTTTTCTTTTTTATCCAAAACCATTTGCATCAGCTCATATTGACTTCTAATTTTCACCTTTTAGGGAAGGGTCTTCTTAAAGCCAAATCCACTCTGGAGAAGAAAAGCAGAAAAAACGATATCAAATATAGCATGATGAGTGCTTCGGTAGCCCAGTGGTTTAAGTACTTGACCAGTTATCTGGAGGTCACGAGTTTAAGCTCTACTTTCACTGAGGTGCGTATGCGGGCAAGACACTTAATAGCGAGCCATAGTCTACCAGGCTGCAAAATCGGGTACAATTGATTTGTCTAGCTCATTGACTTGAAAACATCTAGGTTAATTGTTCAAGAGTGACTCTATAAGCTTAAGTCATAAGCTTGAAGCTTTCGCCGCAATCAAATTAGACTAAATTAGTTAAAACTAAATATTGTCTTTTGTGGATGTCCCAACTCATACTATAAACTTGATCCGACATAAAAAGAGGGATCTGTCAAGAAACTCGCGAAAAAAATATCAAAAAAAAAACGAGACAGGATTCAGCAGAGATTAATTAGATAAAGTATTTCGAGAATAAATTCTACGGTAAGGTAAAACAGTGGTCCTAGATTCAGAAAACTCATAAGGGTTTCGATCCTTGTTAATGTACGAAGATATTTTTTGCTTTTTCGCCTTCAACGGGTCACAGGCGATCTAAGAGATCGGATCAGGCATGGTTTACTAAGGACTGGCATTTGGAAAATGATTGCATAGTAAGGTATTTGTGAAATACGATGCCCCCGAAACAGGAATTCTTTAGAAATAGGTGATTTTTATTGGTTTTTTTTTTTTGTTTTAGGGAAAAGGGCTAAATTTTGACCTTGACCTTGATGAAATGACCTTCCCCAGTTGCGCCTTGTTTAGACCTATCTACTTACCAAATATAAACATTGTAACTTAAACAGGGTACAAGTTATAGTAAAATGTTTAGTTGGCAGGTTAAGTTTTGCAGACAGACAGACAGACGGACAGACAGACGGATTGACAGACAGACAGACGAACACTGTAAAACAATATGCCCCCGATCTTATCGATACGGGGGCATAAAAAAGAACTTACGTAGGTAAATCACGGATCACATTGTCAATCAAACACTTGATTGACCAATCAAATTATTTATTTAGACCGAAAGTGAATTTTACACTACAACATTGGCCGACATTTTTGTGAAGCATACCAGTCGATTGAGCCACTTAACCCTTTCCCGTTTTATAAAATTTTAGACTGGTCCAATTTCAAAGGTTTTGCAGACGACAATTCAAAGCCAAATTTATCCGGAAGATAATCATTCAGTTGGAAGGAAAATATTGTGGTAAAAGAAGAAATTGCTTGTTACAAGCAATTTCTTCTTTTTCCACATTTTTTTTTCTCAAAGGGGACGTTAAAACCAGGTATTAAACAGAAAAGGGTTAAACGTCCTAACTGCAGCTTATTCGAGCTGTAGGGACGATAATTTAGATCACCAGCAAACCATTTTACCTTTTCTTGTTACAAGTTACTGACCATAACTTTCACAGAATAACGTCGTTTAATGTCTAATTTGAACTTCCTGTCGGAGGTCGGAGGTCGGTGGGCGTGGTCAGCGATCCGTTGACACCAGCTTTAGTTGTGAGATACGATGGATTAGCATTCATCTTGGGAAACATTTGTATCCTATCAGTCATTAACCCATTCCCACACGATTATATTTTAGACCAGTCCAAATTCAAAGAAATTGCAGACGACAGTTTTAAATCGGTAAAATCTTTAAAATCTTCGTCATAATTGGGTAGAAAACATAGCGGATAATGAAGAAATTACTTGTAACAAGCAATTTCTTCATTTTCCACAATGTTTTCCAAAGCTTTCATATTGAGGGGTGGTTAAAAGCGTCGTTGTGTGGGAATGGGTTAAAGGACTTACTTGGAGTGCGCAGAATAACTAGGATTGAAATTAATTTTTATCCTGGCAGATTTTCATGATATCACGTCACATCTGCTGGTCCCGATCTTTTTTCAAAGAACCTAAATCACAGAGTTCCCATTTGGGTTCCTTTTTCACTTGTCTAGTCGCATTAAATTTGTTTCACAAAGTTTTATCTTATCTTATTTTATTTTTATTTATTTATTATTACTTTTATTTATCTATTTTTGTAATATTACGTGCAAACATTTCAACTTACGAATAAATGCGTTTGTTTGAATGGGGTTTAACGTCACTTTAACAGTATTTCAGCCGTATGGCGACTGGAGCACCCAACCATGGATTTTTTATCTTTCTCATACCAGTGCTACAGCTTTCAGTGTCTTCAGTTGTTCATCTCACCTATGTTTACGGTTATCCACCGATCGATATTTTCCGCGACCGGGAATTGTATCACGGACCTTATTATTAAGAGTCTGTCACGCTACCAACTTCCCTATGGCCACGACCCTTACGAACAAAACCCTTCATTTGGCATGGCATAGGGTAATCACTATTTTTAAATCAAATAGACAAACTGATATCAAATGCTGTATCAAATTGGTAACGATTGATCTATGCTAATTTGTTCAACTTGAATACACGGAAGTAAATTAATCTAAGACCAAAGTACATATTAACATGTTAACATATATCATTGATATTTAACTATATGTATTCATCTCATTGCGCCCTTACTGCAAAAGAGAAGAAGAGGACAGAGAGGGTGCGTGAACGAAAGAGATAAGGGAGAGGGGATTATCGGCCTGGAAATTCTTGGTTTACTTATTTTTTTATTCCTATCTGTTGTTGTTGTTTGTTTTTGTTGTTGTTGTTGTTTTTTATTAGTGAAATGGATCGGAATCAGAATTATTTGCATAACGAACAGAGACTAAAGAAAATTCCGGGAGCGGCTATCGATCTTGGTTCTGTCAATGGCCCACATGCTCGGCGCGAGTACTGTTGTTTTCTCCAGCAGAATCTAAAGGGATTAATCTAATTTGGACGAACTTGTTTCCCAATCGATTCAAAATAAATAGGTTAGAACCAAACAAGCTTGTACAAAGTTAAAAAAAATGACTTGAATAAGTTGATCGGTTACTTGTTTTTTATACAAATCATTTACTTTGATATGTAGACATTCATAAAACACACGTTTCATATATACTAGATTATCATATACCTATAAGTATTTCTAGTAAAGTATATACATTCCACACAGACAAAAAAAAAAACTTGTAAAAATGCAGATAGTTTTAGTATTTCATCAACTTTATGTAATAAAAATAGGTAAATAACAAATGAAATATTAACCCATTCCCACTCAATCCCTCCTTTTTACGCCCCTCAACAAAAAAGCTTTGGAAAACATTGTGGAAAATGGAGAAATTGCTTGGATCAAGAAATTTCTTCATTATCCACAATGTTTTCTATCTGAAAAGACGAAGAAATTTGAAATTCCATCAACTTGAAATTGTCGTCTGCAGCTCCTTTCAATTTGGACCGGTCTAAAATTTCACTGTGTTGGAAAGGGTTAAGTTACGATTGCGTTACATCTTCGGTCTCATGTAATATCAAAATTTTCCTACGCAACTCAAACCAAATACAAGATGTTGTCTCTCTATCGTAACATAATATTTCCCATTAGGCTATTTATGGTCGTAACCGCAAAAAAAGTAGATTGCATCTCAAGCAACATTCCTTTCAAATTAAAGAATACAGACATACAGATATCAGAATTATCTTATCCACTGAAAATTCACGCCATTTTTTTTCAAAAAGACCTAACCAAGAGTGAGGAACTGTGTTCGACCTTGTCATGATGACCCCGGAATATTCTTGCTTTGACAATAGCTGATCTTAGTCTAAACAACATGCTTAGCGTTTTTTAGCGTTAAGGAATTATTTGAACAGTTTGAACGTTGGTCTTAATTTGACAAAAACTTTAAAAATTTTCGAATCGGAGATTATGAACAAGTATCAGTGTTTTAGGTTGGGGATGACATAAGCGAATTGACCTTTCCGAAAAATAGCGACTTAGACGCTTGTACAAGTTCATAATTATAGAAACTACACAAACAAGGCAGCCTTAACTAGTTGAAATTTTCACCGCATCTATAGAATATGCGATATTCGAAATAAAATCAAAAGTAAATTGTGTGCACATCTGTATTTGATATGCAATAATAAATTTCCCTAATCACGTTCATTTGATAGCTAAATCGATAAAGGAAACTATATTTTATCACGTCTTGTGCATTCTAAACCATGTTTATATAGCAATTTCGAGCTGTAGATACGGGGTTTTGGTCTCCATTCGGTAAAAAAACATGCACTACACAATAGGATGCTTATTTATGTTTATTCAACAAATATGGAATTAATGGGCAATGAAGGGAATGAAAGTTGGTGTTGACTTATCATTGACAGACAGATAGATGGAAAAGAACAGTTTGTTTGTTGGTTTGTTTAAATGCTGTTTAACGCCGCTTTTAACAATGTATCTGTCATATCGCGGCGGCTGGAGCACATAATCATAGATTCCTGGTATTTCTCACAATGATTATGCCACTACATCCTATCTAAGCCTCCCACTTAGTTTTACGATTATCGACCCGTTGACGGGAGACAAATGTCGGAAAATATTTTTTTTGCGGCCGGGGATCGAACCCTGGCCTCATGATTGAGAGTCCGGCGCGCTACCAACTGCGTTTTGTCGGGATCGAAAAGATCAGTGGTCCAATTTGTGTCTTAATTTATGTAAAAAGTATGATCCATTTAAATGGAGTTCTTTTATGCCTGCAGTAATCAAACCATTCCAACACAGTGACGGTTTTGGACGCCCCCCAAAAATTCAATGGGAAAACACTGTGTATAATGAAGTTTCCACAATGTTTGCTACCCAGAAAGTTAAAAAAAACACTAAATGTTCATAAGCTTTAAATCGTTGTATGCAATTCCTTTCAATTTGGACCAGTCTAAAATTTTGCTGTCTGGTAATAGGTTAAAACTGTTCAAATGGTTGAAGGCAAAACTCGTATATAAACCTATAATGATAATAAGATAAACTTCTCTATAACCGCCAAATCTCGCATTTAGGCGCTCTCGGGAGAAAACATCGCACGTATATCAATTCGTTGGTTCTTAAAAAAAATTATATCTACAGCTAACTTCAGCCGCCGTCATAGCGCAGTCGGTAGCGCGCCACACTTCTAATCTTCAATCATGGGAGGTCATGGGAGGTCATGGGTTCGATTCCCGGCGGCGGCACATATTCTTTCCGACATTTGTCTCTCACCAATATGTGGATAATGGTGGATAGCAGCTGGAGGCTAGGAAAGGATGTAGAGGTAGTACTGGTGTGAGAAATACCAGGAATCCATTGTTAGGTGCTCCAGCCGCCTGACTGAAATACTGTTAAAAGCGGCGTTAAACCCAATTCAATCAATCATTCAATTAATTCAAACTCTTTGGTGAATAATAAAGGTGTGTCAATGGAGGATCACTTAATAATTTCACCGAGAGCTTTGAATTATTTACTCGCTCTTTTGATAGACTTAGGCTGTTCATTTAGAGCTTTTGAACGTCACCCCACCGGGCCCCCATATACTGATGGCGTCATCACGTTTGCCGTTTAATTCATGGGAAATTCCAGTTATTTTTCTTTTAAGCACTAGAGGTATATCATGAAATTCAGACGCGAGCGATGCATCTGCGTCATTCATGAAATCAAGTCTAAACCAAACATGATCTTTTAAAAGAAAGATAGCTAATCTAGTTGATAACAATCACGAAAAACGACACAAACCTTAAACCTGTACATGTATATCACAGTAACTATTCTAAGATCTTGATATGGAGTGTAATTCGGGATTTCATTCTCATTCCTTATCTAACAATATAATCATAAGAATTTGCATATCTAACCAAGGAATTAGAAAAAAAGGCCTGTCTTATTTTTATCGATTATCTCTTGCCATGCTCAACCCGAAATATTTCTCTTTCAGCAGGAGGCATAGACAGAGGTCAGCCTGCACATACGTGTAGTCTGATCTTAGTCCACACTACCTGCTTGTCCCTGTTGAGCAGGATTTGTTCTTAAAATTGACTGTCTGATATAAGCTTCCAGTGCTTACATGTCCTTTGATTTAGATGTATATTTTGAAACCGATTTTATTTCGCCGCTTAGCGTTCTGTTATTGTTATTTGTTCGAAAATGTTAATTCGTGCAATTTACTTGGGAAGTAAAATGTAACTTCCAAATATCAAACGCAACAGAAGATATCTTTTTGCATTGATTTTTTTACAATTTTGGTGCTTTAATTAATAATTAATTCACAATGTGAGCAGTTGTTGCTTATAATGATCCTTTCATTTTGAATTATTGAATTGTCACAGTCCAACCCGGTGGAAGTTTTTTGACAAGACTTTGCAGGAGTAATATCCTTTTAACTCATTCCCAAAAAAATCTTTAGACTGATCTAAATTGAAAGAAGCTGCAGACGTTAATTTCATTTTGATTTTTTTAATAGAAAACAATGGGGATGATGAAGAAATTGCTTGATACAAGCAATTTCTGCATTTTCCACATTGTATTCTTGGGGGGGGGGGGGGCGTAAAAAGGAGGGACCGTGCGGAAATGGGTAAATGACCTTCCATTAAATATTGCCACAATAATGTGGTTAGACTTCGCATGGTGATGTTTTATTTGACATCTATTTCTTTAATTGTTTTGGGTCTGATGTGAACTTCAGCAACACGTCTTTCATATTTTTGCGGCCAATGCAGGTAAATTTTCATTGTTCGTACAAACCCTAACATTAATTCCCAGTCTTACTATTGGGAGCACTACTTGTTATTCGCCCATTTGATGATAGAAAAATGAGGCAAGAAGACATTTTTTAAAAGTTGAGTTTAAACTCTCGTTTTCACAATGTGTATGTCCAGCGGAGTCAGTGGGCGGGGCTAGCGATCTATCAATATTCGGTTTTAACCATCCACAATTTATATTCGTTTTGGCCATTTAATCTATTTCCCCTTTTAATTTCCCTCCTCTATTTCCTCCTTATATATCTTATGTTTCAATGACACGTCTCGGTCTAAAAAATTCATCTATGCTGGAATTAATACATACATAATATCACATTTCAGGTTAAGAATGATTCCACATGGAACAGATTTAAAAATATTTTTAACTTGTTATTATTTTCCATTGATTTTTTGTTTGATGATATAAAATAAAATAAAATATTTCAAAAGCGAATTTGAATTCAAGTATGATAACGAGACTACAATTTCGAAATACATAAAGAATGAAAAATGGGTGTGACGGCCTGAAACGATACCTTTCTACAAGAATTTTTTCATCTATCAAATGCGAGCGTTCTAATTGGCCGAAAAAAAGCATACCTCCATGAACAAATTTTTGAGTACGCACTTATTTTGTATGCTTGCACAGAAAATAGTTCCATAAAAAATGTATAAAAATTATAAAATATTCATTTTATCGCTTAGTGTTATTAAATAATGGGAAATGAATAGTGTTTTTTTTTTTTGTGTGTGTTGTTGTTGTTGTTATTTTTGTTTTTTGTTTTGTTGTTGTTGGTTTTTTTTTTTTTTTTTTTTCATGGAATCGAAGCGATTAGTTTGTTCGCTCATACACCATGATAAAAACGAAAAATTCCCATTCTTCTCTTAGTTAAGTTGTTGATTTTAAATAATTTATGATGGAAGTATTGATGAAACTCTACCGTTTATCTTACGCCATAATTCTATTGTTACGTTACAAATTACGTTAAATACATTGTGATATTTCTCTTACTTGGAGTTAACGTTCGATTTCCGTAAAGTTGAAAAATTGATGTAGTACTTGGTGATAAGGCGTTAGACTCAAGTTTCATGGGTCCGTGGTTTGATCCGCCGCTCATCCGGTCCCCTTGATGAGACCATAAACCGAGGTTCCGTATCTTATGACCTTAGCTGTTAAGAGGGACGTAAAACCTCATTCAATCAACAAATCGATCTGAAACACATATGCTGGTGGCTCGTTTAAAATACTGTGCGCAACGTCTTTATATTTATTCCGTTCGTGATGCTTATAAGTATTTCGTTTGTTTGATTGTTTGTCTGGCTGTCTCACTGTCTGTCTGCTTGTTTAGTTGGTTGGTTGGGTGGGTGTGTTTATTTTGTCTTCAAATAAAGTAATTCGTAGCACCAAAATTCTCGATGAATTTCATGACAGTTTAAGCGTTTGGACGATCATTAGTATCAGATAGCACACTGAATAGTGTAGCTAAGGTTGTAACATTATCTAATCGTGTCTCTATCCAAATGTCCTTTTATCGCGAACCGTTATCAATTTTCGGGGAATTCGTCAATTTTCAAAATTGCATAATATACAAGGTCATAACAAAAAAATCGGTAAAAAAACCCGTAAAAACTGCCAATCATCATTGTGTTTTTGTTTTTTGTTGTTTGTTTTTTGTTTTTTTTTTAATGTTGTTGTTTGTTATGGTTTTTTAGTCGACTGGGCTTGTATTTTAGCGCCACTGTTTGCATGTAAATTTTTAATACAGAATCAAGCAAATGCATGTGATTGTTGTCATCAACTTTTCTTTGTATCATATTCCTGAAAAGGGTTCGATTCTCGATGAAGATCGTTTCAAATTTCATACGAATAAGATCAGAGTTTTCTGTGTGATTAAGATACACAGTATAATACCATGAGAACTTGACCAACTGACCTATCGCTGGTCCGACCAACTGACCTATCGCTGATCCGACCAACAGACCTATCGCTGGTCCGACCAACTGATCTATCGCTGGTCCGACCAACTGACCAACTTAGTCCGCTGGTCAAACCCACTGATTTCGATATGGAGTTCCACTTCGATATCAGACGGTGCGATTATGCAAAATTTATGGCTCGTAACATGCAACAAAAATGTAAATGGTTGGTTGGCGACCTTAAAGCTGTAACTACATCTTATTCAAACTGTAGTTATGACGTTTAAGTGGTCATATCAACAAGAATGCATCCAAAAAATGAAGACCGATGTCGGAGTTTACTTCCGGTTTAAATGAATAATTTGATAGGCCGATTGATTCTTTAATTGACAGCCGCGATTGGTCAATTACCGACCAATCCCGCATTTTGAACACTGAAGAAAAAAAAATAAGGAAAAGATTGTGGGGAAAAAGATAACCAATATTTTCTTCTTTTTTCACAATATTTTCGACCATATTTGTTACCAATTCAAACACTTTTAACTATCGTCTTGTACTTCTTTGAATTGGGACAGGTCGAAATTTGATCCTCTGGGTTCAAGCATTTCCTCATTTACAACGATATTTTTTCAAAATTTATCTCTTCCCTTTTTTCCCGGACAAATTCATTTTAATTTTAGACAAGTAGACAATTATGCCTTACTTGTCTGAGAACACCTGCAGATATCTTTTTTTAATTATGAAGGATATTGAATGGGTTGTCATAAAATACCGAGTCTAGTAACCCTTTCATCTTCAATCCCTGGTTTTACGTCCCCATTATTATATAATTATGAAAATATTGTAAAAAAAAGTGAAATTGCTTCTTCTTTTTCCACAATATTTCTACGCTACTGAATGATAATTTTTCAAATTTAATTCATATCAATTTTTCGTCTGCAAAAGCTTTGAATTCAGACAGTTCTAAAATTTTGCAAAACAGGAATGAGTTAAACGAGTCATCTTTAAACAGATAAAAAAAAAACGAGGCTCTATCGAGTTTTTATCTGTATTAGATGACGAGTTTAATGTTATTCTATTCTAATATAATTTAATTTCTAGTTTCGTCTGTCAAAAATGAGCGTTCTGATCGGTCGAAAAAAATTATTCATAACTCCATGAACAAAATTTTTAGCACGCAGCGATTTTGTATGCTTCCGCATAAAATAGTCCCATACAAAAAGGTATCAAAATTTGTAAAGCTTTTGTTTTTTTAGCTCGATGCTATTAAATTAAGAAATGAAGAGAATATTTTTGTTTTCATGGTGATATGAAGCGAAAAACCTAATCACACTGTATGAATCCGCTATGCGTATTCATACAGTGTGATTAGGTTTTTCGGTTCATACTTCTATGAAAACAAAAAATATTCTCTTCATCTCTTAAATGAACTTAGTTTTTTTTATATAAATCGATATATTTTTAAATAGATCTATATCGATTTATAATATTTTGAATATATATCTATTCAAGATATTCCACAATTTATATAATGCCGTTTGTAAATGATGTCATTACATGGCGTTAATTTTCAGCATTACGAAAAGGGTTCAGGCTTCGATTTATGATATTCCACGAAATATATAACGCCGTTTGTAAATGACGTCATCACATGACGTTATTTTCACCATTATAGGCCTTAGGCTTCAGCCTTACACTAGTGAAATATCACCATGTAATATTAAAATATTCAATAGGTTTTCACTCTCGTGCCATATTATAAAAGTATTTATTTTCAATGAAGTATTGATACAAAATGTCATAAGTTCATAATAATTACAAATTGAGCGTTATGAGTTGGATATTCATCTATATTATCTAATCTACAACGCAAATAAATATAATATGTTATACATAAACCGAAAGATAAAAGGAATGTCTACATGAATTGTACCATCAACAATCTTTAACTTCCTTTCCTGTGCATTAAGGATGCATGTACCAGAAAAAATCCTCTGGACGCGTAACACGGCTCCAGCCAAGAAATGGGCTAATTGACAGAGAAAATTTCACGAAATGTAGATTTTTTTTCTTTCGCTGAACTTTCGAAATGCCTGAGTAAGTGATATGAGAATATGGGGAAGCCTTGTATTCATGGTATTTGGGCCAAGTTTTTTTTTTTTTTTTTTTTTTTTTTTTTTGGGGGGGGGGGGGGGTAAGGAAACCTATAGAAGTAAAATGAACCGACAATGCTCCTTTGTTATCTTAGGCTTTATACTAATATGTATCACTTTTTGTGTACCTGCTTTGATAAGAAGGAAGGCATATCATTTTACCGATATCCGTCTGTCTGTTCGTCTGTCTGAGACCAGTAAATTTAAGGCAAAAAAATAAGGTTTGGCTGTCATTTAAACACACTTGAAGATACATGGCTCATATCTTGGGAAAAGGTTCCTTGCGTTTATAGACATCTGTTTGTTGTAAGGTCAAGGTCAATCATCAAGGTTAAGGTCAATAAATAAGGTCGCATTTCCGAGAAAAAGCCGTGAGGAGGACATGGTGTCTCACAAACACATCATTTAAAAAGTATTTTCAATATGATTTGTGTTATACTTAGACATTTAAGTTTCACGATTTAGAATTAAAGTTAATAATATTAAAATTTTTAAGTTCTATGATATGAGATCATTTCTAGAATTATGGATTTTATTTAGTACTTTCCGATAGAACATCGAGATGCGCTTGGTGGATAATCAGTTTACTATTTCACCGAAAAATTATCAAGTGACAAGATGAAAATGGTAAACTACACGGTTGTGGCCCTGTTTTATGTTTATTTCGCTCTTACGGGCCTCATCTGAACGGGACCAAAGATTCTGATTACGTCATCAAGTTCCCAAGCTGCGGCCATGGCGCATACAGTACCGTGCCGGACTCTCAGTCATGTGGTCCAGGGTTCGATCCCTTGTAAATACCCTTTCGGACATTTGTCTCCCATCATGGGTGGATAATCGTTAATCTAAGTTGGATGTGCAGCTTGAGGTTTGGAAAGGATGTAGTGGTAGTATTGGTGTGAGAAATACTAGGAAACCATGGTTAGATGATCCAACCTCAGCGATATGACTGAAAAATATCAAAAGGGGTAGTAACACCCCCCCCGTTCAAACAAACAATCACCAAGTTACCACACAATTCACATGCGAAATGTCTAGCTTTTGATGATTTTGATAGAAACGATGAGATTATGTCCTTATAGAATAAATCGTTTATAGAAAAGAAAAGCTATATTTTTACACGTTGTACCGCCACTTGCGAAAATGTAGCTTTTGTTATCCATTTAACCCATTCCCATACAACAAAATTTTAGAGTGGTTCAAATCGAAAGAAGCTGCAGACGACAATTTCAAGTTGATGGAATTTTTTTTTTATTTTTCGGGATAGAAAATATTGTGGATAAGAAAGAAATTGCTTGATACAAGCATTTTTTTTCATTTTCCACAATGTTTTCCAAAGCTTTTTTTTTCTTGGGGGGCGTAAAAAGGAGAGATTAAGTGAGAATGGGTTAATGAAAGTTAAATCAACCTTACACTGAAAACAGTAAGAACACATTGGCATTGCAGTATTGGTTATATTGTCCGTGGACGACTTAAATGTCGTAAGTACAGATTTATTTAAGCTGTTTTTATGACATTTTGCTAGCCCATCGATGCTATTCAAAAACCTCGGAACTACATCTTTCTTAAAGCTGTTGTTACGGGGTTTTAGAATAGAACCGACGCTAATCACTCAACATGACTTATAAATGGTTAAGTTAAGGCAGAGTTGCCATAATGCGCCATTTTGAAACATCAGAAATCTTCGGGTAAATTCGTACCTTTTGAGTTCGACTCTGTGATAAAACCATATTAACAAACATTGCGATTTTTGTGACTTTTCAAAAGAAAGGTGTCTCCTTCGCTTTTTGTTTCTTGTTCTTTTGATAGAAACCAGTTGAATTTTATGCGGACTTCGACAACTATATGTTTATGTTTTCTTTTTGTTTGTTTGTTTTTCCGTTTGTTTGTTTGTTTGTTTGTTTTTTAAATCGCGTGTTTCAAAAAGTTAAGAACTTTAGTGTCCGTTTATGATTTTTGCCTCGTTTATATCAATTTCATTGTCCACTCGTTGAAAAAATAAATCGATCTTACATTGAAGCAAACAGTTTAATTCCTCATATTTATAAATCTTGGAAGAACTAATATTCTGTAAATAAAGCGGGTGTCAAGAAATGTACCTCTTTGTAAAGATTACAAATCGAAACAGAGGAACTTAAGGGTAAAAATCACGAAATAAATAATAAAAGTACATGTATTTAACCCTAGACAAAGACTATATACCCATGAAACAATCGACCGTTTGTTTATAAATTATTAGTCATTTATTAATTCGTTGTTTTACGAAAGTACTATATCAAAATACTATTATTCTCAATATTTCGACAAATTTTCATTCGCCAAGAAAAAGAAAATATTTTTTTACCTTAAAGATAGAGATATATTTTCTTTTCCTTTGTAAAAATCGAAATATTGGAAATAAGGATGGGTTTATATCATATTTGAAAAGTTCCCCGAGTAATATTATTGAGACAATATGTATAACAATTAAGCTATCCAGCTAAGATATGATTGATATAATAAAAATAATAAAAGAAATTAATAAAGTAAATATGAAGAAGTCAGACCTTATGTTTTTTATCCAAGTTATGACTAGGGCAAACACGAACCATTCGTCATTATACGAGAGTCGTCATGCTTCCTGTTTCAAGCACTTAATGTATTGGTAATATAGTAGCCTTCTGATAACCGATTGAGTGGTTTGAAGATAAAATTAAACTCGCCATGCAAAAACGTGTTAAATGGTCTTGCATAAATTACACACGTATTTTGTTACTCGTTAATTATTACACAATATGAACGAAACTATTAGCAAGGAAGAACAGAATTGACCTTACTGTGGTATTCTCGAGTTTCATTCTCGTACTCTCGTGCCTCGTGTTTCAATTTTACATGACCCTAACGAGATTCCGTAGTATAGGCAAAGTATATACCGTGAGTGACTTTTGTTAGAATGCTGTTAAGAAGGTTTCTTAGGACTATAATCCAAAGGGTGGGGTGTGCGCTCTTAGAATGTTTATATATTTTTTTTCCTATTTTGCACTTGTAAGGTAAATTCACACACGTTATAAATAATTTCTAATAGTGTTATAATATTTGATTAGTTGGTTGGATGGTTGGTTGGTTGGTTGATTGATTGATCTGTTTATTTATTCATTTATCCGTTTATTTATTGATCTGTCTATTAAATGATTGGCCTGTTAATTGATTAATTGGCCTGTTTATTGATTGAATGATTGATTGATTAGGTTTAACACCACTTTCAACATCATTTCAGTCATGTCGTGATGACTGGATCACCTAATAACGGGATTCTGGAAATGAAATCCTGTTTAATGCAGAGATGAAAATGAAATACCGGGTAACAGGATTCCGCAGATAGACAAGGATCCTTTCTAGCATTAATAATTTTATTCATTTATTCATTTCAGTAAAATTTCTAGATGTGGAATGGTCATCCTACCTTTAAATAAAGCTACTTTCAAGATATAAAATCTCAAAATGACCTGTGCTTGAACCCTTTTTTTTTTTCGCCTTATGGGCCACAAACGTGCACACTCTACAATATCATAGGGATATGTAATTTGATATACAGTGAATCATTTTGGTGTCAGATAGGGTCAATGGACTGAAAAAATCCGTGAACATATTCTTAATAACCCTCCAAAAATTCCCTTGTGGTTCCTTGGTTCAATTACAAGTCCTCATGACTGAAATTAAACACCCTCCTGACGCTTAGTGACGTTTGCATCTGTTAATAGCCGTAATGGCTGCGTGTATATAGATGACTATATTTGTTGTTCCATTTTACCCATTACAAGAACATGAAAATTTACACTAGTCCACATTCAAAAATGTTGCAGACGACAATTTTTTGGTTAATGAAATTTTGAAATCATTGGTTTTTGGGGTAGAAAACATTGTGGATCATGAAGAAATTGCGTTTCACAAGCATTTTTTTCAATTTCCACAATGATTTCCCGAGGGTTTTTTTATTTGTAGGCGGCAAAATGCTTAATTATGTGGGAAAGAGTTAATATGTATTAGGATCACAGATGGCTGCCTATCCCATGAAATACTTCAAAATACCCAAGGGTGCTTAAATACAGTAAAGCATCTTTAAGTCGATGGTAACGCCAACTTCAAATATACATCGTCGGTTGACAACCAAAACTTCGTAACTATAGCTTGAATAAAGCTGTAGTTAAGCATTTTTGGTCTCCCACCGTTATCATGATCAAATATCTGAACCACTGTGATATGGGGGATAGATGGTTATACTGTAAAATGACAGGGGTTGTAACAGAGTTTATACCAAGTTATACATGTTCTCGATGGTCGGTGGTGTTTTATGTTTGTTTCTTTAAATTTTATTCCTGACTAATTTCTGAGCCTTTTTCAAGGGGTGTTATTCGTAACAATAACAGAGTTACGTTCTTTTCGTCGAAATAAAATAGATTTTTGAGACGTCTTGCAAAACGATTTTTGTTATTTTGAGTAAAAATATTCGACGTCGTCAAGACTACTTGTTTAAGCTAATGCTGAGTACGCTTAAATTACTCATCAATAATTCTTAAGATTCTTATTTAGCGGCTTAAATATCTTAATCTAACGAACGCTTTATTTCAAAAAACAAAATAAGAATCTTAAGAATCTCGACGAAAGGAAGGCACCTCAGATTATGATGACATCACATCGATGATTCAGCGCGAAACAGTTGTAACTGCCTATAAACATATAGGCACTTACAACTGTTTTGCGCTGAACCGTCATCATGACTTCAACGTCAACAACATAAAAAATGGAAATGACTTTGGCAAAAAAATTTAATTACGATACGTTATTCTCAATCATCAAATAGATACAAAATCACAGGATAAATACAATTTTTAATCTGTTCGTATCAAAATCTTAAAAGACAAAGACAGGACAAATTGACACAAAATATTGCTCAACTGTCTGTTAACATTCTAAATAAAGTTTTTATTTGAAATGGGCTTGCCAGAAATTCCATATCGTGGGCTGTCAACCAAATACCCAAGTACTCATTACTACAGCTTTTCATAGATGCAGTTACGAAGTTTTGTAAGTTTTGAGCTCTTATTCTTACATACCTTGTAAGAATTCATGCGTCTACAAGGACGTGCGTAGCTAACAACCAAGATCTTGAAAGAAAGGGATCATAAAGATAAAGACTAAAAAAACATTTTGATAGCCGATTCAATATTTCTGATTACAGCAACGGGCTTTTCAAAATACCCTTTATTATTGATGTGTTTTATATAGCACACACAATGAATGAACGGATTACCAGTCATCAGTGCAATTCACACTTTCCTTTTTTAAAGATGTTTCAGTGAACAATTTTAAAGCGAGCAACTTTCTCTTCTTACCAATGAATGATTCGATTTTATATGTATCAGTGACTGTTAAAAGTTGAAAGGGGGGATGAACAATAGGTAATTCATTAATTCTATAATTCTTTAATTAATTAATTAATTAATTCATACATTCAATCATTCAATCTTACATGCGTCTTCTAACGTAAGATATCGACATGATTGGCCTGGTTTGTTCTGGAGTGCTGCCTTGTTAAATACGAATGTTAAATTTCGATTTTTGACAGCAATGTGCTTGAAAACATAAAATGCACAAGTTATGCGATTTAACACCAGTTTGGCTACGTGTACACTTGAAAGTTATCTTTTTCTGTGATAAACATTGCGATTGTACAACCCTTCACTTCTCAATTCATGTTCAAATAAGTTTCAAATCCTATCGTTTTTGCTCAATCCGCATGCAAGATCGATATTTACCTAGATTCCCCTTTCTCATTTAAAATTCCTTTATTCATTTAACCAGTTGACAAATCTCGACTGTCAATCAAGGAATCGATCGACAAATCAAATCATTCATTCAGCCCGTAATTGAGCTTTGAACTCTGATATTGACAGCCATTTTTGTGAATATTTTGTTTGAACGGGGTTTTACTCCGCTTTCAACAATCTTTCAGTTATGTCGTGGCGGCTGGAGCACCTTACAATGGAATCCTGGTATTTCGCCATTTTTGTGAAACAGTTTTGTTGGTTTGATGTCTTACATGTCGTAACTACAGCTTATTCAAGCTGCAGTTACGACGTTTAGGTCTCATACCAACTATTCAACTATTTGTTACCTCCTACTTGCGATAAATTTTGCAAACTTACGCTGTCAAATATCGAAACAGAACCCCTTGTTGAAGTCAATGGGCGGAGTGAATGGTGAAAATGGACCAATCGCGGCCGTCAATCAACCGACCATTGAAATAATTCATTCAGCCTGGACCTGATCTTATCAACTCCAACATTTACCACCATTTAGTTTACCTTGATTGTTGGTTTGGCGACTTGAACGTCGTAACTAGAGATTATTCAGGTTGTAGTTACGACGTTTACTTTTTGTTGCATGCTGCTGGCCATTTATTTTGCAAAATAACGCTGTTAAAAATCGAAGCGGAATTTCCTGTAGGAGTCAATTGGAGGGGCCAAAGAAGTTAGAGGGCGGGGCCAGAGATTGGTCAATTACCACAGAGTTTTGTTCTCTTTTCTTTTTTGAATGCGATTAAAAATTGACGGATAGTATTTGTCTACCAAAAGTCGAGAGATCAATCAAACCATACGTTAAGACTGGAATTGAACTTTGAACTCCGACATAGGCCGACATTCTTCAGAAGCATTTTTGATGTTTTGGCGACTTATGCAAGCTGTTGGTACGACGTTTAGACGGTCAACAAACTTTTTACTCTTATTGCGAAAAAAAAATTCAAAAGAAGATATGCTTGTCGGAGGTCATTTCGCACGGCAAGCGATCCGTCAATTGTATCAAAGAAAAAATAACTTTGAGTTTGTTTGCTCTTCATCATGTGAATTAACGATCCGAGTCTATTACAAAAACTATATTGCAACATTTAATTGTTATTTGAATTGCAATTATACCAACACGTTTAAGTAACGACTTGCCATGATAGACATTCATAGCCAATGAAGTTTGACGAGGAACTATTTCATGCAGCAAACATGAACTCTTTACATGACATGTACATGACAATACTCCCCCCCCCCCTCTATCCCACCCCCAGAGATGTAAATGCTGACCTGCCACGTATTGACTCGGACGCTAAGCAATTTACGGATCGCCGCTATAAGTAAATTAACGATTGATCAATCCGAAATCATCCGTTTTGACTGGATAAAAAATCCTTTTAACCCCAACATTTATTTCAAACATTTTCATTTGCGGGCGACTAAAACGTCGTAACTACAGTTTATCTAAGCCGTAGTCACGACGTTTACGTTGCCCACTAACGATTTACGTATAAATCACTGACCATATATTTTACACAATAATATTGTATGATATCTTAATCAAACTAACACAGTGGAGGTCAGTGGGTGTGGCCTGGGAACCGTCTATAGACGACATTATGAGACCTTTAAACATGGCCCCGTGTGACGATGTTATTAACCTTTTCCTGTTTTGCCAAAGTTTTGACCTGTCCAAATTCAAAGGTTTTGCAGACGAAAATTTAAAAAGGATTTGATTTGAGAAATAACCATTCAGTATCGTAGAAAGTATTGTAGAAAAGGAAGAAATTGTTTGTAAAAAGCAATTTCTCCTTTTTGAATGTTTTCTGAAAAAGAAAATTCACAGGAACATAAAAAACAGGGATTGGACGGGAAACGGTTAATCGATCGTGTTAGAGAAACGGACGGAGTTCCCGGCAGTTTTGTCCTATACCCCCGTAACGACTAACCATGTTCTTGGGGCGTCGCTCACATCGGCGTGTGCTACGGTAGCGATTATGAATGAACGGAATCACACACACACACACACATACACACACACAGAGGGAGAAGAGATCCTACTCAAGTCTTAATTCGTATCAGCTTTTTGTAATTTATATACAACGTGTGACTAGATATCACGCATTTCCGCGCCTGCTAGGCAACAGCAGCGTATTTTTTTTTTTTTTTTTTTTAATAGATCCTTGTTATTCATTGAGCGGATGCGGTTGTAGCTTGTTAGAGGACGCTGTTTTATTTCCCATTCTGTCTAAATCGATTAAAGTGTCGTGTAAAGTCAAATATTTTCTTTTTCATTGACTTTTTTCCCATTATGTCCATTTCATGCGTAGATCCGTAGGGGGCACAGAGAGTCGATATCCCCCACCCTAACACACACACACACACACACACACTGGACCTTCAGCAAAATATGGTTGATTGGATAAAGGATTCGGAAAATATTAAAATCGAAGTATGATATTGTCAGCGGGAAACCGATTCAATCTATAGTTACGATATTCGGCTCACCAACTGACGAATATTTAAGAAATGAAGATAATATTTTTTTGTTGTTTTTTTATGGGGGTATGAACCGAAAAAAATTAATCACACTGTATCAATACGCGAAATGGATTAATACATAAGTGTAATTAGGTTTTTCTGTTCATACCTCCATGAAAACGCAAAATACATTCTCTTCATTTCTCATAATTTAATGACATCGAGTGAAAAAAGGAAGTATTTCTACAAACCGTGATACATTTTTATGGAACTATTTTGTGCGGAAGCATACAAAATAGCTGCGTGCTCAAAGTTTTGTTCATGGAAGTATGAATAATATTTTTCGACCAATCAGATCGCTCGTTTTTGATAGACGAAAGTAAACATTAAATTATTAAAAAACGAGAACATTTTTGGTTGGACCTACCAACCAATCCCCTCTCCGCGAAAAAAATCTAGACCAGCGAATACATTACTAGGCCTAATTGATATTTATCAAATTGTTACAGAATGGCTTTAAAAGATTTCGCCATGGGACCAATTCAGAGATGGTAACTCGAATATGTAGGACGTCGCAGCCGGAAAAGAGAGTCGTATGTCAGAAAAAATAACGGTCTTAACGACGAAAAATCCTGACAATTAGTGTGTTGATAGAGAAAGAGTTGGCAGAGATATTTCTACTTTTTTTCCATTATGGATAAAATTGTGCTAATTCTAGAATAGTTCACTTAGTTCATGCATATAGCACCTTAATCCTTAAATGCTACTTTTCCACGCTAAATAGCAATCAATGTCCAAGTAACACTTTTTCTTCAAGCAGAAAAATTTGCCAGACTAGGCGCAAAAAACCGAAAGTTTTTACGTCTTATACACAAAAAGCAAGTTTTGTTTATTCACTTTTTTTATTTAAAGCGGCTCTTGAACAGATTTTCAAGAAAACTAGATATAGGAAATGTGCCTGCATATCCAATAAATGTTAATGTCAAGTAACGTGCAGGGCTGATAGACAAGACTAATCCATTCTGAAGAAAAGACTATTTGTCCTAAATGTGTATATGTAACTTCAAGTAATAACATTTCTCTCTGAAGGTTTCCAAATTTGCATTCTACAAGTTACCTTCCCTGAAACTGTCACAGTCATTTTCACGATATCGTGAGTGTGCGTGCGTGCGAGCGTGTGTGTGTTTGTGTGTTAAATCTAATAAATTCAATATAATCTAAATTAGTGTAATACATTCCCTTTGCCTTACTTTGAAATTGGAATTGTAACGGAGGAGGTCGGTGGGTTTCGGCTAATGTCGATAACCACTGAATTGCTAGCCAATGATGTAATTGTTACGTCAATATAACCACAAATAATGCATTTTCGGTACAACCGACGGATAACGTAATCACCCGTGGAATTCCGGTTCTATTTGGTTGCACTACGTTAAGGTATTTGGCGTCTCGTAACGCGAAATATCTTTGATTCTTTTCTTTCTTTTTTAAGTTATGAACAGTCATTTTCATTACAATTAGTATCAAAAAGTACAGTAACTCTTGTATTAAGCGACCACTCAAGGGATGACCAAAAAGTGGTCGCTTAAAAGAACGGTCGCTAAACCCTTGTCATGCTTAACTCGGAATATTCCGGTTTTGGCAGGAGGTAAAGACAAAGATCAGCCTGCACATAAGTGCAGTCTGATCTTATTCAACACCTCCTGTTTGTCTTTTCCAGAGTTGATTTTGAAATTGAAACTCATAAGAAATATTGATGATTGAACAACAAGTACTACTAGTGCTTTCATACCTTTGATTTTGATGAAATTCCAAAATTGATTTATTCAGCGTAACAAGGGTTAATACACGTTTTGCGAAAGATATAAAGGATTAGCTCAATTTGATACATGAATAATCACAGAATTCTCACTTAACTCTGTCTTATTGGGATTATTCTAATGTGTCCGAGCATTATAGGATTTAGTAATGGCATTGATTTTAGCAAATGCCTTCACTTCTTGAGAGCTTTACTTTTAATTGATTTCGGATAAAAGCATTTCGGATTTCGATTATGGCCACTCAAAAGAGGTGATCGCTAGAGAGGATCGGCTATACATGAAGGTCGGTCTACCCGATATACCCGATCCCGATTATCGCACACGAGACTTCCTATTCTGAATGTAAGACTTTATCTCGTAACTATGGACGCAAAACACCACAACATATCTTGCACTTCCTCAATCTCATTTCTCTCTCTCTCTCTCTCTCTCTCTCTCTCTCTCTCTCTCTCTCTCTCTCTCTCTCTCTCTCTTTCTCTCTCCATATCTCTCTCTCCCAATCTCTCTCTCTCTCTTTTTTTTTAGAAAACGTGTTACCCGCTTCGCAAGAGCCAAAGAGCCTTTCGTTTTCATATCTTCTGTGTTCGATCAACACATCGTAATTATAGATTAAAATCAGCTGTAGTTACTGGGCTTTTATCCAACACCGATGGTGTACTAATGCAAGTTTTCTACTGCATCCACCGTCGGTCGAGTTCTAACAGTTGACATTAATTCTCTTTACTCCGTTAAAATTTCATCAGATGGCATGTTTGAGACAATTGAAAATTTAGCGTGTATTGAGAATTGGATACCCGATGTTTTAAAAGAGAAATTTGAAGAAATATAAAAATTGCTTGCACCTTTATCTTGCTTTCTAACAGTACTAGCTGTAATGTTGTATCTCGGGATCGCGTAGCTTAGGTATCGCTATGTTAGGATCCTAATTGACTACTAGTAATTGCTGGCCCCGCCCAATGACACCAACAAGAAGTCCCGCTTCGATTTTAAACGTCGTTATTTTGAAAAAGGTATGGCCAGAAGCATGTAAGAAAAAGTAGTATATTTGGTTGGCGACTTAAACGTCGTAACTACAGCTTGAATAAGCTTTAGCTACGATGTTGAAGTCGCCAAACCAACAAAAAAGGTTAATAAAAATGTCGGCCAATGTTAGAGATCAAATCCCATTTCTGGTCTCAATGAATGGTTTCATTGGTCGATTGGTTATTTGATGGACAGCTGCGATTGGCCAATTGAATATTTCTAAATGAAGGTTGTCTTGTTGTCACGAAGAAATGATATTTTTATTCGTAAGCATTAAGGTCACGAACTATAAGATTTGCAAGAAAAAATGACGACATGGTCTGACCAGATAATCCACAGGCTTTAAACCGAAAGAATTGCACCACTAAAAAACAAGAGAACCACAATGGCCCTAAGTTGCTCACCTAAATTTACTTTTAATACCCCATTTTCAGGTCATTTGAGCATAGAATGTGATTTTAGTGTCAAGAAGGTGTTTCTAGGATTTGCTCAAGTGTTTGACTCTAGGTGACCAAATCTCAAATTCATTCATACTTCAATCTGGACATCTATTTTGACTAACATCAAGCTTGTGTGTTTAAATGGGTTCTAACGCCGCTTTGAACAATAGTTCGGTTAATTCAAGGTTTAGTTCATTCTGTCATTTGAAAGGCTTGAATCTATGAAATATCTTGCCGAAGGAAAAACCTTTGTGACCAGTGGCGCGCCACGGACTCGAACCACCAACCAGCCCCTCCTCTGAGATTAAGAGTCGGACGCCCTAATAACTGTGTCACGCAGGTTCCCCTGACCAATATTTAGGCTGGATGAGAAAAAAATAGAAACGTATGTAGTCTCTAGATAGTATTCTAAGATTTGAAAAAGATTTTCATCCCTGAAACCAGTTTTTTATAATCATTCAAGATTCCTTCCCTATTTCGAACTTATCCAAAATTTCGTGGGATATACCTTTTGTCCTATTTTCAAGTCGAATTGGCTAAAAATAAGGCCTAAATGGTGTATTTTCAAGAACTGACTTAGTGACCTAGAATTTAATCTAAAATGACCCAATTTCGAACTTGTTTGAGATTTCACCTGACAAAGTTTCAGGGCAATTGAAAAAAACGAGGCCTCTACAGTGTCTAAGAAATTACCTAGTGACCTTGTTTTCGACTCCAAATAACCCAAATCTAAATTGTCCGAGATCTTATCAACACAAATATTCTGACCAGATTTATGTTGATTGAACTTTAAATAGGGCCTCTAGAGTGTCTGCCAGGTTTTTCAAAAAATGACCAAATGACCTCGTTTTCGAGCTAAAGCGACCCAATTCCAAATTGATCGGATTTCATCAACAACTAGCCTGACTAATATTTTCGGGTGATTGGGCTAAAAAAAAAAAAAAAAACAGAATCGAAGCTCTACAGTGTCCAATAGATTTTCTAAGAAATGACCCAGCGACCTATTTTTTTAGACCAAAGTGACCGAATTTCAATCTTGACCAAGATTTCACAGAGGCAAACATTCTGACAAATTTTCAGATTGATTTAGCTTAAAATGAGGCATCTAGAGTGTCAACAAGGTTTTTCCAAGGAGTGACATAATGACCGAGTTATTGACTCTAAATGATGAAATTAGAAGTTTACTGAGATTTCACCAAGACAAACATTTGGACTAATTTTATGGTTGATTGCTCTAAAGATGGGGCGTCAAGATTAAAAAAATAAATCACATAGTGATGTAGTTTTGGCTCAAAGTGACACAATTTTCTCACAGTTTACCAAAACAAATATTATGGCAAATGTTCAGGTTGATTTGGCGAAAATCGTGGCCTTTAAAGTGTCTACATGGTAAATCTTGACGACTCACGACGGTCATCACACAACCACAAAAGCTCTTTTAAGCACAGAGTGAGCTAAAATCGTCATTTGGTTACTTCAGTGTTAAAATGCCTTAATTCTGATGAATGTATGAAACTGATCTTTATCAATTGAAAATGCAGGAATCATGAAAGACGAACTAGAATTAAATTATTTGATGTTGATTTGAAAGAAGGAATGTTAAAACTTTAAATTCAGTCTATTTTATACTCTGTTTTTAAACCGCAGTTCGCCAAAGGACTTTACAATACTTTATCCAGATCATCGAGTTCTATGTTGACTGTTACAGTATAGCCACAGCACATGGGCATATACCAGCTTATACACCTTGGTAGAGAGGAGTAACGTAGAATTGATGTTTTGCTCAGAAAAAAATCCAAAGGCGCTGGTGGGATACGAACCCGGAACCCTTCTTTCAGTGGACGTGGCAAGCAATCCGTAAATTGTCAAAGTTGCACTTGGATACATAGATGTATATGGTTTGGGATTTTCGTGGAAAAATGAACATTAGTCGGGAAAATAGCATTGAAATTTCTTATTTCACTTTCTTACTTCATATTGCTTGCGTTTTATCTCATGTGTAAAAGAGGGTTTTCACAGCTTGATAAGTTTAAGGAAGTACTAGAAAGTGCTCTGCTATAAATTTTCAATGCAGAATTTGATAACATTATGAAACAAATCAACGCTAATGCAAACATTTGAACATGAAGTGAAGTTGTCACACACAATAAAGCAATAAATTACTTTCTTCGTGTTGAAATCTGGGACTTTTAAAGGTTCCTTTGAGGTGCAGCAGTGTGACAACGCATTTTGAACTCCCTGTATAGCATTGACGAAGCGCTGGTTCCACCAACTCCGCTGTCCGTACGGCCCATTGACTCCGAAAGGAAGTGCCGCTTCGATGTAAAACGGCGTTATTTTACAAAAAAAGTATAGCCAGAAATATTTAACAAAAAATAAAAGAGTTGGTTGTTGAGCTAAAGTTTGTAACTACAGCTTGATTAAACTATAGGTACGAAGTATAAGTTGCCAAATCAAAAATAATAATAATAATAATAATAAATATATATTTCACATGAATGTTGGCCAATGGTCACTTTTGGTCCGAGTGGATCATTTGATTGGTCGATCAATTTCTGATTGACAGCCGCGATAGGTTATTTTACTTCAGCAGTAACTCATATCTTATAATTGACGGGTCTCAGACCACGCCCACTGACCTCAGACATGGTTGATCGACTGAGATATCAAACGGAATTAATTTCAGTGTCTGTAATCAAGAATATACACGTAAAACAAAAAAGGAATGATGGCGGACTAAACGTCGTAACTACAAAATAAATAAGCTATTTCTTAGAAGTTTAAGTCGCTAAACCAACACAATTAATTGACAGAAATGTCGGAGGTCAATATTCACCTTAAGTGTAAAAGAATGATTTGATCGATCGGACATTTAGAATGACAGTGGCCATTAGAGTCGGCGGTCGTTTCTCCTTCAATTTTGAAGCATTTTGATATGGCTTTAATTAAGAAAAACTATATACATTGTAGAACAATGACCCAAATCACTTTTTGGCACGAATTTTGAACATATCTCAAGGTTTTCCTTCACACTATTTTCTACTTAAAATTTATTAATATCTAGATATATTTTCTCGGAATCTGCACGCTTATTATATTTAATTCACACATCAATTATTATACACGGCCATTTACCTGTTTGACCTTTACAAGACGTGCACTCTCCCGTCACTGAAGTACTTGTATCTTACCGCGTGAACATAACATTGGACAAATATGTTAAAGTGCACATTTTTAAATGTTGTTACCCATATTTTTGTAAGAGACCTAGAATACTATGATTGGTATATCTGACGAAGCGTAAACATTAGACTCGGGCAGCTGAAATCGAAAAAATTGATGGAAGAAAACTATCTGCTTTTCCAATAGTTATTATTAATGTCAATTTCACAATAAATACTGTTCTTCGTGTTTGAAATACGTTATATGTAATATATCCCCTATGCCCTAATTTGAAACCACGGAATTTATCGGGTGAGGTCGTTAAGTCTTCTGGTGATGTCGATAATGACCGAATTGTTAGCGGAAGCAAATGACGTAATTGATACGACATGGAAACCACACATAATGCAATTTTTTGGTGCAGTCGACGGTTAACGTATTATAATTTTAAATTGGACTTATCTAAAATTTTCGTACGGTAATGCCACTGTCGCGGCCATAGCACAGTGCTAGCGCGTCTGATTCTCAATAATGAAGTCCCGGGTTCGATCTGAGGCAAAATGGGCTTTCAGATATTTGTCTCCCACCAATCGGTGGGTAATCGTAAACCTAAGTGGAATGAGCAGCTGGATGCTCGGAAATGATGTAGTGGTAGTGCTGGTTTGAGAAATACCAGGAATCCATGATTAGGTGCTCTAGCCGCCGCGATATGACTGAATTATTGTTTAAAACTGGCCTTAAACCACATTCAAGCCTCTAGTTATATGTTAAAGAAGAGGGGAATGGCGGTGTCGCAAATGCTATAGTTTCTATAGAATGAGGCCATGATGAATAGGAAATATCGTCGTTATGCTTGTGATACGAAATCTTGTATTTGATTCGAGAAGCATATGAAAATTTGGATATCTAATGATGTTGAAGGTCGAGAAAATGTCAAATTTTCCTACGCGGCCAAAACCCAACAAAAGGTTGTGTATCACTACTACATTATAGTATTCCATTTATTTTGTAATTATTTGATTTCTAGTTTCGACTATCGAAACGGGCGTTCTGGTTGGTCGAAAAATGATTTTGAGCGCAGCTATTTTGCATGCTTCCACACAAAATAGTTTCATATATAAAACTATCAAAATATGAAAAAAATATGCTTTTTTCGCTCGATGCTATTAGATTTTAAGAAATGAAGAGAATACTTTTGTTTTCATGGAGGTATGAACCAAAAAACATAATTACACTTATGTATTAATCCTCTTCGCGTATTCATACAATGTGATTAGGTTTTTCGGTTCATACCTCCATGAAAACAAAACATATTCTCTTCGTCTCTTAACTAATTGATAAACAGAAGCTTAAGAAAATCGTCTAAATCAACCCTAATTTCAAATCACAATGACGTTATTATTGGCATGACGTTATTTTACCGGAAAAATGACGTCATTTAACCATATTCATATCAGTTCAATACATGGCTTATATGACCATTTTGTCTCGTGTTATGAGTGTAACTTTTAAGGAAATTCGGGAGGTATATGATTATAAATGGGGTTGCTAAACGGATCAAATGCAACCAATCCGCTTGCAGAGCTTCAAGTTATAATAGCGGTTGCTGTTTTTGGCGTAGATTTATAGTGACCAAAAAAGCGATAGATTATTTCAACTATGTTTTCTTCCTCGGAGGGCAGATATGCCTTTAATGGGATGAACAAGGAAAGCCATCTTTTAAAGCATGAGGGAATCACTAGTTCTTCAATAAATAACAGATTGGATATAAAAAATAAGCGAAACATAAGGGAAACGCTTATTTTGACCGTGTATGGCGTCAGCAGCGACTTTTAACCTACAAATAGAGTTGATAGTTGAATAAATCAAACAAAGGCGAGGTAAAATCAACCAAAACATTGATTCAACTATATTTGGTAAATTTCACTAATCTGAGATTAAGAAAAAATATCAAGCGGTAATCCAGAAAATGCAGTTGTCGCAGGGAAGGTCCTTGAAATCACCTCGTCATCCTGAATTTCCTTTTTTTCTCTAGTTTACGCGATAATTGCGTTTTAAAAAAAACACGAAAAAAATATAACAATAAGTTTGAAACTATAAACACGGTTCGATCGGTTTCGTAATTTCAGGCCTGTATCTGATATCTGATAAGCAAATCATTGCATGAATAGAAAAATCATGTGTTTCTTGTCAGATAATTGATCTGTCCTTTGAGCGAGTGTTATGTGGGAAATTGAGAACGAAGACATATCACATGCGTTAAGTTTCTTACATTTGTGACTCGGCGTCACCTTGAAAAGGGCTGTCTAGGAACTTTGCAAAATAAATGTTGGAGTTCAAAGTTCACTTCCATTCAATATATGCGACTCCTGAAGCAAAACGAGAACTTCTGAGAATTGAGATAATGTCGACTCGGTCAGTCTGTGTGCAGAATTAAACTTTTCGTCCTCTGAGGAATTCATGAATCTAGAATTTTCATTCTACCTTACTATGTTAATATTCTCGAGTTTTATATCGACCTTTATATTCTAACTTACTATATTTCTATCTCGTATTCTCGAAATTCTCTCTCTATTTGACTCTCTCTATCTGTCTCTATTTGACTCTCTCTATCTCTCTCCCCCCTCTCTCTCCCTCTCTTTCTTTCTCTCTATCGATCTCTCTCTCTCTCCCCTCTCTCTCTCTCTATCTCCCCCCTCTCTCTCTCTCTCCCTCTCTCTAACTCACTCACTCACTCACTCACTCTCTCTTTTTTTAAACAATTTTTCACATAGTTCGCGAGAAGTTTTTATCGCCGTGTCAAAAATGTGTATATTCAAACAACGAAACGGCGAAATCAGTATTCGCAATCTTTTTTCTTATTACATCTAATAGCACACGTTATCATCATTTATATATGTTGTAGATATATATATAAATATTATACACGTTAGTTTTTCAACCACCCAGCATTGTGTAAACCTCACCAAACAATAAAATCTTAGACTTGTCCAAAGGGTGTGCAGCCGACATCTTCATGTTGGTGATCTCATGCTGTAAGATCTTGGTAGATCTTGGGTCAGGATGAGACTGAAAGAGTCAGAGAGAATCAGAGAGAGAAAGAGAGAGAGAGAGTATATGGAGGGTAGAGTGATACGTATGCTTTCAATGCAATAACGATAGCTAAAGGAGTAGGAACTTTAGCTTCCGTACTTTTAGTTTTGTTTTGAATGGGGCTTTACGCCGCTTTCAACAACCGTTCGGTTATATCGCAGCGGCTGGAGCACCTAACAATGGAATCCTGGTATTTCTCACACCAGTCCTACCATTACATCCCTTCCTAGCCTCCAGCTGCTATCCCACATAGGTCTACGATTATCGACCCATTGGTGAGAGACAAATAGTAGGAAATGATGAGTGCCGCCGTCGGGGATCGAACCCGGGGCATCTAGATTGACAGTCCGACGCGCTACCAACTGCGCTATGAGCTCCAATACTACAAAAAACATTGCTTGTGATTAAAGGCAGTCAGAGAAAGAGAGAGAGATAAAAAGGGGGAGATTGTTTACGTTAAGGGCTTTGAAGTGAACGGCTTATTTTGTAATGGATTATGAACTAGCTAAAATCAAACAAATGCCCTTGTTAAAAGCAAGATAAAATTTGAACAATCAACGGGGGACTTTTCTTGAGAGAATCATGTTTTGATCATTATCTAAAGTTAACACGTTAAATTTACTTCAAATTATTTTGTTTTAAACCCCGCTCACACTATCAATAAAAGATTCACAATAAAATTGAAACTCTATACATGTATTAATTATTATTCTGCATCGTCCCCAGTATGTCAATTATATTGTCAATAACAATGTTGACAATATTTTGACAGTGTGTATACTATTGCTGGAGATTGATCGGTAATATTGACTCAAAATTGTTGTCAATAACGCTATTGACAATATTCTTGCAGTGTGTGTATGATATAAGAGATTAATCAGTAAATTGACTCGACATTATTGCCAATAACGATGCGATGGTGGTAACATTTTGACAGTGCGTGTATGAAATTGTGTGTGTATGAAATTGGAGATTGATCACTTATAATGACTCAATATTAATGTCTATAACGTTACTGATAAAATTTTGGCAGTGTTTGTATGATATCGGTGATTGATCAGTATATTGACTCAATATTATTATCGGTTATATTGACAGTGCATGGTCAACCCAAGTGTTCGCTTAGTTGGGCGCTGTTGCTTTTCTCGGATGCGTCTTATAAAAATATCTTGAATGTGTGTATATGATATTAGAGATTAATCAGTATATTGACACAATATTAATGTCAATAACGATGCAGTGGCAGTGTTTGAATGATATCGGAGATTGATCAGTATAATGACTCAATATTGCTGTTAATAAGGATATTGACAATATATTGGCAGTGCATGTATGTTAATGGAGTTTGATCAGTATTTTGACTAAATATTATTGTCAATAACGAAACTGATAACATTTTGGCAGTGTTTGTATGATAACGGAGATTGATCAGTATATTGACTCAATATGACTACCAATAAAGATACTGACAACGTTTTTGCGTAATTGTCTGTAACGATACTGATAACATTTTGGTTATTTGTGTATGATATTGGAGATTGATTGATATATTGACTCAATATCAATGTCAATTACGCTACTATTAAACACTTTTGCAGTGTGTGTATGTTATTTGAAATTGCTCTGTAATATTGACTCAATAAATTGTCAATAACGAAGCTGACAACATTTTGTCAGAGTGTGTATGATATTGGAGATTAATCAGTTATATTGACTGATATTATTACCAATAACGACATTGACAACATTATTGTAGTGTCTGTATCGAATTGGAGATTGACCAGTTACATTGGCTCAATATTATTGTCAATTACGATGCTGGCAACATTTTTGCAGTGTTTGTATGATATTGAAGGTTGATTAGGAATATTGACTCAAAATTATTGTCAATACGACATTGACAACATAATGGCAGTGTTTGTATGATATTGGAGATTGATAAGTTGTATCGACTCAATATCGTTGTCAATAACAATAATGAAAATATTTTTGCTGAGTGTGTATAATATTGGAGATCGATCTATTATACTGACTAAATATTATTGTCAATAACAATATTGACAAAATTTTGGAAGGGTTTGTATTGTATTGAAGATTGATCAGTAATATTGACAGAATTTATTGTCTATAACGATACTGGCAACATTTCGGCAGAGTGTGTATGATATTAGAGATTGATCAATTATATTGTCTCAATATTATTGTCATTAACGATACTGCAACATTTTGGAAGTGTGTGTATGATACTGGTGATTGATCAGTATATTTACTCAAAATTATTGTCAGTTATATTGACAGTACATGGTCAACCCAAGTGTTTGCCTTGTTTGGGCGCTGTTGCTTTTCTCGGGTACGTCTTATAAAAATATCTTCAGTCGTTGAACAATCCTTCTGATTCGCTTTTAATCAGCACGGCCACCGATCCAGCTCCTTCTTTGTCAAATGATTCGAATTCAATCTAAGAAGATGGACTTCCGACATTGCAGAAAGGGCACCGAGTTAGCGTAAGAAAATACATGTTGTTATTTCATATCATTTATTTAGAAAATTAAATTAAGTGATGAATTTCTAAAATCGAAGAATGTCGTGGAATAATGAACTTTGCTTAATGTCGCCAAACCCCCTGGTTCTAGATTACCATATAGACTTGCAATTACGTGAGTGCACTCACATGTGTTTTCAAACCAAACGGCATAAAAACGACCCCTACAGCGTTATCACACACGTTTTTTCGATTTAGACAAGTTTCATTTGCTTTCCTATGAACTATTTTAATGGTTCGTATGACAGTTTCAAATTATTAGGTTTATCTGTAAGAAAATAAGTATGTAATGAAGAAAAGGAGTATGCTCTGAAGAAGTAGGTATAGATATGAATAAAGGGGACTAAGCTATGAAGCAGCGCAGATGTCAAACCTCTTTTTAGCCCCCCCCCCCCCCACACACACACACACATTTTTGTTCAGTAAACAGGGATTAAAACAGAAATACTAGTGTTTTAGACGAATAATACATTTTTCCTATAAAAAAAATATCAAGTTTGGGAGAGAGAAAGATAGCATCTCGTAGGCCTACTGACTAAAACCCAAACTAGATAAATATTTAGAAATGAGATATATATCTGCGTCTTTAAACTTAGACTAACGTTCGGGAATAAATTAGATCTACAGTTTATGGTTCGACTTTAAAATTTCGACATGCATCAAGGGTACGAAAACACCTTTTGTAAAGCAGCTTAACCAACGGGAGGGTAAAGAGGGTAAAGAGGGTTAAAACGCCAAGATTGGGTTAAAGACCCACCAATGAATAATCGCTAGGCCCCTAAGTATGCAGTTTTTGTGCATACTATCATTATTCTAGCGGGCGGTGGTCCAAATAATAAAAATAAAACAAAAGTTTGCTTTTACACCTTAAAAATTGTGCAGTTTGTCGATAATTGATCATTTTCTGACTTCAAAGTAAAAATCAAATCGTTGAAAACGTCTGAAAATCAAGTAATCTACACTTATCTAAAGGAAATTAGGTCACCCAAAAATTCTATTGTGGATTTGTCAAGATGTAAGTCGATATAGCTTAAAGTCCATGGGTAGGCTTCTTGTCCCACCTAGAAATGCGTTTGGATTTATTCATTGACTAGTGGTACTTTGGGGCGCTTGTTAAGAGATAGAAAACAAACTGTTATATCTTATAATGAAAATAACAGTTATATTTCATAACAAAAATAATATTCTACATGTCTTACAAAGACTATAATATTTGTATCTCCAAACTTGTATTAGCGTCAGAAGATTAAAGCGAAACACCAAGTTAAGATTTAAAACTAAGCACTTTTAATACCCGAGCTTTTATTCATAACACATATCCCTTTTTCATATCTAGTTCCCTTTATTAATGAAAGATTCCTATCAAAACTATGCGATTTTCATCAACAAATTTATTCAACTGTTGCATGTAAACCTGTTGAGAAGCTGCCAAAAAGTATACATAAATTTGGGAAATCATTTGTAGAAATATTTTATGCAAATAAGGGTGTTTTTGCAAATAGTTATTCTTTCTCTGTTGTGGCTGAAGGTACTGTTCTTAATTACTTAAATTCACTAAGTGCTAAAAAAGCCACAGGTTTAGATGGCATACCCTCACGTTTCATTAGGGATGGTTCCCCAATTATTGTTAGTCCATTAACCCACATCATTAATCTGTCCCTAATCCAAGGCATTGTACCTGATGATCTTAAATCAGCCAGAGTTGTTCCCTTTTATAAAAAGAATGACAAATTATCTGTTGGTAAATATGTGTCTAGTCTAAATGTTTTATTAAAAATTGTTGAAAGGGTAGTTTATGATCAGATTGAAACATATTTTAAAGAACATAATTTGTTATATAAATTCAAGTCTGACTTCAGGAGTGGTTTCTCTACTGATACTTGTCTAATTCACCTCACTGACCATATCAGGTACGAAAAGGACAAAGGTAATGTTGATGGAATGGTATTGTTAGATTTACAGAAAGCTTTTGATACGGTAGACCATTCAATTCTTTTGATGAAACTCGAAGCGTCAGGACTAAGTGTTGGTGTGTTAAATTGGTTTAAGTAATATCTTTCTGATAGACAACAACTTGTAGATATATCAGGTACCTATTCATCTAATTCAAAGATATCATGTGGTGTTCCTCAAGGCTCAATCCTCGGCCCTCTCCTTTTTTAACTTTATATTAATGATATGTCAGCAGTGGTAAAAAACAAATTGTTATTGTATGCTGATGTTTCTGGTATCCTCATATCTGGCAAAAGTCTATCTGATGTTGAAAAAGCCCTGACTGATGATATGGAGCAAGTCAGCCACTGGTTAATTGACAATAAATTATCGCTACATTTGGGTAAAACAGAGTCCATTGTTTTTGGGTCCAGACAAAACTTAGGTCGAAATCTCATCTTGATAAATCTTGCTCTGGTACTGCCATTGAATCTGTCTTATCCGTCAAGTACCTCGGGATCAATATAGATCAAAATCTGTCATTTTGTTCGGTAGCTGAGTCTGTCCTTAAAAAGGCCAATTCCCGGTTGAAATTCCTCTACCGTAAGAAAGATTTTCTTACTCAGCACACCAAAAAACTATTGGCCATGTCTTTGATTCAGTGTCACTTTGATTACGCCTGTTCTGTGTGGTATAATAGTTTGACACAGGTTCTTAAAAACAAGTTACAAACCTGTCAAAATAAAATAATTAGATTTGTTTTTGACCTTGACTCAAGAGGTCATATTGACCATTCCCACTTTAAGTCCCTTAATTGGTTACCAGTCCAGAATATAGTTGATCAGATAATGTTATGTCATGTATTTGAAATAAAGAATGGTATGGCCCCAGACTACTTGAGTGAGGATTTTGTTTCCCAAGATTCTGTCCATGGTTATAGCACTAGGTTTATTAAAAAAGGTGGATATTGTTTACCTAAGGTTAAAGGCAATGGTGCCAAATCCTTCTCCTTTTCAAATTATGGAATGGGTTACCTGTTGAGCTTACTGAATTGAATAAGCTGCAAAGTGCCATCAAAAGTCATTTTATGAACAGTATTTAAAATCATGTTCTATTAATTCGGCGTATGATTTAATCTTATCGTTTCCTTTTAATATCTAAAAGCTGTGATAATATGTTTTAATGTTAAGTTATAACTCAATTCGGCGTAGGATTTAATCTCATTTTTAGCGGCTTTTTTTTAGGAAAAACCGGTATTTCATATCGATCAACCGGAAACAAGCTCTTACACATTTCCGCTCATTTCCACGCATGCTCATAAACGTGAAGTGAAAATCTATGTGATCGCCTCCATCTGGTTTCATCGCTGATGAAGAAAATAACCTACTTGCTGAATGCCAACAGCCTCTTTTTAGTCATGAATATCCAGGAAAATGGGTTAAAACTTATTATATCCTTGGTAAAATGTCTAATGAATTGTCAAAATGAGAGAAATAATTTCCTCGCGTTTCAAGATTGAATCTAGGCCAGTGGTTAGTGGAGTTAGCGAATACATGCAAACTGTCTGCTGGTGTATTGACCTAACAGGGCTAGGCAAATTTACACCTCGTATACACAGTATATGTAACGCGTTACAACCCTGTTGTAGATTGAAGCGGCTATTAACCCCATCGAATAAAACACCTTTTACCTCTCGAATTCGACTAAATCTTTGAAACGGACATGTAACTACTTCAATTGCGATAATAATATGCTCAACGAAAAAAGAATTGAATGTTAGCTTTGATTTCTTTACCTTTTATCATTTAACCTTTACCACACAACCACAAATTTTCACGCACTTATGAAGAAAACGTTGCGATTGTTTCAAAAAAGCGATTTCGGTAAACAGTAATGGGCCATGGTTGATTGAATAGGCTTTAACGCAACTTTTAATAGTTTTTCAGTTATATCGGGGCGGCTGGAGCTCCTTACCATGGATTCCTGGTAGTTCACACACCAATACTACCACTACATCCTTATCGAGCCTCCAGCTGCCCCCCTACTTAGTTGTACGATTTACTCACTCATATTGCTGAAATATGCTCGCATTATTGAGCACGGTTACTGATAAACCAGCAAAACCGCTCTCAGGACTTTCAGTCCTTTGATTTCTTTTTAATATCTAAAAGCTGTGATAATTTGTTTTAATGTTAAATTATGCCTCTCTGTGTCACGCCACCTATACTAAGGACCACAATGGAAATAAGGGCTGGCTCTTTATTGTGATATCCTTGGTGTTGGTTGGCGTGTCATAGTTTTTCTTATACATGATATTGAATTTTACATTTTTTATCTTGTATTTTGTTAATCTGTGTACATGCTTACTATGCCGAAATAAATTTATCTTTCTAACAAATACATTAGTAAAAGCAGTCGAAGCTTATAAGGCATAAAATGAAGGGGACTATTGTATTATGTAAACCATGATTTATCTATCAATTTGGATATATTTTCAAAACATAGCCCTGTGGTCGTAGATCAAAGCAGTTTGGAGCGCCCATGATGAAACCATAACGAGGATACATACTCCAAAGGAAGATTAAATATATCCACCATCGTACAGCATTCTCGGATTTTTGAAATTCGTCCTATAACTAGCAAAATAAACGATTAAACGTAACAGCATGTGTTTACATATGCTAACTCGATGCCATTTCTGCAATGAAAGTCCATATTCTGAGATTTCATTCTTAGCATTTTGCGATTAAGGAGATGAATTGGTGGCCGTAAGGGTCACCTCTAGTAGAAGAAATCTTGGTATCACCCATACATAAATATTTAATACTACAATATTTAATAAATATTTGACGAAAATTGGATTTAAATTCTTTGTAAAGAACCAAGAATACCATAAAATGTCGATTAATTAATCACAAGACGACACGTTCTGGACTGGACAGAAGTGGCTTCGTGCAGAAAATATGTGCCACATTTGGTACAAAAATGCGTGTGAAAGGAGAAATCGTTCGGTGCTAGCCATTTCTAGTTTTTCAACAATGTTTGGGTAATAGATTAACCCCGAATAATGATGAAGACCACAAAAGCCTCAAGCTGATATGGACATGTAATAACAAACGAAAAGCATATAGTTTATCAAAAAAATTCACTTCGGATGAAATCCGAATATTTATCCTTTCCTGTAAAATTTTAGGCCAGTCCAAATTCAAAGGTTATGCAGACGACAATTTAAAGTATATTTTATTTAAAAGAAATAATCATTCATTTAGGTAGAAAATATTGTGGGAAAAGAAGAAATTGCTTGTGACAAGCAATTTCTTCTTTTTCCTCAATGTTTTCCCAAGTATAAAAACACAGGGACGTAAAAACCAGGGTTTGAACAGGAAAGGGTTAAATCCGTACTAAAGATCAAGGCTTATTTTGATTTAGATAAGCCAATAGCTTCTTTTTAAATGTTAACTCCGCTTGAGTGTAACTCTTAATTGCGTAAAGCTTTTCCTATTGATACACAGTGCGGTTTGTTTACAGAAGAGAGCAGGAAGACAAACCTTGCATTTTCGCATGATAAATTCTTTTCGTCACTTTAGGACTCAAACATTGCAACTGAAGCGAGTCTCAATTTTGGACGTTACGTATATCTCATTGCGACCTGTCCAAAAATGGCATCGCTTTCTGAGGAAAGAAATCTTTACTATAACTTAAGCTTGAACCTAGCTTTGTTTATGGGATCGTACGAGAAAACCAATTATAAAACAGGGGGAAATGGCCTGTTTTCTATAATCCTATAAAGCTTTTTAAGCATACAAACGCAAAATTGGTCATGTCTCCCTGTGCTCCTATAAACACTATTGGTCTCGACTTAAGGAGTGTCCCTGAATCAATTATAAGTAAATATTAGCAGAGAGAGTGCCTGGGATAATGCATCTTAAGTAATTGACCCTATCGTCGGCCCCGCCCACTGAACTGCGACAGGGAGTTCCACTAGAGCTGCTCTATTTTGAAAAAAATATAGCCAATAACATGCAACAAAAAGGTAAATGGTTGATTGACGACCTAAACGTCATATCTACAGCTTGAATAAGTCGTCGAACCAACAAAAATGCTTCACATAAATGTCGGTAAATGTTGGGTTCAAAGTTCATTTCCGGTCTAAATGAATTATTTTATTTGTCGGCTTTTAATAGATTGACAGAGCCGACCCGTCAGTTGTAGGCCAGCTGTCCGATTATTTTATATTAAGAGGCGACAATTATTATTTCAGACCTCATTTATCATTGTATTTCACTTACGGTTGTCTTTGTGTTGTTTTCTTTAAATTACCCTTCTTTAATTGTGCACTAAATTAGCTAAGATGTCGGTGTGCCATAAAACACCAATCAAGCAATAAATAAATAAATCAGTCAGTCAGTCAGTCAATCAATCAATGATACGACCACAAGACCCATCTTAAAGGCCACTAATTCGAATGCACGATTGTCGTTCGACCTTTGATAAAACACGGGATGTGTATCTCGGTCTCTAAGAGCCATCACTCTGAAATTGAAAGTCTAGACTATGAATTAGATCAGTTGGCAAATACCGAGGACAATGTCAAATTCATTCCCCGACGACAAAATGTTAGACGTCTCTTATACCATTATTGACGCTTTCTGGCACCCCCCAAGAAAAATGATTGGGAAAACATTGGGTACAATAAAGAAATTGCTTTGAAAAAGCAATTTCTTCATTTTCCACTATGTTTTCATCCCAGAAAGTTGAACAAATCTAAAGATTCACCAACTTTAATTTGTCGTTAGCTACTTCTTTCTATTTGGACCAGTCTTAAATTTTTTCCATCTGGTTGTTGGTTAAATGATAGAAATTATACAGACAAAAGTTTCAAGTTAGCGAAGATAAATTCGTCAGCTTGGACTGAAAAGATATTGGATTTTTTTGTACTAGAAACAGGCAATTCCATCATTTTCAACAATCGTTATCTTCGTGTTTCTTTAAGCCGGAGGTGAAAAACCTGAATTAAATGGGAAGGGGTCAAGCGATCAGCTCGACTTTTACACTTTATAGGCTATTAATCAGAAATTACAGATAACTTCCTTATCCGGGAGGATTAGAAACGATTTGAATATCGAACAGACGGGTTGAAAGATACGATAACTTTTTGGTATGATTGCATCGTCTCAAAATGCACCATGACTTATGCCAGAGAGTCTCGATGTTTAAGAAATGAGAGAGAAGAGAGTGATGGACATAGAGAATCAGAAAGAGGTCCGGGGGGAACAGATACAGGAAGAAAGAGAAGAGAGAGAAGAGAGAGAATAGAGTGAAAAGAGAAGAGAGAGCGGGGGCTGGAGCTTGAACAGAGCAAAAAACTATGTTAAAAGTAACGGTTTAATCAGACCTGTGTTCAGAATTAAATGTCGGTGTAACGTAGAAAAAACGACCCCAGTAGCCAAGGTGACCCCCGGTCAATATTTTATGTAGCACGCTGACTCCTTCCAGTAAAATACTGACCCCTAAAGAATTGTCCACTCCCCCTTAGATTTCATGTATAGATCAGCCATAGCATTACCGTCTTGTTTTATAACATGCTGAAACTTGGTATATTAAACACATACAACCCCACAAATAAACGTACGCACGCACACTGTGACTCACACATGCACCCGCGGGCAAAATCTCTCTCTGTGTCTGTCAAGTAATAGTAATAGTAATTTCTACTGGTCAAAGTATAACGAAATTTCAAGAAAAAAATATTAACCACTTTGCCCTTTGAAAGGCCGAGCCTTCATTTTCCTGATGGTTGTGCCTTTCAAAAAGAGTACTAATTGACGTTTTCAAAAATTCATCTACTTTATGAATTAAATGAAATATCTTTTTTGTTCTTTCTTATCTCATCTATCTTTCCGCGGCCATGGCGCAGTTGGTACCGCTTCGGAATTCCAATCGAGAGATCCAGGGTTCGATCCCCAGTCGCGGCAAATGTCCTTTTCGACATTTGTCTCCCTCCAATGAATGAATAATCGTGAACCTAAGTTGGATGAGCAGATTGAGAGTCTGGGCGCTAGGAAAGGATGCAGTTGTAGTACTGGTGTGAGAAATACCAGGAATCTACGACTAGGTGCTCATGCTGTCGCTTTTAAACCGAAATACTGTTAAAAGTGGCGTAAAACCTCATTCAAACAAACAAACTTTATCTATCTATAGGCGATGACTAGGAAGTTACGCCGCTAAAGGTGGGCTATCTTGGTGTCATATGATATATACAAAATATCAAAGCTCTATGACTAATATTTTTTGTTGATCTAAACAATCATAGAGACAACTTTGGTGGTGTATGCGTTTTAATCCTTAACTAAATGTTCAATGGAGATAGATTCCCATGCATAACATCTTTTACGCACATGACTCGCAATATTATTTTTGGAGAATAGACCAAAGAGTTCCACAATATTTGTTCTGGTCCAACTTAGAAACGTGGACCTACGGTCCGGAGAACCGGGCATTGAGGGACAAAATACAGTTTGGACATCATGTATTCCCTGCATTAGAAAACTGCCCCACCTAGCGATTTCAGAAGTTTAAAAAGTGATTTTTAGATACGCAAGAGCTCTTTCATGGTTAAATTTTGCTGACTGATTAATGGAAAATACCAAATCATAAGGCGGTGAAAGTGAAAGCTTTGTTAAAGAAGTATGATAACAGCCGAGGAATTATCCAGACTATCCCTTCAGGCTATTATTGAAAAGCTGTTGACAATTTGATGATTTAACGTTTAGTTATTGTATTGAATAGCCACATGTACATCATTTTGAATTGTTGGTGTACGTGATCGGAAGTTATATATCATACTCACTTTTCCTTCCAAAAAGATTTACCATAAGGATGAAAATCTGACATCTTGAAGCTGTATTAAATATCATGTCACTCAATATTCAAATTCTATTGTCAGTGATATTTTGGGGGGGGGGGGGGGCCAGAGGCCTTGCATTGTGGAATAGACTGGCGACGCCCTCTGATTACGACAGGTTCAACGACAATTTCGACTACTAATAATCAAACGTCGTTATTTTACAAAATTCGTAGCCAGTAGCTTATAACAAAAAAGATAAAATGGCCGGTTTGCAACTTAAACGTCAGGACTACAACCTCTGCGTTAAATAACATCATTTCGGGTAGATCTAAGTAAGAATATGGCAAACCGGAAACGGCCTTTAAGCTATAGTTACGACGTTCGAAGTTTACACCCGCAAAATCAACAAAATACTTGATCAATGTCGGAGTTTCAAGTTCACTTCCTATCTAAATGAATGAATTGATTTGTCGATCGATCACTTGATCGGTTCATCAGTACTAATCAACCTACGCTCCTTAAATTTTGAGAAACTATTCATCACTTCCCAAACTTAGTTGACGCAGCCTCTCGGGTGAAGGACAGTTTAATGATAAGACAAGAGGAAAAATAAATGGTAAGCGGTGAGTGAGGCTGACGAAGTAAATTTTAATCTTCGTGTTGTTTTGAACCACATACATTAATAGCATATCTAACTTTGTATTTTTCAAGATATTTATTCTGCTACAAACGCTGCGTGGATTGTCGATACCTAATTTATGTGTTATGTAAATCCTAAATACCAATGTTATTGTGTACACGTGATTGATTGTAAATCAACTTATCAAATCTTATCAAGTTTCAACATAATAACAGTAGTTCAAGGTTACCTGTATGTAAGTTGATTAAATACTCTTACAGCTTGTTCGAAATGAAATATAGATACATAATAATACAACATTGTAATTTGACAGAGGAGGAAATGCTTGTTGAAATAGTGCTGGGACAGGAAAAAGTTTTTTCGTGGTTTCCCATGGTAGTATTGGCGATGGGAATTCAAGTACCTATTAGTATTATCAAACTACTTCAAATTCTACAAAAGTTGTCTATCTTTTATGCATCCTGGCACTTGTTTAATAAAATAGGTTCAAAAAATAAATTTAATAACTTATAATTACTAATTTAACCTTATAAGATACTGTGTAATTATTGGGTAACAGGCAATCATATTTAATACCTGGTATTACCTGACCTATGCTAGGTCAGCCCGATTAGCCCAGTTGGTAGAGCACTTGACTTCAAGACCACGGGTTCGAGCCCTGGGCTGACCATACCTACTAACAAACTAGTTGTCTTTCGGATGAGACGTTAAACCGAGGCCCTGTGTGACGGTGCTATCCACGGAGCACGTTAAAGAACCAGGCGGAGCTCTCAGCAGTTTCGTCCTGTATCCTTGCTCTATCCCCCCCCGTAACAACTGACCGTCTTCTGGGGACGTTGCTCATATGGGCATGTGCTACAGTAGCGACGATAAATAAACAGAAATACACACACACCTATGCCACGGCACTTGACTCTTGAGTACTCTTCCCAGCCTTATTGCCAAATGTTTCCCTTTCCTTACAGTGTTAACAGATTAGCAGAATATTTTCAATCGTTAATTTTCCATGAATTGTAGCTAACTCATCATCTAAAACAGATTAAAACTGAGAAAAGTCTCATTTTTAATAAGTATTTCATGACCACATATTCTATATTCAACATTTACTATCTCATAGCTTAGATGAGCAATTGTCAAAGGTGTGTGCTGCCCTAAAAGAGAAAGATTTAGAAATTTCATCAACTTGAAACTGTCGTCTGCAACTTCTTTCATTTGGACCAAGCTAACATTTTCTTATGTGGTAATGGGTTAATCCTTTTTGTTACTGAAAGTTCAAAGCATAAGGTTATGCTATCACAGTTTATCTTAGACCTATCAAAGTTTAGTAAGATTGTAGCTATAAACTCAACACATCATTGTCAATCATTGAAGTAAATGGTTCTTTTCCATACTGTTTCATATACATGTATACTATTTCAGATACAAAAGATGAAGATACTTGTTTGTGTTGGTGTTTACCTGTTGGCCAGAATGGCAGACTCCAACAGGCTGCTAGAACTGAACACAGTTGATGAATATTTGAACATGTGTATGGATGGTATCAGTCATAAACAAACACCAGGGCCTGAATCATCACTTTACTCTAAGGTAGTTTCACCCATTCACACATAATGAAGCTGTTTATACGTCCCTTAAAAAATCATTTGGGAAACATTGTGTATAATGAAGAAATTTCTTCATTAGCCACATGTTTTCTACCCAAAAAAACTTTAAATTTCATAAAGTTTAAATTGTCATCTTAGTCTCTTTTCAATTTCGACCAGTCTAAAATTTTACGGTTTTGTAATGTGTTAACCTATTACCAATTGATAGATCCCTTGTTGATGAAAGAATCCACAGACCAATCAAATAATATACCTGTTACTGCAAGTGAACTTTGAACAATTACATTTATGTTAATCATTTTTGTTGGTGTGACAACTTAATCATGGAAACTACAGCTTTTCAAGCTGTAGGTATGACATTTAGTTTGCCAACAAACAATTTACCTTTTATTATTAGCTCACCTGAGCACATTGTGCTCAAGTTGAGCTTTTGTGATCACCCTGTGTCTGTTGTGTGTTGTCTGTCAGAAGACGTCATCAATTCTGTAAAAAATCTTCTCCTCTGTAACCATTAAATTCAATCAAACTTCGCAGGAATGTTCCTTTTGTGACCCGTTTCAAAATTTGTTTGTGACATTTTGATTTGCCAATTAACAGGGACATGGCAAGGTGGGCTTATCAGACTTAGAGAAATCATGAAATAGAGAAATGAAATAGTTCTTAAAGTATCTTCCTTTCCTAAACCACACTGACAATTTGGACTAAACTTGGCAGGAATGTTCCTTTGGTGATCCTTTTCAATACTTGTTCATGAATTTTTTATTCCTGTGGGCAGGGCTTGCCTGTAATCAGACTTGGTGAAATTATCCTCCGGTGAGCAATTTAGGGCTATCAAATTGGCCCTCTTGTTTTATTACCACATAGTGTCGTGTAATATCTCTGTACAACTACCATGGTGTAGTTCAGTGGACACGGCCAGTAATAAGTCACCACATATTATATCATTCCATTTTTTATGTAAAAGTTATAAACAGATGAGAAAGGCAGAAATCGCTAGTAACAAGCAAAGTCACAGGTGCCTTTTTCTTAATTGTTATACATGTACCACATAAAGCTTGTACAGTATGTTATTAGACAAGATATCCAACTATTTCTAATGGTCAACTCTAGTAGTAGTCATTAACTTGTAGTTTTTAGCTGAGGTGTTAGCAGAGAAAACCTGAGGTATAGAGAATAGATGATCTATTCTATTTATCCTGTTATTATTTAAAAAAAATTGACCAAAAATGTTCATGATAAGTAAATGTAAGTTAAGCTCTCTTTGCCGAACATGGTGATTTGACCCTGATGAGGTGAGGGTATCAGAGTCAATATTTGAAATAAATCGCAAAATTTCATTTAGAATGGGCAGACTAAGAAAGAATTAACAAGAACATGTACAACTTAAACCTTAAACAACAAAGACCTACCTTGATTATCGAATATGATTTGTTCAGATTTATTATCTTGTCGATCACTGAACTAAAGTGTTGAAGATTTTCTGACAAGTTTGTTGTTATGCAGCAAAAACTAAACCCAAATTCAATGCCATCCTCAAAGAATATCACAGGATGGACAAAGCTTGAGATTAGTTTGATTTCTAAAAGTCTTCTCACTCAAATAATATCCATGCTTAATCCTCTAAATCCTTTAATGTTTTGAAGTTCTGAAGTTGTGTGTATGGTTGACTGGCGAGCCTGTCCTAATCTGAAGATACAATATCGGAGAGCAGCACAGATGGGACAGGTTCACCAGTCTATGTGTATGGTTCCATGAAATAAACAATGCCTGCGTCATGTATTCGCCATCTCTACATCACCGATGTATAATTTGATCAATGAAAGATGAGAGTCGAGTATAATATTTTATTTGGACATAACTTTTAGCAGAAGATTTAAATATTTATTGGTTAAAAGTAAGGCTTAGAAAACACCCCTACTACTGCAAAAAATAGTTCTAGTCTGTCACATGATCAAGTCGCATTATGAAATTAATCACGTGACCATGTGACCTGATATCAATAAGTTTATTATACCCCTTTATTAGGCAGTATTTCGGTGACAGGATAAATTGCTAAAGTCAGGCTATCATTATGATGCCTGTCAGCGTCCGTGTCGTCATCCAGAAACTTTAAGATTTTGTGATATCTTGGGCATTACTGAATACAGTCACTTGAAACTCGAAATATATGTTCACTTCAAAAAAGCAATCTATACCAACAAGGGCGGTAATTATTAATGTATTATTGAAGAAATTATGCCCCTTTTTCGACTACCATCAAGTACTTGAACAGCTGAGGATTGGTATCTGCATGGGTGGTCTTGTTATATCTTCTGTCAATTAATAGATTTTTTTAATTTCTTAAGTCCTCATCTTTATTATTACTTCTTTTCATTGGTGCTTGGATCACAAAAATTAGACAAGTATAAATGCCTTTTAACCCTTTCATGTTCAATCCCTGGTTTTTACTTTGCTTAGATTTTATGATTGAGAAAATAATGTAGGAAAAGAGGAAATTGATTGTAACAAGCAATTTCTTTTTTTTCTACAATATTTTCTACCCTACAAAATGGTTATTTTTCAAATTAAATCTATTTTAAATTTTCATCTGGTAAATATTTGAATTTTGACCGGTCTAAAATTTTGAAAACCAGGAAAGGGTTAAACTCTAAATTCTGAGAACTATATCCAAACCACCATGAAATGGGAAACTTAACCAGGCTAAATAAAATCTCTTCTTTGACTGGTCATTCAGGTAGCAATGAGAAGTGTTGTTTGAAAACTTAAAGATGTAGTAATTTTTTTAGATCTCCATTTAGATAAAGAAATTTTGAATTTCATTTGTCAATATTTTTGAAACCGTTAATCCTACTCTTCTCAGATTATTTTTCATAGATTGTAATTATGTAGTAATGAGCTATAATTGGATGATCACTTTCACATGTCTCTTAAATTTCTGTCAGGATTAACCCATTCCCACACAACACTATTATAGACCAGTCCAAACTGAAAGAAGTTACAGAGGACAAGACAAAGTTAGTTTAGAATAGAAAATGAGAGCCACATAAGGTAGAAAAAAATATGGAAAAAGAAGAAATTGCTTGTTACAAGCAATTTCTTCTTTTCCTACAATGTTTTCCATAACTGTATTTCTTTGACGCATAAATGCTAGGAACTGTGTGGGAATTGGTAATGGAAGAAAATCCTTTACTATCTTTTTATTAGGTCACCTGACCGAATGGTCATGGTGACCTATTGCAATCATCGTTTGTCCGTCGTCGTGCGTCGTCCGTTAACTTTTAAACATTTTCATCTTCTTCTCAAGAACTACTGGGCGGATTTCAACCAAACTTGGTAGAAAGCATCATTGGGGGATGCCAATTCAAGTTTGTGAAAATAGGGGTTCTGGGGGTCATAGGGGCCCAAATAGGGGCCAAAAAGGGGTAATTTTTGGTACTTCTTTAAAAATCTTCTTCTAATAAACCGTTAATGCCAGAGCTTAAATATTTTGTGTGCATGACAACTAGGACAGGTATATTATAAATTGTGAAATTCATGCCCCTGGGGTCATGTATGGGGCCACACCCAGAGGTCAAAGTTCATCATGTTAAAAAATTCACATTTTCATCTTCTTCTGATGAAGTACAAAGCCAATTTCAAACAAACTTTGTGAAAAGCATCATTTGGTAATGGTTATGTGGTTTTGTGAAAATAAAAAGGCTGGGGGGTCAGGAGGCCCTAAAATGGGGACCAAAAGGGGGTAGTTTTTGGTAACTTTTAAATATTTCATCTTCTTCTCAAGAACTACTGGGCGGATTTCAACCAAACTTGGTAGAAAGCATCATTGGGGGATGCCAATTCAAGTTTGTGAAAATAGGGGTTCTGGGGGTCATAGGGGCCCAAATAGGGGCCAAAAAGGGGTAATTTTTGGTACTTCTTTAAAAATCTTCTTCTAATAAACCGTTAATGCCAGAGCTTAAATATTCTGTGTGCATGACAACTAGGACAGGTATATTATAAATTGTGAAATTCATGTCCCTGGGGTCATGTATGGGGCCACACCCAGAGGTCAAAGTTCATCATGTTAAAAAATTCACATTTTCATCTTCTTCTGATGAAGTACAAAGCCAATTTCAATCAAACTAACTTGGTGAAAAGCATCATTTGGTACTGATTATACAGATTTGTGAAAATTAAAAGGCTGGAGGTCAGGGGTGCCTAAAATGGGGACCAAAAGGGGGTCATTTTTGGTAACTTTTAAACATTTTCATCTTCTTCTCAAGAACTACTGAGGGGATTTCAACCAAACCTTTTTCTAATTCTTTCAAACAAAATCACTTGTCTTGGTGCTCTTTTACTCAGGTGACCGTTAAGGCCCACTGGGCCTCTTGTTTTCAGTGTGAGCCATGGAAAGATCGAAGCTGTTGTACACAAAATATCTCGGAGAGTTTACACACAAACCAGGCATGGTACAAACTGGACTGGAATCACTGCAATAAAAACTTGTCGTCAAAATGTAGAGGAAGATTTCTGCAGGATCTGTGCATGTACGAGTGTTCGCCAAATCTTGGACCATGGCTAGTCAAGGTATTTCTAATTTTTCTAAGACTTCTGTGGTATTTCTCCAACCAATCACCAGAAGACATGATTAAAACTTGTCATAATTCAAAGAGGATGCAGACAGCAATTTAACACAGTAGTACACAATCCCACATTCTTACACACTGAAGATATATTGCTCTATGGAAAAGATTGTTTAAAAAAATGTAATATTGTTTGTATCAAGCAATTTCTCTTTTCCCCACATTGTCAACAATCCTATTCATCACATTTTTCAAAATATTTAACCTATAAGCAGACAATAAAGTTTTAGACTGGTCCAAATTGAAAGAAGATATTTCAAATTGTGCTAAATTGGACAGTAGGTCTAGCAATATCTCCATTCAAGATTATATTTGTTCAGAGCGTCTGAAAACACCATTTTGTGGTAATGGGTTAAAGGTCAGTGTAACATTTTCATGTTAATAGCTTAATGTTAATAATAAACACCTTGTAGAGTAGGTAACTCGGGAAAAGACCAACTTTCTTGATACAAGTAATTTCTTATTTCTCACAAAGTTTTACTATATACAGTCATGTACTGGGGTCTTTTAATATCAGCTCTCCTGCCTAAAAAGAAGAAAAAAGATTAGTGGCACTTGACCCAAAAACATTTCAAACACCGCTCATACACTGTCATGAAAATTAACAAAAGAAAGGGTCAAATATATATAAACCTCTTCCCTAAAAAAAATCTCGCCATTTGACACTCTGCCTACCCTTCCCCATGAGAAAGGAAAAGATTGTTGACAACGAAGAAATTGCTTGTTACAAGCAATTTTGTCATTGTCATCAATGTTTTCTTTCCTGAAAGGCAAAGATTTACCATATTCCATTTAATAATACCCCCCAAAACTATGTTTGGGGAGTATATAGGAGTTAGCTTATCAGTCCGTCAGTCTGTCTGTACCTTTTTCGTGTCTGCTCAATTTCTAGGCAACTATTGGACGGATTTTATTCAAACTTCACAGAAAATTCGATATAAGTTATACATGTCATTGTGCATATCCTATATTGATTATGGTCCATTGATTTTTGACGTAGTTATGGTCCTTTTGTGAAAAATCAATTTCTCAGCAACCTTTGGACGGATTTGATTCACAGAAAAACTTGGTATAAGCCAGACATGTGCATATCCTACTTTGGTTATGGTCCATTTATTTTTGTCTGAGTTATGGCCCTTTAAATTAAAAGTCCATTTATTGCTATGGCCCTTTGACGGATAGCACTTGTATATGGACAACTACTGTCGGGGCTATTAGTCTGCTTTGCGACAATTTCTAGTTTAAAAATTTTCATTGGCAACATCTTTCATTTTGAACAAATCTAAAATTTTGTATGGTAACGGGTTGAACAGGTTTGTACCTAAAACAGCTCTTGCCAATATCAGAAACTGAAAAAAAAAGTGAAATGTACAAAACTCATGATGAAAAATGAAATACATATTGAGGCATATAAAAAGAACTGTTTTAAATGCTGTAGGATGTATGGAGTCGTCCAGTTTATAATAGATTTCAGACTTTACCTATTGGTTTCTTACAATTTTTGAAATAGAATCAATCTGGAATGGTTTAATCTTAAATCTTCATAATGCACTGACCAAACTCTATATTTCCAAATTTTCTATAAGGATATTAACCCATTCCAACACAGCAAAATTTTAGACCGGTCCGAATTGAAAGAAGCTGCAGATGACAATTTCAAGTTGATGGAATTTAAACTTTTTCGTCATTTTGGGTAGAAAACAGTGTGGATAATGAAGAAATTGCTTGATACAAGCAATTTCTTCATTTTCCACAATGTTTTCAAAAACTTTTTCGGGGGGGGGGGGGTGTAAAAAGGAGGGATTGAGTTGTAATGGGTTAACCCATTACCACACAACTGATTTTGGGCTGGTTCAAATTCAGAGGTTGCTGACAACAATTTTTGTTTGATGCAATCATATAAAATGTTTGCCTGTTGGGAAAAAACAACATTGAGGATAATGAAGAAATTACTATAAAAATTTATGATTTCTTCATTTTCTACAATGTTTCCACAAGCTTTTTTTCCTTAAGGGGTGTAAAAAAGCATCATTATGTCAGAATCTGTTAAAGGGTCCACTTAAGGAATGATCTAGGCTAGATTTACCAAAGATTCTTTTGCACATTTTATAGGTTGATGGTATGAAAATACGCAGAGAAAGATTTGTTGATGCACCACTATGTAGACAGGAGTGTGATGCCTGGTGGGAAGATTGTAAAGACGACTTCACATGTATCGACAATTGGTCTCGTGGATTTAACTGGTCATCAGGTATGTGTAGTATAGAGTGTTTTAGTTTGGGCTTGTTTACAAACGTTTGAGACTGGCCCATTCAATGAATCAATCTTATAATTTATTGCTATCAAGCAAAACAAAGCAAATGATTTGCAAGTTCTTATTGAAATTTTATGAATCTACTTTGTGCACAAGCATACTTAAAAGTTAAGAGCTCAATATTCTGGTCAGTGGTCATTGAGATGAAACAATCCAAGTGCTTGATAGACAAAACTAAAATTAAATTATAGAAATATGTGGCTCATGAGGCAAAAAAAACCATAGAGTGAACGCGCACAAGTTAGGGCTGTAGTTTCCATTGGGAAATTAGAGAAGAAAGGAACTGGGACAGAGAGGTGAGCTCGAACTGGCGCATGAGTTTGAGTTAGTACCAGCTCAAGGGAATGTGAGGCCTCATTATTATGGACAATACAGTATGATAAATGATGAGTTGTATTTTACAATAGATGGAACTTATTTTTTTCAGGATTTGCCACTTGCCCAACTAACAAACCCTGTGTTACTATCAAACAAATGTTTAAAAATTCTACAAATTTCTGTGAGAAAGTGTGGGATCATTCTTGGAAGGTTGTAGAAGATGACTTCCCTGGGGGATGTTTCATTATGTGGTGGAAAACAGGTGAAGACAATCCAAACAGGAGAGTTGCAGAAAATAGAGCTCAGCAAATTGTTTCTAAAGCAGCCATATCAAACTCAGAAATATTTTCAGTATTTTTAAGTTTATCTGTATTAGTTATACAAATTTTTTTATAAGAATTTTTAAATTAATATTAAGCCACTTCATTCCATCTTTTAACCCATTACCATAGAGTAAATCTCAGATTGGTCCAAATTGAAAGGAGCTGCAGATGACAATCTAACCTATTCCAACGTAATCCCCCCTATTTTACGTCCCTCATGTAAAAAGCTTTTAAAAATATTGTGGAAAACAAAGAAATTGCTTGTAACAAGAAATTTTTTCAATGGCCCAATGCTTTTATCCGTAATAGGTAAAGAATTCAGTGATTCCACCAACTTGAAATTTGGACCAGTCGAAAATTTGTCATGTTGGAATGGGTTAAAGCTAATAAAAATTTGATTGTTTAGCTTTCTGGTTAGAAAACATTTGGAACATGAAAAACTCAAAGCTTTTCTTCTTGGAGACGTCAAAAAACGCAATTATCTGGTAATGAGTTAAGGGCTAATTAATGTTTAAGAAGATGTTTGCATTTTATAAGGACTCCTGTTTCTGACAATGTTGTCTTTTATCAGTCCAGTATCTGATAGCTAGCCATCATTGGCTAATATTGAAGAAAAAATCTAAATAATAACACTAGAAAGAATTATGGCATAATGATATATATAAATCATGATGGTTATTCATGTATGAATTGAAAGCCACTTTTACTTACAGGACATGGTACTGGTATCTATTAATGAAATAATAGTATTTTGATGTTTTGTATGCTTAAATAATGCTTGATTGGGAGGAGATCTATGCAAAATGTAAAGTCTGAGGACATGTAATTTGAGGGAAGAATGTATACATATGTATTTCCTCATTAATATGCATGCTTGGATAGGGATGGAACGTATCTTTATACATGGCATAGAACTTCTGAATAAAGTTCTATGTAACTCTTCTTTGTAAATATATGCGTTTTAAGCTATTGTGTTACAATTAAATTTAGAGTATCTTCTATAAAAAATGTGGGTTTCATCATTTTAGCCAATAAATCTAGTCTGGTAAGATTTTGATTCCAATTGAAGGGAGTTTGATATGCTTCATGTGGACACTTGAAAAGAAACGTCATCGGCAGTTTCAATAAGGGGTAAAATTCATTTATTTGGAAAAATAACATTATGACGATTTACTGTCACAATAGATGGTGACAGTTAGCCATCAGATACTAGACTGTTTATATCATATGTTGCTAAATGATAATGGAATAAAAGAGGGTTTCAAACATTTATAGAATGCTAGCATTTTCAGCTTTCCTATTTTTTAGGAAAACAGGAGATACTGATAGCCTCGTTGACTTTTGTTGTTGTGTTTAAAGTCAGGTTTTTGGGATATCTGTAGTACAAAATGTTCATTGTCCATTGTATTACTAAAGGTTTGCATTTCAAACTCAGAAAATAATGTTCACTATCAGAAGATCCTCAAAAATGAAGGGAAGTAACTGAATATTTGCAAGAATTATGCCTATTCTTATGCCCCGCATCGATAAGATTGGGGGCATATTGTTTTACTGGTGTCCGTCTGTCTGTCTGCAAAACTAAACCTGCCAACTAAACATTTTTCTACAACTTCAACCCTGATTAAGTTACAATGCTAATATTTGGTATGTAGATAGGTCTCAACAAGGCGCAACTGGAAAAGGTCATTTCATCAAGGTCAAGGTCAAAATTTTAACCCTTTACCCGTTTCTAAAGAATTCCCGTTTCGGGGGCATAGTGTTTCACAAACACATCTTGTTTTACTACATTATTTTAGTTCAGCTGGTTTGGGAGAAAACCTGAGGTATTGCTATGGCCAGGGGGTTGTCAGCATTGTCTGAAAACTTTTTCATTTTATAATATCTCAGGTATTACTGAACATTATCACTTGAAACTGGGAATGCATGTTCACTATCAAAAGAGCAATCTAAACCAACAAGAGGATCTGATTGATGCGTATGCCAACTCTTTTTCAACTTTTTTTACCCAGTATCAAGCACTTGAAGGGTCAAGTGTTGGCATGGGCAACAGTCTGGTCCTCTTGTTTCATTCACTTCACCTAAAACCTTTCCTACAAAATAACACTTTTAGACGCCCCATCAAGGAAAACAATTGGGCAAATGTGGGAAATACAGAAATTGCTTTTAACAAACAATTTCTTCATTTACTACAATTTTCTCTACCCAGAAAGTTGAAAAAATCTTAAATTTTATATATTTTAAGTTGTTGTCTGCAACTGCTTTCAATATGGACCATTCTGAAATTTTGCGGTCTGTTAATTGGCTAGTTAAGCATCAGGCACCAGGAGGTACCCGGTATTGCTCTTCTTTTGCTGGATTGGTATCTGGTTGACCCTTTCTAATAGTGTTTATCATGGAAGTTTATGTAAAAGGTAATGCTTTAAGTTAAGAAAAGATCAGAGATTTCATGCGGTGCTCTTGTTAATGTCATTGATTTCATTTACATTGTGTTTAATACTGATAGCTGGTAACTTTGAAAAACTGTTTCAGAATGGGCTGTAAAATTATGCAAGACTGGTTCAATATTCCTGGTTCAAGATAACATGTTTCACTGTGTTTACTTCACCCATTTCCACACAATGATGCTTTTTGACACACTCAGTAAGAAAACAATTAGGAAAACATTGCAGAAATAAAGAATTTGCTTGAAGCAAGCAATTTTTTCATTTTCCACAATTTTCTCTATCCAGAAAGGGAAAAAGATTAAAATTTCATAATCTGGAAATTGTCATGTGCAACTTCTTTCAATTTGGACCAGTCTAAAATTCTGCTACAGTATCTGGTAATGAGTTAAATGAACAAAAATCCTTTAAATGATTTATATCAGGGTCACTGAAAATAATGATTGTAAAAGGAGGAGTTAATCCAAGTTTTTATTGCTACTATTTTTCATTTCCTATTGGCTTGTTTTCATATCTCGATTTGTAAAAATATGTTTTACCATTGACTTGCAAAGAATAATTTGATTTCCAATAAATTGTTGTTGCTTTTTAAAACAAAGAACTTGTTTTCATGATTTTCCTTACAATTTACACCAGGCCAGGATTTTGAAATATTGCTGTGCGAGGATAAAGGGAATGTAGAATGGGGGAAAACACTTTAAGCTTTGAGATAACAAAGGTTACATAGGTTGGCATCAAAGTCAAACACATCTTATCTACTGCTTCAAAAAGATGTACATTCTGTATTAATATAACATTTGAATGGTAAATTAAGTATTACATCTTCCATATTTTACATGCAATTATTGAGATTAGTCCAAGTTCACGTCATTGGTGTCGTGTTTCAAGGCCTTATTCCTCCCCTTCCCTCCAAAATATTCAGTAGGGGCCCTTGAGCTCCTGGATTGCTCCGTAGACCTAAATGTACTGTTTAAGCAAATTCTGTTGTTTTCCTTCACTGGCTGAAAGTGTCTATCCATAAACTTTTACATTAAAATCTTCTCAGAAAGAACTGAAAAAAATTCAACCAATTTTCACACGGATGATCCTTGGGTGACCCTTCATCAAATTCATTCATAGAATTTTGAGTGGATGAAAAACGTGTTTTTTATGGACAGTCCTAATTTTCTTTTATGTTACATAGTGAAATCTTTGAAAAAGAATTCTCAAAAATCAGTTCATTGATTTCAAACAAATTTCAAAGGATTGAACCCTTGGAGACCTTTTTGTCAGTTTCTTAAATGCTGATTGGATTAAAAACATGGCTTTAATTGGGTGTGTGTGATAATTTCTATATATGGTTTATATTAATCAGTGACATTCAATATAAACTGAATCATCTTTGCCATTTCTGCCCGATTAGCTCAGTTGGTAGAGCACTTGACTTCAAACCTCAAGATCATGGGTGCGAGCCCTGGGCTAACCATATCAACTAACAAACTAATTGTCTTTTGGATGAGACGTTAAACCGAGGACCTGTGTGACGGTGCTATCCATTGAGCACGTTAAAGAACCAGCTGGAGCTCTCAGCAGTTTAGTCCTGTATCCTTGCACTATCCCCCGTAACAACTAACCGTCTTCTGGGGGCGTCGCTCATATGGGCATGTGCTAGGGTAGCGACGATAAATAAAAGGAAATACACACACACATAATCTGACAGAGACCTTATAAATAGTTCTAGTGAAAAGATTTAAACTTTTCATTGTTTTACAAAAGTCAAATTATGTGAAATTCATTTATTAACCCTTGTCATGCTGTATAAATTACCTTACAGAATTGCTGTCAAATCAAAGGGCTGAAAGCACTGCTAGAACTTGTTGTTCAAAAATCAATATATTTTTAGAAATCAACTTCATAAGCAACTCTGGCAGGAAAAGTACAAGCAGGAGGTATAGACTAAGATCAGCCTGCACATCAGTGCAGTCTGATCTTAGTCTACACCCCCTGCCAAAACCGGAATATTCTGGGTTCAGCATGACAAGGGTAAAGTCAGATGAAAAGGTATTAAGATTTTCAAAATGTTTACCTCATACCATCTAATGATATAAGACACCCCCATAAAAGCAATGGTTTTTAAAGATCCAAATTCCATGAAGGATTTGGAGAGTCACCCTGTGATCTTTTATCAGACCAAAAAATTTTAAACTAGTCCAAATTGAAAGAAGTTGTAGACAACTTTTCAAAGAGACCTAAATTGGTAAATAAATGCCAAATAAGGTGAGAAGAGGGGAAATTGATTAACATCTTAGGAATATTATTCTGTATCATAAAAACTTTTTGCATTTAGGAAGGAGCCAATATGAACAATTGAAAAATCAATGATGCCAATCAAATTGATTGATCATTGTTAACCCTTTCCTGTTTAATCCCTGGATTTTACATCCTGTGATTTAATATTTGAGAAATAATTGTAGAAAAAGAAGAAATGGCATAGTAGTTGTATTCTTCTGTATGTTTATATTAAGCTTTTCTTAAATTTCTTGTGCAATAAATGACCACAGCAGTTGATGCACCATAAAACACCAATCAAAGACGATCAATCAATAACCAGCAAACTGCCTTTTCTTCAGCAGCAGAATTTATGCAAACTCTTTTTTTATCTCCAATGGTGCCACCCCTGAATGTTGACTCAATTTTAATACCTATATGCAATTAGAACAGATCTAATGGGGGAAAAAAACCTCTCTGCATGTTTGGAGGTGAGTTTGGCATGGCTATCAATTTGATGGATCTCAGCTGTCAATCAAAAAATGTAGTGTCCAGTCAAATCGTTCATTTACACTGTGCGTATACTTTGAACTAAGACAATTACTTTAAGAGTTATGTTGTTTGTTGACATTAATGTTATAGTTACAGCTTGTTTAAGCTGTTCTTAGACTAGGTCACCAGCCAACAATCTGCCTTATACTGTATTTCCTTGACCAAATATTTCACAAATCATTGTTTATTTCCTCAGTTGAACTGCAACATCACAGGTTAGAGGGTATGGCTAGCAATCTATCAATTCAATAGCCTGTGTGTATGATCTAAAACAAAGTGACTGACAATTTTAACCCATTACCAGACGACAAAGTTTTCAACTGGTCTAATTTGAAAGCCATGACCTTTTCCCATCTGGTATCTGTCCATCAAGAAGTCATCCATAAACTTTTCCTCTATAGGTAAAAGTTTTCATCGGATTCTTCTCAAACTTTCTCAGAATAATTAAAGATTGTCCCTTGTGAAATTAGGTCTGATATGTCAAGAAACACAGGGTTAGGGCCTCATTAAGAATTTAATTTAAAAATTCTCATTAACACTCAACAGTCCACTCTTTTCATCAATTTCTCTACAAATTTTCACAGAATGATTGTATCATCATAAGGATCAGATCCCTTAAGAAACATGGAAAAAGGGCACTTATGAAGTTTTAATTAAAAAAACTATTAAAAATCCTTGTTAACACACTAGAGTCCACAGAATTATTAAACTATTATAAGGATTGTTCCTTTTGAAAGTTGGTCTGATCCTTTAACAGGTAAAGGGGACCTTATGAAGATTTTATTTAAAAATATTGTTAATACTATACAGAGTCCACAGTTTTCATCAGATTCACTTAAAACTTTCACAGAATGATTGTGCCATCATAAGGATTGTTCCTTTCAAAAGTGGATCTCATCCATCAAGTATCACAGGAAAAGGGGCCTTTGGAAATTTAGATTTAGAAATCCTGGTTAACACTCTTTAGCCTAGTTTTCTTTGGATTCACTTCAAACTTTCACAGAATGATTGTACTATCATAGGATTCCTTTGGGAAGGGGGTCCGTTAAGATAAACAGGAAAAGGGGCCTTTTCAAATTCACTTAAAAATCTTGGTTGATGCAGTAATATCCGCAGATTTCATTGGATTGTCTTCATACTCTCACAGAATGATTATACTATCAATAGCATCTTTTTTTTTTAAATTGGGTGTGATCCATTAACCCATTCCCACACAAGCCCTCCTTTTTACGCCCCTCGAGAAAAAAGCTTTGGAAAACATTGTGGAAAATGAAGAAATTGCTTGTATCAAGCAATTTCTTCATTATCCACATTGTTTTCTATCCAAAAAGACAAAGAAAATTTAAATTCCACCAACTTGAAAATATCGTCTGCAGCTTCTTTCAATTTGGACCAGTCTTAAATTTTGTTGAGTTGGAATGGGTTAAGTAACATGTGAAATGGGGCTGTATGAACATTTAATTGAACAATCCTCGTTATTGCACTACAGCTTGGATCAGATTTTGATGAAACTTTCACAGAATGATTGTACCGTCATTAGGATCATTCATTTCGAAATGAGGTCTAAACTGTCGAGAAACATGGGAAAAGGAGCCTTATGAAAATTTCATTTAACAAGAGCTGTAAGAGGACAGCAACGCTCGGCTGGATAGTGACAGCAATTCAATGTTGACAATGAGCATAATACCTAAGTAGTAAGAGAGTGATAGAGATTTATACTTTAAAGTCAACCAAGAATTCCTAGGTCCAAAAACGGCTAAAACTCCACTAAAATGAATGCAAGAGTTATGAATCTGTGTCTAGAGGGTGATATTTTTGTCACAAAAATTATCATGATTCCCAAAAAGTAAATTTTTAGACTGCTCTACATCGAAAGAAGCAGACAACATTTCAAAGTGCAATTGAACTGAAAAGAAATCTCTTGTGGGGTAAAAAAAACATGGGTTAGAAAAGAAGACTTGTTTTTTGCAAGCAATTTTCTTCTTTTTTCACAATGTTTTCCACAGCTTTTTTTTATTCAAAACAGGATAGTGAAGTAATAAATCAAGCAACCATAAGGGAACATCCCTCAAGAAAAACCTTGGCAAACATTGTTTAACATAAAGAAATCTGTTACAAGCAGTCTCCTCATCATCCACAATATTTTCTATTTTCAAAAGGCAAGGATTTCTGAAATTTCATCAACTAAAAATTGTCATCTGCAACTTCTTTAAATTTTGACAAGCGTAAAATTTTGTTGCCTGGTAACAGTAACATGTTTCACTATGTTTATTTAACCAATTACAACGCAGTAGCACTTTTCTGATGCACTGAAGAAATATAATCATGGAGAACTTTGTGTACTTGCAACAGGCATTTTCTCCTTGTCTCACATATTTTTCTACCCATTTTAGGACTTCTTTTCCAATTTTAGTGCAATTCTAAATGTTTTCTGCAACTTCTTTTATTTTGGTTGATTGGTTGGGGTTTAACACTGCTTTTAACAGTTTTTCAGTCATATCACACTGGCTGGAGCACCTAACAATGGATTCCTGGTATTTCTCACACCAGTTCTACAACTACATCCTTTCCTAGCCTCCAGCTATCCAACTTAGGTTTACAGTTATCCACCCATTGGTGAGAGACAAATGTCTGAAAGGATATGTGCCACCACCAGGGATCGAACCAACACAAATTGGGAGTCTGATGCGATATTGACCGTGCTATGACAGTGGCCATCTTTTATTTTGGACCAGTCTAAAACCTTGTCATCTAGTAATGGGTTATACATATTTTCATTTTCAACCTATGCTGTGAGTCCCAATTTGAATCTTTTTAAATCATGTAAACCTTTTTTTATTTTTCCAACAGGCCTAAAGGACCAGTTGAATCGGACTTAAACAGGTTCCCCTTACAGATTTTCTTGTGTCAGTTTTGGGAACATTTTCATCATTTCCGACAAAGCTTCTTTTTTTCAAGGGTTGTTAAAAGGCAGAGTTGTGTGGGAATGGATTAATGCCAAGTCTTGTGCCACTTGATTTAATTTTTTTTGGATACACCATGAGAATAATTTTACGGAAATTATTGTGGGCGAAGGAGAAATTGTGTGTTGCAAGCAATTTCTCCTTTTCACAAATTGTTTTTCATCTCATGCAACATTTATTTTACATTCCAAATACTTGTATAAAAGTTGACAACCTTTTCAATTTCAAACTGTCATCCGGTAATTGGTTGAATGACGTAATTTAGAAAGATTATTGAAGATACGCTTGTATCCAGCCAACAAATGTTTGGTGTTCAGCTGTGACCTTTTTGACTTGTTTTTCTAATTACTCATGATGAAGAACATTAATTTTGTGCACACTTGTGTTGAAATCCATAAATAAAGTAAATATGGTCCAGACAAAACTTTGACCTTCAACTACGACACTGACCTTTGTTGAACAAATGTCTCAAATGGTACACCTACATATGATAGGGAACACAATGTACTTGTTCCATCTAAATCATTCCAAAAATGTGGAAGTTATGGTCTAAATACATTTAGATGGGTGCACAAAGGCACATAAACTGAATTGTCTCATTAATTAAGTACCACTTCAACAATAACTTCACGCCAGAAGGAACTCTAATTGAATTTGGAGGCTATAATACTGTCAATCCTCAATGAAAATTCTCAGGCATCAGGCCAAGAACTTGTGCTAGTATTCATAGATAAACATTGTGATTTAAGAAAAGATTAAGAAATAAAACAGAAAAGGGTTACCAGTAATTCATTTATGTCACAAGTCTAATGTACATACAAAAAGCATCAACAATTTAAAAATCTAAATCGGTTTCTGAAGTGAGAAATCATTTACTGTTTAATTGTTCTATTGTTTTTAACACATCTGCTGCAGATTTACCAGATAATCCTACTTTCTCTTCTTTCCCATATTCTGAAATATATGAATAGATTGATTAAAATTTAAACTGGTCCAAATTGAAAGAAGTTGCAAGCAACAATTTTTAGTTAAAGGAATTTAAAAATACTTTATCTTTCAGAATAGAAAATTTTGTGGATAATTAAGAAATTGTTTTTTACAAGCAATAACTCCTTTCTTTTCACAAAGCTTTTGTCCCTTTTGTAGGGGTGTAAAAAGCGGGATTATGTGAGAATCGGTCAATAGGTTTGTATAAACTTATCGACAATATGAATGTCGTAGAAAGTGGTCATATTACAAAGATGGTCTCAACTCTGAGGTTTCCTTCATCCCTTAAATTTTGTGTCTTTGCCGCTTTCCAGAATTTTAAGTAAAATGCTTTTTGATTGTCCAATGTGCTTTTCTAAATATTTTTCGATATATTTTGCTCCAACTTTTCACAGATTGACAATCTCAAACTGTAGATAAACAGCATTCTTTCTGTGACAGTTATTCTTCCAGAATGCAAATAACAAGCATTGATTAACTTCAAAGTACTCTAATTTCTAACTGACACAAATTAAAACCTTCTAGTACACAATTTGCTACTAAGGACCAAAAACAAATAGCAGTTAGAGAGTGTACTTCCTAAAAGCCATAAATAAGTTGTTACACGAAATGGCCTTGTTTTTTTTATCACAATCAAATATACTGTTATTGATTGCTGATGCATTCATATTCAGTTACTTTTAGTATTGAATGATTAATCGTGTAATTCTGAGTTCAGGAGTGTGAAATTACTGTTGTTTTAGGAGGGTCCTAAACAGTGTATCACTTAAAATTTGTGCTGGTTTAAGTAGCCACAATTTGGAAAAGCCCGATGCCCATTTTCACAACTAATGAAATAAAGAACAAAGAAAGCTATTTTGCCAGAAATTGGACATGATAGCTGGATGCCTGTGTGACACAAAATTAATGACAAATGTCAGAAATAATGTTAGCTACAGTGGCAGTAGACTTATAGACATATTTTATTTCGAGTATTTAGGCTGTGGGCCCATCATACAATAGACATTACAAAACAAATTCAATAGGAGTGATGTATTATAAACACACATTATTTCCAATCAGCAGATTTCAAATTCAATTTAATAACTTCCAGTATTCATAAATCTTCAAAGAATCTCATTACCTTTAGACATAAATAAGTTTTTGGGTAGTAAAAAGTATTATTGTATTTCGAGTGGTACAAAACTGTCACAAGCGCCTATAACACTAAAATTATATGCACCTACAACAGTGTTACACCAACACATGAATTAACATTTTACTTAGCTTAATAACGTGACATTGTGTAATAGAGTGAAATTTTAATTCACTTTTAAATACGTAACCCTTGTCATGCTGTATAACTTACCTTACTGAAATGCTGTTAAATCAAAGGACTAAGAGCACTGATAGAACTTGTTGTTCAAAAATCAATATTTCTTTTAGAAATCAACTTCGTAAACAACTATGGCAGGAAAAGTACAAGCAAGAGGTGTAGCCTAAGAACAGCCTACCCCTCCTACCAAAACCGGAATATTCCGGGTTAAAATACTGTAAAATGCTCACCATATCTTGCATAAACTGCAGGTTGTACTCCACTACATTCTCTTATCAAAATGGGGAAGTCTGGGTTGCTTTTCTTCATGGCAACATAATGTCCATTAATGAAATCTCTGAAAAATTTCAAGCAGTATTATGAATTTTAACCTGTTGCTAACTGAACAAGGTTTTAGACAGTAATTCAAAGTGTTGATTTTTTCCCCAAGGCTTTTATTTTTCTTTCCTTCCAATTTTTTTCCTAAAGGCTTCTAGTTTAAAAAGGAGAACTATTTAGTAATGGATAATATTAAGTATTTCTTAATGTTCAGAAACAAAAATACTTCTCTTTTGACCTATGACAAGTTGGCAGCTAATTTTCACCCATTACTTTCACTTGCTAAATAAAAATAAGCCGAACGGACAAAAAATAATTATTTCGACCAAATTACTAATGTTTATGACTTAGGGCCAATTTGGCTTGGAATCGATGAATTTTGGCCTTGCCAACCGAGTCAGTAGCAGATATAGAGTGGTTCAGAGGTTTCAACCAAACCCACCTAAGTAGCCAGATTATCATTTTCATGGGGAATTCAGTGACAATTTGGTAATAATAGGACCCCCCCCCCATTGTTAAATTTGAACTCCCCTGAAGAGAAATCCAGGATCCAACATAGCCACTTACCCCCATAGATCAACTTGACTGAGAAATCAAATGACAAAAATTTGCATGATATACGCCAGGAAATAGCTGCATAATTATAGCCATCAATCTCATAATCTATTGGTGAGGGCTACAACACCCATACTATTTGCTACCTGTTGCAGTGACCAGAGTGATTCACTCCACGTACTTTGAGGTCAGTTATTAAAAGTTGTGTAAAAAACGCAAACACAAGATTAATGCCTGAATGGACTGTAATCATTTATCTGTCAATCTCAATTTTTGTTAGCAAGAGTCGGATACTTCATACACCATCAGAAAACGAAAGTTTTTCAGCCATTTTGAATCAAAGGTCAGCCAATTTTGCTTTTTGTCAGCGAGATCTTACAAGATCACGCACTTCATGCCTAAATGACAATAAATGAAAATAAAGGTCACTATATTTGGAAGACACAGTACTTTTTGAAAACAAAACAGTCAAGAAATACTCTATTAGCCAATTTGAAAATTCTTTAGCCAAATTTAGTTTATTGTAGCCAGCTTCCTTGCCTTTGTAGATCTATTCTAAAATTTGTTAAGATATTGTAAAGAATTTTCAATTTTTTTATTAAACAATAAAATAACTTATTTAGTTAATTTCTTAATATTATTTGTTTTTAATTTCATAAGAATTACTCAAGCCAATTCCCACACAGTTCCTAAAGCCCCTCTAGCAAAAAGATTTGGAATATATTGTGGCTAATGAAGAAATTTCTTGTGACAGGGATTTCTTCACTGACCACAATGTTTTCTACCATAAAAGAAGAAAATGTTAAAATTTCACAAACTTTAAATTGTTGTCTGTAACTTCTTTCAATTAGGATCAGTCTAAAATTTTGTTGTCTGGTAACGGTTTAATTAGAATTTCATTAATATGTTCACTGTTGGGAACAGTAAGAAATGATTTGGAAGTAAAGAGATTAATCAGTCATTCCCCCTTTTGGCTGGCATTAATATTTTTTACAGAAAGTCATTCTAACAATTTCTAAATCTATTTTTTTAGTAACAAATAAACTAAATTTCCCTTTTTCTAATTATCAGTGTGCTAACCCTTTCCTGTACAAACCTGGAATTTTACGTTACTGCGATTTTATACATGAGAAATATTGTGGAAAAAGAAGAAATTGCTTGTAACAAGCAATTTCTTCCTTCCAACAATATTTTCTACCACAAAGGATGGTGTAATTTTAAATTACATACAGTTTTCATTGTCGTCCACAACCTCTTTCAATTTGAACCAATCTAAAATTTCCAAAAAATGGGAAAGGATTGAATAAAAGAATTAAATGGGAAAACTGTATTTTGAGGTTCATATCTAAATCAGTGACCTAATTATGGTGTCCAAGAGACAATACATACAAATTCAAGGTAAAACCAAAAGTGTTGATTCATGGAAGGAAATTTCTTATGTCAATCCAATAATTGCTTTACCTACCAGACCCTTATCTTGATTTTCAATACTCTTTAGACAGAATAACAGTAGCAGGGCTCTGCAGAGTGGGCGACTCAGGCGAAAAAGTCGCCTGGTTTTGTAAAACTTCGCCTGATTTGCTGATCAAAGCGAAGTCGAAGTCGCCTGACATTTTCGGGAAGTCGCCTGGATACGATAGGTGATAACCAAATCTGGCACAGTGGCTATAAAAGTAGGGGACAGTGTGCAATTATACAACTGTCTGTCGGAAGCCCTTTGATCGTAATTCAAGCGTGTATCGATAGTCGCGAGGCCAGCAGATTATCAGAAAGAGAGGTTTGTTCTGGCAGCTAATAGTCAACAAGCTTGCTTCATTCACACCTACGCTGATTGGTTTCGGCAATGCTTTATATACTATCGGCACCAGAAATCTTTATTTAAAATCCTTTCCCTTCTTAAGTTTTAATTATTTCTGTAAAGTAGGTTATCATCAGTCTACGAGATTTGTTGCTTACTTTCACATAATGAGAATAATAGCCGACATTTACGGAGGCCGTGTCATTTACCAGAAGTCAAAATTTTGTTAAAAATTTGAAATCTTGATGAAAAATAATTCTGCCGAAAATATACGAAGAGTAAATTCATTTTTCATTAGAATCCTTCAATTTGAGTTATCTGCTTTAATTGTAACAAGTGAAGAAAATTATGGCAAACAAATTTAAAGGATGCTACGATCTTTTCCTGAGTTTTTTGTTATGATACATTCTATCCAAAAAACTAAATTTCACTTACTTGTGTTGGTAATAATTCCCTTAAATAACATGTAATCCTATAAAATGGAGCAAATTATCCTGTGTTGACTTTAAACCTCTGCATGTACAGAGTCTTGTTTTGTGTACTGAGCAGTAACCCTTACCCTTTACACACTATACTGACTTAATCACAGAGGACCTTTTTTGACCAATTAATGACAATTTTTATAAATCCATTTATATGTTATCAGGTAAAGTGGACAGACTTTAACTCATTACCACACATCCCCCATTTTGACATCTTGAAATGTTTTTATGGGAAACTGTGGAAAAAGGAGGAAATGTTTGCAGCAAGCAATTTATCCTTTCCCCACATGCTTCTACCCTCTTTGGCACCTTCTTTCTTATTTAAGCTCACTTAAATTTAGCTCCAGTCTGAATCTTTTCTTCTGGTAATGGTTTGATTAAATACATGTTGTTACAATAAAATCATTTCTCATTTTCTGATTCAAATAGGAACACTACTCATTCATTCAAACCACCTATACACTATTGGCATTTTTTTTATTAGTTGACTTTTTTTTATCATATATGAATCTATTATGAAATATGAAAAAAAAATTCAGAATCAAACTCTTGAATTCTCAAACCTAAAAAAAGAAAAATACAAAAGTATTTGTTCACAGGAATAAGACCTTTATTGAGGACTGAAAGGATAAGCAGTATTTTCTATGTTTATTGCATAATACATAATATAAAATGCAATTACTCGGTTGTAAAGCTATTTTATTTTCTGATAGAAATGAGGAATACATGCAAAAACTTAATTTTTAACGCGATCCACTTCTCGTGAAAGTCTCACCACTTCTCCCCATTTTGAAAAACTTCTCCCAATTCTCAGACTAGTGAGAAGTGACTTCTCCCCAAATTCTGGGATTCTGCAGAGCCCTGAGTAGTAAACAATGTGACCTAATAATAGATCACATGACCAACCAAGTGTCATGGCTGCCAATCTTAGTTTTTTTGTATGAACTGAAAAGAAACCAGTATTAGTCAGTTATATCAAAATGACATATCTGTATGTAACTGATCCGTAGACAATCACTAATATTAGGACCTACAACAAGGAGTGAATGGGTTTCATAGCCCTCACAAATAAATTACCGTAAAAATTCTAATAGATGTCCAGGCTTTTATCATGATTTTATCAACATAATGTCTAACATTTTTCTGATATTTAATCTTTCATAATTTCTAGATTTTTGGGGGCAATAGACAAATATTTTATGTTAGAACTAAAAAAAGACTTTTTTCGTGATAGACTCACATTCTATTTTTTTTTTTTTTTCTTTTCCTGTCGTACATAAGCTTAAACAGCACATGACAATAAGTGAAAGTCAATCATTATACAAAAAGTCAACTCTTCAAAAATGTGTCTCCAAATTTAAACCTCAAAATTAGATGACTTGACATTTATAAGTTTCATCACAATCAGAAATTAAAACAAAAAAATGGTAAATTTTCATGTCCAAAGTCGAGAGTGGGCTTTCAATAGAGCATGTGTAACATTGTGTGTTTATTAGAATTTTTACGGTATCAGATACAGGGCTACATATCGCTACTAGCTAGGGACGTAGAACAACAGCGAATATTTGTTTGCAACCCAAAAAATGTGACTCAAGCTATCACTTAGCTATCAGAAATGTTCCATACAAACAATGGAGTTTAAACCTGACTTCCAGTTTGGATGAAGGATTTGGTTTGTCGACTAATATTTTGATCCACAGCAGGGTCCATTTATTGGAAACGCGAAAACACATAACAGGATAACAAAATTTATTCTAATTTTTCGATATTGCATTGGACATTAGTTTATCCTCATCAATGAAATCAAATCCATCATTTTTACCTTACGCCTTGACTAGCTGCAGATGTTTGGCAGAGATGAAGTCGTAATTCTTTCAGATGTTTTCCAAATCTGACAGCGGCAGCCATTTTTGTCACCTTCAAAATAATTAACGAAATAAATTAAGAAATAATGCTATGTAAACTAAAAAGATATCACATGTAAAAAATGAAATAGAAATGATATTTTATAATTCCACTTTTTGTTCATTTTATTAGTTTTTCTGGACAGAAAATTCCACAAAACAATAAGATGACTAAGGGAACTTCGCTAGTTAAAATTTATACACTTGATTTTGCGTCGTCAATATAAACTTCCGCTAAATCTTTCCGATGAAAATAAAAATCTAGAACGGAATATACTGATTAATCTGAAATGACAAGAATGCAAGGATAATCTTGTATGACGAACGATGGCTCTTTGGTGATATAAACTCACCAGGAAAGGAAAGCCCACTCGTCAAATGTATTTGCTTTTTGTTGAGTTAATTGAGTCGAAACCTAGGGCTGAACACAATGGATAAATACCTAAAAGTGAGGAAGATAGGAGAAGGGGCGTTTGGAAAAGCAGAACTTGTTAAAAGGAAGAAAGACAACAACCAGATGGTTATAAAAGAAATCAACATAATGCGTGTATGTGGTTTCATCTTTACACATGAATTGCTACTAGTTAAAAATTAAGATGAAATTGGAAATTTGAAATCTGTTGTCTATAATCATGTTGTCAAAATGATAACAAATACAGAAATAGAGTTGCTTTTACCATCAGCATCTACCAAACAGCTTGTTGCATTTGCTTAGAGTAATGGTATATAAAATGCTGATATTTTGATTACCCCTGTGGTATAAATGTGCACAACATTTCATCTTAAACCATAACCCTAAACAAGAATCTGGGTCTGTTTGCCCCAAAACATGTTCCCCCAAATTCCATTCGCCATTGGTCTGTTCACTGTAATTCCCATTTTCCCTGGGTCTGTTCATACTATTTTTCAATAACATTATCATCATGAGCTGCCCCGATAAAAAATTCTTGTAAACACTTATTTTACCTTAAAGAGATGTGTAGGTTTTGTTGGGTAGTTCTTTCAACTCATAATCATACAAAATTTCAAACATTGCAGATGACAAGTCAAAGTAATAAATCCCATAAGCTTTGAACAAACTTGAAATCATCACATTAATTAATTTCAAAATGAAGTTTGTCACAAAATCCAAAATATGGGTATATATACCCAGCGTGACTTTACATATGTTCATTAACTTTAATCGACTACAAGTACATGTATTGACAAACTGTAAAACATGAGTATTAAAGGAATGCTGATTTGGTAAAGAAATGAAGCACATCAAAAGAAATCAAATAGCTTCTATCATAAAGAACGTGTTTGATTTCTAACAACTATTAATTAATAAGTTAAACTTTAATTGATCGCTGATTGATACTGAAGTGTTCAATTTAAGTAAATAATCATAGAAAATCGGACGTTTTGCCATTTTGAATAACAACAGAAATATGTAATATATAACAACATTTGAGTTATTATCTTTATAACTGAGCATTTTGAAACAAACGTGTTAAATAAAACATGATATTAAAGCAATTTGAACAAATATACACATTCTCATTTTAAAAGGGGGCAAACATAAAAAAATAGGGCGAACGGACCCACTTTTTAGGCGAGCGGAGCCAGGGCAAACAGACCCGGGGCGAAAGTATATTTAGGGCAAACGGACCCAATACCCCTTAAAAACTATTGTCATGTCATGTATTATGATGCTCCAGTAATTGTTCTTCTTCCTGCTGAAGATTGTAGACCATTGACTTCAAAATGGTATATATTTGCTCGTTATCATTAAGTACTTTGTGTAAATATTGAATTGTGATATTAAGAAAAGATGAACAGTTAGATATTGTTTTAGTTGCATAGCCTATATTTTCTCTGAAAAAATTATGCATTTTTCCAAGCCCCAAATAACCCTGAATACCTAAAGAAAATGGAGATAATGTTATCAATATTATTTGCCATGCAGGGTACTGAAGTCAAATGAATAAAATGTAGTCACAGAAAGGCGAGTTGAGTGGGAAATAAAATTTTAAAATTACCGTTGAAAAGTGGCTACCTACTATACCGAGTATAGTACAAGCTATAGCTTTATTTCATATTCATTGCATGCATTTCTAATGTGATAATTACTTGTTTATCCATCACTGTAATGTGTAATACTTGATTTTTTTATGTTAAATATGTCTTTGGCATTTCTTACAATTAAAATAGACTGTTATAAGGTGATGGTTTCATTTTTAGCTAGCAAAGCGTCAGCTTTGATAGCTTAAGTTAACAGACGAAATTTGAGTTCGTCTCAAAGTTCAACGAGTGCAAACTGCCACTGGAGGCTTTACCACTAAATCTGTTAAATACCTACGCCATTAAAAGTAGTTCTTATGTATTTCAGGAATACTTCAAACTCTTTTCAAATTGTAGAGAACTCTGTCAAAATAATGCTATTTAACCCATCCCCAATCAATTCCGCTTTTTAAGCATCTCAAGAAAAAAGCTTCGGAAAACATTGTGGACAATGAAGAAATTGCTTGTAACAAGCAATTTCTTCAATGTCCACAATGTTTTCTATCCAACAAGGGAAATATAGTCTTAACTCAACCATGCTTTGCTAGCTTACAGTACTTTTCAGTACTTTGATTTTTATTTATTTGTTGAGGTGAGTATCTTAAGTAAGAAGTTATTTGAATTTACCCCCATCTGAGGGATAGTAGAAAATTAAAGAACTATAATTATGTTATTTCCTTTTTGGTAAATACAATGCATGCCAAACTTAAAGTACTAACTAACTTTGTTCCATCATAACACTTACACCACAGTAGAGTTTCTATAGAGCTGACTAAGCAGGAGCGTCAAAATAGATGAGTGCCAGTTAAATGGAATCAGCAAAATACTGTTTTTTCCCTTTGGATTTTTAGAGGGAAAATTAACAAAACTTTTATTTTTCCATTAATTAAAGTAAAAAAGTTAAGCTGATGTAACTTTTCTCAAAAAAACATTTATTCATTTCCATTAGCTTATCTGAATTTTTAATCTTTGCTAATGGGCATCTAAACCCATGTCTTAGGGCTATTTCAACAAACAGCACTTTCACCAAATGACCATTTGGCTAAATGCACATTTGGTTGAACAACCAATTCGTTGACACAACACTCAATCTAAATGATCAGAAAAAGTGATATAGCTAAGCTTATGAGGAAAAAGCCGTAATGGTGGTTTTATGAGGTGTCTTAGGCAAATTTACTTTCAACTTTATGATTATCAATGAAATGTCATGGATATATGATAATACCCTTTTAATATCAAGACAACTTTATATGCATATCAGAAAACAAGAACCAGTTAATCAAATTCAAGTTTGTGTACAATAATGGCCATTTTGAGGCAATCATCTATTAAATGAGCATTTACAAAACCTTGTCAATATTGGACAGTACAGACAGAAAATGATTCTTCTTATCAATAGAGAGTGTAAAAAGCCAAAGGGCATTTTTCATTATTTTTTTTGTGTAATTTAAGTGTAACTAGATTGTTGAGGTATTAATCCTTGTCATGCTGAATAAAATCCTTTTCAGATTTGTCTAAATATCAAAGGGCTGAAAGCACTGGTTGTTCAGTTGTCAATACTTCTTTTGAAAATTAATTTCATGAACATCCCTGGTTTCAAAAGAACAGACAGGAGGTGTAGACTAAGATAAGACTGCACTTATGTGCAGTTTGACCTTTGTCTATACCTCCTTCTAAAACCGGAATATACCGGATTCAGCATGACAAGAGTTAAAATTTGGATTAAAATTTCATCAAAATGAAAGCAAGTTCAACTTTTGCAGAGAAACAGAATGTTGAAATTTGCTACTGTTGAGTAAAATTCATTGCTAGTTACAACAATTTTTACTGCTGCTAGAACAAAATACTCAGATATTTTTTCAGTCCAGCAAAGCATAGCCCTTTTCAGATTTTGCATATTAAGTTTGGCAACAAAACAGTTCTTGGAAAAAGACTTACCGTAAATAAGAAGATATTAATTTATGATTGAAACAATATTTATAATGATAACAAATTATAAAGGAATTCAAAATGCTCACCATGACATTAGTATGTGTGCTCTTGTTTGAAATATAAACCTTGATTGGTCTGAGCTGAGTTAAGCTTCTTTTCTGGATATTAGAAATTGTTTTACAGAATTCCTTGTTGATCATGAGATGGGTCTCATATTTCTATGTACAAAGCATAATGATAAATCAAGTCAGTCTCCTTAACATTATAGTACTAACTGAAAAGATAATACATGTCATACTAATAATAGTAAGTAAGTCATATAGTTAACCATTACCTTCAAACTAATATGGTTTATGCTTTTGTCAATATTCTTGATCTTAGGTAATACAGAATTCCATAGATGTTAATATTCAAGGGTTAACCCTTTCCTGTGTAATCTTTACCAGTATTGACTGTAAGGTTGATAGTAAAATTGATGATAGTAAATAAAATCTCTAATCAATCATCTGATTTGGTCTAGGCCCAACTAAAGGTCTGCATTCAGCTATATTTGACCCTAATGCCTTTTTCTCTAGGCAAAAAACAACAGATCTTTGACCTTTATCTGAGTAATTACCAAATCATTTGTTAAGCCTATTATACCTTCTGTATTGATGTTGCCACTCTTCAATTGAAAGATGTCTTTAATTTTAATGTTTTCAAATCCTTTAGTACTGATATAAATCCTGAAACCACTAATACACCTATGAAGTAGAGGGGGGGAAAGTGATTTCTTTTTGTCTTTATGTCCATCTGTCTGATTGTTGGTCTACAATTGTAGACTTTTTTGTTTCCGTGCTTTAATTCTAGAACCAACTGACCTACAGCTTCATACAATTGTTATCAATGATCCAATGGAGTGCTCTATTGTTTTGTGGTGATATAGGTCAAAGATCAGCTTGTGTATGGGGTTAATAGTTCTGCTTTATGTCAATTCTTGTTTCATATGATGTTTTTAATAGGCAATAATTTTCATTTGCAGATGGGCTCTAAGGAAAGAGAGGAGGCTAGAAAAGAGGTATAATATGAAAGTTTTTAATGATTACTAGAAACAATTTTTATGACTGGTCCAAATTGAAGTTGCTGTTACAGACAACAATTCAAAATGAGTTTAAATTAAGAAATAAGTGCTCAATTTGAAAAAAAAGTATTGTACAGATCATTCTGAGAAAAGAAGAAATCTTCTTGTAGGAATAATATTCTCCGTTAATTTTCCCAAAATGCTTTTCTGAATATAATGCAGTAGATAGAATTGTAGCTCTAAAAAGGCTAAAACCTAAGGCTTATGCTTGCATTTGAAAATGAGGGGTCGCTGACTCCTTAACCATGAAGTTTAATGGGTCAAAAGAGTTTTTGAAGGGGGGATCAAAACATCAAAAAGAGCCAATCATGAGTATGAATTTGAATGTTTAAGTGCCAACTGAGTCCTTTTCTAGTAAAGATGTAAAGTAAACATTTGAAAATACAATTTCAAAAATATATAACAAAACATCATTAAAAAACAGGGATAAACCCTTGTTTTGACCCTGATAATTTTCTCGTAAGAGGTCATTTTGGCCCCCTATGGAGAAATTTCTAAGAGTCAAAACATGATTTTCGAGGGTCAAAATCCCGGTTCACAAGTCAAACATGAGCCCTGCATGAGAATTCAGTAAATTGCTGTATATATTTTCTGATAAAATACATGAAGTAAGATTTAAATTTTGATATTAATATGTAATTGATCATGAAAAAATAATTTATGTATTTATCCCATTGTAATTTCAGGTCTCTGTACTAGCTCAGCTAAACCATCCAAATATTGTTGCATACAGAGAATCTTTTGAAGGTAATTTTATGGAAATGGACTATATATTATTGCATAAAATTCAGTGATTTTTTTTCCAGATTATAGGCATGTAATGACACATAAAATCTTGACTTTAACCCATTCCCACACAGTGACACTTTTAAACGCCTCTCAAGAAAAAACATTGGGAAAACATTGTGAAAAATGAAGAAATTGCTTGTAACAAGCAATTTCTTCATTTTCCACAATGCTTTCTACCAAGGAAGTTGAAAAAATCTAAAATTTCATAAACAAGAAAATGGCGTCTGCATCTTCTAGCAATTTGGACCAGTCTAAAATTTTGCCGTTTGGTAATGGGTTAATGAGAAGGAAAATATGTTGTAAATTCATGTATTGTTAAGGCAAGCTTATTTACTGGTAACTTGAATATCTTTGACCTGGAGTTACATACTTGTACTGAAAACAAGTCACATTGATAGAATCTTATGGCAATGTCCTTGGAATCTGTTACAAATAATCAAAATTTTGTTAAATTGAGGATTTTTCTAATTGATAGGAATGAATGTTTTACCAATACCAAATTTTGGACTGGTCCAAATTGAAAGGAGTTGCAGACAACAATTATTTTAAGTTGATGAAATTTTAGATTTTCTGGGTAGAAAAAAATGTGTGAAATGAGGAAATTGCTTGTTACAAGCAATATCTTCTTTTACATGTTTTCTAAATTGATTATTTTGAAGGGCGTTCATAAGCATCATTGTGTGGGAATGGGTTGAGAAAAACAATAGAGCTCAATGACATAGAGTATAATTGAAAATGTTAATATACTTCTGCAAAATATTTCAAATCTATCAAATTTAAATTAACTCGTTCCCACACATTCCCACCTTTTATGCCCCTCAAGAAAAAAAACTTCGGAAAACATGTTGGAAAATGAAGAAATTGCTTGTATCAAGCAATTTCTTCAGTATCCATAATATTTTCTATCAGGAAAGACGTAAAAAATTGAAATTCCATAACTTTTAAATTGTCGTATGTAGCTTCTTTCAATTTGGACCAGTCTTAATTTGCTGGAATGGGTTAAGAGAATAAATGTCCAAACAAATTGATTTGGCAGGAATGTTTTGCAAGTCATTTGTTTAGATATTACAATCAATCTTGCTCAAGTGATCACTAACTAAATCCTATGTTGGTTGATCTCAATAGAATCGTTTCAGTGAGGCGATTCTAATGAGTTACATCAACATAGGATCAACCCGATCCAACACAACAAAATTTTAGACTTGTCGAAATTGAAAGGAGTTGCAGACAACAATTCAAAGTTTATTTCAACTTTCTGTGTAGAAAGCATTGTGGAAAATGAAGAAATTGCTTGTAACAAGAAAAAAATGTATTAACTCATTCCCACACAGTGACGTCTTTTGCCGATCCTTGAGAAAAAGGATTTAGAAACATTGTGGAAAATGTAGGAATTGCTTGTTACAAGCAATTTCTTTATTTTGCACAATGTTTTCCAAATTATTTTTCTTAAGTGGGGTCAAAAAGCGTTGTTGTGTGTGAATGTGTTAAGTTAGAATCCTGCAATGATATTGTATGCCCTCAAACTGAACCTTCATGTATGTTAGAAAAAAGTATATCAATCCATTCCCACACAGTGACACCTTATGATGCCCCTTGAGAAAAATGCTTTGGAAAACATTGTGGAAATGTAACAAGCAATTTCTTCATTTTTCATAATATTTTCTACCCAAAAGACAAAGATTCTATAAAATCCATCAACTAAAAATTGCTGTCTGTAACTTCTTTCAATTTAGACCAGTCTAAATTATATCATCTGGTAATGGGTTAGGTCGACCATTCTATTAAAACAACCATAATTTTGCCGTCCATTGAGTGGTTGCTTAATAGAAATTTTACTGTATAATTACTCTCATATGCTTTTTTGGAAATATACCTGTTGTTTGATATTTCTATATATGATCATTAAGTTGTAGATCTAAAGTGACTCCAAGACAAGACTGGACACTGAAATGGAAAGTTAGTTGAACAAATACATGTATTTAGAAAATATGAGCGTAAAAGCAATAGAGTTAAAGGATAAATTTTTGTTCAAGAAAAAAAAAACTTTTAGGCATCACCCATACCATATCAGCAGATTAAAATGAAACATATCAAATTAAAGGCTCCATTGCTCCAAAATGTATCATTTCTTTTCTGTCGATAAACATCCAAACTTTACAGAGGAAATTGTTTGATAATGATATATTTATCATGTTAATGTATCATTCATTAATGAGGATCATTCAGTAAAGCAAATACTTTGACTAGAAAAATAGTGGCTCTTCAGAATGGATAAGTTTCCTAATCCTGATTGGTTCAACTCCCTTTATGTCATTTCATTGACTAATTGATGGATTGCTGGCCCTGCCCATTGGCTGGCCATTCCCATCAACTCCAATATGAAATTCCTCATAGGTATCAAAACGCATAATTTTTGCAACATTCTTCTTTTTAGTTTCTTTGGCTGAAAGCCAGAGAGCTATTGTCATGGTGTTGTGTCCGTATTGCGCCCGTCCGGTCAGTAAACTTTTCCTTTGAAAATCTTCTACTCAGAAAGTACTAGCATATTTCAACCAAACTTCACAGAAATGATCCTTAGATGACCCTCTATCAGATTCCTTTAAAGAATTTGATCGGATGAAAAGCATGGCTTTAATGGGCATGGCTAATTTCCATATATGGTAAAATCTTTGAAAATCTTCTTCTCAGAAACCTGTGGATGGATTGCAACCAAATTTCACAGAAATGATTCTTTGGTGAACCTTTATCAGATTCCTTCAAAGAATTTTGATTGGATGAAAAACATGGCTTTAATGGACATGGCCAATTTCCATATATGGTGAAATCTTTGAAAATCTTCTTCTCAGAAACCAGTGGATGGATTTCAACCAAATTTTACAGAAATGATCCTTGGGTGACCTTTTATCAGTTTCCTTCAAAGAATTTTGATTGGATGAAAAACATGGCTTTAATTGGCGGGGGTAATTTCTAGATATGGTAAAAGCATTGAATTTCTTCTTCTCAGAAACCTGTGGATGGATTACAATCAAATTTGACCAGATCGACTCTTGGGTGACCTTTTATCAGTTTCCTTCAAAGTATTTTGATTGGATGAAAAATATGGCTTTAATGGGCAGGGCTCATTTCCATATATGGTATATACTGAAATTTTTGTAAATTTCTCAGAAACCTGTTGATGGATTTCTACCAAATTTCAGGGGAATAATAACCAGATGACTGTTTGTCGGATTCCTTCATATAATTTTGATTGGTATAAAAACATGGCTAGTATGGTAGTGGGTTATTTCCATATGTGGTATACAGTGAAAATTTTACATTATGAATTTTACAGAACTTGACTAGACTTTTGTATAAGAAATGAAAAGTTTGAAATGGTTCTCTAGAACTATTTCAAAGATTTCAATGATTGAGATTTATTTTCATTATATTCAGTTTATTTTAAATTCATGAAAAAAATTGCTTAATCAGTACATTCATGCCTGTGGAGCAATACAGGCTCTAAAGCACCTCTAGTTTTCAAAATGCTGTAGACCATATATTTTGAAAAATAACATAAAAAAACAACATAGGGTTTAGCTCATTTCTCTAGTTATTTCACTATAGTATCTCCTAATCCGATCCCCGCCGTTGTGAACATCCTTTCTGACATTTGTCTCCCACCAATAGTTTTATAATCATAAATCTAAGCGGGATGAGCGGCTGGAGGTTGAGAAGGATGTTGGTTTAGTACTTATTTGAGAAATACCAGGAATCCATAGATGCCCTAGCCTCTGCTATAAGCCCCATTTAAACACACGAAATATATCAGTATAGCATCACACAGTGTATTATTTCCTGTTATTTTTTTTTTTTTTCAGAACATGGAAATTTGTATATTGTTATGGATTTCTGTGCTGGGGGTAAGTGTAAAGAGATTTTTTATGTATATTTATCATTACGTGCCCCTAAGTGAGGACACTATTTATTCCACAGTGGTTTAATTACTATTATTACACAAAATAAAGTACATTACTGATTTCCCTCATTCAAGAACCTATTTCTGAATGTGATACTTATAGTTATTTTCTAAAATAATTGATCTTGAACTATAAGAAAAAAATAAATTTAATTCAAAAGACAGATTATATTGGTTCAACAAGCCAAGATTATGAACCAGTGCTAAAGACAGAAAGAATACCCTGTTCTAAAAAAATGCCTGTCTGACCTGCATTTAAATGGGCTGTTGAACAGTCAATACCTTTCTTTAGAATTCTGAAAAAATAGAAGAAATACTGTTAAACAGAATTGTCAGAGTTTAACCCATACAATGACGCTTTTAAACCACCCTGAAGAAAAACTGATTTTCTTGAGGGCTTTAAAAAGTGTCATTGTGTGGGAATGGGTTTATTGTATTTATTTCAGGTGATCTATATGCAAGAATAAATTCACAGAGAGGAATTCTCTTTACAGAGGACCAGGTAGAGTATTTGAATGAATCAGTTGATAAAAAAACGCATCTATCAAAAACTTTAATCCATGCCATCTCACAGGCACCATCTGAAATTATTAATGTTTCGCATTTCTGTTTGTGTAAAGGTATTTGGTGCCCAGGGTAGTGATATAGATCATTGTCATTATAATCAAGGTCCTAAGTACGGTTCTTTGGTGTGGCAATTTCTCAAAGGTTTTTTATTGCCTCACATATTTGGGTAAGAGGTACAGGATTTTAGAACAGGATCAAGAGAGACAAATTTATGTTGAAATAAGTTATTCTCCCAATCGATATACAATAAATATGGTCTAACCAAACTAGTGAAGGGCACATATCCAGCAGCTAATATTGGTTTTGCTTGTTTCAGTTACCTATTACCACATTATCCATTATTTTGACATGCTGATGTCCATCCATCTTCACAAGCCAGGTCATCTAACTATTTTTGTTCCTTGATAAGGAATAAAGTAGAGTTAGAGCACTTGGCTTGCAAAGATGATGTCCATCTTGTGGACACATCTGGGAACAAAGTGGAGTTAGAACATTTGGCTTGCAAAGATGATGTCTATCTTGTGGACACATCTGTGAATCTTGAAAGAGCTGAACAAACTAATTCTGTACAAACTAAAGGGGAACAGGAATAGTATATTTTATTTGGAATCTTTCTTTTATCATCAACAAATCGAAAAAATATGTTGAAAGTTATCTATTTTATCAATTAAAATTATGTCTCCCTACTCTGTCTGTTTTTCTGTCTGCTTTTCATTTCTCGAAAAAATCTACAAACTATTAGGTTGCATTTTATTGAATTACATGCATCTATTCAGCTTGAGTCCTAGTTATGCAAAAAACGGAAGTTGTTCCATTTGCAAAAAGTTTGAGGTCATAGAAGAATCTGAAAAATCATATTCAGATTTGAAGCTTTTTCGGGATACACCTCAGCAAGTTTTAGTAGATTTTGATGGGTTTTTTTTTCATGCAATGGTACAGTTTTAGTTGTAGATGTGCAAGAAAAATGAAAGATATTTTATTCTAGAATTTCAAGATTTTAGTTCAAGGTTAAAAGTCAAAATTACCCAAAAATTTAATTTCACCTTACAATGATTAGGATGGATTCTATATCAATGATTTCTTAGTTTCTGTGAGTTTACCAATATGAAGAAACATAGGTCTTGTTTAACCCATTCCAACTCAAGCCCTCCTTTTTACGCCCCACAAGAAAAAAGCTTTGAAAAACATTGTGGATAATGAAGAAATTGCTTGTAACAAGCAATTTCTTCATCATCCACAATGTTTTTTATCCCAAAAGACGAAAAAATTAAAATTCCATCAACTTGAAATTGTCGTCTGCAGCTTCTTTCAATTTGGACCAGCCTAAAATTTTCTTGCGTTGGAATGGGTTAAAGTAATTTCTAGTTTTATTTTCTTTTATGGAGAAGTTGAAATTGTAATAATCATGGTTTGAAACGTGTGTGAATACAGTTGTTTCCTATAAATCAAAAATGCAAATTGTCTTTTTATATTAACCCATGCCATGCTGAACCTGGAATATTCCTCTTTTGGCAAGACATATTACACATCATCCTGTACATATCGATCTACACCAGAGTTGTTAAATAGATGAACTTAAACCCACAATTATTGTTTCCAATGTTTTCAACCCTTTCAGTTTGATTTTGTTCACTTCTGTTGAGGAATTCATTCAGCATAACAAGAGTTAACATGTTCTACAATGTATAGAAATTACTTGTACTGACCAATTCTTGATAAATATGTTCCATTATGCAGTATTTTGATTTCATCAGGATTGCATTTATGTATGTCTTGAAAGGGACCAACAGCTAGTGTAAACTATAATCAGATTGCATGTATGTGCAGACTGATCATTGTCTATACTTCAAGCCAAAACACGATTTTTCTAAGTTCAGCATTACGAGAATTAAAATAATTTTTAGATTTTAGACTGGTTTGTTCAGATGTGTCTTGCCATCAAACATATCCATGACAGAAAAATCTTACACCGAGACATAAAATCACAGGTGAGAATTATCATAATCTACATGTGCTTACAGAAACCTTTGAACATTTTCACCCTTTCCTATTTTTTTATGCCCTTAAAGAAATAAAACTTTCTAAAACATTGTGAACAAAGAAGAAATGCTTATAACAATCAATTTCTTACTGTTCACAAATTTTTCTACAATAACCCATTCCCACACAATGATGCTTTCTACCCCCCCCCCTTAAAAAATGAATTTTAAATTTCATGAACTTCAAATAATCATCAACAATTACTTTCTGCTTGCACCAGTCTAAAATTTTGTCAGCTAGTAATTGTTTAAAATAATTGATGGATGGCAGATTTCAATAAAATAAATCAATTGACCAATCAAATTGCTGCCTAAAACAGAAGTGCAACATTGCTCTTAAACATTTATGTCAAACATTTCTTTGATATGAGACTAAGTTGTCGTAACAACAGCTCTCAATAAGCGGATGTCGCTGTATATTACATCCAGAAAATAAGAAAAAACGTCAGACCCTAATGTAAATTAACATCCAAGATTAGAGAAAAACATCAAGATTTCACCATCTTGAAGTTTTCCACAGTGACAAGATAAAGGGTTTGATAAACAAAAGTATGTATACTCTTCCCAAAGGTAGAATGAATTCTCTTGTGTAAAATTGATTCCACATATACAGAAATATCTCCATCTCAACCGATGCTGATGGACAATTTACATTTGGTGTACTCAATTGTAGCAGGTCTCATTAACCGAGTCATCACTCAATCTTAAGAAGTCACTCAATTGAGAACATGCCGGGTCAGTAGACATGGGACTAGACTTAGTCGAATATCGCCCAAATGTTTTGGCTGGCATTCACTTGTTCAAAATGTGAAGCATTGTCTTTTTGGCATGTTCAGAATAGAGAAGTTCTATTTTGCATTTGAATACAGTTATTACCCAAGAAATTCTATTTGATGTCTGTTGTAGAAATGTCAAAGTTACCCAATTGATCTTGCTAGTTTCTAAGAGTTCTTCCCCTTTTCAATGATGTCACGCATATTGTCTTTAAACACCAATTGAAATGAAACAAGGAAACTTGTTTGTATTGCAACTTTTATTTACACAAGTGATATACTAGGATACATTTGATAAGACCAGAGACAATTTGAGAGTAATCAATCCTCGATTTTGTTGTACCCATAACTTTTTGATTAAAATCAGTTGAAATGAATTATTTCCCCCCCATTCTGCAAGTCAGAAACTTGTCCAAATCGTAAAAGATTTCAAAACAATATTTACCAAATGTCATTATGTGTCCAGTCAAAGTTGGAAAATGACAATACCCATAGAGGAAAAACATTGAGGGAAAAGGAGAAATCATTGCAAGAAACAATCTCTTTACCGCAATTTTCTTCCTAATTCAATTCAAAGGCACATGAAATTTAGGGATGCATGCTTTATCTATTTATTTTCATTAAATATAATTTTATGGGGGGAGTATGGTTGGAAGTGGGGTATGAAGATAAATTCCTTAGTTTTGAGATAACTTCCTGAAATTGAAACTTGTAGTTTTAAAAATTCGTAAAATTGGTCCTTATTGAGAGCATTGGTTTATTCAATTGTAGTTACAACATTTATGTAACTCTCAAAAAATATTTCTTTTGTTTTGTGCAAACTAATGATGTTTTACATCTCAGACAAACTACCTTGTCAGAGTGCAGTGGATGTGGTTAGCAACCCATTGATAGATTGCTGGCCCTGCACATGATCAGCCACATGATAGTTTGACTGAGGTTATTAACAGTATTATTTTGTAAATTGCGTCGTCAGGGACATTGAATAAAAGGCTGTAGTTTAGTTGTTTTGGCGACTTAAAAGTTGTAACTACAGCTTGTTCTTGTAGTTACTTTAACTACAACTTGAATAAGCTGTAGATACAACTTTTAAGTTGCAAAACCATAAAAATTGCTTACCAATAATGGCAACTTCAAGTTTCACTCCTGGTCCAAATGAATGATTTGATAATAGACTGATCAGTCAATTTTTTGATTTACAGCATCGATCTATCAACAATTTTGAAAAAACAAAGAAATTTATGTTGTACAAATTTAATGATAGATGTACTTTTGCACAGATTGGATGAAGTTATATGCAAAATGGACCTACTAAGTTTTCCCCAAAACAAAAACTTCAAATGAGATTTGATCCAGAAGAGGTAAACTAGGGGATGCGTATGAAAATAATTGAGCCTGTGCGTGACATTTCCAACCATTTCACATGTGCATGACTCCCACACATTGAGCAACCTTGGCAGCCATTTGGGGCAATTAGAACATTCACTTATTGTTTAAAGAAGCTTTGGGTCAGTATCTATCTACAGAGCGCAGAGTGAAGACTCTGATCAGACTGTGCAGATGCACAGGCTGACCTGAGTCTTTACTTGGCGCACATATGGAAATGTCACACATACGCTCAATCATATTGTAAATTGGAATGTTCAATTTAACTTAAAAAAAGCTTCAACCCATTACTGGATGACAAAATTTTAGACTGGTCCAAATTGAATGGAATTGCAGACAATGATTTTAAGTTTACAAGAAATTTCTTCATTTTACAAAGTGTTTTTATAAATGTTTTTCCCAATTGTTTTTCTTGAAGGGGCGTCAAAAAGCGTCATTGTGTTTGAATGGGATAAGAGCAAAAAGTGTCTGACCTGGCCTTGTTGATACTTTTTACATCACGAAGTAGGTCTCTTTTCACCCTACAGATCAAAATTATTCTAGTTAGTAATATTATGACAGTAAGATATGATCTGATATGTAATATATGTTCATAAAAAATTCCATTGAATCTAATCATCTGTGTTTTTCAGAATATTTTTCTAACAGGTAAAGGCATGGTACAACTTGGTGATTTTGGAATAGCAAAAGTATTAAACAGTACAGTCGAATTAGCCAGAACTTGTATAGGAACACCTTATTATCTTAGTCCAGAAATTTGTGAAAATAAACCATACAATAATAAAAGGTAAGATTCCTGATATATGATGGGCTTTCTCTTTCATATACAGTTAAGGTCATCTATATTAAGCAAAAAACATGTATTAATCCATTCCCACATAAGAAAATTTTAGACCGGTCCAAATTGAAAGAAGTTGCAGACGACAATTTCAAGTTGATGAAATTTTAAATGTCTGTTACAAGCAATTTCTTCATTATCCACAAGTTTTCCAAAGCTTTTATCCTTATGGGAATAAAATGGAGGGAATGTGTGGAAATTGGTTAAGCAAGTGGTCATTGAGTTACCCAAACAAACAAATTAACAGAAATTACTTAATTTGTTTTCAAATTAGAATTTTACGAATGGATTTATACTCACCTGATGGGAAATGTACATAAGGATTATATTCCCGTATTCCGTCCACAAATCCGCAAAATAAACATAATAAAGCGTCTACATGAACATCACGTGATCCACTCCAGACGCTTAGTGAATAGTCCAAATACCTCAGTTTATTTCAGATGTAAAACCAAAAAGTGAGCATCCCTAACAAGTACTAAACCATGGGGAGGAGGGAGGAACCTCCCATCAGGTGAGTATAAATCCATTCGTAAAATTCTAATTTGAAAACAAATTAAGTAATTTCATCTCATGATTTATACTCACCTGATGGGAAATGTACATAAGGATAGATTACAAAGCAATCCCACCTTGGATGTGGATGGTTTCCAATAACTGAACTGTTCCCACATATACATGAGTATTCTGTCTAAACCCGGAAACTTCTTTCTCTCCAGTACCACATTATACAGTATATAAATGTAAGTAAACACATATATAACAATACACTACTTGTGTTTAAAAAGTAACCAGTTTTAATCATTTCCTTCCTCGAATCCGTTGAAAATAAACTTCTTTGTTAATCTGACAAATAACTCATACTCGGTGTAACACATGGGGAGATACTTTTCTCCTGTAAAATTTAATAAATGTTGATTCTCTTGACCAATCAGCCACTTCCAAAACCGACCTGATAGACGCCCCTTTGTAAAGTGCCCATGATGGACCCAAAGCCCTAGTTGAATGAGCCCTAACCTTCAATGTTTTGTCCTCATAGGCTTCTCGAATAGTACCCACAATATATGCACTTAATCTCTGAGCTGAAGCTTTCTTATGAGGTTCATTAATTGTAAGGAATAAATTAGTTTCCTCTTTCCCACCTTTGTTTCTTAATGATTCGGTTTTCTTCAGGTAAATAGAAATTGCTCTTTTAGGATCCAGTAACTTATTGGAATTAAACTTTGGCACAAAAATCTTTGAGTCACAATGATTGGGTCTATCTTGTTTTGCCAAATCCTGTCGTACAAAGGAGATTCCATCTGGTAGGATTGAAACTGCGTCTTCACCCAGTTTTAGCGCTTGAAGGTCGCTGACTCTCCGAAACGTCGTGATTGCTGTAAGAAAAACAGTTTTATAGGTGACATATTTCAATGTAGTTTTCATTAAGGGTTCAAATTGGTATTTTTGTAAAGCCTTTAACACTTTAGGTAGATCCCATTCTGGAACCAGTCTACTAACTGGCGGTCGTAAATTAAACACCCCTTTCAAAAGCCTAATAATATAAGGATGTTGGCCTATTGGAAATTTATCAATAGGCTCTAGAACAGAAGATAACATAGACCTATACCAGGCAATGGTTTTATACTGCAGACCATCTTTATAAAGTGATGCTAAAAACTCTGCACAGTCATTTAAAGATGCTGCGTACGAATCAATTTGTTTTGTATCACACCAGCTACAAAATCTTTTGAATTTTGATGCATAATCTTTCTGTGTGCCAGCTCTCCAACTGGCTGTGAGTAATTTTCTAACTTTCTTAGAAAATCCCTTCTTTCTGAATTGCTTGTTGATAGCAGCCATGCAGTCAACTTGAACACTTCCGGATTGGAATGATATATTCGAGTTCTGGGTTGGGCCAATAAGTCCTTCCGTACCGGAAGAATTATTGGTCGTGCAACAGACAACTCCAACAGAGTGGTGTACCAGTGCCGTCTGGGCCACAGTGGTGCTATGAGAATTACTTTGCACTGAAATTGTTTCATATGACTCAATACTCTTGGGATGAGACAAAGAGGAGGAAAGGCATAAGCAAACATTCCTTCCCACGATATTGTCAATGCATCTGATGCCAACGCTGTTTGATGGGGAGCCCATGAACAGAATACTTGTACTTTCCGATTGTGAACTGACGCAAACAGATCTATATTTGGGAATCCACACCAACTGAACAGATGGTAAGTTACTGCTGGATGTAAACTCCACTCTGTTGGTTGAATCTTGTTCCTGCTCAGATAATCTGGAAGTGTGTTCAATTTGCCTGCAATATGAGCTGCTTTCAATTGAACTTGATTTAGAATTGCAAATTTCCACAATTTCCAGGTTAGAATGCACAGAGAAGGTGACTTTGTGCTGCCCTGTTTGTTGATGTACTGAACTACCGTAGTATTGTCCGAACGAATTAGTATCTTCTGACCTTGTATTAAGTGTATAAATTCCTGTAATGCCAGAAACACTGCTTCCAATTCCAGACAATTTATGTGTTGTTTTTTCTGGTGACCAGACCAAGTCCCTTGGGCATAGCGTGAACCTAGACAAGCACCCCACCCCCTTGTGGAAGCATTGGTCTCCAGAACCTGATTTGCTGACCATGGTAGAAAAGATTTGCCCTTTAGAACATTGACTGAATGTAACCACCATTCTAAATGATCTAGTACATGTTGTGTTACTGGTATTTGAAAAGTTAAGTCTCTTGAACTGGGTTTCCAAAAAGCTAGTACATGCAACTGCACTGGTCGCATATGTAGTCGAGCATAAGACACTGTTTCTATGCATGAAGACATTAGACCCAGTAGATGTAAGTACTCTCTGGCACTCACTACTTTTGACATAGTTAATGCTCTGATCGCAACTACAATTTTTTGATATCTGTCTGGAGTTGGAGCCACTGTTCCTAGACTCAGGTAAAAAATGTTTCCTAAGTATGTTATCACTTGAGTAGTTTGTAACACCGACTTCTTTGTATTGATCATAAAGCCCAGTTGAAGAAGGAGATTTTGCATTCTCAATTGATCTTTGCACAATTTTTGGCGCACGCCGTTCAATCCTAACCAGTCGTCTAGATAGACTGCTAGACGTAGGCTTTGTTGTCTTAAATAAGCTGCTACCACTGATACTATCTTGGTAAAGACCCGAGGACTTGAGGTAGGACCAAACGGTAGACATTTCCACTGATAAGTTTTGTGCTGAATTGCAAACCTTAGATATTTCCTGTGCTGTTGAAAAATTGGAATGTGCATATACGCATCTTTGAGATCCATCGAAAATGCATAATCTCCCTTTTGTACCAAGTTGAGGACAGATCTTAGCGAGTCCATTTTGAAGTGTTGCTTCCGGAGATAATAGTTGAGGGGCTTCAGATTGATTACAGGTCTTAGATCGCCCGTTTTCTTGGGAACTAGAAAAAGTGTACTGTAAAAACCTTTTTCTCTCTCTGCTGGAGGTACTTCCTCTATAGCATGTTTTTTTAATAATTCTTCTACCTCCAGCAGTATAAAATGTAGTTGTTCTCTTGGCACTCTTGTTTGCCGAATCCCATTGAAAGCCGGAATTTGATTGAATTCCAGCTTGTATCCGTTCGAAATTGTATTCAGAACCCATTGATCGTTTGTTATTTGGGTCCATTTCTGATAAAAATGAGACAGACGACCCCCAACTGGTATCTCCGGATGCAAACTTATCACGTCACAACTGTTGCCTACTTTTGGGACGAAAAGTATTTACCCCTGAGGTTCGGGAGTTACCGCGCTCTTGACCCTTTGCAAAACCATAGTGTCCCTTACTTGTCCCGCTAGGACCTTTCTGTGACCTTGAACGACTAGCATCATCATAACGTGGTCTTTTCCACTGATAATGAACCGAGGCATTTTGTTTTCTTTTCCTCTCATTGTCTGGTAATAAGTCACATAGTTGACTTTGTAATTCTTTTCTATCTTTAAGTTTTTTCTCAAGACCTAAGCCAAACACGCCTTCATGTGATTAAGGTAAACGATACAAATGTTCTTTAACATCAGAAATATCATAATGACCTGAATCTGACATAGCTGCCCTACGTCTTATAAGATGGTGAAATGCACCCGCTCTGGCAACCTGATCCAATGCCTTTGTGCTCATAACAAAAGTATCTCGTACACATTGGATAGCACTGTCTATATTGACATTCTTTCCCTTCAAAACTGTAAGCAAATTCCCTAAAGCTTGTTGTAAGTAAGTATTGATGACCAGCCCCATACGAGCAGCATGTTGACCTTGATATGCTAATTTCTCAAGTGACTTTAATGGTTGAGAACACAAAGATTGTGACTTAGCAGCTTTACTTCCATATTTCCTGACTAGCATCGTCTCCAACATGCTATCTAACGAAGGAACACGAAAAAGAGGTTCCGATAGATCATTAACCGGAAACACAGAGCAATAGCCCTCTTTGTAGGCTGTCAACTTAGATGGATCAGCACACCTCCAAGAAGCCTCAATAACTTTAATCTCTGATTCATCTAGAGAAATACCAGATATTTCTGAGGACGGTGTAGTTACTGCATCCTCGCCAAACATCTCTGCCAAAAGTGCAGCTGTTTTGCTATTATACTTGGAGAAACGATCTGGCATACTAGCCTCTTCCTCTACCAAAACTACATCACTATTGGATCTACTAGAGCCCCTACCAGAAGTAGCCCAGTCTACCTCTTGCCGCTCTCTTTGACCAGGTTGAAGAGACAAAACATCCTCTTCTCTACAGGGGTCTGACACTCCAAACTCGGCATTGAGTGAGTTACCCAGAGACAAATTCGGTCTACGCTCCCCTACAGGGACGTTATCCGTAATCCGACAAGGTCTACGCTCCTCCGGAAGGTCGTTCTCCTTATCCTTATTCGCCCGAGAAACGAGGTTAGATTGTGAAGTCAAAAACTCATTCAACAAAGCTAATTTTGAGTCAATTGAATCCACTTTACCTTGAAAAGTTGAAAATTCTGACCGTAAATTCTCAAACTCCTTCTTGCTAGCACGTGGAGTACGTTTCGATTTCTTGCCCGACTTACCCGGCGTCTCCGAAACCGAAGTTCTAGATGATAACTCGTCTTCATTGTCAACATCCGACATAATGTCACTAAAGATAAAACACCAATTTAATATACCCAAAAAAAATGAAGTTTCAAAAAGAAACTAACAGTGGATGTGAATGTATTGCACGCTGGAAATAAACTGAGGTATTTGGACTATTCACTAAGCGTCTGGAGTGGATCACGTGATGTTCATGTAGACGCTTTATTATGTTTATTTTGCGGATTTGTGGACGGAATACGGGAATATAATCCTTATGTACATTTCCCATCAGGTGAGTATAAATCATGAGATGAAATCAACCTATATTAAGCAAGCAAGCACCTTGTATAACACCCAGGTGCTTCCTTCATACAGGTTTACCTGTACATTCAATTTGTTCCTTCTGTAATTTTTTTCTGAAACAAAGATTTAATGCCCCTCAGGAAAAAGGCTTTGGAAAACTTTGTGGATAATGAAGAAATTGCTTGTTACAAGCAATTTCTTCATTATCTAAATTGTTTTCTATCCAGATAGACAGAGATTTTAAAAGCTTCATCACCTTGCAACTTCTTTTAATTTGGGCCTGTTTAAAGTTTGATTGTATGGTAATAAGTTAAATAGGTTTGAAGTAACATATGAGTGATTAACCCTTTCCTGTTTAATCCCTGGTTTTTACGTCTCTATGAATTTTTGATTGAGAAAACATTGTAGAAAAAGAAGAAATTACTTGTAACAAGCAATTTCTTCTTTTTCTACAATATTTTCTACCCTACCGAATGATTATTTTTCAATTTAAATCCCTTTTTAATTGTTGTCTGCAAAACCAATGAATTTAGACAGGTGTAAAATTTTGCAGGAAAGGGTCAAATGGAGAAAGATGCACCCAATCTCTGATCCATCTCCAAATGGGCTAAGGTCTGATAACCTTTTTGCATATAAAATGTGTGATGGGGAAAAATGAAAAAATCCAAACCTTCCAGATTATCCAAAACACAGACTGTGCTGAAGTTGTATACTTTGATTTTTTATGATGTCATCAGTTTGTTTCAAATAGTGTTCTTTAACCTGTTACTGTTTTTTCCAAAATTTAAACTTGCCCTTATTCAAAGGAGTGGCAGAAGACTTATAAATTAAGTATAATAAAAAAAGAAACCATTATATATGACTGAAAATATTGTGCAAAAAGATGAAATTGCTTGTTACAAGGGTTAAAATCAATGTTAACAATTTCTATTTCAGTGATATATGGTCACTAGGTTGTGTTCTTTATGAGTTGGCCACTCTAAAACATGCTGTAAGTGTTCTCTATTTACCAAACAACCTTTTGCTTTCATTAAGGAGGAAATAGCTTGTGATAACAATGTTCCCTTTCTAATATTTAATTTACAGCTCTACTGGCCAAAGGTCAGAAGAGCAATAGTGATGGCGTTTCCATTTCAGCGTCTGTTTGTCTGTGTGTCAAATCGTCTGTCCATCCATTAACTTTTCCTTGTTAATGCTCTAGAGTCCACAGTTTCATTAGATTCTATTCAAACTTTCTCAGAATGATTGTACCATCAGATGGATCCTTCCATTTGAAATAGGGTGAGACCTGTCAAGAAACAGTGGGAAAAGGGGCCTAATTAAAAAAATCCTTGTTACCACTCTAGAGTCCAATGTTTTCATCAGATTGTCTTCAAATTTTTACAGTGTGAATGTTACATCATAAGGAGTGTTCCTTTTGCACTTGTGTCAGATCCATCAAGAGTCACAGGAAAAGGGGCCTTATGATAGTTTAATTAAGAAATCCTCTTTAACACTCTAGAGTCCATAGTTTTCAACAAGTTCTCTTCAAACTTTCACAGAATGATTGTACCATCATAAGGATGTTCCTTTCAAAAGTGGGTCTGATCTATCCAGTATGACGGAAAAAGGGCCTTATGAAAATTTAATAAAAAAATTAGAAGTTAATACAATGATGTCGGGATCACCAGATTTCACCAAATTCACTTCAAGCTTTAATAACAGAATGATTGTACCGTATTCAGTATTGTTTTTTTTTCGAAATTGGGTCTGATCCGTTGAGAAACACAGTGAAATTTATTTTAAAAAATCTTAATTAATGCTCTAAAGTCCATAGAAAGCATAGGGTTGTCTTCATACTCTCATAGAATGATTATACTTTTGTAAGGATAGTTCCCTACAAAATTGGGTCAGATACATCAAGTAACATGGGAAAAGGAGCTTTATGAAAATTTAATAAAAAAATCCCCATTTACACTATAAAACACACAGCTTTGATTGGATTTTGTTGAAACTTTCACAGAATGATTGTAAGGTCATAACGATCATTCTTTTCAAAATGGGGTCTGAACTGTCAAGAAACAAGGGAAAAGGTGCCTTATAAAAATTCCATTTTAAAATCCTCGTACCACAACAAAGTCCACGGTTTTCATTAGATTTTCTTCAAACTTTCACAGATTGATTGCACAATAATTACAATTATTGATGTTGACATTAGACTTGATCCGTCAAGTATCGTAGGAAAAGAAGCCTAATAGAAATTTGATTTTAAAATCCTTGTACCACAATAAAGTCCACAGTTTTCATCAGATTCTGTTCAAACTTTCACAGAATGTTTGTACCATAATTAGGACTGTTTATTTGCGAATTAGGTGTAATCTGTTTGGTATCACAGGAAAAGGGGCTGTATGAATATTTTAGTACAAATTCCTCATTAACACAAGAATGTCCCCAGTCTTTATCAGATTCTCTTCAAACTTTAATAGAATGGTTGTACCATCATAAGGATTGTTCCTTTGTAAATTTGGTCTTATCTGTTATGTTTCACAAGAAAAGGGGCCTATGGAAAATTTTATAACGAAAATGTTGTTATCACAATAAAGTCCTCAGTCTTTATCATTTTCTTCTACTTTTGAGAATGATTGAACTATCATTAGGATTATTACTTTGTAAACTTGGTCTGATTTAAGTTTCACAGGAAAAACTTTTACAGAATGATTATACCTTCATTAGAATTGTTTCTTTTGAAATTTGGTTTGTTCTGTCAAATATCACCAAAAAGGGGCCCTATGAAAATTTTTCTATAAATCCTCATTAACACAATAAAGTCCACAGATTACACAGATTGATTTTACAGTCATTATGATTGTTGATTTTGACAGTGGATCTGATCTGCCAAGTATCACACAAAAGGTGCCTTATGAAAAACTTATTCAAATATTCTAGTGAACACAATGATGTCCCTAGATTTCGCTGGATTCACCTCAAACTTTCACAGAATGATTGTACTATCATAAGGATGGTTCTTTTTAGAATAGAGTAAAATCCAACAAATATCATGTAAAAAGGGGCCCAATGAAAATTTTATTTCATTATTCTAGTTAACATAATTAAGTCCCCATATTTCATCGGATTCACTTCAAACTTTCACACAATGATTAAGCCATCATTAGAATGGCTATTTCTATACGCCACTGGAGGCGGTCGTATATTGGCGGCATCTTCTCTGTCCGTCCATCTGTCCGTCCGTCCATACGTCCGTATGTACGTCCACTTTTCTCGTGAGCGCAACTCCTCCTAGGTTTCTGGACGGATCTTTTTGAAACATGGTCAATGATATGACCTCAATTGGTAGATGTGCATGAAGTGAGGATTTTATGGTTCATTGATTTTTGCCTCAGTTATGCCCCCTTTAAACTTAGTCTCTGGGGCTTATTGAAATTGCAGCCTTGTGAACTCAACTCCCCCTACAATTCTGGCTGGATCTAAATAAAACTTGGTAGATGTTATCACCTTTATTGGTTGATGTGCATGAAGTAAGGATTTTATGGTTCATTGATTTTTGCCTCAGTTATGCCCCCTTAAAACTTAATCTGTGGGGCTTATTGAAATTGCAGCCTTGTGAATGCAACTCCTCCTACAATTCTGACTGGATCTGAATGAAACTTGGTAGATGTTATCACCTTAATTGGTAGATGTGCATGAAGTAAGGATTTTGTTGTTCATTGGATTTTTTAGTCTCTGTGGCTTATTGAATTTGCAGCCTTGTAAACGCAACTTCTCCTAGGTTTCTAGTTGGATCTAAATGAAACTTGGTGGATGTTATTACCTTAATTGGTGGATGGGCATGACATAAGGATTTCATGGTTCATTGATTTTTGCCTCAGTTATGCCCCCTTAAAACTTAGTCTCTAGGGCTTATTGAAATTGCAGCCTTGTGAACGCAACTCCTCCTACAATTCTGGCTTGATCTTAATGAAACTTGACGGATGTTATCATCTTTATTGGTAGATGTGCATGAAGTAAGGATTTTATGGTTCATTGATTTTTGCCTCAGTTATGCCCCCTTTAAACCTAGTCTCTGGGGCTTACTGAAACTGCAGCCTTGTGATTGCAACTCCTCCTAAGTTTCTGGCTGTATCTAAATGAAACTTGGTGGATGTTATTACCTTATTTGGTAGATGTGCATGATGTAAGGATTTTATGGTTCATTGATTTTTGCCTCAGTTATGCCCCCTTAAAACTTAGTCTCTGGGGCTTACTGAAATTTCAGCCATGTTAATGCAACTTCTTCTAAGTTTCTGGCTGGATCTAAATGAAACTAAATGGATGTTATAACCTAAATTGGTAGATGTGCATGAAATAAGGATTTAATGGTTCATTAATTTTTCCCTGACTTATGCCCCCCTAAAACTTAATATCAGGGGCTTATTGAAATTGCAGCCTTGTGAATGCAACTCCTCCTAACTTTTTGTATTGATTTAAATGAAACTTAGTCAGTGTCATCACCATAATTTGTAGGGGTACATGGATCAAGGATTTTATGGTTCATTGATTTTTGCAAGAGTTATGCCCCTGAGCCCTTTCAATCAATCAAACATAACAAACAGTTTGAACTTGACAATTTAAGAAGGTAGTCTGAAAATGTTTTGAATTTGGTTCTGTCAAAATAAGTAGTGTCTACAATTATTTTTTCGTGAAACAGCAGCAAAGAGGTGGCGTATATTGTGACGATGGCACTCTTGTTTGAAATTGGATCTGAACGGTCTAGAACCATGGGAAAAGGGACCTTATTGAAATTCTATTACTAAATAAAATCCATACTTTTTCATCAAATTCTCTCCAAACTTTCCAAGAATGATTGTATAATCCTAATAATTGATTCTTTTTAAAATGATTAGGTTAATAAAGTATCAATTGAAAAGGGGCATTATGAGAACTTGATTGAAATATCCTCGTTAACACAATAAAATCAGGTTTTTTTTATGGGATTCTCTTCAAAGCATGGAATAATTGTGGCATTTGAAACACAGGAAAAGGGGCCTTACAGATTATCATTCAAAATGTTCTTGTTTATTTGATGAAGTTCACAATTATTATCAAATTGTCTTAAAAATTGCAAAGGAACATTGTAGGGTTGTAAGGAACGTTGCTTTTGGAAATGAAGTGGATCCATCAGAAAACACAGGAAAAAGGGCCTTGTTACATTTTCTCTCAAAACACTCCAGTTTACAAGAAAAAGGTCCACAATTATTATTGGATTCTGTTGAAAGTTTCACAGGTTGATGGTAGGATTATAAGGAAACTTCCTTCTAGAAATGGAGTGGATCCATCTTGAAACATGGGGAAAATGGCCCTTAGCTTTCTTGCTCTGGTTGCTATGACAAAAAGAGTAAAATAAAAAAATCATCTCTTCTTGACCCAGAAGTTGAAGAATCCTGAATTTTTGCATTTTACTAAAAGATTTGAAATCTGTTAAAAGCATTGGTTGACATGGCAACATAAGTTGATTTCAATTGAAAGGAGGTGTTCTCCTGACCCAGTTAGTGATGTCCTTGAATTAAAAGAGCCTTATCTCAGGTGAGCGCCAAGGCCACTGGCCCTCTTGTTTCATGCATTCTTCCTTTAGCAATTAACTTCCTTAAATATCAGATTACTTTAACGAAAAACTTGATTGCAAGTAGAGCGTCTCAGACCCTCAGCAGCATCTTGTTTTTAAATAACAACAACCTTTCATTATTGTATTCAACCTCTTTCTGTCTAGAATTGTCCAGATTTGCCACAATGTGGCTTTTTTTTACCCCCAAGAAATAATTCTTAGAAATCAATCTGCAAAATTTAGAAAAATGATATGCAATTTCTTCATAACTCAAAATGCTGTCTGCCAAAGATTTTTTAAGATTCGTCAACTAAAAATTGTCGTCTGCAACTTTTTTGAATGCGATCAAGTTCAAAATTATGTTTTTTAGTAATCGGTTCAATATATTTAAACATTTTCATGCCCAAGCATTGATAGATCATGGGTATTATGTTTTAGCATTGTCTATACCAACAAGGGGTATATTTCTAAATGCATTTTTCTTAATGAATTATGCCCCTTTTTGGTCTTGGAACTTTAACCAACTACCAGGCACTTGAACAGCTTAGTGTTGGCATCCACATGCAGTGCTCTTGCTTTTGAATATAAACCATTTTTGAAAGGTCACCTGTAGCCTCTTTGAATTTGGACCAGTCTATAATGTTGTCATCTAATAATCGGGTAAAATTTCTCAAGCAAACGACAGGTATTGTCTTTTCTCTGTAGTGGTTGTTTTACAATGTTTTATAAAGAGTCTCTTAAACAAATTGCCTTTTCACAAACAAGTATGCTTTATAGATAATTTTTTTCATGATCTTTTGAAGCACCTGCTTATTTCAGAAGAACTGTTGTTGTTTTACTCCTAAAAAATTCAAGTGCCTAAGATCTTTTTAAGCTTAATTTCATTTTTCTTTTCAGTTTGAAGCTGGCAATATGAAAAACTTAGTTTTAAAAATCATTAGGTAAGTTTTTTTGTAATAATGTGTGTTTATATTTTCAATGAATAATCAATTGATTGTTTTGTTTGCTCTTGAGTGTAAAGCTTAAAGCTTCTTCTTCCTTATTTAAGGTAGTGTCTTAATCCATTCCCACACAGTGATCCTTTTGGACGTCCCCCCCAAAAAACACCCCACGCGGCACATATCCTTTCCTACATTTGTCTTTCACCAATGGGTGAGTAATCATAAACTTAGGTGGGATAGCAGCTGGAGGCTAAGAAAGGATGTAGTGGTGTTACTGGTGTGAGAAATTGTTAGGTGTCAGAAACCGCAATATGACTGAAATGCTGTTAAAAGTGGCATTAAACCCCATTCAATCAATCAATAATACAAAAACAAGAACAACAACAACAAAAATGGGAAAAGATTATATAAAATGAAGAAATTTCTTGTAACTAGAGATTTATTCATTTTACACAATGTTTTCTACCCAGAAATTTGAACAAATTTGAACAAATCTAAATGTCTTACCAACCTTCAGTCAACAAATCCCACGGTGGCACATACCCTTTCCGACATTTGTCTCTCACCAATGGGTGGATAATCGTCAACCTAAGTGGGATACCAGCTGGAGGCTAGGAAAGGATGTAGTGGTAGTGCTTGTGTGAGAAATACCAGAGATCCATCGTTAGGTGCTCTAGCCGCCGTGATATAACTGAAATACTGTTGAAAGTGGTGTTAAACCCATTCAATCAATCAATCAGTCAACAAATCATCTGCTTTCTATTTTACAATTTGGTTTATTTTTGGACTGTGCAAGGTAAGTGGTATATTTTTGTCACATGTTTCTCAGTAACTTGATAGCATCCACTTGAAACTTAGTTATACAGGTCCAACTAGGTGTCCCACGAGGCAGTTTAGGATTAATTTCTTTTTCATAATGGTGTACTTGGTGATGCGAAGAGGCTTATACTCATGAACTTTTGAATCACAGTTTTCTTGTTTGTTTTCATTGAAAAACTTACTTTTACAGGGGATCCTATCCACCAGTGTCACCAAAATATAGCTATGAACTTCGGAACTTAATAGCACAACTCTTCAAGAGAGCTCCAAGGTTTGAATTGTCCATTTGTATTACCTTGTCAAATATGCAATTGAATTGTTTAAGCTTAAAATAATTTATATTGATGAATCGTCCAATTGAAAAGAAGTACTTGAATGTGCATTGTGCTAGTTCCAAAAAGAAGCAGTGAACTGGTTTTATCAGGGTTGCAAGTAAAAGGATCCAGCGTGTTATTTTATGCTTCGATTTACCTTCCACAATTTGGCTTTTATACCATAATAATTGCCCTAGTATTTCGTAACTCTTGACTGAACCTGGACTATTTCTGTTTTGGTTGAAGGTATAGTTAAAGAACAGCCTACTTATAAGTGCAGTCTGATCTTAGCCTATACCACCTGCTTTACATTTAAGCCAAAGTTGTTTATAGAAATTCATTTTAAAAGAAAATATTAAACCTTTATACAAACTTCCTGTACTTTGATTTGAATATATTTTTGGAAATAGATTTTATTCAGCATTGCAAGGGTTAATTTAGTGTATATATTCACTTTTCAGAGATAGACCGTCCATTAATAGTGTATTAAAGAAACCATTACTTTCACAACGAATCCCTAAGTTCCTTACACCAGAGGTAAAATATTTTAGGCAGTTCTGTTTGAATGAAATTGTATTTTAGACTTTCCTTCACACAAAAATGGATTCTCAATCTAAAAAACAAACATTTGAAAAAAAAAAATCAGATTAAGTTTGTTATATTAGGACAGGTATTATAAATTCTAACAGTCAACAGAAAAAGATGAATATCCATGTGTTTATGCTTATATCCATTCTAATTGTATGTACATTTATTTCTACAGTCATGGTTGGATTTCAAAATAACTTAGAACAAATGTTCTCCTTCATGCGAAACTGTTCCATTTGAAACAATTGTTAAGGCAGGTTTCAGGTCAAATTTTTCATAATTTCTTTATTTGGTGATAGAAATTCGATAAACATATGAGCTAGTGCAGATGTTTAGAATCTTTTTATATTTAGAATCACACTTTAAAACATTAAAACTAGTTCAAGGTTACATTTGAAGGTCAAATATTTCCAACTTTGTTAAGAATTTTCCAAGGAAAACCTTTCTAGTTTAACCCTTTCCAGTTTTTAAAATTTTTAGTGTAGTATCATTTGAAAGAAGTTGCAAAATGACAACTATAAGTGAGTGCAATTTTGAAAAGTAAGCAACCTACAAGATAGAAAATTTGTTGATAAGAAGAAATTGCTTGTTCTTTTCCCATGATATTCTCTCAAGTATATAAATACAAAGGATTTAGAAGTAAAGGGTTAAGCCTAATAGCTTGTTGTCACAAGACTGGTTATAACTTTTCTCTCTTTTAGCAACTTTCTCATGAATTTAGTCATACTGTGATGCATGGACAAAAACTAGCCAGAGCTTTACCTCCACCTCCAAAAGAGGCAGCTAGACCTCCATCAGGTAGGGTGATGAAATCCTGATTCATAATTCAATGAGATACATCTTAATTTACAAACATGATTAAAATCTCAGTAACTTTTTATCTGCAGAATAGGTAGAAAGATAGAAGGGTCTTAAAAATTTATAATTGTAAATCTTTCTGATATCATTTGATAAAAGTGTATTAGAAAAATTAATTGAATGTAACAACATGAAAATAATCATGTGATCTATACCAGAAAGAAAAATAAACATTTAGTATTCAGTCGAACACTTAACCCATTCCAACGCAGTGTCACTTTTGGACACCCCTTAAGAAAAACGATCAGGAAAACATTGTGTAAAAGGAAGAAATTGCTTGCAACAAGCAATTTCTTCATTTGACGCAATGTTTTCTACCCAAAATGTTGGAAAAATAAAAGAAATCACAAACTTTAAATTGTTGTCTGCATGTCCTTTGAATTTAGAACGGCTTAAAATTGAGTCATCTGGTAATGGGTTAATTTAAAAGATTGATAAAATTGAACCCGAAACAGAGAGATATGCTGCTCAAATAAATGTTTAAAAACTTGAGTTATATGTGAAATCTAGAGTGTGTTACCTGGACTTTAAAAAGTTAATAACACATGCTCTGATATTATGAAACATACGTCGAAACATAAGAAGAATTATTGATTAAGTATGAATGGTGGGTACAGGCCCTGGTTGTGTTTTTTCTTATTAATAGTATTTAATGAATCTTAATAAGCAACTAAGATAGACAGTATCCTCTCAGTGTCTATGAACCAATTACCAGATGGCAATTTTTAGACTGGTTCAAATGTAGAAAAGTTACAGAAGACAATTTTGATTTGATGAAATTTTAGAAATCTTTGTCTTTTTTGTGTAGAACATATGTGGATGATGAAAAAATTGCTTTCCTAATTTTTGACAATGTTTTCCAAACCTTTTTTCTTGAGGGCTGTAAAAAAGCTGGATTGTGAGGGAATGGTTTAAGTCTATAAATCAGCCTACAGCAAAGCATTGGGCATGTGCGTGTGGTGTTCTTATTGTTTACCTGCATAAAGCATCCGTGACAAGACACTCTTTGTGGATAAGGAGCAGTTTTTGACATTATTTTTCATTGATTGCTTTAGCTTTAAGCTATGCCTCCTTTTGGGAAAAAACATGGTATTGCTATAACTTTTGTCTCGTCTGCATCAGTTGCTGTGCATGCATACAAAAATTGACAATCACTATATCTTTTATCATCTTAATATTCTTTAATTTCATTACAGCAATTAATACTTTCAAGGGAATAATTCTAAATAGATTTTTTCTAAGAATAATGCTCATTTTTCTACTCGGATTTTATGTTTACTATTATTCCCAACTTAGTCAAGTGTTGGGCATGTACAAGCAGTAGTCTTGTTTACAACATCAACTGGCCTAAAGTTGCTTGAATCTCTTTACTTGTTTTATATTTATATAACTCAGATAGTCCCTGTCCTTGTCAATAACACATTTATTCCAGCTGCGAGAAACAGAGTGGAGGTAGGGGGAGCTGCTGCAGCTGCAGCTGTAAAAAGATATGATCCGTCCAAAATATACGGAGCCCCTGTGGTTGGCAGGTCAAAGGAAAATAGGTGTGTACATGAACATAAAAAGATTAGTGAAGACATTGTGGGTTAATTGCAATACTGTTCTAAGTGTCTATACATTGTATTGACCCTTAGGACAGTATTGCAATCACCCCTCAACTTGTTCATTTGATTTTCAAAATCTCAATCTCAGCAATTTTGAGATTAAAAGTAATAAAAAGAAGATATATATTCATTGTGTTTAATCTTTCTTTAAATAGGGTCATGTGTATGTTCTCCATGAGGGATATTTTCCCCATATTGGCCTTAACCCATTCCCACACCATGAAGCTTTTAAATGCCCTTCAATATGAAAACTTTGGAAAACATTGTGGATAATGAAGAAATTGCTTGTTACAAGCAATTTCTTCATTATCCACAATTTTTTCTACCCTTAAGGACAAAGATTTTGAATATTTCATCAACTTAAAATTGTCGTCTGCAACTTCTTTGAATTTGGACTGATCTAGAATTTTATTGTGTTAGAATGGGTTGAGAGTAAACTAACTGTCCTGGTACTTAGACTCAAGATATGTACTTTATTGTTGCTTTTTTTAACCCGTTATTAGACTAATTCAAATTGGAAGAAGTTACTTAAATTTCAAATTACCTTTGTTAAAGAAATGATCTATAGGAAAGAAACATTGTGGGAATTAGGGAAATCACTTTTTACATGTAATTTCTCCTTTTTTTGTGATGTTCTCCTGAACTATTTTTTGGTCAAATGTGGAAGTTTAGGTGGACTAACTAAGGCACCAACTAATACATAAGCTCACTGAACTATTGTAGTGACAACTATTCTGTTTCTGTTTCAGAATTCATTGGGGAGGGTGGGGGATCATGTAGGTTCAATCAACAGTACTGAGGCTTTAGAAATAACATAAGTTGTTCCATGGTTGTCTCCTGATCAGGTGCAAGCTCAAGTCTCATTGTTCTAACAGTAGATATTTAGCTAGGCTGTTATTCAAAAACCATGAGGTATTTTTGTAGCCTTAGCATTTCCTTTGTTATTATTGAAGATATATTTAGTTATTCATTATTGGATTTTTTGCCTGCTTACATGATGACCTTGGCTGCAGATGCACCAATATATCCCAGGAGTTGATTGAAAATTCATTTATATATCTATATTTGCTCTATATAGGGCATCAGTGGAGAAAAAGCGACCAGGAAGTGCTGGATCACGACCTGGGAGTGCAGCTGGTTCTCGACCTGGCAGTGCTGCAGGAGCTAGACCAGGGAGTGCTGCTGGAAACCGACCTGCAAACAGTCAGGTATGTTAAAGCATGTTGTCAAGTTGAACAAAATTTACAAAATATTTACACTGACTAAAAGGAAAACAACTATCAGAAAAAAGTTAATTGCTTGCAACAAGCAATTTCTTCCATTTTAACTTTGTTTTCTGTCCAGGTATGCATATTCTTTTAAGACCTTCCTGGTTTTTTGGAAGGATATAGTTGCCACAATAACTTTTCAGTGTGCTTATGTGGTAGTTGGTGCATTAGTTAGTCTATCCAAATAAATTCAACAATTGACCAATCAAATAACATCCACAAATGACCTATTGCTACTGTCAATCAAGGAGTGGATTAACCAATACAATCATTCATTTAGACCTGAAGTAGACTCTGAACTCTGACACTGGCTGATATCAGTATAAATCTTTTTTGTTTGTTTGGAGACTTAAATGTTCTGATTACAGCTTGAATAGCATGTAGTTGACATTAAGGTTGCCAACCAATCATTTTACTTTTTATGCCCCTGCATCGAAATATCGGGGCATATTGTTTTACCATTGTCCGTCATTCCGCCTGTCTGTCTGTCTGCAAAATTTAACCAAAAAACTTAACATTGCCAATTACTACCAGCCTATTCAAGATCCAATGCTCATATTTGGCATGATGATACATCTCCATAATACGCATCTCCTCATGTCAAGGTCAAGATCATGTTATAAGGTCAAGGTCATATACCAAGGTCAAACATTAAGCCCTGTTGCTGGGGCATTGTGTTTCACAAACACATCTTGTTTGTACAAGGTAACTGATCATAAGTGTTGGAAAATAATGCTGTATAATAGTTAAGTTGAACTTCCTGTGGGAGTCAATAGATAGGGCACATGTAGTGATAGGAACCAGTGATCTGTCTGAAAGGATTTCAAAATAACTTGTCAGAACTCTTCTTCATCATGAGCAGATCTACCATTTGTCACATCATGTCATGGTCACAGATGATAGTCAAAGTTTCATCTTATTGCAAAATTGTCCTCAATCAAGAGCAGGTGTACCATTCAAAACATCTGTACGGGTAAATACAAGTTTAATGTTGTAAGTGAGGGTCTGTTGGCTTGACCAAACTAGTCTTCAGACCATTCTAGTTTTAAATTTTAAGTTTAACTGTTTCAAGTTCTTCAGAAGTGATCAATTGTTGACACCGCCCAATTGGTCCGTTGGCCCCTCCTATTGACCCCAACAGGAAGTTCCACTTTGTTATTAACCCCTGTCATGCTGTATGAATTACCTTAATCAATTGCTGTAAAATCAAAGGGCTGAAAGCACTGATAGAACTTGTTGTTCACAAATCAGTATTTCTTTTAGAAATCAATTTCATAAACAACTCTGGCAGGAAAAGTACAAGCATGAGGTGTAGAGCAAGATCAGCCTGAACTTATGTGCAGGCTGATTGTGGTCTCCACCTCCTGTCAAAACAGGAATATTCTGGGCTCAGCATGACAAGGGTTAAATGTCATTATTCTTCAAAATTAATGGTCATCAATATGTAACAAAAAAGTAAATTGATTGCCAGCTAAACATCATAACTACATCTTGAATAAGCTATAGTTATGATGTTTTTAGTCACAAAACCAACATTAAAGGTAAACAAAAATCGAGTTCAAATCTCATTTCTGGTCTAAATGAATGATTTCATTGGTTGAATGGTTGTTTGGTTTACAGCTTGATTTGTCAATTGGAAAGATGTTGAATTTCATCTGGTCAAGATGATTTTAACATTAGGAAATTGATGGATTGCAGGTCATGACCAGTGACCTCTAACAGAAAGTGCCACTTTAAGCCATTCCCACACAATGACGCTTTTAAACGCCCTCAATATGATAGCTTTGGAAAACATTGTAGATAAAGAAGAAATTGCTTACTACAAGCAATTTCTTCATTATCCACAATGTTTCCTACAATATTAGACAAAGATTTTGAAGATTTCATCAACTTAAATTGTCGTCTGCAACTTCTTTGAATTTGGACTGGTCCAAAATTTAATCGTGTGGAAATGGCTTAATTTAAAACAGCGTTGTTTTTCAAATTTTGTTGTCAGTCATATGTAACAAAAAAGTAAAATGGTTGGCAACCTAAACATCATAAATACAGCTTTGATAAGCTGTAGTTACCACATTTAAGTCGCCAAGCAATAAAAACTGCTTCACATTATTATCAGCAAATGTCAGAGTTTAAAGTTCAATTTTGTTCTAGATTGATTTGACTTGTTAATTGACTGCTGCTATCTGTCTATTGAGATCGATGTCTGAGTTATTTCAGTAACTACCATTCCTTTAGTATAGAAGTGCTTTGAGATATATGCTGAGATCTTAGCACAGCTGTTTGCAAAGAAAATCTGGGATATTTTTACAGTCCTGATATTGTCTGCATCCACTTTGGCATTGGCGTAGTTGTCTTCGAAAATTTTTGATATTTTATGATATCTTTACATGCATTTTTTAACAAATTATGCCCCTTTTTCAACATAGAAGTTTTACCAACTATCAAGCACTTGAACAACTTAGTGTTGGCATCTGCATTCTGTACTCTTGTTGAAGAGAAGGTATGCGTTACAGTGATTATTGTCAGCCTAAGCAAACATTAGCAGGCTATGACAAATAGTATCACACAAAAATTATGAAAACATTTTATAGGTATCAAGTTTTGCCAATTTTAATTTCTTGATGACTATAGCTGTCTATGCAAAATATAACAACATTCATGTATTCAATTTTAGCTCAAAATTTATACAGAAATTCTAGACTCTTTGTTTATATAACACTTAAAATGAATTTGCATTTCAAAATTCAAAATATTATGATATTAATAGTGTAACATATATCTCTACCTTAGGCTGAAAAATCAGATAGAAATAGAAATATTAAGAACAGTAAAAAACCACCTGTACCTAAACAGGTAATAGTTTGCACAAAGGAAATGGTTTTGTGAGTTTATATTTGAAAGAATTACTTGACTTCTTCAAACTCTACCTTGGTGGAACAGTACACAAAAATAAATTGTACTAAAATCTTCATCATTTTCTTTTGACTACACTGTGAAAACACTATTTTCTGCCTAGTGTAAGTAGTAAGGTAAAGGGTTTCTTTTATGTATTATTATATGCAGAAAAACTCTGGAGAAACAATTTGGAGTCAGCTTGTTGATGGGTGTGTTGATCTGTCAGTCTGTTTCCTCAATATCTCAGCTCCTACTGCATTGATTTGATTAAAAATTTACAGATAGACTTGTTGCTAAGCAGAGATGTGCATATTGTAGTTTGTTTTGAGGTACTTTTAACTGAGTTATTGCTCATTGATGAATGTCTTATCTGCTCATTTTCTCTTGAACTACTGAATGGATTTGACTCTTTTCTTTCACATGTGCACCCAGTGTCATTCAAAGATGTGCATGTTTCATTTTGGTTATGGTCTATTTACTTCTCTTATTATTATAGCCTGTGGATGAAATAAGGCTATATTATAGTGACATTTTTTTCTTTTACATAGAGCAGTATGGGATATTAATCACACTCAATAATGGTCTAGTTTTTGGAGTTTTTTATGTCTGCGATTTGCTTCTATTTAAACTATAATTTCTGTCTTCAAGTAAAGATTGGATTGCAGAGAAACATCCTGTGGTATCTAAAATAACATTCTGATGCTTTATCTTAGATGAATGTTTATTAATCATTTGGAACTGTTTTATTGTTTACTGCACCATTTTTCATGTTTCTGGGCAACAGTACATTAACAGTATCGAATCATATTTCATAAAATTAGATATGAATTAACTCATTCTGTAGGCCTACATTGTAGAGATTTTACACTGGCATGCATCTTGGTTGGCCCTGTAACAATATATGAATCACAAAATTCTATATTATTTTGAGATTCAAAATATCTGGAACAGGTAATAAAACAAACATTTATGGTGATTTATCTTACAGTAAAAATTTTTGCTCAGAATTAAATCTTAGAAAACCATGTGTCCATTAGAGGTCACATTTTTGGTTCAAATGCCTTGAAACTTTGTCAGAATGTTTTTCTACTTAAGAATTCTGAAAAATGAAAATGGCTTAGGTCATTTGGTCAAATCTTAGAAGAACCTTGTGTGCACTACAGAGGCCCTTTCTTTTGCTCAAATGTCAAGCTTTTTGGCTCAAATATATTGATACTTAGTGATAGTGGGAATGTTTGTCTGCAAGATATCTGGGTCAAAATTGACATCAGTTTATATGGGGTCAAAAACCAGGTCACAAGATTGAATCATAGAAAACCCTTGTGTGCACTCTAGAGGCTACATTTTTTTTTTGCTCAAATTTTTTGAAAGTTAATCAGATTTTTTTTCTCATTTATATCTCAGTCAAGTTAAATATACTAGTTCACATGGGTCTATACTTGGTCATGAGTTCAAATCTTAAAAAAACCTTTGTGTGCACTCTATGTCTTTATCAAAGGGATTTATATTTGTTCAGAACGTTTGTTTCCTTGATCTCTATATATAATCGATATTGGGTCATATGGATGAACAAAGAAGGTCAATAGGTTAGATCTTATAATAACCTTCCTTGCTATGAAGTCACTATAGTTATGGCATGAATATCTTGAAACATGATAAGAATGTCTTTGTAGTGTAATCCTAAGACAAGACTTTGGTAACAAGTCTAGTTAGGACAAGATAAGGCCACTTGTGCCACTTGTGCTAGTCATTGACTCATGTTAGCTCTATTGGCCAATTGCGAACCCACAGTCCTTCAACTTTTCCTTGCTTATGCGATAGAGTCCACAGTTTTCATGTGATTCTATTCAAACTTTCTCAAATTCTCTTTAAACTTTCTCAGAATGATTGTACTATCATGAGGATCGTTCCTATCGAAATTTAGTCTCATCTGTCCAAAAAAATGGGGTAAAGGAGCCTTATGAAAGTTTGATTGAAAAATCTTTGTGAACACTCTAGAGTTCACAATTTTCATAAGATTCCCTTCAAGCTTTCACAGAATATATGTACCATTTTTTAGGAATGTTCCTTTTGAAAATGGGTCTGATACGTTAAGTATCATGTGAAAAGGAGCCTTCTGAAAATTAATTAAAAAATTCTAGTTAACACACTAGAGTCCACAGTTTTCAACAAATTCTCTTCAAACTTTCACAGAATTATTATACCATTATTTGGATTGTTGCTTTCAAGTGTCATGGGAAAAGGGGCTTTTTTAGATTTTAATAAAAATATCTTAGTTAATACAATGGTGTACCCAGATACCACTAGATTCACTTCAAACTTTCTCAGATTGATTGAACAATCATAAGGATTGTTCCTTTCAAAATTAGGTCTGATCAGTGTAGAAACACAGGAAAAGGGGCCTTATAAAAATTTAATTAAAAAAGTCTTAATTAATGCTATAAAGTCCACAGATTTCATTGGATTGTCTTCATACTCAAACAGAATGATTACACTTTGTACGTATAGTTCCCTTCGGAATTCGGTCAGATCCCTCAAGTAACATGGGAAATGGGGCTGTATGAAAATTTAATTAAGAAATCCCCGTTAAAACAATGAAGCCCACAGCTTTGATAATATTTTGTTTAAACTTTTGCAGAATGATTGTAAGGTCATAACGATAATTCTTTTCAAAATGGGTTTTGAACTGTCAAGAAACACGAGAAAGTGGCCATATGAAAATTTTGTTTGGAAATCCTTGTTACCAAGTCCAGAGCTTTCATCAGATTTTCTTCAAACTTTCACAGAATGATTGTACAATAATAACGATTGTTGGTGTTGACATAAGACCTGATCTGTCATGTATCACAGGAAAAGGAGCCTTATGAAATCTAATTATAAAATCCTTGTACCAAACTGAAATCCACAGTTTTCACAGCATTCTGTTCAAACTTTCACAGAATGTTTGTACTATCATTAGGATTGTTTCTTTCCAAATTGGGCCTGATCTGTCTAGTATCACAGGAAAAGGGGCTGTATGAAAAATTATTACCTAATCCTCATTAATACAAGAATGTCCTCAGTCTTTATCAGATTTTCTTCAAACTTTAATAGAATGATTGTACCATCATTTGGATTGTTCCTTTGTAAATTGAGTCTGATCTGTTAAGCAGCACAAGAAAAGTGGCCTTATGAAAATTTTATTGCAAAAACATCAATATCATAATAAAGTCCTCAGTCTTTACCCTTTTCTTCAAACTATCTATAATTAGGATTGTTTGTTTGAAAATTGGTTCTGATTTCTTAAGTTTCACAGGAAAAGGGGCCTTATTAAAATTGGAATTCAAATTTTTTTTGACACTATTCAGTCCACTGTTTTCATTGATTCTACTTAAACTTTTACAGAATGATTGTACCTTCATTAGAATTGTTCCTTTTGAAATTTGGTTTGTTCTGTAAAGTATAATGAGAAAAGGGGCCCTATGATACACTGTGTTGTAAGTTGTCCATTAGATTTGTGTAGTTTGTACGGTGGTTTTGAGTGGTCAATCAAAGATGGCGTCCATGGAACAACGTGAGAGGTAGGTGTCTTAGTTTTCGTCGATAATATTTCCTTAAATGACCGTATCTTGTCTTGATACTGATATAATCGTACAGGAGAAATGTATACCTATCCACGGTTCTATATATCAAAGTACCAGTGTTGCCCTAACGCCGTCGGTCGTAATGCAAACACAGCCCAACACGGAAATTTTTTTTCGAAGCGAGAAAGTTGTCTTTTTAAGCATGATTATATAAAAATCAGCGAACTAGGAAACAAAATATTGCTGTAACTTGGATGTTTTTAATATGCCCTTTCCTATGGTTATGGCTATTTTAAACAAAATTGTTCAGAATGGCCACAAACGCTGTGTTTAGAAAATGATCATACAACGGTGCAGTCACAGTGAAAATATGCAGACACAACGGTGCAGTTTCTGTGTGTTGTGAACGGTGTAGTTATTATTTTCATAACAAATTATGAACGGTGTAGACATAAAGCAATTATTGTGAACGGTGTAGACATGAAGCAATACAGAACTTGTTATTTCTCAAATGATATTCTTTTTAATGCTTAATGAAATTATTGCCAAATTTCTTCAACAATTATGTTAATATATGACTGATTTGAAAATACTTTGAAGCAAAGAAGGTGACAATACGTCTGGAAAAAAGAAATACTTTAATCAGAATTGAGGAAGATTCCAGTTTCTTTGCTATTTCTCAAAGCAATTTCATAAGGGTCAAATAGAAGAAAAAATCAAGAACCAAGCAAACCAACATCTGCTGTCCAAACAAAAATGAATTATGGGTTTGAACAGGAGATAAATGCAATAGCAACTTTGGTCGGCAAGGTTTTACCCGTATTCGAGCCGTCACTTGTGTATGTCGAAGAAGGTTGTTACAAAAGGATATTGGTAATGACCCAAACACGGTTGAGATTGTGATAAGTCCAGATGGAAGTCTTAAGAAAAGTCAAGATAGTACAGCCTTTTTTTCCATTGAATGCAAATATCCCTTTCCTGGGAAAAAATTCACCACCCAAGTGTACTACAGAATTCCAAAGTAATACATTACTCAAGTGTTAGCAGAAATGTATAGCATGGATTGCAAAGAATTGTACTTTGTTTGTTTTTCGGAGGAATCGTGTTTGGGTCATTACCAAAAGTTCTTTTGTAACAACCTATTGCATCATCTCCTGTTCAGACCCATAATTCATTTTTGTTTGGACAGCAGATGTTGGTTTGCTTGGTTCTTTTTTGTAGACAACTTTATCAAAGTGTTCTAGCTGTTGTTTAAATGAACCTAAACCGAGGACACTATTAAGTGAACTTCCAGTAACTTTCGCAGATTTACGAATTTCATGCCACCTTTCACTTTGTTGTTTTATTTTCCTCGGCTCTGTCAAATCAGCTTCACTGCATGCACCAGACAAGTGAACATAATTGCTCTGTGTTTTTAGCGGCACATGCTTACTTCGCGAGTAAAGGTGTTCTGCGTTTCTTAATGATGCAACCATTAACCCAATGTCGTCAACAATACTGAGCATATCTTTTATGCAATTGGATATGTCATATAAATCTGTTTCAAGGGAGCTGATAACAAAAACAAATTTCGATTTTCGCCAGTCAGGTCCACTCTGTTTCTTCAACTTTTCTAGCACGAGATCTTTGTTTAATTTAGTTTCTCTCAAAGTACGTATTTTTTCACCCACTACCTTCAAACTTTCAAGAAGAAGATGCACTAAACTATCTCTTTCATCTGGTGATATATCTTCTAAGTGCACCTTCCTATGTATGGATACGCTGTCAAGAATGTCTGACACAGATTTTAGCAAAAGTATTTCTGATTGCAATTTAGCTTTACTTTCATTCAGCGTAGGTGACTTTTCAAAGCCAAATAGGTCAAAATCACCACTTGTCTTACATTTTCCAGCGTTTATCTTTTTTCCGTCAACGCAGAGTTTATAAGTTTTGTTTCCGTCTGTTTGTTCCGCTAATTTATCGATCATCGGTGTGAGTAAGCCAGGTTTTACGTCGTCTTCGTCAAACGCCCTATTCCTGGTTCCAACAGTTGCTCTGTACGGAACTGCAAAATTTATTTTGGCATTTTCAGATGTGACCTCTTCTTCAGGACTGGCAATTTTCTGACCAAGATTTTTGGGCCCACTCATAAAATGTAACCATTTGCCATGAAAAAGACAATATCCTACTCGCCAAAAACGCTTGACTATTGGTGTGAAACGCATTGAAGAGGTATTTTCAAGAGAGTAGAATTTACACACATGAAATGCAATGTTTTCCATCGGGAACCGACCTTCCTTGACCATCTGATGAAAAGATAACCAATTACCAAGTTGATCAACGTTTCTCAATGACTTAATCACATCTGGGAGCAAACTCTTCATTTCGGCCATTATTTCCATGTCCGGTGCAGAAAGAGAAGAGTCCCTATCCGTATCATCTGTTTCAGCACATCCAATTGAAATATCTGGAATTACGGTCGGAGCTTTTTGAACGACTTTATGGGGTGTCGAACTTCGTAATTGTTTATGTACAGGACTCATGCATTCAAAATCAGGGATATCATCGATAGAAAGATTGCTAATTCCAAAATCCTGGTTTTCTATTTTGATGAGGTCTATCTTGTGTGTTCCATGATCGTAAATGGGGATTATATCTTGGTTTGAGTTTTTTACAATATCCGGAATTATGTTAAAGTTCAGAGTTTTCAAACCTTTTTGGCCAGTCTTTTCACTTATCTCTCTCCTGTGCACTTTTAATATCTGGTTGGAATGGTCCTGTTCTGAATGCTTCACAACATTTTCAAAACTTCCTTCGAAAGGGCATTGGTAACAAGTGAACAGCATGGAACTGAAAATAAAAATAATGAATAAATAAAGACACTGTCAGATTCTTGATTTTTTCTTCTATTTGACCCTTATGAAATTGCTTTGAGAAATAGCAAGAAACTGGAATCTTCCTCAATTCTGATTAAAGTATTTCTTTTTTCCAGACGTATTGTCACCTTCTTTGCTTCAAAGCATTTTCAAATCAGTCATATATTAACATAATTGTTGAAGAAATTTGGCAATAATTTCATTAAACATTAAAAAGAATATCATTTGAGAAATAACAAGTTCTGTATTGCTTCATGTCTACACCGTTCACAATAATTGCTTTATGTCTACACCGTTCACAATTTGTTATGAAAATAATAACTACACCGTTCACAACACACAGAAACTGCACCGTTGTGTCTGCATATTTTCACTGTGACTGCACCGTTGTATGATCATTTTCTAAACACAGCGTTTGTGGCCATTCTGAACAATTTTGTTTAAAATAGCCGTAACCATAGGAAAGGGCAGATTAAAAACATCCAAGTTACAGCAATATTTTGTTTCCTAGTTCGCTGATTATTATATAATCATGCTTAAAAAGACAACTTTTTCGCTTCGAAAAAAAATTTCCGTGTTGGGCTGTGTTTGCACAACGACCGACGGCGATAGGGCAACACTGGTACTTTGATATATAGAACCGTGGATAGGTATACATTTCTCATGTAAAATGATATCAATATGAAGGCATGAAAAGTCTGTTTAAGAAAATTATCGATGAAAACTAAGACACCTACCTGTCATGCTGTTTCGTTGTCGCCATCTTTGTTTGACTGCACAAACCTAACGGACAACTTACAACACGGTGATAATTTCACTTTAAGAACCTCATTAGCACAAAAAATTCCACAGATTACAAAGATTGATTGTACCATCATTACAATTGTTGATTTTGACAAAGGATCTGACACGGCAAGTATCGCATGAAAAGGGGTCTTATAAAAAACTTTCATAGATATTCTAGTTAACACAACGATGTCCCTGGATTTCACTGGATTGACTTCAAAATTTCATAGAAAAATTGTACAATCATAAGGATGGTTCCTTTCAGAATTGTGTACAATCCATCAAATATCACGTAAAAAGGGGCCATATGGATTTTGTTGTAATTATTCTAGTTAACATAATAAAGTCCCCATATTTCATCGGATTCACTTTAAACTTTAACAGAAGGTTTAAACCAAAATTAAGTATCTCGATAAAGGGGTCTTATGAGAACTTAATTGAAATATCTTCGTTAACACTATACAGTCCACAGTTCTAATTGGATTCTCTTCAAAGATGCAAGGAATAATTGTGGCATGGGAAACATGGGAAAAGGGGCCTTACAAGTTTTCATTCTTGTTTATGTGATGAAGTTCACAATTATTATCAGATTATCTTTTAAATTTCACAGAGGACTATTGTATGGTCGTAAAAAATTTCCTTTTGGAAATGAAATGGATCCATGAGAAAATACAGAAAAAGGAGCCTTATGGAATTTCACTCAAACAATCCTTCTAAAATAAAAAGGCCACAATTATCGGATTGTGATGAAAATTTCACAGTATGATTGTAGGGTCATAAGGAAACTACCTTTTGGAAATGAAGTGGATCATGAAACACACGAAAAGGGGCCTTAAGTATTGTTGCTCAAAATAATAAAGGGGATAAAGTCCAATCATTTAGAAAAAAATTATGCATTCTTCTTTAAGCAAATAACTCCTTTGATACCAGTAGAGTGTCTCGGGCCCTCATGGGCCTCTTATTTTTATCTGGTCATTGGGTAAAGAAGTTAAAGAAGTTTTATGAAACATTTATAGATGATAAATCCATAGAAGGCACAAGCTATTGATAATATATTAAATATTTTATGATAGGAGCTTAACCATTACCAGACTACATATTTTGGATCAATCTGAATTGAAAAAAAGCTGCAAACAACAGTTGTATGGTGGTCAAATTGTGAAAATCTTTGTCTTTCAGGGTAGAAAACATTATGGGAAATAAAGGTTTTGTATTTTACAAGCAGTTTCTTTATTTTCAAGAATGTTTTCTGTCCTAGAAGACTTGTAAACTCTTTGAATTAGGACCAATCTAAAATTTTCTTCTTTAGTTTATGGGTTAACTCTTGAGAGTTATATGAAGGCCAGATGGATTGGGAATGGGTTAGAAATGATTAACCCATTCTGACACAATGACGTTCTTTGATGCCCCCAAGAAAAAAGCTTTGGAAAACATTGTTGAAAATGAAGAAATTGCTTCTTACAAGCAATTTCTTCATTATCCACAATGCTTTCTGCCCCGAAGACGAAGATTTTTATAATTTCATGAACTAAAAATTGTAATCTGTAACTTCTTTCAAATTGGACCTGTCTGAAATTTTGTCAATTTATAATGGATTAACATGTATGAAATATTGTTGAGTGAGTAAATCCGTGAAAATATGATATGTATTTGTTTGAGTAGAATAGATTTTTTTTACTTTGAAACGTAAAGATTTTTTATATCTTAAATTATTAGCAACTATTCAGTTAAATCTATTTATTAAAAAATATAATAATCCTGCAAAATTTTAAGATTGTATTGAGAATCAATATTTTGCTATGATTCGTGTTTATTAAAGAGGGGCAGACCTACCTTCGTAACATATTGCCAGGGTAAAGTAGCCCTCAGACACCCCAAACCCCCTGGGATGACCTGCACCAAATTCTGATATTAGGTTGAGCATTTCTTATGATTATTTGATTTTTGCAATTGTTCTTGTATGTCTTTTTCAGCTGCAGTCATAGTGCAGTCAGTGGCGCATCAGACTCCTAATCTTCAATCATTGGATGTCATGGGTTTGATCCCTGGTGGCAGCACATATCCTTTCCAACATTTGTCTCTCACCAATGGGTTGATTATCGTAAACCTAAGTGGGATAGCAGCTGAAGGCTAGGAAAGGATGTAGTGGTAGTGCTGGAGTGAGATATACCAGGAATCCATTGTTAGTTGCTCCAGCTGCTGGGGTTTTGACTGAAATACTGTAAAAACCGGCGTTAAATCCCATTCAATCAATCAATGTATGTCTTTTGGGGTTCTTTAAAGATAAGATTCAGGAAGAGTGTTGTATTTTGACTTGATAAAAAACAAGATCAAACAGAAAGGACAGGCTGAGCTTTAGTTACCATTATATTGATTTATCATTCTAAAGGATGTAAAGAAAAGAAGATTAGAACTTGTGGAAAAGGAGAAGAAAAGAAGAGAAGAAATTCAGAAGAAGGAATATGAAAGAAGACATAAAGAACTTCAAGAAAAACAGAAGGTTTGCACATTTCATATCAATAGTATTACGTACCTTTAGAAGATTGTTATCATGGTATCTATTGTTGTGGGGTAGAGAAACAGCTTTACAATTTACCAATTGCGGCTGTCAGAAAATCCTTCAACCCATCAAATCATTCTTCATTCATACCAGAAGTGAACTTTGAACTCCAACATTGGCCGACATAGATATAAAGCTTTGTAGTTTGTTTGGCAACTTGAATGTGGTAATTACAGCTTATTCAAGCTGTAGTTATGACATTTAGGTTGCCAATCAACCATTTTATAATTGTAACATAAGTTACTTGCCATAAATTTTGCAAAATAACACTGTTTAAACCATTTCCAAACAATCCCTCCTTTTCATGCCCCTTAAGAAAAAAACATAGTAAAACATTGTTGAAAATGAAGAAATTTGCTTGTACCAAGCAATTTCTTCATTATCCACATTATTTTCTATCCAAAACGAAGAAACAGATTAAAATTCCATCAATTTGGAATTGTCGTCTGCAGCTTCTTTCAATTTGGACAAGTCTAAAATTTTGTCGTGAGGAAATGGGTTAATATCAATGTGGAACATCCTGTCAGTGTCAGTTGGTAGTGCCAGCCTTCTGTCAACAAACTCATTACCCGAAGATAAATTTTAGACTGACCAAATTAGACAGAAGTTTCGGGTGACTGTTTAAATTGCTCTAAAATTTGAAAGTAAGTGAAATATATGGTAGAAATATCGTGGGAAAAGGAGAAATTGCTTGTTACAAGTTTTCAATGATAATATTCCCTTAGGGTTTTAGAAAGTGTTATTGTGTAGTAATAGGTTAAGAGACATTAAGTATATTTCTGATACTAGAAATTACTGGTCTTTTTTTATGTATTTACTTTCATGAAAAGGTTGGTATAAAAAACACATGGTTTACTACTTTTTAGCTCGGCTGTTTTTTGAGAAAACCCGAGGTTTTGCTATTACCTTCATCGTCTGAATTCTTTTTTTAATATCACTGGTATTACTGAACATATTCTCTTGAAACTTAGAACATATTTTCAACATCAAAAAAAGCAATCTATAACAACAATATGGGTATCTGTATATGCATTCATGAATGAATTATGCCCTTTTTTCAACTTAGAAATTTTACCCACTTTAAAGGACTTGTAAATCCAAGCCCTGGCATCTGCATGCAGTGCTCTTTTTTTTTTAAGATTGCCAGGATAAATAGAGCTAGAGAAGATGGGTGGAATAATTTGATTGGATCTTTGGAATCAGACAGTGGAGGGGTAAGATTTTGTCCAAGTACATAAATATTCTTTTTCCAAATAAATAAGATAAATCCCAAATGTTTAAAACTTCTCCTATTTTAAACATTTTTGATGTGCAGTACAAAGCTTCAGATATATTTGGATCCAATCAATTATTCAAAACAAAATAATCAGCATACAAGATGATTTTGGTAGCACTGAATCTTAACGATAAAGTGTTCACTCTTATGTTATTTTTTCAGAAGCATTTGACCCATTACCAGATGGCAAAGTTTAGACTGGTCCAAATTGAAAGGAGTTGCAGACAAGAATTTAAAGTTTATGTAATTTCAGATTGTTCTAACTTTCTGGGTAGAAAACATTGTGTAAAAATGAAGAAACTTTTTACACATGTTTTTCATGACCCAAGATGATGCCCTATTAGTATGGTAAAGAAGGTCAAAGGTCAACTATTCTACTTGAGTGACTAAGTGCTGGTGGGGAGTACAAGTAGACTTTGTGAGAATTCTACTTTTTAACCCATTCCCACACAACAAAATTTTAGACGTCAAAATTCAAAGAAGCTGCAGAGAATTTGTTGATAAAATTTTTAAAATCATTGTCTATAGGGGTAGAAAACATTTTTGACAATGAAGAAATTCCTTGTACAAGCAATTTCTTCATTTTCCACAATTTTTTCCAAAACTTTCTAACTGAAGGTGTTTAAAAGGTGTTTAAAAGCGTCATTGTGAGGGAATGGGTTAAAGCCTTTTACTCCAAATATTTTTTTTGAAGCAGTGTCAATGAGCCATCATCTAAATATATCACAATTTAAAAATTTGACAAAATTTAAAGGAGTTGCAGCTGACAGTTCAAATTGCTCTTTAAATGGAGAGAACAAGTAAATAGAAGACATTTTCAGGCAAAGATAAATTGCTTATTACAAGCTATTTCTCCTTTTCCCACAATGTTCCAAAAACTCTTACTTTTTAGAGCATTGAATTGTGGGATAATGTGGTAATAAGTAACTGTTCTGAAAGCAATTGTCTGCATCAAATGATGTTGTTTTTATTTCAGAAACAAGAGAAGAAAGAATCACCAAGAGAACAAGTTAGATGGCAGCCACCAGCTGTAGCTCCTAGGGTGTGTTAACCAATTTCTAAATAATTCAGCTTTTTAGCTTGACTTTTCAAAGAATAGGAAGGCTATTTCGGTCACCTGAATGTTGGTGTAATGGTTTGGTTAAGCCTTAGGAGCAAGTGTCATATCTCAGTTTCTACTAATGCTATTGCTCTGAAACTTTGTTTTTGTGGCAATGATATCAGCCTCTAGACACAGATTCAATACTCTGACATTTATTGGAGTTTTAATCTTTTTCAGACTTAGAAATCTTAGTCAAAACTTATGTGCAACTGTTATATATCTTTAATAGCTCTCTTTCAACCAATGCTATTGCTTTCGAACCATCATATCATTTTGTAGGCAAAGATTCATTACAATTATATTTATTATAGTGGAGTTTTAACCCTATTCAGACTTAAAAATTCTTGGTTAAACCTTACATACAACTGTCATATATCTTTAATAACTCTTTTTCTACCAATGCTATTGTTTTGGAAGTTTGCATAATTCGTTTTGACTAGCATAATATCTTCTAGATTCTATTACTCAGACATTCATTCAAATGGAATTTTAACCATTTTCAAACTTAGAAATTCTTGTTTGACCTGAAATTTTAATTGTAAGATTTTTTTTATCTCTCTCACTACTTAGGTATTATGCCTAATGTCAACTATTAATTGCTGTTCCTATCCAGCACGCAGAGTAGTCCAGCTTTGCTGTCCTCTGACAACTCTTGTTGATGGTCCTCTAGAAAAGAATTCTGGAAAACAACATATAAAATGAAGCAATTTCCTATTTTTTACATTATTTCCTACCAAGAAAGTCAGAGAAACAGTGGAAACATGTTGATTGCAACACTAATTTGTCAATACTTTTTTTGATGGGTACTTTTTATTCTTTAAATCTTATGTTTGTGGATAGAATTAGTTAAAGAATTCCACTGTACAGTTGAAACTGTGTTAGCAACCACCTGAGAATGATGGCCAATCTGCATATAACGGCCATCCCAGGTCTGACTGTGCAATTTCCTCCTTAAAACTTACTGCGAATAGCAGTTGTATGTAGCCAGCAGTGACCTTTAATTGTTGAATTTGCACTTCATGTATATCCCTTTTAGATGGACTCTACTAACTGCTGACAGGTGTTGTGAAAAAAAATCAATAACACATCTGGCTAATCTTGTCTATAAACTTTTCAACATGTAAGATAATCATGATAGCCCAAATTAAAGGTGTACGCTTTTGACACGTGTTTTCGGTTGAATGTAATTAGATAACAAGTGCCAAGTTATGATTATCATGATAAATAAAATTTGATCAATTTAATATAAAGTCTAATTATATTTCCAGTTTGTAAGCTGCAAAGATGGGTAATTTTGAACAGGATTGGGTCAAAATATTCTCTTTAATGTACATTGATCAAGCAGTTCATGGTTTTTATATACCTGTATTTACTAAAAATACTGTCATAATTTAATATCTAAAAAAAATTTTTGGCAAACTTGCTTAGAAAATAAATTCAACAGAATGTCGGACCATAATGACGTAAAAATGCAAGTGTTTAACACACTGAAACAAAAATATGAAATCTCCTTTTCTCACAATGTTTTCTCCTGATATTATGCTCTACGGACATCAAAATGAGTTGTTATATTGTATTCTGTTTAATCATGAATTTGAAAAAAAAAAGAAAGAAAAAACTTCAAATTGCTTTAGCTGAAGACTAGTGGTGTTAGTTAATCAGAGTAATGGCTCGGTGAACAAATGGTCCTGAATGTAGACTGCTTATTAAAGCTGTATAGTCTATGATTGAAGGATTGCTAGCTCCATCCACTGTCTCCCCTGGCCCCAACCACTGGCTCCAATAGAAAGTACCATTACTAGAGTTTCATTATTAGACAAAATTTTAGACAGGTCAAAATTTAAAAAAATGGATGAGCTGTAGTTACAACCTTGAGGTAGCCAATATGTCACATACATGCCAGTCAGTGTTGGAGTTCGAAGTTCACTTCCAGTCCATTTGAATGATTTTATTGGTCGACTGATTCTTTGATTGATAGCTGTGATTGGTCAATTCAGGTACCAGCAGGAGGAGACTACAATGCCAATGCTCAAAAAGAACGAGGGAAATATGACCACTATAATCAGTATCTAGATAAACTACAGAAAGACAGAGAAATAAGGAAAAGACAAGAAGGAGTACCTGCACCTGGTAAACAAGATGTCTTTATTTTTACATCATAAGCCCATGGTGATTGTTTAAATTAAGAAATAATTTCCAGTTTATTTTTGATTTGGCAGTCTGATAACATGGTTAAAACATTTCTCCCCCCCCCCCTGTTATTAAAACTGTATTTTTCAGTTAACTAATGTGCCAGTTGTGGCCAATCCCTTTTTTGATTAGTGAAAATATTTAAGCATTATCAACTTACTAGTATTAAAATTGTGTTTGCATGGGGTCAAATTTTCAAACCTAATGTTATCATTTATCAGATCGATCTTCATGAGAAATAAGCAGACAGTAATGTGATTCAAATGTTTAACCTGAATGTACTTTTGCTAAAAATGTTGTACTTTTTATAAGAGAAATAACAACTTCTGATTGATTGTAGCCCCAGCTGCTGCCTATATGGCTGCCCCAAGACCTATCCCAGGAGCCCCAAATGCTGCCCCAGTATGGAGACAGGCCCCTAAAGTTCCTGCACAAACACCTCTATATCAGGCTCACAACCAAAGGTAAGCTATATCTGTCTGTTGGTGAAAAGCCCTACATATCTGCGAAGAAAAAACAAACAACAACAACAACTAAAACATCATAAGAAACTATTATAGATAAGAACAGCTGTCAATGATTTGAAAATTTATCGAAGGAGAACTCTTGAGAGTGTTACAATCACTATGTCATTTAAACTGTGGGTTCAACCCACCCCAAAGACGGCACATATCCTTTCCGGCATTTGTCTCTCACCAATGGGTGGATAATCATAAACCTACGTTGGATAGCAGCTGGAGGCTAGGAAAGGATGTAGTGGTAATACTGGTGTGAGAAATACCAGGAATCCATTGTTTGGTCTCCAGCCGCTGTAATATCACTGAAATACTATTAAAAGTGGCCTTAAACCCCATTCATTCAATCAATCAACCCATTACCATATGAATTTTTTTAGACTCGACCAAATTGAAAGAAGTTGTAGACAACATTTAGGTTGATATGATATTGAAAAATAAGAGCAAAATCAGGTAGAAAAAAATGTGAAAAAGCAATTTCTCCTTCTCACATTATTCCATGGTCATATTTCATCAGGGCATCAAAAAGCAGCATTGTATGATCATTGCTTAAAAATTATTGAGGATTACATTTCATTGTTAGTTCTACTATAGGGATGTAAAATTATATTTTGGACCTAGCCTTAACCCCCGCATTGAAAGATTGGAGACATATTGTTTTACCGTTATCTGTCTGTCTGTCCGTCATTCAGTCTTTCCACCTGTCGATCTGTCAGTCTGTCTGTAAGACTTAACCAAAAAACTTAACACTATCATTACAACCAGCCTATTCAAGATTCAATGCTCTTATTTGGCATGATGATACATCTCCATAATATGCATCTCCTCATGTCAAGGTCATGTGATAAGGTCAAGGTCACATACCAAGGTCAAACACCAAAAAAGTTTCCTTGAGGCTTTCACGAAAATACTCTATTAAAGCTAATGTACAAGTCAACAACACTTTTCTTAGTTAAGTCCTATTGCAGGGGCATTGTGTTTCACAAACACATCTTGTTAGTTACTATTTCTTTAGCAGAAGTAATAGAAATTGAGATTTACACTTATTTTAGAAAATTTCAACTGAATCACATTGTTTTTGTTACTTTATATTTAATTGTTATTTCATCTTGGGAAAAAGGTAACGAATCATCTCCACTTTTTGCCAAATTTTTGCTTTGTAATTATTTAGTTCCAAAGTTATTAAGCAAAATTGCCAATCATACAACATATACAGGCAATTATGAGTTTGACAGACAATAAACAGTGTCAAGTCCTGTAGGCAAAAGGGCGGATCATACCTTTCCTGTACATTGGTTTTGGCTTTTAAATCATCTACATAGAATATGAGGAATTTGTCATATTTGTGGAGCCCAACTGCAGTGAGCAAGACATATTTGTTGCTAACAACTTGGTTTATTTGCATTACTAAGAGTGTTAGTTCAACTGTCTGTTGGATGGATAATTGTAAACCTAAGTGGGACAGCAGCTGGAGGCTAGGAAAGGATGTAGTGGTAGTGCTAGTGTGAGAAATACCAGGAACCCATTGTTAAGTGCTCCAGCCGCTGCGATATGACTGAATGACTGTTAAAAGTGGCTGTAAACCCCATTTAATCGATCAATCAATCAATCATCTGTCTATGAATTTGTATGCACTTGTAATTCTTCAAGGTATCAAAACAGACACAACAACGGAAGGCCTTTAATGTAAAAATTATGCCCCTTTCTCTCAGATTCTTTTTACTGTTAAGCACTTGCAGCTAAGCATTTGTAGCCACATGCAGTACTCTTTTTTTCATGTACTTTACCATAATCAGAGCACAAGCTCAGCAAGAGGAGAGAGCAAGACTTGTAGATGACTTCATTAATAGACGTAAGGAAGCACAGCTAAACAAACAGAGAGGACAGGCACAATTATTTGGACCATCAGATAACAACCAACAGAGACCTCCATCAGGTTGGCCTTAAGTTCTTTTCCCCTATCATTACAAGACCACAAAATTTAAGGCTGGTCCAATTTGAATGGAGTTGCAGATGTCAATTTAAGTTCATTAAAAATTTTCAACTAATTTGGGTAGAAAACAATGTGTGAATTGCAGAAGTTGCTTGTTGCAAGCAATTTCTTTATTTTACACTATCTTTTCCGAATTGCTTATCCTGGGAAAGACAACAAATATTTAGACTTGTCAAAGATAACAAAACAAGTAGATGAAATCCTAAAAGAATTTGGTCTTTACAGCGTAGGAAACACTTTGATAAATGAAGAATAATGTGTGACAAACAATTTCTTCATTTTCCACAATGTTTCCCAAATCTTTTTATTTTAGGGTGTTAAAAAGCCAGATTACCATGACAACTGTTAGACAGGTCCAAATTAAAAATTGTTTTAGACAAGGAAACTTGATTGACAAATCCCTGGTCCAGCCCTGTGACCCTGCTAGCCATGCTCACTGAATTTGACAGGAAGGTCCGCTTCAATATTAAACAGCATTATTTAACATATTTATGGCCAGTAACATGTAACGGAAGAGTAACATTGTTGGTTGGTGACCTAAATGTTATAAGTACAGCTAACTACAGTCTCCGATCCAACAAAAATGCTACAAATAAATGTCATGTCAAAGTTCATTTCAGATCTAAATGAATGGCTTGATTAATTGATTGATTTTTGATTGACAGCCAAGATCAGTTAATTAACTCTTTGCTGCACAATTCCTATTTTTTGAATCTGCAAGAAATTATGTTTGGAAAAACTTTGTGTGGGAAAAAGGGAGAAATACTTCTTCCCTAATTTTGCACTTATTTTTAAATTCTAATGTAATTTGATTTTATAATGTTAAGTCAGTGGGCAGGACTTACAATCTATCAATTTTGTTCATGATTTGAAGTCTAGTAGTAGTAGCTTTTAGTGTAAACCATCTGTGGGTTTAAGCTGTCATACAATGTATTTTGGATAAAAGTTTCTTCTCTGCAATTATTAGATTTTCAATTTATTTTTTTCTTAATGTTACAAAAATTACAAGAATGGTCTGGATTTGAGTTTACCCCATTACCAGACAGGAAAATTTTACATTGGTCCAAATTGAAAGGAAATGCAGGTGACAATTTAAAGTTTATGAAATTTTAGATTTTTTTCAACTTTCTCAAAAGAAAACATTGCGGAAAATGAAGAAATTGCTGTCACAAGCAATTTCTTTATTTTACACAATGTTTTCCCTATTGATTTTCTTGAAGGGCGTCCAAAAGCATCACTATGTGGGGATGGGTTGAAAGCCCTTTTAGATAATGCTTTTGTAGGGCTGAATTTTATAGGGTATCAATACCCAATACTTGATTTTGGAATTAAGTTAAGAGTGGCGGGTGTTCTTTTCAGACATTTTTTGTTCAAAAACATAAAAATCCATGCTTACCTGAGAAACAGTAAACATGCACATCCATTTCCACACCATGACACCTTTTGATTTTATATGATTTTATATGATACATCTATTTGTAAGTAAGATTCAGTGACAAATGAAAGTTTTTACAGGAGCCAACAATAGGGTCCCAGAACCACAACACAGACCCTCGTCTGCTGCCTCGTCAAGGAATAGAGAAGAGCAGGAGTATTTAGAAAGATTACGGCAGATAAGGCAGCATAATTATCAGGAACGTAAAAACATTATGGGAAAAAATAATCCAGAATTAGAGGCAGCAGAGAGAAAAAAGAAAGCAGAAGCTTTGAAGGTTAGTAACTACTTTATACTATTTCTGTGTGTAGCAAATTTAAACTAATGATATACTTACTGATTACCACATAATTCTGCATTTTGTCATGTTGTGAAAAAACAGTTACAGATAACATTGATGGAAAGGAGAAATTATGAGTATTTTTTCTCCTTTTGCATGCTTTTCTACTATATTTGGCACTCCTTTCCAGTTTGAATGTAAATTGAGAAATTGCTGGGTTTTTTTTTTTCCCCCCGTTATTGACCAATTATAATTTGTAATCTGGTAATATGCTAAATACCCGATTGGCTTTAATTCAATGCTATATTCGTATTTAATTAGCGGCAGTCAAAGGGCTGTTGGTAACACATTGGACTCTCTGTCATGAGGTCCTGGGTTCAATCCCTGGTTGCAGCAAATATCCATTCTTTAATTTATATCCCACCAAAGGGTGTATAATTGTAAACCTAAGGGGGGTGAGCAGCTGGAGGCTCAAAAAAGATAAACTGGTAGTACTGGTGTGATAAATACCTAGGAATCCATGGTTTGGTGCTCAAGTTGCTGTTTTATGACTGAAATGCTGTTAAAAGTGATATTTAACCCCATTTAAACAAACAAATCATTTTTAATTAATTGAGTTTGAGTATAATTTCTTAAGGCATAAGAAAAGCCAAGTGAAGAAATATTTCACATATATATCATTTTAAAAGTTATTTCCTATGTTATGCTAAAGCAAAAAATCTGTGTACTGGCAGGTTTTTGTTTATGTTTGAAAATGGGCTAATTTCCTGTTAGGTTTGCTTCTCAAACTCTACTGTGAGAAGTGCTAACTTATAATTTGCTGAACCATTTTGTGGTTAACAGTAATTAAATTAGTTTAAATAAAGCTTTCAAGGAGTAATACATTTTTATTTAACCCTATTACCCACCTGCAAAATTTTAGAGTGGTTCAAATTGATTTTAGACCTCTTCAAAATTCTGGGTAGAAAACATTGTATAAAATGAAGAAATTGCTTGTTGCAAGATTTTTTTTCATTCTACACAATCCATATCTCCACAACCCATGCGCTAAATTGGATGAAACTTAACATGGGAATTCCTTATGATAAGGTGCTGGTGCTTTTTTTACCCCATTTTTTTTATAGATCTGAAGGTCAAGGTCACAGCTCAATGTCAAACATAAAATTGAACTTGTTCACATCAAAACTCCTTCAATTATTGATGGACTTCAAAATTACTTGGCACAATTGTTTTCGATCTTGAGTAGATGTATCATTTGAAAAATGTTTTCATAAAGCTCCAAGGTCATGGTCACACTTCAAGGTCAAACATTAAAAATAAGCATATTCAGGGCATATCTCTTATAAGTATAGATGAATTCTTTCATCAGTGCATGTGCCATTTGAAAAAAAAATCAGATACCTCCAAGGTCAAGGTCACAGCTCAAGGTTGTACGTTAAATTTTGCATGAGTGGGTGAGCATATAGCTGCATCTTTGTCTCGCTTTATCCAAACCCTTTTCCTGTTTATTTTATACTTTTTGTGACTAAGGGAGAATAATCCATCTGTGGTGGCTCTTTTTTTTTCTTGAGGGATGTCAAAAGTCATGAGACTGATTACTGTTGATTAAGTGTTCTTTTGCTGTTGCTTGATGTTTGAAATCGAATTTTAACAAAGCTTGAAATAATGTACTAAGAGTTTATATGCTAAACATGCTATTTACTGATATTCATCTTTTTGGATAAGATAATTGACCAATCGCTGGCCCCACCTACTTAGTCTGTTGGCCCCACCCATTGACTTGACAAGAAGTCGATTTTAAACAGCGTTATATTGTAAAATTCATGACCAGTAGCTTGTAACAAAAAAGTAGAATAGTTGGTTGGCATCCTTAACGTTGTAATTATAGGTTGAATAATCTGTAGTTACGACATTTAAATAGCCAAACCAACAAAAAAGGTTAACAAAAATGGTGGCCAATGTCAGAGTTCAAAACTCATTTCTGGTCTAAATGACAGCCATGATTGGTAAATTTGTTTTGATGATAATGAGTTTCAGCTTGGCAGACTTTTGGAGATTGTCAAGGCATTGCTATTGTCTTGGAGTGTTTCAGCTTTGCTATCGTGCAAAAACTTTGACATTATGTCTGCTGGTACTAAATGTATCCACATTCAACTTGGAATAAAGATATATTTGCTATCAAAAGAGAGCTCTATGTATCAAAGGGATAACCCTAGAACAATTTATGTTCAAACCATGCCCCTTTTTTTTTCATCCACTATCCAGCACCCATTATCTGAGCACCAGGTATCCATATTCACTGCTTATGATCTTTTGTCTTTGCATCTTATCTTAATGCAAGAGATATCCTGAGATATCTTATCATATAGGATTAATTGGTCTTACGTCATTCCTATAGAAACAAGCTGAGGACTGGGCTAGACAAAGAAAGGATGTGATAGACCAGAAAAAGAGGGAATTAGCTGACAAAGAAAGGAACCTTAGAGAAGTACTTGAATGATTTTGATTGGCAGTTATGATCCATCTTAGCTTGCTTGGATGGTATCTCTTGTTCCAAGTAATCAAAGGATATCTAGTTACGCCCACTGGCCTCTGACAAGGCATTATGTCTGAGGTATCAAGCAACATTAACTTGAAAATATAATTGACTGGCAGCCTAGATGTAACTACAGCTTAGGAAAGCTGTAATTACTATGTCAAACTTAGAATTGTTTGACATTATTAGTGTTGGCAACATTTCTCTTCTAGTTTAAGCCATTCCCACTCAGTGACACTTTTAGAAGCCCCAATGGAAAAAGCTCTGGAAAACATTGTGAAAAATGAAGAACTTGCTTGTTACAAGCAATTTCTTTATTTTCCACAATGTTTCTACTCAGAAAGTTGAAAAAATAAAAAAATTCATAAACTTTAACTTGTCGTCTGAAACTTCTTTCAATTTTTGCAAGTCTAAAATTTTGCTGTCTGGTAATGAGTTAAAAGAATGATTTGATTGGTAAGGCAATCCCTTGATACATCCAGTGAAATGTCAGTTTAATATATTTTAACATTTTGCCTTGATCAATTTGCACACAAATACACTTCTTCCCATCCCCAAAGAAAAGAGTTTGTTTAAACATTGTATAAAATCACGAAATTGCATTTTAAAGCAAGCTGCCCTAAAAGACAAAGATTTTAAAGATTTCATTAATTTGAAATTGTTATCTGCAACTTCTTTCAATTTGGACTGATAACCACTGAAATTATCTATTGATAAGCTCATTGTTTTGGCAGATTAATCATTTATTTCACACTTCTAAATGTAAAAGTCCTGATGACCTTATCAAGTTGTTATGTAAATCACTTGCAAATTACACACTTTTAGAGATGTCTTTTTTGCATTAAAGAAATTAAATAAGTGTTTTTGGCAGAGCAACTCAAGAAAATGTACTTTTGCTGTTCACTCAGTCAAATTAATCCTAGACTGAAACAAACAATTATCCTCAATGTAGTTCAACTGCTGTAAGATTCATATTATTGATGCATTGTTTCTAATCTTGGAATTCTCAGAGAATCATCTAACTATTTTTACCCAATATTTTCTTGAACAAAAAAAGAATAAGGTTGTAAATGCCACTTTACCCTTTCCTGTAAAAAACCAGGATTTTATGTTGCTGTGATTTTATTCGTGTAAAAATATTGTGGAAAACAAAGAAATTGTTTGGAACAAGCAATTTATACTTTTCCTGCAATATTTTCTACCACATACGATGGTTTAATTTCAAATTGCAATCAATTTTTAATGTTGTCTGCAACTTTCTTCAATTTGGACCATTCTAAAATTTAAATTAAAATGACAATGGGTTAAAAATTGAAAAAAACATCATATAACATTATAAAAAAGAAATAGCTGACTGTAACAGCTTCAAATATTCTGTTTATCTTTTCAGGCTAGGCAAAACATGAACAAGTAAGTTTTTAACTTATTAAATTATTTTCAATCATATCCATCAAAATTTGTAAAATCTGACTTGATGGAAAATTTGCTTCACGTCTTCATGAATGAATTTGAATTATATTGTACTCTTATGCACAAATATGCTCCATAAAAGACTTCTCAAATATTCAAAATATTTTTGGGCACAGTCGACAGCCATATAGAGTAACCTTGTTCCCTGTGTCAGTGCCTAAGGGGGTGGGTTTGTGTTTGTAAGTGTTTCCAATTCTTGTCCAGACTATATCTTCTACATTTACCCTTTCCTATTTTACAGAATTTTAGACCTGTCCAAATTCATAGGTTTTGTAGACAACTTTAATTTGGATTTAATTTGAAAAATTACCATTCAGTAGAGTAGAAAATATTGTGGAAAAAAAAGAAATTGCTTGTTATAAGCAATTTCATCCTTTTTCACAATATTTTCTCAATTATAAAATCACAGGGATGTAAATACAAGGGATTGAAAAGGAAAGGTTTAATTGATGGATTTCAAAATAATTTGGCACAGTTGTTCCCGTTGAAGAATACTACTGACAAGCTTAAAGTTTTCTTTCATACACCCAAGTTGAAGGTCATAACTGTAGATTATGTGACAAGCAACAAGTCAGGGGAATTTCTAGTTTTTAATATACCTTGATGAATTGAGTCTGTGTGAATTCAGCTTTATAGGATTAGTACTGTAATCTTATATCTGTACAAGAAGAAAAAATCTGTGCATCTTTTGACACCTCTAAGTGTATGATAGATGATTTATTATACCCAAACTGCAATGAAATGGGAATAGTTGAAAACTTCTGTCTGACTGTAACCAATTTTTTCAAAGCTTTTTTCTCAGCAACCATAAATATTATACTCTAGAAACTTAGGAAGGTTCCACAAGGGGGTCCTACATGGCACTTGCTGAATTTAGATCTAAAAATGATCTACTTCCTCTTTTTGCATCTGAGTTTATTTGAGCATTGCCTGCCTGGTAGATTGGTATGTTTAAGTTGCATTTTTTCTCGGCAACTATTAATTGTCTCCACTTGATACTATGGCTTTTTAACTAGGTGTGCTTCATTGCACTAATCAGATATGTTCCATTGTGGGTGAATTTCATTTCAATAGTTGTTGTTTACTTATTCGAGCAAGCATGGGTAATCTCATTGAGTTTTGACTCACATCTATCTTGTTTAGTTTGATTTCAAAGTTACAAGGCAGCAGGAAAAAAGAAAATGTTGTCATTCAAATAAACATATCGATGGTTCAGCGCCAAACAGTTGTAACTGCCTATAAGTTTATAGACAGTTACAGCTGTTTGGCACTGAACCATCAATATTCCAATTAGTCCAGTGTCAATATGGCCCTGAAAAGATAGATTCATTCAGAGGTAGCATCTATCTTTTCCTCACATTTTTTTTACACCAATAGTATGGAATTGGCCAATTGTTGGCCCAACCCACTTAATCTGATGGCCTTGCCAATGGACTTCAACAGGGGCTCTGTTTCCATTTTGAATGGCATTATTTAGGAATTTTCAGCTAGTAGCACGTAAAGAGAAAGTAGAATGGTTTGTTGGCAACCTAAATTCTGTAACTACTGCTTGAATAAACTGTAGTTACGATGATTACATCACCAAAACCAGCAAAACTGCTTAATATTTTGGCCAATGGTGGCCAATATCAGATTCAAAATTAATTTCCATCCTGAATGAATGATCTCATTTGTCAACTGATAACATGTATTTGATTGACAGCCCTGATTGTTCAATTAAAGAATCTGAGGTGTGTTCTTTTTGTCGAGATGAAAATTCCGCTAAATAAGATTTTTGAGACTTCTTACAGAACGATTTTTGTTGTTTTGAGTGAAAATATTCGACCTCATCAAGGCTACTTGTTTAAGCCAATGCTGAGTACACTTCAATTCCTCATTAAGAATTCTTAAGATTCTTATTTAGCGGCTTAAAAATCTTAATCTAAAGAACCCTTTATCTTAAAAATCTAATTAAGAATCTTAAGAATGGGTTCTTTTATCTGTCAGCAGAGATCGTGTTATTTTCAATTTTGCTCAGTGCTTTAGATTTAAACAGATGTGAAATTCATCAAAATGAACCTGCATGTGACATTTTGTAGCAGCACAGACATTGAGCAGCCTGGATAGTCATATAGTCCAAGTAGAATATTTGCTGTTTGTCTAAATAAACTTTGAGTCTGTAGCTATCCCTGGAGAGCATAGGAAAGACTCTGATCAGACTGTGTGGATGCAGAGGCTGATCTGAGTTGTTACTCAGCACTGTTAAGAAATTGCTGGCAATATCATGCTCAAGCTCAAATGTCTGGGCTAGAATATATTTCAATTATGATGAGCCATAAAGACATTTGAAAACTCTGATATTTCAGACCTACACCACCAGTAATAAAACCCAGACCTGCTGTACCAATGACCGGGGCTGTTAATGCAATAGGGGTCACACCTAAAGTTGTGCCTGATGCCATCAACCAACCTGCCAAGTAAGGCTCTTTTTCACATCCTCTATGAAATATGCATAATTTGGTCTGTTAAACCCTTATAGTTCTATAATAACCTTTAAAAATCTTCTTCTCCTGACGTAGAAGGCGTAGAGCCTTGACATTTTGCATGAAACATCAGTAAAATGACCTCTTTAAAAATTGATAAAATCATTACTCTTGGGCTACCAGGGTTGGAACCCCAGTTTGGTGGGGTTCATAAAGAAAAATAAAGAGCAATTTTAAAACAACATCTCCTCCCAAACCATTTGGCCAAATTGCTAAAATATTTCAAATCTGTTAAAAATTCTGGTTGCAATGGAAACAAAAGTGAAATATTGAAATAATGACCCAGGAGGGTAGAATTTTAATATTTTGCTAGAAATATCAATATTAATACCTCTTGCAAAATTGCTAAAATCATTACCCTTAGGTTCCAAGGGGCAGGTGACCAAAGGGGTTGGGGCTTATATAGGGGGAAAAAAAAATTAAACAACATCCTCTCCCAAACCATTTGGCCACTTTGGACAGTACATGGCATAAATGTTACTTGTATTTGGCTTTGTATAAAAACAGCTAAAAGAATTCAAATCCATTGAAAGCTACAGATGCCATGTCAACAGAACTGAAATTTACTATATCACCCCCTGCGGCGGCAAATATTCTTTTTGACATTTGTCTCTCACCAATGGGTTGATAATCTTAAACCTAAGTGGGATAGCAGCTGGAGGCTAGGAAAGGATGTAGTGGTAGTACTGGTTTAGAAATACCAGAAATCCATTGTTAGGTGATATGACTGAAATACTGTTAGAAGTGGTGTAAAACCCCATTCAATCAATTACTATTTCACAATAGCTAAATAAACATTGCTAAAACTTTGACTTTTTGATCACCAGGTACAAAGCCAATATATGTTTGAAATATGGTTATGCCCACTTGTATCATAATCCTAGCCTTAACATTAAATCAGACTTTTGAAAGAAAAGCCTTTATTTCGGATTAGCGCACCAGGGCCAAGGGTCCTCTTGTTTTTTCTTAATGATCTGTTTAGCAAATGATCCCACATTTTGACAAAAGTGAAGGAGTATGGTTTTGAAAATTGTTTGAGTAAAAGAGAAATAACTTGTGACAAGTACTTTATTTTATATCCCCACTGAGTGTTTGTAGTCAGGTAAAACACATCTCCATTGCAATAAACATTATCACAATGACCATTTTCAACACCCTCAGGAAAAAGAATAAAAAGAAACATTGAAACAAATAATGTCTTAATTTTCCACAGTGTTTTCTACACAGAAAATGAAAAGATTTAAAATTTGATTAGCTTTAAACTATCTTCTGTAATTCCTTTCAACTGGACCAGGCTAAAATTTTATCATCTGGTAATGGGTTAATTTACTTCTGAACTGCAGGGCACCAGCAATGACAGGTGCACTAGGGGCTATTGGAGCTGTACCGAAGATGTTGGAGCAAGAAGAGGACACTAGGCTTAAGTTTGTGAAAATTTATGTATTTGTGACCCATTTACCTAAGGAACCCCCATTCAAGAATTTCTGAAAACAAATAGTCATGAATTCTATCATGGCATCGGCTTCCCGATCATGAGGTTCTGAGTTGGATTCCTGAGAGTGGTTTTCGATCTTAGTTCTTTCAATGGCATACACATTGGGCTTGAGTTCTAGTGTATTCTCCAGAAAGCACAATCAAGAGGGATTAACCTATTCCCACATTGTGATACTTTTGGCAGTCCCTGAAGAAAAACAATTGGGAAAACATTGTAAAAAGCAATTTCTTCATTTTACACAATGTTTTTGACCCAGAAGGTTGAAAAAAAAATTTAATTTCATTAATCTCAAATTGTCGTCTGCAACTCCTTTTAATTCGGACCAGTCTAAATCTGGTCTGCCATCTGGTAATGGGTTAATATAAGTTTATCTGGTAATGGGTTAATATAAGTTTGAAGAACTTGTTTCCCAATCTGTGTCAACCAAACTTTGATAGTAGGAAGCAAATTCTTCCTTTCCCATGATATTATCTATCCTGTAGGTTGGTTACTTTTTAAATTGCACTCACTTTTAAATGTCTTCTTCTATTAAAATTTTGGAAAATAGGAAAAGGTTAATGGTCATAAAAAAAATTATATTGTCACAATTTTCAAGCTAATAAGCTCATTTCTATGTCATTAAGGTCAGACATACAGAAGAAGAAAGAAGATATCCTAAGGAAACTGAATGAGAAGGTATGTCAAATGAAGCAGAATCAGAATATTGATTGACCAACCAAATTGTTCATTCATACCAGAAGAGAATGCTGAGCTCTGGCTTTTATTCCAAGCATTTTTGTTGGTTTAGGGACTTAATGTTGTTTATACAGCTTCTTCAAGCTGTATTTTAGAAGTTTGCGAACCAACATGGTTTGATATTTTAGTCAAACTGCCTTATCAGCAGGCTTGGTCAGTGATGTATCAATTTAATTTGACTGTTAGAAAGTAGAGGGTCGAAGACAAGAATAAATTGAGCTTTGTTAGACTATTGGCAACACAATGCACTGCTTGGCTAAGATAATCTATTTTGATGCATATTGCGGTGGTTTGAGAGTAGAAATTACTAGCTTCACAAATTTGATAAAACTCTCAAATGTGTGTCCTTAGAATTAACCAAATTTACATTGAAACTTCCAATTATTTTTGTACAATTATGAACATTCAGCTCTGTTCAATTTATAATTTCTATGATAAAAGATTTTCAACTCAAAGTAGCTTAATATCTGATGATCAAGTGTATTAAATGTCGGATAGCTTGTCACACCCATTGACTCTGATGGCCTTGCCAACTGACGAGCCAATAATACACGCAATTTCATCTATTCTCACAATGTTTTCCACAGCTCTATTTTTTAAAAATGCGGGATTGAGTGGTAATGGGTTAACCACAGCTTCTTCAAACTGTAATTACAAGGTTTGGTTTGCCATCCAACTATTTTGTTACATAATACTGACCATAAATTTTGTATACTCTGTTTAATGTCTAGATGTTCTGTCAGAGCTCAGTGGGCTTTGCCAGCAACATATCAATTATATCTTATAAGCTCTGCTGTTTTGGTACAAAAAATCAAACTATTGTCATCACCTTTGGTTGTCAACAAAAGAAATCAATGAAACAATCAAGTTATTCATTTAGACTAGAAGGACAATGGTGATTATCTACTTAATTGTAAAACGAAGAGTTGAAGGTCTTATCTACTGCTGAATCGCACTGCAGTTACATTCTTTAGATTACTAATCAATGATTTCAATTTTGATTTAAGTGCCTGCATAACATCTTGCCAGGAACATAAAATAAAAGGCAAATAATCTATTGTAGCTTTAGCTTGAATATACTGTAGTTGCATCATTTAAGTCGACAATCCATTTAAACCGACAATCTATCAATAATCCCTGATATAGATGTCTGATGTCATAACTCATTTACAGTCTAAACAAACAATTTGATTGGTCTATTGATTTTTATACACAGGGGCCATATTTCAATTAGGCTGGGTAAAATTTCAATGAGAACAATTTGATGTTGCAGGGACCACCTCAAGAATCTGAAGAGCCACAGGAATCAGCCAGGTCAAAATGGGGAGGAGAAGCTAAAATATCATTGGCTGAACAAACTTTGGAGGTGGAGCCTGAATCTTCAAGGCCCCAATGGGGACAGGCTGCAGACCTCAGTCTGAGTAAAGTTACTCTCGAGCAAACTGCCTCACAAATGGAAGGTAAGGGATTCATTTGACAAAAAGACTCCCATTTAGACATTAGCACACAACAAAAGTTAAGCCTGGTCCATATTGAAATGAGGTGTAGACAACAATATATAGTTCATGAAAATTTAGATTTTTCAACTTAGTTGAAAGAAAACATTATGGAAAATGAAGAAATTGCTTGTTGCAAGCTATTTTTAGCTCGGCTGTTTTCAGAGAAAAACCGAGGTATTGTGATCGTCAGTGTTGGCATGACAAACTTTAACCTTGGTCATAACTCTGGTGTTATTGAAGATATCATCATGGCATGTGTATTGACCGTCACGAGAGCTATCTAGAGTATCAAGGGGGATAACTCTAAAAGTGTTTTTGTAAGAGTTATGCCTCTTTTTTGACTTTGAATTTTTGCATTATCCAGCACCTGCAGCCGAGCGTTGGCACCAGTGGGCAGTGCTCTTGTTAGCACTTTGTGCCAGAATAATTGTTAGGTCATATGGATTAACCTGATTGACCCACCACAATTTAAGGTTTGTTTACATAAAACTATGACCTCAGTGATGACTTTTCAACTTTTGCTAGTCATTCAAACAGTTAGCTAGACCACAGAGGTTAACGAAGTCGTCCATAAAGTTTAGTCATCAGCACATGCGTTTATAACAGTCAATGCCAAAGATTGGCGACCATTTCCGGTAAAGAATCGGGGTGAAGTCCACGCAATTTTGAAATGTAAACAAACACAAGTTAAAATTGAGGAGAAAAAACACAAATTACTCTTTCCACTTAACTTGTACCCTCCTTTTGCATATTGATATTATGAAGGCTCTTGTTTCCTTTAGTGTCCAAATAACAATAGATTGTACAAACAATTTTTCCTTCCTCAGAGGGAAGATTTGACTTAAGACCAACGAATCATGGAAATTAATTTTAGGGTTAGGGAAGCCTTGAGAAAATGCCATATAGATTAATCTTCAAACTTGATTATGAATTTCACCTAAAATCTTCACCATCGTTTAAAAAATGACAATAAATTATCTAAACCTAGTCATTTACGAATCAGGATTTACCCAAACAACTGCATATGGAAGAATCTGGTTTTAAGTTAAAAATTTCTCACTGGCTCGCTTTTTGTCGGTGTATGTGTGTTAGTGCGTTAGTCTGTCTGTCTGTCCGAATTTGTCCAGACAATTACTCCTACATTTATGGATGGATTTCAAAATAACTTGGGACAAAAATTCCCCATCATGAGTAGATGTGCCATTTGAAAGGTCAGGGTCACAGCTCAAGGTCAAACACTAAAATTGTGATTGTCAAGAGCATTTCTTCTACAATTATGGATGGATTTCAAAATAATTTGGCTCCATCATGAGTAGATGTGCCATTAGAAAGTTTTTTTTTTTGATAGCTTCAAGTTTAATGTCATAGCTCAAGGTCAAACACCAAAATTGTGCTTGCCTGGAGTATGATGCCTACAATTATGAATGAATTTCAAATTAATTTCAAAAATATTGTCCACATTTACAATATTTAACACAATTATTCTTTGTTATGAGAGATTGATGGTCAAGGTCAAGTTAATGGTCAAAACTTTGGGGGCTCAACAGCAGTTGTCCTGGGACAACCATCTAGTATTAATAATTTTTTATGTATCAAAATAATTGATATATTTCCAATACTGTTGGATACCTAGTTTCACTTTGGGTATTTGTCGTTTTTCGGTTCATGGAATTTAAAAGTTGTCGCCAGTACTTTCAATTTAGATTTTTTTTTCAGGTAAAAACCTTCTGAATTGAATTTGTGTATGATACAAGATTTCAAAATATAAGCTTAACTTATTAGTATTAATAATTGATTTAAACCAAACAAAGCAATTGTCTATGACCCAAGGCCTTAAACACAACTACCTTCTACTCTTAAATGTGAAATACTTACCTGGACTTTGATTTTTTTGTAGTTCTCATCTTTTGCAATCAGATGGCAAACATTGCGGTTAAAATCTGGAACCATGGCGGTAGCAACCGAAAATACTTTTTACTGTGGTCTGCAACTCCTTTCAATTTGGACCAGTCTAAAATTTGGCCATCTTGTAATGGGTTAAAATCACAGGGATGTAAAAATCAGGGATTGAACATGAAAGGGTTAAAGAAATTCAGATGACTGATCCAGGGCCATTCTAGCCCTCTTGTTTGGTATTAATTTTCATGCACTTTGTTTAAGTTTGCAAAAGTCTAAAATGTTGACATCTTTTTAAGAACAGCATTAACAAAATGTGAAAAATCAATCAGAAACAGCTGGTTTATCATTTTTGATATTTTCTCTAGTCTATTAACTTATAAACCATAGAGAATCCTTGAAAAGAATTAAAAGAGTGTTATATAACCACATCTTGTTTCTATTCATTTTCAGTCACAAGTGCTAGAGACAGGGTGATCATGAACCCAGATTCAGCTAGAAGACAGTGGGGAGGTCCTGGTAAAACTGTCATCAATGCCTTACAGGATGTGCCTTTAGCTGAAACATGCTCAAGTAATAATTCTGGTATGTCCGTCACTGTAGGTGTTGTTGTGAATGTTGTACTGTAAACATATTTTAGGCTGATCCATCTGGGACTAATAAGACATCATTGATAGGGAACCAGAACCTATTTGCTACAGCTGAACCAAGTACAATTTCAGACGAGTCCAAATATGCAGTAATCCCAGATGAAAATTCCTAGTTGATGAAATTTTAGAATTTTTTGTCTTTTTTTTATGTAAAAGGCATTGTGGGAAATGAAGAAAGAATTTCTTCAATATCCACAATATTTTCCAAAGTGTTTTTTCTTGAGGGCGTTAGTTTCATTGTGTTGGAATTGGTTAATTGCTGTACTGTGAACATGATGCATGTTCAAAACATGAAAATAAGAAACTAATTTCAAGCTATCTAGGAGAAGAAAGACATGTCATCAGGGCAACCAGAACCTTGTAACTACAGCTTATCCCATCACAAGACGAAACAATTTTAGACAACAAAGATGTTGCAGATGTCAATGTTGACTAGATGAAATTTAAAATATCACTGCCTTTTGATGTAATTAGCAATGTGGGAAAGACCAGAGAATGCTTGATACAAGCTATTTCTTCATTTGCAATTTTTTTTTCTTGGGGGGGGGGGAGGGTGTTAAAAAGCAAGATTTACATGTGAATGGCTTAACCTTTTCCTGTTTTTCAAGATTTTAGACTGGTCCAATTTGAAAGAAGTTTCAGGCCATTAAGAATGGGTACACTTTTAAATTTAACCATCCTTTGTGGTAGAAAATATGGGGTAAGGAAAATGTGCTTGTTTTCTCAAGTATAAAATTATAGCAACATAAAATCCCAAGATTGTACAGGAAAGGGTTGAATAAGCTGGAGGTAGGAGGTTCTGGTAGCCATCTGACACTGTAGCAATTATTTCAATTATGATTTTATAACAGGGGTTGCTTGAAAGATCATAAGAGATTTCAGACTTAAAGTTATTGGCCACAGTTTGCCTTTATGCAGATGGTTCATTCTAGCTTGATTTTTCCTTTTTCTGTCTTTCTAAACTTTCTTTCATTTTCATAGTTTAATTTTGTATTACTTTCCACATATTGTAGAATTTTCATTTCAGTTTCACCCAATTAGACTGACAGGAATTTATGTTTAAAGATTGTTTATTGACCTAAAGCAACATGTTCCCACATAACCCGGCGGCGGCACATATCCTTTCAGACATTTGTCTCTCACCAAAGTGGACACAGAAGATTAATGGAATCAAAAAGTTTAACATTTTAGTTTTCTATGCATATTTGTAACATAATTCTACCTACAGCCCTTTCCTGTATTTCAAACTTTTAGTCTTGTCCAATTTGAAAGAAGTTGCAGATGACAATTAAAAGTGGCTGTAAGTTTAAAAGTAACCAATGTAAACAACCTATTACAAGCAGTTTCTTCTTTCCCACGATATTTTCTCAAGTATGAAATCACTTGGATGAAAATTGGATTGGACAGGAAACTGTTAACATGAGAAATGAAGAAAAGTTAATATGAGAAACAAAGAAATAAATAAACAAGTGAAATGTGGCTTTGTAAAACATTGTGGAAAAATGAAGATCTATCCAGAAAGTTGAAAAACTCTAACATTTCATCAACTTGAAATTGTCTTCTGTAGCTTCTGTCAATTTGTACTAGTCTAAAATTTTGTTGTGTTGGAAATGGGTCAAAGGGAAATGATTGACAGGCTGCTAGCCAGGCCAACTGACCCCAGACAAGCTAGTTTGACTGATGAATCTAATGATTTTAGTTTGCAAACTATGAACCAAATGACTTTGAATAAAAACTGATTTGGTTGGTTTGCAACTTTTTCAAGTGTACCTATGGTGTAAAGTCACCAAACCAACAAAAATGTCCTAAGTTAAAAGTTCACTTCTTTTCTAAAATACTAGACTGGTCAATTGCTTTTCGACTGACAGTGGCTAGCCATCAGTTATCTTACAATTATATTACATATCTACCAAATCTGATAAGTACATACAGTTTGTACCCTTGTTAGAACCTGCATTTTACGTAGTCTGACTAAGACCTGTATTTTCAAGGAGACTCCTGTTTTACTTTACATCACAGACATATTCTTCTGTCTAAGCTAAGGCTGTTCCACTATTGTGTATCCCCCTCTCTTTACAGAAGAGAGTGTTTCATCCCCAGTCACCACAAGTGAAGTCCCTTGTTCTGTGGGGTCAACAATTACTATATCAAAGGCACCAATTAAATCAGGGACAGTGGTCTTGGCATCTGTAGCTGAAAATAAAGGTATACTATTCTTGTAAAATAAAGAATACAGGAATATCATATAATTTAGGAACAATCATTTTTATGCTCCCAAAGGGCAAGCATATAGCCGCTTTGTGCGTCTGTTTTCTGTCTGTCTGCTCTGATATCTCCACAAAACTTGGGCCAAATTGGATGAAACTTGACATGTGAATTCCTTATGATAATGTGCCAACAAAATTTTCCCAGTTTTTTGATAGCTCCAAAGTCACAGTTCAAGGTCAAAGGTTAAAATTGACCTTTTCCGCAGTATAGCTCCTTCATTTATGAATGGATTTCCATATAACTTGGCTAAATTTTGCATTTCCAGAGCATAGCTCCTACAATTATGGATTGATTTCATTAAAACTTGGCAATGTTGTTCTCTATCAAGGGTAGGTGTACCATTTGAAAGAAATATTCAGATATCTCCAAGGTCACAGCTCAGAGTCAAACATTGAAATTAATCTTCTACGGAGCATAGCTCCTTGAATTATGGATGGATTTCAAAAAAACTTTGCACAATTGCTCTTTACCATGAGTAGATTGGCCATTTGAAACAAATCTTCAGATAACTCCAAGGTCAAGGTCACAGCTCTAGGTCAATCATGAAAATTTAGCTTTTCCAGAGCATAGATCCTTCAATATTGGATGGATTTCAAAATAACCGTACGCAATTGTTCTGATAAGTACATGGTCCATTTGAAAAATTTATTCTTTTAGTTTCAATCATGAGTAGATGTGCCATTTGAAACAAATTTTCAGATAGCTCCAAGGTCAAGGTCAAAACTCAAGGATGTATGCTTTAATTTAGTATGTCTGGAACAGGGTGAGCATACATCAGCATCTGTGTCTTTTGGTGTGTTGGAACCCTTTTCCCTGTTTATTTCATTATTTTTGTGACAAGGCTATATTTGGGGAGCTTAGTCTGTCTCTGACGGCTCTTGTTCTAACAATTTGTGACCTCAAACTGTGAATTTAAATTCTAGTAACTCTTTATCTCGAAAATTATAATTTAAAGATATCAGGTTAAAAAAAAATGATATTTTTACTTTTTAGCAACAATATCTTTCAAAAATGTATCAAAAAAGTTAATTTTTCAATCCAAAGACATGAAAAAACATGTGACCTATATGGAAATGACAAATAGACATCAAGCATTCAAGCGAAACTCTTGGTTAAAAAAATTGTAGATTTAAAAAAGAATGCCACTCTAATTAATCATCAATTACAGACTGTAAGTATATTTTTGTGTTAACCCATTACCACAAAATTACACTTTCTGACACCCTTAAGAAATACAATCATAGAAAATCTTGTGTGAAAAGGAGCACTTGCTTGTTACAAAGAAATTCTCCTTTTGTCACAATTGTTTTCTACCCGATTTGGCACTTAATTTCCAATGTTGGGCAATTTCAAGTGGTATTCTGCAACTTCTTTTAATTAAGACTAGTCTAAAAATTTGCAAATTGGTTAAATTATCCAACTTTTACTGGGACTTAACAAGTCATAATTAATTAACATATTGAAAAAATTAACAAGTTTTAATGATAATGTTTAAAGAAAAGATACTTTATGCTATAGACAGCATACTTTTTTTAGTTTTTAGCACATTTCTATTTCGTATAATTTTTGCTTTGTGCTGATTATGTTTTATCTTTAGTGTAACCAATTTGTTTCTTTGAGTTTGCATGCTGGCTTTTCATTCTGTGCCAAAATAACATTCTAAAGATCTTGTGAAAAAATCTTTTGTAAAAAGCAAGTCATTAGAAAAACAAATCTGGCATGACTTTTATTCTTTTATTGCATGACTACTTTATATACATATATAACATAAAGTGGGAATCAAAATCTTTAAAATCTTTCACTTTCACTTTGAATATTTTCCACACTTTTACAAACATCTAGAGAAAGCTGATGTAAATAAGGCAGATCTAACTCCAAAAGATAAACCCATTCTTCCTGATAAGCCTGCTAGAGTATCTCCTGTGACTGAATCAACAGAAAACCAAGATGATACAGCTTTATCAATTCAAAATGAAGATAAGACCAAATCAGCCAATCAGACTGAAGATGCTAGGAATACTGGCCAACCAAAACATTCAACATATGAAGAGAAAGTTGAAAAACCAATGATATCTACAAAACCTCCAGTGCCAACTAAACCATTGCCGGCTGAAAAGCCTGTGGTACTTCCCAAACCAGTCTTACTTCCGAAACCAGAGGCACCTATGAATTTTGGTATTGAGAATTCAACTCAAATTAGCAATTTTACAATTTCTACAAATCAGATCAAAACCAGGAATTTTATGCCCCCGCATCGATAAGATCGGGGGCATATTGTTTTACCGTTGTCCGTCTGTCTGTCTGTCTGTCTGCAAAACTTTACCTGCCAACTAAACATTTTCCTAAAACTTCAACCCTGATTAAGTTACAATGCTAATATTTGGTATGTAGATAGGTCTCAACAATGCGCAACTTGGGAAGGTCATTTCATCAAGGTAAAAATTTTAACCCTTTTCCCTAAAACAAAGAAAAAAAACAATAAAAATCACCTGTTTCTAAAGAATTCCTGTTTCAGGGGCATAATGTTTCATAAACATATCTTGTTTTTAGTGTGACTATTTTGGGACTAAACCGAGGTATTGCTATAGCCAGGTCCGCTTCTGAGTTGTTATTGTCTGAAAACTTTGACCTTTTTGTAATATGTCTGATATTACTAGATACATTGACTTAAAACTTGAAATATATGTTCACTATCAAAAGGGGGATAACTATTAAACACAATTGGGGCATATTGTTTTACTGATTTCTGTCTGTCTCCATATGTCAGTCTGTCTGCAAGCGGTAAACGTAACACAAAAACTAAATAAATTGCTATTATTCAATCAATGATGCAGATTCATGGCTCATATTTGGGTAAAAGTTGAATTGATAGGCATCAGTTGGTTGTAAGATCAGAATCATCCATCAAAGGTCAGGGTCACTTTCAATGCAGTGAGTTTTGTAAACTTAACACAAAAGCTTATTATTTTGCTCTTATTCAAATACCATGGCTCATATTTAGGACAAATATTCCTTGCATTGATAGACATCAGTTGGTTGTAATGTCAAGGTCATCCATCAAGGCCACTTAGCAAGGTCACATTTCTTAAACAAGGCTGTCGCCAGGCTATGGTGTTTCACAAATACATCTTGTTTAATGAATTATGCCCATTTTGCAACTTGGAAGTTTTACCCACTATCAAGCAATTGAATTGTTGAGCCTTAACATCTGCAAGTTGTGCTCTTGTTCTTCTTTCAGTTCTTTTCAATAATAGTTTTTAGAATATATTTGGGGGACTTAAGAATAGCAATCCTTTTTCCATTCTGTTTGTTTATATATTAACAATTTGTGTTGTTGCATGGCTCTATTATTCTATTACTGTGTTGTATTTTCACCTTATGCCCTGTTTTGATAATGTAAGGTTTGAGTGATTTAAGAAAAATCATGTTGACCTTGTATGCTTACAATGTAAAGAATTTATGTTCATATCTTGAATTAAAATCTTATTATACCACCAACATATATCTCTGAAGTATATGGGATATGTTTGTTTTACCATGTGTGTCTGTCCATCCATTTGTTTTTAGCTCCACTGGTTGAAAGCCAGAGGGCTATCCTCAAGGTGCTGACATGGTGTCTGTCGTGCGTGCATGCTTCCATCCATCCGATTGGTTGTCTGTCCATAAACTTTTCCATTAAAAATCTTCTTGTAAGAAAGTACTGAACAGATTTTAACCAAATTGTCAGAAATGATAATTGGGTGACCCTTTATCAGATTCCTTCAATGAATTTTGATCGGATATGGAACATGGCTGTAATGGGCGGGGCTAATTTCCTTATATGATGAAAGCTTTGAAAATCTTCTTCTCATAAATCAATGGATGGATTTCAAACAAATTTCAAAGAAATGATCCTTGGGTGACCATTTATCAGATTCCTTCAAATATTTTTGATTGGATGAAAAACATGGTTTTAATGGGTGGGGCTAAATTCCATAGATGAAAGCTTTGAAAATCATGTTCTAAGAAACAAGTGGATGCATTTCATTCAAATCTGAAAGGAATGATCTTTTGCACAACATTTATTGGATTCCTTCACAGAATTTTGATCGGAGGAGAAATATGGCTTACATGGGCGGGGCTAATTTCCATATTTCGTGTAATCTTTGAAAATCATCTCAGAAACCAATCAATGGATTTCAACCAAATTTCACAGAAATGATCATCTGGTGACCCTTCATCATATATCTTCAGAGAATTTTGATCAAATGAAAAACATAGCTGTAATTGGTGAGGCTTATTTCCATATTTGGTAAAAGCTTTGAAATTCTTTCTTTCTCAGAAACCAGGTAATGGATTCCAACCAAATTATACCAAATTGATTGTTTAGTGACTCTCTATCAGATAATCAAAAAGAATTTTGATCAGATGAAAAATATGGCTTTAATGGGCACGGCTTATTTCCATATGTGGTATATTCTGAAAATGGACTGTTGAATGATTTCATTCAAATTTAACAGGAATGATCCTCAGATGACTGTTTGTTGGACTCCTTCATATAATTTTGCTAGGTTGAGAAGCTTGGCTATTATGGGAGTGGATTATGTCCATATATGGTATATAGTGAAATTTTGTCAATACCTTTTCATCTTACAGAGTAAATGAATTATACCTAACTTAACTTGAATTTTGTAAAAACAATGAAAAGTTTTAATTGTTTCTCTAGAACTATTTCAAAGATTTCAATCACTTATTTTTTTTCCTTATATTCAATTTATATTGAATTCATGAAAAGATTTGCTAATCATTACATTTATGCCTGTGGAGCGATACAGGCGCTCAAGCACCTCTAGTTCTGTCCATATTCTGTCCATAGACTTTTCTTTTCCTTGCTCTAACTCTTGAACCAATTGACCTACAATGATGGAACATCATGGAATTGTTTTCTATGATCCAAGGAAGTGTCCTTTTGTTCATATAGGTTAAAGGTAAAGGTCACAACTTATTGAAAACCACTTCCATGCTCTGACTCATAAGCTGTTTGACCCAGGACCTTGAAACTTAACACAAATGTTATCAATGACCCTAGGAGGTACCCCATAGTTTTTGGGTAATGTAGGTGAAGGAATTGTTCATATTTTGCCTCTGGGTTAAAAGACAGCTCCTACCCAGTGGACCAAATATTGGAAAAAATATAAAGAGCAACTTTGGATCAAAGGCATTTGGCCATCTTCAAAATTTTGTCTGTTCATACCATTTTTTAGAACATCTCAGTTAGCCCTTTCCTGTTTTTCAAACTTCTAGACTGGTCCAATTTCAAAGAAGTTTCAGATGACAATTAAAATAGTGTGCAATTGGAAAAGAAATCAACCAATAGGTTAGAAAATATTGAAGGAAAATATGAAATTGCTTGTCAAAAGCAATTTCTGCTTTTCTCACAATGTTTCCTCAAGTATAAAGTCACAGGAATGTAAAATCAAGGGTTTGTGCAGGAAAGAGTTAAGCTGCCAAAGGCCAAATGTCCTCTTGTTTTAATGTTTCTTAGGTCACAACTTACTAAAAGCATTAGTGAATCTCCAATCCACTGAAAAATATATGGAAGTAGCTTTGGCAGAGGTACTTTAATTCTCCTACACAATAGTGAAGAAAAGTTTGCAAGAAAGTTCTTTGATCATTCTCCTCATAAAATGTTTTTGATAATTTGTCCATAAGTTATAACATAGCAGGGTTGGGCTCTAATATTTCTCCGTTAATTCTTAAAACATCCATTTGGTTGATAAAGTTCAAGTGAGCAATTTAGCACCATCCATGCAATCTTGATTTGTTTACTGATTTTCAAGATTGGATTCCTTGATTTTTCAGAGACTGGTACACCTTTACCTGGTAAAGATATTGGGGCTGGATCCCTGTTTGATAAGGTAGAACTAGAGGAAGAAGAGGAACCAGCAGAAAAAGCACCGTCTAAAACAGAGAAAAAGAGAGAAAATACTGAAAAGAAACCATTTGAAGAAGGGTATACTCTTTTTCCATCACATTTTACATTCTCCCTTTACCTTCGCCTCTATTATATGAACTTATTCCATCTGCTGGTGAATAAATTTTGTTTATGGGATAAAGTACAAATATCATTGGATTCTCTTGAAACTCTTATAGGATAAAGAATGATCCTTTAGAAATCAGTGAGCATCTGTTGAATTACACAGGAAATGGGGCTTTGCTAAATTCACTCAAAACTTTCTTGCTTACAAAATAAAATCAAATACTGGGTTCTTTTAAACTTTTACAAGTTGTTTATATGATCATGAAGAATGTTCATTTTGAAATTTGTGTGAATCATTGGTACTTCGGAATAGTCTGCTTAATAATTCAACCCATTACCACTCGGCAAATCCTAGACTAGACTAATTAAAAAAAGTTGCAGATGTCAATTCAAAGTTTATGAAATTTTAGTGTTTTTTTTCCGACTTTTTGTTTGAAAACACAATAAATGAAGAAATTGCTAGAACCAAGCAATTTCTTCATTTTACACAATGTTTTCCCAATTGTTTTTTTTTTTTTTTTGTTGGGGTGTCAAAAAGCATCATTGTGTGGGAATGGCTAATTGTTAGTTCTGTCTATTAAAAACAAGCATTCTGATTGGCTGAAAATAAATTTCATACAAAAAAACTATCAACATTTGTAAAGTACTTGTTTTTATACGCCCGAAGGGCTGTATTTTGTTATGTCCACAGCTGGAAAAAAATGCGCAAAGCGGATTCATGCATAAGTGTGATTAGGTTTTTTGAAAGCAAAAAATATTCTCTTCATCTCTTAATTGAATCCAGGCTAGATTTATGATTTAGTTATCAAATAAGTTGGTGGTATTTTCTTGACACTTTTATGAGGTGCTATTGTCTTGAAATTTTTGATCTGTGATGAAACATGGTCAAAAGGAGCCATCACAACATGATTAACCCATTCCCTCACAATGACACTTTTTGACGCCAAGAGAGAAAAAAGTTATGGAAACATAGTGGGAAATGAAAAAATTTACAAGGGCTCATCATTTCATGTTCTCAAACACATTCTCCAATATTTCACATGGAAATATTATTATAGCCTTACAAATATCCTGTGAAAGTTTCAAGAAAATCCTGTAAGATTATGACTATGGCACTCTTGTTTGTTCTACATTTGAATGGCCATAAACCCCTATTATTCCGAATTATGACCATTAAATTCGGAACTCCATGTAAAACACTATTTTCAATTAAAACTAACTCTTAGTTAGTTTACTTCTGCAACTTTTTCCAAGTTGGTCAAAACTAGAATTTTGTTTGCCATGTAATGGGTCAATACAATGTTTAAATTTTGTAGGGAAGAGAAGAAATCTGGCCTGGTACTTGGTATAACCATGGGAAGTTTTGACATTGGACACAGAGAGCTACTACGAACATGCTCAGAGCCTGACCTCTCATCACTGTTTAAAACTATTGCTCCAGATACCTCTAAAATAAGAGTCAGGAGTCTTGATGATATGTCAACCGTTAGAGAAGAGGTAATTATATGGAGTTAGATTGATCTGTAGATTTCCTATCTTCCACCTAACTTCCGGACAACTAGATTAACCCTTTACTGTACAATCCCTGATTTTTGCATCCCCATGATTAATACTTGAGAAAACGTGGGACAGAAGAAATTGTTTGTGACAAGCAATTTCTTCTTTTCCAACAGTACTTTTGTCGAGCTGGCTTGCAGTGAGTGAGACATAGTTATTACTATGACAAATTGGTGTATGTGCGCTAGTCCGTCTGTCCGTCCAAATTTGTCCGGACTATTACTCCTACATTTATGGATGGATTTCAAAATAACTCGGCATAATTCTTCTCCATCATGAGTAGATGTGCCATTTGAAAGAATTTTTTGGATAGCTTCAAGTTCAAGGTCACAGCTCAAGGTCAAACACTAACATTGTGCTTGTCCGGAGCATTTCTCCTACAGTTATGGATGGATTTCAAAATAAATTGGCACAATTGTTCTCCATCATGAGTGGATGTGCCATTAGAAAGAATTTTTTGGATAGCTTCAAGTTCAAGGTCAAAGCTCAAGGTCAAACAACTAAAATTGTGCTTATCTGGAGCATGATACCTACAAAAGTTGGCAGGCTCGAAAGCAGTTGTCCTGGGACAACCATCTAGTCTTTGCTATAGGATAGTAACATTATCATATAGCTCACTTTATTAACTTGAAATTGTTGTCTGAAGCTTTTGAAATTTGGATCAGTCCAATTTTTGTCGTTTATGAATGGGTTAATGGTATTGATTTCTAACCTAATCAACATATGATGCTCTGTCATACATATGCATCTGCTGATGTGGATGCTGTGGCCATAGTGTACTGGAAGCCCATCAGACTCTCAATCATGAGGTCCAGGGTTTGATCCCGGGTCGTGGCAAATATCCTTTCCCACATTTGTCTCAAAACAATGGGTGGATAATCATAAACCTAAATGCCGGAGGTTTGGAAAGGATGTGGTAGTACTTGTCTTAGCAATATCTGGAATCCATAGTTAAGTGCTCCAGCCACCGCAATATTGTTAAAAGTGGCCTTAAACCCAATTCAAACAAACGAAAGGCATCTGCTTATGCTAAGATTACTTGGTATGGTCAAGGTCATCTATCAAAATCAAACTTCTGAAGTGTTTGTCATGTCAAGGGTATTTCGCAATAACATCTTTAGTGTTTTTAGGTGTTTTTGTAACCTTAGATAGCAAAAATTTGTGCCAAAAATATAGTTATTTAATCCTAATGACAGATCAACAAGAATGCCCTTCACTTAGAAATTATAGGGTGTTGTTTTTCAAAATTGTGGCCTATAAAAATGTAACAAAAGAGTTAACCCATTACCAGATGACAAAGTTTTAGATCGGTTCAAGTTCAAAGGAGTTGCAGACGATAATTTAAAGTTGATGAAGATTTAGACTTTTTCAACTTTCTGGTTAGATGACATTGTGGAAAATGAAGAAATTGCTTGTTACAAGCAATTTCTTCATTTTACACAATGTTTTCCCAATTGTTTTTTTTGAGGGGCGTCTAAAAGCGTCACTGTGTGGGAATGGGTTAAATGGTTGGTTGGCAACATAAACATCTTAAGCCCAGCTTGAATAAATTTTAGTTGCAGTGTTGAAGTCACCGAAATGTTTCACATAAATGTCCTCCAATGAAAAGATGACAAATGGAATGTTTGGACCTGGACAACCCTCCAATGTGGAAATCCACTTAACTCTTTCCTGTACAGACCCAGGATTTTACATTGCTGTGATACTTGAGAAAACATTGTTGAAAAAGAAGAAATTGCTTGTAATCCAATATTTTCAATCCAATATTTTGCTAGGATGGTTTTATTTCAAATTCCTTCAATTTTCATACTCTACAGGTTATCTATCCTTCTACATTTAACCCATTCCAACTCAATCCCTCCTTTTTACGCCCCTTGAGAAAAAAACTTTGGAAAACATTGTGGAAAATGAAGAAATTGCTTGTATCAAGCAATTTCTTCATTATCCACAATGTTTTCTATCCAAAAAGACGAAAAAATTCAAAATTCCATCAACTTGAATTGTCGTCTGCAGCTTCTTTCAATTTGGACCAGTCTAAAATTTTGCTGTGTTGGAATGGGTTAAAAGGCCACAGCTATAGTGTTGTAGCGCATCAGACTCTCAGTCATGAGACCAGCGGTTCGATCCCCGGTCATGGCAAATATCCTCTCTGACATTTGTCTCCCACCAATGGGTGGATAATCATATACCTAAGTTGGGCGAGTAGCTGGAGGCTCAGAAAAGATGTAGTGTTAATACTGATGTCAGAAATACAGGAACCCATTGTTATTTTGCTCCAGCCTCCACCAGACTGAAATACTGTTAAAAGTGCCGTTAAACCCCATTCAATCACACAATCAACTTTCATAGAACATGAGTGATTTATCATAATGTATATTTATGTAGGACGATGACAATGAAAATATAGATGATGATGACATACAAGCTGTATACAGTAGTATGGAAAAGGCAGTGAGTGAGGACCAAGATGACAAGGAAGAAAATATGGAGGACAATAATGAAGAGCAAGGAGAAGAGGCTGATGGTGAGGCTGAGGAAGAGTAAGTGTAGCTAGTGTGTTCACTATCAAAAGAGCAAACTATACCAACAAGGGGATAACTCTAATGCATTTTAGAAAGATTTATGCTCCTATTTTATCCACTGTCAATAAGTTGAACAGCAGAGCGTTGGCATCTGCATGTGGTGCTCATGTTGATGGAAAAATTAGAACAAAAAGGGGATTAACCGTTTTTGAGAAATTTGCATATTTTCCAGCATAAATTTGGATATCTGTTAATCTCTAGTCATAAACGGGCTGAGTACTTTATTTGTTTGCATTTAGCTTTAGAATAAGTAAATTAACAAATTGACATTGTTTGAGTTTTGATTATTTGCTTAAAGCATTGAATAAGAGGTAATAGTAATGACAAGCTGATTCAAAGTTCTTATGCTGATAAATAGCTTCATGTTTATATGATGTTCTCAGAGGTGCAATACAGCTGTTACAAAAATACTGATAGCAAACACAATTTTTGATCAATTTGTTTGAAACTTTACACATATATCCATCAAATATGTGAAAATTTAAGGGGATGCACATACATGCTTTTCCCATCATTCCAGATATTTCAATGATGTTTAGAGTGAATGAGTGAAATGCAAAGCCAGAAATCATCATCAACCAATTACCTCACAATGGGGCTTTTTGACAACTTGAAAAAATACAATCATAGAAAACCATGTGAGAAAAGGGGAAATTTCTCCTTTCCTCAGAATGTTTTCTACCCACTTATTTCCCAATTCTAGATCAATTTGAAATGTTGTCTGCCACTACTTTCAATTTGGGCGAGTCTAAACTTTTTTTGTCTGGTAATGGATTAAGGACTAATATTTGCAATAAAGGTCACCTCACCAGGGTATATTATATCAAGGAATTGATTGTTTTACTTTCAGTGATGAAGACTTTGCTGACTTGATGAGTGTACGAGCAACTATGCAGAGTCTTTTACTGGATGATTGTATGCAATTTACCTACTTTATACTATCTTCAAACACAGTAGAATATATCTCTGTACATTTTGTCTGTGATTCAGTTCTTTCCAGAATAAAATTTTTTTTTGACTGGTTCAACTGAAAGAAATTGCTGATCACTATATATTGTAACCTGTTATACAAAACATGGTTACCTTGAACAGTGAATAAGTCGGAATATTATTTATTAGTCTGAGTTGACAAGTGTCAAAAGAAAGTTTTATGTAAGAAGGAAACAAGGATTTATTTGACAAGGGTGGTGCAGTGTTTTATCCAGCTTTTATGTGGGCTGAGCCTTAAAGGGCTTGTTCCATAAATTTTAGAGGGCCCTTTTATAAAACTTGTGACGCCCCCTAGTTCAGGGAACTTAAAAAATCTACTAAATCCCCTCTAACTTTCTAGAACAAATTTACTGGGAAATTTAACTAATAACGTTTGATTTTTAACTGAAATCAAAATAGGTCAAAGTTAAAAATAGCACAAACATACATCCCCAGGAATCTCCGAGGTGATCAAGACTCTCTTCGAAGGAACTTTAACTGCATCGAAAAATGCCCCGAATACGATTTCTAGTGTGTCAAAACCAATTTCGCTGTGCTAAAAATTGCAAAAACACAGGCTGTTGAAAACTGTATTACTGGCATAGTGGTAAAGGTCTTGTTTATTGAAGTGTGTCAGCCTTATTTGAAAGGTGAGCAAATTTAGGTTAAGAGAAACTTTGTCTTTGATTGCAAAGTACCTCCTGAATCCCTTCTCTTTGTTGCTGAGTGCCTGGATGGGCCTGCAGTAATCATTAACTTAACTATCTGGTGAAAAGATATCTTAATTTCACACTTTGAAACATCATTTTCAACTCCTTTGAATATCAAACAGTTTAAAATTTTGTTGCTTGTAAATCAATAAATTTCCGTTATTTAGTTTGTGTGATAGAAATAGATCGTAGTTTGTATGTTTTTCAGCTGATGAGGAGGAGAAGAAATCCCCAGTGAAGTTTATTCTGTCCAGTGATATTGAACATAAAGATGACACAAATGATGGTGATATAGAAGATACTGATCAAGATGGTGATGAGCCAACAAGAAACGGTGATGATGAGGGACTACTAGATGATCAGGACAATGAAGAGGATGATGGTGACGATGAACCCCCTGGTGTTGATGATGATATTGAACATTCTGATGAAGAAAATGAGGTTAATCAAGAGGAATCAGGTTTGTTGACTGTTTAGCCATGGTTGCTTATTTGTAATAACGTCATTGGGCAAACAAAAGGTTGTAACTACAGCTTTAATCAAGCTGTAGTTACAACCTTTTGCTCACCCAATGATGATGTGTCTTGAAAATGGAAGTTGTAGGAAATCAGTGAAGCAAATGTAACCTGTCAGTTGAAATCAAGTTCAACTATTTTGAGAATAATACTTGAAAAATTGACAGGATACATCATAGATAGATTAGATACAATACTGCAAGAACGAACATACCATAAGGTAAAATAACCACTTCTAGATTAAAAAAATCTGAAAAAAAAACAAAAAAATTCTCCCATGATAGGCCTAGCCTCCCATCCACATAGAGCTGCCACTTTAGGGTGAGCATTCCAATCATGTCACAATCTTTGAGATTTTTTGAGATCATCTTGATCAAGCCATGATCTTTTGAGATCTTTTTCAGATGACAAAGAGGATGATGATAGTGGAATCCCAAGATCCCATTCTGTAGATAATGAGAATCCGCAGACACCTGATGAAGGCGCTGATGTGATCTCCGAGCTCTTTCAAACAGGTAGGATGTAGAAAAAATATTATAAAACCAGCACATGTAAAGGGACCACATAGCAACTTCATGAAACATATATTTTAAGATGATACAGCAGAGGTCAATTAACCCATTACCACTCAATAAGATATTAGACCAGTCTAAATTCAAAGATGTTGCAGACAACAATTTTAAGTTGATGAAATTTTTAAAATCTTTGTCTTTTGGGGTAGAAAAAATTGTGATTAATGAAGAAATTGCTTGTTACAAGCAATTTCTTCATTATCCACAATGTTTTCCAAAAGTTGAGGGTTGTTTAAAAGTGTCACTGTGTGGGAATGGGTTAAAGGGAGTATTTCCAAATTTAACATATTTTGAGAAAATGAGCTAAGGAAAAAATGTATTTTTGGTGGGGTTTTCTTGTTTTTCAGATTGAACTGTTGATATTGTTGACATTGCAAGTCCCTTTTTCCCCTCATGTGCTTTAACTCTTTCCTGTTTCGCAAAATTTTAGACCGGCCTAAATTCAAAGGATTTGCAGATGACAATATAAAATTGATTATCATTTGAAAAATAATCGTTCAATAGGAGAGCAAATATTTTGGCAAATTAAGAAACTGCTTGTTACAAGCAATTTCCTCCTTTTTCACAATTATTTTTCAGGTATAAATTTGCAGCAATGTAAAATCCCAGGTTTGTACTGTAAAGGGTTAACCCATTGCCTCTTGACTGGTCTAAATTCAAAGAGATTGCAGCTGGAAATATTTATGTGATGGAATTTTGTGTCTTTTGGGGTAGAAAACATTGTGAATAACAGACATTGCTTGTAACAAGGAATTTCTTCAATTTCTCAAAGTTTTCTAAAACTTTTTTTCTTTTGGGCATCCGAAAAGGGTATTGTTTTGTAAAGTGTTAAGCACATACAAGTTAACCTAGAAAAGGTGATTTAGGGATCCAAAATAAATCACAAAATATTGTTTATCAAATTCTGTTGATTCTGTTGCTGAAACTAGTGGGAATATTTGAAAAACAAACTTTTATTGCATTATTTTAGCTTGCTTACAAATTGAACAAAGACTGCAAAACAATCATACAAGGGATGTCATAAAAAAAACTTCCATCTTGCTCCACACCATGACACTTTTGGATGCCCATCAAGAAAAACAACTGTAAACTGTGAAAACATTGTGTAAAATGAAGAAATTGCTTGTAATTGCTTGTAACAAGCATTTTCTTCATTTTACACAATGTTTGCTACCCTGAAAAAATCTACCTTTCATACCATTTAAGATGCCCTGATTTCATTTTCCCTGTTTTCAAATATTGCCTGCTTCCTTTGGCAACTTACAGATTGGCATTGTCAATCAAAATTGTCAATTTATAAATCAAATCATTCAATTAGCCAAGAAGTAAACTTTGAAGTTCTTGTAGGTTTGTTGACTTAACCCATTCTCATACAATGATGCTTTTGAACGCCCCTCAAAGAACAATCAGGAAAACATTGGGACAAGCAATTTCTTCATTTTACACAATGTTTTCTATCAAACAATTCATGTCTCTGACTACATAATTTACTGCATTTATTGTCATGGAACTGCCATGTCAGAGGTTAGTTGGTGTGGCCAGATTTCGATTTAGAATTGAGTTAAATCAATTACAACACAACAAAATTTTAGACCGGTCCAGTAGGAGAGAAGCTGCATAAAAATTAAGTTCAAGCTTAATTTGGAAATAAGTGCCAATAGGGTAGCAAATATTGTGAGAAAAAAGCGAAATTGTTTGGCTCAAGCATTTTTGCCTTTTCCCACAAAGTTTTCCTTGATCATATTTCTTCAGGTTTTCAGAAAGCTTCGTATTGTGGTAGTGGCTTAAATGAATTGATTTTTTACCTTATTCCAGATGAAAGTGACAGTGAGTTCAATGATGGTGATGAGATGGGAGATTTTGATTTGTTTGGAAGGTTGGAGGAATCTAGAGCAGAGCTGGAGCAGGAACTTGGAGCTGATAAACTTGTAAAAGTTTATAAAACAGTCCAGGTAAAATTGACTGCATAACTTTTCAATAAAATGATATACTAAAAAGTAAAAAGTTTATAAAACGAGACATCCATAATTGATCAATAAACTAGTAGACTTGTAAAAGTTCATAAGACAATCAAGATAAAATTGACATCTGTAACTATTCCATAAATTGATAGACATGTAAAATTTTATAAAACAGTCCAGGTAAATTTGACAGTATAACTCATCAATAAACTGATAAACTTGTTAAAATTTATAGAACAGTCTAGGTAAATTTGACATGCATAACTTATCAATAAAGTGATAAACTTGTTAAAATTCATAGAACAGTCTTGGTAAATTTGATATGCATAACTAATCAATAAAGTGATAAACTTATAAAAAGTTTACAAAACAGTCCAGGTAAAATCTCTTGCAAAACTCATCATTAGTTTTATATGCATATTTACAGGATGGCTGACTGGCTTTCTAAAGTTCTTCTTAGACTCACGTATATTAACACTTGTCATGCTGAACCCACTAAGTGCAGTCTGATCTTGGTCTACACAACCTGCTTGTACTTTTCCTGTCAGAGTTGTCTATGAAATTGATTTCTAAAAGAAATATTGATTTTTAAACAACAAAATCTATCAGTGCTTTCAGCCCTTTGATTTTATAGCAATTCATTGAGGTGATTTATACAGCATGACAAGGTTTAAACTTCAATAGAAGGTTCATTAGTCATTTCCACTGACCTCTAACAAGGCACGTTGACTGAGATTTAACCCTTTCCCATTTTACAAAATTTCAGACTGGTCCACTTTCAAAGTAGTTGCAGATGACAACAAAAAGTTGGTGCAATTTCGAAAGTAACCAACCGATATGTAAGAAAATATTGTGCAAAAAGAAGAAATTGCTTGTCACAAGCAATTTCTTCTTTTTCCACAATGTTTTCTCAAGTATAAAGTCACAGGGACGTAAAAACAAGGGATTTTACAGGGAAAGGGTTAAAGGATGTTATTTTGGAAAATGTATGGTCGGGGACATAGAATAAAAGGCAAATCACAGGTTGGCAACCTAAACGTCGTAGCTGCAGCTTGATAAGGTTGAAGATATGATATTTAAGTCTCCAACCAAACAAAAATATTTAGCTAAAAAGTGGGAGTTCACTTCTAGTCTGAATGATTTGGTCAACTGATCTTTTGATTGACAACAGCAATACTAAGATAACCTATTAACCCATTACCAGACAATATCATTTTAGACTGATCCAAATTGAAAGGAGTTGTAGACAACAGTATAAAGGTTATTGATATTTTAAATATTTTTATAACTGTGTGGGAAGAAAACATGGAGGAATAGGAAGGAATTGCTTGATATTACGCAATGCTTTCCCAATTGTTTTTCTTGAGGGGCATCAAAAAGCATGATTGTGTGGGAATTAATCAAATTGAAAGTGTGTATGTCACAGATCACTGTGGAAGCTTCACCCAAACATTTCAAGTGCGTATTTGCTGAAGTGCCACTTACAGTCGCTACTGCGATCAAAATATTTTCCGTGATACATCTAAAGGCTTAAGGGAGGATTATTTAAAAACAACCGTTTACAGATAATCATGTGTGAAAATGTAATTTGTCATTGTTCTCCAAATGGTAGATAAAAAATCTAGACTACCTTATTCTTAATTTTGGTTAAGCCAGGTTAGCTCAGCTGGTAACACTCTGTTCTCTTTATCTAGGGGTAATTAGTTCTAATCCTGTCTTGGCCAACATTCTTGCGGACATTTGACCAAACTCATTGTGACATATTGCAATTGTTTTTCACTAATGGACAAATGATTAGCAGTGCACATATGAGCATGTTATGGCTCAGAAGTTCTTTTGTGGTTGTACTGGTGTAAGAAATGACATAAGCCATGGTCAGTTGCACCAGCTGTTGCAATATAACTGAAAAACTTTCTAAAATGATGATTAAATAATTTTAATCTCTGTCCATTTGCCAGGCTTTACAAGAAGATGAGGATGAGAATATGGAAGAAGGAGCAAGGATAGCTCAGGAGTTGTTGGGAAAGGAGAAGGAACATCTCTACCCCAAAATATTTCAGCTAGTCATGGCAGATGCTGCTTTCACTGATGGTAAGATTTTTATTACATGGATGGATTTTGGAATAGCATGGCACAACTGTTCTCCATCCTGAGTAGGTGTGCCATTTTAAGCTTGTCATGCTGAATAAAATCCTCTTTAGAATTGCATTAAAATCAAGGGCTGACAGTACTGGATGCAAACATGTAGGGTTAATAATTCTTTTGAAAATGTTTTTTCTGAACAATTCTGGCTTAAAACAGATAAACAGGGGGTGTAGACTAAGATCAGACTGCACAAAATTTTGAATTGCCAGACTGATTGGAATCTTAAAGATAACACAAAATATTGGTCCCAAATCTTCATTGAATTTCATGTTGAATTATTGATAAACTCACTCAACATCTATCAAAATCCTCTTGAAACCAAAGAATTCAAGGGTTTCAAACATTACCTACAGATTAAGGGATTAAAGAAAGTGCCAAAAAATCGATAATTAGTTTACCAGTCGGCCAGTCAGGTGCCCATCCTAATTTCCAGTTAACTAATATTTAAGCTTGTCACGCTTCGGGTATCGAATTTTATATACTATTTGTATTAGTGCATCAATTTGACAAACACATGTTCAAAGTCTTATCAGAATGAAAATCTAAGACTGTCGATTTAAATTGCCGTTACTCGTGAAGAAATTTCTTTTTCTCTTATATGGGATGTGTATATGAATTGAGACATGAACAAGCTTCAGTTGCCATTCATATAAAATAGGAATGGCTCAACACAATGCTTTTATGAAATTAATTCATCACAAGTAAGTGCGTGAGACTGGGCTTTAAATATGTATAAAAAAAGTTACATCATTAATATATGTCTTACATTTTTCTTTTTCAATGAGTGACATAGCTGGTAGAATTCAAATAAGTGTAATTCTGCAGAATGCAGATAACTTGAACATAAACGAAAACGACTGCTTAATAATATTGCTAGTCTCGTCAATAAAATCAAAGAAACAATGTATTATGAAATTTTACTTCAGGGATGGAAAACGTCAGAATAATAAATCGCAAATCAACTACTATTAATAAATGACCAAGTTTTGTGCACAAATTCTACTCTGGGAAAATAGTGCAACTGGTGGGTGACCATCTTGAGTTTGTCTCTTTGGTCTCTTTGATGTATGTTTATCTCTCACCAATGGGTTGATAATCGTAGACCTATGTGGGATAGCAGCTGAAGGCTAGGAAGGAATTGATATGACTGTGACCGTGAAATTATATGGGTCAAAACTGATTTTGAAGGGGTCAAAACAACATAAAGAGTGAATCATAAAATTGAAGGTTTAAGTGCCAGCTGACTTTTTTCTGGTTAAAATAGCAATTGATTTGTGCAATTTTTAAAGTACCAAAGATGCTACAGTTGAATATTGACATCATCCATTTGGACTCTTATGTAGTTATCCTCTTCTATCTATTCTGATGGAAAAAAGTTTAGCAATTGTACGTTACAGCCAATTCCACCAGTGTCTAGCTTTGGATTCAAACCATATTTTCACACATCCATCTTTTATGTGGCAGCCAAAGTATTTAAAAAAATCAGATAATTTCAAGGTCTTACGTGTTTGTTGTACAGCGTCAAACATGGTAGGGAAGTAAAAGTAACACAAAGATTTAATATCTTGTGTTTACCACCGTTTGCACCAATAACGGCATCACAGCCTCTTCACATGCTGGAAATTAGCCTACGATTAATGGCCATAGGGATACGACCCCTTTCCTGACGCAGAACACGTTCCAGGTCTCTAACGTTATTAACGTCATTCCCGTCTCTTACTCTCCTACCCAGATGGTCCCGAAGGTGTTCGATCGGAGACAGACCCGGTGATTTGGCTGGCCAATCCGACTCATCAACATTATTAGTCTGTAAAAGGTCCAACCTGTGCTGAGCGACATGTGGGCGGGCATTATCTTGCTGAAAAATGGTAGCAATCCCTTGACGCAAGAACGGCAATACCACTGGCTGGACAATTTCGGTGCAGTATCGAACAACATTTAAGTTTCTCTGAATAGCTACCAAGTCAGTCTTGCCACAGTATGATATACCACCCCAGACCATGACGCTACCACCTCCAAAGGAATGCCAATGTAAGGTCGACGTGCGCATAAACGTGCTGAAAAAAGTCTGTTTCAAACAGTACCAGCACAGACCTGTGTTCCCGTTGCATTTCCGACCAAACCGGCTATACCAGTGCTATTGAGGAAGTGATTACGCAGTGAACACGTCATGATGTAATTGTCCTCACGTTGGGTAGTCTTACGATGCCTGCCTGAACGTGGCCTGTCTTTGACGGTGCCTAAATGACGATACTTTGTTCTAAGTCTTGAAATGGAACTTTGGCTCATGCCAAAATGTTGAGCCACCTCTTTTACCATCATACCACCAGCCAGCATAGCCATGTTCTGTTGGTCTAAGTTTAGCCCTGGGCAACAACCCATTTGAATTTTTTTAAATGTTTTAATGAGTTATCTTGTTATTGATGCTAACCCATTAACTGGGATAGATATTGTGGATAAAGACTTCATGTACATGTGGAAGCACATGCAGAATGTGTTTCAGCAAAATTGCGTCAGACAGCCTTTAGAAGCGAGGAAAACATGCTCTTAATGCATAATTATCTAGTTAGCTTTTAAAAATTGCAAACGAGACTGATTTTATAAGGTTTATACATTTACGTGAAAAATAATGTAGGTCGAAAAAAATGCTAAACTTTTTTCCCTGAGTATATCTACAATCTTTAAGTGTAATTTACCATATATCCGTTAATTTCTACAGGATGCAAATTATCAGGAAATTTGAAAATAAGAGTCTGAAATCGTTCATATTTTTTAACCTGAACAAATGAATTTAAATTCAGCATTCATGGCTACAAAATAGATATTCTTATACTATGTTGAGTAAATGTATTAATGAAATTAACTCATTCCCACACAATCCCTCCTTTTTACGCCCCTTAAGTAAAAAGCTTTAGAAAACATTGTGGAAAATGAAGAAATTGCTTGTATCAAGCAATTTCTTCATTATCCACAATGTTTTCTATCCAAAACGACGAAGAAATTTGGAAATCCTTCAACTTGAAATTGTCGTCTGCAGCTTCTTTCAATTTTGGCCAGTCTAAAGTTTTGTTGTGTTGGAAATGGTTAAAAAAGAGAAAAAGCTGTTCTCTTTGTCATGTTTTTGATGACATGATCAGTTAGTTGATTAGTAGAAAACTGCTTATTTGTGGTAAGTAGTTCATTGATTATTTAATTTTAGTTTCATCTATAAGATTTCAAGCAATTTGATTGGCTGAATTTTTAGCTCGGCTGTTTACGGAGAGTTATCAAAAATGGCGACCAATGTCAGAGATCAAAAGTCATGCCAGGTCCCAATGAGCAATTTCATTGGTCAACTAGTTATTTGATTGACAGCCACATTTTGTCAAATTCTTGTTCTTGGCAAAATAAAGTCCCTCCAGAAGATAACGATTGTTCAATATCATTGACTTAGTGGTACTACTTACTCTAATTTTTAAAACTGATTCCCTTCCTTTCAGATGGCGTTTATGATTTTGAGGATTTAGATTCCTCATTCACATTCAGTAAATATTTAATCATTTTAAACTTTTATATCTGTGGTAGCATGTGTATTAGTATAGCTATGAACCCATTACCAGATGACAAAAATTCAGACAGGTCCAAATTAAAAGAAGTTGTAGAGGACAATTTCAAAATTAATGAAATTTTGAAAATCTTTGTCTTGTTTGAAATGTTCAATATTGTCCAAAGCTGTTTGCTTGAAGGCGTAGAAAAGCGGGATTTTATTGAAATCGATTCAGAGGCTTAGACTTGTTGAAATTAACATTAGATGAGCATCTCTAATAAAGAGAAAGTATTTTCACCAGAAAGAATATATTAGGTTGAAATAGAAGAAAAAGGACAATATGACAAGATTATTTCCCAGAATTCATTCAATTTATCTGAGATAAACATTCAATATAAAGTTGGGACTTGAATATGACCTCTTCTTAACTGGAAATTAGAGATTTCCAATTTCTAGATGAAGAAGTGTTGACTGTATGTCTAAATGGAATGATAATGAGTTAACCTTTGTTTAATTCATTTATGAATTATTCTAGTAATTTCAAAAACATGGCTTTAATCTAGTTTTATTGTGAAATGTGATACTATGTTTGTAAGTACATAATGAATGGGGGAAAAAACCTTGTTACTGCAGCTTATTCAAGTTATAGTTGCGAGGTTTTGTTTGTCTTCTGATGACCTAATGTAGTTAGATATGAGTCTGTATTTGTGGAGTTGTGGCATGTTATGTCTTGTTACAATGGGTTTTTATAGCCCATCATGTCAATCTTGGCTAGTTTTTAGCTCTATTTGCCAAAGGCCAGAAGAGCTATAGCGATGGCTTTTCCCCGTCCAGCATCCGTGCATCCATCAGCCCATCCATCCCTCTGTTAACTTTTCCTTGGTTCCTTGGAAATCCTTGTACCACAAAAAAGTTAAAAGGTTTCATCAGATTCTTGTCATTTGTTCACAGAATGATTGTACCATCATTAGGATTGTTCCTTTACAAATTTTGTCTGATCAGTCAAGCATCATGTAAAAAGGGGCATTACAGTAATTTCATTAAAAAAATCTTTGTTGACATAATTAAGTCTGCAGTTTTCGTCTAATATCACAGGAAAAGGGGCTGTTGAAATATCATTACCAAATCCTCATTAATACAAGAAGGTCCTAAGTCTTTATAAGTATCTCTTCAAACTCTAATACAATGATTGTACTCTCATTTGGATTGTTCCTTTTTAAATTTGGTCTAATTGGTTAAGTAACACAAGAAGAAAAGGGGCCTTATGATAATTTTATGGCAGAAATATCATTATCATAATAAATTCCTCAGTCTTTATCATTGTCTTCAAACTATCTATCATTAGAATTGTTCCTTTGTAATTTGAGTCTGATTTGTTAAGTTCCACAAAAAAGGGGCCTTATGGAAATTTTATTACAAAAAATTCTTGAAACAATTCAGTCCAGTGTTTTCTTGGATTCTCTTTAAACTTTAATAGAATGATTGTGTCTCCATTAGAGTTGTTCCTTTTGAAATTTGGTTTATTCTGTAAGGTATCATGGGAAAGGGGCCATATGAAGATTTCACTATAAAATTCTCATTAACAAAATAAATTCAACAGATTACAAAGATTGGTTGTACCATCATTACAATTATTGACTTTGACAATTATTGACTTTGATTGTACAATTACTTAAATTGTTCTTTTCACAACTGGGTACAATCAATCAAGTATCATGTAAAAAGGGGCAATATGATTTTTTTTTAAATATTTTAGTTTACACAATGAAGTCCCCATATTTAATCGGATTCTCTTTAAACTTTCACAAAATGATTAAACCAACCGTAAAGTATCACAGGTAAAGGGGCCTTATGAGAACTTGATTGAAATATCTTTGTTAACACAATAACTAAAGTCAACAGTTTTTAGCTCTCATTCGCATGAAGTGCTTAAAAGAGGTATTTTGATTGTCTTTTTCCGGCATGCGCTGTCCGCCGTGTGTCAACAATCTTAAAATGACATCTCCTCCCTAACCACTGGGTGCATTTCAACCAAATTTGGCAGGATTGTTCCTTGGGTGGCACCATTTCAAAAATTGCTATAAGAATTGAAATCCATTAAAAACTCTGGTTGCCATGGCAACAAAACTAAAAAATTTTATAAAAACTTTAAAAATTATCTCCTCCTGACCCAGAAGTCCTAAGGCTTTGATATTTGGCATGAAGCATCAGTACAATGACCTCTTTCAGAATTGCTAAAATCATCACCTTTTGATTCCCAGGGGCAGTGCACCAGGGGGGAAAGGGCTTTTATAGAAATGAAGAAGGATTTTTAAAACGACATCTCCTGCCAAACCATTGGGTGAATTTCAACCAAACTTGGCAGAAATGTTTCTTGGGTGATGCCCTTTAAAAATTGCTAAAAGAATTGAAATCAGTTAAAAACTCTCTTTGCCATGGTAACAAAACTGAAATTTTAATAAAAACTAAAAGAATTATCTCCTCCTTACCCAGAAGGCGTGAAGCAACTGTACAATAACCTCTTTCAGAAATTTTAAAATCATCACCCTCAGTTCCCCAGGGGCAGAGCCCCAGGAGGGTGGGGCTTATATAGAAATAAAGAAGGATTTTTAAAACAACATATCCTCCCAAACCACTGGGTGGATTTCAACCAAATTTGGCAGAAGTGTTCCTTTGGTGGTGTTTTTTAAAATTTGCTAGAAAAATTAAAACCTGTTAAAAACTCTGGTTGCCATGGAAACAAAACTGAAAGTTAAATAAAAACTTTAAGAATTATCTCCTCCTAACCCAGAGGGCCTAGAGTCTTGATGTTTTGCATGAAGCATCAGTACATTGACCACTTTCAGAGTTGCTAAAATCATCACCCTGGGGCTCCCAGGGTTCGAGCCAGTGGGGGTGGGGCTTATACAGAAATTGAGACATCTCCTCCCAAACAACTGGGCGGATTTCAACCAAATTTGGCAGTTAAGTTCCTTTGGTGGTGCCCTTTAAAAATTGCTAAATTTTTAAAATCAGTTAAAAACTCTCATTGCTATGGTAACAAAACTGAAATTTAAATGAAATCTTAAAAAAATATCTCCTCTTAACCCAGAGGGCCTAAAGTCTTGATATTTTGCATGTAGCATCAGTACATTGACCACTTTCAGAATTGCTAAAATTATCAACCATGGGCCCCTAGGGGCGGGGTGTTACTTATATAGAAATAAAGAAGGATTTTTAAAATGACATCTCCTGGGCTGATTTCAACCTAAGAATTTTAATCAGTCGAAAACTCTGATTGTTATGACAACAAGAGTAAAATTTAAAAAAAAAAACATGAAAAAACCCATCTTCTCCTGACCCAGAAGCTGAAGAACCTTGAATTTCTCATGAAGCATCAGTACATTGACCATTTGCAAAATTGATAAAATTTCAGAGTCAAAGAGTGATTAGGCTAAAATAGAAATAAAGAAGGCATCCCTTTCAAAACTATTTGGCCAATTAAAATCAAATTGGGCAGAAATACGTTAGTTTGCCCCCTTTTAATAATTACTAAAATATTTAAAACCTGATGAAAGCATTGGTTGGCATGGTAACATAAGTTGATTTTAGTTAAATGTTAAAGGAGGTCTTCTCTAGACCCAGACCTTGAAGAAAAAAAAGAGCCTGTAAGGAAAGTTTCTTTCAGAAATGAAGTGGATCCATCAGAAAACAGGAAAAGGGGCCTTATGGATTTTCACTAAAACAATACTGTATATGTGATAAAGTCCACAATTATTATCAGATTCTGATGAAAATTTTACAGGATGATTGTAGAGACATGTGGAAACTTCCTTTTGGAAATGGAGTGGATCCAGATCCATCATGAAACACTGGAAAAGGGGCCTTGAGGATTGTTTCTCAAAATAATATAGGGAATAAAGTCCAATTTGTTATTTTTTATGCATATAAGATTTCTTTCACAGAAGCCTTGGTAACTAGTAGAGCGTCTCTTGTCTTTTTAGTTGACCTTAGCACAAAGTGTTCATGGTAAGCTTTTGTGATCATTGAATATCTTTCATCCGAGGTGCGGTTTGTGGCATCAACAATTTAAGTGTTTACACTCTAGAGGCCACAGTCTTGAACCAAACTTCCTAAAAGTGCTCATGGTGGTCTTTTGTGATCATTGAATGTCTGGTGTGCCGCTTCAACCATTGAAGGTTCTATTGAAAGGACAGGAAAAGGGGCCTTAATAACAATTTCTTTGTTTACACTCTAGAGGCCATAGTTTTGGCTCAATCTTCTTGAAACTTGGGTATAATAATTGTTAGGTCATAAGAATGAACTCTAATGTTTATAGGAAGGTTCTATTGGAAAACACATACAAAGGTGCCTTATTGACAATTTCTTTGTTAACACTCTAGAGGCCACATTTTTGGCTCAATCTTCATTAAACTTGTCCAGAATATTTGTTAGGTCATAAGGATGAACCATTTTGATATTTTAAAGGTTCTTTTGGAAAACACAGAAAAAGGGGTCTTAATGACAATTTCTTTGTTTACACTCTGGAGGCCAAAATGTTGCTCAATCTTCTTGAAACTTTGGCTGAATAATTGTTAGGTCAGAAGAAAGAAGCCTATTTTTTATGGGAAGGTTCTATTGGAAAACACAGGAAAAGGGGCCTTGATGACAATTTCTTTGTTTCCTCTCTAGAGCCTACATTTTTGGCTCATTCTTCATGAAAACTTGGCCAGAATAATTGTCTTGTCATAAGAATGAACCCTATTTGATTATGGGAAGGTTCTATTGGACAAACAGGAAAAGGGCCTTAATGACAATTTCTTTGTTTACAATATAGATGCCACATTTTGGGATTGATCTTCATGAAACTGATTATAATTATTTGGCTCTAGTTGCATTTTTTAACAGCAGATGATTCAGGTGAGCAATTTAGGAACATTATTGTCCTCTTGTTTTAAGGTAGAAAACATCATGGATAAGAAGAGTGTGCTTGTAAAAAGCAATTTCTTCCATTTTGTACACTGTTTTCTAAAGCTTTTTTCTTGGGGGGGGGGGTCAAAAAGTGTAATTGTGCGGGTATGAATCAGTTGTGCATTTGTGGCATGTTATGTCCAGTTAAAAACCAATGTGTCTAACTTGGCTAGTTGTTTGTGTGAAATAAAACGCTATGTTAGAAAGTACATGTACTAGACTATAGAAGTGGAGTTGTGGTGTCTTGTTTTGATTTGTTGTAAGCTTGCTTTGACAAACTTTTCCAAAATGTGAAGGATTTCTCAAGTCTTTGTATCATCAGTCTAGTATCTGATGGCTTACCACTACTTTTCATTGTAATGAATACTTATCACAAGTTTCATTTTCAGCTGATAAATCATGTCTTGCTATGAAATAATGCTTTTGATTCTAGTTTGAGGAATTTTCATATGCTTTAGACACAGGTAAAAAAAAATATTATCGATGGTTTGGACAGGAGATAAAATTGATTTAATTGCAAGAATCACATTGTATTGATATGCTGTCAAGAGAGGAGGTGACAGTTAGTCATCAGATACTAGACTGATAATCAGTCTGATAAATTTTACCTTTGGTAACCTATCCTTAGAATAAAATTTGTTTTTTCAGATTGTATTTTTGTAATTCAAATTGTTCAGGTATTTGTTTGTCTGCCAAAAAAAGAAATAGATGAATTAAATTAAATTGGGTATACTTATTGACGAATCACACCTGTCAATTAAAAAAATTGATATACCAATTTAAAACCAGTCATTTTGATGGGAAGTGACCTTCATTCTCTGACATTTATGTTAAGCATATATAATTTAATATTTAGTTTCATCCATCAAAAACGAGCATTCTGATTGGTCGAAAAAAATTATTCAAAACTCCATGAACAAAATTTTGAGCACGCAGCGATTTTGAATGCCCCCGCACAAAATAGTCCCATTAAAAAGGTAGCAAAATTTGTAAAGCTTTTGTTTTTTTTGCTCGATGCTTTTAAATTATAAGAAATAAAGAGAGTATTTATTGTTTTCATAGAGGTATGAAGTGAAAAACTTAATCACACAATGTATGAATCTGCTTCGCGTATTCATACAGTGTGATTAGGTTTTTTGGTTCATACCTCCATGAAAAAAAAAAATATTCTCTTCATCTCTTAAATGTTGAGCAATTTTGTTGGTTTGGTGACTTATATATCACAACAACAGCTCCTTAACTAACCATTAGAACTCAGCAAAAAGCTTCACAGCAACTAGCCTCAGGTGATTCTCTTTCAAAATACATACTAAAATGTGAATCAATGAGGAACTGTGTTTGCAATGGCAACCAAAACAAAAAAAACTTTAAAATGTTCTACTGCCAAACCAAAAGGCTTAGGGCTTTTAACCACTGTCATGCTGAAATCGGAATATTCTGATTTTGGCTGGAGGTATAGACAAAGATCAGACTGCAGATAAGTTCAGACTGATTTTAGTTTACACCTCCTGTCTATCCTTTTGAAATCAGAGTTGATTATGAAATAAATTTTCAAAAGAAGTATTGACAACTGAACAACAAGTACTACCAGTGCTTTCAGCCTTTTGATTTTTTTACAATTCTGAAAAGGATTTTTTTAGCATGACAAAGATTAACTTTTGCATGCAGAATCTCTTTGAGATCCTCTTCCTCTTAGAACCTGGGGGTCCTCATAGTCCTATGTTGTGGGTTATCGCATATTACATAGAGATAAAAGAAGGAAATTTTGAATATCATCTCCCCCCAAACCAAAAGCCCATGAGCTTTCAAGTTTTGCATGCACTACTTCCTTATGAAAATGTAGAAAAAAAACCTAAAACTATTGCTCTGGGATCAACATAAGCTATTTGTTGTATGTTTCTGGATTTCGCATAGAGATAAACAAGGAAATCTTAAAAAGTCATCAGCTGCCAGACTTTCATGGCTATAGCTTTTAAATCTTTTACACACTAATTCCTCATTGCAGTCTACCAAAATACTCTATATCATTACTCTTGTATCAATATTACGGTGGTCATAATACCTATGTTGTGGTTTGCTGGATCTCACATAAAGATAAGGAAAATCTTTTCCTTCCATACTGAAAGGCCAAGTGCATTAAAACTTTGCATGCAGAATCACTTAATGTTCCTCTGCCAATGCACTTAAAGTTAATACTTTCAGATAAAAAAAAACAGAACCCGGAATATCCCAGTTTTGGCAGGAGGCGTAGACAAGACCAGCTTGCACATAAATGCAGTCTGATCTTAGTCTACACCTCTTACATTTTCTATTCAAACCAGAGTTGTTCTCGAAATTCATTTTCAAAAGACGTATGGATCATTGAACAAGTATTACTAGTGCTCTCAGCCCTTTGATTTTAATGAAATTCTAAAAGTATTTTATTCAGCATGACAAGGATTAAGTTACCAATTTCCAATATCTTCAACATTACTTATCCCACACTGATATCATGTATGAATGATATATCTGCTTAACCTTTCTTGTTCAATTCCTGTTTTTATGACCCTGTTTTTTTATACTTGAGAAATCATTGAGGAAAAAATTGTTGTAACAAGCTGTAGTTATAATGTTTAAGTCTCCAAACCAACTAAAATGCTTCAGATAAATGTCAACCAATGTCATAGTTCACAAGTTCACTTCCGCTCTAAATGAATGATTTGATTAATCAATTGATTCTTTGATTGAAAGCTGAGATTGGTCGATAAAGGCTCTTTCCCTTAAGATCAAGGTCTTGGCAAAAGATCTAGACTCATATTTTGACCTTGCCCGTTATCTCTTTGATACTGTTGTCTAATTTTCATCATAAATTATTCACTTGTACATCTTGATGAAAGCAAGCAAACCGTGCTTGGTTCATGCCCTTATCCTATATGTACAGCAAAAGGTCAAAGGTCAAACTTTGATCTTGCTTACTTTTCTTGATCCTATAGAATTGAAATCAATAAGCCATAATTGTTACAATTGGTTTGGCTATTGTATCTTATCAATGTCTGTCTGTTGATCTGTTTGTCCATCCCTCAATCTGTCAATAATTACGAAAAGATATTTTCATCCTAAACAGAATTTAAGCAAAGTATTGCAGAATATAACCAAACGTCACAGATATTTTTTAGGTTGAAACTTTTCAGCTTACTTCAAAAAATTAAAATCCATGTAGAACCTTAGTCAATAAATATGTCAAAGGTCTAATCCTGGAAAACCTTTTTTTGTTCACCTGAGCACAACATGCTGAAAGGGGGCTTTTAGGATCAATTAGTAATCATCATCTGTTACGCACTATTGTGTGTCATGCATCATTTTCTCCTCTTGAACCACAGGGTCAATTTGTTCCTTGGGTAACTCTTTGTAAAACTTCAAATTTTGATTTAAAAAAAATGTGGGCAGTCCTTGGTTAGGTGCTCCAGCCGCCAGATATGACTGAAATAACATTTAAAGTGGTGTTAAACCCCATTCAAATTTAAAAATAGATTTTAAATCATCTTAAAAATATATAAACCATATAGGGATTGCATGTCTACAAAATTTCTTATTCAAGTAATTACTGCATGATAAAATCTTAGACTTGTCCAAACTCAAAGATGTTGCAGAGGGAAGTTTATCAAAAATTATGGGAAATGATTTTTCTGCTATAGTTTCTAAAGCTTTTTTTTCAAAGGGCTTATAAAACAGCGGTATTCAGTAGTATTGGGTTAGATGGTGCAAGTTTTACTCACTATCACAATAAAAATTGATAGTATGTAAAAGTGGTTTTGTAAAAATTATGTTGCTTTGCATCTATAAGATAAGGGGCATATTGTTTTACTGATGACCGTCTGTCTGGGAAATTAACATTTTGCTTTTATTCAAAAACTATTGCAGTATCATGGCTCATGTTAAGGATAAAGAATCTTTTTTTGATAGGTGTAAGTTGTTTGTAAGGTCATTGTCATCCAGTAAGGTCAAGGTCCTTTGTAAAGGTCATGGTAACTTATCACATTTCCAAAAAAGGCTGTTAGGTGGGCATGGTGTCTCACAAACACATCTTGTTTGACTTAGTGTTTATTTTCACTTACCAACACCTGCAGCCAATCGATGGTACCAACATAGGTACTTTTATAAACTAGAAGTTATTGTACCTGGCTAACCTTTTTGTACTTACCATAAATTGTCAAGGCCATCATTTTAATTACTGCTATGTTTGTTTCATTTCATTTCAGATAACCTAAGCTGATCAAGGGATGATTAGTTTCCAGTATCAAGCATTCCATATCATGAATACAATATTTGATTGGTGAACCTGATAATGACAGTGGTAACCGTTACCAAATATAGAAAAATGATTGCAAACATGTTCACTAGACAACTACTGATGTATAGAAATTCATTTAGTTTGTATTTTCCACATTATTTTCCTCACCTTTTTTCTTTAGGGGCGTAAATAGGCAGGACTGAGTGGTAATAGGTTAGGAACCTTCACAAAACCTTTACCAATAGGGCATAGGAAAAAATAATTTAGCACAATTCTAAGTACTTCAATATTTGTTGTGTGTATGCAATGCTAATAGAGTTTCTGTGAAGCTACTTGGAAGATGTATTCTTGATCAATTTGTGTTATGGACCAAAATCTACCATCTTATCATTCTCCATAAATTATTTCAGGATATTTGAACACATGTTCAACACCAATTAGAATTATAGTCTGGAACTTCTTCAAATTTGGATCAGTCTGATATTTTGTCATTTGGTAATGTGTTAATATATGTCTTCAATGTAGAAAAATGTGTAGGAATTTTTTATGATTTTTACTCTCTGAAACATAGTTTTGGGAGGTATAGGCAATCTTGCTGAAGCGATTACTATTCAATGACACTTTTACACGCCCTCTAGAAATAATTAAGCAACAACTTTCTTTAAGTGACAAGCATCAAAATAGTTAAGATCAACTTAATTGGACGTTTTTGCTAATGAAATTAACAAATAAGTCCTATGTTTGTGGATCTCATTAGAATCAGCTCAATGAGGGGATTGTAATGAGTTCCACCAACCTAGGAATAAGTGAGAATGCTGCAATAATTTATATAGGCAGTCAAACCAAACCTTCTTATGCCTCATAAAAAGTGTACTTAGTGACCATTCTCTTAACCCTTTCCTGTTTTTCAAAGTTTTAGACTTGTCCAAATTCAAAGGATTTGCAGACTTCAATTCAAAATTGATTTTATTTGAAAAATATCCATTCAGGAGGGTAGAAAATATTGTGGAAAAAGAAGAAATTGCTTGTTACAAGCAATTTCTTCTTTTCCCATAAAATATTCTCAAGTATTAGAACCCGGGGACGTAAAAACAAGGGATTGTACAGGAAAGGGTTAAACAACCACATTTTGGCCTTCCCTTGACTGGTCACTTAATGCAAATTTTCCAGTATATAGGAATCATCCTGTGTGGCTGTCTGTCCATCCATCTGTTAGTCTGCTCATTAGTCTGAAAAAAGGCTCTATTTAAGTGAAAAATATTTTTTGACATGGAGCCGGGGGAGGTTGGATTAAATGCATTCAGTGATGGTGTAGTTTTTCAACTAATAATAGATAGAAATGATTCAAATTTTGTAGAAAGACTTAATATCAAACAGAGATTGGCATATTCTTTTTTGGTTGTGAAGTAATAACTTTTCAATTAGTTATGGCTCTTAGATGAAATTTTGTTGCAGCTCTTTTTAGCTCAACCAAGCACAAAGAGCTCTGGGTGAGCTAATGTGATCTGTCATAGTCTGGCATCTATTACTTTGTTCAAAATTTACAAAAAAATTCTCCATTTAAACTAACCATGGAATTTTAACTACACTGTACAGAAATGATCCTTAGGACAATGCACTTATAAAAGACTTCAAAGAAATGAAAGCCATGTAGAACTTTGGTTACCAAGGCAACCAAGTAAATATTTTTTTAAAAACTTCTCCTCTCAAACTATAAGGCTTAGAGCTCTAATATTTGCTATATATAATCATCCATTGATCCTCTACCAAAATGCTAAAAAATTACCATGTTCTGAAAGTTAGCCCTTTTCTGTGCAATCGCTGATTTTACTTAGGAATAACGGAGGAATTCTTTGAAAAACTTCTTCTCCCAAATTATTAGGTCTAGAGCTTTGTTTTTTGGTATAAATCATTATCTATTGACCCTCTACCAAAAGACTTACAAGAATTACAGTACTCTGAAAGTTAGTCCTTTTCTGTGTGATCCCTGATTTTACATAGGAATAAAGAAGAAAATCTTCTCCTCCCTTACCATTAGGCATAGAGCTTTAATATTTGGCATGTATGGATTACTATATATCCTATACCAAAATGCTTCATTGAATTACTGTACTCAGGAACATAGCGCTATATTGTGAGATCAATTGTCCTCTTGTTTACCTCAACCACTAGTATTTTTTTCACTTTGTTCAGCTTGTATGGAAAGGGCACTGTTCCAGGAATAAACTGTCTTTCCTTTGACAAGAACCTGTCAGGGGGTTTAACCGACCACCAGACATCAAAAATTAAACCTTTCCCTCACAACCCCTGATTTTATGCCCCTCAAGGAAAAGGCTTTGGAAAACATTGTGGGCATAGAAGAAATTGCCTGTTTCAAGCCATTTCTTATTTAACCAAATTGTTTTCTACCCCAAAAGACAATGAATTTTAGAATTTCATCAATCTAAAGTTGCCCTTTGCATCTTCATTCAAATTTGACCAGCCTAAAAATTTTCTTGTGTGGTAATGGGTTAAATGGTTTCAAGAAAAATCGGATGAGTTGAAATAGCAAATGATATGTTGTGGAGTTTTGCCTCAGCAGTGAAATATCAATTGTATTTGCCAATATCTTCTTTTTATTATTATTAATGTGTGGGAAGATCACATGTGGTGAAATCATATTTCTCTGGAAGATTCTTAAAATATCAAACTAATTTTACCCTTCATTGTACAGAAGCTATGAATGCCTTATTGACCTTTCTGTATAACAGCCACATTTCAAAAAGTTCCCTTGAAATTAAAATGCTTTTATTGCTGCCACATAAATGTGAATGTTCCTGGCCTGTCACAAAAAAGGATAATAAAAAAAGGACAAATATTTGAAGAAAGGTTTTGAATTCAAGTGCATTCCTACATTTTTTCTAGGGTAGATATACCTTCTTTCCACACATGCAAAATTAAATACAATAATAAAGCGTCCATATTTGGCTGCAAAACCGACATAAAATGTAGGGGTAAAACACAGACACAGAGCAGTCTGAAGAGCCATATAGAGCTAATATTTAACCCATTTCCAATCGCAAACTTTAAGACTGATCCAAATTGAAAGGCGCTGAAATTTTAGATTTTTTCAAAATTCTTGATTGAAAACATACTGGAAAATGAAGAAATTGCTTTTTGTAAGCAATTTCTTCATTTTTCCACTATGTTTTACCTATTTGTTTTACTTGAAGGGCGTCAAAAAGCACCATTGTCAGGGAATGGGTTAACCCATTACTTGACAAAAAATCTAAGACTGGTCAAATTTTAAAAGTATTGCAGGCCATATTTCTTGGATAGAATGCTTGAATTATTTGCTTTCTTAGGTAAAAATATTGTGTAAAATGAAAAAAATGCTTGAAACAAGCAATTTTTCCAGAATGCTTTTTCAATTTTTTTGCCTTTTGGATATGTTTGTTATTGTATTTCATTAGAAAGCATATTTTGTTGATGTATTTGTGATCTCATCTCTACTTTGAGCCTCTGTTTAACCCTTTCCTGTTTTTGGAAATTTTAGACTAGTCCAAATTGAAAGAGGTTGCAGATGACAATGACAACTGGATGCTATTTGAAATGAACCCATCCTATGTGGTAGAAAATATTGTGGGAAAAGGAGAAATTGCTTGTTTTCTCAAGTATAAAATCACAGGAACGTAAAATCCCGTATTTGAACAGGAAAGGGTTAAGAGAGCAAAAATGACTACGAGTCAGTTTTGTTTGCAAAGTGCAAACACACATAAGAAGAAACTGAAATGCTTTTGGGCGCTTCTTCCCTTCTGAGCTGTTTTACGCTTGGTAAATGCTGACGACTTTGGTCAGGGAATTTTACTTAATGAAGTTTGTGGGAACCCTGTCTTGGTAAAAAACATTGTGTAAAATGAAGAAATTACTTAACCTGCAATTTCTTCATTTTAAAAAATGTTTTCCCAATTTTTTTTCTTGAGGGGTGTCCAAAAGCTAAACTGTGTTGGAATGTGTTAACTATTTAAAAGCACTTTTATCACTTAATCTCTTCCTTATTGCTTCGAAGTGTTAAGCTGCAGATGTATTTATGATATACTGCTATTTTTAAGGGTTTCTTTTTAGATTTAGTTCCTTTACAGGTAATTGAATACTGTATATTTCAATTTCCTTGAAGTCAAACGACCTCTCTACGACTTAAGTTATAGTGTATTTGAGGGTATTCAAGTTTTATTGAAAAGTCTACTGTTAAGAATGTCTTGAAGTTAGCAAATCAAATGAATTTGGAATGATATAGAAATGGAATGATTCAGATGAAATAAGCAATAACTGAATTATTGCTTAATTTAGAACTTCATCTTTTATACCAGACGTTATGTAGATGTTCAAATTGCTTTATAAAGATTTTGCTTTAGACACATCTGTCAAATGGTATAAAATCTGACTATTTGGTGGCTAAACATTTAGAAGACAAAACATTATGTCTGGTGATATTTTTTGTGGTCAGATTTAGCATCATCAGTCTTCACATGTGACAGACCCACCTTTAGAGATTTCATATTTTGTCTCTTTTTACTTCACCTGAGCAAAAAGTGCTCAAGTTAGCTATTGTGATCACCCACGGTCCATGGTCCATTAACTGTCCTGAGTTGTCTGTCAACTATTTCTTTAAACAATGAGGCCAATTTTCACAGAAATATTTGTTTGATGTTTCTCTCTTAAAATAGCTTAAAGAATTAAAACAGGTGAAATACTCCGGTTTCCATGGTGACAAAAAGGAAATTTGACAGAAAATCTTTAGAAAACTTCTCCTCCAGACCCAGCAGGCTTGAAGACTTGATATTTTTCATAATTCTTCAGTACATTCCAACACAATGATGCTTTTTGAAGCCCCTCAGGAAAATCGATTGGGAAAACATTGTATAAAATGAAAAAAATTACTTGCAACAACTAATTTCTTTATCTTACAAAATGTTTGCTACCCAGACAGTTGGAAAAATTTAAAATTTCATAAACTTTGAATTATCATCTGCAATTCCCTTCAATTTGGACCAGTCTAAAAGTTTGTCATCTGTTAATGGGTTAACCTCTTTCAGAATTTCAAAAATCACTATACTCTGGTCCCCAGGTGCTTAGCCACAGTGGGGGTTTGTATATAAATAAAAAAGGTCTTAATGACCTATTGCAATCGTGTTATGTATGTTGTTGTTAACTTTCTACATTCTCAACTTATGATAAGAACCCTTGGATGGATTTCAACCAAACTTTGCAGGAAGCATCCCCATGGGAAGGCGGTTCAGATTTGTACAAGTCATGGAGTTATCTCCCCTGGAGGCCCATCAAGGGGCAAAAAAGTGTACATCTTTAAAAATCTTCTTCTCATGAATCAGTTTTTGGATTGGATACATATTTGGTATTTAGAGTCTTTAGGCCAAGGACTATAAAGTTTGTAGAAAATAAAAAATCTATCAAGAAATGGCTGGGGGGCATCCTTTTCTACCAAACTAAAAGACCTGCATAGATGGTATCTGGCATCTTCTAGTGGACCTCTATCAAAATTGTATAAATTATGGCTCCAGGGTCAGAAACAGCCTGGACATCACAAGTATAACATAGGCTTATATAGTGAAAATTTTGAAAATCTTCTTCTCCCAAAGGGAGGGCCTAGAGCTTTGATATTTGGTAAAAAGCAGCATCTGGTGAACCTCTATCTAGGTTGTATAAATTATGGCTCCAGGGTCAGGATTGGCTGGTTACCAGACGTCACAAGTTCTGCATAGGCTTATATAGTGAAAACTTTAGAAATCTTCTTCCCCCAAACCAAAAGGCCTAGTATGATATTTGGTATGTAGCATCATTAGGTGGACTTTTATCTGTTTTTGTGCTCTTTAGACCCGGGTGACCAATAAGGCCCTATTAGCCTCTTGTTTAAAATGACATCTCTTCTCATACCACAAGGCCAATGTAACCAAATTTGGTAGAAATGTTCCATAGAGGTCCTCTTTTTCAATAATTAAAGAATTTAAATCGTTGAAAACTCGTTATCATAGTAACAAAAGGACTTCCATACACATCAATTTTAACTAAATAAAGTTTGTGATGTCATGTATTCCACGAAATAGGTTGACAGTTTCGGGTATGGAGAAAGTGTGGAGTTACATGAAAGGTAATCATTTTTATACCCACGTAAATATGTTTGGGGGGTATATAGGAGTCCGCTTGTCAGTCGGTCTGTCTGTCCATCCATCTGTCTGTAGCTTTTTAGTGTCCGGTCCGCTCAATTTCTCAGCAACTGTTGGATGGATTTTATTCAAACTTCACTGATATAATCAGTATCAAGCAGAGATTTACATATTCTATTTGGTTATGGTCCATTGATTTTGACGGAGTTATGGCCCTTTGGTGAAAAATTGTGTCTGCTCAATTTCTCACCTACCATTTGACAGATTTGATTCAAATTTCACAGAAAGATCGGTATAAGTCAGGCATGTGCATATCCTATTTTGGTAATGGTCCATTTATTTTTGAACAATTTATGGCACTTTAATTCAAAGGTCCAATTTTTGTTTTGGCCCTATGGCTGATAGCACTTGTATATGGACAAGTGCTGTTTTGAGGGTATTAGTCTGCTTTGCGACAATTTCTAGTTATTTTTGTTCAAAAGTTGAGTGTAATTCAGTAATGAATACTAAATGCACTAGGGGGTGAGAGACCTGGGATCAAATCATAGCAGAGAGGGTCTTAAAAATGTGATGATTAGCGTGATTTATATTATAAAGGTAATTTAGATTTAAAAACATTTTGACAGACTTGCTTAAATTAAAACAGATCCATGTGACATTGGACCTTCAATAGGGATGAACCTAAGGCAGAGGCTATATATGAATAGAGAAGGAATTTTTTAAATGATAACTCCTCCCAAACTATTGGGCCAATTTCAACCAATTTTTAGAAATGTGCCTAAGGTGGTCCTTTTCCAAAAAAGCAAAAATAATTGAATTCTGTTGAAAACTCTGATTGCCATGGCCAAATTTGGAAAAAAAATCTTCTCCAGATCCAGTCAGCCTTGAGCTTTCAAGCATCATTTTATTGACTTCTTTCAAATTTCTAGAATACTTTACCCTTGAATCCAGAGGGGAGAAAAAATCATTATTCCCCTAAAAAAGAAGTCCTGGAGACTTGAAATTTGTCGTGTAGAATCTATTAATGGACTTCTCGTTATTTTGCCAAAATCTTGATTATGGGGTCCCCAGGTACAGAGCCTATGTATAAAGTTTGATTAACCCATTCCAACACAGTGGAATTTTAGACTGGTCCAAATTGAAAGGAGCTGCAGACGACAATTTCAAGTTGATAGAATTTTGAATTTTTTCGTCATTTTGGGTAGAAAACATTGTGGATAATGAAGAAATTGCTTGATGCAAGCAATTTATTCATTTTTCACAATGTTTTCGAATGCTTTTTTCTTGAGGGGCGTAAAAAGGAGGGATTCAGTTGTAATGGGTTAAGTCCACTTTTATCATATTCCTAACCATAATATTAACTGTTGAAAGAAAAAGAGCCATTATATCAGGTGAGCTCACCAGGGCCAATGACCCTCTTGTTTCATAAAAGACATCAATTGATTGTTTGATTTTTGTGTAGGCGCAACATATCTGTCATTGACTGAACATCAAGAAGGTATATTTACACTTTTGAAAGTATAGCTTTTGTTGTTCTCTCAATGCAAAATAAATGGATCTTACATGAAAAAGAAATAATTACTCTCTGGTTGTTTGTTGAGAAATGTTATTTTTTCTGTCTATATTTTCTTGAATGCAAAATGACTTAACCCATCACCAGAGGGCAAAATTTTAGACTGGTCCAAATTGAAAGTAGTAGACAACAATTTAAAATTTCAACTGTCTTGGTAGAACAAATTGGGGAAAATGAAGAAACTGCTTGTTACAAGGAATTTCAGCTCTCCCACAATTTTCTTTTTTTTTCTTTTTTTGAGGGGAGTAAAAAAATGTCACTGATTGGGAATGGGTTATATAGGTTTACTAGTCAGAAACCTATACGCATATTATGTAGAATTCTACATATAGATTGTTACTTCTTAAGTATATCCCTCCATTTTTTATTTCCGTCCAAGGTTTTTTTTGTTTTTTTTACATAGCCATAATGTGCATACAATGCAAAATACTTACAGATTCATGTATATTTACACTTTCATTGACCTAAACATTTTCATGTATTTATCGGGACGTATTATGTCTCTTTAATTAGTCTATTTTTACTTCATTGGGTAATGACAACCCAACCCAACTTCAACCCATTACAAGATGTAAAAAATTTAAATTTTAGACTGGTCCAAATTGAAAGAAATGATGCTGACAGTTTTATATTTGATGAAAATTGAAAGAAAAAAAATCTTTGACATTTTATTTTGAAAAAATTGTGGATCTATCTAACAACCTTAAAGAATTGTTTTGTTTTCATGGAGGTGTGAAATGAAAAACTTAATTACTCTATGAATACATTCAGCAGCTAAAGACATTTAATGTGATTAACTTTTTAGGTTTATACCTCAATTAAAACAAAAAATATTCTCTTCTTTTCTTATGATTAAATGTGTTAAAGCAAAACAAAAGCAAATTTTACTAAACTTTGATAAAATTGTATGTGCCACATACGAAATAGTTGAATGCTCAAAATTTTGTTCATGGCAGTATAAAAAGAAAATTCTAGCCAACAAAACGCTTGATAGAAGAAATTAACAATGAATCATTCAACAATGGTTTCCAAAGCTTTTCTCTTGAGGGTTGTTAAAAGTTGAATTGTATGGCAATGGGTTAAAGTAAGCTGTCTAAACTTGTCTACAGTTATATGTATGAAAAGTCGTTGATGTTGTCAGACTGGGAACCAAAAAAATACCAGCTTAGTTTTCTGTAGACCAGTACCGCCGTCAACTTTAACAAAGCCGACAGGTAGATACCAATCGACTGCACCAAGACATTGGCTGATGGGCATTTAATGACGTATACCCAAACATCGAATCTGATTGGATGATGGATTGTTTGTAAACAATATGGAGGAAGCGGGACGCGTAGTTCCTCATGTATTTTACATGAAAAGGTTGGCATTTCAAGGTTTTTCTCACACACAATTTCGATTTTTCATGTGAGAAATGTTTTAACAGTAAAACTGATTACTTTAAAATTACAAAAGTAACATTTTTATCATATTGGATGGAAATCCGGCGGCGTGTCCAAATTTTTTCAACCAAATTTTATGCGCATGCGTAAGCCTCGTTTTCAATGTTAGTAAGGAAAAATCCTAACAGGCCAGGTTTCCCGTGTATGTACCGAAAATCGGTGTGTACCTGTCGGCTTTATTACAGTGGACAGTGGTACCAGTCTAAGTTTTCTGGAGCCATGGTTCCCAAGTCAAGCCCATGATTCGGCCCATTCAAATATGGTCCCTAATTTTTATTTTGGAGACGACCAAATTTCTTACTGGTCTAAATTGAAAGAAATCGTAGGCAACAATTATTGGTTGTGGAATTTAAAAAATCTTTGTCTTTTGTTTTGAAAACAATTCTTGCTTTAACCCATTACCAGACAACAAAATTTAAGACTGGTCCAAATTGAAAGAAGTCTCAAATGACAATTTCAAATTGACAAAATAGTTGAAATCTTTGTCTTTTGGGGCAGAAAAAAATTTTGATAATGAAGAAATTGCTTGTACAAGCAATTTCTTCATTATCAACAATGTTTTCCAAAGCTTTCATATTGAGGGGCGTTTAAAAGTGTGTGGGAATGGGTTAAAGGGACAAGCAGGAGGTCTAGACAAAAATCAGACTGCTCTTATGTGCAGACAGATCTTTGCCTCAACCTCCTGCCAGAACGTGAATATTCAGGGTGCAGCATGACAGAAATTATGGGCGTTTAATCATTAACCACTGCTGACAATGTCAACTATCTATCAAACTGGCTGCTGAACAAAAAATGGTTGTTCTTGATGATTGTTATCAAAAATGCAGTCTTTGTGTTGACTGCATCTTGGCATGATTGTAATCCTATGTGGGATAGCAGCTGGAGGCTAGGAAAGGATTTAATGGTAGTACTGGTGTAAGAAATACCAGGATTCCATTGTTAGGTGCTCCAGCCGCAGCGATGTAACTGAAAGATTGTTGAAAGTGGCGTAAAACCCCATTCGAACAAACAAAATCATCTTGGTATGGCTTTATCTTTCAAAACTTTTCATATATGATTTTTATAAATTTGCAAACTGGCGGCAATATTTCCGTTTAATTGTCCCATGTTCTGTTCCATTGAAATGTCCTGGGTGTATCACATACTTGTTCTGAAATGACTGTGAACTTGATCCAAATAAATCTATCACTTTATGTAGTCACAACTGCTATCAAATACATCACACACTCGATATATTTGGTTTAATTTATTGAAAATGTGATATATTTGTATGGTGACATATGTAGTTCTGCACTCTTTAAAAGGATTTTTCTATGTCCTAAAATACTTTATAACATGCATTTTTTGGGAAATTTGGAGCTTTTCATTTTGGCCATTTCTATGTGTTACATTCATCTATAAACAAACATCACTTGTATGTTGTTAAGAGCATACGTTGATTCAAGCATTGTTTGTTATATGTCACATCACATCACATCACCACACTATAAATTAGGTTGTTTTTTCTTCTATAGATTATTAAAGATATAAAACTGCACCTGTGTTTTGTGTATATTTATACCCCCTTAACTCTGTCTGGAGGGTATACAGGAGTCAGCTTGTAGGGTGGTGGGTTGGTAGCACTTAATTTCTCAGCAACTACTGAATGGATTTGATAGAAACTTTACAGATAGACTTGATAACAAGCAGAGATGTGTATATTGTAATTTGGTTGCAGTCTATGTACATTTTACAGAGTTATGGCACTTTGATATAAAGATCTCGTCATGAAGCACTCTGGTTGCCATGGCAACCATAGTAGAAATTCTTTAAAAATTCTTTTTTCTTCAAACTGCTTATTTTATTTCATTATTCTCTTTAGCTGTTCAGGTAATGTCATGGGTCATCCTCTGGCGCCCCTTCGTCAACAATTTCTCTTCCTAAACCACAGTGCCAATCAAGCAGAAACTTGGCAGGGATGTTCTATGGGTGATGCACTACTAAAGTTATTAAAAGAATTTAATTCCGTCAAAAAATCAAATAATGCACCCTGGGTCTTATTTGGGCTCCACCCTGGTGCATCCTATTTTAAACAAAGAAGAAAATCTTTAAACTTCTTTTTTTGAAGATCCATAAGGCCTAAAGGTTCCAAATTCTGCATCTGACATTGTCTGATGACCCTCTACTAAAGTTGTTGAACAATACCACAGGGGTCTCACTTGGGCTCTCCCTGGGCTCACCCTAGTTGGATTGATGATCAATCTTCATTAAACTTTGTCAGAATAATTTTTAGGTCATAAGGAAGAACCCTTTTGATTATGGGAAGGTTCTATTGGAAACACAGGAAAAGGGGCCTTTATGACAATTTTCTTTGTTTACACTCTAGAGGCCATAATTTTGGCTCAATCTTCCTGAAACTTTCCAGAATAATTGTTAGGTCATTGGGATGAACCCTATTGATAATGGGAAGTTTCTTTTGGAATCACAGGAAGAGGGGCCTTAATGACAATGTCTTTGTTTACTATCTAGATGTCACAATTTTGGCTCAATCTACATTAAACTTATTCAGAATAATTGTTAGGGCATTCAGATGAACCTTAATGATTATGGGAAAGTCTATTGGAAAAGACAGGAAAAGGGGCCTTTATGAAAAGTTCTTTGTTTTCACTCTTAGAGGCTACACTTTTGGCTCATTCTTCATGAATCTTGTCCAGAATATTTTTAGGTCATAAGAATGAACCCTATTGATTATGGGAGGGTTCTATTGGAAAACACAGGAAAAAGGGCCTTAATGAAAATTTCATTGTTTACACTCTAGAGGCCTTAATTTAGGTCATTAAGATGAGCCATGTTGATTATGGGAAGGTTCTATTGGAAAACACAGGAAAAAGTGCTTTTTATGATAATTTTTGTTTACATTATTTGGCTATGCTTGCATTTTTTAACGGCAAATGATTCACATGAGCGATTTAGGACCATCAGGGTCCTCTTGTTCTTATTAATGTCTTCTGGGTCCATTGTGGGCTCCCCCTGCCCTCCATATTCTACATTTAAACAGGTTAGGATATTTATAAGAGAGGCTAGAGATTGAATGTTTTGCATCTCTTTATGGCCCTTTTCATAAGATTTTAAAACTATGCCCCAATTTTGCTTTGTAATGATGCTGCATTTTATATATAGAAATAAAGGATGAAATCTTGAAAAAAATGTGCCAACAAATTCTTTGCTTGAGTACTCTGTTTATAGAAATTTGCTTTTATTCACAAGAAGATTCAGATGAGCGATGAAGGACAATCATGCTCCTCTTGCGCAGAATTATGAACTAATGCCATAAAATCATTCAGATTTGTCAAATAATGATGACTTTTATGGTGATCTACTTCGATCGTATTTTGTCCGTTGTTCGTCTGTTTTTTACATTTTCGACTTCTTCCTAAGAACCCTTAGACGGATTTCAACCAATTTGGTAGGAAGCATCCCCATGGGAAGGCACTCCAGATTTGTATACGCCATGGAGTTGCCTGTACTGGGGCCCATAAGGGGGCGAAAAAAGCGTACATCTTAAAAAATCTTCTTCAACTGGATGTTGGATTGAATTCACACTTGGTACTTATAGACTTAAGGGCAAGGACTAAAGAGTTTGTACAAAAAAGTCAGTCTGGAAAATGGCAATACCGGGGGGAGGCGTAAGCGTACATGGTGACAACTTTAAAAACCGTCTTTTACCAAACCTAAAGACATACAGCTGTGTTAACCCATTCCAACACAGCAAAATTTTAGACTGGTCCAAATTCAAAGAAGCTGCAGAGGACAATTTCAAGTTGACGGAATTTTGTATTTTTTTTTTTTTTTTTTTTTTTTTTTTTTTTTGTCTTTTTGCATAGAAAACATTGTGGATAATGAAGAAATTGCTTGATACAAGCAATTTCTTCATTTTCCGCAATGTTTTCAAAAGCTTTTTTCCCGAGGGGCATAAAAAGGAGGGATTGAGTTGGAAAGGGTTAATTGGTATGTGGCGTTATCTGGTGAACCTCTATCAAGATTGTATAAATTGATAGATTAGCATTCCCAGGTTCAAAATAAGCTCGTTCCCCGACGGCAATAGTTTAACATAGGCTTACATAGTGAAAACTTTAAAAAATCTTCTTCACCCAAACGGGAGAGCCAAGAGCTTTGATATTTGGTATACAGCATCATCTCGTGTACCTCTATCAAAGTTTTATAAATAATGGCCCCCGTGTCAGAATTGGCCCGTTCCCGGACGTCACAAGTTTAATATAGACTGATAAAGTGAAAACCTTTGAAACCTTCTCAGAAACAGAAAAGCACAGAGTTTTGATATTTGGTATGTTACAGAGCATCATCAGGTGGACTTCTATCACTTTTCGTGCTCTTTTGAGCATACATAAATAGCTGTTATATTGTATTCGATTAGTGGTCTAACACAGACAACACATAATATCTTTTAAATTAGTCAAATTATCTTCCGTGTATTGTAAATTTTAAATGTTGTTGTTTACATTGACTTGCACAGTTGCAGTTGGTTGGTGATAAAGATAATCAAAAAATGGTATTAGCCCATTTTCAGACAACGAAATTTACTTTCCATGTATGGCAAATACATGTAGTTGTTCGATTATGTTTAATCTATAGTTTAAGAGAGACAACTAACTATGTGTTAAAACAGTCAAAAATATGTCCTTTACACCCTAGATCTAAGTTGGCTATAAGACTTGTTCATATTAACATGCTCAGATGGCTGATAACAAAAAAATAAAGACAATTTGGTCCATATAAGAAATTTCGGAGAGCTCATTTAACCAGTCATTAGACATTAAAGTTTTGAAATAAAAAATATTGCAGATGGCAGTTCCAAGTGTACCTCACTTCGAAATGCGAGTCTTTGGTGAAGCTCTACAAAGGTTGTTAAATAATTTAATTCTGTGAAAAACTCTGGTTGGCGTGCTTTTGAAAATGGGAAATTTTAGTAAATCTTTAGAAAACTTTTCTTCAGAAACTGCAAGGCTAAGGGCATTTATATTTCATATAAAGTATAATCACATAGTTTTCTACCATGTTCTCAAAAATTATACCCATTAGATCCAAATTTGGGAGGGGGGGCGCTCAATTAGAGCAAGTCGTATCCTCTTTACCTATACGGCTCAGTGTACTATTTTTACTATGTAGCATAACTAGATGGTTTTGTAGAATGTTATTAAAAATATACCCCTGTGGTCAAAACAGTCCTACAGCAGGGGTCCAAAGTTAGGAATTTCGCTCAAAGTGAGCATGTTAAAAAATCTTCTTAGAAATAAGCATTAATATTTGGAATATATCCAACATTTATTTACCAATTTTGTTGAAATTTTGCCCCTGGGTTCAAAAACAGTCCTGTCCCAGGGAGCCAAAGTTTGGAAATTGTACATTTTGGATAATTTTGTCAATGATCGACTAAAAGTGAGCATAAAAAGAGTTTCTGTAAAGTTTCACCAAGTAACATACTTTCTGACCCGATCTGATTCATTTTTAACTTTGACCTTGGTATCATCATAACTCTTTTCATTGAAGGATCACTTCTACAATCAATAAAATAAGAATGCTACATGGTCAAAGATCGCCCACCTGAGGTTTTTATTGGACAAAGCAATATGGAAGAGGATATTCAAAGAGGGTTTTATTTGATAAGACAGTCTGTAAACATGGATATAGTAAGATTTCTCGATATAGATCAAATGATCATTAATTAACCCTTTACTGTACAATCACTGGTTTTTACGTCCTTGTGATTTTATACTTGAGAAAATATTGTGGGAAAAGAAGAAATTGCTTGTAACAAGCAATTTCTTCTTTTTTCACAATATTTTCTACCCTACTGGATGGTTATTTTTCAAATTAAATCCACTATAAATTGTCGTCTGCAAAACCTTTGAAATTGGACAGGTCTAAAAAAATTAAAACGGGATAGGATTGAGCCCTAATTTTCTATGTTTTCCAATGGAACCTTCCAATTTTCATCAGACTTAGTCCTTACTACCCATAATTATTCTGAACAAGGCCTATCATCTTAGCTCCACTGGCCTAAGGCTGTCGTGAGTGTATGTACGTCCAACTGTGAACTTTTCTTTAGAAATATTAAGCTCAGAAAGTATTGGCTGGAATGAGACAAAGGATGACTGCTGTACTTCTGCATTTAATTCCTTTTATCTTTCTTAGACTGACTAATTTTGCGTGCGAGTTGAATTGTTTGTTTAAAAAAAAATCACCATTCACCTTTAATCAACTTAACCTTTTACAAGGAAAACAAAAATTTAGAATGGCCCAAATCTAAGGAAGTTTCATACGAGATAGTCATTAGTAATTGTGTAATTTTGATTTGCCAATAAATTGGATGTAAACTAGTACCACAGTGGACTTTAACGAAGTCGGCTTTATATAATAAGACAAAAGTGGAACCAGTCTAGACACAGTGGGTTTAAGTGTTTTCACGGGGTCAGTAAGATTCAAGTGTGCGATATAGCCACTATGTCCTCTATAACAGTTACTTGACACACAATTTGTGTACAATTTTAAAAAATAGTAGTAAATGATAATTTTATTTTTTAAAAGCAGAGCTTATTCGACACCCTTCGACTACTAAAATTACATCAGTGAATATCTTGTTAATCGGAGCCTGCGTGTTAAACTTCAATTCCTTTTCAAATATGCTTGAAGCACAGACATTGGTAAGTTTAATAGCCACACAGGGTATTTGGAATAATCACTGTCTAAGACTCTGACCAGACTGTGCGGACGCACAAGCTCATCTTTGTATTTACATAGCGCACATGCGTATGGTTAGAAATTTTATGCCAAGGGTAATTTTTGTTTGTTTGTTTGTTTTCAGGAGTGGAAATCTTAAAGCCACCGGAGCGATTCTGGCTCTCTCGGAATTGTACGACATTTCGTCTAAAACTCTATCGCCGAATGTATATTTAGTGGATGTGACCATTTCGTCTAAAACTCTATCGCCGAATGTACATTAAGTTGATGTGACCATTTCGTCTAAAACTCTATCGCCGAATGTACATTAAGTGGATGTGACCATTTCGTCTAAAACTCTATCGCCGAATGTACATTAAGAGGATGTGACTATTTCGTCTAAAACTCTATCGCCGAATGTACATTAAGTGGATGTGACCATTTCGTCTAAAACTCAATCGCCGAATGTACATAAAATGGATGTGACTATTTCGTCTAAAACTCTATCGCCGAATGTACATTAAGAGGATGTGACTATTTCGTCTAAAACTCAATCGCCGAATGTACATTAAGTGGATGTGACTATTTCTTCTAAATTCAATCGCCGAATGTACATTAAGTGGATGTGACTATTTCGTCTAAAACTCTATCGCCGAATGTACATTAAGTGGATGTGACCATTTCGTCTAAAACTCAATCGCCGAATGTACATTAAGAGAATGTGACTATTTCGTCTAAAACTCAATCGCCGAATGTACATTAAGAGGTTGTGACTATTTCTTCTAAAACTCAATCGCCGAATGTACATTAATTGTATGTGACCATTTGGTCTCAAAGCTCAGACTGATTCTGTAGTGACATTTGGCCGAAATCTTGTTTAACGAATTAGGAGGGGTTCATGGGTTCATCTCTGTAGCGAGGCCTAATTATCTATCTTTTCGTCGGAAAATTCACTTTAGAAAAAGTTAAATTAGAAAACGAGCCCCATTAGCATATATGAACCCCCGTTAAATAATGCTGGATACGCCATTGATCAAGCATAGATCTATGGTCCCGCCTACTGACTCTAACTGGAAGTTCAACTTATTTTTTGAATAGCCAGCTTCAGATAAGATAATCTAGAATGATACTGACTCGGATGGCCACGCCCAATGACACCAACAGTAAGTTCCCATTCGAAATTAAACAGCGTTATCATGGTCTGTTACTTAAAAGTAAAATGATTGGTTGGCTACCTAAACGTTGGAACTACAGCTTATTCAAGCAGTCGTTACAACGTTCAAGTTGCCAAATCAACTGTAATTCTTCACACAAATGTCGGCCAATGACTGAGTTCGAAGGTCATTTCCGGTCTTAATGAATGATTTGTTTGGTCGATTGGGTCTTTTACCGACATCCATGATCGGTCGATTGCAGAGAAATTTGATGATATTTAAATCGAATATATATTCTACACATGTCAACTTTCATTTTCTAACATGACACAGCAAACGACTCTTTGGAATCAAAATAACAACAGATTTGGTATATGACCGGACGAGTAGTTTGTCGTAGTTTGAATGAGTATAACGCCACTTTTGAACTATTTCAGTCATATCGCGGAGACTAGAGCACCTAATTTCCGATACCAGTACTACCATTTCATCCTTTCCGAAACTCCAGCTGCTAATTCAACCTAGGTTTACGATTATTTACCCATTGGTGGGAGACAGATGTCGAAAAAGATATTTGCCATTTGTTAAAAAAAAGTATTAAAAGAAAAGTCAAAATTGTCACAAAACTAGGTTTTCAAAAGCTTCATCCAAATTCGCTAAAAATTGCAGGAGTAGTTGCGCTGACCAGAATGTCTACAATAACTCCCCTTTTTGTGTGATGCTGCGATAAAATCACAAAAAAATGAAAATATGCGCTAGGTTACATGCGGATAAACATTCGATGAACATTTTATCAAATTCCGTCAAGAATTCTAGTAGTAGCTGCTCGGACAATAATTTTGACTAAAAGTCTTGTTTTCCTGTGATGCAGCATTGAATCACAAAACACTGGTATAATGCACTAGGTCACAGGATGATAAACATTTGGTGATCATTTCATCAAAATCCGTTAAGAATTGTAGGAGCAATTGCGCATTCAAAGTAAAGTTAACGCCCGCCCTCCAAGCTGCCTGCCCGCGCGCCGCTGATATTCACCAATCTGCTAGAATTTCCTTCAGAAAACCTGATTTAAAGAAATAAACGTATATGTAAAGATGTTAAGGAATCCATTAACAAGAATTGAAGGAATTCGTGTGCTTTACGAATACGCCCAAATGTCAATTATAAAGTGTATATTTGCTTTCTATATCAAGCGGAGATCAAGTGTCTTCATTTTCTAGCATTCAAAGCCACCCAATTTGTACTTCATGCACCCAAAATAAAATGACAGAAACTCTTACAGTGTAAAATATCATTATTAAATACAATCACGATATGGCGCCGTAAAATGAGCTAATAATGTTGTGTTTCTATGGATATTGTGTTTTGCCACGGTAGCTTTTCAATTTCTCTCCCAGAGAGGCAGCTTACTTCAATCCCATCCTTTAAGAATCCTCGCATTTTAATCTTCACAAACTGCTTGGTGAGCAGAAAAACGCTCTGTGATCGGCTGGTCACAAAATGATGAGTAATACTTATAATGTCTAGTATGACCCTAACCCGCACACAGCCATGTTAAAATTAGTGTAATCACACACAAGCTAGACGAAGCTGTACAAGATACAAGCCCTGAGTCACAAGTCCGTGAGGTATATGCGGATAAACGATCCTCCGTACTTGAGTCGTGCTTGAAGTCTTTAGTAAATAATGTCTTCTTTCCTTTAAAGTCAACCGGAAAGAGAATACCACTAATCATTGAAGATTCATCTGACGTCATAACGAAGGTCATTCTGATTGGACGAGCATTGTAGTCTGAGTTCGTGATAAACCATAGTTTATCCACATAAAATCCATTAAACGCAATTTCACTCCACCCAAATGCCGGTTGCAGTCTCATCTTTCCAAATCGTCCAAAGTACAATACTAAACGCATCTTGTCCTCCGCGTTAATCGTAATGTTTCCAAATCCAGGATGACCGTAGATGCCTACATAATCACTCATTGGCCGCGAGATATTCCAGCTGAATACCAGGTCGTTCCGAGCCAAAATAGGTTCGGGAACTTCGTCCCATGGGGCGGGAAATGAGCAAGCTGTTGTTTGATTCAGCCACGGTGTTAGCTGTAATAAGATATCTGATCCCATAGCAGTAAGCATCTGAAATAAAGTTAAAATATACTTGTTGCGCATTTTAATCATTTTTGTTGCGCATTTCAATTAAACACTGTTTGAATAGTTTTTGTTTGCTTAAAAAGTATGATTCAAAAGTAAAAAGTAAAAAATACTATTAAATAAATTAAACGTTAGTTTTCTTTTGGAATCAAGAGTAATCTTCCGCGTGGTCATTGTAATGTTATGATTATTGATAGGAGAATACGCTCTGGTGTACGAAACCGACATTCAGATACCAAGGTCTGTCATACGATTAGTCACGATCTTGTAGAAATCTAGGTCTTACAGCATTACAGCCCAACATTCCATATCTTGTATATACATGTATTAAAAGTCCTTTAATGTACTCACTTTCATCAGTGAGTCGGTTGGTGATTATTTTCGAAGAATTATTACTTGATGACTTCACAGATAGACCAATGAAAGTAGCAAAAAGGTACTCCGCTATTGTCGGTTGAATTAATCCCACCTTCCCTAACTCACTTTTCTGATCATGAATCTGTGCAGGACTTGAGTCGCTGATGAAGTCATACTTGGACCTCTTGCTCTTGCGAATGACCCGTTTTCTTGATATTATAATTTCAAATCTTATCGTTTTTAAAATAAAGAAATAAAATGATTGAGCCTTGGCATGTCACTTCAACGTATACGACCAAGTAAAGACTTAGATCAGCCTGTACATCTGCACAGTCTGTTCAGAGTCTTAACTAAGCGCTCTATATTTAGAAACTGGCCAAACGTTTCAGCGAATACTCTGAATTCCCCGAGTGTTTGGCCAGGCTTCTCAACGTCTGTGCTTCGTGTATAGGAAATAGTACACGGGCAACTGACCAATCGCTGGCCTCGCCAACTTACTCCACTGGCCCCACCAACTGACTTCGACAGCAATTCCAAATCCATATTTTTGAAAAATTAATGGCCAGTGACATGTAACGAAAAAGTAAAATGGTTGGTTGGCGACCTAAACGTCGTAACTACAGTTTGAAAAAGCTGTAGTTACGACGTTTATGCCGTCAATTCAACAAAAAATATTTCATAAAATGTCACCTAATGCCGGAGTTCAAATTTCAGTTCCGGTCAAAATGAATTATTTGATTTCCCTTTTTATTCTTTGATTGACAACAACGATTGTTCATATTTACTTGAGCCGCCGTTATAGCACAGGCTCCAAATCTTCAATCATGGGATGTCATGGCTTCGATCCTCAGCGGCGGCACATATTCTTTCCGACATATGTCTCTCACCAATGTGTTGATAATCGTAAACCTGAGTGGGATAGTAGCTGGAGGCTAGGAAAGTATTAGTGGTAGTACTGGTGTGAGAAATACCAGGAATTCATAGTTAGGTGTTCCATCCGCCACGATATGACCGAAATACTGTTAGATGTGGCGTTTAACTAAATTCAATCAATAAATCAATCATATTTGCGAAATGTCTCGGTAGATTATCACTCGATAATTTCACTGAAAACAGTACAATTGTCAAAATGATAAACTCGCTGTTTTTGGTAGATTGAGTCATGCTTTCGCTCACTGCGCGCTATCTAATGTCGTCTACGTGGGACTTAAGATATTCATGATGTCAATAGGTTGCCATGTAATTCAAGTGCGAAATTATGCACTTTTGGGAATTTACCCCCGGCCGATCATATTTTGTCTATTTTTGCATTACATAAACATAAAAAATGTTTGTATTTCGTGTAAGATCGATTTATATTTCATTTTGTGAACGACAAGAAAGCATAAAAAGCAAATATAGCTTTTGTTGTTAACCAAAATGAAATAGAAATCGATCTTACACCGTAACAAATTATTATCCTCTATGTACCTTTATGGCAGATGCTCCTTGGTTGGACATTGGCCCACTGGCTGTTACAAACACGCCCGCGTCCATATCGGGGAATAACCATATTTGACTGGTAAACGTCACTATACCACCAGAATGCCATAATTTATGGTAACCTTAAACAAAATAAAATGATATTCTAACATGATGATTACATTTATTTTAGGAATTGAATTAGCTATAATCTTATATATATCATATATATTGAAAATTATTAAGAACCGCATGGCTGTAAAAGCGGAATAATCTTTTCGACATCAAGAATATTTAGGTTATATTTACCAAAAATAGAATTTGATCTTCCGAAATCAGGCGAAAACATGAAACTCTGATGGTGACACCAGTTTGAGCATGGTCTCGATACGCAATTTAATGGATCCAAGTTATACGCTTGCATTTTGAAATCGATATGAGATCAATAAGTTTAGTTTAAACATACTTTATTACCGTGATAATACATGTACATACATAAATCTCATTCTTTAGAATTGAAGGATATTGCAGGTAAAACGGTTTGGCCAAAGGTTCTCATAAGTTGGATAACTCTGAGTTATGAAAAATTAAATTCAAAAGTTCGAAAATATCTATTCTGAAGACAAAGGGCGACTAAATAGTGCTTGGCCTGGGTAGAAACATATCTCTTATAAACATTCCAACTGAGATGTATGTAGATAAAGTATTATAATAACTTTGAAGTGACGATTGGATTTTCCCTCTTTATCGTAACAGAATTTGATTTACAAATATAGAAATTAAGAGTAATTCTAAACAAATGAATAATATTGGTCATCGTGTGGCCATTCAATACATTGGCCGCAAAAGATTATCGCTTAAGGATATTCACGAGGACACGACAGCAACAATAGGGGAATATTCCATATTTATAACATGGTGAAGAAATGGGCCCCTAATTGAAGCTCAGTAAAGAGAGTCTAAAAGATGACCGCAGTCCTGGTAGGCAACCATCTGTCTCCTATAAAAGACTACATTAATAGAATTCAAAGTAGTATATCGTTACACAGGAATGTATCTCTAAGGAACGAGTTGATCAATTCAATAATCAAATGACAAAGGTTTCTCCGAGCTTCTGGGTGTTGAACAAAAACGAGCCAACAAAAACGAGCTCGGTGCAACATGTCCAAGAAAAAAAAAACATGCGATAGTACCGGGTTCTGGAGAATTTTTTCAAGCAGTTTATAATTGTTGATGAAAAATGGGTTCACCACTTCGAACAGTAGGCAAAATAACATGCGAACAATAGAGACACCCAGGATCATCAGCCCGAAAACGGCCATGTAAATAACATCCGCTTGGAAGCTGATGGCCACAGTAGTTTTCTGGAATGGAAAAGGACCGCTTCTGTTGGATCATGTTGTAAAGGGTCACAGTATAAGCTTGAGGTGTATTTTGTTGATCGCATGAGGCAGATTTGTGAATAAATCAAGGAGAAATGGCGTGGAAAACTGTCACAAGGTGTGCTTCTCAACCAAGATAACGCTCCTTCTCACAAGTCCATTGTTACCATGGCTGATATTCAGTAATGTGGCTTAGATTGGTTGAGGATCCACCTTATTTACGTAATTTAGCACCTCTGACCATTACCTACTCTCAAATATGAAAAAAGTCAATCAAGCTGTTGACGCATTTTAGTGGGCTCAGGGTGCTTTCTCCTACAGGGAAGGTATGCTAAAACACCGATTGACAATTGTGTATGCTTGCAAGTATACTACTTTGAAAAATACATGAAATTATTTAGGTTAAGCCGATTCTCCCTGTCTTATGCCATGGACAAGTATGTATATTACAAATAAATCTGAAATGGCTGATACAAAGCAGGTTTTAGGCATCGGTATTTTTTATAACTTTTCGGGCTACTAATGCAATGGTTTCACAAGCACGCACGTGTCTCGAGAAATCGTAAACGCATTTATCCTTAGTGTGATATTTGCTTTTAATCTCACACTCTAGCTTGTACATTTTCCTAATGAATGCTTTCTTTTTAAAAGCAGCTACTTAATAATTTTAAATAATCAAGCAATGTAATGTACGTTCATAGAAAACTTTTGAATACAGCGCTCCAAAGCAACAACTTGTTTGAAAACTCTTGCAAGATTTCAGCCTATTCTTGGTAGTGATCTATTGATCACATTCCACGCGGTACCTTTTCCATTTCAATTCATGTTGTTTAAAATATTTCGTCGAAGGGCGACTAAAAACTCCGTACTATAATTTGAATAAAGTCATAGTTAAGACCGTCTCATTTACCCGCTCACGAAAACTAAGTTTTATTGTATTCTATTTTAACGCCTTTTCCCTTTAGACATATAAAAACATTAGTATCACGCACCTCTATAGATAGAAGACATCCATCCCATATTGTAAGACACTGACACGTCGGAGACAGGGTATTTAGGTCTGGTCATATCTTTGTCTGCGAATGGATGGGTCATCTGAGACTTGAACGTTTCTTCTAAATATTTCTGCTTTACTATCTCGTGTACATGACCATGGCCTCTCCGACCTTTGTGTAAATTGAATAACATCCATTTAGCCATGTCACTCGCTGTTGAATAGATCGAACCTGCGGGTCCCGAGGGTGATACAGCTCTGGAATATAATTGGACAATATTTCATAAAAAAAGAAGTTATCTGATTTTCCTTCCCTTTTAAATAAAAACAAATCATTTCAAATATACATGTACTTTATATGATAAAGTGCAAAATTAATCAAATCGAAAAATCCACTACTCTACAACAAAATACAGTAAAATCTGAAATTATTTTGTTTTGCTTCTACATTTTTTTATCTAGTTGGTTAATAAAAAGTTTAAAGTTACAAGATTTTCAAAGGATCCAAAAATTAAACCTGAAAACGATATATCTTTTCTATTAATTACATGGGCATTTCACTTTTTCAATCAGTTTAGAAACCAGCAAACTAGTTAACCCATTTTCCACATGACAAAATTTTCAGAGTGGTCTAAATTGAAAGAAGGCAGACGACAATTTAGAGTTTATGAAATTTTAGATTTTTTTCAACTTTCTGGGTAGATAACTTTGTGTAAAATGAAGGAATTGCTTGTAACAAGCAATTTCTTAATTTTTCACAGTGTTTTCCCAAATGTTTTTCTTGAGGGGCGTCTAAAAGCGTCATTGTGTGGGAATGGGGGAAACGCCCATTTGCTGTCTCAATAAAAGGACGTAATTCCAGGACTTTTCCCATAACGGAAAGATAAGTGCACATATCCTTGTAGGCATTTATCAGACTTTTCCCTTTACCTAGCGAATTGTTTCCTATCAGAGAACTGACCAATTGCAGCTGTCAATAAAAAAATCGGTCGACCAATGAAATCATTAATTCAGAATTGAGGTGAATTTTTACATCCGACATTAGCTGCCATTTTTTTCATTATAACTCTTTTTGTGTGTGTGTGATTTGGCGACTTGAGTTCGCCAAGCAACCAATCTACTTATTTTTTACATGCTACCGGCCACAAGTTTTGCATTTAATAACGCCGGAGTCGGAGTCAATGGGCGGGGCCAACGGAGTAAGAGGGCATTGCCAGCGATTGGTCAGTTAATGGAGAGATATACTCACAACAACAACTCTCTATCAACTGGGAAAAGTTGGTTGTTCTTCACAACATACGGCAAGGGCATCCCACGAAGGCCGTTTGGTTGGTCCACAAAACCAGAGTCACGCATGCCCAGTTTGTCAAAGAGCCTCGTTTTCACCAATTCTTCCCATGATTCACCAGATATTTGCTCGGCGACATATCCGGCCAACATATACATATAATTGCTATAGTGGAACTCAGTTCTAAAATCGCTGACAGCGGGCATGTATTGAAGTTTTCTAGAAGAGATATCAAGTAAAATGGTGATAATGCTCTTGTGCACTGAGAACAATCTTTAATACCAATAAATTACTGCACAGCATTCGCAAAATCATTTCTCGGTCTAGGAATACAGTTCGTCACAAGAAAGTAGCGTGAAATTATTATTCGATATAAGCACAAAATGAACAAATATGTTATATTCCATACACACATTCAAAAATGTAAATAGGTTATGCAAACCAGACGGGAAAAACATGTTTGTATGCGACTAAAATATTGTAACCAAAGCTATGGTTATACTTCACCGGGGATAAATTGCGACTTGTTTACAAACAAAAATCTATAAAGTCACCACATCGGCGACTGTATTGTTCTGTCCAATTTGTGCATATATAGGTCACTTAGAAAGTGTCCCCGGTTTATAAGATATAAAACTTGAACCTTTTAACATTCATTATCTGAGCGTAGCCGCACGCCAGTCTTTGACGGGTGACATATTTTCTCCGTTAGATTATGCTTCATTTTGGTCGAACACCGACGAAAGATCAGAGGTAAACTGATCATTTTCAATACGTAAAAAGTTAAACCCATTAGACAAGTCCAAATTTAAAGGAGTTGCAACTCAAAGATTATAATATTTTAGATTTTTTCAACATTCTTGGTAGGAATGATTGTGGAAAATGAAGAAATTGCTTGTTATTAGCGATTTCTTCGTAGTAAACAATGTTTTCCTAATATATTTTCTTGAGGGGCGTCCATCCCCACACAATGACGCTTTTCGACAGCCCCGAGACAACATTTTTGAAATTATTGTGTAAATTACTTGTTATGTGCACTTTCTTTGATTTCCGAAATGTTTCCTATCCAGAAAATCGAGAAAAAAAATCTAAAAATTTCATACACTTTTAATTGTCGTCTGCAACTCCTTTCAATTTGGACCAGTCTAAAATCTTTCCGTCGGATAACGGGTTAAAAGGAGAGAGTATTGACTTTGACCTGCTTTCACCACCAACGTCGTCAAATTATGGTCTATATATTTTCCATTTTCTTGCCAGACCTTTATGGAAATTTGATGAAGGTGTGGTATCTGCTTTTCCAATTTATAAATGTCATTTTCACGTTGAATAGTCTTTTTCGAATTACATCAACTTCATTCTCTATTAATTCAACTCGCTGTAGTAGATGCCTTGGGTCCTATTTTGAAACATGAAAACTAATCGGGTGATGTCGTTAGTGTTCGGGTGATGTCGTTAGTGTTCGGGTGATGTCGTTAGTTATCGGGTGATGTCGATAACGACTGAATTGCTAGCGGAAGCCGATAACATAAATGATAGGGCATGGAATCTACAAAATTCGGTGAAATCGAAAGATAATGTTTTCACCCGATGTATTCCAGTTCGGGTTGTACTTCGTTGACATATTTGGCGTTACGTGACGCGAAATATGATTGCATCTGTTTTATCTTCTTTTTTTAAAGTTACGATCAGTTATTTTCATCATGAAATCAAGTTACATTGTAATCCCCTTCTTTCAAATGTATGAATTCATTGAAGTTACAATTTGAATTTTTTCATCCACTATCTCTTCAAGTCTTATATAACATTATAGGCATTTTTGTAGTCCTCATTTTTATCCCATTCCCATACAAGCCTGAGTTTTTACGCTCCTCCAGTAAAACGAAAAGAAAACATTAAGAAAATGAAGAAATTGCCGAGAGCAATCAATTACCTCAATATTCACAATGTTTTCTCCCCCAAAAGAAAAATATTTCTAGGATTTTAGATATTCGAAATTATCGTCTGAAACTTCTTTGAATTTGGACCATTCTTAAACTTTGTCGTCTGATCATGGGTTAAACGTATAAGCACAGAGGCGCAGATTTGAATAGAAAAATTAATTTCGGATTGACAAAAATATAGAGTATTGATATTCAAGAGTCTAATTTTAGTAATATATCTTTGGTCGCATTTTAGTCTACATCAAAGTACTGAAAGCACTGTAAGATAGCAAAGCAATGTTTTATAAAGAAATCGTCTTTGTCAAAGGATATCATGATAAATACGCCAGGTTGAAATAACGGAGGAGTTAACCATTACAAATTGACAAAATCTGGTTCAAATTGAAAGAAATGACAGACGACGAATTCGGTAGAAAACATTGTGGACACTAAGAAATTGCTTGCTACAAGCAATTTCTTCAATGTCCACATTGTGGGCACTAAGAAATTGCTTGCTACAAGAAATTTCTTCAATGTCCACATTGTTTTCCAAAGCATTTTCTTGAGATGCTTCAAAAGCGGTATTGGGTGGGAATGGGTCAAATAGCTTGCTTTTGAAACCAGTCACTACAATTTAAATAGAGTTTGTAGTATTCTTAGAATACACTGAAGAACTACATTTTTTGGTGTAGGCATTCAATGGATTTAGTGGTTAAGCCTACAGTGGCAATTCGCATTCGTTGAGCTCTGAGACGACCTCAAAATTTGTCTGTTAACGCTTTGCTACCTAAAAATGGAAAATGAACACTTGACCGATGAAAAAGTAATCTCAAACTGCTTATTAACCGATTACCAGACCACACAATTTTTGACTGGTCTAAATTCAAAGATGTTGTATACCACAAATATTGGTTGATAAAATTTCGGATATTCCTTTATTTTGGGGGAGAAAATATTGTTGATAATGAATGTAACAAGCAATTTCTTCATTGTCCACATTGTTCTCCTGAACCATTTTCTTGAGCGGCGTAAAAAGGCGGAATAAAGTGTAAATGGGTTTTAAAAACATCTGTACACATAACGGAACATAAACGCTTGTCCGATGAAAAGCTAAATACACACTAATTAACCTTTTACCAGACGACAGCATTTTAGACTGGTCTAAATTCAAAGATGTTGCATACGACAAATTTTAGTTGAAGATTTTAAAAAAAATAAATACTTTCAGGTAGAAAACATTGCGTATGATGAAGAAATTACTTTCTGCATTTTCCACAATGCTTTCCAAAGCTTTTTTCTTGTATGTGTCGAAAAGCGTAATTTGATGGAAATGATTTATAAAAAAGTAATGACATTTTCGTAAAATTTTGAGGAAAATCAATGTTGTAAGACATCTTTAAAGCAATACAACACAATCCCTGCTTTTTATGCGTCTAAAGAAAAAGGCTTGGGAAAAAATTTGTGGAAAATGAAGAAATTGCTTGTATCAAGCAAGCAATTTCTTAATTATCCACAACGTTTTCTATCAAAAAAAAAAAAAAAAAAAAAAAACGAAATAATTTAAAACTTCATCGACTTGAAATTGTCGTCTACAGCTTCCTTCAATTTGGACCAGTATAGAATTTCGTTGTGTGGGAATAGGTTAGTGTAATACCAGCTTTGAAATCTAAAAATATCATTTCAATATGTTTGAGCCATCACGGGAAAAGGGACCACCCGTGAATTCCATTATGCTTTTATTATGCTCCCAAAAAATTTTCGGGGGAGCATATAGTCGCCGGCTTGTGCGCGCGTCCTTCCGTCCGGCCGTCCGGCCGACGTCATATCTCAGGAACCCCTTGGGCTAATTGGATGAACTTCATATTATCTTCCTAAATTTCCAAGACACCCTTTTCAAATTTTCTCTATTCAAGACTGCGTTATGGAAAAAGGGGCCTTAATGTAAAAAATATTTTTTTGCCAATTTCTCCTAGTCTGATAGTCAGAATATTATGAGATTTCATATTTGTGTAGCAAATCAGACCCTCTTGATATTAAACCATCGAAAATTTACGTTTAACCCATTCCAACACAGCAAAATTTTAGACCAGTCCAAATTGAAAGAAGCTGCAGACGACAATTTCAAGTTGGTGGAATTTTGATTTTTTTTTGTCTTTTTGGATAGAAAACATTGTGGATAATGAAGAAATTGCTTGATACAAGCAATTTCTTCATTGTCCACAATGTTTTCCAAAGCTTTTTCGTTGAGGGGCGTAAAAAGGAGGGATTGAGTTGGAATGGGTAACGTGTCATCGGAAAAGGAGCCTTAATGTTATTTGCTTTACGTAAGCTCTCTTTTTGTCCTGCAAAAACTTATATTGGTCGTAACTTTTGATTGGTTACAGATATAGCCCTCATATTTTAATGTGCATTGCTTCAGACAAACCCTTTTTCTTGGTACTAAGTACATGGTCATCAGTCAAGGTCAAGGTCATGTGTCAATTTCAGAATTTCGAAAATATTAACTTAAACTTTGTCTATAAGTTTACGATGGTAAGTGATATAGCCTTCATATTTCACATGTGAATTGCTTATGACAAAACCTATTAAGTTCAAGGTCATCTGTTAAGGTCAAGGTCGTTTCTCAAGGTCAAAATTTCAAAATCTTAACTTAATATTGTCTATAAGTTTACAATGGTTAGTGATATAGCCTTCATATTTCACATGTGCATTGTTTGTGACTTGACCTTTCTGTTGGTATTAGGTTCAAGGTCATCTGTCAAGGTCAAGGTAATTTCTCAAGGTCAAAATTTTGAAAATTTTAACTTTGACATTGCCCATAAGTATACAACGGTAAGTGATATAGCCTTCATATTTTACATGGGCATTACTTATGACATTGACTTTCTGTTGTTACTGAGTTCTAGGTCATTGGTCAAGGTCAAACTGTCAAGGTGATTAATTTTCAAATATACCTACTTAACAAATAGCCCAAATTTCTTGTCACTTTACATAAATGTTGTTTATTAAGTGCCCTAGGTAATGTTTATTTCAATTTTTGCCCAATGAACCTTACCATGCTAAAAGAGGGCTTAATGCCATGTAGCTTTACATTTTGTATATTTCCTACTCTAAAATAAATCAGTCTATTGTTTCTACTCAAATTTGAGTTTTCATTTTTTGTATGGAGACATTTTCCTTGATAGCTTAAATGCTTTATTCGGGGAGCATAATCCGTCTCCGACGGCTCTTGTTTGAAAATAGATCCGATCCAGCACAGGTCACTCAGTATTGATAGTTCAAACATAACTTTTACAATAGAAGAATAACCTAACACCTCCCGCAGACTCTCACATACACACAAAATAAACGAAAAAGTGGCAAAATATGAAAAGGTGAGTGTGCGCATTCGGTACTTTTCATCCTTGTAAGATTGTTTAACTCTATCCTGTTCAGTACTGTTTTTTACGTGCCTGTGTTTTTATACTTCAGAAAACAAGCAATTTCTTCTTTTTCCACAATATTTTCAACCCCACTGACTGATTATCTTTCAAATAAATTCACCTTTAAATTGTCGTCTGCAAAACTTTGGAAATTGGGCTTGCCTAAATTTAAATAAACGGGAAAGGATTTAATCAAACCGAGCGTAGACAGATAGTAGATCAATTTCGAGTGATTTTCAAAAAGAACTCAGATGAAGTCTTTTGTGTTTATTCTTTTCCTGATCAATCCCTAGTTTTTACGTCCCTGTGAATATAACAACAAGCAATTTCTTCGTTTTCAACAATACTTCTACCTTACCGAGTGGTTATTTCTCAAATTAAATCAACTTTAATTTTTCGTCTACAAAACCTTTGAATTTTGACAAGTCTAAAATTTTGCATAACAGGAAAGGATACCTTTAAGTCTGACTTGTATCGAATTAAGTCGGCGCTGAAATGATCCCACAGAAAAGTGCAAACCATTGACGTAGAGAAAGATAAGAAAATAGCAATTAACTCAGAGAAACATATAATTAACGGTTAAAAATTAGAATCAGAAGATATTATGGTGGCTTACGTCTAATCCATTCCTTTGCTAGATAGTCGAAGTAAATGAGTTCAGCCAGAACAAGGTTCAATATTGTATATATTTCGATACCTAGATCTTGTATTAATTAACGTCTATCTATTCTTATCAATTTGAGAATTGAACAGTTTAATTTTCGTGTAGATCTTAATTTGATAACAATGAATTAAAACGATAAAATGATAACAACGAAAAATCAAATCATTGGGTGAGTTCATAGACAAGACACTTGGTAGCCACCAAAGTCTACCCAATTTTTGTATAGCAGTAAGTTTAGGCCACTGTTCCCTGTCTCTGTCTTTGTCTGTTTGTATCCTCTCTCTCTATCTCTCTTTCTCTCTGTCTCTCTCTTTCTCCCTGTCTCTGTCTCATTACAGATGACAATTTGTAACAAAATTACATCATCGAAGTCTATAGCCTGATACTGAGTCAAAAATTATGTTTTTAAGACTTAACGTGTGTTTAGAGATTTAGTCCGAAATAAAAATCATTTTGCATTAAAGAAAACTGATAATGGTTTTTGTCCCCTGTAAGATCAAGCCATCTTTCATTTCGTGAACAGTTTTAGCTGCCGACTCAATAAAGGGTTAAACGATCTAAAGGCCCGTTTACAGATTCACGATTTTCTCTACGATTCACCAAGATTCATCCAAATTTCTCATGGTCAGAAAAATCTGGACGGTTCGGGATGAATCGTCGCGAAAAGTAGAAATATTCAGTGTCACTATGATTCCAGTAAGAATGTCCACAAAATTGGTATGGTGTCTGTAAGGTATCGCTACGAATCAATGAGGATTCATGATGGCAACGCTATGGTTAATGAGGATTAACCACGGTGACACAACGAATGCTCACGGTGCTTGTACAGTTCGATACGTTACTAGTACGAGCCAATCGTGGAGCCCCGTAGCGAAACCGTGAATGATTCGTAGGACAACCATACACAATTCGTGGCGAATCTTGCGAATTCGTGGTGTCAAAGATTCCACTACTGGCTACGATCTCTCACGAATAGCCGCGAATATAGCTACAATGTCAGTACGAATAAGCACGCTTCGGCTTAGGTTGCGCTACGGATTAGGTCACGCCCAATAACCACCTCGATTCGCCAAGATTCAAACAGCTTAAAACTTCCGTAGTGCTACCGTGGAGTTTCCCGAATCATCACGATTCATCAAGATTCACCACGATTCACCACGGTTCTACTACAAAACACCTCGGTACCCGACGATTTTACTAATCGTGGCGAACCGTAGCGGCATCGTAGCTAAAAACCGTGAATGTGGAATCAGGCCTTAACATTATAACAAATGTGTAATCAATTAAATAAACGGCCGAATATTTATGTAAGCCGAAGAAGCCTCACATGTTGGTCGAAAACAACCAAATGAGCGAACAAACAAAAACATTAAAAAAGCAAAGAGCGATTAACCCATCAAACTATTCATTTAGAACGACATTAACTGGCGAACTTCGACAATTTTTTAAAGATTTTTGTTTGTGGGGCGACTTAAACTCCGTAAGTCATTGAAACAGTAGTTGCGAACAATTTAACACTTATTCTATGTTCCTGACCCTACACTAAGCCAAATAACCTCGTTTAATAACTAAGTCGAACTAACTTGTCTGAGTTCAGTGGGCTCGACCGGCGATTGTAAGTTTCTCCCTTTTCTTACCGTCAAGAAGGCTTGTCTGAGATATTAGCCAGATATATATGGCCGAGGACATGAAACAAAAGTAACAACAACAACAACAAAAATCTATTATCTTAAAAAGACGACTTAGAATTATAAGGAGGATAGAAATCCTTGGTCAATAGTACTGAAATTTAATACTGAAAACTCAAAATTCGACTAGTGATTCAATTCGACCTTTGATTTAACCCTTTAGCAGACTGTAAAAATCTAGACTGGTCCAATTTTAAAGATGTTGAAGACAACAACTTTAAGTTGATGGGATTTGGGGTACAAAGCAATTTCTCCATTTTCCACATTTTTTCCCCCAAATTTGTTTCTTTCTTCTTCTTGAGGGTGTCAATAGGCAAACTGTACCTACTTGACTAGATCGCGTCTTGAACATGACGCGGGAAATCCGACCAGCAGCGGATGAAAGTTTGACGGTGTTCCGATCTTATGAGCCAGTAAATCACGGAGATTGGCGTTGTTGGTTCGGATATCATCGCTCAGTCGAAAAGAGTTTCCGAGGATGTGTTTTAGTGGCGTGTCCCATGTAATACTGAAATAGAGAGAAAAAACGATCCGTCAATTTAACTGATAGACAAGTGAGATTATTAAAATGATAAACTTGATGTACTCAACTCGCTCAGCATAAAGACAGTTTCGTGACATATCCAGTACATAACAGTATTGATCTTTGGCAGGCCTCAAAGACTGCTAAATAGGCAAAACCTTTCGCTTTTGTTAATCATTTGAATATGCTTTTGAGGGAAATATCAAGAATCTCGGTAGATTAATACTTTAAAATAGTACTGACTGCACAGAAAAAAAGTCACTGATTTTATCCTGCCTTCGTTCAGATTTCTTCTATAAATGTACAGATTCTGAAGTAATTGATGACGCCAACAAAAGTGGCAATATCGCATGTACGAAAATATGTAAATTGTATTTCCTAGATATGAGAGCATGCGTGACATTTCCAGCTATTACACATGTGAGCCAAGTAAAGACTCAGATCAGCCTGTGCATCTGCACAGTCTGATCAGAGTCTTCACTTTGCGCTCTGTAGATAGATACTGACCCAAAGCTTCTTTAAACAATTAGCGAATGTTCTAATTGCCCGGAATGGCTGTCCAGGGTGCTCGATGTGTGCGAGTCACGCACATGCGAAATGGTTGGAAATGTCACGCAAAGGCTCGTATCTTTTTTTGGATTCAAATTTAATCCGTTTGTTAAACGCCGTTAGTTTGCATCATTTATGGTCAAGAAAATAAAACAAAAAAAATTAAAATCATGGGGTGACTGTCTTAACGTGTAACCTGCAGATTGAATAAGCTGCAGTGACGACGCTCAACTCGACAAACTATTTACTAAAATGCTTGTCATAAGTGTCGAAGGTCAACACACACATTCCATGCGAGATGAATGATATTATTTGTGTTAGTATTCATTCATTTATTTATCTATTGCGGCAATCCGTTCATCGTACAACGAATAGAATCTGAGAGTACGGTGGCGGGAACGCGATATAGCCTCATTTTCTCACCTTTGTACTGTCGTGTTCTAAACATCGTACTTCGATAAACGCGATCGTACAAACTCTTATCATCTCTGTAAAATTCGTAAAGATTAATCGACGGATAGCTGGCCGTTCCCTCTGAACTCCAACAGGAGTTTTGTTTTAACCCTTGCCATGCTGTATGAATCACCTTATTGAATTGTTGTAAAATCAAAGGGCTGATATTGATAGGACTTGTTGTTCAAAAATAAATATTTTTTTTTAGAAATCAATTTAATAAACAACTCTGACAAGAAAACAATAGGAAGGTTGTTGAGACTAAGATCAGACTGCACTTATGTGCAGGCTAATCTTGGTCAACATCTCCTGCCAAAACCGGAATATTCCGGGTTCAGCATTACAAGGGTTAAGAATGAAACGGTATTTTTTGCAAAATTTATGGCCAGTCACATGTAGACAAATCTTAAAAGGTTTGGATGGTGATCTAAACATCGTAACTGCAGCTTGAATAAACTGAAGTTACAGAGATTTAGTCGCCAAACAAACAATAATGTTTAAATCAAATGTTGTCTAATGTTGGAGTAAAAGCTAAATAAATTATTTGTTTTTGTCAATAAATTTTTTGATTCACAGCGGCGATCGGTTACTTCGTCATGAATAAGACATCTTAATGCAAAATATAATATCTTATCATAATTTTTCGATGACAAGAATAACAAATCACGAAAACACACGCCATTTCATCGTTAATCTTTACGGGAACAGCAACGTTAAACTTTTTGAAACTATTTATCGGTCATTGAGCTATTCATGTTAAATCACAGCGCCCAAGAAAATCATATCAAAAGATACGTGCAAAACCAAAATAACTTTCTCTTTTTTCTATAAATGGCTTTAGTTACCGATTTAGATATTGCTTGCGTGGAAGGGGACTATCTACAGAAAATCGGTTGTCTAACAACAAGAATTGATTACTAATAGTCCATCGCGCTAGCACTTTAGATAATTCAGCGATTGCTTGATCCAAAATGACAGTAGATAATGCAAAAAATGACTGATAAATAGGGACTTCTTAAAAGATCTTATAATTTTGGAACATGTTCGACCAGACAGAAACAATGTTGGGCAGACGAGCAGATGGACGGACGAAGAACAGACGAAAACTCATTTTTACCATTATTACCAAGTAGCTCGTATTTATTTTCATAAAACTTTGCCGACAAATATTTTAGTTTTCCGTTATTTGTCTTATGAAAGTTATGAATTTTAAGATTAAAATTTCACCACTTTTTGTGTGTTTTGGTCCAGTTATGCATTTTCTCATCAGCTGTCGCCAGGTACACAGAATTACCTTAACACGGTTTTTACTTGTGTATGCACATTTTATTTTTTAAACTTATTCTATAACGACTTTGCACAAAAAATGTCCTTGAAAGCGGCTCTAGGAGAGATTTTCGGTAAAATTTGATATGGGAAAAGTATCTTTATATTTATTAATGTCACTTTCTTCGCGTTAAATCTGCTAAATTAACCCATTCCCAGACAACAAGATTTTAGACTAGTCCAAATTGAATAAAGCTGCAGACGACAATTTCAAGTTGGTGGAATTTTAAGAATTTTTTGATACAAGCAATTTCTTCATTTCCCACAATGTTTTCCAAACCTTTTATCTCGAGAGGCGTAAAAAGGAGAGATTTGGTGGGAATGAGTTGAATAAAGCAATGTTCGGTGAAATCGATGGGTAACGTATTTATCGAATGAATTCCGGTTTTATTCGGGAGATACGTCTTTAACTTATTTAGCGTTACGTAACGTGGAATACTTTTCCTTCATAATCTTTTCTTTCTTTTTCTTAAGTTAAGAACAGTAATTTCTATTCAAAAATCAACTTAGTCCCATTCTTACACATGTGTAAATACATTAGAATTCTAGAAATTGAAAACCAAGATTTTTCATACATAATCGGTCAACCGCTCTGAGTAATTCTAATTTCCTACGAATCGGTCGAGATTGCAACTAAATATCAAATTTTAAAATCGACATCCTTCGATTGTTCTTTCTTTTTCGTATAGAATTAGATCTCGCTATTACTGGCACATTTAGTTCCAATGATTTGCAAATATCGTGTTTTGGGTTTTTTTTTTCTTCTTTGTGTGTGTATTTGTTAGTGCATTCTTTAAAAAAAAAAAATAGCCCATATATTTATATTTAATTTTTTGCATTTACTATGATTGTAACTTGTTCAAACACTCACCTAGATACACTTTCAGTTTACAAACGATTAAATCCATAAAAGGATCTATGAGTCCCTAGACGTCCATCAAAGAAAATCAGGCAGAACGTTATTACCTACGGCAAAACTGTCTATTAGCGACATTGGTTCATTGCAATTGACTTTTAGAGTAAACGACTTACTATAATTGAATGCAGTAATGGTGTTGTATGTTGGTTTCTGCATCCTTGTACGACCGACGATATATCGAACCTTTAGAAAACGCAAGTGGTGCAAGTTTCTTTAAACCTTCCCCACACAACAAAATTTTAGACTGGTCCTAATTGAAAGAAGCTACAGACGACAATGTCAAAATAATGTGTTTTTCCGTCTTTTTGGAAAGAAAACATTAATTTTACACGATGTTTTCCGAAGCTTTATTCTTGAGGGTCGTAAAAGGGAGGGATTTGTGGAATGGGTTAATGCTTTAAATGGAATACAGTTTACAGCGCGTAGAACTCAGTTTCGATCCTGGGCCGCGGCGAATATCCTTTCTGACATTTGTCTCCCACCAATGGGTGGATAATCGTAAACCTAGGTTTGGTGAGCAGCTGGAAGTTCAGAAAGGATGTATTTGTAGTTTTGGTGTGAGAAATACCAGGAACCCATGGTTAGGTGCTCCAACAATCACTAAATAGTTACTTTAAAGAACCATCTACGCTTTATTCGGGGTATGTTGAAATTTTCCCTTAATGGTTATGAGCGAATTTCAGGTTATGAATCGTCAGACCTTCTGTCACACGGATTTTATACGTTTGATAATTAATTGGTTGATTGATTGAATGGGGTTTAACGTCTCTTTTAACAGTATCTCAGTCATATCGCGGTGGCTGGAGCACCTAACAGTGGATTCCTGATATTTCTCATACCAGTGGGCCTGATAAGCAGTTTTGGCTTGGAACAATTTTGGTGTTAAGAATGGCCATTAAGGCCCCATATTTTTCATGTTTTAAAACGATATTTTCCATTACGAAAATGCCTCATCAACATGACTCAACGAACATTCGGTCAGAGTTTCACCAAGAATTAGTTTATCTGTAGCCTTTAGAGAATAGCCATGAAGGATATTTTCCTGTAGAACAAAACCGTCTCACTTTAACAGGATTCGCCCATGTACCCTTCCAAGTATTCTTACCAAGTTTCGAAAGGATGTAGCTGAAACTGTGGCCAATATGATTGATTGATTGATTGAATGAGTTTTAAGGCTTGTTTTAACAGTATCCCAGTCATATCGCGGCGGCTGGAGCATCTAACAATGGATTCCTGGTATTTCTCACACCAGTCCTACCGCTACATCCTTCCCCAGCCTCCAGCTGCTATTCCACTTAGGTTTACGATTATCCACCTATTGGTGGGAGACAAATGTTGGAAAGGGTATGTGCCGCCGCCGGGTATCGAACCAATGACATCCCAGGATTGAAGATCGAGAGTCTTATGCGCTACCGACTGCGCTATGACGACGGTTAAACGCTTGATAAAGTATTAGAAGACAATGTTTTACACTTGTTGGAATTAACAGATTGAAATTTAAAAACAAAGTGACTTGTAGGTTAGAAAATATTGTGGTCAACACAGAAATGGTCAAATCAGCATGTTTTGCTTTTGCTACAATGATTTTATTTATAGTTCCGGCTATCAAAAACAGACGTTCTGATCGGTCCAAAAAATTATTCATAACTCCATTAACAAAGTTTTGAGCTATTTTGTATGCTTCCGCACAAAAAAGTCCAATACAAAAATTGTTTAAAAATGAAAAGATTTTGCTTTTTTCTCTTGATGCTATTAAATTATAATAAATAAATAGAATATTTTTTTGTTTTCATGGAGCTATGAACCAAAAAATTAAACACAAGAATGTATGAATCCGCTTCGCCTATTCGTACAGTGTAATTAGTTTTTTTCGGTTCATACCTCCATGAAAACAAAACCATATTCTCTTCATCTCTTAACTGATTTTGTGCTGATTTATTATTCCGACTCGTACATCAAAAAGTGTGATGCAAGATTGATTTACATGCGTGTAAATTTGCATGTGCATTACGAAGAATCTAGTTGATTAGAACTGTACGTGTTCGAAATCTGCATCGGTTGATAATAGAGTTCGCAAACTACCAACAGAATAGCATTTTTCCTATTAATACACATTTGCTAGATTTGTTCTTTTTTTATTTAAAATTATTTTAAATCCAGTACTGGAGACACATCACAAGTTTTTTTGAAATGCAATCGTAGGATATTGTTGTACTTATTTTGTCATTATGAAGTGAAATATTTCCCTTTTTAAGACAGAAAATGCTGCAACACTGGTCTAGTTACAGGGTCATAAATGAAACTAAACTATTCTTAGAACTTATTTGGTATTTCGCGACTGTCAATTAAAAAATCGGTAGAGTAATCTGATTATACATTTAGAGCGGTAGATAACATTGAACTCATACATTGAACGAATTTATGTGAGGATTATTAGTTCGTTTGGCGATTTAAACGTTGTAACTACAACTTGATTAAGCTATAGTAATAATGCCAAGGTCTCCAACAAATCGTCATTTTTTTCTACACGTGGCTGACCATTGATATTACACAATAAAAACCGTTTAACCCTTTCCAACACAATGACCCTTTTAAACGCCCCTCAATATGAAAGCTTTTGAACACACTGTGGAGAATGAAGAAATTGCTTGTTACAAGCAATTTCTTCATTATCCACAATGTTTTCTACCCGTTAAGACAAAGATTATGAAGATTTGATCAACTTCAAATTGTCGTCTGCAACTTCTTTGAAATTGGACTGGTCTAAAATTTTATCGTGTTGGAATGGGTTTATATCAAAGTCGAACTTCCTGTATGGGGGTCAGTGGGCGTGGCCGGCTATTCGCTTATTCAGACCCTTCACAATTATTGCATGTTAGCTATAAGGAGTTTTAGTCTATATCCTAAAAGATGTATTTATCTTATAGTGTCTATAAAAAAAACTGAGGCGAAGAAGAGGTATCATTTTTATGACATTTGATAAGAAATAGTCAATAAACATCAATAATATATTTCAAAAATGTTGTAGAATTGCTTAAACTTAACCATTTGACAGGCTATAAATTTGTCCTACATCAATATGTAGAACGTAACTAAGTTAAACCACGTCATAACAAAACACAGAGAAAACGTTTAGATCTTTTGCAATTAATTACAAGAATTCACAGCAGTGGAAATTAAACAGTACAATGTGGCTGTCGTTTCTAAAACCTCGTAACTACAGCTTAAATCAAGCTGTAGTTACGAAGTTTTAGCACAACAACGGTGATAGGTTCTTGCCTATTTGTTGCCTGCGTTATTTGAATCCATTTTACTCCACGCAAGGGTTAAAGAGGACACACTAATGGTCATGTTGTGATTTTCATTGTCACTTCATAGATAATAAATAATGAAAATTGCTTTCTGCTTAGGGGCTCTTCATTGATCAAGGTGCTCGTCTAGTCTCAAAACGAAGCTAGCGTCAATATAACCGTAATTGCATTTAAAACTCCCTGGCTTTCGCCGTAAGTAGCAAGTTCTATCAACTAAATGGAGTGGTCATTAGAACTGATTGATTTTCCTACGAGTGGAGTTTAAACCTTTTAGCACCGTATATTTGTTTAACACTTATCCAGACCAAAATATTTTTTGTCAGAGCTGAAAGCGAATCCGGACGCCATATAAGTGCACGAGATAAACGAGGGACCAAAGTCCTTTTTTGTCTTTACCTATAAACGATTGCTCGCCGCCGTCATAGCGCAGCCGGTAGCGCGTCAGACTCCTAATCATCAATCATGGGGTCATGGGTTCGATCTCCGGCGGCGGTTCCTATTCTTTCCGACATTTGTCTCTCACCAATAGGTGGATAATCGTTAGCCTAAGTGGGATAGCAGCTGGAGGCTAGTAAAGGATATAGTGGTAGTACTGGTGTGATAAATACCAGGAAACCATTGTTAGGTGCCCCAGCCGCCGCGATATGACTGAAATACTGTTGAAAGCAGCGTTTAACCACACTCAATGAATTAACATTTTATTGTTCACTATAACTTGTTGATCTACAAACTGTGTTATAAGGAACACCGTAAGAAAGATCATGATTTGTCTTGTAAACTCACGGAACGCCACTTTCATATTTCGCACGGGGACTTGTCACAATTGATTTTTAGCTAGCAAAGCGTCAGCTTTTATAGCTTAAGTAAACATACAAAATTTTGAAGCCGTCTCAAAGTTAAACGAGTGTAAACTGCCACTGGAGACTTTCAGTTATATTGCAAACTCTATTCAAATTGTAGAGAACTCTACCCAAAGCATGTTATTTAATCCATTCCCACTCAATTCCGCTTTTTCAGCATCTCGAGAAAAAAGCTTTGGAAAACATTGTGGACAATGAAGAAATTGCTTGTAAGAAGCAATTTCTTCAATGTCCACAGTGTTTTCTACCCAAGAAGGTAAATATTTTCTACATTCAACCATGCTTTGCTAGCTTACAGTACGTTCAGTACTTTGATTTATACTATATACGTAAATATAGACAGGGGATTGAACTTCACAAAAAGTACAAAAGCACCTCGTATGAATGAAGCCACCTTTCTGACGTCGATTTCGGACATTCTATGTTGAATGATGCATTAATGTGAAGACAAGTGGACAATCTACACGATAGTTAAACATTTTTGAGCTATATTGATATCAATACATATTTACGTACCTATTATTAAAAAAATCACATGTGACAAGTCACTAGGGTCTGTCGTGGTTATTACTTGCGATCCGCCCCTACCCACTAATCTCCAACAGAAAGTTCAACTTAGAAGATATCAAACGCCGTTATTTTGCAAGAGAAGCCAGTTACATGTAACAAAAAAGTATTTTGATTAGCTATAGAAATAAACGTCGTAACTACATCTTGAATAGGCTGTGGCTACGACCTTTAATTTTCAAAACTAAGAAAATGCTTAATATGAATAACTGAGTTAAAAGTTCACTTCCTGTCGAAAGGAATGATTTGATTGGTCTATCTACTTTTTCTTTTTTTTTCTTTTTTTTTTTAAGATTTTTTTTTTAGATTTTTTTTTTATTTATTTTTTGTTTTGTTTTGTTTTTTGTTAACAACGGCGATCCGTCAATTCGAAATTGAGGCGTTACATTACGATGATAGAACACGACCTTACGTTAGTAACAATTCGACGGTTCGAAAACCAGAAAGTTTGAAATATAAGCAGTAAACACATTTTTGAAACAAGTGGTTCCAATCTACCTAGGTTATCGTACAGTCTTATAGCGAGCCGTTTGAAATATTTTTCCTTCATATCTATAGAGTTGCTTAATTACAAGATAAGCCCTATAAATGAAATTTCAAAGCTATAAAATTCATAGTGATTTGAACATGCAGTCTTATCAGACACGATGAAAAGATATTCCATGCCTAAAGTCGTCAATGTTTCTATTAAACTTCGTCTTCGATTAGTATACTGAAACGCAATGAAAATGCACCACATGAGATTTCGCCTCGTATAAACACACGTTTAGGTTTCGAAAAAGTTTAACTTTAGATGAGAGCAGAAAATGAAAAGTATTTTCTTAATTTAGGGTTCGTAAACCCTTTTCGTTGTAAAACAATCACTTAATTAGTACAGCGTGATTGTCAACAATTTTCGGAACGGTTGTCGAGGCTAGGGTGAATCTTTCGGCCAGATTCTGAACGCTGGCTCCTCCTACTAACTCCGATGGCCTCATCCACTAACATTTCACATTGATATTAAGCGTCATTATCTTACAAATTTTGTGGCCAGAAACTTGGAAAAAAAAGGTAACGACCTAAACTCTAATAAACTGAGGTTACCTTTCAGTCGCCAAACCAACGAAGACCCTTCACAGAAAAGTCGCCAAATGTTGGGGTTCAAAGTTATCTTCCGGTCTAAGAGAATTATTTGATTGGTCGAGGAACTCTCTGATTGACAGTCACGAACAATCAATTGCCTCACCAGACCACAACATGCTGATAATGATCTTTTGTTGTCATTTTGTGACTTTTGTCCGTCTTTTATGATCTTGCGTCAACAGTTTTTCAATGTTTAAACTATATTGGCCACTGAATCATGGGATGTCATGGGCTCGATCCCCGGCGGCACATATTCTTTCCGACATTTGTCTCTCACAAATGGGTGGATAACCTAACTGGGATAGCAGGTGGAGGCTAAGAGAGGATGTAGTAGTAGTACTGATGTGAGAAATACCAGGAATCCATTGTTAGATGCTCCAACCGCCGCGATATGACTGAGGTACTGTTAAAAGTGGCATTAAACTCACCCAATAAATCATATAGGCCACAGTTTCAGCTACATCCTTTCGAAACTTGGTAAGAATGTTTTGAAGGATACATGGGCGAATCCTGTTAAAGTGAGTCAGTTTTGTTCTACAGGAAAATATCCTTCATGGCTATTCTCTAAAGGCTACATATTAACTAATTCTTGGTGAAACTCTGACCGAATGCTCGTTGAGTCATGTTGAAAAGGCATTTTCTCAAGGGAAAATATCGTTTTAAAATATGAAAAATATGGGGCCTTAATGACCATTTGGTTCTTAACACCACAAAATTGGCCCAATCTTAATAAGCCCAGTCAAAATTACTTATCAGGCCGAGAGAATAATCACTATTGTAAATCTGAAAACACGGGAAAGGGGGGCTTGTAATGACTGCACGATTTTAGGATGTTAATTCAGGAAATCGATTGAGGTTCACTATTTTTCCTTTAAATTTAATGTCGCCGTAATATATACAGTGCTCTTTGGGCTCCTAATAGTCTATATATGGGTTCAAATCAGCTGAAAACACAGAACACAGTTAAACGAATTTAATTTATTTTATGATGGACCAAAATGAAGAAACATATCGTCGGTGCGACGATCAAAACCTCGTAGTTTCAACTTCAATAATAATATGACCTTATACATATCATTTAAATCAATTTTCGCATATAGTTGTTGTGTGACCAAAACTTCGTAATTAAAGCTTACAGACAAATTGTAGTCACGAGGTTTTCGTCTCCAAACTCGAAATACGTAATGCGAAGACAGTGGGTAGCTTTGACATGATTAAGAATCTTCGCTGGTCTGCTGAATGAACTTTGAATCAATACCTTTATAGAAATCCCATATTTAAGACTATGACCAGATTGCTCTAGTACACAGGCTGATCAGAGTCTTTGCTTGGCGCCTAAGTGTTGTTTGAAATGGCGTGCACAGGCTATGATCGTATCTGACATCCGAACTGTGATTAAGCACTGCTACTTCGTGTACTATATTGTAAAATAAAATGGAAATTGGATTCCCGTTAATCGCAAACTCAACCTTTAAACTTTTTTGTTGCGATTAACCTTAAATTGCTATTAAAAGGAGCTATTTGTTATCTATATATAGTATTTGTGCATTAAGTCATTTGCAATTAAACAATGAATTGCTGTTATCAGGGTTCTGGACTACTAAGACTATTGCTGCTACGGCAGTTCATTTGGTCCCGTTTATTACCAAAGTAAAGTTACAGCCGGTTTACAAAACTGACCTTTTTATTCATTTTCACAACATTTAGTCGAAATAAATGTATCCCCTCAGAAAATTAACCCATTCCCACACAACAAAATTTAAGACTGGTCCAAATTCAAAGAAGTTGCAGACGACGATTTCAAGTTGATGGAGTTCTAATTTTTTTCTTCTGTTTTTGGTAAGAAAACATCGTGGATAATGAAGAAATTGCTTGATACAAGCAATTTCTTCATTTCCCACGATGTTTTCCAAAGCTCTTTAATTTAAGAGCATGGTAATGGGGAATTCTGTTAAGAATATAAAAATTTCGTACATGGAGAGAGTTGCATATTTGTTTTTTTTTCTATTCTGAAGAAATCGCTAAAATTAAATCTATGCGACCCGTAACGCTTTAAGGGTCCACTCTGGTGTTCCGTAAAATAAAATAATTGAAAAACATATCAATTTAAGCAGAGGTTAATCAGAAATGGTATATCAAATCTGAAGTAAAGTTAGTAAAAAGGCTCATTCTACATTCAGAAAATCGACAAAGAACGAAAAGTTTCTACTCTGATCAGACGGCGCGGTCCGCGCCGTCTGATCAGGGTCGACATTTTTCGCACTTCCAAGATAGTCCCTCTTCTCTTAGTGGGTCGAATGATAAAACTAGAAGCGCTTGAACGCCTGTTTTGCTCTACGGGGATGATTTCACTTGTCATTAAAGTATTTTCCGGGAAGAATATCTATAAAAGCATCACCCTATACGGACATTAGCCCAACCCATTAAAACCATGTCTTTCATCAAATCAAAATTCTTCGAAGCAATCTGAAAAGAACTCACCCAAGGATCGTTCATTTGAACATTTCTTTAATTATGTTCAGTATTTTCTGAAGAGAAGGTTTTAAAGTAAAACTTACGGACTCGCGGGCGGCACACACACGCACGGACGAACGCACGACGGACACAACGTCATGACAACAGCTCGCTGTTCTAAAGTCAGTGGAGCTTACAACTGCAAAAATACTAGTTGTTATCGAAAATTTCACTATTTATTACTTACTTTTTGTGTTTTGAGAGTATATCAGCTATAACTGCTGTCGTAAATGCTTTCGTAAGCGACCCAATTGAGAATTTCGTATGTTCTGTTGCCCTCGTTCTGTCCTCTATGTTCGAATATCCATAACCCCTCGAAAACACCACCTCGCCATCTTTCACCATCGATATAGAAACGGCGGGAATATTCCGACATTTTAGTGTATTTTTTATGAACAAGTCGAACTTATGCAGACCCGATTTTACACTGTTCACGCTTGATTCCGTCACTTTCGTTCCACCAATCCCGACAGCAAACAAAACGTTAAAGAAGATCAAATCCAACACGTTTTTGTTTCGATATTTCACCATTTTAAAAACCGAGAACGTAGCCTCAGGTATGTTCACGAACAAGTAGTTTATCGAAATGATAAATGGTTAGAAGCGCATAGCCATTTATAACTGATGTCACATTCTTTGACATAAAGTATACGTCGCTGTTGATTTTTGATTTAAGAGAACCGTAAAATATGTTCACGGTAAACCTTCAGCTGTTTGATGTGCAGATATCTTTTGTCAAAGAAACATTTCTTACAGTGTCTGGTACGAAGCTCTTCCGTTAATCTTTGATATGCATGTTCGTTTGAAAGCGCTTTAATGAACGACGTGCATAAACTGTATGTAACGGATAATTTTAAAAAGCTCATTCCTCGCAGCTTGTTTTGTATTTAAGAAAAATTATCGCAATAAGGACATTCATTAAATCAAATATCAGTATTTCACACTTGCCTCTTTTTGTTGCATTCATCTATTGCTACCTATGAAGGTCAATATACGTGATGTTATTAGGAAATAAAATTCGGCCTGAGTTGGGTTTTTTAATGACCCGCTATCAAGACGTGATTGTTTGATTATTGCATCACCGCTCAAGAAAACAACCAAACGAAAACATTGTGGAAACTGATGAAATTGCTTTTTACAATCAATTACTTCATCATTCGCAATATTTTCTCCCCCATAAAACAGAAACAACAACATATTTGGTCAATAAGGGATGGTTTCCTGGATAGCGAATCAAAAGTTTGACCCGTGACCTAACCCAATCCCACATAGTGGCGCTTTTGGACGCCCCTAGAGAAAAACAAATGGAGGAAACATTGTGTAAAATGAAGAAATTGCCTGTTACAAGCAATTTCTTTATTTTACACAATGTTTTCTATCGAAAAAGTTGAAAAAATCAAAATTTTAATGAACTTCAAACTGTCGTCTGTAACTCCTTTCAATTTGTACCAGTCTAAAACTTTGTCGTTTGGTAATGGGTTGAATGGTTACATGTTACATGACTGACTTAATAACGCTATTCATTACAAATCCATTTCATACACTCATAGATATTGTTTTTAAAAAACGTCCAAATTAATGTTTAATACTTTCAAGATTATTTTAAATCCTTACCCAATAAAGTCTCATTAAGAAGAACACATTATCTGCTGACCTAAGCAAGAACTAGTACTATCTTTAGCTTTTAACGCCATTGAAAGAGTATGTACTTTCAGCACAGTCAAATATTCGTTGTGTATTTCTAAGATTCAGTTCAAAACGACTCCCAACAATGTTACACAAAACGCGTAAAATATATGCTCACTGTATAAAAACCACAATTACAGTTTTCCTGGAAAATTCGTATCTATGGTCCGTATTACTTCTGATGTCATTATCACTAAAGCGTCTTTTTTAAACACTTAACAGAATGCTAGTCTGAATTAAACATCATTGAACAAACAAATCTCTCCTCGCCCGAGAAGTTTTATCCAGAATTCAATTATGTACGCTGACTGCCCGAGCTTTTTATTTTCTCGTCATTACAATGGACTTATCCTTCACAATATAAAAAAAAGAAGAAACTCGCTTTTGCATTCGATTGTCTGAAACTTGTTTGGATTAGAAAAATCTATATATATGTGAGAATTAGTGAAAAAGACATTTTAGAGGCGCAATACCAATATCTGAGCCAGTACCAACTCAATTAATTGTTACATCTATATGCACTTCAGATTGTCGTAGCGGGTGAAAGTTCGTTTTAGTAAAGAGTTGAGATGGACCTTTTTATTGATGATTAAATGGACATAGCATTGTCAAACGAATCCCCTGTGGACTTAACAAGATCTCTACAAATATTGGTTACACCTTTTGGTGGACTGTTGGTCTTATTGGCCATTTTATCAGAATCGATACCGCAGTATATTTGAACCCGCCAGTAGAAAGGAAAGCTTTTGGGAAAAGAAAAAAAAAAAAAAAAAAAAGGAATCGATTCTGTTCAGACTGCGCAGAACGATCAGGAATGGACCTTTTCATTTCGTGTAGATATTCTGAATCTAGAATTGACCAATCGCAGCCGTCAATCAAGGAATCAATCTACCAATCAAATAATTTATTCAGCCCGGACCTGAGCTTATCAACTCCAAAATTTGCCGCCATTTTTGCTAACATTTTATTGTTGGTTTGGCGACGTAAACGTGGTAACTACAGCTTGTTCAAGCTGTAGTTACGACGTTTAGGTCACCAACCAACCAATTTTTTTTTTACATGCTATTGGCCATAAATTTTGCAAAATAACGCCGTTAAAAATTGAAGCGGAACTCCCTGTCGGAGTTAATGGGAGGAGCTTAGGGAGTCAATGGGAGGGGCCAGTGATTGGTCAATTGTAATTCTACTTTAGAGTAGGCTTATACTACAAACATTTGATCCTATTGACCTCTATGGGATATCACATATTTTTTAAGATATTTTTTTCGTGGACTTTCACTCAGAGTCTAAACAAAGCGTTTCTGGCTCAAAGTTTCTATTAGAATGACTATTGGCGGATAGCTTTTATAAAATATCGATTGACCAATCTAATCGTTCAATTATACCGGAAGTTAATATTCAACTCCGATATTTATGCCAATCATTTTGTTGGTTTGGCGACTTAAATGTCGTAAATGAAGTTTAGCCAATCTGTTGTCGCGACGTTTTGTTCGTAACAAACAGTTGCTCTTTTTTGTTTTATGACGCTGGTCATTTATGCATTATTTTTTTGTTAAGCTACTTAACCCATTCCCACACAGTGTCGCTTTTAAACGCCCCTTAACAAATGTGAAAGCTTCGGAAAACAATGTGGAAAATGAAAAAATTGCTTGTCACAAGCAATTTCTTTATTATCCACAATGTTTTCTACCACAATAGACAAAGATTTTAAAGATTTCATCAACCTAAATTGTCGTCTGCAACTTTTTTGAATTTAGACTGGTCTAAAATTTTATCATGTGGGAATGGGATAAAAGTCGTGAATGAAGATTAGCCAATCTGATATCGCGACGTATAGGTCGTCAACAAAAAATGTTGGGTTTTTTTTTGTTGTTGTTTTTGTTTTTTTGTTTAATCACGCTGGTATGTAATTTGCAAACTGATATTGTTTGATATCGAAAGACGGAAGTCACTGGACGTAGCCAGCGATCATCAATTTGCCGGTCTCCTAAATGCGCTATGCAGACTGCTTTCAATTTTGCATACTTGGAATTGCTGGAATGGCTATGCACAGTTTGTGGAATTGTCATGCGCAGTTGCTGGATTTCTAGAATGGACATGGCGCAATTGTCGGTTTGACAAATCGCCGCTATCAATCAAGGAATATACCGACCAATTAAATTATTTATTCAGCCTGGAATTGAGATTTAAACTCCAACATTGGCTGCCATTTGCGTGAAACAGTTTTGTTGTTTTGCGACTTAAACGTCGTAAGTACAGTTTATTCGAGCATAATTTCTGGTAATGGGGAGCCCAATCGTTGAAGTTCGAAGTTGTGCGTTGTTGCTTGAAATGTTATGAACAATTGCCGGAAATATGACGAAGAGTCGTTGGAACTATAATGCTCAGGAAAAAAGATAGATTTGGGAATTGTTGGACAGAGAAGATGACTTGCTTAGGTACGTTCACAGATCCCCACATCGTCGGAGGGCCACTAAAGCAACGTAACTACGGCTCATCCAAGCTGTACTTACGACTTTTTTTTGTCGCCCGCCGACTATTTCTAAGCTTGATTCGATTTGAAGCAGACGTGAATTCTTATTAAAATTCTGTCACCGTCAGCATATTGCTTTAGAAGAAATTGGTATTAGCAAGCATTATTTCTCTAAATATTTTTCTCCTCAGTCTGTTGATTGGTTAATAACGTCGTAGGTTGTATCATCCTATTCAAATGTTTTACATTTGTTTAACCTATTCCTGTACAATCACTGTTCAGTTTTTAGTCCCTGTGATTTTATACTTGAGAAAACATTGTGGGAAAAGAAGAAATTGCTTGTAACAAGCAATTTCTTCTTTTCCCACAATGTTTTCTACCCTGTAGGTTGGCTACTTTTCATATTGCACCAACTTTTAGATCTCATCTACAACTCTTTTTAAATTGGAAAGGTAAAAAAATTTGAAAAACAGGAAAGGGTTAATTTAAAAAAAAATCCGATGCCGGACCATTGTACTACAAGAACTATCAATCACATTAACCCATTTCCTTTTCAATCTGGTTTATACCTCCCCGTATTTTCATACTTGAGAAAACATTGTAAAAAAAAGAGGATTTTTTTAATTAAACATTTTTTTAAAAACATTTTCTACCCTACCGAGTTTTTTCCTTTCTTTCTTTTTTTCAAATGAAATTAACTTTGAATTGTCGTCTGCGAAACCTTTACATTTGGATAGGTATAAACTTGGCAAATTAGGAAAGGGTTAAGATCGGAATATTTCATTGAGACAAGGTGTGGTAAAGCTCTAGAATGTCGGTGTTTTTCTCTGTAGTGTGACTAGTAATTACTTCCATCGTCTCTATTTGTTACCCTGCTGTTAGAATAACACCATTGGTATCTTCTCGTGCTGGTAGTCATTCATTAAGATAAAATATCTAACAAAACAAATAACATCTCGCCATGCATAGGATAAATTAATTAAGGTATAGTGGAACAAAGGGTCAAAATTGGTCATTTTAGTTTGACGAAGTAAGCAAACGCTCTCAGACAGCATTTTTCGTTGGACATTTTTCGTAGTTGAATTCTATCGCAAACCATTGAAATGTTTGAGACTCGATTAAATTTATGTAACCTTGGTTGTAGACTGGTGCCACTGTCGACTTAAGCAAAGTCGCGGCTTTAGTATAGTCGATAATAGTACCATTCTACCTTGGTTGCCGATTGGGTAAAAATACAAAATAGACTAGAGACCCTGTTAAAAATACAATTGACTGGTAAACCTGTCCTAATCTGACGATACAATATCGGAGAGCGTAGATGGTACAGGTTCACCAGTCTAAAAATTAAAAACAGACTAGCCAACCTGTATTTTCCTTTATCTAAACTTTTAAACGATCAAAAGTGTTTATGAGAGTGTTGCTACCTGTAGATAATTAGTGGATGGCCGCTGTTAACCAAACATATCCGTAAATACCAAATTACTTACTTAGATTTGGAACATTCTTTTTTTTTTGCGACATGAACGTCGTAGCACAAGTTTATTTCAAGCTGTAGGTACGATATCTAGGTCAATTACAAACGATTTGCCTTTTATTATTCTTCCCTGGCCACATATTGAACCCAATAGTGTCTTTGTTACAACACGTATCTCAGTAGAATTGTCATGTCAGGGGTCAGGGGGCGTGACCAGCGATCAGTCAGTTCTTAACCCTTTCCTGTTTTTACGAAATTTTAGACTGGTCTAAATTCAAAGGCTTTGCAGACAACAATTAAAAGTTGATTTTATTTGAAAAATATTAATTCGGTAGGGTAGAAAATATTGTGGGAAAAGTAGAAATTGCTTGTTACAAGCAATTTCTTCTTTTTCCACAATATTTTCCGAATTTTAAAAGCACAGGGAAAAAAAAAACAGCGATTGTACATGAAAGGGTTAAAGTTATCGATTTTCATGATCTCATAGATTGTACTGTTTCCATTATGTAGTCTGACGGAATGATCACTTCCTCAATGCACAAAAACAGACCCAAAAAACATTGAACATGTAAATACAGCTTATTCCATCTGAAGTTACAATCACGGTTTTAATCGCATATTGATAACGCAACAACGATAATCTTTGTTAACAATATTTCTTGTTTTAAAAGATGTCTGTATCCAAGGTCATGTAAGAAATGACAATATGTTGTTGCTGGGCTAGCAATTGTCGTCACTACAGCTAGAATAAAGCTGTAGTTACGACATTTTGTTCAACAAATGACTATATATCATATACTTACCAAAACTTATTTCCGCTTATCATCTATGAATTAACCATTGTGCACAAATGAACTCCCTGCAAGTAACGGTTTAACTTATTACCAAATGGAAAATTTTAAACTGTCTCAGATTCAAAGAAGTTGCAGAGAACATTTTTTTAGTTGCGACTTTTAAAAATCTTTTTCCCTTAGGTTAGAAACCATTGTGAAAAATGAAGAAATAGCTTGATACAGTTCCTTAATGTTTTCCATAGCTTTTTTTCTTGGAGATGTGAAAAGGCGGGATTTTGTGAGATTGGATTACACAACTCTTGTCGGTGTTTAATGATCCTGATATTTCGACATTCCTCCAGATATAGTTTATTCTTCGCTTTCTTACTCATGTCCTCTGATAGAAACTGTTAAGACTTTATGTGGTCTTAATGTATGTAGGTACTTGTATTGTAATCGCGGAGTATTCACAACGGTATATTTAATATATGCATTTGAGTCTTGAATGATCTTTCAGCTATTGAAAGTCACTTGTGTGTATTTCCGTTTATTTATCGTCACTACCGTAGCCTATGCCCACATGCGCGACGCCCCCAGAAGACGGTTCGTTGGTACAGGGGATAGTCCAAGGATACAGGACGAAACTGCTGAGAACTCCGCCTGTTTCTTTAACGTGCTCAAAGTCACAAAAAGTCACTTCCCAACGCACACGGTTTATACATTGTTGGAGACATACTTATCCGTTTATATATATTGTGTCTGTTTAGGGGGGTGGGGGCTTGACACAATAAATAAGATAATTTCATAATTTTTCACGAAAACTTTTAAGATTGTGAAAACTGCGGAAATATTTTATATTATTACACCTGTTGATTTATTTTTATCGAAGGATCTGGGGGATATCTTGTTAGCCCTATACAGACAGTTTGCCCATCAATATAATCCCCGAAACACATGATATCGTCGGTGTTCTTCCACAACATCGTAACATCAGCTTATTTTGAGCTGTAGTTACGGGGATTTAGTAGAACATCGACCACATTCTCATTAATATCACTTCTTCTCAAGCTTCAGAGATCTAAATTATTGTCTATGTATAACGCGGCCTTTTTGCAATAGCTTTACAAACCATTTGATTGATTGGTGATTGATTGATTGATTGATTGGTTGGTTGGTTGGTTGGTTGATTGATTGATTGATTGATTGGGGATTAACGCCATTTTCAACTGTATTTCAGTCATATCGCGGCAGCTGGATCGCCTAACAATCGATTTCTAGTATTTCTCACACCAGTACTACAACTACATCCTTTCCTAGCCTCCAGCTGCTATCCAACTTAGGTTTACAAATATCTACCTATTGGTGAGAGACAAATGTCGGAAAGGATATGTGCCGCCGCCGGAGATCAATGACACCCCATGATTGAAGATTAGGAGTCTTACGCGCTACCGACTGATGAATGGGGCGTAATAGCAGCGATAGTCTATGACGTAAGCAATATATGCGTTGCGAAAAACGTAATAGGCCTACACAGATCACAAAAGGTAGGACCAGCAATACTTTGTTACCAGTATAAAAACATATACTTCCGGTAATAAATTAACCAAATACTTTGATTTAATGCTGTGAAAAGGTCTTGAAGGTCTCGAAGGTCTTGTCGTTTTCTATCTTTAAATGATGATTTTTCTCCAGACCATGTGCCTGAGCCCGTGATGCGAAATCGGTTTTGAAATTCTCTTTTGCCAGAAAAACCACATGTTTATACATTAACGCGATCTTGAAAACGACTTTAACTTAAACATGGTCAATAGAAGCGAGCTGATTCGGTTTTGAATAGAATTTTGAATTGAGATTCTATATCTACCAAATTAATCATGTGTGTGTGTGTGGGTGGGGGGGGGGTAATATTTACTTACCTTTTGGGAAGAAAGAAGCTCGTGCGCAAAGATTGTTTCTAATCTTAGTAACAAATCTCTGAAACGATCTCTTCTATAAACAACCCTTTCACATTCCACATAGGTTTACGATTACATTGAAGGGAGAAAATATCGGAGTTGATATTAGGAACCCTGGTCCTCATGAGCACGACGCGCTACCCGAACTGCGCTATTTCTTCCTGTGTACACCATCTTGAAATTCGATTTTCACACGTGCAAAGCGGCGTACCATTTTTTAAAAAGTACACGAGCTTTTTGTTATCCAGAGCTCATAGAAGAACTAGCCTTGGGCCCTACTGCCCAAGGATATAACCCACGTGATAAACCGCGCGGTCGGGTTTCGAACCCGTAACTCTAAACGTCTCTCAGAATCCACCACCCCAACCAGTGAGTCACTCAGGACCCCCGAAAGATATTTTACAGGGCCCGTGAAGAGATTTAAACAATAATCTGGATTTAGGAAGGATCTGAGATTCATTTATTACAATCTTCGGTCAGCCCTGTCTCCTCATTGGCGGATCGCTGACCCCGCTCATTGACTCTGCTGGCCACACCCACTGAATCCGATAGGAAGTTCCACTTCAAACGGATTTATCTTGCAAAATCAATAACCAGTAACATGCAATAAAACAGGTTAAATGAAGGGTTGGCGGCAAGAACGTAGAAACTACTGCTTAATCATTTAAGCTTAATCATTATACAGCATATATGTCGGCGACCTAAAAGTCGTTATTACACTTTATTCAAGCTGTAGTTATGACATTAAACTCACCAAACCAACTAAAATGCTTCACATAAATGTCGGGCAATGTTGGAGTTCAAAGTCCACTTCCGTTCCAAATGAATGATTTGATAGGTCGATTGATTCTTTGATTGATAGTCTCGATTGGTCGATTCGTACCAGAATATGAGATTACAAAACATTTTTAGTTCGCCCAACAAGTTTATTTTAGAGAGTCACAAAAGGGACAGGATAATCCAGCTTCTTTTTTAACACATTAAAGGGAGGTATCAATGTTTCTGAAACCTAGATAAGAAAAAAATACCAAGTGCCGAAAAATAAACTCATACGAACATTTAATACTTTAAGTTGGGTAAGGTATTGTCTGAGTGGTTATCTAATAGACATAGAGTTGCTTTTGTGGTTATATCGGCAAGGTTAAGCGGAATTCCAGGTTCTTTTAGATATCACGGAATTCGGCTGTCGACTTCGAATGACCTCATTTGCATATGACCCAGTCAAATGAAGGTAACAAATTTCAGTGACTAGCGAAAAAACCAACGTCCTAAATCATATCACATGGAAGGCTGAGCGCAAAACTACGGTAAGTGTTTATATCCGTAATAACGCTTACGACAGTTTTGGACTGATATTTACAGACCGGCTAGCGAACATAACTCCTGATGACGTAGCGATGACGTTGTTTGATGTATGCAAGGTTCCAACGGTTATTCGCGCCACGTGAATATCCTATATTCTTCGTGACTATCTCGGATTGATCTAAAAATAGATTAATAGCCTACGTAGGCTATTAGGGAAATACCCTTCTTTTTTCTGATAAGCGACCTCAGATTTTTGCAAAACTACTTTGCGGCATATTGTATTCAAATAGTATATGCGAGGAAATAAAAATAATTAAAATCTGTGACATGAAAAATCAATAAAATTTTAGACCGGAGCTGCGAACGGTAATTTTAAATTGATGGAATTTTAATTATTTAATTATTTTTTATTTTTATTTTATCTATTTATTTATTTATTTTTTTTTTTTTTTTTTGATAGAAAACATTGTTGATAATTAAAATAAATGCTTAATACAAGGATGATCGTTTTATCCTCCACAATGTTTTCAAAAGCTACTTTCTTTGGGGGGGGGGGCGTAAATAGGGGGGGGGGATTGTGTGGAAATGGGTTAAAGAAAATATTCGTGATCAGTAATTTTAAAGGTGAGGGGTCTGGATATCTCGAGTTAAAAGTCTGAATCACAGGCTACGTTGGCAAACATTGTGTGTCCAAACAACTTCCCTCTAACAAGGTACTCTGTCTGAGATACCAATTACATTAGGTTGGACAGAATATGACCTCCAAGTTAAAATGTTCTAATTTCGTAAAGGCTGGTGATAGCAGTATTATATCTTAACCCGTTCCCACAACAGAAACGCTTTTTGACGCCCCTCAAGAAATGTAATTGAGAAAACATTGCAGAAAATGAAGAAATTGCTTATACCAAACAATTTCTTCATTTTCGACAATGTTTTCTACACAGAGAGTTGAAAATTCAAGAATTTCATAAATTTTGAATTGTCTTCTGCAACTCCTTTCAATTTGTACCACTTTGAAATTTTGTCGTGTGGGAATAGATTAAATGAAGCTGATTTGCTATAATGATACATGTGTCAAGGTCCGTGGTTCGGTCCCCCCTACCCCAATTCTTCAGATTAGACTTAAACCCTTTCCTGTTTTGCAGAATTTTAGACCTGGTCCAAATTCGAAGGTTTTGCGGACGAAAATTCAAAGGGGATTTCATTTGAAAAATAACCATTCAGAGGGTAGAAAATATTGTGGAAAAAGAAGAAATTGCTTGTCACAAGCAAGTTCTTCTTTTTCCACAATGTTTTTTCAAGTATAAAAACTCCAGTAACGTAAAATCCCGGGTTAGAACAGGAAACCCAGTCTTCACATGACCTTGGTTCTTTAGAGGGACGTCAAACCCAATACCATATCTTCAATACGAAAACATTCTAATCTCCATAATTAACGCGGGACTCATTCTTATTTATAGATAAAGGATTGTTTTTTTGTTTCCTTTTTACTTACAGTACTAGGACATTTTAAGTTCACAAATTAGTTTTTATTCTGTTCTTATTAATCGGGTCCATACATATATCAATCAGTTCTCTTTTAGCATTTTCAATTCTTGTTTCTAGTTTTGAATCGAGGAGTTTCGACCTTAACATATACTCGGGTTTCGAGGGTCTATGAAACAAGCCTTCTCGCCTTAGGTCCGCACACCACAAATCTTTTAACGTTATAGGAGCCTCCAGAAATAGGCTTAGTTTCGCCATTGAATTCTTTAGGTCTGTTTTAAGCTTGTCGTAGAACAAAACAAAAATCGGCCCTGGAAATAACTTCAGCCAATTCGAATTGAAATTCTGCCAGGAAGTCACTCTTGTGTTTAAACTGTGCACGAATGCTGAAAAGAAATGTTCTGTAATGCTTTCAGATTGATTATCGAGATTTCTTGGTGGATTATTGCTTGCTAATTAAACTGAATAAAAAGTGAAATTATTAAAACGATAAACTCGATTCTTGATAGATTTAGTCATTGCTGGTTCTGAACGTCATCCAAAACACAGCTGACGTCATTCACGGAACACGAATGTACAGTCAATTTTGCTCTTTTAAGTGACAATCTTCGTTAAGCAACCAGCATCAAAACTCCCTTTCCAAAAAAAAAAGGGATCGTCATAATTGGACATTTTTCACAACCAAAATCCATGTTGGTGTATTTCATTAGAACCGCCTTAATGAGACGATTCTAAAAAGTTAAGGTGAGAAACACCAATTGGTGGATAATCGTAAATCTAATCCGAATGAGCAGCTGGATGCTTGGAAAGGATGTAGTGGTAGTACTGGTGTAAGAAATACCAGGAACCCATGGTTAGGTGCTCCAGCCGCCCTAACATGACTGAAATACTGTTAAAAGTGGCGTTAAACCCCATTCAATCAATCAATAATCAAGTGAGAAACCTGCAATAACTTATGTATACAGTTGAACTGATGCTTTATATATGTGACAGAAAAGTGCATTAAGCAACCATCCTCTTAAACGACCACGTTATGGCCGACCCTTGAGTGGTCGCTGAATACAATTTAAAATGCACATATAATGAGTAAAATAACTTACAACTGTTAGATAATTCCTCTTCCGTAACGATTCCTGTTTTGGACTGAGTGCTCTCGCGGTTAAACTCAGATAGAGCTGTATCGAACGGGTCCCTTATGATAAGAACAGCCCGACCAAAACGGCCCGGCATCAACTTTTCGGCCGATCTGTGGGTTTTGACGACAATCACATGATCTGTTGTATTTTCGCCCATAAATATGTCTCTTATCCAGCTACTGTTGTAGATACTACCGGTGTAGATTCCTGCAAAATTTGAAATATTACCGCCATAATAGGCGCCGATTGGATTTCAAATTATGGCCAACCGAATACATTGTACCTTAATTAGTTTCAATTTGACCTTTGTTTGGTTTGTATATCGGGTTTATTTCACGGAGATGTGCAGTTATTCCTGTGTTTCATTGGTATAACTTAGAGGCATTGGGATGGGTATCTGTAGATGGTCAAAATCCTTTCCTAGATAACTATCGACTTATACGGCTAAGAGTTATCACAGGTACCGTGTCGCATATTGTTTTTTAAACAGTAGAAAAAGAAGATGTGGAGATTTATTGAATTACTGGTCACGATATACAAAATTTATCATCATAAACACACATACACACAGCGAGGCCATGTCGAGTTCCAACCTCATTTTGATAACGACTTTGACAAATTTGAGCCCTAATTTGATATTCTATAAATATAAAATGACATAAACTTTTTTTGACAAATCGATAAAATCCTGAACTTCATCGATATGAGATCTTCCACGCAACATAGCACCGTGTTTTGCATTATGTGACGTCATTTTCACGGTAACGAAATGACGTTATCATGTCTTCTAGCTCATTTAAATAGTTATTTCATTAGTGTAAATCATCCAAAATAAATATTTAATGGATTTATTTCACTCTTAAGCCGTAGGTCATCTTGTAAACTGATTTTTCCATTTCATTTTCCCTTAAATTGTGCTACAAACCCACTTTTTTGTATTTTTTTTTCCACTGGTTTCTTTCGAACAGATCGTATGTTTGTTAATACGCATACACCTAAAAATATTCAAAAAATAGCTAGCTCGAAAACCTTTAGTGCATGGAAAAATAGATATGGACCTTTACCACAACTTACCGGTGACTTCTTCTAGTAGATGACGAACCCAGGTATTTCCTGAACCAGGTAGACTCACCAGCGCCGTCTAGAGATCGCATGAAAACAACAAGAAGAAAATTTGTAAATATCGTTCGGGATTTTATCCTTATTATCATTTATTGAAATGGGGAGATAGATAAACCCGTCGTAAATGTAAACAATATCAACTATTAGGCAGTGCTTTTAACCCTTGTCATGCTGAACCCGGAATATTCCTGTTTTGGCAGGAGGTATAGACCAAGATCAGCCTGCACATAAGTGCAGCCTGATCTTGGTCTACACATCCTGTTTGTCTCCTTTAAGCCGGAAATGTTTAAATGATCATTTTTCAAAAGAAATATTGACTCTGAATAAGACTTTCAGTGCTGTCAGTCCTTTGATTCTAAAGCAAATCTGTAAAAGATTTTAATTTCAGCATGACAAGGGTTAAGATTACCATAAAATAGCTCGGTTTGACTTACTTTCTTAAAAAGTGGTGCCATTTGAGGGGATTAACGTAAAAAACCTGAGATATTCGTCAGAAATATCGCGATATTCTTTCAAGAAAGTCTAAACTATCTAAATACGAAAACTTTGATCTATCGCGATGCTTTTCAAATCATCATGATACGGCTACTGTTATCTCGTGGCAGAAAAATGCCACCGTACCATTTTAGTGGATAAGCCTTGATATTTTGAATTTTTCACCCTTGTACGAACAGTAATAATCTAGATATAATGACAGGATGGTAATTGACAGATCGCTCGCCCCGCCTATTGACTCCATCTTCCACGCCCATAAACTGGTAGCCCGCTGCCTGTGAGAGAATCGATAGATCTAAAGGCAGTAACCAAGTCAACCACGCCCACTGACTCGAACAGAGAGTTCCACATTTCAATACCATAAAACGTTATTTTGACAATGTTATGGCCACTCTAATGAAACAGAAAAGTAAAATGGTTGGTTGGCGACCTGAACTGCTTAAGTCATCAAGCCAACAAAAATATTGAAATAAATCTAGGCCAGTGTTGGAGTACTATTTCACTTCCAGTTTATATGAATAATTTGATTGGTCGATTGATTCTTTGATTGACAAGCGCGTTCGATCTCTAAGGCAAACACTTTGCCTATTGGTTCATGTTCTTTTTGGAAGACGGTCGTCGATTTATGAAATAACCAAGAAACACTAGCATACTTGCCTTGTAAGTAGTTTCGTTTTCTTTCAAAAACCGCTTTATAACATCCTTACATTCAGCGACAATAAAGTTGCCCTTCGGAGTAAATCTGTTGACACCGGTGCCGTTCGATTTTATTCGGTAACATTCCGAATTTCCCGTAAAAGCTGGCATAATTTCACCATTTCCGTCAAAATATAACCTCGAATGAAACATTTCTTTATTTTGATTTACAGAGCATTCATCAGTAAAAGATCGCTTTCTTCGAGAAACTTTGTAGTAGATTAGTGGTAGAGTTTGAATAAAAGTGCAGAAGGCGATAAACATCAATAATCTACACACTTTTCTTCTAAACATTTGATACGTTTATCCCAGCACAAGTCACCGCTTTATTTTACATGTATAAGAAACCATGTGTCAATTTCAGAAAATACGGAGAACTAAAACTGCCATTAAGCAACTCGAAGCATTTTTATGGTATTTTGAAACGTAAATGTATCAACTAGTTTTATTTTTCTTAAAGATCGAGAAACAATGCAAATTCATCTTAGTGTTAATCATGGTATAAAGTAAGTGCAGCTTTTAGAATTCAATTAAAGTGATGTTAAACCATCACATATATTTTGTCAGTGACGTATTTCAGTCTATCTTGCTAAGGTTATTTATAGATTTTTTCTTCGCTTTTAGACCGTGACGGCCCCAACCCAATAAACCATCAGAAACTCTATATTGACGTCATCAGTTGATTGAGTTCTGCCTCATAAACGCTAAATAGCACGAAGTGAATAAAGGTGGGGGGAAATCAACCAAAAGTAGGCAAAGTAGGTTTATCATATTAATAATTCAACTGATCTATCAGTGAAATTATCACGTATTAATTCAGCGATAACTCTGGATAATTCTCCATCGAGAAACCTTGATAATACATAGATAAGCACGAAACATCTGTTTTTAGATAAACACGAACACCCTCAAATATTTGATAAACATTCATATGTGCTCAAGCGACAACAACGACATCAAAACAACAATTAAAAAATCTAGAAAAACAGTGTGCATTCGCTTTAAATAGTCGTGCATTTTTGTTGGACAAAATACAGGGGAGATAAATGCATGAAAATATCTATTTTGAAAGATGGATACGTCTTAAGGTGAAGTTGTATATAATTACTCAGGTCAGATTTCTGGGCTCTGTACTTTATCATTTCTGATTATTGTGTTAATTTTATTTATTTCTTGGTACTCATTTATATACATTTCATATCCTGTTCTTATTCAGAAAATATTTGTTTCTATTTCATTCGTTTATTTTTCAATGATTAATCTTTAGTTTCGTATATCAAAAAACGAGCATTCTGTTTGGAAAAAAATCTCATACTTCTACGAACAAAATTTTGAGCACGCAGCTTTATGGTATTCCTGTGCACAAAATAGTTCCCTGAAAATGTATCAAAATTCGTGAAACATTTGGGTTTTTCGCATGGTGTCATTAAACTATAAGAAATGGAGAGAATTTTTTTGTTTTGTTTTCGTGGAGGTATGAAACAAACAAACAAAACAGAAAACAATCACAATTATGTAAGAAAAAATGATTAGTTTTTGTGTGTTTATTCGTTTCATACCTTCGTGAAAACAAAACAAAACAAAAATATTCTCTTCATCTCTGAGTGTTTGTGAAACAAGCTGACTGCTTCGGTGGACGAGTGGTATGAGTGTTATACTGATTGTCTGGAGGTCACAGATTTGAGACCAGGGTGTGTTCAAGATACTTAATATCCAGCCAAAATGTAACCTTCTTATTTAGGCTCATAATTACGCATCCGACTTTACTTCGACAAATATCCTTTATATTCGACCAGGTTAAGGTAGCTTTGACTCTAAACAAAAATAGTCAAGTTTTGCGGAAATTATGTACCAGCTGAGATAGCGATATATGTGGCGTGCATGTCTGCTACACAGACGTCACGAGATCAAATTTTGTTGTTGTTGTTATTATTTTCAATATTTAAAAATTTGTATTTTTCAGTCACATATTACACATAGGACCTACAACCAACTACTATCAAAACAATTTTCATTAACTTATCTCCCCCCCCTTTTTACCAATCATAGTTTTTTTTACGGGATTTGATGTTATTTTATGTAAACAGGTCAAATACTACTTAAAATGTCAGTCTTTCAGAATGTATAAAAAGATAAAAAAAAATCGAACCAGAAAAAAAGTAATTAAAAATTTCAAAAACACATGAATTAAATTCGATATGCTTGAATCTCAAACCTACACCCGCACCTCAAAATCCGCATTAAGTAGTAGCCTACTAGTCACTTGCGTCATGGCTGCGATACGGAAGGTTAATCAATTTGGTACTTTTGTGCATAGGCTGCGGTAATAGCGCAGTCTGGGATGCCGAACTTTCAAAAATGAGGTCGGAGGTTCGATTCCCGGTCTTTGCAAATATCCTGTCCGACATTTGTCTTCCAGCAATAGGTGGATAATCGTATACCAAAGTGGGACGAGCAGCTGGAGGCTCGGAAAGGGTGAAGGCCTAGTGGAAGTACTGGTACGAGAAATGCTAGGAATCTATGGTTAATGCTCCAGACACCGCAATATGACTGAAATACTTTTAAAAAAAAGTGTTAAACCTCATTCAGATAATCAAAATTTGTACAGTAGAAAAAAAAAACATAATTATCGTGCGGATTCCGAAGGTAGCAGGTGTTTTGTCCGAAGGTAAATGGTCAATTTTTCAATTATTCAAAATACAGGGGTCAGGATCAGATTAAACTGTATCTACTGTAGCAATGGGTTTAAGCCACTGCCTCTCTCTTGATTGTGTGTTCGAGAGCGATCTTTCGTCGTAATCGAACTGAAACAAATGAGTTTTAACTAAATTATCTATGTAACATCGACATATCGTTAACGGGCCACAAAATTATCGTAAATACACATTGAAAAATAAAAGCTCGTTCGTTAATTGCGATTCTGTTCCAAGTGTCAATACAATGTATAGACACTTGGAACAGTATCGCAATTAACCCACGAGCTGTGTGTACTATATTTTGGTCTCGAAGTGACAGTATTGTTTTTAGTTTTGCACATGTTACACAAACTGTTTGTTTCAAACACTTTTCTTATACAGTTGCCTGACTCGAAATGTCAACAATGATAACGATTTTAATGCTTTCAGTAAACACATTACGTCCTTGAAGAGTATACTTTTTATTGTATTTTTAGAATCAGAATTTTAATCTAATTTTGATTTTAATATTTCATAATACCTGTAGTCTTATTAATAACAGAAATTTAAAATGTGTCATTTAAAAAGAGTCTTCATCTTCGCAGAAATATCGCCGAGTTTCCTTAACTTTGAAGTGCTAGAGGAGAGTGTTTCTTTGGTGGCTTGAAACTGCCACCACATACAAGATAATTATCGCGAAAACAAAAATGGCGGATAACGCGTTATTTATATATATAATTTTTCATGAAAAGTTTTCAGTCGGACCAGTGTCTTTACTATGCGCCCTGAAGATTACTACAGAGTCAACATTTCTCAATTGGCCAGCGAACAATTTTATTCAATATGTTAAGGTCAAGGATGCTCAGTGTTAAATTGTTAAAAATATCACGCACACGTACAATTTTGTAAATAGCAATGATCTTGATATATTTACTTTAAGAAATTCGAAGAAGTGGTAGGTACACGCTACAAGGGTCAATCGATATGAATGTAATAAATATACCGTACCCTGCCGATTAGGTTTTAATGCGTTGTAACATTAGCTTAGGCGATGCATTCTTAGCCCATGGGCAGATCAAATGAGTTAAACTGTTTTTGTTAAAATCTATGTTGTCGCTGGTTGACAGAAGCATCGTAACTACAGCTTGAACAAAACTGTAGTTACGGGTTTTGGGCATCTAGCAATGATATATTTCATTAAAGGATAGCCTGTTAATCTCCACCCCTGGGAACCCGAGGATCATGATTTAAGCTATTTTGAAAGATGTCAATATACTGATGCTTCATGCAAAATATCAAGGTTCTACACCTTCGGGGTCAGGAGGAGAAGGTCTTTAAAGATTATTTCAAAATTTCCCTTATGTTGCCATAGCAACCAGAGCTTTAAATGGATTTCAATTCTTTTAGTTATTTTTAAATAGGACCACCTAAGGAACATTTCTGCAAATTTAGTTTAAATAAGCCCAGTGGTTTGGGAGGAGATGTCGTTTAAAAATCGTTCTTTATTTCTATATAAACCCCATCCCCTGGGGATCCGACGCTCATGATGTTAACTATTTAGAAAGAGGTCAATATACTAGTGTTTAATGCAAAATATCAAGGCTCTACGCCATCCGGGTCAGGAGGAGAAGATAATTAAAGATTATCTTGAACTAACCCTATTGTTGACATGGCAACCAGAGCTTTTAACGGATTTCAATTTCTTTTTAGCTATTTTTAAAGGGGACCACCTAAGGAATATTTCTGCCAAATTTGATTAATTGGCCCAGTGGTTTGGGAATAGACTTCGTTTTTAATTTTTTCTTTATCTCTATATAAACCCTACCGCCCTTGGGCTCCGTCCCTTGGGACCCGAAGATCATGATTTTAGCTATATTGAAAGAGGTCAATAAACTAAAGCTTAATGCAAATTATCAAGGCCCGACAACTTCTCGGTCAGGAGGATACAATTTTTTTTCCAGATTTTTTTAAAATTCACTATTGTTGCCATGAAACAAAAATTTTGAACGAATTTCAATTCTTTTAGCTAATCATAAAGGGGACCACGCACCAGAGACATTTCTGTCAAATTCGGTTAAAATTGGCCCAGTGATTTGGGAGGAGATGTCGTTTAAAGAAATTATCAGTACGACACACGACGGACGGACAAAATGTGATCACAATAGCTCACTTGAGCATTTCGTGATCAGGTGTGCTAAAAATTAAAAGTAATTGTAATAATCCGATCACCACACAATCTCCCATTTTTACACGCCTAAAGAGATACATTCAGAAGGAATGATTGAATGGGTTTTTACGTGCATCGACAGCTGAGGTCACGCAGAGGGAGGGGGGGAGAGAAAGGTTTGATTTGTTTGAATGGGGTTTTTACGCCGCTTTCAACAATCTTTCAGTTATATCGCGGCGGGTGGAGCACCTAACAATGGAATCCTGGTATTTCTCCCACCAGTACTACCACTGCATCCTTTCCTAGCCTCCAGCTGCTATCCCACATAGGTCTACGATTGTCGACCCATTGGTGAGAGACAAAACGTCGGAAAGGATGAGTGCCGCCGTCGGGAATCGAACCCGGGACCTCTAGATTGAAAGTCCGACGCGCTACCAACTGCCCTATGACGGCGGCTGGGGTGGAGAAAAAGTTTCCTTTTTACTTACAGTACTAGGACATTTTAAGTTCACAAATTAGTTTTTATTCTGTTCTTATTAATCGGGTCCATACATATATCAATCAATTCTCTTTTAGCATTTTCAATTCTTGTTTCTAGTTTTGAATCGAGGAGTTTCGACCTTAACATATACTCGGGTTTCGAGGGTCTATGAAACAAGCCTTCTCGCCTTAGGTCCGCACACCACAAATCTTTTAACGTTATAGGAGCCTCCAGAAATAGGCTTAGTTTCGCCATTGAATTCTTTAGGTCTGTTTTAAGCTTGTCGTAGAACAAAACAAAAATCGGCCCTGGAAATAACTTCAGCCAATTCGAATTGAAATTCTGCCAGGAAGTCACTCTTGTGTTTAAACTGTGCACGAATGCTGAAAAGAAATGTTCTGTAATGCTTTCAGATTGATTATCGAGATTTCTTGGTGGATTATTGCTTGCTAATTAAACTGAATAAAAAGTGAAATTATTAAAACGATAAACTCGATTCTTGATAGATTTAGTCATTGCTGGTTCTGAACGTCATCCAAAACACAGCTGACGTCATTCACGGAACACGAATGTACAGTCAATTTTGCTCTTTTAAGTGACAATCTTCGTTAAGCAACCAGCATCAAAACTCCCTTTCCAAAAAAAAAAAGGGATCGTCATAATTGGACATTTTTCACAACCAAAATCCATGTTGGTGTATTTCATTAGAACCGCCTTAATGAGACGATTCTAAAAAGTTAAGGTGAGAAACACCAATTGGTGGATAATCGTAAATCTAATCCGAATGAGCAGCTGGATGCTTGGAAAGGATGTAGTGGTAGTACTGGTGTAAGAAATACCAGGAACCCATGGTTAGGTGCTCCAGCCGCCCTAACATGACTGAAATACTGTTAAAAGTGGCGTTAAACCCCATTCAATCAATCAATAATCAAGTGAGAAACCTGCAATAACTTATGTATACAGTTGAACTGATGCTTTATATATGTGACAGAAAAGTGCATTAAGCAACCATCCTCTTAAACGACCACGTTATGGCCGACCCTTGAGTGGTCGCTGAATACAATTTAAAATGCACATATAATGAGTAAAATAACTTACAACTGTTAGATAATTCCTCTTCCGTAACGATTCCTGTTTTGGACTGAGTGCTCTCGCGGTTAAACTCAGATAGAGCTGTATCGAACGGGTCCCTTATGATAAGAACAGCCCGACCAAAACGGCCCGGCATCAACTTTTCGGCCGATCTGTGGGTTTTGACGACAATCACATGATCTGTTGTATTTTCGCCCATAAATATGTCTCTTATCCAGCTACTGTTGTAGATACTACCGGTGTAGATTCCTGCAAAATTTGAAATATTACCGCCATAATAGGCGCCGATTGGATTTCAAATTATGGCCAACCGAATACATTGTACCTTAATTAGTTTCAATTTGACCTTTGTTTGGTTTGTATATCGGGTTTATTTCACGGAGATGTGCAGTTATTCCTGTGTTTCATTGGTATAACTTAGAGGCATTGGGATGGGTATCTGTAGATGGTCAAAATCCTTTCCTAGATAACTATCGACTTATACGGCTAAGAGTTATCACAGGTACCGTGTCGCATATTGTTTTTTAAACAGTAGAAAAAGAAGATGTGGAGATTTATTGAATTACTGGTCACGATATACAAAATTTATCATCATAAACACACATACACACAGCGAGGCCATGTCGAGTTCCAACCTCATTTTGATAACGACTTTGACAAATTTGAGCCCTAATTTGATATTCTATAAATATAAAATGACATAAACTTTTTTTGACAAATCGATAAAATCCTGAACTTCATCGATATGAGATCTTCCACGCAACATAGCACCGTGTTTTGCATTATGTGACGTCATTTTCACGGTAACGAAATGACGTTATCATGTCTTCTAGCTCATTTAAATAGTTATTTCATTAGTGTAAATCATCCAAAATAAATATTTAATGGATTTATTTCACTCTTAAGCCGTAGGTCATCTTGTAAACTGATTTTTCCATTTCATTTTCCCTTAAATTGTGCTACAAACCCACTTTTTTGTATTTTTTTTTCCACTGGTTTCTTTCGAACAGATCGTATGTTTGTTAATACGCATACACCTAAAAATATTCAAAAAATAGCTAGCTCGAAAACCTTTAGTGCATGGAAAAATAGATATGGACCTTTACCACAACTTACCGGTGACTTCTTCTAGTTGATGACGAACCCAGGTATTTCCTGAACCAGGTAGACTCACCAGCGCCGTCTAGAGATCGCATGAAAACAACAAGAAGAAAATTTGTAAATATCGTTCGGGATTTTATCCTTATTATCATTTATTGAAATGGGGAGATAGATAAACCCGTCGTAAATGTAAACAATATCAACTATTAGGCAGTGCTTTTAACCCTTGTCATGCTGAATCCGGAATATTCCTGTTTTGGCAGGAGGTATAGACCAAGATCAGCCTGCACATAAGTGCAGTCTGATCTTGGTCTACACATCCTGTTTGTCTCCTTTAAGCCGGAAATGTTTAAATGATCATTTTTCAAAAGAAATATTGACTCTGAATAAGACTTTCAGTGCTGTCAGTCCTTTGATTCTAAAGCAAATCTGTAAAAGATTTTAATTTCAGCATGACAAGGGTTAAGATTACCATAAAATAGCTCGGTTTGACTTACTTTCTTAAAAAGTGGTGCCATTTGAGGGGATTAACGTAAAAAACCTGAGATATTCGTCAGAAATATCGCGATATTCTTTCAAGAAAGTCTAAACTATCTAAATACGAAAACTTTGATCTATCGCGATGCTTTTCAAATCATCATGATACGGCTACTGTTATCTCGTGGCAGAAAAATGCCACCGTACCATTTTAGTGGATAAGCCTTGATATTTTGAATTTTTCACCCTTGTACGAACAGTAATAATCTAGATATAATGACAGGATGGTAATTGACAGATCGCTCGCCCCGCCTATTGACTCCATCTTCCACGCCCATAAACTGGTAGCCCGCTGCCTGTGAGAGAATCGATAGATCTAAAGGCAGTAACCAAGTCAACCACGCCCACTGACTCGAACAGAGAGTTCCACATTTCAATACCATAAAACGTTATTTTGACAATGTTATGGCCACTCTAATGAAACAGAAAAGTAAAATGGTTGGTTGGCGACCTGAACTGCTTAAGTCATCAAGCCAACAAAAATATTGAAATAAATCTAGGCCAGTGTTGGAGTACTATTTCACTTCCAGTTTATATGAATAATTTGATTGGTCGATTGATTCTTTGATTGACAAGCGCGTTCGATCTCTAAGGCAAACACTTTGCCTATTGGTTCATGTTCTTTTTGGAAGACGGTCGTCGATTTATGAAATAACCAAGAAACACTAGCATACTTGCCTTGTAAGTAGTTTCGTTTTCTTTCAAAAACCGCTTTATAACATCCTTACATTCAGCGACAATAAAGTTGCCCTTCGGAGTAAATCTGTTGACACCGGTGCCGTTCGATTTTATTCGGTAACATTCCGAATTTCCCGTAAAAGCTGGCATAATTTCACCATTTCCGTCAAAATATAACCTCGAATGAAACATTTCTTTATTTTGATTTACAGAGCATTCATCAGTAAAAGATCGCTTTCTTCGAGAAACTTTGTAGTAGATTAGTGGTAGAGTTTGAATAAAAGTGCAGAAGGCGATAAACATCAATAATCTACACACTTTTCTTCTAAACATTTGATACGTTTATCCCAGCACAAGTCACCGCTTTATGTTACATGTATAAGAAACCATGTGTCAATTTCAGAAAATACGGAGAACTAAAACTGCCATTAAGCAACTCGAAGCATTTTTATGGTATTTTGAAACGTAAATGTATCAACTAGTTTTATTTTTCTTAAAGATCGAGAAACAATGCAAATTCATCTTAGTGTTAATCATGGTATAAAGTAAGTGCAGCTTTTAGAATTCAATTAAAGTGATGTTAAACCATCACATATATTTTGTCAGTGACGTATTTCAGTCTATCTTGCTAAGGTTATTTATAGATTTTTTCTTCGCTTTTAGACCGTGACGGCCCCAACCCAATAAACCATCAGAAACTCTATATTGACGTCATCAGTTGATTGAGTTCTGCCTCATAAACGCTAAATAGCACGAAGTGAATAAAGGTGGGGGGAAATCAACCAAAAGTAGGCAAAGTAGGTTTATCATATTAATAATTCAACTGATCTATCAGTGAAATTATCACGTATTAATTCAGCGATAACTCTGGATAATTCTCCATCGAGAAACCTTGATAATACATAGATAAGCACGAAACATCTGTTTTTAGATAAACACGAACACCCTCAAATATTTGATAAACATTCATATGTGCTCAAGCGACAACAACGACATCAAAACAACAATTAAAAAATCTAGAAAAACAGTGTGCATTCGCTTTAAATAGTCGTGCATTTTTGTTGGACAAAATACAGGGGAGATAAATGCATGAAAATATCTATTTTGAAAGATGGATACGTCTTAAGGTGAAGTTGTATATAATTACTCAGGTCAGATTTCTGGGCTCTGTACTAAACGACTCGTTGTTATCATTTCTGATTATTGTGTTAATTTTATTTATTTCTTAGTACTCATTTATATACATTTCATATCCTGTTCTTATTCAGAAAATATTTGTTTCTATTTCATTCGTTTATTTTTCAATGATTAATCTTTAGTTTCGTATATCAAAAAACGAGCATTCTGTTTGGAAAAAAATCTCATACTTCTACGAACAAAATTTTGAGCACGCAGCTTTATGGTATTCCTGTGCACAAAATAGTTCCCTGAAAATGTATCAAAATTCGTGAAACATTTGGGTTTTTCGCATGGTGTCATTAAACTATAAGAAATGGAGAGAATTTTTTTGTTTTGTTTTCGTGGAGGTATGAAACAAACAAACAAAACAGAAAACAATCACAATTATGTAAGAAAAAATGATTAGTTTTTGTGTGTTTATTCGTTTCATACCTTCGTGAAAACAAAACAAAACAAAAATATTCTCTTCATCTCTGAGTGTTTGTGAAACAAGCTGACTGCTTCGGTGGACGAGTGGTATGAGTGTTATACTGATTGTCTGGAGGTCACAGATTTGAGACCAGGGTGTGTTCAAGATACTTAATATCCAGCCAAAATGTAACCTTCTTATTTAGGCTCATAATTACGCATCCGACTTTACTTCGACAAATATCCTTTATATTCGACCAGGTTAAGGTAGCTTTGACTCTAAACAAAAATAGTCAAGTTTTGCGGAAATTATGTACCAGCTGAGATAGCGATATATGTGGCGTGCATGTCTGCTACACAGACGTCACGAGATCAAATTTTGTTGTTGTTGTTATTATTTTCAATATTTAAAAATTTGTATTTTTCAGTCACATATTACACATAGGACCTACAACCAACTACTATCAAAACAATTTTCATTAACTTATCTCCCCCCCTTTTTACCAATCATAGTTTTTTTTACGGGATTTGATGTTATTTTATGTAAACAGGTCAAATACTACTTAAAATGTCAGTCTTTCAGAATGTATAAAAAGATAAAAAAAATCGAACCAGAAAAAAAGTAATTAAAAATTTCAAAAACACATGAATTAAATTCGATATGCTTGAATCTCAAACCTACACCCGCACCTCAAAATCCGCATTAAGTAGTAGCCTACTAGTCACTTGCGTCATGGCTGCGATACGGAAGGTTAATCAATTTGGTACTTTTGTGCATAGGCTGCGGTAATAGCGCAGTCTGGGATGCCGAACTTTCAAAAATGAGGTCGGAGGTTCGATTCCCGGTCTTTGCAAATATCCTGTCCGACATTTGTCTTCCAGCAATAGGTGGATAATCGTATACCAAAGTGGGACGAGCAGCTGGAGGCTCGGAAAGGGTGAAGGCCTAGTGGAAGTACTGGTACGAGAAATGCTAGGAATCTATGGTTAATGCTCCAGACACCGCAATATGACTGAAATACTTTTAAAAAAAAGTGTTAAACCTCATTCAGATAATCAAAATTTGTACAGTAGAAAAAAAAAACATAATTATCGTGCGGATTCCGAAGGTAGCAGGTGTTTTGTCCGAAGGTAAATGGTCAATTTTTCAATTATTCAAAATACAGGGGTCAGGATCAGATTAAACTGTATCTACTGTAGCAATGGGTTTAAGCCACTGCCTCTCTCTTGATTGTGTGTTCGAGAGCGATCTTTCGTCGTAATCGAACTGAAACAAATGAGTTTTAACTAAATTATCTATGTAACATCGACATATCGTTAACGGGCCACAACATTATCGTAAATACACATTGAAAAATAAAAGCTCGTTCGTTAATTGCGATTCTGTTCCAAGTGTCAATACAATGTATAGACACTTGGAACAGTATCGCAATTAACCCACGAGCTGTGTGTACTATATTTTGGTCTCGAAGTGACAGTATTGTTTTTAGTTTTGCACATGTTACACAAACTGTTTGTTTCAAACACTTTTCTTATACAGTTGCCTGACTCGAAATGTCAACAATGATAACGATTTTAATGCTTTCAGTAAACACATTACGTCCTTGAAGAGTATACTTTTTATTGTATTTTTAGAATCAGAATTTTAATCTAATTTTGATTTTAATATTTCATAATACCTGTAGTCTTATTAATAACAGAAATTTAAAATGTGTCATTTAAAAAGAGTCTTCATCTTCGCAGAAATATCGCCGAGTTTCCTTAACTTTGAAGTGCTAGAGGAGAGTGTTTCTTTGGTGGCTTGAAACTGCCACCACATACAAGATAATTATCGCGAAAACAAAAATGGCGGATAACGCGTTATTTATATATATAATTTTTCATGAAAAGTTTTCAGTCGGACCAGTGTCTTTACTATGCGCCCTGAAGATTACTACAGAGTCAACATTTCTCAATTGGCCAGCGAACAATTTTATTCAATATGTTAAGGTCAAGGATGCTCAGTGTTAAATTGTTAAAAATATCACGCACACGTACAATTTTGTAAATAGCAATGATCTTGATATATTTACTTTAAGAAATTCGAAGAAGTGGTAGGTACACGCTACAAGGGTCAATCGATATGAATGTAATAAATATACCGTACCCTGCCGATTAGGTTTTAATGCGTTGTAACATTAGCTTAGGCGATGCATTCTTAGCCCATGGGCAGATCAAATGAGTTAAACTGTTTTTGTTAAAATCTATGTTGTCGCTGGTTGACAGAAGCATCGTAACTACAGCTTGAACAAAACTGTAGTTACGGGTTTTGGGCATCTAGCAATGATATATTTCATTAAAGGATAGCCTGTTAATCTCCACCCCTGGGAACCCGAGGATCATGATTTAAGCTATTTTGAAAGATGTCAATATACTGATGCTTCATGCAAAATATCAAGGTTCTACACCTTCGGGGTCAGGAGGAGAAGGTCTTTAAAGATTATTTCAAAATTTCCCTTATGTTGCCATAGCAACCAGAGCTTTAAATGGATTTCAATTCTTTTAGTTATTTTTAAATAGGACCACCTAAGGAACATTTCTGCAAATTTAGTTTAAATAAGCCCAGTGGTTTGGGAGGAGATGTCGTTTAAAAATCGTTCTTTATTTCTATATAAACCCCATCCCCTGGGGATCCGACGCTCATGATGTTAACTATTTAGAAAGAGGTCAATATACTAGTGTTTAATGCAAAATATCAAGGCTCTACGCCATCCGGGTCAGGAGGAGAAGATAATTAAAGATTATCTTGAACTAACCCTATTGTTGACATGGCAACCAGAGCTTTTAACGGATTTCAATTTCTTTTTAGCTATTTTTAAAGGGGACCACCTAAGGAATATTTCTGCCAAATTTGATTAATTGGCCCAGTGGTTTGGGAATAGACTTCGTTTTTAATTTTTTCTTTATCTCTATATAAACCCTACCGCCCTTGGGCTCCGTCCCTTGGGACCCGAAGATCATGATTTTAGCTATATTGAAAGAGGTCAATAAACTAAAGCTTAATGCAAATTATCAAGGCCCGACAACTTCTCGGTCAGGAGGATACAATTTTTTTTCCAGATTTTTTTAAAATTCACTATTGTTGCCATGAAACAAAAATTTTGAACGAATTTCAATTCTTTTAGCTAATCATAAAGGGGACCACGCACCAGAGACATTTCTGTCAAATTCGGTTAAAATTGGCCCAGTGATTTGGGAGGAGATGTCGTTTAAAGAAATTATCAGTACGACACACGACGGACGGACAAAATGTGATCACAATAGCTCACTTGAGCATTTCGTGATCAGGTGTGCTAAAAATTAAAAGTAATTGTAATAATCCGATCACCACACAATCTCCCATTTTTACACGCCTAAAGAGATACATTCAGAAGGAATGATTGAATGGGTTTTTACGTGCATCGACAGCTGAGGTCACGCAGAGGGAGGGGGGGGGGGAAAGGTTTGATTTGTTTGAATGGGGTTTTTACGCCGCTTTCAACAATCTTTCAGTTATATCGCGGCGGGTGGAGCACCTAACAATGGAATCCTGGTATTTCTCCCACCAGTACTACCACTGCATCCTTTCCTAGCCTCCAGCTGCTATCCCACATAGGTCTACGATTGTCGACCCATTGGTGAGAGACAAAACGTCGGAAAGGATGAGTGCCGCCGTCGGGAATCGAACCCGGGACCTCTAGATTGAAAGTCCGACGCGCTACCAACTGCCCTATGACGGCGGCTGGGGTGGAGAAAGGAGAAAACCTTTTATCTTAATGATTTCTTGCATAACTTATTTGGTGGTTTTTAACTAACTTTTGAAATGTCCCCTGTAATCTCTTTGAAATGGGACCAGAATAAAATGTTGTCTCACGATTATGGGTCAAATAAAAAATAGATACTTTTATTTGCAATTTGCGGTTATTTAAAACGAGAATGCTGACATCTAGATATTACAGTTAACAGGATTTTTTTATATTCTTATTTTTTTTTTAGTTTATACGGATTCATTTTAGTTCGATTGTGACGAAAGCCTTAAGCTTATAGAGTCGCTCTCAAACACAAAATCTAGATATTTTCATGTCCCTGAAAGAGAGACAGTGGCTTGAGCCTTTCCTGTTTTGCAAAATTTTAAACCTTTCCAAATTCAATGGTTTTGCAGACAGCAATTTAAAGTCTTTTTTATTTGAAAAATCAGTAGGGTAGAAAATATTATGGTAAAAGAAGAAATTGCTTGTGACAAGAAATTTCTTCTTTTTCCACAACCTTTTCTTAAGAATAAGATACATGGACGTAAAAACTGGGGTTTGAAGAGGAAAGGGTTAAAGCCAATCTTACCGAATTCTACCGCTGGGTAGACTAGGCCTGGCAAAAAACCCTTTCCCGTTTTGCAAAATTTTAGACCTGTCCAAATCCAAAGGTTTTGCAGTCGAAAGTTTAAAGTCTGTTTAATTTGAAAAGTAATTATTCAGTAAGGTGGAAAATATTGCGGAAATATTGTGGAAAAAGAAGAAATTGCTTGTCACAAGAAATTTCTTCTTTTTCTACAACGTTTTCTCAGTTATAAAATCACAGAGACGTAAAAACCAGGGATTGTAATGAAAAGCTGCCGATGAACACATCTGGCGACGACGGAAATTTCCATAAATGTCATGTGCTAAGTCATGTAGACCCCTTTCACATGACCCGAGACTGCCTCACGTCGATAATGAAACAATCAGTGCTTTTTAATCCCCGGGGTATTTTGTCCTTCGATTTTCATTTTGCAGCACGCGAGCGATGGAACAGTCTGAGTGCCGATGAACAATTGACCTCTTTGATTTTATCTAGTAGGTCAAAACAATTAATTCTGCTCGCGTTTGACCTCACACAAGAGAAAAAAGACTGATTGAATGATTGATTGAATCGAGTTTAATACCACATTTACCATTATTTCAGTCATACCTCGGCGGCTGGAGCAACTAACCATGGATTCCTGGTATTTCAGACACCGGTACTACTACATCCTATCCGAGCCTCCAACTGCTCATCCCACTTAGGTTACAAGAGAAAAAACAACCATTAAATTGCTCGGTGAAATATAGCACTTGAAATGTGGACAAATGCACATAGAAATATACCGCAATGTCTTCATTTTCAGAAACAACCTTACTCATGCCGAGTATTTTTCACGTTCAACATAGTCCAAATCTAGAGCAATATGTTTTCCAAGTCCTAATTTTGTTAATCAGTATATTTAATAGCGCTGTCAATTAAAAACTCGATGGACTAATCAAATCAAGTATATATACCGAAAGAGAAATTTGAACCGCGAAAACCGGTCGACATTTATGTCAAACATTTCAAAGTTTGTTGGTTGAGTGACTTAAACATCGTAACTACAACTTATTCAAGCTTATTTAGGCCGAAGTTACGACATTTAGGTCGCCAACTAACCATTTCATTTTACACCGACGTTACTAAAAAATAATTCTATTCATTTCTTAACCCAAACAATGGCCCATTTGGACGCTCCCCAAAGAAAAATATTTGGGAAAACATTGTGTAAAAAAGAAAGTAATTGCTTGTTACAAGCAAGTTCTTCATTTTACACAATGTTTTATTCTCGGGATTCGCAAAAATCTATAGTTACATAGATTTTAAAACGCAGTATTCACATCCTTTCAATTTGGACTAGTCTAAAAAAATTCCGATTGGTAATGGGGCAAATTATAATTACGGACTGACCTCATGGATCTGTATGGAAGCATTGCTCAATGAGAAGATATTTGTTACCCATCATGCGGAAAGAGACTATCGATCGATGCGTTGAAAAGAATGTAAATATTGTAATCTTTGTATTAAGTCTTTTGGGATTCGCGACACAGCATTGATTATTCTATAGCTTTGGCGCCAAATTTATTTCATTTGGTATACGTCATATGTAAGTACAGAAAATTAATCTTAAAGGGTAACCGATAGGTTGATAGATGTAAACGTAAGTGGGTTAATTAGCTGGGGGCTCAGAAAGGATATAGGGGTAGTTTTGGTGTGAGAAATAAAAGAATATGGTCAGGTGCTCCAGCCGCCGCGTTATGGCTGAAATGCTGTTTAAGGTGAAAATAAACGAAATGAAAGATACCTCTGAGATTCGATTTTCAGATAAAAGGAAGACTAGTAAGTGAATATTACAGCAAGAAACGGGATATGAGTTGACTCCCTTTGGTAACCCATTCCCACTCAGTCCCGCTTATTTGCGCATCTCAAGAAAAAACTTTAAAAAACATTGTGGACAATGAAGAGATTGCCCGTAACAAGCAATTTCTTCAATGTCCACAATGTTTTCTACCCTAAAAACAAATGGTTTCTAAATTGCACCAACTTGAAATTGCCGTCTGCAACTTCTTTCAGTTTAGACCAGTCTCAGTTTTTATTGTGCGGTAATTGGTTAACAGGATGCTATTATATAATTTCTAAAATTTCACCTTCAAATTGTACTCAGTACAATTGGTGGATGATTGACAGTGACGATCCGTACGTTCGGATGTACACGCTGATCTGAGTATTTACTTGTCGAATATGCGTCATACACATGTTCTCGAATACACACATGCGCGCGCACACACGCAGACGCAGACAAGACGTGACATCAGAGAGATTCCCTTAGTTATCAGAGCACTCGAATTCTACTGACAAACTAAACGTATCATTTTGTACAACGGCACTCGACTTCAAATCTCAAGAATACCGGTCTGAGACCCTGACAGACCTACCTAACAAACAAATTAACCAATCAAAGTGAACTTTGAATTCCGACATTGTCTGTCTTTTTGAGATACATTTTAGTTGGCTTGTCGACTTAAACGTTGTAGCTACAGCTTGAATAAGCTGTAGATACGACGTTTAGGTCACGAAGCAACCATCTAAACTTTCGTTGCATGTTACTGGCCATAAAATTTTGCAAAATATCTTAAATATCGAAGTGGAACTCCCTGTTCCGAGTTAGTGTATTAGGCTAGAGAAGTCAGTGGACGGGACCAGTGATCAGTTAATTGTCTTTCGAATGAGACATACGAGAGAGGCCCGTGTGTGACTATGCTATACATTGAGCACGTCTAAGAACCGGGGGGGGGGGCTACCATTAGTTTTATTCCGTGTCCGTGTTCAAGTAGTCAAAGACGTTCCATGTCCATCTAGGAATACCGTGATTCTAGATTGAATGGCTAAATAATGGCCAGTTTCGGATTACCAGTAGATCTCTTGCTACTAATCCGGATAGAATAACTTTAGAACAACAGCATAATGAACGTATCCTACGATAATTTTGATCGGCCACGGTTGACGAGCTGAAGTTGACCAATTTACATTTCACCATGTTCATAACCCGAGATTAGTGTTGTTGTAGTTGTTGCTGTTTGTTTGTTTGTTTGTTTTAGGATTCGGTATCTACTTCCTCAGCAGTAAATCTATGTACAAAAACTCATTTGATAAAATACAGTCTCTCTTTTTCTTCAATCTAACGAACCAGTAAACAAACGATAGCAGTTATATTTAACATTGTTATGGTGATATTGAACTGCCACCACTTATTAGATAAATTCAGTAACACGAAAAGAATGGCGGATATCACGTTATTTTTCATGAAAAACTTCAAGTTTGTCAAGATACCATATCATGAATTGAGTTAAAGAGAACATTACATATCGAGCTAGTGCGCCAGAAATGCCACCACTTACCACTTTGGTAGTGTTTATCCATACAAAAAAAGTATTGGTCACGCAAATTTAACTTTTACGATTCCGTCCTTTTGAGCGGGATTTTGACGTCTACATTTCTGGTTAATTTGCTTGACCCATTACCAGAAAACAAAATTTTAGACCAGTTTATATTGAACCGAGTTGCAGGCTATAATTTCTAGTTCAAAAACTTTTTTGGAGAAACAGAACATTTCAAAACATTGATAAAATTGTCTGCAAACGGGTTAATATTATTTAATTAAATCAATCCATCATATTCAATCATTAGCAATACATTAAGGTCTGTGTGTTTAGTCATGCTCTCTATCTTCTATCATAAGTTTTCAGTGCCTGATGAAGATAAAAGCCAAGGAAATAATTGTCATAATCAGAGGTCTTTAAAGTAAATGGAATTGAAAGATTGGCTCTTAACTTCAGATTGGTTGAATTCAGACTATGTAATGTATGAAAGCATGGAGACATATTCCTCATCCACCATAAATTTTCATTGCTGGAATAATTACCTTTTAGCTAGGCTGTTGTCAAACAAAATTGCAGGTAATGCAGTAAGCTCAGTGTTGTTGTCGTCTGTAAAAACAACCTAAGCAGCATTGAGACTTGGAAATATGTGAAATCTATCAAAAGATTGACCTGTACTAGTATCAAGACAATAAAGCAATGTCATTTTAGTAAAAATCATGCATTTTCCCTACTACTATCTTTTATCCACTATCCAGCAATCAACAGCCGAGCATTGGCATTTTTGTTGAAAATTCATTCACACATACCCTCTTTAACAGTTTGTTAACACCTTCCTAAACTTGCAAATTATTTACCTTCCAAACTTGCAACCAATGTCAAACTTTTAATTGCTTCTGTAACTTGTATTTACATTCCATTTGTCTTTTTTGAAAATACATAACTGATTTATAACAATCATAATTAGGGCACTACAAATGAAAATTCGCAGAGTCTACAGTATTTACACTCTTTGTCGGTCATTTTCGTACTTTCAGACTCAATAACTTGATGTCCCAACACAGTTCTTTTTTTATGCCCCCCTGCGTCACTAACATCTGGGACCTATTGTTTTACCATTGTCCACCCATCTGTCTATCTGCAAAGCTTAAATAAACTACTAAACATTGCTAATTACTGAAAGCTTATTCAGCTTGCAATGCTTATATTTGACAAGATAGTAGATTTCAAAGATACACATCTGCAGATGTCCAAGTCATAGTCATGTAACAAGGCAAAGATAATCTGTCAAGGCCGAACTTTTGAAAAAATTACTGCTTTGGGGTATTTATGTTTCATGAACACTTCTTGCTTAATGTTGAAATTCGCTCATACATGTATATGTAGTAGATAAGTTTAATACCTCATTATACTTATATCCAACTGCTCAGGTGAATTCTTTACGAATAAAAATCTTAAGAATCCTCAGATTTTTAATCGAAATATACCACACCACAGTGTAGAATTCCATCTGAGTTGTGCAATATATTTCGATAAAAAATCTTAAGATTCTTAAAAGATCGAACCAAATTCACCTCTGGTTAAAAAGAATTTTAACCCTCTATTTTTTTTTATAAAATTTGATATTGGTTCAAATTATAAGAAAATATGTAAACAATAATAGTAAGTGAAATAATTTAAAAAAACAACACAGCATTTCTTTCTTTCAAATATTGTAAGATTAGATGAAGACATTTCTTCTTTTTCCCCAAGATTGCCAATCTCTCTGCCTGTCTATCTGCAAAACTTAACAAAAAAAAAAAAAAAAAAAAAAAAAAAAAAAAAACTAATCGTTGCTCATTACTTCATGCCTATTCAAGATACATTGTTCATATTTGGCATAATGATAGATCTCCATGATACACATTTGCTGGGACAAAGGTCATGTGGAAAGGTCAGGGTTGTCTGTAAAAGTCAAACTTCTGAAAAATTTGTCGTTTCAGAGGCATCTGTGTTTCGCAAACACATCTTGTTCACTTTGTCTCTTTGTACTTTCATTTAATGTGTAGATCCACTGGACAAAATCCCCTGGGGCTTTTGTCATAGTGTTGTGTTCATTGTGCACCCATTCTTCCATGTCTTCAGCCATTAACTTTCTCTTTGTTATGGTCAAGGATGCTCAGTGTTAAATTGTTGAAAATATCACGCACGTGTAAATAGCAATGATCTTGACATATTTACTTTAAGAAATTCGAAGAAGTGGTAGGTACACGCTACATGGGTCAATCGATATGAATGTAATAAATATACCGTACCCTGCCGATTAGCTTTTAATGCGTTGTTACATTGGCTTGGGCGATGCATTCCTAGCGCATGGGCAGATCAAATGAGTTAAACTGTTTTTGTTAAAATATATGTTGTCGCTGATTGACAGAAGCATCGTAACTACAGCTTGAACGAAACTGTAGTTGCGGGATTTGGGCACCTAGCAATGATATATTTCATTAAAGGATAGCCTGTTAATCTCAACCCCTTGGAACCCGAGGATCTTGATTTTAGCTATTTTGAAAGAAGTTAATATACTGATGCTTTATGCAAATTATCAAGGCTCTACACCTTCGGGGTCAGGAGGAGAAGATTTTTAAAGATTATTTTAAAGTTTCCTTTTTGTTGCGATAGCAACCAGAGCTTTTAACGGATTTCAATTCTTTTAGCTAATTTAAAGGGGGACCACCTAAGGTAAGTAAGTTTTAAAGGAGACCACCTGAGGAACATTTCTGCTAATTTGTTTTAAATTAGCCAAGTGGTTTGGGAGGAGATGTCGTTTAAAAATCGTTCTTAATTTCTATATAAACCCCACCCCCTGGGGATCCGATGATCATGATTTTAGCCAGTTAGAAAAAGGTCAATATACTAATGCTTCATGCAAAATACCAAGGCTCTACGCCATCTGGTTCAGGAGGAGAGAGTTATTAAAGATTATCTTGAAATATCCCTATTGTTGCCATGGCAACCAGAGCTTTAAACGGATTTCAATTTCTTTTTAGCTATTTTTAAAGGAGACCACCTAAGGAATATTTCTGCCAAATTTGATTAATTGGCACAGTGGTTTGGGAATAGACTTCGTTTTAAAATCTTTCTTTATCTCTATATAAACTCCACCGCCCTGGGGCTCCGCCCCTTGGGATCCGAAGATCATGATTTTATCTATATTGAAAGAGGTCAATAAACTAAAGCTTAATGCAAATTATCAAGGCTCGACAACTTCTCGGTCAGGAGGAGAAGATTTTTTCTAGATTATTTTAAAATTCACTATTGTTGCCATGGAAACAAGAATTTTTAACGAATTTCAATTCTTTTAGCTAATCATAAAGGGGACCACGCCCCAGAGACATTTCTGTCAAATTTGGTTAAAATTGGCCCAGTGGTTTGGGAGGAGATGTCGTTTAAAGAAATTATTAGTAGGACACACGACGGACGGACAAAAGATGATCACAATAGCTCACTTGAGCCTAAAGAGATACATTCAGAAGGAATGATTGAATGGGTTTTTACGGTGCATCGACATCTGAGGTCATTCAGAGGGGGGGGGAGAAGGGAGAAAACCTTTTATCTTAATGATTTCTTACATAACTTATTTGGTGGTTTTTAACTAACTTTTGAAATGTCCCCTGTAATCTCTTTGAAATGGGACCAGTTTAAAATGTTGTCTCACGATTATGGGTCAAATAACAAATATATACTTTAATTTGCAATTAGCGGTTATTTGAAACGAGAATGCTGACATCTAGATGCTACAGTTGACAGGATTTTTTTATATTCTCATTTTTTAGTTTATACGAATTCATTTAGTTCGATTGTGACGCAAGCCTTAAGCTTATAGAGTCGCTCTCTAACACAAAATCTAGATATTTTCATGTCCCTGAAAGAGAGGCAGTGGCTTGAGCCTTTCCTGTTTTGCAAAATTTTAAACCTTTCCAAATTCAAAGGTTTTACAGACAGCAATTTAAAGTCTTCTTTATTTGAAAAATCGGTAGGGTAGAAAATATTGTGGTAAAAGAAGAAATTGCTTCTGACAAGCAATTTCTTCTTTTTCCACAACCTTTTCTTAAGAATAATATACATGGACGTAAAAACCGGGGTTTGAACAGGAAGGGGTTAAACCCACTCTTACCGAATTCTACCGCTGGGTAGACTAGGCCTGGCAAAAATCCTTTCCCGTTTTGCAAAATTTTAGACCTGTCCCAATCCAAAGGTTTTGCTGTCGAAAGTTAAAAGTCGGTTTAATTTTAAAAGTAATCATTCAGTAAGGTGGAAAATATTGCGGAAATATTGCGGGAAAAGAAGAAAATACTTGTCACAAGCAATTTCTTCTTTCTTTTTCTACAACGTTTTCTCAATTATAAAATCACAGAGACGTAAAAACCAGGGATTGTAATGAAAAAGCTACCCATGAACACATCTGGCGACGACGGAAATTTCCATAAATGTTATGTGCTAAGTCATGTAGACCCCTTTCACATGACCCGAGACTGCCTCACGTCGATAATGAAACAATCAGTGCTTTTTAATCCCCGGGGTATTTTGTCCTTCGATTTTCATTTTGCAGCACGCGAGCGATGGAACAGTCTGAGTGCCGATGAACAATTGACCTCTTTGATTTTATCTAGTAGGTCAAAACAATTAATTCTGCTCGCGTTTGACCTCACACAAGAGAAAAAAGACTGATTGAATGATTGATTGAATCGAGTTTAATACCACATTTACCATTATTTCAGTCATACCTCGGCGGCTGGAGCAACTAACCATGGATTCCTGGTATTTCAGACACCGGTACTACTACATCCTATCCGAGCCTCCAACTGCTCATCCCACTTAGGTTACAAGAGAAAAAACAACCATTAAATTGCTCGGTGAAATATAGCACTTGAAATGTGGACAAATGCACATAGAAATATACCGCAATGTCTTCATTTTCAGAAACAACCTTACTCATGCCGAGTATTTTTCACGTTCAACATAGTCCAAATCTAGAGCAATATGTTTTCCAAGCCCTAATTTTGTTAATCAGTATATTTAATAGCGCTGTCAATTAAAAACTCGATGGACTAATCAAATCAAGTATATATACCGAAAGAGAAATTTGAACCGCGAAAACCGGTCGACATTTATGTCAAACATTTCAAAGTTTGTTGGTTGAGTGACTTAAACATCGTAACTACAACTTATTCAAGCTTATTTAGGCCGAAGTTACGACATTTAGGTCGCCAACTAACCATTTCATTTTACACCGACGTTACTAAAAAATAATTCTATTCATTTCTTAACCCAAACAATGGCCCATTTGGACGCTCCCCAAAGAAAAATATTTGGGAAAACATTGTGTAAAAAAGAAAGTAATTGCTTGTTACAAGCAAGTTCTTCATTTTACACAATGTTTTATTCTCGGGATTCGCAAAAATCTATAGTTACATAGATTTTAAAACGCAGTATTCACATCCTTTCAATTTGGACTAGTCTAAAAAAATTCCGATTGGTAATGGGGCAAATTATAATTACGGACTGACCTCATGGATCTGTATGGAAGCATTGCTCAATGAGAAGATATTTGTTACCCATCATGCGGAAAGAGACTATCGATCGATGCGTTGAAAAGAATGTAAATATTGTAATCTTTGTATTAAGTCTTTTAGGATTCGCGACACAGCATTGATTATTCTATAGCTTTGGCGCCAAATTTATTTCATTTGGTATACGTCATATGTAAGTACAGAAAATTAATCTTAAAGGGTAACCGATAGGTTGATAGATGTAAACGTAAGTGGGTTAATTAGCTGGGGGCTCAGAAAGGATATAGGGGTAGTTTTGGTGTGAGAAATAAAAGAATATGGTCAGGTGCTCCAGCCGCCGCGTTATGGCTGAAATGCTGTTTAAGGTGAAAATAAACGAAATGAAAGATACCTCTGAGATTCGATTTTCAGATAAAAGGAAGACTAGTAAGTGAATATTACAGCAAGAAACGGGATATGAGTTGACTCCCTTTGGTAACCCATTCCCACTCAGTCCCGCTTATTTGCGCATCTCAAGAAAAAACTTTAAAAAACATTGTGGACAATGAAGAGATTGCCCGTAACAAGCAATTTCTTCAATGTCCACAATGTTTTCTACCCTAAAAACAAATGGTTTCTAAATTGCACCAACTTGAAATTGCCGTCTGCAACTTCTTTCAGTTTAGACCAGTCTCAGTTTTTATTGTGCGGTAATTGGTTAACAGGATGCTATTATATAATTTCTAAAATTTCACCTTCAAATTGTACTCAGTACAATTGGTGGATGATTGACAGTGACGATCCGTACGTTCGGATGTACACGCTGATCTGAGTATTTACTTGTCGAATATGCGTTATAATTGGACACGTCATACACATGTTCTCGAACACACACATGCGCGCGCACACACGCAGACGCAGACAAGACGTGACATCAGAGAGATTCCCTTAGTTATCAGAGCACTCGAATTCTACTGACAAACTAAACGTATCATTTTGTACAACGGCACTCGACTTCAAATCTCAAGAATACCGGTCTGAGACCCTGACAGACCTACCTAACAAACAAATTAACCAATCAAAGTGAACTTTGAATTCCGACATTGTCTGTCTTTTTGAGATACATTTTAGTTGGCTTGTCGACTTAAACGTTGTAGCTACAGCTTGAATAAGCTGTAGGTACGACGTTTAGATCACGAAGCAACCATCTAAACTTTCGTTGCATGTTACTGGCCATAAAATTTTGCAAAATATCTTAAATATCGAAGTGGAACTCCCTGTTCCGAGTTAGTGTATTAGGCTAGAGAAGTCAGTGGACGGGACCAGTGATCAGTTAATTGTCTTTCGAATGAGACATACGAGAGAGGCCCGTGTGTGACTATGCTATACATTGAGCACGTCGAAGAACCGGGGGGGGGGGGGCTACCATTAGTTTTATTCCGTGTCCGTGTTCAAGTAGTCAAAGACGTTCCATGTCCATCTAGGAATACCGTGATTCTAGATTGAATGGCTAAATAATGGCCAGTTTCGGATTACCAGTAGATCTCTTGCTACTAATCCGGATAGAATAACTTTAGAACAACAGCATAATGAACGTATCCTACGATAATTTTGATCGGCCGCGGTTGACGAGCTGAAGTTGACCAATTTACATTTCACCATGTTCATAACCCGAGATTAGTGTTGTTGTAGTTGTTGCTGTTTGTTTGTTTGTTTGTTTTAGGATTCGGTATCTACTTCCTCAGCAGTAAATCTATGTACAAAAACTCATTTGATAAAATACAGTCTCTCTTTTTCTTCAATCTAACGAACCAGTAAACAAACGATAGCAGTTATATTTAACATTGTTATGGTGATATTGAACTGCCACCACTTATTAGATAAATTCAGTAACACGAAAAGAATGGCGGATATCACGTTATTTTTCATGAAAAACTTCAAGTTTGTCAAGATACCATATCATGAATTGAGTTAAAGAGAACATTACATGTCGAGCTAGTGCGCCAGAAATGCCACCACTTACCACTTTGGTAGTGTTTATCCATACAAAAAAAGTATTGGTCACGCAAATTTAACTTTTACGATTCCGTCCTTTTGAGCGGGATTTTGACGTCTACATTTCTGGTTAATTTGCTTGACCCATTACCAGAAAACAAAATTTTAGACCAGTTTATATTGAACCGAGTTGCAGGCTATAATTTCTAGTTCAAAAACTTTTTTGGAGAAACAGAACATTTCAAAACATTGATAAAATTGTCTGCAAACGGGTTAATATTATTTAATTAAATCAATCCATCATATTCAACCATTAGCAATACATTTAGGTCTGTGTGGTTAGTCATGCTCTCTATCTTCTATCATAAGTTTTCAGTGCCTGATGAAGATAAAAGCCAAGGATATAATTGTCATAATCAGAGGTCTTTAAAGTAAATGGAATTGAAAGATTGGCTCTTAACTTCAGATTGGTTGAATTCAGACTATGTAATGTATGAAAGCATGGAGACATATTCCTCATCCACCATAAATTTTCATTACTGGAATAATTACCTTTTAGCTAGGCTGTTGTCAAACAAAATTGCAGGTAATGCAGTAAGCTCAGTGTTGTTGTCGTCTGTAAAAACAACCTAAGCAGCATTGAGACTTGGAAATATGTGAAATCTATCAAAAGATTGACCTGTACTAGTATCAAGACAATAAAGCAATGTCATTTTAGTAAAAATCATGCATTTTCCCTACTACTATCTTTTATCCACTATCCAGCAATCAACAGCCGAGCATTGGCATTTTTGTTGAAAATTCATTCACACATACCCTCTTTAACAGTTTGTTAACACCTTCCTAAACTTGCAAATTATTTACCTTCCAAACTTGCAACCAATGTCAAACTTTTAATTGCTTCTGTAACTTGTATTTACATTCCATTTGTCTTTTTTGAAAATACATAACTGATTTATAACAATCATAATTAGGGCACTACAAATGAAAATTCGCAGAGTCTACAGTATTTACACTCTTTGTCGGTCATTTTCGTACTTTCAGACTCAATAACTTGATGTCCCAACACAGTTCTTTTTTTTTATGCCCCCCTGCGTCACTAACATCTAGGACCTATTGTTTTACCATTGTCCACCCATCTGTCTATCTGCAAAGCTTAAATAAACTACTAAACATTGCTAATTACTGAAAGCTTATTCAGCTTGCAATGCTTATATTTGACAAGATAGTAGATTTCAAAGATACACATCTGCAGATGTCCAAGTCATAGTCATGTAACAAGGCAAAGATAATCTGTCAAGGCCGAACTTTTGAAAAAATTACTGCTTTGGGGTATTTATGTTTCATGAACACTTCTTGCTTAATGTTGAAATTCGCTCATACATGTATATGTAGTAGATAAGTTTAATACCTCATTATACTTATATCCAACTGCTCAGGTGAATTCTTTACGAATAAAAATCTTAAGAATCCTCAGATTTTTAATCGAAATATACCACACCACAGTGTAGAATTCCATCTGAGTTGTGCAATATATTTCGATAAAAAATCTTAAGATTCTTAAAAGATCGAACCAAATTCACCTCTGGTTAAAAAGAATTTTAACCCTCTATTTTTTTTTATAAAATTTGATATTGGTTCAAATTATAAGAAAATATGTAAACAATAATAGTAAGTGAAATAATTTAAAAAACAACACAGCATTTCTTTCTTTCAAATATTGTAAGATTAGATGAAGACATTTCTTCTTTTTCCCCAAGATTGCCAATCTCTCTGCCTGTCTATCTGCAAAACTTAACAAAAAAAAAAAAAAAAAAAAAAAAACCTAATCGTTGCTCATTACTTCATGCCTATTCAAGATACATTGTTCATATTTGGCATAATGATAGATCTCCATGATACACATTTGCTGGGACAAAGGTCATGTGGAAAGGTCAGGGTTGTCTGTAAAAGTCAAACTTCTGAAAAATTTGTCGTTTCAGAGGCATTTGTGTTTCGCAAACACATCTTGTTCACTTTGTCTCTTTGTACTTTCATTTAATGTGTAGATCCACTGGACAAAATCCCCTGGGGCTTTTGTCATAGTGTTGTGTTCATTGTGCACCCATTCTTCCATGTCTTCAGCCATTAACTTTCTCTTTGTTATGGTCAAGGATGCTCAGTGTTAAATTGTTGAAAATATCACGCACGTGTAAATAGCAATGATCTTGACATATTTACTTTAAGAAATTCGAAGAAGTGGTAGGTACACGCTACATGGGTCAATCGATATGAATGTAATAAATATACCGTACCCTGCCGATTAGCTTTTAATGCGTTGTTACATTGGCTTGGGCGATGCATTCCTAGCGCATGGGCAGATCAAATGAGTTAAACTGTTTTTGTTAAAATATATGTTGTCGCTGATTGACAGAAGCATCGTAACTACAGCTTGAACGAAACTGTAGTTGCGGGATTTGGGCACCTAGCAATGATATATTTCATTAAAGGATAGCCTGTTAATCTCAACCCCTTGGAACCCGAGGATCTTGATTTTAGCTATTTTGAAAGAAGTTAATATACTGATGCTTTATGCAAATTATCAAGGCTCTACACCTTCGGGGTCAGGAGGAGAAGATTTTTAAAGATTATTTTAAAGTTTCCTTTTTGTTGCGATAGCAACCAGAGCTTTTAACGGATTTCAATTCTTTTAGCTAATTTAAAGGGGGACCACCTAAGGTAAGTAAGTTTTAAAGGAGACCACCTGAGGAACATTTCTGCTAATTTGTTTTAAATTAGCCAAGTGGTTTGGGAGGAGATGTCGTTTAAAAATCGTTCTTAATTTCTATATAAACCCCACCCCCTGGGGATCCGATGATCATGATTTTAGCCAGTTAGAAAAAGGTCAATATACTAATGCTTCATGCAAAATACCAAGGCTCTACGCCATCTGGTTCAGGAGGAGAGAGTTATTAAAGATTATCTTGAAATATCCCTATTGTTGCCATGGCAACCAGAGCTTTAAACGGATTTCAATTTCTTTTTAGCTATTTTTAAAGGAGACCACCTAAGGAATATTTCTGCCAAATTTGATTAATTGGCACAGTGGTTTGGGAATAGACTTCGTTTTAAAATCTTTCTTTATCTCTATATAAACTCCACCGCCCTGGGGCTCCGCCCCTTGGGATCCGAAGATCATGATTTTATCTATATTGAAAGAGGTCAATAAACTAAAGCTTAATGCAATTATCAAGGCTCGACAACTTCTCGGTCAGGAGGAGAAGATTTTTTCTAGATTATTTTAAAATTCACTATTGTTGCCATGGAAACAAGAATTTTTAACGAATTTCAATTCTTTTAGCTAATCATAAAGGGGACCACGCCCCAGAGACATTTCTGTCAAATTTGGTTAAAATTGGCCCAGTGGTTTGGGAGGAGATGTCGTTTAAAGAAATTATTAGTAGGACACACGACGGACGGACATAAGATGATCACAATAGCTCACTTGAGCCTAAAGAGATACATTCAGAAGGAATGATTGAATGGGTTTTTACGGTGCATCGACATCTGAGGTCAATCAGGGGGGGGGGTGTGGAGAAAGGAGAAAACCTTTTATCTTAATGATTTCTTACATAACTTACTTGGTGGTTTTTAACTAACTTTTGAAATGTCCCCTGTAATCTCTTTGAAATGGGACCAGTTTAAAATGTTGTCTCACGATTATGGGTCAAATAACAAATATATACTTTAATTTGCAATTAGCGGTTATTTGAAACGAGAATGCTGACATCTAGATGCTACAGTTGACAGGATTTTTTTATATTCTCATTTTTTAGTTTATACGAATTCATTTAGTTCGATTGTGACGCAAGCCTTAAGCTTATAGAGTCGCTCTCGAACACAAAATCTAGATATTTTCATGTCCCTGAAAGAGAGGCAGTGGCTTGAGCCTTTCCTGTTTTGCAAAATTTTAAACCTTTCCAAATTCAAAGGTTTTACAGACAGCAATTTAAAGTCTTTTTTATTTGAAAAATCGGTAGGGCAGAAAATATTGTGGTAAAAGAAGAAATTGCTTCTGACAAGCAATTTCTTCTTTTTCCACAACCTTTTCTTAAGAATAATATACATGGACGTAAAAACCGGGGTTTGAACAGGAAGGGGTTAAACCCACTCTTACCGAATTCTACCGCTGGGTAGACTAGGCCTGGCAAAAATCCTTTCCCGTTTTGCAAAATTTTAGACCTGTCCCAATCCAAAGGTTTTGCTGTCGAAAGTTAAAAGTCGGTTTTATTTTAAAAGTAATCATTCAGTAAGGTGGAAAATATTGCGGAAATATTGCGGGAAAAGAAGAAAATACTTGTCACAAGCAATTTCTTCTTTCTTTTTCTACAACGTTTTCTCAATTATAAAATCACAGAGACGTAAAAACCAGGGATTGTAATGAAAAGCTGCCCATGAACACATCTGGCGACGACGGAAATTTCCATAAATGTCATGTGTTAAGTCATGTAGACCCCTTTCACATGACCTGAAACTGCCTCATTCGATAATGAAACAATCAGTGCTTTTTAATCCCCGGGGTATTTTGTCCTTCGATTTTCATTTTGCAGCACGCGAGCGATGAAACAGTCTGAGTGCCGATGAACAATTGACCTCTTTGATTTTATCTAGTAGGTCAAAACAATTAATTCTGCTCGCGTTTGACCTCACACAAGAGAAAAAAGACTGATTGAATGATTGATTGAATCGAGTTTAATACCACATTTACCATTATTTCAATCATACCTCGGCGGCTGGAGCAACTAACCATGGATTCCTGGTATTTCAGACACCGGTACTACTACATCCTATCCGAGCCTCCAACTGCTCATCCCACTTAGGTTACAAGGGAAAAAACAACCATTAAATTGCTCGGTGAAATATAGCACTTGAAATGTGGACAAATGCACATAGAAATATACCGCAATGTCTTCATTTTCAGAAACAACCTTACTCATGCCGAGTATTTTTCACGTTCAACATAGTCCAAATCTAGAGCAATATGTTTTCCAAGTCCTAATTTTGTTAATCAGTATTTAATAGCGCTGTCAATTAAAAACTCGATGGACTAATCAAATCAAGTATATATACCGAAAGAGAAATTTGAACCGCGAAAACCGGTCGACATTTATGTCAAACATTTCAAAGTTTGTTGGTTGAGTGACTTAAACATCGTAACTACAACTTATTCAAGCTTATTTAGGCCGAAGTTACGACATTTAGGTCGCCAACTAACCATTTCATTTTACACCGACGTTACTAAAAAATAATTCTATTCATTTCTTAACCCAAACAATGGCCCATTTGGACGCTCCCCAAAGAAAAATATTTGCGAAAACATTGTGTAAAAAAGAAAGTAATTGCTTGTTACAAGCAAGTTCTTCATTTTACACAATGTTTTATTCTCGGGATTCGCAAAAATCTATAGTTACATAGATTTTAAAACGCAGTATTCACATCCTTTCAATTTGGACTAGTCTAAAAAATTTCCGATTGGTAATGGGGCAAATTATAATTACGGACTGACCTCATGGATCTGTATGGAAGCATTGCTCAATGAGAAGATATTTGTTACCCATCATGCGGAAAGGGACCATCGATCGATGCGTTGAAAAGAATGTAAATATTGTGATCTTTGTATTTAGACTTTTAGGATTCTCGACATACCATTGTTTATTCTATAGCTTTGGCGCCATATTTATTTCATTTGGTATACGTAATATGTAGGTACAGAAAATTCACCTGAAAGGGTCAACGATAGGTTGATAGTTGTAAACCTAAGTGGGATAATTAGCTGGAGGCTCAGAGAGGATGTAGGTGTAGTTCAGGTGTGAGAAATACCAAGACTATATGGTCAGGTGCTCCAGCCGCCGCGATATGGCTGAAATTCTGTTAAAGGTGATATTAAACGAAATGAGATTCGATTAGCAGATATAAGGAAGACTAGTAAGTGGATATTACAGCAAGAAACGGGATATGAGTTGACTCCCTTTGGTTAACCCATTCCCACTCAGTCCCGCTCTTTCACGCATCTCAAGAAAAAAGCCTTGAAAAACATTGTTGACAATGAAGAAATTGCCTGTAACAAGCAATTTCTTCATTGTCCACAAGGTTTCCTACCCTAAAAGACAAAGGGTTTCTAAATTGCAATTGTCGTCTGCAACTTCTTTCAATTTGGACCGGTCTCAGTTTTTATCGTGTGGTAATGGGTTAACAGGATTTTTTCCCTCGAGGATAACACGATAAAGGGTCGAAAGACTCTTATTTCAATCGTAGTCCTAACTCATACAAGATCTTAACATGCACATATAGAGAGAGGCAATGAATTCTAACCAATGCTACCCACTTTTACAGCTGGGTCGACTGGGGCTCTGTCTGTAAAGTGTCCTGCCCATTACAGCAAGAAACGGGATAGGAGTTGAATCCCTTTGGTTAACCCATTCCCACTCAGTCCCTCTCTTTTACGCATCTCAAGAAAAAAGCTTTAGAAAACATTGTGGACATTGAAGAAATTGCTTGAAACAAGCAATTTCTTCATTGTCCACAATGTTTTCTACCATAAAAGACAAATGGTTTCTAAATGGCACCAACTTGAAACTGTCGTCTGCAACTTCTTTCAATTTGGACCAGTCTCAGTTTTTATCGTGTGGTAATGGGTTAACAGGATGCTATTATATAATTTCTTAACGTTCACCTTCGAAAAGACACTCAGTACGATTGGCGGATCGCTGGCCACACCTACTGACATCATACAAAGTAGTTCGACAGATATATCAAATGCATTTCCGGTCTAAATAATGATTGGTCAATCTATTTTTAATGATTGATAGCGACGATCCGTAAGTTCGGATGCACACGCTGATCTGGGTATTTACTTGTCGAATGTGCGTAATAATTCGACACGTCATACACATGTTCTCGAACACACACATGCGCGCGCACACACACGCGCAGACAAGACGTGGTATCAGACTGATTCCCTTAGTTAGTAGCGCACTCGACTTCTGCTGACAAAGTAAACGTATCATTTGGTACAACGGCACCCGACTTCAAACCGGTCTGAGACCCTGGCAGACCTGCCAAAAAACAAATTGACCAACCAAAGTGAACTTTGAATACCGACATTGGCCGTCTTTTTTAGATACATTTTAGTTGGTTTGGCGACTTAAACGTTGCAGCTACAGCTTGAATAAGCTGTAGGTACGACGTTAGGTCACCAATCAACCATCTAAACTTTTGTTGCATGTTACTGGCCATAAAATTTGCAAAATAAGTTAATAACTTAAATATCGAAGTGGAACTTCCTGTTTCGAGTTAGTGTGTTACACCAGATGTGTCAGTGTACGGCCGGGATCAGTGACCAGTCAATCGTCTTTCGAATGAGACATAAGAGATAGGCCCGTGTGTGACGATGCTATACATTGAGCACGTCTAAGAACCGGGGGGGGGGGGGCTCCCATTAGTTTTATTACTTGTCCGTGTTCAAGTAGTCAAAGACGTTCCATGTCCATCTAGGAATTGCGTGATTCTAGATTGAATGGCTAAATAATGTCCGGTTTCGAATTACCAGTAGATCTCTTGCTACTAATCCGGATAGAATAACTTTAGAACAACAGCATTATGAACGTATCATACGATGATTTTGATCGGCCGCGGTTGCTGAGCTGAAGTTGACCAATTTACATTTCACCATGTTCATAACCCGAGATTAGTGTTGTTGTAGTTGTTGCTGTTTGTTTGTTTGTTTTAAACAGCTAAGGAAGGATTCGGTATCTACTTCCTCAGCAGTAAATCTATAACAAACTATATTACAAAAACTCATTTGTTAAAATACAGTCTCTCTTTTTCTTCAATCTAACGAACCTGTAAACAAACGATAGCAGTTATATTTAATATTGTTATGGTGATATTGAACTGCCACCACTTATTAGATAAATTCAGTAACACGAAAAGAATGGCGGATATCACGTTATTTTTCATGAAAAACTTCAAGTTTGTCAAGATACCATATCATGAATTGAGTTAAAGAGAACATTACATGTCGAGCTAGTGCGCCAGAAATGCCACCACTTACCACTTTGGTAGTGTTTATCCATACAAAAAAAAGTATTGGTCACGCAAATTTAACTTTTACGATTCCGTCCTTTTGAGCGGGATTTTGACGTCTACATTTCTGGTTAATTTGCTTGACCCATTACCAGAAAACAAAATTTTAGACCAGTTTATATTGAACCGAGTTGCAGGCTATAATTTCTAGTTCAAAAACTTTTTTGGAGAAACAGAACATTTCAAAACATTGATAAAATTTTCTGCAAACGGGTTAATATTATCTAATTAAATCAATCCATCATATTCAACCATTAGCAATACATTTAGGTCTGTGTGGTTAGTCATGCTCTCTATCTTCTATCATAAGTTTTCAGTGCCTAATGAAAATAAAAGCCAAGGATATAATTGTCATAATCAGAGGTCTTTAAAGTAAATGGAATTGAAAGATTGGCTCTTAACTTCAGATTGGTTGAATTCAGACTATGTAATGTATGAAAGCATGGAGACATATTCCTCATCCACCATAAATTTTCATTACTGGAATAATTACCTTTTAGCTAGGCTGTTGTCAAACAAAATTGCAGGTAATGCAGTAAGCTCAGTGTTGTTGTCGTCTGTAAAAACAACCTAAGCAGCATTGAGACTTGGAAATATGTGAAATCTATCAAAAGATTGACCTGTACTAGTATCAAGACAATAAAGCAATGTCATTTTAGTAAAAATCATGCATTTTCCCTACTACTATCTTTTATCCACTATCCAGCAATCAACAGCCGAGCATTGGCATTTTTGTTGAAAATTCATTCACACATACCCTCTTTAACAGTTTGTTAACACCTTCCTAAACTTGCAAATTATTTACCTTCCAAACTTGCAACCAATGTCAAACTTTTAATTGCTTCTGTAACTTGTATTTACATTCCATTTGTCTTTTTTGAAAATACATAACTGATTTATAACAATCATAATTAGGGCACTACAAATGAAAATTCGCAGAGTCTACAGTATTTACACTCTTTGTCGGTCATTTTCGTACTTTCAGACTCAATAACTTGAAGAGATTTCTTCTTTTTCCCCAAGATTGCCAATCTCTCTGCCTGTCTATCTGCAAAACTTAACAAAAAAAAAAAAAAACCTAATCGTTGCTCATTACTTCATGCCTATTCAAGATACATTGTTCATATTTGGCATAATGATAGATCTCCATGATACACATTTGCTGGGACAAAGGTCATGTGGAAAGGTCAGGGTTGTCTGTAAAAGTCAAACTTCTGAAAAATTTGTCGTTTCAGAGGCATTTGTGTTTCGCAAACACATCTTGTTCACTTTGTCTCTTTGTACTTTCATTTAATGTGTAGATCCACTGGACAAAATCCCCTGGGGCTTTTGTCATAGTGTTGTGTTCATTGTGCACCCATTCTTCCATGTCTTCAGCCATTAACTTTCTCTTTGTTATGGTCAAGGATGCTCAGTGTTAAATTGTTGAAAATATCACGCACGTGTAAATAGCAATGATCTTGACATATTTACTTTAAGAAATTCGAAGAAGTGGTAGGTACACGCTACATGGGTCAATCGATATGAATGTAATAAATATACCGTACCCTGCCGATTAGCTTTTAATGCGTTGTTACATTGGCTTGGGCGATGCATTCCTAGCGCATGGGCAGATCAAATGAGTTAAACTGTTTTTGTTAAAATATATGTTGTCGCTGGTTGACAGAAGCATCGTAACTACAGCTTGAACGAAACTGTAGTTGCGGGATTTGGGCACCTAGCAATGATATATTTCATTAAAGGATAGCCTGTTAATCTCAACCCCTTGGAACCCGAGGATCTTGATTTTAGCTATTTTGAAAGAAGTTAATATACTGATGCTTTATGCAAATTATCAAGGCTCTACACCTTCGGGTCAGGAGGAGAAGATTTTTAAAGATTATTTTAAAGTTTCCTTTTTGTTGCGATAGCAACCAGAGCTTTTAACGGATTTCAATTCTTTTAGCTAATTTAAAGGGGGACCACCTAAGGTAAGTAAGTTTTAAAGGAGACCACCTGAGGAACATTTCTGCTAATTTGTTTTAAATTAGCCAAGTGGTTTGGGAGGAGATGTCGTTTAAAAATCGTTCTTAATTTCTATATAAACCCCACCCCCTGGGGATCCGATGATCATGATTTTAGCCAGTTAGAAAAAGGTCAATATACTAATGCTTCATGCAAAATACCAAGGCTCTACGCCATCCGGTTCAGGAGGAGAGAGTTATTAAAGATTATCTTGAAATATCCCTATTGTTGCCATGGCAACCAGAGCTTTAAACGGATTTCCATTTCTTTTTAGCTATTTTTAAAGGAGACCACCTAAGGAATATTTCTGCCAAATTTGATTAATTGGCACAGTGGTTTGGGAATAGACTTCGTTTTAAAATCTTTCTTTATCTCTATATAAACTCCACCGCCCTGGGGCTCCGCCCCTTGGGATCCGAAGATCATGATTTTATCTATATTGAAAGAGGTCAATAAACTAAAGCTTAATGCAAATCATCAAGGCTCGACAACTTCTCGGTCAGGAGGAGAAGATTTTTTCTAGATTATTTTAAAATTCACTATTGTTGCCATGGAAACAAGAATTTTTAACGAATTTCAATTCTTTTAGCTAATCATAAAGGGGACCACGCCCCAGAGACATTTCTGTCAAATTTGGTTAAAATTGGCCCAGTGGTTTGGGAGGAGATGTCGTTTAAAGAAATTATTAGTAGGACACACGACGGACGGACAAAAGATGATCACAATAGCTCACTTGAGCCTAAAGAGATACATTCAGAAGGAATGATTGAATGGGTTTTTACGGTGCATCGACATCTGAGGTCATTCAGAGGGGGGGGGGGGTTGGAGAAAGGAGAAAACCTTTTATCTTAATGATTTCTTACATAACTTATTTGGTGGTTTTTAACTAACTTTTGAAATGTCCCCTGTAATCTCTTTGAAATGGGACCAGTTTAAAATGTTGTCTCACGATTATGGGTCAAATAACAAATATATACTTTAATTTGCAATTAGCGGTTATTTGAAACGAGAATGCTGACATCTAGATGCTACAGTTGACAGGATTTTTTTATATTCTCATTTTTTAGTTTATACGAATTCATTTAGTTCGATTGTGACGCAAGCCTTAAGCTTATAGAGTCGCTCTCGAACACAAAATCTAGATATTTTCATGTCCCTGAAAGAGAGGCAGTGGCTTGAGCCTTTCCTGTTTTGCAAAATTTTAAACCTTTCCAAATTCAAAGGTTTTACAGACAGCAATTTAAAGTCTTTTTTATTTGAAAAATCGGTAGGGTAGAAAATATTGTGGTAAAAGAAGAAATTGCTTCTGACAAGCAATTTCTTCTTTTTCCACAACCTTTTCTTAAGAATAATATACATGGACGTAAAAACCGGGGTTTGAACAGGAAGGGGTTAAACCCACTCTTACCGAATTCTACCGCTGGGTAGACTAGGCCTGGCAAAAATCCTTTCCCGTTTTGCAAAATTTTAGACCTGTCCCAATCCAAAGGTTTTGCTGTCGAAAGTTAAAAGTCGGTTTAATTTTAAAAGTAATCATTCAGTAAGGTGGAAAATATTGCGGAAATATTGCGGGAAAAGAAGAAAATACTTGTCACAAGCAATTTCTTCTTTCTTTTTCTACAACGTTTTCTCAATTATAAAATCACAGAGACGTAAAAACCAGGGATTGTAATGAAAAGCTGCCCATGAACACATCTGGCGACGACGGAAATTTCCATAAATGTCATGTGTTAAGTCATGTAGACCCCTTTCACATGACCCGAAACTGCCTCACGTCGATAATGAAACAATCAGTGCTTTTTAATCCCCGGGGTATTTTGTCCTTCGATTTTCATTTTGCAGCACGCGAGCGATGAAACAGTCTGAGTGCCGATGAACAATTGACCTCTTTGATTTTATCTAGTAGGTCAAAACAATTAATTCTGCTCGCGTTTGACCTCACACAAGAGAAAAAAGACTGATTGAATGATTGATTGAATCGAGTTTAATACCACATTTACCATTATTTCAATCATACCTCGGCGGCTGGAGCAACTAACCATGGATTCCTGGTATTTCAGACACCGGTACTACTACATCCTATCCGAGCCTCCAACTGCTCATCCCACTTAGGTTACAAGAGAAAAAACAACCATTAAATTGCTCGGTGAAATATAGCACTTGAAATGTGGACAAATGCACTTAGAAATATACCGCAATCTCTTCATTTTCAGAAACAACCTTACTCATGCCGAGTATTTTTCACGTTCAACATAGTCCAAATCTAGAGCAATATGTTTTCCAAGTCCTAATTTTGTTAATCAGTATTTAATAGCGCTGTCAATTAAAAACTCGATGGACTAATCAAATCAAGTATATATACCGAAAGAGAAATTTGAACCGCGAAAACCGGTCGACATTTATGTCAAACATTTCAAAGTTTGTTGGTTGAGTGACTTAAACATCGTAACTACAACTTATTCAAGCTTATTTAGGCCGAAGTTACGACATTTAGGTCGCCAACTAACCATTTCATTTTACACCGACGTTACTAAAAAATAATTCTATTCATTTCTTAACCCAAACAATTGCCCATTTGGACGCTCCCCAAAGAAAAATATTTGGGAAAACATTGTGTAAAAAAGAAAGTAATTGCTTGTTACAAGCAAGTTCTTCATTTTACACAATGTTTTATTCTCGGGATTCGCAAAAATCTATAGTTACATAGATTTTAAAACGCAGTATTCACATCCTTTCAATTTGGACTAGTCTAAAAAAATTCCGATTGGTAATGGGGCAAATTATAATTACGGACTGACCTCATGGATCTGTATGGAAGCATTGCTCAATGAGAAGATATTTGTTACCCATCATGCGGAAAGGGACCATCGATCGATGCGTTGAAAAGAATGTAAATATTGTGATCTTTGTATTTAGACTTTTAGGATTCTCGACATACCATTGTTTATTCTATAGCTTTGGCGCCATATTTATTTCATTTGGTATACGTAATATGTAGGTACAGAAAATTCATCTGAAAGGGTCAACGATAGGTTGATAGTTGTAAACCTAAGTGGGATAATTAGCTGGAGGCTCAGAGAGGATGTAGGTGTAGTTCAGGTGTGAGAAATACCAAGACTATATGGTCAGGTGCTCCAGCCGCCGCGATATGGCTGAAATTCTGTTAAAGGTGATATTAAACGAAATGAGATTCGATTAGCAGATATAAGGAAGACTAGTAAGTGGATATTACAGCAAGAAACGGGATATGAGTTGACTCCCTTTGGTTAACCCATTCCCACTCAGTCCCGCTCTTTCACGCATCTCAAGAAAAAAGCCTTGGAAAACATTGTTGACAATGAAGAAATTGCCTGTAACAAGCAATTTCTTCATTGTCCACAAGGTTTCCTACCCTAAAAGACAAAGGGTTTCTAAATTGCAATTGTCGTCTGCAACTTCTTTCAATTTGGACCGGTCTCAGTTTTTATCGTGTGGTAATGGGTTAACAGGATTTTTTTCCCTCGAGGATAACACGATAAAGGGTCGAAAGACTCTTATTTCAATTGTAGTCCTAACTCATACAAGATCTTAACATGCACATATAGAGAGAGGCAATGAATTCTAACCAATGCTACCCACTTTTACAGCTGGGTCGACTGGGGCTCTGTCTGTAAAGTGTCCTGCCCATTACAGCAAGAAACGGGATAGGAGTTGAATCCCTTTGGTTAACCCATTCCCACTCAGTCCCTCTCTTTTACGCATGTCAAGAAAAAAGCTTTAGAAAACATTGTGGACATTGAAGAAATTGCTTGAAACAAGCAATTTCTTCATTGTCCACAATGTTTTCTACCATAAAAGACAAATGGTTTCTAAATGGCACCAACTTGAAACTGTCGTCTGCAACTTCTTTCAATTTGGACCAGTCTCAGTTTTTATCGTGTGGTAATGGGTTAACAGGATGCTATTATATAATTTCTTAACGTTCACCTTCGAAAAGACACTCAGTACGATTGGCGGATCGCTGGCCACACCTACTGACATCATACAAAGTAATTCGACAGATATATCAAATGCATTTCCGGTCTAAATAATGATTGGTCAATCTATTTTTAATGATTGATAGCGACGATCCGTAAGTTCGGATGCACACGCTGATCTGGGTATTTACTTGTCGAATGTGCGTAATAATTCGACACGTCATACACATGTTCTCGAACACACACATGCGCGCGCACACACACGCGCAGACAAGACGTGGTATCAGACTGATTCCCTTAGTTAGTAGCGCACTCGACTTCTGCTGACAAAGTAAACGTATCATTTGGTACAACGGCACCCGACTTCAAACCGGTCTGAGACCCTGGCAGACCTGCCAAAAAACAAATTGACCAACCAAAGTGAACTTTGAATACCGACATTGGCCGTCTTTTTTAGATACATTTTAGTTGGTTTGGCGACTTAAACGTTGCAGCTACAGCTTGAATAAGCTGTAGGTACGACGTTAGGTCACCAATCAACCATCTAAACTTTTGTTGCATGTTACTGGCCATAAAATTTGCAAAATAAGTTAATAACTTAAATATCGAAGTGGAACTTCCTGTTTCGAGTTAGTGTGTTACACCAGATGAGTCAGTGTACGGCCGGGATCAGTGACCAGTCAATCGTCTTTCGAATGAGACATAAGAGATGGGCCCGTGTGTGACGATGCTATACATTGAGCACGTCTAAGAACCGGGGGGGGGGGGCTCCCATTAGTTTTATTACTTGTCCGTGTTCAAGTAGTCAAAGACGTTCCATGTCCATCTAGGAATTGCGTGATTCTAGATTGAATGGCTAAATAATGTCCGGTTTCGAATTACCAGTAGATCTCTTGCTACTAATCCGGATAGAATAACTTTAAAACAACAGCATTATGAACGTATCATACGATGATTTTGATCGGCCGCGGTTGCTGAGCTGAAGTTGACCAATTTACATTTCACCATGTTCATAACCCGAGATTAGTGTTGTTGTAGTTGTTGCTGTTTGTTTGTTTGTTTTAAACAGCTAAGGAAGGATTCGGTATCTACTTCCTCAGCAGCAAATCTATGTACAAAAACTCATTTGTTAAAATACAGTCTCTCTTTTTCTTCAATCTAACGAACCTGTAAACAAACGATAGCAGTTATATTTAACATTGTTATGGTGATATTGAACTGCCACCACTTATTAGATAAATTCAGTAACACGAAAAGAATGGCGGATATCACGTTATTTTTCATGAAAAACTTCAAGTTTGTCAAGATACCATATCATGAATTGAGTTAAAGAGAACATTACATGTCGAGCTAGTGCGCCAGAAATGCCACCACTTACCACTTTGGTAGTGTTTATCCATACAAAAAAGTATTGTTCACGCAAATTTAACTTTTAAGACTCCGTCCTTTTGAGCGGGCTTTTGACGTCTACATTTCTGGTTAATTTGCTTAACCCATTACCAGAAAAACAAAATTTTAGACCAGTTTATATTGAACCGAGTTGCAGGCTATAATTTCTAGTTCAAAAACTTTTATTGGAGAAACAAAACATTTCAAAACATTGATAAATTTTCTGCAAACGGGTTAATATTATTTAATTAAATCAATCCATCATATTCAATCATTAGCAATACATTAAGGTCTGTGTGTTTAGTCATGCTCTCTATCTTCTATCATAAGTTTTCAGTGCCTAATGAAAATAAAAGCCAAGGATATAATTGTCATAATCAGAGGTCTTTAAAGTAAAATAGAAAAGAAAGATTGGCTCTTAACTTCGGATTGGTTGAATTCAGACTATGTAATGTATGAAAGCATGGAGACATATTCCTCATCCACCATAAATTTTCATTACTGGAATATCACTATCCAGCAATCAACAGCCGAGCATTGGCATTTTTGTTGAAAATTCATTCACACATATCCTCTTTAACAGTTTGTTAACACCTTCCTAAACTTGCAAATACCTTCCAAACTTGCAACCAATGTCAAACTTTTAATAGCTTCTGTAACCTGTATTTACTTTCCAGTTGTCTTTTTTGAAAATACATAACTGATGTATAACAATCATAATTAGGGCACTACAAATGAAAATTCGCAGAGTCTACAGTATTTACACTCTTTGTCGGTCATTTTCGTACTTTCAGACTCAATAACTTGATGTCCCAACACAGTTCTTTTTTTATGCCCCATGCATCACTAACATCTGGGACCTATTGTTTTACCATTGTCCACCCATCTGTCTGTCTGCAAAGCTTAAATAAACTACTAAGCATTGCTAATTACTGAAAGCTTATTCAGCTTGCAATGCTTATATTTGGCAAGATAGTAGATTTCAAAGATACACATCTGCAGATGTCCAAGTCATAGTCATGTAACAAGGCAAAGATAATCTGTCAAGGCCGAACTTTTGAAAAATTTACTGCTTTTGGGGTATTTGTGTTTCATGAACACTTCTTGTTTATTGTTGAAATTCGCTCATACATGTATATGTAGTAGATAAGTTTAATACCTCATTATACTTACATCCAACTGCTCAGGTGATTTCTTTACGAATAAAAATCTTAAGAATCCTCAGATTTTTAATCGAAATATACCACACCACAGTGTAGAATTCCATCTGAGTTGTGCAATATATTTCGATAAAAAATCTTAAGATTCTTAAAAGATCGAACCAAATTCACCTCTGGTTAAAAAGAATTTTAACCCTCTATTTTTTTTTTTTTTTTTTTTTTTTTTATATAAAATTTGATATTGGTTCAAATTATAAGAAAATATGTAAACAATAATAGTAAGTGCAATAATTTAAAAAACAACCCAGCATTTCTTTCTTTCAAATATTGTCAGATTCGATGAAGACATTTCTTCTTTTTCCCCAAGATTGCCTGTCTATCTTCAAAACTTAACAACAACAACAACAACAACAACAACAAAACTAATCGTTGCTCATTACTTCAAGCCTATTCAAGATACATTGTTCATATTTGGCATAATGATAGATCTCCATGATACACATTTGCTGGGACAAAGGTCATGTGGAAAGGTCAGGGTTGTCTGTAAAAGTCAAACTTCTGAAAAAATTGTCGTTTCAGAGGCATTTGTGTTTCGCAAACACATCTTGTTCACTTTGCCTCTTTTGTACTTTCATTTAATTTGTAGATCCACTGGACAAAAGCCCCTGGGGCTTTTGTCATAGTGTTGTGTTCATTGTGCACCCATTCTTCCATGTCTTCGGCCATTAACTTTCCCTTAAACTATTTCCTTTTTGTACTACAATACACTCACAAGTTATGGTAAGTAATGAAAACTCAATTTTTTCTATACTTGTACAGACAAAACTCACATTTCATCATTCACTACAACGTGTACATATATGCATCAATTTTAACCTAATTCCACAAAAACAGCAATTACCTACCTTTTTCCCAAATTTCTCGAAGATTTTCAATTTTATGAATGTCATGGCTTCAATGAGCTTAACTAATTCTCCAAATGCCAACTCGGTTTGGTCAGCCAGTAATACATGGCTCCCAATCCTTTGGTTGTAGGATTAATCATCATCTCAGCAAACTCTCATGTGATATTTGCAAAAGTTATTGTGACATGCCTCATTTATCTTCGACCAAATCATAACAAGTACATGTATGCCCAACTTTTATGGGCCGCAGGTAGCTCAGATGAAATGTTTGTCGTACTGGTGTAAGAAACCATAGAAAGACATTTCTAGCTGCACTAGCCACCACAGTGTAACTGAATACGGTTGGAAATCACACTTAATCTCATTCAATGAAAAAACACATATTTCAGAATGATAATTTGCCACTCATGTATATAGAAACATGGAAACAAATTTACTTCAATTTGTCCGAAGTATAGGGTAAGTGTAATGTAAGAAGTATTACACAAGTAACTTTTTATTTTTCATTGAAAGTGTCAATTTTTCTTCTTGTTTAAAAAATAATTACAATTCCATTATATTCCTTTGGTAAAATTAAGGCTAGTATAGTGAGTCAAACTTTTGTACTCTTAGTGTTCATACTTGTCAAACAACAGTATTAGCAACCTTTTTTAAGCTCACCTGACCTAAATAAAATGATGACAGGTATTTCTTTAAAACTTTGCCTTTTTGAATTTTTAGTTTTGCTGTTACTCATTGGAGAGTACTCCAACTTTTGTTAATTTTATTTTATTAAAAGTTGAATACCATTGGCCTTCATTTTTGTCAAGCCCACGTGCGGTAAGCGAGACATAGTTGTCACAATGACAGCTCGGTGTGGGTGCATTTGTGCATCTGTTGGCCACTCAGTTATTCCGTCCGGTTTTGTCTAGACTATTACATTTATGGATGAATTTCGAAATAACTAATTTGGCATAAATTGTTGAGATATTGTGATCTCATCTTGTTCGCTTTTGTTGTCAATGTTGTTGTTAGTGTTTGCATGACATATTTTATAAGTCGTGGTGTATTACTATTCAACACATGCACATGCATGTTCATCGTGTTGTGTGTTCAAAAGTACAAGAGCAATCCATTCTATGAAAGCTCGTATTTCTAGAAGCATTTTTCTGAGAAATTATGCATCTCTTTCAACTTGGACATTAGATATTTTCAATATATAAGCTGCCAACTATATCCATTGTAATTAGTCAGTGCATGTAACTGAACATTTTTACGCCCCAACCGCATCAATCCGGCCTCTCACGGATAATGGTTACCACTGTCCCGCCGCCGTCTGATGTTGATTTTCAAGGGCGACAAAATTCACTTTGCTGTACATTAAAGCATTTTTTTTACTTGTGTACTAACGTGTTGCCTTGGTATATCCTCGCGGTTTGGGTTTTCGTCTTAATAACGAGTTTTCGGTTTTGCGGTCACGGTTACTAAAATCTATTTTACCAAAGATTTCCTCCTGTAGCACAGGACCTAGACATAGAATAAAATTTAGGAGAACATGCTGTACAGGCATACAGTAAAACAAATTAAAACTAGCTTATCATTATGGTGTGATATCCAAATCTTTTGTTGGGCAAGGTAGCTTGTAGTAAGAGCTTGATTTTTCGCCCCTTTTCTAGAATTTGCCTAATTTCATATTGCCTGTAGTCTCCCATATTGCCTGTAGTCTCCCATATTGTGGATTTATTTTTATGTGAAAGATTATTCTTTCGACCGATTTTTAGACTTTATCTTATTTCATATTATCAGAAACGGTAAAAGAAAGTAGCAGACTTTTTTGCGATTCGTTCAAAAAAATGCAACGATAGGTATCTAAACTTATATAGCGCGAAACCCAGTACCATTAAACAACAACGATGGAAAATAACGGAAACCAGTGCTTCCTAAAAAACTTCCGGTATTGACGAACACTTTACTTTTTATTTGTTTATATCATTTTGTTGTATTTTTTTTGATAAATTTTGCTGCCGTTATTTTGGTAGTGTTCTTTTAGTGTTATTTATGATTGCTTTAGCAGATTTGAAATTTAGAAACATAAACTACAAAAATATTTTTCACAAAATATGATCAATTTTCATATGTCTTCCAAATGTTTTGTTAGGTTTAGATTCTTAAAAGTGACCCACCTTTTGACGTTGTATTAAACCCGTTACCAGACCGCAAAATTAAGACTAATATGATGTGAAGGAGTTGCACACACCAATTCAAAATTCAAGAAATATTGGATTTTCCAGCTTTCTTGATAGAAAACATTGTGGAGTGTGAAGAAATTGATTTTTGTAAGCAATTTCTTTATTTTTACACAAGGTACTCCCTAGTTTTTTGGTACATTGAAAAGGGCCTTTATGTTGGAGTTGGTTTAAGGAGAATGCTCGTCAGGAATATTCAGTTGTAAAAGCAGGAACACAGTTTCTTGGCCAATTAGAGAAATATTTGCTTTTGAATCTCAAATTTAAATGAAATGAAAAGTTCTCAGGGAGTGTGCTAGCCTTAATGTTACAATAAAATGACCCAAGAGCATACATCCCTAATTCTCGGTTCAAATCTAAAAAAAGAACACAAAAATATGTTAAGATAAATATAGGAAATAAATAAGTCTCTACCAAAAGCACACCCAGAAGCTGAAAAAATAAATGTATTGATTAAACAAAACCTTTGTTCCATTTGATAAATAACAATATCTTATCATCCTGAAAAAAAACTGCCAAGTACCTTAACTCAATTAATAGCAATGGTCTCTGAATAAAATCAGAAGAGACAGTGGACATACCAGAGAAGTGGAGGAAAGTAAAGGTCACAACAGCATACAAAAAAGCCGAAATTACCTAACATCAAACTGTAGACCAATTTCCTAAACATTGGTGCAGCATCTGTTGTAAACGATGGAACACATTGTAACAAGTCACACCCTGTCTCAAGCTGAAAAGATTATTTACACATTTCAACATGGATTCTAATCAATGCTTAAGAATTACTTAAAATTTGACTCTGCTATACAGATCTCCTGATCCTTGACTTGACTTAGGCCTTTGACAAACTCTCCAATAGTCTCCTGTATTCATGAATAGCATTACTACAGAATGCGGTAAAAACACTAAAATAGGTTGTTGTATTCCTTTTGAGTGCAAACATGATATGATGGTGCAAGACAAAAATTTTGACCAAGGAAATATTTAGTAATATATACCACCAAAACAGTTCTCTAGCCATTAGCTTTTTCGATGTAAATGCATTTCTATTATACTTAAAACAGGATTTCTATTAGTTTAAAACATAAAAGTATCTATAAATACATTGAAATTGGCCTGGATACTACCAGTATATTTTATTGCTGACGATGTACCTTGGACAAAGAAGAATATTTTGAAACATAAGTCAAAATGTTGATTAAATATACCTTTGCCAATCAATCCCACACAATGGTGCTTTTAGACACCCTTAAGAAAAAAAGCTTTGGAAAACATTGTGCAAAATGAAGAAAATACTTCACCTTGTTAAAGGCATTATCTTCATTATCCACAATACTTTCTACCATAGAAGTAAAGAAGGTTAAAAAAAATATTAAAAAGAATCGCAAAAAGGTAGCTATAAAGTCTCCAAACCAACATAACTACTTCACATAAAGGTCAGAATTCAAAGTTCACTTCTGGTCTAAAATTATTTGATGGTTGATTGTTTATTTGATTAACAGTTGCAAATGGTCAATCAAGATAAATGGCTTAGAACCTGTAAAAGGAATGAATGCTACCCAATTCATAACATGTGTACTTTACCCGTTCCCATTTAATATCACTTTTCAATTTCTTCATTTTCCATAGTGTTTTCTACCTGAACAACAGACCAATAATTCTATGCCCGGCACACATAAGATTGGGGGCATATTGTTTTACCCAGCAGTAAACTTAAAGCAAAAACTGAACATTTTTGCTGTTATTCAAACACAGTTGAAGATGCATGGTTCATATTGGGGACTAAACTTTACACAAAAATTTAACATTTTGCTCTTAATCAAAGACTGTTCCTGGCTCATATTTGGGATACAGGTTCTTCACATTGATAGATATTAGTTGGTTGTAAGGTCAATATCATTCATTAAGGTCAAGGGCACTTATTTGTAGATCAACTTAACTAAAAAACTGAACACTTTGCTGCTATTCAAAAATATTTCAAGATACAAGTCAAAATCTTAACATTTTGTTGTTATTCAAACACCTTCAAGATACATGGTGCATAGTTTGGACATGGTTCTTTGCATTGATAGGCTTCAGTTGGTTTTAAGGTCAATGTGCTTATCAAGGTTGACTTAACCCTTGTTATGCTGAACACAGAATATTTTGGTTGTGGCAGGAGGGTATAGACAAAGATCAGCCTGTACATATGTGCAGTCTGATCCTAGTCTACACCTCTTGTTTGTCCATTTCAAGCCAGAATTGTTTATGACATCATATTTGTAAAAGAAATGCTGACCGTCAACTAATGTTTCCAGTGTTCCAGCCCTATGATTTCAGTGCAATTCTGAACAAGGATTTAATTCAGCATGACAAGGGTTAACATGAAAAAACTGAACATTTTGCTATTATTCAAACTCCTTTTAAAATACATGGCTCATTTTTTGACATAATGCATCAGTTGGTTTAGGTCATCCATTAAGGTCACTTATCAAGGTCATTTTTTAAAGAAAAGTTTGTTACAGGAGCATGTATATTCACAAACACATCTTGTCATTTATCATTAATTTGATGTTTTGTCTGCACCTTCTTTCAAGTTTGACCAGGTCTAGAATTGTTATACATTAGGAAAAAATATGATCAATTTATAAATTTTAGGCATTTAATAGGTTGATCAGTATCGGATCTTTGGGTAAAAAGAAACACGGAACCCTGTATAGACCACATGGTTACTGTTAATTCCAAAATATGTAATGCTAAACCCATTACCAGAACACATAATTTTAGACAGGTCCAAATGGAAAGAAGTTGTAGACAATAATTTTAAGTTGATGAAAATTTTAAAACTGTTTGTCTTTCTGAGAAGAAAACATTGTTGGAAACAAAGAAATTGCTATAACTAAGAAATATATTTTTTGTCTCTCATAAGATTTTCCCAAGCTTTTTTCTAGAGGGGTGTAAAAAGGCGATTTAGTTAGGGAATGGGTCAACAGGATTCTACTGTATAACATAGATTTATGTAAGTTGTCTCATTCTTAGTGCCTAGCTTAAAGAGATTTGTTTCTGATTTTAGATTAATTTGGCATGGAAGATTATAAGTATTTGTTTAAAGTAGTCCTCATTGGCGATGCAGGAGTTGGCAAAACATGCCTTGTGCGACGATTCACACAGGTTGGTAAAGATATGTCCTGATTACTCATTGTAACTCATTGTAACTTAACCCTTGTAATGCTGAATAATATTTTTTTTCATAGAATTGCAATAAAATCAGAGGGCTTAAAGTACTGGAAAAATAATTTTAAAATAGATATTTATCTTGAAAAAATTATCCTATAACCAAGTCTTGTTTAAAAAGGAGTAGCAGGTGGTGTAGACTAAAATCAGACTGCACATATGTGCAGATTGATCTTTGTCTATACCTCCTGACAAGGAGGGAATATTCAGGGTTCAGCATGACAAGGGTTAATGGATATAAATCATATAATCCCAACATGGCAGAGTAATTTTAAGACATTTCAAAAGCTTGAATTATACATATCTTCCTCTCCAGTCCATAATTCAGATTAAAACAACTTAAGTACTTTACTGTCAATATTCTTTACATTTTGAATCTAATCATAGACATACTTTTACAGCCAGATCTTACCTACAAATAAGGAGAAACCTGTTTAAGCTATCTATTGTTTATTTGGCCACTAAAGTGAACAAGGGCCTTCTTAAATCAATTTTCAAAAGGAGAATTTAAATAAAATACTTTGGAAAACATATTTTGTTGTGTGTGGGGGTGTTGTTGTTTTTTTGGTTTTTTTCGATTTCAAATTTTGTTTATTTTGCATATTGAGATTGAGTCGAATGCATCAGATTATTCACAGGAAATGCTTCTCATATTGACATTGAACATTATATACACATGTGCTGATGACTACACTTAATAGATGATTTTGAATATCTCCTTGACTGAGTGGAATTGTACACCAGTTGTTGGATGACTAGCGAAAGTGAAATATTATCACGGACATCTTCAAATTTTGTATATGTTTGTAGAATTATTTCAAATGTCATACATATATGTGCTTTTTGGCCTGTAGAATGACTTTCTCAATAATTTTGTTGTGTTGGGGGAAGGGGGGGAGATATCAGCTTAACCCATTCCCACTCAATGACGCTTTTGGACTCCCTTTCAGAAAAATAAGTGGGAAAACATGGTGGAAAATGAAGAAATTGCTTGTGACAAGCAATTTCTTCATTTTCCACCATGTTTTCTACCCAGAAAGGTGAAGAAATCAAACATTTCATTAACTTTAAGCTATCGTCTTTAACTCCGAATGATTTGGATCAATCTAAAATTTTGTTGTCTGGTAATGCATTAAATGCTTTCCTTCCTAAGATTATGAAAATTTTGTAATGAAGGTGAATCTAAAATGAAGGTGAATCTATCATATGTTGTTTTTCAGTCATATGCCATTTTACTTTCCACCGTTCACCTATTCTCAGACAATTTGACCTTTAACGCCTTGCAAGAAAATAGATTTCAAAAATATTGAAAAGTAAGAAATTTCTTGTAAAAAGTATTTCCTTCACTTCTCACAATGTTTTTCAAACCTAAAAGAGACAGATTTTTAAAATTTCATTGAAATTAAATTTGAATCAAACGCAAATTATAAAATGAAGAATTAAAACTTGGATAACATCAAATCAGATAGAATTTATGCACATGTGTATCAATATACATCCTGTTAGCACAATGTGCTCTTCGATTATGCACCTGGTGAGCTTTTGTGATATTTGAATGTCTCTTGTCCATTGTTTGGCGTCAACAAGTTGAGTGTTTACACTCTTGAGGCCACAGTTTTTATTTCAATCTTGATTAAATTTTGTCAGAATAATTGTTATGTGATAAAGATGAACCCTATTGGAAATGGAAACGTTCTGTTGAAAAACTCAGGAAAAGGGGCCTAATTGACAGTTTCTTGGTTTACACCGTAGGGGTAAGAATTTTGCCTCAATTATACTGAAACTTGGTCAGGATGATTGTTAGGTCATAATGATGAACCCTTAGATAATCAGAAGGTTCCTTTGGAAAACAAAGGATAAGCAGCTTTAATGACAATTTCTTTGTTTAAACTCTAGGCGCCACAATTTTGGCTCAATCTTAATGAAACTTGGTCAGGATTATTGTTAGCTCATAAAGATGAACCCTATTGAAAATGGGAAGGTTGTGTTTGAGAACAAGGGAAAAGGGGCCTTAATCACAATTTGTTGTTCAATCTTGATGTAACTTGGTCAGAATTATTTTATGGTCACAAGGATAAACCCTTTTGAAAATTGGATGGTTCCCTGAAACGAAAGGGCTTCAATGACAACTTGATCAATATCACCAAATTTTATAAGCTTTTTGTAATGCTTTTCTTTTCACAAATAAGACCCACTGAACTCATATGAGCGATCTAGAGCAATCTAGAGCCATTTTGTTTCCATCTGTAAATATTGGATGATATGGTCAGTACAAAGCCACAGTTTTGGCAGAGCTCTGTCAGTGCTATATTCGAGTACATTGTAGCACATGTACTTAACCCTTTCCTCTTTTGCAGAATTTAAGACCTGTCCCATTTCAAAGGTTTTGCAGACAAAAAATGAAAGTGAATTTAATTTGAAAAATAACCATTCCGTAGGGTAGAAAATATTTTCGAAAAAGAAGAAATTGCTTGTTACAAGCAATTTCTTCTTTTTCCACAATGTTTTCTTAAGTATAAAAACACATGGACATGGAAACCAAGCAATTTCTACTTTTTCCACAATGTTTTCTTAAGTAAAAAAACACATGGACGTGGAAACCAGTGAATAAACAGGAAAGGGTTAAATATGATATGTTAAAGTATTTGTTAAACCCTTTTGTGTTTTTTGAAATTTTAGACTGGTCCAAATTGAAAGAAGTTGCAGATAAAAAATTGGATTCATTTTGAAATGAAACCATCTTATGTGGTAGAGAATATTGTGGAAAAAGAAGAAATTGCTCATTTGCAGCAATTTCTTCTTTTTTCCACAGTGTTTTCTCAAGTATAAAATCAAAGCAATGTAAAACCCTAGTTTGTGCAGAAAAGGGTTAACCCATTACCAGACGGCAAAATTTTAGACCAGTCCAAATTGAAAGGAGTTGCAGACGACATTTTAAAGTTAATGAAATTTTGCAATTTATTTACCTTTGGGGTAGAAAACATTGTTGATAATGAAGCAATTTCTTCATATCAACAATGTTCATCAAACCTTTTTTTCCTAGGAGCGTCTAAAAGGGTCATTTATTGGGAATGGGTTAATTCCCACACAGTGATGCTTTTGAATGCCCCCTAATATGAAAGCTTTGGAAAACATTGTGTATAATGAAGAAATTGCTTGTTTCAAGCAATTACTTCATTATCAAAAATGTTTTTTAATCTAATAGACAAGGATTTTGAAGATTTCATCGATTCACCCATTACCAGATCACAAAATTTCAGACTTGTCCAAATTGAAAGAGGTTGCAGATGACAATTCAAAGAATACTTGAATTTGAAAAAAATGTGTCATATAGGATAGAAAGCAATTTCTCCTTTTCTCATAATGTTTTCCTTAAGTGTTCAGTGTGTAGAAAAGCGGATTTGTGTAGGAATGAGTTCAAACACAGCGAAAATAGGGGTTTATTTCTGAAATTTCCCAAATGACAAATTTCCACTTTCATTGCAAAGTACATTGACTGGGTAAAAGATGCATTCAAACCCGTAGGGAAATCGTGACCTCTTACATTCATTTAGAACATTATCTTTGATAAACAACTTAAATGTTTTAAGTACAGCTTGTTTGAGCTGTAGTTAAAACATTTAGACCATGTACCGAAGGTTTGCATTTTGTTTTGTGGCCCTGTTCTTCTATTTTGCAAAGGAATTTTGTTTGATTTCTGAGTCAAACCACCATGTTGGATTTAAGGGACACGTCTCCAAGCAAATGGGCAAGCAGCAAAGATGAAATTTCTGTCTGTTTGAATTTAACCTATTCCCACTCAATCCCTCCTTTTTACGCATTCCAAGAATAAAGCCTTGGAAAACATTGTGGAATGAAGAAATTTCTTGTATTAAGCAATTTCTTCATTATCCACAATGTTTTCTATCCAAAAAGAAAAAAAAAATCAGATTTCATCAACATGAAATTGTTGTCTGCAGCTTCTTTCAATTTGGACCAGTCTAAAATGTGGGAATGGGTTAAAGCTTAATCACACCTGAAATTTGTATAAGCTTTGTTACAAAAAGTAACTCATTGATTTGCGATATAAAAATCATAACTGCAGCTTGACTATGTTGTTGTTACAAAGTTTATGTTGCAAAATAAATCTAAATGCGTGTCATGAATATTCAAGCTCAAAATTTAGTTGACTTTTTTATTGACAACAGCAAACCATCACTTGTTTGAACATTAAGTAAGTTCAATGTAAACCAAGGACTTTGGGAGTTTTTCTTTGTGTGAGAAAATAAAGTAGACAAGAGAGGAATTTATGTAGCAAAATACAGGTTTACTACCTCTGCTGTATATTTCAGGGTTTGTTTCCTCCCGGACAAGCAGCCACTATTGGAGTAGACTTTATGATTAAAACTGTTGAAATAGATGGAGACAAAATAAAGGTTTGTCATTTGTCCATTACCGAACACCATAATTTATTCTGGGCAAAAATTGAAAGCAGTTGCAGGCAGCAATCAAAAGCACATATAAATGACAAGAATAAGTCCTAGATATGGTAAAAAATCGTCATGGTAAAAAGGGACATTACTTTTAAAAAGAAATTTCCCCCTCTGTGATAATTTTTTTTTTTCATTTTTAGCTCTACTGGCCAAAGGCCACTAGAGCTATAGCGATGGCTTTTTTCCGTCCAGCGTCTGTCCGTCCATCGTCCGTCCGTCCATTAAACTTTTCCTTGTTTACGCGATAAAGTCCACCGTTTTCATCAGATTCTCTTCAAACTTTCACAGAATGATTGTACCATCATAAGGATCGTTCCTTTCGAAAATGGGTCAGATCCATCAAGGGAAAAGGGGCCTAATTAAAACTTAATTAAAAAATCTTCGTTTACGCGATAGAGTCCACAGTTTTCATCGGATTCTCTTCAAACTTTCACAGAATGATTGTACCATCATAAGGATCGTTCCTTTCGAAAATGAGTATGATCTGTCAAGAAATAAGGGAAAAGGGGCCTTATGAAAATTTAATTAAAAATTCAATTAAAAATCCTCGTTTATGCCATAGAGTCCACACTTTTCATCTGATTCTCTTCAAACTTTCTCAGAATGATTGTACCATCATAAGGATCGTTCCTTTCGAAAATGGGTAAGATCCGTCAAGAAACACGAGAAAAGGGGCCTTATGAAAATTTAATTAAAAAATCCTCGTTTACGCGATAGAGTCCACAGTTCTCATCAGATTCTCTTCAAACTTTCACAGAATGATTGTACCAACATAAGGATAGTTCCTTTCGATAATGGGTATGATCCGTCAAGAAACATGGGAAAAGGGGCCTTATGAAAATTCATTTAAAATTCAATTAAAAATCCTCGTTTACACAATAGAGTCCACAGTTTTCATTGGATTCTCTTCAAACTTTCTCAGAATGATTGTACCAACATAAGGATCGTTCCTTTCGAAAATCGGTATGATCCGTCAAGAAACACAGGAAAAGGGGCCTTATGAAAATTTAATAAAAAAATTCCTCGTTTACGAGATAGAGTCCACACTTTTCATCAGATTCTCTTCAAACTTTCACAGAATGATTGTACCATCATAAGGATCGTTCCTTTCGATATTTGGTATGATCAGTCAAGAAACATGGGAAAAGGGGCCTTATGAAAATTTAATTAAGATTCAGTTGAAAATTCTTGTTTACGCGATAGAGTCCACAGTTTTCATTGGATTCTCTTCAACTTTCACAGAATAATTGTACCATCATAAGGATCATTCCTTTTGAAATTGGGTGTGATCCGTCGAGAAACACAGGAAAAGGGGCCTTATGAAAATTCAATTTAAAACTCCATTATAAATCCTAGTTTATGCGAAAGAGTCCACAGTTTTCATCTGATTCTCTTCAAACTTTCTCAGAATGATTGTACAATCATAAGGATCGGTCCTTTCGAAAATGGGTCTGAACTGTCATGAAACAGGGGAAAAGGGGCCTTATGAAAATTTTATTAAAAAATTCTTGTTAACACTCTTGAGTCCACAGTTTTCATCAGATTGTATTTAAACTTTCACAGAATGATTGTACCATCATAAGGATTGTTCCTTTGGGAATTTGGTCAGATCCATCAGGAAACACTGGAAAAGGGGCCTTATGAAAATTTAATCGAAAAATGTTTTAAGAAATACTCTTTAACACTCTGGAGTCAATAGTTTTCATCAGATTCCCTTCAAACTTTCACAGAATGATTGTACTATCATCAGGATTATTCCTTTCAAAATTTGGTAAGATCCTTCAAGAAACACAGGAAAAAGGGGCCTTATGAAATGTTTGATAAAAAATTCTCATTTATAATCTAGAGCCAACAATTTTCAACGGATTCTATTCAAACTTTCACAGAATTATTGTACCATCATAAGGATTGTACCTTTTGGAATCGGATATGATTCCTCAAGAAACATAGGAAAAGGGGCCTTATTTAAATTTAATTCAAAGATCTTTGTTAACACTCTAGAGTTCACAGTTTTCATCTGATTGACTTCAAACTTTCACAGAATGATTGTACCATCATAAGAATTGTTCCTTTCTAAATTAGGTATGATCAGTCAAGGACCACTGGAAAAAGGGGCCCGATTAAAACTGGATTGAAAAAGTCCTCATAAACACAATAGAGTCCATAGTTTTCAACAAATTCTCTTCAAACATTCCCTGAATGATTATCACATTAAATGGATTGTTCCTTTCGGAAGCAGGTTTGATCCATCAAGTTTCATGGGAAAAGGGGCCCTATGAAAATTTAATAAAAAAAATCTTAGTTAACACGTAATGGCCCTAGATTTCACCTGATTGACTTCAAACTTTCACATAATGATTGTACCATCATAAGGATTGTTCCTTTCAAATTGGGTCTGATCCATTGAGAAACATAGGAAAAGGGGCCTGAGGAAAATTCAATTAAAAAAATCTTAATTAATGCTTGTAAGTCCACAGATTTCATGGGGTTGTCTTTATACTCAAACAAAATAATTATACTTTTGTAAGTATAGTTCCCTTTGGAATTGGTTCAGCTCCATCAAGTAACATGGGAAAAGGGGCTATATGAAAATTCAATTAATAAAACCCTGTTAACACAATAAAGCCCACAGCTTTGATCAGATTTTGTTGAAACTTTCACAGAATGATTGGAAGGTCATAACTATCATTCTTTTCATAACAGGGTTTGAACTGTCAAGAAGCACAGGAAAAGGGGCCTTATGAAAATTTCATTTATATATCCTTGTTACCAAGTCCAGAGCTTTCATCGGATTTTCTTCAAACATTCACAGAATAATTGTACAATAATAATGATTGTTGATGTTTGCATTAGACCTGATCCGTCAAGTATCACAGGAAAAGGAGCATTATGAAATTTAATTTTAAAATCATTGTACCACAATAAAGTCAACAGTTTTCATCGGATTCTGTTAAAACTTTCACAGAATGATTATTCCATCATGAGGATTCTTTCCTCTCAAATTAGGCGTGATCTGTCTAGTATCATGGGAAAAGGGGCCTTTAGAGAATTTTATCTATAATCCTTGTAACCAAGTCCAGAGCTTTCATTGGATTTTATTCAAACCTTCACAGAATCATTGTACAATAATCACAATTGTTGATGCTGACATGAGACCTGATCCTTCAAGTATCACAGGAAAAGGAGCCTTATGAAAATTTTAGTTTAAAAATTTTACACCCAGATAAAGTCTGCAGTTTTCATCAGATTCTGTTCAAACTTTCACAGAATGTTTGTACCATCATAAGGATTGTTTCTTTCCAAATTGCGCCTGATCTGTCTAGTATCATAGGAAAAGGGGCTGTATGAAAAATTATTACCAAATCCCACAACAATGCCCTCAGGCTTTATCAGAATCTCTTCAAACTTTAATAGAATGATTGTACCATCATTTGGATTGTTCCTTTGTAAATTAGGTCTGATTGGTTAAGTGACACAAGAAAAGGGACCTTATAAAATTTTTATTACAAAACATCATTATTACAATAAAGTCCTCAGTCTTTATCATTTTCTTCAAACTATCATTAGGATTGTTCCTTTGTACATTGGGTCTGATTTGTTAAGTTTCACGGAAAAAGGGGCCTTATGAAAATTTTGTTACAAAAATTCTTGACACAATTCAGTCCACTGTTTTCATTGATTCACTTTAACTTTTAAAGAATGATTCTACCTTCATTAGAATTGTTCCTTTTGAAATTTGGTTTGTTCTGTAAAGTATCATGAGAAAAGGGGCCCTATGAAGATTTCACTATAAACTCATTAACACAATAAATTCCACAGATTAAACAGATTGATTGTACCATCATTCCAATTGTTGGTTTTGACAGTGGATCTGACTATAGCAAGGGTCACATAAAAAGGGGCCTTATGAAAAACTCTCTTAAATATTCTGGTTAACACAATGATGTCCCTTGATTTCACCGGATTCACTTCAAAATTTCACAGAATGATTGTACAAATACTTAGATGCTTCTATTCAGAACTGGGTACAATCCATCAAGTATCATGTAAAAAGGGGCCATATGATTTTTTTTTAAATATTCTAGTAAACATAATGAATTCCCAATATTTCATCGGATTCACTTTTAACTTTCATAGAATGATAAAACCAACAGTAAAATATCACAGGAAAAGGGGCCTTATGAGAACTTGAAATTAATATCTTTGTTAACACAATAAAGTCAACAGTTTTATTGGATTCTCTTCAAAGATGCATGGAATGATTGTGGCATTCGAAACACAGGAAAAGGGGCCTTACAGATCATCATTCAAAACATTCTTGTGCATATGATGAAGATCACAATCATTATCAAGTTGTCTTTTAAATTTCACAGGACAATTGTCGGGTTGTAAGGAAAGTTCCTTTTGGAATGAAATTGATCCATCAGAAAACACAGGAAAAGGGGCCTTATTGATTTTCATTCAAAACAATCCTGTTTATGTGATTAAGTCCACAATTATTGTCAGATTCTGATGAAATATTCACAGAATGATTGTAGGGTCATAAGGTAACTTTCTTTTGGAAATGGAGTGGATCCGTCATGAAACATGGGAAAAGGGGCCTTGAGGATTGTTGCTTAAAATGATAAAGGGTATAAAGACCATTTTTTTTCTTTATGCATTCTTCTTTGAGCAATTAACTTCCTTAAATATCAGATTTCTTTAACGGAAAACTTGATAACCAGTAGAGCGTCTCAGGCCCTCATGGGCCTCTTGTTTTGTTTGGTACATAAAAATGCAGAATCATGTGGTAATGGATTCACTCATGCAGTATGCTAAATGTTTAACGCCACTTTTAACAGTATTTCAGTCATATCGTGGCAGTTTAGGTATCAAAAGACAGTTTTAAGAAGTACCAATGAAAAATGGGTTTGCTTAACCCAATACAAGACTACAAAATTATAGATTGGTCCAAGTTGAAAGATGTTGCGGACAACATTTCAAATAGTACTCAAATTCGAAAATAACTGCCAAGTATTGCAGAAAACTCTGTTAAAAAGAGATGAATTGCCAGTAACAAGCAAATACTGTAGTTTTCAATGTTGATATTTCCCCAGGGATTCAAAAAGTGACATTGTATGGTAATGGGTTAAGAGAAAAATGGTTATGGATGTTGTCATTCTATTTTAACTATACATCTAGCTCTGTTGTCAGGACTGTACACTATTATTGCAGAATTCAGAATTATGTTGTAATTTGTTCCATTACAGTTACAGATCTGGGACACTGCAGGTCAGGAAAAGTTCCGTTCTATAACACAGAGTTACTACAGGGCGGCTAATGCACTTATATTAGTGTATGACGTGTGTGCCCAGCCGACGTTCGACGCCTTACCACAGTGGTTGTTGGATATTGAATCATTTGCCAGTAATCAAGTATTAGCCTATTTAGTTGGTAAGTTAGATTGTTTGGATGGTTCACTCTCTGAACATTTTTATCTAACATCACACAGTGAAGAACAAAATTCAACTGTGATGATTTATAACAGACATGTTCTTTCCCGATTTTGCTTAGCTTATACAGAAATGGTCCTTTTCGCTTTACAACAATATTGCCTGGCTGATTCTGTCAGTAGAAACAGACTCCCAATTATTGAAGACAGATGAGGAGAAATCTAGTACTATCAACTGTTCAAACATCGACTTTTTTCCCAACATCCTCAATTTTATTTTTGTTTTCTGTTCTGTAAAACTTTTGAGGCAGGCTTGAAAACTGACTCTGAAATAATTGATAGAGTGTCAGTACATAATTTTAATATAGATTTTTGGATTCTTTGTGAGAAATATTGTTCCTACAAGAGCTGTAGAGCCCATAAGGATCAAGAGAAACGGTGTTTGATATAAATAACAGAAGGCTGGCTCCATTCATTGACCAAGGTTGCTTTGTCTTAGATATCAAAACAAAATTAGATTTCAAAATAAATGTACAGGAACATAACTCTAAAAGCATATTATTGCTTAGTAACATAAAGACATTTAACTCGACCATCAAGAAAGATGTGTGAATTGTTTGAGGTCAAATCCACTTCCAGTGTGAATGACAACTCAATTTTTTGATTCACAGAGGCAATCTGTCAATTTGGACAGTATCCAAAGAGTCAATGTTAAGTGAGGAGAACCTCCTAATCAAGTGAATCAATGCCATGATACTAATCTTTGGTACTAAACAGATTTATAGCAAACCTTTTTTGGCCTTGGGCTAATACAGCAGATCTATGAAAAACTAAAACCCTTGATTAAAGACCGTTGGCCAGTACATCTGGCTTTGAACCTGTAATTAGGTCCATGCCAAGTCTCTTGATCAAAGGCAGTGGGCCATTACAGCAGATCTTGGTCCTGTAATTAGGCAAATGTATAGTCTTGTGATTGATGACTGTTGATCAATACAGCAAATCTTAGTTCGTAATTAGGCAAACGTCAAGTCTTGATTAATGGCTGTGGGTCAATAAAGGATATTTTAGACCGGTATCTGAGCCATCAAGAAAACATTAAGGTATATAATTGCATAACAAGGTAGAATTGCAAATCCGTATTGACGAAAACTGTATCAAGTATGACAAAACTTTTTCTTTTCCAAATGTTTCTTTTTTCTGTGTCGGATCACAAAAATAAATCTGAAATTAGGAGTTTGATTGTTAGTACATGTCATTCACATTATGTATCTTACAGGTAATAAGATAGATAGAATGAATTCCAGAGAGGTTCCTACGCATATTGGCAAGGAATGGGCAGACAGACATGAAATGAAATTTATAGAGACATCAGCAAAAGAGGCTGATAATGTAGATGAACTCTTTATAGATATAGCTAAACAGTTGACAAGAGAAGCAAGAGAAAAGAGTAGGCTTCTTCCTGACAGTTCATCATTTAATGTCTCAAGCAATACAAAGACAATCAATTCTTGTTCACAGTGTTTTAAATTTTGATAAATTTGACTAAAGGAGGTTTGCTTGGCTTTTTTTCAAAGTAATAAATTTTTCTTTGATGAGATTTTTTACACAAAAGTAATTGTCTTTTATTGATTTCCAAATGTAGAATAAGGGTCATGTGCTTATCTTTAACAAATATGTTAGCAACTAGTAATTTAAAGTTCTTACCTGTCTTTTTTTTAGAAAAGAGGCACCTTTTATTTAATAGGCCAATGTCATAGCCCAGTCGGAAGCGCATCAGACTCCAAGTCTTCAATCACATGGTGTTATGGGTTTGATCCCCGGTGGCAGCACATATCCTTTCCGACATTTTTCTCTCAGCAATGGGTGTACAATCGTAAAGGATTTAGTGGTAGGTGTGAGAAATACTAGAAATCCATTATTAGGTGCTCCAGCCACCCCCATATGACTGAAATACTTATTAAAGTGGTGTTAAACTCCGTTCAATCAATCAATTTTATTTAATGGTACCATACAAGGATAATTATGATTATGAACATCTCTGATTCTAGTTGTAGTTAAAAATAGCAGTTCATTTCATGAAATCTAAGGTTCATCGCTATTCTTACGAATTTTGTTGGTCCTCTTTTTCAGGAATGGGCTGCTACCATAGTTAATTACCCATAGGTCTCCAAAGCTTCGAGCATGGAGTCCCATGTTTGATCCTCGACCAGGGTGTATATCATTCTGACATTTGTCTCAAACTGATTGGTTGATCTTGTAAACTATAGTGGTATAAGGTGATGAGGGCTCAAAAAGTACTGCTGGGAGAAATACCAGGAATCCAACAGCCACAATTTGACTGAAATACTGAAACCCATTTCAAAACAACAAAATTTTAGACTGGTCCAACATTGCAGATGAGAATTTTGAAGTTTATGAAATTCTGAATTCTTTGGGTAGAAAACATCATGTAAAATGAAGAAATTGATGGTTACCTGCAAATTCTTCATTATACCCCCCAAAACTATCATTGGGGGGTATATAGGAGTAAGCTTAGGTCCGTCTGTCTGTAGCTTTTTTTTTGTCCGCTCAAATTTTGGGCAACCATTGGACGGATTTGATTCAAACTTCGCTGATATAATCAGTATCAAGCAGAGATGTGCGTAATCTATTTTTGTTATGGTCCATTGATTTTTGATGGAGTTGTGGCCCTTTGGTGAAAAATCATGTGCGCTCAATTTCTCAGCAACCATTGGACTGATTTGATTCAAACATCACAGAAACACTCGGTATAAGTCAGACATGTGCATATCCTATTTTGGTTATGATCCATTGATAGAGTTATGGTCCTTTAATTTGTATATGGACAAGAGCTGTTTGGGGGTAATAGTCCGCTTTGTGACAATGTCTAGCTTTCCCAATTATTTTTCTTGTGAGGCGTTAAGAAGTGTCTTTGTGTGAGAATGGGTTTAAAGTGACATTAAACCTCTTTTCTTCAAAAACTTGTAAAAGGAACAATTTGCAGTAAGATGATGGACAATAAAAAAGAAATTCATAAATCCTCATCCTGTATTTTCCACCCCTACTTGCTGTTTAACCCATTCCAACACAAGAAAATTTTAGACTGGTCCAAATTGAAAGAAGTTGCAGACGACAATTTCAAGTTGATGGAATTTTGATTTTTTTCGTCTTTTGGGATAGAAAACATTGTGGATAATGAAGAAATTGCTTGATACAAGCAATTTCTTCATTGTCCACAATGTTTTCCAAAGCTTTTTTCTTGTAGGGCGTAAAAAGGAGGGCTTGAGTTGGAATGGGTTAATGCTGAGTAAACCTTCTTTATCGTGATAAGTGTTCAAATTAATAAAAAGTAACTTCTATCACAATGCTTCAATATAAGTGACATGTCACAGAAAGAAGGAACATGTTGGAATTGATTTGAGCTTTTTTTTCTCAACAACAACATCAAAACACTCAGTGTTATAGTATTTTTAGGGTCTCTGAAATTGCAGAGATGAAAAAAAAGAAAGAAAAACAGTAGTAATTCTGGGTACAAAGCACTTGGTTTTAAAGCATTTTGAGAATCTCTGCAACTGACAACAAAATAGAAAATGTTATACAGTGCATAAACTATTCAAAAGGCCTATTTTTATTCAATATGAATAATTTGAAGGACAAACAAATATTATAGGTGGAGAATATTTTTCTTGCTTTTTTAGTGGTCCTTGTTGTGTGACATGTCACTTATGTAAATGAATACTATTAGCTTTTTGCATTAGCTTGACATATGATGTGTATATTTTGTTGACGAAATTTTACATTTGTTTGTGCCATAATACTATGACATTTGAAAAATGCAATATGTTTATCTCTTTAGTTAGAAATGTGCAATAAATGTTTATACACAAAGAAATTGACATTAGTAAGTAGTCAGATAATAGTTTTTGCTCAGAAACAATTTCCTTGTATTTCTACCATATTCTCTCAATTTAACATGCTTAAAAGACATGGAATTTGTTAATTTGTTACGAAAATGTCATTTTTGCAAGAAATGTTTATTAGAATAGGTTATTAACCCTTGCCAAACAAACCCACTTTTTGATGGCCCTATAGAAAACTGTTTAAGAACACAGTGTGGAAATGTAGAATTTCTGCATCATCCTCATTGTTTTATGCACAGAGAGACAGAATTATTTGAGATTCTATTATTTTGAAATTATTTTCTGTTTGATTTTGGCCAAGTCTAAATTTCTTCATGTAGAATTGGTTAAGTATATCACAATTGTATCAAAGCATGTTCACTTATCTTCCAAGCTCAGCCCTGGATTAACACCAGGTCATTGAAAGTCTGATCTGCAGTCTTTTCTGTGACAACCTTTAAGTTAAACCCATTTAAGAGATGAAGAGAATATTTTTATGTTTTCATGGAGGTATGAACTGAAAAAACTAATCACACATGATGAATACGCGAAGCGGATCCATACATAAGTGTGATTAGGTTTTTCAGTTCATACCTCCATGAAAACAAAAACATTCTCTTCATTTCTTATAATTCAATAGTATTGAGAGAAAATAGCATACACTTTACACTTTTGATACATTTTTTCTATGGGACTATTTTGTGCAGAAGCATACAAAAATGCTGCGTGCTCAAAATTTTGTCCATGGAGTTATGAATAGTTTCTTTTTTGACCAATCAGAACGCCCAATTTTGATAGATGAAACTAAAGATAAAATTATTACCGCATAACCCTGCTTTTACGCCTCTCAAGAAAAAGGCTTTGGAAAACATTGTGGAAGATGAAGAAATTGCTTGTTAAAAGCAATTTCTTCATTAACCAGAATGTTTTCTTCCCGAAAAGATAAAGAATTTAAAATTCAACCAATTTTAAATTATCATCTTCATCTTTTTTTTAATTTGGACTAGTATAGAATTTTCATGTTATTATGAATGGTCAAGTAATCTTGCAGATGAAAGATTTGCTTGTTTTCTAATTAATGTCTAGTCACCATATACATCAGTTTGTTTAACCCTTTTCTGTACAATTCCTGGTTTTAATGTCCCTGTTGTTTTATTCTCCAGAAACAATTGTGTGAAATTGCTTGTAACACGAAATTTCTTCTTTTCCCATAATATTTTCTACTACTTAGACTGGTTACTTTTCAAATTGCACTAATTTTAATTGTCATCTGCAACTTCTTTCATATTGGACATAACTAAAATTTTGAAAAACAGGGAAGGGAAAAATGATTTTAAGATTATTTGACAAGTGTATAGAAATATGATTCTTCAATACTTTTAAGCTCTACTGGCCGAAGGCCACTAGAGCTATAGCGATGGCTTTTTCCCGTCCGGCGTCCGTGCGTCCGTCCGTCTGTTAAACTTTTCCTTGTTTACGCGATAAAGTCAACAGTTTTCATCGGATTCTCTTCAAACTTTCACAGAATGATTGTACCATCATAAGGATCGTTCCTTTCGAAAATGGGAATGATCCGTCAAGAAACACGGGAAAAGGGGCCTTATGAAAATGTAATTAAAAATTCAATTAAAAATCCTCATTTACGCGATAGAGTCCACAGTTTTCATCTGATTCTCTTCAAACTTTCTCAGAATGATTGTACCATCATAAGGATCGTTCCTTTCGAAAATGGGTATGATCCGTCAAGAAACACGGGAAAAGGGGCCTTATGAAAATTTAATTAAAAAATCCTCGTTTACGCGATAGGTCCACAGTTCTCATCAGATTCTCTTAAAACTTTCACAGAATGATTGTAGCAACATAAGGATCGTTCCTTTCGAAAATGGGTATGATCCGTCAAGAAACACGGGAAAAGGGGCCTTATGAAAATTCATTAAAAATTCAATTAAAAATCCTCATTTACGCGATAGAGTCCACAGTTTTCATTGGATTCTCTTCAAACTTTCTCAGAATGATTGTACCAACATATGGATCGTTCCTTTTGAAAATGGGTATGATCCGTCAAGAAACACGGGAAAAGGGGCCTTATGAAAATTTAATTAAAAAATCCTCGTTTACGAGATAGAGTCCACAGTTTTCATCAGATTCTCTTCAGTATGCTTGTACCAACATAAGGATCGTTCCTTAGAAATTTGGTATGATCCGTCAAAAAACATGGGAAAAGGGGCCTTATGAAAATTTAATTAAAATTCCAGTAAAAATCCTCGTTTACGCGATAGAGTCCACAGTTTTCATTGGATTCTCTCCAAACTTTCACAGAATGATTGTACCAACATAAGGATCGTTCCTTTCGAAATTGGGTATGATCCGTCAAGAAACATGGGAAAAGGGATCGTAAGAAAATTCAATTAAAAACTCCATTAAAAATCCTCGTTAAGGTGATAGAGTCCACAGTTTTCATACGTTTTTCTTCAAACTTTTCAGAATGATTGTACCATCATCTGGATCGTACCTTTTGAAAATGGGTCTGATCTGTCAAGAAACACGGGAAAAGGGGCCTTTTGAAAATTTAATTAAAAAATCCTCGTTAACACTTTAGAGTCCACAGTTTTCATCAGATTGTATTTAAACTTTCACAGAATGATTGTACTATCATAAGGATTGTTCCTTTCGAAATTTGGTATGATCAGTCAAGGACCACGGGAAAAGGGGGCCCCATAAAAACTGGATTGAAAAAGTCCTCGTAAACACAAAAGAGTCCATAGTTTTCAACAAATTCTCTTCAAACATTCCTAGAATGATTATTACATTAAATGGATTGTTCCTTTCGGAAGTAGGTTTGAACCATCAAGTTTCATTGAAAAAGGGGCCCTATGAAAATTTATCAAAAAAATCTTGGTTAACACATAATAGCCCTAGATTTCACCTGATTGACTTCTAACTTTCACATTATGATTGTACCATCATAAGGATTGTTCCTTTCAAATTGGGTCTGATCCATTGAAAAACATAGGAAAAGGGGCCTTAGGAAAATTCAATTAAAAAAATCTTAATCAATGCATGTAAGTCCACAGATGAGATGGGGTTGTCTTTATACTCAAACAGAATAAATATACTTTTGTAAGAAGAATTCCCTTTGGAATTGGTTCAGATCCATTTAGTAACATGGGAAAAGGGGCTATATGAAAATTCCCTTTGGAATTGGTTCAGATCCATTTAGTAACATTGGAAAAGGGGCTGTATGAAAATTCAATTAATAAAACCCTATTAACACAATGAAGCCCACAGCTTTGATCAGATTTTGTTGAAACTTTCACAGAATGATTGGAAGGTCATAACTATCATTCTTTTCATAACAGGGTTTGAACTGTCAAGAAACACAGGAAAAGGGGCCTTATGAAAATTTCATTTATAAATCCTTATTACCAAGTGCAGAGCTTTCATTGGATTTTCTTCAAACATTCACAGAATAATTGTACAATAATAATGATTGTTGATGTTTGCATTAGACCTGATCCGTCAAGTATCACAGGAAAAGGAGCATTATGAAATTTGATTTTAAAATCATTGTACCGAAATAAAGTCAACAGTTTTCATCAGATTCTGTTTAAACTTTCACAGAATGATTATTCCATCATGAGGATTCTTTCTTTTCAAATTAGGCGTGATATGTCTAGTATCATGGGAAAAGGGGCCTTTTGAGAATTTTATCTATAATCCTTGTTACCAAGTCCAGAGCTTTCATCAGATTCTGTTCAAACTTTCACAGAATGTTTGTACCATCATAAGGATTGTTTATTTCCAAATTGGGCCTGATCTGTCTAGTATCATAGGAAAAGGGGCTGTATGAAAAATTATCACCAAATCCTCATAAACACAACAATGCCCTCAGTCTTTATCAGAATCTCTTCAAACTTTAATAGAATGATTGTACCATCATTTGGATTGTTCCTTTGTAAATTAGGTCTGATTGCTTAAGTGACACAAGAAAAGGGACATTATAAAAATTTTATTACAAAACATCATTATTACAATAAAGTCCTCAGTCTTTATCATTTTCTTCAAACTATCATTAGGATTGTTCCTTTGTACATTGGGTCTGATTTGTTAAGTTTCACGGAAAAGGGGGCCTTATGAAAATTTAGTTTCAAAAATTCTTGACACAATTCAGTCCACTGTTTTCATTGATTCTCTTTAACTTTTAAAGAATGATTGTACCTTCATTAGAATTGTTCCTTTTGAAATTTGGTTTGTTCTGTAAAGTATCATGAGAAAAGGGACCCTCTGAAGATTTCACTATAAACTCATTAACACAATAAATTCCACAGATTAAACAGACTGATTGTACCATCATTCCAATTGTTGATTTTGACAGTGGATCTGACTATGGCAAGGGTCACATAAAAAGGGGCCTTATGAAAAACTCTCTTAAAAATTCTGGTTAACACAATGATGTCCCTTGATTTCACCGGATTCACTTCAAAATTTCACAGAATGATTGTAAAAATACTTAATGGTTCTTTTCAGAACTGGGTACAATCCATCAAGTATCATGTAAAAAGGGGCCATATGATTTTTTTCTTAAATATTCTAGTAAACATAATGAACTCCCAATATTTCATCGGATTCACTTTTAACTTTCACAGAATGATAAAACCAACTGTAAAATATCATGGGAAAAGGGGCCTTATGAGAACTTGAATTTATTATCTTTGTTAACACAATAAAGTCAACAGTTTTATTGGATTCTCTTCAAAGATGCATGGAATAATTGTGGCATTCGAAACACAGGAAAAGGGGCCTTACAGATTATCTTTCAAAACATTCTTGTGTATGTGATGAAGATCACAATCATTATTAGAATGTCTTTTAAATTTCACAGGACAATTGTCGGGTTGTAAGGAAAGTTCCTTTTGGAATGAAATTGATCCATCAGAAAACACCGTAAAAGGGGCCTTATTGATTTTCATTCAAAACAATCCTGTTTATGTGATAAAGTCCACAATTATTGTCAGATTCTAATGAAATATTCACAGAATGATTGTAGGGTCATAAGGTAACTTTCTTTTGGAAATGGAGTGGATCCGTCATGACACATGGGAAAAGGGGCCTTGAGGATTGTTGCTTAAAATGATAAAGGGGATAAAGCCCGTTTTTTTTATGCATTCTTCTTTGAGCAATTAACTTCCTTAAATATCAGATTTCTTTAATGGAAAACTTGATAACCAGTAGAGCGTCTCAGGCCCTCATGGGCCTCTTGTTTCAGTTTGTAACACAAGCTTTAATTGTATATATATATTTCTTCAAAAAGCTTTTTTTAGCATTTGACATTTCATTGCCAAGCAGTGTTTAATATCAATGTTATTATTTAGTTTGAATGTGTTTCTACAATATAATGGTGTTCCATTAGTTAATTTGTTTAGCCAAAATGTTTATGAAATCCTTACTGTTATTACTATGAAACCAAATGAATTTACTCAAAATGTTTTGTACCTTATCTGGCCGTTATTAATGAATAGTTTTCTATATACAATGGAGGCCTTTGATAGGATAATGTGGTGGTACTGGTGTGAGAAATACCAGGAACCTACGGATAAGTGCTCTAGTCGCCACAATATGACTCAATAATGCTAAAAGTGGGACTTAATCCTGTATAACCAACCAACCTTCCTAGCGAAAGGATTTCTATTTTGAAAACAATGAAAGACTGTCTCAAACTTGTAAATTCGGGCTTGAAGATGCGCTATTTTATCAAAGCTTTTGGATTAGTTGCTGTTAATGAATCTCTAAAAAGTTATTTGTTTTGTTACTTTTATTTTAGAAATATTGTGCCAAATTACAGCTTTAGTTCCTGGTATAAATGTTGCTTGCTTTTTTATGTTGCTTACTGTGTATTTTATGACTCTTTGATTCATTAACTTTGAAGCGGCTTTTTAACAGATTATGGATGAAATATTTTTGCTCTCAAATTTCAACTTTTTTTATGCTTTCGGATATTTGAAAGAACAGGATTAAACTGACTTTTAAATGAAATTGACAGTTCATAACTTTAAAAAAATGAAAAGAAAAGAAAGGAAGCAAAGGAATTTGAAATAACGTAACGTCAAATTAGTCAAATATAACCGGAATGATAACTGCATTAATCGGGTAAATACTTTATATTTCGGTTCCACCGAACATTGCTTTATTTTCGGTTTCCATGACGAATGTTATCGACTTCACCTCAACAGTTACAGCCTCACCCGTAATTACCGGTGTCACTAAGTAGGCATTTAACCCATTACCAGTCGACAAAATTTCAGACTGGTCCAAATTGAAAGAAGTTGCAGACGACATTTTAAGATTTATGAAATTTTAGATTTTTTAAACTTTATGGTTAGGAAACATTGTTGATAATGAAGAAATTGCTTGTTACAAGCTATTTCTTCATTTTCCACAATGTTTTCCAAAGCTTTTTTTACTTCAGAGGCGTTTAAAAGAGTCATTGTGTGGGAATGGGTTAAGAATGTACTACATCGTGTAATTGATAGTGAATTTGGTAGATCAAACACTATGAAAGAACATTTGAAGGGAAAAAACATTGATATTGAAATATCAGGTATTTTTTCTATATAAGCAATTTTTAATGAAAATCTGTGAAAGTGCCGCTTGAAAGAAAAAGCAAAAATTGATTATATTTTAACCCATTCTCACGCAATCTCACTTTTCACGACCCCCCCCCCCCCCAAAAAAAAAAGCTTTGCAAAACAGCATTGAAATATGATGAAATTGCTTGTCTCATGTTTGTATCAAAAAAGACAGATTTTTAAAATTCCATCAACCAAAAACTGTCATCAGCAGCTTCTTTTAATTTGGATATGTCTAAAATTGTGTCGTCTGGTAATGGGTTAATTGTTGCATTTAGTGTTATTGTACATAGTCTATTCATTGCTTTATGTGTTTTATTAGTAATATTTGATTTTTTATTACTTTAAAGAAAATGTATAAATATGAAAGATCACTGTTTTATATCAAATTTTCTATTTAGACCGGAAGTAAAATGTTGATCTCAATCATTTATTTTACACATTTTGATTTCAAACCTCTCAACTACAGTTTATTCCGGATTATATGCTTATTCATGCTGTAGTTATTACGTTTAGGTACTTACCATTGATTTGCTTGTTATGTACGTGGTCATATAACAATTTCTTTATTTGCCACAATGTTTCTAGAGCTTTTTTCTTGAAGTTGGTGGTATCAATGATTTCTGTGATATCATTAATTTAAGATTTTTTTTTATTCCATCTCCTATATTGTTTGAAAACAGTATTCTCACTAGTAATTTTGCAAATAGTTGAGATCGATGATCAGACTAAATTATTGTTATATATCCAGTTACCATGAATTGTGGGACAGTCACGCGGTACATCAAACAGTTGTCCTCGCTATTTCAGTATAATGACTCGCTTGTTCGTCAAATCAAAGTTCACCATGACCTCTAGTAGAATTTGATGTGCTGGCCGATTATCAATTCTGTAATCCTCAGTTCAAAACTGTATTTAAACTGAAAATACAGGCCCTCGCATCAGCTTTGCATTAACCCATTGACGTGATATATTTCATGACGTTGGTTGTTTCTCTTGCCAATTTGTTTTCGGCTCACCTGAGACATTGTGATCGGTCATCGTCCATTGTACATCCGTCTGTCCGTAGTCCGTCAAAAAATTCATGAACCATCGTCTCCTTAACGAATAAACCAGTCACACTTAAACTTCGTATGAATCTTCCTTGGGTGATACTTTACCAATTTCGTAATTACATAAAAAAAGTAGTTGCAATGGCAACAGAAGCCGAAAATGAAGAATATCTTTAAAAATCGTCCTTGGAGAAAGCCTAAAGCCTAGAGGTTCAAAATGTTGCATGTGATATTGCCTCGTGGCCCTCTATTAAAGTTGTTAGAATAGCTCCACCCAGCCAAATCATAGTCATGGTGGGCGTTAACTTTTTTTTGTGTGTGCGCAACTTCCTTCACAATTCTTGACGGGTTTTTATGATATTTTCACCAAATGTTTTTTCTTCATATGACCTACTCTAAATTACCATGAACTGTGGTTCTTGACAGATTTTGATGAAACCATTGAAGACCTGCTTTTTGACATTTTTTTTTATCTTGTTATAATAATGCCTTTCGATCCCATATGAGCACCTCCTGCCCATTCCATCTTACATAAAACAGCTAAGGGTGTTTTTAAAGTCATGCCCCCCCCCCAAAAAAAAAAAATCAATGAATGCAATTAATGTAAAAAACAAAGACGAGACCCAACAGTATCAATTAATATGACGATTGAAATTTCAAGATCAAAATAATTCTACGCGCTAAGCCTACAATTTAATAAAAGAAAAAACGACTTTTTTGAGTTTTGACCGACCACATTTTAGGTTTGTTAACATAAAATTATGATGTTAGTGATGACAATTTCACTTCGCCATAGCGCAGCCGGTAGCGCATCGATCCCCGACGGCGACACATATCCTTTCCGACATTTGTTCTCACCAATGTTGTAAACCTAAGTGGGATAGCAGCTGATGGCTAGGAAATGATGTAGTGGTAGTACTTGTGTGAGAAATACCAGGAATCCTTTAGATGCCGCCGCGATATGACTGAACCACTTATTTAAACGTTGCATTGAACCCCATCTAATCAATCAACCAATTCACTTCTCTAGTTATTCAACTAACCCGCTAGGTCAAAGAGATTAACCATCTCGTCCGTAATGTTTAGTCCCCAGCACCTGTGCATTTGCATGTAACCGTCAATGCGGAAGATTAACGAACATTTCCGGTGAAGAATCGGGTGCATTCGTCTCAATCTCAAAATGTAAACAAACATGAGTTGAAATCGTTATGAAAAACACAAAATACTCTTTTAAGAGTCTTTCACTTGTACTCTCCCTTTGCATATTGATATTAAGAAGGCTCTTATTTGCTTTAGTGACCAAATGAACGATAGGTAGTTTAAACTGTTTTTGCATTCTGGGACGGAAGATATAGTTTTTAAAGATTCTAGTATAAGGTCCAGAGATTGAATGTTTTGCATTACACCATTTTTCTTTTCATAAGCTGTTAAAGCCATAACTTCCCTCCGAGAAAGGAAAAACTGTTTAAATAATCTATCGTTTACTTGGTCATTAAAGCTACCAAGAGCCTTCGTAATATCAGTATGCGAAAGGAGGGTATGAATGAAGTTCTCTGCAAAGAGTATTTTCTTATCGATTTCAACTCGGGTTTGTTTACATTTTGAGATCTGGTCGAATACATCCGGTTCTTCACCGGAAAAATCCGCTTACCTTCGACATTGACAGTTATATGCACATGGGCTGGTGACAAAACTTTACGAACTATTTCGTTAATCTCCGTGACCGAGCTAGTTGTTTGAATGGCTAGCGAACGTTGAAACACCATCACTAACGTCATGGCTTTATGTAAACCAACCTTTAATTGTGGTGGGTCATAATAAAAAACTTATAACCTTCCCGTGTAAAATTATTTCTGATCTTTCAATTTCAATCGTGATATTTATTTATACTCTTTTACCTCGATAAGGTTTTCTCGATAATTTTGTTGTGTGTGTTAGGGGAAATATAGCTTTAAAATGATCCCCCATTTCTATCAATTTGACTTCGCAGTGATGCTGTATTTCACAGAGAAATAAAGGATGAAATCTTTTAAAAAAAATCTTTTAAACAAAGTTTTCTAGTACTCTGCTTTTGGGGAATTTGTTTTTATCCGCGAGAAGACTCGGATGAGTGCTTAAGGACCATCATGATCCTGTTGTCTTCTGTTGAATTTTGGTCATTTTCAATGGAGGTCAAGCGATGTCGACATCCGAATGATGTGAATTCTAATTGATGTTCGATTCTACCGAATCTCTGTCATATTCCCACGAAAAAGCCATCTTGGCCTCTGAAATACCGTGAAGATAATATCTGTTTCATATTTAAGTATTTAATGTTTAATAGCATGTATATTGGGGGATTGTTTTAGAAGTATTCATACACCTGTCCTTCAAGGATTTTATAGAAGTGTGATTGTGTTAAAGTGTTATACCAGACAGTTCCTTTCGAAATTGGGTCAAATCCGTCAAGAAACACGGAAAAGGGAGCTTAATTGAAATTTAATCAAAAGATCCTCGTTAACACTCTAAAGTCCACGGTTTGTATCTGATTCTCTACAAACTTTCACGGAATGATTGTATTATCGTAAGGATTGTCCTTTCGGATTTTTGTATGATCCGTCAAGAAACACGGAAAAGGGGGCCTTATGAAAATTGAATCAAAACATCTTTTTAAATCCTCTTTAACACTCTAGAGTCCACAGTTATCATCGGATTCTCTTCAAACTTTCACAGAATGATTGTTCCTTTTGAACATGGGGAAGATCCGCCAAGAAACACGGGAAAGGGGGCCTAATTGAAAATTAATTAAAAGATCCTCGTTAACACTATAGACTCCACAGTTTTCATCGGATTCTCGTCAAACTTTCATCGAATTAAAGTCCACAGATTTTATGGGGTTGTCTTCATACTCAAACATAATAATTATACTTTTGTAAGTATAGTTCCCTTTGGAATTGGTCCAGATCCATCAAGTAACATGGGAAAAGCGGCTGTGCGAAAATTTAATAAAAAATCCCTAATAACGCAATGAAGCTCACAGCTGTGATCAGATTTTGTTGAAACTTTCACAGAATGATTGTAAGGTCATAACGATCATTTTGTCGAAACAGGGTTTTACGGGAAAACTTATTACCAAGTTCAGAGCTTTCATCGGATTTTTTTCAAACATTCGCAGAATTATTGTACAATAATAATGATTGTTGATGTTGACATTAGACCTGATCCATCAAGTATCACAGGAAAAGGAGCCTTATTATTAAATTTACCACAATAAAGTCCACAGTTTTCATTGGATTCTGTTTTGACTTTCACAGAACGTTTGCACCATCATTAAGATTGTTTCTTTTCAAATTTGGCCTGATCTGCTGGTATCATAGAAAAAGGGGCCTTTTGAAAATTTCATCTATAATCCTTGTTACCAAGTCCAGAGCTTTCATCGGATTTTCTTCAAACTTTCACAGAATGATTATACAATAATTACGGTTGTTGATGTTGCCATTAGACCTGATTTGTCAAGTATCACAGGAAAAGGAGCCTTATGAAATTTAATCTAAAAAACTTTGTACCTCAATAAAGTCCTCAGTTTTCATTAGATTCAGTGCCGTCATTAGGATTGTTTCCCTCCAAATTAGGCCTAATCTGTCTAGTATCCTGATTTACACAAGAATGTCCTCAGTCTTTATCAGATTCTTTTCAAAGTTTAATAGAATGATTGTTTCATCATTTTGATTGATACTTTGTAAATTTGGTCTGATCTGTTAAGTGACATAAGAAAAGGGGCCCTATGAAAATTTTATTGCAAAAACGTCATTAAATGGTTCTTTACAGAACTGGTTACAATCTGTCAAGTATCATATAAAAAGGGGCAATATGATTTTTTTTTTTTTTTTTAATTATTTTAGTTTACATAATGAAGTCACCATATTTCATCGGATTCACTTTAAACCTTTACAGAATGATTAAATCAACAGTAAAGTATCATGGGAAAGGGGGCTTTATGAGAACTTGGTTGAAATATCTTCTTTAACACAATGCAGTCCACAGTTTTTATCGGATTCTCTTCAAAGATGCAAGGAATGATTGTGGCATTGGAAACACAGGAAAATGATGCTTACAGATTATCATTTAAAACATTCTTGTTTATGTGATGAAGTTAACAATTATTATCAGATTGTCTTTGAAATTTCACAGGACTATTGTATGGTCGTTGGGAAAGTTCCACTCAGAAATGAAATGGATCCGTAAGAAAACACAGGAAAAGGAGCCTTATGGATTTTCACTCATAACAACCCTGCTTACGTTATAAAGTCCATAATTATTATGGATTCTATTGAAAATTTCACAGGATGATAGTAGGGACAAAAGGAAACTTCCTGTTGGAAATGGGGTCGATCCATCATGAAAATGGGAAAAGGGACCTTAAGGCTTTTTGCTCAAAATAATAAGGGGATAAAGTTCAATTTGTTATTTTCATTTTATGCATTCGTCTTTAAGCAGTTTACTTCCTTAAATATCAGAATTCCTTAACGGAAAAGCAGTAGAGCGTCTCAGGCCCTCATGGGCCTCTTTCTTTTACTCTTGGCTTGAACATGCAAGGTGTTAAAGGGTTAAATTACTTAAATAAAGCACTGTGATTGGCAAATCACAACTGTCAATCAAAGAACCTGTCGACCAATCAAATTATTTATTAGACAGGAAGTGAACTTTGAACTCTGAATTGGGCTTACTTTTGTGTTAAACACTAATGTTTGTTTGTCAACTTATTCAACATTTAGGTCGCCAACCAACGATTTACTTTTCAAGTTGGAATGCGGAGCAATTCCAACTTAGATTTACAAAACCGCAAGATTTAACACAATAAAACACAAGACAATTTCATTTCGGGTTTATTGATAACACATATCACGTGATCTCTTAGATATGAATACACCTCGGGTTAATTCTCATCTCACTTTGCCACGGACAATAAGTTAGTTGTAGCCGAAGACAATAATATGGCACATATAAAGGATGATATAAATATTCGTTTAGAGACTTCAAAACACGCTTTAGTTTGCTTTAATTTATTGAAAAATAAGGTAATAATCAGCGCAGTAATTTGTTTTTTGTGATTCGCCGTCCTTTGTTTGGTAATCACGTGATCTCAAGTGGCATGTGGTAGTCATGTGACCATAGATAGGCAATGTTTACAAATATGGTTCAGGTCGCAATGCATTTTTACAATAATCACGCCGCCCAGTGCTTTAAAACATTCTAGAGCGATTAAGGGAGATCGTAGACATCAAGCAAACGCGATTATTGCTTTTACTCAATAAAAATCAAATAGATGCAAAACGAAAATAGAAGATTTTGAAATTTGAAAAACATATCAACTTCTGGTTTCTACTTATTTACTAAATAATCACGCTTTATTATGTCGTTATTTACAATTTTAAATCAATAACACATCAAACCTTTAACAAGTGTCATCTAGCTTTCAGCTTGACCTTTTTACTTAAGATTTTTACGGTTCTAAAGCCGAATAACGAATAGGGAAATCGCGCGACTACAGAGCGCCGAATATAATTTGATACTATCTTCATCATATCATAGGATTTTTTAGGAAAAGGACAAAACTACCATGTGTAAACAATAACGTTACAATAACGTTTACGTCTTTTTTTCTTTTGAATTTTACTCACAACGCTTTAAATATTCTTTTTACGTAAGTCTAAACCGGTATTTCAAATCGATCACCCTGAAACAAGTTTCCGCGCATTTCAGCAATTTTCAACATATACTCATAAACTTGAAGTGAAAATCTACGTGAGTTTAGTATGATCATACAGAATTGGCCGAGTTGAGGGTCAAATAATCATCGAGGTCATTGATTCCTTATTGAAGAAGCTGTTATTCTCTGTTTTCAAATTCTAAAAGGAGTTCACGTATTACATTTGATCAAAAGGAGAATGTTATGCTTGAAAATTCTAATTTTGCTGTGCGTGACACGAGCTTATAACCCATTCCAACACGATAAAATTTTAAACCAGTCCAAATTCAAAGTAGCAGACGACAATTGTAAGTTGATGAAATCTTTTAATTCCTGGTCTTTTTGGACAGAAAACATTGTGGATAATGTAACAAGCAATTTCTTCATTTTCAACTATGTTTTCCGAAGCTTTTATAATGAGGGTCATTTAAAAGCGTCACTGTCTGGGAATGGGTGAAGACAATGGTAGTTTTTGATTTCTGTATGTGGATTTATGTTTTTGTACGTTATTCATGCACATCTGTACACGAATGGGAATACTGGTTTAAGTTTAAAGGAGGGAGTCTTACTCGGAGAGTAATAACTGAATTTGAACCGAATTCCACAGTTATGACTCTTTCAGCGCATTCCAACTTCTCAGTACTTTCAGTCCTTTGATTATTACAGTCAGGATCGATTTATAGGAAACTGACGACGACGTGAAAACTTTATCCCTGCCCATGTTTTGATTCATAATTTCTTGTAGTACTATCTAAAAATGTAATCCCACTCATAAAACATGACCGCGAAAAGCGAAAATAACTGATATGCGCAGTGATTAAGGTTACGACCTCTACAGGCACTTTTAGTTTCACCATCTACAGTGTTGCATCCAGACCGCTCGATCGAGGAAATCCCCGGCTTTTGATTCACTCACGCAACTTTACTAATTTGATGGGGGAGTAATAGCGCAGCAATATTCTGACTCCTGCAGAATCGACTAACCAACGGAGATATTAAAAATGGTGAAAAAGATGAATAACGATTAAAAGCAGAACAGTCTGTGGACAGTACCGTACTCGATAAAAATAGTTTCGGTCATCGCTATTTATAACCATTACCGCACGTCATAATTTAAACTGGTCCCCGATTTCAAATTGAAATGTATTCAATAGACAGGCCTCAGCGATAGATCATCAGCAGTAATTTATTTCCGTTTCAGCTAAAGACAATCGTGTCAAACTTGATAAGAAGAAATAATTTAAATCAATCGTCATGCTACCAAAAGGCATCACATGATAAACCTCGGGTAAGAGTCATCCATTTACTGCCAGATGCACAAAATGCCATACTTGCATACAAACATTCAGAATCGAAATACCACGTTCAGGCTACTACCAAAGTGAATTTGTCAGAGCTACCTCCAATGTGCTTGATAAACTTCAGTAAAAAATTGACTAATTTGTGCTATGAGAACTTTTTATTACTAAAACATATTTCCATTTTAAATGTTGGGCCATATAAGAATACGTAAAGGACTTGAAAGTAGGTGAAATTCACCAAGAGCTTAATTTTTTCTCCAATTTTTCGGTGATACATCTTGTATTGAAAATAAAATAAATTGGTTGGTTACTTCATATCTTTATGAGAGATTTATCAATGAATCAACATATTGCTTAGGGTTTTTGACAACCCCCTTCCTCTCACCCACCCCTGTTAGCATTTGTCACTCCCCCATTTCAGTAATTGTAAACTCACTCTGTGACAAAAACAATGAGTTTGTTCCTTAAAGGCCCATTGTGTCATTTTAACCTCGACTGCTTTTCGCAGAAAACTCACGGTATTGCTACGACCAGTTTGTGGTCTTTGTCTGCGTCAGTGTAGTCCAAAAACTTTGACTTTCATAATTTCTCAGGTATTACCGAACACATTCACTTATATATATGTATATATGTATATGTTCACTCTCAAGAGAGCAATCTATGCAAATAAGGAGGTAACATTAAATGCATTTTTGGACGAATTATATCCCTAGTTTTGATCACTATCAAGCACTTGAACAACCCAGCGTTGGCGTCCGCATGTAGTGCTCGTGTTAAGTGATATGCCTAAAAAGGTAAACAAGGATCATCAGAATCCCCTTACACTCAAGACATACAGGGTCTTCTCCTCGTATACTTATATACTCTTTTTTAGTCAAGAATTTTATTTCAATTATTTAACCCATTACCAGTCGAAAAAATTTCAGACTGGTCCAAATTGAAAGGAATTGCAGACGACATTTTAAACTTTATGAAATTTTAGATTTTTTTTTTCAATTTTCCGAGTAGAAAAAATGTATAAAATGAAGCAATTGTTTGTTACAAGCAATTTCTTCATTGTCCACAATGCTTTCCCAATTTCTTTTCTTTGGGGCGTCAAAAAGCGTCATTGTGTGGGAATGGGGTTTTCCATTTCTAGGTATCCACATTTTTACTTGTTCAGTTTAGAAACCCTTCAATCCACCTGACAATTTTTTGAATACACTGATCTGCGGTCAATGCTGTTAAATATGCGTGTTTGTTGGATAGATTTTTTTACCTGACATGTGAAATTGAATAAATGGGGTCAGGGTCTTTAATCTGTAGGAAATTTTGAAACCTGTATTACACCCCTACCTACAAAGTAGAGTGTGTTATATTGGTTTCACCCTATCATTTTGTCTGTTTGTCCATCCATAAACTTTTTCCTTTCTATAATATACACTAGAACCAATTGACCTATAACTACAGAATTCATTCATTTGTTGCCAATGACCCTAGGAAGTGCCCTATTGTTTTCGGGGGTAACAAAGGTCAAAGGTCAAGGTCTTAATTGACATTTGATTGAAACCCTGTTTCCGTGCTTTAGTTCATTTGGCCTAGGACTTTGAAACTGTATACAAATATTATCTTTGACCCAAGCAGGTAACCTATTGTCTTTGGGTAACATAGGTCACATGCGAGTAGTACTTCTTGAGAGACAAAATGCTGTATGGGGGTTATAGTCTGCTTTGCAAAAACACTAGTTACGAAAAAACTTAAATTGTCTTCTTGTATAAGTTCATCATATCGTAGTTATAATGCTTTTTTATTTATGTAGTTCATAGATTGTTGTGAAATATCGAATGTATATAACAAAGTCATCTGTATAGAGATAAAAACATTTTGATTTTGATTTGATAAATCCTATATTTATGCACATTACTGGCAGTAATTTGTTGTGCTATCTTTTAATATGACTACACTTTTTGCGGTTATTCAATGTTTTTCTTTCAATTCTTTGAACTTGTCTATTCATATTACTCCGAAATTGTAACAACTTTTGTAAAATGCCATCATTATAATCATAGTGGTAAGGAAAGGCATTCTAATAGGCGGTAACATATTTTGCATAGTTGTTACACTAGTATCACACATTTAATAAAAAAAAATATTCAAAGGGTCTATTTTACTACCGCGCTATGGGTCAAATTATAAATGAATTGTTGAAAAGCTTTCGGTTACTTGTATTTTAGCTCAAATGAGCTCAAGATGCCCATGCTGAGCTTTTCTGATACTTGAATGTCATCGTGCATCGTCCAAAACGTGTCCTCTTGTGCTTCGTCAACAATTTAGTATTACCACTCAAGAGGTCACAATAATGGCTCAAACTTCCTTAAACTTCCTGAAATTGCTTGCATATGGTGACATTATGACCAATATCAAGGGAAAAAGGTGCCCGATTGATAATTTTCGTTACCACTCTTGAGGTCACAATTTTGGCTCCTCATTCTTTCTCAATCTTGCTGAAAATGATCGTCTGGTTGTGCGTAAGATGTTTATTAAATATGGTGACATTCTGACAAATATCAAGGGAAAGGCGGGCCTTATTGATAATATCCCTGTTACCACTGTAGAGGTCACAATTTAGCCGAATCTTTCTAATACTTGCTGAAAGATTGTGGATGATCACGAGGAAGGTTCCTACAGAATATATTGAAATTCTTAGATATCAAGGGAAATGGGCCTTATTGACAATATCATTTTTACCGCTCTAGATCTTGTCTAAATCTTTCTGAAAGAAGATTCCCATTGAATATGGCGACATTCTGGCTTATATGAAGTAAAAGGAGCCTTAATGGCAATATCAGTTTTTTGCTTGTCAAATCAAAGCCTTTTACTTTTTTTACCCATATAACTGAGTTGAATAGTTAGCTTTAGATAGTTAATTCAGGTGAGCGATCTAGGGTCTTGTTTGCCCTCCTATTTGTACGTTTCTGTCATGCTCTAACTTCTAATATAGATATATATTCGTTTATCGTTATCCACTCCTTCTTGCACCAGGTGGCTAGTAATATTTTTTTTCCTCAACAAAAAAAGCTCAACCCATTACCAGACAGCAAAATTTTAGACTAGTCCAAATGGAAAGAAGGTGACGACGACCGTTGAAAGTTTGGATTTTTTCAAATTTTGGGGTGGAAAATATTGTGAAAAATGAAGAAACTTTACTAAATTTTACAGAAATGAAACTTGGGTGACCCTTTATCCGATTCCTTTAAAGAATTATGATTGGATGAAAATCATGGCTTAAATTGGCAGGGCTAATTTCCATATGTGGTGAAAGCTTTGAAAATCATTATCTCAGAGACCAATTGATGGATATCAACCAAATTGATAGAAATGACCCTTTGTTACCCTTTATCAGAATCCTTCAAAGAATCTTGATCGGATGAAAAGCATGGCTTTAATGGGTAATTTCCATATATAGCGAAACCTTTAAAAATCTTCTTTTCAGAAATCATTGGATGGATTCAACCAAATTTCACTGGAATGATCCACTGGTGACTCTTTTTCAGATTCCATTAATTAATTATGATTGGTAGGAAACATGCTTGAAAACACCACTTTCTTAATCTGTAGTATCAGGCCTGTGGAGCGATACAGGCGCTCAGGCGCCTCTAATTGATAGTTTAGTTCGCCTGAAAATCGAATTGAAAAAGTTAAAAATTTGAAAAGTTTACGATACTGAAAGCCCAGAACAATGATATCCTACCTAAACATATTTGTAATCATCATGATCCTAGGACTTTACAAGGATGGAGATGGATATTTTTATGCCCAGCCATGTGCTAGCGACGGGCATATAAAGTTATCTCTGTCCGTGAGTGTGTCGAGTTCTTATGCGGAGTATATCTTCTACATTAATTGGTTGAAATAATTTGGAACTGTAGATACACGTGAAGAGTGCTACTGTCATGTGAAAAGTTGAGTTGGATCCTTCCAAGTTCAAGATCAAAACTGAAAGGTCCAATTTTAATCTATTTTAACTCATATTCACAAGTAAATCGGTAAGAGAAATATAAGTTATGGAACCTCTGGATATCATGGTAATAGAAGACAAACTTCAAAGGAAAAAAAAGCTTGTCATTTTGTATTTCCTTGATTGAAAATTACTTTGAGCATTGGTATTAGGCGAGAAACATAGAAAACTGAACCGTCAAGATAATAAAATTAAATGGTACTTATAAGGTCTCTTGGGACAGTACTGATGGGTTTTGTAATACCTAAGTAAATCAACGAATTAGTCAGTGCCTACTCCAAAATTATGGGCAAAATGCAACGACATTGGGTATCACTTTGCTAAAGATTCTTTTCGTGGCTCATCTGAGTGCCAAGTGCTAAAGGTGAGCTTCTGTTATCACCCAATATTTACCTTCTGTCGCTATGCGTATCTGATACCCGTGTCTGTCAATAATTTCTTGAAGCTTATTTTTCCAACTCAACTTTTAAGCAAATGTTCATGAAACTTGGCAGAAATGTATCCAACGAGATACAAATACATCGACAACGGCTATCTACCGTTGCAATCCAGCTCCACTTCGCAATTTACCCAAGACCCGATGTATCTTAAGGCAGTTCATTGGACTTTCATGTTTTTCCTCTTCGCATAATGTTTTTGAGTCATTGCGATAGCTAAAGGTCCACAAACTCCAGCGCAATAGCAGAACACTACTGCGCTGTATTCATGTGTACTTATGGACTTATTTCTTTCTGGACTATTTGTTGTTTAGTGGTGGGTTTGGAATGTCCATCCCCTCTCTTTCCAACCCAGTTTTTAAATCACAACAAAACTTAAGAAAAGAGCGATACACTTCCGCAGAATCCACATTTTAAGCTTAAAAAATCGACCTATGTAAGCTAGTTGAGCAACTGTGATCCGGCTGTGCCTGCCACCAATTTTTACCTTTTGTACTCTAGAAGTCACATTTTTGCTCGTCTAGAAGTTTGGTCAGAATGGTTATCTACATGAAGTTTTGGACGAGGGAACTTTTGTCATTTGGGGTCAAAAACGTAAGTCACTAGGTCGAATTTTAGGAAAAAAAAACACCTTGTGTGCACCTCAGAGACGACATTTTTTTGCTTAAATCTCTTGAAACTTGGTCAGAATGTTTGTCTGCATGATATCTGGGACAAGTTCGAAATTGAATCACGCTTGATCAAAAACTAGGTAACAAAGTCACATATTCCAAAAAAAAAAAATGTGTGCACGCTAGAGGCCAAATGCCGCTGTCGTAGCACAGTTGGTAGCGCGTAGGACTCCTAATCATGGGGTCCCCGGTTCGATTCCCTGCCGCGGCGAATATCCTTTCCGACATTTGTTTCCCACCAATGGGTGAAATAATCGTAAACCTAAGTGGGTTTTACTCGTTTTCAAATTTTCCTCAGTTCTGCTGCTGTATCAATACACAAGACTCCCCGTAGGATCGTCACTGGATTGATCAACTCAATCTTTTATAGAGACCTGGATATTTGTCGACATGTGTACAATACATTCGTGTAAGTGCGTTTGAAACATTGTAACTGTGGCTTTATTCTAGCCTAAGCTAGGAAGTTTAGGTCTTCGACTGGCCACATTTTTCTATTTTAGTATCGTTTGATATCTAAGGAAAACTACCTTGTTGGCGGTCGGTCGGCGTTGCTAACGATCCGCCAATTAACGGAACGCTGGACCCACAAACTGACTCATGTAGGAAGTTCGACTTAACCCTTGTCATGCTGTATAAACTACCTTACTGAACTGCTGTCAAATCCAAGGGCTGAAAGCACTGATAGAACTTGTTGTTCAAAAATTAAATTTCTTAAAGAAATCAACTCCATAAACAACCCTGATAGGAAAAGTACAAGCAGGAGGTGTAGACTAAGATCAGCCTGCACATAAGTGCAGTCTGATCTTAGTCTACACCTCCTGCTAAAATCGGAATATTCCGGGTTCAGCATGACTAGCGTTAAAAGGTGTTATTTCGTAAAACCTATGGTCAATAACATGAGACGAAAATGGCAACATTGTTAGTGTGACGATCTAAACGTTGCAGTTACGACGTAGATTCGATGATTCAGTCGCTAAACCACCAAATATGCTTCACAAAAGTGTCTGAGTTTAATGTTCACTTCCGATCTAAATGAATTATCTGATTTGTCGATTGATTATTTGATTGACAATCGAGATTGTTCAATTGCACAATGTAGAAAGCTGTTTCTGAAATGGTAATAGTACCGCACATTTTCCCATTCAATATCAGTATGAAATATAGGGAAAACAGCATCAGCACGTACAAAAAACATCAACAGAAACAGAAAAATGCACACAAAAATCTCTTTATTTCACAAATCTTCTCTGCAAATCAAAATGTTGAGTTTAGTGATCCCTCATTTAACATATTTTTGGTTTTTTTCCCGATTATTTAATTCTAGTTTCGTATATCAAGATTCGTGCGTTTTGATTGGCTGAAGTTTTACTTTCAAACTTCCACGAACAAAACTTTGAACGCTAAACTATTTGTTATGCTTTTGCACAAAGTAGACTTTTAAACTTAATTAGAAAGAAATGTTGTTGATATTTTGTTTTTTGTTTTTTAACAACTCAGTCACACTAATATTTGAATCCGCTTCGCGAAAAATACAGTGTGATTAAGTTTTTAATTCCTTACCTCAATGAAACACACATATATATATCCCCTTCCTTTCTTAAATAAAGACACTTCTCGTTATGAAAAAGACATATTTCTGACACCACGTTATAGAAATGCAACGGCAAACAAACAAATTAATAAAAAGCGCAAAGTTAGGGGATGATGAAGAACAATACTTGTTCTACTTTGCTGAAAGTCATGCAGGCACATACGAGCACGAAAAATACCATACTCGTCTTTCACCATGCTAAACTCTCCGTCGTCTAGAAACTTATTTCTGTCTAGTAAATATATCCTGACGGCCCAGTCGACCCAGTCGTGATTCTCCAGCTCGATCAACGTGCAGAAAAACAATTTCGTTATGAAAACCACATCTTTCCTGTTGTCAGCCTCTAAAAGACTTCGGTCGCCCAAGAAATACCTTACACGATCTTTTTCCACATCTCGTTCAACCTTGTCGCCGAATAACAACTTCAACCCGTACCATTCTGGTAGGTAGTCCGATCCATTTTTCGGAGGTGGGTAGCGTAGATATTTACCCGGTCGTGGTTTCAAGTGAAAGGATCGTCCATTTGTGTGTAATTTCCACACACCGTTAAAAGATGACATTGTTTTTCGAATGAATACATCCGGAACTATTGACTTGCTTTTGTGAAACAATAGGGCAATAAAATAGCTGATTGTACTGTTGTCGCCACCAGTGTTGTACAATAATATCAGTTCCCAGTCTTCAAACCCAGGCCGTTCTAAGACTGTCGGACTTTCTCTAGCCGCGTCGGAAAATGAAGGCGGAATAAGGTCCTCCATTGTTACTCTGCTAGCTCCTGAGGGTGTTTCGAGCTGAATACTCATTCCTGCGTGTTTGAAATACCATGCTGTACCAAGGTGTCGGCATCGGCCGTAAACATAGTCCTGACCTTCCGGGCAAAGTAAAGGTCGGCAAATCTTCTGGAAAGACAAATACAAAATTAGGAAGTTAAAACTTTTTTATATAGGTAAAATTATGATTCCTGTATTAGTTTTGTGCAAAAAATACAACTAAACACGTTAAACTGTCGTGGAATCGTCTCACTGAAAACTCGTGAAACGGCGTGCCTAGTGAATAATTTGTTTGTTGTGTTTGCACGTGGTGATTCAAAACCCACATCAATATGTTACCCAAACGATATATTTAAAATTTCATTTTTTGTTTCATCTTTCAAGAACGGTAAATTTGCTGAAAATTATTTTCATATCTCCAGGAAAAAGCTGAGTACGGAACTATTTTTGTGGTTTTGAGCGCAAATTAGTACCTAAAAATAGTGTCTCAAACTGGTAAACACGCGCGCAAACTAGGCATATCTTATTACATGTGCCTTGATTATAGTAATTTATTAAAAATGAAGAGCATATTGTGGGTGGGCAGGTGTTTGTGTGTGTGTTTATTTAAGAGATGAAGATAATATAAACAAAAAATATCCTCTTTATCTCTTATAATTTAATAGCATCGAACCAAAATAGCAAAAACTTTACAAATTTTGGTACCTTTTTGTATGGAACTATTTTGTGCGCAAGCATTCAAAATAGCTGCGTGCTCAAAATTTTGTTCATGGAGATATGATTTTTTTTTCGACCAATCAGAACGCCCGTTTTTGATAGACGAAACTAGCAATTAGATTATTGAGGTTTGAAACTACACCATTAATCACACTGCTATATGCAGCCGCGAAGCTTTGGGTCATAATTTAATACGACCATAGGGCGTTTAGAAATCACGTTTACTGCCATTGTTTATTCTTATTCCATTAGAATTTACCCTTTGACCACAGAAAGTTATATCACGGCCACAAACCATGTCCTTCATCGCAAAACTCTATGAATTGACCAATCGCTGGACCCGCCCATTTAATGCCTTAGCTACGCCAACTGACTTCGACAGGAAGTTCTGCTTCGATTCTAAACGGCGTTATTTTGCAAAATTCATGGCAGAAGCACGTAGCAAAAAAATAGATTAATTGGGTGGAAACTTAAATGTCATAGTTTCAGCTTGAAAAGGCTGTAGTTACGACGATTAAGTCGCCAAACCAACAAAAAAGCTAACAAAATACGGCGACCAATGTCGGAGTTCAAAAACTCATTTCTGGTATAAGTGAATGATTTCATTGGTCGATAGTTATTTTGGTTGATATCCGCAATTGGTCAATTATACACACATTAAAATTTGCTATCTCAAATGTAAAATATTACCTCCTTTCTGTGGATGCTACACCAAATTCGCTCGGTCTCGTCCGAGACATCATCAGTGCTTTTGCGGTCATTGAACGAAGTGTCCAACAAGATAGAAAATTGGACTTTTGTTAGGTCAGCCTTTTCTTTTTGCAATGCCGGACAAAACTCATATTCGCTTGACAAAAATCCTTGTTTAGAATAAGCGTCGAATAGATTTTCTAAACTACACAGGAAACAGAAGACATTGCCATAAGCTGTCATGAAATTTGTATAAAAAGTGGCGTTGAAACTATGACACAGTCTCTCATAAGTCTCAAAATCATGAAGGTCCTTCAAAGCGCATTGTCTTCTTATAGATGGATGACACATTTCTTGAGATAGATCAATGTGTGTAGGTGGAATAAATTTTAACGTGCAGTCTGTATTTTCAACACCTTTCTTCACCATGGAGGCGGAGGTGAAGTAGGAATCCCAAATATGGACACAAGCCACTAACGGATCAAACAGCGTTATATTTACTTGTCCGTGACATTTTGCACAGGAAGGATTGTAGTACAGCATTTCACTCTTGTGGGAATAAACAGGGTAGAAATCTCCCCAACCGGGTATGTTTTTGGTATGACACTTTTCGAAACGGTCGGGACACAAGTAAACAATGTGATAAAATGGCTCGTTGGGCGTCAGATCATACGGAATAGTATTGAGTTGTTTACATATTGTGCCAAGAGTTTCGTCTAATTTATATCGATCATGTTCATATTTACAACAGTTCCGTTTACGGCCACAGTCTTTTCCACATGAACACGAGGAACAACATGGCACAATATCATCAAATTCTGCTAAGGGACCCCATTCATCTTGATCATGTTCACAGAAACTTGAATGAGGACACAGAGTTTCAAGGTCATCTGGAAAAGTAATGTTATGCGGCTCTTGTCCTGTGAAGGGGGCTTGTACAATGAGACAGGGTAGTACCAGGACAACCATACAGCCCTTGATCTTCATTATTTGATCAACCAATCTGCAGCTTTTATGGCTGAAAATAAAGAAAGCGGGAAAATAGAAATAAGGCTAGATATCTTTGGAAAACACAAACAATGTATTTCAAAAGTGTGACATTGAATAGAATATTTTTTTTGTTTCATGGAGATGATGAAATGAAAAAGAAAAAAATTATCACAACGAAGCGGATTCACAAATAAATGTGATTAGATTTTTCGTCTCACACCCCCATAAAACAATCTCTTCATTTCTAATAATTTTCTGATATTGAGCGAAAATATTTTAAATTTTAATAAACCACTTCGACAATTTCGTACGCAAGCATACAGACAGCGGCGTGCTCAAATTCTGTTCGTGGAGGTACGAATATTCATTTTTCAGCCAATCAGGACGCCCGTTTTTGATAGACGAAACTAAAAGATATATCGTCGACTCTTTTTCTCGAATTACATGTTACTTCCGAATCAATTCGTTTAATCCGGTGGAAATCCAAACCAAGAAGAAAATTTCCTTCAAATGACGTTGTTTAATGGCCCTATGGTTCTCATATGGCTAACATTTCACCCAAAGCAATCCTTAAAATATTTGTTATAGACGCATTTCGAAAATTTCAGTATTGGTCACAATCTTTGAAATGCGTTGCTGAACAGAAAACGAAAATAGATGTCAAAATTATTTTATGTTACCAAAACAGTGATGAAGACAACAACCAACATAATGAATTCAAGGGCAAAAATTTCGTAAGGGTCTGTATTAATTTAAGCTTTTAAGGCAGTTTGAAATCAGCTTAACAGGATCGAAAATCATCTATCGCAACAAAGGGACAGAATTTCCCAAACCGGAAAGACCGAACCATCTTCGTTCAAAATGTGTACAGGCCCCTCTATCAGTCTTTTCAGAATAGATAGCCTGCTGTTAAAAGCCTTGGCAAATAGAAAACGGAAATATATTTAATAAATCATTTTATGTTAGTAACATAAGATATTCTGTGATCGTATAGTCAGTAGTTCATTTTCTTCCCTCAGCTCTAGGCGAGTACCGAAATCGATAACGTAATGGTATCGCCAAACTCACGTGATATTATACGTTCGTTTTTTTAAATAGTTATAATGGAGGAGAGTAAGACGTCAAGAAAACGAATACCTAGAAGGGTCTCTATTAAAAATGAACGAGGAAATAGCACCGTATAGAAACAAGAACATATACTTTAAAAATAGAATTATATTACTTTAGTGAAAAATCAAGTCTGTTTGAAATCCTTACCGCAGACAATTTTTCTCCATTTGTGTAAGATATCATAAGAAATTGTTGACATTGAAAAAGGCTAATAATATGCCAACGGATATCACGTATCTTCATTCAAATGGTCACCAACATTGAATCGAAATAAAACCAGATGAATCGAGCAAGATTCTGAAACTTACCCGTTCTGCAGAACCAATACTTTTCTAGTCATGTTTTTGCTTTATCTATCAGTCAACACTAATAAATGACGCTTTTAAGTCACATGTATGAACAAACAAACAATTTTTAGATAAAATTGGGACATTTATCGACAACAATGAAATTGGGAGCAATAAATGCTTTAAACTCCTGATGATATCACAATGACGTTGGTTTATAAGTGCGATCGTCTTATCAACTACAGCACGTAACTGTCCAAAAATCCATTGCAAATTTCTAGCTTTTTCCAATCACTTGGGAACAGACCTCGGACGTTTAACAGGTGGAGCATTATGTAACGAATCAGTGCGTTTAATTAGCTGAAAACAGCAAAGGAAAGTCGCCAAAAAAAATTCACATTTGCCTAGTTACACACTAAATATTCTTTGGTTGACTTTGAAATAAACCTATTTCAAGTTAAAATTGTTTGTTTTGGATAGGGTTTAACGACACTTTAAAAAGTATTTCAGTCATATCGCTCAATTATGTACTGACCCGTCTCATATATCGTTTGAATACAATACCCCGAAAACTAGATTTGAGAAAAACAGAGATCGTTTAGCCTACGTAGGCTGTTCATCTACTTATAGATTGTATGGGGTTCCATCGTGCTAAGGGCATTTAGCCCGCCAAAAATGAATAAAGAATTTCGAGTATATATATATATTTATTGGCTGGTAATATTGTGTCGAAGATAAAATGAAACAAAAAAAGTCTGTTTATATATGTTTGTACGTGGTTTAACCATTTGACCAATGGCAAATGAAGAATAAAATGATTGCTATGAACATTTGTGGAGGACTGAAATAATTAAATGAGAGCACGAAGGTATATCGACCAGGAGGTACCCATGGACACGTCCCCCCATTGGAAAATTTATATACATAATATGGAATGGTAATGAAGGATGGCTAAAGACTAAAACAATCTATAATAAGATCATTGTATTATCGGTAAATGAAGTATGAAATTATTCTTATCAATAGATGTAAAGGTCCGAAATAATCCAGTGTGAGCACGGAAATACATCGGCTCTCCCTAGAGTAGAAGAGACCCATGGACAAGTCCCCGTTTGAAAATGTATAGTTGTTTTTAGATGCTTTTGAAGGATGGTTAAAGAATAACACAATTCATGATAAGATCATTGTTCCAATGGAAAATTAACTTTATAGTGAATGTTATGAGTTGCAATGAATATCGGTGTATTTAATCGCTCGCTCAGGGCTGTTGGAAACGGTATATGTGGAAAATTAACAAAATATATGAGATTTATTACGCAATTCATTGAAATGTTTACTTTATATAGTAACTACATATATATTTGCTCTACTGGTGTATACAAAACAACCTTTTACAGCATTGGAGCTCAAAAAACTTCAACACAATTTTTCAGCCATTTTAACCGTGGCGGTTTTTAAATGCGGTTGTGAAAGCCGCTTCGAAATCGGGGGGGGGGGGGATTGCGAAGGTAATGAAACTATTGAACTAAAGCATAATCTACATTGACGGAAAAAGGTTTTAGATACCAGATGGATTCTTTTTTAGCTATACCAGCCAATGGTAAGAAGAGCTATAGCTATGGCATTTTCAGTCCGGCGTCCGTCCCTCAATTCGTCCGTCAGTCCGTTTACTTTTCCTTGTTAACAAGGTAGAGTCGACAGTTTTCATTGGATTCTGTTCAAATTTTCTCAGAATGATTTAACTATCATAAGGATCGGCCTTTTCGAATGTTGGTCCGATCCGTCGAGCAACACGGAGAAAGGGGCCTGATCAAAATTTAATTAAAAAATCTTCGTTAACACTTAAGAGTCCACGGCTTTCATCGGTTTCTCTTCAAATTTTAACAAAGTAACATTATCAGGATCGTTCCTTTCGAAATTGGGTCCGATCTGTCAAGAAACACGGGAAATGGGGCCTTTTGAAAGTTTGATTAAAAATTCTCGTTAAAACTCTTTAGTCCACGGTTTCGTCGGATTCACTCAAAATTTTCAAGTTCACAGGACGATTGTAGGGTTGTAAGGAAAGTTTCTTTCTGAAATGAAGGGGATCCATAGGTAAGCACAGGAAAAGGGGCATTATGGATTTTCACTCAATTCAATGTTATTAACGCGATAAAGTCCAAAAATTTTTAACGGATTATGTTGAAATTTTCAAAGGGTGTTTTTAGGATCACAAGGAATCTTCCTTTTTAAAAGGAGTTCCATCCTGAGACATATGAAAAGGGATTTAAGGATCGTACTCGAAATAATAAAGGGAATAAAGTTCAATTTGTCATTTTCATTTTCTGCATTCTTCACTTCTATAAATGTCAGATAACATTAACGGAGAAGTTTATATCCGGTAGAGCGTCTTAGGCCCTCACGGACCTTTCGTTTCGGATAGGGCTTCAACAATATTTATGTAAGAGCTGAACAACTTGAATTTCAAGATTAAAAGGCTATCGGAAATATGTGACATAGGCTTTAATGTAGGTTGTCAAGTAAAAATATTTTGAAAGGATTGAAATAACGTTACAGTGATATCAAATTCAAAACAATGACTTTAATTCTGAATGACTGCCAAAGAAACCCGAAGACAAAAGCCCCGGAAAACAGCTCATGATTTACGATTAACAATTTCAGACAAATATATTATAGACAGACATAATTTACAATAAAGCCCCATCTGTAAGTATTACTTCTTGTACAACCAATACAAAACAAGAAGAATAGTTTTACCGAATTTGCATCAACCCTTTTATTTTATTTAGGGAATTTGCAGAAAAGATAAAGTTAAATGAATATGCATGTTGCAATTTTCAAATAAAATCTCAATCCATATTCACATCTTTCAAATGATCCATCGTCGGCTCTTGGAAAAAAAACCTCTTTTCTTAGCAAACGTAAAAAGTTTGAATAACTAAAAAAGTCAAATCAAACCAGACTTTACTTTATACTGGTATTAGAAATTTCTCCATTTGTAAGCCAAGAATTACGCGCACTTTCACGTGTGAGATTATAAAAGAGCATGTAATCTAAAGACGGAAGTAGACCAGCGCGTATCACGATATTCACCGTGTAATCGATCACTAATACGTGAAAATCTACCCTTCAAACAATATGTGATTTTTAATAAACAATGAAAAAGAAAATGAAACTGATTAATAAAATCCGTGACATGGGAGAAAAGAGAAAACATCGACATCCATTTGACTAGAGAACATGTGTTAATAATTTGATTTTTAGTTTCGTTTATCAAAATGGGCTTTCAGATTGGTCGAAAAAGATATCCATAACTCCGTAAACAAAATTATGAGCACGCAGCGATTTTGTATGCTTGTGCACAAAACAGTCTAATACAAAAAGATATCAAAATTTGTAAAGTTTTTGCTTTTTTCGCTTGATGCTGATAAATTAAAGGAAATGAAGAGAATACGTTGTTTTCACGGAGGTATGAACCGAAAAACCTAATTACACTTATGTATGAATCCACTTCGCGTATTCATATAGAGTGATTAGATCAAGAATTTAAAATCTCGATTCTACCTTATCATATTTATATTCATTTGCAAATCCTAACTCCGGTTGAACGCTGCTTGATCTAACCATTTTTGAAAAGGATTCCTGGACGGATCTGGTTTCGCTTGACAAGTCACTTATTAAACTTATACAAACTGTTGTTACCACATTAAGCATTTCCCGTTCGTTTTGAATTTTAGACTGGTCAAAATTGAAAGAGGTTGCAGACGACAATGAAAATTGGATGCAAATTGAAACCAAATAATGGGTAGAGAATATTGTGAGAAAAGGAGAAATTGCTTGTTAACAGCAGATTCTTCTTTTCCACTGTATTTTCTCCAGTATAAAATCAAAGCGACGAAAAATTCCGGGTTAACGCCGTTTAGTATCGAAAATGAACTTCCTGTCGAAGCTTAATGGGCGGTGCCAGTGATCCGTTAATTATTTAATCGTATGATGTCCTATTTGGTGATAAAATTTGTCACCGTGAAAAACAGAATAATTATGCTTCAAATACGATTTTTTTATTATTATTTTTTTTTTGCTATCAATAAATGACTTTCTTCGTCATGGGCTAACAAAACCAATTCCATACATATCTGCTTATCTGCTAAATTTTCCAGGTTTTTAGAACTTAAGTCAAACGAAAGGCGGTTTCGGCCATCGCACAGTTGGTAACGCGTCGGACTCTCAATTATGAAATTCAGGGGTCGATCCTCTGTCGAGCTAAATATTCTTTCCGACGTATGTCTCTCACGAATTTGTGGACACTCGTAAACCTATGTGGGATGAGCAGCTTGAGGCTCGGAAAGGATGTAGTGGAAGTACTGGTGTGAGAAATACCAGGAATCAATGGTTAGGTGCTCTGAGACTAAATTAAGTATATCTACACAGGTATAGAGAAACCATGTACTCTAAGGCTCGAATTAAGTTTTAGGTAAAGGCACCCACTATTTATTTAAAGCTGTTCGTGTTACTGAATTCAGCCCCGATAATTGACGGAGTGCGGACTACGCCCGATGACTCTGCTGGTTATATCCTCTCAGCTTCGACAGATAGTTCAATTCGGATACTGAACGGTGTTAGTTTGCAAAAACTATAGCCAGTAATGTATAACACACATTTGAAATAGTTGTTTGGGAAATCACATATCGTAACTATAATAACTTGAGCAAACTACAGTTGCGACATTTAAAGTTGCCAAACAAACAAAGACGTTTGTCATAAATGTTGGAGTTCAAAGATCACTTTCGGTCTAAGTGAATGATTTGATTGGTCGATTGTTTTTTAATTGACAGAAGCGAGCCGTCAAATTTGTCAAAACGAAATGTGATTCTGAACGGTTCTCGTGTTCATTATTATAACCCATTTCCACACATCTCGCACCTCTATAGATAATCTGTGGAAAATATTGCGGAAAATTAAGAAATTGCTTGTAAGAAGTAATTTTCATAAACCATAATGTTTTCTATCCCAAAATACAAATAATTATTAAATTCTTAATAACCAAATTTGTCGTCCGCAACTTTTTTCAATCTGGATTAGTCCAAAAATTTTGTGTGGAAATGGCTGAAAAGTTTTCGAGCAGAAGAAGTCACTAGATTACTGTCTGGCTTCGCACTTTACCGCTGTATCAGGTGTCGTGCAGACCACCTGATCGATGCTACTTGATAGAGGCTGTAACGTATAGTTCCCGGATAGATAAATTTGGAGTCCAGCCGCGTACCAAGTTTAATAACAATCTTTATTCCCGGCTGGAGGAAACGAGGTCAACTCTCGCCTGCGGCTCCTGTGACATAATTTTCTCCAGGACGGGAATAAATCGTCATATACCCTGGCAAGAAAGGGTGAAACTAATAATATTCAATCAAAATGTAATCGTTGCATAACATACATAAATATAACAAATAAAATATTGAGTATAATTAAAATATTTATCTCGAAACTATGATATTTTGAGCCAAACTATCTCCTGTTTAAGTTAGCAAAACCTTTCATTTTTAATCCTTTTTAAAAGCCAGAATGCATATACCTTTTTCTTATCTAACTTAAGTTAAATTTCAAACATAGAAAAAATAATGTCGAACTTATTACAATGACACATGTATAGGAATTTCTAACAGCAATATTTTTTTTAGATTCCTTTAAATATATACCATATTTTGTTTTCGGGGCGGGGGGAGAAAGAAAAAATAAAATGTATAGGTTTCTGTCAGCAGAAGGTCACTTTGTATGTCAATTAGGAATGATTAATGAACGAATGTTCCGTGTCTCTAACATAACTTCCTGTAGAGGATTCTATTTTAAGGGAATACAAATTTCCTCCCTTCCAGCGCGATTGTGAAAGTAATATAAATAATTTAGACGATACAAATAATTTGGATGAATTAAGCACCGTTCTGTATAAGTAATTTGATATTTTCGAAGTGTATATTGACCAATGTCCGTGAGACGATTGTTTTTTATATACACATACATATATACATTTGTATACAAATGATTTGGGCGAATTAGTGACTGTTCTGTAAAATTTAATGTTCTTATCATTTGATATTTTATATCCATGTTTTGACCAATGGCTTTTGAGATGACTGGAATCAAGAGTTGTGTAAATAATTTCAATAATGTCAGACCTTTGATAAAGCAGACAAGTACTTGTTGCATTTTTTTTCATAAATGCTTTGTTTACAGACTATTAAAGAGAATACTTTTAGTTAAATTCAGGTTTAGCTGGCGAGCAGTACTAATCTGACGATACATTATCGGAGAGCATCGTAGATAGGACAGGTTCACCAGTCTAAAATGAGGTATGAAACAACAAACCAATCCACGCTTCTGTAAGCAAGCGGATTCATACAGAAGAAGCCGCGGCTATAGCTATAGCCATAGTTGGTAGCGCATCGGCCTCTCAATCATGAGCTTCAGATTTGGATCCCGGTCGCTGCAGATATCCTTTTCCGAAATTGTCTCTCACCAATGGGTGGATAATCGTAAATCTAAATTGGATGAGCAACTGGGTGCTCGGAAAGGATGTAGTGGTAATACTGGTTTAAGAAATACTAGGAATCTATAGTTAGGTGCTCTAGTCTCTTCGATATGATTGAAATTCTGTTGAAAGTGATATCAAACTCCATTCAAGCAAAGCAAATCTTACAGAAGAGCGATTAGCCTTAAGTAACTTTTAGCTTTAGGTAAGTACATGTCTATATAAATTTGAATAGTTATGCTGTCTTTACATAACGTTTATTACTTCATAATTTGAAAAAGTGCTGACGTGTAAAATGGGACTTATAAACCAGCCGTTTACTTTATTATAACAGAAATTGTCGTTTGGCGATCAAATCCCGTAACTACAGCTATAGCTTAGCCGCTACGAAACGCGTCTTCAAGTCTTCACATTGTTTTTAACATAAGTATTTATCTATTTGTAGGATATGCCCGAAATAAAAAAAGGTGAAAATATTAATCAAGTATTCGTATAAAAAAGGACTCTAAGTGGATAGGTGTGTCACGATGAAATAATGCTTTTCGAAGAAAAGCAATCATTTTGAATAATTCTGTAAAATATATTTATTAATGCTAATGGGCCAAATATTTGATTTAAAAGGGAGATTTTTTTCAAGTATCTAAAAATATTTTGGAAGATATTTTAAATAGAAAAGTTTTAAAATTCATTCCCTTACCTTTTGAAATTGTAATCCGTTTTAGAACAATCAAAGTCCGTTCTCTTACGATGTTTATGACTATATTAATTCGAAATAATTTTAGTCAAACGATTTCTTTGGTTATTTGTAAAGAGAAGACATCTGGACAGTCGGGTAGAAATCAACGCAAATAGCCGATCAGTATCTTATATATCCTATGGATATCTCACATATTTCACCCGTGGACTATTTCGCGATCAAAGAAACCAATTAGAAGAGTGTAAGTTACTTTGATTAAAACATGAGTTTATGGAATGAAATCATTATTTTTAAAACTGACTTACCGTTCAACCGTCTCTCAGGTTTGGACAAATACAGTGTAGATATACTGCTTTATTATAATCATTTTTTTTTGTTATTTTTTGCTTGTTTAAATAATTCTTATTTTCAACCAAGGTACTAGAAGCTATGATTTTAGACTCTAATCTTCAATTATGGGATGTAATGGGTTCGATCCCTGGAGGCGGTACATACCCTTTTCGACTTTTGTCTCTCACCAATGGGTGAATATCGTAAGCCTAAGTGGAATAGCAGCTTGGGGCTAGGAAAGGATGTAGTGGTAGTGCTGATGTGAGAAATACCAGGACTCCAATGTTAGGTAGTCAAGACGCCGCGATATGACTGAAATACTGTTAAAGTGGCGTTAAACCCCATTTAATCATTCAATTAATCAATCAATTATTATAAACACCAACTGTTATAATTTGGTTCTAATAGAGAAATAAATATGAAAACTCTATGAAAGTGAAACTGTTTAGATATGTCAATATAGATAAAGATTTCCACAATAAATTTCGCGTTAAACAGTCTTTGAGAACAAAGGAATATTTGGTGTTTCTCTGTTTGTATAATATTTGATTCTGCTAAGAACATAAGTATTTTGTTTCGCCTCTTAAACATTCTTTACCAGAACTACCAAGTCTAGTCAAGGGAGATAAACGTAAAACTTGACTGTGTGCTCAAAATTTTGTTCATAGCGGTATGATTTTTTTCGACCAACCAGAATGGCCGTTGTTGATAGACGAAACTAAAAATTAAAGCATTAGAAAATAAAAAGCTATATTTTATTTGTACTTGAAAAGAATGAAATGTAAAGTTTTTGTTTTTCCTTGATAGAAAGTTCATTTAAATTTAAACGTAATACGAAATAAATAAATATATGACATGATTGGATGTTTTTGTTATGGATTCAACCAAACCCGACTAGAAATTGGTTTACAAATACCTACGAGAGATGCCAGATTGACACTCTGACATCAATTCTACGTTTTCAGAATGACAAGACATATAATAATGTTACATGTTCATTCAATGAGAATAAGATATCCAAATACAGATAGTTCAAAGAATATTTCACAAACATATGGTAATTGGAAACAAAGTGTGACAGGCTTATATAGTTAGATATCTTACAAAGGCGCAACCAATTATTGGCTATGTATTAACTAACTTATTTTAATCAATTCAGTATGGCTCATTAATAAATGACCTGTTATCTGTAAATTATCTATAATAGTAAACAAATTAGACGCAAGAGAAAATTTGCTTTTGATAAAAGAAAAATGATTTAAAATGGTTGATGGAGAATATTCTGGCTCATATTTTGATCCCAATTATTTCACAATGAATATCTTTTTAACACTAAAATTTGTGGACTCCATTCCATACCAAACACGCTGTCGAAATAATTGAAAGTCATTTCAAAGTTAAGATGCAGAGGCTTATTCCCGGAGCTGATAAAACGGTGTGCGGTAAAAATGCTAAGGTAAAAAAGTCAGTGGTAAAAATTTCATACATACAATGGTAAAAATGCCATAGTTAAAAACGCCAGAGGTAAAAATGCCAGAAGCATTATAAAGTATGTGTTTTTGATGAGGTTTAATTGAGAAAAACATGTTTAAGGGATGTTGAATCATTCTCTTGATCACTTTTTATTGTTTTCGTGATTTTTAACAATCATCAGCCATCAGAGACGGATTGTGCCCCTAATATATACCTGTCACAAAAATCCTAAAATAAACAAGGGAAATGGATCCGACAGACCGACAGACGCAGATGGGGGTATATACTTGGTGTTTTCCAGACATGCACAATTTTAATGGACATCCTTAATCTGTGACCTTGACATGCTTACTTTTAATGTTCCGCCTTGAGCTGTGACCTTTACCTTCGAAATATATGAATAAATTCTTCAAATGGCACATCTACTCATGACAGACAACAGTTGTGTACAGTTATTTGAAAATCCACCAATAACCGAAGGATCTATGCTCTGGATATGCTAAATTTTCACGTTCAACCTTGAGCTGGACCTTTACCTTAGAGACATCTGAAAATTTGTTTCAAATTGCACATTTACGGATGATATGAATTCAATTTTGATCTTTGACCTTGAACTGTGACCTTGACTTTGGAGCTATCCAAAATTAGGGAAAAGTGCCTCAGCCCAATGTAACACAGGAATTCACACTTGAAGTTCACCAAATTTGGCCCAATGGATTGTGGAGATATAGGGGCGGACGGATGGACAGACAGACGGAAAACGGAGAGGGCGGTCAGACGAAGTATCGACTATATGCTCTACATTCGGGGAGCATAAAAAGAAGAAGTTATTAATAAATCCAGATATGATAATAAGCTACTTTGTGTAATTAATTAGTTAGCATGAAATTAGCATATCATATGTTATTGCTGTTATTTAAATAGTGCATTTGATAAGAATTGTCTGGTTCATTTTCGATCAAAAATAAGAAAAAGAAAATGTTTTCACAGTTTGTATCAGTTTTAGCATGTAATCTGCTTACATATATTGAATAAACGAACACAATTTAATATGTGAAGTGAAATTTATTAAGTGTAATTTGGAACTTACTTAGAATTATTCTGATCCATTACAACACAAACCAATTTTAGACTGATGCAAACTGAAAGAAGTTGCAGATGCCAAAATTAAGTTGGTTGTCTTTCAGGGTAGAAATAATTGTGGGCATTTAAGAAATTGCTCTTAAAAAGCAATGTCTTCATTGTCCACATTGTTTTACAAAGTCGTTTTTCTGAGGGTTGTCAAAAAGCGTCAATGAGTGGGTTGAGGCAGAAAAACTCTTTAATTAAGAATAAAAATATGTCTTTAAAATAATAGATTCAGAGAAATAAGTGACGACAATTCTTAGTTGATAAATGTTAATTTTTTTTGTCTTTTTGGGATGTAAACAACTTGTGAATTATGAGAAATTTCTTATAACAAACAATTGCTTCATTTTCCACATTTTTTTTTTCAATCGAAAGACAGGAAACGGCGGGAATATGTGGGAAGGAATTAATTCATTTCTTATCTATCATTTGATAATCACGCCTGTGGTATGCTTTAAACAATATATCGGTACAATAAATAAGTAAACAAGATCTACATTTACATCTACATAATACAAAAGATTAACATCAAATGATTTAGCTAACGTTCACCCCCCCCCCGAAAAAAAAAGATTTTTCATCATAACACATATTTAATACTCTGGCATTTTCCCTCTGGCGTTTTTACCTATGGCATTTTACCGTTACAGGTACGGCATTTTTACCTCTGAGATTTTAACCTATGGCATTTTTACCTTGGGAATTATTACCTATATTTCGGTTAATGTTTAGCCTCGAAATTTACCATAATGTTTAATAATAATAACAAACAGACGTGAAGATTCGATCGTGGTGAAATAATGTTAGAAAACAGACCTATCATCTATAAGCATATATTTGTTATGGATATGTAACAGATTTCTAAATTGTTATTATTTTGTAGTTCATAAATCAAACTATCATGACATTTTGTTAAGAAAACAGTGATGTTTGAAATGAATTTCTGAAATATCCCCCACCCTAACGCAAACACTAGATCCATGACGAGTTACGATTATGTGCAATCCACCTCTCTCTCTTCCATTCTATCTCTTTCCGAGCGAGTTATTTAATTACATTATAGCAAGGCAGTTTCTCTAAAGATCGTCTTTTTTCTTCGATTTCAAAAATAAATAGAACTTCTGCAATTTTCTTTCAGATTCATTGTGTGTCCAATTATCTTAAAGCGCTTTTTATCATTCTAATGGAGATAATAGTTTATAGCTGAAAATATTGGCGTTCAATTTCCAAATTCTTACCTTAAATGCTTTCAAACATCTAAAAGAAAGGGATTAAGCCGATTTTTGTAACGAAACTGACAGTTCATAACATTAAAAAATAAGTATCAGTTTCGTCTATCAAGATTTAAGCGTTTTAAGTGGCATATTTTTTTACAGTGCTTTGATGACATTGAATTATAAGTCATTAGGAGCATACTGTTGTTTTCATTGAGGTATGAACCTAAAAACTAAATCATACTTATGTAAGAATCCACTTCGCGAGTTCAACAGTTTAATTTAGCTCTTAGGTTCATAACCCAATAAAAAGTATTTTGATCGTCCTTTTAAAAGGAGAAAAATGAAAAGAAGCAAAACTATATATTGTTACCTATCGTAAAATAACCAACGAAGTAAAATCCGAATGGAACCGGAATTCAACAGGTAAATACATTAAATTTCGGTTCTAAGGATATGCGATTTTCATAACGTTTCATTCACGTCAATGGATTAAGCTAGCGATTCAGTCATTATGGATTTCACTTAATAGCTGACGACCTCATCAGACAAATCACGGTGTTTTAAAGAAGGATATTAGGAGTATAACACAATCAACATTATTTATACTAAATTTGGTGTATCATAAGCATGAAAAAGGACATTTATCGTAAAAATAGAATAATAACAATACTAAAAGCAGATATTGTTCCTTTATCAAAATTTCACGAAATTCTTTTAAAGAGACGCTTCAAATGGTATTTTATAGGATTCTAAACACTTGTTCAATTTCAGCTGAAAGGTGTTATTTGCAAGAAGTCAGGTTCAAAGGTCAGGGTCAGGATAAGTTCTGGTTCTCTAAAACTGACTGTCTTGAACTATTCATATGCTGAGTATACACGTTAGCTTTGCAAGAGGGAATATTTTTTCCTGAACACCCAAGGCCATTTTGAAGCCAAAGTAAAGAGTAGAGCCAATTTTATTTTTTTGTATATCTTACAAGTTCTAAGCATAAAATTATAGATACTTTATTTGAGCTCGTTATCCAAGAGCTTTACTAATGTGATCAGTCCGAATAAGTACAAATTCATACGTTTTGCTTTTACAAAAACATGCAAGTTAAGGATATAAAACGATTGTTTCTCAGCAAAATCAAATTAAGCTTTGAATTACAATAATAATAATAATAGTTTATTGCATAAAGTATTTTACAATGCATACAGCATAAATGTAACAATTTAACATGAGAAAATGGATTAACCTGAAGAACTTGAATCAGGAAAGTGGAAACAACAGTACAGCAACATTAACAGTGTATTGAATATATGTTCTAATTATTTCATACTAATTTTAGCGGTTTGTGCGATAGATGAATTTACCTAACTTGACGAGTTTTATTCACGATATTTCGCATACAAAATTAATATTTTTTTTAATCGTAGGCCACGTGTAGTAATAACCCCTGAGATATTTATCTCTTAATCTTAAATATTTAGGACAAACCAATAAAAAGTGACACCTCATTTCAATTAAATTTGTGTCACAATTAATTCGCAGATTTCTGTTTCTGGCACGATTTTCATATTTACCTTAGTACCTTGTCTATTTGTAGATTATGTCATGATATTCTGGCTCTTGTTAAAGCTGTTCTTTATCTGGACTACATAATATCATTCATATATTTTTCTAAACCTAGACAATGTTTGAAAAGGCAATGCGTTTCTAATCGTGGTCAATTATTTATTGATGAAAACCACTTTGTAAAATATGATATTTTATAATTCTAATTGCACTGTCGATTGGTTTTGCCAAGCAAATAAAGGTCCATTTTCTGTGAGGATTTGTTTGATACAGTGCGCCCAATTAAAAACAGGCGTATGTGAGTCCGTTTTCAGTATCGTTTTTAATCATGTTAAGCGTTTTATATAGAATGATATTTTTGAATTTTGATTATAATTTTTAACCGATATATCATCATATTTATTTTTTTTTTTCGTTGGATACATATCGGAATTCTTCCGAATTCGCCATACAGGGTGTCACGATTCGTAGAAATTTTACATTCAGTGTTTTCCTACAAAGTTTAAAATGGATCAGTTCTATATCTGGTGTAGAGTGCATATCAGTGATTTCTCCCGAATAATTCAATACTGATCCTACTAGCGAATCGAATAACTTCAATTATTGTTTGCATTGGAGGCATGTTTTGCTAAGTATTTTTGTGTTTGGTTTAAGTTACCATTTTTTAAAAGATAAAGTCAGAAATACTTAAATGATCTTACGATTTCAATTCGAGTGACATAGAAGAAGAAATCATACGTGGTACGGCGTCCACGCCCAAATATAATTATTACTGTATAACTCTATGACATTCATTAGAGATTGTAAAGTTTTTAGGGGTGGGGTGGGGGGTTAGTAAATAGCGCAGCAGCATCAGAAAATAATAAAAGGAAAACTTGGGTATCTACTTTATCTTTGATACCATCTAAGTAACATTTTATATTATTTAGTATATCGTTAAGCAAAAAAAACAAAAAAAAAAAAAACAACATATTTAACTGCTAGATGGATCTCCTTGCTATACAATAAAAGGATTGATCGATTGATCGACTGTGATTTGACCTGTTGATATTAAATAGTTGGTCTATCTGTGTTGTACATTGATTTAATAGCAGAGACAAAATTTGAACTTGAATTATTATTTAACAATTTTAGCAAAAGTCTTACACGGTCTATTTTATCGATCATTTTCTCAGAGTCTAAAAATGCGATGTATATTTTTTGTTTATTAGAAAGTGTTTTCATGATAAGCGCATGTAATACAAATACACAATCGATTGTGGACTAATCTTTTTGGAAACCGAGTTGGTTATATACCAAAATTGAATGGAATTTTCTACCATTTCATTAGTCTATTTGCAAGTAATTTTGAATATTTTTTTTTATAAAATGTAGTTTAACATTATACCTCTGAAGTTCTTAGGCTCTGATTTACAAGCTTTGAATACTTGAATTAATAAGCCTTCGCTCCAACTTTCAGGAAAGTAAGCTTCTGATAAAAGTTTTTTTTTAAAATATTGTTTTCATATATGGTAATAGAATATCACAGCCACACTTAAATAATTCAGCAATAAGACTGTCATTTCCCGGGCCTTTTAGAAAAACGGCAGTTTTTATTTGTGATTCACTGAATTCATTATCAAGGTCAGAATCTTGGTTTACATGTATATCTATATTTTCTTGCTCTTGGGTATTCGCGTAATTTAAGTGATTTGTTTTAAGTAAATTTTTGAAATGTTAATAAAAATCATTCATTCCTAAGTTTCGTGGATTTGATCCTTTAATGTAGTAATATAAATATAAACTTAATATTTTTTCAAAAGGACTTTGGGTTATTTATTTTATTTTAAAGAAATTCGTTTGCCTTTGTTTTATTTTGTATTTTTCTTATTTCGTAGTATGCATTTTTATGTTGAGTTTTTTGTCATAAAATTGTTTTTATTTTCGACTGTTTTGTTCTTTAAGAATTTGAATCTTGCCTTATTGAATTGCTTTCTTGCAACATAACATTCTGTATTGAACCATGGTTTTCTTTTAGCCCTCCTGAGCACGAAGGGGTATTTTGATCGTCCTATGTCCGGCGTCCGTCGTGCGTCGTCCGTCGTGTGTCAACAGTCTTAAAATCACATCTCCTCCCAAACCACTGGGCGGATTTCAACCAAATTTTGCTGGATTGTTCCTTGGGAAGTTCCCGTTAGAAATTGCTAAAAGAATTGAAATGTGTTATAAAATCTGGTTTCCACGGCAACAAAACTGAAATTTTAATGAAAACTAGTTATTCTCTCCTGATCCAGAAGGCGTTGAGCCTTGATATTTGGCATGAAGCATCAGTTCAATAACCTCTTTCAGAATTGCTAAAATCTTCACCTTCAGGTCCCCAGGGGGTTGGGCTTGTATAGAAATAAAGAACGATTCTTAAACATCTTCTCAAAAACCACTTAGCGGTTTACAACCAAATTTGGTAGGAATGCTCCTTGGGTGGTGACCTTTAAAAATTGCTAAAAGAATTGAAATCCGTTTCAAACCTCTTGTTGTCATGGCAACAAAACTGAAATTTTGATGTAAACTTAAAAAATATCTCCTCCTGACCAAGAAGGCGTTAGAGCCTTGATATTTTGCAAGAAGCATAAGTTCAATGACCTCTTTTGGAATTGCTAAAATCATCACCATGGGTCTCCCGGGGGCGGAGCCCACCTAGGGAAACTAAGAAGGATTATTAAAATGACATCTCCTCCTAAACCGCTAGGCGGATATCAACCAATATTGGGAAGAATGTTCCATGGATGCTCGTTGGCGCCTGATTTGGGCGCCTGAATTTACTTATCATATTTGAGAAATATGGCTGAAAAGCATCCTGTAGATTGTAGCTTTTCACTGTTTATCATGTATGGAAATAAGCAAATCCATTAAAGCAATGTTAACAGCCAAACAATTCCTATTGAGCTATCTAATAAGGGTTCACGAAAGGATCATTTTGGCGAAATTTTGTTGAAATCCATAAAATAGTTTCTTATAATAAGATTTTCAAAGCTCTTACCATATATGGAAACAATTCACCGCCTATTAAAGCCATGTTTTCTGTCCCATTTTAATTCTTTGAAGGAATCTGATAGAGGTCACCTAAGGATGATTCCTGTAAAATTTTGTTGAAATCCATCATTTGGTTTCAAGGAAGAAGATTCTTGAACCTTTCACCATATATTGAAATCGGCCCCGCCCAATTAAAGCCACGTTTCACCCGATCAAAATTCTTTGAAGGAATCTGATAAAGGGTCACCCAAGGATCATTCCTGTAAAATTTGGTTGAATTCTTACTAGTACTTTCTAAGCAGAATTCGTTTCTGAGAAGAAGATTTTTAAAGCTTTCACCATATATGGAAATTAGCCCCGCCCATGAAAGCCATGCTTTTCATCCGATCAAAATTCTTTGAAGGAATCTGATAAAAGGTCACCCAACGATGATTTCTGTAAAATTTGTTTGAATTCTTATAAGTACTTTCTAAGCAGAAGATATTTAAAGTAAAAGTTTACGGACAGACGCAAGGACGGACGCACGACGGACACATCGTCATGACAATAGGTCACTGGAGTCAGTCAATGGAGCAAAAATTGCTTAAGGAATTGTGTATAAAGCTCTAGATGCCATGGCAACAAAACTGAATTTTTAATAAAAACTTTTGGTATTTTGCATGAAGCATCATACATTGACCTCTTTCAGAATTGCTCAATTCCCTTACCTCGGGCCCCCAGTGGCGAATCCCCATGGGGGTAGGGCTTATATAGAAATAAAGAAGGATTTTTAAAACGACATCGCCTCCCAAAACATTGGTCTGATTTCAACTAAAATCTTAATCAGTTGAAAAGTCTAGTTGCCATGACAAGAGTAAAATTTAAAAAAAAATGGGGAAAAAATCTCCTCTTGGCACAGAAGTTGAAGAATCTTGAATTTTGCATGAAGCATAAGTACACTGACCTCTTTCAAAATTGAAAAAAAATAGAGCCACTGTGTGATTTGGCTTAAATAGAAATAAAGAAGGCAACCCTTTCAAAACTACTTGGTCCATTTAAAGCAAATTGGGCAGAAATACGTTAGTTTGGTCCCTTTTAATGATGACTGAAATATTTGAAATCTGTTGAAAGCATTGGTTGGTATGGTAACATAAGTTGACTTTAGATAAATGTTAAAGGAGGTCTTCTCCCGACCAAGTTTGTATTAGACATTGAGGAAAAAAAGAGCCTTATCTAAGGTGGGCGCCAGGGCCACTGACCCTCTTGTTTAATTGATACACGTGTTTTATTATGTCGATTGCGGTACTTTTGCAAAATATTTGAATGCTATTTCATATAACGACGAGCTAACAACCTGAACTGATTCGTAAGTTGATATATTACTATATCCAGTCTGGTTGTTTTATTACCTTTTAAGGTATTTTGTTTTGATAAGTCATCACGAAATCTTGTGGACCGCGTGCCTTCCCGTGAGATAAATGGTTCTGGAGGTGTATCTGATAACTCACGTGTATTTTCGGGGCGGTGACAAAACATACTGAAATGAATTGCGCAATGATCTGAAAATTCCGTTAGTGACAATATTTGGATAAATTTAAATGTTTAAAATTGTCCTAGCTTGTTAATAAATAATCTAGAACACTTTACGAATGTCCGATCAGGAACGTAAATTCGCACTTAGTTTGATCGCTACATAGTCTACAATTGCATAAAAGCAATTTCGTAGACCAAGAGAGGTCAAGCAATCGACGTCCACGTGGTCTTAATTTACCCTTCGGGGAATGTTTACATTATTTTCAAAATCATCATGGCTGTCGAGAAACTCGTCGTGCAATGTAAAATCTAGCTCATCGGACGTTCTGAAGTTAAGATCTCCAGTAATGAATACTTTTCCTAAACAACCTTTTAATTTCTATATCTGACTCTATAAGTTCAAATAAATCTTTATCAATCTGTTTAACAACTTTTTAATTGATAGTGGGAATGTCTGTACAACAAACATAAACATCAAATTAACAATTAAGTAACAATTTGTCATTTTATCAATCAAAGATACCGTTTCCATTACATTTTACAACTTTAGTTTGATCCTTGTGGATGGATTTGTAATAAATCGAGATTCCACTAGAATATCGTCTTTTAGTAAGATGCAATTATTTATTACGAAAGGGTGAAAAGATTCATATGATGTATATTCAAATTGAAATTTGTATTTGACGAAAACCAAGTTTCCGTGAGTAATGTCAAATCATAAATACTAAATATTTTCACAAAATCAGGGTCGCCGATTTTGCATGATAAACTATTAATGTTCCAACTTTGAAATTTTAGGTCTTCGCATCTGTCTTACTTAGCAAAGTCTTGCGATTCTTTATATATCACTCGATTGATGTACAGATTCTCGCCAACGAAATTTACTTTATTCCCTTTATGTTTATCTGTTCGGCACACTGGCGATGGTCTCTTTCTAGAATCGCACAACTCTTACGGTATTTGTATTGAAACGCCATAATCTGTTCGTTTTAGGTAATCTCGAATTTTGACCGATGCCTCTCTCACTCGTCCCCATTCTTGATAATAGTAAAATTTGGCTATAATCGAACGAGGTCGATTTGGTATTTTCTGATTCCCCAATCTATGAACACAATCTAACATCATATTCTGTTATATCGTAAAAACGAGATTGTCCCTCATGTTTCAAAATTCATTGTCGAGTGCCTTCGATCGTAGTTGGGATTGTCTGCACTTCTTCCAGTCGCTTTTTTTCTTATTCGGGCCGACTCCAATTATTATTTTTTTTCTTTGATTGATCATCGTATAGTCCGCTTTTGAAATAAGCTATATCCTCTACTGTTTTAACTCGTTTATCTAAATCTTTGATTTTTTATTCGATATTAGTTTCTTTTTAATTCATTGAATTCACAGTTTTTTTTCAATATCATCTATTTTATCAGCATGTTGCACATCTTTCATGAGGTCAGACGCCCATTGCGGAGTTTGATTTTGTTGAGAATATTGTTTTTGAATGGAAACGGTGTAGGTGAAGATTGGAGGTATTGACCCGGATAATGCTGTTCATATTTACAACAGAACGAGGATCAAATGTAAAATAATAAGGCTGTGGTACAAGCTGTTGTTTATCGCCTTGAGTCTTTAAAACGTTTATAGATCATTTCATGTCTTGTTTGACTCTGTTGTTGAAGTGGGAAAACGGTTTTGTTTTCGGTACAAGTGTCCTCGAACAAAGGAGAGGTCTCTTCCCCCTTTCTGTTGGGTTTTGACGTTTTGGTTTGTTTATTTTCTTTGGGGGCATGTAGATGAATGAATTCATAAGTTTGATACCTTGTTAATTGTCCATTTATTGCCTTTAATTTACACTTTCTTCCAAAATTCATTGCTCTCAAAAATTGATGTCCTCATTACAAGGGGGAAAACTCTTTTATAACAGATCAATATGTCCTTGGCACTTTTCATAGCTAGACTTTCTTTGTTAGCATAAAATTTAAATGAATGAAAACATGTAAATTGCTATTTACGGGGCATCAACTCCTAGGGTCTTTAAGCGCCTCAAAACGAATTAAGAAACCCAGTGTTCCTTTCAGGCAGAAATCAAAAAGATATATAATAAAATTATTTTGTCAAGAATGAAAATGAGTCTTAAAAGATTTTTTTTATGGAAGACATCAATTGTCTGAATAATCCGATGTGAACACGAGGGTAAATTGGCTCTCTTCAGTTAAGGAGATACATATGGACAAGTTCCCCGTATCGGCAAATTCGTAAAGATTGTGATACTATGTTATACCAATACTAAATAATAGAAAATAAATAATACGGCATATATTCAAATGGTACATGGAGTAGAAACTGTTAATAAAGACTGTAAAGGCCTAACAAATCAAATATTAGAGCAAAGGTGCATCTGCCTGGAACCACCCATTGACAAATCCCAAACTGCAGAATAAGTAGATGTTTTTAAATATCTGTGAAATATTGGTTAAGAATAAAATACTGTTTGGCAAGATCATTGTATCAGTGGTAAATGAATTATCAAATGAATGTCAAAAAATGAGAGTTAAGGTCTGATAATCCCACGCAAGCCCATGGCATATAGGCTTCAACAGGGCCGGAGCAGTCCATGGTCAACTCCCTCGGAGGTAGAAATCGTATTTTCTCTAATAGAAAGTGAAGATTCATGACAATGACGGATGATTTCGAATTGTTTATAAATTTCTTTTATAAGAATCAAAAGTTCAAGATTCAAAAAAGGTGTTTTTATCACAAACGGTTTTAATGTCAAATAACCTTCACATAAGCAAAACTTGTTACAATTCGTCATCAAAAATACCTTGAACACTCGGCAACGAAATGTTTGGAAGTCTATCCAGTCAATTAAGACATGTTTAATATTAATCCCATACGTTTCAAAACAACAACAAAACAAAAATCTGAATCGACAGGTGTCCAAGATTTCTTTCATTTCTTAGTGCATATATAAATTCTTCGTTTTTTCATAATTCACCAACAAACCAACATACTCTTTTGTTACACTCTACTGGCCATAAAACAACTTAACATTTCGAAGCAGCACGCCCTGTCGCAGTCAATGGGCGGGGCATACAGGGTAAGTTGACGGGACCAGCGAACTTGCTTATTGACTTTTATCACGGGTTTCGACCTTTACATGTTAATAAGATAGCAAACTAGCCCTAAGACCATAGTCAGCTCGGTTAGCTGAATATTGTACTAAAAATGTAAAACAGGGCATAAAAATCGATAAAATCTACGACTTAAAAAAATATTTACACCCACTTTAAAGACTTGAATGTAAAACTTATTATCAGTTTATGGAGAAGAACTATATAAGCTCAAAGCTTCCATTCTAGTCTGTTTTGTATTTATTTGTAGTTGTACATATCCTTTGTAAATTATTTGAATAAAATATGTTTAAACTTATATCAGTAATCACCTAAATGATATGGAATCAGCACGACCTCTTACAACTGATTCTGTCGTCATAGCGCAGACGGAAGCGCATCAGACTCCTAATCCTCAATAATGGGTGCCATGCTATCGATCCCCAGCGGCGGCTTTTCGACAGGATTTTGTCTGTCTGTCATACTGTGATGTTTTTTGTGCTCTGATATATTTATTCAATAGGATCTCTTCTAGTGATTGGAATTTTACAAATTTTATATGAAAAATATTATAAAAAATAATGCTTTTGATCTTGATGATTGGATTTACCATTTGAAGGACAGTTTCGATTTATTAGTGAAACTCACTTGAAAATAATTGATAATTAATATATGAGATTGGAAAACCAAGCTTGGACTCAAACATTTTGTTGATACCTCAGAATTTGTACAAATAATCATAAATCCTTTTATAAACAATAATGCACTTTCAAGGTGTCAAATGATCTTCGTCCTGTTTGTTCTATGGATTATGAGAGCATTAGATTTTCAATAAGCTGCTTAATTAGTATATAAATTACTTTAATCTTAATGACTGATCCTCTTTAAAAATGTATTAAGATGGCATCTACTACCATGACCCTTCTAGCCTCCATACTTTTTCGAGGAAGTCAATCGTCAATCTCTGGATTCACATCACATGATTTGAAATGCTGAACTGGATGAAGAAATAGTATCAATGATCAAGCCTTGAATTTAGAACAACCCTTAAAGAACTCCTTCATTAAAGAAGAAAGTCACCAACCAACTTTCTCTAATCATGTTACCGTGCAACAAAATCAAGGAAGTTGTACTCTTGTCTTGGATTCTTCATCACTGGAAAGAGCAAAATCCTACTTGAATGAAAACTTAACATTAATTAAGAGTGATGTTCAAAATGGATATATTTACAAAGCTTCAACTCAAACTGTAACTTCCTACCCATCTACATTAACAATGATTAACAATGATTGTACACGGGTTCGACTATCTATCATGGGTAAACAACTTTTTGGCAATAAACATCAATGACAGTCAAAGAGAAAATCAACAAACAAAGGTAAAAGTGATAGACACTCGGCCTAGATCTTCAACTTCAACTCAAAGAAGACTGCAAAAGAGTTGTCGAGTCTCTACTTCAGTTCTCATCAATGGAATTACGGGATAATAGCTTTATACACATGAACAGTATGCCAAACATCTCTCTTCTTGCAGCAGACAAAGAAAATATGAATGAAAAAGAGCTGGAGAGATTGAAACAGTCAATTAACCGGCTCGAGAAACAAATGTTGACAATCTTAGGGGTAATGGGTAAAAAACCAGAAATGATCAGTGTATCAACTCAAACAGTTAATGCAGATCAAGCGTTCCAAAAAGGCTCAACATCCCAAGCAACATAAACTGAGTCTCATGAAAAAATGATAGAGAATGCTGAAGCCAAGCCTACTGTTATGGATACACATACATACTCCCGGAGGATGTCAGTGATGTTCCTCTCCTTTCAGAAGAATATCAATCTGGATCCAATCTGAAAGCTGAACCAAGCCAAGTTATGAAAGATCCTAAGACTCTCATTATAGGTTCCTCCCTAGTTAAGGGAATCAGAACAAAAACTTTGAAAAATGTAACTGTCAGAACTCATAGAGGAGCTACCATAAATTCTCTAAATACAGTGCTTGGAAAAATGGATCTTTAGCCCTATGGCAATATTATTTTACAAGTAGGGGGTAATGACCTAAGTAGTGTACATAACTATCAAATAGTAGAAGCATGATATGACAGACTTCTCTCTGACCTTAAAGTTTATATAAACCCAGAGTGTAGAATATATGTTTCTTCAATCCTGCCACGAGATGATGTAAACCCTACCCAATTGAATGAAAAACTACAAAAACTGTGCAAAAATCATAGTGTATACTTTATAAGTCAAGATATGTTCTTCTTTAAACCCCATGTTAAATATTATGACAGTATGAAAACAAGAGGTAAAAATGATGTAGACTGGTCACTTTTTCAAAAAGATTGCATCCATCTGAATAACAAAGGAACTTGGTCTCTTCTACACGATATGGACTGCAATATGAGCATTCTCAAGAACAGTGCTCAGCATTGCTGTAGATACTGTGGAGAACAAAATCACATCACACAGAAGTGTTTCCACGGTAAACCTTTAAAGTGCTTGGCCTGCAATAAAGATGGGCACAATCAAAAACTATGTCATCTCTATTGAATCTCCGGCAAAGAAGAATATGCCAAATCTGTTATATCTCCAAGTTATCTGTTAAATTTGCTAAAAAAAGAAGATACTTTTTCCCCTCAGTAATTCCTTTCATTTACTAACAAATTTATGCTCAGAATGTATACATTCAATATGTCAGTGTACCAGTTCAGCCTATTGTAATATTTCTGCATCTGTCTACTATGATTCGGGTGTTGCAAATTCTAATTTCACATCCAGAAATGCAATTAGTGTAGAACATAATAATCAAAAGGATAATAATCAAATTTCATTCTTCTCAAATTTAAATATCTATCAGATGAAACACTGCAATGAACTGGCAAATGTTAAAAGTAAATTCCATTCTAATAAGGAACTTAACTACATGCACTTAAACATTCATCATTTGATTTCAAAATTTGATGAAATTAAACATCTTATACATTTAGATAATAAAATTGTTTTTCTAGGTTTAGGAGAAACATTTCTCAATGACAAATACTCAAATAATGAAATTGAACTTCATGATTACCAGCTTTTTCGGCGAGACAGGTTATCAAATGGAGGTGGGGTGGTTTTATACGTTAAAAAGTGCATACCCTGTGTACAAAGAACTGATTTAGAACTTGAAAATATTGAGGCAGTATGGCTTGAAATCAAGTTACAAAACAAAAGTCATTTATAGTTGGATATGTTTATAGGCCTCCTTCTTCTCTACAAAGTTGGAACCTAAGTTTGGAAAATGTTTTTGAAAACTTGTATTCCGAAGACAAAGAAGTAATACTTTTTGGTGATTTTAACTATAATTTTGTGAATTCTTCCACTAACAATAATCTTTGGAACAAAATTATCGATTCCTCTAACTTGCAGCAACTTGTCTCAACACATACTAGGGTTACATGTAATTCATCTTCAACTATTGATCATGTCTATAGTACTCACCCACATAAAATAAGAAACGTAACTGTACAAAGTTTATCATTAAGTGATCACTATCCAATCAAATTTTCAAGGGTATTAAATTTAAAAGAAAAGAAAGGTCCAATACATTCTAGCATTACATATCGAAATCTCAAGAATTTTAACACGGATGCCTTTATCTCTGACCTGGAGATCGAGCCCTGGACTGTGCTTGATATGTTTGATGACCCAGATGATGCCCTCGATACCTTTACGCAGATGTTTTTGAAGGTCTTAGATTCACATGCACCCCTAAAGCAAAGAAGGGTTAAGCATATAGGTCAGCCTGACTCGTTTAATGAGAATATTTCCTTCGCTATACAGATGCGAAATCAATCTAAACAAAATAGTGATACTACTCAAAAAAAAAATATTGGAGACAAGAGGTAAAAACACAGATTATGGAAGCTAAAGAGAAATTTTACAGTAAAACAATAATTGATAATAAAAGAAACCCGAAAAAACTATGGAAAAATCTTAGTGATTTATCAGCCAAAAAGAAAATAATCCAAAGTCCTTTAATTCATGATGAAAATAACTCTCCAATATTGGACCCAAAAACAACAGCAGATTATTTCAACACATTTTTCACTAGCATATTTGATAAAGTGTCATGTGTTGATAGTCTAAATGAAAATTGTAGAAATGTACTACAAAACTATGTAAACAGAATGCTAAGTGATTTCACATGCTTTCAAATTCCACTTTTAACTGAATATGATATCAAAAATCAACTTGTATCCCTTGATACCACTAAGGCTACAGGTCTTGATGGTCTAAGTCCTAAGTTTCTGAAACTAAGCTCAAATGTAATTTCTCAGCCTTTAGCCAAAATATTAAACTTGAGTATAATCAAATGTAAGTTCCCTAAACAATTCAAAATGGCAAAAGTTACACCGTTACATAAAAAAGGATCAAAACAAGACAAAAACAACTATAGGCCAATATCCATTTTACCAGTTCTTTCAAAAATATTTGAAAAACATGTATCATATAATTCAAAACACTTTTTTGATGTTTACAATTTAATATATTCAAGCCAATCAGGATTTAGGAGCAATCATTCATGCGAAACTGCTTTCACTGCAATTGTTGATAACTGGATTTCTGCAATAAATTATAGCAAACATATTGGAACAATATTTGTTGACCTTACAAACGCTTTTGACTTAGTTAATCACCCGTTATTACTCGAGAAACTTAAATGTTACAAATTATCTGATCATGCTATAGCCTGGTTTAGGTCATATTTGACTGGCAGATCGCAAAAAGTTTGTATATCAGGGGAATTATTAGACTCTCAAAGCTTTACATCAGGTGTTTCACAAGGTTCTGTACTTGGTCCTCTACTATTTGTTGCATATATCAATGATCTACCTCTTCATCTTAAAAGTGCAAATGCAGACATATTTGCTGACGATACTTCAATAACAGTAGTGGGAAACTCTGTAGATGATGTACATCATACACTTCAAACAGAACTCCAATTTATGCAGACTTGGTGTAATCAGAATTCTATGATACTTAATCTAGATAAGACAAAGGCCATGTACATATCTGCATCACAAAATACCCACAAAAGTGTAAAAGACAGATTAGACCTACAAATCAAACTTTAAGGCCACAGCATTGAGTATACAGATGTAGACAAATTACTTGGAATTTATGTAGAAAGTCCAGGTTCAAAATGTGATCAAAAAATGTAACTCACTTTTGTATCTTTTGTTAAGAATAAGAAAATTTCAAAATCTTGATGTTCGCAAGCTTTATTTCAATGCATATGTATTACCCCACTTAGATTATTACTGCACAATTTGGGACAACTGTAATAATGATCTTATTAATGATATTTTAAAGGTTCAAAAACGAGGAGCCCGTATAATTCTTGGTGAACCAGTTGAAACTCCATCTGACATGCTCTTTCAAAAACTAGGTTTGATGAAATTTGGTGATAGAGTAATTTACAAGAAGGCTATTCTTATGTATAAAGCCACTAAGAGTGATATGGCCCCCAAATACCTTCAAGAAAAATGTGTTAAGCCAACCCGTACACACAACATTTGATTAAGATCTTTAGATAAACATCATTTACTTGTGCCAAAGTCGAAACGGGAAATCTTTCGAAAATCATTTAGCTACTCTGGTCCCAAAATTTGGAATACCTTGCCTATCTCAATAAGAAACTCAGATTCACCTAAAAAAAATAAATCAAATTATTTACAATGGAAGTTTCCAAGGGGGCTATCCTTAAATGGTGCAAACTGTTAAACCTGCCTTGATTGTTATCTGAAACTTAACTCTTCATAAATCAAATTTAATATGTTCTATTTTATTATTACATGTATTTCCTCTGATTACTATATCATATGATTCAGAATTTGTGACCGAACTCAGTGTGTGCAAAGTAAAAAAAAAATGTTTTGTGCATCTCTTATAAGTATCAAATTTCTCAATAGCAGCTCTTTATCTATGTCAAATGATCAGCTCTATTTCTCTTTGTCATCAATATGAAAAGGAAATGATCAATGTGATCAATGTGATGAGGAAATGATACAAGCTTTACATTAAGAAATGTTTTCATGACTTTCGAAAGCAGACTTCTCGTATTTATGATAATTTTTTCATCTGCTTGTAACGATATTGAAACCATAATACTTGTTTGAACCAGACATTGGTTAATCCTTGTTTGAATGTATATAATGTTTGATAATATGTAATGCTTATAAATTGAATGTATTCTTATTTAGAGGCCCACATGGGAGATTGGGAAACCAAATGTCTAGCCTCATTAAATAAAGTCGTTATCATTATTATTATTATTCTCCCACCAATAGTTGGATAATCGTAAACTTATGTGGGAGAGCAGCTGGAGGCTAGGAAAGGATGTAGTGGTAGTACTGGTGTGATTAATACCAAGAATCCATTGATAGGTGCTCCAGCCGCCGAGTTATAACCGAAATACTGTTAAAAATGGCATAAAACCCCTATCAAATAATCAATCAATCTTACAACTGATGGTTAGGTACATTGTCCCAAAATTTTAGGTTTAGACAAGACAATTTTGCTTCTCTTCACTTTCATTTCGGCTTATTCTAGATGGGTATCAGCAGCTCGCTTTCTTTGTATCTGAATGTTTTCTCTTCGAACAGAGATATCAGACTTGAAAGCTGACTCACTGTCAGCTGGTTTGGGATCTGTTGTTCTTAACGCTGTCTGTAAATCTTCTTCTGTTTTTAGTTGGCGGGCACTTGTTTCCAGTTTAAATGGAACTGGACGAAATTGAGTCCAACAGTACATGCAATTGTGTTGTCAGCTAGCTAGCTCGTTTAAATGTTTGTCTACACAAAATGGCATACGAATGGGCCTGACGATTATGATTTGAAAGTGATTGTATAACACTAGGAATAGGCCTAACTGCTTCTTTAGAATTTGATATTTTCTTCTTTTCTAGCACTGAATAAATATGGTTTTGTACAGGTTAGGAGTTGCTTGTGTGATTTTTCTCCTTGATTATTTTCTCTCTTCCACCATGTCAGGTAGATCTATGGGATGTTTATGACCCTGTTAGATGACGCTATAAATGTGGGGAATTATTGACATTTTCCGTTCTACTGAATAACTTCTTTATAGTACCACAATCATGAATTCCTTATCTGCTGAGCAAGTAGATATAATAGTCATTTCTGCTTGTCTTTTTCACAATCAAGTAGCTTTCCAATGGTGTTCTCATAATATTTTAGTATAATTACTGGCTTTTGTGTTTAGTAACTCAAAGAGTGTCTCACGAAAAACAGTCTCAGAATCAAGATCGATCTTGAAATGATTATTCTATTTTCTCCATTGCTGCTTTATATTTTGTAGTAAGGTGTAATTAAAGATTGGTATTCAATGAATCAATTGTAATTAATGATAGCAAGTTTTTTAACAAACACAAACATCAAACCAACGTAACTTCAGACCTTTTTTTTGAAGTGTGGTTAATCAATTTACCAATTTTATACTTGAACAACTTTGGTCGATTTAAAGAACTAGTTAATTATCGGATCAATTAGATATAGAAAGTAATTTGGTTGAAACTTTTTGTATAGAATAGCTTTGACCAAAAACCGCAAAAAATTCTTTTCATTAGATGAAGCCGCGGTTGCCATGGTAACTAGGTTTATGCTACATTTTAGAAATCTAGTGTTCTTGTGAAGAAAAAAGTATGAAAAACCCGATTTTTAACGTCCTATCAGATTTTAGAAACTCCGATTAGTGAATGTTCATATATAGAACATGCACTAACAGCATTAACCTATTTACATTGATTTACTGGATAAGCATGTATTAGGCTCATGCTTGCCGCTAAATTGAAAACGAAATAGCCGCAATCAGCAGAATGTAGAAAAACTCAAAACGGGTTCATGAAGCATATTTCAGGATAAATAATAGGAAAACCAGGGCACTGGAAAATAAGTCAATCTTGCTCAAGCGACCAGTTTTATTAAGCGACCACCTTAATTAAGCGACAAAATCAAAACAATTCATACCTAAATATAATGTTGTTGGAAGACATTAAAATCTTCACAGAGAAATTATTATAATGTGTTCCGACAATATAAGATTAAGCCAGAATTCCATAATGATGTATTTATGCAATCGAATCAATTCTTCATAAATTTCTCTGTTTTAAATGTTTAAAGCGACCACCTTTTGGTCGTCCCATCAGTAGTCAATTTTACAAGATTTACAGTATCACTCAAATATCATGAGAGAGTTACATTTGAGTGTTTGACTTACAAAACAAAATCAAGGGGTAAATCCCATTTTTCCTGTAAATCCAATTAAATTGAATAACCGTAGACAAATCTAAAAAATCTGTTTTTTTCCTAATTAGGGGATACGATTCCCATTACATGAATAAAATGCAATTACACTGATTATAACCATCAAAAAAGCACTTGTTTCTGAATTATGACTGTGTTTCAAATATTTGACGCCAGTTGAGCATTATCTGAAAATTGTAAATTCAAAGGTTCCCTACTTATCGGACAGAATATAGTTTCATTGAATTGACCAAAAAGACCGAAAAAGGCATTTCTCTTTAGAGTAAATTCTCTAAAAAGAAAATCCGTTCTAAAAAGGAAAACAATATGCTTGATTCGGGGATTTCCCTTAAACAAATCCCTGTTGACATACATGGCAAAAAGCATTTTTTTTTCAATCTGAATCATACAGAACATGTTTCTGTCGGCTTCCACATGTTGTTACATCGAAATAATATAGTGAAACCTGTATTTATCTAGAACATGTTATTTTTTTAGTAGCTCATTTTATCATGAGATTCAGTTTTTTACCCCATTTTCCCGTACATTTGACAAAAACTTTACTGCATTAAAAACCCTTTAAGTTACCACAATAACATAAAACTCAGATCCAAGAGTTTAATGTTAAATAATCATGAATCAAGAAACAATTTGGTTAATATACCTAAATAGGATAATCATCAAAGAATACAACCTTTTTATCATTGACAAATGAAATTTTATTGCAAATTTACAAAATTCCCGACGTGCGACTGCATGGTTCATGTGCTAATATTTATTTTGTTTAAAACAATCTGACAGAGAATTGTTAACCAAAAGCTCATTTATCTAGCATCAAAATGTTATATCCTTTTGTAAATTTACAACGTGTACATAAAAATAAGAACATCTCTTTTAAGTGATGAAACATTAAGCAAACAAAAAACATTTGGATAATATACAGAAAAAGCATGTCATCAGCTTTGAAAAACACACCATTGTATCAGTGACAAATAAGAGTATTTCATAAATCTACAAAATTTCATGCAATCATTATATGAAACTCCTTAGAATAATTCCGGCGACAAAACTTTAACATTTGTTTTGAATAGCAATCAACAGATAATTATTTTGCATATTTCGTTAATTTACAAGAAGACGTCAATTTCAATGCTGCATGAGTGATCACTATGGTAGAGTTCTCTGTTAGCCTGTTATATATATATTGTTCAAAAAACAGTTTGACCGAGAACGGTAAGTTAAAAAATTGATATCATTTTGTAAATTTACAAAATGTGCATTAAAAGTGTAACTGCTATTTCCATGCTTAAATGTTAACCTAGTTTATTTTGAAAGTTGTTGAAAACTTATTTTTGCTGACATACTTTTATCATTCGAAATAGTTAATGGGGGTATTTTGTAAATTAATGAAGTTTCATAAATTTTGTAAATATTCACAAGAGATATTTTGATTAATATACCAAACTAGGATGTCATAATCATTGTAAATATATAAAATCCCAACATATGATTGCATTTTTCATCTCTTGATTGACAAATGGTTATTCAGTTAATGCCCAAAAACTAATGAATTGCAACCATTGCATTGTAATTCTTTATAAAACATACATTTGATAATGATGGCAAAAGTTGAACATTTGTTGCTAATATTTATTTTTTTAAACAACAATCTGACAGAATTGTTATCCATAATTTCATTTATTTAGCATCAAAATCTGGTATCATTTTGTAAATTTCAATAGAAATGAAATAAGAACCATTTGGGTATTACACAGAAAGAGCGTGCCATTAGCATTGAAAAACACACAATTTTATCATTGATAAATGAGACTATTTCATGAATTCACAATATTTCCTGCAATCATTGTACTGAAACACCTTAGAATAATTCTGGCAAAAGTTTAACATTTTTTGAATAGCAATTCAAAGATACGTGTGGTTGTTGTGTACATTTCGTATATTTAGATTACAAAAAGACGTCAATTTTCTATGCAGTATGCATGAACATTTGGATAAGAGTTCTCTGTTAGCTCTTCTCTGTTACAGTGTGATTCGTTTTATTTATTTTTTGTTTGTTTGTTTGTTTCATACATCCATGAAATCTAAAAATATTTTCATCTCATAGATATTCACATGCATACTGTTTTCTTTAGTACCAAAAATACAGCGGTTTAAGTAAATAACTTTAGAACTAAAATACATGACCGGATCAATATTGTCATGCCAATTAGAACAACGCTAACATCACCAAGGTTATTACAATAAGATTTCAAAGCAGGTGATATCACGCCATGAAATCATTTCTGAATAATAGCTGAGTCACTTATGTATCTCTTGAAACGGTTTCCTCAGAATATAAAGCAGCTTTAAGGCTAAGCTTGCCATGTGGTTGCTAGGTTTGACAAGAGCTTTCAATCAACACCAGGCACAAGTTGTAAGTTGCACACTCTCGAAATTATTCATTTTTTTTTCAATTTAAAGGAAAAAGTTTCATATTGATTTCTTTTGCATCATTCATCTTACCTGAAAATATGAAAATAAATGAATAAATAAATATATGATGAAAACACGATACCTTGTATTTAGTACTATTCTTAAAATCCCTAATGTACTTCTAAATGCATTTAGGGTGAAGGGTTTATGGACATTCTTTCTAACTTGAATAAATTACTTTGGAATGAGATATAACTAACACACCCACATACTCATTCCCACTTTGACAGAGGTAACTCTGTATGCATGTAGCATTCACATGGCTTGAGCATAAAAATGGTGAATGTTTTTTCTCAGCCGTTGTTTTCAAGCACTTAAAATGAAGGATTGTGAAGAAATAGATGCAATTAAAAAAACAATAGTTGATCTTGCCAAGCTCTTTCTTTACATTCCTTTGTCCAGCAGGGTGTAACAAGAAGGCACACTTTTTAACAAACAAAATTTAGATAAAGAAAATAATTAATAAAGAAAGTAATATCTCATTTCATATGTAAAAAGTAAACAATAACTCAAAAATCATTATGGACTTTATTTGTTAAGAATCCAAGGTTTTGGTTCCTTATCAAGTAAATGTTTTAACTCATTAGCAAACGGCTAGATTTTCGACTGGTCCAAATTGAAAGGAGTTGCAGACAAAAATTCCTAGTTCATAATTTTTTTAATTTTTCAACATTCTTGATAGAAAACATTGTGATAAATGAAGAAATTTCTTGTTGCCTGCAATTTTCTTCATTTTCACAATGTTTTCCCAATTTCTTTTCTTTTCAAGGCAAAATATACGACTAAAAATAACAATATACATTATTTTAGTATTGTTTGGTATCAATTACCCTATTTGTGCTAATTTTTTTATAACAGTGTATAGTCATTGGTTTGATAATACCTGATGTAAAAATATAATGATAATCCGCCATTACTGTCTTCAACGCTTTCTTTTCTGACCTAATTTCCTCTTTTCACAGACAACCTGTAACATAAAGATTATTTTCCCTTTTAATGGCTGCCTGTATTCATTTCAGGAGACATATTTTCACTTATTACTATGCTAATGTCAGTTGATATTTATCAGTATTTGATGAAATATTTGTTCAAAACAGTTACCCAAAATATTGATGTCAACATATTTGATAGTAGATAAACCTCCTTCCATATCTCAAAATTGCCGTAAATATTGGTATGGTCATGAGGATAGTTCCTATAGAATTTAGTGATATTCTGATATATATCAAGTAAAAAGGGGCCCTATTGAAAATTTTCTTGTTATCACTCTAGATGTTCTAATTTTCTCCCTATCTTTCTTATAGTTGCTGAAAACGTTTGTATGGTTAATAGGAAGAATCCCATAAAGTATGATATTCTAACCAATGTCATAGGAAATGGGGTCTAATTGACAATTAACCCCCAGCTGGCGGGGGGATAGAAATCGCCGGCTGCCATCCTGCAGAGTGGTAAGACCCCACCGAACGGGCCCACCTGTTTGCCGTGGGTGGTTGCTCGTGTCGTTTGATGAAGGGATCCTGGTGGTTGAGTGGTTTCGGGGTCAGGGATTAGTACCTCGTCTCTGCAACACACCACTTTGGCCTGGAGTTGAACTAGACGAGCGGTCAGATAGGCCCTGTCTGATCAATCGGCTGGTCATGCCTTGCACTGGAACAGAGCGTATAGGTTACGAAATCCGTACATTTCTGTTTGTATATTTCAAGTAGTTTTATTTCATTGTATCAATACTCTCTGTTCCAGAAAGCGGTGGCTTAAGGGTTAATCGGGTAAACGAGGTGTTTGATCGACAATTTTGCGTTCCGGTGTTTATTTCGTGCTTGGTTGATCTACTCATCGGATGATAATTGCTTGATCTAGCCCATTTGCACCGAGTATATCAGTGATACATCTTTGGCACCGCTCCCGAGATGGAATAAATCCCCGGTGACGTGCCCCCTTGTTGGACTCCAGGGTGGGTGAAGAGTATTGCTGATGAATATTACTACATTACCATGGCCCAACAAAAAAAAGCCAAGCGATATCTCTCTGACTCGGAAGAAGAAAATATAAGCCTACCTCCTTTCCCTAAATTTATTGTGGTCGAAAGCGAAGACCCAGACTTGCCAGTTGCTGAACTTTCACCATTTGTTGTAGAAAAGCAAATAAGAGCTATCATAGGAACGCCAAAGTCTGTAAAAAACTTAAAAAATGGAACTCTACTTATTGAAGTCTCTAAAAGGGCTCAGTCGGACAACTTGCTTAAAACAACTAAATTATTTAATCAAAGAGTAAAAGTGTACGGACATGAAAAGCTCAATCAGTCAAAAGGTGTCATTCGTTGTAAAGAACTATCTTCTTGTTTAATAAGTGAAATAAAATCAAACCTTAGATCTCAGGGTGTTACTGAAGTTAAAAGAATTGAATTCCACAAGGATGACAAAATTATAAGAACAAATACCTATATTTTGACCTTTGACGAACCTACACTCCCAAAAGAAATTAAAGTTGGTTTTCAAATAGTAAAAGTTGATGTTTATGTTCCCAATCCTCTGCGCTGTTACAACTGCCAGAGGTTTGGCCACCATGAGAACAGTTGCAGAGCTAATATAGTTTGCAGAAAATGTGCATTTTCTGGTGATACAGATGAACATGATGAAGACACCTGTCAGAACGACTTTAAATGTTTTAATTGTGGGATGGATCATCCGGCGAGCTCGAAGTTTTGCCCTAAATTTAAAAAGGAAAAAGAGATTCTAACCGTAAAATGCAGACAATCAGTTCCATATTTTGAAGCTAGGAAAATTGTAGAGTCAAGGGAAGATGCGAAAACCTATGCAAATAAAGCTAAACCTTTACCCGATTCAACACAAGATCCAAAGCCAAAGGAATGCTCTACATGCGAGCGCATGCTAAAAATTCTCTCAGAAATGTTTCCTGAGGTTCGTGATAAGGTCAACGAAGTTTTGTCTGGAGAAAAGCCGTCGGTCAGTGAAGCAAATTTGAAAAGTAATGATAAGAAAGTTTCAGTAGCTGAAGTCAAATCACAAAAGCAAGTCGTACAAAGGGATACTTATAATACACACAAAACGTCTAGTAATGGAAAATGTTCACCAAATAAATCGGAGGCATCTGGTCAGAGGCGAGCTCGTATTCGCCTTCAATTGGAGAAGGTTAATCCTCCTCCAATTACGATATCCAATCGCTTTAGCGATTTGGATGACGGGGATGATGAGTGCATGGAGGACGAATCTGAGGATTCGATTCCTGGTCCTCCTTCCACAAATCACAATCACGCACAACCCGATCCAATTAGGCAAGGTGCGAACAGAATAAATCTAAGTGGTGTTAAAAAATAACCACTCATTTCCATTCTTACGTGGTATACACTTTATAACAATTTTTGTAATGGCGAATAATATTATTCAATGGAATTGTCGTAGCATCAAAGCCAATTTTGAGGAGCTGAATCTTTTAGTTTCTAAGAATAAACCAGTGGCAGTATGTTTACAGGAAACATTTCTAAAAGACACAGACAAGTTTTCACTAAAATATCATTCTTGCTATCTAAAAAACTTTACATGCAACGAAAAGGCATCTGGTGGGGTTGGTATACTTGTGAATAACAACATTCCACATCGAAATGTCTCTATAGACACCACTTTGCAGGCAGTAGCTGTCAGTATGTCTCTTCATAAAACTATTACATTATGTTCAATCTATCTTCCACCCAGTTCTCCTATAGACATTACAAAGCTAGACGATCTTGTCCACAAATTACCTAAACCTTTCATATTGATGGGAGATTTTAATTCTCATCATACCTTATGGGGGTGTAGCAACATCGACACCAAAGGCCGTACTGTTGAAGATTTTATTACCAATCATGATCTAGTTTTATTGAATAACAAGTCTTCTACCTATCTTCATCCTGCCACTGGAAATTATTCTTCACTGGATTTGACTATTTGCAGTCCTGATATTTTTCCACATTTTACTTGGAAAGTTGATTCTGATCTTCATGGGAGCGACCACTTTCCGATTCATGTTTTTGAATCTGGACCATCAGTCCAGGAACTACCTAGACGATGGAAACTCCATAAAGCTAATTGGGATCTTTTTAAAACTACCTGCGAGCAGTCAATTAATCCTGAAGCCTTTGATGACTGCAAAAACACTGCAGATCATTTTACATCTTTACTTTATTCGGCTGCAGAAAAAGCAATTCCTCGAACATCGCCTAATCCTAAAACTCCAAACAAGCCATGGTTTAATGACGACTGTAAAAATGCTATAGCTGAGAGAAAATCTTCTCTCAGAGCATTCGGCCTTAGGCCCACGAAGGAAAATCTTTACAAGTTTAAAATTGCACGGGCGAAAGCTCGTAGAACTATCAAACAAAGTAAACGTTCGTCGTGGAGGCAGTATGTTTCAAGATTAAATTCAAGATCATCTGTCAAAAAGACTTGGGACATGATACGTAAAATCAGTGGGAAGAACACGTCCCTTAGTGTTGGTCATCTTAAAACATATGATGATAGTACAGTGTCTTCCAAACATGACATTGCCAATGTTTTGGCAGATACATTTGCCAAGAAATCCTCCTCTTCTAATTATTCACCCACCTTTCAAAAATTTCAAGGTGAAAAAGAAAAGTCCAAGCTTAATTTTAGTTCCAGGAACCTTGAACACTACAATAGAGACTTTTCTGTGAAAGAGTTGAAGAAAGCTTTAAAGAAGTGTCATGACACTGCTGTCGGATCTGATTATATTCATTATCAGTTCCTCAAACGTTTACCATCTCGCTCCCTTCATTGTTTACTTGAAATTTATAACCAGGTTTGGAAAACGGGAAGCATTCCAGCCTCTTGGCGGGAAGCAATCGTTATTCCAATACCTAAACCAGGTAAAGATTCTACGAACCCTTCAAATTATCGCCCAATTGCTTTAACTAGTTGCATCTGCAAAACCATGGAAAGAATGGTTAATGATCGTCTTGTTTGGTTTTTAGAAAAACATAAACTGATTACGTCAGTCCAAAGTGGCTTTCGTAAACAGAGAAGCACTCTTGATCATCTTGTCCGCTTCGAGAAGCTTTCATAAAGAAAGAACATGTTGTCTATGTCTTTTTCGATCTTGAAAGTGCTTATGATACCACTTGGAAGTATGGAATTATGAATGACCTCTTTGATTTCGGTATTCGAGGTCGCCTTGCCTATTTCATTTCTGCATTTTTAGACGAACGTCAGTTTAGAGTCAGGGTGGGAGATACTTTTTCAGATCCCCATGAGCAAGAAATGGGAGTTCCCCAAGGAAGTATTTTGTCCGTGACACTATTTAGTGTCAAAATAAACAACATTGTTAAAACCGTTTGTCCTGGTGTGGAAAGTTTTCTTTACGTTGATGACTTCTGTATCTGTTACAGATCAAAACATATGTATACAATTGAAAGGCAGTTGCAGCAAGTCTTGAACAACCTTACCAAATGGTCAAACGAAAACGGCTTTAAGTTCTCCAAGACTAAAACCAAATGTATGCACTTTTGTCAGTCAAGAAAACTGCACCCTGATCCCGAACTTAAACTTGACGGAGTGCCCATTGAAGTTGTTCCAGAGTTCAAATTTTTAGGGCTTCTCTTTGACTCTAAACTCTCGTTTTGTCCACATATTGATTATTTGAGCAATAAGTGCCAAAAAGCTCTAAATCTTGTACGTGTTGTGTCTCATATGGACTGGGGAGCCGATAAAAAAGTCCTATTGCGACTTTACAGGTCGCTTGTCAGATCTAAGTTAGATTATGGCTGTGCTGTTTACGGCTCAGCTCGCCCTTCATACCTTCGCAAACTTGATTCTATTCATAATCAAGGATTGCGCTTAGCGTTAGGCGCTTTTAGAACATCACCAGTAAATAGTCTGTACACTGAAGCCAATGAACCATCTTTAAATTTACGTCGAAAGAAACTCTCCATGCAATATTATCTTAAGTTAAAGTCTAACCCTGACAACCCCACTTACAAAGTTGTATTTGAACCTTACTACAGGGAGGAATTTGAAAAGAAAGCAAAAGCCATACCACCTTTTAGTTTACGTTGCGAAACAGATATAAATTCTCTAGATTTCGATCTAGAAGATGTTGCGGAATATACAGTTTCCGATGTTCCTTTATGGACATGCAAAAGTCCAACTTATCTTTATGACCTAGCTTCAAGCAAAAAGGGTGCTACAGACCCTGTTGTATTTAAAACAAAATTTTTAGAGATTAAAGAAAGGTACATATTGCATGAAGAGATTTATACAGATGGTTCGAAGGACGGAGAGAAAGTTGCTTCGGCCACTGTCCTAGATGGCGAAAAATATCAGTTTCGTCTAGCAAACAACTCCTCCGTATTTTCAGCAGAACTTAAGGCGATTGATCTTGCGCTCGATCACATGATCGAAGATGGTTATTGGCGTTATATTGTTTTCACCGATTCAATGTCGAGTATGCAAGCGCTTGAACACGAGAAACCAGACAATCCTCTTATAGTTAAATTACTGAATAAGATTTCAAATATTGATAGTGATGTTGATCTTGTTTTCTGTTGGCTCCCTAGCCACATTGTATTCGTGGTAATGAGGAGGCAGATAAGGCTGCCAAGGAGGCATTATCACTAGACATTTTACCCTTCGATGTTCCTTTTAGTGATTTTAAACCTTTAATACATCATTTTATTCAGGATGTCTGGCAGAATTGTTGGGACGATCCCGCAAACAAAGATAACAAACTTTATACTATTAAACAGAGTCTTGGTGAATGGCTACCTGGCTATAGATCAAATCGCCGAGAAGAAATCATTTTGGCCCGTTTGCGCATTGGTCACACTTGCTTGACGCATTCATTTCTTCTTAAAGGAGACGAACCTCCAATGTGTATTCCATGCGACGCTCCTCTTACTGTCAAACATATTTTTACAGATTGTATTGATTTTTCAATGTACAGAGATCAATATTTCAAGGCTGACAGTATGAGGCAGCTATTTGAAAGCGTCAGAATCGAACTTATTTTTGATTTCCTGAAAGCCATCAATTTGTACAGCAAAATATGATTTTAGGTTCTTGTAATCAATTTATAGACCTGTTCATGATTGTCTAGATTTTTATTGTTCGTATAGATCGGTTTTAGTAATTGATTGTTAGTTATAACTCTACTATTGTTATTTGATTCTACATTTTACTGTTTAATTCCATCCGTTTTTATTCATTTACTTGTTATGCGCCCAACATGACCTTAGTTGTCGACGGGCCATAAAACTCTATTCATTCATTCATTCATTCTAATTGACAATTGCCTTTTTACTGTTGTAGAGGTCACAATTTTTGAAAGTTTTTTTTAATTTGCTGAAAAGGTTTATATAGGCAATAGGAACAACACTATTAAGTATGGTAATATTCTGACAAATATCACAGGAAGAGGGACCATATTGACAATTGAGATCTAATCACAAGAGGTCACAATTCTGGCTGAATTTATCTCATACTTGCTGAAAATTTGTGAACATTCATAAGGAAAAACCTAAGACTGGATAATTGGCATTCTGGACAATTACCATGCTTCTGCTCTGGAGGTCACACTTTTGGCTAAATCTTTATCAAACTTAATAAAAATGCTAGTATTGTCATGAAATAAGAACCCCTTAAAAAAGTTAAATCCGATGTTATATAAAGTAAAAGATGGTATTTATGGCAAAATCAGTTTTCTACTAATCCAATCATAACGTTTGCCTTTAAATCCATTTGACATAGTAAAATTATCTTATTGTTATCAAATTTGAGTGGACTAGGAAGCTCGAGAGAGGAAATTTAGGTGAAAGATCTAGGGCCATTTTAGCCCTCATGTTTTATTTAGCTTTATATGGAATTCAAAATGGTTGAAAGTAGACCTCCTTTGATACATTCTCTTTGAATTTTGACCAACTTATTGTTTATTGATGACACAAGTTGTGCGACAGACAGTTGCCGAAAAAGTCAACTAAGCTTATGTTCTAAAACTAGAGGAATTTGATTGTTTCTGTAAAATATATAATCTTCCTTTTATTTTAAGGATAACCTTTGGTACAGCAGACTCCTTGTCTTAAGGTCTCTGCAGCTCTTCACTGATTTCTACATCAATAACTTGTTTCTGCTGGTTGGTTTTTTTGTTTTTTTGTTTTTTTGTTTTTGCTTTGGAAGATTGCTTAAAAGTCTTTGTCGGGTTCCTTCGCCAACAGAAGGATTCTTGAGGAATTCATCCCACCAACACATATTCTCTTTATTTGGAAAAAGAAATGGGATTTCCTCAATCTGTTTAGAAAGTCTTTCTTTATGGTCTTTAATTCTAGTAAAATCAGCTTTTTATGGCTTTTGGTTTCGTTTTGGAGCAGTCTTTAGAAATGATCTTACATCATCCATTTTTGGCCAGTCTGTGTGCTGCTGTCGTTTATTGAAAACAATTGCTTTCTGCCCTTCCCATTTAATCTTATAATGTAAGGCCTCATGCCCCCAGCCGGCGGGGGGATAGAAATCGCTGGCTGCCGTCCTGTAGAGTGGTAAGACCCCACCGAATGGGCCCGCCTGTTTGCCGTGGGTGGAGACTCGTAAAGCCGGAAAAGAGGGTCCTGGTAGTTGAGAGAAGCCCAGGGATCTCCAGCTTCTCAACACGCTGCTTTGGCCTCGGCTTCGGTAAAACGGGAGCCTGGATGGGCCCGGTCTAGGCAATCGGCTGGTCGTTTTAGACTAGGGTATTGACTACTATTATAATATGATATTTAGCTATCAATGTATTTATAGTTATTTTTGTGTTTTAACGCATCTATCTTTACTAAGTTAAAGTATAACTGATAGTATTGCAAACGCTATGTCATGCATTGTACCCTTCTGTTGTACAAGTGTTAATTTGCCCATGTCATACCATTTTTCGTATTTTAATTGTATTTTATTTCTAGTCTATATAGGCTTATGGGCTAATTTGGTGGTTCGGGTTTTTGGTCGGGTACGGGTTTGCATGGCGTGACTCTCATTTGGGGAAGTGTCAATGTTCTCCTTTATCGGGCCTTGGAACTTGGACTGCCCGAGTATATCATCTGGGTAGCCTTGGCTTAGGGAGCTGGATCGCCGTTCCTGTTTAGCCCCCTTGTAGGACTCCATGGAGGGTGGGGCCCACAGATGACGAAAAATTTAAAACTATAATATGGATCCCCTAAACAAAAAACGAAAAGGCGATGCTCAAATGGACTCCGATATTGGCGAAGGATTTGTTAGCTCTTCTGGACATTTTAATAAATTTCTGGTGATAAAATCAAAAGAACCAAATTTTCCAATTTCAAAACTTTCTCCGTTTGTTGTTGAAAAGCAATTAAAATCAATCCTGGGTACTCCTAAATCAGTGAAAAGTTTAAAAGATGGCAATTTATTGGTAGAAGTTAATTTACATGCTCAGGCCGAAAATCTGTTAAAAACTGAATTATTTTTTGGACATGAAGTCAAGGTTTATGCTCATGAGACCCTGAATAAATCTAGGGGAATCATCCGTTGTAGAGAGCTAGCTGGTTGCTCTGAAGCCGAGATTGTTGAAGGTCTGGAAAGTCAAGGAGTAACTGAAGTTAAACGTATCTCTGTGACTAGAAATGGAAAGAAGATTAGCACAAACACTTTCATTTTGACATTTGGTGTTCCCATTTTGCCTCGACGAATAAAAGTCGGGTTTAATGTGGTAAACGTTGATGTATATGTTCCAAATCCTCTGAGATGCTATTTTTGTCAGAGGTTTGGACATCATGAAGACAAATGCAACAATGATATGGTTTGTGTTAAATGTGGTGATGTAAACCCAAACCATTTCGATCATTCCTGTCAGAACGAAGTTAAATGTGCTAACTGTGGAAAAGGTCACCCAGCAAATTCAAAGGACTGTGAATTCTGGAAAAAGGAGAAAGAAATTCAGAGAATTAAATGCATAGAAAATGTATCCTTTTTTGAAGCCCGTAAAATTTTTGAATTAAGAACAAAAGCCAATCTGCCCTCAAGTTACTCCAATATTACAAAAAGCAATATGGAATGTCAAAACTGTAAAACTTTACACGAAAAACTCAGCATTCTTTTCCCTGATAAGAAGCATGAGATTGACAAATTATTCCCTAAATCCACAGTAGACTTAACTTCTAGTACTTCAAATCAAATTAAGAAAACACAGTCTCTTTCCCTCCAAACAAAAAAAAAACTCCTGAAACTATATTGGAATCAAACACTGTTAATCTATCTTCCTCTTCTGAAAATCCGCCATCAGCCTCGAAAGATCCTTCCAGCAATAAAACTTCATCTGTATCTACCGCTTCAAAGTCTAAACATCAAGACACAAAAACTACATCTCTTTCTGAAATGGATAGAATAGAACTCTTAGATAAAGTCGAGATGGTAAAACGTAAAAAGGCCCAAATGCAGCAAGAGAAATTAAATCATCCAGCTAGCAAAGTATCCGAGGATAATGATACAAGCTCGTTTGTCAAACCCCCTAGGAGCAGAACTTCGTCTCCTAGGGTGACATCATCTAATCGCCAGCCAAAGGGATCTGAGGATCCTGTTAAACAATACAACCGCTACCACTGTCTTGAAGAAGACATGGTAACGAAAGACACAGAGGATGCAGATTCTTCCAAAGAGGATAAGCGAGGCAAAAATATAATAGATCTTTCACAAATAAACAAATAATTTTCATACTTCCAATACTAATTAGTATATTTCTCCCCCTTAATTTAACTATGGCGAACAAAATCATTCAATGGAATTGTCGCAGCATCAAAGCTAATTTTGAAGAAATGAATCTATTAGTTTCTAATGGAAAGCCAGTTGCAATCTGTTTGCAAGAGACCTTTTTAAAAGATACTGACAAATTCTCTTTAAAGTATCACTCTTGCTATTTTAAAAATTTTGAAGGTATTGAGAAAGCTTCGGGCGGTGTCGGAATCATTGTTAACAACTGTGTTCCTCACCGCACTATTCCTCTTAGTACTACGCTACAAGCTGTTGCCGTTAGCGTATCTGTTAATAAAACAGTAACACTGTGTTCAATCTATCTTCCACCTAGTTCTCCTATCAGTCGTAGGAAACTAGACGATCTTGTCGCACAATTACCCAAGCCTTATATATTAATGGGAGATTTCAATTCTCACCATACGCTTTGGGGATGTTCCCATACAGACAACAAAGGTCGTATTATTGAAGATTTCATATCAAATCGTGATCTTATTTTATTAAATGATAAATCTTCCACTTATCATCATCCAGCAACTGGTTCATATTCTTCACTGGATTTAACTATTTGCACTCCCGACATTTTCCCGGCTTTTAGCTGGAAAGTGGACTCTGATCTTCATGGTAGTGATCATTTTCCTATTCATATATCTGAATTAGGACCCTCTGTCCAGGAGCGCCCTAGGCGTTGGAAACTCCATAAAACTAATTGGGAACTTTTTAAAACCACATGTGAGCAGTCAATAAATCCAGAAGCCTTTGATGAATGTGAAAACTCTGCAGAACTATTTACATCTTTACTTTATTCTGCTGCAGAAAAAGCCATTGCACAAACATCGCCTGATCCTACAAACCAAAACAAGCCATGGTTTAATGACGATTGTAAAAATGCTATAGCTGATAGAAAATCTGCCCTAAGAGCATTTGGCCTTAGGCCGACGAAGGAAAATCTTTACAAGTTTAAAATTGCACGTGCGAAAGCTCGTAGAACTATCAAACAAAGTAAACGTTCGTCTTGGAGGCAGTATGTTTCTAGATTGAATTCAAGATCATCTGTCAAAAAGACTTGGGATATGGTACGGAAAATCAGTGGGAAGAACACATCACTTAGTATTGGTCACCTTAAAACGGATGACAATAAATCAGTTTCTTCCAAACATGACATTGCAAATGTACTAGCAGACACATTTGCCAAGAAGTCCTCCTCTTCTAATTATTCACACACCTTTCAAAGATTTCAAGGTGAAAAAGAAAAGTCCAAGCTTAATTTTAGTTCCAGGAACCTGGAACACTACAATAGAGATTTTTCCATCAAAGAGTTGAAGAAAGCTTTTAAAAAGTGTCATGATACTGCTGTTGGTTCTGATAATATTCATTATCAGTTCCTCAAACGTTTACCATCTCGCTCCCTTCACTGTTTACTTGAAATTTATAATCAGGTTTGGAAAACTGGAATAATCCCAGCCTCTTGGCGGGAAGCTATTGTGATTCCTATACCTAAACCAGGTAAAGATTCTACAAACCCTTCAAACTATCGCCCTATAGCCTTAACAAGTTGTATTTGCAAAACCATGGAAAGAATGGTAAATGATCGTCTTGTTTGGTTTTTAGAAAAAAATAAACTGATTACGTCAGTCCAAAGTGGCTTTCGTAAACAGAGAAGCACTCTTGATCATCTTGTCCGCTTCGAGACTTTAATTCGAGAAGCTTTTATAAAGAAAGAACATGTTTTTTCTGTCTTTTTCGATCTTGAAAGTGCTTATGATACCACTTGGAAATATGGAATAATGAATGACCTCTTTGATTTCGGTATTCGAGGTCGCCTTGCTTATTTCATTTCTGCATTTTTAGACGAACGTCGGTTTAGAGTCAGGGTGGGAGATACTTTTTCAGATCCTCATGAACAAGAAATGGGAGTTCCCCAGGGAAGTATTTTATCTGTGACATTATTTAGTGTCAAAATTAATAACATTGTAAAAACTGTTTTTCCTGGCGTTGAATGTTTTCTTTACGTTGATGACTTTTGTATCTGTTACAGATCAAAACATATGAATACAATTGAAAGGCAGTTGCAGCAAGTCTTGAACAACCTTACCAAATGGTCAAACGAAAACGGCTTTAAGTTTTCCAAGACTAAAACCAAATGTATGCACTTTTGTCAGTCAAGAAAACTGCACCCTGATCCCGAACTTAAACTTGACGGAGTACCCATTGAAGTCGTTCCAGAGTTCAAATTTTTAGGGCTTCTCTTTGACTCTAAACTCTCGTTTCGTCCTCATATTGATTATTTGAGCAATAAATGCCAAAAAGCTCTAAATCTTTTACGTGTTGTGTCCCATATGGACTGGGGAGCCGATAAAAAAGTTCTATTGCGTCTTTACATGTCGCTTGTCAGATCAAAGTTAGATTATGGCTGTGCTGTTTACGGCTCAGCGCACCCTTCATACCTTCGCAAACTTGATTCTATTCATAATTAAGGCTTGCGCTTAGCGTTAGGCGCTTTTAGAACACCACCAGTAAATAGTCTGTACACTGAAGCCAATGAACCATCTTTAAACTTACGTCGAAAGAAACTCTCCATGCAATATTATCTTAAGTTAAAGTCTAATCCTGACAACCCCACGTACAAAGTTGTATTTGAACCTAAGTACAGGGAGGAATTTGAAAAAAAGCAAAAGCTATACCACCTTTTAGTTTCCGTTGCGAAACAGATATAAATTCTCTAAATTTCGACCTAGAAGATGTTGCCGAATATACAGTTTCCGATATTCCTTTATGGACATGCAAAAGTCCCACTTATCTTTATGATCTTGCTTCCAGCAAAAAGGGTACTACAGACCCTGTTGTCTTTAAAACAAAGTTCTTAGAGATAAAAGAAAGATACATATTGCATGAGGAGATTTATACAGATGGTTCGAAGGATGGAGAAAAAGTTGCTTCAGCCGCTATTCTAGATGGCGAAAAATATCAGTTTCGTCTACCGAACAACTCCTCCGTATTTTAAGCAGAACTTAAGGCGATTGATCTTGCGCTCGATCACATGATCGAAGATGGTTATTGGCGATATATCGTTTTCACTGATTCAATGTCAAGTATGCAAGCGCTTGAACACGAGAAAACAGACAACCCTCTTATAATCAAATTACTAAATAAGATTTCAAATCTTGATAGTGATGTTGACCTTGTTTTCTGTTGGCTCCCTAGCCACATTGGTATTCGTGGTAATGAAGAGGCAGATAAAGCTGCCAAGGAGGCATTATCACTAGATATTTTACCTTTTGAACTTCCTTTTAGTGATTTTAAACTGTTGATAAATAGTTTTATTCATAATGTATGGCAGAATTGTTGGGACGATCCTGCAAACCAAGATAACAAACTTTACAGAATTAAACATGATCTTGGTGAGTGGCTACCCGGCTACAGATCAAATCGCAGCGAAGAAATTATTTTGGCCCGTTTACGCATAGGCCATACGCATCTGACACATTCATTTCTTCTAAAAGGAGACGAACCTCCAATGTGTATACCATGCGACGCTCCTCTTACTGTCAAACATATTTTTATAGATTGTATTGATTTTTCTATGTACAGAGATCAATATTTCAAGGCTGACAGTATGAGGCAGCTATTTGAAAGCGTCAGAATCGAACTTATTTTTGATTTCCTGAAAGCCATCAATTTGTACAGTAAAATATTATTTTAGGTTCTTCTAAGCAATTATAGACCTGTTCATGATTTTCTAGATTTTTATTGTTCGTATAGATCGGTTTTAGTAATTGACTGTTAGTTATAACTCTTATATTGTTATTTGATTCTACATTTTACTATTTAAATCCACCTCCGTTTTTACTCAAAGGCACCCTTTAATTTACTTGTTATGCGCCCAACATGACCTTAGTTATCGACGGGCCATAAAACTCTATTCATTCAATGTAAGGCCTCACATTAGCCAAAAAGGGAAAGAACCAGTTCTTGAAATTATACATATTTGTGAGTCTTTTTGAATTTTGAATAAGCTCCATCAACTGGTCAAGTGTCTCTGCCGTAGTGATTGTGCCATCTTCGAAAACGCTGCATCAATATCTTCATGGGTATGCCCAGAATACAGGAATGATATGTGTACCTGACAAGAAAAGTATTCTAATGTTAGGAATATAAATACCTGGGTATATAAGGACAGCACATACAGATACAACACCCAGATTCAGGTGCTAAATAGAGGACATTGGACCTAGGGTGCTCAATGAAATAAAGACTCTGGGCCTTTTGGGTATATAATTTATTAAAATCTTTTAAATATCACTTTTTCAGTTTTAAATTGACTTCGATTCTTTCGACAAAATATAAAGGGTGCCACCTAAGTAATATGCCTACCAAATCTACTTGGAATTGGCCGTATAGTTTAGGAGGAGTTGTCATTTTAAAAATCCTTCTTTTTTACATGCCCCCCTCCCTCCAAGAAGCAAAGCCCCAGGGAACCAGATGAATTTAGCAATTTTGAAAGAGATCAATGTTTTAATGATTCATGCAAAATATCACCGCTTTACTCCTTCCAGTTCGGGGGGGGGTGTTAAAAATGTTCTTCACATTTCATTCTTGTTGCTATGGTTTGTTTAGTGGATTTAAATTGTTTTAGCAATATATGAAGGCTGCCACCTAAAGAACATTCCTGCCATTTTCGGTTTAACTTGACCCATGAGTTTAGGGAATGTCATTTAACCCTTTACCAGAAGGCAAAAATCTAGACTGATCCAAATTCAATGATGTTGAATATGAAAAATGTCAGTTGATGAAACTCTTTATTTTTTTTTTTTTTTTTTTTTGCTCCAAAGGGTAGAAAACATTGTAGATAATGAAGGAACTGGTTGTAACAAGTAATTTCTTCATTATTCCATAATGTTTTCCATTTTTTTTCTTTCTTACTTAAAAAATCTTCATTTTGTTGGAACGGGTTGTAGAACTTGTTGACAGACCACAAACCAGGCACAGCCGAAATTCGACAGAATCTCACAAGTAGCACTTTGTGCTCAGGTGAGCTGAAAAAATCAAATCTAATTTCAATCATGAGAATAATTTCAAAATTCAAACATATTCAATACTTAAAGAAATATTTCCGCTGTTAAAGCTGTCCCCATATTTAGATGATTTTCAAATACTAGTAAATGTAGTAAAGGATCGACTGCCTTGTAGGTAAGTTTCTTACCTCGTCAAATATGTTCAAGTGCACAAGGTTTTCAAAAAACCAAAAACGTATCGTTTTTTATTCTCCCTGTAGCATTGTCAGCTTGAAAAAAGAGCACTGGGGGCAGTGTTTGCTGGGAAAATGATAAAATGAAAAATTACTGAGTTGTGACTGTACTGCAGTTTTCAAATTACTGACTTATGATAGCAAATATTGATAAAATTGAATTTCAAGCTGAAAGAGACAATCATCACTTAGGTAGTAGATTTATTTAAATTAATTTGTTGAAGGATTATTTTCACTAAAGAGGCAAACACTTTCACGTTTGCTTATGTCTGTAAAGGCTTGATTGTCAAAGTTGTTGATCAAAGTACTAAAGTACAGTAAGCTAGCAAATCATGGTTTTGTTAACCCTTTCGCGTTTTTTTTTTTTTTTTTTTTTAATTTTATACTGGTCCAATTTGAAAGAGGTTACAGACGAAAATGAAAAATTACATGCAATTCAAAATTAAACTATCCTGATTGATAGTTAAAGAATTAAAGAAAAAGCCAAAATCATGACCTGAAGAGTGGATACTGATGTGACAATAATACCCTTTTTGTCTTGACAAGAGTCAGATTGTTACATGTACTTCTTCAAAAGGACTCTCCCTCAAAACCATACAAACATTTTAGGCAATCAAGCCTAATGTAACAAGGAAATAATCATTATGGTCCGTTTTCCCCCAATAAGATTAAGAATGCTTACATATTAACCAGTTTACCAGACATTGAAATTTTAGACTGCTGTCAATTGAAAGGAGTTGCAGACCACAATTTAAAGGTTATGAATTTTAGATTTTTCCAAGTTGGTAAATAGAAAACATTGTTTAAAATGAAGAAATTGCTTCATTTTACACAATGATTTCCTACTTTCTTTTCTTCATGGGCCTCCAAAAGGCTAATGGGTTAAATAGGGTTCTTTCTCACGACCATACTAGAATTTTAAGAAACGAGAAAATTTGCAAAAAAAATGTGACAGTGTAAGGGGTAACAAGAAAATTATCAAAATGGCCCTTTTCGACTCGATATTAATCAGTATGTCATTATGTTGAAAAGGGTTCTTTTGCATGACTATACAGACATTTTTACCAAGTTTGAGCAAAAATTGTGACCTATAGATTGGTAACACTGAATTGTTGATGAAGGACCTCACCAAAATCACATGATGAGCATGTTGTGCTCAGGTGAGCGAATATGCAGCTCTTTCATATTTACCAAAGCATTTCAAAAAAATTTCATATACTCGGCTACTTCGGTTTTCTGAAAAAAAAAATTTTGAAAAGACAAGTTGATTTCATATCAAACTGGTCTGATTTAGAAAGGAAACTTGGAAACCTTCTTATAGTGCATTTGATTGTAATTGCTTTTACATCACTTTCAAGTGTAATCAACTTATATCAAAGCACCCGTCTTTGGTAGAACAAAACCAATGGTTCCAGTCATTTCTCAAACTAGTGATAACTTGCAAATGATGAATATTATGCCTTTGTGGGATTTTTTGGAAGTAGTTGGTTTTATTTCTAGCTTTTATAATGAAAATGAATGACATATTTATTTATATTTTTGAAAAATATATGTAAATGACATATTGTGCATTTTTTGGTTGTTGTTGTTAGTCAAACTCTATATGATTGTTTGTATCGTAATCTCTTAAATCATTGCAGTAATCATTTTAACAATAGTAAGGGCAAAATTGTCAAAAGGACTATTCAGGTATTCTAATTTGAAAATGTCTTGCTGTTCTACCTTCAAAAGATAAAGCTATTATTATTATAAAGTATTTACCTTTGCTTGTCTTCCAGTAAATCTGTTTTTGCTGCAAAATATAATTTCAAAAAATAAATGTACCATTCATGATTAACCCATTCCCAAATAACAATATTGTGACAGATTCAAAGACAACAAGCAATTTCTGCATTTTCCACGTTGCTTCCTTAAGCTTTTTCAAAAGGGGATTAAAATGTTGGATCGAGAGGGAATGTGTAAAAGATTTATTGGGAGAGTATAAAAGGATAAGGAATAAGATATGTGATGGAGAAAGAATTTGAACCGGTTGACCCCTATCCTGTCATGCATCACTACAGTTCTCAATAATAGTTTGCTTTGAATGAGAATCAACCTCGGACTATCTGCATTGCAGTTGATTATCCTACCACTGAAAATAGGTTTTATTCCTTATCAAACATCTTTTGAAAGATAAGGATTAGCTGAGCTGAATAACAAGAGCCGTCAAAGGCGAATTATGCTCCCCGAAAACAACCCTGTCACAGAAAGTATAAATTACTCTCGGAAAGGGTTCGGACAGACCGACAGATGTGGGTATATACTTGCCATATTACAGACATGATAAATTCTAACGTCTTTAGCTATTGACCTTGAAAATATTTGAAAATTTGTTTCATATGGCACAGCTACTCATGATAGATAACAATTGTGCAAAGTTATATTGAAATCAATCCATAGTTTTAGGAGCTATGCTCAGACATGCTTAATTTTAATGTTTGACCTTGAGCTGCCACTCTTACTTTAGAACTTTCTGATTTTTTCCCCAAATTGCACATGACTGAGAATAATTGTGCTAGTTAACATTGAAAATGACTTTAAATTGAAAGAGCTATGCCCTAGACTTGTTTAATTCTAACGTTCGACCGTGAGCTGTGAACTCAACCTTGGTACTATATGAATATATCTTTTATATAGCACATCTACTCATGATAGAGAACAATTGTTTAAAATTAATTCAAAATCCATCCATAATTGAAAGATCAATGCTCTTGAAATGCTAATGTTCATCTTTGACCCTAGGTTATGACCTTGACCTTAGTTATCAGAAGATTTGGTTGCAAATCGCACAACTCCTCATGATAGAGAAGTAACTTGAAAAACCATCAACAAGAGTACTGCCTACAAGTGCCTACGTTCGGCTATCGGGTGCTAGATAGTAGATAAAATGCATCTAGAGTAATCCCCCTTGATAGTATAGGTTGCTCTTTTGATAGTGAATAAGTGTGTCGAGTTTCAAGTGAATGCCTTTAATAGAAACAGAGATATCACAAAATGTCAAATTTTTTGCACGACGACAACTACAACAACCACGATGACATCAAGGCTATGGCAATACCTCGGCTTTTCTCCGAAAAAGCCGAGCTAATGATTGATGGAGCTATGCTGTGGACAAGGACAGTTTTAACCGTTGACCTTGAAATGTGACCATGATCTATGGATTGCATTGGCACAAATCATAGGGAATTCACATGTCAAGTTTCATCTTATCAGGCCAAGAGTTGTGGAGATATCTGGCGGAAGGATGGACAGACAAAGCGTAAGTTTATTCTTGAGTGTTGTAAAAAAGCGCTATTGCGTGGGAATAGGATAATCAAATCTTGATTATTCAAAATTTGACAAACTTTGACAAAATCACCATCATTGCTTTTATACCCAACTCATGGTTATGATAAAACTTAAACTTAAAAGTATGCATTTTTTCTGCAAAATTATTTTTTGATTGATTGAATGGTGTTTAACGTCACTTTTATCAGTATTTCAGTCATATCGAGGCGGCCGGAGCACCTAACAATGGATTCCTGGTATTTCTCACACCAGTACTACCAAAACATCCCTTCCTAGCCTCCAGCTGCTTTCCCACTTAGGTTTACAATTATCTTCCCATTGGTGAGAGACAAATGACGGAAAGGATGTGTGCCGCCACAGCGGATCGAACGTGGTTAAAGATTAGGAGTCAGACGCGCTACCGACTGTGCTATAACGGCATTATATTTCTGATAAGAATTGAATATATGAAATAGATTAATTAGCAATAGACCTCGAGTGATTTACTGTAAGAAAATTATATTTATTGAGTTAGCTTGTTGATAGAATTCTCAACTTACATTGGTCCATTCCATCAATAATTAGGGACAAGTACATATCTGGATTTCATTTACTAGACTCCCTCCTGGCTTAGTAATACTTCCTTTCTAACAAAAAAAAAATCATTTCTATTTGTTTTTCATCCAATACTCCAAAATAGATATATATAGATCCCATATTCCAATGCTTGTTTGGTTGTTATTTACTTTTCAAATTTTTATCGCCCAATCATTTGTCTTGTCAGTGACATCACTGTAGAGTTCTCGTACTGAATTATTTTGCTATATTAAATACAGGAATGAAAATGTGTGATATGAATATTAACAATCAAAACAAATATCTTGTAAAGGTCTTTCAGTTGTTTTGATAAATCTGAAACCCAGAGCGACTGTCAAACACACACTTCAGCACACGTGCTAGGAGATATCTGTATTTGATAACAACAAATTTTTGCTGGTTTGTTAAAGGCGGACTTTGGTTAGAAGTGTAACAAACATGTGAAAAGTATCAGAACATCATTCAACTAAGAATTGTTATTTCAGGTTCTTTCTTTTTCTACCTTTTGTAGATGGTAGAATTTATGTGAAACACAGGCTCATTCTCTCTGACTATTTTTTCTGGAATCGAAATGGACTTTATTTGGTCGACTTGGTACCTTGTTTTGTCGATTAATTTATTTGCTCGACTAACAGATGTAGTTGAGGAAATATTCCTAAATACTTACATTTGCCTTTGATTATGAAGATCCTTTTCTCTACAAATTTTCTGCCTCTCTACAGGACATAGTGTTCTTGACAACATAATTTGCAAACTAGCACATTAAGTGCATTGGGAAAATGAATTTGTGAAAAATGATACAGTTGATTTTACCTAAATAAGAGATGTTTAACTGTAAAACTAGTATGCCTCCCTAAGAGCCTTGTCATTCTAAACATTTTTTTAATTAATTCCCACTCGATCCCACATTTTATGCACTAAAAAAGTATAATTGGAAAATATTGGAAGAAATAACTTTTAACAAGCAATTTCTTCAATGTCGACAATATTTTCTTTCACGAAAGTTAAAAATCTTAAATTTCATAAACTATAACATGTGGTCAATCTGGACCAGTCTAAAGTTTAGTTGGGTGGTAATGTGTCAAGTTTATAGATGATAACTGAAATACATTTTGAGTGTTGCTCAAGATAAAGTAGAGGCACTTGAGTCCCTGTATTGCTCAATATGCCTGATTTTACTGATTAAAAATATATGATGTTTTCAGGAATTCAATATATACTGATTCATCATATATGGGATCTAGCCCCAACCATTAAAACTATGTTTTTCGTTTCATCAAAATTCTTCGAAGAAATCTGATAAAGGGCCACACGGATAATTCCTGTTAGATGTGATTAAGAACAATCAACTGTTTTCTGAGAAGATTTTCACAGTTTTCACTATATATAGAAATTAGCCACATCCATTAAAGCCATGTTTTCGTTCAATCAAAATTCTTAGAAGGAATCTGATAAACAGTCTCCCAATGGGTAATTTCCGTGAAATTTGGTAATAATCTATTCAGTACTTTCTGAGAAGATTACTACAGTAAAATTCTAAGACCAGATGGATGGTCACACAGAAGCATGCACAATGGACATCAAGCCATGACAAAAGCCCTACGGCTTTCAGCCAGTGGAATTAACCCATTCCCACTCAATAACGCCTTTAGGCGCCCACAAGGAAAAAAGCTTTGAAAACATTGTGGAAAATGAAGAAATTGCTTGTGACATGCAATTTCTTCATTTTCCACTTTCTTTTCTACCAAGAAAGTTGAAAAAATTTGAAATTTCATTAACTTTAAGCTGTCGTCTGCAACTTCTTTCATTTTGGTCCAGTCTAAAATTTCACCGTCTGATAATGGATTAAAAATCAGAAACAGGCATACCTCAACCAGTATTTTGTACAGAATTATAATTTTTGCACAATGCAGTCTTCGTTCATGAACTTTTTTCACCTACAATGTTTCATGATGATAGCTTAACTCTTTCCTGTTCAAACCCGGGGATTTTAGATTGCTGTGGTTTATACCTGAGAAAATATTGTGAAATTTGAAGAAATTGTTTGTAAAAACCAATTTCTTTTCCCACAATATTTTCTACACATAGGATGGTTTTATTCCAAATTGCATCCAATTTTCAAGGTCTGTCTGTAAAAACTTAACAAAAGCTTAACATTGCAAAATACTACCAACCTATTCAAGATACAATGCTCATATTTGGCATGATGATACATCTCCATAATACCAATCTCCTCGTGTCAAGGTCATGTGATAAGGTCAAAGTCACATACCAAGGCAGATGTTTAATCCAGTTGCGGGGCATTGTGTTTCACAAACACATCTTGTTTGTCATTGTGATTTATAAAAAAATTGCTTGTATCGACCAATTTCTTCGTTTCCGCAATGTTTTCTTAAGGTTTTTGGGGTAGGGGGCTTATCAGGCAACAAAGAGTCATGAATTGATTAATGTCAGTTTTTATTGAAAATATCATGTCATATTTCTCCTATTGAAATTTTCATGTATTTTTGCATTGTACCTATTGCACTCACATTCCAAAATGTTCGTCATAGGTAGAACATTTTTAGTTGAACATAGTTTAGTTGAACATAGGCATACAACTTTTATTTTTTAAAAAAATCACCAAAGCAACCTTACTGTTTAAGTTCTATCATTTCCAGGTCCTTTCTTTAGCGAGTGAAGGGTGGAGTAACTCTTCAGCTTTAACCAAATTCCATCAAGCTAATTATATATAATCACTCTTCTACTCAGTATTAAGCACCTGAAATCAAAACATCATATCTCCTTGATTTAAATTAAACAAATCCCCCCTAAGAAAATAATTAAAGAAAAATTTGCCGAAGTGTAGCTTTACACCAGATTCCCTTGAAACAGAAAATTGATAATCGATTTGTTCAAAGCACTTAAATCTTATTTAAAACCGTTGTTTGTGTATTAAACCAGGCAGTCACTTAACTTACATAACTTAACTGAAATCTCCCTCAATTACATAATACTTATCCTTTATTGAAATACAGTGATAAAGTGAAACTTACTTGTAATGTTTGATAAAGAAAAGAAACAAGAATTGACTTTGAGATGTCTTATCTGTCAAAATGTTCATGTTGTGTTAAAATAACCCTAACATTATTTCTGTTTTTGTTGTTGTTGTTGTTGTTGTTTCACATAATTCAATTTACTCATGATTTTCTTTCATTTGATATCCAACTCGTGATTTTCTTTCTTTTGATGTCCATTTGAAAAGTTTTTTTCTGTTTATTTTAATTCTTTTTAAATATATATATATATATTTGCTTGGGTAAGTTTACAATCTGATTGGTAAATGAAACCAAGTTCCCATCATGGACTTTATATGCCCCTAGAGGGATGTTAGAATTTGCTAACCAGTAAAACCCTTTGCTTTAACCCCTTCTTTAACTTAGAAAACATTGAGGAAAAAGAAGAAATTGCTTGAAACAAGCATCTTCTTCTTTTTCCACAATATTTTCTACCACATAGGATTGCATCAAATTTTCGTTGTCGTTTGCAACCTCTTTCGAATTTGGACCAGTCTTTAATTTCCAAAAAAACAGGAAAGGGTTAAAGTGGTATTCCAGTAGAGAGTTATTTATTGTCCAAAATTTCTCTTAAATTTGTGATTGTACATTTGTGGAAGAAATAATATTAAAAAACTAAATTTCAATTTTAGTTCATAATGCCATTCATATCTACTCAGAAAGGTTTTAGAGATACACATATTAGATTGATAGATGGTGGATGAATGTATTGATGGATGGCTAGAGAGATAGAATGATAAAGAGATAGATATAAAGATAATTGGTGAAAAAATGGTTGGATGGAGGGATGGATGGATGGATGAATTGATGATAGATACATTTTTAAATGTGAAAAGCTGGATAGATAGATATGTAGAGCGAAAGAAAGGAAGATGGATAGATAGAAATGGGTGAAAAGATGGATGGATAGATAGATATAAAGATATTGGTGGAATGTTGGATAGGTAGATGAATAGATAGATAGTAGATATTTGTGGAAATTTGGATAGAAAGATAGATGAATAAATGAATGAATGAGTGGATGAATCGATAGATAGATATAGGTGGAAAGACGGATGAATGGATTGATAAATGGATTGAATGATTGATGGAAAGATAGGTAGATAGACAGATAGATGGATGGGTAGATATATATGTGGATAGATGGATTGATGGATAGAAACTAAGATAGATGAATGGATTGAATGATTGATGGATAAGTTGATTAATTGTAGGTTTTGTGATTGATGCATTGATGGATTGGTTGATTAATGGAATATTTCATTGATGGATTGGTTGATTAATGGAATAATTCATGGATTAATAGATAGATAAATATATTGATACATATTGATAATACCAATATTACCAAAGTGTTGATGAGTTGATTAACAGGATGATTGATTGGTGATGGGTTGGAAGACTGATATGTTGATTGAATGGATGGATGGATGGATGAATAACTTAACTAATTACCAGATGACAAAATTTTAGACTGGTCTAAGAAGTAATAGAGCCCCCAGCCGGCGGGGGGATAGAAATCGCTGGCTGCCGTCCTGTAGAGTGGTAAGACCCCACCGAATGGTCCCGCCTGTTTGCCGTGGGTGGAAACTCGTAAAGCCGGAAAAGAGGGTCCTGGTAGTTGAGAGAAGCCCAGGGATCTCCAGCTTCTCAATACACTGCTTTGGCCTCCGCTTCGGTATAAACGGGAGCCTGGATGGGCCCGGTCTAGGCAATCGGCTGGTCGTTTTAAACTAGGGCATTGACTACTATTGTTTTATTTCCATTAGCTATCAATCCAAAGTTATTTTGTGTTTAGGCACAGTTTTATGACCAATTTGTTATATCGAATTTGGTAGCGTTTCATTTGGTATGATTTGCAATGTACCTTTCAGAAGTACAAATGATTATTTGCCCGTGTCATACTTTGTTGTATTTCAATTGTATTTTATTTCTAGTCTATATAGGCTTATGGGCTAATTGGGTGATTTGGGGTTTTTTGGTCGGCTGCAGACATGCATGGCGTGACCCTTGCCTGGGGGACTGTCCATGTTCTTCTGTGTCGGGCCTTGGACCTTGGATTGCCCAAGCATATCATCTGGGTAACCTTGGCATAGGGAGCTGGATCGCCGTTCCTGTTTTGCCCCCTTGTAGGACTCCATGGAGGGTGGGGCCCACAGATGACGAAACGCAAAAAACACAACCATGGCTTCCCAACAAAAACGAACATATGCTCAAATGGACTCCGATTTAGAAACAAGAACTACTCATGCCCCATTTCCTAGGTTTCTGCTCATCGAATCGATTAACCCTGAAAGACCTGTAACTAATTTGTCACCTTTCGTAATAGACAAGTGTATTAAGTCTTTGGCTGGAGAAACAAAATCTGTCAAAAAAAATGAAAAATGGTGCACTGCTTATAGAAGTTGATAAAAAAGCTCATTCAGATAACCTCTTAAACGTAAAGACCTTTTTTGACATACCCGTAAAATGTTTTGAGCATACAACCTTAAATACTTCAAAAGGAATAATCCGGTGTCATGACCTCCAAGGAGTTTCAGAGAAAGAAATAGTCACTGAACTAAAATCCCAGACCGTTACGGACGCAAGAAGGATCACTGTTTTCAAAGATGGAAAAAAAATACAAACAAACACTATTGTATTGACTTTCGCTACTGCCATACGCCCGAAATCTATCAAAATTGGTTATTTGAAGGTCAACGTTGATATTTACATTCCGAACCCTCTCCAGTGCTATCGCTGCTTTCAATTCGGCCATCACGAGAAAAAATGTAAGAATGAGGCCCGTTGCCGACGTTGTGGCGGTCTCGAGGAATCGCACGATGTTGATGAATGTGAAAGCCATCCAGAGTGTATCAATTGCGGTGAAGGACACATTGCAACCTCCCGCAAATGTTCGCACTGGCAAAGGGAAAAGGAAATAGTAACTGTGAAGTGTAAAGAGAGTCTTTCATATTTTGAGGCAAGAAAAGTTGTTGAAAACCGAATAAATAACACTATTTCCTATGCCAATGTAGCTAAAACAAATACTTATTCAAATAAAGGTGACACCGAATGTCAAAACTGTAAGGAAATGTTAAAAAACTTATGTTTGGTCTTTCCGGAAAAGAAATCAGAAATCGAAAAGTTATTCTCTTCAACAAAAAAACCCCTTTCTTTACCATCTACTGTCTCAGCCAAAAATAATACCTGAGCTTCAGCAAAACAAAACTCTGGAAACGTAGCGAAAACAAGTAATGCACCGGTTAATTCCACCGTTACGGAAGCAGAAACTTCTCCATTGCCCAAAAATGTGAATACAAAGAAAAGTGAGTCCACGTTCAAATCTAGTAATGTTACCAGTCCGAGTCCGAGTGATTTCGTTAAACCTTCCAGCAGGAGAACCAGATCTCCAAGGGCGACGACATCAAATCGTCAACCCAAAGGATCTGAGGATCCAATACAACAATTTAATCGTTTCCATAGTCTTCAAGAAGACATGGTTACGGATGAACCTGATGATGCAGATTCCGACACTAAAGAGAATAAGCAAGGCAAAAATATAATAGATCTTTCACACATAAAGAAATGAACTTCATATTTCCATTAGTCAACGGTATATTTCCCTTCTTAATACTAATCATGGCGAACAATATAATCCAATGGAATTGTCGCAGCATCAAAGCCAATTCTGATGAACTAAATTTATTAGTTTCAAATGGAAAACCAGTGGCTATTTGTCTACAAGAGACATTTTTAAAGGATACCGATAAGTTCTCTTTGAAGTACCATTCTTGCTATTTTAAAAACTCTGAGGGACAAGGTAAAGCTTCGGGTGGTGTAGGTATAATTGTAAATAACAATGTTCCTCACAGTGTCGTTAAGCTTAATACTACCTTACAAGCGGTAGCAGTTAATCTATCACTTAATAAAACAACTACACTTTGTTCAATCTATCTTCCTCCTAGTCTTCCTTTAAATAGCAGGAAACTAGACGACCTTGTTGGTCAATTACCTAAGCCTTTTGTATTAATGGGAGATTTTAATTCTCACCATGCGCTATGGGGTTGTAAAGACACAGATGACAAAGGCCGTATTCTTGAGGACTTTTTAACAAGACATGATCTTGTTCTATTAAATAATAAATCATTTACCTACCATCATCCTGCCACTGGATCTTATTCGTCATTAGATTTGACTATTTGCAGTCCAGACATCTTTCCAGACTTTACATGGAAAGTTGATACCGATCTTCATGGAAGTGACCACTTTCCTATTCATGTGTCAGAAATAGGACCATCAGTACAGGAACACCCTAGGCGTTGGAAACTCCATAAAGCTAATTGGGATCTTTTTAAAACCTCTTGCGAAAAGTCTATTACACTTGAAGCTTTCGATGACTGCGACAACTATGCCGAGCTTTTTACATCCTTACTCTATTCAGCTGCAGAAAAAGCCATTCCTCGAACATCGCCTGATCCTAAAAGCCCAAGCAAGCCATGGTTTAATGAAGATTGTAAAAAGGCTATAGCTGAGCGAAAATCGGCTCTTAGATCATTTGATTTAAGACCTACAAAAGAAAACCTGTATAAGTTCAAGATAGCACGTGCGAAAGCACGTCGAACTATTAAGCAAAGTAAGCGTTCGTCTTGGAGACAGTATGTATCTAGACTAAATTCTAGATCATCTGTCAAGAAGACATGGGACATGGTACGAAAAATCAGTGGGAAGAATGTATCTCAAAGTGTTGGTCATCTTAAAACCGACAACAATAGTACCGTTTCTTCCAAGCATGACATCGCTAATACCTTGGCAGATACTTTTGCCAAGAAATCTTCTTCTTCCAATTATTCGCCAAACTTTCAAAAATTTCAAGGTGAAAAAGAAAAGTCAAAGCTGAACTTTAGTTCTAAGAATCTAGAACATTACAACAGAGACTTTTCTGTAAAAGAGTTGAAGAAAGCTTTAAAGAAGTGTCATGACACTGCTGTAGGGTCTGATAATATCCATTATCAGTTCCTTAAACGTTTGCCGCATTTTTAGACGAACGTCAGTTTAGAGTCCGGGTTGGAGATACGTTTTCAGATCCCCATGAACAAGAAATGGGAGTACCCCAAGGAAGTATTTTGTCCGTGACACTATTTAGTGTCAAAATAAACAACATTGTTAAAACTGTTTGTCCTGGCATCGAATGCTTTCTTTATGTTAATGATTTCTGTATCTGTTACAGATCAAAGCATATGTGTACCATTGAAAGGCAATTACAACAGGTCTTAAATAACCTTTCTAAATGGTCGAATGAAAACGGCTTTAAGTTTTCCAAGACAAAAACCAAATGTATGCACTTTTGTCAATCAAGAAAATTGCACCCTGATCCCGAACTAATGCTAGACGGAGTACCAATAGAAGTTGTTGCAGAATTCATGTTTTTAGGACTTCTCTTCGACTCTAAACTTTCGTTTCGTCCACACATTGATAACTTGAGCACTAAGTGCCAAAAAGCTCTAAATCTTTTACGTGTCGTGTCCAGTATGGACTGGGGAGCCGATAAAAAAGTTTTATTGCGACTTTACAGGTCGCTTGTTAGATCTAAGTTGGATTATGGCTGTGCTGTTTATGGCTCAGCACGCCCATCATACCTTCGTAAACTCGATTCTATTCATAATCAAGGATTGCGCCTAGCATTGGGTGCCTTTAGAACATCACCAGTAAACAGTCTTTATGCAGAAGCTAATGAACCATCCTTAAATCTTCGCCGAAAAAAGCTTTCCATGCAATATTATTTAAAACTTAAATCAAATCCAAATAATCCTACTCACGAGGTTGTGTTTGAACCCAAACACAGAGAGGACTTTGAAAAGAAAAAGAACCCTATACTTCCCTTTAGTTTACGTTGTGAAGCAGATGTAAATGCTCTAGATTTTGATCTAGAAGACGTGGCAGAACATATTGTTCCTGACGTTCCCTTGTGGACCTGCAAAAGCCCCACGTTTCTTTACGATCTTGCTTCAAGCAAAAAAGATACAACAGATCCAACTGCTTTTAAAACTAAGTTTCTCGAAATTAAAGACAGATTCTCATCGTACGAAGAGATTTACACGGATGGTTCCAAAAACGAAGAAAAGGTTGCCTCAGCCACTATATTAAAAGGCGAAAAGTACCAATTCCGTTTACCAAACAACTCTTCTATTTTTTCAGCCGAGCTAAAAGCGATTGATCTTGCACTTGATCACATAATTGCAGAGCGCTTCTCTCGCTATATTATTTTCACTGACTCTATGTCAAGCATGCAAGCGATTGAGTATGAGAAACTTGACAATCCCCTTATAGTAAGATTACAAGAGAAAATGGCTCAGCTTAATGATGTTGATCTCGTTTTCTGCTGGCTCCCTAGCCACATTGGTATTCGTGGTAATGAAGAGGCAGATAAGGCTGCCAAGGAGGCATTATCACTCGATGTTTTACCCTTTGAAGTTCCTTTTAGTGATTTTAAACCGTTGATAAATAGTTTTATTCATGATGTCTGGCAGAATTGTTGGGACGATCCTCTAAACCAAGGAAATAAACTTTACACTATTAAACAGAGTCTTGGTGAATGGCTACCTGGCTATAGATCTTGCCGCCGTGAGGAAATTATTTTGGCCCGTTTACGCATAGGTCATACACATTTAACGCATTCTTTTCTTCTCAAAGGAGAAGAAGCTCCAAAGTGTATTCCATGCGACGCTCCTCTTACTGTCAAACATATCTTTATTGACTGCATAGATTTTTATTTTACGCGAGAAAGATTTTTCAAGGTTGACAGTATGAGGCAGCTATTCGAAAATGTTCAAATTGAACTCCTGTTTGATTTCCTGAAGGCCATTGGTTTGTACAACAAAATATAATTTGAGGATCCTACAAGAGAATTTTAGCATTTTACATGATTGTTTAAATTTTTTCGTTTTAGTTTTCAACTTTAGTATTGTTTTTGATTGTCTAAATTTTACTTTTCAAATTTATCACAGTTTTTATTTGTGATACGTTTACAGTAACTTTTATTGCGCCCAACATGACCATAGATGTCGACGGGCCTTAAAACCATATTCATTCATTCATTCTAAGAAGTAATAGATGACAATTTTTACTTGATGAATTTTGAGGTAACATTGATGATGATGAAGTAATTGCTTCCTATAAGTAATTTCTTCATTTTCCACAATACAAGTTGGGGTTTTTTTTTTTGGTTTTTTTTGTTGTTATTTTGGTTATTTTAGGAGTGTTGAAAAATGGGATTGCATGCGAATGGGTTAATCAAAGGTTAAGTTTTAATTGAATAGAAATTTACCTTTGATCCCAATTTATGGTATAATGTTTAATGCAAGATATGATAAAACCAATACCCAGGTTTGAGAAAGCTGTGTTTTAGCTGCGTATTTAATTTTCATCATGTCAGGATTTACTTTAACAAATACCCAGCTTGATGGAAGCTCCGTATTTCATTATTGAGAGACAATGAGATCTACAAAGGAAATACGCAGCTTGAGAAGAAGAAAACGCAGGTTTTCTGCAGCTCTTTCTTTAAAGACGCAGCTTTTGTACAGCTCCTGACCTAAATACGCAGTTTTCCTGCAAATACGTAGCTTTTCTGCAGATTTTTTAAAAAAAAATACGCAGCTTTTCTGCAGATTTGTAATATTAACGCAGAAAAGCTGGGTAAAAGCCGGCTTTTATCCAGCTGTCACCAAGAGCTGCGTAATATTTTCGCACGGGTAATGCCTTGGTGCATATCCCAATTCAATTGTCCATAAATATGTAATGGAATCGTCCTCTTTTAAACCAACTTTGTAGCATTGAGATTAGCCATGATCGTCTTTTCTCAAATAGCTTTCCCCTAATTTAGAACGTCAATAAAAGTATATTTGTCCATACAGTCTTTACCACATTTACAATGAAGAGCAATATCCTCAGAAATAATGCATTGTCAGAGCGCTTTTCTCTGCAAACGTTTACTGATGTTGTTTGTTTCCTAAATGATAAAAAACAAGGGAAAATCTATAATATGCTTGTTAAAATATCTAATCCCAATATATGCCTTTCCATTTAATCTAATTCCACACACATGATTTTTTACACCCCAAGAAAAAAGCCCTGTGAAAACATATTGAAAAAGGAAGAAATTGCTTCATTTTACAAAATGTTATCTACTTCAAGACAAATTAGATTGAACTTTCATCAACTACAAATAGTTGTCTGCAACATCCTTGAATTTTGCCCAGTCAATCATTTTGTGTCATGTGGTAATGCATGGCTTGAAGTTGACTGATTTTTAACTACTGACAATATTTTGGTATAAAACAGAATTCCATCAGGCAAATATCAAAAACGTTTTTCCTTTTATCACTCTCATTGGATATTCATTATTGAACACACTCAATGCTCCACTCAGTAATATGAAACAAGATATCATTTATAGATAACTAAAGGTCCATTGAATGCAATGCAATTGGTAAAATATTGCTAGTACTGATAAAAAATTCTAACCAAATCAAACTTCCACTACAATATTGCTAGTTTGATATTGCTAATTTCGAGCCCTTTTAAATGATTTCCCTACCAGATGAACTTACTGGTGTGCTGTACAAAACTAGTAACGAAACCACAAACTAGACGAAACTAGACCATCACCAACGGCACCATGTCCCAGAAAAATGTCTCTGGCCTTATTTTAACAAAGGGCAATTATATCAAGAAAAGTCAACGAATCTTAACCAAAGTGATACGTGATCATCTTTTATTGATACTGAGTGCACATGTGCAATTAAAGTCAACACAATCAAACCAAATCAGTAATTCAAGAGAAAATTAGCGGATACAATATTTTATCCAAGGGCCATAACTCTGTTAAAGAACATGGAATGCAACAGAACTACAATATGCTTACCTCTGCTTGATACCAAACCATATCTGTAAAGTTTGAACCAAATCCATGCGATAGTTGCTGAAAAATTTATCAGACAAGGAAAAAGCTAGACAGATGGACCAGCCAATCAACCAACAAAATAACTGACAAGCATACTCCTTTATACCACCACAACAGATTATTGGGGTTTAAATTACCTCATTTTCTTTAAGTAAGAAAAACATACAAAGAAAAAGAGTCAAACAAACCATAGAGCTTATATCCATAATGATGATCAATTGAAGTCATTATTGATGGAAATATAACGCTAAGACCAAATTAACCCATTACAACACAATGGCGTTTTCTGAGGGCAGGGATAATTCTGGCTCAGAAAATCATGTGCAAAATTACATTGTTTTGAGATTTTCCTCTCATTAAGCTACTTTCAATGAGATTTCTGGCAGAAAAATGAGAGAATCTCTCAATATCTAACCCAAAAATGATCCCTGTGAGGGTTTTGGAAAAAATATGGAAAAAGGAAGAATTTGCATGTCACAAGCAATTTCTTTATTATGAATGTTTTCAGCTCAAAAAGATCTTTGAAATTTCTCTAACCTGAACTTGTCGTCTGCAACTTGGACCAGTCTAATATTTTCTTGGGTTGGAATAGGTGAACTCTTATCATGAGGGTTTTAAAAAGAATCGTATGAGGTTGGGCTTAATTAAACAATAGAAAGTGTAACTTGTCAAACAATGCATGCTGACTTGATATTGAATAAACTTATCATTACCATAGTCCCTTTTATATTTAGTTCTGTACGGATTTTTAAATATTGTGAGATTAATCATTGTAACAAGAAGTATTGAATATGTTCCTTACTAAGTCTGACAATTATCTCTTGAAAGTAATATAATGGAAAATCATAAACGGAGCAAATTTTCTAAAGCCTGCAAGCTCTTTTTTATTGTCTAATTGTGTTGTTACTTTTCATTTCCCATTTCAAACCTTAATTTGTCAGCAAAAATGTTTAAACTAATGGAGGGAAGCACTTTCAGACCCCCTCTCTTTTTTTGTACAGTGTGGCATCTGTTGAGCAAATCATCCTAGAATTATTTGGAGGGTGAATAATAATACATTTTTTTTTTATAAATGAATAGGGAATATTTAACATACATTTATGCAACTCAGAAACAAAAGGGCTGGCAAGAACTGGGGAAATCTACTCTGTATACTCTCTATAATCCTCTTACTTTTCTTTGGTGTGATTGTAAATATATGTTCGAAATCACCAAATCCTGAAAAACCACTGTCTTCTGATTGTCTTAAAGGATCCTCATTTGCTATCAAAGATATTTCAAAGGGATCAACAGACACATTAACACAAAAATTACTATTCACACCAAGATCTTCATCTAATGATATTCCAAAAGGATCTAAGTAACTTGAAGTCTCATATTTTCCCTGTACAAACTTGATAGTCCTTGCCCTAAAGACCCTAAATACCAAATGTGAATCTAATCTGACAGACGGTTCATGACAAGAAGATTTTTAAAGATGTATCCTCTTTGGCCCCTTTTTGGTCCCTTATGGAGCCCCCAAGGGGAGTAAACTCAATGACGTGTACAAATCTGAAGCGCCTTCCCATAAGAATGCTTCCTGCCAAGATTGGTTGAAATCCGTCAAAGGGTTCTTAAGAAGAAGTCGAACTTTCGACTTTTTCTTCTGAATTACATAGTAGTCTGTAAGTACTTGTTTAAAAGTATCGTCACTTTCTTGTCGAAATTGAGTGGATCAATTAAAAGAGGAATTTATTGTGATAAATATTCTCACTCCTAACAACGCTGCCGCGGATGATCAAAGGTGGCCACCTTAAACTACAAAGTGGTGGTCTCTGTCGCTTTACGATGTCCTTTCATGTTGCCGCTTAATAGAGGGTTCTGCGCCAACAAAACTTACCTATGATTCCAATGATATTAAACAACATAAACGTTACTAAGACAATAAGTTATTACGTTTTTTAGTATATGTGTATGCAAATTTTCTTCGAAAAATCTAGTAAAAGTAATCGATGTATTAATTGTGTTGAAGCATATATATGATATGAATCATGTTAGCTGCATTTTTTTGTCAATCTCAGAAATTGATTGATCGGGGTTTAACGCCACGTTTAAACAGTTTTTCAGTCATGTCGAGGCGGTTGGAGCACCTAACAATGGATTGCCTGGTATTTCCCACGCCAGTACTTCCACTACATGCTTTCCTAGCCTCCAGCTGCTATTCCACTTGGGTTTACGATTATCCACCCATTGATGAGAGCCAATGTCGAAAAGGATATGTGCTGCCGCCGAGGATCGAACCCATGACATCCCGTGATTGAAGTCAGAAATTCATAAGTCTTATAATAAGTCTTTTCATAATCATAACTCCATTAGAAATACCTTTGAATCGTCTGACGAAAAGATTACCCTTTCGAACGATTAGATGTGCGGAATGTAATGTTTTATTTACTGTATAGTGCTGATCGAAAATTTTAGACTCTACATTTATTGAAGTCTGATTGACCAAAATGTTTCAGGGCATATCAGCCGGAATCACCCTTTTCCATTGACTCCTTTAGAGACATCATATACATTTTAAAGTTCCACTTTCCCTGTGATATAGTTTATCTGTTAAGAGTGAATATAGATTAACCCATTACCATATATTTCCGTAATTTACGACCAAAAGCAAAATAGTTTGTGGAAAGTGAAGAAATCGCTTGGACAAATTCTTTTTCTTCTGTTTAGAAAAAGGGTTATCTGATGACTTCTGTCAGCTTGAAGTTGTCGTCTGCTCCTTCTATTTGGATAAATTTGCCCTTTCGCCGACATTTTCGTTACACAAATAGGTAGCTGTGCATGTATGCATGAATCGACTCGACAATATTTCAAAATAAAATAGCTGACTTTTGCCCTTAGAATGTGTGTTTTAACTTCGTGATCATGTAGCTTCCGTAAAGCGACATAACGCTCTGCAAAATAACTCTGAATAAAAAGCCGGCTAGGTTAACCTTAAAAAACAAACAAACAAAACAAAATTCGACAAGTCAGTATTCTCGGATGTCTGATTTGGATTTGAATATAATAAACCGGATCCGGATAGCAGGAAACTGTTCGTTTTCAAAGTAACTTGACAGGTTTTATTGTTTTGTTTTTTGCTGCACAGCTTCTATTTCTCTCCATGAAAATGAAGCACACTCACACACACACACACACATCGACAACTGTACAGAATTCATTCAGACAGGTGTGAAGAAAGTATTTGCACGCCTGACTTGCAGTTGCGTATGTAAGCTACCTGCCACACATCCCGAAATGCTTGGTAAACTGTACTTTGAAAAACGATATGATGAACGAAGAAAATTATTTTTTAAGCATTCCAATTAATTACAAGTGGTTATCGATCGGAAATGAATAGCGGCAGACAAATATTATTGGCATGTTTCAGATACCTTTGCCACAAAGGTTTCGTTATATAAACCGTGAAGACGTCTCTGTGTAATGTTGTTATATATTTTTTGATGCGGTAGAATGAACACTGATTTTTTTTATCACAAGTGTAGAATATAAAATACATGAATTTTTAAATTGTTGATTTTACCATTGAAAAAATAATACAGTAATAATAATAAAATATGCCAGACATACAGTAAGACCATTCTAATCTTTAATTCATTTGCAAAGTTTATAACAAATATGATCATTTTAACCCATGCCCAAATAAAAGGCGCTTTATGGCGCCCCGTAAGAAAAATGTTTAGGATTTAAAGAGATCAATCACATTGTTTAAAACCGAACAGAATATATTCCTATACGCCCGTAATTTCTAATGAGTTTTTAAAAGATATGCCTTTCAAAATAGTCTGTAATACCGTAAGACCTAGATCGTATTATTATGTCTATGTATAAAAACATTTGTAAATGTTGATTTCCAAACTGAATTATTTTGGTAACTTCCTTATAGAATTTAACTTTCGCGTATTCGTCAAGTGGCGATCGAATTTAATCATATATGAAAAGAAATGCAACATGAGCACTAGTACAATAATGCTTACGTTGTTTACGAGTTAGCAGTTTTCTTCACTTGAATTCTAAAAAGAGCAGCTGATTAAAATTTTAGCACGGTATGTTTAGCACGGTTTGCTACTTTAAACAATTACAACACAATCTCGCATTTTTACTCACCAAAGAAGCATTGCCATAGAATACATTGCAAGAAAAGATGTAATTGCATATAACAAGCAATTTTTCTCTTCTCACTTTATTTTTCTACCTTTTATGTCCTTATCTTTTAAAATCAAACCAGCATTGTTGTGTTTCTGAAACCTTTTTGAATTTGGAGCAGACTAAAATTTCGTCGTTAGGGAAGAGGTTGAATAAAATCAATATAAAGACTGTAAAAAATCGCTGCGATAACGTAGCCCTCTTTCTGATAATCCGTTTTCGAGAATATCAAAATGGGGGCTGCGTTATAGTAGCTAACAATAAAGGACGCACAAACACAAATGAGAAAGGATTGCTTTATGATACGAAAAAAATGTATTCGAGGTTGAAGGGCTAATCAAAGACGGAATCCCCGAACCTAATTTGTTCATGCGCATTAGGGTTTAAACCAAACCATTCATGTTTGATTATTCGAACAGCCAATCAAAAGTGACTTTCAATCATTACGTGTTAATGATTGTAAACGTTTGTCACTCGACATTTCAAATTACGTGCGTACGTTCAGTGTGTAGAATTTTCAGCTGCGTGAATTTCAAATTGTCAGACAATGGCTTGGTACTTTGACGTTGAAAATGGATCACTCTTGGTACTTGACCTTAACGGAACACAGAAAACACAGAAAATTGCGAAGATAAGCGAGGGACGTAAACAATTTACCATTGAGGTAAGTTCTGGCCTAATAGTTTGCATTAGTTTCCACACACAATGTGGTACTCACTTGCACACAATTCCGGTTTTAGCACTTCAAGAAATTGTCGGGAAAAACACTTTGGAAAATGAAGATTTTATTATTATAGGCAATTTAACATTGCTCACAATGTTTAAACCGTAAAATTGAACATTGACAAAAATAAATCAATTTAGGATTGTCGTCTAAAACTTCTCTCTAATTGGCCAATTTAAAAACTAGTCTTTTGGTAATAGTTATATAAACATTGGTGAATGTTTACATGGTTATGCCCGTTTTTCAGTGTATGGGTCCTCAAAATAGCTTTATTATCTTAATTTTTCCCAATAAAAATATATATTAGTGTTTTTTTTTTATTTTAACTACTTTATGAATACCTTCATCCAGATTGTAATAAGGTCAGCTTTTTTGTCTAGAAATGGGCCTGTTCCAAAGGCCAAAAACATTGTACAAAATCAAGAAATGGCTTGTTTCAATATTTTTTTTCATTTTACACAATGTTCAATTAAAAAGTTGAAAAGATCTTCATCTCTCAAAGGCTTTTATAAGATTTGAATTGCTGTCTGCAACTACTATCAATCTGGACGAATTTAAATTCTGCCATCTGCTGATGGATTAATAGGCAATGGAACCTTTATACTGGAAGAATAACTTTTGTCAAAAAATAAGTTGAAATATTTTCAACAGATTTTTGTCCCCCTTCGTGCCCGTTTTTCCAAAAGTTTTACATCACTTATCCCACAACTTTCTTCTCTAAACTTAGTCCAATCTTGTATTACAGTCAAGTCAAAAACTAAGTTGAAAACATTTAACAGTTTAAAAGTTTTACATCACTTATCCCACAACTTTCTTCTCTCAACTTAGTCCAATCTTGTATTACAGTCAAGTCAAAAACTAAGTTGAAAACATTTTAACAGTTTTTTGTCCCCCTTTGTGGCCGGTTTTCTAAAAGTTTAACATCACTTATCCAACAACTTTCTTCCCTCAACTTAGTCCAATCTTGTAATACAAATGTATACAGACTGCTTGCCAAACCCGTTGACCTTGGCCGTAATTTTGTAGCCCTCTTTCTGGTAAACTGTTGGTGAGGCAGCATTATCAGATAGAGGTCTATGGTTTTGCAGCTACCACAGACCTCTCACATCGGACATGGTAGCCATGTAAGTTTTAACCCGTTCCCACACAATGCCGCTTTATGGCGCCCTGGAGGAAACCAGTTAGAAAATCATTGTTTAAAATGAAAAAGTTTGCTTAGTGCAAGCATTTTTTTCATTTTCCACACGGTTTTTAATCAAGAAGGTTAAAAAAGCCAACATTTCTTTGTTAAACTTGTTTTCTGCAATTTCTTTCAACTTAGAACAGTCTAAAATGTTCTTATGTGGCAAACTTTATGTTCGTAGTTAACTGATTGTGACAATCCAAAGGCTGGCACTTTAAAGTTTAGTCAACTTCGTATGGATATCTTGACCTTTGTCATACTAGATTAACATGATTACCTATAATTGATCTATTTCGAACATACCGCAGTGGCCGTCCAAAATGGCTTTTGGTTGGTAACATGAATTACCTCAAACCAGAGCTCCCTGAAATTCGCTCCGTCGTGTGTAAAGATTGTTCCGACATTTTAGGTTATAAGTTTTATAATGTGAAAGAACAAAATCTTATACAATTCTGTAAACGTGTATGTAATCTTAATAAGAACACCCCCGGTTGTCTTATTTTAGGAGAATGCGGTCTATATCCATTAGCTGTGAACTATACTACTCAATGCGAAAAGTACTTAACCAAACGTCTTATAATGCCAAATCATAGGTATCCAAGACATTGCTACATAATGCTGAAAAAAATAGACGAAAATGAATGAAAAAGTTGGGCATCACATATCAAATTCCTTTATTTGAACATGGTTTGGGTAACGTCTGGATATCCATAGAAATCTGAGACTCAAATATTTTTATCATTTTATTCAAGCAAAGGATCAAAGATATATCCTTTCAAAAGATGGTTATCAAAACTTAACGAATGTACAAAGGCAAATTATTATAAAGTCAATAAAACTCAGATAGAAGTTGAAAAGTATTTATCAATTAATTTACCATATCCTTTGGAACGAATTTTATCAACTTTTAGCCTGAGATTGCGTAAGCAATCTGAGGCTAAAGTTACAATGCTAAAAAATTCAAACCCATGCAGAGTTTAATGTGAAAACATAATGTAAAAACATCTACCAAATTAATGTGATCTTCTGTCGCATGAAAAGTAGATCGGATCTGACCATAAATTAATACGCCCGATTGAGGCGAGAAGGAAGAAGACGAGATATGACTCATTGAAATCTGTCGGCTTGATGTGCAGTACTTTCGTATGAGTGTTCTGAATTTGGCAAAATTATCAAAGCTTGACGAGTGAATGGAAAGAAAGAGAGGAGATATATAATATATTGGAAATTATTAAACATATATAATAGTATCATATTTTTAAGAAAAAAATAAGGCGTTTGTTTCTTACCAAAATAATAATACTTATTCTAGAGTAACAATGTTAAAACGGACCGGTTAGAAGAAGTTGCTGTATAAAGCTGATAAGCGAAGCTGTCGGTTTTACGCACGATTGGGATGTTTTGTTTAACAAATTAATTTGTCATTCATAGGATCATATTCGCCCTGTCTGAAAACAGTTTGGTCGTGCTCGGACTTTGTGTCTTTATATTTTTACCTCCGAATTCTACCCAAAGGATACCGCATTTGAGAGGTGTACATAATTATGTTAACCTGGTAAACGACCGCCCGCCCTCTCTCGCTCCATTCCCCTCACTCTCTAGCTCCATCTCTCTCACTCTCTAGCTCTCTCTCGCTAGCTCCAGTAGCTGAAAGCCAACTAGCTTTTGTCATGATGTGGTGTCCATCGTCTGTCCGTCAACTTTTACTTTAAAAATCTTCTTCTCAGAAAGTACAGAACATAAATCAACCAAACTCAACCAAAAATCACAGGAAGGATCCTTGGGTGGTCTTTATCAGATCTCTTCAAAGCATTTTGATCGGGTGAAAAATATGTAACGATATATTTGAAAATTATTGCGGGCAGGTTGTGTCCCCGAGCGCACAAATTGGCAGATCTACGCATAATCGACCTTAGATTTGGATAGAAAGCGGCACCTCCAATAATCCGACCATCAAACTTTTTTCTGCCCAGATTATATATCTACTGTATACATATCTCAGGCTTTCAGCGCTTTGATTCGATGCTCTAATCGTACACTGGCTTTTGAAAATGGCGTCATGAAAATATAGACCGCCAATTCATAATGTTCAAATACTGCTATAAACGGGATATCTACACAATAGAGGATGAGCTTCGTATTTATTTGTCCGATGTATCATGAAATACGCTACATGCATATATATTTTCCTAAAAAAATGGATCGATGCATTACCTACGAAACCTACATTTTTGATGATAATGAGTAGAAGTAATTCAAACGATATGTTTTCTCTAGCACGATACCTTTCTTCTGTACTTAAAGAAAGTGATTAATTTTTGGAAACCAACTGAAATATGTATTTCTTGATAACAACCTCATTAAAGTACAATTTGTATCTATTCTTTTTTTCATAAATGTTGCACCATGATGATAATGTTAATACTAGCCAGCCACTTTGCTTTTGTTATCTGCATTTGATAGCTACAGTATCGTGTCTCCTGTTCGCGAAAATGCCTGGTTTCTGTGGCAAGACAAATATATTTAAGATTTTTCTTTTGCGAAATAAATAAATTCCGTATAATAACCATTTTTCTGCTATTTTGATGCTATTGTCCTTATTTACATTGTTTATGTGTGAATATATATTAACAGCGTTATTCTGATTCTTTTGTCCTTCTATGAAAATCCTTTGCTTATCAATATCATCATACTAAGAAAACACAGTCGGTAGGCGAATTTAGTTAGTGTATTCAAATTCGTCTCAATTTAAATATTCTGACCAGACAGTGAATCTTTTTAGTTTCGTTGTTTCGTAAAAGGATTCGCTTATGTGATCAGAAATATAACTCTTTAAAAATATTTTCCGCTATTTCAATATAAATGACTAATAAACCAAGCAATTTCTTATTTCCATGCTTCTGTTTGAATGATAACCTGAAATAGAGCTTCTTTTCCAAACAGAAATCATGCAGTGCAGTAGGATATAAGCATTATTTGACAATGTTAATGACGGAAACTCGCTCTCATCATCATATAAATGGATACTTGTTTTTACTAATATAGATGCCATCATATGTATGGAATTCCTACTATAACAAATTACTTTACCCCTCATTATGTTTTTGAACATGCAATGTGTGTTTTATGGGCCAGAAACCTAAGATTAATTAATGAACAAACTACCCATCTAACTATCTATTGAAATAATGCAATTTCTTTATCCTGCGGTGACTATTTTCGACTCAAAGATCACTAAAAACATGTTTAAGATTTAAGGCGACCAGGTAGATAGATTGCGATCAATATATGTTAAATAAAGTCATTTCCTTTCTCCTATCAAAAAGTGCTGGTCTGTCTCTTCCAGATTTTCATAATTCTTGGAATAAAGAAAAGAAACTGTGGTAAATTTTTCATACAGCAAGATAAATTGTAACGTCTTCCTATGTGAACATAAACGCTCGGTTTATCCCATATGAATAGAAAATATGTTACATGTATTCAACACAAACCTCTGTGTATTCAAAAGTTATTTTGTTGGTTCCTTACCCAATGTTTTAATTGCAGTGATAAACGTTACTTAACATTACATTGAGAAAGCTACGTTGACATTTTTAAACTTTCATATTCACGATGCTAATTTCTCAAGGTGCCATTTTCTGTCAATTATTGGACCTGTAATCAAGAATACTGAGCACATACAAAATCTGTGACAACATTCGTAATAATTGGTTTGAGATTGTAATCGGATTAGGGATTCGGGGATTTAGAATACCACAATTTATCAATAACTCACAAGGAAAGTATCCCAATGGAGTGGTAAATGAATAAAGATAAGTGACTAAACTGAGTCTGTAAATGGGAGAATGAAGAAATTGAAAGCACTAGCAAACACGGGGTCAAACATGTGAAGCTATTTCGTGAGTGACTTTCTTGGGATTGTCTACGCACTGTGCAATGCGTTTATATCAAACTAGCTGACGCACTAGATATGGGTAATTCTGTATGCTCGGGGGCAAATACAGTATGGCCTAAATTGTGCGATATCTAAAAACTTCAAAGAAAAGTCATATCGATTGATTATGATAAAGGCGAGTAATTTGGAAATTCTAGCGAAATTCTTGGGCTAGCGATTTAATGACAATTGCTACAGTTTATTTCGACGATTTAACAAACTGTTTTAGCAACTTCAGTGAGTGTTTAAGATGCCGAGTATTCAACTACTGTTAAAATTCACTTGGTAGTCATGTGTTTTTAAAAGAGTCATGGAGAATATGTGGAATTCGTGACAAAATTAGTTTAATCATTCATTTAGTTTACAACGCACAAATTTTGAAATCATTTTGTTGAAGTATAAGCCTAGTAAGATGTATATTTCTCAAGTTTTCTTGCTGCATATTACTACTTTTCTGTAGTTATTTGTCATTTGAAGAATCAAAGAAAAACTTTATGCATTACGTCTTAAAACGAGTATTAAAATGAATTTAGTTTATCAACCTTTTTGATAAAGTGCCTCAACCGAATAATTCAAAATCGTTTTGTAGAAAAACAAACCTCTTGACTTCTATTTTATAAGCCTTTTTCTAGAAGTTTAGTACCTAAATGTTTTTTTCAAAGGAACAAGAAAAATATGAACGTTACGAGGGGGCTTGTAAGAGATTAAGAATCAATGTAGGAAATTTCAATCAATTTGTTTTAACACTCGGCATAAGTAATAACCATCTGAAAAATTGCTTACACTAGAAATTAGGCAGTATTGCAATTCAAAAACAGATAATTGGTGAAGAACTGGAGTTAGGAGTTATGTTAATTTTACAGGTTCTTCTTTCAAATGAAACTGTAGGAGGAGTTTGGCAAACAAAATATGGTGATTTTTTTAAAATTCAGTGGAAGGGCTAGGGTAATTCGTATTTCAAAGGTCTTGTGTTCAACTAGACATCAAAGGGTCAGGGGTAGGAGGAGTTGCGCACACAAAAATCGCTAACGGATAGACAGACAGTCGGGGCCATAATATAACACAGCCCATCAGGCGTATAAAAACCCTAATTTTGCATTATCTTCCATTATTTGGCTTTTTCAATTAGACTGCATTGTAACCTAAACGGTGGCATTCGTTTTAAAGAAATAGACTTTTATGGTCTAGTCTTTTCTTTTTCACTTAATTTGATGGGCCATTATAAATAGTGAATATTTGCTGCCTTAGTTTACCAAGGTGCACTTTCATTTTGACTGGTATGAAAGTAGGGTGTACTTGAAAACATATCGTCATTTGTTTTCTGTTCCCTCTTTTTAGTTTTTTTATCGTGTACATAGATAACTATGGTGAAACAGCAGCGATTGTCCTAAAGAGTTTTGAAAATTGCAAAATACCATCTAAATCAAGCGAATTATTGCATAGACGAACTTTGTGATGGTGATGGTATGAAAAGTGCTTCAGAAAGAGGAAATTTGTATTTTGAAGTACTGGATTCGCTCTGGGCATAATTGACCAATCGCTGGCCCCGCCCACTTATTTCATTGGCTACACCCATTGACTCCAAGAGGAAGTTCAGCTTCGATTTTTAACGGCGTTATTTTGCGATATGTATTGCCAGTAGCATGTAATAAAAAGTAAAATGGTTGGTTAGTGACGTAAACTTCGTAATAAGCAAACAAAACAGGTTAACCAAAATGACGGCGTAGTAGTTGTTATTGAAAGCTCAAGTCCGGGCTGGATAAATGATTTGATTGGTCGGTTGATTCCTTGATTGAAGCCGCCATTGGTCAATTGAAATTAAACTGACAGATTATTGATCGAGTATAATAGTACCATGAAACTTACTGCAGGTTGGAAGCAAAGTATAAAGGAGGTGCTAGAACAAATGGGTTGTGCTTAGTATTGTGCTATTAAGGAAAATATAGGCATCAGAATGTTATTTACCAAACACGAGCCGATGACCATTTGCTCGACCTTTTCCAAACACGTTTGACCTTGAGCTGTGATCTTGGAGCTATCTGAAAAATTGTTTCAGACGGTATAACTACTTATGATAGAGAACAATAGTGCCAAGTATTATTGAAACCCATCCATAACTGAAGGAGCTATGCTTCGAACTTGATTAAAAAGTTTAACTCTTGACCTTGAACAGTGACCTTATATTTGGAGCTACTTAATATTTCTTTCAAATACACGTAGTACATCTACTCATGATATAGAATAATTGTGTTAAGTTATTTTGAAATCCTTTCATAATTGAAGGAGCTATGCTATGGGAATGCTAAATTTAACGTTTGACCTCGAGCCATGACCTGCACATTTACTTATGATAGAGCACAATTGTGCCAGGTAATTTCGAAATCCGTCCATAATCTTAGAAGCTTAGTCCCGACATACTTAATTTTAAACATTTGACCTTAAGCCCTGACATTGGAGCTACCTGAATAATTCTTTCAAATGGTACATCTACGCGTGGTAGAGAACAATTGTGCCAAGTTATTTTGAAAACCTTCCATAATTGAAAGAACCATCACCTGGACACGCTTCATTTAACGTTACACCTTGAGTTGTAACCTTGACCTTGGAATATTCTGAATAATTCTTTCAACTGGCACATCTCCTTATGATAGAGAACAATTCTTTCAAGTTATATCGAAATTCATCCGTAGTAGAAGGAGCTATGGTCTGGACAAGCTCAATTTTGGTGTTTGACCTTGAACTCTGACATTGGAGCTAGCCAAATACCTTCGAAAATGCGTTAGCACAATATGAAAAGGAATCCACAAGCCAAGTGTAACCCAATTTTTGTCCATTTCGGAGAAATTGGGGCTGACGAGCATAATAAACAGCATGCACTATAATTACGTTCAAATTCTGACTTGTGTGCTTGGAGCTGTTCCAAAAGTCGAAAAGAGTCGAAAACAAAACAATAACATCAACAACAAAAACACAAAAATATTTTATAAGATATCTAAAATTATTTACCCACCGATTCTATACTCCCAAATGGTCGTATTATGTTACGATCCTGGTGGTACGTCCGTCTATTTGTGCGTTAACACTTTTTTATGCGCAACTCTTCCTATTGTCGCAATCGCAACGGGTTGAAATTTTCCTCATTTAATCACCTTGATGTCTTTTCGTGCGTATTTTTGGACCCCTTAAACGATTGTTAGCTCTACTGCTCAAAGGCCAGAAGAGCTATAGCGATGGCGTCATCCATACCTCCGTCCGTCCGCCCGGTCGTCCGTCAAGTCGTCCGTCCGTTAACTTTTGATTGTTAACGCTCTAGAGTCTACAGTTTTCATCGGAATCTTTTCATACCTTCATAAGGATCGCCCCTTTCGAAATTGGATTAGATCTGTAAAAAACATGGGGCCTGATGAAAATTTCATTAAAAGAAACTCAATAACACTCTAGAGTCCGCGGTTTCATGTGATACTCTTCAAACTATCACAGAATGATTTTATCAACATAGTTTTTTTCAAAATTGGGTCTGATCCGTTAAGAAACACGGGACAAGGGGCCGTATAAAAATTTAATTGGACACAATACCCTCGTTACTCTCTAGAGTCCACAGTTTCCATAATTTTTTTTTCAAACTTTCACAAGATGTTTGTGCCATTATTAGAATTGTCCCTTTCAAAATTGGTCTGATAATCAGAAATCACGGGAAAATGGGCCTTATAAAAAGTTATATATATAGTTGACACAACGATGTCCCCAGATTTCACTAGATTCATTTCAAACTTTCAGAGAATCATTGTATCATAGTAAGGATCGTTCCTTTCAAAATTGGGTCTGATCAGTCGAGAAACAGGAAAAGGGCCTTATGAAAAGTTTAATCTGGATAAATGCTTAAAAGTCAACAGATTTCTTCGGATTGTCTTCATAATCTCACAGAATCATTATGTTTTTGTAAGGAAAGTTCACTTCGGGATTTGGTCAGATCCATTAAGTGACATGGGAAAATGGGCTTAATGATTTTGTTTAAAATCCCCGTTAATGTAATTAAGCCCACAGCTTTGATCGGATTTTGTTGAAACTTTCACAGATTGATTGTAAGGTCATAACGATCATTCTTTTCGAAATGTGGTCTGAACTGTCAAGAAACACGGGAAAACTTGCATTATGAAAATTTCATTCAAAAGTCCTTGTTTCCAAGTTCAGAACTTTTATCTGATTTTCTTCAAAATTTCACAGAATGATTGTAAAATAATTTTGATTGTTGATGTTGGCATAAGACATGAACCGGCAAGTGTCACAGGAAAAGGAGCCGTATAAAATTATCTCTAAAATTTACCGCAATAAAGTCCACAGCTTTCATCGGATTTCTGTTCAAACTTTCGCAGAATGGTTGTACTATCATTAGGCTTGTTTCTTTCAAATGGGGCTGATCTGTCTAGTATCACAGGGAAAAGGACTGTATGAAAAATTTATCGAAAATTTCACAATAACACAAAAATGTCCCAGTCTTTATCAGATTCTCTTCACAAGCTTAGATACAATAGACGTACATTTGGATATTTTCTTTGTAAATTTTGTCTGTTCAGTTAAGTGGCACGAGAGAGGGGGCCTTATGAAATGTTCATTACAAAAACGCTGTTATCACAATTAAGTCCTAATTATTCATCATTTTCTTTTAACTTTTAGAATGGTTGAACTATCATTCGGGCTGTTCCTTTGTAAACTGCGTATTCTTTGGGTTTCACGGGAATAAGGGCCTTATGAAAAAAAAAAAAACAAAAAAAAACACACACACACAGAAAACTTTGGACACAATTCAGTCCATTGTTTTCATTGGTTTTCTTTAAATTTTTACAGAATGTTTTACCTTCATTAGAATTGTTCCTTTTGAAATTTTGTTTGTTCTGTAAAGTATCACGGGAAAGGGGTCAAATGAAAAATACACTTTAAAACCCTCATTAACACAATAAAATTTACGGATTGCTCAGATTGATCGTACCATCATTATGATTGTTGCTTTGGCAGCCTTATGAAAAACTTATTTAAATATTCTAGTTAACACAATGGTGTCCCTAGATTTCACTGGATTCACTTCAAACTTTTAAAGTATGATTGTACACTCATTTAAAACATTCTTGCAATGTGATAAATTTCTCAATTATTATCAGATTGCCTTCATAATTTCAAAACCGATTGAAGGATTGTAAGAAAAGTTCCTTTCTGAAATGAAGTGGATCAATCAGAAAACGTAGGAATAAAATGGATAAAGTCCAATTTGTTATTTTTATTGTATGCATTCTTCTTTTAGCAATTAACTTCCCTAAATATCAGATTACTTTAAAGGAAAACTTGGTAGCAGGTAGAGCGTCTTAGGCCCTCGTGGACCTCTTGTTGAATAATCTGCCCTTGACTTACCTAATTGGCAAAAAAGTACTTTTTGTGTGTGAAACCCCTACAGTTTAAATTGGAATGAAATTGAACATCAAACAATAAATCTCTATGGTGTCTAGTTGCGCATGCGATCATTGTTATATCAACCCCCTAGCACTTCCGGACTTATTTGCCCTTGGCAAAGCAGAATAGCTTTAAATTACAAAACTACATTATTTTTCGAAAGGGCATTAATCCGCTTACAAATCAAATCAGAATTAATTTTGAATTGCCCAGAGTGAATCTAAATGCTTTCTTTTTGTGAATGAGAATTTTCGTTACGTCCACTGGTCCCAGGACCGATCTGCCATTGACCTGCAGAAATCCTTTTTATTTAAAGGAAACCATAGCACCACTGATCAATGAGCTATATTTTGAAGATAATGTAAGGTACAAGAAATGATTTTGGATTTATTCAACACACCTAACCAATAAACAAATCGCTGGCTCCGCCCACTGATATCGTAGGCCACGCCTTTTGACTCCAACAGGAAGTCCCACTTCAATTTCAAACGACGTAATTTTGCAATTTATATGGTCAGTGGTATACGTGTATAAAACAAAAAAGTAGAATGGTTGGTTGGTGACATAAACGTCGTATCTACATCTTGAATAATCTGTTGTTACAACGTTTAAGTCGCAAAACCAAATAAAAATGTTTCCCAGAAATGGCGGCGAATGTCTGAGTTCAAATTTATATTACGGACTGAATAAATGATTTTATTAAATGCTGATAAATTATCCGACAGAACTCGACAGAAAAATATCCGTATTGGCCGAGTACCTCAAAATCCGTTTTAGTCGAGTAAGTTGTGTAATGCTAATGTCAACATATGATATTTTCGTGTTACTCTATAATGAAGTTTTAACGCGGCTTTAATTTAACCTTCTTGGGTAATAGGGTGCTCTTACACAGAATGGAGGTACGTGTCAAGGTTAACTTATTTTTAAGCAATCATACACAAGTAATCTAATCTTATGTAAATTATTAAGAAATTACATGTGTACACTCAAACAGAAATACAGAAGAGATGTAGCAGAAAATAAAATAAGTCGATTTTCGAATAAAAAAACACTTGGTATAGAAATTTGTTTAAAGCGGCTTTTTGGCTTTCTTTTACCAAATTACTAACTTAAATGCTTTCCAATGTTTGAAGAAAGGGGATAAAATGATCTTGTAAAGAAGATCACTTTTCGTGACTTAAAAAATTCAAATATATAAGGCAAGAACAGTTGCCATCCTCAACGATACTATTATAATAAAGCGCTGAAAGCCTGAGATATGTATACATAAGATATATAACCTGGGCAGAAAAGTTTTGATGGTCGGATTATCGGAGGTGTCTCTTATTACCCAAATCTTCTGTAGATTATGCGCATATCTGCCAATTAGTGCGCTGGAGACATAACCTGCCCACAATAATTTTCTTCCAGCTTTGGAGGTATTGTAACGATGTACACTGTATTTACATGTATATATCGTAACGTATTGTTCACCCGATCAAAATGCTTTGAAGAAATCTGATAAAGGCCACCCAAGGATCATTCATGTGAATTTTGGTTGAATTGGTTGAAGAAGAATTTTAAAGTAAAAGTTGACGGACGGACGGACGGACGGACACCACATCACGACAAAAGGACGCTAGCTTTTGAGGGGGGGGGGGGGAGAGGTTAGTGGGGGGGGGGGTTGGAGCGTATAGCTAGGTTCGAGGAGGGTCCATCGCTCGATGCGAGTATTTAACCACACATACCAATTTTGTTAATATATGAAGACGTATCGGGACCGATACGCCATAAGGGCCTGGGGAGAACCCTGTTCAGAATATTGAGTTGCTTTAAAAATATAAATTGATTTTCGCGAATTAACGAGAACTAGAGATATCGATCTTAAAGGGAGACGAATCGACTATTTCATTTCTTAAAACAGGAGATGACATTTCATGGTTTTAAAACTGAATCTCTAAATATCCCACGTGATTTACATGACAACAGGCTGTCATCAGCAGTTAACCCTTTTCTGTCTTGCGAAATTTTAGACAGTTCCAAATTCAAAGGTTTTGCAGACGAAAATGTAAAGTAGATTTAATTTGAATAATAACCATTCACTGGGATAGAAAATTTTGCAGAAAAAGACGAAAGTTCTTGTTAGAAGCAATTTATTCTTTTGCTACAAAGTTTTTACGATTATAAATTTACAGGGACGTAAAAACCAGGGATTGAACAGGAAAGAGTTAACCCATTCCTACTCAATGACGCTTGTTGAGGAAAACAATTGGAAAGATTGTGTAGAATGAAGAAATTGCCCGTCACAAGCAATTTCCTCATTTTATACAATGTTTTCAATCCATCTAGTTGAAAAAAAAAATCTAAATTCCATACAGGTTAATTTGTCCTATGCATCTTCTTTCAATTAGAGTAGTCAAAAAATTTCCTGTCTGATACTCAGTTAATCAGATGGTCTTGAACAAAAGCAGAGCTTTCTCTTTTACGTTCACGAGTTTATTATTTCGGTAACTTTACTGACATCTTGAAGAAATTACAAACTGGAAATCGAACAATCTGAATAATGTATCGTAAATCTTACTGAAAGGTTTTGATTATTATATTGGACTATTGTCTTTTTGTTTGACTGAGGTTTAAGCCAGCTTTAACAGTATTTCAATCTTGTCGAGGCGGCTGGATAACCTAAACATGGATTCCTGGTATTTTCACACCAGAACTACCACTACATCCTTTTCGAGACTCCAGCTAAGGTTAACATTTATCCACTTATTTGTGCGAGACAATGTCGGAAAGGATATCTATAGCGACCGTTGATCGAACCCTGTGGACCCTCATTAAAATTATCAAGTCGACTATTCCCTTTAATACACTGAAAAGCATTTAAGGAAAAGATTTTAGTCGAGAATCTTGACAAGGTATATTTATCAGACATTGAAGAAAAGTCTTTTTAAACCCCCATAAATTTATATTAATTTTAAAGAGGAGATAAGTTTTCACAAAAGTCATAAATTTGAAATCATTATATGGACATTTTATTTCTGTCGTAAAACATTTCGACTTTTTTTAATAGAAATTCGATTTAATTTTGCCCATCAGAAAGACATTAATAGAGGAATTGTGTCTATCAAATAGACACTTTTATTAGCTGTAAAATCCCATTATTGTCAATTTAATTTGGATGAAATAAAATTCTCTTAAATGACAAAATTCTTTATTTTAATCAAATTATCAATATTTATTTCTTGTCTTTGGTGGATTTATAATGACGAATAATGCATGTCAAACCACGCATAATTTGCTTTCGCGTCTTCCGAAAAGACGCACAATTTAATTTTAAACCACTTATATTTAGCTCTCACGTAAATCTTTAAAATTCATCGATTACGTGTTATTTGAAGAGAGAGTTAAGAGTGGGGTTGTTCCAAACTTATCTTGCCTGTTTTTGCGTGTTTTATTTTGTATGTAAGCACGTTATTCACGTGTCAAAATTTAACCGAATAGTTAATCAAATATTAGAAATATATATTTTGATGAATAACTCGCGACAGTTTGAATTTAAGCGTAGATTTATTAAGCTACAAAACTTTCTACATTAAATATCCCCATATGTAAAATAACGTTGACTCTATTATAAAACAAGACGCCCTTTGCCCCTTCGGCCACCCGAGTTCAAAAAGCATAGAACAGTTAAAAGTCAACCAGATAATGTTTCATACCAATTATCAAAGCTCTGGGCGGTTTTGTTTGTGAGAAGAAGATTTTTTAAAAGTGTTCACTATATAAGCGTTTGTTTAACTTGTGAAGTCTGGGAACGGGCCAATTTTGACCCTTGGGCAATAATTTATACTCTTGATAGAGGTCGACTAAATGATGTATACCAAATATTAAAGCTCAAAGCCTTACTGTTTGAGAGAAGAAGATTTTTTAAATTTTCCACAAAATAAGCCCCTTGTAAAACTTTTGACGTCCGGGAATGAGCTAATTATGATCCATCGCCATAATATACTATTTGACAGAGATTCACCAGATGGAGCTAGATATCAAGGCTCTAGGCCTTTCTGTCTCGGAGTTAAAGTTCCTTTAGAGTTTACACAAATCAATTGGTTCACATACAAGCGTATGTTCAATTTATTACGTCTTAGAACTGGCTAATCTTGACCCCGGAGCCATAATATATGTCATTGATAGAGGTCCATCAAATGATGTAGACCAAGAGCTCTAAGCCTTCCTTTTTGGGAGAAGATTTTTTAAAAGTGTTCACTATATAAGCGAAAGTTAAACTTGTGAAGTCTTAAAACGGGCCAATTTTGACCCTGGGGCCATAATTTATACTCTTGATAGAGGTCCATCAAATGATGGAATCCTGTGAAATTTTAAAGACAACCTGATAATAATTGCGAACTACATCACATATAGAAGAATGTTATGAAAGATAATCTGAAAGGCCCTTTTCCTGTGTTTACAATGCAACAATTATTACCTGCATCTTTGAAGAGAATCCGATAAAAACAATTGTAATGATGATACAATCAATCTGTGTAATCTGCGGAATTAATTGTGTTAATGGGTTTATAGTGAATTTTTCTTGGGGCCCCTTTTCCAAGTATACTTTACAGAACAATTGATTGATTGAATGAGGTTTAACGCAACTTTTAACAGTATTTCAGATTTATCTCGGCGGCTGGAGCACCTAACAACGGCTTCCTGGTATTTCTCACACCAGTACTACCACTACATTCTTTCCTAGTCTCCAGCTGCTATCCTACTTAGGTTTTCGATTATCCACCCATTGGTGGGAGACAAATGACAACCAAATTTCGAAAGGAGCGGTTCTAATGAAGGTACAATCATTCTGTAACAGTTTAAAGAGAATCAATGAAAACAGTGGACTGAATTGTGTCAAGAATTTTTGTAATTAAATTTCCACAAGGCCCCTTTTATCGCTAAACATAACAAATCAGACCCAATTTACAAAGGATAAATCCTAATGATAGATAGTTTGAGAAAACGATAAAGAACGAGGACTTTATTGTGATAATGACGTTTTGTAATGAAATAAGGTCCCTTTTCTTGTGTCATTTCACCAAACAGAACCAATTTACCAAGGAACAATCCAATTGGTGGTACAACCATTCTATCAAAGTTTGACTAGATTCTGATAAAGACTTGGGACAATGAGGATTTGGTATTACTTTTTTCATACAGCCCCTTTTCCTGTAATATTAGACAGATCAGACCCAATTTGGAAGGAAATAACCGAAATGATGGTACAAACAATCTCTGAAAGTTTGAGCATAATCCGATGAAATCTATAGACTTAACTATTTTAACGAGGCTTTTATAATGATTTTTTTGTAATGCCCCTTGATACTTGATATATGATAGTTGATACATGATACTTGACTGAGCAGACAGAATTTCTCAAGGAACAATCCTAATGATGGAACAATCATTCTGTGCACAATTGAAAAGAGTCTGATGAAAACTGAAGACTTTATTGTGGTACACGGATTTTTCATAAGACATTTTCCTGTTTTGCTTGGCAGATAAGGTCCTAATGTCAGCATTAAGTATCGGTATTATCATTCTAAGGGTTTGAAGAAAATCAGATGGAAGCTCTTGACTTGGTAACATTTTCTCAAATTACTTAATGGATTAGAACAATTTCGAAAGGAACTATCTTTGCAATAGTATAAGGATTCTGTTTGAGATTGAAGAGAGTCCTATGAAAAAAATAGACTCTGTAGTGTTAACAAGGATTTTTAATAAAACTTTCTGAAGGCCTTTTTCCCGTGATACATGACGGACCAGACCCAATTCCGAAAGGATAATCCTTATGATGGTTCAATCATTCTGAGAATATTTGGAGAGAAACCGTTGATAATTCTTGACTCAAGAGTTTTAACGAGGATTTTTATTAAATATTTCAATTAAATTCACATAAGATCCCCTATCTCATGTTACTTGACAGATCAGATCAAATTTCAAAAGGAACGATCCTTATGATGGTACAATCACTCTGTAAAAGTTCGAAGTGAATTCAATGAAAACTGTGAATTCTAGTGTTTTAACAAGGATTTTTTGTAGATTTTTCATAAGACCACCTTTCCCGTGTTTCTTGACGGATCTGACCTAATTTCGAAAGGAACAATCCTTTTGGTGGTACAAGTTTGAAAAGAATCCGATAAAAACTGTGGGCTCTAGAGTATAAATGAGGATTTTTATTAAATTCTAACGAAGCTTCTTTTCGCATGTATCTTGACGGATCCAACTCAATTTTCAAAGCAACGATCCTTATGGTGGTAAAATTATCCTAAAAGGTTGAAGAGAATCCGATGAAAAGTGTGGATTCTAGAGTGTAAACAAGTATTTTAATAGATACTTAATCAAATTTGAATTAGTCTCTCTTTCCCCCGGTTTTAACGGATCAGACCAAATTCCGAAAGGAACGGTCCTTTTGATTATACAATTATTCTGTGAAAGTTTAATGAAAATTGTGAACTCTAGAGGGTAAACGATTTTTTTTAAATCAAATATTAATTAGGCCCCTTTTCCCTTGTTTATTGACAGATCCGACCCACTTTCGAAAAGATTGATCCTTATTATACAAGTATTCTGAGAAAGTACGAAGTGTGAAGAGGGTCCGATGAAAACTGTGGACGTTAGAGTGTAAACAAGGAAAAGTTAACGACCGGGCGGCCGGACGCAGGGACGGGAAAAGCCCATCGCTATAGCTCTTCTGGCCTTTGGCCAGTAGAGCTAAAAACTCAATTGTCCCTTTAAAGGAAAAGAAATTTTAAAGTTATAGGAAATACAGTAGATTTAACATACACAAAAAAAAGAATATCGTATTACTATTAAAAAATCAGGTTTTCCTTTATCAAATTTTCATAAACATTTCTTCAAGAGCCGCTTTAAGAACAGACTTGGTGATAGATTTTCTGAGAAATTAGTGGGGTTAGGAGGTAATTTTGTTTCAAATGAGTTACTCAAGGAGAAGGCTGGAAATATTATTAAAAGAAACGGTAAACCATGAGATGACAAATATTCGTTGTTAAATGCAGGAAGTAGATCTTTTCATGACGTTTTATAGCAATAAATTAGATTAAAAAACTTAGAACCATTTTAATTTGGTTGCATTACTATACTTAAGGGGAACAATATAAAATTAGACTGCTAGAAATGATATAAGAATTATCTTAGTGACATGGCAGGAAAGTAATAAAACATAAATAAACTTGTATTCCTAAATTGAGACCAGTTGTAGCGAGATATATAACTTTTCTTTAATAGTGTCATAATCAGTCAAGAGAAGTTACTTGATCAATAGCATTATTGAGGTTTTCCCAACTAAACGCCCGAATCTCAAACTTTATAGATGTTTTTTTTTTCGGTAGAAACAACAGTAGGCGTGCTGAGTAAGCTGTAAGACACCCATCTATTCAAACTTGAACTCACTTCAGTTATCATTATAGGTTAAAATCACTTGGCCTGATTCGTTTCATTAAAGAAGAGTTACATTTTGGTTGTGATATCTACAATAAGTTTATTTTCATTGTACACATCTTGCCAATTCATCATAAGAGGTTTTATTTTTCAACATCATTTTATTTTAAAGTTGCGATATTTCAAATTTCAGGAAAAATAAGAGCTTAAAACCATCTGTTCTATTTGTACATTTCACAGTATGAATTTGAAAGTTCAATGCCCAAATGAGTTATGAAATACTTTTATAAACCAAATAAAAAACTATGAATAGTAGATTTGATGTAAAAAAAGTGTTTTTCTGACGCATATATTTCAAACCTGAAGATAGGCATGAAAATGATACTGTTGAAACCTTCCTGTCTGAACTCATTTTCAGTGTTCCAGTTTCCGATATTGATATACGTTTCTTTGAATTCACTTTTACATTGTTCTCCTTCACTTGACCATGTTATACACCATTGTGAAACGTTAACTTGTACTCATTTTATTGCCCTTAAGTGCAATGAATATATTATTGCAATTTACTTTGTGTCTTTATTATTCCCAAAATTAAATAGATAGCGGCATGTTGGTTTCACCATGTCTCTCTGCCTGTCCATCCTTCCGTAGACATTTTGTCCGTGCTTTCACTCTTAAACCAGTTCCCTTAAAACCATAAAACTTCATACAAATATTATCCATGACCGAAGGAGGTGCCCTGATACTTTTGGGTAACATCGAACAAAGGTCAACCCTGCCAGATGAGTAACAAAACGCTAGTGCGGGTATAAGTCCGCTTTGCGACAGTTATATTATTGTAAATGCTATAAAATATGGGTTTTTTGTTTTATTGAAAAAATGTGCATTAACAATAAATCCCGTATTCAATCTTTCCGTTTGAGAGTTGGTTTTGGAGAGGCTATGATATTTTCCAAACACTGTAAGTGCAACATTGTGGACGTTTCTACCGAATTCGATTTGGAAGAAGTTGTTTCTGAAGATAATTGCTGGATACGATTTTTCCAATTGGAATAACAGGGGATGGATGATTAATAATGAATAAGTCCTTTCGATCAATTTATAGATGCTTCTGTGTTTCTTTAAGCGTTAATTGCAGACACAATGGCATTTGTTTTCACTATTTCTTTTCATCTTCTTAAAATCAGAAATAAAATTTATTCAATATTGACATAACAAATCGGTGTTTTATTCCCCCGCCATTTAATTGAGGCGGGCATAAAAAATAACCTCTGTCCGTATGTGATTGTGATACCAATCATTATCCGGGGTATATCTTCTACATGAATCGATCAATTTCCCCTGGATGAGCACTGGTAATATGCTTAAAATTATGCTGGATACTCACAAGATCAAGGTCATAACTGAAGGGCATATGACAAACGTTTAAGCGGATACATCCGTGTCAGTGACATATTTCTACCTTCCATTTTTCTCCTATATTTCATTTTAGACTGGTTTACAACCTACATAACGTCAACAAGGCCAAAGATGCTAAAGCTCATCCTCCTACCAACAAGAGAGCTTTGCACAAACTACTGTTTCTCAAATCAGATAATGCAGAACTTCTAGACTAAGTAGAATTGACCCATTCACCCAGAATTAAAGCTTCAATCTGGCAGTATTTCTAGCAAGCGATTACTCACTAGTTGGTTAGTATAAAAAGTATCAAAATCCTAAATATATTTCGAAACAACAAGACTGGTCACCTGATTAATCGTCAGAAATAGGGACATAGTGAGCCTAATAAAAATAGAAAAAAAAACTAGAAAAAAATAGAATATCCAGGATATCTAAGGAAGACGATGCCATATGTATAATACGACCTATTAGTTTTAATTTTTGTCAAAAGAACTTCAGTTATGCCCTTATTTTGTTTTATGTAGACATTTGTCAATAACGTCGACCAACATGTTTCTTTATGAAATAGAAAAGTTCTAAATATATTCTGTGATATTTCAATTCAATAGTTTCAATTCTAACTTAAACAACTGATGATTTCATCAAAATTTCTGCTGTAGTATTCCGTAATGGGCGAATGCACTATAGCTGTGAGAACTCCACATCCTGACATGCGGTTCTATTATCTCTGAACACTTTAATCCATATCGACCCATCCCCCAAAACATAGCATAATAATTTAACTTTCAGTTTCGTCTATCAAAAACGAGCGTTCTGATTGGTCGAAAAAAATAATTCCATGAACAAGAATTTGAACACGCAGCAATTTTGTATGCTTCCGCACAAAAATGTCCCGTACAAAAAGGTATCAAAATTTGTAAAGCTTTTGTTTTTTGTGGTCGATGCTATTAAATAATAAGAAATGAAGAGAACATCTTTTTTTTTCATGGAGGTATGAACCGAAAAACCTAATCACACATTGTATGAATCGCTTCGCGTATTCATACAGTGTGATTAGGTTTTTCGGTTCATATCTCCATGAAAACCAAAAATATTCTTTTTATCTCTTAAATTAATTAGAAAATCATACACTAGACCCAAAATCATTAAAAGACTGAACAATTGAAATTCAAAGATCAAAGTAATTCCACTCGTTTAGCTAACAATTCATCAACAAATATTCGATATTTCAAACCATACCCCTAAACATAACAATATAAAGTAGAAAAGCATAACAAGAACAAAAAAATCCAAACAATTGAAATCATAAAATAAAGAAATTTCCAGAGGATTAGCCTGCATTGCATGAAAGAAGTCTTGTTGTTTATATTAAGACAGACCACTTATTAAGTTTTGTTTTAATAAAATGATGACGTCAGTATGCATCCAAACAACTAGCATAAAAATTCCGCTCGATCACGGAGATTATCGAAATTGTCCGCAAAGTTAAGTCATCTACGTCTGAGCGTTAACGGTCTATGTCGAAGATTAGAGAACATTTACGGTTTAGAACTGGTGCATTCGACTCAAAATGTAAACAAACACGAGCCGACATCGATAATAAAACCACAAAATACACTTTCCGTAGAACTTTACTCATGCCTTCCATTTGTATACTGATCATAAGAAAGTTAATGTTTATTCTAGAGACCAAATAAACCATAGATTGTTTAAACTGTCTTTACCTTCCTTGGAGCGAGATCTTGCTTTAATATATTAATCGGGAAAAACATAATTGGAAAAGAACATTTGTTATCTAAATGGTTCATTTCTGTGTAATGAACATAGGGGACGGGTGATCAATTACGAAGCGCCTCTTTTTTAAAAGAGGGATATCATTGCAACATACAGTTTGTTGGGATTAAATATGCCAAGTCGTTCTTTTTTATAGACCAGTCTACCGCATTGCCGACATTTGTCTCTCACCAAAGGGTGGATAATCGTAACCCTAAGTCGGATAGCAGCTTAATGCTAGGAAAGAATGTAATGGTAGTACTCGTGCGAAATATACCAGGAATCTATTGTTAGGGGCTCCAGCCGCCGCAAAATGACTGAAAGGTGTTTAAAGCGGCGTTAAACAAGACAGAAAAAATAACTGAAAAATAAAGAATAGAGGAGTTGTTTCTTGTGTTCTGCATTTTATATTGGTGGAATCAGAGGTATTATGCTCCGTAAAAAAATATTAAGGTGAAGAATAAAATTGGGTAATGACTCATGGAAAGTCATGTTTCTTGTGCACTGCACTTCCCATTGAAAGTTTATATTTATATACCCATTAAATTTAATAACCATATGTAATCTATTTGCAGAGATCTGCACCGGACAAAATTCATTTAAGAAATCAGCAAAGGTCTATGATTTATCCATGATGATATTGTACAATGCACTTCCCCTTTATAAGAAATATCCACATGAAGTTTTTCAATCAAACAAAAGTCAAGTCAGGAAAACAACAAAGGCCAATGACTGAAAAGAAAGGTTTAGTTATGGTTCTTGTACACTGTGTTACCTTTTCATGCAATGAATACAACTGCCAAATTTCTATTCAATCGAACTTAAGGTGTCAAAGTTAGGCTCTGACCTGGACGCCGCCCTCTCGAACACTATGGGTGATCCCATAACATGTCTCCTCTTCGAAGGACTTATAAAAAGGAAAGAAAAGAGGCCAAAATGATTCGAGGTCCGTATCACTCTAAATCAACGAAGTACAAACGGAATGGTAGTTCAATTCATCGGGGAAATATTTTTTTCTGCTGTTACATATAATATTGCCTTATTTGTGATTTCTATGACGTATCAATAACGTAATTGGCTTGCGCTTCCGCTAGCAATTATGTTGTTATCGACTTCACCTGGTGACTCAATCTAACCTGACAGAATCCGGTGTTTTAAGAAGGAATTTAGGAGTATACTATATTGAGTTTCAGTTTATTTTTATTTTAGTAGTTTTAACTCGAAGAAAAAACATGTCTAACTATTAAAAAGCGGGTACTTTTCTAGAGAAGATATTCATTACTAGATGGTTGTCCAAGGACAACTGCTATGGAGCCCGCACAGTTTTGTAGGCATCATACTCCAGACAAGCATAATTTTAGTGTTTGACCTTAAGCTTTGACCTTGAACTTGAAGCTCTCCAAAAATTATTTCAAATGAAATGGCACATCTACTCATTGTAGAGTTTTGTACCAATTTATTTTGAAATCCATCCATAATTGTAGGAGAAATGCTAACAATCACAAGTTAAGTGTATGACCTTGAGCTATGATCTTGAAATAAAACTATCCCAAATTCTTGCAATTTTAGTGTTTGACAATGAGCTGTGACCTTGACATAAAACTATCCCAAAACTCTTCCAAATGGCACATCTACTCATGGTGGAGAATACTTGTGCCAAGTTATTTTGAAATCCATCCGTAAATGTAAGAGTAATTGTCCGGACAAACACATTTTTAGTGTTTGACCTTGAGCTGTGACATTGACATTAGAACTATCCCGGAACTTCTTTCAAGTGGCACATCTACTCATGATGGAGAATAATTGTGCAAATTTATTTTGAAATCCATCCATAAATGTAGGAGTACTTGTCCGGACAAATACGGACTGACGGACCAACTAACGGACTAACGCACATACACCGACTTGTCATAGTGATAACCGCAAAAGGGCTCGACAAAAATAGTCGCATTAAAAATCCATTTTACTTTGAGGAATAAAATCAAAATATCTCCTTACAAAATGGGGATTAAAAAATTCTGAATGCGTTATTCACTTTACTAAAGTCCATTTCTTACACCTAAATAATTCCGTATAAATACTGGTGAATTAAGCTTTGTTCCATTTTGTACTCTGAACTCTTCGTATTGCACAATAAATGTGGGGAATAAAAAAGGCTGACTTTGTGTAACGATCCTGACAACTAAAAGTGTAAGTAGACATTTAAAGATTATAGGGGAAAAAAGGGGATCTCTATTTTCAAATTTCTCAGGTAATGCTTTCAGTCATTTGAAAAACTCATTTTGTAATGAAAATGACTGTTCATAACCTTAAGAAGAGACAGAAAAAAGCAAAAAATATTTCGCGTTTCGAGACGCTAAATTAGTAAAACGCGAATGGATCCGGAAATCAGTGGTAAACACCGAAGATTACTCCATATGTGGTTTCCATGGCGTATAAATTACGAGCACGTCATCGGCTTCCGCTAGCAGTTTAGGCGTTATCGATCTCATCCGATAGATTCCGATATTTCAAAATAGGGCATAGCGGTTACATTAGAAAATTAAATTTAATTTATGTTGAATTTAGTAGAATTAACACGAAACGAGAATATTTGTCGCAAAAATTACATTAACTACTATTGGAAAAGCATATAATTTACTTTATCAAATTATGATGAACACCTGTTCAAGAGCCCCCTTTAACCGTTTGTGAACCTACATCCTTTTACTTTATCTGCCAATAGCAATTAAGCTGTATTTTCATTGCTATATTCTTTCCTTTTATGTCTAACTGGGGAAATAAATTTTATTACTCCTAATTGGAATCAGTTTCAAGCTTACTTAAAATCGATTTAGACCTTCATTAAAAATCAGTTTTTCAAGATAAATTTTGAAAAAGCTGTTTTTCTATTGCGGCTTTAATTTAGACCAGAAATATTGTTGATAAGGAGAAAACATTGCTGTACAAAGATTTTCTTAGAGGGAGGGGGAGAGACCAATGATTGTATGAAAAGAGCTAACGATTTCTCTAAATTCCGCTTCAATATGGTCCGATATAGGAAATAGGAAAACAGAGAATATAAAGATCACAATCTTTTCATATTTGTTTCTTGAAAACAGGGTCTTTTTTCCCCTTCCGTCAACAACTGATTAACTCTTTTTTCTTTCTTTTATGATTTATCCGTAAAAGAAATATTTTGATTTGATTAAAAGTAAATTAAAAGGTAAAAGCTAATTAAAAAGAATAAAATCGGAGATATTAATTTTGGAGTCAAGCATATGATAAGGTAGAATGACCGTTCGAGCAAAATCTTAAAAGAAAAAAAAACATACGAAAAGTCAGTCTGCGCAATCTAGTTGCTATATCGCACTTCTGATGAGGCCCCTTTTTTGTTTGACGAGCCAAACATTCTTTCGTAGCTTCATTTATTTTCAGAAAATCCGTATGCAAGATGGTTGGACGATTCCTTTTTTTACTGTGGATAATATTCAGCAATGTTAAAGTGAATTGCGCGACGTCCGAAAAGATGATATTTCCAGCTGATTTGTCATCCTGGTGTCCTCATTCGAGTTTTTGTGAAGAAAAAATAAGAAATGCATCATCATTGAAAAGCAACGTTTACCTTAACTCAAGCTTCGTACCCTGTTGTTCAACTTGCTCATGTTCTGCAGGTTGTGGACGTAAAAGGAACTGCTGTAAATACGAACAGGATCAGTTTAAACTCGATGAAATGTTCGATACTGTTTGTAAACAGTTGGTTATATATTCTGTCGGAATCGTACAAAATTTGCCAAAATACCACATTATCGACAAATGTCCAAACAGATCTGAAATATGCAGTTACAAAAAAACATCGGGTATTCTAAGCTTTCTTCCCGTTTATTCCACGGACAGTGGAATGCTTTATTATAATAAAGAATGTGCATTGTGCCATAAACAAATCGATATAGTTCATTTAAATCCCGTTTTAATGTGTGAAAATCAATTAGTATCATATTTTCGATTCCAAGAAAAGGCTAAAAAGAAAATAATAAACCCTAGTTGTTTTGTAAAATTGACACCTCCAGACGGAATCGATCTGACCTCAGAAATATGTAATCCTTCTCATATCAACAAATGTAAACCAAATAAACCATCCTTTGCAGCGTACGGTTCCTTGTGTCAATCATTTAATGCCACATTCCGTACTCAGAGTAGACGAATAAGTTACAGTAATGTATATTGCCATCTTTGTTCATTAAACCGAGGTGTTAGGCCAGAGATTTGGTTGAAGACATTTGAATATTGTCCAGCCGATAACAGCGAGAAAGTCTCGAATGATTTGCCCTTTGCTGTTTTTCTTGAAACCTCAATGGTATTCACCGAGGATAAGGAACATTTAGATGGTAGTTTTAAAAATCCATCTTGGTGCAAAACTTCTGATAGAAAGGTAATATTTCAATACTTATTTTTATACCCCCCAGAACTATGTTTGGGGGGTATATAGGAGTCAGCTTGTCGGTCGGTCGATCCGTCTGTCAGTAGCTTTTCCTGTTCCCTTTATTCTTCGGCAACTGTTGCACTTATTTTATTCAAACTTCACTGATATAATCAAGCAGAGATGTGCAAATACTATTTTGGTTACAGTCCATTGACTTTTAACGGAGTGTTGGCCCTTTGGTGTAAAATCGTGTCCGCTCAGTTTCTCAGCAACCGTTGGACGGATTTGATTCAAATATCACAGAAAGTCTCGGTATAAGTAAGACATGTGCATATTCTATTTTAGTCATGTTCAGGTTATTTTTGACTGATTAATGGTCCTTTAATTAAAAGGTCCATTTTTTGTTACGGCCCTTTGGTGGATAGCACTTGTATATGGACAAGCGCTTTTGGGAGGTATTAGTCCGCTTTGCGACAATATCTATTTTATAACATTTTTTTCTTTTCTTTCTATTAATTCTTCAAGAAATCATTCAAGAGATGAAGAGAATATTTTTTGTTTTCATGGAAGTATAAGCAGAAAAAACTAATCACGCTGTATGAATACGCGAATATTCTTCAGAAAATCAATTTAGAGATGAGGATAACATTTTTGTTTTCCGCGAAGCGGATTCATAAATAAGTGTGATAAGGTTTTTCGGTTCATACCTCCACGAAAAAAAAACTCTTCATTTTTTATAATTTAATAGCATCGACCGAAAAAAACAAAAACTTTATAAATTTTGATACCTATTTGTATGGGACTATTTTGTGCGGAAGCATACAAAATGGCTGCGTTCTCAAAATTTTGTTCATGGAGTTATGAATATTTTTTTCGAGTAGTCAGAAAGCCCGTTCTTGTTAGACGAAACTAAAAATTGAATTATGTATATCTAACAAATGGACGAATGATAGGTAGTACGCCTCGTCGGCATTACCAGCTAGTGTCACGGACAAAATGTTGTGGTTGTACTTGTCATGGCTTCCTGTCATTTATCACACCAAACTAAGGCGCACTACTTACAGTCCTCCATTTGTTAAAGATTAACTATTTTGTGAGTTATCATCTTCTGTTATCAGCCTATGAGATATACATAAAAGATTGTTGAAAGTGGCGTAAAGTCCGTGTATCAATGTTTTGAAACAAGATTTTCTACAGCTAAGGTCAATCAGTGGCCATTTTTAATCAAGATTTGAAGAGAATATTTTGAGTCTTCATGGAGGTATGAACCGAAAAATGTAATAACACTGTACTAATACGAGAAGCGGATTCATACCTCCGTGAAAACAAAAAAATATCTCTATTTTCTTATAATTTTGATAGAATCGAGCGAAAAAAGCAAAAACTTTACAAATTTTGATACTTTTTGTATGGAACTAATTTGTGCGAAAGAATACAAAATGGCTGTGTGCTCATAATTTTGTTGGTCGAGGTATGATTTTTTTGTGGCCAATCAGAACGCCTGTTTTTTGATAGTCGATACTAAACATTGAATTATGATAAAAATGAAATGAAGTAGACAATCTAGATTATGAAAATGTGCCCAAACCGAAAATGTTCTATTCGCTAAGCCAAAGTTGTCTATGCAGTCTGAATAGGGGTGAAACCTTACATACTCTCAAATCAGTTTCTTTTCACTCGAGGGGTCATATGAGTCTTAGAAATTTTGAATTAGATTTACTATTTTTTCCTTTATTAATTTGTTTGTGCTTACGTTTAAAACAACACGAAAAATCATCTGTCAAAGTTCTTTGTTGACGATATATTTTGGCCTGCTGATCCAAATTTTCTTAACTATCACGACAAATATGTTTTCATATTTCGATTTACAGGAAGACTGCAGACCCGTATTTTGTCCTGAAGGACAGATGTACCGCAGAGGAAAATGCCAGGTTTTCGGGAAACAGTGGTACTTTAAGATGCTTCGCATCAACATTAAGCTTTTAATACCCAATGGAATAAAAGAAGTTTTTCGACCAGATTTTAATTTCTTCAATGATTCAACGAACACAAGTGTTTATCTTAGGCGCCATGGATTTCAGGATTCTCAGCTGACTCTCTCCTATAATCTGGACAAAGATAATGTTACAGTCAGATTCTTCCTTGCCATGCTGTACTACGAAAGGAAAACTGTTGAACCAAGATCGTTCATGCAAATGCTAAGGACGTCGTTGCAATCTAACTGGATACTTTATTTGAATCAACAAAAAGTTGTTCTTAAGCCTAAGTTGAACCGCTTCCTAAGATATGAAGCAAAATCATATGAATCCACCGATATTCATTTGCCACATTCGTTGAAGAAGTATTTCAACGAAGATACTGAAATCAGAGTTTCTCAGGAACAAATACGATTTCTAGCCGGAACTAAAACTGTCTTTGAACTAGAATATACCAAAGAAGCTATCTTTATAACTAAGCTCTTCTTCTGTAATGTTGTGCATCTTCTTGATGAAGAATTTAAAGATTTAACAGTTCGACTGTCATTAAAAAACAGTACTGTTTACCTTGAAGACGGTGAATTTACATGGGTACAGATAGAAGATTATGAACATAGAGCTGCAATTTGCCTGAAGGATCTTCAATTATATTATACAAAGTCAAATGCGTTTGGAATATCCTACGCAAAGTGGTCGGTTTTACAGCGGGAGTTTTTCTGGGCAACCCTTTCTTTGTATATCATGACTATGACACTCTTCTTTCATCAACAAATTATATAAATTATGTGATAAAGTGTCAATATTCATTGTCTGTTTCACGTGATTATTATATTATTTATTGGTTTTTTGTCACCAGCCATGTCTTTATGCAGAAGCTAATGAACCATCCTTAAATCCACGTTGAAAGAAGCTGTCTATGCAATATTACATAAATCAGACCCTAATAATTCTACTCACAAAGTTGTGTTTAAGCCCAAGCACAGTGAAGACTTTGAAAAGAAAAAGAATCCTATACTTCCCTTTAGTTTACGTTGTGAAGCTGATGTAAACGGTCTAGATTCTGATCTAGAAGACGAGGCAGAACCCATTATCTCTGCTTTTCCGTTGTGGACCTGCATAAGTCTCACGTTTCTTTACGATCTCGCTTCGAGCAAAAAGGATACAACAGATCCAACTGTTTTTAAAACAAAGTTTTTCGAAAATAAAGAGAATTACGAAGAAATTTACACGGATGGTTCCAAGAACGATGGAAAAGTTGCCTCAGCCACTATATTAGAAGGCCAAAGGTACCAATTCCGTTTACCAAATAACACTTCTTTTTTTTTCAGCCGAGCTTAAGGCGATTGATCTCGCACTCGATCACATAGTCTGTGTCAAGTATGCAAGCGATTGAACATGAGAAACTGACAATCCCCTTATAGTTAGACTACAAGATAAAATGGCCCAGCTTTATGATATTGAACTCGATTTTTGCTGGCTCCCTATCAACATTTGTATTCGTGGTAATAAAGAGGCAGACAAAGCTGCAAAAGAGGCTTTATCGATCGATGTTTTAACGTTTGATTTTCTTTTTAGTGATTTCATTCACGATGTTGGAACGATCCTGTAAACCAAGATAACAAACTTTATACTATTAAACAAGGTCTTGGTGAATGGCTACCTGATCTTACCGTCGTGAAGAAATTATTCTAGCCCGTTTACGCATAGGTCATACGCATCATACGCATTCTTTTCTACTTAAATGAGAAGGAGCTCCAATCTGTAATTCATGCCAAACTCATCTTACTGTCAAATATATCTTTGTAGACTGTATTGATTTTCATAATACCAGAGAAAGATTTTTCAAGGTTGACAGTATGAGAAAGTTATTCGAAAATGTTAGAATGGAATTAATTTTTGTTTTCCTGTAAGCCATTAATTAGTATTACAAAAAATAATTTTAGGTTCTTTCTTATAAGAGATTTTCAAAGCATAGTACCTGATTGTCTAGAATTTTGACGTTCGTACACATCAGTTTTAGTTAATAAGTGTTTAAGTTTACAAGTTTTATCTTTCAAATTTATCTCAGTTTTTATTTGTTTGATTGTCTAAATTTTACTTTTCAAATTTATCTCATGTTTTATTTGTTATACGTTTACAGTACCTTTTACTGCGGCAAACATGACCATAGATGTCGACTGGCCTTAAAACAATATACATCCATTCATTCATGTTGAATTAACAACAGATAGCGCTCAATTGAAACTTGTCGTTTGATTATCAATGTTTAGATTTAGTGATTTCGAAAATCAAAATACTGAAAAGTACTGTAAGCTAGCAAAGCATGGTTTCATTCGGAATCTTCTTTGTTAAACGATATCATGATAAAGAAACGAGATTAAGGTAACCAAGTGGTTAATCCATTCCTACACAATCTCGCCTTTTTACACCCCTTAAGAAAACAGTTGTAGAAAACACTGTGGAAAATGAAGAAATTGCTTGTTACAAGCAATTTCTTCATTTTCCACATTGTTTTTCACCTAGACAGATAAATATTTTTGAATTTTCAACAATTTGAAATTGTCATTTGCAAGTTCTTTGAAGACTCTGATCAGTTTCATTTTGAACACGATGTGCTCCAGTGAGATAAAATACCTAGGAAATTAACTTGCAGGCAGAGTTTACAATATTCCTGAAATACATAAGAACTACTTTTTATGGCGTAGACATTTAACGGATTTAGTTGTTAAGCCCCCAGTGTCAGTTTGCACTCGTTGAACTTTATTACGAACTCAAAATTTTGTTTGTGAAATTAGCCTATCAAAGCTGACGCTTTGCTAGCTAAAATTGAGTAACTAGACCAATTAGTAAAAAAAAGTTATCATCAAACCCTGACACTTTCCTTCCAAACCCCTAAAAAACTAATTTTTGTTTTCTTCATTTAAATATTTTAGGTAGATATCGATTTTTTTTTCATGTCACAGATTTTAATTATTTATATTCTCTTTCATACAGTATTTCAGTACAATATTTTGAAAAGTAGTTTTGTGCAAATCAGAAATCGCTCATAAGAAAAAACAGGGTATTTCCCTAATATCATCGGTAGGATATTAATCTATTTTTAGGTTGATCCGAGTCAGATGCAAAAAATAAAAGGTCATTCACGTGGTGCGAATAACCGTTTGAATAGTGCATTTAGTTTGGCTTACATCAAACAAACGTCATCGTTACGTCAGGCTAACGCTAGCCGGTCTTAAATTCTAAAAAGATCAGTCCAAAACTGTCGTAAGCGTAATTAAGAATATATACACTTACCGTAGGTAAGCGCTAACCATTTGATATGATAAGATTTAGGACGTTGATTGTATCGCTAGTCAATTTGTTATTTTCCGTTGACTTTGGGTCATATGCAAATGAGATCACGCGATGTCCACTTTACACCTATAAGATTGTCGCCAAGACAATATCTGACTAAAATTTAAGTTTAAATGTTCGTTGGTTCGTGTCTTTCGACACTTGGCTTTTTTCCCTTTTTTTAGTCCTAGTTTGAGTAATATCGATGCCTCCCCTTTAACAATGCTAATTAAAGACATAAAAACAAAAATTCTTAAAATAAAGTAATAAGTTACAAATGTTTAAAATCATTTGTTTAAGATCTACACATTAAAAATGCCAGCAACTCACAGCGAATTTCTTAAAGACCCTGCATCGATAGATCGGGGCCATATTTCTTAAAGACCCTGTATCGATAGATCGGGGCCATATTATTTGACCGATGTGCGTCTGTCAGCGAATCGAAAACTTATCTGACAAACTTGAAATTTTGCCCCAGTTTGTTGTAAGATAAGGGTCAAGATTTATATAGTTTTTACGCAAAAACTTATCATTTTGCTCTTATTTAAAACGGCTCTTGCACAGATAATGAAACAAATATTTTGGCTTCAGTTTTCAAATTGTACCGATTTCAGACATTTGAACGAAATGTGAAATAGCTATTTTTGGTAATGCATATGAGGGTTCATGATAACTTTATAAAAAGAAAGAGAAGTAGCAAAAATAGTTCGCATAAACAGATACACAAAGCACAACCCGAATGGAGCCGGAATTCGTCGGACAAAAAACTACCTGTCGATTACATCGAAAAACGCCTTATTCATAATTTCTAAGACGTATCAATCACGTCATTACCTTCCGCTAGCAAATCAATCTGTATCGACATTACCCGAAGACTAACGACCTTATCTGATAACTTGAAATGTTTCAAAGATGAATATATATCAGGTTAACATCGTGCAAATGACTTGAATAGCTAATTGAAATGCATATTTTTCCATATCAAATTTTCATGAAAATATGTTCAAGAGCCGCTTTAACATAGCTGCGTCTGCCAAAATTTCTAAAAACTTTTGCGCTGTAATGGTAGTGTCTCTGAAGATTAGTTAAAACCCACTTAAGATTAGTACAAAATTGCCAACCCGTTGTCTTGTCGCATCAAGATTACCCAATTCTAATTTGTGGTCAACACAGTGCATGGTGCATAGATGGGTCATTTCATCCTACAGGCTTACATTAGGTCCATCTGTACCTGTTTCTATTACCCTGTTTTTCCAGTCCCAACCTGGATCAACACTATCCACTGCAAATTCTACGCACCCAACACTCCTTCTGAATGAGCATTATCAACTGCAGTTACTTTAATTAAGAAACCTCGGGGCTCCTTGTTCACATACCCTTGCAAAAATAATTTCGTTTTCCGAGATAAATACACCACTTGAACACCTAAAAAAACGGAAATAGCAACGACGTCGACTTCTCTCAAAAGTGATTTGCGATATTCCTGTAAGTAGTCCTGATCGATAAATAACATAAAAAACCCATGTCTGCCTGGTCGGCTCGATAGCTACTGGGTTTATTAAAATAATTTTCTCTTGCAATGGGAGCGATTCTGTTAAAGGACGAAAGAAAGCTCCTCCTTAGCTATCTGGTCCTCATTCAGTCTACAAATGACAATATCAAAAGGACCAATCTCGACTGGAGCAAAGCACAGACTTAATCAATATTATCGACAGTTAACTCTTGCGATCGGCTGTCAATATCCCCTGGTTGTAGAATACCGTTCCTGATGATGTAGAGCCCTCACTTTGAGCTTTCTTAATTAGGTAATTTCTCGTGTGTTTATTATGGGTAACATCAGATCTGAAACTATAAGGCCCTTCGTAAAAATAATTTTCCCTCAAAACTATATTTGATGCTTACGAGCAATAAATATTTTTCAAAATTAGAATAACACGGCTGTCAATGAGATAAACAGTATCCTCGCAGTCATCTAGATCATAGAAATTGAGACAATGCACCAAATTTGTTTGAACAGTCTTTCAGGTCTGCGAAAGGCAATGGACATTCTGACGTCGGAGTCAATTATTCTTTCGCCTGGTAGACCGAAAAAAGTACACAGATTCAAAAGGGAATTATCTTTCCCATTAGTTCGTCGAAGGAATCGTTCGAGTCTACCTACCTTGGGACTGCAAACAATCAGAAAAGAAATCATAGAAATACCATATGTTCTTTTAGAACTACGTCAGCACAGAATAGACAATTTTCATTCAATTCTTCAAGAATTTAAAAGAATCTAGTCTAAACAAGAGCCATGTCGGACATGGCCATCCCCCGCTTTAAAAGCTTGATAGTAAACAGAAGCCAGTTAGATTTAGGCACTGCATTTCTTCTCAATTAGTTCGATAATAGCTATTATACTTTCGGAGATATGCTCAGGACAAATCTAAGACTTTAAAACAACAAAGGGCAATAACTCCAAAATGATGCAAGCAAGAGTTGTGGTTCTTGTGCACTGCACTTCTCCACAACGAGATCTATCCACCTATGAAGTTTGAAGTTAATAGCCATTATACTTTCTGAGCTTTGCCGCGGACAAAATCTTAGTCTTTAAAACAACAAAGGGCAATAACTCCAAAATTATGCAAGCAAGAGTTGTGGTTCTTGTGCACTGCACTTCTCCTCAACAAGTTCTAATCACCTATGTAGTTTCAAGTTCATAGCTATTATACTTTCAGAGGTATGCCCCGGACAAAATCTTAGTGTTTGAAACAACAAAGGGTAATAACTCCAAAATTATGCAAGCAAGAGTTGTGGTTCTAGTGCACTGCTCTTTTCCTCAATGACATCTTTTCACCTATGAAGTTTAAAGTTAATAGCTATTATACTTTCAGAGATATGCCCCGGGACAAAATCTTAGTCTTTAAAACAACAAAGGGCAATAACTCCAAAATTATGCAAGCAAGAGTTGTGGTCCTTGTGCACTGCACTTCTCCTCAATAAGATCTTTCCACCTATGAAGTTTCAAGTTGAAAGCAATTATACTTCCAGAGATATGCTCCGGACAAGTTTAGTGACGGAATGACGGAAGGACGGAAAGACGGACGGAAACCATTACTATATCCCTTCTGCCGAAACGGCGGGGGATAATTAAGGCACATTTGGGCCTAAGGAAAATTAAATAGTTACCTTACTGTAGATATTAAGGTCTCGAAACAAAATGCTTTAAACGTCGTTTTTCTTAAAACTGTCATTGTTGTTTACCTGTAAATTTGTTTCTTTATGTTGAATGCGCTCATCTACATCGTTTCATCAAGGGAACTAACTAGTCAAAAAATAAAAAATAAATAAATAAATATAGAAAGAAAATGAAAAATAAATTGAAACAAATAAAAGTGCACAGGGTAGAAAACAAGTAATAAAATTGTAACAGTGACAATAAGGACCATTGAAAAAAATAAAATAAGATCGCCCGACAAAATCCGCGAAAAAAGTGCTAAAGGTAGCATCATTGAAGATGTGTAACGGCTCGAAAGTACTCTAAACTCAAGATATCATCTATAGTTGTCCTCTATAAAAAATAAGTTTTTAAGAGTTTAAAAAATAAATCGGTGTTAGAGTTTTTTCTCCGTTAACTTTACATAAAAAGGGTAAAAATTTCGGCGAATTTACATAAAAAGGATAAAAATTTTGGCGAAAGGTAAGTAATTATCCGAAATGATCGCCCTAGTATGAAATTAACGCTCAAAAACACAAGAAATAATAATAATATTTCAGACAAACAGAAGAAAATGATGTACGATTTCTGGATTTCTGGATAAGAATTTCTAGCTAAGCAGGGAAGATCTTAACTGAGAGCGGCTTGGCACTGCGGATTTGTAAGTCACGCGATTAATATATGAATAAAGTTACCCAAATTCTAAAACGTTTTTCCTGTTGCTCGCCCTCATGTCAAGATGTAAAAAAAATTCTAAACGTTTGAAGCATTTGTCCGAGCGTGCTGGTAGACCATAAGATCGAAATGCATATTTTTGGAGTTACTTAATAAGATCAAAATGCATAGTTTTACAGTTACTACTCCGAAATAAAATCTCTACTGTAGCGCCATTACAGCTTGAGAAACTAATAGTTATGAAAGTTTAGTCGCCTATTGACGATACATCGCTTAGAAATACCTATTCCATAACATTATTTCTCGCTTTACAAACTACTTCAAGAAAATAAAGATGTTGCTTATTTACTTGAATACTCCCAATATGGCATGTAACGCTGCAATAGTTCTCTCTGCAAAACTAAAAAAATGAGTTTAATATTCAATTGCTTTCAAAAGGTAAAGCTTATGATTAAGATCAAAGGCAGCTGCCAAGATAAGAGGAAGAATTATGATACTAGATGAAACTCGCTTACTATTTGTTTAATTTTCGGAATAGAGAGGTCAACATTAATTAAATGAAAAGCATATAATTTCAATATGTTTTCATTATATTGTCTTATACTGAAGAATTATATAATTTCAGAAAGTAACTCAAACATCGAAATCAAGGGCAAAGGTTTACATGGTGCGAGATGAAAGGAAATCTCCATTTGAAATAAATTTTAACTGAATAGTCATTCATTTAATCATCCAAAATGAATTTTCAAAAGGGAGATCAAAGGTCAAGGTCAGTTGTTGAGCGTGATTCAAGATGAAAATCAATCACCGCTCGCTCATGTATTGAAGACAATTAATAAAAATGTCAGAAAGTAGGCCAAAGTCAAAGGTTACTTGACTGAGAATAAAAGATCTAGCCATTCCAACAATAATTAACAATTCTTACACATTGAAATTTAAAATTTCAGAAGTTAGGTCAAAGGCCATAGTCAATGGTTAAGCGTGAAGAAAGTAAATTAACCAAAAGCTTTATCTAAGAAAAAATAACTTTAGCAAGGATAAATAACAAATATAAGTAAGTATATCCGATGCTGATCACTACACCAATTGAAAATCAACATATATTTGCTTATATATGAGACGATAATTGGGTAGATCAATAAATACGTTAACACCGCCTCTATTCGATTTCTATCGCATCAAAAATGGAAAGGAAAAAAAAATAATAAAACTGTAAACATCATTTCTGATTTTTATGAGTGTGTGGGCCAAGTTTTATTTACAAAAAATAAGGTTAATTTACATAAAAACGGGATTTTATCACGCCCATATTAATGCCAGTACTGCTGGTAAATGATAACATCAACGAGGTGTCAAATTATCACAAGATACGCCCGTAACACTGCTTGATGTTTAGTAGGGTAGTGGATTTGAATAAAATGTGAAAAAATAAAGGGCAATGACAGAGTAGTTATAGTTGATATGCATGTTATTATGATCATAAATTTTCATGATCAAGGCTATTACACTTTCATAGATATGCTAACAAAATTCAACTATGAAAACAATAAATAGTAATAACTAAAAAAACAAAGAACGGTAGAGTTACGATTCTTGAGCACTGCACCTCTTTTTTGTTGGATCTATCCCAAAATAAAGTTTCATGATCATACATGTAGCTATTAAATTTTCAGAGATATTCAGCGTACAAATTTAAATTCTAGAAACATCAAGGGGTAATAACTAGAAAAATAATTATGTCAGAGTGATGATTTTTATGCATTGCAATCCTACCCTAGAGGGCCTAGAGTCTTGATATTTTGCATGAATATCGGTACATTGACATATTTCAGAATTTCTCAAATCACCAATCTCGGGCCCCCAGGGAGGAGCCCAAGGGGAGTGGGGCTTATATAGAAATAAAGAAGGATATCTCCTCCCAAACCACTGGGCTGATTTCACCCCAAAAATTGAATTTCAAAACTCTGGTTGCTATGACAACAAGAGAAAAAAATGAAAAAAAAAATCTCCTTCTGACCCAGAAGTTGAAGAATCTTATATTTTGCATGAAGCATCAGTACATTGACCTCTTTTTAATTTTAGAGCCACAGGGTGATTAGGCTTAAATAGAAATTAAAAAAGGCAATCCTTTTAAAACTATTTGGCTAATCTAAACCAAATTGGGCTTATTGATTTTAGTTAATGTATAAGAAGGTCTTCTCCTGACCCAGTTTGTATTAGGCATTGAAGAAAAAAAGAAGAGCCTTATCTCAGGTGAGCGCCAGGGCCTCTGGCCCTCTTGTTTGTGAACTGCACTTCCCCTTGGTGAGATCTATCAGCATAAAGTTTAATGATCATACCTTCTAATTATACTTTCATTATACTTTCTAAGATATGCTACCAAAATTCAAGTCTAAAAAACAACAAAGGGCAATAGCTCAAAAAATAAGTACGGTAGAGTTATGGTTCTTGTGTACTGCACTTCTTCTTGGCTTTGAGATCTATCCACACATAAAGTTTCATAATCATGCCTTTTATACTTTTAGAGATGTGCTACGGATGAAATTAAAGTCTGAAAAAGCACAATAACCAAATTAGGATAAAAACCGTCGAGTTATTATTCTTGTGCACCGCACTTCCCCTTAGGGAGAACTATCCACACTTAAAGTTTCATGACCTTAAGCTGAAAAGTCTGAAAAACAAAAAGGGCAATTATCAAAAAATAAGTATTCTTCGATTGCGTAAAATTTCAACTCACGCAGAGTTTAATGTAAAATCATCTAACGCAATAAATAAAATATTCTCCCACATGGAAAGTTGATCGCACCGAATAACTCGACTGTGAGTATGAATTAATACGCCCGATTGAGGCAAGTAGGACGAAGGCGAGATATGACTCATTGAGCGCCTGTGTCGCTCCACAGGTCTGATTTTACTCATTAAACATGTTTTTCGGGAACCTATGCTGTAACGTTTTAAAGGGTCCAAGCTAGTAATAAACCTCAGATGAATTGTTACAAAATTCAAATGAATTCAGAGTAACCATCCTTGCCTTCAGAGTTGTTAACGTATTACCAGATGGCCAGATTATAGACTAGTCCAAATTGAAAGGAGTCACATATGATAATTTAGAATTTATGTTCAACTGTCTGGGTAAGAAACATTGTTGATAATGAGGATAATTGCTTCATTTTACACATTTATTTCCCATATTTTTTTCTGAAGGGGCGTCAAAAAGTGTCAATGTGTGGGAATGGGCTAAGCTATTACATTTGTTACAATGTCAGGTTTGGTTGAAAGGTTAAATACAAGTATCTGCATTTGAATTTAACCCATTCCCACTCAATCCCGCATTTTAAGCATCTCTTGAAGATAGCTTTAGAAAACATTGTCGACAATGAAGTAATTGCTCGTAACAAGCAATTTCTTCAAATGTCAATTATGTTTTCTACCCTACAAGTAAAGATTTTCTAAATTCCAGCAACTTGAAACTTCTTTCAATTTACCCAGTCTTAGATTTTGTCGTAATGTAATGAGTTAAAGGGTCAATTTTAACTTATTACAAGCAATTTCGTCATTGTCCACAGTGTTCTTTTATCCTAAAAGGCAAAGGGTTTCTTCATTCCAACAATTTGAGACTGCTTTCAAGCTGAAACAGTCTTATATTATGTTATCTGGTCATAGGTTAGAATATATAATCCACCTTTCCCTTGATAATAATAATCTTTTATTTTTTGTATCCAAGAGCAGTAACCAACACCACAAATCCCTACTTTCTATCCTTGCATCTCCTTGATCTATTTTTAGAACTGCAAAGAGGAATACCCTTTCAAGTGTGTGCAGACTTTAAATGTGCAATCCAGTTTACTGTGGTGTAATCTGAATTACAACAATCTCCTGGAAAATTGGATGTTGGTGTTAAACAGTCAATCCATGTATACCTACACAAAAAACTTCAAGTCTCCGAAACTCACTATGAAATTTTAACCCTTTAACACAGTTCACCCTACTAAGATCATTGTAAAAAATCTGCCATTCAAGAATAGCGGTTTAAAAATTTCACTGGATACCATATATGGACATAAGACACAATCATAAAAGCCATATTTTCAACGATTCAAAATTTAAATTGGTGAAAAAAGTCAGCAGAAGATTATTCCAGTGAAATTTGGTTGAAATCCATCAACTGGTTTCTAACAAAAATATTTTCAAGGCTTTAAACATATATTGCAACTAGCCCCTCCCATTTAAGCGATGTTTTTCATCCGATCAAAATTCTTTGAAGAAATCTGATAATAGGTCATCCATTGAAATCCATCATTTTGTTTCTAAGAAGAAGATTTTAAAAGATTTCACCATATATGGAAATTAGCTCTGCCCATTAAAACCATATTTGTCAGACGATCTTAATTCTTTGAATCTGATAAAGGGTCACCCAATGAGCATTCCTGTATTTTTTTTATTAAATCCATCAATTGGTTTCCTAAGAAGAAGATTTTTAAGGTTTCACCATAAATGGAAATTATCCCCGCCCATTTAAGCCATGTTTTCCATCTGGTTAAAAATCTTTGAAGGAATCTGATAAAGGGTCATCAAAAGAGCATTCCTGTAAAATTTGGTTGAAATCCATCAACTAGTTTCTGAGAAGGTTTTTAAAGTTTTCACCATATGGAAATAGCCCTGCCCATTTAAGCCATGTTTTCGATCTAGTTAAAAATCTTTGAAGGAATCTGATAAAGGGTCACCAAAAGAACATTCCTGTAAAATTTGGTTAAAATCCATCAACTAGTTTCTGAGAAGGTTTTTAAAGTTTTCACCATATGGAAATAGCTCTGCCCATTAAAGCCATATTTTTCATCCGATTAAAAATCTTTGAAGAAATCTGTTAAGGGTCACCCAAGGATCAATTCTGTGAAATTTGATTGAATTCTGTTTAGTACATTCTAAGGAGAAGATTTTAAAAGTAAACATTACGGACGGACGCACGCACGCACGGACGCACGGACGGACACAACGCCATGACAATAGCTTGCTGACTTTCAGCCAGTGGAGCTAAAAATGGACGAGTGAATGGACGGAAAGAAAAGATATATATTATGTATTGCAATTTTATTGATCATATATCTATATCAAAAAGGCGTTTGTTTTATTCCAAAACAATATAACTAGAGTTACAGTATTAAAACGGTACGGTTAGACGAAGTTGTTGTATAAAGCTGATAATCGAAGCTGTCGGTTTTACGCACGATTGGAATGTTTTGTAAACAAATTAATTGGTCATTCATAGGATCATATTCGCACGGACTGCAAACAATCTGGTCATTTAAAAATATGTAACGATATATACATGTAAATATATCATTACCTCAAAAGCGGGAAGAAAATTAATGTTGGCAGGTTGTGTCCCCCGAGCGCACAAATTGGCAGATCTGCGCATAATCCACATTGGATTTGGGTAGAAAGTGACACCTCCAATAATCCGACCATCAAACCTTTTCTGCCCAGGTTATATATCTCGTGTATACATATCTCAGGCCTTCAGCTCTTTGATTTAAATGGTGGAATCTTTATGATTATTTCTATCGCAGAGCAGCAGTCCTTTACTGTCGGGAAAAAAATGCATAAATTTTATGTTTTCTCTGCCGACCCGAGCCTTTTTTGTGGTGGCGAACTTCAGTTTTTGCCACCGGTTACTTTCCTGCGTTGTCTCTGAATCATAGTAATAAATCCGGGTTTCATCGGTAGTTATTCTATCGAGAAATATCTCGTTTATAAGTCTTATGAATCGCTGACTGTGCTACCAGAAATCCCATCTCCGCTCCCTATAAGGTCGTAGGAATCTATCTATGACAAATCATTTTCTTAGCTAACTTGCCTAATTGTACTTCGCCTGACCCTATTAATAACACCCCCTTCACCATCAGAACGTTGCCTTCCCAATTTTTCAGTTGGACGACCACAACTTTGTTCGTCCTTGATATTCTCGCAAAATAATTTAAACTTTAGTTTTTTCTATCAAGAACGGGCTTTCTGTTTGTTCGAAAAAACAATTAATGCTCCACGAACAAAATTTTGAGCACATAGCTATTTTGTATGCTTCCGAAGAAAATAGTCCCATACAAAAAAGTTTCAAAATTTGTAAAGTTGTCACTTTTTTCGCCCGATGTCATTAAATTATATGAGATAAAGAGAATATTTTTGTTTTCATGGAGGTATGAACCGAAAAGCGTAATAAGTGTGATAACGTTTTTCGGTTCGTACCTCAATGAAAACAAAACTATTATCTTCGTCTCTTAAATAAATAATGAAACTTCAAAGTCCTACGATCCTTATTAATTGAGTAACCAACGCTGTCTAACTATATATTACTATTGACTTGATATTTCAATATCTTAGAAAATAAGAAAAGGACCGAATTAAAGTTTATTTAATTCCTAATGGCATTGTCCTTTAAAAAGTGACAAACAACAGTTCCGAATTTATTGATTCTCGACTTCAAAAAGTAGGACAATGGTCAATTATAATGCTTGATAAAAAAATCTTTTTAAACACTTTTAGCTAAAAGATTTATCATTATAAATTGTCAGGATGCATTTCAAGGGTAATAGCTGATCACATTGACAAATTAAAAATCATCCGACATTTGCTAATGTTTGAAATAATTCTTAGAGCTTATGATTCCTAACTTCAGAAAGTAGAAGAATAACAGGCTGCTCGGTACGTGCATTTTTGACCCAAATGTATATTTTTGAATAAAAATAAAAGATATTGAAATAAACAAGATGCGTTTGTGCAACACAATACCCCCGCAACAGGACCTTGACCGTATCACATGACTTTGACATGAGGATTATGGATTATGGAGATGAATCATCATGCCAAATATGAGTATTTTATCTTGGATAGTCTGGTAGTAATTAGCAATGTTAAGTTTTTTGGTTAAGTTTTGCAGACAAACCGACAGCCTGAAAGACGGACAGACAGGCGGACAACGGCAAAACAATATGTATCGATATTTCCGTGGTGTCAAGTAATTGAGGATAAGATGTTTTTCTGGCCACTTTCTGCCCTTCAAGCCATCCTTTTCAATAATCGTCTCCTCTACCCCTTTACGTACTGTACAGGATAAATGAAGATGAGAAACCCTTGTCTCATACACCGATGCTTTAAATTGCATAAGTAACAATATCTATAATTGACTAATCGCTAGCCCCGCCCACATACTCCATTTGCCTAATCCACAGACTCCAGTAGGAAGTCTAGCTTCGAATTTAAATCGGCATTATTGAACAAGCTGTAGTTACGACGTTTAAGTCGCCAAATCAACCAAAATCGCGAAAGAAATGGCGGCTTATGTCGGAGTTTGAATCTCACTTCTGGACTGAATGAATGATTTGATAGGACGATATATTCTTTGATTGACAGCCACGATTAGTCAGCTGTCACGTCAGTTCCGGCTACAAGATGGTTTGCTTGTTTGTTTGTTTGAATGGGGTTTAACGCCGCTCTTAACAATCTTTCGGTTACATCGCGGCGGCTGGAGCACCTAACAATGGATTCCTGGTATTTCTCGCACCAGTACTACCACTACACCCTTTCCTAGCCTCCAGCTGCTATCCCACTTAGGTTTACGATTATCAGCAATTGGTGAGAGATAAACGTCGGAAAGAATATGTGTTGCTGCCGGGGATTGAACCCATGACATCCCATTTCTGAAGTTTGACCGAAGATAAACAATAATAACATATGTTTATCGACTTGACTTCCCTTACATTTTATTCTAAGCCACTTTTAATAGAATTTCAGTCATATCATGGAGGCTTGAACATCTACCCCTAGGTTCCTGGTTATTCCCACACTAGTGCAACAACAACAACATCCTTTCTGTGCCCAAGGTGCCCATTAGACTTAGGTTTACAATTATCTACCCATTTGTTGGAGGCAAATGTCTGAAGGATTTTCGTCCCAACCGGGATTGAAATCGTGACCTCGCACCTGGGAATGGCATTTGCTACTAACTGCGCTATGGCCGCAGTCCCCAAAACTTATATTGCAATAGGCAATATACATGGCAATGTGTTACAGTGTTTTCAATAGTCTTTATTTAACGCTTCAAAATGTGGAGTTGAGTGGGAATAGGTTCAAGAGCACATGCAAATTGAAATAGATTGTACAATCCAGTTAGCTCAGTTTGTAACACACTTTTAGCTAAATTCACAAGGTGTTAGTTCTAACCCCAGCTAAGCTATAAGTCGTTCTGACATTTATTTTGACAAAAGTCATTTTGACATTGTCTCTTTTGTATCTCTCTCCAATGTTAAATATAAGTGATTATAAGTAGTTCCCTATGTAGATAAGCATTTGGTGGCCCATATCGATTTTCTAAGTTTCACTATTTAGAAAAATGACAAGAAGCCATGGTTAGGTGACCAGTTTCTGCATAATAACCGAATAACTGTTGAAATGGACATTAAGTGATATACAATCAATCCAAATGAAATGGATTTAAATCTATGCAACAAGGAATTAAAACTACTTGCTTTAACCCATCATTATAGTTTGTACAGTTGTGTCGAAATACAGATTTGCTCTACTTTTCTATGGGCAAGTAAGACATTTTACTTTTACACAATTTGTCTCCTATAGATAGAATAAGAAAAAAAGTTGTTGTTAATGAACAAAATGCTATCAATGTTTTACACCCTTCACTATAGAATCATCATAATTTCCCAATATATAACAAGTTTTCTTTCACCCATTTCCAGATGGCAAAATTTAAGACTGGTCTGAATTGAAAGGAGTTACAGAAGACAATATAAAGTTTATGAAATTTTAGATTTTTTAACTTACTCATACTGGGTAGAAAACATTGTTGAACATGAAGAAATTGCAAAATGGGAATGTGTTAAGATCTGTTTTGTACCGTTCAAAAATATGCCCTGGTATTTACTTGTCCTTCGGCAAGTTGCCTTGAAAAATGTACTTTTCCAAAGCAGATAAACCTGTCATGTCGGACAAAAGAGCATGTGAATTCCACACCCTTGAGTTTGGACCATCAAACCGTGGTGAAGAAGAACTTTTTTTCAATGGGGTCTTGCATGGCTAAATGGTAAGGTCTGAGCAAGAAGTCAAGGATTATGGCTTTGAATCCTAGCTACACCACTGGTCATATGAGTTTGTCCTTGGGCAAGACATTTCAGGGCTCAAGCCTACACTAGTGGTATGCAATAAATAAGTGAACTTTACTGTGAAAGAATATTCAGGGTGGCATTAAACCTTATTCAAACAAAACCTTTCTTAACTCTTTAAAAAGTTTAAGACTTACTTTGTCAAAATTCAAAGAAGTTGTAGACAAATTAGAGTGCTACAGAGTAGAAACTATAGTGGGAAAAGAAAGTATTACTTGTTACAAGCAATTTCTTCTTTTTCCTAAATATTTTCTCAAGTATAAAATCTTAAGGATTTATAAAGCAGGGATTGTACAGACTCAACAAAGATGGTCAGTTAATATGCACTCCACACGGAGTTTATTGCTACAAGCTAACAACTGCTGTGTTGACCTGATCACTACTTTATCAATGTTGTCAATTCAAAGTCTATTGTTCTTCAGATTTTAATTTCAAGTCTATAGCACCCAATTAAATGCAATATCATTTACATCACTGTTCATGCAAACAATCAATATCCTGTATCCATCAACCCTTTCCTATTTTTTGAACTTTTGGACTGGTCCAAATTCAAAGAGGTTGTAGACGACAATAAATATTTGACACAATTTTAAATGAACCCTTACTATGTGGTAGAAATACTGTGGAAAAAGGAGAAATTGCTTGTCACAGCAATTTCTTCTTTTTCCACAATATTTTCTCAAGTATGAAATTACAGCAACGTAAAATCCTGTGTTTGTACAGGAAAGAGTTAAAGCGGTGATCAAAAGCAATCAGTTGTTTAGCTCACCTGGTCACAATATGCTCATGGTGAGTTTTTGTGATCCTTTAATGTCGGGCATAAATTCAGCAATACCACTTTAGGTTTCACAATTTTTGGTGGGTTTTCCCAAACTTGCAGAAATTTCTGAATGGTCATTAGGAAGATCTCTTTGGACTTTATGACATTCTGTCCTATTTCACAGGAAAAATGTTCTTAATGCCAGTTTCCTCTTTACAATGCAACAGGTGCTTAATTTTGGCTCGATCTTTCTGAAAGTGGTTATATAGTAATAAGGAATATTCCTTTTGAAAAGAGTGACATTCTGTTAAATGTCACATGAAAAGATGTCTTAGTGAACAATTTGCTCAGTTTTTCATGCAATGTTCTCTTAATCCTAGGACTGTGATTTGAACCCTGTCTCAGCCAACTTTCTCTCTGACAGATCATCCCAACATGCATCATATGGCTCTCACTTATGGTCATATGAGCTGTAATGTGCCTATGTTTTATTAAAAGTGGTAGGTTGTAATAGATGTAGCTTGTGGATTTACTTGTGTGGGAAATGACAGGAGCCATGGTTAGGTGCACTAGTCATATAATATACATGTATCAGAAATACTGTTGAAAGTTGCATTAAACACCATTCAATGAATAAACCTTGATGGCAATTCCCTTTAATTACAGCTATACAAGTTTTGCACATTCACTTACATGCAAGGAAGATCCTTGTATTGAATATCATAAAAGGGGGCCTTTACCCTTTTTTCCTGATTGTCAATATTTAAAAATTGTTCAATTCGAAAGAAAGCTGCAGATAACGATTAAAGAGAGTGCAATTTGAAAAGTGACCAACGTACAGGGTAGAAATTATTGTGGAAATAGGAAATTGCTCGTTACAAGCAATTTCTTCTTTTCCCACAAACTTTTAGCCAGTATGAAACCACCATAGGGACCTATAAACCAGGGATAGAACAGGAAATTGTTAATGACAATTGCCTTGTTATGGCTTACAAGTCAAAAATCTTGGCTTAGTCACTTTGTTTAATGCTGTAGGGGAATTCCCAATCTTTATTAAGCTATGGGGAAGTCCCAATATCATATATAATAGCACATTACACCCAATATCAAGAGAAACAGGGCCATTCATACAGGTTAACAAAATGTTAGACTGATTCAAGTCAAAAGAAATTGCAGACAACAATTTCATCATGACTTAAATTATGATAATCTTTGTCTTTTGGTGGAAAAACTTTGTAGATAATGAAGAGAATGGCTTATAACAAGCATTTCCTTTGTTGTCCACAATGTTTATCAAAGTTTTTTCAATGACAGGTATCAAAAAGGTCACAGCACAAGGTAAAATTTTGGCAAGCTTCATATGGCATCTCTGAATGACATGGCATCTCTGAATGACTTTCTAATTTATTATACCCCCAACCTACGAAGTAGAGAGGGGTAAATTGGTTTCACCATATCTGTCTGCCCGTCCATAGACATTTTCATCTCTTTGCTCTAGCCCAATCAACAATTGACCTACATCCTTCATACAGTACAATTGTTGCCAATGATCCAAGGAAGTGCCCTTATGTTTTAGTTCAGGTAGGTCAAAGCTCAAGGTCACAATCGAACTTTGATTGAAAACAGCTTCTGTGCTTTAACTCATAAGCCATTAGACCTACGACCATTAACTTTATATACATATTATCCATGACACAAGGAGGTGCCCTAACATTTTTGCATTAAATAGATCAAAAGTGAAGGTAACGTTTGAACTTATATTGAAAACGGTTTCTGTGCTCTATCCATTTGACCTAGGACCTTGAAACTTTAATGCATGTTGTGCATAACACAAGGAGTGCTCTATTAATTTGGGTCCAAGGTCAAAGGTCAATTGCTGACAAAGTACTGGTCTGCTTTGCAACAATTCTAGTTTTAATTACTGCAAAGATTTTTCATGCTTCTAAACTGTATTCAGTTGATTGGGTTTGGTTGATCTATGCTGAATGATGGTCAATCTCATTTACATGATTTGATTTTAGCTCATCTAAACAGGAAGGGCTCAAGAAGAGGTATTTTGGTCAATCGCTGTCTGTCATCTGTCTGTCTGTCAGTCTGCTCACAATTTCGAAGAAATCTTCTATTCCTAAACTAACCGTCAGATTTTAAGCAAACTTCACAGAAATGATCCTAAGATCATGCTCTTTCATCATACATCAAATAATTGGAATCAATGAAAGTCTTTGGTTGCTATGGCAACTGGGAGAAATAATATCTTCTGCTCCCAAACCATTAGGTCTGAAGGTTTCATATTTTGCATAATAATAATGACATTGTATTATGTTACTGTACCAAAATACTTCAAATCTTTGTCATGAGATCAACTTCATCTCTCAGATATTAGTTCTCAGATTGTACATAGAGATAAAGAAAGAAATCTCTAAAAATCTCCTCCTGCAAAACCACAAGGCCTAAAGCTTTCGAATTTGAAAATTGACACATGAACTTCACAAAAATTCCTCAAATTGTTATTCTGAGATCAAAATAAGTCCTTTGTTGTTAGATCCTGGAATTTACCTAGAGATAAAGAAGTTCTCTAAGGCCAATAGATTTCAATTTCTGTATGTAACAATGTCCAATGCTCTATCAAAATAGATAAAATCATTACTTAAGCCCTGTATTGTGGGTTTCTGTATTTTGCATAGATAAGGAGGGAACTCTTAAAATATCTTCTCCCAAACACAAAGGCTTCGGGTTTCCAAATTTTGCATGTAAAATCCCCTTTTAATACCCTACCAACATACTACAAATTGTAATTCCAAGACCACAGTAAGCCCTTTATTTTGGGTTCCCTGGATTTTTCAAAGAGATAAATGAGGAAACCTTTAGAAATCTCCTCCTCCAAACATGTAAGGCCAAAGGCTTTAAAATTTTGCATTTATCATGTCACTTTGATTCACTACCAAAATACTTTAAATTATTACTATGAAAGCAAAGGAAGCCCTATAAAGTGAGTTGCCATATTTTACCTAGGATTTTTGAAAATTCATCTCATCCCTTGACAAATTTTGTATACAGAATCAATCCATGGTAGCCTACAAAAAAGCTTTAATATATTTCTGTAATGTACTTAAGCCCTTAGTTGTGTTTTCCAAGATGATTCCTAAAATTAAAAAAAAACCTTTAAACATCTTCTCTCAATTAATCCATGAGACCTTGAGCTTTCAAATTTTACACACAATCACCTTACGGTACTCAATAAAAAAATTCTGATTTTTGGTCTTGGATCAACATAAGCCCTATGTTGTAAGCTTATGTTTTTCATGAAATAGTTAGACAGTATAACTTCTCTGTCCTTAACAAATGACATATGAGCTTTCAGTTTATTCATGCAGAATCATCTAAATGTTATTGTGCCTAGCTCTCTCAAAGTATTACTTGTAGATGAACATGAGCCTTTTGTTGTGGGTTCCTAATTTTTTCATAGAAATATGAAAAACTTTAAAAATCATGGCCTAAATCATTCAAATTTTGCATGCAGAAACTTGGCCTAAAAACTCCAATGAAGTTATTGAACATAAGCCCTATATTGTCCATTCCAACCTTACATGGAGTAGTTAACCCATAAAAGACAACAAAATTTTAAACTGGCCCAATTTGAAAGAAGTTGCAGATGATAATTTAGAATTGGTGCAATTTAGAGAATCTTTATCTTTTGGTTTAGAAAATAGTGTGGCTATTGAAGAAACTGCTTGTCACAATTTATTTCATCATTATCCTCAATGTTTTCCAAATCTTTTTTCTTGAGGGGCATCAAAAGGTGTAATTGTGTTGGAATTGGTGAAGAATTAATTCTTTAGAAATTACATCTCCCAAGGCAGATGTCCTAAGAGCCTGTAAATTTATTATTCAGAAATTGCAGCTTAAGTTCCTAAATTATATTACTCAGAGTACAATATATTAACTCTGTGTTTAGTTTCCCAAACATATTCAAAAGGAAAACATCAAAAATTGTCCCCTTAATACAAGTCCAGAGTCTTCAACATTTTGCATGCAAATTGTTGCCTTATGGAACCCTACTACAATACTATAAATAATAACTTTTTATCAATATAGGCCAAACTAACCATCAGAGTTCAACCAAACTTCACCAAATGAGTTAAAGGGGTTGCTCTTTCAACATACTCCAAAGAATTGATATCAATGGAGAACACTTGTTGCCATGCAACCGGAAGAAAAAATCCTCTCCTCCCAAATCACAAGGCCCATGGCTTTGATATTTAGTATGTACCAATGCATATTGACCATCTACCAAAATTCTTCAAAGAAATACTGTAATCTGAAAATTAGCCCTTTCCTGTACAATCCCTGATTTTACAATGGGATAAAGAAAGAAATCTTATCACAAACTTAAGTCCTTGAGCTTTGATTTGATGGGAGGGGATCTAAAGTCATTACTGTATAAAACGGATTTAAATTTTGTTATCTTTCATTTGTTTTTGCCTATGAGTTGTATTGGGACATAATGCTGGTTAGAGCAGTATATCAGTAACATTCAATGGGCTTAACCCATTACCACACAATGACGCCTTCTGACGCTCAAGAGAGACTATTGGGAAAACATGGTATGATATGAAGATTATTCATTTTGCACCATGTTTTCTACCCAGTTAGTTGAAAATATCTAAAAAATTTTGAACTTTGAAATGTTGTCTGCAACCCCTTTCAATTCGGGCCAGTCTCAAATTTTGTAGTCTGATAATGGTTTATTTATGCATCTACATAATGCAGACAACAATGTAGTTGGATGCAGTTTGAAATGAAATCATTCCATGTTTGAAATGAAATCATTCCATTGCTACCTTTTTAGCTTACCTGAGCACAAGGTGCTCAAGTGAGCTATTGTTATCACCTTTCGTCTCTCGTCAGGCCATCGTGCGGCATCCGTCGTTCGTCAATAATTTCTTTAAACAACATCTCCTCCAAAACCACTCGGCCAATTTAAACCAAATTTTGTAGAAATGTTCCTTAGGTGGTCCCCTTAAAAAATAGCTTAAAGAATTGAATTCTGTTAAAAACTCTGGTTGCCATGGCAACAAAAGTTAAATTTTAACATAATCTTTAAAAATCTCTCCTCCTGACCCAGAAGGTGTAGAGCCTTGAAATGTTGCATGAAACATCAGTATATTGACCTCTTTTAAAATGGCTAAAATCATGATCCTTGGGTCCCCGGGGACGGAGCCCCAGAGGGTGGGGTTTATATAGAAATAAAGAACGTTTTTTTAAATGACATCTTCTCCCAAACCACTGGGCCGATTTGAACCAAATTTCTCTCAGATTTATAGCCTGCCACTACTGAGACATGCAAAACCCTTGGTTGATTGTCCAACTAAACAGGCTAGCTATGAGGGAAACTTCTTTGCTTATATCTGCTATTTTTTTTTTTTTTTTTCCATTATTTTTTTTTTTTTTTTTTTTTTCATTTAATCTTTTCCTACACAATAGCACTTTTGGATGCCCCCCAAGAAAAACAATTGGGAAAACATAGTGTAAAATGAAGAAATTTCTTGTTACAAGCAATTCCATCATTTTACATAATGATCTCTACCCAGAAATTTTAAAGAATTCTAAAATTTCTCAGATTTAAATTTTTGTCTGCAACTCATTTCATTTTGGACCAGTCTTAAATCTTGGCATCTGGTAATGGGTTAAAGGTAGGAATCAATCTTTTTTTCATGTCACAGATTTCACTTATTTTTATTTCCTCTCATAAACTATGCGAAAACAATATGCCGAAAAGAAGTTTTGCAAAAATATGCGGTCGCTTATCAGAAAAATGCAGGGTATTTCCCTTATAGCCTACGTAGGCTATTAATCTATTTTTAGATTAATCCGAGTCAGCTACGAAGATTATAGGGCATTCACGTGGCGCGAATAACCGTTAGAACCTTGCATCCAGTTCAAATTACATCAAACCAACGTCATCGTTACGTCATCAGGAGTAATGTTCGCTAGCCGGTCTGTAAAGATCAATCCTTTCATGTGACATTATTTAGGACGTTGGCTGTTTCGCTAGAAAATTTGTTACCTTCATTTGACTGGGTCAGATGCAAATGAGGTCATCCGATGTCGACAGCCGAATTCCGTGATATCTGAAAATAACCTGGAATTCCGCTGAACCTTTCCGATATAACAAGGAAAAGCCACTTTAGGTCTATTAGATAACCACCAAGACAATACCTGACCTAACTTAAAGTATTAAATGTTCAATTGAGTCTATTTTTCGGCTCTTGGTAATTTTTCTTATCTAGGTTTCAGAAACATCGATACCTCCCTTTAAATATGATTTTTTATTCCAAGTGGTTTTGATACATTTGCAGTTGGCTTGTAAACATAGCTTATTTGTATTTATATTCACTTGCCAAATATTTAATTACTATCTTTCTTTTTTATTTGTTTGTAGTTCAATGCTATTTTCAACTGTATCTCAGTGATATCAGGGCAACTGATGCACCTAACCATGATTTCCTGTTTTTTTTTCTATATTAGAACATCAACATTCAAGAAGCTACTATGTAATGTCAATGAAGAGTACTTTTCATTTGGCCATTGGTGAGAGACAAATTAATCACACATGCAATGACACATGTTGAAAATGAATATAGCTGATCTGTGGTTCAAACTCATGACCTTTGGATTCAGGATGAAAGTGTGTGTCTGATTAAGTTAACCAAGTTCAGTTTTATTCGCTCACCGTACAACAAGGTACTCATGGTGGGCTTTTTTGATTGTCGAATGTCCGGATTGTCCTCTGGTTGTGTGTTGTTCGTCATCCATTGTCAATTCAGTGTTACCGATCTATGGGTCACAATTTTGGTGCAGCCCTACTCAAATATGCTGGATTTTTTTTTATTGTACTGTTGATGATTTCAATTTTATATGTTGAAATTCCGTCCAATATGAAGGGGGGAATTGTAATAATGACCATGTCAAGGCTACCGCTTAACCGTTGCAGTTTGGGTAAATCTTTCTAAACATGCTGAAAATGTTTGTTTTGTCATGGGGATGATCTCCATTTACCCATTACCAGATGAGAAAATTTAAGACTGATCAGAATTGAAAGGAGTTGCAGACGACAATTCAAAATTTATGGAATTTTAGATTTTTTAACTTTCTGGGCAGAAAACATTGTGAAAAATGAAGAATTTGTTTTTCCATTTATTTTTCTAATGGGTGTCCGAAAGTGTCATTGTGTGGTAATGGTTTAAATAATCATGGTTCCATTCTGCCTATACCAGGGGAAAAGCCAACTTCCTTGTTCCACTCAACATATCACTCTTTTGGCTCAAGCCTGCTGAAAATGTATGATTGATGCCTATGAAACATGGTAACATTACATCTATTGTTGCTGGAAAAGGGGCTTTAATGACTAATTCATTGGTACAATACTGATCGGATTAAAAATGTTGGTTAAATGGGCGGGTCTTATTGCCATATATGGTAGATAGTGAAAACTTTTATTTCTCAGATACAAGTCGACTTTTTTCAACCAAATTTCACAGGAATTATCCTTTGGAGACTCTTAACCAGATTTATTCAATGAATTTGATTGTATTAAAAGTATGGCGTTTTGCTGGTTGGGGGCTAATTTCCATATATGAATTATATTCTGAAAAGTTTAAAATCTTCACAGAAGCCTGTGGATAGGGATTTTTAACAAAATTTCACAGGAATGTCCCTCAGAATGACTCTTTGTCAGATACCTTCATATAGCCTTGGTCAGTTGAAAACCATGGCTTTTATGTCCATGGCATAGAATGAATATTTTGAAAATTTTGTAAATACCTTTTCATTTGAATGAATTTTACATAACTTAACTTGATTATTGTAAAAAAGTGAAAAATTTTAAATGCTTCTGTAGAACTATGTAAAAGAATTCAGTGCCCAGATTTTTTTGCCAGATATGGCAAAGATAATTAAATTTATATATAATTCTGCGGCCCCGGCTATATTGCTTTCGGTAGCATGTCAGACTCCTAATCAGCTAGGATGTTCCATGTTCGGTCCTGGGTTTACGGCAAATATGTTTTCCGACAATTGTGGAGGCTCGGAAAGGATGTAGTTATTGTGTGCTTGTGAGATATTCTAGTAATCCATGGTTATATATATATGAAGTTACTGTGCTGTCTTAGAGGCAATGTATTGTAACTACTCATCTAATCACCCTTTTTGTAAAAAACATGCTTAAATGTTTGTTTAGTCACCAAAATGGTCCCTTTATAAAGGGATGGTTACATTTTTAATTGGTCGTAGACCAATTTGTATTACCATAAATTCGAGATTGTGTCGCTGCAATTCCAAAACTGCCTTTAGCCCAACTGGACGTATACTCTGACGGGAAAACAGAAAAAATCATTTTATTTTACAAGTTAAGAATTATCAAAAGGAGTAAAGGAAAACTGGACGGTCACACGCTTTAAAGATGAATGCTTCAAGGATTTTCCGCTAGTGATGAACGCGCCTAATCATATCGAGGAGTAAACAAAGATGATACTGCCACTCAATTATTTTCCAGCCATAAGTTAATCAAAGTACTGAAAGTTCCTCTGGAGAGCAAATTTGATTATTATGCTTTCAAGTTGTCTAAAGAATTCGGCCAAAGAATAGTATCATTTTTATCCTTTATTTATAATCAGCGCTGTTTAGGAACTTGTTAATTTCTGCCCAGAAAAAGAGAGGATTTGAAATTTCATGAACCTGCTGTCAGCATTTGCTCTTAAACTTAAGTTATCATATTTCCATAATTTTTCTGTTTTGGCTTTATAAAAAAAGCTTGCAGGGATGATCTAACCATGACTATTTAACAATCGAGAATTTTTAAAATTTTCTAAAAATCTAGTTTTCACAAAAGTTGCTTTTTTGTCGGTACCCATGTTGCATCAAGGTCTTACGTTAGTGTAAAATAATATAAGTTCTAATTAACATTCACGGAAATATCATACACTAGGATAGAACCTACTTGTTGTGAAAGTAATAGAAATTAAAGTTGTTTTACCCTAATTCTAAGTCGGAATGCAACGATATGTCCAATTTCTCAGTGACGACCAGTTACAGTGCGTACGGCACTTTGATATACTTCAGTAGAATAGATGACACTAGATTGTAAGTGATTTAGCATCACATTGTTACTCTTGATTGTAACAGCTTACCACATAATTTCACTTATTTCCCTGAAGAAATATGATTAAGGAAAATTTGAAGCAAAAAGAGCAAATGGCTTGTACAAGCAATTTCGCCTTTTTGTCAAATATTTCTACCTTATTTGGCGCTTATTTCCAATTTGAGTTGACTTTGCAAAATTTTATGCAGCTTAATTCTTTCACTTTCTACATTATCTATCATTTTTCTGGTAATTGGTTAACCCATTCACATACAAGGAAAACTTTACAATGGTCCAAAAATTGAAAGAAGTTGCAGATGATAATTTAACCTCAATGAAATTTTAGATTTTTCATATTCTTGTTACAAGCAATTTCTTTATTTTACACAATGTTTACCAATTGTTTTTTAGTGATTTCAAAAAGCGTCACTGTTTGGGATTGGGTTAAAAGTTGTTTTCCTTTTCGATGCTGTCCGGTGATCTTGCGCATCGAAGATAACTTCAGTAGTGCGCAAGATCAGCGGACACGACTGTATCAAGGTGCTACCGTAAAACCTCTAATTGTCATGGTTACAATAAGTTGAATATCTTCACACACTTAATAATGTCACATATGCCTTATTTTCAATCAAAAGACGGGTTTTAACGCTGACAGAAAATGGTAAAAACAGTCATAGTGACATCGTCATTTCTCAGGGATTGACTGCGTTCCGTCACTGTGTTTTCTTAGATGGAAGATTTATGTAGCTTCCAGAATAAGATTACGTAATATTAGATCTTATTAATCTTACAAAAACAATATGATCATGATATTTTATTTTGCCATGGGACGACCTTTTAGAAAGATAATTGGTTCACCGGAAGTTATGTCGAACGACTGTAGTGAAGCCGTATCGGAGTTTTTTTGTTGTTGTTGTTGTTGTTGTTTTTATATAATAACGTTTTATTATGGTATATATTACGGTTCACATACAAATTGAATGTTCCAAAATAAATATTTCTTACAGTATTACCAATGAATAGGCCTGTTTTCGTATTAAAATCGACGTTAAGTCCATTCTTAAGAATTGGCAAAGCCTTGATTATACCATTTGCCCATTCTTAAGAATCGGCATTCTTAAGAATGGGCACTACATATATACTTATCTAGCCGCCGTCATAGCGCAGTCGGTAGCGCATCAGACTCCCAATCTTCAATCATAGGATGTCAAAAGCTCGATCCCTTGCGGCGACACATATTCTTTCCGACATTAGAAATACCAGCAATCCATTGTTAGGTACTCTAGCCGCCGCAATTTGAATGAAATACTTTTAAAAGTGGCGATAAACCCCATTCAGTTAATATACTTATCTAGGACTATTGAAAGTTCAATAGATTTTCGCAGGGAGTATGCATTGTTTAAGCGGCTCATGAACAGATTCCATGAAAATTTGATATAGAAAAATTATCTGCTGTTGTAATATTTATTAAGGTCATTTTCACGATAAATATTCTTTTTTTCGTGTTAAATCTACTTTATTCAATAAAATTGAATTTCATGTCAAATATTCCATATGTCCTATTTTGAAACATTATCGGCTTTTATCGGATGAGGTCGTTACTTTTCGGGTAATGTCGATAAGCGCTTTAAAACTAGCGGAAGCCAATTGAATCTTCGTGTAAAGCACAATTAAAGCAATTTTCGGTGCTATCGGCAGATAACGTTTACAAGTACGCGATGAAATCCGGTTCCATTCGGGTTGTACTTCGCTGACTTATTTAATGTGGTAAAGCGAAATATTTTCGCTTCTTTTCTTTCTTTTTTTTTCCAAGTCATGAGCAGATATTTTCAGTACAAATTCAGCTTAATCACCTTCTTTCAAATGTCTGAAAGAATTACGGTTAGAAATTTGAAAGCCAGTTCTTGTCTTTCATAATCTATGCAAAAGCCACAATTTTTTAGCTGATATTGTTATACCAGGCTAAGCAAAGAAGTTCGACATATCACATCATTTAGAAGGGTGACTACAAGAATATCGGTTGTCATCATTTTTGGCTTTAGATATATACTCAGTGCATTGATAACATATTTTGTATTAAAAATCATTGCACGCAATCAGCAGCACGCTGAAAGATTCGGTAAAAAAACATAAAAAAAACATAAACAAAAAATATACACATACAAGCAAAATTCTCTAAAATAGGAAAATATAGGAATCCCTGAAAAAACGGGGAAGATAGGAGGATGTTCAGTAAAATCACAAAACGCAAGTATTTAATTAAGATCCAACGAATTCCCCTCTAATATGAAAAAGTACTGAAAGGACTGATGGCGGATGTCCCTGTTAGCATAATAGAGTGACATGCCCATTTTGGTGTAGAAAATGGCATTTTTCATATAGATAATCTTATCTAAGCAAAATGGCCCTAGCCCCACTAACTATATCAGTAATACCGGATGGTTTCCATTTTTGTGTCTAAAACACGACACAAGTTCGCAAAAATGCTTTTGTCACACGCGTTTATTGTCCCTCACAATGGATTTGCCTAAAAATGTTGGCTGATATGCTAATGACTCACATTTAATATTGCACATATTGCACATTTTTATGTCCTAGTGTGAAAAGTGACAGAAAGCTATAGTCTGGTGCACCTTCCAACTGCAGTAGAACTTAGAAATATTAAAATCTATTTCACTATGTGCTTCAAATTCGAAGCTATCTCGAGTAACTTCTAATTCGTGGTCTCGGGCACTTTCTAAAAGCTAGTTAGGGAATGATTGGTGGAGAAGCAAAACATATGACACAAACATGTAGTATAGTAAGGGAATGATTAGTAGAAAAAACGTATAATCTTCATCTACCTAATTTCTGAAGCAATGAATGATAATAAGGTCAGTTTAAAGTAAACAATACTTAGGGTACGAAATGGGTACGAGTTGACTTGAGTACGAGTAAACTGGTAGCTATCTGCAAAGCGAAGTAAGCTGTATTGTTTCGAAACTACATACTGTGTACAACAAGAGCAGAACTGGATATAGCATCATTTTAGTGAAATGTTTTTTATATAAAAATAGGTGATTTTACGCTATCTATTGTTTAAATTGAATTTTTTACAACATTCCCACTTAATATATACGATATATGCCCTAATTTTTCGTAGAATTTTACCTGAAAAGCACCAAAATAACAGTCAAGCACCGTAGTGAATTAAACAACAAAGAACTCGATCGCAATTTGTAGGTACGGTGCGCTATTAGATACCAGACTGAAAATAACGTTTGTGAAATGATGTCATTATATGCACTAACAATTTAGTATCTTATAGCTAACCATCCGATAATGTGACGGCATATCATCATAACCCATGCATTTTTTCCACTGTCAGAAACCGTCGATGAAGTTCACTATAAGGCAAAAGAGGAACCCTATAACTGGAGTCAGAATGTTGCATCATTTTATCGCTAGATATGATAAAATAGCTGATACGATGACATAACATCTTTCTAAATTTAGAAAATGTTGAAATGGGTAATAGCGATATCCGATTCTTCGTCACTTTGTTCTTACAACGTAATGCACTTATCTTATATGTTCCTTTTCAAAAGCTTATCCATTTTTTGCTATACTGACCGAAATACGATAGCGTGTTTCCCGTCAGTCCGTCCGTTAACTTATCCGTGTTTACACTCTAGAGTCCTCAGTTGTCATCGGATCCTCTTCAAAATTTCACAGAATAATTGTGCCATCCTTTCGATATTGGGTTCGATCCGTCAGGAAACATGGGAAAATGGGCCTTATGAAAATGTAATTTAAAAATCCTCCCTATTACTACAGTCGACAGTTCTCATCGCATTCTCATCAAACTTTCATCGAATGGTTGTATCATTATGGGGATAGTTCCTTTCGAAATTTGGGTCCGATCCATCAAGAAACTCGGGAAAAGGGGCCTTATGAAAATTTAGGTAAATTCCTCGTTAAGGCAATAAAAGTCCATAGTTTTCATCGGATTTTCTCAAACTTATACAGAATAATTTTACCATCATAAGGATCGTTCCTTTTCAAATTGGTCCGGTCCGTCAAGAAGCACGGAAAAAGATTCCTTATAAAAACTTAATATATAAAATCCTCGTTAACAATCTAGTGTGCTTTGTAAATTTGGTTTGATGTTTTAAGTAACATGGGAAAAGTGGGCTTATGAAAATTTTATTACAAAACATTCTTAACCCAATTCAGTCAATAGTTGTCATTGATTCTCTTTACACAGTCACAGAATGACTGTAACTTTAAAAGATTTGTTCCTTTTGACAAATGGTTTGTTCTGTAAAATATCACGGGAAAAGGGGCCGTATAAAAAATTCATTAAAATTCTCACTTATACAAAAAGTCCATATATTTCATAGATTGTACCATCATTATAATTATTGATTTTTACATAGGATCTGATCCGTAAAGTATCAAATAAAAATGGGGCCTTATGAAATTCTCCCCGCCCCCTTCTAATATTATAGTCAAAACAATGGTGTCCCAATAGTTTATAGTATTCATTTCAAAATTTCACATTATGAATAAATCATCATGAGGATGTTTCTTTTTGAAATGGGGTCTTCTCAGTTAAGTATCATGGAAACAAGGACATTATGGAAAATTATATCTTTATCAAACCAAAATGTCCAGTTTGCATAGAATTCTATTCAAACTTCCAAAGAACGGTTGTTTCTTTTGAAAAACGGGCAGGTTAAAAGAGTTTCACAGGAAAAGGGACCTCATGAGACATAGAATAATTGTGGCGAACACAAGGGAAAGGGGCCTTACAAATTATCACTCAAAACATTCTCGTTTATAAATGCGATGAAGTACACTACTATTATCAGATTGTCCTTAAAATTTCAGAGGACGATTGTAGGATCGTAAGGAAAATTCCTTTGGCAAATGAAGTAGATCCACCAGAAAACAGGAAAGAGGCCTTGTGGATTTTCACTCAAATAACCCCCGTTAATATATTTTAGTCCACTATTATTATAGGATTCTGTTGAAAATTTACCGGATTATTGTAGGGTCATAAGGAAAGTTCCTTTCGGAAATGCAGTGATTCAGTCATAAAACACAGGAAAAGGGGCCTGAAGGATTTCACTCGAATAATTCTCAGCTAAGCTTTAAAGTCGATAATTATAACAAAATTCTCTAGAAACTTTCATAGGATGGTTGTTGGGCCATAAGACGGTTCCGCTCCAAAATCAAGCGAATCTGTCTGAAAATACGGAAAAATTGGCCTTTTTTGTTCAAGCTTAATTCAATAATCATCATCTGATTCTTTTGACTCAAAATGATATGGGGATGAAGTCCAATATGTTATTTTCATTTCTTTACGCAACTGACCATTAAATATAAGAATACTTTAAGGGAAACCTTCAAAGTCAGTAGAGCGTCTGAGGTCGTCATGACCCTCTTGCTTACTTAGTGCCTAGAACTTTCAGAATTTCTATATTTGTGATGGTAAACCCTTGCGTAGCTTATATCAAGGACAGACTGCATTCATTGTCTCTTCTTAAAACAGTAAAGACCGGTAAAACATCATCGTAAAAAAATCTGTTAAGTTTCGATAACAATTTGTAGTAACGATTAGCTATCTGATACCAGAATGACTATAACATCATTTTCACGGTAATGTAACTAAAGGCCCAAGGTCTTTAGCAAAGCTATTACACTGTGATATAACACCGATAATATGGAATGGTTTTATTTCATCCACATATCATAGGTCATGTTATAAAGCACACTTATTGTCTGCAAATTTTCCTGGAGAACTGTTATAAGAACATTTCTTAGTGTCGCCGTTTTTACCATTCTTTCAATTATCACCACTTAAAATGTCGTGAATTATTTGAAAATCTATAAAGCGATAAACTTGCAATTAAAATTAATCATTACCATATGGGCTTGCTTTTTAATCAATCAAACTTAGAAGAAAAAAATGAAATAGTCGTTTTATGTATCACTTAACATAAATTGTTAATTTGATGTTGACTTTACAGCGCATTTTCCTTTAAAAGGTGGCGGACAAAAACTTATTTTCATTTAGTTTTTTGCTTTGAGGTTTTTTAAGTAATACCAGAGGATAAAATCTTGACGTGTAAAGCAATAAAAGGATTTCAATTTAATAGTGTCAAAAAAGTGCTGTATTCTTCCTCTCAATGGAGGTTTTGTTTAATCATACATCATCTTCCTCTCTTCTGTCACAATTTTTTTTAATGCTTCTTGATTAAGAAATATAGAGTTACATCTCGATCTCTATTCAATCTTCAAGTGACAAAAATTAGATATAGCTTGAGATGAAATTGAGATAGTTTCTTTCAAACCATGTTTTTACAAAACTATATGTCGCGTTTTAGAGTTACACGTTACATTCAAAGCCATATCTTCCCTAGGGGGGGATATCAAGTTTAAACAATCTATCTTGTATACGGTCACTAAGCAAACAAGAACCTTCTTAATATCGAAAAAATTAGGGTATGAGTAAACGTAGCTGCGATATCTTAGCCCTCTTTCTGATAATCTGCTGGCGAGGGCTACGACACCCTCCTTCTTTCAGCTTCGTTGCAGTGCCCGAAGTGAATCACTCCGGGCACTTTGAGGTCAATTATTGGAAGTTGTGTAAATATTTCAATCACAATTTTAATACCAGAAAGGACCTTAACACTTTATCTATCCATCTACATAAATATTTATCTACAAGAAGTAGGGTATTTCATACAACTAAGCTTCGATTTACAACACCATCGAATTTTTTCGGCCATTCTTAAGCAAGAGCCATTTTGGTGTTTGACAGCGAGTTCACACGAGATCTCGCCTTTCCCTCCAAAATGATAATAAATGAAAATTTAGGTCACCCGTACGAAGACATAGTAATTTTTAAGTTGGAATGCGGAGCAATTCCAACTTAGATTTAACAAAACCGAAAATGAACACAAGACAATTTCATTTCGGTTTTTTTGATAACACGTATCACGTGATCTCTAAGATATGAATACACCTCGGGTCACTTCTCATCTCAACTTGCCACGAACAATCAGTTAGTTGTAGCCAGAGACAATAATATGGCAAATGTAAAGGATGATATAATAATTCGTTTAGAGACTTAAAACATGCTTTAGTTTGCTTTAAATTATTGAAAATAAAGGTAATTATCAGCACCGTTATTTGTTTTTTGTGATTCGCCGTCCCCTGTTTGGTAGTCACGTGATCTCAAGTGACATATGGTAGTCATGTGATAATAGATAGGCAATGTTTACAAATAAGGCTCAGGTCGCAAATGCATTTTTACAATAATCGCGCCGCCCAGTGCTTTAAAACATTCTAGAGCGATTAAGGGGGATCGAAGGCATCAAGCAAACGCGACTTTTGTGGGATTTACGGCTTTTACTCGATAAAAATCAAATAGACGCAAAACGAAAGTAGCAGATTTTGAAAATTAGAAATGTAAACATATCAACTTCCGGTTTCTACTTATTTATCAAATAATTACGCTTTATTTTGTCGTTATTTACAAGTTTAAATCAATAATAACAAATCAAACCTTTAACAAGTGTCATCTACCTTTCTGCTTGGTCCTGTTTACGATTCTTAAGCCGAATAAGCAAATCGCGCGACTACATGGCGCCGAAGATACATTGATACTATCTTCATCATATTATAGGAATTTTCAGGAAAAGGGCAAAACTACCATGTACAAACAATAACGTTTCAATAACGTTTACGTCTTTTTTTGTGTGTGTGTGAATTTTACTCACAACGCTTTGAATATTCTTTTTTCCTATGTCTAAACCGGTATATCAAATCGATCACCCTGAAACAAGTTTCCGCGCATTTCCGCAAATTTCCATGTATACTCATAAACTTGAAGTGAAATTCTACGTGAGTTGAGTATGATCGTTACAGAATTGGCCGAGCTGAGGGTCAAATAATCATCGAGGTCATTGATTTCTTAGAAGCAGTTATTCTCTGTTTTCAATATTCTAAAAGGAATTCACGTATTGTAGGTGATCAAAAGGAGAATATTATGCTTGATAACTCTAATTTTGCTGTGCGTGACACGAGCTTAAAACCCATTCCATCACGATAAAATTTTAGACAAGTCCAACTTCAAAGAAGTAGCAGACGACAATTGTAAGTTGATGAAATCTTTAAAATCCTGGTCGTTTTGGACAGAAAACATTGTGGTTAATAAAGAAATTGCTTCTAACAAGCAATTTCTTCATTTTTCACAATGTTTTCCAAAGCTTTCATAATGAGGGTCATTTAAAAGCGTCGATGTCTGGGAATGGGTTACGAAAACGCAATTTTTTTATTTCTGTATGTGGATTTATGTTTTTGAGCGTTATTCACGCACATATGTACACGAATGGGAATACTGGTTAAGTTTAAAGGAGGGAAGCCTACTCGGAAAGTAATAAATGAATTTGAACCGAATTCCACAGTTATGACCCTTTCAGCGAATTCCAACTTCTTAGTACCTTCAGTCCTTTGATTTGAAAAAAAAAAAAAAAAAAAAAAAAAGAAACAGAAAACAGTTTTGATAGAAATTTGAACAAAGTTATTTGAAGGTAAATCAAATGTTAATTGAATTTGATAGAAATTGATCCGTAGATAGTCGCTTATCAAAAAACATACAATATAAGGATTTGAACTATGCGCAAAGAAGTAGGGAGCCCTTGCCAGCATATTATCAGAAAGAGGGCTACGATATCGCAGCTAGAGTAAAATTCACTAAAAAAAAAGTATTTTGTGTTTTTCTACCCGATTTGAAATCGCATTTGTGAAAAGGTGATTAAGCCGATTCTTTAATGAAAATGACTGTTAAAAACTTAAAAAAAGCAAAAGACTACGCTAAAATAGTATGATCCGAACGAAATCGGAATTTATCAGGTAAATACGTTATCTATCGATTGCAATGAAACTTCCCTTATTTGTTGTTTCCATGACATATCAATTACGTCATTCGCTTCCGCTAGCAATACAATCGTTACCGACCTCACCCGAAGGCTAACGACCTCGCCTGATAAATTCCGTTGTTCCAAAGTAGAGCATAGGGAATATACTATATTGACATATGTATTGAATTTACATAAAATTTAGTAGATTTAACATATAGAAAGAAATTTTATCTTGAAAATGACATTTAAATCTATTTGAAAATCATATATCAAATTTTTATAAAAATCTGTTCAGGAACCGTTTTAAACTGATTTTTAAATGAAAATGAATGTTCATAAAGATCTTTAAGTAAAGAAAGCATCCGCTAGCAAACAGTAGTTAACGACAACACACAATAGTGACATTCTCACCCGATAAAATCCGACGGTTCAATGAAGGAAAGGGAAATTTTATCACATTAGACTAAATTTCCAGTGAATTTACTATATTTATCACGAAGAAAGAACATTTATTGTGAAAATGACATCAATGACTGTTGGAGAAAGAGATAATATTCCTTCAACAAAATTTCATGAAAATCTGTTTTAGAGCCGCTTCAGAAGACTCTGCTTCATGACCGTCGTTAGAGTTTCTACTTAATAAAAATTCAATAAAATTGATGAAGGAAAATATCTGCTTTTCGAAAAATGATTAATTTTATTTTCGCCATAAAAATAATGTTAATTGAAATTCTAGCAATGTATTCCTTCGTTAACTTATGTTGAAAAATTTGCATTACGGACCTCAAATATTTTAGCTTATTTTCTTTTTTTTTTTTTTTTCAAATTTACGAATAACAGCCATTTTCATTACAAAACACGTTTAATCCCCTTCTTTCAATTTTCTGAAAGTAATCAACCTTTATACATTGTAAAATGGATATAAAAATATTTCTATTTTTCTTTCATAGGTAGAATATTCTAATACAATGAGCCCGAAATTGATACTGCTCTTATCCGCTTTGATCTGTTGCCTTAGACTCAATTACTTGAAATCACAGAAGGCTGAATTTCCAACCGAACTAAAGACTTTGTGTCCCCATTCCAGCTTTTGCGAACAAGAAACGAATATCAGTTACAACATTGGAACAGACGTCGAACCATGCTGTTCATCTTGCTCTTGTTCAAAAGACTGCGGTCGTAAAAGGAACTGCTGTAAATATGAATACGATGTTTACAAACTTGACGAGACTCTAGATACCGTTTGTAAACAGCTGAATGTTTTTTCTGATACAGAGGTTCCAAATGATCCGTATTTCTATATCATTGACAAATGTCCAAACAGATCCGAAACATGTAGTTCTAGAAATTTATCTGGTCCTAAAAGCTACTTTCCTGTTTATTCTAGAGACAGTGGAATGCTCTATTACAATGAAGACTGTGCTTCATGTCACATGCAAAGGAACATCACGCTTTTTATCACTTTACTGGCGTGTGATAAAACTAGCTTTGGATTCCTTCAAAAATCGAACCAAAAACTTGTCGAGTCTGATTGTACTTTAAAACTGATACCACCAAAAGATATTGATCTCTCGACTGAAGTTTGTTACCCTGATATTATAAGCAACTGCAAAACGTTTAACAAAACGAACAAAGCATATGTTGACTTATGTCATTCGTTCAACGCTACTTTCCGAACACTAAGTCGGAAAAGGTTCAGAAATGTGTTTTGTTATTTCTGCCAATACAATCGACATGCTGTGGTAGCAGATCGGATACAGCGATTTGAATTTTGTCCAACCTATGATAATCAGAAGGTAGTTGGAAACCTACCTTACGCAGTTCTTCTAGATACTTCAGCTGAGAATCTGGTTCGAAATGAGGACATTTTGGAGGAGAGAAGCCATACCCAAATACTGTGCAAACATAAAACCAAGGTAAGCAACTGGTGCAAGCTAACTTCGAAGGGAGATTGTTAAAGGGAGGTATGGATGTTTCTGTAACCTAGATAAGAAAAATTTGTCAATCGCCAAAAAATACGCTAAAACGGATGCTTAATATTTAAATTTGAGTCAGATATTGTCTTCGCGGTAATCTGATAGGCTTAAAATGACCTTTTTCGGTTATATAGGAAAGCTTCAGCGGAATTCCAAGTTATTTTTAGATATCACGGAATGTGGTTGTCAATACCGCTTGACTTCATTTTCATATGACCCAAAGTCAACGGAAGATAACAAATTGACAAGCGGAACAATCAGTGTCCTACATTTTATCACATCAAATGGTTGGCGCTAAGCTATGGTAAGTGTCTATATTCGTTTAAATACATATGACAGTTTTGACTGAACTATCTGAACTTTACAGCATTTAAGACCAGCTTGCGAACATAACCCCTGATGACGTATTGATGACGTTGTTTGAGCAAATTCAAGCTGAATACTGCATTCCAACGGTTATACGCACCGCGTGAATGACCCAACACTTTCGCAACTGTCTCGGCTAAATCTGAAAATAGATTTACAGCCTACGTAGACTATTAGGGAAATACCCTTGTTTATTCAGATAAACGACCTCTGATTGAAGCAAAACTACTTTTCAGAATATTGTATTAAAATAGTGTAAGAGATGGAATAAGAATGATCAAAATCTGTGACATGACAAAAACATCGATACCTACCTTTAAAGGTACGTATCGATGTTTTTTTCATGTCACAGATTTTAATCATTTTTTTCTCTCTGATATAGTATTTGAATACAATATGCCACAAATGAGTTTTGCAAAAATCTGAGGTCGCTTATCAGAAAAAAAGCAGGGTATTTCCCTAAAAGCCTACGTAGGCTATTAATCTATATTTAGATTAATCCGAGACAGTTGCGAAGATTATAGGGCATTCAGGTGGCGCGAATAACCGTTAGAACCTTGCATTTAGTTTAAATTACATCAAACCAACGTCATCATTACGTCATCAGGAGTTAAGTTCGCTAGCCGGTCTGTAAAGATCAGTTCAAAACCATCGTAAGCGTTATTACGAATATAAACACTAACCGTAGTTTTGCGCATAGACTTTCATGTGACATGATTCAGGACATTGGCTGTTTCGCTAGTAAATTTGTTACCTTCATTTGACTTTGGGTCATATGCAAATGAGGTCATTCGATGTCGACAACCGAATTCCGTGATATCTAAAAATAACCTGGAATTCCGCTGAACCTTTCCAATATAACCACAAAAAATCGCTAGATTTCTTTTAGATTACCACCGAGACAATACCTGACCTAACTTAAAGTTTTAAATGATCGCTTGAGTCTATTTTTCGGCACTTGGTAATTTTTTCTTATCTAGGTTTCAGAAACATAGATACCTCCCTTTAAGAAACAATTAGTTAAGAATAAAAAGGAAACCGTTTGCTTCCTTTGTAAAAAGTGCACACAAATCTGTAAAAATACAGACGTGACTCTGGTTGGGCATTCAAGTTCTAGTTGAAAGCTGTAAGGTTTTATTTCTACATTCTGCAGGATTTTTATCTATTCCTCCTGACACGAGGCAAGGATCATCAATTCCTATGCATCTCGTCGGTGTTTTAATGAAACTTTAATCAAGCTGTAGTTACGAGGTTTTAGTTACGCAATATACAAATGGAGCTTGTACTTGATAGTCCTTTCCCACATTAAGACCCAGTAGAACTCAAAATACCTGTTAATGTCCTGTTCGACACGAGTCTGTTTCGTAGACACAAAATATATCACAGGGATTGGATCTGAGAGAACAAACTTAGTTCGTGACGGTCCACGTATCGCGATCTGATCGAAATGTGATAAAATATAATATTTTTGTGCCTTAAATTGGTGGGCGACATCTCTTACCGCTATGCAAGTTTAAAGCTCTTTGACGCTGTTCTTGCGAAAAAATCGGTCGAGGTTGCATGACATTTTTTTTTAAACATTATATAAGTTTCTTTAAAAAAACGGCTATTTAGCTTTATAACTAGATGATTTGATACACAAAAGACAAATTGGCTTTTACTGTACTCATGACGTGCGTCACTTTCGTTATTATGGATTGTGTGCGATATGTTGTTTGGTAGAATGAAAAAAATGTTAATGTGTTATAATGTTTAGGACATCTTTATAAAGAAAAACAGTTTTCGTTCAATTGAGGCGGATTTTCTTCTCGCTTACTGTTTCAACCAGAATTATTTAACCAACAACACTTGAGCGTTGCCTATTAACGATTAGCCTTTTGTTTTATGTCCCTGGGCAAATGTTTTACAAAGACGCCGTTGTATATATCAGCCGAACAATATTGTCTGTGGGCGTGGCCGAAGACCCGTCGGTTGACCGAATCAGATGTAACTAACTATACAAAGTCGGTTGTCCACTTGCATTTCCTCAGCATTGTCCGCTTTAGTCTCGTGACCATTCTTTTGTCTCCTGACACACATAAAGCAATCATAAAAACGATGTTCTTGAACAACCTTGTCCACTCCATCCTGCAGCTATACGCAATCAATAAAAATAGCCGTGGAAAAAGACGAAAATACTAGTCAAGGTATTTTCTACTTTGCAAACAACATCTCAACCATATCCGACACCGAGTTAAGAGATTTGGCCAAATATAAAATGTCGTGCGCAACTTCTTTCAATCTTTTGTAGTCTAAAATTTCGACGTGTGGTATTGATTCATAATGCGACCAATTACGAGAAGGACCATCTAGAAATTTTCCCAACATACGAATAGTAAAAAGAACAAAACATCTAGAATCAAGCACAGATTAGAATTGGTATTTCTAAATTATAAAGTTAAAGGGAGGTATCGATATTTCTTAAACCAAGATTTAAAAAAATGCCAATTGCCGAAAATTTGCTAGAACGAAAATTCAGTACTTAATTTTGAGTCATGCGTTATATCTTCGGGGTAATCTGATAGGCTTAAAGTGACTTTTTGTGGTGATAACGGAAAGACTCAACGAAATTCCAGGTTACTTTTAAATATCACGGAATTCGGTTGTCTACACCGCATGACCTCATTTGCATATGACCGAGTAAAAGCAAGGTTACGAATTGATAAGCGAATCAACTAACGTACTAAATTACGTCACATCAAATGGTTAGCGCAAAAATAGGGTAAGTGTCTATATACGTATTAACGCCTTCGATATTGTTTGACCGATCTTTTACAGGTTTGAAAACCGGCTAGCGAACATAACTCGTGATGCCGTAGGGATTTCAACGGTCATAAGCAACACGTGAATGACCTAATATTTATTGCAGCTTTCTCGGCTAAAGATGGAAATTGCAAGATTAGGGCTGTTGGGTTAATACCACGGTTTGTTATGATAATTGACCTCTGATTTTCGCGAAACTAATTTTTAGAATATTTGAATAATTGAACTAGTGTGTGAAAGGGAATAAGAATAATTAAAATCTGTCACACGAAAAAAAAACAACAACAAAAAAACATCGATACCTACCTTTAAGGAAGTAGAATAACATCTCTTTTCTTATAAAACCTGCATAAAATGAGAGGCACTGATGGCGCCAGTCTACCTATGGTATATTATCCCTTTTCGCGTAACGGGTCAGTATGTGTATTTGTCTGCTGTATCCACTTTGCTGGATTTCAGCTCACACGAACACTAAGAATTCAAATTTTGCATGCCCTGTTGCATCATGATACTCTATTAAAACACTTCGAATTACAAGACTTGGGTCAAAATAAGTCTTATGTTTCAAAGGGAACCCGGCTATTACAGAGGTTAAAGTCATATCTTCCTTCGATGGAAGGAAAGAACGTTTGAAAAACCTATCTTACATTTGGACACTAAAGCACTAAAGCCTTTTTTATATCAAAACGCAAGAGGAAGGTTTGATTGAAGTTCTCCTGAAAGGGTATCTGGTGTTATTAATTTAACTCTTAGTTGTTTGCCTTTTGAAATCGAGTCGAATACACCCGGAAGTTTGCTTTTCTTCGGCATTGACTGTTATATACCCATGCGCTAATGAATAAACTTTACGGACGACTTCGTTAATCTCCATGACCTAGCTAGTTGTTTTACTGACAAGCGAAAGTGTAAATTGAATCATTGACGTTTTTAGGTCACCTGACCGAATGGTCATGGTGACCTATTGCAATCATCGTTTGTCCGTCGTCGTGCGTCGTCCGTCGTGCGTCGTGCGTCGTCCGTTAACTTTTAAACATTTTCATCTTCTTCTCAAGAACTACTGGGCGGATTTCAACCAAACTTGGTAGAAAGCATCATTAGGGGATGCCAATTCAAGTTTGTGAAAATAGGGGTTCTGGGGGTCATAGGGGCCCAAATAGGGGCCAAAAAGGGGTAATTTTTGGTACTTCTTTAAAAATCTTCTTCTAATAAACCGTCAATGCCAGAGCTTAAATATTTTGTGTGCATGACAACTAGGACAGGTATATTATAAATTGTGAAATTCATGCCCCTGGGGTCATGTATGGGGCCACACCCAGAGGTCAAAGTTCATCATGTTAAAAAATTCACATTTTCATCTTCTTCTGATGAAGTACAAAGCCAATTTCAAACAAACTTGGTGAAAAGCATCATTTGGTTATGGTTATTTGGATTTGTGAAAATAAAAAGGCTGGGGGGTCAGGGGGCCCTAAAATGGGGACCAAAAGGGGGTAATTTTTGGTAACTTTTAAATATTTCATCTTCTTCTCAAGAACTACTGGGCGGATTTCAACCAAACTTGGTAGAAAGCATCATTGGGGGATGCCAATTCAATTTTGTGAAAATAGGGGTCATGGGGGTCATAGGGGCCCAAATAGGGGCCAAAAAGGGGTAATTTTTAAAACTTCTTTAAAAATCTTCTTCTAATAAACCGTTAATGCCAGAGCTTAAATATTTTGTGTGCATGACAACTAGGACAGGTATATTATAAATTGTGAAATTCATGCCCCTTGGGTCATGAAGGGGCCACACCCAGAGGTCAAAGTTCATCATGTTAAAAAATTCACATTTTCATCTTCTTCTGATGAAGTACAAAGCCAATTTCAAACAAACTTGGTGAAAAGCATCATTTGGTTATGGTTATTTGGATTTGTGAAAATAAAAAGGCTGGGGGGTCAGGGGGCCCTAAAATGGGGACCAAAAGGGGGTAATTTTTGGAACCTTTTTAATATTTCATCTTCTTCTCAAGAACTACTGGGCGGATTTCAACCAAACTTGGTAGAAAGCATCATGGGGGATGCCAATTCAAGTTTGTGAAAATAGGGGTCATGGGGGTCATAGGGGCCCAAATAGGGGCCAAAAAGGGGTAATTTTTGGTACTTCTTTAAAAATCTTCTTCTAATAAACCGTTAATGCCAGAGCTTTAATATTTTGTGTGCATGACAACTAGGACAGGTATATTATAAATTGTGAAATTCATGCCCCTGGGGTCATGTATGGGGCCACACCCAGAGGTCAAAGTTCATCATGTTAAAAAATTCACATTTTCATCTTCTTCTGATGAAGTACAAAGCCAATTTCAAACAAACTTGGTGAAAAGCATCATTTGGTTATGGTTATTTGGATTTGTGAAAATAAAAAGGCGGGGGGGTCAGGGGCCCTAAAATGGGGACCAAAAGGGGGTAACTTTTGGTAACTTTTAAATATTTCATCTTCTTCTCAAGAACTACTGGGCGGATTTCAACCAAACTTGGTAGAAAGCATCATTGGGGGATGCCAATTCAAGTTTGTGAAAATAGGGGTTCTGGGGGTCAAAGGGGCCCAAATAGGGGGCAAAAAGGGGTAATTTTTGGTACTTCTTTAAAAATCTTCTTCTAATAAACCGTTAATGCCAGAGCTTAAATATTCTGTGTGCATGACAACTAGGACAGGTATATTATAAATTGTGAAATTCATGTCCCTGGGGTCATGTATGGGGCCATACCCAGAGGTCAAAGTTCATCATGTTAAAAAATTCACATTTCACCTGCTTCTGATGAAGTACTAAGCCAATTTCAAACTAACTTGGTGAAAAGCATCATTGGGTACTGATTATACAGATTTGTGAAAATTAAAAGGCTGAAGGTCAGGGGTGCCTAAAATGGGGACCAAAAGGGGGTCATTTCTGGTAACTTTTAAACATTTTCATCTTCTTCTCAAGAACTACTGAGGGGATTTCAACCAAACCTTTTTGTAATTCTTTCAAACAAAATCACTTGTCTTGGTGCTGTTTTACTCAGGTGACCGTTAAGGCCCACTGGGCCTCTTGTAGTTATATGTAAACAAACCTTAAATTGTGGTTGGTCACAATTTAAAACATAAAACCTTATTTCACGAATTTTAGGCTTACCCCTAGAATTATTTTGATCTTTTAATTTCAATCATTCTTTGGTACCTCTAGTATAGTTATTATGTTATTATGTGTTTTGGGGGGGAAGATACGAAATACATCCTTAAAATCTTAACCTTATCCAAATCCATTACTAAGCAAAAATCTTTAAATTTTGTTTGAAGCACTTTTTATATTGTATTCGAATAAAACGCTTCAAACTATCGAAGTATAACGTAGAGCTAAATGCCCAGGTTAGCGATACTGTCTTCGTTTGAGCTTCAATTTCTGTTTAGAACCTTACAGTACATGTTCAAGACTTTTTTTATGTGAAAAAGAATTTCGGCGAAATTAATATTATGAATTAATTTTAGAATCAACAGGAAGATTGCAGACCTGTGTTTTGTCCCGAAGGTCAGATGTACCACAGAGGAAAATGCAAGATTCTCGGGAAACAGTGGTATTTCAAGATGCTACGTATAAACGTTAAGCTCCAAGTACCAGCCAAGTATAAGAAGAATCTTTCGGCATGTCAGCTTTACGTGAACGGTTCAAATTTCATGAACTTCTATCTAAACCGACACGGACTACAAGATTCGCAGCTGACGCTTTCCTATAATCTTGCTCGGGACAATATAACTATCAGATTCTTTCTTGCTATGTTGTATTATGAGAGATTGACTGTTGAACCCAATTCATTCATGGAAAGGGTAAAGCTATCACTAAGGACCCCTTGGAAGCTTTATACAGAGAAAAGTGTATTTTTCTTAACACCACACCTGAATAGATTCCTTCGATACAACGATGTTTTGCATAATTCCAGAATGTTTAATATCCCAATTTCACTTGAACGAAAATATGGGGCAGAGCTATATAACGGAACCAGTTTTAAATTTTCGAAGGAAGTGATAAGATTGGCAGCTGGACCTAAAAGAGTCCACCAATTGGAGGACAGCGAAGCCTTTTTTATCACAAAACTTTTTTTCTGTAAACTTGTAGTGCTTTATGATCATGAATTCGAGGAATTATATATTTCACTACTGGCAATGAAAAACAGAACCATTTACCTAATGGACGGCGAGTTTACATGGATTTATAAAGATCAAACTTACAAACCTGTCATCTGCTTTCACGATTTTCCAGGCCTGTCTAATGCTTCCATCCTCGCTTTTGTTAGTTTTCTTCTTTTAATTTGTCAAATTGTGTGTCTAAATGCAAATTTAGTGTAAGAATCTCTAGCTCATTGAATCAACGTTAACAAAGGACTTATACGCATATGTTATATGTACATCTGTAATAATGCACGACCATCTATTCGTAGGGAATCAGTTAAATTACAGCGAGCATTTGTAACGTTGGACTTGACACGAAACAGTGGAAAGAGTAATTAAATAAAACAATAGTGAACAAGACTTGAGATCCTTTTTAAGAAATCCCTTGCACCAAATATCTAGGGTTGGGGTAATGACATGAGCGCGTGTTCAAATAATTCTCATCGTCAATAAAGTTTTAATGAAATTTTGATTCAAGAAGGGACACGTTTTTCAAAGTTAGCGGCAACAAAGATTATTTCGTGCTGTCGGTTAAGTTGTGGAATCAGGTTAACATGTAGACTTCAATGCCTTTGAATGATTAGACCATGATGGCATGAATCGCTTACCTGAATCATCTGCTGTTAAAAATGCAAATGGAGCCAAATAATTAAAACAAGTTTCACGAAGTTTCCAAAAAGTGGCCTCTAGAGTGTAAACAACGAAATTGTTATTCAGGCCATAATTCCTGTGTTTTCCAATTGAACCTTCTCATAATCAATAGGGTCTGACCAAGTTTCAATAAGATTAAGTCAAAATTGTAGTCTCTAGAGTGTAAATAATGAAATTGTCATTAAGGCCCCTTGTTAGCTCGGCTGTTTTCGGAGAAAACCCGAGGTATTGTGATCACCTTGACGTCGTTCGCGTCGGCGTTGGCGTTACAAACTTTAACCTTCGTCATATCGCTATTGTTATTGAAGATATCCTCATAAAACTTGGTATGTGTATTGACCATCACAAGAGCTATCTAGACTATCACGGGGGATAACTCTAAAAGCATTTTTAAGAGTTATGCCCCTTTTGCGACTTAAGTTTTTTCTTTATCCAGCACCTACAGCCGAGCGTTTGCACCCGTGGGCGGTGCTCTTGTTGTAATCAACTGAGCTTAAAATTATGAAAAGAATTGAAAAGTGTTTCCACGTTAAATCATCATCAATGGAAATCGCCTCAAAACCTGTGCCAGAGTTGTTCGAAACGTTCCTATATTTATACAAAAAGGGGGAGGACTCTACAGGTATACTTACTTTCAAGCACAGATGGGCATATCCTGTTTTTGTTACTGAGTTATGGCGAAATATCTTGTCTACTCTTTTTCTATAAAAGTTTGTTTGAATATGATTCAAAATTCCCAGGTAGACTCAGGTTAAAGAGAAAATTATTTATACAATTTTGGTTACACTCCATTCACTTTTTTAGGAATTATGGCCCTTTAATGAAATATCTTGCCTGCTCAATATCGCTAAAACTACTAATTGGATATTATTCCAAACTTCTCAAGTAGACTCAGGTCCAAGCACAGATGTTAAATACTATTTTGGTAAAGCTACATTTACCTTGTAAGAAGTTATGGCCCTTTGATGAAAAATTTTGTCCGCTCATTTCCCTAAAACTATTAAATTGATTTGAATCAAACTGCTGGTTGGATATGATTCAAATTTCACATAAGTAGTATCAAGAAAAGATGTGAACTTGTTATTATGGCTTTCTTTTCTTGGACGGTTTTGCCCTTTGTGAAAAAAAGCTCTATTCTAGTGACAAAATGTATTTTCTGTGAGAAGGAACCTTTGGGTATATTAATTATATTTAGTGATAGTCAAGTTTCCAATGATATAAGTTGAATAGTAAAGTTAATTTTATAGGCTCCATGCAAACAGAAATTCGCTCAAAGAACTCACAATAGTTGATTTACAAGGTTATCTATTTATAAATGGATGAAACAGGTGCTGTCGCTGCACATTTGTTTGAAACCATCATGTTTACCACCGACGTCATAGCGCAGTCTGTAGCGAATCAGACTCCCAATCTTCAATCTTGGGATGTCATGGGTTCGATCCCCGGCGGCGGCACATATCCTTTCCGACATTTGTCTCTCACCAATGGGTCGATAATCGTAAACCTAAGTGGGATAGCATCTGGAGGCTAGGAAAGGATGTAGTGATATCACTGTGTGGGAAATACCAGGAATCTATCGTTAGGTGCTCCAGCCGCCGCGATATGACTGAAATACTGTTAAAAGTGGCGTTAAACCTCATTCTTTCAAGCAATCAATCTATAGATATTGTAATCTCCAACATGAATCATATAAACAAAGGGATAAACAAACTCTCTACCACTTCTTTATGTACCGAATTCCTTTAATTGTTTTGTTGTCAAACAACTCTACATGTATTGTGAACAAGTTCTATATCCAACTTAGATCTGAGGTATAAGGGACCAAATCAATTTGTATCTCAATTTTAATAATAATAAATTTCCCCTCTTATACCACAAATCAAACATAATCCAACAACCACATGCATTTTCCGTATATTGAAAACAAGCCACTCCCACAATAGTCCTTTCTCTCGTTTTCCACAATGTTTTCAACCAATGTTTTAAAGTTTCATCGACTTAAATCGTCTTCTGTGACATGTTTACATTAGGACCAATCTAAAAGTTGTTGTCAAGGCAAAGGGTTTAGCAAATACCACACAGCCCTGCTTTTCACCCTCTCCCCCTAAAAAGCTTTGAAAAAAAAATGTTACACGCAATATTCTGCATTTCTTTTAAACAAACAACGACAGTTTCCTTCATAGCAAATTTGCTGTCTGCAACTTGTATGAAATTGGACTAGGCCAAAGTTTGTTTATGGTAATGGATTAAATACTTTTTTTATCATCATACCCAACTGTGCAAGTCAATGTTGTATCCCTTTAACTATTAATTAAATACAATGTAACAAAGCCCTACCCATAAATGCCACGTGTTTGATAAATATTAAAAGCTTTGTAGAAATAGGTATACAGATCATGAGCCTCGGAACCTTTCTGCAAAAGAGCAATAAAATCAAAATGAGTTCTTCATGGAATATTATTATTTAGAGGAGTCTGAAAGAAGACCATCTTCGGAACAATCCTGTTAGTGGTTTGAGATCTGATCAGCAGTTTTTGAGGAGAAGATCCTTAAAGAAAAAGTTTACACACTAACGCACGACGGGCACGGCGTCATACCAACTAGATCAATGAGAAAAAGAAGAAAACAAAACCGAATCTGAACTGGATATTAATTTTATAAGAGACTTAAGACATTTTCTTGTGTTTGATTTACGAAGTTTACCATGGTTTTGAAAAGCGCATAGGAAAATCTTAAACATAATTTCTGTGTGTTTTCAAGTTATTTTATTTACATTTGAGATCAAAAAGTGAATTTTATTATATTCCACCACAAATAAAACCGGCATTACATTTGTTTTTTTCTAAATAGCAAAGGCAATTAACATTAGACCTACGAAAAGAAAATTAAATAGATATTGGCACAGATATCGCGAAAATCAGTTATTTTTACTTGTTACAGGAAATAATTCACAGCTTTAAGATCAGGTAATTTAATGTTCATTGTTGATAGTTCATATAATTGGAACTAATGTAAATTTTGAATTCATTCCAAAAGTTTTTTTTAACATTAGCTCGAAGGAGCGTGCATCGATTTACAACAATACTTATATAGTACTGTATGATAAGTTTTACTTTTTGGACCAAAGATTTTATGTTAAAACACCATCATAAAACCAGACATTGTCGCAAAGCGGACTAATGCCCCCCCCCCCCCCATCCAACAGCGCTTTTCCATATACAAGTGCTATCAGTTAAAGGGCTATAACAAAAATGGACCTTTTAATTAAAGGGCCATAAATCAGTCAAAGATAAACGGACCATAACCAAAAGAGGATATGCGAATGTCTGACTTATACCGAGTGTTTCTGTAAAATGATAATTAAACCATCCAATGGTTGCTGAGAAATTGGACGGACACGATTTTTCACAAAAGGGCCATAACTCCGTCAAAAATTAAACACCGTAACCAAAAAAAGAATATGCTCATCTCTTCTTGATATTGATTATAGCAGTGGAGTTTGAATCAAATCTGTCCAATGGTTGCCAAGAAATTGAGCGGACGCGAAAAAGCTACAGACCGACCGACCGACAAGCCGACAAGCTGACTCCTATATACCCCCCCCCCTAAACATAGTTTTACGGTTATAATTCTAAAATAGACGATAAGTAAAATCAAAGCGGCTCTTGAAAATATATTCATAAAAAACTGTCACAGGAAAACTGTTTGCTTATTATTTTACTAAATAGACTATAAATGTAATTAAATATGATATATTCCCTATGTCCTACTTTGAAACATTGGAACTTATCAAATTTTGTCGTTAGTCTAAGGGCAATGTCGAATTGCTAGCGAATGCAATGACATAATTGATACGTCATGTAAACCACAAATAAGACAATTTTCGGATAAGTCAAGATAACGTATGTACTTGAAGAATTCCCGTTCACTTTGGATTGTACTTCATTGACTTATTAGGCGTCTCGTAACGCGAAATACTCTTGTTTGATTTCCCTACTGTTTAAATTTATGAACAGAAGATTTTTCCCTTGTGAGCAGTTGACTTATAACTCAATGATCGTGGTTAAATCTTGTAAAGTCGCTGAGCGGCTTGAAAGTAGATTTTGAAATTAAACTATTTTTTTAACTGTAGCTTCTTAATTAAGTAAAACGCTCCCGGACAGAACCCATTAATGACCCCTGAAACAACACATAAAAAAGCTTGGTAAAATTCATCTAGTGGATGCTACAAGTTACCGTAGATCCATACATTAAGAATTGACTAATCCCTGGTCCCGCCCACTGACTGATTTGGACCCGCCCATTTACTCCGACAGAAAGTTCCGCTTCGATTTTTGACGGCGTTAATTTGCAAAATTAATGGCAAGTAGCATGTTACAAATAAGACGAATGGATGGTTGTCGACTTAAACGTCGTAGCTACGGCTTGAATAAGCTATAGGTACGACGTATAATTCGCCAAACCAACAAAAATGATTCATCTGAATGGCGGCAATTGTTGGAGTTCAAACTGAGCTTCCATTCCGATTGAATAATTTCATTGGTAGAATGATTATTTGATCGACAGCCGCGATTTGTCAATTCTGGATTTTGATATGAAGTTTTTTTATGATTTCCATTGCTTCTATTCAAACAAGAGCCATGTCGGACATGGCCTTCCCCCGCCGTAAAAGCTTGATAGTAAACTGAAGCCAGTTAGATTTAGGCTTCTTGTGCACTGCCTTTCTTCTCAATGAGTTCGATAATAACTATCATACTGTCAGAGATATGCTTAGGACAAAATCTAAGTCTTTAAAAAGACAAAGGGTAATTACTCCAAAATTATGCAAGCAAGAATTGTGGTTCTTATGCGCTGCACTTTTCCTCAACGAGATCTATCCACCTATGAAGTTTCAAGTTAATAGCTATTATTCTTTTAGAGATATGCCCCGGAAAAAAATCGTGTACTTTAAAACAACAAAGGGCAATAACTCCAAAATTATTCAAGCAAGAGTTGTGGTTCTTGTGCACTGCACTTCTCCTGAATAAGATCTATCGACCTATGAAGTTTCAAGTTGATAGCAATTATACTTTCAGAGATATGCTCCGGACATGTTTGTGACGGAAGGACGGACGGTGACCATTACTTTATCCCATCGCCGAAACGGCGGGGGATATAAAATGTGTGTCTAGGTGGAGCCAGCAGCGTCACGGGAACAACCTCCGAATCGGTTCGATTCACTAGGGGTCAAATATAACTGCTTTATATTTCGGGAGAAAATTTGCAAGATTTACTCCTCATCTTTATTTTATCCCTATGGCTACCAGAGCCAAGTTCAATTGCTTGAACTTTTTTGGTAGAGCATCTCCTAAACTGATATCTCTTCCAGGTCACATAAATACTGTCCTACTTGTTTAGGAGGAGAAGAATCTTAAAGGTGTTTTAAAGGTGTACGGTGTGACAATGATATTTCAATGAGTTTTAGCTCCACAGTATTTCAGTCATATCGCACCGGAAGTCAGATTATACTGCTAGGATTACATTACTTATCCTGGGAATAGAACTCAAAAGTTGGATGGACGGATTAACGTCGAATAACACACTATGCAATAAGATCAAAGCGCTGAAAGCCTGAGATATGTAAACATGTGCACGAGAGATGTGTATACATGAGATATAAGTTTGATGATCGGATTATCGGAGGTGTCGCTTTCTACCTAAATCTTCTGTCGATTAAGCGCAGATCTGCCAACTTGTGCGCTAGGGGACATAACCTTCCCACAATAATTTGCTTCCCGCTATTGAGGTATAGTAACGATATGTTTACAGGTGTATATATCGATACATATTTTTCATCCGATCCAAATGCTTAGAAGGAATCTGATAAAGGCCACCCAAGGATCCTTCCTGTGAATTTTGGTTGAATTATGAGAAGAAGATTTTTAAGTAAAAGTTGATGGACGGAAGACGACACCACATCATGACAAAAGCCCGTCGGCTTTCAGCTAGTGGAGCTAGAGAGAGAGAGGGAGCTGGAGAGGGGGGATGGAGTGTGTAGCCAGGTTCGAATTAGGAGGCTCTCGTGTGCGATGCAAGTATTCTACCACACAGACCTATTTCATTATGCAAATATGCGCTGAATAACCTCCAGGTAAAGATAGCGAGATAGGGCGGTCGGTCGTTTATCAGGTTTACATGATTATGTACACCTCTCCAAAGCGATATGTAGACGTTGCATCCTATGGTTAGAATTCGGAAATAAATACTTAAAGGCACAAAGTCCGAGTACTACCAAATTGTTTGCAGACAGTGCGAAAATGATCCTATGAACGAACAATTAATTTCTTAAACAAAACATTCAAATCTTGCGTAAAATCGACAGCTTCGCTTCTCAGTTTTATACAGCAACTTCGTAAAACCGGACCGTTTTAACATATTAACTCTAGAAGAAGTAATATCATTTTGGTATAAAACAATAACATTTTATTTTTGCTTGACAATATGATATGTTTATATATGGTTAATAAGTTCCAATAAATTATATATATCACCTTTCTCTCATCAACTTTGATAATTTTGTCAAATTTAGAGCACTCACACGAAATTACTGTACATCAAACGACAGGTTTCAATGTGTTATAATCTCGCCTTTTGTCCCTTTTGCCTCAATCGGGCGTGTTAATTTATACTTTCATCATGTAAATCGCCCGATTTAATTTCCATGTGGAAATATATATATATATATATATTGTGATAGATGTTTTTACATTTTTGAATTAAACTCTGCGTAGGTTGAAATTTAACCGTGGTAACTTTAGCCTCAGGCTAACAAAACTATACTATACAGCGCTTGACTTTAAAGAGAGGTATCGATGTTTCTGAAACTTAGATAAGAAAAATTGCCAAGTGCCGAAAAAACGCTCAAGCGAATATTAAGTGAGTCAGAAATTGTCTTTGCGGTAATCTAATAGGCTTAAAGAGTCTTTTTTGTAATTATATAGGAAAGGTTCAGCGGAATTCCAGGTTATTTTTAGATAACACGGAATTCGACTGTCGTCATCGTATCACCTCATTTGCATATGACCAAAAGTCAACTGAAGGTAAGAAATTAACTAGCGAAACAGCTTAAGTCCTAAATCATGTCATATGAAAGGGTTAGCGCAAAACTACGGTAAGTGTTTATAACAACGCTTACGACAGTATTGGACTGATATTTACAGAATTAAAGACCGGCTAGCGAACATAACTCCTGATGACGTAACGATGACTTTGGTTTGGTGTGATTTAAACCAAATTCAAGGTTTCAACGGTTATTCGCACCACGTGAATGATCCTACTTCTTTGAAACTGTCTCGGATAAATCTAAAAATAGATTAATAGCCTACGTAGGCTATAAGGGAAATACCCTGCTTTTTCTGATAAGCGACCTCAGTTTTTTTCAAAACTAATTTTCGGAATATTGGATTCAAAATGTATACGAGAGGAAATAAAAATAATTAAAATCTGTGGCATGAAAAATACATCGATACCTACCTTTAAGAGAAACAAGATTGAAAGCCATGCGGGGCTTCTGCCTAGTTTTGTGTTTTTCTAATGGATTGATCGAAATGAATGTACAGGGTTCTTTGTCGGAAAGGTTCGCAAATCTTCTGCATTGACTGTTATATTTGATTTATAGGCTTATCACGTAGATTTTGATTTTATAATTTCAATCGCCAATTCTTTTAATGCTTTTAAGCCTCTTGTATGGCTTTGTTACTACGCTTTTGTGCCGCGTGTTTAATATTAAACAGGACAGTAATGTGCAACTTATTGGAATTAGTTACTCCTATACCGATTACGTTTAGGCAACGTCTTTCATCATGCAATGAATGATCAGATCAAATATCTGAAGTAGTCGAAAGCCATGACAGAAGATGACATCGTTATAATATTAAAGCTTTGAATGCACGCGTGTCTTGTAATGGTAGACGTAAATTCGCATCCCATGAGTACCGAACGAGCGGTAGTAACGACCAGAAACATAATCAAAGTACTGAAATGTACTGTAAGCTAGCAAAGACTTGTTTTGTTCAATAATCTTCTTTGCCAGACGATATCATGGTAAGGAAACAAGGGTAAAGTAACCCAGGAGTTAACCAATTCCCACACAACCCCTCCTTATTACATCCAAAAGAAAAAGGTTATTGAAAAAAAATGTGGAAAATGAAAATAAATGCTTGTTACAAGCAAATTCTTCATATCCACATTGTTTTCTATCTAAAGAGATAGATATTTTAGAATTTTCAACAGTTTGAAATTGTCGCCTGCAACTTCTTTGAAGATTGGTGTGCTCGAGTGAGCAAAAATACCTAGAAGATGAACTTATATGCACAGTTTGTAATATTTTTGAATGACATGTACATAAGAACTACTTTTTATGGCGTAGACATTCAAAAGATTTAGTGGTTAAGCCTCCAGTGGCAGTTTGCACTCGTTGAATTTTGAGACGACTTCAAATTTTTGTCTGTTAACTTAAGCTATCAAAGCTGACGCTAAAAAGAATATCTCAAACTAAATTTAAATGGCAAATTCATAGTAGCTTTGAATTGTATTGCCAACATAATATCTTTTAAAACGGCTCGTGAACAGATTCACGTAAATATTTGATAATAAAAAATCATCTGTTTTAATAACATATTCGCGATAAATGGTGTTACCTTCTGTTAAATCTACTAAATCCACTATAAAATTTAATTTCATAGATTTTGCCATAAATTGGTATAATGTTTAATATTTTGAAAATGTGATTAACGCGGAAACTTGGGGTTTTAGCTTGAGTACATCTTAACAAATTTGTCTTATTAGCTAGCAAAGCGTCAGCTTTGATAGCTTAAGTAAACAGACAAAATTTTGAGGTCGTCTCAAAGTTCAACGAGTGCAAACCGTCACTGGAGGCTAAACCACTAAATCCGTTAAATGCCTACGCAATACAAATAGTTCTGGTGTATTTCAGGAATATAGAATCTCTATTCAAATTCTAGAGTGTAGAGAACTATGTCAAAAGTATGCTATTTAACCCATTCCCACTCGATTCCGCTTTTTAAGCAAAAAAAACAACAAAAATTTGAAAACATTGAGGACAATGAAGAAATTGCTTGTGACAAGCAATTTCTTCATTGTCCACAATTTTTTCTACCCAACAAGGGAACAATTTTCTAAATCCAACCTTGCTTTGCTAGCTTACAGTTCTTTCAGTACTTTGATATAATATATATTCAGGATTGATTCAGGTTTGATTAAAAAGTATTTTGTTTCTTGATGAGCCCGCTTGCATTGACCGAGGCATAGTTTCACTAAAACAAGGGCTTATACGTGCGGTGGTGCGTCAGCTTTTCTATGTCAAATCTACTAATAGTACGAATAGTTTTCACACTACCTGGAAAAAATGTTCAACATTATGAGTAGATACAAATTTTTTAGATTGCTCCAAGGTCAAGGTCATACTTTATGTCAAAAGGTCAAATGGCCTTTTCAAGAGCATAATTTCTACATTATGCATGTATAATATCAGAACTTTGGATAACTGTTCCCAATCATGAGTAGGTGTGCTGTTTGAAACAAATTTTCAGAAAACTTCCAAGGTCACAGCTCGTGGTTAATACAATACAACCCTTTTTATTATTCGATTTGAATGCTTGGCGTTCATCGTTGACACAAAACATTTACATAATAATTACAACGCACATGATCAAAAGGCACATTAAAGGAATGGAAACAAACAAAATCACCGTTTAATATGACAACTATTAAAGATGGCATAAGAAAACAGAGGAGAACGCGGAAGCGGCCTTTATGTACATTAAATTTGTTTTGTCATCATATATTTTATTTCTCTGCTCAAACATTTATTGCAATATAAAGCTAGTTTGTTTGATGTGTTAATATTATTACTGTTCAGTAGTTCCGTTAATTTGTAAACACGAGGACTGCGAAAAGAATATAGCTTTATATAATGTTTTATGATAGGGGTATAAAATTGACAACAGAGGATGAAATGGTACTCAAGGCACATAAATTACAAAATCTATCATTACGTGGAATATTTCTGTGCCTACCGTTTTCGATATTAAGGGAATGTGATGATAATCTGATTTTAGCTAACGTGTTTCTCAAATGTGGAATTGTCATTAGACGTAGATATGGTGATATTTCGAATGATATTTCCAAATCTTTATATAGGTTAAATGATGTTCGAATTTCTTTATATGCCAATCGTTAATGAAAAGATCAATCAATCTATTGTGAAAAGGGGGAATAAAATATTGTCGTTTACAGAACCTAGGAAAATCCATCTTCATAAAATCCATTTACTTGTAACAAATTTCGGACTTTTGAAAACCAATTATTTATATTTAAAGCCTCAATATTATTAACTTCATTTACTAAGGAATTTAGAATACAATTTTTGTTCTTTTGTGAAGAGTCTTGAAAAGGATTTTAAGGTTCTAACCATGTTGTTTTTTAGCGGATAGCGCTCAACTTCGCCGTATAATGCGGAGTAATTTGTTGTTGTTTTTTTAACCGAGCAACTTTTTTAAAGGGAGGTATCGATGTTTCTGAAACCTAGATAAGAAAAAATACCAAGTGCCGAAGAATAGACTCAAACGAACATTAAATATCTTAAGTTAGGTCTGGTATTGTCTTCGTTGTATCTAAAAGACATAAAGTGGTTTTTTGTGGTTATATCGGAAAGGTTCAGCGGAATTCCAGGTTATTTTTAGATATCACGGAATTCGGATGTCGACATCGAATGACCCAATTTGCATATGACCCAAAGTCAAATGAAGGTACCAAATTAAATAGCGGAACAACCAACGTCCCAAATCATGTCGAATGAAGGCTAAGCGCAAAACTACGGTAAGTGTTTATATGCGTAATAACGCTTACGACAGTTTTGGACTGATCTTTACAGAACGGCTGGTGAACATAACTCCTGATGACGTAACGATGACTTTGGTTTGATGTAATTTAAAGTAAATACAAGGTTTCAACGGTTATTCGCGCCACATGAATGCCCTATAGTCTTCGCAACTGCCTCGGATTAATCTAAAAATAGATTAAAAGCCTACGTAGGCTATTAGGGAAATACCTGCTTTTTTCTGATAAGCGACCTCAGATTTTTTCAAAACTTCTTAGCGGCATATTGTATTCAAATAATATATGAGAAGAAATAAAAATAATTAAAATCTGTGACATGAAAAAAACATCTATACCTACCTTTAAATAATCATGTGGATGCTTTCTAAGCAGAATGACCACACCTCGCATCCATAGCTTATAATTGCTTTGACAAATGTAACATATAAGTCTGACATAATTTTAATTGGTATATATTTTTATTTTCAAAATTGAAATCAAAGCTCTAAGTGCTTTAAATACCTTTCCTGAAAAAGCTTTTGTGTCATTCAAAAAGTTACCGCTTCGAGATAGAACAACGCATAAATAATTAATTTATTCAACAATTTCAATATTTTCACTTCCATAAGGGAAATGTAACTTGGAATTAATACGGCCCTTTTTAAAAACTATATTATTTTCTACGTTCACCGTTAATTGCCAGTTATCGCAATATAATTACCTCAGCAGTTTCAGATACCAAAATAGTCGTCTGCAAAAAGGATTAAATATAAAGTCAACTGATCAATATCTAATCCATATACTAGGTATTGTTGCAAGAAATTTTCTATATCATTGACGAATAGAAAATAGGTGACAATGGCTCGCCTTGCAAAAATCATACCTTACAATCAAATGCATCCGATATACTATTCATATGTTTGACGCATATTTTGTTATCATCGTATAAAGATCTGATTATTCTCAAACATTTATATATAATACTAGACTAGTAAAAAGTTTCGAAAAGTTATACCACGATAATTGTTTGGATCGATGGGGTTTGCTTTTTTAAAAAATGGCACAATTGCACCTTTCGACGACGATTTTGGACATTCCTGCTTTTCTTTTAAAATATAATCAAATAAACATTATGAGTGGTTTCTCTAAAATATCAAGACCCTCAATAAAATATTCATAAATTATTTTATATAAAGAACAATACTTATTTCTTTTTAATGGTTCGTTAGCTTTCCTAATTCCTTCAATTGTAAACGCAAAATCTAAGTCATCGACAGATGGCAATGTTGAAGGATTTCTATCGTAATTCGACATAAAGTCTTCACAAAAAGGGTCACTGTTGGTACTTATTTCGGAGATAACGTTTTAAAATGTTCAAAGAATTCTTCCAAATAAATGTCACTGCCATTTTCTTTGTTTTAAACGCTTAAACATCTGCAAAATTTTTTTCGTTTTTTTCTTACGCAGATCTATCAATTCATCAGATAACTTGTGTTTTGAAATTCTAATATTGTTGTATATTTTTTCTTTTGAGGCAAATTATCTTTATTATAGGGTATTTCAATATACTTATATTCTCTTTGAGATATTCTATTTTTTCAAATTCGTTATTGTGTGCATCATGACATATTTTTTTCTTTGAGAAAAAATTTTACTTGTTCAAAATACCGATCTCCTATATTTGACAAGAAACTTGAAAATGTTACGAACAACAAATAAGGATTGTCACCATTTAACAACCTGCCCTTTAAATTAGAACATAAAGAGTGAGTCCCGCTATTTAACTTTTAAATGAAGTCATGCCCATGCTTAACATTCCATAGATATTTTACAGAATTTATTCCATAATTCATTGTATATTCGTAATTCAATTTCAGGCTGTATACCGGTGAATGATTAGAGAATATATTAAAATCGTGAACTGAAAAATCTTTCAGTAAGTAAAATTTTCATAATCAGGAAGAAGTAAAACCATTGTACTCTCGCCATTATGAGTGTAACATGTTGTTTTACCCGTGGATTTATCGTCGCCGTATCGACCGTTAAAGGGAGGTATCGATGTTTCTAAAAGCTAGAGCAGAAAAATTTGCTAAGTGTCGAAAGATACCGTAAAACGAACATTAAATACTTCGATTTGAGTCAGATATTGTCTTGGCGGTAATTTTATCGTTTTAAAGTGGCTTTTTGTGGTTGGTTATACATGAAATTTTCAGCTGAATTCCATGTTATTGATAGATGTTACGGAATTCGGTTGAGGACATCGCATGACCTCATTTGTATATGACCCAAAGTCAACGGAAGATAACAATTTGACAAACGAAACAACCTACGACCTGTAACTGGTCACACCAAATGGTTAGCGCTAAACTACGACAAGTGTTTATATTGGTAATAACGCTAACGACACTTTTCGACTGATCTTTACAGAATTAATGATCGCCTAGCGAACATAACTCGTGATGACGTTTTGATGACAATAGTATGATGTAATTTAAACTAAATGCGAGATTCCAACGGTTATTTGCACAATGTAAATGACATTTTATTGCTTGCAACTGTCTCTGTTTAATCCAAAAATAGATTAATAGCCTACGTAGGCGACCTCTGATTTCCACAAAACTGTGAAATGAAAAAACATCGATACCTTCCTTTAACAATCCTCTCAAGTTAAGTAATTTGCACGTGTAGATCAATTGTTTTCTCAACTTATTCGTGCCTCTATCGGAGGTTACACGAATTAAGCGCTAATCCACATCGAAAAACTCGAGATCAGTAAACGGACCGTCATGGTCAATATAACCACGCTTATTTCCGAACCTTGAATTCAGGTCGCCAAACAGCACTTTACCTTGTTCACTGAACGTAGAAATATCTCGTTCAAGTCTATCAAATGCATTAAAATCACGTACAACAGAATTCTCGGGCGCTATATAAGTTGGTTTAAACATATTTTATTTGCATTTAAATTACATGAACGGAGAATGGTTCTGAAGAAATAAGAAATTTTAGGTTCGAATACAAAATCATTAAGAATTGAGGCATGACTGCGTTAGAAACTAGGTAAAGGTAAATAGAAGGATGTTCCTTGTGTGCTGGTACATGAGTATTTGGTGACTATATACTAGACTCCATACATTATATCCTTGTCTGCTCTAACGCGTGGCGAACCTAGTCAAAATTAGACTTGAAATCGCTTACTGTTCTTAATGTATTTTCAAGGATTTTGTTTTTCATTTTCTCTGTAGGTTGAATTATCTTTTCCAAACATAGAGCATCGATATCAATATTACTAATAATTTTTTAATGACCTAAGAAGTACATTTCTGATATTATCATAATGACTACATTCAACAAATAATGTACGCTCGTCTCAATACTTCCACAAGCACAAAGATGGTCTTCAATTTTTTTACTGAAGAGGTCTTGATTGAGAGAACTACATTTATTCCTGATACGTGTATGTATAATCTGAAGATTCTTTTGTCAACTATTTGATCTTTTAGTTGTTTTGAACAATTATTCCAGACAATATCTGCATATTCAATAAGCGGGCGTTTAAAAGGGAAATAAATTGTCTGTAGGGTTTTTCTGTCTAATCGAGATTTTAGGGTACGCATTATGTTTAACTTATTCGAAGCTTTGGCTGTCGAACTTTTGATGTGGCAATCCCAGGAACCATCGTCAGAAATGAATATACCGAGATCCTTTTGACTTTGTATAAATGTGTTTGGCATAAAAAGATCTGGATGAGAAGATTCATTAATTTTGTGCGTTATAACGTATTCTTCTGATTTAACAGGATTAAATTTGACCAACCATTTTTGTGCCCATTCAGAAATTTGATCTATATCCGACTGTAATTTCGCGCCACATATATCAGGATTATCATTTTCTAAAGATAAACTAGTATTTTCAGCAAAAAGACTACTGTTTCACTCCAAATTATCAACTATGTCATTTGTGTATATATACTTAAAAGAGTAAGGGACCTAAAATAGACCACTGTGGAACTTAGGATTTTATAACCGACAATTCCGAGACACTTCCATATAAGTTGAAAATAAAAAAAAAGATGTCTTTGCTCACACGAAAGAAATTATTATCTTATTTAACCCATATAATAAAGTCATCATCAATTTTAAATAAGAATACACCTTTGCTATACTCCTGCTTAATTTAAATAATTATTCCACCACTACACCGTTTTGCTCGTGTATTTTCATATTTACGAAATATGGGGGTTTGCTAATAACCTCTAAAACTGATATTTGAAAATTTATCAGTCCAAGTTTCACCAAGAAAAACAAGAGGGTCAGTGGCCCTGGCGCTCAACTGAGATACGGACCTTTTTTCTCCAAGGCCTGATACAAACTGGGTCGGGAGAAAACCTCCTTCAACATTTAACTAAAATCAACTCAGGTTACCATGCCAACCAATGCTTTCAACAGATTTCAAATATTTTAGAAATTATTAAAAGGGGGCAAGCTAACGTATTTCTACACAATTTGGTTTTAATCGGCAAAATAGTTTTGAAAGGGTTGCCTTCTTTATTTCTATTTCAGCCTAATCACACTATTGCTCTAAAATTTATCAATTTTGAAAGAGGTCAATGTACTGATGCTAATTGCCAAATTCAAGATTCTTGGTCAGGAGATGTTTTTTATTCCAATTTTACTGTTGTTGTCAAAGCAACCAGAGTTTTCAACTGTTTAAATTCTTTGGTTGAAATCCGCCCTTTGGTTTGGGAGGAGATGTTGTTTTAAAAATCCTTCATTATTTCTATATTAGCCATCCCTGGGGCTCCGCCCCTGGGAACCCGATGGTGATGATTTTAGCAATTCTAAAAGAGGTCAGTGTACTGATGCTTCATGCAAAATATCAAGACCCTAGGCCCTCTAGGTTAGGAGGAGATGATTTTTAAAAGCTTAATTTCAGTTTTCATTCTTGTATCAATTTTCATGGGGCACCATTCAAGGAACATTTCTGCCAAATTTGTTTGGAATCCGACCAGTGGATTGGAAGAAGATGTCGTTTTAAAAATCCTTCTTTATTTCCATAATAGCCCTTTTTCCTAGGGTTCTGCTCCTGGATACCCGAGGGTGATAATTTTATCAATTCTAAAAGATGTCTATAATTTTATCAATTCTAAAAGATGTCAATGTACTGCTGCTTCCTGCCAAATATCATGGCTATATGCCTTCCAGGTCAGGAGGGGATAATTTTTAAAGATTTTTTATAAAATTTCAGTGTTGTTACCATGGTAACTAGCTTTTAGACGGATTTCAATTCTTTTAGCAATTTCAATATGGCACATTTCTGCAACGTTTCGTTGAAATCCGCCCAATTGTTTGGGAAGAGATGTCGTTTTAAAAAGCCTTCATCATTTCTGAATAAGCCCCGCCACACCTGGGGCTCGGGCCCTAGGAACCGGAGGGTAATTATTTTATCAATTCTGAAAGAAGTCATTGTACTGATACTTCATGCCAAATATCAAGACTCTACCCCTTCTGGGTAAGGAGGGGATACTTTTTAAAAATTATTTTAAAATCTCAGTTTTGATTCCATGGCAACCAGAGTTTTTAACGGATTTCAAATCTTGTAGAAATTTCCATTTGGCACCACCCAAGGAACATTTCTGCCAAATCTGATTGAAATCCGCCCAGCGTTTTTGGAGGAGATGACATTTTAAGACTGTTGACGGAGACAGGACGATCAAAATACCTCACAATGAGTACCTCATGCTCAGGTGAGCTAACAATATCGTGGTAAAAAAAATGAAAGAAAATCGGGATAGCATAGTTTATCGTTTGTTAATCCTTCGACATTCAAGCTAAAAGGTAGGTATCGATGTTTTTTCATGTCGCAGATTTTAATTATTTTTATTTCCTCTCGTATACTGTTTGAAAACAATATTCCGAAAAGTAGTTTTCAAAAATCTGAGGTCGCTTATCAGAAAAAAGCAGGGTATTTCCCTAATAGCCTACGTAGGCTTTAGTTTAAATTACATCAAACAAACGTCATCGTTACGTCATCAGGAGTTATGTTGCTAGCCGGTCTTTAATTCTGTAAAGATCAGTTCAATACTATCGTAAGCGTTGTTACGCATATAAACACTTACCGGAGTTTTGCGCTAACCCTTTCATATGACATGATTTAGGACTTTGGCTGTTTCGCTAGTAAATTTGTTACCTTCAGTTGACTTTGTGTCATATGCAAATGAGGTCATACAATGACGACAGTCGAATTCCGTGATATCTAAAAGTAACCTGGGATTCCACTGAACCTTTCCAATATAACTACAAAAAGCCACGTTAAGCCTATTAGATTACCGCAAAGACAATTTTTGAGTATTAAATGTTCGTTTGAACGTATTTATCTTATCTAAGTTTTAGGAACATCGATACCTCCCTTTAACAGCCGTAGCTCACGGACCTCTTCTCTCCGGAAAATATGTGAATTTTGCGACAATTGGTCTCATTTAAGTTGCATTGAATTTGCCGATTCTGTGGGCTCTACGTTACTTTATATTGTATATATTGTCCCGGGGATCTCTAACTTTTGCTCTATCGGATCAAGCCACTTATCAATACAGTCTTCACCCTTTTAATTTGGCTCCTCTTTTAATCCATAGAAAATCTAATTGTCTCTCATGCTTGTATTCTTTAAATCTATGTTTCTGTTTTAACTGAGATGTCGTTTGAGACTGCTCTTTTTCAAGGGATTGCATTTTCCTTTAAATAGAGCCTATCTGGGTTTTTTTTCTGCAATTGCGTCTACACTTGCAGAGTCAAATGATCTGCTTTGTTCTAAATCTGTTACTCTGGTTTGTAAGTTGCTCATTCTAGAGAGTCTATTGTATCTAGACGACCCATGATGTTTTGGGTTGATGTTTTATAGAGCCTAGCTTTGATAGTGTCTGCTCCAGTTGATCAAAACGAGACATCATGCGATTAGACCGATATAAACTCACATTACTCACAGTATTCATAGGTACCTGCATAGATGTATTGGTTAACGGTGTACCGTATTGCTTTGGTAGACTATATGATGGCGCCATACATTGTTGATATGAATACTGGTGTTGGGGAAAACGTTTGTTTGTTGGGAAGAATAGCATGTTGTAATGGAAGTTGTCCGACAGGGCTATTAGGGACTGCATTTTAGTACCATTATTGTTACTTACTTTCGTACGACTTTAGTTTGTTGCCGCGCTCTTTTTCAATTTTCTTTGATCTGAGGTCAAGTATTCTTTCTTTTCCCTTTATTCTTCCTTTTCTTTGAAAGTTTGAAATTTTCCTTCGGGTTATCACTATCTAAGTCCATGGTTTACATTATGATATCTTATCATCTATAAAAATATAGTTATCCATTTATATCATTTATTTTTTCCATATATCTGAGAGAGTAAAAATTTCGTGACCCACAATTTTACTCACGCTGGCACATATGTGATAATCAGCTGGCATGACATTATGTTCCAGGAGAACCTTCTATTAATGGCATATCTCAAAAAGTAAATCATATCGGTGTCGAAAACGTAGTTGATAAAGTATTTGATCACAGCTGATTTACAATCATCTAGAAAATACATGAAGTAATTTTCAAGAAAACTCTTACTGTTTGTTTCATAAGTCACGGTCTACAATCCATTGCAAAGATACAGCCATTATTACACCAATCATTATTATAAATAAAAAAGTTTTTTGTCAATTATCTGCTGGTGAACACACGCGAAAATTAGAGAATACAACAAGGCCTCTCGTAAAACAGGAAGTCGGCAAATCGAAGCCACGTCAAGTTTTAATAAAGAGTCAGGAGACACTTCAAAGTTTATATAAATTCAGTTTCTAGAGCCAAGTTAGAGGAAATGAGGGAATAAATTCTATTTATTTCTGTTTCCAACTTTCTTTTCTTATCGAATCTTAAAAGATGCAATATTGTAAAGATTGTAAAGATTGACACTCGTTCATCACTACCATGCTATCAACTAGGTCTATATAGATGCTATTATGTAATTAAATGCGAATTCATAAAAAAGTCATTCGTAAACAGAGAAGGCTTTATTGAGCTGTTCCCTGTTAAATCTATTCAGTATTTCATTATCAGGAATTCTATATTTTATCCATGACATACCCTACATTTCGCGACAAATCGATGGAATTGTTTCAGAAACTATGGAAAACCTTCGGCGAATTATATAACGCCTATTGTAAAATGATGTCATTAAACGTATTATGACGTCACTTTTACAGTAAACCGTTAACATTAAAATTTCACCTCTGTTGCAAAGTAATCACACGAGTGTAACAACATCCTTCTTATATAAGAATTATTCAACGGAATTATATCACTTTTGCATTGTGCGCCTTATTATGAAAACAGGCTATTCTTTAAAATAAAAACATTTTCTTTAAATGCATGTTGTTTTTTTTCAAGAAAAAAAAATATGAGAGAAATGACGGGGAGATTGCTATTGTTGCTATCAATTGGGACGTGTTACATAAAACTAAACTGTTTCACAACACAAAACGCAGAATTCCCGGCTGATCTTAAGACCCTGTGTCCTCACTCTAGCTTTTGTGAACAAGAAACAGATATCGAACATACCTCTAAAAAGAAAGACTAAGAACCGTGCTGTTCATCTTGCTCCTGTTCAAAGGAGTGTGGTCGTAGAAGGAATTGTTGCAAATATAAATACGACGTTTATAGATTGGATAAGAACCTAAATACTATTTGTAAACAGTTGGTTGTTTTTTCCGACACAGAGGTACAAAATACTCCATATTTCTACATTATCGACAAATGTCCAAACAGACTTGAGATATGCAGCTCTGAAAATGAAACTGGTTCTAAAAGTTATTTTCCTGTATTCTCTAAAGACAGTGGAATGGTCTATTACAACGAAGAGTGTGCAGCGTGTCACAAGCAAACAAATATTACTCGTTTTATCTCGCTGTTAACATGTGAAAAAACAAACTTTGGTTTTCTCCAAAAATCAAATAAAAATATGGTTGATTCTGGATGCATTTTAAAACTCATACCACCTAACGACGTTGATCTATCGACCGAAGTTTGTTACCCTGCTCTAATAAGCAAATGAGACTCAATTTTCCAGGCGAACAAAGCGTATGAAGACCTCTGCTATTCATTAAATGTCACTTTCCGAACACAAAGTCGGAAAAGGTACAGAAATGTGTTTTGTTATTTTTGCTCATCAGACAGGCGTGGAACAGAGGATTGGTTAGAAAATTTCGAATATTGTCCAGTTGACGGTAATCAGAAGGTGTTTGGAGAGGTGCCGTACGTAGTCCTGTTTGATAATTCGAAAGTACAAGATGCAGAGATTTTAAAAGAGAGAACTGAAGCTCCTTTATTATGCAAACATAAAACAAAGGTAATTAAAACAATACTGGTCACGACCATTGACTTACGAGGTGGCTGTTCGACAATTGTAATCAAAATTATTTATCAAATGCACATAATTATGTCGGTTATTACTTTGCTTACTACTGCTTTGTTTAGGGCATCAAATTAAATGAAATCATTGGTTGGTGACATAATCGTCGTAACTACACTGCAGTGCTTTAGATAGGTTCAGTATCCACTTATTTTACGGAGGAATATCATCTATTTACGAACCTTACGACTAATCTTCCGGTTTTGTTATACCGAGCATCACTAGCGTTTTTAAAATAGTTTCCACAAAGTTGCTCCGAAATTGTTTAGCGTTACTCTATAAATAAGGCCTAAAAAAGCTGTGTTTCCACTAACGGGCTAGAAAAAAATAGGGTAGGTAGGTAGACGATTTTTTCCCTAAGTTTTTGCTGCGGAAAATATATGGTAGGTAGGTAAATTGTTATTTTTCATTTTAGATTATGTGATTTGCTGGTAAATCGCTCGCTGTATTGGAATACAATCGAGTGCTAAATACCTATTTAATTTTACGTATTTTTGCTGCCGTCATGGCGCAGTCGGTAGCGCATCAGACTCCAAACTTCAATCAAAGGATATCATGGGTTCGATCGCCGGCGGCGGCACATATCCTTTCCGTCATTTGTCTCTAACGAATGGATGGATAATCGTAAACCTAATTGGGATAGCAAGTTAGCAACTGGAGGCTAGAAAAGGATGCAGTGGTAGTGCTGGTGTAAGGAATACCAGGAATCCATTGTTTGGGTGCTCGAGCCGCCGCGATATGACTGAAATACTTGTAAAAGCGGTATTAAACCCCATTCAATCAATTGAAAATATACGGTCACAATTCTGAATAACAACAAGGGAACACAAAAAGCTTAACGATGCAAGTTCGCACCAACACGACTTCATGTACTTTAATTGAGCTTTCATCCTGATGGCTACTAGACATATATCCATAGGTCTTCTGGTCATTGAAACCTGCATGCAAATGTTGTTATAGTGCAGTTGTAAGTGCGTCAGACTCTCAGACATACGATCCAGGGGTTGATTCCTAGTCGTGGCTAATATTCGACATTTGCTTCAATAAAGAGGTGGGTGGATAATCGTAAACCTAAAGCGGATGAGTAGCTGGGGGCTCAAATAGGATAAAGTGGTAGTACTGGTGTGAGAAATACTAAGAAAGCATGGTGAGGTGCTCCAGATGCCACGATATGACTGAAATACTGTTAAAGTGGTATTAAATTCCACAAAAACAAATCAAACGACGTCAGTTTGCATAATTTATGATAAGCAACATAAAAGGCAAATCATTGGATGACAGCCTAATTCCCTCTGACAAAAGGTAAAACCTATTATTTATCCTTTTTTCGTTCACTCAATCAGAAACATTTCACCTGGTATGAATTAAGTTTTTCGGATCGAGTATTTTCTGAATCTTGTAATCGGTTTGTTTGTTGGTACTGGGCCGGATGTAAACGAATCTCGTAGTAAATGTACGTCATTAGTCGGTATAATTGTTAATCTGGAAAGACGGTAATGACGGTTTATAAAGGACCGATATACTCTGTGACCGGTATTGTTGGAATAACTATCAAAACTGGGGTGTTTATGCCACCGTCTATGCATTTAACCCGTTCCCACTCAGTGACCCTTTTAGACGCCTCCAAGGAAAAAAGCTTTGTCAAAAGCAATTTCTTCATTTTCCACTATATTTTCTACCAAGATATTTGAAAAAAATCCAAAATTCCATGAATTTTTATTTGACGTCTGCAACTTCTTTCAATTTTGGCTAGTCTAAAATTTAGCCGTCTGGTAATGGGTTTAGCTACATTTCGGGTAGGGAATCTAAACAGTTTAAAAGTATCCGGTAATCAATGTTGTAACTGCGTCACACCCTGCTGATCGCAAGCTGTCTTAAATGTTTGTCTTCATTTTGAATTCTTTAATATATAAAGTATCATTTTATATCAAATTTTACTGTTTTGATGGCGTCAAATATGACTTTATTTTCTTTGAACAGAAAGACTGCAGACCAGTATTTTGTCCTGAAGGCCAGATGTATCTCGACGCAAAATGTCAGTTTCTTGAAAAGAAATGGTATTTCAAGATGCTACGCATAAATGTAAAGCTTCCAATACCAGCAAGATACAGGAAAGCTGTGTCCGCCATTCTCCTTAACAGAAATTATTCAACCGACATATTTTTTTTCGTTAAAAGACAAGGTCTACAAGATTCACAGCTCACGCTTTCTTATAACTTGGCTAGCGATAACATGACAGTTAGATTCCTTCTTGCTATGTTGTATTATGAAAAATGGACAGTTGAGCCGAATTCATTTATCGAAACGGTAAGGACGTCACTAAGGGCGCCATGGAAACTTTATGTCAACAGAAAGGTTTTCAAGTTAATGCCACAGTTAAATCGGTTCCTACGATATATCGAGCTATCCTACGAAATCACAAATTTTCATCTGCCGAATTCATTTAAACGCAGAGATTTTGTAAGGGATGGTTCTTATTATGAATACACAGAGGAATCAATACATTATTTAGCCGGATCCAAAACCGTCTATCAGCTAGAGAGGGACATGGGCACAGGATCTTTCTTTATAACGAAACTTTTTTTCTGTAAACTTGTTGAGCTTTATGATCATGAATACGAGGATTACTATGTGCTTTTGAAAATGAAAAACAAGACCGTTTACCTTGGAGACGGCGACTTTACATGGCTCTATAAAGAAGATGGGTCACATAAACCTGTCATCTGCTCATACGATCTCTATGGCATCTCGACGGCTTCACACATGAGAATCGCCTATGCTGGTGTACTTCCTTTAATTGCTCAAATTTTCTATAGGTGACAGTAACATTTTTGCAAAAGTAGGTCCCGCAAAAAAAAAGAACTTTGATCCGTAGAAATTCGATACTCGAAGTTATATTGTTTCATGAGCGGTATTAAAAACTACTCGATTAAAATTATTTCAACGGGGATGTATCGCTTTTTCGATTTTTTTTTTTTTCATGTCGCAGATTTCAATTATTTTATTCCCCCTTTACATACTATTTGAATACAATATTCTGAAAAGTAGTTTTGTGGAAATCAGAGGTCGCTTCTCAGAGAATAACAGGATATTTCCCCCAATAGCCTACTCTATTTTGAGATTAAGCCGAGGCAGTTGCAAACAATAAAGGGTCATTTACATGGTGCGAATAACCGTTGGAATATCGCATTTAGTTAGAATAACATCAAACCAACGTCATCATCACGTCATCAGGAGTTATGTTCGTTAGCCGATCTTTGATTCTGTAAAGATCAGTCTAAAAAGTGTCATAAGCGTTATTACGAATATAAACACTTACCGTATCTTAGCGCTAACCATTTGATGTGACCTGATTTAGATCGTTGACTGTTTCCCTTGTCAATTTGTTACCTAAAGTTGACTTTGGGTCATATGCAAATGAGGTCATGCGATGTCGACAACCGAATTCCGTTATGTCTACAAATAACCTGGAATTCGGCTAAACATTTTATGTATAATCACAAAAAGCCGCTTTCAACCCATAAAATTAACGCAAAAACAATTTTTGACTCAAATTGAAGTATTTAATGTTCGTTTGAAAGTATCTTACGACTCTTGTCCAATTCTTCTTGTCTAGGTTTCAGAAACATCTATACCTCCCTTTAATTATTCTTACTTCCTCTCATATACTATTTGAATACAATATTCTGAAAAAACATTTGATGTGACCTGTTTTAGGTCGTTGACTGTTTCCCTTGTCAATTTGTTACCTTAAGTTAACTTTGGGTCATATGCAAATTAGGTCATGCGATGTCGACAACCGAATTCCCTTATGTCCATACATAACCTGGAATTCCGCTAAACATTTTATGTATAATCACAAAAAGCCGCTTTCAACCCATAAAATTAACGCAAAAACAATATTTGACTCAAATTGAAGTATTTAATGTTCGTTTGAGAGTATCTTACGACACTTGTCAAATTCTTCTTGTCTAGGATTCAGAAACATCTATACCTCCCTTGAATGACAAAAGTATAAATGGCATCAGTCGGAGTAGCGATAATCAGTCTCTCTCCTGAGGCTAAAAAGATTTTGTGACGGTTTAACATCACAAGAAGCTTGAAGACACATGTACTTTTTAAACCGTATTTAAAATTGCGGAAAGAATTATAGTTAAGTACAATGTGGCATCCTGGGATACTGACACAGTATCGTGGAATGGCATATCGATCTAATCAACCGGACAAGATATTTCTTGAAATTCTAAAGTTTTCGGACTGTCTTCGAGATGTATTTAGATAATTGTTTCAATCATTTAACATGTCTAGTACTAATGAAACATCTAAAAAATTTAATACTAATTGGACAAATGGTTATGAATCTTCTCAAATACAACAAAAACACGTGATCGACGTTGGAATATATAATGTAAAAAGAAGGTGACGGCTAGTCACCATATTCAAGACTGAAAAAGGTTATGATAAGATATACTGAAATTTGACCATTATTTTTATCCATTGTTTAAACACTGTAACGAAAATAAAAGTGATTTTCGATAGTTCAAAACGGAATTTCATATGTGAGACTATCAATTACATGTACACACTTGTTCTCAAAACCCAAGCTTTCTGGACCTCAAACGCACAGAAATTCGTTTCACCGAACAGTACAGCATTTTAGTTTCGGTTTGCACCGAACGGTACACCATTTGATTTTTCAAAGCGTAATTACAACAAAAGTAGACTAAAGACGCATATTATCTATATATTGTTGTGAAGATCAGAATTTTTGTACCCTTCCAGACATGTGTTTTTGTCAGGAACTTTCTGTATTCTAAAATACAGATCTATTTTTCAAAATCTGGCTTCAATTTTCAACGTCACAAAACATGGTTGGTTCTCCAATCAAATGTCTTCTCGACGATATCAAACTCTTTGTATGAAAATGCATATTCAATAATTTCTGACTAGATATAAATGACACGTACCTTTTAAACAAATCCTGTCCGCCATCTTGGAAGCGCCAAACAATTTTGACGTACAGAGTTTCCATACAGTGTTTTTCGGAACTTGGTTATATTTTCTTAGCTAAGTTTTAGAAACATCGATACCTCCCTTCAAGTATTTGTTTCCCAAATGCCGGAGGATGCACGGGCATTTGATACTTAAAAATGAACCAGATATTATCTTCTTAGGTTTTAATTGAGCGAAAGTGGCTTTTTGGTCGGCACCCAGCAAACATTCAGTGTCGGGAGTTACGCGAATTTCTTTTTAGAATCCTTGGGATTTGGATTCGCGTGAAATTTACATACGCGTGAAATTGGCATATGACCCAAATTTAACGGAAGAGCAATAACCCAAATACACCGGTAGAACCAGCATGAAAAACGTCACAACAAGGGGGTGAGGGCATACTTTTCAAAGTGCCCTATTCATACAATATCTCTCAAGACAGTGTTGAATTGATCTTTACGCGTTCCGAAACAACTCCGCGTGACGTCGGTTTTGAGGTGAGATCGAAATATCACAGAAAAAAATCCTCATCAATGATCCCATTAACAAATTAAGAATAAAAACTTCAGCAGCGTCAAAAGTGTAAATGGATATTTTCGACATTTCTCCAAGATTGAAGAATCACCGCTGTCAGTAATAAATCGCAATCAAATCAAGTCATATCGTGCTGGATTCCTGGTAACAATTACGCCTCTTACATACTTTCCGACCATCCTGATGCTTATCACACATAGTTTTACGATTATCCATCCCTTGGCGAGAAACGCATGCCCCATGACTAAGAATCCTACGCGCTACCACTGCCTCATGCATTAAGACGAGAAGTAAATGGTATTCTTCCACATTTGTGTCAATCTGCTCATTTTTGTAATCTCGTTACCCGCAGTAAAAACGACCTTATGATGATTAATCTAGGAGCAGTAGTCATGTCTTTACGTTTGACGTTTTAAATTAGCCATAGTGATGACGTTTAGGTCGCCAAATTTTTTTGTTTTGCTTTTTGTTCTATGTTTCGATCATAAATTATAAAAAAAATATTTGATATCTCATTCGAACTCCCTATCGAAGGTAAGTGGCGCTTCGATTCTATAAAGCGTTATTTTGCAAAATTTATTTAAAAAAAGCTGTAGTTACGACGTTAAGGTCGCCAAACCAACAAAATAGGTAAACAAAAATGGCGGCCATTGTGGAGTTCAAAACTGATATCTGATTTAAATGAATAATTTCATTCGTCGCCTGGTTATTTGATTGACAGCCGAGATTGGTCAATTGATGGGATACAATCCATAGCCACTGATTTCAGAACATCTGACAAGTCAAATTGATCCCGCCTAGAGTAAGATAACATTGTCTGTAATATATCATAAGGCCCAGTGCAATTTTTTGTGTGGGTTATTTAACGCTATTAGAATAACGTAATGCGCAAAATGTCGTCAATTTACTATCGCCATTTAAAATTCGAAGGTCTGTTTTTTGTGTTTGTTGTTGTTCTCATTCGAGATATTTCAGACGAACATTTATTATAAGTAGATTTAATTTGAAAAATATTCAATCGGTAGGGTAGAAAACATTGAAGAAAAAGAAGAAATTGCCTGTACAATCTTTTCTCAACTATAGAATCATATGGACGTAAATACCAGGTATTGAACAGGAAATGGTTAATATCCCATGTTGAAAGATTGGCGAGTTAGTTATTTCTGCTTTTCGTCTACAATCTGTGTGTCAGTTGGTCATTCCGTTGTCCGTCCGTGTTTAAAGATTTACACACAATTACAGAAGAATTAAGATTACAGGGCCCATATTCGTAATGCTGACTACCTTTTACTGTTAAAACCATATCTGCCCTCCGAGGAAGAAAAAGGTTGAAATAGTCTATTGCTTATTTGATCACTAGGGCAAACACGGGCCTTCTTAATATCGATAGGCAAAAGCAGGGTTTGAGTAATTCTCGCTAGAAAGAGTATTTTGTGATTTACTTGTCGATTTCAACATGTGTTTGTTTACATTTTGAAATCTAGACGAATGCACCCGATTCCTCACCGGAAATCTTTGCTAATCTTCGGTATTGACTGTATCCTCAGGTACCGATGACTTAACTTAAAGGGAGGTATCGATGTTTCTGAAACCTACATAAGAAAAAAATATCAAGTACCGAAAACTAGACTTAGACAGACTTTTAAGTTAGGTCAGGTATTGTCTTTGTGGTAGTCTAATAGACCTAAAGTGGCTTTTTTGTGGTTATATCGGAAAGTTTAAGCGGAATTCCAGGTTATTTTTAGATTTCACGGAATTCGGTTGTCGACATCGAATGACTTCATTTGCATAAGACTCAGTCAAATGAAGGTAACAAATTTACTAGCGAAACAACCAACGTCCTATATCATGTCACATGAAAAGACTTACCTAACAGACCGGCTATGGAACATAACTCCTGATGACGTAACGATGACGTTGGTTTAATGTAATTTGAACTAAATGCAAGGTTCCGACGGTTATTCGCGTCACGCGAATGCCCTATAATCTTCGTTACTGTCTCGGATTAATCTAAAAATAGATTAATAGCCTACGTAGGCTATTAGGAAAATACCCAGCTTTTTTCTGATAGGCGACCTCATATTTTTGCAAAACTACTTTGCGGCATATTGTATTCAAATAGTTCATGAGAGGAAATAAAAATTAATAAAATCTGTGACATGAAAAAAACATCGATACCTACCTTTAACGGACGATTTCGTTAATCTTCGTGACCTATCAAGATGTTTGAATGACTAGCGAAAGTTAAAAACGTCATCACTGACGTCTTAATTTGATGTAAACAAACCTTAAAGGCGGGTATCGATGTTTCCGAAACCTTGATAAGAAAAAATACACTGTATCGAATAATACACTCAATCGAACATTTAATATTTTAAGTTGAGTCAGGTATTGTCTTGGCTGTAATTTAATAGGCCTTAAGTGGCTTTTTGTTGTTAAATCGGAAAGGTTCGGCGGAATTCCAGGTTATTGTTAGATATCACAGAATTTGGCTGTCGACATCGAATGACCTCATTTGCATATGACCCAAAGTCAACTGAATGTAACAAAATGACTAGCGAAACAGCCAGTGTCCTAATTCATGTCTCATGAAAGAGTTAGCGCAAAACTACGGTAAGTGTTCAAAAACGCTTACGACAGTTTTGGACTGATCTTTACCGAATTTAAGTCCGGCTTGCGAACATAACTCCTGATGACGTAACGATGACGTAGGTGTGATGTAATTTAAACTAAATTCAAGGTTCAAACGGTAATTTGCATCACGTGAATGTTCATATATTATTCGCAACGGTCTCGGATTAATCTAAAATAGATTTATAGCCTACGTAGGCTATTAAGGAAATACCCTGCTTTTTTCTGATAAGCGACCTCAGATTTTTGCAAAACTTCTTTTCGGCATGTTGTATTCAAATGATATACGAGAGGAAATAAAAAAAATTAAAATCTGTAACATGAAAAAAACATCGATACCTACCTTTAAATTGGGGTGGGTCATATTTTAAAATATCGTAATTTCTTTCACGAATTGAGGCCTTACTGCCTATAATTATGATGATCTTATAATTTCAATCGTCATATTTATTTATGCCTTTGAGCCTGGATTAGGTCTTCTTGTTAATTCTATAGTCTGTTTTGAGGGAAGAGATGGCTTTAAAGGGACTGTTCCAAGTCAATATCAAGGTCGGAGAGACTTAGACTAACAACTTTAACATTTCCCAGAAACTTCACCAACAATTAAGGCTCTTATTTGGCTGAAGGGTGTATAGGTATCTTATGTGTCAAAAATATAGGTTATCCATCGAGGTCAAGCCTAAATATTGCAATAAACCCCACCAAACATTCTATATCGGGCATATTGATGTCGGTTTTGCAACAATTTTCAATATCGGTCCGATATCGGCCAACGACATCGATCCGATATCGGCAACGATTTCAGCAAACAATATCGGTCCGAAATCGGGCAAGAATATCGGACCGACATCGATTAGCCGTGTCGGGCCGACATCGATTAGGCATTGATTAGCCATTTCGAACCGATATCACCGTCCGTTTGCAGATGGACATCGACTTTCAATTTTGTACCAGTATCGGTTTTAGATTTCAGGCCAATAGATGTTTAGGATGCCTATATACGCTTTGGATGACACTTGATTTTTCGCTTGTGCCATAGGCCATTAATTCCATACAATATAAGGTCATTGTGACTATTTGGAAAATTACATTTTGGTTGATATGGGCTTACAATGTTTGCCAATATAAGCTCGTATTGTTTGGTTGATTTATCTAATATTGACAAAAATGATTGGTTGATGTGGGTTAGAAAGTTTGGCCAATATTGGTGAACAATATATGGTTGATATGGTCTTAAAATATTGTCTTGCATTCTTCGGTTGATATGGACCCAAAGTCAATTTAAAAACTTAAGACTTTATTCTGTGATAAATATTGTATGACATTACCTTGTATGACTAGAATACACACAATGTTGCTATGACTATTAAGATGGAAAACAAATTGTCATGAATCGGCTCTGATTCAACTAATATTAATCAAATTAATACGAAAGCCCGTTTTAACAAATAAGATTACTCCCTCTCACTTCTTCAATGAATTTGATAACGAGATATGTTTGTGAAACACAATGCCCCTACAACAGGACTAAACGTTTGACCTTGGTATGTGACATCGACCTTACCACATGACCTTGACACGAGGAGATGCGAATTATGGAGATGTATCATCATGCCAAATATGAGCATTGTATCTTGTGTCTGCCCCCGGAAACCCTAGGATCATGATTTAAGCTATTTTGTAAGAGGTCAATATACTGATGCTTCATGCAAAATATCAAGGCTCTACGCCTTCTGGGTCAGGAGGAGAAGATTCTTAAGTTTTTGTTCTGTTTTTTTTGAAATTTCACTTTCGTTGCCATGGCAACCAGAGTATTTAACGGATTTCAATTCTTTTAGCTAATTTTAAGGGGGACCACCTAAGGAGCATTTCTGCAATATTTGGTTAAAATTGGCCCGATGAATTTGGAGGAGATGTCATTTAAAAAATCGTTCTTTATTTCTATATACCCCCCCCCCCTACGGCTCCGCCCATTGGGCCCTGAGGATCATGATTTTTGCTATTTGGAAAGAGGTCAATATACTGATGCTTCATGCAAAATATCAAGGCTCTTATTTCCTGGGTCAGGAGGAGAAGATTTTTAAAAGATTATTTTAAAATTTCACTTTTGTTGCCATTGCAACCAAAAAAGCGTTCTTTATTTCTATATAAACCCCATCCCCCTTGGGCTCCGCCCCTGGGAACCCGAGGATCATGATTTTAGCTATTTTGAAAGTGGTCAATATACTGATGCTTCATGCAAAATATCAAGGCTCAATGCCTTCTGGGTCAGGAGGAGAAGATTTATAAAGATTTTTTTAAAATTTCACTTTTGTTGCCATGGCAACCAGAGTTTTTAACGGATTTCAATTCTTTTAGCTATTTTTGAAGGGGACCACCTAAGCAACATTTCTGCCAATGGTTCAAATCGGCCCAGTGGTTTGAGAGGAGATGTCATTTAAAAAATCGTATTTTATTTCTATATAAACACCCCCACCCCCCACCCCCTGGGGCTCCGCCCCTTGGGACCCGAGGATCATGATTTTAGCTATTTTGAAAGAGGTCAATATACTGATGCTTCATGCAAAATATCAAGGCTCTACGCCTGCTGGGTCAGGAGGAGAAGATTTTTAAAGATAATTTTAAAATTTCACTTTTGTTGCCATGGCAACCAAAGTTTATAACAGATTTCAGTTCTTTTAGCTAAATTTGAAGGGAATCACCTAAGGAACATTTCTGCCAAATTTGGTTCAAATTGGCCCAGTGGTTTAGGAGGAGATGTCGTTTAAAGAAATTGTTGACGGACGACGCACGACGGACGACGGACGGACGCCGGACAAAAGGGGATCACAATAGCTCACTTGAGCACTACGTGCTCAGGTGAGCTAAAAAGGGGCATATTTCTGACTACTCTTTATCATCTCCCCTGATAGTGCAATTTATTCTTTTGGTTTTGAACTATACACCAAGTTTCAAGCAAATATTTTCAATGGAGATAAAAAGGAAAGCCAACCTGCTGTTAATCGGGTTTTATAAGCAAGAGCTTTATTTTTGCTCTTGTGCACGATTGATGTACACGAGATATCAAGGATATTGCTTAATGTTATATCTTGATAAGCAAAGAACAAATAATAATCTCTTGCTAAAATATGAACCCGCTAATGCCCCCGACAAAATCTTAGTCTTTAAAACAACAAAGGGCAATAATTCCGAAATTATGCAAGCAAGAGTTGTGGTTCTTGTGCACTGCACATCTCCTAAATGAGATCTATCGACATATGAAGTTTAAATTTGATAGCAAATATACTTTCAGAGATATGCTACGTACAAGTTTAGTGACGGAGGGACGGGAGGAGACCATTACTAAATCCTCTTAGCCAAAAGAGGCGGGGAAAATATTAAAACTGCATCCCTAAAATTGTCGTCTGCAGCTTCTTTCAATTTTGACCAGACTAAAATTTAGTTGTGTTGGAATGGGTTAAGCTGAAATATTTACTTCAAATTGTCCTTAGCTTTTAATAACAGTAAAATCATAAACTTCCATGGGATTTTGGCTATAGATGTAGGACATGTCAACTCATGCCCACACAATAATGCACCCCAAAGAAATCAATTGTGGGAAATGAGGAAATTGCTTGTAACAAGCAATTTCTTCATTTTACACAATGTTTTCTAACCATTCAGTTGAAAAGAATTAAAATTTAGTAAACAATAAATGGTGTTTGCAACTCTTCTGTTTGGATTAGTCTAATTTGATATAAGGTTCCTATCTTAAAGTAACAACAGCAAAAACAGACTATCAGTAGACCAAATACTACTTGACCTTATTTTGCAACAACAAATTAAACAATGACCTGTCAAAATGTTGTCCTACATCAGACCGTAAATTGTTTTGTTTTTTTTTTTTTCTATATTGTATACAAAATTGCAAGAGGAAGAATTCTGCTGTAGGTGGGGAGTTAAAAGAGTTAAAAAGAATGTATGCAAAAATTCATCGGCATAATCCGAGGCCGATATCAGTGCCAAAAATAGATAAGGAAAGTCTGCATTATGTATTCACAAAAATGATCTAGACAAATATGCAAAAAATGTAAATCCGAACAACATACCTTTTACAAGATCTTGTTCCGGAAGATGACTTGAATACGATTGGAAAATGAGAGATTTTCTGGGTTTACAAATTGCGCCAAGAGTTCAAAAAATCTGGTTATCGCAATTCATCGCGCCGAATTGTTAATTCATTCAAATACAGGAACCAGCCAAAATGGCTTCGTGTCCTCTATCCACGGAGTCAATAAAATACGGAGCAAATGATAACACATTTATTTTAAAAATACCAAATTTTATACCTCTTTTTATTCATTTCTATTGTTTAAATAAATAAAAACGAGTATTTGCATTTTTCATATTTTAGACTAATTGTTTATATTACCTCAGAGTTACAACACGATGCATAACGGGCCGATGTCAAGCCGATGTGGATATCGCTTTATCTAATACTTTCATAATTCGAGAAAAACTCTCAAATCGAGAACAATTATTCACATTAGATTTCTTTCATAGAACATAAGAAAATCATTTATTAGAAAAATAAAAAAGAAAGAAATTCAACAACATCGGGTCTATTCTGTCACAAAAATAGAAAAAATATCCTGCTAGAAAGTCAGGAAAGCTATTTTCTTCGTAAGGCTTCAATTTTAAATAGATAAAGGTTTTATGTGAGAAAAAAGTATTGAAATAATAACTCACAAATTGACACCGGATTTCAAGGCGATATCGGCCCGAAATCGGCAAAAATTGCCGATATTCCGACGATTAGCCGATATCTGCCCGATATAACTATGTTTGCTGGGACGCAAACTTAGTATTTTCAAAGTTCAACACATGACAGTGGAGTCTTTTCCCTTCTGGTTCTGGTGAATTTTCACCAATTCTTGAAGAGTCTCAACAGCACAACTAACGAGAACAGTCAAGACTGTTCGAACTTGAGTACTGTTGTCAACAACTTTCGCTATCTTTAAATTTAGCTAGCCTTGAAATTTTAAGGAGAAAAAATTATCTGACTGACCAGAGAGTTCCAGTGGAAAAGGACTTTAGATGGTAGCTTATAAAGGAAATATTTTGTTTTTTTAGTATTCAACGGTATTGGCATCAAAACAGCCATCTATGCTATGACACGCGCTCAATATTACAATTACCAGAATCAGTATCATGACTTGGTTAAGAAAATAAGGAATTAATAAACAAGCTTGTGTTGCAGCGTTTACATTATACAGCGATTGTTCGTTGCCACGCAATCTTGACAATGCGGGGGTTGCGTTTAGATTCGATACGCCGCCGTCATAGCGCAGTCGGACTCCCTAACTTCAATTATGGAATGGCATGGGTTCGATTCCCGGCGGAGGCATATATCCTTTCCGACATTTGTCTCTCACCAATGGGTGGACAATCGTAAACCTAAGTTGGATATCAGCTGGAGGCTGGGAAAGGGTGTAGTGGTAGTACTGTTGTGAGAAATACACGGAATCCATTGTTAGGTGCTCCAGCCTTCACCATATGTATGAAAAACTGAAAAAAATGCGTTAAACCCCATTCAATCAATTAGATTCACTTAAAACTTTAACGCTATTGAACATCAATAACGCATTTCTAAATATCAAATGGTAAAATATTATACTTTCGATCGGAATTTCCAACTATTGAACGATATAGACAAAAAGACCAATTCAAAATCAAATCCACAAGCAAATTCTGTTGTATATATATGACATTGGACAATACACATTCGATTTAACATGCATGGAAAAACAAGCCCTACTCTGTCGTTTTCTTCATTAAACTAGCATGTTCTTTCCAACGTACCCTCACGTTCTTAACCCCCAACTTTCGTGTTCTGGATATTTCACTCATGCGTTCTCGGTACCTTACTCTCGCCTCTTGACATCATCGTACTCTCGTGTTTTTGACGTCATCATACTTTGGCGTTCTCCATATCGTACGTTGACTTTCTTACCATTGTCCTCTCGTGTTTTATCATCATAATTTTATATTCTCATCATCATACAGGCAAAAAACCGCGCCAATGGCGTGGTCTGAAGACCGCATATATGTCGCACGTATTTTGACCAAGTCAAATACTCATTAAACAAAACTCGGCATGTCAGTCTGGTTCTCAACATCTACTTCCCTCCCCCCCCCCAAAAAAAAAATTATGCAGGAAAAGTCGTTTATGAAAAAACACTCAACTTTTCCAATCTGGTTCTCAACAACTACTTCCTGGAGAAAAAGTATGCAGAAAAAATCGTATTCGAAAATACAGTAAAGTTTTGTTTTTATTTCACGCAAATTCAACGAATAAGTAAACATTCCGTAGCAGTTATTTAAAGCATTGGTACCTCAATTGACACGTTTGGTCGCAGAAAATTCCAGTTAAAACAATGTCAACGTAAAACTTAATCGGTCAACCCTGTGACGGAATGGATTCGTGTGTAATAACCACGTTTATAGCCAAGGTGGCACTCTGCCCTATTTTAATGACTTCCGGTTATTTACTAGAGATCATTAGACTGCGAATATCTTGCCTGCGATTTTTACAAAGATCGCCCAGGGTTTCCCTTTGCGTTCTTAAGAAGGTAAATTGAAAATGGTTTGACAAATGTGAGATTTTACGATTCTATTGTATTTCACAAAAGTTTAGATAATAAAGTTATTATCGTAGCAATCCATTTTTTATGCTTTCTGGAATACTCTATCTTCAAATATTCAAACAATTACCAGACAACAATTTATTTAAAACCGGGCCAAATTTAAAGATATGACAAAAGAGAAATTTCAAGAATGTTAATTATTCATATTATTTTTTATTCATTTATATATTCATTTGTCTTTTTGTGGTAGAAACGATTTGTAACAAGAATTTTTCACAATGATTTCCAAACCCTTTTATTTTAGGGGAGCATCACAATGCCTGGCTGTGTGGGAATGGGTTAAGTCATGTTTCTTTGTGATAATTGTAAGTGGTATTAACAACATGTACACAAATTTAATTAGTGTGTGTAGTTCTCGCCATATCAATAGGAATATCGACTAGAACAGCTGGATAGATCCATTCCAACACGACAAAATGTTTGACTGGTCCAAATTCAAAGAAACTTTTAGTTGATGAAATGTTACAAATCTTTGTCTTTTGTGGTAAAAAATATTGTGAATAATGAAGAAATTTCTACATTTTCCCTAGAACAGCTGGATAGACCCAATTCAACACGACAGAATGTTTGACTGGTCCAAATTCAAAGAAATTTTTAGTTGATGAAATGTTACAAATCTTTGTCTTTTGTGGTAGAAAATATTGTGAGTAATGAAGAAATTTCTACATTTTCCCTGATGTTTTTCAAAGCATATTTCTCGAGAGGAAAATCTTTTTATTTATAGATGATTATTCCCAGACCCTGTAGTCTATATGACATATATAATTAACAAGCATCATCATCCTAGGCAAAAGAACACAGAATTACACTTGTTACATGCAATATTCTCTCTCTGTGCTGAAACTCATTAAAATGTATATTTTCGGACAGGTATCTACACCCATTACAAGTTGAAAAAAAAACATGCCTTAACACTAAGGTAGAATCAAAGGAAATATGACATAATCCTTACAAGTCAGAGCTTAATGGATTTTTCACCCTGTATTTTGGGAAAAGAAATAATATTTGTTTCTTGCAGAACTAAGATAAACAAGTATGTGAACTTTTATCAAAATCTGTTTAACTATATCAGATTTTGTTTGAAAATAAATATGCAAATAAAACGACTCATGGACAAATGGACCAAGACAGATGGCACTGCTAAAACATGTGTCTCTCTGAGGGGACTACTTTTTATGAATAATAGACATATAGTCTGTCTTTATATACAGCTGTGAATATTGATACGTGTATAATCATCTGGGGTCTGTGGTACTGGCAATCTGTATAAATAATATATGAATATCTTAAACTCTGATGAATTAATGACCAGTTTATTGTTTCTTTATTTTTCGATACAATTCAATCATTTACTAAAAAGGGGTTATTTGTGATCGAATGATTTCTTTTATGTTCTATTCCAAGTTTTTACACAGATACAGTGTGTGATTCGGATTTTAGCATTAATGCCATAAACCCTATGGTGTAGGAGCTCCTTTGAATCGTTGCATCAAGACTCCTTAAATAAGTATCCATGACATGAGAAAAAAGGATTTTATAATTCTGTTACCCCTATTATCTGGATCTCTAAGTCAAGCCAAATGAAATTGTAAAACCAAAACTCATTACAAAATTAATGAGAAAGTCATGGATCAGGTTCAAAAGCATGAATAAATGTGACGATTGAAATCACAAGATCAACATAATTCTAGGCGATAGGCCGCCGATTCAATATTTTTAAAGTTTGTTTACATCAAATTCTGACGCCAGTGATGACATTTAAACTTTCGCTAGTAATTCTAAGAGCTCGTTAGGTCGCGGAGATTAACGAACCCGTACGTAAAGTTTAGCCATCAGCACCTGTAAATATAACAGTCGTTTCGAAGATTAGCAGAGATTTTCGGTAAAGTATCGGTTGCATTCGACTCGATCTCAAAATGTAAACAAACGCGCATTGAAATCAACAAGAAAAACACAAAATAATCTTTCTAGAGAACTTCACTCATCCCCTCCTTAAGAAGGCCCATGTTTGCTTTGGTGACAAAAAAGCGATAGATGTTTAAACCATTTTCTTCTTCCTCGGACGGCAGTAATGCCTGTAAAGGATTTGAATAAGAAAAAGTATTGATATGCTGTTTAACAAACATCTCGGGATAACTCAGCCCCCTTTCGAATCTCTCAAGACCGCCCGAATGATCACCAGAGCGTCGTGCCTGTGGAGAGACCTATTCCATTGATCATATAGTGTTGCAGTACAGGAGTCTCTTTGAATACTGTGAATCGGGTTTTATTAGCGAGGGTTTTATTTTCGCTAATATTCGCGGGTCAACGTGCCCGCGAATTCAAGAATGTCGCTTAAAATTGATCATTTGCAAAGAAAAATACTGAGAGGTCTGAAGTAAGCTGCAGACCGACGAAGATAGAATAATTCACTAATTTCGACGTCATCCTACTTTATTTCATTCAAATGGCGATTATCACCTTCTCTGCGTAAAAATGGAATAGATCAGTTTTGAGAACAGGACGAATCTTTAGCAGGTTGCAAAATTTTATAACCTGCCAAGTTAGCCAACTTAATCTCAAACATAACAATTGAATGAGTTGATAAAATTCTAGGCGAAGACAAATAGACCGCAAAGAGCTAAATAGTTGTAACTAGCACCTTATTGCATAGAACTTTAAGAACCTTTTAAGATATTGAACATCTTTTTGATATTGAATTTTTAGCCCTTTTCAAAAAAGAAATTTCTTAAACTTAAGCGCATCTTTGCGATCTTACATAGATTTTAGGAGAGAAATTGTCATAGTCTGATAATAGAGAATCTAATAATAGAGAATATGTAAAATGTTCTTAAATGGATTACCAGTAAACATTCTATTCTATCACGGAATTTACCGAAGTACCATACGGCCGCTCGCGAATTCATTAACTCGCTAATAAGTCCTTGGGTTCTGCTCACGCGAAAATAAGACGACGCTAAAAGTACCCGACTTCTAGTATAATTCTCTCAGCTTTACTGTCAAACATGTCTCTTGCAACGAGTTGACATCATGTTTTTTGTTCTACTTAGATATCGTCATCTCTGAAATAAAAAGGATATTTCTTGAATGAACATAAATTAGCATGAAAATATGAGATAAAGAATCACTAGAAGTAGTATATCCATTTTGTACAGTAAAGTCACAAAATTAAAGCCTAAAACTAAAATTGTGTGATTTCCTTTTTGCTCTTTCGCCCGCAGCCTAGGCATATTACTTTCTTAATCTCGATATCGAACATTCTTGTTTTCGACATTTTACTCCCGCCTTCTCATCATCGTCCTCGAGCTTTTCCGTCGTCACCCTTCTTTTGCGTCTCTCCATATCGTACTTTGTTGTCCTAATCATACTGTCGTCTTTTCGACATCACATGATCGCGTTCGCATCATCTTAATTTCATCTTCTCTACCTTATACTATTGCATTCGCATCATCATATTCTCTCCTTCTCTTCGACGTACTTTCGTTGTCTCATCGTCATACTTCCGCGATATCATTCCCATTCTCCTGTTCTCTCTATCGCACCTCGTGTTCTCGAAATCTAACTCCCTCGTTCTCGACATCAAACTTTCATCGTACTCTTGACATTTTCCTCTAGCACACTCGACGTCATACTCTACCTATTGATCATCATACTCTCTATTCTCTGGTGTATTCGACATCATACAGTCGAGTTCTCACTACCGTATTTTTCTTTACTCGACACCATACTCTCTCGATCTAGGTGTCATACTCTCGCTTTTTCGGTATCATACTCTCGTGTTCTTAGCATCATAATCCGCGTTCTCGACATCATAAGCTCGCGTAATTATCGACATACTCTCGTGTTTTCGAATTCGTACTATCATGTTCTCACCATCATACTCTTGCGTAACCAACATCATACTAATGCATTTCAATGTCGTGCACGCGAATTCTCAACATCGTACTGTCGTGTTCACACTATCGTACCCCTCAATCCCACCCTCGATCTTCGGAATCTCTGGCTAAAGATTACTCATATTCTATTGGACTGGCATGGTTTCCTCTTGTTCTCTTTGCCGTGATCTCGCAGTCTCGTCGAAGTCTAGTTCACATCCAAACAGCTTCAACCACTTAGAGAATTAATTCGACGAAGTATTTATTATTTATAACAGTATTATTATATTGATTTGTTTACCCGATGTCAAATTCTGCGATAGTAAATACTTTATCTCTGCAAATAAGTACAACACTGGTCGAAAATTCTTGTCGACACAGAAATATGTCTATACAACGAAACGAATTCGAATGACGTGTAAATCCACGAAATGTATCGAAAACAATAACCGAGTTAGCCATTTGACTCCATTTTGGTTTTGGTTTTTGATGAAGGAATCTGATCCATACATTCTGCACAAAACAGTCCGAGATATGGAGACGTATGAAGTACAGGTTAGGCAGGCAATATCAAAAGATCCAAGTTTACTTTAGGCTTCGCTCTGACATTAACCTTTGCAAAAGAAGCTTGGTTCAAGCTCTATGAAGCCTAGCTTACGAAGGCGCAAAAGTATGAAATGTTTCAAAGTAAGCACCCACTGATTAGATTAAAATTTGTAATGCCAATATTAACTCTAATTCCAATGACACAATTGTGACGACAATAACTGGACTGATTTCTTCTAAAATAGTTCAACTACACATTTAAACGTACAGTTAATGGTATCTACATGGACTACAATCTGTTTCTATTATTGTTAGTTTGTTTTGGTACCGCACCCTAATTTAATACATTTCGGTGTGCATTTCCGATTTCAGACTTCCTTCGCATATGTCTAATATGACGGTGTATCATTACAATGAAATCGTTTCAAATAAATTAATTCTATCCTCTATCAAAAACCGTAGATCAAATGAATTTAACGATGATACAAACATTTTTATGAGTGGTAAGAATTTTTTATACTTTCAATTAATATTCTGTACTGTAGAATAAATCGATATGTTATTCATCGACATAATGTGCATACAACGTAATGCCGAAATTCAATTATATCCCCCTTTTAAGTTTTATAAAGAGCTAAAACCTCATACAAAAGTTTTTGACGATAGATTGCCATCTATAGTAAATCTTATCAGTGACTGACTGATTTTCTATGAAGGAGTGGAATTGGAAGCTGTTTAATCACATGCATGTCATGGTGGATGAACATTGCCAACCCTCCACCTCTTTCTGATTTTGTGTTTGTTGCTAGAGTTGACTGATTAGGAAAGGTTGGTCAATATGAGCCTATGTTAAAGAAAACTGTGTGAGGAGATGATGACACACAATTGTATCCACGAAAAGTCAATATGAGCCTATGTTAAATTTTTGCCCCCCGGGGGGCGGGGTCAAATTTGACCTCAGGAAATAAATCGTTCGATATTTTGTAAAGGTCTTTAATAAATCAAAATGAACTAGAGCTGTCGCCCTCAAGGGCTGACGAGAATACCCGCCACACCGCTAAAAAGGATTTTCTATGAAGGAGTGGAATTGGAAGCTGTTTAATCACATGCATGTCATGGTGGATGAACATTGCCAACCCTCCACCTCTTTCTGATTTTGTGTTTGTTGCTAGAGTTGACTGATTAGGAAAGGTTGGTCAATATGAGCCTATGTTAAAGAAAACTGTGTGAGGAGATGATGACACACAATTGTATCCACGAAAAGTCAATATGAGCCTATGTTAAATTTTTGACCCCCGGGGGGCGGGGTCAAATTTGACCTCAGGAAATAAATCGTTCGATATTTTGTAAAGGTCAACAAGATGATGTTACTTACCGAATTTGGTAACTCCCCTTATGGTAACTGAGTTTTGCAATTTTAAATTTTGACTACTCCCCCCATTAAAAAGTTCAAAATGGCATAACTCTGAAACTAACGACTGGATCAAGATGAAAATTGCAGGTGCACAACTTCATATGATAGGAAACAACCTGATAAAATTTCAGCAAAATTGGTCAAAAAATGTGGGAGGAGAAGAGGACACAAAGTTATGTCCACGGACGGACGGACAGACGGACGGACGGACGGACAACCTGATTCCAGTATACCCCCCCCCCCATAACTTCGTTGTGGGGGGTATAATAAATAAGTTGTTTCATACTAAATATTTACCATAGATTATTAATTTGATGATGAATTTACATACCCTTTCGGCATATCAGCTTTACGTAATTAGTTTAAGTGGCATGAACTTCTATCTAAAACGACAAGGGCTACAAGATTCGCAACTGACGCTGCACTTTAACTTAGATCGCGACAATTTTAACTACAAGAGTTTTTATTGTTGTATTACTACAGATCGACTGTTGAGCCCAATTCAGCTAAAGAATGGTAAAGCTATAACTACGTAACCCCTGGAGACTTTATAGAAAGAAAAAATGTCATTTTCCTAACGCCACATTTAAATCGATTCCTTCGATTGAACTATCTTGAGCTTAAGTCTAAAATTGTTCAGTTCTCAATCTAACTCCAACGAAAATCTGAGGCAGGACTAAATTACGGCACTAGGAATGAACATTTGAAGGAAATGTAAAAAATTGTAGCTAGACAGAAACAGTCTTCCAAATGGACAACGACGAAGCATTCTTCATCGCAAAACTCTTTTCCTGTAACTTGTAGAACTTCTTTATCTTGAATTCGAGGACAATAATGAAATAAAGAACCATTTACCCAATGAATGGCGAATTAACATTGATTTATATAGATCAAACTTACACACCTGTCGTTTTTTCATTGACCTATTTTTTCTATACTAATTGGCGAATTTCGGCTATGAAAGAAGAATCAATCGACAAGTCAACGCATTCATTTTGTTTAGAAATACCACCGACTGTGGCCTACGTTTATGTGATTTTTTATGCAAGCATATGGCCGCTGTTTCTTCTGTCGTCTGTCCTTCCGTTGTCCGTTCGCCCTGATACATGTATCTCCACAGTTTAAGGTCAAGGGTCAAATTTGAAATTGTTAACAGCTTAGCTCCTTCAGTTATTGGTGAATTTCAAAGTAATATGACACAATGATCTCTATCATAAACAGATGTACCATTTGGAAAATCAGATAGCGCCAAGGTCACAATTCAAGGTCACCGGTCATAATTGACCTTAATCACAACATAGCTTATTCGAAACTGGGTGGATTTGTTACAGCTTGGCACATTTGTTCTCTATCATAAAAAAGATGTCCCGTTTGAAAAAAATCAGATAGCTGTAAGTCTATATTTACAGGCACTTACAATAGTTTCAAAAAGACCCCTGTATTTTGAGTTATCCCCTTGATAGTATGATTAATCTAGTGACGCCAGGTGAACACACATGCCAAGTTCAACGTACATAAGCAATGTTTAAGTTTGTCATTTACTTAATGATCTAGACGACTGGTTGGAGAGAAGTTCAAAAGTAGATAAAAGTGATTGAGAAATACCAGGAATCCATTGTTAGATGCTCCAGCCCTCGCGATATGACTGCACTACTGTTAAAAGTGGCGTTAAACCCCATTCAATCAATCAACCTTAGATTGGAGTACATTAAATAAATACTTTGGAGAAAATCCAGCGCAACATCTTAAGTGTAACAGTAACCGGGCATGAATTGAATTTGGATATAAAAGTGATAAATGACATTCAATTCAATGAAAAGGGTGAGTTCTTGGTAAAAAGACATCGAAATTTATCATCATTAATATAAAATTGACAATCTACATGTCCAGAAGCAACCAAATTTATCCATCATTTTATATTATTGTAGTTTTCTGGACAGATTTCGGGGTTTTAGTTTGACATCAATAAAATGGGGTATCAGGGACTCAACAATCGCTGTCATAATAATCTTTGCTTAAACTATGTAATATGGTCTATTGCATACCAGAGCAGGTATTTGCTGTACTGAAAGGGTACTGTTGTTCCTCCAATAGAGTGAGCAACCACATTTTCATAAGAATAAAAGATGCATGATATAAATAGCTTCTGATAAAAAGTTTTGAGGTATTTCAGTATTTTTGTCGATGAAAAAAAAATCTCGAATTTTAGAAAATGTCCCTGAAAAAGTCTGGAAAAACTCTTTAATTTTGCAAGCAGAAAATTGTGGGAACCCTGGGTGCCATGGGTTTTAATCTCGGCGGCAGCACATATCTTTTAACGCATTTTGTCTCCCCAATTGGTACAGCAGCATAATCAAGCATCCAGGGGTATAAATACTTGTTCTTTTCTTTTTATAGTAAACCCCTTATTGAATCCCTTCAGTACATCTGTGGCAAATACATATCACCACTTATGACACCGTATATTCTGTACATAATCATTAAAAACATATATATTTCCCTTAGATCAATCATTGAAAAAAAAAAAAAAAAAAAAAAAAAACGTATATATTTCTGTAAGGGTCGAATTCTGCTTAAGTTGACCATTGGAAGTGTTCATTTAACTTACTTCCCCGAATAAGACTTTCTCACAAAACTGTATGTCATTATTGGACAAAAGACTTCTTATTGAATGAGAGTTCAGTTCACAAAAAAATTGGAAGTTTGACAAATATTGAAGGAATCTGTTTGGCTTCACAGGCCTGATTCTAGTAAAATTCAATGTCATTATATGGTAAAGGATTAACTATTTTACCTTGACCATCAAAGTTTTCAATGAAAAATGTCTACATACAAAAAATGCAGACTCTAACTTGAGTAGTCTTACAGAAAGAATAGACCGATTATTTAAGAGTAGGAAATATACAAAATGTAAAGCTACATGGCATTAAGCCCCCTTTTACATGTAGCATGTTAAGGTTCATTGAGTCAAACATTGAAATAAACATTAAATAGGGCACTTAAAAAACAACATTTATGTAAAGTAACAAGAATTTTTGGCAAATTGTAAAGGAGGTATATTTTAAAATTAATGACCTTGACAATTTGACCTTGACCAATGACCTTGATTTTTGTATGTATCTAATGAAAAGTGTTTTGACAAGTCATAAACATTTGAAATTTGAAGGCTGTATAAATTACCAATCTAAAATTAAGGACACTGTAAAATTCAATTTTTCGAAATATGAACTCGAGAAATGACGTTTACCTTAGCCAATGACCTTGATCATAGTACCAACAGAAAGGTCATGTAATAAGCAATGCACATGTAAAATATGAAGGCAATATCACTTAATTTTGTATACTTATGGGCGATGTAAAAGATTTTTTTTCGAAATTTGCCCTTGAGAAATGACATTGACCTTGACAGATGACCCTGAACTTAATACCAACAGAAAGGTCAGGTCATAAGCAATTTACATGTGAAATATGAAGGCTATATCACTTTCCATTGTTAATTTATGGACAATGTTATAGTTAAGATTTAGTAAATTTGAACTTGAGAAATAACCTTGACAGATGACCCTGAACTTAGTACCAACAAAAAGGTCATGTCATAAGCAATTTACATGAGAAATATGAAGGCTTAATAACTTACCATTGTTTACTTATGGACAATGTAAGTTGAAAAAAATGAAATTTTGACCTTGAGATACGACCTTGATCTTAACAGATGACTCTGACTTAGTACCAACAGAAAGGTTTTGTGAAAAACAATGCACATGAATATATGAAAATATGAATTATTTATCTCATATTTATCAAAAGTTATGGCTAATGTAAGTTTGTTGGAGAGAAATGGAAAGCTAACGTAACATGATACATCTTATTTCCGCAAATTTCAATTAGTTTATGGTCAGGGGCATCTGATTTGCTACTCAAATATGAATCTTCATTAAATTCTGACCATTGAACTAGGATAAATTTAAGAAAAACTATATTTTACCCCAAGTCCCCTATTTCCGTGACGAGGTCTCAAATCCCAAACCGGAAAAATACATCGACATTATATCATAGGCAGCTCACATGGTAAGTTTCATTTTATTTGGTCTAAGGGTTATGGAGAAATCGCTCCGGACGGAAGGAATGACGGACAGACGAGCCGGCGGCTTCACTCTCTCCCTTCGGGAAGCATAAAAAATTTGCGACTGCCTTAAAATACGCCCAATTGGAGGCCTTACACGTAAATGTGAGTCAAATATTGTCTTCGCGGTAATCTGATACGCTTAAAATGGCTTTTCATTGTTATAAAGAAAAGGTTCAGCGGAATTATAGTTTGTTTTTAAATAAAATGGAATTCGGTTGTCGACATTTGCACATGACCTAAAGACAACGGAAGGTAACAAATTGACAAGCGAAACAAACAGCGTCCTTAAACATGTCACACAAAAAGGTTAGCGCAAAACTTTTAAATGTCTATATTCGTTTTGACACTTACGGCAGTTTTGAACTGATATTTAAAAAAATTGAAGACAGACTAGCCGACTTAACTCCTAATGATGTAACGATGACGTTGGTTTGAGCGAAGTGAAACTGAATGTTGGATTCCAGCGGATATACTCACCGCGTGAATTACCCAATATTATTTGCAACTGTCTCTGCTTAATCTAAAAAAAAAGATTAACAGCCTACGTAGGCTATTAGGAAATACCCTGGTTTCTTCTGATAAACGACCTCTATTTTTTAAAATTACTTTTCTGAATATTGTATTGAAATAGTATAAGAGGGAAGAAGAATTATCAAAATCTATGACATGAAAAAAACATCAATACCTACCTTTAAGCCTATCAGATTACCTCGAAGATAACATCTGACTCAAATTTAAATGTTAAATGTTCTTTTGGGCGATTTTTCAGGCAATTGGCAAGTTTTTCTCATCTTGGTTTCAGAAAATACTGATATTTTCATTTAAAGGAAGTTATCGATGTTTATTCCGTGTCACAGATTTTTATTATTTATTCCAGTTCATACACTATTATCATAAAGTATTGTGAAAAGTAGTTTTGCGAAAATCAAAGGTGGTTAATCAGAATAAACCGGGGTATCTCCTTTATAGCCTACATAGGTTATTAATCTATTTTTATATTAAGCCGGGACATTTGCAATGAAGATTGGGTCATTCACGTGTTGTTTGTTACCGTTGGAATCCCGCATTCGGAATAATCGAGTTTCAACATTATTGAATCTTTATCTTCCCCCCTCCCAAAAAAACTGATGTAAAGATCATGTACCAAGCCAAAACATAGAGAAATATGATGATTGAATTTATACGTACAATGTTTACCTTTCGATATTGAAGGAGATCTTGCACAGACCATGAAGGAGAAGTTAGCTTAGGGTGATTAAGCTGATTTGAAATGAAAATGACACATTCATAACTTCAAAAAAAGAAAAGAATGAAAATATTTTGCGTTTCGAGACACCAAATTTATATCTCAACGAAGTACAACTCGAATGAAACTGATTTTTATCGGGTAAACGCGTTGTCTGTCGATTGCACCGAAAATTTCTTATTCATGGTTATCATGACTACATGGAGCAAGTTAAAATGAATTTCTGAAAGATCATCACTCTAATTCTGTTGAAGAAATTTGGTTAAAATTTTCAGATGCAATCTCCACAGGTATCGAGAAGTATGTTCCAACAAAACGACTGGCCACAAGAGATCTCTTCCATGGATTACACAGCCTATAAAACGCCTTATCAGAAAAAGGGATCAACTCTATTTCAGATTGAAGAAAGAAGGAAGCAACAAGATGAAGACTGGTCTCTAGGCTCTAAAAAGAAACATCAAAGATCAAATAAAAGTTTCCTATATTAGTTATATTGAATATATTTTAGGCCTAGATGGAACCACTGAAGACAAAGAGAAAGCCACAAGATTTAACAATAAGAAACTTTTCAGTCTGATAAAGAATGCCAAGCAAGACGCAACCGGAATAGCCCCTCTCCTCGATAAAATTTCAGGTTCCATCGGACAACACAGAAAAGGCAAATATCCTAAACAACAGTTCCAGTCAGTCTTCACTCCAATGACACCAATTTCTTTGGCTCAGTCCTGCCTTTCATCTATAAGACAAAATGTATTCTCTTTCTCTTTCAGCAAATACCCAGTTATGCCGAACATTACTATATGCACCAGTGGTGTACAAAAACTTATTTCCAACCTGAAACCAGACAAAGCAGCAGGACCAGACAACATCAAACCTCTTGTACTAAAAAACTTATGTTATCAAATTTCCCCAATCTTACAAATTCTCTTTCAGAAATCCCTAGACACAGGCACTCTTCCCCAGGTTTGGACAAAAGCAAACGTGACTCCACTCTTCAAGAAAGGAAACAAAGAAGATCCTGCAAATTACAGACCTATATCTTTAACATGTATACTGTGTAAAGTTCTAGAACATATTGTAGCCTCAAATCTAACTGAACATTTTGATAAAAATAATATCCTTTATGACTTGCAGCATGGTTTTAGAGAAAGGCGTTCATGCGAAACCTAGCTACTTCAACTGACCGACCATCTTGCCAGAAACCTGACTGAAGGAAAACAAACTGGTCTAGTTTTGTTAGACTTCAGCAAGGCTTTTGACAAAGTTAGCCACTTAAAACTTTTGTATAAATTGCAGGAACATGGTGTTAACAATGCTACCCTTTTGTGGATTAAATCTTTTCTAATAGGCAGAACACAAAAAGTAGTCTTAGAAGGTGGTTGCTCATCAGAAGTACCAGTCACGTCTGGAGTACCTCAGGGATCTGTACTTGGCCCTCTTTTGTTTCTTTTGTATATAAATGACCTTCAAAATAACATTACATCCCAAGTTCGTTTGTTTGCAGATGACACTGCCGTTTACCTAGCTATAAACAACAGACAAGACTGTTTGACCCTACAAGAAGATCTAGACAAGTTAATGCAGTGGGAGAAAAAGTGGTAAATGGAGTTTAACCCCAGCAAATGCATTGTTAAAAATATTACTAAAAAGAAGAAAAAGATTTCCTTTGATTACAGATTACATGGACAAGTACTAGAGACTGTGGACAATGCCAAATACCTAGGAGTTACAATATCTGGAGATCTTTCCTGGAACAAACGCATTGACAATATAACATCAAATGCTAATAAAACTTTAGGTTTTCTCCGCAGAAACATCCAGACCAAAAATAAGAAGATCGGAGAAATAGCGTATAAAACTTTAGTGAGACCCCAGGTAGAATACGCATCAACAGTTTGGAGCCCCTACACAAAAACTTTATAAGTAAAAAAGTACAACGTAGAGCGGGAAGATGGGTTCAAAATAATTTCTCTTATTATGACAGTGTTACCTGCATGCAGAAGGAGCTTGGTTGGGAAACTCTCCAATACAGACGAGACATCTCCAGAGTCACCATGTTTTATAAAATCGTTAACAATTTTGTTGCAGTGCCAGTACCAGCTTATCTTGAAAGACCAGTGAGGACCACCCGACATATGCACACAGCATCTTTCAGACAGATCCAAGCAAATGCAGCCTACTTTAAATATTCCTTTTTTCCTTACACAGTGATAGTATGGCACAGCCTTCCAGAAACAATTGTACAGCAACCTGATATTGCAGCGTTCAAAAAGGGTCTTGCTTCTTTTCAGATAGTGAGCCGTCCCTGAATGACCAAAATATGTTTTATCAGCTCTTTTAATCTAACACTCACAATACTTTTAAAATTTTGCACCCTAACAAATGTCTAACAGTTTTTATTCCAGCACAGACGCGCACCTGCCAGTAATACCCGAAAGGGGAGTTGGGCAGTATATATAGATAGATAGATGACGCGTCATTTACATCATTGGCTTCCGCTAGCAATTCAGTTGTTACCCGAAAACTAACGACTTCATTCGATAAATTACGAAGTTTCAAAATTGGTCATAGGTAATATATCAAAGTAAACTGATATAGAACTACGTAGATTTGAAATGAATTAAGAAACTTTTATCGTGAAAATGACATTAATATCTATATTGAAAGCTAATAACTTTCTTGTCTCATTTTCATGAAAATCTATTCAAGAGCGTGCGTGATCTTCCGTTTCCGCGGAAGAAATAATTTCACATACATTTCCGAATTTCAGCGTGGTCGAAGTTAAAAAATCCGACCACCATATTACCCAATTGTCACCCTTTGTGGTTGAAAAACAGAGTAATGCAGTTTTAGGGACGCTGTCAAAACTCTTTAGAATGAAACTTTATTGAGGTCTCTGAAAAACTGCTAAAATTACTAAATTCTTTAATCGTAAAATCGAAAATTATACACGTAAAAGGTTAAACCAATCTAATGGCGTTGTTTGATGTAGAGATCTGTCCAAATCTTCTTATCAAAGAGGATTTACAATCGCAAAAAGTAACTGATGTAACACGAATCGAAATCACAATGGATGGCAAATACATGAAAGCTTTTACGATTATTTTAACCTTTAATGAGACATACTTCTAACAGAAATTAAAGTAAGATTTCAAATCGTAAAGTTTCGTGTTTTTATCCCAAATCCTCTTCGACTGCCAAAGATTCGAACACCGTGAGAATAGCTGTGTAAGTACCCAGGTTTGTACAAAATGCTCTTATGCTTGACATGAAGATGAACATTGTGAAAATAACCTCATTTGTCTTAACCGTGACCAGGGATATGCAGCAAGCTCACGACAATACCAATGAATCAATATACCGAAAGAAATTTTAAATGTAACGTTAAAACTGACTTACTCTTTTAATGAACCTTAACGTAGAAGCGAGGCAAGACTCAACTCATCTCAGCTGGACAGAAGGTAGCTATGTAAGTAAAGCTAAACCTGACTCTTCTGATAAATCCAGACCCGATCAGTGAAACAGATGTGAGCACATTTTAATAACAAGAGCGCCGCTCACGGGTGCCAACGTTCGGCTGCAGGTGCTGGATAATGCTAGAATTCTAAGTCGAAAAAGGGGAATAACTTTTTTAGAGTTATCCTCCTTGATAGTCTAGATAGCTCTTGTGATGGTCAAAACGCTTTTAGAGTTATCCTCCTTGATAGTCTAGATAGCTCTTCTGATGGTCGATACACATGCCAAGTTCCACGAGGATATCTTCAATAACAACAGAGATATTACCTTGTCACGCAGACGCCAACGCCGACGCGAATATAGAGTCAAATATATCTTTACTCTTTCTTGTAGAAATAAATGTAATTGCGCCTAAACAGCAGAGCTAATAATAGAAGACTTATTTGCCCATGCAAAAGACAAGATCAAAGAAGCATTGTCAGGAGACCACATTTTTAAGTCGAAAGTCCTGCAAATAGAATATTCTCTTCCGTATAAAACCTACCTGATGCACATAAGCAAAAGGACAATATTGGTACAAATGCTAAGCAATGTTCTAAAAGAGGAAATGTAGTAAAGCCCAAGTCTGCTATTCAAAGGATGATTCACGTTCAGCTAGAAAAGCTGAACCCTTTCCCAGTGGATACATCGTATCGCTTCTGTAATATCGGTAATGAAGACGAGGAGTTAAGGGAGGGCGAATATGAAGATTCAACGCCAAAAGCTAAAAGTCTACCTCTCATAATCATGCACACCAAAATCCTATGAGGAAAAGTGCAAACAAAATAAACATAAATTGAAAAATGACTAATTTCTTACTTACACATATCAGTGGTTTATTACTCACACTTGCTTCGATAGTTTCTTATAACATAATACAACGGAACTGTCGCAACATCAAGGCCAATTTCAAAGAACTTCATCTTTTCATTTCAGATACAGTTAAGAATCCAGTGGCAGTATTTTGACAAGAAACAATAATTTTTACGTTCTTGATGTTGATAATTTTTCATTTGAATGTCACTCTTTTATTGATAATGATAATTTTTCATTCAAATATCAGTTTTTTTATTAAACGAGAAGGCTTTCGGTAGAATTGGTATACTTGTGAATAACAAAATTCCACACCGTGGTGTCAATTGAGACACAATTTTTATCCCCCGTCGTTTCGGCGAAGGGGATATGGTAATGGTCTCCATCCGCCATTCCGTCACTAAGCTGTTCCGGAGCATAACTTCTAAAGAATTAAATGTTATCAAATTAAAACTTCATATATAGATAGATCTCCTTGAGGAAAAGTGCAGTGCACAAGACCCACAACTCTTGCTTACATAATTTTGGAGTTATTGCCCTTTGTTGTTTTAAGACTTAGATTTTGTCCAGAATATACTTCAAAAGTATAATAGATATTATCGAACTCATTGAAAAGAAATGCGGTGCACAAGAAGTCTAAAGCTAACTGGCTTTTCAGCTTTTGGGGCGGGGTGAGGCCATGTCCGACATGGCTCTTGTTACAAGTCGCCTGAATCAAAATATCCAAACGAGCTATGATTTAATGAAGATTGCAAAGAGGCAATACCTGGACGAAAATAGTTTAAGACCGTCAAAAGATAACTGCACCCGGGAAGGAGCGCATCTTTGAGATAGTAAGATTTTAGAATGGGTTCCAGATCATCAGTCAAAAAGAGTATGGACATAGTATGAAAAATCATTGGGAGGAAAACGTCACTTAGTGTTGGTGCCGATGTTAAAAGTACCGTTTATACAAAACATGACGTTGTTTATAATGAAATATTTGCTAAGAAATCGCCTTCTACAAATCATTCCCCAACCTTTCAATATTTCGTTAAAGTTTAAAAGACAGAGTTTAAGCTTAACTTTAGTTCCAAAAAATTGGACCATATTGATAGAGATTTTTCGAAATTGAAGATCGCTTTAAAGAAGTGTCATGCAACTACTGTTATATCTGATATTATCCACTATCAATTCGTCAAACGTATGAAATTACTCCCCCTTATTTTTTTTACTTCAAATCTATAATCAAGTTTGAAAAACGGGGATAATTCCGGCTTCTTAGCGATTAACTATTAACACAATAAGGAAACGAGGAATAGGTACTATTCATCTTTCAAACTATCGGCCTATAGCCTTAACAAGTTGTGCTTTTAGACACACGTTAGGTTAGAGTCATACTTTCTCTGATCCACATGGACAAGAAATTGGTGTTCCAGAGGGAATTATTTAATCTGTAACAGTAGTGTAGAAATCAATTATATCGCAGTGATTTATCTACATCTGCGTCATGCGTATTTTACCTAAAAGAAATCGGCATGATGCACGATAAATATTGCCGAGTGTATTTCTGACGCACGTATTTCTGGCCTTAACAAGTTGTGCTTTTAGACACACGTTAGGTTAGAGTCATACTTTCTCTGATCCACATGGACAAGAAATTGGTGTTCCAGAGGGAATGATTTAATCTGTAACAGTAGTGTAGAAATTATTTATATCGCAGTGATTTATCTACATCTGCGTCATGCGTATTTTACCTAAAAGAAATCGGCATGATGCACGATAAATATTGCCGAGTGTAATTCTGACGCACGTATCTCTGGTCCCGATTTATAAGTCTCATGTTACCGAAATCTTACAAGCGCATGGTTTTCGCACTAAAACCTTCGATGATCTGCCACCAGGAGCCAATACATATAAAGGCCATACCATTACCAGTCACAATATCAATTTGGAAAGACTTGCTACAGAGTTTGCAGATTCTCTGATATCCAACATTAAGTCACGGTTTGTTTAAATGTTGCCAATTCAAATCCATTTATTTCGACTAATTTGTAAAAGAATGAAATTAATTTTACTAGCCAAATTTCGAAAAAATATCACACTCTTTGGTAAACTACCCATCCTTAATTATTATTTGTTTATTTTGAAAATTGTTAGCTTTCATATTTACGTTAATTTTTTACACCTACAAAAAGAAAAAATACTTGTTAAATTAGAAGTAAGGATTATACATATGGGGAAAAGAATAAAATCAGATTCCTTGTTTAAAACAGTGTTTTTCTTTTTCATAGTGTGTCGAAAGGATAAAATCAGAGAAACCAATGAAACTGAAATTGATGACAGGAAAATTAATGATTGTAAATGAGTTTAAGGGTGTTGATGTCATTCTGCAGATTCTTGCAGAATTCCTGAAGATGACATACTCACAGCATTCAGTGTACTTTCTATGAGGCCACTCACCTTCTTGAATGAGAAGGACACAGAGTCCTATGGAGTGACAGAGATGGACACATTATGTGATTTTATGGGAAGAAACAAACAATTAGTTGGGTGGAGGAGGGCTAACACTTTGAAAAATGTTCAGATCCTATAATTGACAGTACCAAAACAATGGATGAATGGTTCTTGTTAAAGAAAGTTGTGGTAGCAGAGAAATATCCAAGGGATAAAATGGCAGAGCTGTGGTGGCAATTTAACAAGTACCACCATGATCAGTTTCCAAACCTAATTATACTAGCTAGTCTTGCACTCACTTGCAGCGTTCATACAGCTGGCTGCGAGAGAGGTTTCTCTGTCCAAAACAGAATTCTTACTACCTTTAGAAATAGATTAGGGTCTGAAAAGCAGAGAAAGCATTTGTTAGTCAAGATAGATGGATCTGATAGGCAGAAGTTCTGCTTTGATGATGCCCTAAAGCACCGGAAATCCTGCAAAGAAAGAAGAATATATGAAATGATTTGCTTCAAGTAAGCTTTCTCTGCTTTTGATACCCCTAATCATAACTACATGTAGTTTGGTATCTATAATTCTAGTCAGTTGGATATCTCAAAATCTAGTCAGAATTTTTTTCATGTTGAAGTTACTGTTAAAAAGATTCTCAATGTTTTTTTTTATCCATAAAGTCCAATATACAACATTGAAGACATATCTAAATCCTAATAACCGACTGAGAGAAGGGCAGTAAGTTAATTTTTGTTAATTCTTTATGAAAACAAAATTACCACAGGAAAAATAAAATTCTAGATCTTGCAACCAATTAGGTTTAAGATCTAGATCTTTGTCTTTAAACTAGTAATTTTGTTATCTTATTAATTAGATGAAAAACATTTACTTAACTCTTAGCCTGCTAGATTTAAATTTTGCTTAAAAAGGGCATTTTGTTACATTTCAACAAGTCTTGTACAAGTTTATGCCACAATAGTTAAGTAGAAAGCTGTCTGCAGATAGTGCAGGCTAAGATCAGACTGTTCATCTGTGCACTCTGTTCTCAGTCTATACTATCTGACAAAGCTTTGTGTACAGCAGGAATGTGAGCTGAACAGTATTAGAAGGGCTGTATCTTTAGAAATCTTAGTAGTTGCTTACTGCTATCTATATTGTAATTGATAGTAATATGAGTATGGGCAGTTTGTAAACATTTTAGTAATTGTAATACAAAGCCTACCATAATATCAAACCTTTCTCTGAGCCTGTTGTATGTTGCATTTTGTTTTGCTGTCAGCCAGAGATGATCCACATAAATGAAAAATATTTGTTTTGAATTCAAGGGTTTGAATATTGTTGAGGATTAAATGAAGATAAAACAACAAACAATTTATATTAGTTTATTACATTCATTCACACCAATAACTCGATAAGTTCGATATTTTTGACTCACTGTTTTCAAATTTGACTCAGAGGTTCAAGATCAGTGAGTCAGATTGACTCAGTGACCCAGAAAGGTAGATTAATCACTGATATCGTTAAAATTGTTTGTCCGGATGTTTGCTATACCAAAACATGTGAAAGGCAGTTACAGTAAGCCTTATAAAACCAAAGTAAATGGTTAAATGAAAACGACTGTATTTTTTCGGAGACAGAAACTTTATATGCCTTAACAATTATCCTAATTTAAAGCGGCTCTTGAACAGATTTCATGACAATTTATTTACACAAGAAAATTATCTGTTTTTCCAATATACATTATTAATGTAATTTCCGCGATAAACATTCTTCGGATTGAAATTGATAAATTAACTGGAAAATTATTTCTATCTTCGTATGTTGGAAATGTCGATAACGTATGAATTTCTAGCGGAAGCCATCGACATAATGGAAACTATAAATAGGGCATTTTTCGGAGCAGTTGTCAGATAATGTATTTACCCGGTGATCCCCGTTTAATTCAGTGTACTTTATGGATCTTTTTGGCGTCTCGTAACGCGAAATATTTTTCTTCTTTTCTTTTTAAAACCATATCTTCCACCAAAACTTACAGCAAAATTAAAATGAAAACTATACCCGAGACCCAAAAGCATAAATAAATATGACCATTGAATTTATAAGATCAAAATAATTCATGAAAAAACGGACAATCCTCTTATAGTAAGATTGCTTGATAACTTTTTTAAACTTCCTGATGGAAAATGTGGTAATGAGGAGGCAGATAAAGCTGTCAAGGAGGCATTATCACTTGACTTTCTGTCATCTGAAGTACCTTTTTACCTCTCTTAAACCTTTACTTCACTGATTCTGAAAGTCGGGAAAAGTTGTAAGAATGATCCTGCAAACAAAGTTACTAAACTGTATTTATTGAGCAGTACCTTCAAGTTGGTGAATGGTTGCTGGGTTAGAGATCAAACCGCCGGGAAGAACTAATATTGAAACGTTTGCGTATTGGTCATACTTATCTTATGCAATCGTTCCTGCTAAAGAGAGAGATGACAAAGTGCATTCCATGCAACACTCCTCTTACTTTTGACAATACATTAATCAATTTTGTAGATTTGTTTTTCTTTTATGAGGCACAAACAGTATGAAGAAACAGTTTGACTTCAATTTGTATTCCAAAATATGATTTTAGGTTCTACTGACATGTAACTGTTTGAGCATCTCTCTATAGGGTCAAATATATTTTTATATTCATTCTTGTAGAAATAAATGTAACTGCGCCTAAACTGATGTTATATGTCGACGGCCATAAACACCACCCATTAATTCATGAAATATTAATAATAAGAACGCCATTGTTTACATTAATTACGAAATAAACAATAGATTGTTTAATCATGTGTTTCCTTCCTCGAAAGGAAGATCTGGCGTTAATTTAGTATTAATGGATGACGCAGGTTCTGTCGCAGCGAATTTGTAACTTGAAACCACCAAGAAATTTGTACTTGTTGAAGAGACTAGATGTGGAGTTATTTTTCGCTAAGAAAATTCCAATGGCATTGAAAAGATTTGCCAAAACGTTAAAGAGATTTCTTCCTGACAAGAATGGACGGACTAATGGACAAGCAGACTGACTAAAGAATGGCTGGGGTAAAACATATGTGTTTTCCGAATTGTCATTACTCATTAAAAAATAGATAAACGAGAAATATGCTAGTCCTAGGTTGTGGAATGGTTAACCAAAATAATTCAAATCCGTCCAAGTAAAGAAAAACACACTCAAAGACTTCAGGCATTTTTGTTTAAAAGTGCTCATGTATTAATGTAAAGCGCAGAAGAATAATGTCAAACACGCATTCTGTGATATAAAGATGTTATTGTATTGTACTTGCAGACAAAAAAAAAGAGATCAAAAAGTTAATTTAATTATTTCAATCCTGAAATAAAAATAGCATTACATTACAATTCATACTAAAAGTACGAATGAAATTCTAAATAAATACTGGTACGGCAAACACAAAACTCAAAGTTATTTTAACTTGTTACGGAAAATAATTCAGAGGTTTAAATTCAGGTATTTAATCATCATTATGGGCAGTTCACTTGATTTGAGTTAATGTAAAATTGTAATTAATTCCAAAGATTCATAATATTTTCTTCAAGATGCCATTTATCGCCTTACCATAGCACTGTATGATAAGTTTTACTTTTCTGATGAAGTTAATGTAAAATTGTAATTAATTCCAAAGATTCATAATATTTTCTTCAAGATGCCATTTATCGCCTTACCATAGCACTGTATGATAAGTTTTACTTTTCTGATGAAGGTTTTATCATATTAAACAGAGTCATGAAAATACATGTTCAAGACTTTGACTCTCACTACGATATGGAATCAAAGCACTAAAAGTTCTGAAGTGTAAAGCTCCCCCCCCCCGCTTATTCTTAATCGACCAAGTTAAGATTAACAACTACAACAATAATATTGATAAAAAATATTAATTTTCAATGTGTAGAACTTAATTTTAATTTGTTGTTGTTTAATGTACCAGCCGCCGTAATAGCGCGATGGTAGCGAATCAGACTCCCAATTGTCAACCATGGCATGGCATGGGTTCCAACCCGGGCGGCGGCACATATCCTTTCAGACATTTGTCTCTAAACCATGGGTAGATAATCGTAAACCTATCGTAGGATAGCAGCCGGGGGCTAGGAAAGGATATAGTGGTAGTACTAGTGAGCGAGAATCAACCGTCGCGACATTACTGAAATACTGATAAAAATGGCATTAAACGCCTTTCAATCATTCATTATCTGTGTCCTCGAGTACAGTACGAATATCGTTAAACACATTCAAAACTTTGAAAAGATGATGCTAAATTACCCCCTACTCCTAAAATGCTTGCAATTTTCAGTCTTAACAAAATATTTTTACTTCGGTAAGCAGCCACCTTGAAACTTGATGATTGTGGGTAAATATTTACAAAGTCATTAATCGACTTGAATACAGACTATAAAATGAAATCAACTTTTTATCTCCAACTTCTTTATTAAAGCGGATCTTGAAGATATTTTCATGAAAATTTGAAATAAGAAAAGTATCAGTAGTTATATATGTCATATTGACGATAAATATTTTTGTTAAATCTACCAAATCCCCATAAATGTAATCTATTGTAGTATATTCCCTATGCCCCTTTTTATCGCTTTGAACTTTTAAAAATCGAAAGTTATCAGATGAGGTCATTAGTCTTAGGGTAATGTCGATAACTACTGAATTGCTAGTGGAAGTCAGGGACATGATTGATACGTCATGGAAGCGACAAAGTTCGCTTCAATCGAATATTTACCGTATGAATTTCCGTTCCATTCGGGATTTACTTCCTTGACTTATTTAGCTTCGCGCAAAGCGAAATATTTTGCTTTCTTTCAAGTGTTCTTTACAAAAATGGCTTATTAGTCTTACAAATGCCTGAAACCATTACAGTTAGAAAATTTATAGCCATTTTTTTTCTTCCTAAATCCGAGCAAGAGACAATGAACCCATATATGACCCCTGAAACAAAACATGAAAAAGCTCGGTAAAATTGGACTTTAAGAATTCTTGTTTGGGGTTTTTCAAAAAAGTCTGCGTATGGGTAGGGCCCAATTAATACTAACAGTAACGGTCCATTCGTTGACAAGTAAAAAATTTGGTGATTTTGAAAATTTTTCTAAGACTATCTCCCCATTTTAATCGTTATGGCTACACGTGTAAAAGTAATAAAATGGAACTAGATTGCAAAGGGAGGGCCTATTTTCTGATCACTTAAACAATCCTACTGAAAGGCATGATACACACAGTTCAGACCATTCATAATACTATTCAATCACAAAAGATCCCGATATAGTAAATAAAAGATGAAGATTAACTCAATGTTAATTCCGATAATTCAATAAAGTGGCGGTATCTATTTTTTGGGGGGTGGGGGTGTTTTTGTTCTTGCGCGGATGATGTGTATTCGACAACGGAAGTCAGTCATCGCATCTATAACACTCAATCTTTAAAGAGCTTGACACTAAAATTGTCGTTTGTCAAAAGCTATTATTCCCATAACACGATATAATTTGCTGGGAAGTAAAATATGGATCAGTTATAATTTCAGACCGCCGTATAAGGACAAATCAACATATCATTACGTCTTTGTAGTGGCCATTTTTTTTCCGGTGGAGAAAAAGTGTTCAACTGCGTCACAACTACTTCCGAGCAGAACAAATCTTACATAAGAATTGGTTAAGTCATTAAAACATGTATTTAAAATGTTCTGAAAAAAGTTCCATGTTATTCACATTATTTCTGCCATATAAACTTACATTATAATAAACAAAAAACAAATTCGTCGCAAGCACCTGCTAGCAATCGAAGAATATCGGAATCTCCGGCTTCGTCCAAGAGTTAACCGATTCAATTAAGGGGAATCCCTAAAATCATCGCGAATCCATAAGGTTTCAAAAGAATGATTAGTTTTTGTAAATTAGATTGAACGGTTGAGTAATGTAGTTCAGAGCGTACTTACCAAATTCGTGTATTTGACATTTCTATTCATTTATCTCTTGTATTATCACTTAAACAAGTCATAGGTTCCGGTCACCGAAGAAGAAAATATATGACGTCATGTATATTTATGTCCAATACTCGTATTGATTCTACTCTTACTTTGTATCTTTAACATAAGCAGGGCTGGTACTGAATAAATGTTTCTTTTTTTTGGGAAAGGTCTTCTGCCACTAGAGAATGGTTTGATTGTTAAACTTGAGTTTTTCCACAATTTCAAAATCGAATTACGGCTAAAAACTCGTCTGCAGAATCGTCCCCCAATATACACACTCTTATTTTAGCTCACCTGAGTACAACTTGCTCAATGCGAGCTTTTGTGATCACGTCGTGCGTTGTGCGCCGGAAGGCGTCAACAATTCTATAAACATCCTCTCGTAAGTAACAATTGGGCCAATTTCAACCAAACTTGGCATGATTGTTCCTTGAGTGATCTTTTTCAAAGTTGTGCGCAAAATTTGATTGGCGTCAAAAAATGGGCGCGGTTGTTTTTTACTTTTAAATCTTTTAACATCTTCTCCTCAGTAACCATTTGGCAAATTTCAACCTAACTTTGCATGATTCCTTGGTTGGCCCTTTTTAAAAGTTCTTCGCGCAACTTTGTTCGTGGCAGGGCGGGGCAGTAATTACTTTGAATTATTTAAGCATCTTCTCCTCAGTAACCATTGCGCCATTTTAAATCAACATTGGTAGAATGTTCCTTGAGTGACCCTTTCAGAAGTTGTTCGCGAAAATTTGATTTACGGTCAAATACTGGCGAGGCAGGGCCTGGCAGTTTTTGGCTATAAAATCCTCAATCCTCAGTAACTACTTGGCCAATCACAACCAAACAGGGTCAGACACCCTATTTTAAATTATTGGGTTTATAGGGTTATTACGCTACCGGGAAAACGGCAAAAGTCGGTAATTTCGTGAAACTCTTTCCCGGCCCGGAAAAAGTTTTGATTTTGTTATATCTTAAAAACCGAGGAAAAACTAGGAAAAAGACAAATCAACTTGATGAAAGACGTGAAAGTTAACTCTTGGTAAATAGTCATCGAAATTTATTATCATTAACATGATATTGACAATATACACGTCTAGAAGCAGTCAAATGTATCCATTATTTTATATTATTGTAGTTTTCTTGACAGAGCTTTAGTTTGACATTAATAAAATGGGGTCTCAGGAAGTCAACAATCAGTGTCATAATACTCCTTGCTTAACTCTGTGGTCTATTGTATACCAGAGCAAGTGTTTGCTGTACTGTATGGGTACTGTTGTTCCTCCACTAGAGAAACCACATTTTCAAAAGAATAAAAGATACATGATATGATAATCTTTTGATGAAATCTTTTCGGAATTTCGGGGATTTTCATCGATGAAATTGTTTAGAAAATATCCTGGAAAAAGTTTTGAATTTGCAAGCATAAATTGTGGGAACCCTGGGTGTTGTCGGGCTGAATCTCGGTGGCATATCCTTAACTTTGTCTCCCCAATGGGAAGATGGTCCTAAACATAAATTGGATGGCAGATGGAGGCTAGAAAAGGATATTATGGTAATACTTGTGCGAGAAATACCAGAAATCAATTGTTAAATGCGCGGAATATGACCAAAAATTGTTTCAAACGACTAGGTCAACTTTCATCGGACATTTGGCACAATCATTGTGACAAGTAACTTTTGTCTGCCACCAACGGACAAAATACACGTGGTATGCGCAAATGAGATGGGCAACTAGTGAGAAACAACAAGTGCTCTCCAGTGTTTAGTCTTTTAAGATTACAATTACTTTCTTTTTGACAAGCCTACTTGTAGTGAGCAAGACAAAGTTTTCACTATGACAAATCGGTGTATGTACCTTAGTCCATATTTGTGAGGACCATTTTTGGTTGCTAAAAATGAAAATGTCACAATTAATCTCAATCGTGAGCTCAAGATCAAACATGCCTGTATTCTGTCTTAGACTATTTTTTTCAATCATCTTAAATTAGTCAGATGAGCGATTTTATGGCCATTCTGGCCCTCTTGTTCTTTCTAATCATCACTGGAAAAGATGTGTATTAAGCTCTTGGGGAAAATCTCAGACTATCTTTAAAAACATAATTCTGCGTCTTTTTGTAGACTGCTGTCCTATTGTCATTAATTTTTATGGCAATTCACGCCATATTTCGTTGATCTATCAGCAATCTCTGCTAACACATTCCCACAAAATGATGCCTTTTGATGTCCCTCAAGAAAAACCATGGGCAAAATATTATGTATAATGAAGAAATTGCTTGAAACAAGTATTTTTCTCATTTCAAAAGTGTGTAATACTCCGATAATTGTAATGAATATAAATTTCATAAATGTTACATTAATGACTGCTATTTATTTCAATTTCGACCAATCTCAAATTGTATCGTCTGGTAATAGGTCATTGTGAAAGCCACCTATTTTAAACTACTAAGGCCGGTGTCTTTCCTTTGAACTACTAAGGCCTTTGTCTTTAACATCACATTTAAAACAGTATAGTGTGTATATATGTTAATAAACATGTGTATTGTGCAAAGTATTAATCATTATGATTGATAATTGCTCATCAAATGATTCTCGGCTTGACACATTACGATAATACCAGACGACAAAATTTTAGACTATGCCAAATTTACAGAGTTGCAGACAACAATTTGAACTTTACGACATTTTATTTATTTATTTTTCTATTATCATTTATTTTCATTTTCTGGGTAGAACACATGGAAAATCAAGCAAGCAACTTCTTCATTTTCAACAATGTTTTTCGATTATTTTTGTCGAGCCCGCTTACGATGAGCGAGACATAGTTATCACTATGACAAGTCGGTGTATGTGCGTTAGTCCGTCTGTCCGTCCGAATTTGTCCGGACAATTACTCCTTCATTTATGGAAGGATTTCAAAATAAGTTAGCGTAATTATTCTCCATCATGAATAGATGTGCCATTTAAAAGAATCTTTGGGATAGGTCACAGTTCAAGGTCAAACACTGAAATTCTGATTGTCAAGAGCATTTTTCCTACAATTATGGATTGACTTCAAAAGAAATTGGCAAAATAATTCACCACCATGAGTAGATGTGCCATTTGAAAGATTTTTTTATAGATTCAAGTTCAAAGCTCAAACTATAAAATTGATTGTTAAGGTCAGGTTGGTGGTCAAAACTCTGCGGGCTCCACAGCAGTTGCCCTCGGACAACTATCTGGTTTTGTATAGGGGTGTCAAAAAGCATTATTGTTTTGGAATTGGTTAAATCTAAAGACTATTACCGGTATTATATGATTCTATTTAAATGTTCACTGACAAACTACCGCAATGCTAAAAATCTTAATCATTAACTTATATTTTATTACAAAGCTTCAATAATTTTCCTACATAATTGAGAAAAAAGGTGAAGATATAGTGACGTATCCCTTTAGGGGGGCATGCAGCAATCGAGAGTAATCTTTACAAGTTTGTTAGGGAAATTGGATATGAAAATATGGATCTAGAACATATCGTCTTAGCATATAAATAAGTACGAGCTCCACTGATTAAAATTTGGTTAACAATTATGAGACAAAGATTCACGATAATCTTACCAAGATATAATTTGTCTATGTTCATAGAAACTTTTAAACTGTGTTAAAAATATATTCCGAATTCTTCAACACATGAAATGAAAACATATAAGAAAATTGAAAATATTTCTTTTCTTGTCATATCAGTTGAAACAAATAAACTAAAAAATGGCGCATATCATCTGATCCAGGTAAGAATGTGTTGCTGGTCACTTCACTCATTTTAGGCTTTGCCTATTTCCATGTTAATACTAAGACTAGAATATCTATTCTTCAAACTGAGAAAAAGTTTACCACAAATTTGATGTGATAAACCCAGAAAAATTTATAGACCACCATTAGATTTACTGTAAATCGGTTTTATTAGCCGGGGTTTTATTTTCGCAAATTCGCGAGACAGGAAGCTCGCGAATTTAAGAATCTCGCTTAATTTGGACCATTTTGTACACAAAAATACGGAGAAGTCCGTAGTGAGCCGCGGACCAACGAAGATCAAATGGCAAAATATGTACCTATTTTGGCATCATCCCACTTTATTTCATTCATATGGGGATATATTATCACGTTCTCGGGGTAAAACCCGAATAAAAAATTTTGAGAAAAGGGCAAATCTTTAGCAGGTATAAACTACCAAGTTAGTCCGTTAATCTATTGAACACATAACAACGGAAAGCAGGCGAGGTAGTAAAAATTCTAGGCGAGGACAATTACACAACAAAGAGCTAAAAAAGTTACAATTGATTCTTTATTGTATAGACTCTTGCAACCTTTTAACAAATTGAAAGCATGCGATGCGAAATGAATCAAGTAGAATTAAACAATTGCAACTGTTTTGACACGGGTTTGAATTATTTCAACATATAACTGTTTGGTAAACTGATAATTTGATGCATTAGTGGTTTAAGGGCGTAAGCGTCTATTCATAAACCTTAAACTTCTTTTTGATAACGGATTTTTAGCTCCTTAAAATCAAAGCACGGAAAGCCTGAGATATGTATATAGGAGACATATAACCTGGGCAGAAAAAAATTGATGGTCGGATTAGCGGAGGTGCCTCTTTCTACCCAAATCAACTGTCGACTATGGGCATTTGTGCCAATTGTGCGCTAGGGGACAAAACCTGCCAGCAATAATTTTCATCCCTCTTTTGAGATATTAAACGATATATTTACACATTGTATTTATCGTTACATATTTTTCACACGATGAAAATGCTTTGAAGGGATCTGATAATGGCCACCCAAGGATCCTTCCTGTGAAGTTTGGTTGAATTATGTTCGGTACTTTCTGAGAAGATTTTTCAAAGTAAAAGTTGACGGACGGACGAACGACGGACACCACATCATGACAATAGCCCGTTGGCTTTAAGAGGGAGTGGGAGAGAGGGGGAATGGAGCGTGTAGCCAGGTTCGAGCTTGGAGGCTCTCGCGTACGATGCGAGTATTCTACCACACAGATCAAATTCGTTATGCAATTATACGCTTTATAATCTCCTGATAAAGAGAGCGAGAGAGAACGGATGGTCGTTCACCAGGTAAACATGATTTTGTACACCTCACAAAAGCGATATGTAGACGTTGCATCCTTTGGATAGAATTCGGTGGTAAAAATATATAGACACAAAGTCCGAGCACGACCGAACTGTTTTCAGAAAGTGCGAATATGATCCTATAAATGACCAATTTATTTGTTAAACAAAACATTTCAATCGTGCGTAGAAACGACAGCTTCTCTTATCAGCTTTAAACAGCACCTTCGTCTAACCGGACCGTTTGAACATTGTTACTCTAGAATAAGTAATATTATTTTGGTATGAAACAAACACCTTATTTTTTCATAACAATACAATTTGTAACATGATTATATATGTTAAATAATTTCAAATATATTATATATCTCCTTTCTTTCTATCCATTCCCTCCTCAAGTTTTGATAATTTTGCCAAATTCAGAACACTCACACGAAAGTACTGTACATCAAGCCGACAGCTTTCAGTGAGTAATATCTTGCCTTCGTCCTTCTCGCCTCAATCGGGATTATTAATTTATACTCGCAGTCATGTAATTCGCCCGGATTCGATCTACTTTCCATGTGGCAGAATATTATATCTATTGCGTTAGAAGTTTTTACATTTTTACAGTTAACTTTGCATGGGTTGAAATTTTACCGTGGTAACTTTAGCCTCAGATTGCTACGCAATCTCAGGCTAAAAAACAAACAATATATTAAACTTCCATGTATACTTTGCGATCTTACAACGATTTCAGACGATAAATCGTTATACTATGAGACAGGGAATAGGTAAAAATGTTTTTAAATGGATAATAAGTAATCATTATATGCAAAGGTCGGTAAAGAAACGGACTGTAATCGTAAATAGAATTTTAGCTCGGCAGTTTTCTGAGAAAATCAGCGGTATTGTGATCACCTGGGCGTCTTTCGCGTCGGCGTTGGCGTGATTAACTTTAACCTTGGTCATTTTATTTGAATGGGGTTTTATGCCGCTTATAACAATCTTTCAGTTATAAAGCAGCGGCTGGAGCACCTAACAATGGAATCCTGGTATTTCTCACACCAGTACTACAATTACATCCTTTCCTAGCCTCCAGCTGCTATCCCACATAGGTCTATTATTATCGACCCATTGGTGAGAGACAAATAGTCGGAAAGGATGAGTGCCGCCATCGGGAATCGAACCCGGGACCTCTAGATTGACAGTCCGACGCGCTACCAACTGCGCTATAACGGCGGCTTAACCTTGGTCATATCTCTGCTGTTACTGAAGATATCCTCATGAAACTGTACATGTGTATTGACCATCACAAGAGCTATCTAGACTAACAAGGGGGATACATGTAACTCTAAAAGCGTTTTTGTTAGAGTTATTCCCCTTTTTCGACCGAGAATTTTTGCATAATCCAGCACCTGCAGCCGAGTGTTGGCACCCTAGGGCGGTGCTCTTGTTTCTTCATCGGTGTATTTCCGGGGATACTAACGGAAATTACCGAAGTATCATACGGCCGCTCGCGAATTCATGAACTCGCTAATAAGTCTTCGGGTCCTGCTCACGCGAAACTAAGACGACGTGAAAATTACCCGATTTACAACTTTTTAGCTCTCACGAGCACAAGGTGCTCATGGGAGCTATTTTTATCACCCGGCGGCCGTCAACAGTTTGTCTTAATAACATCTCCTCGCAAACCAATGGGCCAATTTTAACAACTTGGCATAATTTTTCCTAAGGTGGCCCCCTAAATGAATTGAATTCTGTTTGAAACTGAGGTTGCCATCGCAAGAAAGTGATAGTTAAAAAAAGTTTAAAAATCTTCTGCTGATCGGATTTTTAAGACATCTCCTCAATAGCATCAAGGCCAATTTCAACCACACTTTGTGGAATTATTCCTTAGGTTTTCCTCTTTAAAATAGCTAAAAGAATTGGAATTTGTTTAAACTCCGGTTGCCATAGCAACAAAGGAAAACATTTTTTTTTAAAGATATTCTTCTCCTGACCTAAAAGGCCTAGAGCCTTGAAATCTTATGACACATCAGTACATTGGCCTTTTTCAAAAAGCTAAATCACTGCCCTAGGCTCCCAAAGGGGGTTTATTTAGAAATAATGTAGTAATTCAAAGGACATCTTACTCAAAACGTCGGAGCCAATTCAAACCAAATTTGGGAGAAACATTCCTTAGGTGCCTGCCCTTTACAAAAAGGTAAAAAAAAAAAAAAAAAAATCCGTTGAAAACTTTGGTTAACATGGCAAAAAAGTGAAATTAAAAAACAAATCTGCTCCTGACCCAGAAGGCATAGAGCCTTGATATTATGCAAGAAACATCAGCATATTGACTTCTTTTAAAATAGCGAAAATCAAAAATAGTTTTAAAACGTTAAAAATCCTTCCAAACCATATGTCAGAAATGTTCCTTAGGTGGTCCTTTTTCAAAAAAGGGTATTGAAAATTACTAAAATTTGGACTATATAAAGTAATGGTTATGCTCACTTGTTTCATAATAGTTTGATATTGAATTTTACTTTTTAAAGGAAAAGAGCCTTTATCTCGGGTAAGTGCATCTTGACCAATGGCCCCCTTCTTCATTTACAGCACCTATTTTTCGAAAAACATGTCTTTTCATCGACAGAGCAATTTTTTTAGAAATGGTTTATTATCAAATTTCTTTTCGATTCAAATTGTTCTACTAACAAGAACGATTCTTTCGTGAGCATGCGCATTTTCGGAAGGCAATCTGATCTCGGGAGGGGGGGGCATGTACCTGCGTTTTTTGTCGTATGCTTTCAAAAGAGAAATTTTTTAAATCTCCTTTTCTTACTTTTCCTCGAGATTGTTAAATCTAAGGCTAAAGTAAACACTTTAAATTCCAAACCACTCAAAGTTTAATGTGAAAACATACAACGAAAATGAAACAATCTTCTGCTGCATGAAAAGTAGATCGGATCGGATCGGATCGGACTATATATTTATTTTTCCGCCCGATTAAAGGCGGCGTCTGCATGCAAGCAGTGATATCGCTTTTGATGGATGCAATATAATGAATGACCGATCTCCCTCTTTACTTGCAGACCATAAAGCGTATATATTTACATAACGAAATAGGTATGTGTGTTAGAATACTCACATCGCATGCGAGAGCCTTCTACTTTGAACCTGACTTCACGCTTCAGTTTTCTCTATAGCTCTACTGGCTAAATGCCAGTGGACTATTGTCATAATATGGTGTCCGTCCGTCAGTCCGTTTACTTTTTCTTTAAACATTCTTTCTAGAAAGTATAAAACAGAATTCAACCAAATTCATAAGAAATTCCTTGAGTGGCCCTTTATAAGATTCCTTTAAAAATATTGGTCGGATGAAAAAATATGCAACGATACAATTCCTGCAAAGCTGGAAGAAAATTCGACTTTTTGATTTAAGCTAATTCTTTATTGGCAGAAATGTTCCTTCGGTGATGCCTTACCGAATTCCCCGCAATAAATTTGAATTGTTGAAAGTTACCTCCTTTACGGATTTTCTATAGTTTCTTTTTTCCATGTTATATTTTAAATATTTTAAAAAAATCGGTGAACATTAATCTTAAGCAGTAAGTATCATGATCTTTGAAAGACATGCGATTTGTAAGACATATTTGTCACTGTGATAATTGGTAATATGTGCGTTAGTGCGTCTATTCGTCCGAATTAATCAAGGGTATAACTAATAAAAAATATTGATAGATTTCATAACCCAAGACAATTGTTCCAAAATATGAGAAGACAGAACAAAATTTTAGATTGATCACAGACGATGTTAAACGTTCAAATTAACATTTTCCAGGGCAGAAATCCTACAATTATGCATGTCCTTGGACTGTTTGCTAGTAATGAAATATCTTAGAAAGTTACTCATTTCGGTGTCGAAATGAATACATTTTCTTTACATGAATGTTTTTTATTTTATTTTATTATTTTTTTTTTTTTTCAGAATTATTTTTAAAGAAATGACGGGGATATTGCTATTGTTGCTATCATTTGGGATATGTTACATAAAACTCAACTGTTTTACGCCACGAAGTGCAGAATTCCCAGCTGATCTAAAGACCTTGTGTCCCCACTCAAGCTTTTGTGAAACAAAGAAACATAGCGGATTTACCTATGAGAAAGACGTCGAACCGTGCTGTTCTTCTTGCTCCTGTTCAAAGGAGTGTGGTCGAAGAAGGAATTGTTGCAAATATGAATACGACCTGTATAGACTAGATGAGACCCTAAATACTATTTGCAAACAGTTGGTTGTTTATTCTAACATAGAGGTACCAAATACTCCTTATTTCTACATTGTCGACAAATGTCCAAACAGATCTGAGATATGCAGCTCTGAAAATGAAACTGGTACTAAAAGTTATTTTCCTGTATTCTCTAAAGACAGTGGAATGGTCTATTATAACGAAGAGTGTGCAGCGTGTCACAAGCAAATAAATGTTACTCGTTTAATCACGCTGTTAACATGCGAAAAAACAAACTTTGGTTTTCTCCAAAAATCAAACAAAAATATGGTTGACTCTGGTTGCATTTTAAAACTCATACCACCTAGCGACGTTGATCTATCGACTGAAGTTTGTTACCCTTTTCTAATAAGCAAGTGCGACTCAATTTTCCAGGCGAACAAAGCGTACGAAGACCTCTGCTATTCATTTAATGCCACTTTCCGAACAAAAAGTCGTAAAAGGTACAGAAATGTGTTTTGTTATTTTTGCTCATCAGACAGACGTGGAACAGAGGATTGGTTAGAAAATTTTGAATTTTGTCCAGTTGACGGTAATCAGAAGGTGTTTGGAGAGGTGCCGTACGCAGTCCTGTTTGATAATTCGAAAGTACAAGATGGGGAAATATTAAAAGAGAGAACTGAAGCTCCTTTATTATGCAAACATAAAACAAAGGTAAATAAAACAATACTGGTCACGCCCACAAACCTCCGAGACGGCTGTTCGATAGTTGTAATCGGAATTATTTATGAAATCCGTACTCAGCAGTTTTACGGAGTACAATCGTGTATTTAAGAACCTTTCGACAAATCTTCAACTTGTGGTAAACAGTTTAAGAAAAAGATATCGAGCATCAAAAGAGTTTTTAAAATAAATTCCACAAACTTGGTCCGAAATTGATTTCGTGCTTCTTTAAACAATCAATTGACTGTGTATCTATTGAACTGCATTGACGCGAACTAGACTCGGAATCGGTGTTCAAATTGAATAAACTGGTAAGATAAACGAGAGACTTTGTCCAGAACTTAAAAACCCGGACAAAATATTTGTCTTTTTACAAAGTGTATTTACTTTACACTTTGGTTTGCCGTAGTGTATCGAGAGATCAAAATTTCCCATTTTGCCAGCCTTCTCCGTCGTGAGCCGGCCACATTCAAACTCAAAATCATGTAAAACCGGGCGAATCGAGTATACTTATTGCGATGAATTCATTTAGAACGGTCGCTTCCTCGTCTTAATAAATTGGAGATATTTAATGCCGGGTAAAATTTCCGATCTTAGATTTGGAATACAGCCGAGTGCTAAAACCCATTTATTTATACGATTTTTGTAGCGTATGTCCGTACCTGCGACAACTTCCAGTATTCGGTACGGAATTTCGGATGAAAAGGGACAGTATATTCAAGATTGTCCTCTATAAAATACGTGGATACGGGTCCTATCTAGAGCACTACTGTGGACCCTAATCTAAGACTATTTTTCCTATTATAAATTATAAGCACTATCTTCGACTACATTTTGATCTGTGTTACCAATTAGGCTATTTATTGTATGATAATTGTGATGTATGGATACATAGCTACACACTGCCGACTATACCTTATAGCACAAGTGACACCAACAAAAAGCACCATTACGAAACACACACAAGCGAAAATACATATGAAATATTAACAAATATAGTTTTCACTGGGACCGAAATTAAATTTTGAGTGACATATCGCAATTACATAGCCTTTTAACAAATGTTGTTCAGACGTTTAACGTTACTGGGCTTTCTCAGATGGGAAACAAATACTTTCTAAATTGGTTTGATCCGTCTAATTTCGCAGGAAAGGGGGCTGTATGAAAAATTAATACGAAATTCTCATTTACACAAGAATTTCCTCTTCATTATTAGAATATCTCCAAACTTTAATAAATGATTGTACCATCATTTGGAATGTTAAAGGGGCTTTATGAAAATTGTATCACAAAACGTCATTATCACAAAAGATCCAGTCTTTATAATTATCTTAAAACTATCTATCATCAGGATTGTTCATTTGTAAACTGGGTCTAATTTGTTAAAGCCAAAACTGTCGTCCGAGGGAGAAAAATAGGTTAAACATCTACCGCTTATTTTGTCACCAAAGCAAACATGTGCCGTCTTAATATTGATATGCAAAAAGAAGGGGATTACTGAAGTTCTCTGGAAAAAATAGTTTGTGCTTTTCCTGTCGATTTCAATTCGTTTTTGTATACTATTTGAGATCGAGTGGATAGCACCCGATTCTTCACCGGAAACCTCTACCGATCTTCGACAACGACTGTTATATGCACAGATGGCTTATCGCCTAGAATTATGTTGATCTTCTGATTTCAATCGTCAATTTGAACCTGAACCATGACTTTCTAATTAATTTTGTAATGAGTTTTGGTGGAAGATATGGCTTTAAGCTTCACGGAAAAGGGGGCCTTGTGAAACTTTTATTACAAAACATTCTTTACACAAATAAGTTCACGATTTTCATTGTTTCTCTTTTAAGTTTTAGAAAATGGTTGTATCTATGAAATGGTTCCTTTTGAAATTGGTTTGTTCTGTAAAGTATCATGAAAAAAGGGGCCTATGTAGAATCCTCATTAAAACAATAAATTACACAGATTACACAGATTGATTGTGCCATTATTATAATTGTTGATTTTGAAAGTGGATCTGATACGGCAAGTATCACATGAAAAGGAGCCTTATGAAAAGCTTTCTTAAATATTCCAGTTTATGCAATGATGTCCCTAGATTTCATCCGATTCACTTCAAAAATTCACAGAGTGATTGTACAATCATAAGAAAGATTCTTTTAAGAATTGAGTACAACCCGTCAAGTATCGTGTAAAAAGGGTCCATAAGATTTTTTTTTTAAATATCCTAGTTATCATAATCAAGTACCCATATTTAATCGGATTCACTTTAAACTTTCACAGAACGATTTAACCAACAATAGTGTATCACGTTAATTTTCAGATTACTTTAACATAATACCCAGTATAGCATCTCAGACCCTCATGGGCCTCTTGTTAAAGGACCGATATACTCTGTGTCCGATTATTTTTTAAATATAACTATCAACTCAGGTGTTCATGACCTAATCATATTATTTATACAAACTTATTCTTTGGGGTTTGGATCTTCATTTTAAAAGTATCAGGTAACCAATGTGTATCTCCACCACACTCTGCAGATAGCAAGCTTTCCTTAATTCTAAATGTTTGTCTTAGTTTTGGATTCTTAAATTAGATTCTTAAATATCCAAAGCCGCCGTCATAGCGCAGTTGGTAGCGCGTCGGACTTTCATTCAAAGGGTCCCGGGTTCGATCCCCGACGGCGGCAATACTCTTTCCGACATTTGTCTACCACCAATGGGCAGATAATCGTAAGCCTATGTGGGATAGCAGCTGGAGGCTAGGAAAGGGTGTAGTGGTAGTACTGGTGCGAGAAATAACAGGAATCCATTCTTAGGTGCTCCAGCCGCCGCGATATAACTGAAAGATTGTTAAAAGCGGCGTTAAACCCCATTCAAACAAACAAAATTAAATATCCAAAGTATCATTTTGAATCTCATCATTCGGTTTTGATGGCGGCAAATATGACTTTATTTTTATTTTTTTTTAACAGGAAGACTGTAGACAAGAATTTTGTCCTGAAGGCCAGATGTACCTCGACGAAAAATGTCAGTTTCTTGGAAAAGAATGGTACTTCAAGATGCTACGCATAAATGTAAAACTTCCTATACCAGCAAGATACAGGAAAACTGTGTCCGCCATTCTCCTTAACAGGAATGATTCAACCGACGTAAATTTTTTTCTTAAAAGACAAGGTCTGCAAGATTCACAGCTCACACTTTCTTATAACTTTGCTGGCGATAACACGACAGTTAGATTCCTTCTTGCTATGTTGTATTATGAAAAACTGACTGTTCAGCCTAATGCTTTTATCGAAATGGTAAGGATGTCATTAAAGGATCCATGGAAACTTTATGTCAATAGGGAGGTGTTCAAGTTCATGCCACAGTTAAATCGGTTCCTTCGATATGATGAACTATCCTACGGAATTACAAATATCCATCTCCCGAATTCATTTAACCGCAGAGAGTATGTAACGGACGGTACCTATTATGAATACACAGAGGAATTAATACATTATGTAGCAGGATCCAAAAACGTCTACCAATTAGAGACGAGCAAAGGATCTGTCTTTATAACGAAACTTTTTTTCTGTAAACTTGTAGAGCTATATGATCATGAATACGAGGACTATTATGTGCTTTTGACAATGAAAAACAGAACCGTTTACCTTGGAGACGGCGACTTTACATGGGTCTATAAAGAAGATCGGTCACACAAACCTGTCATCTGCTCATACGATCTCTATGGCAGCTCGACGGCTTCAACCATTAGAATCGCCTATGCTGGTGTATTTCTTTTAATTTTTCAAGTTGTTAATAGGTGACAGTAATGATTTTTGTGCGACATTCGCATAAGTAGGTCCCACAAAAAAAAACAACTTTGATCCGCAGGAATTCGACATACGAGGTTAGTCTCGCATGAGAGGTACTACAACCTACTTGATTAAAATTATTTTAACTTAAAGGGAGGTATAAATGGTTCTGAAACCTAGACCAGAAAAAATTGCCAAGTGTCGAAAGATACGCTCAAACGAATATTTTATATTTAAATCTGAGTCAGATATTGTCTTGGCGGTAATTTTATAGGTTTAAAATCGTATCTGCCATCCGAGGAAGAAAAAAATATGGTTTAAAATTGTCACCAAAGCAAACATGGGCCTTCTTAATATCGATATACAAAAGGAGGGGATGAGTTAAGTTCTCTGGAAAGAATATTTTGTGCTTCTTTTGTCTATTTCAATTCGTGTTTATTTACATCTGAGGTCGAGTCGAATGCACCCGATCCTTCAACGGAAATCCTCGCTGATCTTCCATAACAATTGTTAAATGCACAGGTAAACTTTACGGACGATTTCTTTAATCACCGCGATAAAGCGAGTTGGTTGAATAATAGCGGAAGTTATAACGTCATAGCTGATGTCATAATTTGATGCAAACAAACCTTAAAATTTTGGTGGGTAACAGTTTGAAATATCGAAACTTCTTTTATTAATTTGGTGGCTTATCGCCTAGAATTATGTTGATCTTCTATTTCAATTGTCACATTTATTCATGATTTTGTACCTGTACCATGACTTTCGTATTAATTTTGTTATGAGTTTGGAGGAAGATGTGGCTTTTTGTTGTTATACATAAATGTTAAGCGGATTATTTATTTATAGATATCACAGAAATTGACTGTATCGCATGAACTCATTGGCACATTACCAAAAGACAACGGAATATTACCAATTGACAAGCAAAAAAATCAAAGTCCTAAAACATATCACATCAAATGGTTAGTGCTTAACTACGGTAAGTATTTGTATTCGTAATAGCATAACTCCCGATGACGTACCAATGACGTTGATTTGGTGTTTTAAACTAAATGCGTTATTCGAACGGTTATTTGCACCACATAAATGACCCTTTATTGTTTGCAACTGTCTCGGGTTAATCTAAAAAAAGATAAAAGTCTACCTAGGCTGTAAGGGAAACACCCTGTTTTTGTCTAATAAACGACCTCTGATTTCGAAAAACTAATTTCAGAATTTTGTATTAAGATAGTGTATGAAAGTGAATAAAAACAGTAAAAATCTGTGACATGGAAAAACAACGACACCTACCTTAAAAGTCAGCAAATATACTAGCGAAACAGCCTACGTCCTAAATCAAGTCACATGAAAAGGTTAGCGCAAAACTACGGTAAGTGTATATATTCGACAGCTTTAGACTGATCTTGACAGAATTAGAGATCGGCTAGCAAACATAACTCCTGATGACGTAACGATGATGTTGGTTTGGTGTAATTTTAACTAAATGCAAGATTCGAAAGGTTTATTGCACCACGCAAATGAGTCAATTTTCTTTTCAACTGTGCCTGATTAATCTAAATATTAATAATAGATTAAAAACCTACTTAGGCTATTAGGATAATACCCTGCTTTTTTTGAAAAGCGACCTCAGATTTTTGCAAAACTACTTTTCGACAAATTATATTCGGCATATTGTATTCAAATAGTATATGAGAGGAAATAAAAATAATTGAAATCTGTGATATGAAAAAAAACATCGATACCTACCTCTAGCGAAAATAACTCCTGATGACGTAACGATGACGTTGGTTCGATGGAATTTAAACTAAATGCAAGGTTCCAAAGGCTAATCGCACCACACAAATACGTAGGCTATTAGGGAAATACCCTGCTTAAATTGATAAGCGACTTCAGATTTTTGCAAATCTACTTTTTGGCATATTGTTTTCACATAGTGTATGTGAGGAAATCACAGTGATTGAAATCTGTGATATAAGAAAAACATCGATACCTACCTTTAGCGAATATAACTCCCGATGACGTAACGATGACGTTGGTTTGATGAAATTTAAACTAAATGCAAGGTTCCAAAGGCTAATCGCACCACACAAATGACCAAATTTTCTTTGAACTGTCTCTGATTATTCTTAATATTAATAATAGATTAAAAGCCTACGTAGGCTATTAGGGAAATACTCCATTTTTTTCCGAGACGCGACCTCAGATTTTTGCAAAACAACTTTTCGACATATTGTCTTCAAATTGTGTATATGAGGAAATAAAAGAAAAAAAAGAAATCTGTGATATGAAAAAAAACAACAAAAAACATCGATACCTACCTTTAAGGGGGTATATTGCTTTTTCTTAAACCCATAAAGATTTTCCCAAAATTTCCCCCAACTTCCGGTTGATGCACTAAAATGTTTCAGATATTGTCTTCGTAGATTTTAAATAAGCTAATGTGACTTTTTTGCGTATCGAGGAATGATTCAGTGCCGGAATTATGCATCATTGTTTAGAAACCATGTAATTCGGACATCGCGGTACCTCATTTGCATATTGCCCAAATTCAACGAAAGAGCGATTGACCGAATTCAACGGAAGACCCAGGATAGAAAACATCAAGAGGTAAAGGCAAACTTTCATATAATCGAACTTGACAGTTTTGAACTGATCTTTGCAGATTCGAAATCGTCGGTTTTGAGGCGCAAACGAATTATCATACCCTTTTGAAAATGTTTCAATGAGATCATTATTATTACTGAATGTGGTCTAAGGCCATATTTAATAGTATTTCAGTAATATCGCTGCTGCTGGAGCCCCTAACCATTGATTCCTCCTATTTTAAGTACTACCACTTTATCCTTTCCGAGCCTCCAGCTGCTCATACCACATAGGTTTACGATTATCCACCAATTGATGGGAATGTCGGAAAGGATATTAGCCGGGAATCGAAACCGGGACCCCTTTACTAGGAGTCGTACACACGATCTCGGCGCTATTGCCGCGACCAGACGGTTTGAAGGACCACGTGACTCTCCGACATTTCATAGCAACATATATATAGAATAATCGATCTCTGATTATCATTTGGTTATTAATTTTTGCAAATTTACTTGAGATAGTATTGCATTCAAACGTTAAAAAAGATTATATTGACATCACTAAAATCCGTGACATGAAAACAAAAGAGGACCATGATGGTCCTAAATAGCTCCCCTGGGTATAAGGGCTCAACTGTTTATGATATATGCAAAAATATAAAAGCCCTAGACCAAATTATTTTGGAGAAGATTTTTACGAGATTTTCTCTAATCCTAGAGCTAAATTCAAGAATACGGCAATTCTATGGGGTATTTTGGTCGAGGGTCAATAGGCATTGACACATACTAAATATCAAAGCTCAATGCCTAATGGTTTAGGAGGAGAAGATTTTCAAAGATATCCTTCTTTATTCCTTTCTAAAATCTTGGATGGCAAAGAAAATGTCTTATATTCAGAACAGTGTAATTCTCTGAAGTATTTTGTTAACGAGTCAAAAGACATTTATACATACAAAATATTAAAGCTCTAGGTTTTATGGTCAAGAGATTACGATTTATGCCTAATATCAAAGCTCTGGGCTTTATGGTTTGGTAGAAGAAGATATCGAAGATTTCCTTCATTATTTCTATGTAAAATCTATGTAAATCATGGCCAATTTTCAGAGTACAGTAATTCTTTGAACTACTTTGGTAGAGGGTCAAAAGGTGATGAATTATACCAAAATATATCAAAATTCTGGGCCTTATGGTGTGGGAGAAGAAGATTTCTTTCTTTATTTCTATAATAAATTGGGAATCGACAGAAAAGAGCTCATTTTCAGAGTACATTCACTCTTTGAAGTCTTTTGGTAGAGGGTCATTAGGTAATGATTTATACCAAGTAACAAAACCCTGGGCCTTATGGTTTAGGAGAAGAAGATCACGAAAGATTTCCTTCTTTATCTCTTTTTAAAATCAGAGGTCACAGGGAAAAGGGCTAATTTTCAGATTAGGGTTATCCTTTCAATGTTTTTCGGTTGAAGGTCAAGAGATTACGATTTGTGCCTAATATCAAAGCTCTGGGCTTTATGGTTTGGTAGAAGAAGATATCGAAGATTTCCTTCTTTATTTCTATGTAAATTTTAGTAAACCAGGGCCAATTTTCAGAGTACAGTAATTCTTTGAACTATTTTGGTAGAGGGTCAATAGGTGATGATTTTTACCAAAATATATCAAAATTCTGGGCTGGGAGAAGAAGATTTCCTTCTTTATTTCTATGTAAATTCGGGGATCGCACTGAAAAGGGCTAATTTTCAAGGTACAGTTATTATTTGAAGTAGTTTGGTAGAGGGTCAAACAATAGTCATTTATACATAGAAATATTAAAGCTCTTGGCTTTATGGTTTGGGAGAAGAAGATTTTAAAAGATTTCCGTCTCCTTTTCTTTGTAAAATCAGGGATCGCACAGAAAAGGGCTAATTTTCAAGATACGGTTATTCTTTAAACATTTGGTAGAGGGTCAGTACGTGATGATTTACACCAAATATCAAAGCTCTCGGTCTTTTGGTGTGGGAGGAGAATATTTTTCAAGTTTTTTCACTCGGTTGCCATGGCAACCAAAGTTCTTTATGGATTTCAATTCGACGAAGTATTTTGAAAGAGCAAGGCCTAAGGATCATTTCTGTGAAGTTTTGTCGAAAAAACATGGTTAGTTAATGAGGAGAAGATTTTTTTTGTTATTGTGAACGGACAGTCGGACGCCGGACGATGACCGATCACAATAGCTCACCTAGAGCTCTTCGCGCTAAGTTTAGCTAAATATCAACAACAGCATCGATTATCCCTGTAGCAAAATAAGAAATAAATCGCAGTCCAATACCTTGTGTTAGTGGATCTAAGAGAAGTAGCCATGTCTTTTAGTTTTGTGTTTGAATAGCCGCAGACACAAACTTCTTTGAGCTGAAGCTATGCCGTTTGGGCTGCCAAAATACAATTTTCTGTTTGTTCTATGTTTCGATCATAAGCCAAACAAAAGACATTGTTTGATGTTTGATATCTCATACCTATTGACCTCAGACAACGACCTGTTGACCAATCAAAATGATCCCACCAAGAGTTAGATTACCATTAATGTAATATGACATAAGGTCTAATGTTGGAAGAAACCCTGTGCATATTTTTGTCCGGGTGATCTTAACGCTAACCTGATAATTATTTCTGTATGGTAACGCAATTTGTCACTGGAAAAAATGACGTCGTTATGCAGAAAATGCCGTTAATTTACAATCGCCCTTATTGTTCGCGGATTTTCTTCAATCGATTTTCACTACTATTCTAAAGGAATACTCAAGAGCATGGACTTAAAAGTCGGTAAAAGACGAGTGATTGTAGGGAAAAAGCTTAAAAATTAGCCCTTTTCTGTGCGATTTCTGATTTAACAAAGGAATAAAGAAGGAAATCTATTAAAATCTTCATCTCCCAAACCATAAGGCCTAACGGTTTGATATTTGGTACATATCATCTGCTATGGACCCTCTAATTAAAAACTTCAAAATATTTCCGTATTATGAAAAGTAGTCCTTTTCTGTGCGATTCCTAAATATAGATAGGAATAAAGAAGGAAATCTTTGAAAATCTTCTTCTCCGAAAGATAAGAGCTAGAGCTTTGATATTTGGTTCATATCATCTGCTATTTACGCTCTACCAAAAAACTTCAAAGAATAACCGTATTCTGAAAATAAGGCCATTTCTGTGTGATCTGTGATTTAACAAAAGAATAAAAAAGGATATCTTTTAAAGTTTTCTTCTCCCAAGCGACCAGGCCTAGAGCTTTTATACTTGGTACATATCTGCAATCTGAAAATTAGCCCTTTTCTGTGCGATCCCTGAATTTACATGGAAATAAAGAAGGAATTATTTAAAAATCTTCTTCTCCAAAACAATAAGGTCAATGGCTTTGACATTTGGTACTTATCATTAGCTATCGACCCTGTACCAAAATCCTTCAAAGAATTACCGTATTCTGAAAAGAAGTATTTTCTGTGCGATTTATAATTTTAGATGGGAATCAAGAAGGATATCTTTGATAATCTTCTTCTTCTAAACCATTAGGCCTAGAGCTTTGATACTTGGTATGTATTGATGTCTATTGACACTCTACCAAAATTCTTCAAAGAATTACCATATTCGGGAAATTAGTGCTATTTGGTGGGATAATCAATATACCTAGGAATAAAAGAGAAAATCCTAAAACATCTTCCCCAAAATAATTAGACAGAGGGCTTGGCTATTTTTGTTTATATCATAAAGCCATTAACCATAATTCTCACGGGAGCGATTTAGGACCATCATGGTCCTCTTGTTCACAATGAGTGGTTGGGGTTAGGCATCAGATACTAATCTGACAAGCGTCATTTTCACTTTGTGAAAAAGGCGTAACCCTATGCTCTTTGGTAAAATTTGACAAAATTGCTATACCATACATAAAATATCGAAGTATGCAACGGCTTTATTTGAACCGCATACCTTAGGTCATGTTATAAACGGCTTTTTCACTGGTTGACTGCTTTTAGTACATTTGTCAGTATCACGGTTGATTAATATATCTATTCTTTATTTACCGCTATCTTTACAGATAAAAGTCTTGTGTCCGTGCATAGAACGATCAATGCCGTAGATAAACGAACAATTCTGGTGAAAAAACAGTTGCATGCATCTCGAACTAAAAATTTATACAAACACAAGTTGAAATCGACAATAAAAACGCATAACACGCTTTCCGAGCTTCACACATACCCTCTTTTTGCATTTTCATGCCCCCAGGTGGCGGGGTGATATAGAAATCGCCAGCTGTCATCCAGTAGTGGTAAAACCCCACTGAATGGGCTGACCTGTTTTCCTTTAGAGGTTACTCTCGTGATGTTTCTTGAAGGGATCCTGGTAGTTTCGAGGTCAGTGCAAGGATTACCTTGTCACTGCACCACATCGCTGTTGCCCGGATTTGAACTAGACGAGTGGTCAGTCAGGCCCTAGTTGATCAGCCGGCTAGTAAGGCCCAAAGGAGTCCGTAATTTGAGTTCCCTCCACCCTATAGACAGATATTGTAAACAAGGGATTTTTCTTCATTCAGCCCAATCACCCACCCACATGTACAAAAAATACTTTATGTTTTTCAAATGAAGAGATAATTTAATCACCTTTTCGGGAAATGAAAGCTAAAACATTTTCTACAGAGTGAATACAAATGTTTGGGGGCCTGTGAAAGGAAACTGACTGTAACAGAGGCTTGAATTTAAAATTTTGCTGAAATTCTGCGTCATTGACAAGGGTTCGTATATCGACCCTCAAGATATAAAATGCACTTTAAGTCAAATAAAACACAATTTAAACTTTACATACATTTTAGATAGGTTTAAACTTTCGACTAACAAATCACACTGGTCTTCGAAAACACCAAACACTTCAGTGTTCAATGTATTTTGAGTCAGCCGTCAAATTACGTATGGAGGCTTACATCTTGGGTCAAAGGTCAAGCTAGACGTAACAAGTGATTCGATTAGTCGACCAGTTTTCCTACCAGAATGTCAATACAAATCGGCCAATGATATTAAGTGTTACAAAACAGCATCACCCGCCTTTTAGATGTCTGCCCATTCGTAAATATAAAATCGAACGAGAAATTCATTGATTGTAGAATTGTAATGCATCAAAGTAGACCAGTGTGTTATGCTAGTTGAAAGATTAAACTTATTTCAAATGTATGTAAAGTTAGTTTTGTGTTTTATCTGACCTAAAGTGCATTTTATATATTGAAAGTCGATGAATGAACCCTTGTCAATGAAGCAGAATTTCAGCAGAATTTAAAATTGAAGGCTCTGTTACGGTCAGTTTGCACTAACAGTGGAAAAATATTTGTATTTTCTCTGAATAAATCAAAGGACTGAAAGTACTAAGAAGTTGGAATGCGCTGAAAGGGTCATAACTGTGGAATTCAAATTCATTTATTACTTTCCGAGTAAGCCTCCTTCCTTTAAACTTAAGCCAGCATTCCCATTCGTGTACATATGTGCCTCGATGACTATTTGCTCCTCAACTCGGCCATTTCTGTAACGATCATAGTAATCTTACGTAGATTTTCACTTCAAGTTTATGAGTATACGTGGAAATTTGCGGAAATGCGCGGAAACGTGTTTCAGGGTGATCGATTTGAAATACCGGTTTAGACTTAGGAAAAAGAATATTTAAAGCGTTGTGAGAAAAAATCAAAAGAAAAAAAAAGACGTTTACGTTATTGTTTGCACATAGTAGTTTTGTCCTTTTCCTAAAAATTCCTATAATATGATGAAGATAGTATCAAATTATTCTCGGCGTCCTGTAGTCGCGCGATTTCCTTATTCGTTATTCGGCTTTAGAACCGTAAAAAATCTTAAGTAAAAAGGACCAAGCTGAAAGCTAGATGACACTTGTTAAAGGTTTGATGTGTTATTATTGATTAAAACTTGTACATAACGACATAGTAAAGCGTAATTATTTAGTAAACAAGAGCTTCACAGAACGGCGCATATACGCCCGAAGGGGCTTGTCTGTAACCTTGCTATGTCAGTTACGTTAGCTTGAATGATAGCTCATGTATTTTATCAGTATCAAAAACTTTAATCTGATGCACAAGTTGACATAAGACAGATTCGTTGTGGCAGGTTTAAGTCCAATCATATTAAAACTGTAGGAGACATACTGGCAAGTTTCTGAAACCCTTTATAAATTGTAAAATGTCAATTTAAGCTTTTTTGTTTAGTCAAGGGTAAATCATTCAAAACTAGAAATCATGGAGATACATTCTGGCCAGTTTCTGTTAAATTCTATGTAAATTGTAGGAGTTTTGTACAAAATTAATTGTAAATTGAAGCTATTTTGTTAAGTCAAGAGCAGATAGTTCATGAACAACTTGACATTTCAAACAAATTCTAGTCCTAAGGACAAGTAGACATTAGACAAAGTCATTGTAGCAAGTTTCAGCTCATTGCCATTCAGAATGTAGGAGAAGTAATGCTCACAAGAAATACAATGATTTTCATTCAAAACAAGGGCAGATGATTCAAGATGACTCAAGAACAACTGGAATGATTGGAATTTCAAAGGTCTTATGCACAGCTACACATCAGATAGACTACTTAATGAAAATTGCAGGATAAAATGTGCATACAAGACATTAAGTGTTTTTCGCTCAAGTCGAGGACAGATAATTCACGATAACTCAAAAATGACTGGAAAGATTTATAAAATGGAAGGTCTTACGCACAACTAGACGTCATAGGGAGTAACTGAGCAAAGTTTCAGCTCATTCCCATTGATAGTTTATGAGGAGTTGCGCACACAAAAATTTCTAACGGACTGATGGACGGACAGACAGACGAACGTACTTACTACACATCATAGAGACTAATTGTGGATAATTTCAGCTCATTGCCATGAAAAATGAAGGATAAGATGTGCATACACAATTGTTTTTCTTTCAATTCAAGGGCAGATGATTCAAGATAACTCAAATTGACTGGAAAGATTTGAATTTCGAAGGTCTTATGCACATCTAGACATCATAGGGAGTAACAGTGCAAAGTTTCAGCTCATTCCCATTGATAGTTTAGGAGGAGTTGTGCAAACAATAAATTGCTAACGGACAGACAGACGGACAGACAGACGGACGACCGGGGCAATAACATTATACGACCCTTCGGGCGTATAATAAGTAGAAACCGAAAGTTGACATGTTTACATTCTAATTTTCAAAATCTTCTAATTTCGTTTTGCATCTATTTTGTTTTTTATTGAGTAAAAGCTGTAAATCCCACAATCATCGCTTTTGCTTGATGACTACGATCCCCCTTAATCGCTGTAGAATGTTTTAGAGCACTGGCCGGGTGATAATTGTAAAAATGCATTTTCGACCTGCGCCATATTTGTAAAGATTGCCTATCTATCGTCACATGACTACCACATGTCACTTGAGATCACGTGATTACCAAACACGGGACGGCGAATGACAAAAACAAATTACTGCACTGATTATTACCTTATTTTTCAATAATTAAAAGCAAACTAAAGTTTCTAAACGAAGTTTTATATCATCCTTTACATGTGCCATATTATTGTCTTACTACAACTAACTGATTGTCCATGGCGAGTTGAGATGAGAAGTAACCCGAGGTGTATCCATATCTAAGAGATCACGTGATATGTTTTATCAAAGAAGAGGACCATGATGGTTCTAAATCGCTCCCCTGAATATGATGGCTCATGGCTTTATGATATAAACAAAATAGCAAAGCCCTCTGTCTAATAATTTTGGAGAAGATGTTTAAGGATTTCTCTTTTAATCCTAGGTATATTGATGATCCATATAGCACTAATTTCCTGAATGTGGTAATATTTTGAAGTAAAGAGATTAATACATACCAAGTATAAAGGTTCAAGGCCTAATGGTTTAGGAGAAGAAGGTTTTCAAAGATATCGTAATTTATTTATGACTAATAGTAGGGTTCGAACAGAAAAGGGCCATTTTTCAGAAAACGTTAATTATTTGAAGTACTTTAGTAGAGGGCCAATATTTGATGATATGTATCAAATATAAAAGCTCTAGCCCTTATGGTTTGGGAGAAGAAGATTTTTAATAATTGTTTACGGACGGACAGACGGACGCCGGACAATTACCGATCACAAAAGCTCACCTTGAGCACGTAGTGCTCAGGCGAGCTAAAAACCAGAAACGAAATTGTCTTGTGTTTATTTTGCGATTTTGTTAAATATAAGTTGGAATTGTTCCGCATTCAAACTGCATTTTTTTTCTTCTTTTTTTTAAAGAATGGTTAAATTATCCGTTCATTTGAAAAAGATATTGCAATTTTCGTACATATTGGTAAGTGATGGGGCTGAATGAAGAAAAATCCCTTGTTTATTTTATTGGTCTATGGGGTGGAAGTAACTCGAATTACGGAACCTATGGTTAGGGCTAGCACTGAAATCAAATATGACATATCTGCCCTTCGAGGAAGAAAAAATGGTTAAAATGATATATCGCTTATTTGGTCACTAAAGCAAACAAGGGCATTCTTAATATCGATATGCAAAAGAGGAGTATCAGTAATGTTCTCTAGAAAGAATAGTTTGTGTTTTTATGCCCCAAAAGGGAGGTATATAGTAATGTTGCGAAAAAGACCCAGGTTCCTATCTCAAAGGTCAATGTCACAATCTATGGTCAAAGGTAAAAAATCGGCACTTTTTGCCGTGTCCGCTCTGTAACTTCTTTAATCATTCAGGCAGGTACAAATTTCTTACATACAAATGTTCACCACCTTCAGACGACGAGTCGCGAAAGAAACCCAGGTTCCTATCTCAAAGGTCAAGGTCACAATCTGAGGTCAAAGGGGCGTCCAAAATGGTTAAATTGCGTCCGGAATAGTTAAGTGTTATTTACTCTCTTAATCTTCAATGGATTGCTTCCATATTTGGACAGATGCTAAATTGGGAGGACCACTGTACATGACCTTGACCATGTGACCTTGACCTTTGACCTACTTTTGACCTCAGAAAAATCCGCCCATAATGCATTTCTCGATTTCACTCTGTATTTATAGAAATTATTATATGTATTAAAATTTCATTTATTAAAAACCCAGACGTATAGATTACGTCATTTGTAACATGACAGTGACTAGCTCTTGTTCTAACCGATTTTAAAGTGTTTGTTAATATTTTGAAATCGAGACGAATTCACCCGATTATTCACCGGAAATATACGCTAATCTTCAACATGGACTGTTATTTGAACTTTACGGATTATTTCGTTAATCTTCGTGACCTTGCTAGTTGCTTGAATGACTAGCGAAGTTAAAACGTCATCCCTGACGTCAAAAATTGATGTAAACAAACCTAAAATTGTGGTGGGTTACATTTGAAAATATCGTAACTTCTTCATAAATTGTAGGCTTACTGCGTAGAATTATTTTGATCTTATAATTTCAATCGTCATATTTATTTATGCGTTTGAGCTTGGAGTATGATTAGCTTGTTTATTTGATAGTGTGTTTTGGAGGAAGATGGAAACCTGCTAAAATTACTAAATTCGATAATCATGAAATCAAAGTTTATACACATGAAAAAATAAGACGGTTTTATGTAAATATCTGGAAAATTGTCTATCATCGAAGAGGTCAAAAAGAATTTACAATAGCAATGAGTAACTAAAGTAATCTGCATCGATTTCACAATAGATGAAAACACATTAAGACCTATGCTCCGGATAAGTTAAGTGACGGAATGAAGGACGGAGACCATTACTATATCCCCTTCGCCGAAACGGCGGGGGATAAAAAGGGGCTACCTGAGGGATATTTCTGTCAAACAAGGTTGAAACTGGCCACATAATTTCAGAAGTTGACTTCTTTATTTCTCTTAAGAATTACTTCTTAATTTAGGCCCCATTTACCTTGGGTTCAGTAATATCGGCCATTTTGAAAGATGCCAAAGGACTGATGCTGCATGCAAAATATCAAGATCCGGAGGAGATGCTTCATAGTTTGTTTGTTTTTTTTTTTTTTTTTTTTTTTTTTTTTTTTTAATTTCACACTTGGTGTCATGGCAACCATAGTTTTCACCTGATTTCAATTCTTTGTTTAAATTGGCCCAGTGGATTAAAAACATACAAGTAGGTCTAACGGATGGGGAGGGAAATGGGGTAATTGAGCGTGTTAGGTTAGAACTAGGAGGCTATCGTGTGTAATGCGAGTATTCTACCACACAGACAAACTCGTTATGTAAATATGCGCTTTATAATCTCCGTGAAAAGAGAATGAGCGGTCGTTTACTTGGTTAACATGATTATGTTCACTCCTTAAAAGCGATTTGCAGACGTTGCATCCCATGGGTAGAATTTGGAGGTAAATTTATATTGATACAAAGTGTATGCAAACAGTGCAAATATGATCCTATGCATTACCAATTTGTTAAACAAAACTTCCTAATTGTTTAACTGACAGCTTCGCTTTTCAACTTTTTACAGGAACTTCGTATAACCGGACCGTCTAGAAAAGGTAATCCTTTTTTTTTAATAAAACATACACCTTATATTTTATCAACAATATAATATGATTATAGACGATGAAAAAGAGTCCTATACATTATATACCCCCTTTCTTTCTGTCCATTCACTAATTTTGCAAAATATAGAACACTCACACGAAAGTATTGTACATCAAGGGCCGGCTTTCAATGAGACATATCTCGCCCTCGTCCTTCTTGCCTCAATAGGGCGTATTAATACTCACAGTCGTGTAATTCGGTCCGTTCTACTTTCCATGTGGCAGAATATTATACTTATTGCGTTAGGTGTTTTTATATTAAACGCTGCGTGGGTTTAATTTTACCGTGGTAACTTTAGCCTCCGCTTGCTTCGCATTCTCAGGCTAAAAACAATCTTGGACTTATTTCCTCAAGTAAAAGATAGGATCAAACAAGCGTTGTCCGGAGAGAACAAAAAGGACGCCACTATCTTCAGTCGTCCTGAGAGCCTCTTCTTCCGAAAATATCCTGCCTGTTGCTCAAACACAAAAGGACAATATTGTTAAACATGCAGAACAATTTTCAAAAAATATATCAATAAAGTAAGCCCGAATCTGCTAATCAAAGGCGGATTCGCATTCAGCTAGAAAAGATTAACCCTGACGAATAATATAAAAAATGGAATTGTAGGAGCATCAAGGCAAAATTCGAAGAACCCGTTTTATTTCATATTAGAATCGAGTGGCATCAATCTTTACTTTTTAGCTCACCTGAGCTTTTCTAGCATTCAGCTAGAAAAGATTAACCCTTCCCCCGGCTCACCTGAGCTTTTCTAGCATTCAGCTAGAAAAGATTAACCCTTCCCCCGGTGGAAACATTAACTCGCTTCTGCGAGTTGGTTTATCAAGAGAATATAGAGGACGAATACAAGTCTCTATTCGCTTAATCAAGCACACCAAGATTCTAATAGGAAAAGTGCGACAAAATGAACTATACTTCTATATATCAGTGGTTTAATATTCACGGTTACTTCGATAATGACGAATAACATAATAAAATGGAATTGTAGGAGCATCAAGGCAAAATTCGAAGAACCGGTTTTATTTCATATAAGAATCGAGTGGCATCAATCTTTACTTTTTAGCTCACCTGAGCAAAAAGTGGTCATGGTGAGCTTTTGTGATCGTTTAATGTCTGTCGTCCGTCGTGCCTCGTGTGGCATCAACAATTGAAGTGGAGGCCACAGTTTTGACCCAATCATTGGAAACTTGGTCAGAATAATTGTTAGGTCATGAGGATGAATCCTATTGGTTATGGGAGGGTTCTATTTGAAAAAAAAAAAAAAAAAAAACAAGAAAAGAGGCCTTAATTACAATTTCTTTGTCTACTCTCCAGATGCCACAAATATGGCTTTATCTTCATGAAACATTGCAAGATTAATTAATAGGTCATACAGATGAACCCTATTGATTATTGGAAGAATCTTTCCGTCAACACAGGAAAGGGGCCATAATGACAGTTTCTTTGTTACGCGCCACAATTTTAGCTTAATCTTCATGAAAATTGGTCAGATTGATTATTTGGTCATGAGAGGAATCCTAACGATTATTGGAGGATTCTATTGGAAAACACAGGAAAAGGGGTCTTATGACAAGTTCTTTGTTTATACCTTAGAGGCCACAATTTTGCTCGATCTTCATGAAACTTGGTCAAAATAATTGTTAGTTCATAAGGATGAACCCTATTGATTATGGAAAGGTTCTATCGGAAAACAGGAAAAGGGGCCTCGAAAACAATTTCTTTGTTTACAGTCTAGAGGCCACAATTTAGGCTCAATCTCCATGAAAATAGACCAGAATATTTATTAGGGCATAAGGATGAACCCCATTAATTATGGGAAGGTTCTTTTGGAAAACACTGGAAAAGGGGCCTTAATGGCAGTTTCTTCGCTTACACTCTAAACGCCACGATTTTGGCTCAATTTTCAAATTTTCATGAAAATTGGCCAGAATAATTGTTTAGTCACAAGGCTGAACCCTACTGATTATAGGAAGGTTCTTTTGGAAAACAACGGAAAAGGGGCCTGAATAAGAATTTCTTTGTTATCGCTCTAGAGGTCATAATTTTGTATCAATCGTCATGAAACTTGGTCAGGATACTTGTTAGGTCATAAAGATGAACCCTAGATTATGGGAAGGTTCTAAAGGATAACACAGAAAAAGGGGTCAAATGACAAATAATTTATTTACAATATAGAAGTCACAGTTTTGCCTCAATCTTCATGAAACTTGTTATAGTTATTTGTCTCTTGTTTCAATTTTTTAACAGCAGACAATTCAGGTGAGCGATCTAGGACCATCATGGTCCTCTTGTTTTAAAAATATTGATAATTTTTCATTGAAATGTCTTCCTCTTTCTTTCTATGTAAAAAAAAATTGCAGAAAATGAGAAGGACTTTCGACGGTGCTAATGAAGATTGCAAAAAGGTTATATCTTGGCCAAAAATAGCTCTTAGGGCATTCGTTTTAAGACCTAAAAAAGATAATTTATATATGTTCAAAATTGCACGTGCGAAACCGCGCCTAACTTTTAAAAGAAATAAGCACTCGGCTTGAAGACAGTATCTAGATTTTTAGATTGTTTGAGACTGAATGTTTGATTTGGCTTAAAAGCCACTTTTAACAATATTTCTTCAAAACAGGACATAGCTGCTGTCATAGCGCAGTCGGGAGGGCACTAGACTCCTAATCTTCAATGGGATGTCATGGGTTCGGTCACTGGCGGCGGCATATGTTCTTTCCGACATTTGTCTCTCACCAATGGGTGGGTAATCTTAAATCTAAGTGGGATAGCAGTTGGAGGCTAAGAAAGGATGTAGTGGTGTGAGAAATACCTGGAATCCATTGTTAGGTGCTCCACCCGCCGCGATATGACTGAAATACTTATAAAAGTGGCGTTAACCCCACTCAATCAATCAATTAATGTATTTCATCTGTCCTACTTTGAAACATCGGAATTTACCGGATTAAGTTGTTAGACTTCGGGAAATGTCTATTGCGACTGAATTTCTAGCGGGAGCCCAATGACGTAATGATGCGTCATTGAAACCATGAATAACGTATTTTTCGGTGCAATTGACATATAACGCTTTTACTCCAAGAACTCCAGTTCCAGATTGCACTTCGTTGACTTATTTGGCGCCTCATAACTCGATATATTTTTTCTTCCCTATTTCCTTTTTAAAGTTATGTACAGTCGTTTTCATTACTAAATCAGCATGATCACCTTAACATAACATGATAGCATTACATTTAGAAATTTGAAAAATGTGTTGTTTTTCTTTCAAATATTTACAAGAGCCGTTTTAAATAAGACGGTGTTCCCATTGTAGTCATTCCAGAGTTTAAGTCTATGAGACACCTCTTCGACTTTAAACTCCTATTCATTCCTCATATTAACAACATGTGCCTTCTTTTACCTGTTGTATCAAGCTTGGACTGGTGAGCTGAAAAGGGGTATTATTACGTCTCTATAAGACACTTGTAAGATCTAACTTAGATTATGGCTGTGATGTGTATGGTTTAGCACGCCCTTTATATGTTCGCAAATTTGATTTTATCCATAATCAAGGCTTGTGTCTTGCTTTAGGCGCCTTTCGAACAACACCAGTTAAAAGCCTGTATATCGAAACTTATAACCCATCTTTAAATTTACGGAGGGTGAAACTCTACTTGCAATATTACATATAACCAATGTCAAAATTTGACTATCTTACTATATAGTTTTGTTTCAAGCAAAACATAAAAAACAAGAGGACCATGATGGTCCTAAATCGCTCCCCTGAGTATGATGATTCGTGGCTTTATGATATAAACAAAATAGCAAAGCCCTCTGTCTAATAATTTTTGGAGATGATTAAGGATTTCTCTTTTAATCCTAGGTATATTAATGATCCCACCATATAGCACTAATTTCCTGAATATGGTAATGCTTTGAAGTGTAAACATCAATACATACCAAGTATAAAAGCTCTAGGCCTAATGGTTTAGGAGCAGAAGGTTTTCAAAGATATCATTATTTATTTCTAATTAGAATTAGGGATCACACAGAAAAGGGCTAATTTTCAGAATACAGTAATTCTTTGAAGTATTTTGGTAGAGGGTCAATAGGTGATGATACTTACCATTCGTTCTAAGCTCTAGGCCTAACAGTTTGATAGAAGAAAATTTTCAAAGATTTCCTTCTTTATTCCTTTGTAAAATCAGGGATCGCACAGAAAATGGATAATTTAAAGAAAACAGTTATTTTTTTAATTATTTTGGTAAAAGGGTCAATAAAATGATGATAAGAACCAAATATCAAAGCTCTAAGCCTTATGGTTATGAAGATTTTTAAAGATTTCCTTTGTAAAATCAGGGATCGCACAGTAAAGGGCTAATTTTCAGAGTTCGATAATTCTTTAAGGTATTTTGGTAGAGGGTTAATAGGCGATGATTTGTACCAAATAATAAAGCTCTAGGCCTTATGGATTGGGAGGAGAAGATTTTGTTATAATTGTTTACGGACGGACGGACAGACGGACGCCGGACAATTACCGATCCCAATAGCTCACCTTGAGAACGTTGTGCTCAGGTGAACTAAACATTTAAGAATAAAATCGAAGAATAGCTCATATTAACTTGCGTTGTGAAGCGGATGTGAGCTCTTGATTTCAATCTGGAAGACGAGGCAGAACATAGTTCCTGATGTTTCTCAAAACAAAACAATACCCTTCTTTATGACTTTGTCTACGGAAATAGGATACAATAGATCATGTTTTAGTCAAGACAAAGTTCTCGGAAGTCAGGGAAAGGTATAAACTATATGAAGAAATATACAACGATGGATCAAAGTCTGAAGAGAGGGTTGTTTTGGCTACTAAAGTAGATTGATAACGTATACACGTTAAAGAGTTTGATCTTGCGCTGCACATTTGATGGCAAATAACTAGTGGCGCTACATTGCATGCGCTGACTTTCAAGTACGCAAGCGCATGAGCATGGAAAAACAGACAATCCCTTATAGTAAGATTTCGTAATAAAATTTCTAAACTTGAAGATGTTGAGTTTGCTTTCTGCTGGCTCCTCAGTCATAGCGGTATACGTGTGAATGGGGTGGCATATAAAGCGGCCAAGGATGCTTTATCTCTTGACATTCTGCCATCTGAAGTACCTTATACTGAGGTAAACCATTATTTCATATTTGCATTCGGGAAGTCTGGGAAAATTGTTGAGTGACCCTACAAATAAAGTTAATGAACTGTATTGTATTAAACAGAAGCTTGGTAAATGGTTGCCGGGTTTGGAGATAAAACTGGTGGGAAGAACCAATATTTTTTCGTATTATGCACTTGTTTCTGCAAAAGAGCGTGAAGACAATGTGCATTCCGTGCAACACTCCTCTAACTGTTGATTTTTCTTCCATAAGGCACAAAAAGTTAAAATTCGACTGTATGAAAACAAAGGACTGAAAGTACTGAGAAGTTGGAATTTGCTGAAAGGGTCATATCTGTGGAATTCGGTTCAAAATCATTATTACTTTCAGAGTAAGCCTCCATCCTTTAAACAAGCATTCCAATTCGTGTAAATATGTGCTTGATTAACGTACAAAAACATAAATTCACATACAGAAATCAAAAACTAGCATTGCCTCAGCCCATTCCTAGAGAGTGACGCCTTAGAATGACCCTCATTATGAAAGCTTTGGAACACTTTGTGGAAAATGAAGAAATTGCTTGTTACAAGCAATTTCTTCATTATCCACAATGGTTTCCGTCCTAAAAGACCAGGATTATAAAAATTTCATCAACTTACAATTGTCCTCTGCTACCTCTTTGAAACTGGACTGGTCTAAAAAAAATTCGTGTTGGAATGGGTTATAAGCTCGAGTCACACACAGCAAAATTACAATGTTCAAGCATAACATTCTCCTTTATCAACTGTAATACGCGAACTCCTTTTAGAAAAATGAAAAAAGAGAAAAACAGCTTCTACAGTAAGAAATCAATGACCTCGATGATTATTTGACTCTCACCTCGGCCAATTCTGTAACGATCATACTAAACTTACGTAGATTTTCACTTAATGTTTATGAGTATACGTGGAAATTTGCGGAAACTTGTTTCAGGGCGATCGATTTGAAATACCGGTTAAGACTTAAGAAAAAAGAATATTCAAAGCGTTGTGAGTAAAGGTCAAAAGAAAAAACGACGTTTACGTTATTGTAACGTTATTGCTTTAACATGGTAGTTTTGCCCTTTTACTAAAAATTCCTATAACATGATGAAGAAAGTATCAAATTATCTTCAGCGCCCTGTAGTCGCACTATTTCCTTATTCGTTATTCCGCTTTAGAACCGTAAAAAATCTGAAGTAAAAAAGGACAAAGCTGAAAGCTAGATGACACTTGTTACATGTTTGATGTGTTACAATTGATCTAAAGATGTAAATAACGACATATTAAAGCGAAATTATTCAGTAAATAAGTAGAAACCGGAAGATGATATGTTAACATTCTATTTTTCAAAATCTTTTACTTTCGTTTTGATCTATTTGATTTTTATTGAGTAAAAGCTGTAAATCCCACAATAATCGCGTTTGCTTGATGCCTACGACCCCCCTTAATCGCTCTAGAATGTTTTAAAGCACTGGGCGGCGTGATTATTGTAAACTTGGGCCATATTTTTAAAGATTGCCTATCTATGGTCACATGACTACCACATGTCACTTGAGATCACGGGATTACCAAAAAAGGGCGGCGAATCACAAAAAACAAATTACTGCGCTGATTATGACCTTATTTTTCAATAATTTACAGTATATTTAGAAGTCTTTAAACTAGTTTTCATATCATCCTTTACATGTGTCATATTATTGTCCTCGGCTACAACTAACTGATTGTCCGTGGCAAGTTGAGATGAGAAGCAACCCGAGGTGTATTCAAATCTAAGAGATCACGTGATATGTGTTTTCAAAAAACCCGAAATGAATTTATCTTGTGTTCATTTTTCGGTTTTGTTAAATCTAAGTTGGAATTGCTCCTGTTTAATTCTGTAAGAACGCCCTTGTTAGATTTAATAACGAAATAAACGATAACTTGTTAAATCAGGCCTTTCCTTTTTCGGGGGGAGTTCTGGTCTCAACCATTTAATCATGAATGAATGACGAAGGTCTTGAATTTCCTTGAAACCAACACGTTTACACATTTGTACAACTATATAAGAGGTGAAATGTGGGGGTTTGTCGCAAACAACAACCAAATGACAATGATCGTATTCAAATTCGGAACCAGTCGATATCAAGTCCTGTGTCAAACCACTAGGCCACATGCTACAAAAGATAATACTTCTTGTGTTGAATCTTTGGCAACATCGACTGGCCTCAAATGTAGCAGTTCGATAGAGTCAATAAATGGACTTACTTGTAACATATCAGGTCAGGGATATACAAAGATAGGCAAATCGGTAGTTGGCTTTCCAAAGCTTAATTCCTAAATAAATTCTAAAATGATATCTAATTCTTACGTTGAGTGATTCTTATTCTTATTACAGTAGCTGTGGCTAAAACATGATAAGTCTAGCTCATATCAATTGTATAACAGGGACAATTGCAATGATTTCTTATCTTACAAGTCATATTCTTATGGCGATCATTATTTCTTAAATACATAATTGACTACATACCATCTTTGGAAATCCTATAGGAGTTGATCAAACTTAAGTTTTGTTTGTTTGAATGGGGTTTTATGCCGCTTTCAACAATCTTTCAGTTAAATCGCGGTGGCTGGAGAACCTAACAATGGAATCCTGGTATTTATCAGTACTACCATCACTTCCTTTCCTAGCCTCCAGCTGCTATCCCTCATAGGTCTACGATTATCGACCTATTGGTGAGAGACAAATTGTCGGAAAGGATAAGAACCGCCGTCGGGGATCGAACCCGGGACCTCTAAATTGACAGTCCGGCGCGCTACCAACTGCACTATGGCGGCGGCTGATCAATCTTAGATTTGCTTGCGTCCTAATCCTCATAAATTGTTATTAACGACTAAGATATATTGTATACACAAATTCATCGATAACATATGTGTAAATAAAACTGTGATTGAATAATATATTGTTATTATGTCGACAGACAAACGAAAAAGCTGAACGTAAATGTAGGACTTCCGGGTCTTCTCTAGACTAAACAAATTATTCGATTTGAACTTTCTCAAGACCATATCCCATACATTTGTGATTGTATTTCAGAATAATTATACAGCAATTGTTATCCACTAAGAAGCAGAGGTTCCATTTGAATAAAATATTTAGATAAAAGCTCAAAGTAAAATATTCGTCACGACATGTTTTCCCTGTATAACTTTCTACTCTAAAAATTAATCCATGATGTACCAATCTTGAAAGATATGGTTTAGCAAGTGAAACGCAACAAGGTATTACAAAACGACACATTAAGAAGTCACACATACTTTTAGTTGGGATATTGATGTGCGAAGACATTACTTGAAATAGAACAGCGCTGTTTTAACAAGATTTACATTTCAGAGGGCTTTAAAATTAACTCATCTGACTTTTTACCTGGCGTTTCTTTAAAGGTAGGTATCGATGTTTTTTTCATGTCACAGATTTTAATTATTCTTATTTCCTCTCATATGATATTTGAATACTATATTCCGAATAGAAGTTTTGCAAAAATTGCTGTCGTTTAATAGAAAAAAGCAGGGTATTTCCCTAATAGCCTACGTAGGCCATCGATCTATTTTTAGATTAATCTGAGACAGCTGCAAAGAATATAGGATCATCCGCGTGGTGCGAATACCGTTTGAACCTTGAATTTATTTTAAATCTCATTAAACCAACGTCATCGTGACGTCATCAGGAGTTATATTCGTTAAACGGTCTTTAAATCTGTATAGATCAGTCCGAAACTGTCGTAGCGTTATTACGTATATAAACACTTACCGTAGTTTTACGCTAGCCCTTTCACGTGACACGATTTAGGACATTGGCTGTTTCGCCAGTAAATTTGTTACCTTCAGTTGACTTTGGGCCATATGCAAAAGAGGTTATTCGATGTCGATAGTAGATTTCCGTGATTTCTAAAATTGTTTGTTTGTTTGTTTGAATGGGGTTTTACGCCGCTTTCAACAATCTTTCAGTAATATCGCGGCGGCTGGAGCACCTAACAATGGATTCCTGGTATTTCTCACACCAGTACCACATCCTTTCCTAGCCTCCAGCTGCTATCCCACATAGGTCTACGATTATCGACCCATTGGTGGGACACAAATAGTCGGAAAGGATAAGTGCCGCCGTCGGGGATCGAACCCGGGACCTCTAGATTGACAGTCCGACGCGCTTCCAACTGCGCTATGACGGCGGCTTCCGTGATTTCTAAAAATAAACCGGAATTCAGTAATACCCGAAAGGGGAGTTGGGCAGTATATATAGATAGAATTCCGCTGAACCTTTCCGATATAACCACGAAAAGCGACTTTATGCCTATTAGATTACCGCCAAGACAATATCCGACTCAAGTTAAAGATCCTTTTTCGGCACTTGATAATTTTTTCCGTATCTCGGTTTCAGAAACATCGATACTTCCCTTTCAGCAGACTGACAATTAATATTATATGTTAACATCATTTTATAGTTTGACAGTCTGAAGAGTTTGTTAAAACGAAAATACTCGATTTCGAAGATTATTGAGCGAAACACGATATTGTGTGAAAAGAAAAATCAAAGTACCGAAAGTACTGTAAGCTAGCAAAGCATGGTTGAATTTGGAAACCTTTTCCATGGTGGGTAGGAAAAACTGTGGACATTGAAGAAATTGCTTGTTACAAGCAAAATTTTCATTGCCCACAATGTTTTCCAAAGCTTTTTTCTTGAGATGCTTAAAAAGCGGAAAATGAGTGGGAATGGGTTAAATAGCATGCTACAATTTGAATAGATAAGAACTACTTTTTATGGCGAAGGCATCTAACGGAGTTAGTGGTTTAGCCTCCAGTGGCAGTTTGCACTCGTTAAACTTTGAGACGACCTCAAAATTTTGTTTGTTAACTTAAGCTATCAAAGCTGACGCTTTGCTAGGCTCAACACGTTCTTTTTTGGTAACTGATTTTATCATGAGATGCAGTATTTTATTCCCATTTTCCCGTAAATTTGACCAGAATTTTACTGGAGAGTAAACCCTGTTATTAATCACAATGACATAAAACTAGGAGCCAAGACTTCAATATTTAATAAATATGAAACAAGAAATACTCGGTGAATATACAGATTTAGGATTTCATTCAAATAATTGTTTCTTACAATATTCAATAAATATCAAGCATTATGCATAAAACTGGTAACATTTTGTAAATTTATAAAATGTCCATGAAAATTGAACCACTATTGATATCCTGAATAATTTAACTAGTAAGTAGTAAAACTTTGCTGACATACTTTTATCATTCAAAATAGTTAATGGAGATGTTTCGTAAATTTATGAAATTCATGGTTTTGGTACAATATTCGACCATTGCATTGAAAATCCTTGTACTCATTCTGAAAACTTTTTTTGAACTGCAATTTGACAGATAATTATTTTGTACATTTCGTTAATTTACAAAAGATAACAATTTTTAATTCAACATGACTGTGAGTTGGGATAACAATTCTCTTCGAGCTTATATAAAATTGTTGAATTACATTTTCACAGAGAATTGTTATCTATAAGTTCACTCATATTGCATCAAAAATTGATATCATTTTGTGAATTTACAAATTTGCCATGAAAATTGAAACTACTATCTATATGCTGAATTATCAAACTAGGGTATAGTGAAAATCAGTAAATCTTGAATTAACTCACATACTTTTATTGTTCGAAATGGTTAATGGAGATGTTATGTAAATTTATGAAGTTTCATGGTTTTGTACAATATTCAATTGATATGATATAAAACACATTTCAGCGAAAATACAGAAATAGGATTGCCTCAGCATTGAAGCAAATAGCGGTGATTAATGAAACTATTTTGTGAATTTACAATAAGATCTACATATATATAAAATGGTATGTTTAATCTCTTGGTCCGTTCATATTGCATTAAAATGACATATTTTGTAAATTTACAAAATGTACATGAAAATTGAAAAACATCTCATCAGTGCTGGAATATTAACATAGCCTATCAGGCATTGAACATTTTAAACATAGCATCAAAAACTGAAATCATTTTGTAAATTTACAAAATGTACATGAAAATTGAACTACTATTCTATTTGGTAAAACATAAAACTAGCGTGTATAAAAAAATCTTATAATTTGCTTTTGTTTTCATTGCTGACATACTCTTATCAAATTGATTAATGAAGACATTTCGTAAATTTATGAAGTTTCATTGATACTACGGTTTCTAATAATTTTCGATTAATATGAAACAAGGAACATTTAGAGAAATAGGATGTCAGAGTCATTAAAGAATACACCATCTTATCAGCGATAACTGAAACTATTTTGTAAATTTACGAAAAGTCCCTCATCCTTTGCATTTACAAATCCTTAAAACAAAAACAATGAAACTTGAACATGTGTACATAAACAAATATTATGTCCATTTCATAAATTTACAAAATAATGTCACTTTCTAATGCAATATTAGTGATTTTTATGACAATTACATTCTACACGGTTCATTCCTTATAGATACAGTAAGAACAAATTAGGCAATTTAAACAAGAGGACTAGTTACACTTGGGCTCACCTGATTTAAGTCTCTTTTTCTTCAAGGCTCAAGGGGAGATAATTCTACTAGGGAGAGCTGAGACTTCAAGATTGCAAAACTGCAGCATGTGATCAATGTGTAAATTTTTATTACTTTCGAAGCAAAATTAAAATTGAATGACGAGTTCGCTTCAAAAATACTTGTATTATGTAAAATATAAAAAATTGTCTAGGTTTAAGAGGAGATAATAAGGGGGAGATGAGACTGTAAAATAGCGTCTTGCTAAACTTCAATATGTGAACAATGGAAATACTTTATTACTTTTTGAGCAAAATTATAGGAGATGCTCGCAAAACCAAATGGCTTGAATATTTAAAAAAAAATGTCCAAGTTCAAGGTAAGAAATTTTTTCTACAAGAGGGAGTTGAGACTTCAAAACTACGTCTTGCAAAATTTCAACATGTGGTTGAGCAATCAGATGCCTCTGGTTAAATCTATCTTATGTTACAGTCACATGAATTTGCAGGTGTTTTCGCAACCTCACCCTGAACACAGATTTTATCTCTATTTTGGAACCACCAACAAAGGTCTTATCGGGAAAGAAGTAAGTTTATATGCAATTAAGAGGGGTAACAATAAGGTGATTCTGCATACAGTTACAAATACAATTGTGATCCTTAGCTAAGAAATTATCAAGTTCTTTGTGGCGCTTGCCTAAGTTTGTCCTTAAATGTAAACAGGCCTTCCACTCCTTGCTTTTAATGGTTCTTGGTCTGAAGGCTCTCAAGTCGTTGACTTCAATCTGTGACTCTGTGATACCAATCTGCAAAAATTGAGAAGTCACTCAGTTAATTAGTTTTTGTAATTTCTCACTTACATTTCTTCATCTTAAGCAAACCAAGGGTTCTAACTTTGTTTCTTATGAATATGTTCTTAACCAAATCCAATTCAACACCTTTTCAGATTGGTCCAAATTGAAACAAGAGGAGCATGATGGTCGTAGATCGCTCACCTGAACTGTCTGCTGTTAAAAAATTCAACTAGAGACAAATAACTATAATAAGTTTCATGAAGATTGAGGCAAAACTGGGAATTCTATATTGTAAACAAAGAAATTGTCATTATGGCCCCTTTTCCTGTGTTATCCTATAGAACCTTCCCATAATCTATAAGGCTCATCTTTATGACCTTACAAATATCCTGACCAAGTAACATGACAATTGAGCCAAAATTATGACCTCTAGAGCGTTAACAAAGAAATTGTCATTAAGGACCCTTTTCCTGTGTTTTCCAAGAGTACCTTCCTATAATCAATAGGGTTCATCCATGTGACTAAACAATTATTATGGCCAATTTTCACGAAAATTAAGCCAAAATTGTGGTCTCTAGAGTGTAAACGAAAGAAATTGCCATTAAGGCCCCTTTTCCTTTGTTTCCGGAAAGATCCTTCCTATAATCGATAGGGTTCATCTGTATGACCTAATAATTATTCTGGCAAGGTTTCATGAAGATAGAGCCATATTTGTAGCCTCTAGAGTGTAAACAAAGAAATTGTCATTAAGGCCCCTTTTCCTTTGTTTTCAAATAGAACCCTCCCATGATCAAAAGGGTTCATCCTCATGACCCAACAATTACTCTGACAAAGTTTCATGAAGATTGTGTCAATACTGTGGCATCTAGATTGTAAACACTTCAATTGTTGACGCCGCACGACTGGCGACAGACATTCAACGATCACAAAAGCTCACCGTGAGCACTTTGTGCTCAGGTGAGCTAAAAAGTAGCAGACAATTTCAAATTTATGAAATTTACACAAAGTTGTCCTTTTGTGGAGAACACTTGTTGATAATCAAGAAATTGCTATTTCTTCATTCCCCACTATGTTCCAAAACTTCTGTGGCACAGAATCTTGAGCCGCATTGTGTGAGAATGTGTTAGCAGAGTAGAGTTAGAACCCTTGATTGCGCAAATGTTAACTGTAAACTAGGGTGTTTATATTTGATCTATTAAGTAAATCATCTTATGGCTGCCAGTCATCGAACATTCTCTCGAAAAAAAAATCGAGTCTTTTTTTAGTTGAATGCGTAACCTATTCATATTATAAAAATTCCAAATATTGAAAAAATGTATGCAGTTGCTCAATAAAATGCCCACAGGATTTGAACTAATAACCTCATTTTTTTTACTAAATATTAAGTTGTCATCAATGAAAACTACCAAGCACCCACGGGGTTTGACCTTGTCAAATAGTATATTATGTGAGGATTTTTTTTGTGTGTGTTTTGTTGTTGTTGTTGTTGTTATTTGGGTTTTTTATCCTTAGTGTCTCAAATTAAGTTTGTAAAGAATACCCAGACAAACATTCTCAAAATTTTCATTCATTGAGCACGAACTCTTGCTTACAAATTTGTTTTACAGCGATTAGTCCCACTGACGTTTTTTTTTTTTTTTTTTTTTTACCAAAGTGACGTAATTGTGAATTTGTGACAACATCAAAAAGAAATTGAATAATCAAAAAATCATTTGTAACCATGGTTAATTAAAATGACTTGCAGTTGTTAAGCCATTCCCACACAATGACACTTTTGGCGCCCCTAAGAAAAAACAACTTTGGTTAACATTGTGGCATATGAAGCAAAAGAACTTTTGGCGCAAAGCGCCAGATGACTATAAAGTCGGTATTCGTTAGACGCTTTCAAGAAAAACAACAACAAGACTTTTCCACTGCGGTGAGGATTTATTTCTATACTAATGTAGAAATGTAAGATCTGTTTTTTGCAATGTTGTTGTTTTTATTTTTCTCCGTTCTCCCAGTAATGTTCTTCAGAAGCGTTAAAATTAGCCTATAAATTACATTTTTGTTTTTGTTTCATGATCTATTTTTTATCATACGCAATGAAATGTATGATAACCCGGTAAATTGTATTTGTTGAATACGCGCCTGTAATGAGGATAATCGTAAACCTAATTGGGATTGTAGCTTGAGGCTAAGAAAGGATGTAATGATAGTACTGGTGCGTGAAAATCAGGAACCAGTGCTCTCAATAAGCGGACGTGGACATATATTAAGTAAAAAAAATCAGAAAAAAAAAAAACGTCGGGTGAATTAGCCCCGGACGTAAATTAACGTCCGAGATTCGAGAAAAACGCCCTGAATTCATCACTCGGGCGTTTTCTGAAAGTACAAGAAAAATGGTTTGACAAACAAAAGAATGTGTATTCTGGCCAAAGTTGATAAAATACCCTCGGGTAAAATTGAATTCACAAGGAGTTAATCGAAATGTCTCCATGACGACCTATGTAGATGGAAATTTACATAGAGCGTACTCGATGTATAGCCTGTTCGGCAACCGAGCCGTCACAGCCTCTTAGACTATTTCTTTGAAAGTCACTCGATTAATAACATGCCGGGCCAAATTCAAGCAGGCCCGTGGACGTCGGACTAGATTTCGTCGAATATTTCTGTCTGGTCGACAGAAATTGTTGAAACTACGTTTGGAACTGAATTCGCTCGAAATGTCAAGTCCTGTATACAAGGTCGTGGCGCATACAGAAGGGAGCGTCAAAATAGCACACCAATTTTGCATTCTACATACGTTTATGATACGGGGGATTCTATTTCGTAGCTAGACATGACGTCCGTGGTAGGAACGACTGATCTCGATAGTATCCGAGAGTTCTCTCCCTTTTCAATGACGTCACACGTGCTGTCTGTAAACATCAACTTTTATAAATAAAATGGGATTTCTTGCAAGATGCAACTCTCTTATAAGTTTCATTTTTTGTACTGTTACTTTTATTTACGTAAGTGAATAGCGTATGTACGTGGATATCTATGATGTCACGGGAGACGCTTTCAGAATGATCTTGTCTCGATTTTTTTCACACCCCTAAAGTTTCGAAGTCAATTTTCTCCTATTCTACGAATCAGAAATTTGTCCAAATGCAGAGAGAGTTGCAAACAACAATTACCAAATATGTCCACCAAAATTTAAGAAATGATAGTGTTTAAAGAGCGAGAACATTGTGGGAAACGGAGAAATTAATGCAAGAAACAAATTTCTCAATAAACAATCTCTTCTTTTACCGCTTTTTTTTTGGGGGGGGGGATGGGGTGGTTGGGTGGATGGTTTATCGTCCAGTGAGTGAAAAAAAATCCTTGATTTTATGAAAACGATCTGAAACCAAAATTTGAAATTTCCAGAAATTGGTCCTTATTGAGAGTACTGAGCAACCCACTGTTAGGTGCTCCAGCCTCCGCGATATGACTCAAAGATTCTTAAAAGCGGCCTTAAACTCCATTCAAACAAACAATTTTTCATTTATATCGCGGCGGCTGGAGCACCTAACAATGGATTACTGGTATTTCTCACACCAGTACCGCCATCACATCCTTTTCTAGCCTCCAGCTGCTATCCCACATAGGTCTACCATTATCGACCCATTTGTGGGTGACAGATAGTCGGAAAGGATGAGTGCCGCCGTCGGGGATCGAACCCGGGCCTCTAGATTGACAGTCCGACGCGCTACCAACTGCGCTATGACGACAGCATTCAAACAAACAAACAAACGTCTCTATTATATGATGGGGCATGCACCATGGAAAGGTTATTACCCGTTTTGTCTCCGGCAACCACCAGAGTCACCAAAACTCCTGTTCTTCGCCTCCGGAACTTTTGAAGTTATGATAGTTTGTGCGAGAAAAATGAAATTAAAGATCAATATTGTTAAGACATTATATCATCGGTGTGCGACCAAAATGACGTAACTACATATTATCTCAAATTATATTTACGACCTTTTGTTAGCCCTTCGATGATAATCTGGTCGTCCGGTCACAACCTTTGATCAAACGACAGAGTATATCGGTTGAAACATAAAAATATTAAATTTGTTTCATCAAATGATACATCTTTATCAGTTGAATTTAAGAGTGTTTGTTGTATTGTTGTACCATGTTACAGGTTACACAATAACCGTACAGATACCGTGTTATATCGAAGCATTACATCAAGACTATTTACTTACAGATCATTTTTCTGATCAGCTCTCTGTATTTATTATCATTACATTTATCATTTCTATTTTTCATACTTTTCTTCGCATTATTAACATCATCATCATCAATGGCATTTACGTCATTCATGGATCGTCGAAATAATACCCTTCTTTTCGCATTACAATATATTCTTTTAATTCATTGTTTGGCACTTTTTTCAAGAAAACGCTCTCTCATTTTCTTCCTCAATTCTATTGTAACAGTGGTGCGAGTATATGGACAATTCTGTCGTGTTTGATATTAAGAAACGAAGAGAGAGAAAGAAATAGATGGAGAGAGAGAGGGGGTCTAAATTGGTGGACTCATAGACTGAAACAAATATTTAAAAAACAGCATGCCTGCTCTGTTCTTCTTTATTTTCATAATGTTAAAGTTTAATTTACTTTTAAATTATTAAACTTTTTAGAAAAAGAAATATATGCACCTTGGTGAAGACTTTAGGAGATTTGTATTTACATAGGCCTTTTTTATGGCATATCTAAAGCAACATTTGATCTGTATCGTCCAAAATGTGGTATTTAAATGAACAAAAAATTAATAAAATAAAAGATTTGGGCAATCATATCAATCACAATTATTGTTGTTATAACCGCCTACCATGTGAAAGGTGGGGTTTGCTATGATTGACGTGTCTGTGATTGGCGCATAGTCGCAAATATAACCAATCAGTGTGCCGGGAAAATTCGGAAGGCTTATGTCTTTTGCGTAGTGTCGATAATTGTTATTATTACAAAGCCATTGATCTCAGACAAAAACTAATATCTAGTACTAGTAGTTTGTAGTATATTATAAATCATCTATGTGATCCTTCAATATTATTAGCAATTGTTAAACTATAACTTACTTGTTATTCCTTTATTGCATGTGTGTGTGTGGGGGGGTGTAAACATGTTTTCAAAAAAGCTTATTACATTATGATATGAAAAGATAATTTTCGCCAACTCGAGTTATGTAATATTTCATATGGCCTAAATAACAAGAATACAAGATCTTTATTACGAATTTTAGGCCAACATAGGATCATGAATTGAAACATATATGATAATAAACAAAAGCACAACAAGGAGAGGATTCTAAATGATGGATGTAAGAGTATTTAACCCTTTTTTGTTCAATCCCTGGTTTTTACGTCCCTATGTTTTGATACTTTAGAAAAATATTTTGGAAAAAAAAAGAAGATACCGTGCCGTTTTAAACTCAGTTAGATTACTAAAACCCGGTAAAATCATCGATATCATTCGCTGAAAATGGTCTGTATATGTCTGCTCACAGGTAGAACCTTTATAATACTCCAATTATATAGTTAACCTTTAACTTTGATCTATCAAAATAGCCAATTTACATAGGTTTGAATAGTGATGACTTATCGATTCCCGCAGCCGATCACTAGACTTGGTGTCGAGTACAAGATTTGATTTGACGCATGCGCAGTGAGAGCCAGAAAAGGTGTATTCCTTATTAAAAGCAATTTCTTCATTATCCACTATGATTCTACCCAAAATGTAAAAAATAAGAATTTCATCAAATGAAAACTGTATGAACAAGTCAGACAAAGAGTGACCAAAACTCAGATCTCTAGAGCATAACTGAAATGGACTTTTTTCATATACAGATTTTTTTTATGTTCTATCTTAATTATTGAGCAAAACTTCTAAATGAGAAAGAAGGGTTTGTCCATCTACGGGGATTAGGGATTTCGAAATCATGTGTAACTTTAATGTGTGGTATACGTCTGTTAACCCATTCCCACACAAACACCATTTTTCACAGTCTTCAAGAAAAACATTTGGAAAAAATGCGTAAATTGAAGAAATTGCTGTCAACAAGCAAGTCCTTCATTTTCCACATTGTTTTCAAACCAGAAAGTTGAAGAACAAAAACAAAAAGTAAATAAATAAATAAGATAAAATTAATACACTTTTAATTGTCGTCCTAACTCCTTTTATTTGGACAAGTCTGTAATTTTGCTGTCTAGTAATGGGTTTACTATTTTAAGATAAATGGGAGTTAAACTGGGACGATAGAATTTAACACAAAATACTATTTAACTTAATCTCATTCCAACAAAATCCCACCTTTTTTGCCAAAGAAAATAAAAGTTTTAAAAAACATTGTTGAAAAGAATAAATGGTTTTCAACAAGCACTTTCTTCGCAATCCACAAGGATTTCAACCTCAAAGGTCAAAGGTTTGTCAATTTTTTTCAACAAAAAATTTCCGTCTGCATGAAATTTTGAATTTTGACAAGTCGAAATGTTTGATGTCTGGTAATGGGTTTACTACTAGGCCTACCCTAAACGACTTTCACTTACATGAAATCATCGCCTACATCTAATGTGAATTCGGACTAGTCTAAAATGTTGTTGTCTAGGAATGGGATAACCCATTACCATACAACAAAAATTTAGACTAGAACAAATTGAAAGGAGTGCAGATGACCAATTAACCCTTTCCCCCCTATTTTTTCTTTCTTTATAAATTTTGACTGGTCCTAATTGAAAGATGTTGTAGACGACAACAAAAATTTGGTGCAATTAGAAATGAAACCATCCTATGTGGTAGAAAATATTGTGGGAAAAAAAGCAGAAATTGCTTGTTACATTTTAGATTTAATAAATTCCTTGTTGAAAACATTGTGTAGAATGGGGAAATAGCTTGTAAGAAGCAATTTCTTTATTTTATACAATGTTTTCCAATTGTGTGATAATGGGTTAAAGAGATATGTAAGCGAAACATCTGTAATAGTATTTTTTCACCTAAAACACTACGTTTACATGTGACTTAAAAGGTACAGACTAAAATGAACTTTTATCTTATGCTTTTTATGTACATTCTCTACTCTACATACATAGATGACAAACTATTCAAGTCAACACCTCGAGTTTTCTCCTTCAAAAGATAAGCTTAATTAATTTTCTGCCCCGGTCCAGATCAGATTACGATTCCAAACAAGAATGATCAAATTATACAGGGTTTAATTCATCCCCATACAATCCCTCCTTTTTCAGCCCTCGGGAAAAAAGCTTGGGAAATGATGTGGGGAAAAAAACTTGTATCAAGAAATTTCTTCATTTTCCACAATCTTTTCTATCCAAAAAGACAAAAAAAAAAAACACACACACACACACGATCAACTTGATATTGTTGTCTGAAGCTCCTTTCAGTTTGGACCAGTCTAAAAAGTGGGAATGGGTTATGATTGCCGTGTACGTGGTCAGGAGTCAGTGAGTGTGGCAGGCAATCTGTAAATTTCAAAACTGGACTAAGCTGGGGGAAAATAGCTAAGGGAAAAATCTGCGTGAGGTATAGGAAAGTTCACTACAGGTGCCCGTGACGTCATCGAAAAATTTTGGTTGGCGGAAGTAGTATTATTGTAATGGCCGCCAATAAAGAAAAAGAAAACAACAAGGTTGTTTTGTCGGATTATTCGTCAAAACTGGACCAAGATGCGAAAGAGAGATATTTACAGAAGCTTATCTACCATTCCGGCACCAGATCGCTGCCCGATCCATATTCGTTGGGAGGGATTTGGAGCTCAAATCCTGGTACTTGGCCTGACCTGACGTTCGGCGATATCTATCAATATTTGATCGACACTCCATCTATTTACACGAAGGAATCGATGAAAGCTTATAAATCTCTAGATGCTTACAAGTAAGAAAAATTTTTTACGAACCTCGCCAATCTAAACATTAAATACATACGAAAAAAGAAATAACTACTTTGGGTTTTATACAATCCATTATCTGGTGATTGTGTAATGCCATTCTAAAACATCAGCAATTTATTCTTCCTAATTTCTTGGAACCTAAAGCAGTTTTTTTTATAAAGAATTAAGTTTTAAAATGGTTTCTTCACTACACAAGAAAATCATCTGCAAGTTTACCATTTATGGTAAAACTTTCCAACCTTTTGCAATTTCAGACTGGTCCAAACTAAGAGGTTGCAAACCACAATGAAAATAGCATGCAATTTGAAATGAAACTATGTAGTGTGAAATAAAACTATCCTGAAATAAAACTATCCAATGTGGGTTAGAATATTGTGGGAAAAGGAGAAATTGTTTCAGTTTCCAGAGTACAAAATCATTGACAAATAATCAGTGTACGTACAGAAAGGGTTATCATGAGGAGTTTGAGAAATGTCAAAAATATTTGCAAGACAATTGGTGAAACTAGGATTTGCAATTTGTTCTTAGACTTGATAAACAAGGATGTGGTACAACTCAGAACCTGACACAAGATAAATGACACTAGTGCTCCACAACGTGGGCTAGCTGGGCTTGTGGTTGTGATTCTACCCATCTGCTACTTCATTCCAAACTGAGTGACCTATGCCTTGTGAAGTCATATACATTACCACACTACACATATTCTATTTATGAATAACTGATAAACTGTTAATATTAATTAATGTTCAATTGTCAATTTTCAGGTATGTTGTAAGTGGACATGTGCAGGTCATACTCACAAATGCTGTTGACGACGAATGTCCCTACATTGCTGCAAAGACCAAAGTAACTCCCTCACAGAGAGCACGAGATAAACCTCACAACACATGGGTTTACTTGCACAAGAAGTCTGGTGCAGTTTATTGTGCTCACTGCACATGTATGGCTGGGTAAGCTAAACAGTATTTTTCAGACTTGCTAACAGCCATGTTCCTGTCTAAGGAAATTGTTTTTAACTAGGTTTAAACCCACTTTTAAAAGTATTTCAGTCATATCACATAGGCTTGAGTACCTAGGCTAACCATGGAGTCCTGGTATTTCTCAGATTAGTACCACCACAATGTCCTTTAAAAGCCGTAACCTTTTCCCATTTTTTTTTTTGTTTTTCTTTTTTAAATTTTAGACAGGTCCAAATGAAATAAGTTACAGACAATATTGTAAAATGAATACTATTTGAAATGAAATCATCCTATCTGGTAGAAAATATTGTTGGAAAAGGAGAAATTACTTGTCACAATCAATTTCTTATTCCACAATGTTTTCTCAAGTATAAAATCAAAGCAATGTAAAATAACAGGTTTGAACAGGAAAGGGTAAAGCTGCTCATCGCACATAGATTTAAATTATATCAAATCCACCCATTGGTGGGAGACAAATGTTAGGAGGTATAGTTACTGCAGTATAGAATCAAACATAGAACTCCAAGAGTGAGAGTTCCCAGCTTTGCAACTGCTATATCATATATGGCCGCTGACCAGGTTGAGAGAAAGAAATGTATGTGTTGGCAAGTTTAAAATTTTCCAAATTAAAAGGAAATTACTGATTTGTGATTGGACCCTCTTTTGGTTGGTCTTTTCCTCTTAGTGATGTCCTTGTGATTTTCACTGCCTTCTTCCTATGTGACATGTCACATGAAAAAGAACCATCTAGTAAGTGCAGAAGGTATCAACCGTGGTAAGACATGGCCTGGTCAGGGTTGTGCCTTTTTGCTTTTGGCAGAAGATTTGGTTCTAGACTGGTATTATACCTCATTCGGGTACATATTCTTCATTTTATATTTTCAGTCTGGGAGAGGTTTGCAGCCATGTTGGTGCACTTCTTTTTAAAATTGAAATGGGTGTACGAATAGGAATAACAGAGACCAGTTCCACCAGCAAAGCTTGTCAATGGAATAACACCTTTCGCAAAGACGTGAGTACTATTAATTGAATGAAAGAAGTTTTAACACCACTTATAATCCTTTCCAATATTTTCAAATTTTAGACTGGTCCAAAATGAAAGAGATTGCAGATGGCTATGAAAAGTGGGTGCAATTTGAAATGCATGAATCCTTTGAAGTAGAAATGTTGTTTGGAAGTATAAAATCACAGGTTCCTAAAAATCCAAGCACTGGTTTTTCAATCAGTCCAGCCTGTTTCTTTTACCCATTAACACACAATTCTTTTTTATGCCCCTGAAGAAAAGGCTTAGGCAAACATTGTAGCAAATGAACGATTAGCTTGTTAGAAGTAATTTCTTAATTATCCTCAAAAATTTTAACCCCCCAAAACCAAGTTTTTGTTCAAATTTAATTAACTAAAAATTGTCGTCTACATTTTCTTTGAATTTTGACTAGTCTTAAATTTTGTCAAGTTGGAATAGGTTAATAGTAATGATATAAAGAACTGTGAAAGGGGACCTCAGTATACTATCTATTCTTACAAACAATCAGTTTTTTATTTGGTATGTCTGGGGATCAAACCCTGATTTGGAGGTGAGCCCTCTGACTTCAGCAGATGGAGCAAATCATAAAAAAAAAACCTTACAGATCCTTTGATAACTTCACCTCAATGTTTATAACTCATCTAAGCACAAAAGTTGTTGCAGACGGTAATTAAAGTTTTGTTGAAATCTAATTACCAAGAATTTCAGGGTAGAAAACATTTTGAGAAATGGAGAAAATGTTTTTAAGTTCTAAGTTCTCCCTTTCTCACAATGAATTTTAAAACTATTTTCCCTGAGGGCATCAAAATGTTGGATATTTTGATAATGAATTAAACTATAAAGCCATAGGTATTAATTTATTGTGTAGCATTACTGGATAGTTTTTACTAAGCTCAAAATCTCATATTGAATTTTAATTTTGTTTTATGCTCAAGTTGTGTCTTTTTTATACAAAAAAATACTGTAATTTGCAGATGCCTCAGGTGAGCGATTTAGGACCATCATGGTACTATTGTTTCATAACAATTATGAAGTTAATCTTATTAAAATAATCTCAAAAATCTTAGGCCAAATAATACTGTATAGTGGCTTACCTCAACAGATCAATTATTAAGCCCCACTTATTGAAATCTAGGGGGCTGTTGTCATGGCATGGTGTCTGCCTAGAACCGACACACTTAGGTGAGCCATATAGGACCATCATGGTCCTCTTGTTTTAAATGAAATTTTTGGATTGATATAAGCTGTTACTTCTTAATTTTCAGGTGTCTCCAGCAACTGTTGCTGACATTTTCCAGCAAATAAAGGGAGCAAGAAAGGCAAACATTGTCACAACCCAAGCATCAGGATGTAGTCAGCTGCCTTCAGACCAGGTGTTGAAGGAATTGTATGCATTAGTTCCTGATGCTGCGTTTTTCACATCTGTTCAAACCCAGTGTTCAGTAGGAGAGACTGTGGGTAGGAATACATGCGTACCCGATTATCCAAGACTTCTTACCAGTTTCACTGACATGGAAGTTGACAATGACAAACTTGAAGAAGAATCTATGAATTTATTTCAAAGCTACAGTGTGAGTGATGAACAATCATTGAAGTTAGAAAAGGCCACCAGGAACCAAGCAGTAAGCAAGCTTTGGTTCCAGCATAGACAGGGTCGAGTTACTGCTTCTAAAGCTCATGATGTGTTGATCCGCCAAGAAAAGACCAAACCCGATAACCTTGTGAAGAAAATTATGGGCTACACAACATACAATTTATCAAAGAAGAAAGAGGTTTGCTGGGGTATTGAACATGAGGATGAATGTCGACAGCAATATATTGCATATCAGAAGCGGACTCACTTGGAATTCACATATAGAGATTCAGGATTTGTGGTGAACAAGAAGCATCCATTTCTAGGTGCAAGTCCAGATGGTATAGTCTCTTGTAAGTGCTGTGGAAAGGGTACTTTGGAAATTAAGTGCCCGTACAAGTTTAAGGACAAAACCATAAATGAAGCTGTTTCAGAGGACTCGCAATTTTGTTTGGACAAGAACTTGCATTTAAAAACAAATCACAAGTATTATTCACAAATACAGCTGCAAATGTATCTGACGGAAACTCAGTACTGTGATTTTGTTGTCTACACAAAGTCAAAACCACTCCCAAGTATGGTAATCGTGAAAGTACTTCTTGATTCAGCTTTCTGCCAGAATCTGATCGTCAAATGTGAGAATTTTATTAAAAACCATGTAGTCAGAGAAATGATTTCGAGAAGCCTAGAAAATGAATTATGTTCTGCTGAGGTAGAAGTAGTGACTGAATGTGTAAATGAAGAGGAAACATGGTGTTTATGTTCTGAGCCTGAATATGGTAGAATGATTCAATGTGACAATTCACAGTGTCCTTATCAATGGTTTCACTATAAGTGTGTGAATATAAGACGAAAACCAAAAGGCAAGTGGCTGTGCTTCAATTGTGAGGGGATCTAATTGACTGCAATATCCATACTTAACAGTATTCTACAGAGAGAAAGTATTTGGCCCTCTTAGTATATAAAAGATACTCTCATAAAAGAGCAAAAGATGTGACTGATGGAATTGACTCCTCAGGCTTGGCTTTGTAGCTTTTTTTTGTTGAAAATTTCTGCATTTAGAATGGTCATTATTTGTACCATGCTTTTCATGTTTTCATATTTTGTGATCTAACAGGACTAGCCCTGATGATAAATCTGTCTCAGATTAGTTTACAGTTCCCAGCTGGTCCCTCGTCTTTGGAAATTGATTTGGAAATGCAAACACAGGCAATTGTTACATAATCTTATATATTTCTTTCCATATCATATAAGACTAGGTTCAAGGCAAACACTACCAATTGACCAATAGCTGCCCATTTACTGCTTCGGCCCCATGGTTTGACTCCGACAGGCAGTTCCACTTTGATTTTCAACTGTTATTTTAAAATCTTTATGGCCAGAAATGGAGAATTATGGTCGGTTGGAAAAGCTTTAGTTACAACCATTTAAGTTGCCAAAGTGACAAAAACGCTTAACAAAAATGGCAGCTAAGGTCTGCGTTCAGAACTCACCTCTGGTCTTAATGAATGATTTCATTGGTCGACTGATTAATTTATTGACAGCTGTGATTGGTAAATTGACTATTAAACTATTGGTAGTGTTCAACCTGAACTATGGTTGAATACCTTGTCTTATAACATGTATAAGAAAACATGTATGAGAAAAAAAATGGATAATGACTTAATCCTCAATTAATGAAGATTATTAGATCCAATTCAAATAGCAAGGTTTAGTCTGCCTTTCATCTTAAAAGAATGAAACTATTTTTACTTGAGGACCTAACAAGTCTTTTTCCTGATTACACATTATTTTCTTTTGTTTTGAGATGTATTGTTTGTCATTTATCAAATATAAAACTTTGCTATTATGTAATGATTAGGAAATTTTAAGTTGTAATTACTGAATACTATAGTATGGAACCCAATACATTAGACTCTGGATATAACAATGCTCTATGCACATGGTCTTACTGATGAATCCAGTATCTAAGACCTGGAATCAACCAATCAAGTAAAATGTCATCTTTCCTTTTGAATTGTGTAGTACAGGAAATATTTGAAATGAAGAAAAGCTTGTTATCTGTATTTTCCTCTCTTACTTTTACTATCTTAACTCCTTTCAAGAGAACAAAACTTCAGATTCCTCTGGGTATAGAAAACTGTATTAAGTCAGGTTTTATTTTTGCATTTTTCATGTCTGTTCTCTTTGTGTTGAGCCAAACCAAAAGAAAACAACCAACCTTACCAACTGAACTAGTCGTTTTATTTTATTGTTTTTTTTGGGGGGGGGGGGGCTAGAGGGTCAAATCGATAAAAGCCGCAGTTCAAATAACATAATGCTGCTGTCAATTAAATTTAAATCATAATGGAAGTGCAATTTTGCCAATGTCTTTATTTCTCATTTATGTACACCAATATCTTCAGTAGGCAAGCAAAGTAGTGACTATAGCTTGAAAAAGCTGTAGTTACGATGTTTAGGTTGCCTACCAATGATATGGAAAAATCAGGGTTGGCCACCAATGATACAGATTTGGTTCAAATCTGTAAAAGCTGCATTTTCCATATACATTTCAATGACATAATGCTGCTTTCAAAATACTGTCGATGAAATTCAAATCTATTGACTAATCATACTGGAAGTGCAATTTTGACATTTGTTGTTATTATATATAAATACCAATATCTTTGCTAGGCAAGCTAAATGTAGTGACTTCAGCATGAATAAGCTGTAGTTATGAAGTATAGGTTGCCTACCAATGATATGTATTATGTCCATGACACAACAAACTATCAAGTGTCACAAAGCTCAAAAATTCACCATAAATATGTGTTTAGGGAGGACTATCAATCTAGAGGTAAACAATTTTATTAAGCAACCTATATAAGAGCAATTAAGAGAGCAAAGCCTCTTTAACCCTTTCCTGTTCAATCCCTGGTTTTAACGTCCCTGTGATTTTATAATTGAGAAAACTTAGTCGAAAAGAAGCAATTTCCTTTTTTAACAATATTTTCAACTCTACAGAGTGATTAATTTTCAAATTAGATCCATTTTAAATTTTCATCTGCAAAAGCTTTGAAATTAGACAGGAAAGGGTTAAAAAAGGAGACATTTTGGTAAAAAGATAACATAACTGAATCTCACAACATATTGGAATGGCCTCATTCAGATTCTAATAAGTTTAACCCATTCCCACACAAGCCCTCTATTTACATCCTTTCCAACTATTTGTGTCTCACCAATGGGTCGATAATCGTAGACTTATGTGGGACAGCAGCTGGAGGCTAGGAAAAGATGTAATGGTAGTACTGGTGTGAGAAAGACCAGGATTCCATTGTTAGGTGCTCCAGCCGCCATGATATAACTGAAAGATTGTTGAAAGTGGAATAAAACCCCATTCAAAATACATCCCTCAAGAAAAATTCTTTGGAAAACATTGTGTAGACTGAAGGAATTTGCTTGTAACAATGTCCACAATATTTTTCTACTGCCAAAGGCGTTTTTTTTAATTATTTAAATAGAAATTGATGTCTTCAAATTCTTTGAATTTAGACCAGTCTAAAATATTGTTGTTTAGTAATGGGTTAAACCTCAAAGGATTTGTGTTTTTTTCTAGCATAAAACTGATTCTTTTAAATTGTCACAAAAAGTGTATGAAGTAACCTAAGATGACAGCTTTTGGAAGGTACTTGTAGTTGTCACTTAATCCATTCCCACACAATTCCACTTTTGAATGCCCCAAAGAAAAACTGCAAAACCATTGTAAAAAATGAAGAAAATAAATCATTGCTTGTTACAAGCCATTTCCTCATTACTAAAAATAGGAAGATCATTTATAGTTGAAACTATGATTTAACCCATTCCAGTACAACATAATTTTAGATCAGTCCAAATTCAAAGAAGTTGCAGACAACAATTCATAATTGTAAATACATGTATTTTGAATATCTTTCTTCTGAGTTAGAAAGCATTGTAAAACAATGAAGAAATTGCTTGTCACAGGAAATTTCTTCAGTTTTCACAATGTTTCAATAACCTTTTTTGAGAGGTGTATCCAATCAGTAACCACAAGACGGGCCTTGTATGTGTATTTTAAAAACATTTTAAAAAACAACACCTTCTAGTCCTGTATCTTTAAGATTTTTCTACCAATCCCAAAATTTATTGTCATGGACGGAGTATAAACTGCTTTGAAGGTTCCTGATTCTGAATGATTTTGCTGTTTGTTATATGGTTAATCTACCTTCTATGTACATACATGTATCTTTATCAAAATAAACTCAACAATAAACTGAACCTAAACTTGTTATCAATTTTCATAGAAAATTAAGCTCATTTGTATGTAGCACTGTCATGAAAAAGGACTATCAGGGAAGTGCTAAAGTATCAATCCTGATCAGACAGCACTATCCAAGCGTTTATATTACCTTTTTTATTGAGTCTAATTGCACATTGACATTTGTCTTGAATTTCTCTCAATTTGAAACAACCATAATTGGCATTTTGTAATGGGTTAAATTAAGTTGTTTTTATCAAAAGTTCACTTGTTCTTGGATTGTGATAATTGGTCATGAAACTAGTTTAGGCTGTAAATTGCACAGTGCAGAGCAAATTGTTGCAATATTGTCTGCTTGAGGGACTAGATACATGCCCATTCTACCACTTAGAATGTGAAAATTCTTCAAGCGCTCTATTGCACGTTCAACATGAATACGAACATGAGCCAGTTTTCTTGTTTTTTCCACTTCTTTTGCACTAAGTTGAGATTTTCCTTTTGTAAAGGCTGGAATTACAAGTGTGGCATTGTGGTGTGCTACCTCTTCAGCAATGAGAAAACCTCTATCAGCTAAAACCTGATCTCCATGTTGTAAATTATCTAAATAACCACTTCTTTGAGTAATAACTTTGTCTGATGTTCTCCCTCCAAATGCCTTTGAGACAAAGGAAATAGCCCCGGTTGGTGTGATTGACACTAGAAATTTAATGGTATTATGATGTTTATAATTTGACCAAGTTTGTGCGCGTGCTGTTAGCTGAGTCGGTCTTTGAATGAAAATTTCAAAACAATCTATAATGCTACAACATTTTGGATATGAAGCCTTGATTACTGCTGGCATATGTTGCATTAAAATGTCTCTATCAGGCCATTGTACGAGAAAAGATAGCTTTTCTGCTAAACCTGGAAGACTCTGGTTTAAGAGGTCAGAAACAGTTGAAATAGAAATTCCAAACCGGTATGCTAAATCCTGATGTTGTAAGTTCAGTCTAAGCTTCATAAAGGCACACAACAGTACACAGGAAGGAGTAAGCTTCTTACAAGAAGGAAGAGCAGATGCACAGAATGACAAAATCCACATGAAAAGGGCTTTTGAGTGAATTCCTGTGTAGAATTGTACCCTCTTGTCCGAGTTGAGCAGATAGTTTTCTGGATTAAGGTTGTGAACTTGTGACTGTAAATTTCTGTTTTCAACTTGAAGGCGCCCTAGTTCGTCATGAAGCTGTCTTGCCTCCAACCTCAATGTGGCTATGGTTCGGATACACTGATCATGCAGACCTTCATCTGGTTGAGACTCTTAAAAAAGGAATAAAAGAGTATATAGTCCTTTGCTTTCACTTTTTCCAAACTATGACACTTTTATAAATTTTGATGGGTAACCAAATGTTGAAACTACAGCTAAATTAATCTTTAGTTCTGACTTTTGATTGGCCATCAATGTCGTAATCTCGATGGAAAGGTAGAATAGAAAATTATTTACAAAACAGAATATTGATTATTCAAGCTGTAGTTACTATATTTTGCACCCCTAAAGACAATATGTTGGAAAATTGGAGATTTTTCCATTCTCCTCTGTCTCTGGCAAAATACTGATTAACCAATTTCCAAATGGCATCATTTTAGACTGGTAAAACTGAAAGGAGTTGCAGAGTTTATGAAATTATTGATTTTGTCAACTGCCTGGATAAAACACATTGTGTAAAATGAAGAAATTCCTTGCTTCAAGCAATGTCTTCATTTTTCCAGAATACTTTCTGACTTGTTTTCTTGAGAGGTATCAAAAGGTGTCCTTGTGTGGGAATGGTTTAAACAACTCTGCATGACAAAAGTTACCAATAGTCATGGACAACAAGAAATACATTTTCACTTGTGACTCTAATAATAGATGAGGGGAATGTTGTTTTAGTTTTTATTGTTTTCATGTTGGTATGAAACTAAAAACCTAATCGCCCCTGTATAAATACACAAATTGGTTTCGTACATAAAGTAAGTGTGATAACATATTTTGTGTACCTCCATGAGTACAATATTATTCTTTCCATTTTCATTATTTAATGTCATCGATTAAAAATGTGAATATTTTACTGACTTTGATACACTTTCACTGAACTACTTTGTGCTCTAGCATCATAAGGATTGCATACTCAAAATTTCTAACATTCAGAATGCTCTAAAGTAAGAATTAATTGACTGACTCTGAAAATAAAGGTTTTCCAGTTCAATCAGTAAACTGAAAAATAGGGCTCTGTCATCTTTTATCAGTGATAGAGTGATCTCAAATTAGATTTGTTTGTTTGTTTGAATGGGTTTTTACGCCGCTTTCAACAATCTTTCAGTTATATCGCGGAGCACCTAACAATGGAATCCTGGTATTTCTCACACCAGTACTACCATTACATCCCCTCCTAGCCTCCAGCTGCTATCCCACATAGGTCTACGATTATCGACCTATTGGTGGGAGACAAATAGTCAGAAAGGATGAGTGCCGCCGTTGGGGATCGAACCTGGGACCTCTAGATTGACAGGCCGACGCGCTACCAACAGCGCTATGACGGCGGCGATCTCAAAATAGATGCTATTCAACTGAGATAATTATGGTTGATAAACTCATGAATACTTTAAATTGTCCTATTATTTTATATTTCATTCTTTTTTGTAAATAATATGAAGCAATCATAAATATTTATCACATTTTTTACCATAGACTTTAAAAATAGTCCTGGAAAATTCTCAAGCAGGAATTACCTATTTCTTGTCTGTTTTCAACTGACGAAAGGTCCAATAATACTGTCGCTACTTCCTTCTCCACTTCTTTCTTTTCTTTCTCTACTTCCCTGTTTTGCCTTCTTTTGTGACGTTCAAGACGGATTGATGGATCAAGTCGAGTAGATTGTGTTGTATGCCCCATGTTCACAGTCGGCACATAATCTGGGCTCATCCTGTCTTTGCTCTTCTTACCTAGAGAATAAAAAATCAAGAAAAGGAGTTTAAAATCAAGCCACTGCTAGATTAATTTGAAATTTATAACAAAATTACTGTTTGTATCTTTATGACCTATAAGGTGAAAAAAAAACAAGCTTAGAATTATAAAAAGAGGGACTAATTATGGTTTCTTAATCTTTTTTCAAGTACATGGCAATTGGATCACCCTTTCTGGGGATTAGTCAAAAATATATTTCTAGTTGATAAAATGCCCATGAAGCACAGATTTCAAATTGAAGACCCTTAAATGATTAGGAAACTGAAGTTGGAAACCCTTTATATAAGATTTTCATACTTGATAACTGACTTGTTGTTTGAAAATTCTTAAAGTACCCTTCACCTGTTAACAGATGAAAAAAGAACTCCAGATGAATTCAGTTTTGGTCCAAATGCATAAATGCTTACAAGAGAGGGTCCATGGATTCTAAGCATTGCAACACCCATTACACCTGGATATTGGTAGGGGCAGTGCTCCTTTGAACCATAAAACTTGGCTTCAGTGGAATGCCTTACTATCAGATGATACAACTACAAGTCCTAAATTCTAACTGACACACCAATAATATGGACAAGCTATCTATTAAGCACAAAGATTCTAAAAGATAATGGTCTTAAGCTCAGTTGCATCCGTCATAGCACAGTTGGTAGCACATCGGACTTTCAATCTAGAGGTCCCGGTTTCGATCCCCGACGGCAGCACTCAACCTTTCAACTTTTAATCTAAAGTCCAATTTATTAAGAAACGGATTAGCTAGTCCACAATTTCTATGTCATGTGGTTTCTGTTTCATAAATGGTCGCAAGGAAATACGTATTTGCAAACACCACCGATCTTGTTAAAAAATATAACGATCACAAACACAGAGTGTTAGGGTCGTTTCAACCATCACGATGCTGATAAATTGGGTAATTATAATTGTAATTATAATTATCACGACATCGTAATCATATTTTAATGGTTTAAACTAAATGACAATGAAGCTTACCAGTAATGAAATGTCTGGAACAGACCCTATGGTATTCTGACGGTTCCCATGCCCCACCCCCGTCGTCGGCCCGTTTAATCGCCAAAATCCAACTGTTTCGCCTCTCCAGTGGGAGTTTTGGTATCCTGTAAAACTTATCGGGGTTCTCTTTGTCAAATCTATTTGTACAATTAAAAACACAGCATGTCACAACCATCGTTATCGATTTTTCGCGCCGGTATGTCAAATTTTTCAACAATATCTTATACCGACAACAACAACTTATGCCAACCAATTAAAATCACGTGACTGATGACGTCAAGCCGAAGTTCCAGATAAGGGGGCAGAGTTGGTTCATAGACTTCTCATTGTCATGTTCCTTAATATACTCTTGGTTATTAATATAACCTATTACCAAGGGACAAAATTCCAGAATGGTTGGATAAGTTGCAGACGACAATGCTATGTTACAAGAAAATGAACAATTTTGATCTCCACGTGTAGAAAAGATTTTGTAAATGATAAAGTTGCTTGTTATATACACTTGCTTCATTTACAACAATGTTTTCCGAAAGCCTTTTCCTTGAGCTGTCAAGCGGAAATGTGGGGGATTACGTACTTGTACCTCTTAATACACTGTTTTATGAAACTCATTCAAAGTATTTTCAGAACTCACCCGAATAGTAGTGTTTACGTCCCTCGCTTATCTTCTTAATTTCACATGTTTCTGTCTTCCGAGAGTGATCAATCCATTTTCAAAGACAAAAGACTAAGCCATTCGAATTTCACATGGCCTAAACTTCAATACCCTCTTTACGAATGTAACATGAAATATATATAATAATATATTAATTATATCAACCTATTTCAAAAGTTTTAAAATGCTATCTGTAATTATAATGATCTAAAGTCACTAAGTCCTGTAATTAGTTGTTCCACTAATAAAACATTATCGGTTTGGTTTATACACTACTGCGCATGTGCACGAATTCTATGCAAATTCGCTCTTTGACTAACCCTTCAACCTTGAATACTTGTTTTTTTTAATCAATTATAAATCAATTAAAAATTTTCAAATTGCTTTTATCTGACTCTTTTTTGTCAGTGTAATGAGTTTATTTAAAGGTTGTTTTTTTATTTATAGCTGCCTACTCTGCTTTTATGTATTTTTATCTCTATGAACAAAAAGAAGTTTTGCTCGGCCACATTTAGAATACCAGTTTAACCTAATGGGTTGCGTTATTGCCGTAGTTCTCCTTTTTGCAATTTTTCGGGATTTATATTTTATATTTAACTAAAGCTTATTAAGAATATTTCAATTTTTGAAATCAACATTTACTTAAATAGACGATCTAGATCTACGTGGCTGCATACTTTTTGAAATGCATAGATTTTAAAAACAAACTAGAACACATATTATTTTGAAACACATAAGAAATGACGGTTTATAGGAATACAACATTCGTGTTAGCTGAAAAGGGGTCAAGGGGTATCTTCTATTCGTTTTTTATATCAATGCGATTGGACCATATACATCATTTTTATGACCGTATTATCAAAGTCTATTTAGTTTCCTACCAATCAGTAACTTTTTGACCCCTTTACGTATTTGAAAGTCATTAATGACCGAGCTTCATTTAATATGAAAGTACAGTGTATATATATTTTTTTTATCCAGAGTTGATATTTGATATTTTGAATTCCAATTAAACCATAATAAATCTTTCATTTATTGTATATTTGTAAGTGTCTTAAAAGGAAGGTAAAAAGGTACAAATTATTAGTAGAACCACGATGATTATTACAGCAATATACATGTATTCCCTGAAACGTGGACAACGTCACTGTGCAACCATCAAAATTGTAAAACTAGTATACATGAAATAAACGTAAGAAAAACGTATGATTATATAAAAAAAGACTGGTCAGCGCCCCCTCCCCCAATATTCGTCTGGCATGATTTTAAAATTTTTAATGTACAAAAACCTTTGTGGCAAATGGATAAAAAGCATGTCAATAGTAGATTTCTTCCCCTTTTCATTTCAGATTAATAACCACTTGTACGTAATTAGAATGCTGCAAAGAAATTCCCATATTTGTCAAATAATTTTCTAAAAAATCATATTAGTTTATCAAGCTATTTGGGATATAAAAATTGTTTGAATTTGTATGAATATACATACCCGTTATATATGTATATATCGAATGCCGATTTAGATTTGAATGAAATAATTCAACCCTGAGGGTTCGTGCTCAAGAATATGTTTTAACCCATTCCAACACAGCAAAATTTTAGACTGGTCCAAATTGAAAGAAGCTGCAGACAACCCTTTCAAGTTGGTGAAATTTTAAATTGTTTCATCATTTTGGATAGAAAACATTGTAGATAATGAAGAAATTGCTTGATACAAGCAATTTCTTCATTTTCCACAATGTTTTCCGAAGCTTTTTTCTTGAGCGCGTAAAAGGAGGGATCGAGTGGGAATGAGTTAAAAAAGAATGGACATTTCTCTAAGCTTCACAGTTTTTATTTCATATATTTTGCAGACGACAAATTTAAGTAGATTCAGTTCTTATTTATTTATTTATTTTCACTGTTTGGGTAAAAATATCATGGATAATGTTGTAACAAGCAATATCGTCAATTTTTCCAAAGATTAATTCCTTGAGGGGCGTATAAAGGCGTCATTGTATACTGTGGAAATCAAAGTTATGGATGAGCGGTTGTATCGAGCGGCAACATGAAAGGACATCGCAACGCGAAATACTATAACTTACCAGTGTTAGGTGGGCACCTGTGACTGTCTACAGTACTTGTTTCGATGCGATGTTAAGCACGATGAGAATATTTATCAAAATATAAATTTTCCTATTGTAGTTGAAACCACTTTAATTTGATTACAAGTGTCGATATTTTTAAACAAGCAATAACGGACTTCCATGTAATTCAGAGGGGATTTCGAGACATGGACAAGGTATGTGATATTAAATAATTAATCTTGAAATGTGTGTTTTTTCTGGTGTAGGCTACCAGATGAAATTAAGATTGTTGTAAAAACTGTTTTTCAAACATAGACATTTTCTTTACTGAGAAGTTGCACAATTCTGGCCTTAGATTTGCCGAGTCAAACGTAAATTAGGGATCATGGTATGCAAACGAGGAAATGAGAAAAAGGAAAGATAGATTCCAATGGTTCTATCGGGTATTCTCGTAGAAAATCGCTTCTACCCGGAAGGATAATATTGATGACGTCATAGGCGTGGTCTGCACAAAACATGGCGGACGTTATCTTTTGCTGCATTTTTACTTACCAAACTTTTATTGTTCTTATTCAGATATCTACCATCTTTTGTTCGGTAATACATTAAGAACTTTATGGTTTCTATTTTGTTTATATTTACGTATACAGTCAACACATTTCAATTATGACAAGTTCCTGTGTCAATAAACAGGGTCCGCACCTTATCCCTTTCTCAATTTGGAAATACTCTAACATTTGCCAACATTCGCGGCTGTTAATCAAGGATTTAACCGACCAATCAAATTATTCATTTAGACCGGACCTGAGCTTTTTACTCCGACAACCGCCAACATTTTTGGTTAATTTGGCGACTTAAACGTCTTAACTACAGTTTATTCATGCTGTAGTTACGACGTTAAGGTCGCCAACTAGCCTTTTACTTTTTTGTTACGAGCTTCGGGGCATAAAATTCTGAGAAATGACACCGTTAAAAATCAAAGCAGGACTGCCTGTCCGGAGTTAATTGGCGGGGCCAGCCATTAGTCAATTACCAGACGGCAAATTGAGGACTGATCCGAATTGAAAGAAGTTAAAGACATTATCTCAAACTAAGCTTTAAAAAGGAAGAAAAAAGCTAAATAAGGTAGAAAACATCGGGAGAAAAGGTCAATGCTTGTTACAAGCAATTTCTCCTCTTCCTATAAAGTTTACCACAATTTCAATTCGGGACACACAAAGAAAAAGACTTACAGGGGCCTAGTCGCCCGTGGCCCCTAACTTTTTGGCTGGGTCCCTGAAGTTTTGAGAAAAGGCCCACACCCTAATTTTAAATACACTGTATTGATTATTTGGCAGCTGGGCCCCCAAATTGAAATTATCAGTCTTTTCCCCTGGGACAGGGCGTCAAAAAGAACAATTATGTGGTAATGGGTCAGAAAAATTGCTAATTTACCTGTATTTATACTTCTTATCCTAATAAATACTAATAAGATCAATGAAATGAAATGGGTAGATTTAAAAAAAGTATAAAATTAAAAATGAACTGTGTTTTTAAGCATGTTTAAAAAATATTATCAATAAATGTATTTCAACTCTAAGAAAAAATCCTTTAGGAAGGATATCGGTCCCACTCCAAATAAGGGTAGGAAGAACACTGCATTTGTTGAAATTGATCATATATAAAGATAACAGTAACAAAATCTTTTACCAAAATTCTTGTCAGATTTTTCATGAAATTTATATATCTTGGGGTAATATTTTATGTTACTTTTAGTCTAAAAAATTGTTTTCACTTTATCTTCCAGTAGGTGGAGAACCTTCCTTACATTTCCGGCATTGAGGAACATGAGTTTGAAGAACGTATCGAGACTTATGACACTTCAAAATTACAAAGATCTTCTTGGAATATCACTAGATGAAGATCTCTGCATGAATTAAAGTATCTGTTCACTCCAATTGAACACCTTTGGTAGAAAATGAGTACCTTTTAAGAGGATAAGAAGAAAGTGATTTCTCTGGATTTGATGATTTTGAACAAACAGTAAAACCTCGGTAGTTCGTAGCGCAAGGGACCGGGGAAATTTATTCGAATTAAGCGTAGTACAAGCGCACCAAAGAAAAGTAAAAGCATTATAGAGGTATGTTCATAATAAATCAATCAACATGAGCTGTTAACCCATACCCATATAATTCAGCCATTTGACGCCATTCTAGAATAAAGCTCTGGAAAGCAGTGTGGGAAATGAAGAAATTGTTTGTTACAATCAAGTTTTTATTATTGTCCACAGTGTTCTTGTCCCCAAAACGCTAAGATTTTTGCAATTCTCTCAAACTGAAATGGTGTCTGCAACAGCTTTGAAAGTTTAGAATTTTGTCTTTTGGTAATGGGTTGAACACTATTCTTTATATGAACATTAGTTATATTTCAAGAAAACTATTAAAGTTTCAACTTTTTCACATACCAGACATTTTTTTAACTAAGCATTTTACTGATTGCATTTTTTAGGATGTTTATAATTTAGCAATAAAGCGAAAATGATAGATCTGCATATGAAATTTGAAAAAAGGCCTCTGTCCATGTAATATGGTTTCATAGGCAACATGCATTTTGAAATCAATTAATAATTTGTTGCTCTAAAATATCAGTCGTATGCAACAATTTTTACAAGTTTTACTAGATTGGGGGGGGGGGGTCACAGTTTATTTCAATGTATCATAACTAAGTCCCACTCAATGATGTATTTGATGTCCCCAAAGAAAAACAAATGGGAAAACATTGTGGAAAATGAAGCAACTAAATTGTCGTCTGCAACTCCTTTAAATTTGGACCAGTCTGAAATTTCCTGTCTGGTAAAGGGTTAAGCTTGCTCAACGATTTTGAAAGTTGTCCCCTGAAAGAGCCCCCCCCCCCCTCTCTCTCTCTCTCTCTCATTTCATTTTCGTTTTTTAGGGACATCAATATCTGCTTGCTTTTAGCTCACTTGAGCACAACATGCTCTAGGTGAGCTTTTGTGATCATGTTGTGTCTAACGTACGTCATACGAAGTCCGTTGTCCGTCAACATCTCGTATGCACTCTAGAGGCCACATGTTTGGCTCAAACATCTTGAAACATGATCAGACTGTTTGTCTTCAAAAAACCTCTGACAAGTTCGATATTGGGCCAACTGAGGTAAAATCTAGGTCACTAAGTGAAATATCAAAAAAATCCTATGTGCACTCTAGAGGTCACATTTTTACTCAACTGTCTTGATACTTGGTCTGATCGTTTGTCTCAATAGTATCTCTGTCAAGTTGGTCAAATTCGATATTTGGTCATTTTTTTTTTCAAACAAGTTTAATTTGGTATTATTTTTAAAAGTAGGTCACTACGTTAACCTCTGTATACGACGTAGAGACTACATTTATGGTTAAAGAACTTGGTTTAAATATATTTCTCCATGATATATCAAAGACAGAATTTTAATGTAGTCATGTGCTACCCTTTGAATTTGGATAATTCCAAAAGCTTTGAGAAGAAACGACTAAGAAAATGCTATGGACAAGTAATTCCCATCTTTATGCCCCAGCCATGTAACGTTAAAATTAACGTTACCTCTAGCCATGTGTACGTGAGTATGTGGGTAGGTTTTAGTACAAATGGCACTTATTTTCAATTACATAAATCTTCAAAATGCCATCTGCAACCTCTTTGAATTTTTATCGGTAATGGAGAATGGTACGAAGGGGTTAAAACAGAATGATTCATCTTTTATTTGGTTTAATCAAAATGTGAGACATTTTTTCACTGATATTTCATCTCTTTTTTTTTTTCTTTTTTTTTTTTGGGGGGGGGGACTTTTCAGAAAATATTAGGATGAAGTCAGAAAGTATGTTCGTACACCCTTTATGATGAAAGGAGGGAGTTGAAATGCATCTAAAAGTGCAGCAAAGATTGCACCAATTATGATGAATGCAAGTTATTGAGTTTTCATGATTAAACGATGTATTTATTTTTGTCTTTTCAGATAAGATGAAAAATGCAAAAGAAATCAGACACCCAGAATAAGATACCCTGAAGCCAATGCAGTTTTGTCTTTGAAGAAAAATTCATAGAAACGGTGTTATTCCCATTAACCCTTCCTGTACAATCACTGGTTTTTACGTCCCTGTGACGTAATACTTTAGAAAATATTGTGGAAAAAGAAGAAATTGCTTGTTACAACTACTGAATGGTTATTTTTCAAATTAAAGCTTCTTTAAGTTTTCGTCTGCAAAACCTTTGAATTTGGACAGGTCTAAAATTTTGGAAAACAGGAAAGGGTTTAATATGACATTGGTAATGTTTGTGATAGATTATTGCTAATTGCAGTCTATTTAGCAACATGAGACTAATTATTCTTTCTAACTAAACAACTGTAGTATATTCTGTTTTCAACAAGTCAATGTGGCTAAAAAAAGACATTGAGCATATAGTTCGTCTTTAGAAACACTGAGTTTTTTTTAATATCTCAAAATTGCATGATCAGACAGGAAGTGAGTTTAGGATGATCTTAATCTACTTTGCAGAGGTGTGTAATTTGTGCAACGGCATAAAAAAGCTCACGTAACCATGTTATGGGAAAAGGAGAAATAGAATGTTATCTTTTTAGTAATGAAACATTGTCTTTTCAATGTATATCGGCTTTGCATTAATGCATGTAACTCATTTTCAATTCACACTGCTGTAAAGATGTTTAGTTTTTTTTTAATTTTTTTATGATCACACTATGACATTTAAACAGCTGTTGACAATTTTACAGATAGCATCATGGTCACATCCCAAGGTAGAAAGTTAAAATTAAGCATGTCCAGATCATAGCTTCTTCAATCATCGAAGGATTTCAGTAAACTTCGCACACTTGTTCACAATTAGGAGAAGATAAGCCATTAGGAAAAAATTGGATAACTCCAAGGTCACAGCTTAAAGTCAAATGTTGACAATGACCTTGTCCGGAGCATACATTCTAAAATTATCGATTGAATTCAAAAATACTTTATACAATTGTTCTCTATTTTGAGTAGATGAGCTATTTGAAACTAATCTTAAGATAGCTCCAAGGTCAAGGTCACGGCTGAATATCGAACGTGAAAAATTTAGCTTTTCCAGAACATAGATCCTTCAACTATGGAGGAATTTCGAAATAATTTTAAAATAATTTTACAATATTTTTCTTATCATGAGCAGATGTTCCATTTGAAGAAAGAATCAAGCTAAAGGTCAATTTTGAAATTAAGCGTGTCAAAAGCATAGCTCCTTCAATGATATATGTATTTCAATATAACCCGGCACAAATGTTCTCTGTTATGAGTAGATGTGCAGTTTGAAAAGAAAACAACAAAGATATTACTAAGGTCAAGGTCACAGCTAAGGTTCAAACATTGAAATTAAGCATTTCTGGAACATAGCTCCTAAAATTATGGTTTGAATTCGAAATAATTTTGCACAATTGTTCTCTATCGTGAGTAGATGGGCCGTTCGAAACAAAATCTTTTCTTTAATTTGAGATACAGATTCTTAATTTTTCATTAACAACAAAAAACCCATCTGCAATCAGTTTTTTGACAAGAGTTTACTTCGCAAATTTACTAGTAAAGCTAAAAATAAATATTTGTTTTTAGGAAATCTCTGTTGATAACTCATGTTTTATACCTTGAATAATAGTTCCTTTGCTGTATTACATGTTAATATAACTTGGGAATCTTTTTTCCAATGTATATACAAGTATTAAAACCAATTTGAAGATCAACATAGTTTGTCGACTTACAATATTTGATTTTTATGCTTCTTTGGATTTAATATGGACTCTTAACGTATTTAAGAAAAAAGAATTAAATGAATAGCAAGTTACAAAGAATGAAATTAATTTCACGGATCTGGGAGAATTTATGAAATTATATCAATTTTAATGCAATAAGATACAGTTTACTAAAAAAATAACAACAAAAACAACAACAACAACAACAACAAAAAAACCAAACAAATTAATAAAAACCAAGAACAACAACAAAAAACAAACAAAAACCTGAGTATCAGAAAGGCAATATTATTCAATATTATTGTTCTGCAAATTGACAATAAGTAAACGGATGAACCCGAAGTTAATGTTTTAGCAAGTGAAAGAGCAGTCTCAGTTTTCATGTATATTTCGTAAATTTACAAAATGATATCACTTGCTAATACAATATGAATGAACCAAGAGATGAAACATGCCATTGTTCATTTATGTAGGAAATTTTGTAAATTTACAAAAAAAGTCTCATATATTGATAAATTGATGTTTTATTTAATGCTGAAGACATGCTTTTCTGTTAATTAACCAAAATGTTTCTCATGTCAAATTTTTATTGAATATTGTACGAAACCATGGAACTTCATAAATTTACGAAATCTCTCAACCAATCAAATGATAAAAGTATGTCAGCAAAATACCCTTAATAGGGTTTTCAATATACACTAGGTTTTTGATTGTACAAAACAATGAACTTCATAAATTTACGAAATCTGTCCATTAACCAATCGAATGATAAAAGTATGTCAGCAAAATACCTTAAATATGATTTTCAATATACACTAGGTTAATGATTCAGAAAAAATCACCAAAATGATTCTTGTTTCATATGTATTGAATATTGTACAAAACAATGAAATTTCATAAATTTACGAAATCTGTCCATTAACCAATCGAATAATAAAGGTATGTCAGCAAAATACCTTTAATAGAATTTTTAATATACACTAGGTTAATGATTGTACGAAAAATGAAACTTCATAAAATTACGAAATCTGTCCATTAACCAATCGAATAATAAAACTCTGTCAGCAAAATACCTTTAAAATGATTTTTTATATACACTAGGTAAATGATTCAGAAAAAATCACAAAAATGTTTCTTGTTTCATATTCATTGAATTCTGTACAAAGCAATGAAATTTCATAAATTTACAAAATCTGTCCATTAACCAATCGAAGGATAAAAGTTATACAGCAAAAATACCTGTAATGGGATTTTCAATATGTAATAGGTTCATGATTGTAGAAAACAATGAAACTTCATAAAATTACGAAATCTGTCCATTAACCAATCGAATGATAAAGGTATGTCAGCAAAAATACCGTTTAAAGGATTTTCAATATTCACTTGCTTTTGTACTTTTTTGTTTTCCACACATAAAAATGTAGCTTCAATTTCCATGTACATTTTGTGAATTTAAAAAATGATATCAGATTTTAATGCTATATGAGTGATGCTTTTATTACAATTCGCTGCTAGATTGTATTCAACAAATAAAAATGTCAGTGTACAGATGTTCAACTGTTGCCATCATAATTGGGTATATGTTTTATGAGAAAAAATTGTGCATAAACTTAATAACTAGTTTCCAAAACATGAGACGAAACATACCATTATATACAGGAAATGTTGTAAATTTACAAAACAGTTTCATTTGACCCTGATAAATTGATGTGTTTTTCATTGATTATGACATCCTGTTTTTATATATAACCAAAATATTTCTTGTTTCATATTTATCGAATAATAAACTCTTGGCTCCTATTTTTATGTCGTTGTGGTTAATTATAGGGTTTATTTTACAGTAAAAGTCTGGTCATATTTACGGGAAAACGGGAATAAAATACTGCATCTTCTGATAAAATCAGTTACTGAAAAAGAACGTGTTTAGCTAAAAATGGAAAATAAAAGGGAACTAGCTTAAAAATTCAATTCATTTAGATATGTGTCTCAAAGTACGATAAAAAGTAATGAAAAATTCGGAGTCCCTGGCTAAAGGTCAGGTGTCCCCACTTCGACCCTGCTTCTTTTGATATACAGGTTGTTTGTAAGGTTGCGACCAATCACACGAAAGGGAAAATAAAACTAGGGAAAACAGTAATATATCGACACTGGTCAGGCTTTGAAAGTTATCGTTGTTCGAGATTTGTCGTCTTTTGCATTTTTCTGATTGTATAATTACTTTAAAAATTGTTAATCGAAAAGGTGTTACTTGCAATACGTGGTTTCTTCTTTTTCAATATCAACTTCTGCATTTAGAAAATTGAAGATGGAAGAAGTAAAAAAATACGTATAATGGTAATTAAGGTAATAGTGACAATTAAAGGTATTTGATAACCGATGGGCGGATTCAGGTGGGTGACCAGGGGTTCGGGATTAGGCAAAAATGTGGTTGTAAGATTCGGGAAACGTTGAAATCAAAGTATCATACAGTAAGGGCGTAAACATAATTTAGTATATTCCTATATGTGAAATCTTGGGATTTCCCACTGTAATAAATTTTGATAAAATTGATATCAACTTTCACTCCGAAAATCGTGAACTTCTTTTATTTCCAAAGGGCCAGGTCGCTCCTGGTTAATATTCATAGCTAAGATTGTAATTAGTTTTTGAATAAATCCTCCACATAGAAAATCAACTGTAATAAGATTTAAAACATAAGCAACATATTTTACAACTTCTTTGTTTAAATAATGACGAACGAGGTATGGGGAGAGTGAGAAATGCACGGTGACCATTTAATTTCTTAGGTTAAAAACCAACTCAAAAGAAGATGTGTTTGTGAAACACTATGCCCCCGAAACAGGAATTCTTTAGAAACGGGTGATTTTTATTGTTTGTTGTTGTTAAGGGTTAAAAAATTTTACCTTGACCTTGATGAAAGGACCTTTCCCAGTTGCGCCTTGTTGAGACCTATCTACATACCAAATATTAGCAGTGTAAATTAATCAGGGTGGAAGTTATAGGAAAATGTTTAGTTGGCAGGTAAATTTTGCTGACAGACAGACGGATACACAGACGGACACCGGTAAAACAATATGCCCCGGATCTATCGATGCGGGGGCATAAAAAGAGTAAAATAAGTAGAAATTAATGTTCATAACTGCAACACTAAAACAACCGTTCTATAAATAACTGGTTTTAAACAATAACGAACCTGAATGTTTTTGCAATCACTGATTGACGCAAACGAATGCATAATTCAAGACCTCGAATACTGTTAATATTGCAGTTAACAGGAAAGACACTCGATTCTAACCCGCAAGTCAGCAGACCAAGTGATCACAGACTACCTATCAAATGATTCTGCCAAAGTCTTAGTCTTGAATGGTAGATCGATGTTCGAAATATCCCCGGGCCTTTAGATCGACGATAAGATTGCCGCCCATAGATACAGTATATGTTTCGCCCAAATTATTTTGGTGATTGACACCGCAAATCTCTAAGTTTCTTAAAATACGGCCTTCTGTCAATTTTCTTTTAAAACTCTCGCCCACTTGGCAAGGCAATCCAAGTTGGCGAACAGAAATTATTGAAAAATTTCGTTGATATTAATGCGCACGATTCTAGGGCCGAACATTACGAATATAATTTAAATAAATATGTAAAGATTAAAAAATAAAACTGTAACGAATATAATAAATAGAATAATCACTAGTTCTTTTTTATATGACGAATCTCTCACTCGAATACGTTGCTGTTTTTTAAACAAAACTCATCCTTCAGCCTGTTTTTTCAACGCATTCTTGTGAGAGGTTATTCATATAAAAAAAATCCAGTTGATTATCCTCTGTATATTTGGTCTACAACTGACGACTATCAAACTTCTGAGAAAAAAAGTCTGGATCAAAGCACGGACTGGGATGTTGGAAGGGAGATGTTTTTTGAACTTCATTACAGATTCCGCAATTATGGTATGTTGGTATATAAATAATATACGCAGAAAGTACATTGTTTTGCCATCGAATAACACTATTTGATTAGCAGGAGCACAAAAACGGATTTATTTTTTTAGAAGAGATAATAGTTCATTATTTACAAGATGTAAGTGGTATCTTGGTTTTAATAAATTGGAACTATGTTCAAATGACACATTGATTGAAACATGCTTTAGGATAACCTGTATTCTTACCCACTTTATCATTACTGCTACTAACAAGAACAGTGATATCGTTACTCAAGCTATATTTACGACAACTTGTTTACCCACCGATGACATCCGTGTTGAAGCTGAATAGAATACATTTCCTCCAACAAAACTCTTTGTGCTAACAATTGATGATTGCATATAATTTCGATATCGTTCTCTTAAAAGTGATCGTACATCTAATTGCATTTGTTATTATTTTTAACCCACCCACCTCCCTCCAAGAGCATAAACAGGTGATATTGCTAGCCATGTATAGTAGAACTCGTGATCACCTCAGAAAAGATACCTTGCATTATTTTTAGTTTATCTTAGTTCGATTGCGCCTTACTGAGGTTAAAAGGGAGGTATCGATATTTCTGAAACCAAGATAAGAAAAAAAATGCCGGAAAATACTCTCAAAGAAACATTTAATTCTCAAGTTCGGGTCAGACGTTATCTTCGCGGTAATCTGGTAGGCTTGAAGTTGCTGTCAGGAAAGACCCATTGAGATTCCTTGTTATTTTTATATATATCATGGAATTCGGTCGGAACACCGCATGGCTTCATTTGCATGTGATCAAGTTAGCGGAAGGTTACAAATTGACAAGCGAAAAAGCGAAAAAACAACGTCCTAAATTCTGTCACATCAAATGGTTACCGCAAAACAAAGGTAAGTGTCTTTATTCGTTTTAACGCCTACGGCTGTTTTCGACTGATCTTAAAAGAATTTCAGACAGGCTAGCGAGCATAACTCCTGGTGACGTAACGATGCCGTAGGTTTGGGCAAATATAACGAGGTGGGTTTGGTCTGTCCGTGACACAGGGATTTCGGTAGTTGTTGTTGTAATTCATGATGCTGTTTTCTTAGGTAGAAGGCTTAAGTCGGAAGGATGAATGTCAAAGGAAAAGATGTCAATTTATTGATATTTAATTAAACATATGATATAGATTCACACAGAATAACATAACACGTTCTAATGATTCACGAAGACAGATTTGAATAATTTCAATTGTAGAAATACAAAGTCCAAATGTTCACCAAGAAGATTCTTATTTCATTTAAAACAGAAAGTTGTACAGTTCTAGATTTAGTTGTTTACGTTATCTAACACAAAGCCATTCTACACAAAGTAATTCTAAGTCTGTTCTCAAGTTCCTGTGCGCCTATTTATATGCTCTTACAAGGAAATGAGTCCAAATGACTAAGCTTTAATAAAAACATATCATAGGAAATATAGACTATTTGGCTACTAAACCATCAGGATTACAACACATGCTAAGTATGTGTGTTACCACAGCTGATTGCTATAATCTGTTGGCTTGTCTGTCAAATACCTAATCTGCACAAAACACAAAAGAAGGTTTTAACACTTTTCTTTATACAGATTAATTCCGCTTCTCAAGAAATGAAATACATATTTGGTAATTAATAAAAATTCAACCCTTAACTAGTGGCGCAAAACAAATTCAAACTGAATGCGGGATTCTAACGGTAATAAGCAACTCATGAATGGCCCTGTCTCGACTTAATCTTAAATAAGATTAACAGTCGATGCGGGCTATTAGAGAAAATTCCCAGTTTATTCTTATAAACGACCTCTGATTTTTGCTAAACTACTTTTCAGAATATTGTATTAAAACATTGTATGAAAGGGAATAAGAATTATTAAAATCGTTGACATGAAAAAAACATCGATACCTTTGGTGGACTTTAACTACATGGACTTTAAACACACAGAAAAGAAGAACTCAAACTTTACCTTTTCTATAATTCAATCCTAAAATCCACATTTATAATCACACATTATTACACAACTTCTACTCCTTTCCGAATCGCGTCCTAGTGCATTTTCCTAGATCCTTTATCTCTGAACGTTAGACTTCTCGCGCACATCGCGTGCACTTTTGCTTTTATACCCGAAATATTTTCCCGCCAAAATGGGGAAAGCACGTGAATTAACTCAGATAATTTTACTCTGACCTGACATAAAAGGAGAATGATGATTCGGAAAGAAGCAGAACATATCATTTTAACATCGGATTAACAACAACAACAACAACGACAAATAACCAATTCGTGTACTTCACGACGCTCCCGAGGAAAGAGAAAAGAATGTAATCACAAATAATCCTTTGTTATGTCTTTTTGTCAAACATAAAATAATCCTGTTCTAGCGAAAACACTGTGCTCGCAAGTTCATTGTCTATGAAGTTTGATTGTTTGGTTACAGTATACGTTGTGACTTCATATCGAGTCTTCACAGATACCGGGACCTCGTGTGTGGTATGAACGTCAACATCAGTAGGTATATCCAGTGCAGTGGTAGTGGACTCTTCCGCGATTGTAATGTCGTCCTCGTAGTTTTCGTAGGCATCGGACTGACCAGAAGCAATTAGTTCGTCGACACTAATAGGGCTGTAATGTGTATCGATGTTTTCATATGACCCATCCAATTCCATAACCATGTCCAACACGCTATCATCATCGGATATATCGCTGTATTTAGCAGTTGCTGGAGTTTGCTGACGTTGGCAACACGTTGCATTTATTGCTATTTCTCCGGCCTGTTGTCTTGGTAGATTGTGGACGTTAACCAAATGAACCTTTAAATTCGAACGTCTAGTGAATGTCTTCTCACACAACGAACAGTTCCATGTTGATTCAGGAGAGTGTTTTCCCTTCACGTGTCTCATCAAGTTTCGTTTTTTCGTGAACAATTTATTGCAAGTGTCACAGCGGTAAACCATCTTTGCTGTTTAACAATAGGAGTCCGAGTGGTAAAGTCTATGAAATTCAAAACACAATTCCCCCGGGTTGCACGTGCAGCTCGTATTTCCTGTTTACTTTATGCGCTTTGCTCCTTTAGATTTACACACTGCTCCTGTGACCCAAATTTCGTAATCACTCGGTACCCTTCTGTTAAGTCCGTTGATTATGTCGCGGGAGCAAAAGTAAATGGCATTTTTAACTTTTAACTGTTTTTCGTTTTTTGACACTGATTTTTGCGGGAGCTTAATGTCTTCGTTTTTTTTAATAATAACGACCCTCCCAGCACAAAAAATGTACAATACACAATACACTTCGGACACTGTTTTACCAAAACACAAAACATATTTTGAAAGAAAAATGTTCACTGAAACAAACTTTATTTACACTGATTCACTGATTGTCTATCTAAAAGACTTTTCATTTTTGTATAAATTTTGTATTCGAGTATTTCCTCGAATCGAAGCTTGTCTTTTTGGACGATTCTCTTTTGGTTCTTCATTTTTTTCTACTGTTTTCTCAACTGTAGCTGTCTCTTCGAATCTAGTAGAAGTTTCTATCGGGTATATGTCGTGCCCATTCTTGAGAATGCCCATTCTTAAGAATGGGCAAATGGTAAAATCAAGGCTTTGCCCATTCTTAAGAAAGGGCAAAACGTCGATTTTTATACGAAAACAGGCCTGTTCGTTGGTAATACTGTAAGAAATATTAATTTTGGAACATTTAATTTGTATGTGAACCGTAATATATACCACAAATAAACGTTATTATAAAAAAAACCCCAAAAAACACTCCGATACGGCTTCACTACAGTCGTTCGATATAACTTCCGGTGAACCAATAATCATTTTAAAAGGTCGTCCCATGGCAAAATAAAATATCATGATCATATTGCTTTTGTTAGATCAATAAGATCTTATATTACTTAATCTTATTCTGAAAGCTACATCAATCTTCCCTCTTAGAACACACGAAGACGGAACGCAGTCAATCCTTAAGAAATGACGATGTCACTATGACTGTTTCTACCGTATTCTGTCAGCCTGTAAACCCGTCTTTTGATTAAAAAATAAGGCAAATATGACATTATTAAGTGTGTGAAGTTATTCAACGAATTGTAACCGTGACAATTAGAGGTTTTACGCCTCAGTAAAAACGGTAGCACCTTAATACAGTCGTGTCCGGTGATCTTGCGCGTCCGGTGATCTTGCGCACTATAGAAGTTATCTTATATGCGCAAGATCACCGGACAGCATCGTAAAGGAAAAAAACCTTTTAACCCAATCCCACAGAATCGCACTTTTTGACACCACTAAAAAAACCAATTGGTAAACATTGTGTTAAGTAAAGAAATTGCTTGTAACAAGCAATTTCTTCATTTTCCACAATGTTTTATAACCAGGAATGTGAAATATCTAAAATTTCATTGAGTTCAAATTATCATCTGCAACTTCTTTCAATTTTTGGACCATTGTAAATTTTCTTGTGTGGGAATGTGTTAACCAATTACCAGACAAATGTTAGATAATGTTAAAGCTGAAAGAATTAAGCTGCAGAAAATTTTGCAAAGTTTACTCAAATTGGAAATAAGAACCAAATAAGGTAGGAAATATTTGGCAAGAAGGCGTAATTGCTTTTTACAAGCCATTTGCTCCTTTTGCTTCAAATTTTCCTTAATCATATCTCTTAAGGGCGGTAAGTGAAATTATGTGGTAATCGGTTACAAACAAGAGTAACAATGTAATGCTAAATCACTTCCATCTCATGTCATCTATTCTACTAGAGAAATCCATTCCTTTATAAAGGGGCCATTTTGGTGACTACACAAACATTTAGCATGTTTCATAAGTATAATGGACAAAAAGGGTGATTAGATGAGTAGTTACAATTACATTGCCTCTAAGACAACACAATACTTCATATATATCTAACCATGGATTCCTAGTATTTCTCACAAGCACACAATAACTACATCCTTTCCGAGCCTCAACAAATGTCGGAAAGCACATTTGCCGCAAATCCAGGACCGAACCTGGAACACCCTAGCTGATTAGGAGTCTGACATGCTACCGAAAGCAATATTGCCGGGGGCCACAGAATTCAATATAAACTGAATTATCTTTCCCATATCTGGCAAATAAATCTGGGCAATGAATTCTTTGAAATAGTTCTACAGAAGCATTTAAAAGTTTTCACTTTTTTACAATAGTCAAGTTTAGGTATGTAAAATTCATTCAAATGAAAAGGTATTTACAAAATCTTCAAAATATCCATTCCATGCCATGGACATAAAAGCCATTTTTTTCAACTGACCAAGGTTATATGAAGGTATCTGACAAAGAGTCATTATTCTGAGGGTCATTCCTGTGAAATTTGGTTAAAAATCCCCATCCACAGGATTCTGTCAAGATTTTAAAGTTTTAAGAATATATTTCATATATGGAAATTAGCCCCCCACCAGGAAAAAGCCACGCTTTTCATACAATCAAATTCATTTAAGAAATCTGTTAAAGGGTCTCCAAAGGATAATTCCTTTGAAATTTGGTTGAAATAAGTTGACTTGTATCTGAGAAATAAAAGTTTTCACTGTCTACCATTTTTGGTAATAAGACCCGCCCATTTAACCCACATTTTTAAACCGATCAGTATTCTTTTAAATAATCTGATGAAAGTCAACAAAGGCTCATCCCTGTGAAATAAGAATGAAATCAATCAACTGGTTTGTGAGAAAAAGTTTCTTCAAAGTTTTCACCATATTTGGAAATTAGCCCTACCCATTAACCCTTAACCATATGACTAAGTTTTAGACCAGTGCAAATTGAAAAGTGTTGCAGCCAACAAATTGAATCCTGTGAATTTTCTAATTTTTCAATTTTTTTGAAAACATTGTGGAAAATGAAGAAATAGCTTGGTTCAAGCAAATTGCTTCATTTTACACAATGTTTTCTCAATTGTCTTTCTTGAGGGGTGACAGAGATTGTCATCATGTGGGATTTGGTTAAAGACATGATTTTCATCTGATCAAATTTGTTTGAAGGAATCTGATTCAGGGTCACACAAGGATCCCTCCTGCAAAATTTAGTTGAAATCTATCAACTGGTTTCTGAGTGGTTTTTTTAAACTTTCAACATACAATGTTTCCACAAATTTTAGTCATGTTCTACATCTGATCAAAATTCTTTGAAGGAATCTGATAAAATGTCACCCAATTATCATACCTGTGAATTTGGTTGAATTTGGTTCAGTACTCTGGTGAGAGGATCTTTACAGTAAAACTTACAGACAGAGAGATTACTGGATGCACAACAGACACCAAGCAATGTCAATAACCCCATGGCTATTAGCCAGTTGAGCTGAAAATTATGATCTATAGTGCAGTACCAATGAATTAACCACTAAAGCCCTTTTCCAGCAACAATGGATGGAGTTTAAAGTTTATGAAATTTTAGATTTTTTAACCCTCTGGGCAGGAAACATTGTGTAAAATGAAGAAATTGCTTGTAACAAGCAATTTCTTCATTTTACACAATGTTTTTCCAGTTAGTGTCATCGGTTAAATTATCATGGTTCCATTCTGCCTATACCAGGGGAAAAGCCAACTTCCTTTTTCCACTCAACATTTCACTCTTTTGGCTCAAGCCTGCTGAAAATGTATGATTGATGCCTATGGAACATGGTAATATTCCATCCATTGTTGCTGGAAAAAGGGCAAAAAAGGGTAATACAGACAATTTTTTTAGAGATTAAAAAAAGGTACATATTGCATGAAGAGATTTATTCAGATGGTTCGAAGGACGGAGAAAAAGTGGCTTCTCTCCGTCCTTCGAACCATCTGAATAAATCTCTTCATGCAATATGTACCTTTCTTTAATCTCTAAAAAAATTGTTTTAAAGACAACAGGGTCTGTAGTACCCTTTTTGCTTGAAGCAAGATCATAAAGATAAGTGGGACTTTTGCATGTCCATAAAGGAACATCGGAAACTGTATATTCGGCAACATCTTCTAGATCGAAATCTAGAGAATCTATATCTGTTTCGCAACGTAAACTAAAAGATGGTATAGCTTTTACTTTCTTTTCAAATTCCACCCTGTACTTAGGTTCAAATACAACTTTGTAAGTGGGGTTGTCAGGATTAGACTTTAACTTAAGATAATATTGCATGGAGAGTTTCTTTCGACGTAAATTTAAAGATGGTTGATAGGCTTCAGTGTACAGACTAATTACTGGTGATGTCCTAAAAGCGCCTAACGCTAAGCGCAAGCCTTGATTAAACTCATGAACAGAATCAAGGTATGAAAGGCGCACTGAGCCGTAAACAGCACAACCATAATCTAACTTTGATCTGACAAGCGACCTGTAAAGTCGCAATGGAACTTTTTTATCGGCTCCCCAGTCCATATGGGACACAACACGTAAAAGATTTAAATTAGAGCTTTTTGGCAATTATTGCTCATATAATCAATAAGTGGACGAAAAGAGAGTTTACAGTCAAAGAGAAGTCCTAAAACATTGAACTCTGGAACAACTTCAATGGGAACTCCGTCAAGTTTAATTCGGGAATAGGGTGCAGTTTCCTTGACTGACAAAAGTGCATACATATGGTTTTAGTCTTGGAAAATTTAAAGCCGTTTGCTAAGGTTGTTCAAGACTTGCTGCAACTGCCTTTCAATTGTATACATATGTTTTGATCTGTAACAGATACAAAAGTCATCAACGTAAAGAAAACATTCCACGCCAGGACAAACAGTTTTGACAATGTTATTAATTTTGACACTAAATAATGTCACAGATAAAATACTTCCCTGTGGGACACCCCTTTCTTGTTCGTGTGGATCAGAAAAAGTATCTCCAACCCTAACTCTAAATGCACGTTCGTCTAAAAATGCAGAAATGAAATAGGCAAGGCGACCTCGAATACCGAAATCAATGAGGTCATTCATAATTCCATATTATTATATTCGAAAAAGACAGAAACAACATGTTCATTCTTTATAAAAGCTTCTCGAAAAAAAGTCTCGAAGCGGACAAGATGATCAAGAGTGCTTCTCTGTTTACGAAAGCCACTTTGGACTGACGTAATCGGTTTATTTTTTTCTAAAAACCAAACAACACGATCATTAACCATTCTTTTTATGGTTTTGCAGATGCATCTAGTTAAAGCAATGGGGCGATAATTTGAAGGGTTCGTAGAATCTTTACCTGGTTTAGGAATTGGAATAACGATAGCTTCCTGCCAAGATGCTGGAATGCTTCCCGTTTTCCAAACCTGGTTATAAATTTCAAGTAAACAATGAAGGAAGCGAAGTGGTAAACGTTTGAGGAACTAATAATGAATATTATCAGAACCAACAGCAGTATCATGGCACTTTGTTAAAGCTATCTTCAACTCTTTATTGGAAAAGTCTCTATTGTAGTGTTCCATGTTTCTGGAACTAAAATTAAGCTTGGACTTTTCTTTTTCACCTTGAATGGAAGGAGGGTGAATAATTAGAAGAGGAGGACTTCTTGGCAAATGTATCTGCTAGTACATTTGTAATGTCATGTTTGGAAGAAACTGATTTATTGTCATCCGTTTTAAGGTGACCAACACTTAGTGATGTTTTCTTCCCGCTGATTTTCCGTACCATATCCCAAGTCCTTTTGACAGATGATCTTGAATTCAATCTAGAAACATACTGCCTCCAAGACGAACGTTTACTTTGTTTGATAGTCCTACGAGCTTTCGCACGTGCAATTTTAAACTTAAGATTTTCCTTCGTAGGCCCAAGGCCAAATGCTCTGAGAGCTGATTTTCTCTCAGCTATAGCCTTTTTACAGTCGTCATTAAACCATGGCTTGTTTGGATTTTTAGAATTAGGCGATGTTCGTGGAATTGCTTTTTCTTCGGCCGAATAAAGTAAAGGTGTAAAAAGATCTGCAGTGTTTTCGCAGTCATCGAAGGCTTCAGGATTTATTGATTGCTCGCAGGAAGGTTTTAAAAAGATCCAAGTTAGCTTTATGGAGTTTCCATCGTCTAGGTTGTTCCTGGGCTGATGGTCCAGATTCAGAAACATGAATCGGAAAAGTGTCGCTCCCATGAAGATCAGAATCAACCTTCCATGTAAATGTGGAAAGATATCAGGGCTGCATATAGTCAAATCCAGTGAAGAATAATTTCGAGTGGCAGAATGAAGATAGGTAGAAGACTGATTATTCAATAAAACAAGATCATGATTGGTAATAAAATCTTCAACAGTCCGGCCTTTGGCATCAGTGTTGATACACCCCCATAAGGTATGGTGAGAATTAAAATCTCCCATCAATATGAAAGGTTTAGGTAATTTGTGGACAAGATCGTCTAGTTTTCTTATGTCTATAGGAGAACTGGGTGGAAGATAGATTTAGCACAATGTTATAGTTTTATGAAGAGAATTGCTGACCGCTTCTGCCTGCAAAGTGGTGTCTATACATACATTTCGATGTGGAATAATGTCATTCACAAGTATACCAATGCCACCAGATGCCTTTTCGTTGCATGTAAAGTTTTTTAGATAGCAAGAATATTTCAGTGAAAATTTATCTGTGTCTTTTAGAAATATTTCCTGTAAACATACTGCCACTGGTTTATTCTTAGAAACTAAAAGATTCAGCTCCTCAAAATTGGTTTCGATGCTACGACATTTCCATCGAATAAAATTATTCGCTATTAAAAAGATTATCATAAAGTATATACCACGTTAGAATGAAAATAAGTGACTATTTTTTAACACCACTTAGATTAATATGTCTGCACCTTACCTAATTGGATCAGGTTGTGCATGATTGTGATTTGTGGAAGAAAGAGGACCTGAAATCGAATCTTCTTCAGGCTCATCCTCCACGCCCCCATCATCCCAATCATCCAAATCGCTAAAGTGATTGGACGACGGTATTGGAGAAGGATTTACCTTTTCCACTTGAAGGCGAAGACGAGCTCGCCTTTGAGTGTTTGGCTCCGAATTAGTTTCAGAACTTTTACCATTACCAGACGATTTTTGTGATACATCCTTCTGAATATTTTGCTTTTGAGTTTTAGCCTCTGCTGCTGAGGCCTTACTGTCGCAAACTTTCACATTTGATTCCTTAACCGATGGCTTTTCTCCAGATAATACTTCATTGACCTTGTCACGAACTTCAGGAAACATTTCTGAGAGTATTTTTAGCATGCGTTCGCATGTAGTGTAATTCTGGCTTAGAATTATGTGTTGGCTCAGACCTACTTTTATTAGCATATGTGTTGGCGTCTTCTCTTGATTCTACTATTTTTCTAGCTTCGAAGTAAGGAACTGATTGTCTACATTTAACGGTCAAAATTTCTTTTTCTTTTTAAATTTTGGGCATAATTTTGAGCTTGCCGGATGATCCATGCCACAGTTAAAACATTTAGTCATTCTGACAGGTATCTTCATCATGTTCATCCAAATCTCCAGTAAATGCACATTTCCTGCAAACCTTATTGGCTCTGCAATTATTTTCATGATGTCCAAACCTCTGACAGTTGTAACAAGGCAAAAGATTTGGAACATAATCGTCAACTTTTACGATTTGGAATCCTACTTTAATTTCTGTTGGCAATGTCGGTTCATCAAACGTCAAAACATTAGTGTTAGTTTGTACGATCTTGTGATTCTTTTTAATTCAATTCTTTTCACTTCAGTGACACCTTGAGACTTAAGATTAGTTTTAATTTCACTGATTAAACATGAAGACAATTTCTTGCAACGAATTACACCTTTTGATTGATTTAATTTTACATGACCGTATAGTTTTACCCTCTGACTAAAGAATTTTGTGGTTTCTAACAAGTTTTCAGACTGAGCCCTTTTGCAAACTTCAATCAATAAAGTACCATTTTTTAAGCTTTTAACTGACTTTGGTGTTCTAATTATTGCTCTGATTTGTTTTTTCAATTACGAATGGAGAAAGTTCTGCAACTGGCTGATCTGGGTCTTCCTTTCGACCCCTATGAATTTTGGAAAAGGCGGTAGGCTTATAGTTTCATCTTCCGAATTTGATAGATATCGCTTGTCTTTTTTTTGTTGGGCCATCATTAAGTAGTGATATTTCGTCAGAGATACTCTTCACCCACCCTGGAGTCCAACAAGGGAGCACGTCACCGGGGATATATTCCATCATGGGAGCGTTGCCAAAGCTGTATCACTGATATACTCGGTGCAAATGGGCTAGATCAAGCAATTATTACCCGATGAATAGATCAACCAAGCACGAAATAAACACCGGAACGCAAAATTGTCGAACAAACACCACGTTTACCCGATTAACCCTTAAGCCACCGCTGTCCGGAACAGAGTGTGTGAATACAATGAAATAAAACTTAAGATACAAACAAGAATGTATGGTTTCGTTACCTATACGTTCTATTCCAGTGCAAGGCGTGACCAGCCGATTGATCAGACAGGGCCTATCTGACCGCTCGTCTAGTTCAACTACAGGCCAAAGTGGTGTGTTGCAGAGACGAGTACTAATCCCTGACCCCGAAACCACTCAACCACCAGGATCCCTTCATCAAACGACACGAGCAACCACCCACGGCAAACAGGTGGGTCCGTTCGATGGGATCTTACCACTCTGCAGGACGGCAGCCGGCGATTTCTATCCGCCGTCAGCTTGGGGTTATTGGTATACTGTCCCTACAATCAATGAAACAATTATAGAAAAAATATTACAGAGAAACGTTGTTTTGAATGAGGTATAACACGTCGTTTGATACTATTTCGTCAATATTTCGCCTGAAGCACCTACCAATAGATTCCTGGTATTTCTCACACCAGTACTAGTAATACATCATTTTGAGCCTCAATCTGCTCATTCCATTTTACGACTATCCACCTATTGGAAGGAGGTAAATCTCCGAAAAAATATTTCCTGCAACAAGGAATCGAACACTGGATCCATTGATCGAGAGTCCGACACGATACCAATGCGCTAGAACCACGGCCTACAGGGAATTTAATGTCATCATGTGCCCAATAAGATCTACTTTCTCTTTAAAATTTGCCCTTTTCTCTATCGTTTTTACAATTTGAACTGATTCGGAAGTACAGGCTCATAGTGTCGAGCTGTTGATATCACACCTTCTTCCTTGAGAATAGCAAACGCCAATAAAGTTGAAATCAAGTTTAAAATGGTAATAAATCGAGGTTTAGACTGTTCAGAACGCCGTAAACAAACTAATCATAATTTCCCGGATATATTTTCACTTTGGATTATATTACTTGAGTAAAAACGAGTGACAATACAAATAACAATTACAAATTATACAGACTGTATGTACTTCAGAAGATAGAAGGGGGTGTTTTAAAGGGACAGATGGAAGAGCAAATAGAGGAAAAGGTGGACAGACTTGCGACAGCAAATTCATGTTCCTCTATCACTCGACACAGGATAAAACTAAAATATTCTTTTCTTCTTCTGGCTTATATTTGTTTCGAATGTTTTGATACGACCCCTTTTAGTCCGTTATCGGTTAACCGTTTCGGGTTCCCCATGTCTAATAGCGAGGTGCCCGTGGACGTAAGAAAGGGTTTTGATGTATTACACAACTGTGACTGTTATCATGTGTTTTTATTCAGGATTCGATCAATGAGGGTATTTGTGTGTTTTCGTCTATCAATCGTCAATACCGTAGCACATGCCCATATGAATGACGCCCCCCCCCCCAAAAAAAAACGGGTAAATGTTACGGAGGATAGTGCAAGGGTACAGGGCGAAATTGCTGAGAACTTCACCTGGTTCTTAAACGTGCTCGATGTATAGCACGGTCACACGGGGCCCCGGTTTAATGTCCCATCCGAAAGACAATTAGTGTTATTTGATATGGTCGGCCAATGGCTTGAGATTTGAAGTCAAGTGCTCTACCAACTAAACTTATCAGTATATGTTCCCCTTTATATTCATATATTATTGCAATGGACATAGTCTGACATGACCAAATAAGTTATTTTTGAATTATCTTCTTTGGAAATATTCAGTCGCACTACCACATTGTCATTTAAATATGTTAGATGTATATGATCTGAAAACAATTATAATTATTTATATACTATATTGCGTTTGATGCTCCTTCAGCAGTTCGTCATTTATATCGCGGGAAATAGTGCATCTAGTCATGACTTCCTATCGTTTCACACCCAAGAACAACCACAACATTCGATCCTAAAAACAAGCTACTCATACAGCGTATTCATCATTCTCCCATTGATTAGACAAATGACGCATGTCTTAACGACTTCTTGTAAAGTGTAGGAAACTTCGTGAAATACCAATGAATAGGAAGCAATTCCTTCATTTCCAACATTGTTTTCTTACCTTTAAGATATAAAAACAAAGATTCGCTAACTTATTTTTGTCGTCTCCAACTATTTCCAGTGAGCTTAAGCCTAAAGATTTGATTTCTGGTAATTGGTTAAGAGGTTTAGACTTAAAGGGAGGTATCGATGTTTCTGAAACCTAGATAAGAAAAAATTAACAAGTGCCGAAAAATACACTCAAACGAACGGTTAATACTTTAAGTTGAGTCAGCATTGTCTTTGTGGTAATCTTATAGGCCTAAAGTGGCTTTTGTAGTTATATTGGAAAGGTTAAGCGGAATTCCAGGTTATCTTTAGATATCACTGAAGTCGGCTGTCGACATCGAATGACCTCATTTGCATATGACCTAAAGTCAACCGAAGGTAACACATATAGAAGCGAAACAGCCATCGTCCTAAATCATGTCAGATTTTTGCAAGACTACTTTTCAGAATAGTATATTCAAATAGTATATGAAAGGAAATAGAAATAATTAAAATCTGTGATATGAAAAAAACATCGATAGCTACCTTTAAGAGAACAAAGCGCGTTACCGACTCAATTTGAATTACTTGATATTTGTTTAATTTGAAATATACTAATAAAATTCAAATATGTATAAGAAAGAGGGTTCTTTGAGGCTGAATAACCATGAACCACTTTTCATATTTGTTATCTAGAAGAGCGCTGTTAGAAGACAATATTTCTTGAATTTGCCGAGTTGACGTTTAGATCAAGCAAATTATTCATCGTAAATGTGCGGCAATCCTCAGTACGATTGTTGACAAGCAAGGTCGCTACGTTGATGACTGCTTTTCGGAGGTGGCTTTCAGTTTAAAAATACCAGATAATTAATGGTGAATTATTTGGTTATTAAAGGTAGGTATCGATGTTTTTGTTTTGTTTTTTCATGTCACAGATTTTAATTTTTCCCCCTTTCAAACTCTATTTTAATCAAAGGACTGAAAGTACTGAGAAGTTGAAAGGGTCATAGCTGTGGAATTCGGTTCAAATTCATTTATTACTTTCCGAGTAAGCCCCCCTCCTTTAAACTTAAACCAGCATTCCCATTCGTGTACATATGTGCGCGAATAACGCACAAAGACGTAAATCCACATACAGAAATAAAAAACTAGCATTGTCTTAACCCATTCCAAGACAGTGACGCTTTTAAATGACCCTTATGGTGAAAGCTTTTGAAAACATTGTGGAAAATGAATAATTTGCTTGTAACAAGCAATTTCTTCGTTATCCACAATGTTTTCTGTCCAAAAAGACTAGGATTTTAAAGATTGCATCAACTTACAATTGTCGTCTGCTACTTCTTTGAATTTGGACTGGTCTAAAATCAATCGAGTTGGAAAGGGTTATAAGCTCGTGTCACGCACAGCAAAATTCGAATTTTCAAGCATAACATTCTCCTTTTGATCAAATGAAATACGTGAACTCCTTTTAGAATCTTGAAAACAGTAAAAAAAGAGCTTCTACAGTAAGAAATCAATGACCTCGATGTATACGTGGAAATTTGCGGAAATGCGCGGAAACTTGGTTTAGGGTGATCGATTTGCAATGATGGTTTAGACTTAGGAAAAAAGAAAGTTTAAAGCGTTGTGAGTAAAATTCAAAAGAAAAAAAGACGTTAACGTTATTGTAAAGTTATTGTTTGCACATGGTAGTTTTGCCCTATTTCCTAAAAATTCCTATAATATGATGGAGATAGTATCAAATTATCTACGGTGCCCTGTAGCCGCGCCATTTCCTTATTCGTTATTTGGCTGTACAACCGTAAAAAAATCTTACGTAAAAAGGACAAAACTGAAAGCTAGATGACACTTGTTAAAGGTTTGATGTGTTAATATTGATTTAAACTTGTAGATAACGACAGAATAAAGCGTAATTATTTAGTAAATAAGTAGAAATCGGAAGTTGATATATTCACATTCTAATTTTCAAAATCTTCTACTTTCGTTTTGATCTTTTTTTATTTTTATTGAGTAAAAGCTGTAAATCCCACAATAATCGCGTTTGCTTGATGCCTTCGATCCCCCTTAATCGCTCTAAAATGTTTAAAAGCACTGCGCGGCCTGATTATTGTAAAAATACATTTGCGGCCTGAGCCATATTTGTAAACATTGCCTATCTAGCCACATGACTACCACATGTCACTTGAGATCACGTGATTACAAAACACGGGACGACGAATCACAAAAAACAAATTACTGCGCTGATTATGACCTCATTTTTCAATAATTTAAAGCAAACTAAAGCATGTTTAGAAGTCTCTAAACGAATTTTTATATCATCCTTTACATGTGCCATATTATTGTCTTCGGCTAAAACTGATTGTCCTTGGCAAGTTGAGATGAAAGGTAACCCGGGTGTATTCATATCTAAGAGATCACGTGATATGTGTTATCAAAAAAATAACGAAATGAAATTGTCTTGTGTTCATATTGCGGTTTTGTAAAATCTAAGTTGGAGTTGCTCCGCATTCCAACTTAATAAAATCAGGGATCGTTTATCAAAATAAACCGGGGCATTTCCCAAACAGCATACGTAAACTGTTAATCTATTTTTAGATTCAGCCGAGACAGTTGAAATGAATTTTGGGTCATCCATGTGTTGTTAATTATCGTTTGAGTCCCGCATTCAGTTAGAATCCCGCATTAAGTTTAAATTTGCTCAAACCTACGTCATCAAGAGTTATGTTCGCTAGCCGGTCTTCAATTATGAGAAGATCAGTTGAAAAGCGTCGTAATTCTTATACGAATAGGCACTAAGTAAACCCTAATTTAGCCAAAACCATATGATGTGACATAATTTAGGACGTTGGTTACTTGGCTGGTCAATTTATTAACTTTCGTTGACTTCGGATCTTATGCATATGAGGTTATTCGGTGTCGTCCAGCAATTTCCGTTATATCTATAAATAACCTGGAATTCCGCTGAGTCTTTCCTATATATCCACAAAAAGCTGTTTTAAGCCTATCAAATTTCCACGATAGTAAAGCCTGGGTCAAATTTAAGTGTTAGATGTTCGTAAGTGTATTTTTCGGCAATCGGCAAAATTTTCTTAACAACGTTTCAGCAACATCGATACCTCCCTTTAAAGGTAGGTATCGATGTTTTTTGCATGTCACAGATTTTGATTATTCTTATTCCATCTCGTATACTATTTTAATATTCTGCTTCAATCATAGGTCGTTTATCTGTATAAACAAGGGTATTTCCGTAATAGCCTACGTAGGCTGTTAATATATATTTAAATTTAGCCGAGACAGTTGTGAAATATATTGGGTCATTCACGCGTTGCGTATAACCGTTGGAATCTCGTATTCGGTTTGAATTTGCTCAAACAACGTCATCAATACGTCATACTAGCCGGTCTTACATTCTGTAAAGATCGGTCCAAAATTGTAATAAGCGATAAAACGAATATAGACACTTACCATAGTTTTGCTTCAACCATTTGATGTGACATAATGTATAACATTGATTTTTCCGCTTGTCCATTTGTTATCTTCCGTTGACTGGGTCATATGCAAATGAAGTCATGCGGTATCGACAACCAAATTCCGTTATATCCAAAAATAACTTGGAATTCCGCTGAACTTTTCCTACATAACCAAAAAAGGTCACTTTTAGCCTATTAGATTATCGCGAAGACCATATCTGACTCAAATTTAATTATTAAGCATCCGTTTTAGCGTATTTTTGGCGATTGACAAATTTTTCTTATCGAGGTTTCAGAAATATCGATACCTCCATTTAACACGATCTTTGCTTATTATCATATTATCGTGTTATCACGTTACCTTTAGTATTGTGATATATTTACTGAGCTAGATTTCGGTGCTCTGTGCATATTGAGCAAATTATTTGGATGGATTACCAAAGACTCTTTTGAAGGTTCCAGTATAATCAAATTTGAAACAGAATGGAGATGTAACGAAGAGGATACCTTTATTTTGGGCTAGAATTCGACTGTTAGTCGAACAGAATTGATTTTAAATCATTCGGACACCAAATCTTTGCCACTTAAAATTTGCTGCGCTCTCTTGCACTCCAGTTTGTTTCCTATTCATCTCTGTAATAGACTCAGTAAATAGACTGCGAATACGTCAACCAATGCAATTATGTCAAATCCCAAATAGGACACGACGTTTTTTTTAATAATTGACTTTTCCGACGTTTGGATCTCTACGCCTGCTATCACCCATTTTTTAACTATAAAGTATAGAAATAATTTAGCCAAAATGTCCATTTTTTATTTTTTACAATATTCGCGGAAATTTATGAATAGGCCGATTATTACTCCTTTAATAGCGGGGTATGTGTAAAGAAATGAGCTTTGTTGCACAAGAGGGAAATAAAACAAGAGGGCCGTTGGCCCTGGGGCGCTCACCTGAGGTAAAGGCTCTTTTTCTTTCAACGGTCTAATTTCATGTTAAGGTTAGGATCATGAGACAACTGGGCCACGATTGGAAGCGGAAACTTTTTCCATGGGTTTTAATTTTAGAAATAAGAAAGAAGTCTGTGAACTTATGCTTCATGCCTATAACCCCCCTCCCCCGGGTCTGCCCCTGGAGACCCGAGGATCATGATTTTAGCTATTTTGTAAAGGTCAATATACTGATGCTTCATGCAAAATATCAAGGCTGTATGCCTTCTGGGTCAGGAGGAGAAGATTCTTAAAGATTATTTTGAAATTTCACTTTTGTTGCCATGGCAACCAGAGTTTTTAACGGATTTCAATTCTTTAGCTAGTTTTAAGGGGGACCACCTAAGGAACATTTCTGCAAAATTTGGTTCAAATTGGCCCAGTGGTTTGGGAAGAGATGTCATTTTAAATATTGTTCTTTATTTCTATGTAAACCCCACCCCCCTGGGGCTCCGCCCCTTGGGACCCGAGGATCATGATTTTAGCTCTTTTGAAAGAGGTCAATATACTGATGCTTCATGCAAAATATCAAGGCTCTACGCCTTCTGGGTCAGAAGGAGAAGATTTTTAAAGATTATTTTAAAATTTCACTTTTGTTGCCATGGCAACCAGAGTTTTTAACAGATTTCAATTCTTTTAGCTATTTTTGAAAGGGACCACCTAAGCAACATCTCTGCCAAATTTGGTTCAAATCGGCCCAGTGGTTTGAGAGGAGATGTCATTTAAAAAATCATTCTTTATTTCTATATAAACCCCACCCCCTGGGGCTCCGCCCCTGGGGACCCGAGGATCATGATTTTAGCTATTTTCAAAGAGGTCAATATACTGATGCTTCATGCAAAATATCAAGGCTCTACGCCTTCTGGATCAGAAGGAGAAGATTTTTAAAGATTATTCTAAATTTTCACTTTTGTTGCCATGGCAACCAGAGTTTTTAACGGATTTCAATTCTTTTAGCTATTTTTGAAGGGGACCACCTAAGCAACATTTCTACTACGTGCTCAGGTGAGCTAAAAACATAAATACTGTCCATTTATTTGCCTTAATGTGAAAAAAAGAATCATGGTGAAAGATGCTTAACGTAATTAATACAATCTATAAACGTTTAATGTTTAAGTACGTCGACACACGAACTAATTAGGCAGAGGGCGTGTTTATATATTCATAAAAAATAAAGCAAATGAGAGATAAAAGAGCTTTAAATATCTTTAAAACAATTGACATACAGTCAATCTTGTTCGAGCGACCACCCCTTTTAAGCGACCACTTGCATTAAGAGAACATAATCAAAATCTCATTTTCAAAATCAAAAGGTTACATGAGAAGTGGTCGTATTTGCTAAATTCATATCATGAATATCACTGAGACGATTCAAATGAGTTACAACAACAAGGGATTCAACGAATATTCTGTTACATTCTGTGTATGCAATCGAATCAATCCTTCATATATTTCACAGCAATCGTTTTCTTAGGCGACCACTTTTGGGTCCCCCAAATGAGTGTTCGCTTAATACAGGAATTTATTATATATTATACAGCTTCGTGATTTGGAAACCTCCATGAGAAAAGAATTGATGAAAATACTTGTAATCCTGTTTTAAGGTTGGTGAAGTTAAATGATATATGGAAATTCCCCCGTATCTGCTTGGAAAGATTCCGTGATTTGTAAAAAAAAAAAGAAATGAATGAATGAATGAATAGAGTTTTATGGCCCGTCGACAACTAAGGTCATGTTGGGCGCATAACAAGTAAATGAAAAGGTGCCTTTGAGTAAAAACGGAGATGGATTTAAACAGTAACAAGGTGCCAAATTGTCACAAAATACGCCCGTTACACTGCTTAATATTAACTGGGGGTTTGAAAAGAATTGAGGTTATTTTGAATGAATTTTTTTGTCAAACAAAGTATGAAAAACAACAAAGGGCAATAACTCAAAATATACACTAGATAGAGTTATGGTTCTTGTACACTGCACTCCCACTTGGTTAGCTCTATCAATCAATGAAGTTTCATATTTCTAGCTAATATACTTTTAGAGATATACTCTGGACAAGATTCAAGTATGAAAAACAACAAAGGGCAATAACTCAAAAAATAGGCTAGGTAGAGTTATGGTTATTGTACACTGCACTCCCGCTTGGTGAGCTTTATCCATCAATGAAATTTCATGATTCTAGCTATTATTCTTTTAGAGATATACTCCCGACAAGATACAAGTATAAAAAACAACAAAGGGCAATAACTCAAAAAATAGGCCAGGTAGATTAATGGTTCTTGTGCACTGCACTCCCCCTTGGTGTGATCTATACACCCATGAAGTTTCATGATCCTAGCTTTAATACTTTAAGAGATATACTCCGGACAAGATTCAAGTATGAAAAACAACAAAGGGCAATAACTCAAAAAATAGGCTAGGTAGAGTTATTGTTCTTGTACACTGCACCCCCACTTTGTGAGCTCTATCAATCCATGAAATTTCATGATTCTAGCTATTATACTTTTAGAGATATACTTCGGACAAGGTTCAAGTATGAAAAACAACAAAGGGCAATAACTCAAAAAATAGGCTAGGTAGAGTTATGGTTGTACACTGCACTCCCACTTGGTGAGCTCTATCCATCCATGAAGTTTCATGATTCTAGCTATTATACTTTTAGAGATATACTCCGGACAAGATTCAGGTATGAAAAACAACAAAGGGCAATAACTCAAAAAATTGGCTAGGTAGAGTTAAGGTTCTTGTACACTGCACTTCCACTTGGTGAGCTCTATCCATCCATGAAGTTTAATGATTCTAGCTATTATACTTTTAAAGATATACTCTGGACAAGATTCAAGTATGAAAAACAACAAAGGGCAGTAACTCAAAAAATAGGCTAGGTAGAGTTATGGTTCTTGTGCACTGCACTCCCCCATGGCGAGATCTATACACCCATAAAGTTTCATGATCCTAGCTATAATACTTTTAGAGATATACTCCGGACAAGATTCAAGTATGAAAAACAACAAAGGGCAATAACTCAAAAAATAGGCCAGGTAGAGTTATGGTTCTTGTGCACTGCACCCCCTTGGTGAGATCTATACACCCATGAAGTTTCATGATCCTAGCTATAATACTTTTAGAGATATACTCCGGACAAGATTCAAGTATGAAAAACAACAAAGGGCAATAACTCAAAAAATAGGCCAGGTAGAGTTATGGTTCTTGTGCACTGCACTCCCCCTTGGTGAGATCTATACACCCATGAAGTTTCATGATCCTAGCTATAATACTTTTAGAGATATACTCCGGACAAGATTCAAGTATGAAAAACAACAAAGGGCAATAACTCAAAAAATAGGCCGGGTAGAGTTATGGTTATTGCTCACTGCACTCCGTATTGATAAGAAGAATATAACTGCCAAGTTTAAAGTCAATCGGACTTAGGATGACAGAGTTATGCTCCGGACAAGGAAGTGGACACCGCCCGGACGACCGGACAACCGGACGCCCGGACGCCCGGACACCACGGGTGATCCCATAATACGTCCCGTCTTCGACGGGCGTATAAAAAGTAGAAACAAATAACAATGATAGATATAACTAACAATCAATTACTAAAACTGATCTATACGTACAATAAAAATCTAGACAATCATGAACAGGTCTATAAATTGATTACAAGAACCTAAAATCATATTTTGTTGTACAAATTGATGGCTTTCAGGAAATCAAAAATAAGTTCGATTCTGACGCTTTCAAATAGCTGCCTCATACTGTCAGCCTTGAAATATTGATCTCTGTACATAGAAATATCAATACAATCTATAAAAATATGTTCGACAGTAAGAGGAGCGTCGCATGGAATACACATTCGAGGTTCGTCTCCTTTAAGAAGAAATGAATGCGTCAAGTAAGTGTGACCAATGCGTAAACGGGCCAAAACGATTTCTTCTCGGCGATTTGATCTATAGCCAGGTAGCCATTCACCAAGACTTTGTTTAATAGTATAAAGTTTGTTATCTTGGTTTGCGGGATCGTCCCAACAATTCTGCCAGACATCCCGAATAAAATGATGTATTAAAGGTTTAAAATCACTAAAAGGAACATCGAAAGGTAAAATGTCTAGTGATAATGCCTCCTTGGCAGCCTTATCTGCCTCCTCATTACCACGAATACCAATGTGGCTAGGGAGCCAACAGAAAACAAGATCAACATCACTATCAAAATTTGAAATCTTATTCAGTAATTTAACTATAAGAGGATTGTCTGTTTTCTCGTGTTCGAGCGCTTGCATACTAGACATTGAATCAGTGAAAACTATATAGCGCCAATAACCATTTTCGATCATGTGATCGAGCGCAAGATCAATCGCCTTAAGTTCTGCTGAAAATACGGAGGAGTTGTTTGCTAGACGAAACTGATATTTTTCGCCATCTAGAACAGTGGCTGAGGCGACTTTCTCTCCGTCCTTCGAACCATCTGTATAAATCTCTTCATGCAATATGTACCTTTCTTTAATCTCTAAAAATTTTGTTTTAAAGACAACAGGGTCTGTAGTACCCTTTTTGCTTGAAGCCAGGTCATAAAGATAAGTGGGACTTTTGCATGTCCATAAAGGAACATCGGAAAGTGTATATTCGGCAACATCTTCTAGATCGAAATCTAGAGAATTTATATCTGTTTCGCAACGTAAACTAAAAGGTGGTATAGCTTTTGCTTTCTTTTCAAATTCCTCCCTGTACTTAGGTTCAAATACAACTTTGTAGGTGGGGTTGTCAGGATTAGACTTTAACTTCAGATAATATTGCATGGAGAGTTTCTTTCGACGTAAATTTAAAGATGGTTCACTGGCTTCAGTGTACAGACTATTTACTGGTCATGTTCTAAAAGCGCCTAACGCTAAGCGCAAGCCTTGATTATGAATAGAATCAAGTTTGCGAAGGTATGAAGGGCGCGATGAGCCGTAAACAGCACAGCCATAATCTAACTTAGATCTGACAAGCGACCTGTAAAGTCGCAATAGAACTTTTTTATCGGCTCCCCAGTCCATATGGGACACAACACGTAAAAGATTTAGAGCTTTTTGGCACTTATTGCTCAAATAATCAATATGTGGACGAAACGAGAGTTTAGAGTCAAAGAGAAGCCCTAAAAAATTGAACTCTTGAACAACTTCAATTGGCACTCCGTCAAGTTTAAGTTCGGGATCAGGGTGCAGTTTTCTTGACTGACAAAAGTGCATACATTTGGTTTTAGTCTTGGAAAACTTAAAGCCGTTTTCGTTTGACCATTTGGTAAGGTTGTTCAAGACTTGCTGCAACTGCCTTTCAATTGTATACATATGTTTTGATCTGTAACAGATACAAAAGTCATCAACGTAAAGAAAACATTCTACGCTAGGAAAAACAGTTTTTACAATGTTATTAATTATGACACTGAATAATGTCACAGATTAAATACTTCCCTGGGGGACTCCCATTTCTTGTTCATGGGGATCTGAAAAGGTATCTCCCACCCGGACTCTAAACAGACGTTCGTCTAAAAATGCAGAAATGAAATAAGCAAGGCGACCTCAAATACCGAAATCAAAGAGGTCATTCATAATTCCATACTTCCAAGTGGTATCATAAGCACTTTCAAAATCGAAAAAAACAGAAACAACATGTTCTTTCTTTATAAAAGCTTCTCGAATAAAAGTCTCGAAGCGGACAAGATGATCAAGAGTGCTTCTCTGTTTACGAAAGCCACTTTGGACTGACGTAATCAGTTTATTTTTTTCTAAAAACCAAACAAGACGGTCATTTACCATTCTTTCCATGATTTTGCAAATACAACTTGTTAAGGCTATAGGACGATAGTTTGAAGGGTTTGTTGAATCTTTACCTGGTTTAGGTATAGGAATCACAATAGCTTCCCGCCAAGAGGCTGGAATTATTCCTGTTTTCCAAACCTGATTATAAATTTCAAGTAAACAATGAAGGGAGCGAGATGGTAAACGTTTAAGGAACTGATAATGGATATTGTCAGATCCGACAGCAGTGTCATGACACTTCTTTAGAGCTTTCTTCAACTCTTTTACAGAAAAGTCTCTGTTGTGATGTTCTAGATTCTTAGAACTAAAGTTCAGTTTTGACTTTTCTTTTTCGCCCTGAAATTTTTCAAAGTTTGGCGAGTAATTGGAAGAAGAAGATTTCTTGGCAAAAGTATCTGCCAAGGTATTAGCAATGTCATGCTTGGAAGAAACGGTACTATTGTTGTAGGTTTTAAGATGACCAATACTTTGAGATACATTCTTCCCACTGATTTTTCGTACCATGTCCCATGTCTTTTTGACAGATGATCTAGAACTTAGTCTAGATACATACTGTCTCCAAGACGAACGCTTACTTTGCTTAATAGTTCGACGTGCTTTCGCACGTGCTATCTTGAACTTATACAGGTTTTCTTTTGTAGGTCTTAAATCAAATGACCTAAGAGCCGATTTTCGCTCAGCTATAGCCTTTTTGCAAATTTCATTAAACCATGGCTTGCTTGGGCTTTTAGGATCAGGCGATGTTCGAGGAATGGCTTTTTCTGCAGCTGAATATAGCAAGGATGTAAAAAGCTCGGCAGAGTTGTCGCAGTCATCGAAAGCTTCAGGTGTAATAGACTGTTCGCAAGAGGTTTTAAAAAGATCCCAATTAGCTTTATGGAGTATCCATCGCCTAGGGCGTTCCTGTACTGATGGTCCTATTTCTGACACATGAATAGGAAAGTGGTCACTTCCATGAAGATCGGTATCAACTTTCCATGTAAAATTAGGAAAGATGCCTGGACTGCAAATAGTCAAGTCTAATGACGAATATGATCCAGTGGCAGGATGATGGTAGGTAAATGATTTATTGTTTAATAAAACAAGGTCATGTCTTGTTAATAAACTCTCAACACTACGGCCTTTGTCATCTGTGTCTTTACAACCCCACAGCGTATGGTGAGAATTAAAATCTCCCATAAGTATAAAAGGCTTGGGTAATTGATCAATAAGGTCGTCTAGTTTCCTGCTATCTACAGGAAGACTAGGAGGAAGATAGATTGAACAAACAGTAGTTGTTTTATTTAGTGATAAATTAACTGCCAAAGCTTGTAAAGTAGTATTAAGCTTAACGACAAAGTGAGGAACATTGTTATTTACAATAATTCCTACACCGCCCGAAGCTTTACCTTGTCCTTCAGAGTTTTTAAAGTAGCAAGAATGATACTTCACAAAGAATTTATCCGTATTAAAAAAGTTTCTTGCAATCAAATTGCCACTGGCTTTCCACTAGAAATTAATAGATTCAATTCGTCAAAGTTTGCTTTGATGCTGCGACAATTCCATTGGATAATATTGTTCGCCATGTTAAATATTAAGGGAATAAATATACCGCTGAGTATTGGAAGTATGAAATTTATTTCTTTATGTGTGAAAGATCTATTTACTTCTGCCTTGCTTATTCTCTTTTGCATCGGATTCCGCATCATCGGGGTCATCCGTAACCATGTCTTCTTGAAGACCATGGTAGCGATTCAATTGTTTTATTGGATCTTCAGATCCTTTTGGTTGACGATTTGAGGTCGTCGCCCTTGGAGATTTGGTCCGCCTCCTAGGAGGTTGGACAAAACCATTTGAACTTTGACTATTTATACTACTAGAAATGGACTTGGACTGGCTTTCCTTTTTGTTCAGAGTTTCGGGTAATGGATAAATCTCTGGTGCTTTGCTGGTTTTTAAGTTTCCGGATTTTGGTGCAATGGAGGTATTATTACTTGTCGAGTTCGAAGTCAAGGGAGGTGAGCTTTTTTTGAAGAGAATAATTTTTCAAGTTCTTCCTTCTTTTCAGGGAAGACTAAACATAATTTTGCGAACATTTCCTTACAGTTTTGACATTCAGTTTCTCCTTTGTCTGCTGCCGTATTTGATTTTGCCGCATTAGCATACGAACTGGTAAGATTTGTTCTGTTTTCGACCACTTTTCTTGCTTCAAAATATGATAGACCTTCTCTGCATTTTACGGTTACTATTTCCTTTTCCTTTTTCCAGTGCGAACACTTGCGGGAGGTTTTGCAATATGTCCTTCGCCGCAATTAATACATTCCGGATGAGATTCACATTCATCGACATCATGAGATTTCTCAAGGCCACCACAACGTCGGCAACGGGCTTCATTCTTGCATTTTTTCTCATGATGGCCAAATTGAAAGCAGCGATAGCACTAGAGAGGGTTTGGAATATATATATCAACGTTTACTTTTAAATAACCAATTCGAATTGATTTTGGTCGTATGGCGGTGTCGAATGTCAATATAATTGTGTTAGTTTGGACTTTTTCCCATCCCTGAAAACAGATATTCTTCTTGCTTCTTGCTTCGGTAACATTCTGAGATTTAAGCTCGGTGATAATTTCTTTCTCTGAGACCCCTTGAAGGTCGTGGCAGCGGATTATTCCTTTAGAGGTATTCAATGTGGTGTGCTCGTAACATTTTACTGGGATGTCGAAGGTTTTAATTTTTAAGAGATTCTCTGAATGAATTTTCTTATCAACTTCAATGAGTAGGGCACCATTTTTCAACTTTTTTATTGATTTAATTTCACCAGCCAAAGACTTAATACATTTATCGATTACAAAAGGTGACAAATTTGTAACGGGTCTTTCAGGGACAGTTGATTCTATCAACAAAAACCTAGGAAAAGGTGCTTGAGTACTTCTTGATTCTAAGTCCGAGTCCATTTGAGCATATGTTCGTTTTTGTTGGGAAGCCATGGTTATTGTTTTTTCATTTCGTCCATAGAGTCCTACAAGGGGGCGAAACAGGAACGGCGATCCAGCTCCCTATGCCAAGACTACCCAGATGATAAACTCGGGCAAGCCAAGGTCAAAGGCCCGACACAGAAGAACATAGTCACTTCCCTAGGCAAGGGTTACGCAATGCAGATCTTTACCCGACCCAAAACCCGTACTCACCCAATTAGCCCATAAGCCTATATAGACTAGAGATAAAATACCATTGAAATACAACAAGATATGATACGGGCAAATAATAATTTGTACTTTAGAAGGGTACAATACATAACATACAAGATGAAATGCTATCAAATGTGATATAACAAAGTGATAGGACTTGTGCCAGAACACAAAATAACTATGGATTGATAGCCAATGGTTATAAAACAACAGTAGTCAATGCCCTAGTCTAAAACGACCAGCCGATTGCCTAGACCGGGCCCATCCAGGCTCCCGTTTTACCGAAGCCGAGGCCAAAGCAGCGTGTCTCCACCCACGGCAAACAGGCGGGCCCATTCGGCGGGGTCTTACCACTCTACAGGACGGCAGCCAGCGATTTCTATCCTCCCGCCGGCTGGGGGCAAAAAAAATGAAATTTCATTCGGTGATTATTATTATTATTATTTTATTTTTTTTAAGTAATGAAATAAGTCTTCGATATTTCAATCAACTTGTTGCATTATTCAGCTTTGACATATCACTATTTCATTGTTTTTAACAAAACCCATTTAATTTACATCATCTGTGAAAATAGTCTACACGTAACACAATTTTAACGGATAGACGTGGAAAAAAAGTTAAGCTCATAAACCCGTTTTCCCTGAGAGAAGCGTATACCGATCGAGGTCAAATAACTCTGGCCAAAACCTAGCATGGAAAGGTACCCAAAACATGTGTGTGTAACTCTGGCACATGTTATTCCGCAACATATGTTCAAAAGAAAAATCAAAGTACTGACAGTACTGTAAGCTAGCAAAGCATAGATTTGTTACGTAATCTTTGTCAAAGGTTATCATAGTAAATAAAAAGAGGTGAAAGTAACCCAGGAATTAACCTAGAACAAAATGACAAAATCTTTGACTGATTCAAATTGAAAGTAGTTGCAGATGACAAGTTCATTGAATTTAGGAAATCTCTTTCTGTTGGGAAGAAGAAAATTGTGTACAATTGTCACAAGCAATTTCTTCATTTTCCACATGTTTTACAAAGAGTTTTTCTTGAGATGCTTAAAAATCGGAATTGAGTGGTAATGGGTTGAATAGCATGCTTTTGATAGAGTTCTCTACATTTTGAATAGAGCTTGCAATATTCCAGAAAAAAACTTAAGAAATACTTTTGTGGCGTAGGCATTCAGAGAATTTAGTGGTTAAGCTTCCAGTGACAGTTTGCACTCGTTGAACTTTGAGATGACCTCAAAATGTTGTTGACTTAAGCTATCTCAGCTTTGCTGGCTAAAATCATTGGGCGGAAAAAAGGGCCTGTGACAATGCACATAAAATGTATCTTGAATTAAATTCATGATGCCCTGAACATTTTTCGCAAAACAACAGAAACAAATATATCTTCCATCTACTTGATGACGGGGCTGAGTACCAGATGCATATTAAACCATACTCATAAAGAACTCTTAAACAGATTATGGATGAAGAAACTTTGGTCTTAATTTCATAAACTGTAACGTCAAAACATTCATACATTTGAAAGAAGGCGATTTTGCTAGTTTTGACATGCAAATGAGATTTTATAATTTAAAAAAAAAGACAGAAAGGAATAAAAAATATTTATAGTTACTAGACGCCAATAAGCCAACTAAGTACTACCCGAATGGGACCGGGATTCATCGGGTAAATACGTTGTCTTTCAATTTTATGTAACATTGCTTTATTTGTAGCTTGTGTGGCGTATCAATAAGTCATTGGCTTCCGCTTGTAATTAGGTCCCCATCATCATCATCTGCAGACTAACCACCTCAACCGATAAATTCCGATTTTTCATAGTATGGCATATAATATATATGGTATATATTACACTAAATTAAATGTATCAAACTCCCCTTTTTCGTGTTTTCTAAAATACAAAAAATTGGTATAAGCTTCGTTTTCCTTGATTGCATGCATGGCCATTAAAACAATATCCACTCTGACGAACGGTAAAATATGTTGAACCATCTATTGTTTTTCAGTTCACTGAAGCATTACAATGTATATCCATTAAATTCCGAAATAACCGATATTTCTACTAAAAGTGTCTGATTCGATCCATAGGTTAAATAGCGAAAATAAATAACTCATTGAAATGACATTATGGAATTGAGTGTTAACGAAACGTTATTTATACAGCGACAGTGTACATTGAAACCCGAGTTACTTCTAGAATTTTGTCGACATCGCATGACCTCATTCACATATGACCCAGACTCAACAGAAGAAAACAAAGTGACAAGTGAAACAACCAACGTACTTAATCATGCCAAATTAAAGTATGAATTTACAATTTCAGCGTTTAAAAATTCCCAATTTTCTCTTATGAAAACTATTTGCGCTTAAAGCGGGATTCAGCATATCTCGCAACTAACTAAATAAACATTTGAAATAAACTTTATTGGTTGTTTCTTAAGGGCTTTTAATCTCTTCATTTAAATGTCTATGCGCACAAATAAATACGTTAATTCTTTTTCGTTGGAAGTTTTTTTTAATCAATTTACACCGATTTCGTCAGTTCTAGAGAAGAGTCTTTAAAAATGTAATTGCAACCTAAAAAGTGAATCTAATCAGTTTTAGTTTTTAGCATATTCTGATTATAAATGCTTATATAAATGGTCTTGACTGAATACTGAGCGAACACATTCCTTCTGAAATGTCTGAACTCGGTTTGTTTAAGCAATCAAATTCATTTGCATTAGGAGGAAGGCTATTAAAATGTGTGTATAAGACTACAAATTATCAGAAATTGGAATTATTGTGCAATTTTTTAGAAATCAAATATTTAAATATCATTTGCAGGTATACTTACTTGCATAAAAAAATATTCATACACTAAAACAAATATTCTCGTTCACATGACAAAAGTATTTTCAAGTGTTAGGCTTATGACCTGGATAATATTTAACACTTATAATACTGATTCTGGTATATTTCTGTTTTAGCAGGAGGTACAGACAAAGATCAGACTATATGTGCAGTCTGATTTTAGTCTACACCACCTGTCTTGCCCAATTAAGCCAGTGTTGTTTATATGAATTAATTTTCAAAAGAAATACTGATCCAAATCAAGACACTCAGTGCTTTCAATACCTTGAATTTAATACCGATCTGAGAAATTTACCCAGCCAGACAAGGGTTCAATACGGGCCGGAAAGACATAGCTGCTCCAGTGCTTTTGGAAAAAGAAATTTATGAAATCCGCAAAGTACCGATTTCAATCTGTTAATAGAGAAGACTTTTTCAACTGTATAATTTTAAAAGGCGACGAATAATCTCAAACTTTGGGAAAAGTAAGCTAAGTTATTTAGGAATAATCAAAATCTGTAACATAAAAAAAAACATCGATACCTACCCTTAAGAAAATAGATTAATACTGTCCTTCCCTCATTCATACGTGTTCAATAATTCGGCCAAGATTATATGATTTATTTTAAACACCATTAATTTCAAAGATTAAAACAAAACTAGTTCCATGTTTAATTCCGATATCTCAACAACTAGTCTCCTCAAATATGTTTAATAATTTGAAAACGCCCGGCGATGTTCATGTTCACTGTCGCTGAATAAACAACGCTGCGTTAACGGTCAATTCCATACGGTCATTTCAATGAGTTATTATTTACAAAAAAATAATCACTCTTAATTTCAAACTGTGTTTAAACAATTACAATTACCTGAGGTACATTATAGTGTTTTTGAGCAATTACGAAGTTCGCCATTTAACTTATGGATCGAATCAGAAACGTTTAGTTGAGATAATTAACACACAATCGGCTACTCGCTATTAAGCATGAAAAATATTGTTCATTTTTATAAAGAAGCAAGACTCGACCGTCCATCACCTTCTTAAATTTTTCCAACGTATTAGGCTCCTTACGGAAAGAGGTAATATCATACGGCAGCAGCCGTGTAAAAAGCTTTCTATCTAGTGAGGATTAGCCACAAAAATACCCACAATTTGCTTTTCAGAAGATTTTTTTTAAAGTGTTTCGCTATACAGAATATATCTATTTGTTTATGCACAATTAAGCTTTGCATGTACAGGTAATCATAGTCACTCGTTAAAGTATAAATTAATGAGTATTATTTAAAAAAGTGTGTGTTAAGAGCGTATATTTAACTTATATGTGTCAAACTATATATAAAACCACAAAAGGCCGGGTATGCTTTGAATTATTTAAGCATTGGAAATACATATAAGAGATGAAGTTTTCATGGAGGTATGAACCGAAAAACCTAATCATACTGTATGAATACGCGACGCGTATTCATACATTGTGTGATTAGGTTTTTCGGTTCATACCTCCATGAAAACAAAAAATATTCTCTTCATATCTTATAATTTAATAGCATCGAGCGAAAATAACAAAAGCTTTACAAATTTTGATACCTTTTTGTATGGGACTATTTTGTGCGGAAGTATACAAAATCGCTGCGTGCTAAAAATTTTGTTCATTGAGTAATGGATCAGAACGCCCGTTTTTGCCAGACGAAACTAAATATTAAATTATTAACGGAACCAGTCTATATCGGCGGCGAGAGAGGTAGGCTTTCTACTACTTTGTAGTGTTCAACATCAGTTAGATATAATGAAATCTGACAACTCATTTAACCCAAGTATTACATCAACTGGCAAACAGGTATTTACAACTTATAATGATAAAGCCCCTCTTGCTTCCTGGGGAATACACCAGAATTAACACCGAATGTTTTGGCCAATAAAATGTTTAAATCGAGAGCTGGTCTCGAGATTCGTTTCTGGGAACTCCTTGTCGCGAGAAAAACGTGTAATATTACGACCACGGACCTTTCAATCACAATGGTTATGATTGTTTTTGTTGAATAAACCTTTCATCGTCTCAACCCCTCGGTAAGGTGATTTGAAATTACCAAGGTTAGCGGCCTCGCTTTAATGGCTTGGTTACAATATCAGTCTAGAATCTGATGGCTTGCCGACATTCTCTATTGTAACGATAAATTGCCACAATGTGTTGAATCCAAATAAATGAATTTTATCCTTCTTAAAATCGTCAGTCATGCATCCTATAATGACTACATGAGGCATGTGACAATCCCTTCAAATGGAATCAAAATTTCCTTTTATTTTCATTTCATCGCTAAGCTTGACCTAACGGCTTAAACGATGAACCATACACATTTTTAAAGTATAAAAAAACTCCTTAAATCTCAAGAAAAATCCCGTACATGCCCTGTAAATAAAAGCGGTCTTGTCATGAAAATGACTATTCGTTATTTTTAAAAAAAGGAGGAAAAGAAGCAAAAAATAGTTAGCGTTACTGAAGTCAAAATAAGTTTTCGAAGTATAACCCGACTTAAACCGGAAATTATCGGGTAGATAGATATATTATCTTTCGATTTCAACGTACATCGCTTTTTTGTGGTTTCTATGACGTTGTAAATATGTCAATGGTTTCCGCTAGCAATTCAGTCATTACCGACTTCACCCGAAGACTTACGGCCTCACCTGATTAATTCCGGTATATCAAGGATTCAGAGTGAATTTAATAAATTTAACACGAAGAAAGAACATTTTTCTTGAAATGAATTCAATAATAAATGAGAAAAAAGAAACGCTTTGAACACAAATCGAATTGCCTTTTAATCCTCTTTTAAATACAATTCCTCTTTGAAATACAAAATTGATTTTAGAAAAACAGTGTCCTTGTTACCTTACCCTTCCTTCAATTTCTCCTTCAAAAGCATTTAACGAACTATTTCACAATTATAGATCATTACATATATGCCAAGAGTGGACGTTTGCCTTAGAAAAGACAATGTCGCCCCGGGAAATTGTATTGACTACTCTTATTATACTGAACTTTACAACATCGCAAACAATTGAACTTCCAGACGACTTGAAGATTTGGTGTCCATATACGAAATTCTGTTCTAAAGAAAACAATGACAACGATAAGTATGTTGAAAACGAACCCAATACAATGAACGAAGTACCTTGCTGTTCATCATGCTCATGTTCCAAGGACTGTGGACGCAAGCGAAACTGTTGCAGATATGAAGACGACTTATTCAGAATAGATGAGACATTGGATACGACTTGTAGACAATTGGTGCTTCATTCACCGAATTATGGTAGTGACTTCCCACATTTCCATATCATTGACAAGTGTCCAAATAGGACTGAGATGTGTTTCTCACAATCATCAAATAATGAAGATTTATTTCCTGTGTATTCAAGTGATACGGGGATGGTTTACCACAATGATAAATGTGCAAAATGCCACGGGCAAAACAACACTCTGACATTTCTACAGATTGTAACGTGTAACAGCATATCTAAATCTTATTTCACTGCAGTTTTCACAAATCCAAATCTCACTGGTAATTACGAATGCGTTACCCAATTCATCCCTCCCGATGGTGTTGAACTATCGACAGAACGGTGCTATCCCTTCACGATAAATCAATGTAGTTCTAACGCATCTCAGGAATACGTGGATCTGTGTAGCGGATTCAATGCTACGTTCAACACCAAATTTGGAAGACAGTTCGGAAATGTATATTGCTTACTTTGTAATACTGTACTCGATTTTGTGTCCATGGCTTGGTCAAAGTTTTACGAGTTTTGTCCGTCCGAGTCTGATCTTAGAAGCCACTCTTTGCATTTTTCGTTTATTTTGCAAAGCTGGAACCGATATGACAAACAACAAGAATACAAAGATTCTCTTCCGACATGGTGTGAGGATTCAAGATCGGTAGGTTTAAGTCAAGAAAGAATTCTGTTGTTTTAAACTATGAGCAGGCCAGAGGGTAGTAATTTTGAATGTACGAGTATTTTCTAGAAAGTAAACTGGCATGTCTTCTTTGAGACATATGATTTGTCACTATTGAATCGCTAGCCACGTCCGCTGACTCCCCTGGCCACACCCTCTGACTCCAAGGTGCTATTTTATGTAGTGTTATATGTAACAAAAGATTGGAATAATTGGTTGGCGACCTAATCGTGAATAAGGTGCAGTTACAAAGTTTAAGTCACTAGAATAATACAATGACTTACATTAATGTTGGCCAACGTCGGATGACAAACTTCACTTCCAATCTATATAAATTATTAGATTGATCGATTGATTCTTTAATTGACACAGGCTCCGTCCAGACAAAGTTTAAGAAATTGCTTTTGAAAGCGACTAGCTTTTTTTCTAAAACACGGAGAGAGTGTGTAAAAATTCCTTTAAATTTAATCTCCACTTGAGACCAGTGAAGTTTCGAATGAGCGTTTGGAGCCATTTATTATAAATGCACATATTTTCGACAGCAAATGACAGATCGCTGGCCCCGATAATTGACTCCCCTGACCACGCCAACTGACTCCAAGATAGAGCTCTAACTAATTATCTATTGGCGTTATTTTGCAAAATTCATGGCCAGTAATAAATTATTGGTACGTTTAAGACCCCAAGCCAATGAAATGCTTCGCATATATGTCTGCCAAGGTTGGAGGTCGAAGTTTACTTCCGGTCTAAATAAATGATTCGATTGGTTCTTTCATTGACAGCCGTGATTAGTCAAATAGATGCGTAGGGCGGGGATGACATCGTTGACAGCACAATATTCATCCGTATTGGAACGTGACAAATACTGATTCATGGTTATTATACGTGGCGTCGTTTTTCTTCTAATATTATAAAAAGATAACTTTAAAGAATAGAAAACAAAAATGGAAAACGTTAATTTTTCAGACAATTTCGTTGTCAATCAAACAAAAACGAAATATCAACTAAAACTATTCATTTAGACCGCAGGTGAACTTTGAACTATTATATTAGGCGTTCTTGTTAGTTTACGACTCAAACTCAGTAACTGTAGCTTATAAAACTATAGTGATAACGTAAAGATCGGTCTGGTCGCCAAATAAACGTCTTCTTTGTTGTACAAGATACTGACAATAAATGTTGTAAACTATCACAGTTTGAAATATAAGCCAAACCTCCAGTTAGAGGTCAGAGAGTATGGCGAGCGATTCGTGAATTGACCAATCGCTGCCCAAAACCACTTACAACTTTGGTCATGCCTATTGACTCCAACAAGAAGTCCCTCTTCGATTTTAAATGGCTTTATTTTGCGAAATTTATGGCCAGTAGTATGTAAAAAACAGTAGAGACCTAAACTTAGTAACGATATTTTGAAAAAAGCCGTAGTTACGATGTTTAGGTCGCTAAACCAACAAAAATGTTTCATGAAGATGGCGGCCAAAGTCGAGGTTCAAATCTGAATGATGGGCAGAATGAATAATTTAGATTGGCCGATTGATTCCTTGATTGACAGCCGTGATTGGTCATTCCGTACTTCACGATCGTCAAATGTGTAAATATGTGAATAAAAAAAATACGAGCATGATACAATGCGTTTTATATGCTTTTCACTTAAAGAATAGCTGGGTATTCAACCCACCTACCTATCGTCTCGTGAAAAATCAAAACTCTTCTCCACAACTCAACAGCCTAGTATCTCCTGGCAAAAAGTTACTGGGAACCTTCGTCACTGTATATCGTCACAATAATTCTTCTCCTCGACAAAATCGTCGTTTACGTTTCTTTTGACATTTACGAGAAAACTGAAAGCTACTGCATCAAGAACCAAAGGCTTGCCTAATTCCATAGCTAACCACTAGGCGTGTTTTCAATTTCAACGAATACTTTGTCCTGTGAATAAATGCGGTAACGCGTTCAAAGCCAATCACGGTTTCACAAATTGCCCAAATTTTTCAAATTTCTAAAACGTGTAAAGATCAACGGTCACATTTTGTGATGGCTTTCTGTCGTGTTCCCTATTGCTATTTTGATTTGACGGTCAAGAATCACAATGGAATTCAAAGTAATGACATGTAACCGTCACAATAAACGGTGGCGGTGATCCATCAGATACTAGACTGCTCAAGGTATCAAGCAGTTATAATTAGAACTTTTCATTTTCTATGTATTTATTTAACATTACCAGGAAACCTGTCGCCCATTGTTTTGTCCTGAAGGTCAAACCTACTACAACGGAGTATGTAAACAAGTGGCGAGTATGTGGTTCTTCAAGGGTTTACAATTAACCTTGCATTTGTCAACGCCATCCGGTTACGCCAGAGTTTCCTCTGCAGACCTTTTACAAGCCACAAACGACAGCCATACTGATATGAATCTACGCTTTGGTCGTCCTGGGTTAGAAGATTGGAATTTGACGCTGTTTTACAACATGGACTATTCAAACAAGACTATTCGGTTCTTTATAGCGATGCTTCAATACAAACACACACGTGTTGTTCCAGAACAGATTATTAGTACCACTAAAAGTTCTATCTTTGCTAGCTTATGGACACTTCATCTTAACAATAATACGTACAAACTGAAACCACGGTTAAACAAGTACTTGATATATGGGGAAATCAGTGATCCATTATTTGTACCAGAGTGGTATAAATTCAACCATCTCAATTTTGGCGATGTTGTTAAACCAACTTTGAATAAAATCGCGATTCGATTTGTGAGTGGAGATCATAATATCTTTCGGAATATTGGCGATTCTGTTCATATTACTAAACTATTTTTCTGTAATCTTATTGAATTGAACAACCAAGAATATGAGCCAGGTGTATTGAGCATATTCCTTAAAGCTAAGAGAAAGGTTTTGGGTGACGGTGAATTTCTATGGGTTGACACCGAATTTGGAATTCCTAGGGTGCGCATTTGCCTAGATGAAATACAGGAAGAACACTTTTCTACGTGTTCATTTATGGATAAATGTCATCTTAACATACTGTTAATATGTATAACCTCTTTAGTGTTACAGTAAATGACTGGCAATATTGATTCCACGTCTTTTTTCAAAATACAATTCTCAATAAAAGTGTACAAAAATCGTGTTTTTTCCTATTAATAACTTTTTAGTGTTTTAAAGGTATTTCGGGGCGTGGCTAATAATAAAGTATGTAATGGTAAAGGCTACGATGATGTATAAGCGACTGTTCGCATAATTCCTGAAATGAGGTTTTCGAGTGTAAAAACGAGAAATACCGTCAAAGCGTATGAAGAAAAAAAATGAGACACAATTTACTGGCGTTTAGCCTATGGCAAGAGGTTTATTCAAAAACATATACACCGAATGTTTTCAGTCATACACATAAACATTACTGCTCTTACAAGGCGATGACAACACGCCGTTCTCGTTACATTTTATAGCTTATTACACCATATATTAGTCTATAATTTCATAGAAAAAAATCGTTTCAGGACAGATAAGGGGTAACTTTCGTTAATTTAGAACTTTGGTACCAAGTATGTAGCCTATCTTTAGCACACAGCAAAGGTCATTATCATATTCCGTATAATTATTGGAAATCAATGTTCGTTTTTGCAAAATCAAACAGTAGCTTGCATTTTTCTGAAATGGCATTACCTTCAGCCTGAATCATCTAAGCGTGATATAGGAGTTTCTCGGTTTGAGGGTTGGTCCGTATTTTTGTTGGCTTGTTACAACACATTTTCTCAAAAGCTTCTAAATGAATTGATATGTCATGGAAAATGAAAGTAAGGCAATTTTCGGTGAAATCGACAGATAACCTTTTTACCCCATTAATTACGGTTCAATTTGGGTTGTAAATTCAATTATATGACTTTTAAGAGTCTCGTAACGAGTTATATTTTTGCTTCTTTTCTTTTTTACAGTTATGAACTTTCATCTTCATTACAAAATCAGATTAATCGCCTGATAATAATCGTCTGACAGCATTAAAATTAGAAATTTGAAAAATGAGTTCAAAGTGTTTTTCTGCCATTATCTACTCAAGAGCTTTAAGTTACAAAAATCACTTTCATTATAAAATCATCTTAATCCCATACCTTCAAATGTCTGGATGCATTTTAGTTAGCAATTAGGAAAAGGAGAGCCAAATTTTCTCAAACATGGTCTGTTCAAAAACAGCTTTTAAACAGTATACATAGTCCTTTTAGGGGGCAAAATGGTGGTTGACCAAGATTGTGATCATGTATTTTGCCTGTAGATAAAAAGGCAAGCAACAGTAGTTATTTATTTTTTATAAATATAAATGTTTTCTATCCAAAATAAATCAAGTATCTCTGTTAAAGGTAATGTACTACTTAAATGTACTTATAAGTCTAATTATTAGGTGTCAAAAATTGTTTGTATTTAAAACATACGTTTATAAAGTTTACTACTGACAATAACAAAAGGGCGAGGCTATTAAGTAAAGATTTTTAGTGTGTAGTAGCAACTGACTTTCTTTTATTAAGGAGCTCTTCAAAGGGAATAAAAATAATTCATGGTTTTTCAAAAATAACTCAAAATATCCGATGGTTTTATGGAGTTTAAAAAGCGGTAGCGATGTTTCTGAACCCAAGATAAGAAAAAAATGCAAATTTCCTAAAAGTACGATCAAACGAATATTTAATACTAAAAATTTGAGTCAGGTGTTACTTGGCGTACAGATTAGTTTATTAAAATTGTGTATGAAAGGGAGTAAGAATAATTAAAATCTGAGACAAAAAAATCATCGATACCTACCTTTAACATCACTCTTTTCAGTATATTACAAATGTTGTGTTTCCTGTCGTTTCCCACACGCGTGTAGCAACAACATTTGATTTGATAGGCCCCGGTGGATGAACTAACTTAATTATCTTATTATTCGACCCTTGATGAAAGTCTAGATATCAAGAAGTCTGTCTTTATTTGTAGTTATTACCATATTTTTCTGAAATAGTACAAAAATTGTACAACGTTCAGTAAGTTGCATTAACCAGCTTATAGTCTCCGAAATTATAAGAGAGAGGAGAAGAGAGGGGTAAAAACGATATTCCCGTGCTACCGTTTAGGGGAGCAAAAACAGATGATTGTTTTCTGTATGAAGACAAAACATTAATATTTAATAAATTGTGACACTTCGCAATAGAAGAACCAACACTGGACTTGAACGAGTTGCTCAAGATCGCGGCGTGCTCAAAATCGGCAATAAATGCTTTACTAAGCTACCTAAACACAATTGTTCAACTTTATTGTATGTACTTTAAAACTATTAAATGCTCTGTAAGCACCTTTTTATACGCCGGAAGGGTCGTATGTTATGGCCCCGGTCGTCCGTCAATCTGCCTGTCTGTCTGTCCGTTAGCATTTTTTTTGTGCGTAACTCCTCCTACACTATCCATTTGAATGAGCTTAAATTTAGCACAAATACTCCCTACGATGTCTTGTTGTGCATAAGACCTTTAAAATTCAAATCGCGTCAGTCATTCTTGAGTTATCTTGAATTATCTGCCCTTGAATTAAACAAAATTACCATGTTTTGTTTGCGCAACTCCTCCTAAACTATCAATGGGAATGAGCTTAAATTCCCTACAATTACTTTCTATGATGTCTTGTTGTGCATAAGACCCTTGAATTCAAATCGCTCCAGTTTTTGAATTGATCGAATTCAAATGTCAAGGTCATTTTGAGCTCTGAAAAACATAAACTGAACCATTGTAATAGTTTATTTGTAAAGATCAGTTTTTCAAGGTCATATCTTTATTGCTTGTGGTGAGTACTTTCTGTTGTCAAGGTCATTTTTTATGTCAATTCTATTCAAATTATAGAATGTAACCATTGCACATAATAATGAATGATAAGTTAATTTTGAAGAAATGAATCTATTACTTTCTAATGGAAAGCCAGTGGCAATTTGTATGCAAGATACATTTCTGAAAGAGACTGATAAATACTCTCTTAAGGCTAATTTGGAACTGTTCAAAACAACCTGGGAACAATCTATAAATCTAGAAGCTATTGATGATTGTGAAAACTCCGCAGAGCTTTTCACATCTTTACTTTATTCGGTTGCTGAGAGATCTATCCAATAAACTTCGCCTGATCCTAAATTTCCAAACAAGCCATGGCTTAACGAAGATTGCTAGAAGGCTATAGACGAGCGGAAATCCGCTCTAAGGTCATTTGATCGTAGACCTACAAAGGAAAACTTGTACATGTTTGAAATTGCACGCGCGAAAGCTTGTCGAACTATTAAACAAAGCAAACGTTCGTCTTGGAGACAGTATGTTTTTGGATTGAATTCCAGATCATCTGTAAAAAAGACGTGAGATATTGTGAGAAAAATCAGTGGGAAACACGTCACTTAGTGTTGGTCATTTAAAATCTTCGCCATATTTCAAAAATAACAAGTTGAAAAGGAGATGTCAAAGCTTAATTTAAATTGTAAGAACTTAGAACACTTCAATAGAGGCTTTTCGGCTAAGGAATTGAAAAAGGCTTTAAAAAAGTGGCATGACACTGCGGTAGAACCTGATACTATTCATTTTCAATTCCTTAAACACTTGCCATCCCGTTCGCTCAATTGTTTACTTCAAATCTTTAATCAGGTTTGGCAAACGGGAATACTTCCAGCATCTTGGCGGGAAGCCGTTGTCATTCCATACCTAAACCAGGTAAAGATTCTTCAAATCCTTCAAATTATCGCCCTATTGCTTTAACTACTTGTATTTTTAAAACCATGGAAAGAATGGTTAACGACCGTCTTGTTTGCTTTCTTGAAAAGAACAACCTTATTACGTCAGTCCAAAGTGGCTTTGTAAACTGAGAATGACTCATGATAATCTTGTCCGCTTCGAAACTTCTATTCGAGAAGCTTTTATAAAGAAAGAACATGTTTTCTGTCTTTTTCGACATTGAAAGAGCTTATGATACCACCTGGAAGTATGAATGACCTCTTTGATTTCGGTATTCGAGGTCGCCTTGCTTATTTCATTTCTGCATTTTGTATGTTTCCCGAAGGGAGAACATATCAACCACCAAAAGGCAACTTCGCCACGAGCTCACCACAAGCGTACGATAAGCACACAATAGCCAAAACGATCTTATTTACTTCGCAATACTGTTAATGTTACTTCGCGCGAGAACACATCTAAGCACACATGCTAAAGGCCAATAAGAGCGCGTCTGTGCACTTGATTATTAGAAACAAGCACGCAGCAGTGATCTTTAAGGCAAATAACTATGCACTTAATTCATCTACAACTCCCTTTAGTTTTTTCAAGCGCGCGCGCACACACACACACACTTATTGGCCTGTAGCATATGGGCTTAAATTAAATCGATCAAATCAACAAGATCACAACTTTTATAATATAAGGCATTTAGAAAAGACTACTCATTACTTAAGTTTTCACTTAATGCCATATATGAACCAATAAAAGCCATACTTGTCATCTAATCAAAACTCTTTCAAGGAAACCTATAAACGATCAACCAAGAATCAATCCTGTGAAATGTGGTGAAATCCATTTAGCTGTTACTGAGTAGAAGAATTTCAAAGTTTTTTGCCATAGGTGGAAATACGCTCTGTCCATTAGAGCAATGTTTTCATCCGATCAAAATTTCTTGACAGAAAGAATCTGATAAAAGTTCATCCAGTGATTATCTAATCGAAGTTATTTGAAGAAATCTGATAAAGGGATCATCCCTGTGAAATTTGGTTTAAACGCATCAAGCAATTTTAGAGAAGATTTTAAAGGTTTATACAATATATGGAAACAAACTCCACTCATAAAAGCCATGCTTTTCATTGTATCAAAATTCTTTGAAGGAATCTGATCAGGATCATTCCTTTGAAATTTGGTTGTAATTCAGCCATTAGTTTCTGAGAAGATTTTTAAGGAAACAGACAGGCACACAGACAGATGAAAGAAAGATAAAACATCATGACAATGGCCTGCTGGCTTTCAGCCAGTGGAGGTAATAGAATTAATATAGCTGACTGTTGGATACATAGACAAAACGATGTCATAATGCTACCAATGCTGCATGCTCAGGTGAGCTAAAGTTAAACTTTCACTTGAAATTTCAAACTTCATAGCATATCTATACTAACAAGATACAAGAAATTCATACTGCCTAACAGTCCATTGTTTTCTTAACCCTTTCCTTTACAATCCCTGGTTTTTACATCCCTATGATTTTACTTTGAAAAAACATTATTGAAAAAGCAGAATTTGCTAGTAATAAGCAATTTCTTTTCTACAATATCTTCTACCCTACAGGATGATCCTTTCCCAAATTGTTCTCACTTCCAATTGTCTTCTGCAACTTTTTTCAAATTTGACAAGTCTACAATTTTGTTGTACGAGAAAGGGTTAAAATGGAATCAGTCTAAGAACACTTTGACTGGTAATATGTTAACCATTGCCATACTGAACCCAAAATATTGCTACTGTGGTCTAGGCTTTAGCAGACAATACAGACAAAGATCAGTCTGCACAAACATGCAGTCTGATCTTAGTCTATTCTGCCTGCTTTGTACCTCATCACCCTTGCAAAAAGCTGGCAGAATAATTGCAATAGTCTATTCTGTCTGCTTTGTACCTCATCACCTTTGCAAAAAGCTGGCAGAATAATTGCAATTAAGTCTTTAATTTGACATCTAATTAAGAGTTAATTTTCTAATCCAGCGGGACAAAAGTTAAAAACTGCAACAAGTCTGTGACAGTCAATTTTAAACAGTGCAGTTAAACAATGTAGGCGATATTATTGTAAGAAGATCTGAAAAGCATTCCCCATTTAATTTATGCCTTATGACAAAGGGCAGAATGAGGGTAGCGCTCTCGGCCACAGTGATTAATGCTCCCATATATATCGGACTGTCTCCTGCAAGTTTGCCTTGTAACAAATTTGCTTCTTCATGCTCCAGGGAATCGATAACATTTGCCACAACCAGGGATTGAACCGGAAACCCCATGATTAGGAGTCTGACACATAACCAACTATTCTATTGCTGTGGCATGGGTTGAAATTTACACTTGATGTTTATGTGCCTATAAAATTGTGTAAGGGCAGTTTTCATGATCACACTATCATTGGCTTGCTGTATCATCTTTCCTTGAACTTGTAATTCGTACTGAGTGCTTTTGTTCTTGTGGCTACAGAACTAGGATTTGAGTACAACAAAATGTCTCATGTTAGTAAACACTTCTGCCTAAGTACAGTCAATCAAAAGACCACCTAAGGGAATCAAAGAAATCAGAGAAGTCTTTCATAAATGTTAATAATATTAATGAAATTATATATTTGCAAACTTGCCCATTACCACCAAGCCTTTGATTAAATGACCCTGAGGTGGAAAATTAATAAAAACTTTGTAGGAAATGGAGAGATTGCTCATAACGAGCAATTTTCCCATTCCAAACAATGTTTTCTACTACTTGTAAGAGACGTTATTCTAATTTGTACCAATCTTAAATTTGGGAAAGAAGGTCAAAGGCCAAATGCTAGACTAAGTAATAACACGACAATCATAATTATTATATGTACCCGTGGTCACAGGAGCTTTTATATAATAATCTCTTAGTCTCAGAATGGTTATTGCAATGGTATGTCTAATCAATGACAGTGTAGAACAATTATACAAATAGATAAGGTACTTCATTAGATTAACTATCTCACACAAAGATAGCACCATGCTGTGTCTGACACTCTTGTGTTAAAATATGCTTCCGTTCAAAACCAACGAGGAAGATCCTTTGTTTATTAAATTTAGGATCACAAGGACAAAAAATCAAAATAAATGTACCACTCAAAACAACTGTGTATACTCAAACTCAAAGATACAGAATTACTATTGCACATGAAGAAAGATTAACACTAGGTTTGGGAAGGATTTGGATAGATTTGGTAAAGATTTGGGTAGATTTGGAAACAATTTGGGAATTTCGTGCTGCCCCAGTATCACTTTATCTGCAACAGAATAATTTGAAAAAATACCAGGTTCTAAATACATTGCTTGTATATGTATTACCGCCAACATTTTATCAAAGTGTATCAAAAAGATTTATTTTTGAAATTAAAAGCATGAAAAAATTATGTGACCTACACCCGAATGAAAAACAGATATTAAGTGTTATGGCCGAACCCTTAATTTAAAGGACTTAAGATTTAATTCAAAACTGAAAGAGACATCCCAATCAAATCGAGGGCTTAGAGCAAAAACATAGTATGGCTCTATACAATGTATAGAGCCAAACTATGTTTTTGCTCTAAGCCATCGAAATCATCATTTCGGGACCAGAATATTTTTTTTGTGTAAAAATTTTTAAGTGTCACTTTTACTCATCAAAGGCTTTATGGTCATATATATTGCCACCAAATATTATAACTATTTACTGAACAATACCTGGTTTATTAGTAAGAAGAAATTTGTTTTTACAATCAGTTTCTCCTTTTCTCAAAATGTTTCACAAAACTATATCAATTGTAGCACCAAAGAAACATTAATTTCAACCCTTTCTGTCCAGTCATATTAAACACTGATAAATTATAACCATTGATAATTTGATACGAGTTGACTTGTGTATGAATTATTGATTGATTAAATGGGCTTTAACGCCACTTTTAACAGTATTTCTGTCATATCGTGCCGGCTGGAGCACGTAACGAAGATTCCTTGTATTTCTCACACAAGTACTGCCACTACATCCTTTCCAAGCCTCCAGCTGCTATCTCACTTACGATTGCGATTATCCACCCATTGGTGAGAGACAAATGTCGGAAAGAATATGTGCCGCCGCCGAGGATCGAACCACTGACATTATGAATTAACTTGGGTAAGCATTACCCAGAATTATTATGAGTTGACTGTGGTACGAGTTTACTTAGATACGAGTTACCTAAAAAGCGACATAAAGACGTAACATTAGTTCGCTTGCTTTCTTTCAAAAATAAAGTGTAACTTAAAAGTTCTAATGTAACGGGACAGAAAATCCGAATGGGTTTCATCTGAAATGGTATTACCGTTAGTGATCAAAGACATAGAATAACATTCCGTGTTCCTGGTCAGATGTATCGTTATTTGACAGTCAATATTTATTAACAAAGTTAAAATGTAACAACTCAAACATACCTTAGTTCGTTTTGTTACTATCCTTCTCTAACTTTCTCCTCGGCGCCAGACGGTCTCCATGAGACGATGTGTGTAATGGAGGTCATCTTATTTGCAATTCGCTTTACAGTGCTTTTAAATGGAACTTTTCGGATATTTTTTTTTTTCGTCAATTGTATATTTTTGTTGACAGAGAATTATTTACTTTCACTTCCATTTGCTTTCACTTCCTGTAGACTTATTTACCTCAAGACTGTTCATGACAACTAAGTTTGCCGTTTTGACTGGTACAAGCGGAAATGGTACCAGTCAAAAAGTGCGCGGATTTCTTGGTTCTCGCGGGATCAGCGACCACATGTACGTTAGCGAAGCGGTGCGGATTTGAAATTTCAGAGGATGGACGATTCAAGGCATTTTCTGGGAAGATAGGTATCTAAGCATAATAAAGCCAAGCGATGTCATTTCACCGAGGCTGCCAGCTACAGAATACAGAGAAGGAGATTTAATCAAGGCAATTTTTGACAAAAGAAAATACAAAGCAGTAATCGGCGAAATCCACAGTAAGTCTAGCGATTTCAATAAAAAAAAAAAAAAAAAAAAAAAAAAAAACACGCACACATTGATATGGTCATATAAGTAAAAGTTGATCTATACATATTCGTAAGAACTTGTTAATCTTCTCTGAAATAGATTACCAAACAATATTTCTAAAAATAGTGAGACCGTAATCATTCGAATAATACGAATGTGCACTCTACTGTACCCCACTCACTTCCAATGAATGCCGTTACTGGCTGGTAAATAATTCTCGCCAAGTAGCAATCCTCGCCAACTATCTTATGGTTATACAACAAAAATTGTCCACATATGTTATTTTGAAAATGTGAGGAAATGGTTTTGAAAATTTTTAAAATAATTTTTGATAATAGATACTGATCTTGACAGTTTGGTCGCCAATTGATGATAATTTATTATTTGTCTTTAGAAGAGATGTAACAAAGGAAGGATTATTTTTAAAAAATGCTCTAGATTTTCATTAAGCCATTCTAGTTCAAAGATTTTTTTATTGTGAGGGACAAATTCCAAATTATGGGGGGGGGGGTAGGCAAAGTGGTTGGGAGTGTTCGATCCATAATGGTATGGTATAGGTGTCATCTACGTGGGTTCGAATCTTGCTCACGCCGCTTGCAACGTGGATGTGTCCTTGGGCAAGACATAAGCCCAAGCCTTGTACTAGTGCTACCCAGAAAGCACATAAATAAGTGAACTTTGCCGCGATATGACTGAAATACTGTTAAAAGCGGCATTGAACCTCATACAAACAAACAATGAAACCAATTGATTGCCGGATTACCACAAAGTCATATTTGCACATTCAACTGAGGTAGCTTCCATGACATGAAAGTTTGATTGCATAAAAGCAGTATGGGTGTTTTTTTTCGGGGGGGGGGGGATATAGAGGTCAGTCGGTCTGTAGACTTTTGTCTAATCACTGTCTTATCAGCTACTGGATGGATTTTATTCAAACTTGTAAGATTGACTTGGTATCTAGTAGAGATATGCATATTTTTGTGGGTTATGGTCCAATAAAATATTCACAAGTTATGGCTCTTTGGTGAAAATTTTGTCTGCTTATTTTCTCATCAACTACTGGATGAATCTTCAAAAAATCTTCTACCAGTTCGGAAGGCCTAGAGCTTCCAAATTTTGTATGTAGGCATTGATATATGCCCTTCCACCAAAATACTCCATGTTATTACTCTAGATTAAAAATGAGCCCTTTGTTGTAGGGTACCATATTTTACATCAAAGTAAAAAGAGAATTCATATTTTAATATCTTCTCCAAAACCATAGGGCCTAGAGCTTCAAATTTGGCATACATGTAAAATTGCTTTATGTTACTCTACTGATATATCTTAAATTATACCACTACATTGAAAATAAACTTACCCTATTCCCGCTCAAAACAAAATTTTATACTGGTCCAAATTGAAAGAATTTTGCAGATGACATTTCAAAGTGGGTGTATTATTAGAGTTTTTTACATTCTTGACAGTCTTTTAATCACGGCAGTCAATTCACCTACCAATATGTTCCCTTGCTTTCTACTATCAATACTTTCAAAGCAACTGGCTTTTACAGAAGACAAAATGACACAAGGGATTATTGACCTTTGTGACATGTTGGAATGAACTTTAGACCAGCTTGGATTCTTTGTACTACTTTGGATATCATAAATTAAGGCACAGATCACATTTTATTACCCTTTTGTTATGTGGCTCAAGTGACATTAGCCAAATGCAGGCATCATGTAAACCCCCAATCACATAGTCCTGTGTTTCCATGACTTTTCAAGGTAGCATGAAAACAAAGTGAATAAGTAGAAATTACCCATAATGAGTATTTTTTCCTTTAACCACAATGTTTTCTACCTTTTCAGAGCAGTACAGCAGCTACAACTCATCTTTTTTTATGCAAAATTGTTGTCTGCATATGCTTTCAATTTTGAACTGTGTAAATTTTCTATTTTTTTTTTTTTTTTTTTTTAATTTATGTTTAAGATGGTAAAATTCTCGGTCATATTAAAATTCCCACTTTCAGCTGATAAGAAGTACCTTCTATCACAGTCAAAGCTGTCACCAAAATACACCTTTGCATCTGCGGTGAAAAGTCAGAAAGAAAAAGGTTAATACTTTATTTTAGGTATTCCAAATCTTATTGATGACTTGAGAAATTTATCTATCTCCCCATGCCCCCTGTTAAGGGGAGTTGTAGCGTCGACGTTGTCAATGTGTCCGACCTTGTTTACATGGGTAGCTCCATTTTTTTCACTCTTGACTTGTGGCCTCTATACAGGACACATTTTTCAACCAATTTTGTTCAAACTTTGCATGTAGGTAGCCCTTGGTAGGACAAATGCTATTGATTTTAAGTTCATTGCAATGGGATGCCCTGCTTTAACCTATTGCCAGAGAAATCAGACAAGAAAATTCTAGACTGGTCCAAAACCAATAAAGATGCAGACAACATTAGTCCATGAAATTTTAAAAAATCATTTGGGGTCGGAAACATTGTGGATAAATCATAATGAAGATATCGCTTGTAGTAAGCAATTACTTCATTTTCCACAATGCTTTCCAAAGCTTATTTCTTGAGGGACATGAAATAGCAAGATTGTATTGGAATAGGTTAAAGAACTCTTGCAGATTACACAGAGGAGTATTTGTTTGTGTTGATGTAAGATCGATTTAGAGTCTAATCTGTTTCTAGCAACTTTTGACGTGGACCGGTTAATAAGGTCATATATGAAGGCCGTGTCTTACGTAGAGTGTTGTATGATGGTCAAGTTGCATAGAATAATTTACAATGAATGTTTCAACAGGACAATTAATATTGACGCCAGAAAGATGGTTATTATCCCATGCTGATGATAACAGTTTGATTAATATCCCATGCTGACGATTTGATGTTATTTTGTTGTCTGGTCATGGGGTTAGGATGCCCTTCAATCATAGTTCTAGAAAAGATGCACGATTACCTGTTTGGGTTTCACTCCAGTAGTTGATGACGATCGGCAGTTTTCACTCTAGGGACAAAAAGTTTGGCTCAATCATTATGAAACTTAGTCAGAATAATTGTTAGGTCATGAGGCTGAAGTCTAATGAAAATGGGAAGGTTTCATTGGAAAACCTTGGGAAAAGGGACCTTAATGACAATTTCAAAGTGCACACGCTAGAGGCCACACTTTTGGTCCAATCTTACTGAAACTTGGTCAGAATGGTTGTAAGGTTGTCTCCTGTTATAAATGGGATGTTACCATAGAGAAGCCAAAATTATTAAGTCACTTAGTCAAATTATTGAACAATATTAACAACTTTTATAAGCCCTGTGTATTGCTTTGTCATAACAAATATGATCCGCTTTGAAGTTTCATTTTCATGTTTCTTTGTTCAATTAAGGACTCGGGAGAATCTAGGGCCATCCTGGCCCTCTTGTATTGTTTTGGGGGTTTTTTACCCATTACCAGACACAAAAATTTTAGATTGGTCCAAATGAAAGAGGTTAAGACAACCTTTCAAAGACTGAAAATTTGAAAATAAGTGTCACTACGTGTAGAAAACATTCAGAAAATGTGAAATTGCTTGTAACAAGCAATTTCTCCTTTCCTCACAATGTGTTCCTGAAGTATTCTTCTTAAGGGCACAAAAAGTGGGATAAGGAAACTGGATTTATTGCTTTTTAAGTCCTGGAAAAATCTGCCCTTTCTCCTGCTGTAATTAGAGAAAATGACAATACAAAATAGAAAGAATAAGAATTCTGAATTCCTTTGCCTGTTTACTTGCCGATTTATTGGGGCGGCGGCCGCCGCCCCTGCCGCCCCGCACGCGACGCCACTGATTCATGTAACAAAACTGAAGAAACGCCCATCCTGAAAAAAGAAGAACTTCTCTTCGAAATTCCAGAAATAATTTAGGGTGGTCCACCAAGGAAAATTCAAAATCGCAAAAAGAATCGTGTTAGTTTCGATTTCTTTGTCCTATTAAAATTAAACACATTGCCACATTAACCCGAAATTTCACGCATTGATAAAATAAAGTAAACGAAAACATTGTGATTAAAGCAAAATAGCGTATTCGTGTTAAACATTAAACTTTGCTTACAATTTATAATTAAGTTTTCATAGAATCATTTCAAGGTTTTAAATATTCTTTTACAGAGGGTCATAAAGGGAGGGTAGCCTTATTATTAAATACCTTGATGTGAAATATTGGGATTTCTCAGTGTAATAAATTTTGACATCGCCACTGGAGTGACCATAACACTTTTCAGTTTCAGTCTCTGTAATAAATCTTTAACCATATATTCATCCGCACTTTTTTCAATAGACCTTCTCTATATCAAAAAGACTGGTTTCGATATTTCAATAAAAAATGAAATAATAAGGTATATGATGAATACAGGACGTTTTTCTCGAATCTTGGACTTAATTTGCGTCCGGGGCTAATTTACTGGGCGTGTTTTTCTGATATTCTGGACGTAGACGTCCGCTTATTGAGAGCACTGGTTCCTGATTTTCACGCACCAGTACCACCATTACATCCTTTCTTAGCCTCAAGCTGCAATCCCAATAAGTTCTACGATAATCCTCATTACAGGCGCGTGTTTCAACATATACAATATACCGGGTTATCATACATTTTATTGCGTATGGCGAAAAAAAGATCATGAAACAAAAAACTTGTAATAGACCTTTTTCAAGCAAAGCGTTAGATGACTAAAAAATCTATATCCGTTAGACGCTTTCAGTGTAAAATGACAACAACAAATTTCCAATGCAGGGAGAATTTACTTTCGGTATTGCTGTTCGAAAGCCTTACGGTTACGTCCAAATATTTTAACTTCTTTTTTGAGTTTTACAATTAAATTCATTGGGCTAAATGATGTAGATAATATTGTAGGATATGTAGCATCCGTTTGTTAAAATATCTTTTGCTCCGTTGTCCCAGTTATGTTCTTTAGAAGCATTAAAAGTACCTTGTTTTATCGGCCTTAACCAATAAATGAAGGATGTTTTGTTTCATGATCAATTTTCACCATATACAATAATTTGTATGATAACCCGGTATATTGTATAAGTTGAAACAAATGCCTGTAATGTATGGAGGCGAATGCATCATGGAAATGCCATTAACGCGTTTTGTATACGGCAACTCCAGAATCCCCCAAACTCATATTCTTCACCCCCGTAAATATTGAAGTTATGATAGTTTGTGCGAGGAAAGATGAAATTAAAGATCAATCCAGACATTTATCATCTTGTATTTACGACCTTGTGTTAGCCCATCGTTGGTATTCTGGTTTAAAATATGAATATTGGCCCCTTGATTTACAAGAAAGGCCAGATTATTCAAATATTAAAGCTAGATATTTTAAACTTAGGCTACCTCGCAATATATCCTCCAGCGAAAAAATAATTTTAAACCCATTCAATTAAAATAAGCGCAATGACTTATTATGTTTGTAGAAAAATGCGTAAAAGATGAACACTGTGTCATACAACTGTGCCGATGGAAACGATGCACGGTCGCATCCTTTGATCAATCAAACCCTTTACACAAAGGCTGTTAACATTTTCTGACCAGATCTCTCTTATCATTATCTTTACATTTATCATTTTTAATTTTCATACTTTACTTTGCACTATTAATATCGTCATAATAAATACGATCTATGGCGTTCATCGTCGAGATAATGCTCCTTATTTTGGCATCATAATATTCTTTTTAATTCATTGTATGGCATTTTTTACGTAAAGTTGGTTATTCACACCAAGATAATGTTTTCCCCTTTTATCCCATAATTCTATTGTAACAATGATTCGATTGTTTAAACGACAACTGAAAGCTGTCGTGCTGGCATGTTTTATATTAAGAAGTTAAAAGAAGAGAGAGAGAGCGACAGAGAGAGAGAGTGACAGAGAGAGAGAGGGAGAAATCTACTTTGGTGAAAACAAATATTCCAAAAACAGCACGCCTGCTTTGTTCTTATTTATCTTCATATTTGTTTTTATTTATACATGTATCTTAAACTTTGTAACAAGGAATCTTTTTAAATAATAATATGCTCTTTTGTTAAGACTGTAGGAGATTGGTAACAAAAAAGCATATCTAAAGCAACTTTTTAACTTTATCGTCCAAAATGTGGAAAAAGTATTTAAATGTCTTTTAAATAAACATATGAATTGAGTAAATCATGCCAATCAGGATTATTGTCATTTGTGATCAGGCCTACCGTGTGAAGGGCTGAATCGCTATGAATGACATGCCTGTGAATGACGCATATTCCCAAATTCAACCATTCAGTGTGCTGGAGAAATTCGGATTGTTTATGTCTTTTGTGTAGTGTCGATAGTTGTAAATATAAAAAAATCAATTATTTCCGGCTCAAATAACTTATAGTAATTTGTTATATATCATAATTCACCAAAGGGGACATTTAGATTTTAACTGTCACTCTATATTTTTTCCTTTCTTCTATGTGTGTGTGGGGGGGGTTAAAAATATTTTCAAAAAACCTTATATCATTGGAAAATATATTGTTATCGCCAAATTCGAGGTACGTTATATTTCATATGGCCTAGATACCATGCTGTTTTAAACTCGCTTCGGTTACTAATACTCGATAATATTATCAATTGTACTCGCTACAACTAGTCTGCATATATCTGATCACAGGTTGGAATGCTTTTTTCAACCAAATTTTGATTTTTAACCTTTGTTTTTGCTCGTTCAAAATATCCATTTTATATAGGAGTATATATGGATAATTTATCGACTCCCCGCAACCGATCATGTGACTTAGTCTCGAATAAATATCGCATTAATCGAGATTTATTTTGACGCATGTTCCGGAAGCGTGAAAATGTCTATTTATAGGCTACATTTAAAGGTGTTTTTTCATATTACAGATTTTAATTATTTTCATTTTCTCTAATATACTATTTAAGTACTATATGTCGCAAAGAAGTTTTGCAAAAATCTGAGGTCGCTTATCAGAAAAGAGCAGGGTATTTCCCTAATAGCCTATATAGGCTATTAATCTATTTTTAGATTAATCCGAGACAGTTGCGAAGATTATAGGACATTCACGTGGCGCGAATACACGTTGAAACCTTGCATATAGTTTAAATCACACCAAACTAACGTAATCGTTACGTCATCAGGAGTTATGTTCGCTAGCCGGACTGTAAAGATAAGTCCAAATCTGTCGTAAGCGTTATTACGAATATAACCACTTACCGTAGTTTTGCGCTTGGCCTTTCTAGGACGTTGGTTGTTTCGCTAGTAAATTTGTTACCTTCATTTGACTTTGTGAATGAGGTCATTCGATGTCGACATCCGAATTCCGTGATATCCAAAAATAACCTTGAATTCCGCTGAACCTTTCCGATATAACCAAACACACACAAAAAAAGCAAAACACTTTGTGTCTTTTAGATTACCACCAAGACAATACCTGACCTAACTTAAAGTATTAAATGTTCGTTTGAGTCTATTTTTCGGCACTTGGTATTTTTTCTTATCTAGGTTTCAGAAACATCGATACCTACCTCTAACGCTCCTGAAGAACATTACTGGGAGAACGGAGAACAAAAATAAAAAACAACAACAAACAGATCTTACATTTCTAATAATTTTATCTACATTAGTATAAGTAAATCCTACCCGTAGTGGAAAATTGTTGTTGTTTTTCTTTGAAAGCGTCTACCGGATATAGACTTTATAGTCATCTGGCGCTTTGCGTGAAAAGTTCTTTTTCTTCTTATTCCACAATGTTACCAAAGTTGTTTTATTCTTAGGGGCGTCAAAAGTGTCATTGTGTTGGAATGGCTTAACAACTGCAAGTCATTTTAATTAACCATGGTTATAAATGATTTTTGATCATTCAATTTTTTTTTTTTTTTTTTTTTTTTGATGTTATCAACAATTCAGAATTATGTCACTTTGGTAAAAAACAAAGTCATTTGGACTAATCGTAGTAAAACAAATTTGTAAGCAAAAGTTCATGCTCAATGACTGAAAATTTGAGAATGTTTGTCTGGGTATTCTTTACAAATTTAAAGATAAAAACCCCAAACAACAACAACAACAAAGAAAAATAACACACTTATATATACTATTTCACAAGTTATTAGTTTTCATGGATGACGACTTAAAATTTAGAAAAAAATATGGTTATCAGTTCAAATCATGTGGGCATTTTATTGAGCAGCTGCACACATTTTGTCATCATTTGGAATTTTTATAATATGATTAGGTTACGCATTCAACTAAAAAAGACTCGGATTTTTCGAGAGATTGTTAGATGACTGGCAGTTTTAGCCATAAGATGAATTACTCAATAGATCAAATGAACAAATATAAACACCCTAGTTTACAGTTAACATCTGCGCAATCAAGGGTTTTAACTCCACTATGCTAACTCATTCTCACACAATGCGGCTTTTTATGCCTCTCAAGATTCTGTGCCACAGAAGTTTTGGAAACATCGTGGGAAATGAAGAAATTGCAATTTCTTGATTATACACAAATGTTCTCAACAAAAGGACAACTTTGTGTAAATTTCTTAAATTTGAAATCGTCTGCTACTTTTTTTAATTTGGAAAAATTAAAAACGTGTTGTATTGGAATGGGTTAAGAACATGTTCATAAGAAACAAAGTTAGAACCCTTGGTTTGCTTAAGATGAAGATACAGTCTGAAATGTAAGTTAGAATTTACAAAAAGTAATTAACTGAGTGACTTCTCATTTTGCAGATTGGTATCACATAGTCACAGATTGAAGTCAAGGACTTGAAAGACTTCAGACCAAGAAACGATAAAAGCCAGGAGTGGAATACCTGTTTACATTTAAGGACAAATTTACGCAAGCTCTAAAAAGAAATTGATAATTTTATAGCTAAGGATCACAATTTTATTTGTAACTGTATGCAGAATCACCTTATTGTTACCCTTCTTAATTGCATATTATCTTACTTCTTTCCTGATAAGCCCTTTGTTGGTGGTTCCAAGATAGAGATAGCAATTTTCATTTTTTTCTTCACCCCTATCATTAACAAGCTTAATGCCTTTAAATTTTGTACAATATATTTCTTTTTTGTGGTTTGCGAACTGTTATAATAGCAATATAGGACAATTTTAGTCCTTTTGTTACATTTTAACAGTTTACATGTAAAAGGGCATTCTTGTTACAATTAACTTTTAAAGATTCAGGTGTTATGGTTGATTTACCTAAATGTGTCATTTTTATTTACTTACAAAGTACAAAGTGAAATTTTTGAAGATGTGATGGTGAAAGCTTTAAAAGAGGACAGTGTTAGAAACTTGAAAGAGAAATGAACAGATGAATTTGTGTTTGTGTGCTTGTTTCTTAACTAACGTTGACACAAAAAGCTCAAGGTTCGCCCTTGTGATTGGTCTTTGTCTATCAAATTCTCTGTCATTGCACAACGACAGAATTTTCTCTTGTTATACTTGTCACCAGACTTCACTTAAACTAAAAAATAAATGGTCCTAAGGTCATACTCTTTCAAAATTCTAAAGTTAGTTTCCTCCTGTGTCGAAGAAAACTGAATTACCTGTATAATAAGAAATTTAGGTTGTGGAGCAAAACGGATGCTTCTAGTTGAATTTTGCCTTGTGTTATAGCAAAAACTTGGTTTCCCGTTCATACTCAGTTAAATAGGAAGTGTTGCCTCAATTCGAAAGATGTTTTTGGAGTCATGAGAATAAATCATTTAATCAGTGGTTGTTGTTCATTAAAAAGGTTGTATATTAGAAAGGACATTGCTTTTGGAAATTATTTGATTCTGTTAACACATAACACAAGGCACAATTCTATATTTTTTCCTTTCTTCTATGTGTGTGTTTGGGGGGGGGGGGGTAAAAATATTTTCTAAAAACCTTATATCATTGGTAAAAAATATTGTTATCGCTAACAAAAGGTCGTAAAAACAAGATGATAAATGTCTGGATTGATCTTTAATTTCAGCTTTCTTCGCACAAACTGTCATAACTTCAATATTTCCGGGGGTGAAGAACATGAGTTTTGGGAATTCTGGAGTTGCCGTATACAAAACGCGTTACTGGCATTTCCATGGTGCATTCACCTTCATACATTAAAGGCATTTGTTTCAACTTATACAACAAACCGGGTTATCATACAATTTATTGTATATGGTGAAAATAGATCATGAAACAAAACACCCTTCATTTATTTGTTAAGGCCGATAAAACAGGGTACGTATAATGCTTCTGAAGAACATAACTGGGACAACGGAGCAAAAGACATTTTAACAAACGGATGCTACATATCCTAAAATATAATCTACATCATTTAGTCCAATAAATTTAATTGTAAAACTCAAAAAAAAAGAAGTTGAAATCACTGGATGTAACCGTAAGGCTTTCGAAAAGCAATACCGGAAGTAAATCCTCCCTGCATTGGAAATTTGTTGTTGTTGTTTAACTCTGAAAGCGTCTAACGGATATAGACTTTTTAGTCATCTGACGGTTTGCTTGAAAAGGTCTATTACAAGTTTTTTTGTTTCATTATCTATTTTTCACCATACGCAATAAAATGTATGATAACCTGGTATATTGTATATGTTGAAACACGCGCCTGTAATGTGGATTATCGTAGACCTAACTGGGATTGCAGCTTGAGGCTAAGAAAGGATGTAATGGTGGTACTGGTGCTTGAAAATCAGGAACCAGTGCTTAATAAGCGGACGTCTACGTCCAGAAAATCAGAAAAACACGCCCAGTAAATTAGCCCCGGACGTAAATTAACGTCCGAGATTCGAGAAAAACGTCCTGTATTCATCATATACCTTATTATTTCATTTTTTATTAAAATATCGAAACCAGCCTTTTTGATATAAAGAAGGTCTATTGAAAAAAAGTGCGGATGAATATATGGTTAAAGATTTATTACAGAGAGAGAAACTGAAAAGTGTTATGGTCACTCCAGTGGCGATGTCAAAATATATAACACTGAGAAATCCCAAGATTTCACAGCAAGGTATTTAATAATAAGGCTACCCTCCCTTTATGAAACTCTGTAAAAGAATATTAAAAACCTTGATATGTTTCTATGAAAAATCTAATTATCAATTGTAAGCAAAGTTTAATGTTTAACACGAATCCGCTATTTTGCTTTAATCACAATGTTTTCGTTTACTTTATTTTATCAATGCGTGAAAATTCGGGTTTATGTGGTAATGGGTTTAATGTTAATAGGACAAAGAAATCGAAACTAACATACGATTCTTTTTGCAATTTTGTATTTTCCTTGGTGGACCACCCTCAATTATTTCTGGAATTTCGAAGAGACGTTCTTCTTTTTTCAGGATGGGCGTTTCTTCAGTTTTATTACCTGAATTCTTATTCTTTCTTTTTTGTCTTGTCATTTTCTCGAATTAAAGCAGGAGAAAGGGCAGATTTTTCCGATACTTAAGAAGCAATAAATCCACAATTTCCTTATATTATAGTCTTGTTTTTATTCATAAATGACGGTTTTATAACTACTTTCTTCTTTTATTGCTTGGACTGTCGAAAATTTATTTTTATTTCATAGAATTATAAAACAGACAGAATGATTTACAAGATTAACTATAAAAATACTATAAAACATGACGCGACTTATTTCCACTGAAAGATTATATTTCAATATCGCCTCATGACTTAAAGCGGCATTTGCAGAGATAATGAACGAACAGGTTTAGCTCTCAGTTTTCAAATATTGTAACTGTAATGCTTTCAGACAATTTGAAAGAAGGGGATTGAACTGAATTATGAAAATAACTGTTCATAACTTAAAAAAAGAAAGAAGCAAAAATAGTTCGCGCAACGAGACGCCTTATATGTCAACGAAGTATAACCCGAATTGAACCGGAATTCGTGGGGTAAATACGTTTTTTGTAGACTGCAGCAAATGTACCCTTATCGTGGTTTCAATGGCGTATTAATTAGGCCATTGGCTTCCGCTAGCAATTCTGTCGTTACCGACATTACCAGAATACTAACGACCACATCCGATAAATTTCAATGTACACAAATAGAGCATAGGGAATATACCACATTAAATAATTTAGTTAAAAAAATAGTATATTTTCACAAGAAGAAAGAATATTTATCGTTAAAGTATAAGTACTATTTAATCGAAAATCAAACATTTTTTCCTGTATCAAATCTTCATAAAGATCCGTTTTTGTTTAGTAATCTTCTTTGTAAATTGTTATCATGATGTATGAATAATATTACAACACGACAAGGTCTTAGACTGGTTCAAATTGAATGAAGTTGATGCCGTCAATTTCACGTTGGGGGAATTTAGAGAATACATGTATTTGCCTTTTATGGTTGAAAACAGTCTGGACATCGAGGAAATTGTTCGTTACAAGCAATTTTCTTTGTTTTTCACATTGTTTTCCATAGCCTTTTTCTTGTTATGTTTAAAAGGGGGAATTGGTTGGAAATGTGTTAAATAGCAGTTCTATAAAATTTGAATAAAGTTAATTCAGGTGGCCACACAAAGCAGCAGGCACTATGAAAACTCTGGTCAGACTTTTGAATACGATATGCTCAATTGAGCTAAAAATACCTAGGAGATGTACTTGCAATATTCCTGAAATACATAAAACTGCTTCTTATTGCGTTGGCATTCGATGGATTTGGTTGTTAAGCCTCCAGTGGCAGTTTGCACTCATTTAACTCTGAGAAGGCCTCTAAATTTTGTCTGTTAACTTACACTATCAAAGCTGACGCTTTGCTAGCTAATGATAAAAAGAAATTAGCGCATAAAGTGTTCAAATTGCTCTACCATGGTATGTTTTATTGTGTGAATGGGACTTAAATCCACTTTCAAACTACCAAAGGAACTATTACAAAATTGAAATAAAACCGGTCACTGTTTTTAGCTCACCTGAGCTCTACGTGCTCAAGGCGAGCTAATATGATCTGTAATTGTCCGGCGTCGGTCTGTCCGTCCGTAAACAATTATTAAAAAATCTTCTCCTCCTAAACCATAAGCCTACTTTTAAGTCGGCATGCCAACACAAATGCTTAACACAAATGTCGGAATTCAAGTTCACTTTCTGCATATTTGAACCATTTGATTCGTCAATCCACTTTTGACCGAAAGTGTCGATCCGTCTATTGCCTTCTTCATTTCGGTTATTTCAGGGGTATTGTTACAAACATGTTCGACTGGTACTATAACTGTGAAGATTGGAGAACAAAGAAGAAGACGCTTTCTCGTATAATTTCTAGTTTGACGCCCTTTAATTAAAAAAAAAATGGGCGAAATATAAAGTTGTTAGTGTCAAACAGTTTTCTATTTTTTTCGAGATGCTCACTGACTCCGCTGGCCAATTATGACCCTGGGGGCCATAGATAGAGACAACCAGATAATGCTACATACCAAATATTAAAGCTCTAGGCCTTTTTGTTTGAGAAAACAAGATTTTTTAAAATGTCACTATGTAAGCCTATGTAAAACTTGTGACGTCCGGGGATGGGCTAATTATGAACCTGAGGCCATAATTTATACAATCTTCATAGAGATCTACCAAATGATACGAAATATCAAAGCTTTATGACTTTTTTATTTTTTGAGAAACACGATTTTTGAAGTTTTCACTCTATGAGCCTATGATTTGTGATGTCTGGGAACCGGCTATTTTTTATCCTGGGGGCATAATCTATACATCATTGTTAAAGGTCCACCAGTTGTCATATGTTAGCTACCCCCCACCCACCCATAAAGACCCTCCCCCCCCCTACCCCAGCCCCACCTCTGCCTCTAGCACGGCCATATCTCGACAATTTTTTTTCTCGTACGAACTTTATTGTCCTTGCTCTAAAAACCAAATGTGAAGCCAATCTAACAGCCGGTTCATGACAAGAAAAGTTTTTAAAATGTACTTATTTTTGGCCAAAGGGGAGATAACTTCAAGTAATGTACATATTCAGTGCAACTTCCCATGGGGATCCTTCCTGCCAAATTTGGTTGAAATCCGTCCGAGGGTTCTTAAGACGAAGTCGAAAATGTAAAAAGTTTACGCACGACGTACAGCGCAAGACTACAGACGAAACCCGATCACAATAGGTCACCATGACCTTCGGTCAGGTTACCTAAAAACACGGAGATGAAAAAAAAACATACTCTGAAAAGAAGAAAATGCAAGTAATCAGCAATTTCTTTTCCCACAATTTTTCTAAAAGATCAATTCGTAGATCACTATTTTGGGCTTCAACATGACGACGCCAAATTGTTTGTAATAATCCAACAATGGGTTAATTGGTCATGACTTTGGGATGTTTTCATTTGATAAAGTTTTAACATATCTTTTAGACGCCCCCTAAGAAAAAAAGCTATTGAAAACATTGTGGGAAATGAAGAAATTGCTTGTTACAAGCACTTTCCTCATCATCCACAATGTTTTCTACCCAAACGGTAAAAGGAATCCAATATTTCATAAGCTTTAAATTGTCGTCTGCAACCCTTTCAATTTTGGACCAGTCTAGAATTTGCCGTCTTGTAGTGGGTTAATTTGTTTGTTTGAAAGGGGTTTTACGCCGCTTTCAACAATCTTTCAGTTATATCGCGGCGGCTGGAGCACCTAACAATGGAATCATGGTATTTCTCACACCTGTTATACCATTACATCCTTTCCTAGCCTCCAGCTGCTTTTCCACATAGGTCTACGATTATCGACCCATTGGTGAGAGACAAACAGTCGGAAAGGATGAGTGCCGCCGTCGGGGATCGAACCCAGGACCTCTAGACGCGCTACCAACTGCACTATGACGGCGGCACGTAGTGGGTTAAAAGGTAACATTTTAAAGCTTAAGACCGAGAACTCTTAAAAATAGTGGCCGATAATTGCTTATTAGGTATAAACGACACAGTTGCAAATGTGTTACTTTTGTTTTTCTTTTTGGTAATAACCAAGTGACATTTTATTGTCGTTGAAGTAGATTAATAACAAAATACATCTTTTTAAAATTATTTTTATAGAAGAGAAGATTAATTGCCAACAAAAACATAAATATACGAATGCGATTGAACAGATACAAACTTTTCGTCTGACAAATTATCTCAAATAATAGACATGTAGAGGTTTTAGTGGCAATAGTTACTGTATTACCGCTATAGATCAATCTATATTTTCTTTCTTAATTTACCGAGGCAATATTGATTCTGCAGAAATAAGTTGATTTGTAAGAATGCAATTTAATACTAAATCGCCTTATAATTTATAGTATTTCATATTTAAACTTGTAAATTATTCCAAGACATGAACATGAAACAAAAAAGTAAATTTGGCGGCCGAAACGTTGTAACTGCAGCTTGAATTGAATATAGTTACGGCGTCTAAGTCGCAAATAACTGTCGGTTTTAATTGATTTAATGAATATGGTTATCGTCACTTTTAACAGTATTTCACTCATATCGCGGCGGCTGGAGCACCAAACAAAGGATTCCTGGTATTTCTCACACCAGTACTTCCCCTACATCCTCTCCTAGCCTCTAGCTGCTATCCCACTTAGGTGTACGACTATCCACCCATTGGTGAGTGACAAATGTCGGAAAGGACATGTGCCGCTGCCGGGGATCGGGGAAATTATAAACTTTTATGATATAAAAACAGATAAAAGTACAAGTATAATACATCTAACGTCACAGAAATCAGCGAAAAGATGGAACTCTACTCATTGAAACAACAAAGAGATCTATCAGAAAATCTTTTGAAGCCTACCAAGTTTTTCAACCAAGAAGTAAAAATTTGTGCTCATGAGAAACATAATCAATCAAAGGGAGTTATTTTATCCAAATATCAACCAGTCGCCGAAATAAAGCTAAATACAAATTCCGAAGGAGTTATTGATGTTTCATTTCACTCGTGATGATGTTCTTGTTCAGACTGATACTTATATCTTGACCTTTGACCGTATCAATCTTCTCAAAGAAATAAAAGTAGTGAAAGTCGACGTGATCGTCTCTAACCCTCTGCGGTGTTGCACATGTAAGAAGTTTGGGCACCACAAGGACAAATGTAGGTGTACAAATGTTTGCAGAAAATGTGCTCAAGTTGGGGACGATCATCACGAAGAGACATGTTAACATGAATTGAAGTGTGCCAACTATGAACTTGGCCACTCTGCAAAGTCAATATCATGCCCTAAATTCGTAAGGGAGAAAGAAATATTGACGGTACAATATAGGAAACTGTAACATTTTTACTGTAAGACAGTGATGATTACCTAAATATCTTATATCAAATCAAAACACAATGCGGGTTCTCATTAGAATCAATGGATTTATGTCTATACCCAAATGAGCTCCAAAGGAAGTTCAACTACGACATTAAATAGCTGAATTATGCAAAGTCTATGGCCTGAATTTACTTATCATTCCTACCAAATTTTGTTGAAAACTATTCTCCATTTGTAAGAACAAAATTTTCACTACATACCATTATGTAGATTAGTCATCTTTCATTTTAAGTTTAAATCTGTCTATGAATTCTACGAATCAAAGGTAAGTACTCGCTTGGATTTATACCATATTTTATCTAAATAGACAAAATTTCAATTTACAAAAAGTTTTATTTTGTTCTAATTCATAGTTTCTTTAAAAGAATAAATTGTTTCTGAACATAAAAAAACAGATTGCAAAGTAATGAATACAAATGAGATTTTAATTCTATGTTCGGCTGTAATCTTTGAACCGTCTACACTAGAGTAGAAATATCTACACTTGGTCTTGTAAACATTGCTTTGGTATGAGGTTGGTTAAATATTTCTCTTATGTTTTCATATTTTAAATCCTGAACTTCCATTCGAGGAATGAAACACCCGGTTAAGCAATCTATCTTTTGTTTTTGTTGTTGTTAACATAGGAGCCTTCTTATTATCAATATGCCTGAGTGGCATGAGTGAATTGTCGGCATTGACCGTATGTGTAAAGGCGCCGATGATTTAACTTTACGGACGATTTCGACAACCCCCTTGACCAGTGGGTTTTTAGGCAAATTGTTTGTATGACTAGCGAAAGTGAAATCTTCCTCACTAACTCCATCATCAATGTAAACCAACTTAACTAGTGGTATGCCAGAATTTAAACTATGGAAGCGTCTATCCGCGTAGAATTATTTTTTATCTTATAATTTCAATTATCATGTTTATCTATCCTTTTGGGCATAAATATCATTTTCGTTTTAGAGGACCGCCGTCATAGCGCAGTCGGTAGCGCACAAGACTCCCAAATTTCAATCATGGGATGTCATGGGTTCGATCCCCGTCGGCGGCACACATCTTTTCCGACATTTGTCTCTCACCAATGGGTGGATAATCGTAAACCTAAAAGGGATAGCAGCTGGAGGCTAGGAAGGATTTAGTGGTATTAGTGGTGTGTGAAATACCAGAAATAAATTGTTAGGTATTCCAGCCGCCGTTATACAACTAAGATACGGTTAGAAGTGGCGTTAAACTTGAATCAATCAATCATTTTAGAGGGGTGAGTGGGATATGACATTAGTACAACTGAGGTTATGACTACTTTCCACCAGCAAATTCAGTATCAATTTTATTGAAATGATAGAATCCCTATGTCCTACTTTGAAACATCGGAATTAATCGGATGATTTAGACCTTAGTCTTCTGGTTATGTCGATAAGGATTGAATTTCTAGCGGAAGCCAATGACGTAATTAATACGTTATGGTAACCACCACATTTAATGCGATTTTCGTTGCAATCGATAGATAACTTCTTACCCTGATTAAATCCGGTTCCTCCCGGGGTTGACTTATTTGGCTTCTTGTAACGTGAACTGTTTTTTTTTTTTTTTTTTTTTCTTTCTTTTTTTATAAGTGATTTAGCTAACTTTGTAATGAAAATGACTATTCATTACAAATTTAGCTTAATCACATTCTTTCAAATATCTAAAAGTATTACAGTTAGACATCTGATCATTTTTCTTTCATAAATTGTGCAAGAGCCGCCTTTATTTCATTTTCACGATTAACATTCTTTCTTCGTGTAGGATCAACCAAATTCATGTAATTTGATACATATCCTATGCACTACTTTGAAATATCGGAATATATCGGATGAAGTCGTTAGTCTTCGGACAATGTCGATAAATTGATAGTGGGAGCCTATGACGTAATTGATACGTTTTCTGAAAATACAATTGAGACAATTTTCCGTGCAATCGACAGATAACGTATTTTCCCGATGAATTCAAGTTCTTTCGGGTTTGATTTCGTAGACTTGTTTGGCGTCTCGGTCTTTTTCAGTTATGAACGGTCATTTTCATTGCAAAATCAGCATAATCACCTTCGTTTAATTGTCTGAAAGAATATTTTTGAAAATAGGAGGTAATTTGTTTTTGTTAATATTATCTGTGCAAGATGCGCTTTAAACGCAAACCTACATAAAAATAGATATCGGAAGAATGTACTACTACTATAAATAAATGTGTATTATATCGAATGTTATCGAACGATTAATTAAATTCTGGTTTCATTCAGGTCGTACTTCGTTGATTTTTGCTTCTTCTTCTTTTTTTTTTTGTTGTTGTTGTTATTTTTTAACCTTAGGAACAGTCATTCCATAAAAATCAATCTAATGCCATTCTTTCAAGTGTCTAAATGCGCTAAAGTTAAATTTTTTGAAATTTGGAGTCATAATTTCTTTTAACTTAATCTTTTGAAGAGCCAATTTAAGCAAACTTTGGAAAAAATTGAAGGACATAGTTTGTTGACAGTAACCTTTTTTTCGGCGGGTTTCTCAGTTCATCGAAATGGCTGGTTGTATAAAAGACCCGATAAAATAGTCTAAAGTTAATAACATCTAATACGTGTAAAATTTGGAAGAGTGATCTGCTTCATACGAAAGAAAGTCCTAAGCCCATCGGCCTGAATGAAGGTTCTAAGAAAATTTGCTTTTCTTCTCAAACCCGGGGCCTTTAGACTTATTCTTAGCAAGGATCAATCATTTGAAAAATTCTAGTTGGGGTTCTATTGGGCAAATGAAATCTGTAGGCTTAGGCCTCTTTTTTCCTTTCCACCTGGCAAACAGACGTATACTTTTCAATCAAATGAATACTTTTAAACGTTTCTGACCAAAAAAAAAAGCCACTGTAAAATTTCATTGTTCTCCGATGATCGATATTAAATTGTCAGTGATAATCCACCGAGAAGAATAAGACATAGAGGATAATCAACTGGTTATTCCAGATATGAAAAAATATTTCACGAGGATGCGTTGTTATGCGTTGAAAAAAACGAGTGTGCAGCACGAGTTTTTTTTAACGCTTAACAACGCACTCGAGTCAAAATTATCAAAATTTATTACACTGAGAAATCCCAAGATTTCACGGCAAGGTATATAATAAAATCAAATAAACAGCCTAGTATCTGATGGCTAATTGTGACGACATAACTTTCAAATCTATTGTTTCCAAATAAATGGATTTATCCCGTGTCAGAACTCCTGATCAAGTTTATTTTGACACCAACGTGAAGCTTATGAGATTCTCCTCAACTGGAATCAAAACCATGCGTTATTTCAATGTCAGACGTGATTTTGGGCTTAAACGATGACCAATACTTCTTTATTAGAAATTCGACTAGATTTTAATAATTCAATTCTTAGTTTCGTCTAACAAAAACGAGCGTTCTTATTGGTCGAAAAAAAATATTCATAACTCCATGAACAAAATTTTGAGAACGCAGCGATTTTGTATGCCTTCGCACAAAATAGTCCCATACAAAAAAGGTATCAATTTTGTAAAGCTTTTGTGTTTTTTTTCTCTGGATGCTATTGAATTATCAGAGATGAAGAGAATATTTTTTTATTTCATGGAGGTATGAACCGAAAAACCTAAACACAAAATGTATGAATCCGCGAAGTAGTACGCAGTTCATAGCCACACTTAGTAATACACTAGGCCATCGCGGTTGTCTAAGACTTATCACGGTTTTACAAAGTAAATTTGTTTTTCTGAATTAGCAAGTGACGGCCAAGCATTACAACGAATCTTTTGATATTTATCCATCAGACTGATTTGTGACGTAAAGTCATCGGATACAAGGCTGATAAAAGCATGTTTGTTAGGTCTATACGCCTCTTTCAGCAATGTTTCAATCATATCCTAGTCTTTGAAACCTATCACTATGAATTCCTTGTATTTCTAGACTATTACTGCAACTTCCTATCCTAGCCTGAAGCAAATGATCTCATAATGAAAGACAAATATTCATGTCAAATATCTTTAAAGACTGTTGGCTGCGGCTGGGATCGAGAACGTACCCATTGTTTGCAGTCTACCACGCTACCAAATATTGTACTGCCCGACGTAAGCGCTACATGAACTTAATGTTTTGAGTTTTTGTTTTATTTTGATTATATACCTCTATCGCATGTATGGGTGTTCCATCTGTGTCCGGAGCAGAACCTCCACACTTATCTTAGGTTTAAAAAAACAACTTAGAAAATTCCTAACCTTTGAGATTTCTAATGTCATGTTAAAGTTTTGTTCTAATATGCCTAAGGCCAAGTTCCCAATTGGAGAGCAAATGATAACTTTGGCCTTTTTTGGAAGCCATCTTTTACACCAAAACAACCAGGCACATCAGCTGTTCTACGAGGTAAGTACAAATTATCTGATACGCATTAATTGAAGATCAATTAGTCCGGAACCAATCTCCAACATTTAAGATTTGGTTACAAAGCAACTTTTCATCATGACGCGAAATATTGCGCACAACATTATTTCTCACATTATAAACCTGTTACATGAAACTAGTTCCGATTGGACACATATTTTGGTAAAACTTATTCGAATTCTTTCTTTACTGTATTTTTTATAAAGATCTATTTCACACCTTATATTGAAGTATGTGACAATTGACTAACTAACTAAAAAGAGAAAAGGGTTTAAAGTACTTTTACTTCTATTTATAGCTCACCTGAGCACAACATTCATAATTACATCTGTCTTCATGATTGAAAAGGAGTTCTCCTTTAGAATTGATAGATTCAATAAATGTTAAGGGCTTTTGCGAAAGGAAAGACTGAATTTTTCTAGTGAGGAGAATAGAAAGGAAATGATTTCGTGAATAAGGTCTCTGTAGCTTTAATTTACCTAAAACATTTAGTCAAGTTCTTCTACAGAAACCACACCACTGACTTTTTGCCCCATCCATTGACTCTCGATTGTTAATGGCGTTATTTCACAAAATTAATGGCCAGAAGCATGTTACAAATACGTAGAATGGTTAGTTGGCGGCACAAACGTCGTAACTACAGCCTGAATAAGCTGTAGTTACGACGTTTAAGTCGCCGCACCAACAAAAATGATTCACCAAAATGGCGGCCAATGGCGGAGTTCAAACTGAACTTCCGGTCAAATTGAATGATATCTCTGGTCGACTGATAATTTAATTGACAGCTTCGACTGGTCAATAGCGATAATGCTCAACGGATATGAGCTTCTCGTACATCTTTTCACGTTAGGATGTAAAGAACAGAATTCGAAATATTAAGTACCTGTTTTGTCCCTTAAACCCTTTCCTGTTTCGTAAGATTTTAGACCTGCCCAAATTCAAAGGTTTTGCAGACGAACATTTAAAGTGGATTTAATTTGAAAAATAACCATTTAGTAGGATAGAACTTTTATGAAAAAAGAGAAGAAATTGCTTGTTACCAGCAATTTCTTCTTTTTAACAATGTTTTCGTAATTATGAACTCACAGATGAGTGAATAGGAAAGGGTTAATTGTGTCTTGTTTGCAAATTTACTGTACTGTTAGTGTTTTGAAAATAAAAGTGCAGAATGGCAATTTTTTAGAACATCTGCTATGAAATAGGCTTCTTATCTTTAGTTCTTCTGGTCTGGCGCATCCGCGTTACCTTTATTCAAACGCAAATATATATATATATCCAATGTTCATATAGTCATTCCCATAATGTGGATTTTCTCTTCCACTTTCGTTGTATATGTATGTGAGATAAAAATATATATCTTGCGGATGAGAATAAAATTGTCCGTTTCCTAGTAAAATCAGCAATCTAGGTCCCGTAAAAAGTTCTGTCGCTGAATTCGGTTGGTAATTGTGCGTTAACTGCTAGGTTAATAGGCGGTAGCATTTGAAATTAAACAACTGAAGAACTCGTAAAAATTGCCAGTGGCAATATCACTCTGCTGACTTCACACAGCAAACTGTCCGACGCTGCCAGGAAGATGTTTTATTGCAGTCAGGGATCGGCCGAATTCGCTCTCTGCTTCTAGGAAACTGACAACGACTCCTTGCCCGTGAATTGATTCATAATTTCTTGTAGTACTATCTGAAATTGTAAGCCCATTCATAAAATATGACCGCGAAAAGCCGAATTGCTGATGTGCGCAGTGATTAAGGTCATGAACTCTAAAGGTACTTTTATTCTTACCATCTAATGTTCATCCTGGCCACTCGATCGAGGGAATCCTCCGGGGTTTTCATTGACTCACGCATCTTTACAAATTTAAAGAGGGAGTAATCGCGCAACAAAGTTCTAACTCCCGCTAATCGACTAATCAACTGGCGTATCAAAAAATGAAAAAAGATGAAATACTATTAAAAAACAGAACAGTCTGCGGACAGTACCGTACTAGATAAAACTAGTTCCGATTATGGCTATTTATAACCATTACCGCGTATAATAATTTTTTTACATCGAAATGTATTTGATGGACAGCGACAGCAGATCATGCACAGTTAATTCCTTCTGTTTCCAGACAATCATGTCAAACTTGATAAGAAGAAATAATTTAAATCAATCGTCATGCCAACAAAGGGCACCACAGACATTTTTAACCCCGATATCGGCACTATATCATCATTATCGACGGACAAGAAGAAAGACAGAGAAAGTCAATCTATTCAGATCTCGGGAGGGGGGGAACCAAACAGACTGTTTCAAATGCAAAATTACAGAAATCATGGTTGAAAAATTATAAGAGTTTGAAACGCGAGGATAAATCTTGGATGATTATTGTTTGTCTTGTGGCAAATCTCGGGTAAGAGTCATCCATTTACAGCCGTATGGACAAAATGCCATACTTCCACAAAAACATTTAGAATCAAAATACCACGTTCAGTCTACTACCAAAGTGACTATGTCAGAGCTACCTCCAATGTGCATGATAAACTCCAGTCGAAAATTGAATAATTTGTGCTATGAGAACTGCTTATTAGTATGACAGATATTGCCATTTTATATGTTGGCCCCTACAAGAATAGAGTGGGTTAGACTTGATTAATTGATTTAATGTGGTTTAACGCCGCTTTAAACAGTATTGCAGTCACATCGCCGCGGCTGGAGCACCTAACAATGGATTCCTGGCATTTCTCTCACCAGTACTACCACTACATCCTTTCCTAGCCTCCAACTGCTATCCCGTCCATTGGTGAAAGACAAATGTCGGAAAGAATATGTGCTACCGCCGGGGGGGGGGTAGACTTGGAGGACTTGAAACTGCTACCTTTTCATCAAGAGCTTAATTTTTGCCCCAACTTTTGAGTGATAAATCTTATATTGTATTGAAAACGGAATGAATTAGTTGTTAACTTCATATCCTTAGGAGAGATTTATCAATGAATCAACATATTGCTTAGGGATTTTGACACACTCCCCCCACCCCCGTGTTAGCATTTGTCACTCCCCCATTTCAGTAATTCAATGAGGGGGCACCCTCTTGGAAGAAATCCTTGATGCAACACTGAATCGATCCGATATCCTAGACTAGTATCGCTATGCCTACCAGACTCTGACCGGTCCAAGGTTACAAGTGACACAGAGCTACAGATATGAAGCGTTTTGCGTGAAAACGTATTGCAAATCACTAAGAATGCATCTTTCGTATATTTGATCTGGAATTGACAATTACGCCGTTGACCAAGTCAGTTATGGGCGAGTAAAAGTGGTGAGGATTCTTTCTCGGATTAAAAGATAGAAGTCTTCAGATGTGATTTCATTATAAGGAAAACTTAACATACAAATCAGAGAATTGCTTCAATTATACAAATTGTAAATATACAGTCCTGACTGCATTTGAGGCCTTTTAGGCCTTTGATTTTAATGGCAGTGAAATTTGACCACTCACTCTATATAATGATAACATGAAATGTATTATGTGTACAAAACAACTCAGCAGTTAGGAAATTATGGCTCCAATCAATAGTCCAAAAAACAGTGAAAAGTACATATTTTTCAAAGACAATGGTAAGAGTTTTTTATTGTTTTAAATTGCTGTATCTAAAATGACAGTCTTTATTTCCTGATACAAGAAGAATGCAATAAAAAGTGCAAACATTTTAGATAAAAAGGATTTACTTTGGCTCTACCAATTTCATTCGTTCTAGTCAAGGTAATTGTATGCAGTGGAACCGTCTATCAGGTATCTCTTTATTTCGCCAATTTGTGGTTGTTGACTCATTTCAAAGTGGCTCTTGCACAGATTAGGAAAGACAAGTTTTTGCTTTAAATCAATCGTCAAATTTCTAACTGTAATGCTTTGAGACATATTAACAAAGTAATTAAGCAGACTTTGTAATAAACGTGATTGTTAATATCTTAAAAAAATAAAAAAGAAATGAAATAATAGAAGCATAAAAAATGGCGTTACGAGTCGCAAAGTACAACCCGAATGGAACCGGAATTCATCGGCTAAATACGTTCTTTGTCGATTGCACTGAAAATTGCCTTATTTGTACTTTCCATGACGTATCAACTCCATGGCATCCAATGATTGAAGATTGGGAGTCTGATGCGCTACCGACAGCGCTATGACGGGGAATATAGACATTTTCCCTAGTTTTCCGCTAACCGTTTGATGTGATATAATTTAGGACATTGGTTGTTTCGCTTGTCAATTTGCAACCTTCTGTTGACTTCGGGTCATGTGCAAATGAGGTCATGCGATGTGATGCACTACCGACTTCGCTATGACGGCGGCACAGATACAATAAAGAGGTAATGGTGATTCTGAAACTGCGCCGAAAAAAATTATACTTAAAAATGCGTAAGACACTGTCTTTTTATAATGATTCGATCGGCATTAAGCAGCTTTTTCAGAAAGGTTCAGCGTAAATCCATGGTATTCGGTTATTGACACCTCGTTTGATCTCATTTGCAGAACAAGATAATAAAGTGACAAGGTAACAACATCCTGAATTGTCACATCAAATTGTTAGCGCAAAACTACGATAAGTGCCTATATCTATGTTAACTTTTACGACAGTTTTGGATTGATCACTAAAGAATTAAAAAACGGCCAGCAAACATCAACTCCTAATGACGTCACGATGAAGTTGGTTTTAGCGAATTCAAACTGAATGCATTATTTGAACGGTTATACGCACCACGTGAATCTCCGAATTGTCTTGGCATAATCTAAAAATAGATTACAAGCATCAATGCCTATTAGGAAAACCCCTGTTCATTTTGATTAAGGACATCTGATTTTTTATTTGTCAGAATATTGTATTCAAGTAATATTTGAGATGAAATTAATATAATTGAAATCTGTGACATGAAAAAAACACATCGATACCTCTTTTTAAACCTTGTGAGATATTCATAAATCGTACAAAAGTTGTATTCCCATATTTCAGGATGAAGTTTCCGGTAGTATTACTCATCTCCATATTAATCAACTACGCTAAGTATCGATACCAGACGACTCAACAGACATTGCCAAATGATCTAGCAATTTGGTGTCCGTATTCGAGCTTTTGTGGCGGGGAAGTTGGCGGAATCAACAGATCTAAAGTTCCAAACTTTGACAAAAATTTAATGCCGTGTTGCTCGTCTTGTTCGTGTTCTGAAGACTGTGGTCGTAAACGGAATTGTTGTAAATATGAATATGACTTATATAAAATCGATGAAACACATGATACAATATGTAAAAAGCTTCTTTTATACAAAGACGTTTCAAGTGAACCGTTTTTTCATATTGTTGATAAATGTCCAAATAGATCTGAAGTATGTAGCAGCGAACTTGACACTGGCCCAAACGCATACTTTCCAGTCTATTCTCAAGAAACCGGCATGATTTATTACAATGAAAAGTGTGCTGAATGTCATAAACAAATCGGGCCTGTTCAATTCTCAACGATGTTCATATGCGAAAGCCAGTCAACGTCTTATTTCGGATCTTTGCAGTCTGGCTGCACTTTAAAGTTCGGACCCCCAAATAATATTGACATATCGACAGAAGTCTGTTATCCACAAGTGGTAAATAGATGTGATTCAAAAAATGTGCCGACTCGATTGCATGAGCTTTGTTTTGCTTTCAATGCTACTTTTCACACGAAAGGTTTCCTTAAGTACAACAACGTATTCTGCTACTTATGTGGGCTATCTAAAGAACAAACTCCCCATGAGTTTCACAGGTTATTAGACTTTTGTCCTGCAAATATTTACGAAAAAGACAAAGGAGACTTCCCATTGGCTATTCTGCTTGACTCGAAGCGAAAGGGTGAATTAGAGGAAATATCGACCCTTCCTAAATGGTGCAAGAAATCCAACGACAAGGCGAGGCTTTTCCCGATTTTTCGCTATAGATAAGTTGTTTTTAGTCAAACTTAGCAAATCTTGTTCAATGTCAGCTTTTGAGATCACACTGTGTCCTTTTACGTCGTGCGTCGGAAGTCGTTAAAAATTCTTTAAACATTCCTCGACCAAATACAACCTAACTTAGAAGGAATATTTCTTGTGTGACCTTTTTCAAAGCTTGTCCGTGAAATTTTATATGATGAAAAATAGGGGCGTGGCAGGGTCGGGCTAAGCAGAATAAGAGAAACCATGGACTAATTCTTTAAAAATCTTCTCTTCTGTAATTGGCCAATTTGGACCAAACTTGGCAAGACGGTTCTTGGGTGACCCTTTCAAAACTGAAAGTTTGATTCCTGAAAAATGGAGGAGTGTCAGGGTGGGGCTCACTAAAGTAAGAGAAAACAATAAATAACACTTTAAAATCTTCTCCTTGTTAAAAAAATGTGTTAAACAGTGTTATATACAAAATTAAGTACTTCTCAAATGAGCGGTTTTTTTAAGATAGATAAATAAGTCATATTACAAAGATTGTTGATTGTCTCCATTGCTAGTTGTAACTAATTATCTTTTTGAAATCTTGCAACAGTGATTTCTAGTCTCGCAAAGGTAAATCAAAGTGCCGTAGGCACTGTAATTGGTCCTCACTGAAAAATTGGACATATCGTTGCATTCCGACTTTAGAATTAGGGTAAAAAAACTTTAATTTCTATTACTTTCACAACACGTAGGTTCTATCCTAGTGTATGATATTTCCGTGAATGTTTAAAGAACTAATATTATTTTACACGAATGTAAGACCTTGATGCAACATGGGTACGGACAAATAAGCAACTTTTTGTGAAATCTAAATTTTTAAAAAATCTCGATTGTTATATAGTCATGGTTAGTACATCCCTGCAAGCTATTTCTATAAAGCCAAAACAGAAAAATTATGGAAATATGATAACTTAAGTTTAAGAGCAAATGCTGACAGCAGGTTCATGAAATTTCAAAACCTTCCTTTTTCTGGGCAGATATTAACAAGTTCCTAAACAACGCGGATTATAAACAAAGGAAAATACAATCGATACTATTATTAGGGCGAATTCTTTAGACAGATTGAAAGCATAATAATCAGATTGCTCCCCAGAAGAACTTTCAGTATTTTGATTAACTTATGGCTGGAAAATAATTGAGTGGCAGTATCATCTTTGTTTACACCTCGATATGATTGTAAGAAAGGGTTGGTTAGACGCGTTCATCACTAGCGGAAAATCCTTGAAGCATTCATCTTTAAAGCGTGTGACCGTCCAGTTTTCCATTACTCCTTTTGATAATTCTTAACTTGTAAAATGAAATGATTTTTTTCTGTTTTCTCGTCAAAATATACGTTCAGTTGGGCTAAAGGCAGTTTTGGTAAATTGCAGCGACACAATCTCGAGTTTATGGTTATATAAATTGGTCTACGACCAATTAAAAATTGACTTGTGAAGATGTAACAATGAACAGTTATGGTCGATGTAGGACCACAACATTCGGAAATCGTACTTGCTCAGCTAAGCACAAAGTCGAAGAAATAACTATTAAGGCACACTATTGTTGTTATTGATATGTAAAACAACATTTTTGACGAATTAGAGGGTCATTTTGTCATTGGAAAAATATTATTTGATATACTATTATTTTCTCAATTTTTCCGACTTACAATTACAGATTTCTTTAGTTTAGTTGTTAATGATAGTTTATCTATTTGACAGGAAGAATGCAGATCAGTATTATGTCCCGAGGGCCAGACCTACATCGATAGACAATGCCAGTTTCTAGGAAAGCAGTGGTATTTTAGATTTCTTCAAGTAAACGTCAAACTTGTTACACCGATTGGACAGGAAAAATGCTTAGTTACCGATCTACCTGCGGAGAGGGGTTCCTTCGAAACAAAATTTCACCTGGAGCGTCAAGGTCTACAAGATTCTAAAATTATTTTGTTTTACAATATGAACAGTGAAAATGAGACAGTAAGTTTCTTTCTTGTCATGCTCGTATTTGAACATATAACTGTCGAACCGGGTTCTTTCATGAAAAAAATCAAAATATCATTGCGAACAAATTGGAAACTGCACTTCAATGACAAGGTCTTTATTCTAATGCCAAGCATAGAAAAATATATAAGATATGACCATGTTGGTAATTTCACTGGAAAGGTTTTCTCTCCATCATGGATAGCATCATCGATAAACTTTAGAGAGGAGATAGTTCATAAAAGAAGTTCAGAAATTATTTATTTGATTGGAGGTAATACAAATCTAAATAATTTAGACGCGATCAGAGATGCTGTCTTCATTACCAAACTTTTTTTTTGTAACATTGTTGAGTTGTATGAACATGAGATGGAAGATTTCTCAACCAGAATTGAATTGAAAAATAGAAGCATCTATCTGGAAGATGGGGAATTTACATGGATAGAATTGGAAAAATATAAACACTCAGTTCGAATCTGTTTACACGATCTGCCTGGTTACTCTGACAGCACTGTACGTCATGAATTGCATATCTTTCTATTGTTTTCTATTTTCACGACCTTTGTCGTAATCCGAAAGCCTAGATTTTGTTAATTTTGTTCGGTTACGTTCATGATTGCCATGAATACTTGATGGATCATAAAATTCTTGCTTTCAAACGCCATCTCATATTACATTTAATAGATCCTAGAAATATAGTGTTTATACATATAATTATTTGTCTGTATTCAAAGCTTTTTTTAAATGTATGTTCATACTTGAAACCTCGATCTGTGAACATGATTCTCGTTTTCGATATACTCTACCGATAAAAGAAAGATATGTCAATTGGGATCCCCTTTAGTTTGGCTTTTCAAATTTGTATGAAGAGAAAACACTACACTTTCGAAACAATAAATTTAATACACCAGTATAATCAATTACATCCAAAACCATAATGCCAAAGAGCTTTGATATTTGGTATTAATCATCATCTTTTGATACTCTACTAAAATACTTAGAAGAATTATTACCATACCCTTGAAATTAGCCCTTTTCAGTGTGATCCCTGATTTTACATAGAAATAAAGAAGGAAAACTTAAATCTTCTCCCCTAAACCATAAGGCCAAGAGCTTTGATAATTGGTAAAATTTAGCATCTATCAAGCCTTTACCAAGTTACTTGTAAGAATTACTGTACTTTAAGCCCTTTTCTGTATGAAACCTTATTTTACATATGAATAAAGGTAGAAATCTTTAAAAATCTTCTTCTAAACCATAAGGCCTAGAGCTTTTATATTTTGATTAAATCATCATCTATTGACTCTTTATCAAATTTCTTGAAAGGATGACTTTACTCTGAAAATTAGCGCTTTTTTGTGTGATCCCAGAGTTGACATATGAATAAAGATGAAAATATTTGAAAATCTTCTTCTCCCAAACTGTTAAGCCTAGAGCTTTAATATTTGGTGTATACCATTGTCTATTGACCCTCTATTAAATTACTTAAAAAAATACCTAACGTTGTATATTAGCCCTTTTCTGTTTGATCCCTGATTAAACATAGAAATATTTACGAAAATACTTCGAAGAATTACCTTGCTCTTAAAAATAGGCTGTTATGTGTGAACCCCGAGTTTACATATAAAAAAGAAGGAAATCCTTGATAATGTTCTTCTTCCAAACCATAAGGCTTAGAGCTTTAATATTTGGTTTAAATCATCACCTTTTGACCCTTTACCAAGATACTTCATAGAATTACCGTATTCTTGAAATATACCCTATTCTGTGAAATCCCTGATTTTAGAAAAGAATAAAGGATATCTTTGAAACTCTTCTCCTTAACCATTATGCCTAGACCTTTAGTATGTATCAATGCCTATTGACCCTCTACCTAAATACTTCAAAAGTTAACGTATCCTGGAAATTATCGCTCTTTTGTGGGATCTTCAAAATATCTAGGATTAAAGGAGAAAATCTTTAAAATTTTCTCCAAAATAATTAGCCGTAGGGCATTGATATTTAGTATAAATCATAAAGCCTTGTGCCATCATACTCAGGGGAGCGATATAGGACCATCATGGTCCTATTGTTTGTTACTGGCCATGAATTTCTCAAATTAAAGCCGTTTTATATCCAAGTGGAATTTCCTATCGTAGTCAGTGGGTGTGACTAGCGGAGTGATTGGGCGGGACAAGCGATCCGTCAAGTAAATTGAGCTCATGATACATACTTAAAAGAGCAAAGACAAGTTGACAGTAAACCAACTAACTAGCCTTCTTTAACTTTCAATAATCACCATGGTAAGTAGACGCTAAAAGAGTGGTATGCCAAACACCGTCAATCACTCTTATCACTAATTACATGGTAAATGTCAATCAAAAACTTACTGCTTGCTCACTAGCGGTGATACAACATGATTTACAACAAGTGACTCGATGATCAAATTAAATAAAAAATAACACACTCGATCTTAACATCGATCCGCAAGATAAACAAGAAATAGAAAACTCAATCCTCAAAGTAAACAAGAAATAAAACACTCGATACTCAATGTAAACCAGAAATAAAACACTCGGTCCTCAAAGTAAACAGAAATAAAACACTCGTCCCTCAAAGTAAACAAGAAATAAAACGCTCGATCCTAAAAAGAAAACAAGAAATAAAACACTCGTTCCTCAAAGTAAATAAGAAAAAATACTCGGTTATAAAATTAAACCGGACATAAAACGCTCGAAAATCAAAAGAAATAAAACAATCTATCATAAAATTAAACCAAACATAAACCACTTGTTTTCATTTGTTTGTTTTGCATGATCCTCGACAAATTCAAAACGATCAAAGCGCGCATCATTGAATTATCCAGAAGTGAACGAGAACTAATTGTTACTGAAATCCGTCCGGTGGGAATTGTACTTAAGTGCACTGAGCCAAGCCTCGATTGACAAAATACTCGTTTAAAAATGGTACCGATAATCCAAAGAGCGTGACCAGCCGTGAAGAAGCTCGGCTGCATGTGCAATACAGTGACTAGCGCAAGTTGAATTTTGCCTTTATCCAACAAAAAAGCAGTGTTATCTTCCTTGGTGGTAAGATAAAGGCTCGTGACAGCGAACCACCATGCAAAGTTTCGGGCAAAATTCTTCAGTAGTAGCTAAAACATGAACAATATTTAAGAGATGAAGAGAATATTTTTTGTTTTCATGGAGGTATGAACCGAAAAACCTAATCACACTGTATGAATACGCGAAGCGGATTCATACATTGTGTATATTGTATGGTTCGGTTTTTCGGTTCATACCTTCATGAAAACAAAAATTATTCTCTTCATTTCTTATAATTTAATAGCATCGAGCTAAATAAAGACAAAAACATTAAACATTTTGATACCTTTTTGTATGGGACTATTTTGTGCGGAAGCATACAAAATCGCTGCGATCTCAAAATTTTGTTTATGGAGTTATAGATATTTTTTTTCGACCAATCAGAACGCTCGTTTTTGATAGACGAAACTTAACATTAAATAGTTAACACATTTTCTAACGACAGTAGGGTAATGACACCAGCATAATTTTTTGTCCTTTGAAGTTCTAGAAAATATCTACTTCTATCAGACTGCTTGTGACTGATTTTTTTTTTTTTTTTTTTTTTTTTTATCTTTGACCACTTTTGATTCCAAAATGACCATTTTAATCTACAAAATAACTTAGTAATCGACCTCTGCGGGATACAATTTCTTTTTCAAGTATTTGTTTTAAATTACATCTTTGACGTTCCTAATATCCGTCTCGGAAATGTCTGCTGTAACGAATTTTTCAGTGGTCAATCTTCTCGGGGCAGCTCACCTTCTTTCAGATTAAATGATGTACAACGTAACTGACGAGTCGCTGTCCACTAGCACTGACCTCCGATATGCATAATAAAAGCGGTCTTTTTACAAAATTAATGGTCAGTGATATTTAACAAAAATAAAAAAGTTGTCTGGGTCTTTAATTTTTTTTTTTGTTGTTGTTCATGATAAGTAACGTGTATCGATAGATAAATGGGTGTTTGGTGACTTAAACGTAAACACCTATCTTGAGTTACTAATTTTAAGTCGAAAAACCAAAATAAATTCGGAGCCCAAAGTTCACTTCCAGCATACTTGAACGATCTGAGTCGTCAATCCACATTCGACGGAAACCCTCGATCCATATTTTGCCGTCTTCATTTCAGTTATTTAACCCGTTCCCACACAAGCCCTCCCTTTTACGCCCCTCAACAAGAAAGCTTTGGAAAACATTTTGGACATTGAAGAAGTTGCTTGAAGCAAGCAATTTCTTCAATGTCCACAATGTTTTCTACCCTAAAATATTTTTTTTTAGAATTTCATCAACTTGAAATTGTTGTCTGCATCTTCTTTCAATTTGAACCAGTCTAAAATTTTCTTGTGTGGGAATGGGTTAAGGAGTGTTATCACAAACCGTGCGAGTCCTTCAGCCGAAGAAAAAAAAGAAGACACTTTCACGTACAATTTCTGGTTCAACGTCCTTCAAGTAGATAAAAAAATATTGGACGAAATGTAAAGATGTTAGTGTCAAACAATTTCTTTTTCTTCTTTTCAGTATGTTTTCATTTGGCGGATCGCTGGCCCCGCCCACTGACTCCGCTGGCAATCACAACTAACTCCAACTGGAAGTTCTACGGCGTGTAAATTTTATTGCCAGAACCGTGTAAGAAACAAAAACAATTCGTGGTTTGTGACCTTAGCGTCGTAACTTTTGCCTGAATAAGATTTAGTGACGACGTTTAAGTCGCCAAAGCAAGAAATATACTCCTCAAAACTGTCGGACTTTGTCGGAATTTAAAGTTTATTTCCGGTTCAAATGACTTTTTGATTTGTCGGTTTCTTCTTGACAGCCGCGAAGATTGACAAGTTCTAAATGTATAAGAGGCTCGTACACTTCTGTGTATCTTCTTTCCAACAATTTTGTTGGCCTTAAAGCGGCTCTTGAACAGATTTTTATGAAAATTCGATATAGGAAAATTATCTGCTTCTTTAATAGTTATCAATGTAATTTTCGGGATAAATATTCTTTCTTCGCGTTAAATCGACTTGATTTCCTAAAAATTCAATTTAATGTGATATATTGTCAGCGCCCTCCTTCGATCAACGGAATTTATCCGGTGAGGTAGTTTGTCTTCGGACGCTGCCGAAAACGACTGTATTGCTATCGGAAGCTTATGACGTAATTGCTGCGTCATGGAAACTACAAACAAGGCTATTTAGCCGATGAACTTCATTCGGCTTGTACTTCGCTGACCTTTTTTGCGTCTCGTAACGCCAAATATTCATGTTTTTTTTTAAGTTCGACTGGCCAAAGGCAAGAAGAGCTAAAGCGACGTCTTTTTCCCGTCCGGCGTCCAGCCGTCCGTCCTACAAGTTATACGTCCGTTAGTTTATGCTTGTTAAACACTAGAGTCTACAGTTTTCATCGGATTCTCTTCAAACTTTCACAGAATGACTGTACCATTATAAGGCTTGTTCCTTTCGAAATGGGTCTGATCCGTCAAGAAACATGGAAAAAGTGGCCTTAAGAATATTCTATTGAAAAACCATTTTAAATCCTCGTTAACACCCATGAGTCCACAGTTATCACTGGTTTCTCTTCAAACGTTCTCAGAATGATTTGACCATCATAATGATCGTTTCGTTCGAAATCGGGTCTGATCCGTCAATTATCACATCGAAAGGGGCCTTAAGAAAGTTTTATTAAAAAATCCTCGTTAATACTCTGGAGTACGCAGTTTTCATCGGATTCTCTTTAAACTTTCACAGAATGAGTGTACCATTGTAAGGATTGTTTCTTGCAAAATTGGGTCTGATCCGATAGTTTTCACCGGATTCATTTCAAACTTTCTTAGAATGATTGTGCCATATTAAGGATTGTTCCTTTGGAAATAAGGTCTGATCCGTCAAGAAACATAGATAAATGGTCTTTATCAAAGTTTAATTTATTTTCTTTAGTTAATACAATAAAGGCCACAGATTTCATCGGATTGTCTTTTTAATCTCTCAAAATTATTATACTATTGTAAGGATAGATCCTTTCCAAATTGGACCTAATCCATCAAGTAACATGGAAAAAGGGGCCGTATAAAATTTTGACTAAAGAATACTCAGTTATGCAATATATCCCACAGCTTTGACCAGATTTTGTTGAAACTTTCACATAATGACTGTTAGGTTAAAGGTTCAATCTTTGCAAAATGGGCCCGAACAGTCAAGAAACACAGGGAAAAAAGGCCTTATGAAACTTTCACTTAGAAATCCTTGTTACCAAGTCCTAAACTTTAATTTGATTTCTTCAATTTTCACAGAATGATTGCACCATAATAACGGTCGTTGATGTTGACATTAAACCTGATCTGTCGAGTATCAAAGGTAAAGGTGCCATATGCAAAATTCATTTTAAAATCCTTGTACCCCAATAAACTCAACATTTTCATCAGATTCTCTTCATTTATTCACAGAATGATTGTACCATCGTAAGGATAATGGATTGGTGCTTCATAAATTCTGTCGTATCAGTGAAGTATCATGTAAATAGGAGCATTGCAATTACTTCGTTAAAAACATCTTCGTCAACAAAATTAAATCTACAGTTTTCATTCTGTTCAAACTTTCAGTGAATTTTTGTATTATTATTTGGATTGTTTCTTTCAATACTTGACCCGATCTGTCTAATGTCACAGGAAGAGGGGCTGTATGAAAAATTGTAACGAAATCCTCAATGACACAAGAATTTCCACAGTCTTTATCAGATTCTCTTCAAATTTAAGTAGAATAATTGTACTGTCATTTAGATTGTTCCTTTGTAAATTGGGTCTGATTTCACGGGAAAAAGGGGGCTTATGAAAAATTCATTACAAAACAATTCCTGACTGTTCCTTATGAAATTTTGTTTGTCCTGTAAAGTATCCTGGGTAAAGGATACCTATGAAAATTTAACTTTACAATCCTCATTAACACAATAAATTCCACAGATTACACAGATTGATTGTACCATCATTAAAATTGTTGATTTTGGCAATGGATCTGATACGGCAAGTATCAAATGGAAAGGGACATTATGATCAACTTTCTTAAAAATTCTAGTTGTATGTAACACCAGATTCACTTCAACTTTCACAGAATGATTGTACAATCATAAGGGTCGTTCTTTTCAGAATTGGATACAATACGTCAAGTATTATATAAAAAGGGGCCAAATGAATTTTATTTTTAAACATTTTAGTTAACAAAATGAAGTCCCCATATTTTATCGGGTTCACTTTAAACTTTCACGGAATCATTAAACCGACAATAAAGTCATTAAACCGACAATAAAGTATCATGGGAAAAACGTCCTTATGAGAACTTGATTGAAATATCTTCGTTAACACAAAAAAGTCCACAGCTTTTATCGGATTCGCTTCAAAGATGCATGGATAAGTGTGGTTTCGGAAACACAAGAAAAGGGACCTTACAGATTACCATTAAAAACATTCTTGTTTATGTGATGCAGTTAACAATGATTATCAGAGTGTCTTTAAAATTTCACAGGACTATTGTACATTAGTAAGGAAACTTCCTTTCGGAAATGAAGTAGATCCTTCAGAATACACATGGAAATGGGCTTGGTGGATTTGCACTCTAAACAATCCTATATTTACGTGATGAAGACCACAATTATAATCGGATTCTGTTGAAAATTTCATATGATGACCGCAGGGTAATAAGGAAACTTGCTTTTGGAAAGGGAGTTAAGCCGTCATGAAACACGGGAAAAGGGGACATAAGAATTGTTGCTCAAAATAATGAAGGGGATAAAGTCCGATTTGTTATTTTCATTTTATGCATTCTCCTTTAAGCAATTAATTTTAATAAATATCAGATTACTTTAACGGAAACTTGATACCCAATAGAGCGTCTCAGGACCTCATGTGCCTCTTGTTTCCTCTTTTAAAGTTATGAACAGCCATGTCTTAAAGAATTAGAGTTAGACATTTAGAAATTGAGAGCAGAAACTTTAAAGTGGCTTTTGCTAAGATTATGAAAGAAATTCTAAATCTCAATTTTCAAATTCTTACGCTTATGCTGTCAGACATTTGTTTGATTGCGATTGAAATGACTAGATGGTTGTCCCAGGACAACTGCTGTCGAGCCCGCAAACTTTTGTAGGTATCAAGCGCCAGATAAGCACAATTTTAGTGTTTGACCTTGAGCTTTGACCTTGAACTTGAAGCTATCCAAAATATTCTTTCAAATGGCACATGTACCCATGATGGAAACCAATTGTGTCAATCTATTTAGAAATCGATCCATAATTGTAGGATAAATGCTCCGGACAAACACAATTTTTGTGTTTGACCTTGAGCTGAGACCTTGAACTTGAAGCTATCCAAAAAAAATCTTTCAAATGGCACATCTACTCATGATGGAGAACAATTGTGCCAAGTTATTTTGAAATACATCCATATATGTAGGAGTAATTGTCCGGACAAATTCGGACGGACGGACTAACTAACGCACATACACCGACTTGTCATAGTGACAACTATGTCTCGCTCACCGCAATCGGGCTCGACAAAAATTGCTGTTCATAACTTTAGAAAAAGAAAGAAGACACATATATGGCGTTACGAGACGCTAAAAATCATAATTCATCGGGTTAATATATTATCTGTCGATTTCACCTTATTTATTGTTTCCATAACGATTCATTTACGTCACTAGCTTCCGCTAGAAATACAGTCCTTATCGACATCACCCGAAGATTAATGACCTCAGCCGATGACTCCCGACGTTTCAAAGAAGGGCATAGGGAGTAAACCGCACTAAATTAAATTTCTAGAGAATTTAATAGATTTAACATAAGTCGCGGAAATGATATAAATAACAATTAGAGAATTGGATGATTATCCTTCATCAAATTTTCATGAAAATCTGTACAAGAGCCGCTTTAATTTGCATCAATTCCGGGAGAAGAATACTGAGACCAGCCAAAGAGGAATGAATTTAATTTTAGGAAGCGAAGAATCTAGAAACCGAAAGAAATAAAATGAATTATTGTCTAGTGATCATTCAACTATTTTAAGAAAGAACAAACCGTATTACTATATTAAAGCATTCCTGAAAAGAAGATATTGCTGGTTATCAGCAATTTCACTTCCAAAAATATTTTCTAAAAGATCAATTTGTAGATAATTACCACAGACTTCAACAAGGCGACTCCGAATTGTTTGTTATAATTGGACTCCGATAAAGCGTAACTCGATCACGGACAGACTTGTGGTTATGTTCATTTAGATAAGCTTCAAAGCTTGTGAACCGAGCGCTCTTAAGATTGTGGCCGATAATTGCTGAAAAGGCTAAAGGATAAAGTTGCAAATGTGATGATTTTTTGTAATAAATAAGTGACATTTTATCCCCGTTGATAAGGTTAAAGGACACAGTTGCAAATGTGATGAATTTTTGTAATAAACAATTCAACGTTATATTCCCGTTGAAATAGACGAATAACAAAATACAAGAGCTTTATCATTTTAATAGAAAAGACGATTAACTGCCAACAAAAATAAAAAAAGAAAAATATGTACGATTGCAATTTAACAGATACAATTATTTTTGTCTGACAAATTGTCTCAAATGACGGGCATGTAGATGTTTTAATGACCAGGGTAACTTTATTACCGCTATAAATCAATTTATATATTCTTTATTAATTCACCTATGACAGCATGACATTTTTTCAGAGTTAAAACCTGTTCTTGAAGACATAAATTTAATTTACCAAACCGGCACTTTTTGTTTCATATACTTATTATACGGCGTCCTTAAACTAAAGTTAAAACGGTAATTGTGTAGCAATTAAAGGAATATACAAAATGAAAAAGCTTTTAGAAACATATCATTTAAAATTTGTAAATAAAAAAGTAAATTAACACATTTTCATGGAGACATTTTCATACTAACGGCAATGACAGCTAGCTTTGAAAATCAATAATCAACGATGTGATTTCCAAGCATCATGAAGTAACGTCATTTCAGGCAAGTTTTCCTAGATAACCGGTCAAATGGTTAAAGAATAAAAAAAATGTTAAGTAGTATAGTGGCAAGTAGCAATGATTTAGATCAGCCTGCATACACGGCATTCAAACTCTTTTCAAACTGAAAGCATGAGATCAATCGTTTGACGCACCATGTAGCATTCCATAATTCAGTGCAGATTTTAAAATAGATTTACTGGATTGGTTTAAGCGACGTCCTTAAAGATAATGGATGAAAACTGTTAGCTCTTAATTTCCAGATTTCTACTTCAATGATTTCAGACATTTAAAAGAAGAGGGTTAGGCTGATTTTGTAATGAATCCATGATATGTCTCAGACATATATTGATTGACTCATTGAATGGGGTTAAAGCCGCATTTAACAGTCTCAGACATATATACCTCCCGCTCAAATGCTTGTCACATGACCGTAAGTTGTAACCAGGAAGTAATCAACAGAACATAATGTATGACTCTAGTACTCAAGAAGTTAAAACCCAAAAAATTAATCTTGCACATTATGAAAGAAAGCATGGCCCTAAATTTTCAAATTTCTAACTGTAATGCTTAAAGGCATTTGATGATTGATTTATTGAATGGGGGTGTAACGCCACTTTTAACCGTGTTTAGTTACGACGTCTATAAGTCTCACATAAATGTCATTGTTAAATGATTCCATAAATAGGGTTTAACGCCACTTTTAACAGTATTTCGGTTATATCGGCTGGAGCACCTAACAACGGATTCCTGGTACTTCTCACACCAGTACTACCACTACATCCTTTCCTAGCATCCAGCTGCTATCCCACTCAGGTTGACGATTATTTTAAGGCATTTGAAAGAAGCAGATTCAGTTGATTTTGTATTGAAAATGACTGTTCATTACTTTATACACGCCCGGTAATCTCGGGCTCCATCTCTTTTTGGAGAACAGTGCAAAATATAGACAATGATACTTCCGATATGGAGCCAAGGACCGGAACTGAACAGAAAAGGTAAATAAAACTGTGCACCTCGCGTACAATTTGATCTCCTATTAACCTGTTATACATTTTCCCAAAACGTCCAGAGTTTCATACCACATAGAAATGATTATATTATCCGTTGGCGGTGATAGATTTAAAAAATAATTCCGTTTGTGAATAGAAACTTGAATCAATGTTTGGACATCGGACCCGATCAAACACGAAAATGCGTGTTGAAATCGTTCAAATCCATGTAATCAACAGTTCTGAAAGATTTAAACGGCAATGTCTGTGAAATGAATGATAACGTGTTGATATAGAATAATGTTACCACAAAGAACTGCGTTTTCCTACCCCTTTTGCGGATTTTCTCAGATGAGAAGGAGACCAGGATGCGGTGCGGGAGGCAAGATTCAGAGGGAGAGGCGATGCATATATAAATGCACTGTAAAACTTCAAATAGAACCCCATACTCGTATGTAACCCCAGTCCCTCTTCGGACGTCAAAGCCGACCCTTTTTGTATGATTTTAGGAAAACTTATAACCTGTAATAAAACCCCAATCCCAAACAAAGCAATGCCACAATGAATTCAATAGAGGGCGAATGTAACTGTTCTCAACCAAATGTCCCCTTTTGTGATGGTTCAATGCTTAGATAATTGGTTTGCTTAAAGTTTTTTTTTCTTTATATTTAGAAGGCGCTGTATCCTAGATTATGTCAAAAGGTAAAAAACTTCACTGCTTAAGTTAAAACACCGTGAAATTGACAATGATTGGATGATTTGGGAATGATTTCGGAATGCAATTGAATGAATGGGAGGAGCGAGTTTTGAATGAAATTAAAAGTATGTAATCCAAGATTGCTAATTTCGTCCAATTTGCGATATTTTTACCTTCTTTTATAAAAATATACGTGATTTTGTGTTCGTGTGTCTTCACGGACCAATCAGACGCTTTAAAACCCACAGCTGCCAGTAAAAATTGGGGAAAATTGTTATCGATTTAAATGAAATGCTGCGCATTTTGGACGGTTGGTAAATGGTTTTGAACTATTTTGAGCGTTTTTTAATGGTTTGAGTGAGTGTTTGGAATGAATGATTGGAGCGCTGTGTGAGTGATTTTGAATGGTTTTGATCGATGTAAATGTCACTTTCACGATGTTACTAACTGTATAGTATGTATACTGTAAATTCATTCTAGTCATGAACCACCTGCTCTTTGCAGTCAAAGTAAATCTTCGCCCCCCCCCTTTTTCCGTCTTAACATATGTAGCCTGTAATTAACACCCACCCCTTTTTAAAGAAGTGTGAAAATTCTAATAAACCACCGGTGTTGTTATAGAGCTTTTACAACGTATAATGCACAGAACGTCCATTTATTGCAGATCTGAACTCCTTCCGCTATCCATATTTCTAAGAACCTAGCGTATTTTTCAAATTTTAGGATGATTAGAATTCTCAAATTAGCTATTTGTTTTTCTTTGAAAATGTTTCGTTAGAATAGATTTACAAAATTATTACGCGTTCACTTTATATTCACCATTGTGGCCCGGTAAGTCAGTTTGGAGAAAGGAGAAAAATATAGACCAGATATAAATATGGCTGTTCTAGAGAGTCTGGGAGACACATTTACTGTGTAAAAGGGAAAGAAAAAGTGTCCTGTAATATGCATAAAGTTACAATCCTAGAAAATCATTCACTGTATTCTTTTATTTGCATTGCCTCTCCCTCTGAATCTTGTCTCCCGCACCGCATCCTGGTCTCCTTCTCATCTAAGAAAATCCGCAAAAGGGATAGGAAAAACGCAGTTCTTTGTGGTAACATTATTCTATATCAACACGTTATCATTCATTTCACAGACATTGCCGTTTAAATCTTTCAGAACTGTTGATTACATGGATTTGAACGATTTCAACACGCATTTTCGTGTTTGATCGGGTCCGATGTCCAAACTTTGATTCAAGTTTCTATTCACAAACGGAATTATTTTTGAAATCTATCACCGCCAACGTATAATATAATCATTTCTATGTGGTATGAAACTCTGGAAGTTTTGGGAAAATGTATAATAGGTTAATAGGAGATCAAATTGTACGCGAGGTGCACAGTTTTATTTACCTTTTCTGTTCAGTTCCGGTCCTTGGCTCCATATCGGAAGTATCATTGTCTATATTTTGCTCTGTTCTCAAAAAAGAGATGGAGCCCGAGATTACCGGGCGTGTTTATAGAAAGAAAGAAAAGAGCAAAATATATGGCTTACTAAACGACAATCAAATCAACAAGGTACAATCCGAATTAATCGATTAAGTACATGATTGCATTATTTGTTGTTTTCATGGCGCATCAATTACGCCATTAGCTTACGCTAGCCATTTAGTCGTAATCGACAAAACCCGAAGACTAACGACCTCATTCGATAAATTCCGTTGATTCAAAGTGGGACATAGGGAATACATCACATTGAATTAAATCTATAGTAAATCTAGTGGATTTAACACGAAGAATTAGTATTTATCGTGAAAATGGCATATATAAATATTGGAAAGGCAAATCATTTTCTTACATCATATTTTCATGAAAATCTGTTCAAGGGGCTCTTTAACTATGGAAAAGCAGATATTTATCCTCTGTCAATTTTTCATCTTGAAAAGATTCGCTTTAAATATATATATTTTTACATCTTTTCTAAATAGCTACAAGACTTCAGTTCGTTCAATAAAATGACACAAAATGAATTAGAACGAAAGCTTGCGCGTCGGTTCAAGGATGATGGCATCTAGTCTTATATAGGTATTTACGTATGCTTTCTTTTAACTATTGAAATTAGTATGACTAGAATTCGGTAATGTATATTAGAATAAAAATGAAACGAAACTGTTGTGCGATGAGGGGTTTTGTACTAACTAAATAAAAAGTCATAAATTGCGCAAAACCTATTTGGTGCTCAGTAACAGCTAAGAAAATACCATATTCTATTTCAAAAAACGGTCTCTGATTCTTTCAAATCGACCTTTTCAAATGTTATTGCATTCAAAGAATATGCGAGAGAATACATAAATGACTAATACCCCTTTTAAACATAATTCAAATACAAAATACATGTATAATAGAACGGCGTTGACTTTTGCAGTGTGATGTCACACTTCAAGATGTAGTCCATAAAAACTTACGGGGACAAATGAATTCTCTTCAACCGAACCAGTAGTTGAGCTCAAAAGAAAAACATCGCCGAAGTAAGCTTATTGAATATATAGCTGTCTTGGATTATTTTGATGTACTATCAATTTTATGCGACTAGTCAACCGAAGATTGTTTTTTGTCCACCAACAATGGTGGAAATAAAAGATGTTTTAAAACAATTTATTGTCCTCAAACAAACATTTTCCAAGAAAAGGTTTTTCAACTTATTCGTACTTCTTTTTTCAGCTATAAAATCGCTCGGAATTCATAGCTGTCACTTTTAAAGCTTTAATATTTCAACGACGTAATAGTATTTGTGTAAAAAAGAATCTGAAAAAACAAGGATGGAGCATTTATAAAAGCTTTAACAATAACGTTAAGATTGATAACAAATGTGCAAAATTTCATTTTCACCAAATAGAGACATAAAAACGGTGGTAAATGTTTCTCCTATTATTTTATAAATTCTACCTATTCCCCTCTTTGAATCAAAGGACTGAAAGGAACTAAGCTATCTTATAGTGTTGATTTCCTAGTTTTAGCTCTCAATTTCCAAATTTCTCGCGGTGTCCGTGGTCGATAGGTTGAGCGTCGGCTTCACGATCAAGAGGTCCTGAGTTCGATTCCCGGGAGCAGCTATCGATCTTAGTTCTGTCATGGGCCCGCACCTTCGGCGAGAGTACTGGTGTATTCTCAAGGAAGCAGAATCGAGAGGGATCAATCTAAGTTGGAAGAACTTGTTTCCCATTCGATGTAAAATAAATAGATTCAAACCTATTTCCGAATTTCTAAATTTAATGATTTCAGAAACTTAGAATTGAGTGATTTAGCTGATTTTGTTATAAAGATGAGATGCCATATTTTTAAAAAAAGAAAGAAAGGAAGCAAAATTATTTTGCGTTAGGATACCCCAAATAACTCAACGAAGTACTACCTAAATGGAACCAATATTCGTCGGGTAAATACGATGTCTGTCGATTGCACCAATTTTTCTTATTTTGAGGTTTCCATTTGTGTCATTTACGTCATTGGACTCCGCCAGCAATTTAGGCACTGTCGACATTACCCGTAAACTGACGATTTCATCCGATACATTCTTATTTTTCAAAGAAGGGCAAAGAATATATCACATTAAATTACATTTATAGTGGATGTAGTAGATTTAACGCAAATAAAGAATAACCTTAGGAAAAGCAGACAATTTTTCTATATCAAAAGTCCAGAAAACCTGTTCTTTTTCTGTATTGGAATAAGGTGTTGCACTCGAAGAGCACTTAACCGCATGAAAATCACATTTATAAACTTGAAAAATATTTATTAGGATAGTTCATATATCAGATATCATTGTTTTCACGGAGACTGGAGCACCTAACAATGGATTTCCGTGATATCTAAAAATAACCTGGAATTGCGCTGAACCATTTCTAAAGAACCAATAAAAGCCACTTTAAGCCTATCAGAATACCGGGAAGACAATATCTGACTAAAATTTGAGTGTTAATCGTCCATTTGAACGTATTTTAGGCAGTTTGCAAGTTTTGTCTAGGTTTTAGAAACATCGATACCCCCATTAAGACTTTTACTGAACTTCATTGTTTTACCTTTGCTTTAACATATGTAGATATTGAGCTGTATTTTATTAATTTGTCTGCAATAATGTCGAAAATATATTTGCCTCAGAAAATCCGTTTGAGTTATTATTGAGCTACGGATATAGTTTGGATTGCGTTCTGATCTATTGTTTATTCTAGCATTTACGAGTGTTTAAATGAAATCCCTGTTTTCATATTTTCTTCTATCCGTGTGTATTTATCGGGTGTAAATCTGCTATAAATTAGTTCGAGTTAACTTTCTACAACAACTTCGTGCGGAGTATTTAATGCATGGGTAGCTGACTTTCGGTTCCATTTAACCCATTCCACACAATTCCTCCTTTTTACGTCCCTTAAGAAATAGTTCTGAAAACAATGTAGAAAATGAAGAAATAGCTTGTAACAAGCAAATTCTGCATTTTTTACATTGTTTTCTACCGAGAGAGACAAAGATTTAAAAAAAATCAAAAAATTGAAATTGATGTCTGCAACTTTGGACAAGTCTTAAGTTTAAATGTGTGGGAATGGGTTAAAGAGAATGTCTATTTTGGGGGCGACTGTATCGGGTATTGATTCTTAAGTTAATAGTAATTTCAAGTTGTAATTGAAATATGTCAAATGTAATATTATTTACTTTTTAATTATCATTGTTTTCATTTTAACCTCCTTTTCTTCTAACTTTCTTGGAGCATCTCCTTGGGAGCATGAAGGATTCTGAAATCAATCCTAGCTTCGCGATTCCGGGTTGAGGAAGTTTTAAAAACTGGTGACTTAGGAAATATTGCCATCCCAACTAATATGGAGAGGTTTCTCCTTCGGGTTTCGCAGATAGTTAAATTTAAGTAAATTTTATTTTGACCGTTGTTTCTTTCTTTTCGAAGGAACTGTAAGTAGTTATTTCTGAATAATTTTTCATTGTGGTATCCTCTCCTTTTCAGGTATTGTTGTTTTCACAAACTTTGGGATGCCATTTTTCTATCATTATCAAGCAGCTTCTTGTACTAAAGATAAACTGTTGGTAAAATAGCCAGCTTGTTGAGAGGAAATATACCACCACTTTAATACTTATACTGTTTTCTCGCTCGCTTAATTGACCAATCATTTCGTGAAAACGACATAACTGAGGAGCTTAAATTGAACAACCGCTGGTTCCGCCCACTTACACCGTTGGTCCTGCCCATTGACTCTACCAGAAAGATCTACTGCGATTTAAAGCGATGCTATTTTGAAACATTTATGGCCAGAAGCATGTAAAAAAGTAGAATCGTTGGTTGGCGACCTACACATCCTAACTACACTTTGAAAAAGCTGTAGTTACGACGTTTATGCCGCCAAATCAACAAAGATTTCGGACAATGTCTGAATGCAAATCCCAATTCCGATCAAAATGAGTTATGAGTACATAAATACACGATCCTTCAAGACCTTTCATTCAATCTGGTTAGACAATCGAAAGATGAGCATACTAACTCCAATCGATTTAACTTTATATAATAAGGGAAAAACAACCATAGATTATGCCATTGCTACCCCAGACTGTTTTCGGCATATATGTGACTTTGAAATCCTAGAAATAGACCCACTCCTCTCTGATGGCCACAGTTTACTTGCTTGGGAAATAGAGATAAATAAGTTGACCGTTACCAGTAGCTCTAACACTAAACAAGAAACCTATCATAAATGGATCCCTAGTAAAGAAAATGAATTTATTCAGAACATCGATCAAAATAAGGTTGATTCCCTTATCCGACAACTTAATACCTACCCCCATTCACAACAGACCATTGAGCATACCACCAATGAAATCTGGTTTTGAAAAATCAGTCAAGGCATCTTTCCCGGGAACCTGAGCTGGTCATGGCCCTCGTATCTCCTTCCAAAATAATACGCCATGGTTTAGTCCTCAATGTCACCAAGCTAGAGATAGATATCATAAAGCTAAAACGATTATTCTAAAAATAAAACTCTCAAAAATAAGCTCAAATATAGGCATTGAGATCCAAAATCAGTGAAATACTCTTAGAAAAATGAATTGAAAAGAACCAGAAAAATATTTGACATTTCTACGTAACCTAAAACCAAAGACTAAAAGCAATGACCAACCATCTGTTGATGAGTTTTACAACCATTTTGAAGGACTTATTAAAAATAATATTGGTGATGAAAGACTTACCCAAGAATATGTAAACAATGATATTATGAATGAATGCCTAAAAGCCCCTGTAACTGATTCTGAAATATTAAAATTTATTAACTATCTTAAAAATTCAAAAACCTCTAGCCCTTTTTATAATATTCAAAATGAATACATCAAATCAAAACAACATATCCTTTTACCACTTTATTGTAAACTGTTATACGCCGTCTAAATAACAGGTACATGTATGATCCCCGAATGATGGCTAGAAGGTGCAATTATACCAATCTTCAAAACAAAGGAGATCCACAAGAAACAAGTACTTACAGACCAATCACAATTCTAAGTTACTTCGGATAATTGTTTACAGAAGTATTGTATAACAGATTGAATATTTACTTAGAAGAGAATGAGATAATAGAAGAGAATCAAGCCGTGTTTAGACAATTTTATTCTTGTAATGACCATATATTTGCCCTCCATTCACTGATTGAAATGATGAAAAAAGAACATGAAGAAATTTTTACAGCCTTTATCGACTTTTCCCAGGCCTTCGATAAAGTCTGGAGAACTAGCCTTTGGCACAGACTTCTCTTTAATTATGTAAATGGAAATGTTCTCGAAGTGATTTTCAACAAATACAACAACATAAAATCTCGAATTGAATGGTTTATTCTCCCCTATCTTAATATCTGAAATTGGTGTAAGTCAAGGCGATAATTTATTTCCGATACTATTTTCCTTCCATCTAAATGACCTGCAGTCCTAATTGCAATCTAACGTTGCCCTTGGTTTAGAGCTTAAAGAAACTATAGATATCACACTTTGGCTTAAACTGATAACTCCTAGTTTTACTTTATGCGGATGACAATTTCATATTGTCTGATAATGCTAGTGTTTTTCCAAGATTGTCTCAATATCATTTCTTATTACTGTAAAAAAAAATTGCTTCTTCAAGTTAATGCAAACAAAACAAGAGTTCTAGTCATTGGTGCAAGGCTCACAACACAATTTTCATTTTCACTTGAAATAAGCCCTTAGAAATAACAGATCAAAATAATTCCCTTCGTATGACTTTTTCAAGCAATGGTTTTTTCCTCCGAGCACGTAGACACATTGCGGAACAAGCCAACAAGGCTTGTTCACGAGAGTAAATAATTCAATTTCAATTGACCTTGTGCTCAAACTTTTCGACCATACCGTACTCCCAATACTAACATATGGGTCAGAAGTCTTTGGTTTTGAAAACACTGAAATTTTAGAAAATGTTCACATAAATTTTCTTAAAAAGCTAACGTCATGTCCGGAAATCAACCCCGTCAACGTTCCTGTATGGTGAACTAGGAAGATTCCCTATCAAAATAATTATCATGTCACGCATTATATCCCTCCGGAATAATTTGGTAAATTCGGTATTTGGTAAAAAAAAAAGACAAAATATCTAAAAATTTACAAATATATGGTACAAACACCTCATAATAATTTTCAAATGGCCAAACAAGATTAAAGATATACCACATTCAATGAGCAAACCAGATAAATGTGGCAATCAATTCAATATTACTAAAGAAAATCTCAAAGAAAATATTAAACTAACTTTAACAGATCAATATAAACAAGAATGGCATCAGCAAATAAACACTTACAAAGGCAGAATCTACATCAGCTTAAAAGAATTTCATAATTTTGAGGATTATCTAACAATCTTCAGTAAATATGAATATCTACCTAATATCAAATTCAGGACTGCAAATCAACGATTGCCCATTAAAACGGGTCGATATGATGGTACTCTCTTAGAAAACAGAAATTTGCAATCTCTGTAACATGAATACAATTGGATTTGAAGAGCACAGTCTTCTCCATTGCAGCTATTTCAATGAATCTAGGCGCCGTTATTTCCCAAATCTGCAAAGAAATGAAAACATTAGATTTTTATCCCTATGTAAACCAGTAAGCTTTCTTAAAAACCTCAGTTGCTTGCTTCGACTGATCATGATGGTACTCTCTTAGAAAACAGAAATTTGCAATCTCTGTAACATGAATACAATTGGATTTGAAGAGCACAGTCTTCTCCATTGCAGCCATTTCAATGAATCTAGGCGCCGTTATTTCCCAAATCTGCAAAGAAATGAAAACATTAGATTTTTATCCCTATGTAAACCAGTAAGCTTTCTTAAAAACCTCAGTTGCTTGCTTCGACTGATCATGAATAAATGTCAATCAAAACAATAAGTGCATACACTCCAATAGCTTCCAGTCTATATAAGAGTTTATGTATGTGTACGCTAAACATAACACTATATATAGATAATATTAGCACATGTATCATTTTATGTAATGACATTCCATATTTCTCTTAACTCTACCAACTCTATAAATGTCTAGACTTGTCCAAATGAAATAGGTAGAATACTGCGCTAAAGACATTGACATAAAATACGAGTGTTATTTAGGGGGAAGATACTGTGGAAAAAAGGAAAAATTGCAATATACAAAAAACGATTTTTTTCTAGCAGTGTTTTCCTAACCTATAATAGCCTATACGCCCTAATAATTTGAAATGCCGGTTTGTGGGAGAATGGGTTAGAACTAAAAGAGAAGAGATGAAAAAACACAATTACTGTTTTTTGCAATATGAAGATGCATATGCCGGAGTATAAATAAATAGACTTGACTACTGATTAAAATCCAAAAAATGCATTTTAATACTTTTGAATGCATTGAAGACAAACTCTCGGCTGTGTTGATATGAATGATAATGTGTTCCTTTTATTATAATGACTATATTATTGAATTAAACATGTAATTGTTATCATTAATAATTTGTGTCTTTTACTCTTAATCCTTGTCAAGCTGAACCCGGAATGGCAGGACGCATAGAAAAAGATTATCCTGAACATACATGCAGTTTGATGTTGGTCTAAACCACCCGCTTGTCCCTGTTGAGCAGGAGTTGTTCACAAAATATTAGTTCTCTGTAAGAGCTTCCGGTGCTTACAGACCCTTTGATTTAAATGTATCTTTTTGAAACAGATTTTATCTAACATGCTCTCCATGATTTGCAACACTGGGACCATTTGAAATTTTTAAACCTATCCAAATTCAAAGGTTATGCAGACAACAATCTTAAATTGCCAGTGAGAAGGACAAAGCATAGTGGGAAAGGAGAAACTGCTTGACACAGTCTCATCCCATCGGACAAGGTTTTTCTTTTTTCCTACAGCAAACAATCACAAGTTTTAAAAACATTCATAAAAACAAGAAATATATCAGCAACAGGCATTGAATGGGAAAGGGTCAAAGGAAATGTGTAAAGAATCTTAATGTGTTTTTGGTATATTATCTTTTTAACATAATGCTTGAACAGAAATACAATGAGTTAAGACATTAGCATACGACGACATTTGCTGATGCCTTGGAGAGAATCATCATATTGAATATTGAGGGAGGACGGGACATTAATTGTAACAAGCAAGATCCCCTTCTCTCATAATGTTTTCTATCCTGGTTGGCACTTATTTTCAAATTTTATCACACTTTGAAATTTCGTCTGCAATCTCTTTGAAATTGAACCATTCTAAAATTTCCTTTTGTCTGGTAACTGGTTAATGCATGATTCAATACGGGTTACTATTAGAAGTACTTGTCTTGGTCTTGCACCGACCCTCATGTTAAAGGTATTCACATCAGCAACACCATATTGATCCCAATTTAGGTCAGACTGCTTGAGCTGGGATTAGCCTACTGACAGTCGTCAATTCTGATCTGAGCCTAAGCTGTATGATAGTTGCCTTGTACGAACGCAAGAAATAGTATAATTAGCTTATTCAATGAGCATCTTATCCAAATTGAATAGTGAATTCAGCACATATTAATACAACCCACTGTTTTTTTGTGCGTGTGTTTTTTTTCATAATTCTGGACCATTCTAAACCATTGGCTAGTACTGAGACTCCCATTGGCTAAAGATATTTGTATAAGAATTTAAATTCAGGTGAAAATTTAAAATGAATTTCATATGATAAAATATAATCATTCAATAGGGTAGAATGTAATAATCAAAGGCCTGATGGCCTCAATTGAAATCAGGATTGAATATTAGTAACTGGAATGACTATCAAGCCGTTCTCTGATTAGTCTTTTAAGTGATCCTTATCATAAAATCAAATTTTAAGAATTCGAGTAAGAAATTCCAATTTTCAAAGACTTCCTCTTTCTCTCTATGACAAATACAGGATATCAAAAAATAGGGCTATAATTTCACTGTAAGATTTTGAATCGTTTTGGTTGATCACTGTGAAATAATAATACAATTTTTGTAAATTGTAGGTCTAAAGGTTTATGATGAGAACATTTTAAAGAAATTCTTCTATTATTACTTTGAAAATGAGGATTCTGGGACCAACAAATATAGAGTGTGATTTGATCCGAGGGTTGTAATTTGAATCATTTTTGGTGAAAAACAAGTTTCAAAATATTGAATGTGTCAGGTCTGTTTGGGTGAAGATATTTTTTAAGATCTCTGTTTTGCTCTGTATAATTATGTAGAACATAATTCCAAACAAATTTTTTCACAGTGTTTTGACAGGGGTCCCATGGAAATTCTACAGATTAAATTTGAAAGCTGAAGCTGTGTTGTTTGGAGAGGGTAGGTGATTCCTTCTTTATTTCTGTGTAAAATACAAGATCCCACAACATAGGGCTAATTTTCAATTGGAAGCAGTAACTTGTAGTGTTTTGGTTAATGGTCTTTAAACAATGGAACATGCAAATTATTAAATTTCTACATCAAATAGTTTGGGAGTTTAAGATTTTAAAGGTTTTCCTTCCTTATTTGTATGTCAAAGCCCGATCACACAGCATAGGACTTATTGTCAAGTCATCGCAATAATTTGAAGTAGTTAAGAAGAGAACCATCAGACGATGTTACATGCCAAATATCAATGTTCTAAGCCTTATGATTTCGTCAGAAGAATTTTCAAGTTTTTTTCACTTGGTTGCTACAGTCAAGAGTTCTGTGAATTTCAATCCTGTGATATATTCTGAAAGTGCTAGACCTAAGGCTTTTTTCTGTGAAGTTTAGTTGAAACCTGATGGTCAAATTGGTAGATGTAATTGTTGGTGAACGAACTGGCACAGGACATCGATGTACCGGCACAGGACATTGGTGTACTGACACATGACATTGATCACAATAGCTCACTCCAAGAATCTCTCGCTATGGTGAACTTAAATACCATGGGTCTAAAGCATTTCATCTCTAAAATCTTTACACACGGTTACATGTAGAAATATAGAAATCTAGTAATTAAGTTCCGGAAACCAAGCACCTCTTGGTGAGCACAAGGATCAAAGCAACAAATTCGAGAATTCAAGATTTAAGTCCAGAGCTCTTACCGTTAGAGCTAAAAAGGACTGACTAACGGGGCATTGAATTCCTCTAAATAATCCCGAATTGCACTATAGGTTTACTGCTGCAGCGCTTTTAATATCAAAAATAGTTCCATTCTCATTTGAACACTTGGCACTCGAGAAATAAGACAAATTAGGCAAGTAAAATAATTTTCAAGTTTGTTTTCTCCAAGAGTTTACCATTGCTGTTGTTGTTGTTAGTGAGACATAATAAACGCCATTTCATGAAATCTACACATGTCAAATTATGCACACCATTCTTGCCGTTTTGATCAGAAATTCTCCATAAGTAACTTATCCCTATAATCATTTGTGTTTCTTAAGATACGTGGACTAGCATTGAGAGATAAAATGCGTGAAAGGCGAAATAATCATTCATTTCATGAAAGTTACCACGTGTCTGAGGGTTTTTACCAAAGATCTAAAGATAGAAGATAATGCAATACAAATGCCATAAATAGCAATTTTTTGCCTCCCGATGCTTCAGATATAGGCACCAATGATTCAATTATGCCCCCCCCCTCCATCAATATTTGCGTGATCTGGCGCCCATGTAATTTTTCATTTAGCTCCATTTATTAAGAAACTACGGGATTTCACCAGTCCAACATCCTTGATTCAACTCCTGCTAAAAATCGACGTCGTCTTTTATCACTATGCCCATCTGTGATTCGGTTTCCCGCCGTCGGTTTCCCGCGATTAGTTTCATGAATGGATTTGCTTTTTCAACTCGTACTACGAGAAATTATGAATGGATTCGCACAAGCATATATTCGTTGTGAGGTTCCTAGAAGCAAAGAAGTAATCCCGGCGATCGCTATATTGACAGTCAGGTCAACGAAGAAATTGCCTGTTACATGCAGTATGATCTTTTTTCACATTGCTTTCTCAGCACAGGGCCGTTGAAAAAAATCGGGAACTGAACAGTATAGGGATAATGCGTAAGCCATTTGTTTTTGTTGCAAGTGAATTTCTCACAGTACTTAAACACTGATCAAAGTAAATTCATTCATATTACGGTCAATCAAAGTGCATTGTGTTCACAAAAGGATAGAATTTCATTCACAAAATGAAATTATCCTGTTCTTGAGTTATTGTAAAGAACTGATGCAAAAGGGCTTTAAGTGCCTAAATAATTCGTTGGTAGTTCCGATCCTATTGCATGAAGTGCAGACTGTCAAAAATATCCTTGACCACAATTTTTAGTGTACTTCGAACAACTCTCTGCATGTGAAACTAAAGAGCGGACAACATGAGCTTCCTGTTATGTCCTCATTATTGACATAATAGTGTTAGTAATGGTGATACTCACGTTAGCTATGCACGGGCACAGGGAGCAGTTACGTATGCTAGATATTAGCTAAAAAGACCCAAATGTCAAACCAGGCCTTTTAGAAATACTATATATAGACAAGGGATAAAACTCATAATTCCTGAGATCCCACCCCTGTCTGGTTTAAACGCATCTAAAAATTGCACTTCTTTGTTTACACATTTTACGGTTGTGCATATAATCATTTGTAACCACGACCCATCCATTCCACGAAAACTATTCAGCTTTCAGAGTACAGACACATTTCTCACAGAAATACACCTCAATTTTGCTCGTTTGTCGAGAAGCAGCACCGTCAATTTTCATCAGTAAATAGCAAATCCCAGATAAGCCACTCGTTTTTATTATGCATAGAGCAATGGAAAATTACAAATTAAATACATTTTTACCTTAAAGTAGTTAATTCTTATGGTTCCATGGGTGTCATAAGCTTATGAAGTGTTATACCAATTCCAAAGGTCAAAAGGAAGCCATTTTGTAAATAAACTGAAATATCCTTAAAAGCAAACTAGATGCAAAATTTTGGGGGTGGGGGTGTGCGGGGTGTACAAGTGGGGACGCAAGTTGCAATAAAAGCAAACGACTGAAATAAGGGGTAGTTGAAATGACAATTTCTCATTTATAACTCATAACCATATGATATGAAAATTGAATAATATGTCCGATCTGCATCAATGGTTCTCTAACCTGATACAAGACATCTAATTTTGAAAAATTATACATTCTGAAGTTTGTTCAAATCCCAAAATATGCATTTTTCGTGAGAAAATCCACAGAGATAAAGGATAAAGCTGTGGCGATATATGAAACAAGGGTGTTCTTCTTTTCCCCAAGTTTTTGATAATCTCTCTTTCGATTGTTCATCTAACACTGTTTAATAACAATAGGAATTCCACAAGGTTTTGTTAATCAAAAGCAAAGAAATACGTGTTTCGATAGAACAAAAAAAACGACATGAGCAATAAGAAAAAATTATATATATTTAATGAATATTGAAACAAGAACTGAAAAGGCTGCCTTTGGAGATAAGATACATCTTTTAACCCTCAAATTTCTGAGATATATTGCTTCAGAGACTGTATTAATAGCTATGCTGAATGCATTTGCTTTTCAATTGTGCGTTAAACATTTTTCCTTCATTAAATGATTCAAATTTCGTGTGCAAATTTGAATTAGAATTATAGTTAAAGAATACCCCTTGTTGAGGAATGCAAGGTAAATGATAACAATTATTATAATTCAATAGTAGATTTACATCAACTCATACTGGATTTACTTGTTCTTGCACAGAAACATTTATGAAAAATAATTTGATAATACTTACATGTATACGTGTTTGAAGGTATTACCAAATGAAATTTAACAATATACTCTTTTTCAAGTGTACCGGTAATTTACTTATTTATAGCTATACGTAGGTGTTCTTTTGAATTAAATCGTAATTGATGACCAAGAATTTACAGAGAAAAAATCCAAATTACGTTGAATATCATACAAAAAAATTTAACTACTAAGATAACTACCACAGTTGGCATCTAATTCAATAAAAATTCAAACAAATGACTGTAGAATAGTCTTCTGTGTAAAAGAATTAGTGTATTCATATTTTATTCTTCAGAATGGCTATCAACAAATAGCAAATCACACTTTTCATACACTTCTGCATACTAAACGTTATTTTTAAATCCTTTTCCGGAAAAAATACTACTTTTATGTTACTATATTCTCAATGCTTTCAATCCTGCTAGTAAAGCTTCCATTGATTTAGAGAGTCAGCTAGTGAAGATTCCATTAAGAGATGAGAGAGAGTTTTGTCTAGTGAAACATAAATAATATTATGAATTCAAGACTTTTCATAAAAAAAGAAATTTGGCTTACAAACAAATTTATGATATTTCATTTTAACAATGTTCTTATTAAAGTCAACAACTTAACTAAAAATGCAGCTGCATGGTATGTAGGGTGAGACACTTTGCTGAATTTCACCCTTCCTTCTTGGAAGACAAATAGCAGTCATTTTAGGTGAGCTATGGCTTTTATCTGGCGTTCCAAAGGGGTCAATCTTGGATCTTAACTTGTTTCAAGTTAACGGTGTGGAAGCCTGAAATAATTGTAGCTCATAAAGTCCCATTTTTTTTTTCATTTATGATTTTTTATCCTAACCAATCCTTTCAAATACGTGAATTCAATATCTTGATCCCTAGTAAATGATTAGAGAGCCATTGATGACTAATGGATATTTTGTTTAAACTATAATGGTGTTATAATTACTTTTAGAATAAAACTTTCTCATCTAGTCTATTCTGAAATCCATTTTTCTGGGCATTTACATCCCGCTTGTGGGTTTTCTTGTCCATTACCCCCTTTTACATTTTTTTGCATCCGTTTGTGCTTTATGGGTGTTTATCATCAAAACAACATGGCTGCCTTTGGACTTTTGGAATTGGTATAACACTTCATAAGCTTAGGATACCTCTGGAATCACCAGAATTAACTACCTAAAGGTAAAAATGTATTAAATTGAAAATTTTCCGTTGCTCTATGCATAACAGAAATGAGTGGCTTGTCTGGGATTTGCTATTTACTGAATAAAAAGCGTTAGCTTTGATAGCTTAACATAACAGACACAATTTTGAGGTCGTCTCAAAGTTCAACGAGTGCAAACTGCCACTGGAGGCATAACTACTAAATCTGTTGAATGCCTATATGATAAAAAGTAGTTCTTATGTATTTCGGGAATATTGCAAACTTTCCATACAAGTTCATCTCCTAGGTATTTCAGCTCACTTGAGCACATCAGTCTTCAAATAAGTTGCAGACGGCAATTTCAAATTAATGAAAGTTCTAAAATGTTTGTATCTTTAGGTAGAACACAATGTGTAAAATGAAGAAATTGCTTGTAACAAGCAGTTTCTTCATTTTCCACATTGTTTTCAACAACTATTTTCTTGATGGGCGTAAAAAGGAGATTTTGTGTGGGAATGGGTAAACTCCTTGGTTACTTTAACCTCGTTTCATTATCATAATAATGTTTGACAATGAAGATTACTAAACAAAACAATGCTTTGCTAGCTTACAGTACTTTTCAGTACTTTGATTGTTTAGGGTATGGTAAGAACTTTCAAATTGAATGTCAAACGGCTTTATAAACTGCAGCCTTTTAAATGGAAGTATGGATGTTTTTTGAAACAATGATAAAGAAAATTGCCAATTGCCGAAAAATACGCTCAAACGAATATTTAATACTTAAATTTGAGTCAGTTGTTATCTTCAGGCGGTAATCTAATAGGCTCGAAGTGGCTTTTTGTAGTTACATACGAAAGATTCAGCGGAATTCCAGGTTATTTTTAGATATCAAGGAATTCGGTTGTCGACACCGCATGATCTCATTTGCATATGACCCAAAGTCAACGAAAGGTAAAGAATTGACAAGCGAAACAACCAACGTTTTAAATTATGTCACATCAAACGGTTAGCACAAAACAAGGGTAAGTGTCAATATTCTTATTAACGCTTACGGCAGTTTTGGACTGATCATTAAAGAATTGAAGACAAAGCAAACATAACTCCTGATGACGTAAGGATGACGTTGGTTTTAGCAAATTCAAATTGACTGCGGGCGTCCAACGCTAAATAGCAAAACACGAATGACTCAATATTCACTGCAACTGTCTCGACTGATCAACAGCCTTCGTAGGCTATTAGGAAATATTCCGGTTTATATTGATAAAACTACCTCCGATTATCGCAAAACTACTTTTCAGAATATTAATTTCATTTAAATACTGTATGAAAGGGAATAAGAATAATTAAAATCTGTGACATGGAAAACCATCGATACCTACCTTTAATATTTAATGGGGGACTAAACTATGATTAGCATGTGTGCCATAGTTAGTATGTTGTTTGACTGTATACATAATACATGTAGAATTCATTTTCTATTATCTTTCTAGGTACTGCTTTTAGACTTTGAGCACACATTCGATATGAATGAAAAAAAATGTGACAAAATCTTCAAACTGTTTGTTCATTAATTTTGATTAATTGTGGTAAGTATTATATCAGTGATATGTATTATTTACCATTGTCTTTCTCCATCCTGAGTGTGACGAATCGCGAGTGTCAATCAGAAAATCGGTAGGGCAATCCAGAAGTGAACTTTGAACTCCGAATGTGGTTGACATTTATGTCTAGCATTTTTGTTGGTTCGGCTTCTTAATCGTCGTAACTTAAGCTTATTCAATCTGTAGTTAGGACACTTATGTATATAACCAAACATTTTATTTTAGCCCACCTGAACACGAAGTGCTCAATGTTAGGTATTGTGACCACCTTCTATCAAACAAACCACTGCTGCATCAACATAAATTTCTGCTTTTGTGCCTCTTTTTTGAAGAAATCTTTCAAGACAGAAACGCTAGGGGGTAATAAAAGCTGGTGTTGGTTCCCAAATCCTAGCGTCAAATGTTGACCCAGCAAAATTGGGAGAGGGGCTTTCTTCTATCCGCATTGAGTCTGATTGATCCCTTTTCTTCGCTGGAATATTCGATGGACTTAGAAGCAATTATTCCTCTCTGGAACCAACAGTCTCCAATCGGTTATGAGGATTTCAGTTTATATTAACAAACTGTTATTGTCCATAAAAACATGCATATAGTTGTTGTCATTCTCCAACCTCGTAACTACAGTTTAATTCAAGCTGTAGTTGCGAGGTTTTAGAATGACAAAGGCAATAAGCAACTACCCTTACCCATGACGTTTTCATCCACGCTCGTGAAAAGGAGATTCAATATGACCCGGGGAGGTCAAAATTAACGCTAGTCAATTTTGTATCACAGAACGCTAGCGATCTGAAACTTTCATTCGTCATTTTTTTGAGTGATCAAGAGTTATCTTTATCAAACATTACTGTTCTTAAAGGCACCAATATGCTTTCAATCATATTTTCTTTTTCTATCGAATGACTTTTTGCCTTTACAATATATATAAATCGAAATGATGCAATTATAGACAGTATTTGAGTGGTCGGATTTATTACTAGGGACAGTTTTATGACAAACATATTCAATTAAATTACAAGCAATTATAAAATATCAATCCCCAATTTTGAATCGGATTCAGAGATTCTAAGGTATGTTTCTGAGTTTCTTACGATTTAAACAAATTAATTTTGATCCCATATATTTCAGATATTTATAGTTATCTAGCGTCCATACCATTGTGTTTCTGTATGTCCTCATCAAGTATGATAGCGTAATATATTTTCCTGTATTTTGAAATAGGAAAAAACATGTCACACTGCATTAAAGCGGCTCTTGGACAGATTTTAATGAAAACTTGACACAGGAAAATCTTTTCCAATAGGTATTAATGTCAATTTAACAATAATTATTCAAAGTAGGGCAATGGGTATTTATCATATTAAAATCTGTCCTACAGCTACTTAAATTACAATCTGACGATAAAGTCAATAAATTCAGGCTTCAATACAAAAAGTAAATACTACATCACATGAATTTCTTACAATAGGTAGATTCCGTCTAAAATGGTTAGATTCAAAGAAAGTGAGGAATAGCATACACCCATCAATATGAAGTACATACCTTGTCAAAATTAATGTTTATAGACTTTGTGCCTTGACAATAATGGGAAATCCCTTTAACTAAAAACTTAGTTTTTGACTTAGTCATGCCTTAGTTTGTAAGTAGTGGAAAACTTAGAGAAAAAGTTTCAACAATTGTTTAATGCTTAAAAAATTTCGTAGGAAAAAATAAAGTAAAATGTATTATGCAGACAGCCCATGGTTGCACATAACCGTAGTTAAATGTTTGCTTCTGTGTCTGCTTGTTGTATTCAACAGGGTCTTGCAGAACCAACTAGTCGATGTCTACGAATAAAATTTCAACGTATAAACATGGTCTATTTTTCATGAAATACAATTGGCAGATCGCTTGCACCGCCCACTGACCTATGACTCAAGCTCGATTCAGAAATTAAACAGCGTAATTTTGCAAAATTTATGTTCAGATTCATGTGACACAAATAAAATGGTTCGTTGGTGACCTAAAAACGTAACTACAGATTTAATTAGTTGTGTTTTTGACGTTTAAGTCGCCTTGCGAACAAATATGCTCCATAAATGGCTGAGCTTGACGTTCACTCAAGGCCAGTAAGGCGAGAAAGCACGTGACTTTGCTGGAAATATTGTTGAAACGGGTGTACATTCCTTCTTAGAACTTATGCAACAATGATGTCACCACGTGGCTTTGGCGTCATAAGAGACGTCGTCTTTTTTTTTCTCTATACACCTTATATTTGTTATTTTTCACCGTCATAGCAATTATTGAGGTTAAATTTAAGATCTCCATTATGATTGCGTAAAGTTTGGGATAAACTAAAAAAATTCCCTTGGAAATCGAGATTTCGTTTAAAGCGAGATATCGATGTTTCAGAAACCAAGATAAGGAAAGTTTGCCAGTTGTCGAAAAATATTTTTAAAGAGGGTTGGGTAAGATGATATACGAAAATTCTTATTTTCATGGAAAGGTACCCTGATTTTTTACCTACAGAAAGGTTAGGGAAAGGTCTGAAAATATTTGGAAAAAAAAATTGATTATTCAATTTCTTTTTTAAATTCAGTTTTCTGAAAGTCAATTATTTTGTTGCTTTGTCCATCTTTCATAGTGACATATCGCTATTTCATTGTGCCTTTAAGAAGACCTATTTAATACGTATCACCTTGTCTGAAAATAAGTCTAAATTACGAAAAGTGACAAAATTTACACAATTATCACTGAGATTAACCATATAATTGCGACCTCGTTTTCATCATGCATACATGACAGGCATGTATGAGCCCTATGGCACGAAATGGGAGTCTTGAATGGGACTTGTCCATCGGGTAGGATCTGAAGACATTTTGGTAATCGTTCATTAAATTCTATTATTAATATAAAATATGATTTGGGAAACTTCTAAAATCGATGGCGGCTGTAACTGAATAGCTGATTTTGTGTGTTATATTATGCTGAAATGTGTAATAAATGACAGTAGTAAAACTAGTATTGAAACTGATAAAGCACCAGTCATGAGCCTTTTCTTTTTAAGAAATACAACACTTGAAAAATTACTTCGGAGAACGGTTGCAAAAATGTCTCGTTAGTTGCTATTTTTTGTCATTTATTACTTATAAAATGACGAAACTGTAAAAAAAAATGCAAGAATTTTTACATAAAAAAGAACAGACCTACGTCCTTTCTTTGTATTTGTCTTCGTGAGTTAAATGCATACATGAAATAAGGTATTGTTCTTATTTGGAATCTAAATGAATTATATTGTTGGACAATTCATCTATTAACAACTATAAACGGAGCTTGCCAATACTTTGTTTAAGATGACGCGATGAAGAAATTTGAAATTTTTGTGAAATCAATCGATTAGTACTACATTGTTTTGCGCGAATCATTGAAACGCCGTCTGAAAAATGACGTCGTAAAATGCATTATGACGTCAAGTTCACGGTAACTGAAAAGACATTACTTTAGGCTTCATCTCATTTTTACAGTTATTTCATAATTGAAATATAAACCACTTTATATCAATTACATATTCAATAAGTTAATTTGACTTCCTCACTTAAGGTCATATTAAAATTTAAACTTGCTCTTGAACATATTTTCATTATAAAATTTGATATAAGAAAATTATCTGATGTTCAAATAGTTCTTATTGTCATTTTCAAGATAAATATTCTTTCTTCGAGTTAAATCTACTGACATGAGTTCGATCTCCGACGGCGGCACATATTCTTCCGACATCCACCAATGGGTGGATAATCGTGAACCTAGGTGGGATAGCAGCTGGAGGCTAGGAAAGGATGTAGTGGTAGTACTGGTGTGAGATATACCAGGAATCCATTGTTAGATGCTCCAGCCACCGCGATTTGACTGAAATACTGTTAAAAGCGACGTTTACACCATTCAATCACTCAATAAATCTATTGAATTCACTACAAATTTACGAAGGGGTTGTTATATACTCACTATGCCCTACTTTGAAACATCGGATGAGGTCGTTAGTCTTCAGGTAATCGCAACATTGACTGAATTGCCAGCGGAAGCCAATGACGTTATTGGTTCGATATATGGAAACCACGAGAAAAGGCAATTTTCGGTGCAATCGATAGAAAATGTTATGAAAACGAGAAAAAAATGATAATTTTTTCGGACAAATCGAAAGATAACGTATTTCTCCGATGAATTGCGGTTCCACTCGAATTCCACTTCGTAGACTTTTTTGCGTTACGTAACACGCGATATTTTTGCTTCTTTTCTTTCTTTTTATTCAAAGTTATGAACCACCAGAATGAGCTTTATCCCCTTCAATGAAATGCCTGAATTCATTAAAGTTAGAATAATGGAAAATGAGAGCCAAACAGTTTCATCCTTAAACTACTTAAGAGCCGCTTTAAGTTAAAAACATGTTTCTGTGTGATGTGACACATAAATCAGCAAATTATTTAAAAGGACTAGTTTTCATGCCGATCATAAGCAGTTCTTCTGATAACCAGTAGAGCGTCCCAGGCCCTCTTTTTTGGGGAGTAACGCAGTAACTACAGTTTATTTAAGATCTCGTTACGGCATGTAAATCGCAAACAAACGATTTGCTTTTTTTAATTGGAATGCAGAGCAATTCAGACTTGGATTTAACAAAACCGCAAAAATTTCATTTCGGGTTTCTTGATATCACATATGACGTGATCTCTTAGATACGGGTTACTTCTCATCTCAACTTGTCACGGACAATCAGTTAGTTGTAGCCGAAGACAATAACATGGCACATGTATAGGATGATATAAAAATTCGTTTAGAGACTTCTAAACATGCTTTAGTTTACTTTAAATTATTGAAAAATAAGGTAATAATCAGCGCAGTAATTTGTTTTTTTGTGATTCGTCGTCCCGTGTTTGGATACCACGTGATCTCAATTGACATGAGGTATTCATGTGACCATACATAGGCAATGTTTACAATACGGCTCAGGTCGCGAATGCATTTTTACAATAATAACGCCGCCCAGTGCTTTTAAACATTCTAGAGCGATTAAGGGGGGTCATAGGCATCAAGCAAACGCGATTATTGTGGGATTTACAGCTTTTATTCAATAAAAATCAAATAGATGCAAACCGAAAGTAGAAGATTTTGAAAATTAGAATGTAAACATATCAACTTCCGGTTTCTACTTATTTACTAAATAATTACGCTTTATTATGTCCATATTTACAAGTTTAAATCAATAATAACACATCAAACCTTTAGCAAGTGTCATCTAGCTTTCAGCTTGGTCCTTTTTACTTAAGATTTTTCTACGTTTCTAAAGCCGAATAACGAATAAGGAAATCGCGTGACTACAGGGCGCCAAAATAACTTGATACTATCTTCATCATATTATAGGAATTTTTAGGAAAAGGGCTAAACTACCATGTGCAAACAATAACGTTAATGTCTTTCTTTTTCTTTTAATTTTACTCACATCGCTCTAAACATTCTTTTTTCGTAAGTCTATACCGTTATTTCAAATCGATCACCCTGAAACAAGTTTCCGCGCATTTCCGCGCATTTCCACGTATACTTATAAACTTTAAGTGAAAATCTACGTGAGTTTAGTATGATCGTTACAGAATTGGCCGAGTTGAGGGTCAAATAATTATCGAGGTCATTGATTTCTTACTGTAGAAGCTGTTATTCTCTGTTTTCAAGATTCTGAAAGGAGTTCACGTATTACAGTTGATCAAAAGGAGAATGTTACGCTTAAAAATTCTAATTTTGCTGTGCGTGACACGAGCTTATAACCCATTCCAACATGATACAATTTTAGACCAGTTCAAATTCAAGGAAGTAGCAGACGACAATTGTAAGTTGATGAAATCTTTAAAATCCTGGTCTTTTTGGAAAGAAAACATTGTGGATAATGAAGAAATTGCTGCTAACAAGCAATTTCTACTTTTTCTACAATGTTTTCCAAAGCTTTCATAATGATGGTCATTTAAAAGCATCACTGTCTGGGAATGGGTTAAGACAATGCTAGTTTTTGATTTATGTTTGTGGATTTATGTTTTTGTGCGTTATTCACGCACATATGCATACGAATGGGAATGCTGGTTTAAGTTTAAAGGAGGGAGGCTTACTCGGAAAGTATTAAATGAATTTGAAACGAATTCCACAGTTATGACCCTTTCATTCCAACTTCTCAGTACTTTCAGTCCTTTGATTATTTTATGTTCCTTACCAAATACTTTACAAATCCCGCCGTTTATGAACCCAGTTGAGCGGCTAAGTCGGAGATCAATGGGCGTAACGAGCGACCACTCAATTATGTTCATTGTCATATATTTGTTTCAACTGACGTCGTGCTTTTAATTTTAGTAGAAAGTCCACGCCTTTTCGACTTATTTACCACATCACTAACTTAAAAAATTGTTCAAGCACTAAAATTTCAGCATTCTAACAGAACAATAAGAAATCATTACTTCGCTGGTGTTCTAGGCTGGTGTAAAATTCTATATACACAGAAACTAATTTCTTTTAAAAAACAAAAACAAAAACATGTAAATTATATTTGATTGTTGAATCGACCATTCGCTAACCCATGCCCATCGACTCTGATAGGAAGTCCCGCATCGATTTTAAACGGCGTTATTTTGAAAAATTTATGGCAGGAAGCATGTAACAGCTTCAGTCATTAGTAGATAACCCAAAAGGCAATGGATAGTATGTATTTCTTACATCTTTGAGAGCACTGGGTTACTATTGCATTATGATTTTAATCGGGTTTCGATTGATTTCAACAACATCAATACATCATATATACGCTTATTGTGTGCCGTTGTAGAAAAGGACCTTATTTTCCAACCTTTTAATACAATCAGAACAACTTAGTCTTATGCTTTTTATTATGTCTTAATGTGTTTTAACCCGTTGCTAAACATCCAAATTCTAAATCGGACCAGTTTCTACAACAACAACAACATAAACCATAACAATTTTAGGTTGATGAAATTACAGGGTTTTTTTTGTTTTTTTTTTTTGTTTTTTTTTTTTTTTTTTTGTCTTTTATAGTAAGAAACATTGTGGATAATGAAGAAATCGCTTGTAACAAGCGATTTCTTCATTATCCACAATGTTTTCGAAAGCTTTTATGTGTTAGGCATTGTGTTAAAATGGAATGGGTAACCGCGATTTACATGAATGCAGACGGAATAGATTATTTTACCAGGAACACTTGGTCGGGTGATTATGCAGAATCATATATTGTTAAAACTTGTGAGCAATTCCGTTTATTTATCGTCCTTACCTAAGCACATTCCCATATGAGCGACGCCCCAAGAAGACGGTTAGTTGTTACGGAGGATGGTGCAAGGATACAAGACGAAACTACTTAGAGCTGGTTCTTTTACGTGCGCGATGGATAGCACCGTCAAACGGGGACTCGGTTTAGTTTGTTAGTTAATATTGTCAGTGGGGAGCCCCAAACACGTGATCTTGAGGTTTGAAGTCAAGTGCTCTGCCAACTGAGCTAATCGGGATGATTATTAGAACTTGTTAAAACTGCCCAACTTCAAAATGACCAATCGGTGGCCTCATCCACTTACACCATTTGCCACGCCCATCGACTCCGATTGGAAACCCCTCTTCGAAATTAAACGGCGTTATTTTGCAACATATATGGCAAGTAGTTTGTAACAAAAAGGAAGAATAGTTTGATGGCGCCCTAAATGTCGTAGCTACAGCTTGAAAAGGCTGACGTTCTGACACTTAAGTCGCAAAACCAACAAAACGACGGCAAATTTCGGAATGCATAACCATTTCTGGTCTGAATGAATGATTTCATTGGTCGACTGTTTAATTGATTTACAGCCGCGATTTTAACGAGTACCAAGAACAAAGGATTTAAATGATATCAAACCAACTTAAAGTGAGTATTTTTATAGTTTTAGAATGTGGTCGCTTAATGGAAATATTCGCTTAATAGAGTAGGTCGCTCGGCAAGATTAACTGTATTCTTTTATTTTAGGTATATTGTGGCGAAAGAAGTAAGCTCATACATTCAACCTCTATATACAATTGAACAATCCCGGCTGTTAGTCAAATAACAAGTCGGCCGATAAAATCGTTCATTTAGATAGGAAGTAAACTTTAGACTTCCAACTTTTGGTTTGATGACTTAAACGTCGTTACTATAGCTTATTCAAGTTATTCGAATTATTTCGTAATTACGAAATACTTTGAAGATTATTTCGTTAGTTCGAATACTATTTCGTATTTACGAAATTGATTGATTGAATGGAGCTTAACGCCACTTTTAACAGTATTTCAGTCATATCGCGGCGGCTTGAGCAGCTAACAATGGATTCCTGGTATTTCTCACATCAGTACTACCACTACATCCTGTCCTGGCTTCCAGCTGCTATCCCACTTAGGTTTACGATTATCCACCCATTGAGAGTATTTCGTAATTACGAAATGTTATTCTGTATTTACGAAATACTATTTCGTAATTACAAAATAATTTGAAGAATATTTCGTAAAAACGAAACGATTTGGATCATTTGCATACTAAAAAAAAGTCTTAAATGTCACTCTAGGGGTTCCGTAGCTTTGACTGTTTTTCGAACATTATTGCACATAAACCCTTAAAAATAGAATTGCTGTATGCCAAATGTACGCGGGTTTTTTTTGTTGTTGTTGTTGGTGGTGGTGGTGGTGGTGTTTTTGTTTTTTTTGTGTGTGTGTGTGTCTGTGTGCGTGAGGGGAATGTTTGTTTTGGTTATTGTTTCGTTTATTTTTTGCTAGTTTCAGTGAAAATATTATCATCCCCCCTGGGCTATGCTGTATTAGAAATAGAATTAATCAAAGGACTTGGAGTCCTGATAGCGGTTATGCTAGCATATCAGTAAAGGCGTTCAATAACAATGTCTACATAACAACATGTATCATCATCTTAAGATTCAGTAAAGACACACACACAAATTGCATTTTTAACATGAAATGAAATTAAAAATGCGCTATTTTCTTTTATCACGATGTTATTCCACGCCCGGTAATCTCGGGCTCCATCTCTTTTTGGAGAACAGAGCAAAATGGAGACAATGATACTTCCGATATGGAGCCAAGGACCGGAACTGAACAGAAAAGGTAAATAAAACTGTGCACCTCGCGTACAATTTGATCTCCTATGAACCTATTACACATGTTCCCAAAACGTCCAGAGTTTCATACCACATAGAAATGATTATATTATCCGTTGGCGGTGATAGATTTCAAAAATAATTCCGTTTGTGAATAGAAACTTGAATCAAAGTTTGGACATCGGACCCGATCAAACACGAAAATGCGTGTTGAAATCGTTCAAATCCACGTAATCAACAGTTCTGAAAGATTTAAGTGGCAATGACTGTGAAATGAATGATAACGTGTTGTTATACAATAATGTTACCACAAAGAACTGCGTTTTTCCTACCCCTTTTTCGGATTTTCTCAGATGAGAAGGAGACCAGGATGCGGTGCGGGAGACAAGATTCAGAGGGAGAGGCGATGCATATATAAATGTACTGTAAAACTTAAAATAGAACCCCATACTCTTATGTAACCCCAGCCCCTCTTCACGTCACAGCCGACCCTTTTTGTATGATTTTCGTAAAACTTATAACCTGTAATAAAACCCCAATCCCAAACAAATCAATGCCACAATGAATTCAATAGAGGGCGAATGTAACTGTTCTCAACCAAATGTCCCCTTTTGTGGTGGTTCAATGCTTAGATAATTGGTTTGCTTAAAGTTTTTTTTTCTTTATATTTAGAAGGCGCTGGATCCTAGATTATGTCAAAAGGTAAAAAAACTTCACTGCTTAAGTTAAAACACCGTGAAATTGACAATGTTTGGATGATTTGGGAATGGATTCGGAATGAAATTGAATGAGTGGGGGGAGCGAGTTTTGAATGAATGTAATCCAAGATCGCTAATTTCGTCCAATTTGCAATATTTTTACCTCCTTTTATAAAAAATATGGCGTGATTTTGTGTTCGTGTGTCTTCACGGACCAATCAGACGCTTTAAAACCCACAGCTGCCAGTAAAAAATGTGGAAAATTGTTATCGATTTGAATGAAATGCTGCGCATTTGGACGGTTGTTAAATGTTTTTAAACTATTTTGAGCGTTTTTTAATGGTTTGAGTGAGTGTTTGGAATGAAATATTGGAGCGCTGTGTGAGTGATTTTGAATGGTTTTGATCGATGTAAGTGTCAATTTCACGATGTTACTAACTGTATAGTATGTATACTGTAAATTCATTCTAGTCATGAACCACCTGCTCTTTGCAGTCAAAGTAAATCTTCGCCCCCCCCTTTTTTTCCCGTCTTAACATCTGTAACCTGTAATTAACACCTACCCCTTTTAAAAGAAGTGTGAAAATTCAAATAAACCACCGGTGTTGTTATAGAGCTTTTACAACGAATAAGGCACAGAACGTCCGTTTATTGCAGATCTGAACTCCTTCCGCTATACATATTTCTAAGAACCTAGCGTATTTTCAAATTTTAGGATGACCTGAATTCTCAAATTAGCTATTTGTTTTTCTTTGAAAATGTTTCGTTAGGATAGATTTACAAAAATTATTACGCGTTCACTTTATATTCACCATTGTGGCCCGGTAAGTCAGTTTGGAGAAAGGAGAAAAATATAGATCAGATATAAATATGGCTGTTCTAGAGAGTCTGAGAGACACATTTACTGTGTAAAAGGGAAAGAAAAAGTGTCCTGTAATATGCATAAAGTTACAATCCTAGAAAATCATTCACTGTATTCTTTTATAAATGCATCGCCTCTCCCTCTGAATCTTGTCTCCCGCACCGCATCCTGGTCTCCTTCTCATCTAAGAAAATCCGCAAAAGGGGTAGGAAAAACGCAGTTCTTTGTGGTAACATTATTGTATATCAACACGTTATCATTCATTTCACAGTCATTGCCGTTTAAATCTTTCAGAACTGTTGATTACGTGGATTTGAACGATTTCAACACGCATTTTCGTGTTTGATCGGGTCCGATGTCCAAACTTTGATTCAAGTTTCTATTCACAAACGGAATTATTTTTGAAATCTATCACCGCCAACGGATAATATAATCATTTCTATGTGGTATGAAACTCTGGACGTTTTGGGAAAATGTATAATAGGTTAATAGGAGATCAATTTGTACGCGAGGTGCACAGTTTTATTTACCTTTTCTGTTCAGTTCCGGTCCTTGGCTCCATATCGGAAGTATCATTGTCTCCATTTTGCACTGTTCTCCAAAAAGAGATGGAGCCCGAGATTACCGGGCGTGTATTCATAAACATCTTTTCATCAGTGCTTGAAAATTTAGAATTGTGTGGTAAAAGGTAAAATGATAAAGGGGCAAGAAAATCGAAATTAACATCCGATTATTTTGTCATTGAGCACATCATTATTATTTCAAATGAAGTACTTCATTATATTGTTCGAATTCGATAAGTGAAAGGGTGTTTGATTTGGTGGTATTGTATATGCACTTGAACCGCGAATATAATGGGGCTGTTACCGAGATTTTGTATATCTATTGTAGCAAACGGGCAGTAAATTTGCCCAACGCTGCCAGGTCAAAATTGGAAGTTTGTTTACTTATGTTCGCTTAACTCTACTGACCACTTAGATTATATCTCGTAACGCGAGTAAGGTGTTTTTCTCATTTAGACAATTCATTAGAAAATTAACCATGAGTAATTAAACATAATTGAATGATTTGAAATGCCGGTTTTCAATATTAAAAACCGCTATTAAAATCATTACGTTTGAATTTTCTGTGCGCGCTGCGTATATCAATTATTATTCTAACAACAACGACAATTTCACTTCCGGTTTAACTGGTTATTCGATTGGTTCTCGATTTTGATTGACAGCGGAGATCCGTCAATCACTCACTTACCAGAGTATAATAACAGGTCAGGTTGGTAAATAAGCGAGACTCTCCCTGCAATATGTAATACTTACGGACGGGCCCCTGATGGCGGTGCATGTTCCAAAAAGTCAGTGTTCGGTGCATGACTCAACGTCAGGTGCGTATTTGCCAATAATGTAAGTAAGAGCGACACGTTTCTGTAATCAGACTCCAATAATATGCTTTGTGTTTTCAAGTTTCTTTTATTTGATTTTCTCGTGTTTCAGAATGAAGTTTCCAGCCTTATTACTCGTCGCCACGATAATTTGTTACATTAAACACCAGTACCAGATGACCCAACAGTCATTGCCAACTGATCTAACAGATTGGTGTCCGTATTCAAACTTTTGCGTGGAAGAAGTCGATGGAATTAACCGATCAAAAGTTCCTAAGCTTGACAAAGATGTGATGCCCTGTTGTTCGTCGTGTTCGTGTTCTAAAGACTGTGGTCGAAAACGTAACTGTTGTAAATATGAATATGATTTGTATAAACTCGATGAAACTCTGGAAACCGTTTGCAAAAAGCTACTTTTATACAAAAATCTTCCAAATGAACCATATTACCACATTGTTTACAAGTGTCCAAACAGATCTGTAATGTGTGTTTCCGGGGGTGATAATGGACAAGCAGGCTATTCTCCCGTCTATTCTAAAACGAGTGGTATGATTTATTACAATGAAAAGTGTGCTAAATGTCACAACCAGTTCGATCTCGAGCGATTTTCACAAATGTTTACATGCGAAAAGCAGTCAACGTCTTATTTTAGTTCCCTGTACAGTTCGCATGGGTGCACTTTACGGTTCAGACCGCCGAACAACATTGACTTGTCCACAGAAATATGTTATCCTTTCCTTAACGACGAATGTCATCAGAAAACAGAGTCAGATGAGTTTGTGAAACTATGTAACTCTTTCAACGCTACTTTTCATACAAAAAGTCTCATTAAGTACAGAAATGTTTTTTGCTATTTTTGCGCGCTAAAACGAGAAATAAACGCTGACAACTTTTTCAGGACTCTCGAATTTTGCCCTGTTGAAGGTCGACAGAAAGACGTAGGGGATATCCCCTTTGCAATTCTTCTTGACTCGAATAGAGACTTAAGGGGAAACAAGGAAGGCGTAGAAGGAATGAATCGCGAATTCTGTACTGACGTGAACGGTCAGGTAAATATCAATTTAATACGGTTTCTTTAATTTCAAGAGATGAGTAGCCTTCTAGCGAACATAAATCCCGAAGACGTCACGATGACGTCGGTTTGGGCGTTCGTGTTTTCAACGGTAAAACGCACCATTTGAATGCCCCAATATCCATTGCAACTGTCGCGACTTAATTTATAAATAGGTTAAAAGATTACGTTAGCTATAAGGGAAATACCCTGGTTTATTCTGTTAAACGACCTCTGATTTTCGCAATACTAATTTTAAGAATTTTGTATTCAAATAAAACCTGAGAGGGAATAAATAAAGTATGTGACATGAAAAAATGTCGATTGAAGTAATGATGTTTCTAAACTTAGATAAAAAAAAATGCCAATTTCCGAAAATACGCTCGAACGAACATTTAATACTTATATATGAGTCAGTTATTGTTTTCACGGTAATCTGATAGGCTGAAAGTGACTATTTGTTGTTAGGTAGCAAATTCAGCGGAATTCTAGGTTATTTTTTAGATATCAACACATGACCATCATTGCATATGACCAAGTCAACGGAAGCAAACAAGGTGAAAAGGGAAGTAACTAACGTCTTAAATAATGTCACTTTATATGGTTAGCGCAAAACTATGGTAAGAGTTAAGATTCATACTGACTCCTCTTTTTCGCAAAACTACTTTACAGAATACTGTGTTCAAATACTTTATGAGAGGGAGTAAGAATAACTAAAATCTATCACATGAAAAAACATCGATACCCACTTCAAAGGAAGTGTACTCGTAATACAATATTTTTAAACCTGCACGACGTCAGGATACTTCGGGTGACGTAGTGGTTGGGTTTGACACATATACTGCGTCATTTTACTACCTTCCGCTGGCAAATCAATAGGTACGAACTCCCCCGAAGATTTTCGATGTTCCAAAATGGCGCATCATTGGTTTATTATCTTTAGCAAAACATTAACCTTGTTATCTTGATAACTGAAACAGTGACCTCAAAATCTCTAGCAATCCTGATCTTACTCATTCCTATCCAAATGCAAATTCTAAAGCAGATTGAGGAAAGAAGTTACCATTTGAGACGAATAATCATTAAAAAAAGAAAAAAAGCAACCTTGAGTCGACATTCATTTCGTTTCATGGATCAAATGGAATCCTTATATTACCAATATGTATCTTATACTGGCTTATCTAGTGACCTACAAATCTCTAGCAATCCCGATCTTACTCATTCCCATCCAAATTCTAAAAACAGACTGCGGAAAGAAGTTACAATTTGAGATATTAAAATATTCTTAAAAGGGGGAAAATCAACCTTTAGTCGAGATTCGATTTCGTTATATCAAGATCAAAAAGAGCCCCTATCTTACAAATATGTATTTTATTCGGGCTTATCTTGTGTCTAGTGCTATAAACATCGACGTAGAAATCAGTCTGTGTGCGTTACAAGCTGTAGCTAACACGTTATTTGTATCAGCTAATCCGTACATGAATAACTGCTTTTTAACAAAAAGACGAACATTAACCAAATCCATTGCAAATATGATTCCAGTTTAAGTTGAAGTGTGGAAATTCTAGTAAATAATGTTACATGGGCGATATTGAATGAGAGGTCACGATATTCCAAATTATTCTATACCTATAAATATTTCTGGTAAAATATATACACAGACAAAATCGGACGCGTCAGAAAAATCAAATCCGTATCTGAAAGTGTAAATTACGGTTCCATATAAGGAAGTCTAAGATGAAATCATTTTCGTTTTGTAGATGACGTCATAAATCGAATAAACGTAATCATAAGGATAAAGGAGAATTGAAATACATGTACAAATTATTACATAAATTTCTTATTATTTCGTCGATTTCATCACAAAATATATAGGTATATGATAAATGAAATATGACATTACGATAGCGAAACAACATTTTGTATTTGCTTCCCGCTGCGGAAGGAAATTTGATATTCAACTTGACCTTCGGTTTCTTGAAATATAAAAATTGTCTTCCGAAGCTCAAACCAAAAACAAAATCGGTCGAGTGGAATATTAAATTTTCTTCTGCGGCGAGAAGCAAATACAAGATGTTGTATCGCTTTCGTATCAGACTATTCCCTATTTATTAAACGAGACCTCTACGTATTAACAGACAAAACTGACTCTGACGATGACGAGTCTAAAGGGGGTTATCAATGGGATAGTTGTTAAATCATTAATCATTTTTCACCTCCCATATCTTTTGAATGCAATTATACTCTAAGGATCAGAATGTAATAATATGGTGTTTTTTTAAAGGCTCTATGGCTCTCACAAAATTTCTCACCAAAAGGAATCTTGAAATACTCGTTAAATTCTTTATAGACGCCTATAACAATAATTTTAGCCGCCTTCATAGAGCAGTCAATAGCGTATCAGACTCCTAATCTCCATGCATGTGGTGTAATGGGTTCGATCCCCGTTGACGGCACTTATCCTTTCCGACATTTGTCTCTCACCAATGGATGGATAATCGGAAACCCAATTGGGATAGCAGCTGGAGGCTAGGAAAGGATGTAGTGGTAGTACTGGTGTGAGAAATACCAGGAATCCATTGTTAGGTGCTCCAGCAGCCGCGATATAACTGAAATACTGTTGAAAGTGGCGTTAAACCCCATTCAATCAATCAAGCTAGCAATCATTTCAGAATAGGTTACTAGACTGATATAAAAAATGTTGCTGCACAGAAATCGAAAGCTAATTTCAAAACTAGTTCATGTTGGCGATAATTTTGAAATTATTTTACTTTTTTGTTCGGCAAAACTTTTCATAGCGGGCGCTTGACCTTTTTCTGGAATTATCTATAGTGAGATTGTAAACAATTTTAACAAAGATTTCAGGAGCCCCTTTTATGAGAGATTATGTGCCTATGAGATCCGTAGAGCCTTTAACTGACACTCTTTCCGATCATCGACAAAAGTTTTGTGATTGAGTGGGAAGAGCCACTGGTTGCTCAGATCGAAAGTTCGTCGGCGAGCGTGCAAAACGTCGTAACTACAGCTTTCTTAAAGCTGTAGTTACACAATTTTGCTCGCCCACCAACGAGTTGCGGTTTATTAGCCTTATAATAAAGCCGTTGATAGGTGCACCAATATAAGTTTAATGTTGTTAGAATTTGTTTTAGAGACATGGCAAAGCAGCAATGCACAGCAACGAAAACTCTCTTTTGATTTATAGTTTTTCAACATATGTTACAGGTAGAATGCAGGCCATTGTATTGTCCGGAGGGACAGGTATACATTGACGGACAGTGCCAGGTTTTAGGAAAGCAATGGTACTTTAGTCTTCTTCGTATTAACGTGAAGCTCGTACCTGTTACCGGACACAAGAAATGTTTAGTATCAGATCTGCCTGAAGATAGACGATATAATACAACAAACTTTAACCTTCTACGTCCAGGTTTGCAGGGTTCAAAAATTGCGCTTTATTACAATGTGAACAATGATAATGTTACCGTAAGGAGTTTTCTAGCAATGCTCTTATTTGAAAAGATAACCGTCAACCCGACCTCCTTCTTGAAAAGAATACGCACGTCATTGCGCACTGATTGGACATTACATATAAACAATAGCGTGTTTATTCTGACGCCAATGATAGGAAAGTACATTCGATATGAACAAGTTGGCAATACGACAGGCTTTAACCTGTCACCCGCCTGGTTTTTATTTCCAATTTATTTTGGTGAAGAAATATTGAAAAGAAGGAGTTTGGAAATTATTAATATAGTCGGGGGTAATGCGCCAGTCGATTTAATAGAATTAGGCAGTGATGCCGTTTTTATTACAAAATTGTATTTTTGTAACCTTGTAGAATTGTATGGAGACCAGATTGGTGGTTTTCCATCAAGATTAGCCTTAAAAAACGGAACCACTTATCTGGAAGATGGTGAATTTACGTGGATAGAAACCGAAGAAGGCATGCAAACGACTCGTGTCTGTTTACAAGATGTGTTTAGCTACTCCGGAACTGCACTTCGTGAACAATTTTACAGTCTGCTTCTTGTTTGTTTTGTTTTGACGTATTTCATAACAAAATGATGTCACACTACAATTATTACGTTACGACCTCCGCCATGCCACAACAAATAGGTGTATCTGCACGATACTGTGTTACAACGGTATTATGTATCTATCGGCGAGAGGGTAATCGAATAATCACGACTATCAATCAAATAATCTTTCGACCAATCAAATCATTCATTAAGACCCGATGTGAACTTTGAACTCCGCTATTGGCCAATGTTTTCGTTAGTTTGGCGACTTCAACTATAGCTTATTCAAGCTGTAGTTACGACGTTTAGGTCGCCAAACAAACGTTCATCTTTTGTTAAATGCTACTGGCCGAACATTTTCCAAAAACAACGCCGTTAAAACTCGAGGCGGAACTTCCTATTACAGTCAATGAACTTGAGAAGGGGGGAAAATAGGTGTCGCCAGTGATTTGTCAATGAGTAGCATATTCGATATACTCTAAAAGGAAAGGACAATGGTATCATTCAGAAACACGTCTCACTGTAATATGGTTTTGGGTGAGGATGGAGATAGATGGTTGTCGAAACAAGAGACATGTGCCATGATTTATTTTGTTTTCTTTTCTTTTAATCATGCATATTGATTTAACCAGTTTGTGACACTTCTCAAAGAATAAAAGACGAATTCAAACAAAAATTCACAGGAATAATGCTTATGGCATTCTCTCTCGGAGTCGATCAATAAATCTTGATCGGATGATCGGATGAAGAATGTTACTTGAAAGGGAGGAAGGGGTATTAGTCCTAATTTGTAGTAATTCGATAGCAAATTGTAAAATCGTTAAAAATAACCCATTGTGTTTGTTTGATTTTTGCAGGAATGATAACTTATGTTGCCTATACCTGATTCAGAAACGAAATTTGAGTTAATGATATATATTCAACTTCATGAGCGAGACTTATCACAACTGCAAATGAAAACATCTTCATTTCTGAAAGGATTCATTATAGTTGGGATATTTCATGAAGGATTATTACCTCATTAAGACACCTTGTAACAATTTTATCAGTTTAAAGCCATGTTTTTTTTTATTATTTTTTTTATTATTATTATCAATTTTGCCAATCGGCACTACATGAAACATTTAAGAGACGAAGAGAATATTATTGTTTTCATGGAGGCATGAACCGTACAAGAATCACACTGTATGAATACGCGAAGTATGATTAGTTTTTTCGGTTCATACCTCCATGGAAACAAAAATATTCTCTTCATTTCTTATAATTTAATAGCAAAAAAAGCAAAACATTTCTTAAATTTTGATACTTTTTTTTGTATGGAACTATTTTGTGCGGAAGCATACAAAGTGACTGCTGAAAATTTGTTCGTGGTAAGAATTTTTTTCCCGACCATTTAAAACGCCTGTTTTTTATAGACGAAACCAAGAATTAAATGTAAGAAAAATGGAATCTATGGGGCAAAAACGATGGCCTACTCAAGCTACATGAAGTGAGGATTAGTTTCCCTTGAGTATGTAACAAGTCCCGTCTGGTGTTCTGGTAGGAAAGAAAATACACTGATTTGATAAACCATTGACAAGAAATACTGGTATGATTTCATTCTACACTAAGGTTGATTGGATTTAAGAAACACTGCCTGTATAGCGGCTCTTGCACAGATTATGAAAGAACAAATATTGACTCTCAATTTCCAAAAATTTCTAATTGTAATGCTTTGAAAGAATGTGATTAAGCTGATTTTGTAATGGAAATGGCTGTTCGTAACTTTAAGAAATCAAAGTACTGAAAGTACTGTAAGCTAGCAAAGCATGGCTGAATTCAGAAAATCTCTTCCTTGTTGGGTAGAAAACATTGTGGACATTGCAGAAATTGCTTGTAACAAGCAATTTCTTCATTGTCCACAATGTTTTCCAAAGCTTTTTTCTTGAGATGCTTAAAAAGAGGAATTTAGTGGGAATGGGTTTAAAAGCATGGTTTTGACAGATTTATTTACTATCTTAATAGAGTTTGCAATATTCCTGAATTAAGTAAGAACTATTTTTCATGGCGTAGGCATTCCATGGATTTGGTGATTAAGCCTCCAGTGGCAGTTTGAACTCGTTGAACTTTGAGACGACTTCAAAATTTTGTCTGTTAACTGAAGCTATCAAAGCTGACGCTTTGCTAGCTAAAAAGAAAGAAAAAAATAAAAGAAACTTGGTGTAACGAGTCGCCAATTTTGCCAACGTAGTACAACCCGAATGGAACCGAAATTCATCGGGTAAATATGTTATGTCAATTGTACCGAAATTGCCTTTTCTGTGGTTTCCATGGCGAATGAATTAGGTCGTTGGCTTCTGTTAACAATTCAGTCGTTATTACACAATATTCTATATTATCCGAAGACCCTCTCCGAATGATTCCGATGTTTCAAAGTTGGGTTAAGGAATATATTACACTAAATTAAAATGATAGGGAAAAAGGAAAAAGAACATTTCGTGAAAATGATATTAATAATTTATCTAAAAGCAGATATGTTTTCCTATATCAAATTTTCATTTAATCACTTCAAGAGCCGCTTTAAAATCTTATCGTAAAATATTAAAGTGATCTCAATACATCAAGGACCGTCGAATAACGTAGGGGATGGTACAAAATCTTACCGAATAGCGTTTATTTCTAACAATATTTACTTTTGCGAACCTTTTCCACAAAACGTATAAACAATCCAGGATATACGTGCATGCTATAAATTACGTAATTAGCTTCCGCCAGCAATCCAGTCATTATCGACATTACCTGAATACTTATGGCCTCGTCCGATAAATCCCGAGGTTTCAAAGTAGAGTGAATTAAGTAGATTTATCACGAAGAAAGAAAAAAAATCGTGAAAATGACATTAAACAAGAGGCCCATGAGGGCCTGAGACGCTCTACTGGTTATCAAGTTTTCCGTGAAAGAAATCTGATTTTTAAGTTAATTGCTCAAAGAAGAATGCATACAGAAAAAAAGGGCTTTATCCCTTTATCATTTTAAGCAACAATCCTCAAGGCCCCTTTTCCCATATTTCATGACGGATCCACTCCATTTCCAAAAGAAAGTTACCTTATGACCCTACAATCATTCTGTGAATATATCATCAGAATCTGACAATAATTGTGGACTTAATCACATAAACAGGATTGTTTTGAATGAAAATCAATAAGGCCCCTTTTCCTGTGATTTCTGATGGATCAATTTCATTCCAAAAGGAACTTTCCTTACAACCCGACAATTGTCCTGTGAAATTTAAAAGACAGCTTGATAATGATTGTGATCTTCATCACATACACAAGAATGTTTTGAATGATAATCTGTAAGGCCCCTTTTCCTGTGTTTCGAATGCCACAATTATTCCATGCATCTTTGAAGAGAATCCAATAAAACTGTTGACTTTATTGTGTTAACAAAGATATAAAATTCAAGTTCTCATAAGGCCCCTTTTCCCGTGATATTTTACTGTTGGTTTTATCATTCTATGAAAGTTAAAAGTGAATCCGATGAAATATTGGGAATTCATTATGTTTACTAGAATATTTTAAAAAAAATCATATGTCCCCTTTTTACATGATACTTGATGGATTGTACCCAGTTCTGAAAAGAACCATCTAAGTATTTGTACAATTATTCTGTGAAATTTTGAAGTGAATCCGGTGAAATCAAGGGACATCATTGTGTCCAATCCAATCCAGTTTTTATCGGACCCATTTTTCCCGTGGTCCTTGACTGATCATCCCAAATTATGAAAGGAACAATTCTTATGATGGTACAATCATTCTGTGAAAGTTTGAAGTCAATCAGATGAAAACCGTGGACTCTAGAGTGTTAACAAAGATCTTTGAATTAAATTTTAATAAGGCCCCTTTTCCTATGTTTCTTGAGGAATCATATCCGATTCCAAAAGGTACAATCCTTATGATGGTACAATCATTCTGTGAAGAGAATCCGTTGTAAATTGTTGGCTCTAGATTATTAATGAGATTTTTTATTAAACATTTAATAAGGCCCCTTTTTCCTGTGTTTCTTGAAGGATCATACCAAATTTCAATAAGAATTATCCTTATGATAGCACAATCATTCTGTGAAAGTTTGAAGGGAATCCGATGAAAACTATTGACTCCAGAGTGTTAAAGAGTATTTCTCAAAAGATTTTTCGATTAAATTTTCAAAGGCTCATTTTCCCTAGTTTCCTGATGGATCTGACCAAATTTCCAAAGGAACAATCCTTATGATGGTACAATCATTCTGTGAAAGTTTAAATACAATCTGATGAAAACTGTGGACTCTGGTTTGTTAACAAGAATTTTTTAATTAAATTTTCATAAGGCCCCTTTTCCCCTGTTTCAAGACAGATCAGACCCATTTTCGAAAGGGACGATCCTTATGATTGCACAATCATTCTGAGAAAGTTTGACGAGAATCCGATGAAAACTGTGGACTCTATCGTGTAAACGAGGATTTTTAATGGAGTTTTTAATTGAATTTTCATAAGGCCCCTTTTCCCATGTTTCTTGACGGATCATACCCAATTTCTATAGGAACGATCCTTATGTTGGTACAATCATTCTGTTAAAGTTTGAAGGGAATCCAATGAAAACTGTGGACTCTATCGCGTAAATGAGGATTTTTATTTTAATTTTTAATTTAATTTTCAAAAGGCCCCTTTTCCCATGTTTCTTGACGGATCATACCAAATTTCGAAAGGAACGATCCTTATGATGGTATAATGATTCTATGAAGGTTTGAAGAGAATCTGGTGAAAACTGTGGACTCTATCTTGTAAACGAGGATTTTTTAATTAAATTTTCATAAGGCCCCTTTTCCCGTGTTTCTTGACGGATCATACCAATTTTCGAAATGAACGATCCTTATGTTGGTACAATCATTCTGAGAAAGTTTGAAGAGAATCCAATGAAAATTGTGGACTCAATCTTGTAAACGAGGATTTTTTAATTAAATTTTCATAAGGCCCCTTTTCCCGTGTTTTTTGACGGATCATACCAATTTTCGAAAGGATCGATATTTATGATGGTACAATCATTCTGAGAAAGTTTGAAGAGAATCAGATGAAAACTGTGGACTCTATCGCGTAAACGAGGATTTTTAATTAAATTTTTAATTCAATTTTCATAAGGCCCCTTTTCCCGTGTTTCTTGACGGATCATACCCATTTTCGAAAGGAACAATCCTTATGATGGTACAATTATTCTATGAAAGTTTAAAGAGAATCCGATGAAAACTTTAGACTTTATCGCGTAAACGAAGATTTTTTAATTAAGTTTTAATTAGGCCCCTTTTCCCGTGTATTTTGACGGATCTGACCCAATTTCGAAAGGAACGATCCTTATGATGGTACAATCATTCTGTGAAAGTTTGAAGAGAATCCGATGAAAACTGTGGACTTTATAGCGTAAACAAGGTAAAGTTTAACGGACGGACGACGGACGGACGCACGGACGCCGGACGGGAAAAAGCCATCTCTATAGCTCTAGTGGCCTTCGGCCAGTAGAGCTTAAAACGATTGGAAAAGCAGATAATTTTCCTGTTCATGAAAATCTGTTCGAGAGCCGCTTTAAAATACACCTGACATTGTACAGAGAAAGGCCTGATCTGGTGCATTTCGTTCTTCCGACAGGTCTATATGAAAAGTAAGACCTATTCAAAAAGTGTTGGAAGTATAAAGAAATAATAAACACCTTTATTCCGGAAATATTCTCAAGATTAGAATAAGGTGCAGATGGCAATTTAAAGACAATTTAAATTAATAAGTAATTAAATTAGACAGACAGAAAGATAGTATTAAAGGAAGAAATGTTTGGTACAAACAATTCTCCCTTATGCCCAATACTTGTAGTGTTTTATTCTAAAAGCGATGTTGAAAGGAGGTCTTACTTGACACATCGTGCTAATTCTTTCCTGTAGTGATTATACCGTGATATCTTCTTCTACTTTTTATTATAAGATAGAAGTACATTCTTAGGAAATATTCCAGACCGAAATTAGAGACCTCATTGCAAAAGCAAATATTGGCAAACATTTAACGAGCAATATGTATTGTACTATAATACCGACGTTGTTACGCGTCAGCATCGCTTTGATAGTATCAGCTTGATTTTGTGTGTCCCGTGTTAATATTATGGATTTTTTTCTGCGAAAGTTCTAAGAAAGAGTGGATTATCTTATTTTAACGTATTTGAGAAAACCGTTTAGGTGAGTTTATATTTTCTATAATCTTGAGTAGTAAATGAAATATTCGACAAAATTGCCCTTAAAAATTCACAGAGACAGAAAATGTCGGAGATTGGAAATAATCACATTGTGTGTATAATTGGAGAAAAAATAATTCCTTTTAGCTCGAATTTACCAATCACAAACCCCACCCACTTACTTCGTTGGCCACGCCCACCGACTCCCACCGGAAGTTTCGCTTCGATTTTTAACGACGTTATTTTGCAAATTTGTGACCAGTAGCATGTAACGAAAATGTAAAATGGTTAGTTAGTGACCAAAACGTCGTAACTATACAGCTTGAATAAGCTATTGTGACGACGTTTAAGTCTCCAAACAAACCAAAAAGTCTTTTTAAAAATGGTGGCCGATACCGGAATTAAAAGCCATGGCTGGAATAATGGTTTGACTGGTCGGTTGTTTCCTTGGTTGACAGCCGCGATTGGTATATAAGAATGTAGTTTTACCAGTTCCATTATGTAGAAACACACTTATTTGAGCCTGTTATAAAACGAACAGCTCATTCCAAAGAACATTTAACTTATGAACCCAACTTTCTTATCTAATTGACCGACCGCGAATCTCAATCAAAGGATCAATCGACCTATCAAACCACGAATTTAGACTTGAGTTGAACTTTGAACTCCATTTATGTGAAGGGTGATTGTTGGTTTGTTGACTAAAATGTCGTAACTACACGCTAAATGTAGCTTCAACTTATTTAAGCTGTAGTTACAATGTTTAGACGCCGAACAATTTTACGTCCTTTGCTACACGTGGCTGATCATAAATTTTGAAAAACAGTGCCGTTCAATATCAAAGTAGATCTTCCTGTCGGAGTCAGCGGAAGCAGCCGGCGAAGTCAACGGACGGGGCCAGCGATCAGTCTATCGTTTAGTGACCTCACGCGAAAAACAAACAAACAAACAACAAAAGAAAGTAAAAAGAAAAGAAAACTGTTTTTTCCGTTTATTTTTGGAGCGGACGTAGCGCAGGTCATACAGGGTTAGTATTTCAAATCTAAGATGGGAGATGAATAGATAGATACTAATTATCCGAATATTATCCCAAGAACATTTTTGAAGGAAGATCGAAAATTCCGTGAGAATATATCAGTTCGATAAGCGTTTTACGTAGGAAATTCGTAGATAAAAAATAATGGCATAATATTCCACCACCGATCTTAACAACAGTAAAACATTATGAACCTGCATTCTCCTTGCCGTTTATCCCTGTGTTACTACAAATTTATAACCGGTTGTTAATTAACACACTTTTAGCATCGCTTTGGGATTAACAAAAATAGGAAGTCTTGTTTTGCCGTTAAAGTCTGATTTAATGCTTGAATATCAGAACAGCCAGAAATAATGTAAAATGCATTTGTGAGTTTAAACAAGATTATCGATAGTTCCTATTCTGGGCAATCAGTCCAAGTTAACCCTTGTCATGCTAAACACGGAATAGTTCTGTTTAGCAGGGGATGGAGACAAAGACAAGCATGCACAAATGTGCATGCTGATTTTAGTCTACATCACCTGCTTGTCTCTCCCAAAGCATTCTTTTTTTATGAAATAAAAATTCAAAAGAACTGTTGACTCAAAAATAGTGCTTGTACTGCTTTCAGTCCTTTGAATTAAAGGCAATTATGAGTATGGTTTTATTCAGCATGACAATGGTTGACATTTCTTCCTAATACTTTTTAGTTGGATATATAATATAAATACAAAATCGTATAACGCTTTCCTGTCGGTGATCTCTAGGCAACATTTTGATTGATTGACTGATTGGGGTTTAACGCCGCTTTTAACAGTATTCCAATCATATCGCGGCGGCTGGAGCACCTAACAATGGATTCCTGGTATTTCTCACACCAGTACTACCACTACACCCTTTCCTAGCCTCCAGCTGCTATCCCACTTAGGTTTACGATTATCCACCCATTGGTGAGAGACAATTGTCGGAAAGAATATTTGCCGCCGCCGGGGATCGAACCCATGACACCCATGATTGAAGATTAGGAGTCTGGCGCGCTACCGACTGCGCTATGGCGGCGGCCCAGGCAACATTTTGTAGATAAGCACTTAATCCGTACGGAAATAGTAAGATAGTGAGGTAGGTCGATTAGAAAGAGTGGATTTTGTGTTGGCCGTACGGCTGTTATCCAGTTTCCGTGCGACGGCTTTATCAAAATCATAGGGTGAGTATGTCAATAGTTAGAACAGAAACGTTTTAACAATATTTTGTGATAGCCGTGTTCTTCCGTGAGATGCATTGTAATGTGCTACGACCTCGTACATTTTTTATGAAAAAATATAGGTTTAGCTTTTAATTAACCAATCGCTGGACACGCCCTCTTAAGCCCACTGACTCCGACAGAGTTTATAGCCAATAGCATGTAACAAAAAAAAAAAAAAATAGAATAGTGGCTGGCGACATAACCAACAAAAATGTTTCACACAAATGGCGGCCAATATCGGAGTTTAAATCTCAATTTCGGTCTGAATGAATGATTTAATTGATCGATAATTCCTTGATTGGTCAATTAAACGAGATTGCAAGGTCTCCGGTACCCTCTGCAACTGCATGGGTACAGCACGAGTATCGCTTAATTTGAGTTATCGGGCGCCGTAGGCTATATGTACATATACATACACATTTAATCTAGGCTTCACTACAAGTTCTTCAAAATATCTTCTTTTACCACGAAAGAGTGCCGAACAAGATCATTGACCGATAGACCTATGATGAGATATAGCTATTGACATACACAGCTGATGGAATCGTTCTGGACTGTTAGATACGGCTGTTCTATAGGATCATAATCTTGTAGCTTTTAGGGGAAAAGCCGATGAAAAAAATCAAATACGTATTTTTCTCTTTACACGGAAATCACGCTTCATGTATCTATTTTGTTCGTTCAGTTCAAGTAATTTTGTTATTTTTTCGCGGCATGGCGATGCTTTAGAACGAATTGTTTTTGAAATGTCAATCGAAAAAGGATCATTTCTGGCCAGGATTAATAGAGAACATTATGCTAGATAGCGATACAACAACTTGCTTTGAGCTGCGAAGGAAATTTTGATATTTCACAAGACCGGAGGTCGAGTAGGATATCAAATTTTTCGCTCGATGCTATTAGATTATAAGAAATGAAAAGAATTTTTTTTGTTTTCATTGAGGTATGAACCGAAAAAACTAGTCACACTGTATGAATATGCGAAGCGGATTCATACATTGTGTGATTCATACCTCAATGAAAACAAAAAATATTCTTTTCATTTCTTATGATTTAATAGCATCGAGCGAAAAAAAACTTTACAAATGTTGATACCTTTTTGTATGGGACTATTTTGTGCGGAAGCATACAAAATCGCTGCGTGCTCAAATTTTTTTTCATGGAGTTATAATTAATTTTTTCGACCAATCAGAACGCTCGTTTTTGGTAGACGAAACTAAAAATTAAATCATTCGCATTATTACGCAATCCACAGAATGAAAATGATGTCTATTAAGACTACCTTATATGGAACCGTATTTGACACTATACGATTAGATTTTTTTCTGACGTGTCCGATTACGTCTGTGATAATGTTATATATCTTACCAGATATATTTAAAGATATATGAATAAAGGAATATTTACTCTGACCAGAGAACTGGAATGGGCAGGTCTCTTATTTAACGCAGCTATTCGTCTGTAAAAAAAACACGTCATATTAATGACGTTACGACATAACCATGCACCACTGAAAAAAACCCAAACAAAACATGGTTGCGCCAGTTCAATTCGACAAGGTTGTCAAAATGTTCTCATTTTGCGGCTATAATTAAAAATACTATATAATGAGAAAACATTGTGTAAAATGAAGAAATTGCTTGCATAATGTTTTCTACACAGAAAATGAAAAAATCTCAAATTTCATTAATCTCAATTGACAGTCTAAAATTTTGTCGTCTTGTAATGGGTTAAATACAATCAATTGACGGATAGCTGGCCACGCCCTCTGAACTCCGATAAGAAATTGATTGATTGATTGAATGTGGCTTACCGCCACTTTTAACAGTAATTTAGTCATATCGCGGCGGCATGAGCACCTAACAATGGATTCCCGGTATTTCTCAACCAGTACTACAACTGCACCATTTCCTAGCCTCCAGCTGCTATCCCACTAAGGTTTACGATTATCCGGCCTTTGGTGAGAGACAAATGTCGGAAAGGATATGTGCTGGGTAAAACCCATGACATCCCATGATTGAAGATTGGAGCCGATAAGAAGCTCTATTTCGATATTTAGCGGCGTTATTTTAGGGAAAAAATATGGATAGTAACACGTAAAAAATGTAAAATATTTGATTGGCGACTAAAACGACGAAATCACCGCTTGAACAAGCTGTAGTTACGACGTTTAAGAAGCCGTACCAACAAAAAAAACTTCACATAACATTTCCTCAAAAAGTTGAAAATACGCGATGTCCTCCATTATTTCCTCGCAAATTAGCTGTATGATGGCAATGTTATGCCTCCATACTTTCCATATCGTAATGACTGAAGCAATTTTAATGAAGTATCATTTACAACTCAACGTGATCGTTACAATAATGTTCGTTTTGTTATTAGTTTAGATGACAGTGCTATGTCTCCGTACTTTCCCTTTTGTAATGACGGAAGCAATTTTAATTAAAATCATCTACGCTCAACGTGATTATCCACAATAAGATATCAGATAATCATAACAGTGGTTTTGACAATACCTTTAAGCTCACCTCAGCACGAAGTGCTCAAGTGAGCTATTGTTATCACCTTTTGTTCGGCGTCGTTATTCGTCTTTCAACAATTTCTTTAAACGAAACCTCCTCCAAAACTACCAGGTCTATTTGAACCAAATTAGGCAGAAATGTTCTCTTCAAGATAGCTAGAAGAATATAAATTTATTTAAAACAGTTGTTGCCTCGGCAACAAAGTGAAATTTTAAAATAGTATTTAAAAATGTTCTCCACCTGACCCCGAAGGCGTAGAGCTTTGGTATTTTGAATGAAACTTCAGTATATTAGCCTCTTTCAAAACTGCCAAAATCATGACCCTAGGGTTGGAGCCCCAAGTGGTGGGGTATATTATAGAAATAAAGAAGCGGTTCTGAACGACATCTCCTTCCTAACCATTTGGTCAATTTAAACCAAATTTGGCAGAAATATTGTTGGCCCTCTTTCATAATAGCTTAAATTATACAAATCTTGTGGAAGAACTATGCTTGCAATTGCATCGAAAGTTTAATCATTAAAATCTTGTTTTTCTGACCCTCTTGGTCTTTAGCCTTGATATTTAGCATGAAAAATCAGTTCGCTGACTTCTTTCATTTGTCTAAAAAAAAATACCAATGAAATCAGAAGGGAGGGAAAAAGTAAGCCTTGAAACTTGTCTTTAAGACTTTTGGATCCCAAGGTACAGAGGCTACAGGTGTATAAATGGTGGACAGACCCACTTGGATCATAATCCTATACTTAACATTTAATTAGTCGATTGAAAGAAAAAGAACCTTTATCTCAGGTGAGCGCACCAGGGCCAGCGATCCTCTTGTTTATATTTTCAGGGCATTAGAAGATGGCGTCGTTCATCGTCATTCTTGACCAAGTTTTTCTATTCGTTTTACTTCTGCAATCCATCGGAGGTTCGAACCTCACAAGGTAAATCATTTAAAACAATTGGGGTATTTTTGTATTTTGTTATGGCTATTGTGAAGTTTTCCGAGTAAAACTAATTACCAACTTATATGTTTACATATATTCGATTTCCGCAACACACAAGAAAGTCAGTCTTATTTCGCTGAAAATGGTCTTATATCAGGTTGGAACTTAACGCAGTCTGACATAGACAATTTTCTCATTCCAAAGATGGTCCCTATTCGCTTGCTGTTTCTCATGTAATTGCATAAAAAACGAATTGACTGATCAAATCGTTCATTTATACCGATGGTGAACTTTGTATTCCGGCATTTATACCATTCCCGAATAACAAAATTTAAGACGGGTCATATTCAAAGATGTTGCACACGACAATTTTAGGTGATGCAATCTTTTTATCATTATCATTATAATCATTATTCAAATATTATTTTTTTCATTTTGTTTTGGTTTCTTTGGGATGAAAACATTGTGAATAATGATTGTCCATAATATTTTCCAAGATTTCATTTTTCTTAAGGGAGAAAAATTGTTGAAAACATTGTGCATAATGAAGAAATTACTTGTAACAAGCAATTTCTTCATTTCCACAATGTTTTCCATAAGTTATATAGCCTATTCGTATATTTATTTTCACTGTTACATTGTATAGCTTAGGACTGTTGACATGACTTGACCTTTATGCAATGAATTTATCATCTATGCATAGACCTCAATCCATTTTAACTATTTGTTTATTTACTTTTTCTGTTACATTATAAAGCTTAGAATTATTGACATGATTTGACCTTTATGCAATGAATCAATCATCTATGTATTGACCTGTTAGATAGCCATCAATCTATTTCAACTATTTGTTTATTTACTTTTTCTGTTACATTATAAAGCTTAGAATTGTTGACATGACTTGACCTTCATACAATGAATAAATTACCTGTGGATATACCTGTCCTCGAGGAAAGTCGTGCATTTACGAGTAATCTCGTCAATACCCGCTTAAATAAATTGTGCATTTAATACTTATCAACCTAATTTTTCAACAGGTACACAGTCGAGTGGTAGAGTGCGTCCACACTAAAAGCAGACTAAACGGGTTCGAAACCGCCCTTACACATTAACTGATTTGTTTTCCCAAGTTTTTACTTATTTAAGTTAATTTGTTTTCTAAAGTTTTAATTATCTAATAAAGTGTAAGTTGCAGAACACAGCATTCAATACTCGTGCATTGATAAGGAAAATATATTTTGTTTGGTCTGTAGAATCCGCTCAAATGTACATGTCCCCAATTTTCCGGAGTACAACGTCTGATTCTGTTACGACCGTGTTACAACGCGAGAGTGGGTCTGCACGATACCATGTAACAGTAATAAACTGTATCCATTGGGGGGGGGGGGTAAACAGATGCAATTGGTAATCAACAGAAACACCTATAGTTGCGATAATAAACTTCTTTTAGGCTCAGCACGAAGTACTCTGTGTGAGCTATTGTGATCGGTCTGTCTGTCTGTCTATCCGTCCGTCCGCCCATCTGTCCGTAATTTGGAATCTTCAATATACCTTTGATATTTTATATACATTTATATCATAAAGCATTGAGCCATCATTCTCACGGGAGCGATACAAGACCATCATGGTCCTCTTGTTTTGTATAGCCGTCATTCCCTAGCTGTATGGATAAAATTGGTAGTGGCGTTACACCTTATCCAAACATACAAACAAACTGAGTTCTGGGGCTGTAGAAATGTATTTATCGGGAGAATTTTGTACGTACGGAAGGCGAGTGGACAGACAGGTAGTTGCACGGTCATATAGACTGCCGATGCCGTTCAATTTCGTCATGGCGAGTTCAAAGATGTGAAATATGTGAATAAATTATCAGACCTCAACAACAAGCAAATTTTCTGTCGAAGGCAGCCAGAGTAATCTGCTGTCTGCATTTGTTTCGTGAAAATGTGCCGCCTTCGAATTGCGAATTGCAAGATCGCGAAGAGTTCGCAGTGTGACCAGGGTAGAAATTTTTCGCTCCCAGTAGATTTTCTGGAAATGAAATTTCCATTCTACCTGATTATATGTTTATTTTCAAAACATCTATTTCTGAATGATCCCTCTTGGATGATAGATCATACACCTTTTTATAGCTCACCTGAGCACGAAGAAAACGTTAATAGTCCGTGGTCTGTCCGTCCGTCTGTCTGTCTGTCCGTCCGTCCATCTGTCCGTTCACAATTACAAAAGAACCCAAAACATCCTCCTAAAATAACCAAAGAATTTCCACAAACTTCGCAAAAATGATCCTGTGTTCATGCTCTTTCAAATAACCCTAAGGATTGAAATCCATATAGATCTGGCACCGAGTGAAAAAAAAACAAAACTTTAACTCCCAAACCATAAGGCCTAGAGCTTTGATATTTTGTATATATAATTATCTATTGACCATCTACCAAAAACTTCAAATAATTACAGTATTCAGGAAATTTGCCCTTTTCAGTGCGATCCCAGATTTAACATATGAATAAAGAAGGAAATCTTTGAAAAATTTCACCTCACAAACCATAAGCTATAGAGCTTTGATATTTGGTACATATCATCATCTATTGACCCTCTACCAAAAATCCTCAAATAATTACAGTAATCTGTAAATTAGCCCTTTTCTGTGCGATCCCAGATTTTACAAAGGAATAAAGAAGTAAATCTTTGAAAATCTTCTTCTCCGAAACCATAAGGCCTAGCTTTTATAGTTTGTTTGTATCAATACCTATTGAACCTATATCAAAATACTTCAAAGAATTATCGTACTCTGAAAATTAGCCCTTTCTAAGCAGACCCTGATTTTAGAAAGTAATAAAGAAGGATATCTTTAAATATATTCTTCTCCATAATAATTAGGCTTAGAGAATTAATATTTGGTATGCATCAATACCTATTGACTCTCTACCAAAACACGTCAAAGAATTAAAGTACTCTGAAAAATAGCCCTTTTCTGTGCGATCCCAGATTTTACATTGGAATAAAGAAGGAAATCTTTGAAAATCTTATTCTCCTAAATCATTAGGCCTAGAGCATTAATATTTGGTGTTTATTTATACCTATTGACCCTCTACAAAATTACCTCAAAGAACACCGTACTCTGAAATTTAGCACTTTTCTCAACAATCCCTGTTTTACATAGGAATAAAGAAGGATATCTTTGAAACTCTTTTTTCTCCTAAACCATAAGGCCAAGAGTATCGATATCTGGTATGTATAAATTCCCCTGATCCTCTACCAAAATGCTTCAAAGAATTACAATACTCATGACAAAGCGCTTCGTTAGATCTTTAAAATACCAAGGATTAAAGGAGAAAACTTTAAAAAATCTTCCTCTCCACATTAATTTGGCGTAGTGCTTTGGTATTTTGTATATTTCATAATGCCTTGAGCCACCATACTCAGAGGAGCGACATAGGACCACTATTGTCCTCTTGTTTCAAATATATGTTTACCGCAGTTCTCGGTAGGACCCTTTTCGCCTTACGGGTCACTCGTATTATCGTTGTGCGACCAAAAAGCCATTTTGGTCGCTCATCGACGATATGCGTCCCATTTCAAAAAGATTTTTGTCGATACTGCGTCTCATTCGCAACTTTACCATGTTGTTCTATAACACATACATTATCTGATTAACAAACGACACTGTTCGGAATAGACCAAAGCGAATAAGGTACATCGTTGCACGTAAAAACAACATTAGTTAACTTCGCCTATATTCGTAGCAACAAGAACTAATTGTGTTAAGTACCATTCCGAGAATTCACTTTGACCTCTAACCTCAATATTGTCAATAAGGGGCGTTACGGCACGGGCAAGTGGTACTTTATAAGTCTTTATGTCTGTTGAATGGGGTTTAACGCCACTTTTAACTGTCAGGTTCTAACGGCGGCTGGAGCACTTTACCTTTAATTCCTGGTATATCTCACATCAGTACCACCACTACATCCTTTCCGAGACCACAGTTACGCATTCTTCTTAGGTTTCCGATTATCAACTCATTGGTGGGAGACAACTGTCGGAAAGGGTATTTGCCGCGACAAGGAATCGAATCCGGGACCGCATGATTAGGAGACCTCGCGCTACCAACTGTCCTTTGGCCGCGGCCCTAAGTCTTTATATGTAAGGTCTCAAAAGAGCATTTTTAACGCTGTCTTTCCGTGATCTATCCTCATTATGGTCCACCGGAGAGATTGATACCATATTTGGGAAGTGTACACCAGGGACCTGGAATCATTAAGGCATAGGAAATGTAGTTTGATTTTATGGACGAATGGTAGTGCAATTACGAATTATCGACTATCGAAACTTATATAGTAGTAGAAAACGAATCGAGGCGCTACAAATGTAGAACATGTATTCATAGTTGGTGGCAGGGGTCGAAATTCAATTATGAAACTTTAATGTCGATAACTTCGGCTCATTTCGTTTAAAAGAAAGGCTTAATTTCACACATAATCTCTCACTAAAACAAAAACAGCGGGATAAAGGGATGTCTTCTGAAAATCCGTGTTTTTTCAAAGTACTATTTCCAGTCGAAGCATATCTTTTCGAGATTCTATACGAATCTGAAATGTGTATATGGAGTACCATTGTTAAGTTTCATTTGAGAGACAATTTTTGAATGGTCGATGCGTTATATTTCTGCTTATTGTTTAATTTGTAACTTAAACCTGCCCTACTTCAGGTTTTTGTGAAAATTTTACAAAATTAAATAATTGCCATTTTAAGCTGTGAATGTTTGTCAGTTCACAAGGTCACCAGAAGAGCACGCATTTTATTCAGCAGAGCTATCCTTTGTACCTAGCCGGTGTAAAAGTTCACACGTCAAATCTTTGTCCAGGAAATCCGATCTTAAAAACAACGAAATAAAGTTTTATTTACCCATCGGCTCACAAGTGATTGAAAAGGCGGTGGATGTTCAAATTGCACAACATTTTTTCATGGTCAATTTAATAAAGGAAACGTTTCTGCTTTATGATGATAGATGCTATTTATTCATGTTAAACCTACTACATTCACAATGAATTGCAATTAGAAATAGTGAAATCTTAATGTTCTACTTTGAAACATCGGGATTTATCGGGCAAGGTCGTTAATTTTCGGGTGAATGCGATAACGACTGAACTGCTGTGGGAAAGGATATAACGTAATTATTACGCCATTGAAACCACAAACAATGCCAATTTTGGTGAAATTGGAAAACAACGTATTTACCAGATTCATTTCTTTCCATTGGTGTTGTGCTTCGTTTAATATTTTAGCGTTACGTAAGGCCAAATAATTTTGTTTCTTTCCTCTTAAGTGAATTTAGTAAGTTTACCATGAAAAACTTATATATTTATCATGGAAATGACATCAATTACTACTAGATAAGCAGATAATTTTCCTATATCTAAATTTCATGACAATGTGCTAAAGAGCCGCTTTAAAGTTATGAACATTCATTTTCATTACAAATCAGTTTTATCCTGTTCTTTCAAATTTCTGAAAGAATTAAACGTAGAAATATGTTAGAAAATCCCCACCAGTCCAATCCTCTTCTATCAAATGTCTGAAAGCATTTAAGTTAGAAGTTTTAGACATGGAGTGCCAAACCTTTTCTTTCGTAATTTGCTAAAGAGCCGTTTTAAAAGGCTCATACAATTATCATGCGAAAATTACAAGAGAATGTGGAGTGCATTGTTTAATATTCACTAAGGTCTCATTTTCCACGATTGCCGTGTATCTTCCAAAAATGAGAGAAACAATCCTGATGACCCAACAAATACCCTGTGAAAGTTTGAAGAGAATCTGATTATATATGTGAAATTCACTACGTAAGCATGAATGCAATAAAATAATGAAAGCAAGAAATTATAATGCACAGACAGACGGACGCACGGGAACCATGTCATTACCATCAAATTATTACCTTTTACTAAATTCAATTTATTCTGTTCTTTTATATTTGCTTTTTAAAACGCCAAATCATAATGGTTATTCAATTATAATTACTCAAATTATACCTTAGGATTATCTTCTAAAAATGAGAGAAAAAATCCTGATGACCCAACAAATACCCTGTGAAAGTTTGAAGAGAATCTGATTATATATGTTAAATTCAATACGTAAGCATGAATGCAATAAAATTATGTAAGCAAGACATCAAAACGCACAGACAGACGGACACATTGGAACCATGTAATTGCCATCAAATTATTACCTTTTATTAAATTCAATTTATTCTGTACTTTGATATTTGTTTGAAAAAAGCCACATCATAATGGTTATTTAATCATAATTAATCAAATTATACCTTAGGATGGCTCCCGGTAATTGATGATATCAGCCTTCAAAAGTCGATGTCAAACCAATACGATCATGTTTCAAATAATGACTAAATTACCCTATCAAATAGAAGACTGATTGGTATAATGGGCCTTAAGATTTATCCAAAAGCCGTAGATGATTTTAGAATTCTGCTGTTCGGTTTCATCTGCTTAATGGGAGTCTCTAGAAACAGTTACTTAAATAAATGATTAATTTTTTAATAGAAGCTTTCAAACTACATGAACATCCATTGAATCGAATTACCATATCGACGACTTGATTTTACTGAGAAAAAAATGCTCTTCAGAGTAAAGTAACTTTTGAATTCTTTGAGGCATTCGTCTATTTGCAGAAAGAGAATATAGAAAACTATAAAATCACTCATCCGTAAAATTATCAGGTTGAAAAGTAAACGCTGATAGCAAACAATGTGTATGTAAAGCGCTGAAAGCGCTGAGGGCCTGAGATATGTATACACGTGATGGATGTAACCTTGGTTTTATGTTTGATCTAAAGTTTGATGTTTGGATTATCGGAAGTATCACTTTCCCAAACGAAAAAAAGAAACCTTTGGAAAGCATCGTGAAAAATGAAAAAAATTCATGGCACAAGATATTCTGGCAATAAATTAAAAGCATTTATATTGAAAGCCAGCGTTAAGCGCCGCCTTCAAATCAGGCGAATCAATAAATACTCGATCTACTTTGCATGCTAAAGAAAGTTGTATTAATCGCGTTGTATATTGTTACATTAAACTTTGCGTTGGTTAGAATTTATCGTTTTAACTTTGGCCTTAGATTGTTTACTCAATCCCAGGCCAAAGACTGCACATCGAGGCCAAACCACTTGGACACTTTCTTTATTATTATTATTATTATTTTCCATTTTGATAGGTAAACGTAAACCTACGTGGAAAGAGCAGCTGGGTCTCATAAAAGTTGTAGTAGTAGTACTGGTCTTAGAAATACCAGGAATCTATGGCCATGTGCTCCAACCGCCTCGGTATACGACTGAAGACTGTTAAAATTATGTTAAACCTTATTCGAGGAAAACAAACATCTTCCAAAGTTTTACTGGTTACATATATTGGTGTCTTTAACTGCATAGAAAGATTATTGCCTATTGCATAAAACATTATTTGCTTTATGGCTTATCCTGATGTTTATCATACCTCTCACAAATTGGCTGTCAAATATAAATGCTATCTCCATCAGCATTCCCTAATACTTGTATCAATCTGTTATTCGTATTCTGTATTGATTTACGCTTAGAAAAGAGAGATTCTGGACATAACAGACACTCGGCTCCCACTAACGTATAAAAACTTCCTATTACAAAGAAATTCCATAGAGATCAATATCAATCTCGCGTTTCAAATCAAATTTTTGCTAATTTGTAAGGCTTAGCTCTAATTACGCGAAAAAGGCAAATGATTTTCGTAAGCATGATATTATATACATACATATGAATCGTAACATGGTGGTTAAAACATTTTAACTTTAGCTGTAGATTCGATGTATTTTTTGTGTTTGTTTGTTTGTTTGTTTGTTTTTTCGCCTACCGAAATTATCATTTTTTTTAATCTGAAATGATCAACTCTGAGTGACATTGGAGCTTCTTTCCGTCGCCTCTCCTGTCTTTGGAGTCCGTGTACGCATTTTATTTATAGAAGTTTCAGACTTCTAAACACGTCCCTTACTGGCTTATGGTAAGTGAAACTTTTAGGACATAAGGATAACTCCAATGATTATGAGAGGGTTCTATTGGAAAACACAGGAAAAGGGGCATTAATGATATCATTTTTGTTTATACTCTATAGAGGCCACAATTATGGCTCAAACTTCATGAACCTTGGCCAAAATAATTTATTGCCATAAGGATTAACCCTTTTGACTTAGGAAAGTTTCTCTCTAAATGAAATTTATTGATTATGGGAGAATTCTATTGGAAAACTCAGGAAAAGGGCCTTAAGGACGATTTCTTTGTGTACACTTTAGAGGCCACAATTTTAGCCCAATCTTCATGAAACTTGGCCAGAATGGTCATAAGGTCAAAGGATTAACCCTATTGATTATGGAAGATTCTATTTGAAAATACAGGAAAAAGGGCCTTAATGAATATTTGTTTGTTTACACTATAGAGGCCACAGCTTTGATAATTCTTCATGAAACTGGCCATATTTATTTGTCTCCAGTGGCATTTTTTTTAACAGAAGATGATTCAGGTGAGCGATTTAGGACAATAATGGTCCTCTTATTTTTTGTTTAACCTCTTTTTTTCAAAATTTTTAGACTTTTATCAATTCAAAGTGTTAGCAGACGACATTATAAAGTAAATATAGTTCATAATATAACCATGCTATATGAAAGAAAACAATGTGGGAAAGGAAGAAATTGCTTGTTACAAACAATTTCTTACTTTTCCACAATGTTTTCTCAAGTATAACGTCACAGGGACATAAGCATTAGGGACAGCACAGGAAAGGGTTAATGTAAATGCAGATAAGATACAATACAATAAGTGCAACTAAGTAAAAAAATGGATAAGTGCTGTTTGAATCGATCTTTTCATACTTGAATTATTCATTGGACTTTAAAGTGGTTGCCACCACCATTACTTCAATTTTTATCAGATACAGTTGCTCAGATATCTATAACATCTGAAAAAAAAAAACTGAAAAAAAATGAAGAAGTGCAATGTACAATGTACACGACGATTGAAACAGATTCGAACTAAACCATTAAGATTATTTATGAACACAAGGAAATTCAAAGTTGAACGAACATAAAATTAGAGACAGGAGACCTTTAACTCACTTCCAGATGACAAAAATTAGAATATTCTATATTGAAAGAAATTTCATACAATAATTTCAAGTTTTTTTTGTTTTGTTTTTTTGTAAATGTAATTTCTTTTGTCACGTATGGTAAAAACATGGTGTACATTGCAATTTCTACCTTATCCACGATGTTTTCTCTAAAAGTAAAAAGGCGGGAATGGATTGGTGCATCTTGAAACTGGGCGTATAGGTTGGTCCTTTTCAGACTGCACACGACTGGTCAAATCTAGCAATCCTCTAGGGACTCGGTTATTTTTCAGTAAGCATAGTCTGAAATATCATTAATAGGTGACTGTAGCCGTAGCTCTGTAAAGCCAAAACTAACTCATTTCCTTTATATTCTAGACTCAGTTTATGTATTTTTTTTTTCTCACACTGTTTTTCCTGTTGTATATAGCGACCACGGATCACGAATGGCATCGTCTAAAACTTCAGTACAGTCACACATTAGCCTTCTCCTGGTTAATCCCTGGTTTTTACATCCCTGTAATTTTATAATTTAGAAATAATTGTAGAAAAAGCAATTTTCTTCTTTTTCCACAATATTTTCTACCCTACTTTATGGTTATTGTTCAAATTAATTCCACTTTAAAATTTCGTCTGCAAAGCCTTTGAATTTGGACAGTTCTAAAATTTTGTAAAAACAGGGAAGTGTTAAGTTAATTCATTGTGGCTTCTTTAAGCTCACAATATTGCGGCATTTTCTTTGTCCTTGTAATCAAAAACTAAAGGGAGTATAATAGTGTTGTTTAAGTTATAATCAAAGTACTGAAAACACTGTAAGCTAGCAAAGGATAGTTTTGTTAAGTATTCTTCTTCGACTGAAGGTTATCATGATAAATAAACGAGGTTAAAGTAACCCCAGAGTTCACCCATTACAACACACCAAAATCTTAGACTGGTTCAAATTAATAGATGTTGCAGACGACAATTTCAAGTTGGTTAAATTAAGAAATTTTCCCTTGTTGAGGTGAAAAACATTGTCGATAATGAAGAAATTGCTAGTAAAAAGCTAATTCGTCATTGTCCGCAATGTTTTCCAAAGCTTTTTTTGTGATGCTTAAAAAGCGGAATTGATCGGCAAGGGTTAAATAGTATGCTTTTAAAAGAGTTTCATAAAAATTGAAAAGAGTTTGCATTATTCCTGAAATACACGATAACTACTTTTTATGGCGTTGGCATTCAATGTATTTAGTGGATAAGCCTCCAGTGGCAGTTTGCAATCGTTGAACTTTGAGACGACCTCAAAATTTCGTCTGTTAACTTAAGCTATCAAAGCTGACGCTTTGCTAGCCAAAAAGGGCCAATTCCTCGATTTTCTTTCAGAAAGGCTGATCTTAACCCTTCCCTGTTTTGTAACATGTTAGGCCTGTTCAAATTTAAGGATTTTGCAGACAAACACTCAAGGAGGATTAATTTAGAAAATGACCATTCAGTAAGGTAGAAAATATAGGTGAAAAAGAAGAAATTGCTTGTTACAAGCAATTTCTTCTTTATCACCAATATTTTCTCAATCATAAAATCCAAAGGACGTAAAAACCATGGGTTGTACAGGAAAAGGTTAATTCTTAATGTCCCAAAGAAAAGTCCTTGCCGGAGCCTATATGTATCAAAAGAAAATTTTACTATTTTAATTAGGCGAACATCTATAGCAACATTTTCAACATTTACGGAGCAACGGAGGAGAATACAGTTGTTTCTCGATCCCTCGAAGTGGCGCCAACTCCAGCTCGTGCGAGAGCTCGAGCTCACCTCTCCGTTCCAGTCTATCTTTTTTTTTTTTTTTTTTAATTTTTAATTTGTTATTGCTGTGCTAACACAATCCCCCTATCGCTTACAATTATTGCCACACTTATTTAATCTGAGATCATGATGACGAGAGCTTAATGATGAGAAATTGATTATGAGAGCATGTGACACCGCGGTATTTTCATTTGAGGCGCGAAAGAAGGGAAGCTGTTCAAGTTATTGACAGAAATGAAGAAATTGCTTGTAACAGAGACTCTCTTTTTATCTTTCAAGTCAAAACCTTTGTCGTTTATGAATGATAATTGTTGAAAAGGTCGTATAAAAGGAAGAAATCGCTTGTAACAACGGCTCTCTTTAAGTAAGGCAAGTCTCAACTTCTGTTGTTCAGTAGTGGTCTAGCCGACGGTCTATAGAAAACAGCGAAAATTTCATGCCGTGCGATTTCACGTTCACGGGCTTTAAATTTATCTACAAAACCTTTTTGCAATGCTTATAAAATTGGTTAATTGCATTCAAATGATTTATAAAATAAAATTCATTTTATAATGCAAACTATTTCTTGTGTCGTAATTTACATGATTACTGCATTTTATGATAGGAGTCGATGTAAAAGTACGCATAAAAATGCAGTTAAACGTCTTCATAAATTTAAAACTAATTTTGCTTATTAGCGCCAACCCGATAACTCGCGTCATTTGGTGGGTTCCGTGCGTGCTCAATCTATCGCGAGACAGCTGGATAAGTTTCGAAGTCCATAAAAAGAAGCCTTAACTATCTCATGATTAATAATTTTGTTAAAAATGTGAAAGTTCTTGCCCAAAAATTCCGAGAATTTATGAATGCGCATATGAAAAAGGGGAATATTTGTATGGCGTCAAAACTTTTATAGCGTCTTCAGCAGGTTGTCATCTTGCACATTAAACGTTTAGCGGCGTATTATTGGAAGATTGCCCTAAAAATCGAGTTACAACCAAGTCATTCATCTAGAAAGGAAGTGAACTTTTGACGTCGACATTCACGTTTGTTTGGCGACTTGAACGACGCGTAACTTCACCTTTTTCAAGCTGTATGTAAGTCGTTTAGGTCTCCGATCAACTATTCGTATTGCTTTCATATCCATGACCAAATATTTTACAAAATTATAAAGTTTCTACCTTAGTCAAATTGACATCTTGAAGGTCAGTGGGCGTGGCAGATGACGTCACCGACCTGTCGTTTAAGAAAGGAAGGGTAGAACCAATCCAAACACAGTAAGAAAATTCACCAAAATTCCTTAACACACTTTATACTTTGTATTTCTTACAGGAAACAACTGATAGAGGATATATTTACAGACTATGACTCCCGAATACCGCCCAACATAAATACAGGTACATATATATTTTTATTGTCGGCGTGCGAGCAAAATGACGTAACTACATATTGGGAAAACATTGTGTAAAATGAAGAAATTGCTTGTCACAAGAAATTTCTTTATTTAAAACAATATTTTCTACATAGAGAGATGAAAAAATCTAAAATTTCATAAAATTCGAATTGTCGTTTGCAACTCCTTTCAATTCGGACCAGTCTGAAATATTGCTGTCTCGAAATGGGTTGAGTCACACCGCGGGGGCTATAGAGCAGCTAAACATAGGTTTCTTATATTTCTCACACCAGTACTACCACTGCATCCTTTTCGAGCCTCCAGCCTCTAATCCCACTTAGGTTTACGATTATCCAGTCATTGGTGAGAAACGTATGTCGGAAAGGATGTTTGCCGCCACCGGGGATTGAACCCATGGCCTTATGAATGAGAGTACAACGTGCTACCAATTGCTTGTACTTGACGAAAAATGTTTTTCTTAAGGGGCGTCCAAAAGCATACTGTGTGGTAATGGGTTAAATGCTGTATAAAATGGCATTAAACTCCATTCAAACAAACACTTGCTTTTTTAGCTCGACTTTACCAAATCAAAAAGCGAAGGCAATCTGAGGCTGTCATGCGTCAATCATAAAAACGGCAACAACAAAAAGCAAACATTGAGTACAGAACAAAATTGTAGCGAAATCTTAACGTACTACATTTATTTCAATACTATGAATCCAACTGACATTGAATAGCTAGCACTTGTCACGGAATAATCAGGACCGAGATTTGTACTTGGCTAGGGAAATCAAAAGTCTCATCGAGGTCCCAGACAATCTCTTTCTGAATTGTGACTCTCTCTGTCTATTTTTATCGTTTAAACCCATTCCCACACAAAGACGCTTTTTGACGCCCATTAAGAAAACCAGCTGAGAAAATAGCGTGAAAATGAAAAGATTGCTTGCAACAAGCCATTTCTTCATTTTCACAATCTTTTCTTCCAATTGGAAAAATCTCAAATTTCAAAAACTTTGAATTGTCAACTATTACTCCTTCCAATTTGGACCAGTCTAAAATTTTGTCGTCTGGTAATAGGTTTATTATAGCTTGCGTGAAAATGACTATAGCAGGAGATGATTGCAATATCTGAAACAATTTTATAGCTTTATGTATTTTTGAGAAGAAAATTTTGTAGAAAGCTTATAAATAGCCTAAATTCCTGATTATTAAATGATACCCCCACCCCCAAATTTGTTCTGAAGCGGCAAAAGAGCGGGAAGATGGGGATGTTGGTTAATTTGATTCATAAGGTAGTTACTGTACACACAGTAGAGACAATGATCAGACGACCTCGTAGATCCTCAGGCTGATCCCTGCCTTTGCTTTGAGCACGTGTGAAATTGACGGATCGTTGCTGTCAACCAAAGATCGATAGATCAATCAAATATTATATTTAGACCGGAGATGAATTTTCAACCCCGACACTGGTAGGGATTTACGTGACGTATTTTTGTTGGTTTGGCTACTTAAACGTCGTAACTACAACTAGTTCGAGCCGAATTTAAGATAGCCAACCAATTATTTTACATATTTTGTTATATGTAACAGGCCATAAATTCCGTAAAATAACGCCGTCAAATTTCTTATCGAAGCTCAGTGGGCGGGGCCAGCGATCCGTCAATTGATACAAATATCACATACCGGCTCATTTGTTTTTCCAGATGGACCGGTAGATGTTACAGTCCAAGTTTACATCAGCAGTATAGATACTATCAGCGAAACAAATATGGTAAGACATGTTTAACCCCTTCCCACACAATGACGCTTTTAAACGCCCCTCAATAGCTCTTGAGTCACTTGATGTATTATTTTTTATAGTTATTTTTATTCCAATCAAATCTGATATTATTATGCCAAAAAATCAAAGTTCTAGGACATCATTAGTTTTATGTCGTCATTTATTCGAACTCATCCATCTAGGAGTAATATCTACTCAAAATACCCGGTATGATAGCACTGTTGATATTAGGCCACATGGTGATTAGGTTTGGCATGTCACTTGATCTAATGACCAGCCGGACCTACTTTTACTGTGGAAGAGCACCTTTCAAAACCTTAATTTTAATCAATAAATCTTCAAATCTTCAGTTATAAACTCTGTCCGATGGAAGAGATCTATTCGACTCTCAACTGTACCTAAATAAATCGGTGCACAATGGCATAACTACACATACAATGCAACATGTTCCATTCACATTTTCTGCATTAATGACCTCTGTTTCACCTATAGTCTTGTTCCATAATTAATGTCAATATCGTTTAATTTGACATAGGTTCCTGTATTTCTCTGGCTAATGATAACATCGAAGGACAACCGAAACTTCGTAACTAGAGCTTAATTTAAGATTGAGTTACGCGGTTTTTGTCGCCTTCTAACGACAAGTGTATAACTAGAATAGCGTCTAGGAAATCTAAGGAAAATTGAAGGATTCTTTTAGCATTTGATATTTGTGGCAGCTTTTAGATTTATACATATTTCTAGCGTTATGAATAACGAAATTCCTTATCCTAAGTTGATTGAAATTTATTTATTCATTGTACGGGGTTTTACGTCTCACCCAACTTAAAGTAATACATGGAACGGGCCTCGGTTTAAAGTCCTTCCCCACGATTCTGGCAAACTAGGGACCTCTGAGTCTAGCGCATTCCCATATGCCAAGATCCATTTCCCCCTAAGGTGACTGAATTAGAGCTTTCTTTAACCTAAGGAAAATTATCCCTCCAAAGAAAGTCAAACTGAAGTGGTCGGGGCGGTTTTTCTAAAATCTACGAAAGAACTTTCACCAAAATAAAAAAAAGAATGGTTGTGTGTGTGGTTTTTTTTTTTTTTTTTTTTTTTTTGTTTTTTTTTTTTTTTTTTTTGGGGGGGGGGAGGGGGGAGATATGGTTTTCAAGGAGCCTTTCATCAGACTCAGGACAAAAGTTTTGATCTGTTGTTATTTCTTTTTTCAACTTGATTCACTGAAAGTATCTTAAATAAGAAAACTAATGCAGGTTTGAAAAGAAGAGAGAACAAACAAAACAAAAAGAAACAAGCAAACATTGATAGGAAGAGAGAACAAACAACACAATAAGAAACAAGCAAACAAACAAAACAAATTTGATAACATTCGGATTATGAGAAAAAAATATTAAAGAAAGAACAAAAATCAATTTTTAAGTCCTTTAGAAGGACCAAGAAAGATATGGTATCGACACCAAATGGCCTCTTTTGTATAACATAAAGTCTTGGCCGCAATTTTTGGACATCTTTATTTGATACGATGAAAAATGCATATTTCTATAGTGACAAGACAAACATGCAATACTTAAAAAAAGAAATGACACCACTTTCTGTCGTTATTATTATAATTTTGCCTGATAACTACCCTATTCTTTATAATAAAACATAAAATACACTTTATTCGTACTCAACGTACAAAGCGTAGCCGCAACCCATTACCAGGCGAAACATTTAAGACCGGTCAAATTTCAGACATAATGCAGACAATAATTTTAGTTTATTTCCATTTTTTTTTGGGGGGGGGGTTAGAAAACATTGTAAATAATGAAGAAAATACTTGTAATGTTCAACCAATGACTAATCATTGATGCGTATATTTACTCTGGCGTTTAACTCATTGCATGATAATCACGCTTTTTGACGGGTCAGCAGGTTCGTGAAATTTTAAAGCCCTCTTTTTCTTGGTAGAAAAACTTACCCTGTTCTTAGACAGTGCTGTATATAATCAAATGATGTTCTTCTTTGAAGAAATTCTTTAGACAGATTGAGAGTATAATATTTTTAATTTGCTCTCCTACAATACTTTCCGTAGATTGAGAGTATAATATTTTGAATTTGCTCTCCTACGATACTTTCAGTACTTTGATCTGTTCAAGCTTCTGTCCGACCTCAGGTGATATTAATTAACAAGGTGGCATACATTCACTAGAAACAATTGGAGTATTGTCAGAATGTTGATTGTTTTGTTGTTATTACTCTACACTTCATTCACTAACCAACACGAGTGACCTTACCTATGCTTAGAATAAACCTTACATTTCCTAAGAGATTGGCAGCCGATTGCCGAATCATTTGCCATCTCCCACTGAACTTCGACAGAAAGTTTGAATAGGAAATAAGATTGGGTTATTTGCAAAATATATGGTCAGTAACATGTAGCATAAAGAGAAAAATGGTTGGTTGGCGACCTTAACGTCGTGACGGTAATTTGATAGGCTTGAATAGGCTTTTTGTGATTATATAGGAAATATTCAGCGGAATTCCAGGTTATTTATGGACATCACGGAATTTGTAATGAATAAGCAGTAGTTAGTATTTTCCTGCTTTTCAAAATTTTCGACAGGTCCGAATTATAAGAGGTTGCAGACGACAATTAAAAGTGAGTTCAATTAAAAAAAATAACCAGCCTATAGGGTAAAAAATATTGTGGGAAAAGATTAAATGGCTTGTTCGTAGTAATTTCTTCTTTTCGGTACATATTTTCCCAAGTATAAAATCACAGAGACGTTGAATTCTTTGGTTGTATAGGAAAGAGTTCAGACGTTTAAGTCGCCAAACAACATTAATGATTGTCTTTAATATCGATTAATGTCTGTGATCAAAGTTCACGTCCGTTCTAAAAGAATGATACGATTGGTATCGATTGCTTTTTATTTGTTTTTTTTTTTATTGGCAGCCATAATCCGTAAATTTGATATTCCCTTGGGTTAAGATTTGTTTATATGAAAATAAATGAATAAATAAACAAATATTCATCCGTCTTTTCCGTTTATCGGTTATGAAGAGTAATTAACCTATTTGCATACAATACCGAATTTTACTCGATTAGAATCTTTTTGGTAGAAAACACTGAGAGAAAAGGAGAAATTGCTTGTTACCAAAATTCTAACCGCTGTCTGATACCTATTCTTTTATTTTGTATAAACTTTAAATAGTCGTCTGCATTTCTTTCAGTATGTATCATTCTGCAATTTTGTCGTCTGGAAACGAGTATAGAGGTTATCGGAACTTCTGTTATCAATAAACATTTTTGGTCTGACCTTTTATTCTAGAACAGAGATGCATTTTGACATTGAAACATCGATTTCTTAGTAATAATGGGTCACAAGTTAATCATTAACATAGATAACCTTGATGGAATGTACACTATACATGTTGTCCCTTCATGATGAGGGTGAAGGGGGTGGGGGGTGGGGGTGGGTGTTGAAAGTATTTGAGTCCAATTCTTGTCCGGAGCATACCATCTACATTAACCCATGTCATGCTGAACCCGGATTATTCCGGTTTTGGCAGGAGGTATAGACAAAGATCAGCCTGCACATAAGTGCAGTCTGATCTTGGTCTACACCTCCTGTTTGTATTTTCCTGCCAGAGTTGTTATAAAATTGATTTCTAAATAAATATTGAATTCAGGTTCTATCAGTACTTCCAGCCCTTTGATTTTACAGCAATCCAGTAAGGTAATTTATACAGCATGACAAGGGTTAATTGATTGATTTCAAAATAATATCCCTTGAAGAGTAGTGGGTTCGTGCGATTTGTTGGATACTCCCAAGTTCATGTGACAAACAGTGAAGTGGTAGCATCTATGTCTGTGACATATTTCTAGTTTTGTCAATCTTTACAACAAGAGCCATCTTCTTTGCTGGTTAAAAAGGCAATATTTTCCTTTTAGAGCAAAAAACAACTTTACTGCATTCCAAATTAACCGAATAAACAACAAAGGGGTGTTTATTTTGATGAATTATTCGGTAAAGGATGGTCAAACCACTATTGTTATTCTTAATGAAGCTTTATCCCTTTGTGTTCAATCAAGATGGTTGGAAACACGTTCTTATGACTTGAGCTAATACGTCTCGATTCAGTGTGGACCAATAAAAGAATCTATGCCAAAAGCCACTCCCGGTAATCGAACTCATGATCTCTTGGTTATGTACCCGACTTCTACCAGCCGTACGCGGACACCACTTTCACCTATCGCAAAAGAAGATCCACCTCGATAAATCAATAGAAATAAGACAAGCTACATTTATCTAAGTTATTGCACGACATAACAAATTCCCATAAAGTCAGCAATTTTTACTAACATCAAGAAACATTTTAGAAAGCATTGTGGGCAATCAAGAAATTGCTTGTGACAAGCAATTTCTTCATTATTCACAATGCCTTCTACACCATAAGGCAATGATTTTTAGAATTTCATTAACAAACGATTGTCGATTGTAACTGCTTTAAATTTGTGTGTAACATTTTGTCCAGTGTAACATTTTGTCTTCTGGGTTAATGTATGATTACTTGAGGTCATACTATGATTAGTTAGGAATAATCACTCATAGCAAATCACCACCCTGGGGATTTTCGTATTGCTTTACCATTAGATCTAATGTTACTTCTGTGGATTGGCATTATACGTCGCCGTTAGCTTGTCTTGTCGAACATAAAAAGGCATACTGTTTTAGCACTTGGCCAGGTGATGAAAAGACAATAATTTGATGAATAATTGAGGAAGTTCTAAGAAGCCTTATCAAAAGTTTCCATCAAACAATTGGATATTATACAAATATATAACGCACGATCACACGAGCTGATTATACAGGAATGCGTTTTGCCTCCTGTCGTTTTTTGTTTCTTTTGTTTTGTTTGCGATTATTTTTTGTGTGTGTTTTGTTTAACTGTTAAAATGTTTAATTATGGTTTCGCCTATCAAAAGTTCTTGCCTCCTATCTCTATGAAAAAATATAATGAATATGGAGCTTTAACGTATATGGTTGCCCACAAAGAGGTTCCATAAAAACTGCCTCGTGTTCCCTCTTTTTTTAGGGGGGGGGGGGAGTTTCAATATTAATTTACAAAGAACGAAGGGTATGATTTTTTTGTTTTCATTTGGGTAATAGCTAATCCTACACCAGCGAGCATATTTGTACAGTGGAATTCGGACTTTCGGTTTACCTGATTGAAATATATATATTTTCATCTCTTAAATCTAAAAAGGTGGCCTTGATCTTTCACTGATACTCTTGTAAATCAACATACTAACATTTAGTGTGTTTATTTTATTTATTTGTTTTAAGAAAACACTCACTAACTATTGTAATAATTGACCAAAATTGCGGCTATCAATCAAGGAATCAACCGACGAATCAAATCATTTATTCAGACCAGAAACTTCAACTCCGATATTGGCCGCCATTTGTGTTAACCCTTATTGTTGGTTTGGCGACTTAAATGTCGTAATTACAGCTTAAATAAGATGTAGTTACGAGGTTTAGGTCGCCAAACAACTAATCTACTTTTTGATACATGCAGCTAGCCATAATCTTTTTTCAAAATAAGCCCGCCGTTAAAAGTCGAAGCGGGACTTCCTGTCGGAGTCGATGGGCATGCCTAACGAAGTAAGTGGGCGGGCCAGCGTTTGTTCAATTGTGTACAATTTCGATGTTTAAAATAAACTATTTGCGAAGAAGAAACGTCGCTTTAAACAATAAAGGAATAGAGCGGAAAACAAATGAAATCGGACAACCATAAATAAAGCAGTTTCCGTTTCGTTGTAGGACTTTACGCTAGGGATGTTCCTTCGACAGAGCTGGTACGATAAAAGGCTTGCCTACAATGATACAAGTATGTATCTAAACATTCCTTTTAAATCTTATCCATCTGCAAGTTGTATCAATGTACTTCACATTCGCTTATTGATAATCCTACAAGAATATTTCTGGAAAACAGCAAAAATAATGAAGCCTTATTGCAAGTGAAGTCTGATTTTCTTCCCAAAGATTTCTTCTTATTCTAGACTGAAGTTCGTCCAAAGTAAATATGTCATTTCAAAAATATTTAAACTTCGTCTAAAGATGTTTGCATTTCTATTCATTAAAGTGAAACAGGGACGTAGAAATATCTATTTGAGAATTGCATCAATGTACTTCACGTTCGCTCATTGATTATTTCTGGAAAACAGGTATAAGTATTTAAACTTCATCTAAATGTGTTTGAATTACTCGTCGATCCGGTGTAACGAGAACGTACACATATCTATTTATAGGGCCGCCAAACAAGCTGAACTAATATCCTTAATACGTCTAAAAAGTCTTCGAAAGAGATGTATATTTACCATTTCAATAAGAAAATTGAAACGATTATCAGGTTTTTAGCTACACGAGCCAAAATCCTCTTAATCTTTTACATATCGTTTCTAGAATGAACTTTTGAGCTGAAGTAGACAAAACTGGACAGGCAATGCCATACCTTCGTGTCATATACACTGTACTCGTTAACAGAATATATAGTTAAGAAAAGTAACATGTCAATAAATCTTCGCGGAAGAAACTTTCCTTCGAAGGGTTCATTAAAAATCATATAAATTTCAAATAATTAAATTTCTGAACTCCGATTGGCTGAAAAATGCTTCGGATACCTCCATGTAAAGAGTATGCAATTGACCAATCGCGGCTGCACGTCTATCAAGGAATCAACCGACCAATCAAATCAATTATTCAGCCCGGATCTGAGCTTTAAACTGCAACATTGACCGCCATTTTTGTTGACCTTTTTTGTTGATTTGGCGACTTAAACATCGTAACTACAGCTAATTTAAGCTGTAGTTACCATGTTAAGGTCGCCAACCATCCATTTTACCTTTTTGTTACATGCGACTGGCCATGAATTTTGCAAAATAACGCCGTTAAAAATCGAAGCGGAGCTTCCTGTTTGAGTTAATTGGCGGGGCTAGGGAGTCAGTTAGCGGGGCCAGCGATTCGTCTATAATATCAAGTTTGTGTGATCGCATGATGTGTAAATTCCATGTCTATTTAGTCATAAAACAACATATTCTAATTTATGATAGCATTACACTTATGTTGAAATACTTTGTCAAAACATGCTTACATTAGGCGTTGAATTGAGTTAGAAATTGTAAAGGTGCTAACAGAAAATCATTTAACCATATTTATTAAAATTTCATATGCCAATAGACTACATCGATGGCCGGGTGGTATAGGTGATTGACTCGTGATCTGAAGGTCACAGGTTCAAACCCCACCATCACCAGGGTGTGTTCATGGGCAAGACACTTAATAGCCAGCCCCAGTCTACCCAGCTGTAGAATTGGGTAGCAGTGGGTTTAGCCACTGCCTCACTTTCAGGGACGTGAAAACATCTGGGTTGTTGGTTTCGAGAGAGACTCTATAAGCTTAAAGCTTTCGTCGCAATCGAACTAAAATAAATTAGTATAAACTAATAGACACATTTCACTGGATATGAAAGATGTGCAAGTTTTAGGTTACGGTGACCCATTTCAATCGCGTTCGTCCTTACGTTGCCCGTCGTGCACCATGCGTTAACTTTTTTTTTATTTTCGACTTCTTCTTAAGAAGCCTTGGACGGATTCTTTGTTAGGGGCTGTGGGAGGGGGCATAATCTTACATAGTAACCACTTTGAAAATCTTTTTCTAACAAACCAAAAGACTTACAATTCTGGTAGTTGGTATATGGCATCACCTGGTGGACCTCTATCAAGATCGTATAAAAGATGGCCCCAAAGTCAAAATTAGCACGTTCCCATGCGTCACAAGTTTAACATATGCTTGTATAGTGCAAACCTTTAAAAATCTTCTACTCCAAAACAAAAAGGCCTAGAGCTTTGATATTTGGCATGTAGCATCTTTAGGCGGACTTTTATCTTTTTTTTGTGCTCTTTGGTAGCAGGCGACCGTTAAGGCCCTATGGGCCTTTTGTTACTTAAAATTTAGAAAACTCGTGGATCGGTTTAAATTTGAAAAAAAATCTTTCAATTAAATAAATATTTTTGTATACAAACTCATATCTTTTCCTATTTTCCAGAGTTAAAGATGCTTGAATTCGACGTCCAGCTGATCAAGAATGTTTGGGTTCCTGATTTATATATGCCGGCGGAGAAAAAGGCAACCTTACACGTGGTTACTGTACCCAACAAACTAATGCATGTGTATTCGGATGGCAGAATACAATATAGTATGAGGTAATAAGCTTATGTTGTTGGACGTGCAAAATGCCGTAACTAAAGCTTTAATAAATTTGAAAAAGAAAGAAAACAATTAAAATATATATCGCTTTACGTATCGTCAAATAAATAAACTAAGTACAACCCGAATGGAACCGGAATTCATTGGGTGAGTATGTTATCTTTCGATTTCACCGAACATGGCTTATTTGTAGTTTCGTTGTCGTATGCGACATTTCCTACAATTAAACTTTTGCGGGAAGCGTACGCACTGAACAGCCTGGGCGTTCCCAAAAGTGTTTGTAGAATCTAAAGAAATTCTGAGTAAGTAATTATCTACAGAGCATCTACTCAGTCTCTGCGGTTGAAAAATTGACCCGAGTCTCAATTTGAAAAAATGTGAGATTTATAGACATTTAATTAACCGTCAAGAGTAAAAGGAACTAATAGGAATCGCGTCGAACAAATATTTGAAAAAATATTGGAATCAGCAGAGGTCAGATAAAGTTTGCATCTCGCATTTAAGCATATTATGCGATAGAATGGTCTCTCGAGATTAAAAAAAAAAACGTCTTCCATAATCAAAACGTTTCGCCACTGTTCACATTTTTGAATTTAGACCATAGTCTTTAGGATAGAAAACATAATGGACATCGAAGAACGTGCTTTCAACAAGCAAATTTCTTCAATGTCCACAATGTTTACAAAAGCTGTTATTTTTGAGGCTTGAAAAATTGGACTGGGTTAAAGTTCAGTTTACTTTTTCTTCTCTATCCTATGGCTTTTGTACCTTTCTACTAAGAGCCCAACTTTATGTTGTTGTTGTTTTTTCAGAGTGTCTGCAGTATTAAAGTGTAATTTTGATCTTCGAAAATTCCCGCTTGATAGTCAACACTGTGTTGTCGAAATGGAGAGCTGTAAGTCATGTTCTTATAAATCTTTCTTTCTTGTCTATATTCGTATTCACGTTTACGATATAGTTTTGGACGGATAGTTACAGAATTGAAGACCAGCTAGCGAAAGTCCTGATGACGTAACGATTACGTTGGTTTAATTGCATTCAAATTGAATGCAGGATTCCAACGGTTATAAGTATCACGTGAATGACCCAATATATATTGCAACTGTCTCGTCTTAATATATAACTACTTTTCAGAATATTTGTTAATATAGGGAGAAGAAGAATTAAAGTCTGTGACATGAAAAAAAATCGATACATACGTGGTATGGACTAAGATCAGAATGCACAAATTCACAAAATATACCTCCTGATAAAACAAGATTAACCCGTGTTCAGTACGATAATGGTTAATATGGATTATTGAGAGCTAGGATTGGTTTGTTTTTATAGGAAATTGTGCCGTTTGGACGAAATCTACGCCAGGTAACACAATTTCGCCGTCGGATTATAAAGATGTTTATGAAATTTATAGGCACGTCCTGATATTGATGTTTTCGGGTAACATAACGTATTTCCCTTGGGAGCCTCATCAGTCAAAACAAATATATCAAAGACGGCCGGTCGTTCGTGTCTCGCTTCCTCAGAAAAATGAATAAATTTACATGTTGTTGAGTGGTAATCGTTCGTATGTCGATTGTTGCGTCTCAAAAAACGTCTGATACATTTTAAAAATTTGATTTTCACATGCGCGATAAAGTAAGGTTGTTTTCACCGCGTTAATGAACATAAACATTACCCGGCGATCATTGATATATTACAAACAAATTTAAACGCATGTTCGTTGGAATGCATTGCACGCTGACAAAATCGTATCGGAAAGTGTCCGATAAGCTAGCCTTCCACTAGGGCGCGGACAAGTCCCGGAACATACTTTTATAAAATCCGCAACCACTCCGCATGTTCTTGGAAGGTTCCTTCCACTGTCCGTATCCTTCCGCAACACTTCCTAGTGATTCCGCACCTTCGGGATGGGTAAAATTGTCCGCGTCGAAATTTTGGTACCGAGCAAAATTTGGACGCGGAAATTGACTTCCAGACACTCTCCGCAACCTGTCCGCATTGTCGTGACGACGTCGTCAGGACATCCCGCCTTTCCTAGTAGCTTCTGCCTCTTCTGCAAACGCTCCTGGAACCCTCCGCATTGCGGACAGCTTCACGAACCAATAGGAAGGCATGCGGAAGCCTCCCCGACACCTTCAGGAAAACACGGACTTAATGCGGATCATTTTAAGACAATGCTAGGAATTACAACCACCGACTATCACGTGACTATTATCCAATAAAATAGCATGTGACAAAGGTATAAACCATTGAACAATCATAAGATATCTGGCAATTTTACACGCAAGACAATAATATTAATTGCAAACAGTATAGAGGCAGATCAGGCGCCTGGTTAACCTGCGTCTGATCTGATTCAAAACTGTTTACTCAGACAAAAAATCTTGAGAAATGTCAAAAATTTGTCATTTTCTACATTTTGTTGAACCTGAAAAGAATAACAGTTTCTCCTCTGTGCGAGCAACACTTTACAATGACAATGACATCTTAGCACACAATAAGTATATGCATTAAATCAGTATCCTCAATCTGTCCACTACAACGCGTAAAACACCTCTTCTTCATTGTTACAATTAGTAGTCCTTAAATCATCCTGTCCTGCCATGGCACTAAACCGGCATCACTGCAAAAATACATGCTCAGATACTCCCGCTGTTGTTTTCCGGCCAAATTGTCAATGTTTCCACCTCCTACCGCTTGATCAACTTCAGGCACGTGTGCTTCACCCCTCCACGCACCTGGAACAATGTTGTGATCAGCATCCTCTGCATCCATCTGCCCACGGTCCAAATTAGCATATCTCATTCTGATAAGGTTGTGCAGGCAAATGCAAGCAGTAACCACAAGCTTTACCTCCTGACGCATAGTTGTTTCCAAGCATTGCCAGCGAGAGGCTAGGATGCCAAATGCATTCTCAACGATTCTTCTCCCACGAGATAGACGGTAGGTGAATATCTTCTGTCGATGCGTGAGATTTGCACGTCTGTAGGGTTTCATTAGTGTAGTTCTCGTGGGAAAGGCATCATCTCCCAAGATGAAATATGGCATAGGTCTGTCATCATTTGGAAGTGGTGTTTGATCTGGGAATCCTATGCAATTGTCCTCAATACAGTCTTTCAGCTCCGAGTTGTTGAATAGCTGGGCATCGGACTGGTGGCCTAGTCCGCCTATATCACACCACAGAAACTTGTAATTGCCATCAACTAGGGCCATGAGCACGATGCTGAAGAAGCCTTTGTAGTTGTAGTATAGACTCTCACTGTTGGCAGGTTTCCTGATTGCTAAATACTTCCCGTCCAATGCGCCTAAGGCATGTGGAATATTCCATCTTCTCTCAAACTGCTGTGCGATTTCAAACCAGCCTTCAGGTGTAATAGGACAGCCAAGTACCTCTTCTTTGTACTCGTCGGATAAGGCTCGACACACCTCTGGGATGAAGTTACAGATGGAGGCGTATGAATCGCCAGTGGCCATGTATCTGAGAGTCACGGCTAGTTTGAGACCTGCTGGAAGAGCACCTCTAAACCTTGTATTCTGCCTCTGGATTCTTGGTGTCACACGCTGTAGAATCTCGTCAAACATGCTGGTGTTATTCGCAGGTATCTCTTGAAGGATCCGACATCTTCATCTCGAAGTTCTTGCATCAGTGTCTCGAACTGACCATACTGAAGCCTCCGTTTTATAGTCAACCATGGCCTAACCCACCATCTGTGACGTCGCCTTCTCCTTCTGAGGGCCATAATCAATGCTAACTGCGCATCTCTTTCAGCTTCGATTCGCAACAAAATAGCAATATGAAGTGGTATGACGTCCATGACTGCTAGAAGGAATGTGAGTAAATCGAAAATTCGGCGCCGAATTTATATATTCGCAGTATTTCTGTATACTGTCCGCATATTCCCATTATTGTCCGGAACACGTCTTGATTGTCCTAGCACATTCCTGTACCATTCCTGACATAATCCGCGTTAACCTGGTACTGTCCGTCGAGTCCGTTCTCTGTCTAGGGGCTTTCCTGATCAATTCCTAGGACACTCTTAGGAATGTCCGCAGACAATATGCGGACACAACGCGAAGGTTCGCAGTATATCGCGAATTAGAAAATTTTCCGCGTTGGACGCGGAATGTTTGCCGAAATGCAACGATTTGATACCGCAAGCCTTCCGCATCTTGTCCGCGCTCTAGTGGAAGCTAGGCATTAGGGATAGTTTATGCTGACGTCATTTTCCTTGTAAAATGAGGTCAGAATTTGAACTATGTATTGGATTCAAACCGCGTAAAGTGTGAAGGTCTTATAAAACATCAAAATTTCCCTACGTAGCTTGAATCTGTTACAAAGTATTGGCCACAACTATAATCTTTATCGTTTACCTATATATATATTTTCGTAAAACATATACATTCCACACAGACAAAAGCGGACTAGCCAGAAAAACGTATCTGATTGTATACTAAATATGGTTCCGTGTAAAGTAGTCTAAGATGCCGTCATTTTTATTCCGTGGATGACGTCATAATGAGAATATACATAACCAGAATGGTAAAGAAGAAGGAGAATACTTATAGAATTACAAATTCATAAATATAATTTTGTCAATTTATCCAATAAAATGTAGATATATAATACATGGAACACTAAGTTACGAAAACGATACAACATTTTGTATTTGCTTCTCGCTGCGTGGAAAAATTTGAATATTCCTTTCGTCCTTCGGTCTCGTGAAGTATCAACATTTTTGCTGCGCAGTTCAAAGCAAATACAATATGTTGCATCGCTTTCGTAGCATAATATTCCCTATGTTTTATCAATTCTGACTGGAAAAATAATGCTTTTCCTCCTTTGTATCTAGATTGACTGTAATATACCCGAAAATAAATCATCTTTCATGCTTTCAGGGATTATCGAGATTTCTCTGTGGATTATCACTTTAAAATGATAAAAATGTGTCTTAATTGTGAACTGCAGCCCGAAAATGAACTATTATTAGCTCACATGAGCACGAATCTTCTCCTCCTAAACTAACCATGGAATTTCAAATCCACAGAAATGATCCCTAGGTCATGCTCTTTCAAAATATTTTAAAGAATTGAAATACACGAAGAACTTTGGTTGCCATTGCAACCGAGAGAAAAACTTAAAACAAATTATTGACCAAAACCATAAGGCCTAGAGCTCTGATATTTGGTATATATCATCATCTATTGACCATCTACCAAAATACTGCAAAGAGTTATCGTACTCTGAAAATTAGCCCTTTTCTGTGCGATCCCTGATTTTACATAGGAATAAGGAAGAAAATCTTTGGAAATCGTCTTATTCCAAACCATAAAGCGTACAGCTTTGTTATTTGGTATAAGACATCATCTATTGGCCCTCTAACAAAGTAATTCAGAGAATTACCGTAATCTGAAAATTACCCAATTTCTGTGCGATCCCTGATTTTACATTGGAATAAATAACGAATTTTTTTAAATCTTCTCCTCCGTACCCATTAGGCTACGAGTTTTGTTACTTGGCATGTATCAACACCTATTAACCCTCTACTAAAACACTTCAAAGAATTATCGTACTCTTAAAATTAGCATTATATTGTTGGATCTTTGATATATCTAGGATTAAAAGAGAAAATCCTCATTGTATTAATGTCCAAAAACAAACTGGGCATCCAGCTTTGATATTTTGTATATATCATAAAGCCTTAAGCCTTCATACTCGGGGGATCGATATAAGACCATAGTAGTCCTCTTGTTTTATTTGAACTTCACTTCCGCAGCTGAAGTCTGGCCTTGTTGATTTGACGAATCGCGACTGTCAATCAAAGAATCAATGTACCAATCAAATAATCCATTTAGACTGGAAGTAAACTTTGAACTCCGACATGGACCGACAGTTTTGTGAAGCATTTAAGTTAGCTTTGTGACTTTAAAAAGCTGTAGATACGACATTAAGGTCGCCAACCTACAAACTATTCAACTTTTTTTCTACATGTGACCGTCAGTGACTTTCTCAGGATATGGCTGCTTGATATCTAAGTGGAACTTTCAGTCGGAGGTCAGTGATCATGAATCGCGATCCGTCAATTGACAAATCACTTGCCCTGCCCACTTACTTCGTAAGCAACACCAACCGACTCCTACAAGATTCCCGCTTCGATTTTAAACGACATTATTATTCAAAATGTATGGCTAGTAACATGCAACACAAAAGAGGATAAAGTTGGTTGGCGTCTTAAACGTCGTGACTGCAATTTAAATAAGCTGTATTTACGACGTTTAAGTCGCCAAACCAACAAAAATGATTCACCAAAATGGCGGCCAATGCTTGGGGTTCAAAGCTCAATTCCGGGCTGAATTAATGGTTTTATTGGTCTATTCATTCCTTTATTGACAGCCGCGATTTGTCAATTATGCAAGTACTCTTGACCCGTTAATACCTGTTTAGCTTAACTTTAGACGATGGATATAGAACTGATTAATTCATCAGAGCGAATGGTTATTCATGTGTTTCCTGGAAGGTTCAGTAAGAAACATCAAAAGTCACTTTGTTCCTCGACCTATTATCTGCTTTGTTTATTCCATTATCTCATCCAATACAAAAAGTACTATCTGACTAATTGCTCTAACAGAAGTAAGTATCCTACCCGATTTTTTTATTCCCCTTCCTCTATGTAGCTCACGTTTAAAAAGAAATCACGATAATGCAAATATTTCCACGCCGATAAAATCTCGGCTTAAACACACGTTTTATTTCCATCAAGTTTTCAACAGTAAGTTTTTAATTCATAGCGAACCGAGGGAAAATATAGGTTTGGTTTCTCTCCGTCAGTCTATCTGTCCGTCTGGCTGTAGGGTCACTCGGATTTCGATTCTGGATCTGGTGTAATGATTGTTCACGAAAATATCAGCTTTGAACTTGGGAAAAGTGAAAACATAGGTTTTTCTGCACTTCTTTGTACGACTGGTGAAGTTCTGACCGACTGCTTATGCTAGAAAAGAACGGGGTTTAACTAATACATTTAAATGATTTGAAAGCTTGCTAAGATTTTTATTATTTCAAAGTTTCAAAGTTTCATTTTTTCTTTAAATGTTATGCTTATGAAAATCTTAGATTAAAATACTTCTATACTTATTGGTTAAGAAACAGGACTATTTACAAATTCTATGCGATTTTAAAGCACAATGATATTGACACTATTTATGCAGTCTCCAGATATCTCGCGGAAGCATTTACTCTCAGGAAAGAAATTCTACAAGAGATAGAGTAATTCAACTATTTCTTATATTTAGAATCGTTTGTCATCTGTAATTAATATATCTTAGACCCAATACCAATATATTCTGTATGTTCAATTCATACTTTACAACAATGTTCTTGTAATAAGGTTAAATCTGTATCCTTACTTGTCACTCTTGTTATCAATGTTTTGTAATCATGTTGTATCATGGGCCGATGGCCTGAATACTTGATTAAACTATGTCTATGTCTATGTCTATGTCTTTCAACAGAAATAATATTGATGCTGATCCTTGAACTAGCGTAGTAGAGATTTATATGCTATGGTTTATAATTTTTTGGTTACATGTTGATAGTAAATGTACTGTCATTTTTCAAGGTGACTAAATTGCTTATTTCTTGACATTTGAGAGAATTATGATCTCTCTCTCTCCTTTTATCTATCTATCTATCTATCTATCTATCTATCTATCTATCTATCTATCTATCTATCTATCTATCTATCTATCTATCTATCTATCTATCTATCTATCTATCTATCTATCTATCTATCTATCTATCTTTATCCCTGTGCCTGTCTGTCTCTCCGTGTCTGTCTGTCTCTCTCGCCCCCTCTCCTCCCTTTTTCTCCCTCCTCTCTCTCTTTCTCTTCATCCCTGTGCCTGTCTGTCTCTCTGTGTCTGTCTCTCTGGCCCCCTCTCCTCCCTCCATCTCCCCCCTCTCTCTCTCTTTATTTGTGTTTCTTACTTCCATTTATTCTTTTTGCGATAAATACCGCATATATTTAGATCCATTTATTTCTGATATCAGTTTATTTGTCTAGTTACTTGATAGTAAGGTCTGGAGCTGTTGTTTATCTGCATAAAAAATATCAAAGCATTCCGCCAAATCGTTTTGTCACTCAATATTTCTCGTAAGTAAACATTTGTTAGTGTATATTGTTCATTACTTTTATATCTTATGATTAACGTCTAAATGGAAAGAAGGTTCATTCTTACATCATGTAGGTAAAGAAGAAAATTGCCAAAGAAAACAGAAATGAACAAGTATATTTTTCAGCTTTAATTTCAAGAACCGAATCAGGACAACTGAATAGGAGGGTATTTGAAATTCTATTTTTATACTTGCTTCTTTTCAAGCGAACTAACTAACAAAGCTCGTAGCTTTTCACAATTAGTAGGTATTTACGAATCTAGAATGGCTTTTCTAACTTATTTCATGTTTGTTTTGAGCTCACCCGAGTAAAGATTTTCAAGATGAGGTATTTTGATCGGTCATCGTCCGTTAGTTATATGCGTTTTGTGATTCAATGCTGTGTCATAGAAAAAGGAGACTTATTATCATTTTTTTTTTGTTTTGTTTTTGTTTTTTTTTCCGTAACTACTCCTACAATTATTGACGGATTTTCATGAAATGTGCACCACACGTTTGCTGTAAAGTGACCCATAGCATATTACCAGGGTTTTGTGATTCAATGCAGTGTCATGGAAAAAAGGATATGTATTGTTTAAATTCATGTATGTGCAACTACTGCAACAATTTCTGACAGATTTTCATGAAATTTCCACGAAATGTTTGTCTTCATGTGACCTATCCTATATTATCAGTGTACTATGATTCTTTTCATATTTTGATAATGCTATTGAAAACCTGGTTTTGTGACAACTATTACTCTAGTTAAAATATTGTCCATTGGGTCCCATATGTGCTCTCCCTGCAATCCTATCTTACAGAAAAACAGCTTAGAATAGTATAAAAAGATCTTTTTATAAGACCCAGAGTTTGAACGTTTTGCACAACCTTTTCATGAGTTTATAGAATAATTCCCCTTTGCTTCACTTTGGCTTTGCCATGATGCTGTATTTTATAGAGATATAAAGGATGAAATCTTCAAATAATCGCTGGACAAATTATTTTGCTTGAATACTCTGTTTTGGAGAAGTTTGCTTCTAGTCACATTGAGATTCAGGTGAGCGATTTAGGACTATCACGGTCCTCTAGTTAAAATGACCCCTGACCGATTGACTCCTGCTCGATCCCATCTCTTTTTTTCCAAGTAGTTGCTTTACCAGTTGGACATTTTTGTCTGTTTGGCCATATCTAGTAATCGGGTAGTTTAGGCACTTATGTGCAGGCTGATCTTAGTCTGTACACTTGCCTAAGTCATTGTCAATGTAGGAATATTCCGGGATCAGCATTACAAGGGTTAATATTGCACAGTTTTTTTGTCATAAACAATACCCTATCATTCTGTGTTGATCAAACTCATGTACTAAAAACTTGGTATTAGGGTGATTGTATCTTAGGTTCGATACTCTGTCAATCTATGCAATGGCTGTATGAATATCTTTATTTCAGATGGATATACAAGAGACACGTTGTCGTTTAAATGGGACCAGAGACCCATACAGATTAAAGAGAAAATGAAAATCCCTCAGTTTACCTTAAACAACATTGAACCATCTCAGTGTGACAAAGATTACTATGGGGGTAAACACAATTTATATCATTTTGTTTTTTTGTTCTTGTATTTTTTATTTTTTATTTTTTTTTTTTTCAAAAGAAAATTTTCATTGGACCCTGCAAAAGGACGGATCGCTGATCACGCCCACAGAGCTCTGACAGGTAGTTCAACTTATTTATCTAAAGGCGTTATTCTACAAACTTTATGACCAATAATGTTTTAACAAAGACAAAAACGATTTGTTGGCGTTCTAAACGTTGTATCTACAGCTTGAATAAGCTGTTGTCACGACGTTTGAGTCAAACCAACACAAATGTCCGGAATTCAAAGTTCTCTTCCGGTCTAAATGAACGTGATTTTTCTATGGATTATTTTATTCACAGCCACCATCTGTCAATCACCATGAAGTCAGAAGATTTTCGAACATTTTTTTTCTTTTTTTAAACAACACTTTTTAGTCTGACGAACGAAAACTAACGCAAGCGTCATTTTTTTTCAAATGACGGAATACATGTTGGTCGTAATCGGGATTTAAACTCAGACCTAACCGCAAGCGCCTTATTGATTAAAAGACACGAAACTTGGTTTCTTCCTTAAGATGACACCATTTGCTTAGGACGATTTCTATATTATGTTAGCATATTTTAGAAGTGTATACTTTGGCTCGGTTGTATTTGTTCTACAAAAGCACTGCCATTAAATACAACCATATGGTTAATGACTGCCCTATAACCTTGGTATGTTTATATTATTAAGAACACAGACAAAGCATATGGAAACAACAATTGAAACTGTTAACCTAATATCTAATAACTCTACTACAAACACCATATGTTTCATAGCCTGCCTTTGAACGTCTGGGTTGATAATCGGTATTTCACCCTATTTTTTTTTTTTTAATCATGTATTCTTCGCTTCACCTTTGATAGTTATCGTATTTCAGAGCGTCCTTGGTCAATCTGTTTGTGTATCTGTCTGTCTGTCATTCAGATTTCTTTGTAAATTTATTTCTCTTTCATGATTCAAATAGAAGAAACTATATAAGCATAATACAAAAACACGATAAAATTGTTAATGACAGGTATCTTATATAAACTGTTCATATCCGACAAAATCTTTAACGGTGCTTTACGTCAGATTTTCACGAAAATAAATACAAAAAATAAACAATATTTTTATAGCTTTTTTGGCAGAAAATGTTTGCCCTTACGCTATAATAATATGACTTTTCAATCTTGTGAACTGAAAATCTTTGTATTGCAACAAAGGCGTATTTTCGAAATACCAAAAATTAATAACATTGAGTTGCGCGGCTTCTCATTGTTTGGTTAGATTTTGCTACTTAGTTTGGCAACTTAGATATCGGTTTTGCAACTACAGCTTGTTCAAACAATAATTACTACGTTTGAGTCGCCAAAAATTACCATTTTACTTTTTTGTTACACGATACTTTTAACCCGCCGTTTAACATCAAAGTGGAACTTCCTGTCGGAGCTCATTGGACTTGGCCAGCGATCCGCTTTTTAAAAAAAGAAAGTAAATATTATCTCCACTTTTATAGTATAATAATAGAATGAAAAAAGGAAAACATTTCCCAGTATAAGGCAGTTTTCACTTTACTTCATTGTTCTTATACATGCAAAATGGTTTTGCACCCTTTTTTCTAAAAGATGTCAACCAGAAAATAGAATATTATAAGACTACACTAGATTCATTTTATTCTGTATTAAATTAAATTAAGACATTGTTATAATTTTTATGACACAGTTCCTTACACCTGCGTGAAGATGGATCTATATATGCGGAGAGATAAAGGGTATTATATCACCCAGGTGTACCTACCCAGTTTTCTGATCGTGTTTCTATCATGGGTATCATTCTGGTTAGACATAGATGCGGTCCCGGCTAGAATATCACTGGGACTTCTCACCGTGCTTACAATGACGACACAGAGTGCCGGAGCACGTGCGAATCTACCTAAAGTCTCATATGTAAAAGGTATGTGAACGCCTCTTCTCATTTCCCATTTCCAAACAACACTATTTGGAATTAATTGACACACAAAGGAATGAAGAGGAAATAACCGTTTATTACTATCACTTGCAAACTGACATCAAAATATGTTTGTTGCTGTCTGCAAGTGTTAATAATCACCGAAGTCAATAAAGTCCGATTTAAAACATTTATTTAGTTCGAAACTGGATTTAGATCTCCGTCATTGATACCAAGTATTGCTGTTGGTTTTGAGACTTATTTTAGCTGTTGCTACGACGTTTAGGTCGCGAACCAACGGTTTGCTTTTTGTGCCTGACTATAGATAATGCAAACTAACGTCGTTTGACGTCAGTAGGCGTGGCCAACTATCCGTCAATTTCGGTATTCAGTCCCAGAGAAAACTGTCTTACAAGGAGATATGCCTTTCCTCGACATCAGTGTTCTTAACACGTATAGGTTTGTAATCATGGAATTCTCGTGGAAAAAATTCTAAACCTTATTTACATTTTGACTACTGAGCCGTTACGTAAATATTTGGCACGATACGATGTCGTAGGCTGCAGTTTTCGAGTTTGAACTTTGGTGTCCCTAGGTTTTCGATAGGCGGCCGCAATAGCATAGTGGAACCGCCTCGGATTCTCAGGAGGTACAGGGTTTGATCCCCGGTTGCGGCAAATATCCTGTCCGACATGTTATTTCCCTCCATTCGTAAACCTAAGTGGGACGAACAGCTGAAGGCTCGGAAAGGATGTAGAGGTAGTACCGTTGTATCAGGAATCTTTGATTACGGGATCAAATCGCCGCGATATGACTGAAATACTTTTAAAAGTGACGTTAAACCCAATCGATCATTCATTGTAGGTTTTCAACACGCTTCTGCGATTGCAATCATGCAGTCCCCTTAGAGAGACTGTGAAACGTGACAATCGATCTAATGTAGACAATACGGCGATCATACTTATAACGTAGGATCATTCGGTAAAGAATTAGTACAACTGATCTCACGACAACCATTTGATATACTTAAGGCTATAGTAAGATACCTTTACGACGTTTCCACGAGCTTCGGGCTCCGAGCATTATTCAAAAATATGATGAACATTCTTAAACAAGATCGTGGGATTTTTTGGTGCCCTTAAAACCTTGCTAATAACGCATTAATAAGTCTTCGTAACAGATGAAAAGAATATTCTCTTGGCTCTATACTGGCAATTGCGATGGCTTTTTCCTGTCCGGCGTCCGTCCGTCCGTCCGTTAACTTTTCCTTGTTAACACTCTAGAGTCCACAGTTTTCATCGGATTCCCTTCAAACGTTCTCAGAGTGATTGTACTACCGTAAGGATCGTTCCTTTCGAAATTGGATCAGATCCGTCACGAAACATGGGAAAAGGGGCCTTATAAAAATTTAATTAGAAAATCCTCGTTAACACTCTAAAGTCCACATTTTCATCGGATTCTCTTCAGACTTTCACAGAATGATTGTACCATCATAAGGATGGTTCCTTTCGTAATTGGGTATGATCCGTCAAGAAACACGGGAAAAGGAGTCTAATTGAAAATTTAATTAAAAATCCGTTAAAAATCCTCGTTAACACTCTAAAGTCTACAGTTTTCACTGGATTCTCTTCAAACTTTCTCAGAATGATTTTACCATCATAGAATTGCTCTTTTCGAAATTGGGTCAGATTCGTCAACAAACATCGGAAAATAGGCCTAATTAAAATCAAATTAAAAGATCCTGGTTAACACGCTTGAGTCCACAGTATTCATCGGATTCTCTCCAAACTTTCACAGAATACTTGTATGATTATAAGGATTGTTCCTTTCGGATTCTAACTTCAATTTTATTTAATTAAAAAATCTTCACTAATACTCTAGAGTCCACAGTTTTCATCGGATTCTCTTCAATCTTTCACAGAATGATTGTATCATTATAAGGATCGATCCTTTCGAAATTGAGTATGGTCCGTCAAGAAACACGGAAAAGGGGGGCTTTCTGAAAATTTGATAAAAAATCCTAGTTAACACACTCTAGTCCACAGTTTTCATCGGATTCGCTTCAAATATTCACAGAATGATTTTACATTAAATGGATTGTTCCTTTTCGGAAGTGGGTTTGATCCATCAAGTATCATGGGAAAATGTGCTTTATTAAAATCTTAAAAATCTTAGTCAGCACATCATGGCCCAGATTTCATCTTATTGACTTCAAACTTTGACAGAATGAGTTTACCATCATAAGGATTGTTCCTTTCAATTTAGGTCTGATTCATCGAGAAACATAGGAAAAGGGGCCATATGAAAATTTAGTTAGAAAAATCTTAATTAATGCTTTAAAGTCTACAGATTTCATTGGGTTGTCTTCATACTCAAATAGAATAATTATACTTTTGTAAGTATAGTTCCCTTTGGAATTGTTTAAGATCCATCAAGTAACATGGGAAAAGGGGCTCTATTAAAATTTGATTAAAATATCCCTGTTAACACAATGAATCTCACAGCTCTGATCAGATTTCGTTGAAACTTTCACAGAACGAGTGTAAGGTCACAAGGACCTTTTTTTTTCGAAACAGGATTTGAACTGTCAAGAAACACGGGACAATGGGCATTATGAAAATTTCATTTAGAAATCCTTGTTATCAAGTCCAGAGCTTTCTTCAAATAATCACACAATTGCTGTACAATAATAATGATTGTTGATGTTGAAATTAGTCCTGATCCGTCAAGTATCACAGGAAAAGGAGCCTTATGAAATTTAGTTTGAAAATCCTTTTACCACAAGAAACTCCACAGCTTTAATTGGATTCTGTTCAAAATTTCAAAGAACGTTATTACGATCATTAGGATTGTTTCTTTTCAAATTAAGCCTGATCTGTGTATGGTATCATGGGAAAAGATGCCTTTTGAAAGTTTCAACTATAAACCTTGTTAGCAAGTCCAAAGCTTTCATCGGATTTTCTTCAAACTTTCATAGAATATTTGTACAGGAAAAGGAGCCTTATGAAATTTAATTTGAAGAACCTTATACTACAATTGATCCCATAGTTTTCATCAGAGAATGTTTGTACCATAATTAGATTTTTTTCTTTCCAAATTAAGCCTGATCTGTCTAGTATCACAGGAAAAGGGGCAGTATGAATAATTATAAATAAATCCCCATTGACACAAGAATGTCCCCAGTCTTTTTCAGATTCCCTTCAAACTTTAATAGAATGGTGGTATCATCATTTGGATTGTTCCTTTGTAAATTGGGACTGATCTGTTAAGTGACACAAGAAAAGGGGCCCTATGAAAATTTTATTGCAAAAACGTCATTATCACAATAAAGTCATCAGTCTTTATCATTTTCTTCAAACTATCTATCATTGGTTCGTTTGTAAATTAGTTCTGATTTGTTAGGTTTCACGGGAAAAGGGTATTTATGAAAATTTTGTTAAAAGAATTCTTGACATAATTCAGTCCACTGTTTTCATGGATTCTCTTTAAACTTATACAGAATGATAGTACCTTTATCAGAATTGTTCCTTTTGAAATTTGGTTTGTTCTGTTAGGTATCACAGGAAAATGAGCTCTATGAAAATTTCACTAGAAAATCCTCATTAACACAATAAATTCTGCAGATAACACAGCTTGATTGTACCATCACTACAATTTTTGATTTTGACAGTGGATCTGATATGGCAAGTATCACATGAAAACGGACCTGATGAAAAACTTTCTTAAATATTCTTGTTAACACAATGATGCCCCTAGATTTCACCGGATTCACTTCAAACTTTCACTGATTTGTCACCAATGGGTTGATAATCCTACATCTAAGTGGGATAGCAGCTAGAGGCTAGGAAAGAATGTAGTGGTAGTACTGGTGTGAGGAATACCAGGAATCTATTGTTAGATGCTCTAGCTTCTGCGATATGACTGAAATACTGTAAAAAGCGGCGTTAAACCCCATTCGATCAATCAATCAATCAAATTTTCACTGAATGATAAGGATGGTTCTTTTCGGAATTGGGTACAATCCGCCTAGTATCATGTAAAAAGGGGTCATACGATTTTTTTATTATTATTCTAGTTCACATATTGAAGTCCCCATATTTCACCAGATTCACTTGAAACTTTCACAGAATGATTAAAATGGGGCCTTATGAGAACTTTTTAGATATCTTCCTTAACACAATACAGTCCACTTTTTTTTTCATCAGATTCTCTTCAAAGATGCAAGGAATAATTGTGGCATAGGAAACACAGGAAAAGGAGCCGGAGCCTTACATGTTATCATTCAAAACATCCTTGTTTATGTGATGAAGTTAATAATTATTATCAGATTGTCTTTGAAATTTAACATGTCTATTGTAAGGTCGTAAGGAAAGCTCCTTTCAGAACTGAAATGGATCCATTAGAAATCACAGGGAACGGGGCCTTATGGATTTTCAATCAAAATAACCCTGTTTATGTGATAAAGTCCATAATTTTTATCAGATTCTATTGAAAATTTCACAGGATTATTGTAGGGTCAAAAGGAAACTTCCTTTTGGAAATGGAGTGGATCCATCATGAAACATGGGAAAAGGGGCCTTAAGGAATGTTGCTAAAAATAATAATGGGGATAAAGTTCAACGTGTTAGTTTTTTAGGCATTCTTCTTATTTAAGCAATTAATTTCCTTAACTATCAGATTTCTTTAACGGAAAACTTGATAACCAGTAGAGCGTCTCAGGTCCTCATGGGCCTCTTGTTTCATGGTGGTATGAAACGAAAAAAATAATACCGCTGTATGAATACTTGAAGCAGATTCATAGTTCATACTGATTCATTTGCGAGCTCAAAATTTTGTTCGTGCAGTTATGAATACTTTTTTTCTGTCAATCAGAATACTCGTTTTTGATAGACGAATCTTAGAATTAAATTGTATACAAAGGAAAACAAAGTGGTATTCGGTAAATGTAATAATTTCTTCGAATCAACAATGCAACAAATACATCATCATTATTACTTCAATTTCAGCTGTACTAAAATTAAAATCGCTAAATATGCATTGCAGTTGGCAACTCGATGGCCCCGCCCACTTATTCCTTTGGTCCCGCTTATTGACTTTAACAATAATTCCACTAACAATTTTAAATGGCCAGTGACATATTACAAATAAGTATAGAATGGTTGGCTGGGGACCTAAATGTCGTGACCACAGCTTGAATAAGCTGTAGTTACGGCGTTTAAGTCGCCAAATTAACAAAGATAATTCACCAAAATAACGACCAATGTTGGAGTTTTAACTGGTCTTCAAGTCTAAATGAATAATTACATTGTCGAATGATCAATTGATTGACACCGCGATTATCGATTATATCTCCTTCAGTGTCATTATGATTGTCTTACAGCTATAGACATCTGGATGGCCGTATGTCTTATTTTCGTCTTCCTGGCGCTTGTGCAGTTTGCCTATGTCAACGTACTTTCGAGGGTGGAAAAGCGGCGAAAAACATCGAACATAGGAAAAGTGGCCATAGGTGTAATGGCCAAGAGGGCACAGGAAGGGGAACAGAAGAAATTAACTCCCAATGGCAAGGATGGTTTTAATGCAGAAACGGGTGGAGAAAATATCGATAAAAGTGCTAGTGGCCTCGCCAAACCACTATTTAAAAAAGTGAACTTTGGGAAAGTAGCTCTAGGTGTGATGGCCAAGAGGGAGCCGGAAGAAGATCAGGAGAAACAGACTGCGAATGGAATGGAAGGCAGCGACGAAGAAATTGCCGCAGAAAATGTTGAAAGAAGGGTAAGTAAAAATTGTATTTTACTAAAAATATTTCAATAAAAGTAGCAACCGTAAAGTTTTAGAGTGTGAACGAAAGACACGTTCATTTTAATATTTACAAGAAAGCTGGAACAATTTCGTCTTATTAATTGTGACTCACTTATTACACGCTACATACTATCGCAAAAAGTGGTTATTAAAGACAAAAAAATATTTAAATAATAAAAAATAGATCATATCAATAGTCAGCTTGCAACGGTTTGCTTTTGTTTTATATTTCTGGCCATACATCTTGTAATCCAAAGTCGTTAGATATCTATACCAATTTTATTTGTCTCCTTTGAACTGCTACAAAGTTCTCGTTTGGCCACCACATACACCAGTAAAATGTCATTCCGATTTTGAAATAAAGTCTGGTCACATCTTTCTAGACTGTGTCTAAAGACCGATCAAATAATTCATTCAGCCCGGAATTGAGATTTAAAACCCGCCATTGGCTGCCATTGTAAGAAACATATCAGTTGTTCAGCGTCCTAAACGTCGTAACTACAGCTCATTCAAGCTGCAGTTACGACGAATAGGTCTCCAACCAACCGTTTTACTTTTTGTTACATACTACTGGCCATTAAACTTTTGCAAAATATCACCGCTTAAAATCGAAACGAGACTTCCTGTGGGGGTCAGTGGGCTTGGCGATTGGTCAATTATTTGATCATATTAATTATATTTTAATCTTTTTTCTTTTTCTACATTCTGCACTTGTGAAGCTGATGATGTGACTCGTGGCAGTAAACTTGACTCCCGGAAAATCAGAACAATTAGTTGTAAAATAGATAAAATCAACCAAAGGTCTATCAGAGTTGGTATATCAAAAATGAATGTTAAGTGAGGTAAATCGGCCTTCCTACATTTCAAAGAATCTGGAAAAAAACAAAAAAAAAAATAATTCATACCTCCATGAACAAAATTTTGAGCACGCAGCAATTTTATATGCTTCCGCACAAAAAAGTTCCATACAAAAAGGTATCAAAATTTGTAAAGTTGTTGCATTTTTCGCTCGATGCTATTAAATTATAAGAAATGAAGAGAATATTTTCTGTTTTCATGGAGGTATGAACCGAAAAACCTAATCACACAATGTATGAATCCGCTTCGCGTATTCATACAGTGTGATTAGGTTTTTCGGTCCATACCTCCATGAAAACAAAATAAATTCTTCATTTCTTAAAAAGAATCGACCTATTTTTTGTAGATTTTCGGTATCTAGAATGTTCGGTCTACCTAACTATAGGTTTATTATTGAAAAATTATTTCTAATTGACCTCTGATTATCCGATCTCTATTCTTACACATTTGTTTCAAGGGGTTCCTGGGACTTTTCATTTCGCATTATCGGGACATATTTTTAAGAGAGACGGAAAGATTTTTTTACATGCTTTGTTAATTCATTATTGTTGTTCTTTCTACCAAATTTCAATGATGGGGTGTCATGGGTTCGATCCACGGCGGCGGCACATATCCTTTAATGCATTTGTCTCTCACCAATGAGTGGATAATTGTAAACCTATGTGGGATGGCATCCGAAGGCTAGGAAAGGATGTAATGGTGGTACTGGTGCGAGATATACAGGAATAAATTGCTAGGTGCTACAGTCGTCGCGGTATGACTGAAAAATTGTCAAAATTGGCGTTAAATCCGATTCAAACAAAAATCAAATTTCTCTCTTTATATTTTCAGTGGAGGTTTCCGTTCGATTTGGGCAAAAGGAAATTCAACTTAACAACAATTATGTCACGTGACCGAGAGAAAGCCCGAAATGTGGACAGGGCATCTAGACTCTTGTTTCCAGGCGTGTTTTTTATGTTCAATATTATTTACTGGTTTACATATGTCTTTTGGGAACCAATGTCTGAACCATGAATTCTTATAATGTATTTCTTATGTCTATTTCAATTGCTCATTCATGGTTAATTTTGCCAATGCGACTGCCATCATTTTCTTTGTAAACGTCAATAACTTCAATAGTATTCGAAACCCTGCTGAACCTGGAATATTCCACATAAGCACAGTCTGATCTTTGTCCATACCACGTGTTTGTCTCTTTCAAGCCATGGTTATTTATGAAATTTATTTCAAAAGAAACTTAGGGCTACAAGTTTTTTATCCATGTTTCTTTGATATTGAAATCTTTTTTAAAACAATTTTTATTCCGCATGATAACGGTTAACGTTTCTAAATCTTAGACTAGTGTTCGACAAATAATAGAAGGTGATATTGATATTGACTTAAGAGAAACATATGGTTTGACGTAGCATCAAAAGCGGGAAGTCATGGAGAATAAGCGATAGGCTTTCATTTAAAACGATAAATTTACTCCCCGACAACTGTTACAACAAGAAGAGTTTAGAACGATATCCCTATTTTTCTTCACAGATTTTTTTCGAGCGGTGAACGAGCCATAGTTGTCGCTGTGACAAGTCGGTAAATGTTATATTATAAAAATAAGCTAATACGCACCATCTCAAACAGCTCTGAAATATGCAATAAATACTTTTTGTTTGTTTGAAATTCATGTTTGAATTTATAAAATGAAATTAGTTTAATGATCTAGCCGTTTGAAAAGAAACTTTCCTTATACAAACGAGGCGATATTTTTAACACTTCCTGTTCAATCCCTGGTTTTTACGTCCCTGTATATTATTCTTGGGAAATCATTGGGGAAAATGAAGAAATTGCTTGTAACAAGCAATTTCTTCTTTTTCGACAATATTTTATACCCTAATGAATAGTTATTATCCAAATTTAATCCATTTTAAAATTCCGTGTGCAAAACCTTTGAATTTAGGCAGGTCTAAAATTTTGCAAAACAGGAAACACGCCTTAAAATTTTAACTGCAACATTGCTGGAATGATGTTAACAACAACTTGGTTACAAAAAAATGGCTACACTACAATTCATGTATACAATTACATGTATTCAAAACTGTCATATGATTTGAGATACTTCGTTTACAAAACGGCTTAAAATTGACGAATCGCGTTGTCAAACAAAGATTTCCTCGATCAATCAGGTAATAAGTAAACTTTATGAGAAGTGTTTTTGTTGGTTTGGCGACTTAAACAATATACGACGCTTAAGTTGCCAGCTAGCTTTTTTGTAACATGATACAGACCATAAATTATGCAAATATGTACCGTTTAACATCGAAGTTGAACTTCTTGTCGGAGTCAGTAGGTATGGTCAATGCAGTCAGGGGTGGGGATGGGGGGGGGGGTCTTAGCGGTCAGTTAACTAACCAATCGCTGGCCCTACAACTTTACTCCCTGGGCCCTGCCCATTAACTCAAACTGGCAGTTCCGCTTCAAAATTTATGGCCAATAGAATGTAACAAATAGTAAAATGGTTGGTTGGACCTAAACGTAGTTACGACGTTTAATTTGCCAAATAAACGAAAATGGTTAACAAAAATGACGGCCAATGTTGGAGTTGAAAGCTCGGGTCCGGGCTAAATAAATGATTTGATTGGTCGGTTGATTCCTTGATTGACAGCCGCGATAAGTCAATTGGACTATGTGTATGGATCGATTAAGTGTGTTTTACTTTGACGTCATTCATGTGACGATTTAGACGTGCCTTTTATTAGATACGCTTCCATAAATATACGTTATTGTTTTATCTATTTGTTCAGTTAATAATCGCTTATTGTTTTATTGATACCTTTGTATCACATCTATGTATATGCAATTACACTTCTTTTATCTTATGAAATAGAAACTTTACTTCCTGTTACAGATTGTCGTTTATTTTATGAAACACATACATTTCCTTATGAAATACATCCAATGCACGCCGACAGAAATCAGACGTGACAGAATCAAAATACTTAAAGGTACTGTTAGCTAGCAAAGCATTATTTTGTTCAATAACTTTGGTAATAAAGAAACGAGGTCAAAGTAACCAAGGAGTTAACCTTGAGTGGGTTACTGCCCCTAGATCTATCAATACTCTCTCAAAGACAGCGGGCTACCAGTTTAGGAGTTAACCCATTCCCACACAATCCCTCCTTTTTACGTCCCTCAAGAAAAAAGTTGTGGAAAACAATATTGAAAATGAAGAAATTGCCTATCACAAGCAACTTCTTCATTTTCCACATTGTTTTCTACCTAAAGTGATAAATATTTTAGGATTTTCAACAATTTGAAAATGTCGACAGCAAATTCTGTTGAACTCGATGTGTTCAAGTGAATTAAAATACGTAGGAAATGGTCTTGTCTGCAGAGTTTGCAATATTTCTGAAGTACACAAGAACTACTTTTTATGGCGTAGGCATTTAACGGATTTAGTGGTTAAGCCTCGAGTGGCAGTTTGCACTCGTTTAACTTTGAGACGACCTTAGAATTTTGTCTGTTAACTTAAGCTATCAAAGCTAAAAAACCAACAACCATATCATGCATGTATATGTACTGAACTGATACGATAAGGTAAGATGACAAGAATGATCTTGTAACAATTTTATAAAAGGGGTTGATTTTAGACAAATTAAGTTAGCTTCTTTTTAGCTTAACTAAGCACGAAGTGCTTTGAATGAACTAATGAGATCGGTCGTCGTCCGGTGTCCGTCCATCTTTTAGTTCGTCCTAAATTACAAAACTCTCCCCTTTCCAAAACTAACCATGGACTTTCAATCAAACTTTACAGAAATGATCCTTAGGTCATGCTCTTTCAAAATACTTCAAAGAATTGAACCCATGAAGAACTTTGGTTTTCATGGCAACCGATTGAAACAACAACAACAAAACTTAAAATATCTTTTTCTCCTAATACATAAAGCCTAGAGCTTTGGTATTTGGTATATATCGTCATCTATTGACCCAATACCAAAATACTTCAAAGAATTACCGTACTCTTAAAATAAGCCCATTTCTTTGCAATCCTTGAATTTATATAGGAATCGAAGAAGGAAAATTTGAAAATCTTCTTCTTCCAAAACATTGGGCTCTGAGTTTTTATATTTGGTATAAATCATCCTCCATTGTCCCTCTACCAAAACACTTCAAAGAATGATCGTACTCTAAAAATTAGCCCTTTTCTGTGCGATCCCAGATTTGACATAGGAATAAAGAAGGAAATGTTTGAAAATCTTCTTCTCTAAAACGATAAGGCGTAGAGCTTTTATATTCTGTACGCATCATCATCTATCGATCCTCTATCAAATAGTTCAAAGAATCACCGTACTGTGAAAATTGTCCCTTTTCTGTGCGATACTACATTCAACATGGTAATAAAGAAGGATACTTTTAGAAATCTCTTTTCCTAAACTATAATACCTAGAGTTTTGATATTTTGCTTAAATCGTCATCTATTATCCCTCTACGAAAATACTTCAAACATTTACCGTACTCTGAAAATTAGCCCGTTTCTGTGCGATCTCTGATTTGACAAATTATTAAAGAAGGAAATATTTGAAAAAAAATCTTCCAAAATATAAGGCCTGGAACTTTAATTCTTGGTATGTATCAATACCTATTGACCCTCTACCAAAATTCTTCAAAGAACCGTACTCTGAAAAGTAGCCCTTTTCTGTAAGATCCCTGATTTTAGATAGATATAAAATGGGTATCTTTGAAAATCTCCTCCCAAACTATTAGGCCTAGAGATTTGATATTTGATATGCATCAAAGCCTACTGACCCTCTACCAAAATTCTTCAAGGAATTACTGTATTCTGGAAATTAGCGCTATATTTAGGGATCTGTCATATACCTTGCATTAAAGGAGAAAATCTTTTAAAAATCTTCTTCTCCAAAATGATTATGCATAGAGCTTTGATATTTTGTATATATCATTAAGCCTTTGAACCATTATACTCAGGGGAGCGATATAGGACCACCATGGTCCTCTTGTTATTTTCTGTAGTCAAGTGGTATACAGTTAATGGAAAACATGCACCGCACGCCGCACAGAGCATTGGTCGGAATTTTGTGCTGGGTGGGGCGCCTGTTTTATGTCACGGGAATAAGACTCTGCGCTCACCGCATTTACTACGCCTCGGGGAGTAGTAATTCAGATGCACATTGACTTTGCAAAAAGACACTGCTCTAATCGTTTAGCCCTAGACCGAAAACAGGGACTAACTGTTTGCATATCGGGAGATAAGAAATTATCCGTAGCAAACATTTTACTTAAAAACTATTTTCAACGAATTCAAAGCCCAATTTGCATAAAAAAAACTCTAAATTAAGGTTAATGAAAGTCCGTCCTCTCACTCTGCCAGACTGCTTACTTCATTCTGCCAGTCTGCTAGTCTGCTAACTACACTCTGCCACTCTGCTAGTCTGCTAACTTCACTCTGCCACTCTGCCACTCTGCTAGTCTGCTAACTTCACTCTGCCAGTCTACTAGTCTGCTTACTTCACTCTGCCACTCTGTTAGTCTGCTAACTTCACTCTGCCACTCTGTTAGTCTGCTAACTTCAGTCTGCCAGTCTGCTAATCTACTTACTTCACTCTGCCAGTCTGCTAGTCTGCTAACTTCACTCTGCCAGTCTGCTAGTCTGCCAACTTCACTCTGCACCTCTGCTAGTCTGCTAACTTCACTCTGCCAGTCTCCTAATCTGCTAACTTCACTCTTTAAGTCTCCTAGTCTGCCAACTTCACTCTGCCACTCTGCTAGTCTACTTACTTAACTCTGCCAGTCTGCTAGTCTGCTAACTTAACTCTGCCAGTCTGCTAGTCTGCTAAGTTTACTCTGCCACTCGCTAGTCTGTTAACTTCACTCTGCCAGTCTGCTAGTCTGCTAACTTAACTCTGCAACTCTGCTAGTCTGCTAACTTCACTCTGCCGGTCTGCTTTTCTGCTTACTTCACTCTGCCACTCTGCTAGTCTGCTTAATTAACTCTGTCACTCTGCTAGTCTGCTAACTTCACTCTGCCAGTCTGCTAGTCTGCTAACTTCACTCTGCCACTCTGCTAGTCTGCTAACTTCACTCTGCCAGTCTCCTAGTCTGCTAACTTCACTATGCAAGTCTCCTAGTCTGCTAACTTCACTCTGCCACTCTGCTAGTCTGCTAACTTAACTCTGCCAGTCTGCTAGTCTGCTAACTTAACTCTGCCACTCTGCTAGTCTGCTAAAATTACTCTGCCACTATGCTAGTCTGCTAACTTCACTCTGCCACTCTGCTAGTTTGCTAACTTCACTCTGCCACTCTGCTAGTTTGCTTACTTCACTCTGCCACTCTGCTAGTCTGCTAACTTCACTCTGCCAGTCTGCTTATCTGCTAACTTCTCTCTGTCGGTCTGCATGAATGCTACACTGCAAACTTCACGAACATTTTCTTCCAATCTAAAAGCGCTTAGCTCCCATCCCACCCCATTTCCCCCGAAAAACATTTATACTTTTATTTAACATACGTATTGAAATATCACAGTAGGGCATGATGCATCTCTGTTGGTGTATGAGAACAAAATTAAAAAAAATAGTGGACCATCTGGTTAAATTGTATCTAAAAATTTAGATAATAAAATGAAAACTAAAAAGTCCAATTCGGTGATCCCATTTTTGTTTGAGTATTTAGATAATGAATTCTTAAAACGAATAAACAAAATATATTAATAAATATAAGATAATTGGCGTTTATTAGAATAAACCAGGGTATTTCCCCAATAGCCTACGCTATAAATTCAGCAGAGACAATTGTAAAAGAATATTTGGTATTATAACGTTGGAATAGGAGTAATGTTCGCTAGCTGGTCATCAACTTCTGCAGAGATCAGTACACGTCAACTTCTGCATAGATCAGTACAAAACTGCCGTAAGCGTCAATATGAATATACACACTTACTGTAGTTATGCGCTAAATATTTGGTATGACGATGATTTAAGAAATTTGGTTTTTCGCTTGTCAATTTTTTACCTTCCGTTGACTGTGGGTCATATGGAAGGTGTCGAAACGGATTACATGATATCTAAAAATAACCTGGAGTTCCGCTTTGTACAAGCCACTTAAGGCTTACCAGATTACCGCGAATACAATATCTGACTCACATTCTCCGTGCGAGCGTATTCAAGGTTTCAAAAACCATTATCACTTAGTGGAGTGCCTTATTAACCCTTTGGCAAATTATCGGAATAACTGCAGCGAAAGTATTTATGATCAGCGAAATCTTAGAAAACTGCTGGGAATATGTTTACAAAATTTTGCGGGCGAGTTTCTTTGGTGAACCTTTATAAGGTTAATTCGAGAGGAATTGTGCCGTTTAAAACTTGTTTTATAGAGTGTGCTAGTATCATATAAAAGGGGTACAATAAAATCGTTGAAACTTTCTTCTCTTAACCCTTTCCTCTTCAGTCCCTGTGATTTTATAATTGAGAAAACTTTGTAGAATTTTTTTTCTACCCTAGACCATGGATCCCTTTCAAATTCAATCCAGTTTAAATTTTCGTCTGTAAAACCTTTGAATTTTGACAAATCTAAAATTTTCCAAAACAGGAAAATGTTAAACAACATATAAAAGCAGTGGATATTATTTCAACCATTTAAAAAAATCTGATAAAGAATCACAAAAAGATCATTCCTGAGATTTTTTTATGAAAATTTCATCCGTGTTTGGAAACGCATCATATGCCGGGTCAACATTTGTCGCTTTTCGTCATTTTATTTGGCTGGGATATCGTAGCCGTTGGTACTCTTACGGAATTAACAGCTGCAAAATCACAAAATAGACCATCAGTTCATCTAATTTTGGAGAATCCACATAAACGAACTCATCTAGACGATTTTTCACATCACCTAAGCTCTAATCAGGGTCACTCCTAACAACAGCTATCGGCTAAACACCCGACCTTCGCCAGTTATCCCTACAAGTAAGTAAACTCCCGGCCTGCATCAGTGATTCTTTCCGATTGATTAAGCTGTCAACATGGATCACTACTTCCGGTCAGTTAAATTCCAGCAGAGTTCCTCCTTCTGATCGGTTGATTTCCTGACTCTGATGAATCCTGTAAATTCTATAAACTCTATCTTGGTGAATTCTTTCGATCGCTTAAACTCTAGTTTTGTGTACCTAGCAGGTACCGTCAAATTCACTTTTCGGAAATGGTCGGTTAACTTGACGCACGAGGGACATCTTAAAAGTTCGTAGAGTAAGTCATTAAGTCTTTAACCCATTCCCATACAATGACGCTTTTGAACGCCCCTCAATATGAAAGCTTTGAAAAATATTGTGGATAATAAAGAAATTGCTTGTTACAAGCAATTTCTTCATTATCCACAATGTTTTCTACCCTAAAAGACAAGGATTTTGAAAATTTCGTCAACTTACAATAATTATTGTTGTCTGCAACTTCTTTGAAATTAGACTAGTCTTAAAGTTTATCGTCTGGTAATGGGTGAAAGCGATTATGAAGTTACCTTTTATTCAGAACTTGTGTAATTATTCATTTCTCACGGTATACGGCTGCGCATCATTTTCAATCCGTGGTTTTATATACTATAGTAAAATATAGCGTTCAGTTTGGATAGGAAATCTCTGATCAGAGGGTATACTGTAAGATTTGCAAAAGGTTTATGGGAATAGTGCACTTAAAAAATATGCTACAGTTAGCAAGTGGGTAAGTTCTTCTAAATAATAGATGGGAGTCATCTGACCAATCGCTTGCTCCGCCCACTGACTCCTTTCGCCCCGCGGTTTGACTCCAACAGTATGTTCTGCTTCGATTTTTATCGGCGTTATTTTTAGAAATTTATGGCCAGTAGCATATTACAAATAAGTAAATGGTTGGTTTGTGACCTAAACGTCGTAACTACAGCTTGAATAAGCTGTAGTTACGACGTTTAAGTCTAAAAACCAACAAAAAGGGTTAAAAATGGCGGCGAATGTCGGAGTTGAAAGCTCAGGTCCGGGCTGAATAAAACATTTGATTGGTCGATTGATTGGCCATTGCGATTGGTCAATTGAAAGTGGCCCTGGAGGGGATATGCTGGTTTCCGTTTTGACGGGAAAAACGTTGCTACTCTACTTGAAGACACTCTACGTGAACGACTTTGGTTACGTGAATTCTGCGCGCACTAGCTGCCGCCCTTTAGTCACTTACGAGCAAAAACAAAGTCGGGTTATACTTGTATAACAAGCTATAGAAAAATATGATACATGTGATCAACGTCATTTTGAAGAAATGGTTACAGGTTATGAAAACTGGGTGCATCATATTCAATCCAAATCTAATGCTAAAAACAATGTTAAGGTTTCATCTGAGGGCAACAGACCTTTCATTGCAGGCCGTTTGCAAAAATGAAGTCGCATGTTGTATGCAATATTTCTTATTGGAAAGGTTCAGTCCTTCAAATTCTAGCCCAAAAAGATTGTTCTTTCATTGGAAAGTTTTACAGAGAAAATGTTCAAACTCAACTTCTTGATTTCTATCAGAAACGCAGACCGCGCACCAATGTCCGAGGCATCAAATTACTCCATGAAAACTCCCATAAATCCTCTACGGTACAGGAATATCTGAAATAATTTGGATTTTATGTCTTATATCATACCTTAAATACCCCCCTCCCCCTGTGACTTTTGGTTGTTTCTAAGACTAACAGAAAATGCTGGCAGGGCAATGTATTGAATCCTTTGTGATTAAGGCTGTGTGGTCCACCAGATTCTGCAACATATATCTAAATCCATTACCACACAGTGACGCATTTAGACACCCCGCAAGAAAAATGATTTGGGCAAACATTGTGAAAAATGATAGTTTTGCCGTCTGGAAATGGGTTAAGCAGCGTTCCGGAAATATGTAGATCGTTGTAAAATGTGTTTGGAGGCACACTGATGCCTATATTTACATTGATATCTGTAAAAAAACCACTGTTATGATTTTCAACGGACGGCCTCGTAGTCGGGATCCACATGCCGGTAGTAACCGTGTTCGCCGCACATCCATTCATGCAGTTGTTTATTGTGTGGGATCTTACGCCGCTTTCACTGACCAGAGGGTTTCGTTTTACCCTGCCTCTGTAGTTTAATCATTTAATTTTTGTCAGGGAAATTCGACAAAAAACGATAATAACAGAAAAAGGAACCCTGGACATTAGTAAGTTTGAACCCTCTTTACAGAAATCTTTTATCCGTCATAGGGCCGTAACTATGGCACAGTGGCGTTTTTCCTGTAAACTCTCTCTTCCGTAAGGGACATGAACAAGCCACTAAGGTAGATGTTGTGCTCACAGCCTATTCTTGAGCAAAGGGTCTGTAATTTGACTCCTTATCTATTATAAAGGTATTATACGGGGTGGTAGAGAGTCAAGTTACGGACAAATCTGATTCTTGAGCGGACAAATGACGTATGTCGCGATGGCTTTGATCATGACAAGCTGTAGCTACGACGTTTCGGTCACCAACCAACGAATTATATCATTTTGACGGGTTTCGTGACAATTCCTGACAATTGATCTTGTAAACTACTGCCCGTTGTCAGATATTTTATCCGACAAATAGGTGTCATAACCTCACAATACATAAACACATGCCAAATAGAAATATTCTTGTTCACTCCTTTTCTCATCGTATTATCAGCCGCGGCCGTACCGCAGTTGGTAGCGCGTCTTAACCCTTGTCATGCTGAATAAATTACCTTACTGAAATACTGTCAAATCAAAGGCCTGAAAGCACTGATAGAACTTGTTGTTCAAAAATCAATTTTTCTTTTAGAAATCAACCTCACAAACAACTTTGGAGGGAAAAGTATGAGCAGGAGGTGTAGACTAGGATCAGCCTGCACAAATGTGCAGTCTGATCTTAGTCTACACCTCCTGCCAAAAACCGGAATATTCCGGGTTCAGCATGACAAGGGTTAATCTTAATTATGAGATCCCGGGTTCCGGACCCCCATAGCGGCCGTAGCGCGTCAGACTCTCAATCATGAGAACCCGGGTTCGATCCCCTTAACGGCCGTAGCGCAGTTGGTAGCGCGCAAGACCCTCAATCATGAGACGGACCCTAGTTCGACATTTATCTCTCACCAAGGGGTGGATAATCGTAAGAGTGGGATTAGCAGCTGGAGGATCTAAAAGAATGTAGTAGTAATATTGGAAATACCAGGAATCCATTGTTATGTCAACCGCCGCGATATGAATACTTTTAAAATTAGCTTTAAACTCCATTCAACGAATCAATTATCGTGTTACCAAAGACTGGAAATCTCTTCCAACCGATGAAAAACTGCAAAACTTTGATCCTTGGTTGCCTTAAAAAATTCAGGTGTTGACCAGATACGTTGTGGCTGTATAAATGTATTCGTGAATAGTGACGATTAATAGTGCATTCATAAACAAAGAAGATATATAAAGTTCTAGCCAAACCTAGAAAAACTTTAATTGCGAGGAATAATGTTCAAAGTGGTCTACAGTACTAGGTAGGTAGAGGAACTGTCAAAATGTGGTAGGATAGACAGGGCATGGCCGACAGTGCGTCCATACCGACCGAGCTGACCTGTCTTGGCGCAAATGTTTTCGGAGAGAGTTGACTAGGTTACTGCTCCTAGATCTATCGATACTAGAGTCTCTCACAGACAATGGCCTACCAGTTTACATAAAGTATTTTGCCGCATAGGACCGCAGAATAAACACCTGCCGCAACTGGATGTAAATAGCCCTTCGAAAAGAGTTGGCGAAAAGACTCTGCCGTCTGTCAACACGTTTCATCAGATAACAGATTGCAGCCAGTTTCAATAGGATAAAGTATAAAAAAACTCACTCAAAATCAACTGAAATCATTATTAAACAAGCTATCTCAGAAGAGCCCACGCCATCGTGTTTGCTTGGTACTCAAATATTCTATATAAGCATTTGTCCCTAAAAGCTTTCGTACCTTTTGGTTGTAATCTATTTTGTCGAGGATATTTTTAAGTACGCTTTTTAGTTTAAATTAATGGCTTAACTATGATTCCATGAAATTTTAATTTACTTGATTTAAGACTCAAACTTTGATTATGATTTTTTTAAGTTAAATCACAATTTTATTTCAGGTTTAAAATAGGGATTTAGAAGATGGCCCAGAGGAAAGGTACTGCTAAATTGACAGAGTTGTTGTCTATTGAGGAGCAGATGCAGAAGAAATGGGAGACCGAAAAAACATTTGAGTTAGATGCTGCAAAACCAGGCACAGCAGATGCAAAGTAGGTATTTTGCTTAGACTCAGATAGTAGGAGAGATTTTATTTGTCTCTCTAAGGTTATGTTGTTGACATTCATTTGAAACATCTCAACAAGATAATCCTTATGAGTACTTACAATCAGGGCTTTGGAAAAAAGAAAAATTGCTGGTCTGGACTTGATTTTGAATTACCAGATTGGAATCCCAAAAATAAAACCAAAATTGATCCCAAATCTTCATTAAATTTCAGATTGAATAATTGTACTATTGAAAAACTTGTCCATCTATCAAAATCTACTTGAAACCAAAAGATTCAGGGTTTTCACATGTTACCTGTAGATTAAGAGATTAACAAAAGTGCCAAAAATCAATAACTAGTTTATCCGCCTACCAGTCAGGTGCCCATCTGCATGTGGACCTACTTTGCAGTTAGCCAATATTTCACAATTGACTGAACTTTGGGTATCAAGTGCATTGGTTTGGACATTAAATACTGCGGTAATTTTAATTGCTTTTACTAGTGAAACAAATAAATTTCTTTTAATCTGGAATGCATATATAAATTGAGACATGAACAGCCTTCAGTTGCAATTTGTATAAAATCGAAATAGCCCAACATAATTCTTTTATAAAATGAATTTATCACAAACAAGCGCCTGTGACCAGGCTTGAAATTTGTATTAAGAAATCACATTGTTAATATATGTCTGTCATTTTCTTATAGTTTTTCATTCACAGTAACGTGTCATTTTCTGATAGTTTTTCATTCACAGTAACGTAGCCAATAGAATTTAAATAATAAGTAGAAGTACGAAGAATGCAAATAATTTGAATATTAACGAAAACAACTGCTTAATAATATTGCTAGTTCCATCAATAACATAAAAGAAACAAGGAATCATGAAATCTTACTTTAGGGGTAGAAAACATCCAAATAATAAAAAGCAAATTGACTATAATTAATAAAAGACCGAATTTTGTGCATAAATTCTACTATGGGAAAATAGTGCAAGACTTGAGCGATCCTCTTGAGTTTGTCTCTTCAGTCTCTTTTATGTAAGTTACGACTCTGCACGGTAGGATAGAATGACCCCATATTTTTGTCACGTCAGCTGTGTTTTTCCATGAATTGAGGCTTGTATTGAGAGAAATCGCTATGACTGTGGATAACTTATTTAGAAAAAGTATGTTACTACTATAATGAAATCAGCAGTACCATAAATCAGGGGTGGAGGGGCGTATGTCCCTGAAATATTCTGTAAATCCCTGAAGTTTTAATGATGTTATTCATTTGTCTGTCTAATTTAACAAGATATTGGAATTTCATGGACTGCCCTACATAGCTAGAAGTGCAAATTAGACATAACCAAATTTTCAAAAACAAAATGAAAAAGATCTGTCACTTGTTTTCATGTTTGATATCATAATTATCACAAGAATGACAACCAAGATAAGAAATTTGAACTTTTTACGGGAGAGGTGAAAAAAGGGGGGTATTTGTTTTTGTCGGCTATGGGGGAGGTTCTATTTGTTTTTCTGGCAGGGGTGGTTTTGGCTTTGTCCTGTACTGATTTACATTTCAAAATTTATTGAGTCCTGCCCTCAACATAGGGTTTAAGGAGAAATACTAATTCTCTAAGGCTTTCAGGTAAATTATCTGGAATTCTTGGTGGATTATTGCTCTATAATTTCTCTGTAAAACTAGTGAAGTTATCAAAATTATAATAAACTCACTGTTTAGGTAGATTTAACCCCGCTTTTGTAATTCCACACTACTTAACATTATCTTTGCTTGAAATTTTCCCCGCAAAACATCAAATTTTGTCTGTTTTGCATCAAAAGATATGAAATAATTGTTTGGTTTTTAAGGAAGATTGCCACTTCTGAAGATAGCTTTTTATGTTCACTCAATGAAAGATAAATCTATTTTTCACTGAAACAAGCGATGATCCTCTATATTTGTATACAATACTAAGGTTTACCTTCAATCTAGAGTTTAGAGGAGATGCAATAGATTTAAAGGTGATTCTAATGAGTACCAACAACTCTTGATTTGGAGAAGAAATAACAGATTTAGATTATCTCCACTTCCTCTAATCTGAAGGTCTGTGTTTTATGTTTCATCACTTGCTACAAAATCACAAAATCATGGACTTTAAATTTGCAAGAGTAAAAAAAAGGCCAGTTATTATAGTTATCATCAATGAAATCTCATGCACAAGCCAAATGAGGTGCTTTTGTAAAATTTTGTCTTAAGATTTTCAATAATGTCTCTTTTTATATCAAAGCAATAGAATAATTGTTTCTTTTGCATTATTATTGATTAACCCTGTAATTCCCTCTGATAATCAATTAAATCTGTTACAAAAGTCTATTGCTTTTTTGTTCATGAAAGTACAGTAAAATCTGAGTGAGCAGCCAATCTGTGAACAAAGGCCAGCTCAAATCCCCCCATGCAATTTGACTCTTTAAGTTTACTGTAAACAGCAGCCAACTGTGAAATGCAGCCAGAGGCCACCCTCAATAGCCAAGTTACTTCTTTATATGACACCTGTATAGCAGTCACTTTAGAATCAATAAGCTGTGTGGTTGTTACACACTCTTTATATTATCAATGCCCTGATTTCCCTTCATATATAGAAATACTTATTCTTACTTAAAATACATATGTTTTTCAAAAACATTCTCAATTATGAGTTGTTGTTTTTTCAACTCTATATCAACTTGTTTCTAATAATCTGCACTGTGTGATTAAGCTTTTACAAAATAGCCTTAATTTTTTATTCTCCAAATTTGCATACATAAGTAAAAAGCAAAACAGAAAGAAAAAACACATTATTTTTACTTGGTAGAACTAAACAAATATCTCACATATTGAAATAATAGATGTGATTAGAATTATATCTTTCAGATTGAATACTTCAAATAGCAGCCAATCTGTAAACAGCAGCCATTTTAGGCACTTCCCTTCAGTAGCTGCTGTACACAGATTCTACTGCCGCCGCCATAGCGCAGTTGGTAGCGCGTCGGACTATCAATTTCCGACGGCGGCACTCATCCTTACCGACTATTTGTCTCTCACCAATGGGTCGATAATCGTAGACCTATGTGAGATAGCAGCTGGAGGCTAGGAAGGGATGTAATGGTAGTACTGGTGTGAGAAATACCAGGTGCTCCAGCCGCCGCGATATAACTGAAAGATTGTTGAAAGCGGCGTAAAACCCCATTCAAACAAACAAACAAACACAGATTCTTCTGTACTTCAAAGCTCTCTTTTTATCAAAATACAACAGAAGGTATGAGTTATGATCCTGGGAAAATTTATCATTGATATAAACTAGTGTTTGTTAATGTATTGAGCTTAGATTGATCTGAATGTAAACGGTTCTTCACTGTTAACCCATTCCCACACAATTTGGCTCTTTTACAACCCTAGAGAAAAAAAATTGGGGCAATAGTGTGGATAATGAAGAAATTGCTTGTCACAAGCAAGTTCTTCATCATTCAAAATGTTTACTGTTCCAAAAGACAAAGACTTTTAAATTTCATCAATTTGAAATTCTCATCTGAAACTTCTCCTAATTTGGACCAGGCTAAAATTTTCTTGTGGTAATAGGTTAATGTACGGCATTTATCAGTAAGGTTTATCATATGTAAAGACACTAAGGACATCACTTTACAAAGAAGTAACTCAAAGAAGAACATTTTGTGTGAGTAAAGATTAAGCTATCAAATAAGAACATATCCTAACCCATTACTAGACAGCAAATTTTAGACTGGTCTAATTTGAGAGGAGTTGTAGACAACAATTGAAAATTTATGAAATTTTAGTTTTTTTTCAATTTTCTTGGTAGAAGACATGTTGAAAATGAAGATATTTCTTGTTTGAAGCAATATCTTCATTTTGCACAATGTTTTCCCCAATTGTTTTTTCCTGAGGGCCGTCAAAAGGGGTCACTTTGTTGGAATTGGTTAAAAAAAGTCTTAAAGATAGAAAGAAAGTTTTGATGATAATAAAATTTCTGAAATTCTCCAAATGTTAATTTTTCAGAAAGGAGAAGATGATTGTTACTTTTCCCTATCCCTACATGAATGGACGATTGCACCTAGGACACACTTTCTGTCTATCAAAATGTGAGGTAAGATGATACAGCTTTAGCCCATTACCAGGCCGCAAAATTATAGACTGGTCCAAATTGAAAGAAGTTGGAGGCAACAATAAAGTTTGTGAAATTTTGGATTTGTTCAACTTTCTTGGCTGAAAACATTGTTATATTGAAGAAATTCTTTTTCTTGAGAGATGTCTAAATGTGTCACTGTGTGGTAATTGGTTAACTAAATACAAGATGACAAAATTTCAAACTTGTCAAAATTGAAAACCGAAGTAGAAAACAAACTAGATTGCATTTTATATGAAAAATGAGTGTCAGCTATGGGATAAAAAGCATTGTGACTGGAAAAGTCAAGATGTGGGAAAGTCCAAGATTCTTATTAATGGTTAAGATGGTAATGTCTTGTTTCCTTTAAAATGAATGGTTTATTTCTTAAAAACTTGAGCAAGATGACCCTGCTCTGGTCATTCCTAGAGATAAGAGTATAAAAAATTCATAAACTATATTAACCTCATTAACCCTTTCCGGTTTTGCAAAAATTTAGACCTGTCTAAATTCAAGACTTTGCTGACAAAAATTAAAAGTGGATTTAATTTGAAAAATAACCTTTCAGTAGGGTAGAAAATATTGTTGAAATGACATCTTGAATCTTGTTAGAAGTGCATTATGCATCCTAGAACAGTTGTAGCACTGATATGTACTTCTGTTGATTTCAGTTTACAGTGGGATTTCAGCGATTGAAGGGAAAAAGATGCCTGTTTCCTTTTGGTCTGCACTGTACAGGAATGCCCATAAAGGTAAAATTTAAAACTGTTTATTACATTTTGAAGATTGAGACTGGAACAAACATGAAATACCAATAGTTTTGCAAGACTTTTGAATTTTCATATATAAGTATTTATTGTATAAATGTTTCTGGTAAAATAAATACATTCCACTCAGACAAACAATACTCCAGACTCAAAATCGTTAATAAACTGTTGATAGAAATTGTAAAGTCACCAAAATTCTACGCGGTAAGCCTATAATTCGAGAAAGAAGTTTCTGTATTTTAAATTGTGACCCACCACAATTTAAGCTTTGTTTACATGAAACTATGACGTCAGTGATGATGTTTCAACTTTCACTTGTCATTCAAACAACTTGTTAGCTCTTGAAGATTAGAGAAATTGTTTGAAGTTTAGTAATCAGTACCTGTGCATATAACAGTCAATCCTGAAGATTAGCGAAGATTTCCGGTGAAGAATCAGATGCAATCGTCTCGATTTCAAAATGTAAAACACAAATTGAAATGGAAATGAATACCACAAATTTCTCTTTCTAGAGAACATCACTCGTACGGTAAATACCCTGCTTTTGCATATGGATATTAATAAGGCCCTGTTTTGCTTTAGGGACCAAATAAGCAATAGATTATATCAACTATTTTTTCTCCCTTGGAGGGCAGATATGGCTTTAACTTAAAAGTTGTATAGGTTAACATTTTTAGCTTGATTGTTTATAAACAAAAAGCCATAGAATTTTCATTCTTTGCCATGAATAAATGTACTTCTGGCCCCACCCACTGACTCCAACAGGAAGTTACAATTCAATAATTTGCAAAATTTATGGAACTTCTGCTTTGATATTTTGTATTATTTTGCAAAATTTATGGCAAGTAACATGAAACAAAAAAGTAAAAAGTTTAATTGGCAACCTAAACAACAAGACTACAGCTTGAATAAGCTGTAGTTACTACATTCAACTCATCAAACCAAGTCAAATGCTTCACAAAAATGTTTGCCAATGTTGGAGTTCAATTTTTTTTCCAGTCAATAAGATTGATTTGATTGGCCATTTTTAGCTCCATTGGCTGAAAGCCAGAGAACTATTGTCATGGCGTGGTGTCTGTTTTGCGTCCAACTGGTCGTCAGTCCGCAGACTTTTACTTCCATATATGGTGAAAGCTTTGAAAATCTTCTTCTCATAAATAAATGGATGAATTTCAACCAGATTTCACAGAAATGGTCCTTTTGTGACCCTTTATCAGATTCCTTCAAAGAATTTTGTTTGGATGAAAATTCATCAATGCTTTAATGGGTGGGGCTAATTTCCATATATGGTAGAAACTTTGAAAAGCTTCTTCTAAGAAACCATTTAATGGATTTCAACCAAATTTCACAGAAATGATTCTTTGTGATTCTTTATTCGATTCCTTCAAAGAATATTAATCGGATGTAAAAAAAAAATGCTTTAATTACCAAACAATCTAGCTTTTTCACACCTATCAAGAAAAAAACTGGAAAATGAAAAAGAAAAAAATACTTGTTGCAAGCCATGTTCACAATGTTTTCAACTACAAAATTCAAATATTTTTAAATTTCATAGGGCTGGAATTTATCCTCTGTAACTGCTTTAAATTTGGACCAGTGTAAAATATTGTTATGTGGTTATTGGTTAAAGCTCCCTGCAAAATATTGTCATATGTCTCTTTTGAACCAGACTATTATGTTGTCATCTAGTAAAGGGTTAAACTGTAACCTTGTAGGCCTGTGCAGACAAGTTGAAGAGAGAGTTAGAAGAGTTTGGATTTCCCCCTGTGTTTCCCGTCAAAGAGGAAAAAGAGGAAGAAGATGTTGTGAAAGAAGTGGTCATTAAGGACAAGGCCAAGGGAAAAAAGGTGAGTTCAGTTGAACTTGTCGTATGAAGACAGCTAACAGACAGACCTAAATGGTATTTCCGGGATATGATTTGAGAAAATCTTTCCCTTATTTGAGAAATATTTTATCAAATGATAATATTAGATATGATTGTTTTGAAAGAATATTTTTCAAATTAAAAAAAAACAACCCAAAGAAATGTAGTTTTTGCTTTTTGAATTGTCTACAAAATAAAAAAAACCTACATATGTTATGAATAGCCAACTATTTTTCTGACAGTTGACAAAAATCATTAGGCCTTGCATTGCTCCTCACCAATGGGGGATGATTAGTATTGCATGTAAGTAAAATGAGCATCTGGTGTCTGGGATCTATTATTATTGTACTGGTGTGAGAAATGACAGGTTGCCATAGTTCCACTTCATTATACTACTACTGTTGAAACTGGCATTAAACCCCATGCAATAAATGAACCAATCAATAAATTGGTACATTACCTCTACCAATTTATTGATTGGTTCATTGATTACTGGGGTTTAACACCACAATAGTATTTCAGTGTGTTATGGTGGCTAGTGCACCTTACTATGGTATCCACCATTTTTCACACTTAATTTAATTCATGACCAACTTCTTTTTTATTACAGAGTAAACTAAAGGCTAAAACTGGTGACATGACCTATCAATGGCAGATTATGAAGTCTCTTGGTATGGAAGATGATGAGATCAAACAGTTTGCTGATCCCTATCATTGGCTGTATTACTTCCCTCCACACTGTAAAGGGGACCTGCAGAAAATGGGACTTAAGGTAATTATCTATTAGTTGCTGTATTTTGTTTAAGCAGGGGATGTCATATTTCAGTTATTCTATCCATATTGTTTGCCTGTTATTCATTTTATAAAGGGAATATTGTATTGAGTAAGCGTGTGCAATTATTCCCCTTCTTCATAGGTATTTATGAATTCAATTATCTAAGAATCTTTTTAATCTTGATTAATATTGACATGATATTTTACAAGTAGCTAAATAAGAAAAAGACCTGTCTAAAATTTTATTGTGTAGTGATTGGTTTATTATTCTTTCTCAATGAAAACCTATTTTGTGGTTACTCATTTGAATTGTCTAATGCCTACCCACAACACAGGGTATAGAGAAGTATTGTTTAATATATTACCACACAAATAAGTTTTTTGACACCCGAAAAATATTATTACTGTGTGGGAAAAACACTGCCTTCTTTTCTAAAAAATTCAAATTTAACCAATTATTAAATAATCATCAGCAACTTCTTTGAATTTGGACCGGACTAAGTAAAAGGTTTAAAGGTTTAAAGTAGGAGACCTGTACTGTCTACAGTATGGAAATTTTTATGCCCCAGCACCAAAAGATCGGGGGTATATTGTTTTACAGTTGTCTGTCTGTCCATCTTTCCGTCTGTCTCTCTGTCTGCAAAAACCAAACTCGAGATACTATGCTGATATTTGGCAATAAGGTCAAGGTCACATACAAAGGTCAAATGTTCAGTCCTGTTGTAGGGGCATTGTGTTTCACAAAGACATCTTGTTAATTTGCTGTTCCAGTCAGATTGTCAAATTAACAACATATTGTTCTGTAGCCATTAATGAAAGAAATTAAAGTTAAAGTTTCTATTTATCTTTATCAGAAATGTTGACTGTGACCTGAAAAAATTGCTTGAACAAGGGTACTTATTATAATTTTTTCAAGGCTTCTTAGGATTTTTTGTTTTGGATACCTCATTTAATTCAATAAAAATTGTTCACTTTGGTGTGGGATCTGATTAAAATAATGCACTTCTGTATTGACTGCTTTCTCTGTAGGTGGATTGGAGAAGAACCTTCTTTACAACAGATGTAAATCCATACTATGATTCATTTGTGAGATGGCAGTTTTGGCATCTGAAGGCAAGAGACAAGGTGAAATTTGGGAAAAGGTAAGATTTCTAGTAGATGTTAGAAACAATTTTTCTATCGAATATGAGATGGCAGCCAATACGCATGTAATGGTCATTGGTTATTGTCCTACACATTTTCTCCCCCAATGTTCTTTATCCTATTTAGTGCTCTTTTTTTAAATTTAAGTATAATCCCGATTATCATTTGCAAATTCTTTTAGTTTGGACCAGCCAAAAAATTTGTCTGGTAATGAGTTATTGAAAGATATAGCTGCTTTGCACAATCATGGTAAGTGCTTGTATAAACATAAGTCTTGAGATTGCCTGCTTGACCTTAGTTATCCCTTTTAACCAATTCATACATAATTAAGATTTTTTACAACCCCCCCCCCCCAACCCCCAGGCCCAAGAATTTTTTTTCAATAAATCAAGAATATTTTTTACCACAGGAGACAAGTGATTTTAAAATTTCATCAACTGGAAAATAAAAGTCATCTTTGGATGACAGAATTTTATAGATTTTGTTAACATCAGCATTCCCTTTCCTCAGGGATTTTTTTTAGCTTGGTGTTAGTGTTGCAGACTTGGCCCTTTCCCACTCAAAAAAAAAATAAGACTTGTCAAATCTGAAAGAAGTTTCAGACAATTTCAAGTTTGTGAAATGGAAAATGTTATAAGCAGCAATTTCCTCATTTTAAACAATTGTTTTTCTTGAGGAGCGTCCAAACGCGTCATTGTGTGGGAATGGGCTAAGTATCATGCTCTTGTTAGACTTAAGGATTTAGATTTAAAATGACCAGAGATTATTTCCAATTTTAGGTACACCATCTACTCTCCCAAGGATGGTCAGCCCTGTATGGACCATGATCGGAGCACTGGCGAGGGTGTAGGTCCCCAGGAATATACACTGATTAAACTAAAAGTGATGAAACCCTACCCACCTAAACTGAGTAAACTAAATAACAAGGATATTTATCTGGTAGCTGCCACACTTCGACCAGAAACTATGTACGGACAGTCAAACTGTTGGCTACACCCTGACTTGCCATATATTGCATTTGAACTGGTGAATGGCGAGGTGTTTGTGAGCACTAAAAGAGCGGCCAAGAATATGAGTTATCAGGGATTTACGAAGGAAGATGGAAAAGTTGATGTGTTGGTGGAAATGGTGGGACAGGTGTGTAGATCTTGATCAGGAGAATTGACTTTTTAAAAAAAAATGTTTCACTTTTGATATTTAATAAGTTTAGTTTTATAATAATTTAGAAGTTTGTCTGTATCAGTTGCTTGGTCGAACTGTAGTTTTTGTGTCCACTCATTTTCTCATAAACTATTGGTTGTACTTGATTCAAATTTCGCACAAGCATATCTTACTTTGTTACTTTCCATTGATTATTCTAGGAGTTATGGCCATTTGTTTTACAATCTTGTCTGCTTATTTTGTCTTCAACTAATTAATGACTTTGATTCAAATATCACATTAGCTCTCAGTATCAACCAAAGGTGTGCATAGTCTATTTTGATTATGGTCCATTTGCTTTTCTCTGTTTTTATGGCCCTTTGTTGTTTTTATTCCTGTGACAAAAAGTTTTTCTTTGCCAATAAGAAGGTATCTATTACATGTAGACTAGACAGCTTAACTGTTTATGTTGAGCTTGCTTGTGGTGAGCAAGACATAGTTGTCACAATTTGGGTTCAGTATTGGTGTGTTAGTGTGTTAGTGCTTGGATCTGTCCCAATGTTTGTCTGGTGCATAACTTCTACATTTCTGAATTGTTTTGAAAATAACTTAGCACACTTGTTCTTCTTGATGAGTGCTAGTGTCATGCAAAACGTTTGTTTTGATACCTTCAAGGTCAAGGTCACAGTTGAAGGTCAAAGGTCAAATTTGACATTGTCCGAAGCATAACTACCTCATTAATGGATAGATTTGATAATTATCGTTGTTCTTCTTAATGAGTGTGAAATGTTTGTTATGATATGTCTTAAGGTCAAGGTCAAAGTCGAGGGTGAAAGGACAAAATTTACCTTATCGGCAGCATAACTCCTTCATTTATGAATGGATTTGAAAATAATGTGGCACAGTTGCTCTTCTTGATGAGTGCAAGTGTCATATAATATGTGCAAGGTCAAGGTGGCTGTTGAAGGTGAAATGACCTTGTCCAGAGCATGACTTCTACATTTATGGATAGTTTGATAATAACTTTGGACAGTTGTTTTTCTTGGTGAGTGCTAGTGTAATGCAAAACGTTTGTTATGATATGTCAAAGGTCAAGGTCAAAGTTTGAAATAAAACATATTGTGCACCACATTCTCTGTGCAAATCCGTGGGCTCGACATGTTGTCCTTGGACAACCTATTTCTCAATTGAAGAGTATTACAACAGACTTGTAGGCACCATCATCATGTTTTTTACAGTTTTTCAGTTTGTTTTTTTTTCAGAGAAAACTAAGGTATTGCCATAGCCATGTCTTCATTGTTTTTTTGTGTGCAAAAGCTTTGACATTTTGTAATATTTCTGGGCTTACTGAAAGCATTCATCTCAAACTTTGAATATTTGTTTACTATCAAAAGATCAGGCTATACTATTGTTACATGTAAACAATGCATTTTTGTAAGAGCTATGTCCCTATTTAGACTAAGATTTTAATGTACTATCCAGCATCTAAAAGCCGAGCATCAGGCAGGGAAATAATCTTGTTGTTCTCTTTTATATCAAAATTATTACAGTTATTGGTCGGAAAATCAGAATATATTTTCAGTATCAAAAGAGCAATCTAATACCATTAAGTAGGTAACTAAATGTATTTTATAAGAGTGATCCCGTTTTTAGCTCAACTGTTTTCGGAGAAAACCTGAGTTATTGTGATCATCATGGTGTCGTTGGCGTCGGCGTAGGCGTGATAAACTTTAACCTTGGTCATATCTTTGTTGTTATTCAAGATATCCTCATGAAACTTGGCATGTGTATTGACCATCACAAGAGCTGTCTAGACTATCAAGGGCCCCTTTTTCAATTAGAATTTTTGCATCATCCAGCACCTGCAGCCGGCGTTGGCACCCGAGAGTGATGCTCTTATTTTAACTATCAAGACCCTACAGGCATCTGTATGCAGTGTTCCTTGGATAATCATATGATCAACCCATCACCAGATGACAAATTCTAGTCTGGTCCAAATTGAAGGGAGTTGCAAACAGTCATCTAAAATTTATAATATTTTAGATTATTTGGTAGAAAACAATTTGGAAAAAGAAGAAATTGCTTGTTTTGCGAAATGTTTTTCTTGAGGTGCATCAAAAGTGTCATTGTGGGAAAGGATATAGCAAATGAGTTTTGCGGATGGATGCTTTCTGAGAACTGTACTAGATCAAAATGTAATTGAAAGATTGCATTGAAGCCCATTCAGATTGATTTCCCTCATCACTTTGCAAGTTTCACCAGTGTAGTTACATCTTGCACATCCATGATTTCCCTTTTTGCATTATAGGTAGTAAATCATATCATTTTGTTTCCTTTCAGGACATTATGGGTGTTGCCTTATCTGGACCCCTTACCGTTTATGACAAAATCTACACACTACCTATGTTGACTATCAAAGAAGGAAAAGGTTTGTAGCTCCTTCTGACTAGTAGTTACATTGTTCAAGGGCATGATCCTTTGATTACCCTTACCAGAGTCTTTCTAGAAATTATGATCTGTTGAAAAAAAAACACAACAAAAAAGCTCATATGGATTGAACCTTTTTTCCATATATCAAACATAATGAAAACTTAAAAATCTTCGACTTGGTAATTATTTGATGGGTTTCAACCAAATCTCACAGGAATTACCCTATAGCAGGTATCCAAATACATTGAAACAACCAGCCAACTTTCTGATTATTAAATTTTGGAAGGTCCATTTTACAACAATAGTGACTGAGGAAATATTTATAGGTATCTGTTAAATGAAATAATAGATTTGAACAAGCTAACCTTTTCAAAATCTTGTGAAAGTAAACCTTTTGTTGCTCACTCTATGAAGGACAAATCAACCATAACCCATTCCCATACAGTGACCCTTTTGGACGCCCCTCAAGAAATGAAATTGGGAAAACATTGTTTACAATGAAGAAATTGCTTGTTACAAGCAATTTCTTCATTTTAAACAATGTTTTCTACCCAGAAAGTTGAAAAAATCTAAAATTTCATAAACCTTTAATTGTCGTCTGCAACTCCTTTCAATTTGGACCAGTTTTAAATTTTGCTGTCTGGTAATGGGTTAAACTGAAGCAGACAAGTCTAGTTTGCTGAGCCGGTAATGTGCTGTGCTCTTAATCCTTGGATCATGAGTTGGAACCCCAGATTGGGTGACTATCATGGGTCGATCCCCGGCAGGGGCACATATTCTTTCCGACACCAATGGGTAGATAATCCTAACCTAAGTGGGATAGCAGCTGGAGGCTAGGAATGATGAAGTGGTAGTACTTGTGTGAGAAATACCAGGAATCCATTATTATGTGGTCAAGCCGCTGCGATATGACTGAAATATTGTTAAAAGTGGCGTTAACCTAATTCAATCAAATCCAGATTTGGTGACATGCTTTACAACATTTGACTAAAGGGAAGTGTCTTTATTCTCTTACCAATGGTAAAATAATAAGTAATATGCCTAATTAGTATGAGAAGCTGGTGTCAGCAAGAATGGATGGTGAATAGAATGTTGTGGTTGTACTGATGTGAGGAATAACAGGAAACCATGGGTAGGCCCACCATCCATATGATATAAATGAAAGACCAAATGTTGTTAAACCACATAGAATAAATCAATCTTAAACTAAAATGAATGATTGTTCTCTATTTCCTCAGGTACTGGAGTTGTAACAAGTGTTCCCTCTGATGCCCCAGATGATTATGCAGCCTTGAGGGATCTGAAGAAAAAAGAGGTAAATAGCCTTTTTGCAATAATATTTATCAAATTCTAGGACACAGACAACATGAATGAAAATCAGCAGTTTTTGCAAGAAATGAACCTATTTATTTCATTTACAACAAATTCATATGTGTGTCAAGGAAAGACTCAGATTAGCTGGTGCATCTGTGCAGATTGATCCAAGTATTTACTATGCTTTCCATAGATAAGGTGCACTGTATTAAAGATTCTTAAGACTGAAGATATTCTACATATATAATGTAGGTGTACAGGTTGCTCTGTGCCTTTTGTTACAGATATTGGAAATGTCATGCACTAAAGAGTTATATACATATACATATACATGTACAGATCCGTTTATCCATTTAACAAGGGAATAGGGAATTGAATCTGGGATTGCTGACACTGGAGTCTAGTGTGTCACCTAGATCAAATCCCTTCCAAAAGTATTATAGAAAGGAGAAAAAGCTTGTCACCAGATACTGAAATTGACAGATTGCCGGCCATGCCAACTGACCTCCAGCAAGAAGTTCCTCTTAAATATTAAACAGCATTATTTTGTAGAATTATACCTAGTAACATGTTGTAACAAAAATATAAAATGGTTGGTTGAGGACCTAAACATTGTAGCTACAAGTTTAAAAGCTGTAGTTACAGCATTTGAGTCACCAAACAAAGAAAAATGCTTCACATAAATGTCAAATGTCAGAGTTACTTCTGGTCTAAATGATTTGATTGGTTTGATTGATTCTTTGATTGATAGTTGTGATCCGTTAATTACCAAGCTTTATAAAAAAGATAAATGAGTGCATGCATGACATTTCCAACCATTACACATGTGCGCAAAGTAAAGACTCAGATCAGCCTGTGCATCCGCACAGCCTGATCAGAGTCTTTACTCTGCGATCTGTAGATAATAATGACCAAAAGCTTCTTTAAACAATCAGCAAATATTCTAATTGCCCCGAATGGCTGCCCAGGTTGCTCAATGTGTGTGAGTCACGCACATGTGAAATAGTTGGAAATGTTACGCATCTGCTCAAATGTATATTGTCATTACGTTTGATTTTGAGCAGTTCCTCAAAAATCCATTGGTCTCGTTGCAGAGAGCTGATAATTACTGTTTTTCAGTTTCAAAGAAAAAGTATAAATTGATATCTGTTAATTTTACGATAATGTATTTTCATTTGTTTTGCAGCCATTCAGAAAGAAGTACAATTTGACAGATGAGATGGTTCTGCCATATGATCCTGTGAGTAGTTTTATACATCTGAGTTTCACATATTTTCTTTCTATCAAACCATTTATAATTCCATCCCTCTTTTGACTATTTCATTTAATTATTTGACCTGAATCATTGGTTTTTAGCTCACCTGAGCACAAAGTGCTCATGGTGAGCTTTTGTGATCGTTGAATATTTGTCGTCTGTTGTGCGGCGTGCGGTGTCAACAAATATAGTATTACACTATAGAGGCCACAGTTTTGACCCAATCTTCTTGAAACTTGGTCAGAATAATTATTAGGTCATGAGGATGTACCCTATTGACTATGGGAGGGTTCTATAAAAACACAGGAAAAGGGGCCTTAGTGACAAATTCTTTGTTTACACTCTAGAGGCCACAAATTTGGCTCAATCTTCATGAAACTAGGCCAGAATAATTATTAGGTTACAAAGATGAACCCTATTGATTATTGGAATGATTATATCAGAAAACACAGGGCCTTAATGAGAATTTCTTTGTTTACACTCTGGGGGCCACGATTTTGGCTTAATCTTCATGAAACTTGGTCAGGATAATTGTTAGGTCATAGAGATGAATCTTATATGTTATGGGAAGGTTCTATAGGAAACACAGGAAAAGGTTCCATAATGACAATTTCTTTGTTTACAATATAGAAGTCACAGTTCTGGCTCAATCTTCATGTAACTGATTAAAATTATTTGCGTCTAGTTGCAATTTTTTAACAGCAGACAATTCAGGTGAGTGATCTAGGACCATCATGGTCCTCTTGTTTTAAGGAATAACTGGTGAATATCGGTACATGAGCAAAGCTGTAGTTACAACATTTTGCTGGTACACCAATAATCATGTTCAACTGAAAAAACAGCAACATTTACCTAAATGTAGGGATTAATGTTTGCATCATTTTTATGCTGAATGAATAATTGTCAAATTTCAGTCTTGGAATATATTTAGGTGAAAGTGTAATGAATTACATCAATAAGACAGTCCAATTACAGTGAAGAAATAGTGGAGTCTGTATCCAGCGGTAAAACCTGGTCCTAGAGATTGGAGGGTCTCAGATTCAAACCCTATTTAGTCAATTGGAATTTTCTGAGCAAATACAGTTCCATGGTGCCCCTCTCTGCCCAGGTGTATCAATGGGTAGCTGTTACGGTTGTAAGCAAATGTGCTGTTGCTTTCAGCTGCACAGGTGAAATGCCGACTTTAAGTTCAGTAATTTGGGGGTAGCATGAAGTCAGTTGAAAGTGCAAAAGCATAGAACTATGTCAAACCTTAACTTTCATGTCAACCTATACCGCAAAATTCCTAATTTTCATGCTTATGAAGACTACCTGAAAATGCAACTTCATGAATAAAAAAAAAAAATAGTAAAAAGAAAAGAAAAAATCTACTTCAAAATACTTTAACTCTTACGGGATTCGAACCTACGCGGATACGACAACGCCGCCTAGCGCTGCAATGTCCTTAACGTCCTTAACCTCTGCGATATAAATAGTACTTCAAAATAAATAGTTATCTTTGCAATATCAAAGATTGTAACTAAGAAAAACTGTTATATGAATAGTTTTTGTCAACCCTGTTTGCGGTGAGCGAGACATAGTTGTCACTATGACAAGTTGGTGTATATGCGTTAGTCTGTTAGTCCTTCCGTCTGTCCAAATTTGACCCAACTTCTACATTTATGGATGGATTTCAAAATAACTTGGCACAATTATTCTCCATCATGAATAGATGTGCCATTTGAAAGAATTTTTAGGATAGTTCTAATAACAAGTTCACAGCTCAAGGTCAAACACTAAAATTGTGAGTGTCAAGAGCATTTCTCCTACAATTATGGATGGATTTCAAAATAAATTGGCATAATTATTTTCCATTATGAGTAGATGTGCCATTTGAAAGATTTTTTTTGGATAGCTTCAAGTTCAAGGTCAAAGCTCAAGGTCAAACACTAAAATTAATGATCAATGTCAAGTTGATGGTCAAAACTTTAGGGCTCCACAGCAATTGTCCTGAGACAACCATCTAGTTGTTGTCATGGAGGTATGAAGCGAAATACCTAATCACACCGTATGAATATTCTCTTCATCTCTTATAATCTAGTAAAATCGAGTGAAAAAAAGCTTTGATAGAGGAAACTAAAAAATATGAATGAATTTTTGGCCAAGAAGAACACTCAGTTTTGATAGACGAAATAAGAATATGAATTATTCAAGAATAAGTTAGCATGCATCTTTGATTATTTGTCTAGGTACCAATTATTGATGTACCAGAATACGGAGACCTGGCTGCAGTCACAGTGTGTGAACAATTAAAGATACAGAGCCAAAATGACACTATTAAACTACAGGATGCCAAGGAGAGGGTCTATCTAAAGGGATTCTATGAAGGGGTAAATATGATAATCATTCAAGTGGACTTTATGGTCTGATTACTAGCTCCCAAAACTCACTCTGCTGCTCAACTTCAATATAAAAGAGTTTTATTTTGCAAAATTTATGGCCAGTAGCATGTAACAAAAGAGTAAAATAGTTGGTTGTTGACCTGACAGCCATGATCGGTCTGTTTGCTTTACTTATGTACACATTCTTTTAAGAAAATTGCTATTATTCATAATGAGACTTAAGCGAGCAATTTAAGACCATCATTGTTCTCCTGTAATTGTATTTCAGGTAATGAAAATTGGCGATTTCAAAGGACAGAAAGTTCAAGATGTTAAAAAATTGGTGCAAAAGCAGATGATAGATAAGGTAATAGATTTTACTTATTTTATCTTTTTTGTTAACCCATAAGCAGAAGAAAAATTTTGGACTGGCCAACAGACCACAATTTCAAGTCTGAAATTTCATGAATCTTTTTTGGCTCACCTGTTATGACCCTTATTACACCGTCCATTCATGGTCTGTTGTGAGTGGTCCGTTAACAATTTCTTTAAACTGCATCTCCTCCCAAACCACTAGGCCAGTTTGAGCCAAATTTGGCAGAAATGGTCCTACAAAAATAGCTGAAAGAATTGAAAAACTCTGGTTGCCATGGCAAAAAATGTGAAATTTAAGATAATAATCTTTCAAAAGCTTCTCAGTCTGACCCAAGAGGCTTAGAGCCTTGATATTTTGCATGAAAAAACAGTATATTGACTTCTTTCAAAATAGCTAAAATCATGGCCCTAGGGTCCCAAAGGAGCCCTATGTGTTGGGGTTTATATAGAAAAAAAGACTGGTCCTAAGGATGCAGTAAAATCTAAAAGATATTTCACTCTTTCGTTGGAGAACATTGTGGATAATAAAGAAATTGCTTGTAGTAAGCAGTTTCTTCAATATCTCATTTTGTCCAAAGCTTATCTGTCTTCAGGGTCTTTAAAAAGTCACATTGTGTAGGAATGGGAACATTATTATTGAAGATAACTGTGGCCAAATGTTGAAGGGCTCAAGCTAGCTATTTTGATCACCTTTTGTCTGGCATCTATATAGGGGTTTATATAGAAAAAAGCATGTTTTTAAATAACATCTCCTCCCAATTAACTAGGCCAATTTAAACCAAATTTGGTAGAAAAGTTCCTTAGGTATTCCCCTTTAGAATAGCTAAAAGAATTGAAATCCGTGAAAAAATCTCTGGTTGCCATGGCATCAAAAGTGAATTTTTAAAGTAATCTTTAAAAATCTTCTCCTCCTGACCCAGAAAGAATAGAGCCTTGATGATTTGCATGAAACATAAGCATATTTACCTCTTTCAAAATAGTTAAAATTATGACCCTCATGTCCCTAGGAGGTGGGGTTTATATAGATAAAAGAAAAATTTTTGAACAACATTTCTTCCCAAACAATTGGACCTATTTGAATCAAGATTTGCAAGAAATTTCCTTAGGTGTTCCCCTTTAAGTAGCTAAAAGAATTGAAATATGTTAAAAACTCTGGTTGCCCTGGCGACAAAAATTAAATTTTAAGATAATCTTTTAAAAATCTTCTCCCCCTGACCCAAGGGCATGGAGCCTTTATATTTTGCATGAAATATCAGTATATTGACCTCTTTCAAAATAGCTAAAAATCATGACCCTGGGGTCCCCAGGGACAGAGCCCCAGGGGGGTGAGGTTTATTTAGAAAAAAGCATGTTTCTTAAAAGACATCTCCTCCCTAACTTTTAGGCCAATTTAAACCAAATTTGGCAGAAATGTTCCTTAGGTGTTCCCCTTTAAATAGCTAAAAGAATTGAAATACGTTAAAAACTCTTCTTGCCATGCAACAAAAGAGAAATTATAAAAATAATCTTCAAAAATCTTCTCCCTCTGACCTAGAAGGCAGTGAGCCATGATAATTTTCATGAAGTATCAGTTTGTTGACTTTTTCCTCCTTTCAAATCAGTCCTTAGAAAGCCTTGGAATTTTTCATCAGATTTGTCCCCAGTTACAGAGCTTATGTAAGTATAAAGTATGGCCCACTTGAATCCTAATCCTTACCTTAACCTAAAATTAGACTGTTTGAAGAAAAAAGGGATTTTATTTCAGGTGAGATCCCCCGGGCCAATGGCCCTCTTGTTTAATTTTAGGGCAATTTGAAACATCATTTGCAACTTCTTTCAATTTGTACCAGTCAAGAAATTGTTGTCTGGTAATGGGTTAATACCAAATAGGTGAATGCACCTGTGGCTTGAGTCAATAGTCAATATTTATTTTGCAAATAGATTAATATAAAGTTCTGGCTTTAGGGGGGAAAAAAGGTGTTGTAGACTACAATCAGACTGTACTTGTGTGAATGGGAATCTTTGTCTATGCCTTCTACTGCTAAAATAGGAGTAGTCCTGGTTCACAAATATGAGAATTCAATGCACTAAAACTTAGCAAATTAAATTTTGGAATATGTACAAACAAGTTTTTAAGAGATGAAGAAAATATTTTATATTTCTTTAAGGTATGAAACCAAACACATAATCAGACTATATGAAGCTGGGCAGCAAATTCATCTGTGTGATTTTTTGGGTTTCATGCTTTAATGGAAGCAAAATATAAAATCTTCATTTCTTATAACTTCGATTTAAGAAAAAATATCAAAGCAAAAAATTGTTTGGGACCATGGAAGCATGAAACAAATTTTTTCAGCCAATCAAAATGAAGGAATTTTGATAGCTGAATCTAGAATCAAATTATGTTTTCAGAAAGAAGCTGTGAAGTACATGGAGCCTGAAAAACAAGTAATATCCAGATCTGGGGATGAGTGTGTGGTTGCTCTATGTGATCAATGGTATGTTAAACTTTTTGCTAATTAAGCCATTCCCACACAACAACAAGGTTGCTGTCATAGCGCAGTTGGTAGCGCGCCAGACTCCAAATGTTCAATCAGGGGATGTCTAGTTCGATGGGTGGATAATCATAAACCTAAGTAGGAGAGCAACTGGAGGCTAGGAAAGGATGTAGTGGTAGTACTGGTGTGAGAAATACCAGGAATCCATTGTTAGGTGCTCCAGCCACCGTGATATGACTGAAATACTGTAAAAAGTGGTGTTAAACCCCTTTCAATCAATCAATCAATCCCACACAACAAAGTTTTAGACTAGTCCAAATTCAAAGAAGCTGCAGACAACAATTTCAAGTTGATGGAACTTTGAATTTTTTTGTCTTTTTGGTTAGAAAACATTTTGGATAAAGAAGAATATGCTTGATACAAGCAATTTCTTCATTTTCCATGATGTTTTTCAAAGCTGTTTTTTCTTGAGAAGCTTAAAAAGGAGGGAATGAGTGGGAATGGGTTAAGAGGAGTAAAATTGGTCATTCTTTCAAACTATATGTATTGTTTTAGAAGACAGGACTTCGGAATCAACCATGACATATTAAAGTCTCCCTGTCTATACAGTTGGCATTTATAACTTTATCAGTAGCATAACTCTGTCTTGTCAGAGCAGATTGACTTAACCTTTTCCTGTTTTTCAAAATTTTGGACTTGTTCAATTTTAAAGGTTTTGCAGGTTTTAAAATTGATCTAATTTTAAAAATTACCATTCATTAGGTTAAAAAATATTGTGGAAGAAGAAGAAATTGCTTATTACAAGCAATAACTTCTTTTTCTACAATATTTTCTAAATTATAAAATCACAGGGACGTAAAGACCAAGGATTGAACAGGAAAAGGTTAATGGCTAAGCATGAACTAAATATGGGATGTTACAAGAGTGTTCATTGGATATCCCTTTTATCTAATGAATCATTAGCTCACCTGAGCAAAAAGTGCTCATGGTGAGCTTTTGTTATCGTTGAATGTCTGTCCTCCGTCATGCATCTTTTGGCGTCAACAATTGCAGTGTTTACACCCTTTTTGACCACAATTTTGACCACATCTTCATGAAACTTGGTCAGAATAATTGTTAGGTCATGATGATGAACCCTATTGATTATGGGAGGGTCCTATTTGAAGACACAGGAAAAGGGGCCTTAATGGTAAATTCTTTGTTTACACTCTAGAGGCCACAATGTTGGCTTAATCTTCATGAAACCTGGCAAGAATAATTGTTTGGTCATGAGGATGAACCCTATTGATTATTGGAGGATTCTATTGGAAAACCCAGGAAAAGGGGGCCTTAAAGGCAATTTTTTGTTTACGCTGTAGCAGCCACAATTTAGGCTCAATCTTCATGAAACTTTGCCAAAATAATTTAAAGGTTATAAGGATCAACCCTATTGATTATTGGGAAGGTTCTTATGGAAAACACAGGAAAAGGGCCTTAATGACAATTTCTTTGTTTACTTTCTAGAGGCTCAATCTTCATGAAATTTGGCCAGAATAATTGTTACATCACAAGGATGAATCCTATTGATTATAGGAAGGTTCTTTTGGAAAAAACAGGAAAAGGGGCCTTTAAGACATTTTTTTTTTTACTTTCTAGAGGCCATAATTTAGGCTCAATCGTCATAAAATTTGGTCAGGATAATTGTTTGGTCATAAAGATAATCTTTTAGATTATAGGAAGGTTCTATCTGAAAACACAGGTAAAGGGGCCATAATGATAATTTCTTTGTTTACAACATTAAAGTCCCAGTTTTGGCTCAATTTGCATGAAACTGGTCATAGTTATTTGTTTCTAGTTGCATTTTTTTAACAGCAGACAATTCAGGTGAGCGATCTTGGACCATCATGGTCCTCTTGTTCTAATAGTGACATAATTAAAACCTTACCAAGTTCGATAAAAGGAATAGAAAAGAACTTGAATGAAATAGTTTGTTTATACCATATAATTGTAAATAGATTTTTTTTTCAATGCTCAAAAATAGCTTAAATGTGGCTATGAAAGATGTTTAAAAAATGACATCATTAACCCATTCTCACACAGTGGAAAATAAAGAAATAGCTTGCTACAATCAAATTCTCTATTTTCATAATGTTTTCTACCAAGAAAGCAGAAGAGTAATAAATTTCATAAACTATAAGATGTTGTCTACTTCTGTTTTCAATTTTGACCAGTCTAAAATTCTATTGTCTGGTAATGGGTTTACACTTTAGTTTATATTCACGGAGAATCTCTTGAGTTCTTACTTCACAATTGAATATAACACATACTATCCAACCAAATTGAGTTGGTTTTAAAAAAAAATATTGCCTTAAAGCAAAAAAGTCATGATTATAGAAATTGAAATTTTCAGCATATTCTTCATTATTGTTACAAGCATTTTCTTCATTATTCACATTTTCTACCAGAATTGATAATGAATTGTAAAACTTCGTAAGCTAAAAATAGTTGTCTGCAACTTCTTTCAGTTTTGATCAGTCTAAACTTTTGTCGTCTGGTAATGGGTTAAATGAAGAAATGAATAAAGTTAATTTCATACTATGAATGATCCAGCAATTCTTTTCCTTTTCTTCAATAGTTTTATTCAGCCAATAGGCTGACCGCAGCTGTCAATCAAGGAATCAATCTACCAATCAAATCATTCATTCTGCCCAGAATTCACATTTGAACTTCGCCATTGGCCACCATTTAGGTGAAACAATTTTTGTTTGATTCGGCACCCTAAACATTGTAACTACAGCTTGTACAAGCTGTTGTTATGATGCTTAGGTTGCCAATCAACTATTCCACTTTCTTGTTACTTGCTGTAAAACTTGCAAAATAACGCCTTTTAAAATAGAAGCCGAACCTTGTTGGAGTCAATGGGCATAGCCAACGACATAAGTGGGTGGGGCCAGCATTTGGTCAGTTTCCCTTTCCTTACATCTGTTGGTTGGTTGAAAATGTTTTAATACTATTTCATCCAATGCTGGACAACAAAAATGAGACTTGTCAAAATTCAAAGAAGTCAAAGACAACAACTATACATTGATAGAATTTCATATATCTTCTTCTTCCTTCGTAGAAAACAATTGGGAAAATGAAGATATTTCTTGTAACTAGCAACTTTTTCTATTTTTAGCTTGACTTTTCAAAGAATAGGGGTGCTATTCAAGTCACCCGAGCATAGGTGCCGGCATAATTTTTTGGTTAAACCTTTCGTGCAAGTGTCCTATCTCAGTTTCTATTTATACTATTGCTCTGAAACTTTGTAAATGCTTTTATGGTAATGATACCAGCCTCTAGACACAGATTCAATACTCTGAGATTAATTTTAATGGAATTTAAACCCTTTCTGACTTAAAAATTCTTGGTTAAACCTTACCTGCAACTGTCATATATATTTATAACTCTCTTTCTACTAATGCTATTGCTTTGAAACTTTGTACATGCTTTTGTGACCATCATATCATCTTATAGGCAAAGATTCATTACAATTACAAATATTATAGTGGAGTTTTAACCCTTTTTGTAAAAGCTTGAATGGATGAAGTGATGATATCCATACTTGTTATTTAGGCTGTTCACAGCAATACTTTTGAAATTAATGAGGGACATTTGCACAAGATAAATGTCTTATTTTACCATGATTTATTTTGTTATGACCATTTTTTTCATAACTAAAAAATATTTTCACCTCTTTTTTTCTCCAAAATTGTTTAAGAGACAATGTTTCCACTTTGCAAGAAGATACCTGAGTGCATTATTTAGATCCATATGTCCAAGATCAAGGTCATACCAATATTTGAAAATTTGACATTGGAATTCCATTTTTGCATGTAACTTCAAAAGTATATAGGAAACATCATCCGGAGTCAAACAATTCCCTCACAATCCTTGTTTTTAGAACCCCTAAAGAAAAAAACTTGAAAATATTTTGGATAATGAAGATATTGCTTGTTAAAAGCAATTCCTTCATTTTCCACAGTGTGTCCTGCCCCAATATCTTTGTATTTAGTCTAGTCTAAAACTGGTTTGGTACAGAGGTTATGGTAGTTGTCATGAACACATTTTAGATCATAAAGTGTCAAGGTTATCTTACGTGGTCAAGGTCATATATCATGGGATACTCCTGAAATGAACAATATTGTAGGTATCTGAACTATGGTGATGAAGACTGGAAGACCAAGGCCAGAAATGCTCTAAATGATATAGAGACTTATGCAGAAGACGTAAGAAGAAATTTTGAAGCTACTCTAGACTGGCTACATGAACATGCTTGCTCAAGGTCTTATGGGCTAGGTAATGTTACATTCCTAGTTGTGAAAGCTAGACAAAATGACAGTCAGCTTGATCTTTTTCTTGATAGGCCTAGTCAATTTTTTATTCTATATTTATATGACTTTGACTGGTGGCTTTGATTTATTAACTTTTTCTGATTTCTGGCTCACCTTGGCATGAAGTGCTCTGGGTGAGCTATTGTGATCAGTCATAATCTGGTGTCCATCCGTCCATCAGTATGTCCATTCACAAAAAAATCTTCTATTCTAACCATGGAATTTCAATCAAACTTCTTAGAAATGATCCTTAGGTCTTTCAAAATACTTCAAAGAATTGAAATCCATGAAGAACTTTGGTTGCCATGGCAACCAAGTGAAAAATCATAAAAGATATTCTCATACCAAACTATAACGCCTGGAGGTATGGAATATATCATCATCTAATGACCCTGTACCAAAATACTGAAAAGAAATACCATACTCTAAAAATTAGCCCTTTTCTGTACCTTCCCTGATTTTACATTGGAATAAAGCAGAAAGTCTTTGAAAATCTACTTCTTTCAAACTATATTGCCTAGAGCTTTGATATTTGGTATAAGTCATCACCTATTGGCCCTATACCAAAATACTTCAAAGAATTACCATACTCTCTAGATTAGCCCTTCCCTGTGCAATCCCTGATTTGATATAGGAATAAAGATAAAATCTTTGAAAATCTTTTTCTCCCAAAACATTATGCCTAAAGCTTTGATATTTGATATAAATCATCATCTGTTGCCCCTTTACCAAATTACTACAAACAGTTACGGTACTCTGAAAAGTAGCCATTTTCTGTGTGATCCTTGATTTTAGATAGGAATAAAGACAAATATCTTGGAAAATCTTCTCCTAACCCATTAGGCCTAAAGTGTTGGTATTTGGCGTGTATCAATGCCTATTGACCCTATACCAAAATTACCATACTCTGATATTTAGTTCTGTATTGCAGAGTTGGCTCTGGTTTGAAAAAGTTGTTGCCATCACTTTTGCCAAATGAAAAAAGTTGGGGCCAAATGGAGGAAAGTTAGGGCCAAATTGAGGAGGAGTTGGGGCCAAAGTTGAACATTTCTTAACTGTACATTTATTTTCTGAACTTTTATTTAGTAAAATGACCAATATGCATATTAAATAGGTTATAAAATATGGTCATTTTCCATCATGAATTGGATGAATGTGGCCAATTCATGCACCTTACACGATTTTGATCCTCTTCCATCAGTGCTTCCAGTACTTTGATTAGGAAATTGAGTCTCTGATGAGATAGAGAGAAAGAAATAATAAAAAGCTGTATTAAGATATGCTTGATTTTATAATAAAACAACATAGATATCTGTGATTTGAAGGGAATTTGATTTAAGGCTGAACATTCTTGGTTATGAAAGAACAAAAAATTAATTGATCAGTTTTCTTTTTGGACAGTGAAACTCTTGAAATTTTCATCAAATTTTGACAAACTACCATTGTTTCTATGAACTGTTTATCGGAATGTCCCTCCTATTAAATCCGTGTATGCAGATTTGCCTATGCTGGTGTATTTCTTTTAATTTTTCAAATTGTTAAAAGATAACAGTAACGATTCTTGTGTGACACTCACATAAGTAGGTCCCGCAAGAATTAGAGAGGAATCATGGTAGAGGTTCCGAGAGTAGAAACTAACTAAAAGTGTCATTAGGATTATACGAAAATATGACCAAATTAAGTAAGGATCAGCATTTGTATTCACCAGGAATATACAAAGGATGGCCAGTTTGAATACACTTTCCTCAAAAGAGAGTCAATTAATATTAATTGGGGTCTAACGAGAAATAAAAACTGATAACCATAAATCGTGTAAGAAGCTTCATCCAGTCATCCTTAATAGTAAGTCATGCCCACAACACAAAATATATAAGGCCCACAAACCAATGAGTGCATTTCATTCATCTAATTTGCTGTCAATAATTAACCCTTTCCTGTACAGACCTGAGATTTCACGTGGCTGTGATTTTTATACTTGAGAAAACATTGTGGTAAAAGAAGAAATTGCTTGTGACAAGCAATTTCTTCTTTTTCCACAATATTTTCTTCCACATAATATGGTTTCATTTCAAATTTCATCCAATTCTAATTGTCGTCTGCAACTTCTTTCAATTTGGACCAGTCTAAAATTTCCAGAAACAGGAAAGGGTTAAATTGTGTAATGTGTTGATCTCATGTCAGACCCCATGACATAATTGACTAGATATACAAGACTTTGAGCAAGTATACACACTTGGCCCTCAGATTCTATTTACAGAGATTAGTAAAAGTAAATACAGTCGAATACCTATACCTCGAATGTCCCTTAGCCGAAGTTCTCTTTACGTCAAAGTTATTCTAAAGTCTCGATCTTATTACTCTTTACTTCTATGTATTTGAACCTCCATACGTCGTTCTCTTTATCTCGTAAACTACCCCTACGTCGAATCAATTGCAAAGTCCAATCACTATTGTTTGCACATATTAACACCTCTTTAAGACGAACCTTAATCATTAAGTTTGATTTTTGCAACCAACTAAGTATTTCACACATTTCGAGGTGTCAACGCAGTTAAGAGATAGGTGTGTTACAGTATTGTTTGTTTGTCTACGATCTGATAATTTGAAAGATTGGGTGGAGTGGAGACAATGTTACAAACGAATTTTACAATGAATAAAGAGGCATCTTACGCCCATACCGCGCAGGACTTGTATGGTGCCGGACCTGGGCTACGAAGGGGATAGCCAGCAACTTCGACCTAAGGGACGCGCTAAAGGAAGAACCTTGTAACCAATCCAGATGGATACTTGGGTATTTCGACAGGAAATTGAAAATACATGTAGTAAAACTACGCAATCGACACAATGAATAAGCAATAATAGAAGAAGAAAAAACAAACAAAACAACAACAAAAAAAGCGAAGTCTAAACAAAACTTTAGCTTTTATCATTTGTAGCCTTATTTACCTACGATATTTCGTTGCCGCCGTCATAGCGCAGTGGGTAGCGCGTCGGACTGTCAATCTAGAGGTCCCGGGTTCGATTCCCGACGGCGGCACTCATTCTTTCCGACAATTTGTCTCTCACCAATGGGTCGATAATCGTAGACCTATGTGGGATAGCAGCTGGAGGCTAGGAAAGGATGTAATGGTAGTACTGGTGTGAGAAATACCAGGATTCCATTGTTAGGTGCTCCAGCCGCCGCGATATAACTGAAAGATTGTTGAAAGCGGCGTAAAACCCCATTCAAACAAACAAACAAACGATATTTCGTCACCATTTTGGTTGTACATGGAAAATATTTGATTATCTACACGTTGATCTATCTCTACGTCGAAGTTTTCTCATAAGTCCCCTGAACTTCGAGGTATAGGTATTCGACTGTATATGTATTGACAATACTGTTCATGTTTTTTAGCACCACAAACCCTCGCCAAATGAAAAAACTTGCGCCAGTATACTTTTGTCACATTTGGCAACAATGGCAACCGACATCACAATCCCTGTATTGTGGGATCAAATATATACCTTGGATTAAAGGAGAAAATCTTTAAAATCTTCTTCTCCAAAACAATTAGGAGTATAGCTTTGATATTTTGCATATATCACAAAGCCTTGAGCCATCATACTCAGGGGAATGATATAGGACTGCCATGGTCCTCTTATGTTTTTTCGGGGGGGGGGGGCTGTCTTATATACAAAGATACTGAAGAATGAGAAATATTTGGTAGAATGTACTATATGTATGGCATGCTTTAACCAATTGCCAGACAACAAAATTTTAGACTAGTCCAAATTGAAATAATTCTAAATTTATGAAATTTTAGATATTTTCATCTCTCTGGATAGAAAGCAAGCAGTTTCTTCATTTTACACAATGTTTTCCCAATTGATTTTCTTGGGCGGGGGGGGCGTCCAAAAGGGTCACTGTGTGGGAATGGGTTAATTAATACATGTTGCTATTGAAGGTACAAAATGTACTAAGATACCATTAAATGAATGTATCTGGTAGAATCCCTACCTGATTCTGCTTATTATACTGTCGCACATCTATGTTAGTAAGTAAATATTACTGTCTTAGGTACAATTATACCCATGGATAAAAAATCTCTAGTAGAATATCTGCCTGAGTCACCTTTTTTGGGCTTGTTATGCAATAGCAATTCTACTTAAATGAGACCCCGATATCAGTTTTGCGTACGATACAGTGGCACATCTGTTTTAATGAGTAAATGTTGCTATTTAATCCATTCCCAGACAATAAAATTTCAGACAAGTCTAAATGAAATGAGATTGCAGATGACAAAACAAAGTTTGTTAAACCTAAAAAATAATTGCTATAATATTCTTGTTACAAGCTATTTCATCTTTTCGCACAATGTTTTCATCATTATATTTATTTGGTGCGAAAATATGCAGGATTGTGTGTAAAAGGATTAATATACAATTACCCTTGGATAAGGAGGGCTTGGTATAGTCTCTGAACAGGCTTAGTAATTGTGTGGCTTGCTATACATTGGCAAATTCAGTTCAATTAGTAAATATTGTTTCAGGTACTGAGATTCCCTTGGATGAGGAATATCTGGCAGAATCTCTGTCTGCCTTTAATATCTGTATGGCTTAAAATACAGTGGCATATCTTTTAAAGAGCATATGTCTGGGTGGAAAACAATGTGTAAAATGAAGAAATTGCTTGTTAAAAGCAATTTCTTCATTTTACACAATGTTTTCCCAAATGTTTTTCTCGAGGAGCATCCAAAAGCGTTGATTGGAAATGTCTTAAAGAGCCTCTACTATCATTAAGGGTTTCAAATAAAGTGGCATATCTACATGGCTTATTACCCAGTGGCATATCTAGTTTGATTAATAAATATTGCTATTTTAGGTACAAAGATACCCTGGGATGAGAAATATCTGGTAGAATCTCTGTCTGACTCTACTATCTACATGGCTTATTACACAGTGGCACATCTTCTACAAGGAGGACAGTTTGATGGGAAAAAAGTAGGACCTGCCAAAATTAGGTAGGTGAATATGAAGCATTTGCTCATGTGTTCTGATGTTATTTACAAATAAGGGAGATACTATACCCATTCCCTGAAAAAACTGTTGAAAACATTGTGGAATAGGATAGAAAGTGCTTATTAGAAGCAATTTCTTCATTTCCCACAATATTTCTGCACGTAAAAGTTTTTAGCACATCTTAGCATGAAGTGCAAATGGTGAGCAACTGTGATCATTCATCGTCCGTCGTCTGTCTGTTCATTCGTCTGTCCGTTCACAATTACAAAAATGTCTTCTCCTCCTAAATTAACCATGGAATTTCAACAAAACCTCACAGAAATGATCCTAAGGTCTTGCTCTTTCAAAATACTTCAAAATATTGAAATCCATGAAGAACTCTGGTTGCCACGGCAAAAGAGTGAAAAATCTTTGAATATCTTCTCCCCCTAAGTCTCCTAGATCTTTGATATTTATTATACATCAGTATCTTTTGACCCTCTACCAAAATACTTCAAAGAATTACCGTATTCTGAAAATCAGCCCTTTTCTTTGTGATCCCTGTTTTTACAAAGAAATAAAGAAGGAAATATATGAATACTTTCTTCTCCCAATCAATAAGGCCTAGATCTTTGATATTTTGTATAACTCATCATCTTTTGACCCTCTACTTAATTGATTCAAAGAATTACTGTATCTAGAGAATTAGCCCTTTTCTGTGTGATCCCTGATTTTATATAGAAATAAAGAAGGAAAACATTTAAAATCTTCTTCTCCCAAACCATATGGCCTAGATCTTTGATATTTATTATACATCAGTATCTTTTGACCCTCTACAAAAATACTTCAAAGATTTGTCCTTTTCTGAAAATCAGCCCTTTTCTGTGTGATCCCCGTTTTTACATAGAAATAAAGAAGGAAATCTTTGAATATCTTCTTCTCCGAATCCATTAGGCCTAGATCTTTGATATTTTGTGTGACTCATCATCTATTTACCCTCTACTTAATTGATTAAAAGAATTACTGTATCTAGAGAATTAGCCCTTTTCTGCGTGATCCCTGATTTTATATAGATATAAAGAAGGAAAACATTTAAAATCTTCTTCTCCCAAACGATAAGACCTAGATCTTTGATATTTTGTTTAAATCTTCAGCTATTGACCATCTACCAAAATACTTCAAAGAATTGCCCTATTCTGAAAATCAGTCCTTTTCTGTGCGATCCAACACTTTACAAAGAATTAAATAAGCAAATCTTTGAATATCTTTTTCTTCCAAACCAAAAGGCCTAGATCTTTGATATTTGTATAAATCATCATCTATTGACTATCTACCAAAATACTTAAAATAGAATACATAGAATTACTGTATCTTGAGAATTTGGCCTTTTCTTTGTGATACCTGATTTTACATAGAAATAAAGAAGGAAATCTTTAAAAATCTACTTCTCACAAACCGTAAGGCCAAGGGATTTAAATTTTTAGCGCGTAATAATACCTATTGACTCCGTACTAAAATACTTCATAGAATTACTGTACTCTTAAAATAAGCCCTTTTCTGTGCAATCCCAGAGAGGAGTAATGAAGGATATCATAGAAAATGTTCATCTGAACCATTAGACCTAGAGCTGTGATATTTGGTATGTATTAATGCCTATTGACCCTCTACTTAATTACTTCATAGAATTACCGTACTCTTGAAATTAGCTCAATATGGTTGGATCTTCACTATACCTAGGATTAAAGGAGATTATTAAAAATTTTCTTCTCCAAAATGATTAGGTGTAGGGCTTTGATATTTTGTTTATTATATCATAAAGTCTTGAGCCATCATACTCAGGGGAGCAATACAGGACCATCATGGTCCTCTTGTTTAAATTTCATCATTTAACAGTTATAAGATGCAACATTTTTCAATTTGGACTGCCTAACATCTTTGTTGTGGTAACCCATTCCCAGACAACAAAGCTTATCTTTCCCCCATCAACCCCCCAAAAAACTTTTACAATTTTTTCATTATCTCCAATGTTTTGCAACTTTTTTTAATTTGGACAAGTCTAATATTGTGTCATCTGGCAATAGCAATATGACAAGAAAAGAGCTTAGCTCCATTGCAAATAATGTAATTTTTAGAGTATTATAAATTTTATGATGTCACATGCAAATTGAAGGATTAGCCCATTACCAATTTGCGACTTGTCAAAATTGAAAGGAGATGCAATCAAAAATTCACAAGTTATGATTTTTTTTTCAGCTTTCTGGGTAGAAAACATTGTGGAAAATGAAGAAATCGCTTGTTGCTAGCAATTTCTTCATTTTCCACATTTTTCCCCAATTATTTTCTTGAGGGAAGTCAAAAAGCATCAGTGTTGCAATGAATAATTATTATAGACAAAGTTAAAATACAAAGTTGACGAATTAAAGAATTTTTCTCAATTTTGAATATATATTTAAAAAAGATCAATTTCAATATTAAAAGCACAGTTCACAAAGATTGATTTCTGTTCTTTCTATTTGTTTTTTACTACAATTATTACTTTATTATTTCTAGACCAGAACAGATGACATCTGAAGTATGGGACTACATATTCTATAAGAAAGCACCATTTCCAAAGACTGACATCACAAGGTCCACCCTAGATACACTGAAGGCAGAATTTGAATACTGGTACCCAGTTGATTTGAGGGTATCTGGGAAAGATCTGATTCCCAACCATCTTACCTACTTTATCTACAACCATATAGCCATGTGGCCAGATCAACCGTAAGTGGACAAAAATTTGCTATTTAGCTAAATATGATGTAAGGTTTGAAATAGGCAGAGGTTGCACATTAAAAGTGTGTTTGAATTGAAAAATGAATAACAAGTTGAAAATAACCCAAAACTCCCCAAACGTTATTGTGAATTTCTTCTTTTTAGTTAGGCTGTTTCTGGAGAAAACCACTGGTCATTGACATATGACCAGGTCAGCTTCTGTATCTGCATCAGCGTTGTCTCAATGTCTGGCATCCAGTGTCGCTGTCATGCGTCTGTCAACAATTTCTTTATACATCTTCTCCTGAACCAGAAAGCCAATCTTGATGAAACTTGGCAGGGATGTTCCTTGGGTGAAGCTCTTCCAAACTTGGTCAAATAATTGAAATCCAACCCTAACTCTGGTTTCCATGGCAACAAAAAAGGGGGAAAATAAGGAAATCTTTAAAAATCTTCTTCTCTTAAACCAGTAGACTGAGAGATTTGATATGTGGTATGCAGTTCAAATGATACCCTTTAGGTCATATTTGGGCTTCACCTGGGCGCACCCAATTTTATATTGAAATAAAGAAGGAAACTTTAAAGTCTTCTCTGAAACCAGAATGCTGAGAGCTTTGATATTTTGTATGCAGCACCTCTTAGGGGACCAGAAGACTGAGAGCATTGATATTTGGTATGCAGCATCTCATAGAGGACCTCTATCATATATTTGTTCATATGATGCCCCTTGGGTCATATTTGGGCTCCACCTGGGCTCATCCTATGTTAACATGGAAACAAAGAAGAAAGCTTTAAAAATCCTATTCTCAGGAATCAAAAACCTAGAGTATTGATGATTTCTATCTAGAAGCTCCATGTTAATCTGTACAGATTTTGTTTATGCAATACCCTTTGGGTTATATTTTGGCTTGGCCCAGCCCCACCAAATTTTAACCCTTGTCATGCTGTTTAAATTACCTTACTGAACTGCTGTCAAATCAAAGGGCTGAAAGCACTGATAGAAATTGTTGTTCAAATATTAATATTTCTTAAAGGAATCAACTTCATAAACAATTCTGACGGGAAAAGTACAAGCAGGAGATGTAGACTAAGATCAGCCTGCACATAAGTGCAGTCTGATCTTAGTCTACACCTCCTGCCAAAACCGGAATATTCCGGGTTCAGCATGACAAGGGTTAACATACAAACAAAGAAAGAAAAAAATCTTCTCTGAATTGAAAAAAAAACTAGAGTAATGATTTTTTGGTATGTAGAACCTCCTAGTGAACCTCTAAAAAGGTTTTTCACTTGTTTATTTGGGCTCTGCACAGGGGCACCGTATTTTCTTTTTACATAGAAACATAGTAGAAAATCTTTAAAAAAAAACAACCAACCCCACACCCTATTTTATTTTTAATTCACAGTTTAGTTCATTAACCCTAATCTTCATTGCAATGTACACGCTACTTTTTTGCACACAATTCCCTCGCCTTTTTAAGAATGCCTTTTTGTTTCTTATTTCTGATACAAAATTTTGCTTAGAGGTGATTTTTGGCCAAAATTAGGTCACTGCGCTTTGATTACTTCTGCAGTCATCCACTCAGGTGAGCGCTTTAGGGCCAATGGCCCTCTTGTTTGACTTAGAAGATCAACCCTCTATCAAGCACTTGAACAGCCCAGCTTTGGAATCTGCAAGAGATGCTTATACATGTATTTTAACAGTTTCAGACAAATATTGAAAGTGTATTATTGTGTGAATATAAGTTAACCCTTTCCCGTTTTTTGAAATTCTAGACTGGTCTAAAGTGAAAGAGTTTGCAGGCGACAATAAAAATTTGATGCAATTTGAAATGAAATCATCTTATATGGTAGAACATATTGTGGGAAAAGGGAAAATTGCTTGTTACGTGCAATTTCTTCTTTTTCCACAAATGTTTTCTCAGCATTTAAATCATGGCAAATGTTAAATCACAGGTACGTACAGGAAAGGGTCAACCCATTCCCACACAGTGATGCTATTGGACCTCCTCAAGAAAAACAATTAGGAAAATATTGTGGAAAATGAAAAAATCGCTTGTCACAATGTTTTCTGCACAGAAAGTTGAGAAAATCTAACATTTCATCAACTAAAAATTGTCATCTAAGACTCCTTTGAATTTGGACGAGTCTAGAATTTTGTCATGTGGGAATGGGTTAAAAGTGTTGTTTTAAATCACCCGGATAGATAGGGTTTTGTGAGATACTGCTACTCTTAAAAACATTGTCATTAAAAGTCTTCAATAGCTATTTAAAACACGCAGTTAAAGTGTATTATTGTGTCATCATGGTGTTAACCCTTGTCATACTGTATAAATCACCTTACTGAATTGCTGTAAATTAAAGGTCTGAAAGCACTGACAGAATTTGTTGTTGAAAATCAATATTTCTTTTAGATACCAATTTCATAAACAACCCTGGCAGGAAAACTAAATGCAGGAGGTGTAGATCAAGATCAGACTGCACTTATGTGCAGGCTGATTTTGTCTACACCTCCTGCCAAAACCGGAATATTCTGGGTTCAGCATGACAAGGGTTAGAATGTTGTACATTACCACACTATCCCACATTTTTATGCACCAAAGAACTATGGCTTTGGAAAACATTTCAAGAAAAGAAGAAATTGCTTTTAACAAGCAATTTCTTTTTTCTCACAATGTTTTTGACCTCACATGGCCCTTATTTTTCAATTCAAACCAACTTTGTTTTGTAGTCTGCAACCTCTTTCAATTTTGGAATGGGTTAATCAATCTGACAGACAGAGTATTGAGATACTTCTACTCTAAGATGAGCTAAGGACTTCTGTCACTTTCTTAGTTTTTCTGAAACAAGTATAAATTGATTGTATGGGGTTTAACGCCACTTTTAACAGTATTTCAGTCAAAGTCAATGTTGCCTTTCATGGTAAATAATCACGGTCATATTTAGATACTGAGGCTGTTACAAACTCTTTTTGTATTTTCCTTTTTTAGAGACAAATGGCCAAAAGCAATTAGAGCAAATGGACATCTTTTGTTGAATTCAGAAAAGGTAAATTTGCTATCTATATATTCACTAGTCTTGTACAGAGCCGCTGAGTAAGGGATCTTCAGGAGATTGTTTAATCCATGCCCACACAATCACACTTTTTAATGCACCCCAAGAAAAAAATTTGGAAAACCTTGTGTAAAATGAAGACTTTACTTGTTACAAGCAAATTCTACATTTTTATGCCCCCTCATCAATATGATCGGGGGCATATTGTTTTACCGGTGTCCGCCTGTCTTTCTGTCCATCTGTCTGTTTGTCTGCAAAACTTAACCTGCCAACTAAACATTTTCCTACAACTTCAACCCTGATCAAGTTACAATGCTAATATTTGGTATGTAGATAGGTCTCAACACAGAGCAACTGGGGAAGGTCATTTCATCAAAGTCAAGGTCAAAATTTTAACCCTTTTCCCTAAAACAAAGGGAAAAAAACAATAAAAATCACCTGTTTCTAAAGAATTCCTGTTTCGAGGGCTTAGTGTTTCACAAACACATCTTGCTCACTTTGTTTTCTATCCTATAAGACAAGTATATTTAGAATTCCACACACACACACACAAAAAATGTTGCCTGCAACTTCTTTGAATTTGGGCAGTCTAAAATTATGTTGTGTGGTAATGGGTTAATATGAATATAATGGTCACTAAAATAATTTCTAAGTGGCATATGAAACAAATTAAATTTGACTGCAATTAACCCATTCCCACACAGTGACGCTTTTGGACGCCCCTCAGGAAAAACAGTTGGGAAAACATTGAGTAAAATGAAGCAATTTCTTCAGTTTACACAATGTTTTCTACAAAGAAAGTTGAAAAAATCTTAACTTTTCATAAATTTTGAATTGTCGTCTGCAATTCCTTTCAATTTGGACTGGTCAACAATTTCAACGAGTGGTTATGGGAAAAAATGTTTACAAATTTTCATTGAATTCTATGTCTTAGTCTGTATAATTGTCATAAAAATTAAAATCTAATTATTAACAACCCTGAAGGGTTCAATCCAGAAATTCTTTTGAACCTGTTATGGTACATTCCTACATTTTTACGCTGAAGAAAAATTAGCTGAAGAAAACATTTTTGGAAAAGGAGAATTTACTTACATCAGGCAATTTCTTCTTTTCTCATGTTATCTATCCTATTAATTTTTAGCCCTACTGGCCAAAGGATGGTTCCTTTTGAAATATATTCTGATCCGTCAAGAAACAGGGGAAAATTTAACAGAAAAATCTATAAAAAATCCTCATTAACACTCTAGAGTCCAAAAGTTTCTTCAAAATCTCTTCAATCTTTCTCAAAATGATTGTACCATCATAAGGATCGTTCCTTTCGAAATTCAGTATGATCTATCAAGTAACAGGGGAAAAGGTGCCTTTTGAAAGTTTGATTAAAAAATCTTTGTTAATACGCTAGAATCCACAGTTTTCATCAGATTCCCTTCAAACTTTCACAGAATATATTTATCATTTCTAGGATTGTTCCTTTCGAAAGTGGCTCTGATCTGTTAAGTATCATCGGAAAAAGGGCCTTATGAAAATTTGATTGTAAATCCTAGTTAACATGCTAGAGTCCACAGTTTTTCAAAATTTCTCTTCAAACTTTCACAGAATGATTAACCCTTTCCTGTTCAAATACGGGATTTTAGTTCCTTTGATTTTTTACTCAAGAAAACAATGTGGAAAAAGAAGAAATTGCTTGTAACAAGCAATTTCTTCTTTTTCCACAATATTTTCTACCACATAGGATGGTTTCATTTCAAATGGCATCCAGTTTCCATTGTCATCTGCAACCTCTTTCAATTTGGACTAGTCTAAAATTTCCAAAAACGGGAAAGGGTTAAACTATAATATGGATAGTTCCTTTCAAAAGATGGCATTATCCGTTGAGTATCATGGGAAAAGGGGCCTTATTAAAATTCAATAGAAAAATCTTAGTTAACACAATGATGTCCCCAGATTTCATCAGATTTACTTCAAACTTTCACAGAATGATTGTATCATCAAAAGGATTGTTCCTTTTAGAATTGGGTCTGATCCTCAAGAAACACAGGAAAAGGGGCCTTATGAAATTAAATTAAAAAGATCTTAATTAATGCTATGACCACAAATTTCATTGGATTGTCTTCATACTCAAAGAAAATGATTATACTTTAGTAGGTATAGTTCCCTTTGGAATTGGCTAAGATCCACCAAGTGTCATGGCAAAAGGGGCTGTATGAAAATTTAATTAAATTTGATTAAAAAATCCCTGTTAACACAAGCCCACAGCTTTGATCAGATTTTGTTGAAATTTTCATAGAATGATTGGTAGGTAATTTTTTTCGAAGTGAGGTTTGAACTGTCGAGAAACACGGGAAAAGGGGCCTTATGAAAATTTCATGTAGAAATCCTTATTACCAAGTCAAGAGCTTTCATTGGATTTTCTTCAAACTTTCACAGAATGACTGTACAATAATAACAATTATTTAGGTTGACATTAGATCTGATCTGTCAAGTATCACAGAAAAAGGAGCCTTATAAATTTTAAACTAAAAAAACCCTGTACCACTATAAAGTTCTCAGTTTTCATTGGAATCTGTTCAAACTTTCACAGAACGTTTGTACCATCATTAGAACTGCTTCCTTCCAAACTGGGCCTGATCTATCTAAAGGGTATTTTGAATATTTCATTTATAATCCTTGTAAAAATTTCCAGAGCTTTCATCAGATTTTCTTCAAACTTTCACAGTACAATAATAATGATTGTTGATGTTGACATTATACCTGATTCGTCAGATAACACAGGAAAAGGAGCCATATGAAATTTGATTTTAAAATCCTTGTACCATAATAAAGTCTATAGTTTTCATCAGATTCTGTTCATACTTCAACAGCATGTTTGTACCATCATTAGGATTGTTTCTAACCAAATTAGGCCTGATCTGTCTGGTATCACAGGAAAAGGGGCAGTATGAAACTTATTACCAAATCCTTATTTACACAAAAATGCCCTTAGTCTTTATCAGAATCTCTTCAAACTTTGGTAGAATGATTTTAACATCATTTGGATTGTTCCTTTGTAAATTGAGTCTGATTGGTTAAGTGACACAAGAAAAGGGGCCTTTTGAAAATTTTATTAAAAAACGTCATTATCACAATTAAGTCCCCAGTCTTTATCATTTTATTCAAACTATCTATCATTAGGATTGTTCCTTTGATCATTGGGTCTGATTTGTCAAGTTCATGGTAAAAGGGGCCTTATGAAATTTGTTTTTACATAAAACTTTTGACACAATTCAGTCCTGTTTTCATTGATTCTCTTTAAACTTTTACAGAATGATTGTACCTTCATTAGAATTGTTCCTTTTGAAATTTGGTTTGTTCTGTACAGTATCATAGGAAAAGGGGCCCTTTGAAAAGTTCATTATGAACTTGTTAACACAATAAATTCCACAGATTACACAGATGGATTGTACCACCTTTACAATTGTTGATTTAGACAGTGAATCTGACATGGCAAGTGACACATGAAAAGCGGCCATATGAAAAACTTTCTTAAATATTCTAGTTAACACAATCAAATATGATGTCTCTTGATTTCACCGGATTCACTTTATACTTTCACAGAATGATTAAACCAACAGTAAAGTTTCAGGGGAGAAGGGGCCTTATGAGAAATCGATCAGTTTTTAGCTCTACTGGCCGAAGGCCACTAGAGCTATAGCGATGGCTTTTTCCCGTCCGGCGTCCGTCCGGCGTACGTTCGTTAAACTTTTCCTTGTTTACGCGATAAAGTCCAGTTTTCATCAGATTCTCTTCAAACTTTCACAGAATGATTGTACCATCATAAGGATCGTTCCTTTCGAAATTTGGTCAGATCCGTCAAGAAACACGGGAAAAGGGGCCTAATTAAAACTTAATTAAAAAATCTTCTTTTACGCGATAAAGTCCACAGTTTTCATCGGATTCTCTTCAAACTTTCAGAGAATGATTGTACCAACATAAGGATCGTTCCTTTCGAAAATGGGTATGATCCGTCAAGAAACACGGGAAAAGGGGCCTTATGAAAATTTAATTAAAAATTCAATTAAAAGTCCTCGTTTACGCGATAAAGTCCACAGTTTTCATTGGATTCTCTTCAAACTTTCTCAGAATGATTGTACCATCATAAGGATTGTTCCTTTCGAAAATGGGTATGATCTGTCAAGAAACACAGGAAAAGGGGCCTTATGAAAATTCAATTAAAAACTCCATTAAAAATCCTTGTTTACACGGTAGAGTCCACAGTTTTCATCGGATTTTCTTCAAACTTTCTCAGAATGATTGTACAAGCATAAGGATCATTCCTTTCGAAAATGGGTCTGATCTGTCATGAAACGGGAAAAGGGGCCTTTATTAAAATTTAATACAAAAATTCTTGTTAACACTCTAGAGTCCACAGTTTTCATCAGATTGTATTTAAACTTTCACAGAATGATTGTACCATCATAAGGATTGTTCCTTTGGAAATTTGGTCAGATCCATCTGGAAACACGGGAAAAGGGGCCTTATGAAAATTTAATCGAAAAATCTTTTAAGAAATACTCTTTAACACTCTGGAGTCAATAGTTTTCATCGGATTCCCTTCAAACTTTCACAGAATGATTGTACTATCAAAAGGATTATTCCTTTTGAAATTAGGTATGATCCTTCAAGAAACATAGGAAAAAGGGGCCTTATGAAATGTTTAATAAAAAATTCTCATTAATAATCTAGAGCCAACAATTTACAACGGATTCTCTTCAAACTTTCACAGAATGATTGTACCATCATAAGGATTGTACCTTTTGGAATCGGATATGATTCCTCAAGAAACATAGGAAAAGGGGCCTTATTAAAAATTTAATTCAAAGATCTTTGTTAACACTCTAGAGTCCACAGTTTTCATCTGATTGACTTCAAACTTTAACAGAATGATTGTACCATCATAAGAATTGTTCCTTTCAAAATTTGGTATAATCAGTCAAGGACCACGGGAAAAGGGGCCAGATTAAAACTGGATTGAAAAAGTCCTCGTAAACACAATAGAGTCCATAGTTTTCAACAAATTCTCTTCAAACATTCCCAGAATGATTATTACATTATGTGGATTGTTCCTTTCGGAAGAAGGTTTGATCCATCAAATTTCATGGGAAAAGGGGCCCCCTGAAAATTTTATAAAAAAAATCTTAGTTAACACATAATGGCCCTAGATTTCACCTGATTGACTTCAAACTTTCACATAATGATTGTACCATCATAAGGATTGTTCCTTTCAAATTGGGTCTGATCCATTGAGAAACATAGGAAAAGGGGCCTTAGGAAAATTCAATCTTAATTAATGCTTGTAAGTCCACAGGTGAGATGGGGTTGTCTTTATACTCAAACAGAATAATTATACTTTTGTAAGAAGAGTTCCCTTTGGAATTGGTTCAGATCCATCAAGTAACATGGGAAAAGGGGCTATATGAAAATTCAATTAATAAAACCCTGTTAACACAATAAAGCCCACAGCTTTGATCAGATTTTGTTGAAACTTTCACAGAATGATTGGAAGGTCATAACTATCATTCTTTTCATAACAGGGTTTGAACTGTCAAGAAGCACAGGAAAAGGGTCCTTATGAAAATTTGATTTATAAATCCTTGTTACCAAGTCCAGAGCTTTCATCGGATTTTCTTCAAACATTCACAGAATAATTGTACAATAATAATGATTGTTGATGTTTGCATTAGACCTGATCCGTCAAGTATCACAGGAAAAGGAGCATTATGAAATTTAACTTTAAAATCATTGTAACAAAATAAAGTCAACAGTTTTCATCAGATTCTGTTTAAACTTCCACAGAATGATTATTCCATCATGAGGATTCTTTCTTTTCAAATTAGGCGTGATCTGTCTAGTATCATGGGAAAAGGGGCCTTTAGAGAATTTTATCTATAATCCTTGTAACCAAGTCCAGAGCTTTCATTGGATTTTATTCAAACCTTCACAGAATCATTGTACAATAATCACGATTGTTGAGGCTGACATGAGGCCTGATCCTTCAAGTATCACAGGAAAAGGAGCCTTATGAAAATTTTATTTTAAAAATTTGACACCAAGATAAAGTCTGCAGTTTTCATCAGATTCTGTTCAAACTTTCACCGAATGTTTGTACCATCATAAGGATTGTTTCTTTCCAAATTGGGCCTGATCTGTCTAGTATCATAGGAAAAGGGGCTGTTTGAAAAATTATTACCAAATCCTCATAAACACAACAATGCCCTCAGTCTTTATCAGAATCTCTTCAAACTTTAATAGAATGATTGTACCATTATTTGGATTGTTCCTTTGTAAATTAGGTCTGATTGGTTAAGTGACACAAGAAAAGGGACCTTATAAAAATTTTATTACAAAACATCATTATTACAATAAAGTCCTCAGTCTTTATCATTTTCTTCAAACTATCATTAGGATTGTTCCTTTGTACATTGGGTCTGATTTGTTAAGTTTCACGGGAAAGGGGCCTTATGAAAATTTAGTTACAAAAATTCTTGACACAATCCAGTCCACTGTTTTCATTGATTCTCTTTAACTTTTAAAGAATCATTCTACCTTCATTAGACTTGTTCCTTTTGAAATTTGGTTTGTTCTGTAAAGTATCATGAGAAAAGGGGCCCTATGAATATTTCACTATAATTCATTAACACAATAAATTCCACAGATTAAACAGATTGATTGTACCATCATTCCATTTGTTGATTTTGACAGTGGATCTGACTATAGCAAGGGTCACATAAAAAGGGGCCTTATGAAAAGCTCTCTTCAATATTCTGGTTAACACAATGATGTCCCTTGATTTCACCAGATTCACTTCAAAATTTCACAGAATGATTGTACAAATACTTAGATGGTTCTTTTCAGAACTGGGTACAATCCATCAAGTATCATGTAAAAAGGGGACATATGATTTTTTTTTAAATATTCTAGTAAACATAATGAATTCCCAATATTTCATCGGATTCACTTTTAACTTTCATAGAATGATGAAACCAACAGTAAAATATCACGGGAAAAGGGGCCTTATGAGAACTTGAATTTAATATCTTTGTTAACACAATAAAGTCAACAGTTTTATTGGATTCTCTTCAAAGATGTATGGGATAATTGTGGCATTCGAAACACAGGAAAAGGGGCCTTACAGATTATCATTCAAAACATTCTTGTGTATGTGATGAAGATCACAATCATTATCAAGTTGTCTTTTAAATTTCACAGGACAATTGTCGGGTTGTAAGGAAAGTTCCTTTTGGAATGAAATTGATCCATCAGAAAACACAGGAAAAGGGGCCTTATTGATTTTCATTCAAAACAATCCTGTTTATGTGATTAAGTCCACAATTATTGTCAGATTCTGATGAAATATTCACAGAATGATTGTAGGGTCATAAGGTAACTTTCTTTTGGAAATGGAGTGGATCCGTCATGAAACATGGGAAAAGGGGCCTTGAGGATTGTTGCTTAAAATTATAAAGGGGATAAAGCTCCTTTTTTTTTCTTTATGCATTCTTCTTTGAGCAATTAACTTCCTTAAATATCAGATTTCTTTAACGGAAAACTTGATAACCAGCAGAGCGTCTCAGGCCCTCATGGGCCTATTGTTATCTGATTGTCTTCAAAGATGCATGGTATAATTGTGGCATTGGAAATACAGGAAAATGGACCTTAGAGATTATCATTCAAAACATATTTGTGTATGTGATAAAGTTCACAGTTACTATCAGATTGTCTTTGAAATTTAACAGGAATATTGTAGGGTGACATAAGAAAAGTTCCTTTTGGAAATAAAGTGGATCCATCAGAAAAACAGGAAAAGGGGCCTTATGGATTTTCTTTCAAAACAATCCTGTTTATGTGATAAAGTCCACAATTATTATTGGATTATTATGAAAATTTCACAGGATGATTGTAGGGTCATATGGAAACTGGAGCGGATCAGTCATGAAACTCAGGAAAAGGGGCCTTGAGGATTTTTGCTCAAAATAATGAAGGGGATAAAGTGAGGATTTTTGCTCAAAATAATGAAGGGGATAAAGTCCAATTTGTTATTTATTTTCTTTATGCATTCTTCATTAAACAATTAACTTCCTTAAATTAAATATCAGATAACCAGTTTCGGCGAAGGGGATATAGTAATGGTCTCCTTCCGTCAATCCGTCCTTCTGTCAATAAACTTGTCCGGAGCATATCTATGAAAGTATAATTGCTATCAACTTGAAACTTCATAGGTCTATAGATCACATTGAGGAGAAGTGCAGTGCACAAGAACCACAACTCTTACTTGCATAATTTTGGAGTAATTGCCCTTTGTTGTTTTAAAGACTAAGATTTTGTCCGGGGCATATCTCTGAAAGTATAATAGCTATTTACTTGAAACTTCATAGGTGGATAGATCTCGTTGAAGAGAAATGCAGTGCACAAGAACCACAACTCTTGCTTGCATAATTTTGGAGTTATTGCTCTTTGTTGTTTTAAAGGGCAAATTCAAGAAATTTTTTTTTTGTCTTTTCATTCATCATTTTTTATGTATATGGTGTTATTTAAACACATAAACAATATTTTCGCGATTGCAGACCGTGCACATGTACAAAAACCAATTCGAAATGTCAAGAATTAATACTGCTCAAAAACAGCGCATCGCTTACTTCCCCTGTACATTCCCCAAACCGCTTATCTCCCCTGCATTTGTGACGTCATAGTGGAAGCTGTGTCAAATGGATGCTGTAGTAAATACAGGCGATAATACATGAAAAAACAATTTGAAAATAGAATAATGACGATCTGTGATGCTTACGGTTGTAATGATGAATCGGGAACTCAGAGGAACTGCATTTTTACGTTTCCGATTGATTTTAAAAGAAAAAAAGTTGTGGATTCATAAACTGAACCGAGAAACAACAAATTCCGAGTCATCGAGTTATGCAAAGCTTTGTGTGAGACACTTTAAATTTTTGATCAGCCCGAAACTAGTAAATGACGTTGGTTTTGAGAACTTTCGACTCCGATTGAAACCTGACGCCATGCCAACAATCTTTAACCCGGGGAACTGACGGGGAGAGGGACCGACATGCCGAACATCAGCTAGGGAAATTTTGAGGCTGAGGTTAGTTCATTATGGTGAACAAACTGATATCTCGGCCATTATATTAAAGGCCTAGTTTAACCCATTCCAACTCAATCCCTCCTTTTTACGCCCCTCAAGAAAAAAGCTTTGGAAAACATTGTGGAAAATGAAGAAATTGCTTGTATCAAGCAATTTCTTCATTATCTACAATGTTTTCTATCCAAAAAGACGAAAAAATTCAAAATTCCATCAACTTGAAATTGACATCTGCAGCTTCTTTCAATTTGGACCAGTCTAAAATTTTGCTGAGTTGGAATGGGTTAATCCTTCTTTATTTGACCCCCCCCCCCCAAATGAGATATACAATTAACCACATGCTGAGAATTTAAAACGACCTTATCTGATAAGGAAGCTATATACATTATACAAGGGATTAACTCTGCTGTATTACAATGGAAAAGTGTGGCGTATATTTGCACTTTCTTTGTAACTAATTTGTCTTTTGAAATAAATTTTGAATTTTATTTGGTTATAATTGTTAATGAATAATAAGTTCTAATTTTTAAGACTTTTTCAAAGTGCGGGAGGAGTAAAATTACAAAATATAAGGCTATTGTTATCATAATAGATCATGAGTAGCAACTGGTATAACATAGATAGACAACATTGAGAAAAGAGGAGAAAACATTGATTTTTCTGATTTCCCCTTTTGTCTCAATATTTAAACACTTTTTCTCTCTTATCAAATCAACCTTTTTTAGTTTGTAAAACTGCTATAACACTCAGGAAATATTTCAATATTCTAGGCCAGGATATAAATCAAAATGGAAAAAAAGTAATTTTACAGGAATTTTTACTTTACCACAATGTTTGAAGAAACTGTGTAATCGATTAAATTACAAAAAAAGTAATGCATGTAAATTTCTTTCAATTACATTCAATCCAGCAATCTGCAACTTAGTCACTTTTCATTCAGAAATTTAAATTGATTTGAAATTTAAAAAGCATAAAAATTATAAGATAAATTAAAAAAGAATAACTTTTCTTTTTTTCTATCAAATTCTCATCAGAATAAAGCTAAGGTGCAGCTATAACATATTATTGACAAATTTTGACCATGGTCATCAATGGAATATACAAGATGATTAACCCCCTGGTGTGATTTACAGATAAGGCAATTAGCTTATCAGTAGGGGTCCAACATACACAACATTCCTTAAACTAGGTCTTTAAGGGGGTGGGGATTATATACATAAAAAAAGAAAATAATGAATCACATCACCAATTTTTATTAGACAGCAGAAATGAAAGTGTTCCCTTTTTTCTTTTTTCTGGGATATTGCCCTTCCAATTGACAAAAGGGGGGCTTTCAATAGAGGAATATACTGACCAATCAAATAATTCATTCAGCCTGGACCTAATCTTATCAAATCTAAAATTGGTTGCCATTTTTCTTTACCTTTATTTTTGATATGGCGCCTTAAACCTCATAGCTACAGCCTTTTTAATCTGTAGCTACGACGTTTAGGTCATTAACACACCAATTTACTGTTTGTTACATGCTACTGGGCATAAATTTTGCAAGGGAATGCTGTAAAAATCAAAGCAGAACTTCCTGTCGGAGTCAATTGGCGGAGCTTTAGTAGTAATGGACAGAGCCAGCGATTGGTCAATTTTGATATATTCACAAAAACTGTGTGGCAAAAGGAGAACTTAGTAATTATAAGTCATTTCCCTTTGTTCTCACCAATTTCTACTCTAGCCATACTCTCATTTTTCATTAATCCCATTCCAAAATGACATAATTTTAGACTAGTCCAAATTGAGAAGAGGTGCTTTGAATTTATTTGCTTTTATCAACTACTTTAGACCTGTGTTAATTATTGATATGAACATAGTTCCCCCAAAACAAACTGTTATCTAGAATTCCAACATAGTTTCAAAATGTTCCTTTTACACAGTTGTAAGAAGGTATTTTTTTTTTTTTTTTGTTACCACCAACAAATCCATTTAGCCACAACAAGGGGTCGACACTAACAGTGTTCCGGGATCCCTTAATATTGGACGGGACCCCAGCAGTTTCTCCTTTTCCTGCAATATATGTCACTGCTATTTCCTACTGTGAGTACAATCGAGGACAGATGATTGAACAGAAAACAGCGGCTTTCATTATGTTAATATTTTAATAAGATCTCGATAGTCACTAGCGGATAGACAAGCTACTGATTGCTTGGTAAATGGTAAACTAAGGTCATGTCATGTCATAATAAGTGTTTTAAACAATATAGGAAATGATTACATAACAGATGCATATACCATCCTTTCATGTTAGATAAACTAGTGATGTATATGGCACCCTTAATTTTTACCCGTGATCTATGTTTATTCCAAGGACTGTATAACTTCTTTGTTAAATCCCTTTATATTCTATTGCAACTTATTATGACTTTGGAAATAAGCAAAGATGATACTAGAAAGGGTCATGATTTATGTCATGTATGAATTAATCTTAATTTGTTTATATGAGTGAGAATTCTATCTGTTATTTGAGTTTTGGAAAGTTTGAAATTATCATCAGTAAACTGACTTGTTAAACTGACTAATGAATCTATATCATTACCCCAATGAAAAAATCATTATCACCCTTGTAACAGTTCTTGGAAATATTATGTACTTAGACAAACATGACAGGTTTTGATACTTTTAGAATGACAAAATTAGAAAAGATTTAACCCTTATAATGTTGAATCTGGGACATCAAAGATTTCTGGAATATTCCTGTTTTGACCGGGATATAGATATTGATAAGTCTGCACATAGAAGGGGACAGGGGTCGTTACTTTGGAGGAAACCCAATAAAGGATAAGCTCATACAATGTTAACCCAATCCCTCACAATGGCATCTTCTCACACCCCTAAAGAAACAAATGGGAAAACATTGTGAAAAATGAAGAAATGTGACAAGCAATTTCTTTATTTTCCACAATGTTTTCTACCCAAAAAGACAAAACTAATTAATATTTCGTCACTTTGAAATTGTCATCTCTTACTTCTTTCAATTTTAACCAGTCTAACATTTTGTCGCCTAGTAAGGAGGACACAATTTCATTCATGCCCTAATTCAAAGAAGATGGAGATGACATTTCTTTTTAATTTCAAAAATCCTTGTCTCATTTTGGACAGAAAATTATGTGGGAGTAGTAAGTTTGGAGGACAAGGAAAAAGCTATTCCTTTATTATCCACAATATTTCCCAAGCTTTTAGCTTGAGGGTCATAAAAACCAGGATTGTGTGGTAATGGGTTTGAACTTTTTTACATTTTGAGCTCCACCTATTGTTTTCACCAGACAAGTCGGGGTAAATTTTCTTTTTTTGCAAAGTTTCTCATTTTTTCAAACTATTAACTAAAAAGGGAAAAATCTTGTAAACAACTTGTTTGGATTACCAGCATTTCTAATCATGGCTTGCATAAAAATTGTTTTTAACCCTTTCCCTTACAATCACTGGTTTTTATGTCCCTGTAATTTTATAATTGAGAAAACATTGTTGGAAAAGAAAAAAGCAATTTATTCTTTTTCGACAATATTTCCTGCCCTACTGGGTAGTTATTTCTCAAATTGAATCCACTCTAAATTTTCATCTGCAAAACCTTTGAATTTGGACAGGTCTAAAAATTTTCAAAACAGGAAAGGGTTAAACTGTTTGGTTATTGTATTTTTTCTTTGATTTTAGATAAATTAAACTACCATCAACATAAGATCAGACAGCAGAACATGCATGGATGAGGAAGTAACTGTATTTGGAGAAGTCTACAAAGCTTTTCCACTTTATCCAATTGTTACTGTGAGCTCTTCAGCTGCTTTAACAGCCACAATCATTACAACTACAGCTGCATCAGCTACAAGTATGACAACTTCACAGACTAGCCAATTATCTCTGTGTTCAGTGACTAGGTTTGCAGATTTTACTTCAAACCTTCCCTGACATTCGACCAACCAATGGCACAAAACAATGGACAAATAGACAAGCAAAGACCACCTAAACAGACAAACAGCAGCCATCATTTTATTTCAACCTCTTCTAAAACACCCTATAACCTTGTAAGTTTTTACTATGTGGGTCACACTGTTGACCCATTACCAGACAGCAAAATTTTAGACTGGCCCAAATTGAAAGAAGTTGCAGACGACAATTTAAAGTGAATTTGCATTTTTTCAACTTTCTTTTTAGGAAACCTAGAGGAAAATTAAGAAATTGCTTGTAACAATCAATTTCTTCATTTTACACTATGTCTTCTAAAGCTTTTTTCATTGGGGTGTCTAAAAGGGTCACTAAGTGGGAATGGGTTAAGCCCAATTGCAGTGTTCTGGCAAGATAGAAAAAAGTATGGGACAAATGTCTCATAGTAGCTCATAAGTTTGCGACATGTGAGAAAAACTAGGGAATCAAAATCGATTTTTTACTCAACATTTAATAGTTTGCAAATGACTGTTATACCGAATGTACATTATATTAAAATGGGTTAAACATTAAATCACCAGCTCCAGGGTTCTTCTTCTCCGTTTCTGTGGGAATAGGCAATACAAGTTTTCACACTGACAAAGAAAACAAGTCATGCAAATTGAGGCCTACTTGAAATCACTTGAACTCTTTCCTGCACAAACATCAAATATTAAGCAATTTCTTCTTTTCCACAATATTTTCTACCAAATAGGATGGTTTGACTTCAAATTGTTTTTTGTTCGCAACATCTTTCAATCTTGACAAGTTTAAAAAGTGAAAAAAAAGTTAAGTATCTACATAGCTACGCCTGATAAGCCAACATTGACTGGCCAGTACTGTATCTAATCTCTCTTTTTTTACGTTTTTGTTGATCAAAATTCTGTTAAATGACAGATAGTCCCATTTTGCTTGACAAGTCATACATATGAGCTTGATATGTCGTATTGTGAACAAAAAATCATTGCCTATCAAATCACTTCTTTTGTCATGAGTACAGATGTTAATCTCAAACACATAACTGGGGGAAATGATTTTGTAGATGGACAACTAACAACATTCCACCAATAGCTAACTCAAACTTTGTAAGTTAGCTCTCAGCAGCCAAAAAATTAATGTTATCTGTTGTCTCAGACAAGTTTGTGATTGATGCTGGTATGGCTAGTAGATGACATATAATTAACCCTTTACTGAATTTCAAAATTTTAGACTTGTCCAAATTGAAAGATGTTGCAGACAAGAATTTTAATTCTTTGTTTCCTTGGCAGAAAACATTGTGGTAAATGAAGAAATTTATTGTAACAAGAATTTTCTCAATTTTCCACAATGTCAATCAAAGCCTTTTCTTGGGGGTTGTTATAAATTGGTTAATAATTGATTTAAATAATTGAAAGGTTTTCTGAAAACCATAATTTCTTTTTTCCATGATTGTTTTTGAATTATTGTTTCTAGAGTACACTTAAATTTTGCCCATGTTCACATTACACACGATTTTCCTTTCTTTGTACATCCATTTAACCCATTAACACACAATTAACATTTGGTATGTGAAAATATTATAAAATGGAAAAGAAAGTGGGAAAAGGAGAGATTTCTTGTTATTAGAGATCATATTTGGTACCCAAATTTTCACTCAAACCACTGTGAATTGTCACCTGTAGCCTTAAAATTGAACCTGTGTCATTTTTTGTCTCTTATTTTATGGAATTAGGTCATTCAAATGAATTGTAGAATAACATTGCATAAAATTCAAGCGAAACAGAATAAAACGTATGAAGCTTGCAGATATTATTTATTTTGCAAGTCCCGTTTTATCAGTATATCTCGCCCTTTCATTATAGTTTGTTTTAGTTCAATCAACGTGAAAAAATAGCTTTTCGAAATTGTCAAGTCTCTGGATGAAAACACATTGTAAACCTTGAACATGTTCCTTTTAGAAATTAATTGAATATGCACCAGTCTAAAATTTATCTAAATATAAACTGCCTAACTCCCCTTTCGGGTATTACTGGCAGGTAAATCATCTAGAAAGGGGTTGATAACAACCCCGATAATTGCACTTCAGTGCTTATATGCAACTGACATATCCTTTTCTGTTTTTTGGAATTTTAAGACTGGTCCAAATTGAAAGAGGTTGCAGACAACAATGAAGATTGGATGCAGTATGAACTGAAACCATCCTATGCGGTAGAAAATATTGTAGGAAAAGGAAAAATGACTTGTTTGAAGTAATTTCTTCTTTTCCCACAATGTTTTCTCTAGTGACGTAAAATCCAATTTTTTTTACAGGAAAGGATTAAATACAAAGTTTACAGGACTTTTTCCCTTTTTTAACAGAAGCCTATGAAAACTACCTTCCCAATAGTAAAATAGTTGACATGCTAGTGTTGAGACTGTAAGGAGTCCTCTGTATCAGGGGCTCTTAACCTATAATGCCAAGATAACAAAAGTTTACACTAGTCCAAAATTAAAAGTTGACAATGCCTGCTTAAACAGGATTGAGGTTGACACATAGTCTAGAAACTTTGAGAGGAAAGGAAAAATTGGTTGTCATTAACAATTTCTGCTTTTCCTGCAAAATTTCCATATTTCTTTAGGGTGTCCAAAAAGCTGGGTTTTATGGCAATGGGTTCATACCAAAAATGACAAATTTAAGGCGGGTCTAGAACACGAATAGCAGGCAAAAATTCAGTATGTTAAAATTGAAAAGTATGTGTAAAATAGGTATGAAGTTTAGAGATAATGTCCTGAGCAATGGATACTTTTCTCTTTGTATTTTCTTCCGCTTGGTTTTCTTCAGAGCATGAAAATAAGGGATTGTATGGAAATGAATTGAACTCTTTTTCTCCATGGCAAAATAAGATCATAAAGTTAACTACTGAAGGTATTTGAATCCACTATAGTCCTCTGATAGCAGTCACCACACATGGAGGAATCGATTTTTTCAATCCTTTCCCGAGCAGTCCATAAATCCATCTAATAAATCATCAGGGTTTCTGTATAGCCTAGAATAAAAAGAAAATTGTGAAAGAGATCTTGGCTTTTGCGCCATGAATTTTTTTGGTGACGTTTAACTTAATAATAGACAACAGAGTTTGGACTGGTCCAAATTTAAAAAATTGCAGATGACAATATAAAGTTGATGAACTTTGAAGGCTTTGTCTAAATAAGGCAGAATCAAGTAACAAGCATTTTCTTCTTTTTCTACAGTATTTCAAGATGGTTGACTGGTGACCTAAATCTTACCTAAAGATTGAATTAGCTGCAGTTTCAATGTCAAGGTCAACATATCAAGAAAATGATAGATGGCCAAAATTGCAATCTAAAGTTCACTTTTGGAGGAAAAATTGCATGTTAACAGCATTTACTCCTTTTCTCACACAATTATTTGCAAACTATATAGCTTCAGGATGTCAGAACATTGGATTATGTTGTAATTGGGGCAGTTTCCTTGCCTTAACCATTTTCTGTTAAATCCCTGATTTGAAGGTCCTATAAATTTATGAATGAGAAACATTTTGGAAAAAAGAGAAGTTGCTTGTATCAAGCAATTTCTTTTTTTCCACAATATTTTCTACCCTACGGAATGGTTGTTTTCAACTAGAATCCGCTTGGAATTTTCGTCTTTAAGTCCTTTGAATTTGGACAGGTCTATTTTTTTTTCAAAACAGGAAAGAACAATATAGGGTCATAATAACAAAACAAGAAAATATTTCAATTACTCATGATTTCTTTGATTTCCCTCAAGTGGGCCTGTCTAACACATGGTCATTAGGCAACTTCCAAAACATGAATGTTCAGAAAATTCTCCTGGAATCCAATGTGATCTGTCATGCACGTCAATCCTTCTGCTTCAACCTTCCCATCTATAATGTTTGTTGTCATGCAGCACTTGGATTCTGTCACAGATAGCATGTTCACACCTGTGAAATTGAATTTTTTCAAATTTGAGAATGATTTTACTGTCCATATTTACAGAGTAAACAAACATTTATGTAACTTACCTGATGAGGGTAATAGAACCTATTCACTTGCCAGTAATACCCGAAAGGGGTGTTTGGCAGCATATATAGATAGCGTACAATTGTAAACCAAACAACAACAATTGTTTTCAAACATTTGATAATGTAGTACTGATTTCAAGGAACAAAAACCATTTAAGACAGTGTTTGATATTTGCATAAATGATCCTGTTTGATCAAGCTTCACTTTGTACCTAGTAGATAGCTACAGACTGAAAGTTTCTTATGACAGCCAGATAATCATCTAATGCACTGTTTGGGCAATTCGACTGGAAATGCCATGCACTTAATTTCTTATTCTCGTCTTAAATTCATAAACGAGATGTTTGATCGTAACGGCAAAAAATCCGAGGGAGTATTTATTTACTTTGTTAATAATCTCCGTGAAATTCAAAATGGGTCCCATTCGTAAACGTCACCTCATCGGGATCTCGATTTAAATTCGTTGTTCAAGTCAATACAGATATGTTTTACGTTTATACTACGCATCATTTATGATTTAAACGTTTAAAAAGGGAATAAATTAAATTTATAACGTTTCAAATGTTTATAAGGGCAATATTTGCCGCAAATATTAATCACTCACCATGTTGACACCTCAGGGACAATATCGTCAAAATCGTGACAAAAAGAAGACGAAGAACTATTGTCATCACTATCCCTCGATTCCGCAGCAATTGTCCTACAAACTGGTTCGTACATATATGGCCTCACAGTACCAGAAACACCAATTTCTTCATCGGGAATATCGCTCAAATCGCTTTCATACTCTACGTCCATTTTTAATAAACTTCTACTATGACGTCACAATTCAGGGGAGTTAAAGACCTAGTTTAAGGAATGTTGTGTATGTTGGACCCCTACTGATAAGCTAATTGCCTTATCTGTAAATCACACCAGGGGGTTAATCATCTTGTATATTCCATTGATGACCATGGTCAAAATTTGTCAATACTATGCAATAGCTGCACCTTAGCTTTATTCTGATGAGAATTTGATAGAAAAAAGTAAAATTATTCTTTTTAATTTATCTTATCATTTTTTATGCTTTTAAAATTTCAAGTCAATTTCAAATTACTGAATGAAAGTGACGAAGTTGCAGATTGCTGGATTGAATGTAATTGAAAGAAATTTACATACAATTTTCTTGTAATTCAAGCGATTAAACAGTTTCTTCAAACATTGTGGTAAAGTAAGAATTCTGGTAAAATTACTTTTTTTCCATTTTGATTTATCTCCTGGCCTAGAATATTGAAATATTTCCTTAATATTATAGTAGTTTTACAAACTAAAAAAGGTCGATTTGATAAAAGAGAAAAAGTCTTACAAATGAGAACTTATTATTCATTAACAATTATAACCAAATAAAATTCAAAATTTATTTCAAAAGACAAATTAGCTACAAAGAAAGTGCAAATGTAAGCCACGCTTATCCATGGTAATACAGCAGATTTAATCCCTTGTATACTGTATATAGCTTCCTTATCAGATAAGGTCGTTAAATTCTCAGCGGGTGGTTAATTGTATATCTCATTTGGGGGGGGTCAAATAAAGAAGGATTAAACTAGGCCTTTAAGCATGTGTAACCAATAGGTAAGGGACGTAAGCGAGGCCGTAAAAGCGAAAAGGTAAAAATAAAAACTCCAATAAAGTGGTTTTGAAACGTTCTCAAGAAAAATCAATGAATATCAATGCACTCGTTTATTAATAGAATTTTGAAAATTGAAATTATGTTACCCCTATGGATTTGCCCTTTAAAGACTTAGATTTTGTCCTGAGCATATCTCTGAAAGTATTATACCTATTATGGAACTCATTGAGAAGAAATGCAGTGCACAAGAAGTCTAAATCTAACTGGCTTCAGTTTACTTTCAAGCTTTTAAGGTGGAGTTGGCCATGTCCGACACGACTCTTGTTTGAATTTGTACCTGTCTTAAACTATGTTCTCTGGTGATGTGTTAAGAACAATAAGAATACTTGTGTTCAAGGATATTTCATGCTGGTTCCTTGATAAAAGTGGTATTGATGAAAGCAGAATTAATTTTATCATATTTGCATAGAACTTTGAAAAACATTTGAATTTTGATCCTTTTTAAATCTCTTAAAAATGACTATTAGCTCTATAATACCTGCAACACCAAAATAAAGTCCTTAAAAACACTTATCATACAAAAACCTGAAAGATGTAATATAATATACATGCCTGCAATAAAAAACAGATAGCTTAGAATTTTATATGAGCCTATGTGTGACATTTCGATTCATTCGGCATGTGCGTGACTCGCACACATTTAGCACCCTGGACAGCCATTCGGAGCAATTAGAACAATGGTGATTGTTTAACCCTTTCCTGTTTTTCAAAATTTTAGACCAGTCCAATTTGAAAGCAGTTGCAGACAACAATCAAAAGTGGGTACAATTTGAAAAGTAACGTACCTACAGGTTAGAAAATATTGTGGATAAAGAAGAAATTGCTTGTGACAAGCAATTCCTTCTTTTCCCACAATGTTTTCTCAAGTATAAATTTACAGGGCCGTGAAAACAAGGGATTGTACAGGAAAGGGTTAAAGAAGCTTTGGGTCAGTATCCATCTACAGAGTGCAGAGTGAAGACTGATTAGACTGTGTGGATACACAGGCTGATCCGAGTCTTTACTTGGTGCACATGTATAATGGTTGGAAATGTCACACATGCGCTCATATGTAATTAGATAAGCAGTTCATTATAAACCTCAGCTCTTATGATTATGTTTCAGATGTCGAAATCTACAGGAAATTTCTTGACACTAACTGATGCCATTAACAAGTTCTCTGCAGATGGTAGGTTACTTCCAGATTTGTCTTAAACAACTGCATACCAATTACATTTTTGAATAGTATGTGAACTACTGACAGAAATTCTACTGTAACCATGTTCTTAAGAATATGTTTATTCTATTTAACTTATTCTCAAACAACTGTCCTTTTTACAAGCCTTAAGAAAACATTGGAAAAAAATGTAATTTCCTCATTATCAATATTTTCTACCTAAAAGGATAAAGTTTTTAGGAATTTATTAACAAAAAATTGTTGACTCCAGCTTCCTGAATTTGTACCAGTCTAAATCTTGTTATTTATTAATGAGTTAAAACTTATATACAGCTAATTTTTTACATAAAATTCTTTTTGAAAGTTTTACATGCAAGTCTGCCATTCTTTTGAGTCAAATTGTACAAATGTACTTTTCCCACAAATAGTTTTATTGTGTGAGAGAGTGATTCTTTGAGAGTGGGACAAATTTGTCATTCTGTATTATTTTGTATGACAAAAAACTTTTGTAGTTTAAGTCAATAAAATTTATCTATTTTTGATTGGTAGGTATGAGATTGGCACTGGCAGATGCCGGTGATGGAATAGAAGATGCAAATTTTGTGGAGATGATGGCTGAAGCTGGTCTTTTGAGACTTTACACTTACCTAGAGTGGGTTAAAGAAATGGTTGCTACTAAAGATACACTGAGAATGGGATCCTCTGATAAATATACATACAGTGATAGAGTGTTTGAACAGTAAGTGAATCACCAGTACTGTAGGATAGTGGCAGAATTGCAAAAATGTATATAAATTGAAAATAATTTATATATCTAATTACATCTAAATAAGAGTTTTAGGAAATGCAATTTATTTCAGGAAAAAGTCTAGGAGTTAAATGGGATGAAATGATCTGCAAAGCTCTGCATATAATTAGTTACCTATTCCCACACAATCCCACATTTTATGCCCCTCAGAAAATAGCTGGGGAGAACATTGTGAAAATAAAGGAATTCTTTGTAGCACTCACTATGATTTTTCTCCCAAAGGACAAGTGTTTTTTCTTTTTAATTTTTATCAACTTAAAATTGTTGTCTGCAACTTCATTCAATTTGGACCAGTCAGAAATTTAATCAGTTGGTAATTGGTTAATATAAGATTATAACATCAAAACTTTGGTATTATTACATAGGGAATATTACAACAGTGTCTTTTTCTATTTGTTGATATCATGTTTGAGAACCGTGTGTAGTTATTTTTAGGTCACCTGACCGAATGGTCATGGTGACCTATTGCAATCATCGTTTGTCCGTCGTCGTCCGTCGTCCGTTAACTTTTAAACATTTTCATCTTCTTCTCAAGAACTACTGGGCGGATTTCAACCAAACTTTGTAGAAAGCATCATTGGGGGATGCCAATTCAAGTTTGTGAAAATAGGGGTTCTGGGGGTCATAGGGGCCCAAATAGGGGCCAAAACGGGGTAATTTTTGGTACTTCTTTAAAAATCTTCTTCTAATAAACCGTTAATGCCAGAGCTTAAATATTTTGTGTGCATGACAACTAGGACAGGTATATTATAAATTGTGAAATTCATGTCCCTGGGGTCATGTATGGGGCCACACCCAGTGGTCAAAGTTCATCATGTTAAAAAATTCACATTTTCATCTTCTTCTGATGAAGTGCAAAGCCAATTTCAAACAAACTTGGTGAAAAGCATCATTTGGTAATGGTTATTCGGATTTGTGAAAATAAAAGGGCTGTGGGGTCAGGGGGCCCTAAAATGGGGGCCAAAAGGGGGTAATTTTTGGTAACTTTTTAATATTTCATCTTCTTCTCAAGAACTACTGGGGGGATTTCAACCAAACTTGGTAGAAAGCATCATTGGGGGATGCAAATTCAAGTTTGTGAAAATAGGGGTTCTGGGGGTCATAGGGGCCCAAATAGGGGCCAAAAAGGGGTAATTTTTGGTACTTCTTTAAAAATCTTCTTCTAATAAACCGTTAATGCCAGAGCTTAAATATTTTGTGTGCATGACAACTAGGACAGGTATATTATAAATGTGAAATTCATCCCCCTGGGGTCATGTATGGGGCCACACCCAGAGGTCAAAGTTCATCATGTTAAAAAATTCACATTTTCATCTTCTGATGATGAAGTACAAAGCCAATTTCAAACAAACTTGGTGAAAAGCATCATTTGGTAATGGTTATTCGGTTTTGTGAAAATAAAAGGGCTGTGGGGTCAGGGGGCCCTAAAATGGGGACCAAAAGGGGGTAATTTTTGGTAACTTTTAAATATTTCATCTTCTTCTCAAGAACTACTGGGGGGATTTCAACCAAACTTGGTAGAAAGCATCATTGGGGGATGCCAATTCAAGTTTGTGAAAATAGGGGTTCTGGGGGTCATAGGGGCCCAAATAGGGGCCAAAAAGGGGTAATTTTTATACCCCCCACAACGAAGTTATGGGGGGGTATACTGGAATCAGGTTGTCCATCCGTCCGTCCGTCCGTCTGTCCGTCCGTCCGTCCGTGGACATAATTTTGTGTCCTCTTCTCCTCCGACATTTTTTGACCAATTTTGCTGAAATTTTATCAGGTTGTTTCCTATCATATGAAGTTGTGCACTTGCAATTTTCATCTTGATCCAGTCGTTAGTTTCAGAGTTATGCCATTTTGAACTTTTTAATGGGGGGGGGGACATAATTTTGTGTCCTCTTCTCCTCCCACATTTTTTGACCAATTTTGCTGAAATTTTATCAGGTTGTTTCCAATCATATGAAGTTGTGCACCTGCAATTTTCATCTTGATCCAGTCGTTAGTTTCAGAGTTATTCCATTTTGAACTTTTTAAATGGGGGTCCGTGGACATAATTTTGTGTCCTCTTCTCCTCCGACATTTTTTGACCAATTTTGCTGAAATTTTATCAGGTTGTTTCCTATCATATGAAGTTGTGCACCTGCAATTTTCATCTTGATCCAGTCGTTAGTTTCAGAGTTATGCCATTTTGAACTTTTTAATTGGGGGGGGGGACATAATTTTGTGTCATCTTCTCCTCCCACATTTTTTGACCAATTTTGCTGAAATTTTATCAGGTTGTTTCCAATCATATGAAGTTGTGCACCTGCAATTTTCATCTTGATCCAGTCGTTAGTTTCAGAGTTATGCCATTTTGAACTTTTTAAATGGGGGTCCGTGGACATAATTTTGTGTCCTCTTCTCCTCCGACATTTTTTGACCAATTTTGCTGAAATTTTATCAGGTTGTTTCCTATCATATGAAGTTGTGCACCTGCAATTTTCATCTTGATCCAGTCGTTAGTTTCAGAGTTATGCCATTTTGAACTTTTTAATTGGGGGGGGGACATAATTTTGTGTCATCTTCTCCTCCCACATTTTTTGACCAATTTTGCTGAAATTTTATCAGGTTGTTTCCAATCATATGAAGTTGTGCACCTGCAATTTTCATCTTGATCCAGTCGTTAGTTTCAGAGTTATGCCATTTTGAACTTTTTAAATGGGGGTCCGTGGACATAATTTTGTGTCCTCTTCTCCTCCGACATTTTTTGACCAATTTTGCTGAAATTTTATCAGGTTGTTTCCTATCATATGAAGTTGTGCACCTGCAATTTTCATCTTGATCCAGTCGTTAGTTTCAGAGTTATGCCATTTTGAACTTTTTAATGGGGGGGGGGACATAATTTTGTGTCCTCTTCTCCTCCCACATTTTTTGACCAATTTTGCTGAAATTTTATCAGGTTGTTTCCTATCATATGAAGTTGTGCACCTGCAATTTTCATCTTGATCCAGTCGTTAGTTTCAGAGTTATGCCATTTGAACTTTTTAATGGGGGGGGGAGTAGTCAAAATTTAAAATTGCATAACTCAGTAACCATAAGGGGAGTTACCAAATTTGGTAAGTAACATCATCTTGTATATATATACATGTTTGACATCAAAACGCTGTAAGTCATTTACAATTAACAATTAACTGAACAATTCCGTCCTCTCTAATACTTGGTACATAGCTTTCAAGGGTCAGAAGTGTTGGAGAGTGAGACTTGCAAAAGAAAGACGCGATCGGGGGGGGGGGGGGGGACGGGGATGGAGGGGGGGGGGGAGAAGCTGAAAACATAATTACATACACAATTGCTACTTTTCCACTCCTACTTAAAAAGGGGTCATAAAATGCCCCTTCAAATTCCACTCCTTCATAGAAAAGCCTTTTTAGCGGTGTGGGGGGTATTCTCGTCAGCCCTTGAGGGCGACAGCTCTAATTGGTACTTCTTTAAAAATCTTCTTCTAATAAACCGTTAATGCCAGAGCTTAAATATTTTGTGTGCATGACAACTAGGACAGGTATATTATAAATTGTGAAATTCATGCCCCTGGGGTCATGTATGGGGCCACACCCAGAGGTCAAAGTTCATCATGTTAAAAAATTCACATTTTCATCTTCTGATGAAGTACAAAGCCAATTTCAAACAAACTTGGTGAAAAGCATCATTTGGTAATGGTTATTCGGATTTGTGAAAATAAAAGGGCTGTGGGATCAGGGGGCCCTAAAATGGGGACCAAAAGGGGGTAATTTTTGGTAACTTTTAAATATTTCATCTTCTTCTCAAGAACTACTGGGGGGATTTCAACCAAACTTGGTAGAAAGCATCATTGGGGGATGCCAATTCAAGTTTGTGAAAATAGGGGTTCTGGGGGTCAAAGGGGCCCAAATCGGAGGCAAAAAGGGGTAATTTTTGGTACTTCTTAAAAAATCTTCTTCTAATAAACCGTTAATGCCAGAGCTTAAATATTTTGTGTGCATGACAACTAGGACAGGTATATTATAAATTGTGAAATTCATGCCCCTGGGGTCATGTATGGGGCCACACCCAGAGGTCAAAGTTCATCATGTTAAAAAATTCACATTTTCATCTTCTTCTGATGAAGTACTAAGCCAATTTCAAACTAACTTGGTGAAAAGCATCATTGGGTACTGATTATACAGATTTGTGAAAATTAAAAGGCTGGAGGTCAGGGGGCCTAAAATGGGGACCAAAAGGGGATAATTTTTGGTAACTTTTAAACATTTTCATCTTCTTCTCAAGAACTACTGAGGGGATTTCAACCAAACCTTTTTCTAATTCTTTCAAACAAAATCACTTGTCTTGGTGCTCTTTTACTCAGGTGACCGTTAAGGCCCACTGGGCCTCTTGTTTAATGGATGAGACCAAAGGTCGAATCCAAGAACAAATACATAAACACGTTTCGAGAACACGATAACAGCACATAGAAAAATACATTGTTTTAATATTCCTTTTATTATATACCTTTAGGACATAACATTCATAAAATTCTCTTAAACGATTAAGAAATAACCAACTTTCCGAAAAAAAAACCACGTCAATACACAAAAAAGTAGTCTGTGTTTAATGATACTCAACAATTACGTTTTTTTGGTACACGCCAAATACAGATTTTTTTTCTGTCGAATTGTATTAGATAGCCAGATTTTAATCCATATCTTTTATAGGTATATTATAATTTTCTTTATTTCAGTGAAATAAACAGAACCATAGACAGCACAGAGAAATATTATGAAGAGACAAAATTTAAAGAAGCCCTGAGAACAGGTTTCTATGAATTCCAGGTATTTCTTTGATGCTTTCTTGTGGTTAATCAAGATTTCTCTAGGGATTATCACTTGATAATTTTACTGACAAACTATTAAATTCACAAATGAATGCACTTTTAGAGATTTTTTATCTCACCTGAGAACAACATGCTCATGGTGAGCTTTTATGTAACTTGAATGTCTGTCATCAAAAGTGTTAACACCCTACAGATCACAATTTTGGCTCAATTCTACTGAAACTTGCTGAAATCGTTATCAAAATAGAGTTGATTATATAGCTTGAGAATGTATGTTCAGGTAAGTGATGTAGGGCAAATGTCACTGGTTTGTTCATACACTTTCTGTTGTCCCAATATTTTTATGCCCCCACATCGAAAGATCGGGGGCATATTGATTTACTGTTGTCTGTCTGTCCATCATCTGTCTGTCGGTCTGTCTGTCTGTCTGCAAAACTTAACAAAAAAACTTAACATTGCCAATTACTAACAGCCTATACAAGATACAATGCTCATGTTTGGCATGATGATACATCTCCATAATACGCATCTCCTCATGTCAAGGTCATGTGATAAGGTAAAGGTTACATACCAAGGTCAAATGCAAAAAAAACCCCAAAAAACAAAAAAAAAAAACCTCATGTACAGCGGGGGCATTGTGTTTCACAACCACATCTTTTTCCTTGTTTATCTTTGTTTAACTCCCAATTCAAATGACAGTAGTTTGTAATTCGTAACCTGTTTCAAGTCCTAAAAGAATGGTTTTAGCACAAGCTCTATGTTTAATTCATAGCAGTGATTAATTCTATCATGGACTAACAAATTGTCACAAATTGCCACTTACCTTGATTTTTCACAACTGATTCTCACTTATCAATTATTATGTACCTTAAATTAAAAGGGACTGTTTGGTTTGTACTATAGGTAATTGAGTGAAGGCTCAGGTACTTATTGTCGAAAAATCCTTTTAACTGTCTCTTTCCTATAAATGTCAAAAACAATTTCATTATTTAGATAATTTAACCATTATATTTTAATTGCTTTCTACACAATTGTTGGTCCTTAATTTCATAATTTTGATAATAGAATACACTTAGTGATTTGGTCAAATTAAAAAAGGGCAATCACTCCCGTTGAGGTAGAAACAAATGATACATATACAATACTTGCATTGCGTTCAAACAAATTGACCATAGTGACATGTCGATAATACAATTAAAAGATTGATTTGTATTTTCCTCACTTATCTGCAAGTGCTCTTTATGGATTATGTTTCAAGATGTAAGCAATTTAGAACCAAGCCCTAAATAAAAAATAAAACGAGACTATGTCCAATTCCAATTATCTCCGACAGCCAATCACCTGCCTTCCCGTTAGTTTGCTCTACAGTTAGTTCGTATAAAATGTCACGGTCTCTTGCACCACAAACTCTCAAGGGTTATTTGTTTATTAAATTGGAAACTAGTTAGCAAGTAACCCTTTAGAGAACAATTTTACTGCATCTTAACTTAACCCTTTCCTGTTTTTCAAAATTTTAGACTGGTCCAATTTGTAAGAAGCAGCAGACAACAAAGGTGGGAGCTAGCCTACAGGTTAGAAAAAATTGTTACAAGCACTTTCTTCTTTTCCCACAATGTGTTCTCAACTATAATATCTCGAGGATGTAAAAAGAAGGGCTTTTGAAGGAAAGGGATAAAGATGTTCAAAGAATAGAATCATGACCTAAGCTTGGCATCAAAATTGATTACATTGTTTTACAATTTCAGGCTATACGAGATAAGTACAGAGAGGTGGAGATGGAAGGGATGCACAAAGATTTGGTGTTTAGATATATAGATGTACAGACTATACTGTTGTCCCCTATCTGTCCTCATTTGTGTGAATATATCTGGACTGTTGTTCTTCAAAAGGTAGGTTGATATATTCATAATTTAATTAGTTTCGTCTATCAAAAATAAGCATTCTGATTGGTCAAAAAAAAAATATTCATAACTCCATGAACAAAATTTTGAGCACGCAGCGATTTTGTATGCTTCCGCACAAAATAGCTCCATACAAAAAGGTATCAAAATTTGTAAAGTTCTTGTTGTTTTCGCTCGATGCTATTAAATTGTAAGTAATGAAGAGAATATTTTTTTGTGTTCATGGAGGTATAACCGAAAAAACCTAATCAAACTTTGTGATTAGGTTTTTCGGTTCATACCTCCTTGAAAACATAAATATTCTCTTCATCTCTTAAACGCGTCTGTCATGTAATGGTGACAGGCACATAGAGTTACCTCTGTACAAGTGTGAGTGGGTGGGTAAGTCTGTGTGTGAGTGGATAAGTGGGTGTCCATTTCTTGTATTGAGCATATATTCTACATAGATTGATGGATTTCAATATAACTTGGCACAGTTATTGAATTTGCCAAGTACTAGTGTTCAAGGTCACTAGTCCAAGTTCAAGGTCACAGCTGAAGGTCATGTAACAAGCACTTAAGTGGTAGCATCAGTGTCTGCGAAACATTTATAGTTAATTATATTATATATGGATCACATGAATTTTTCATGTTTTTACATTCAAAATTAAAATTTTCAATACATTTTGATTAAATGTTGTCAGGAAGACTACATGGAGGTTTTAGAACCCAATGTCTTTTGATGTTAATGGGTTTAGAAAAATGATGAGTGCTTTGACCTTCCCTTACCTGACAATCTGATATCACACTCATTGTATGTAGCTAAAATAATAGCCACAAGTGATTTTCAAATTGTTCTTTCAAAAAAAGAATTGATTGGCCAATCAATTCATATCTTCTCTTTGAAGTTGTGATGATATCCCAAGACTTACTGTATTTCTCTGTGGAGAAATGCATAATGCAAACAGTGTGATTTTTCTACCTGCCTGAATTTTGGCAATATGTCGATTTAGATTTCCTCTAAATTGAGGATAATTTTCTCAAAACAATCATTAGAAGGATTGTTTAGGGGTAAAGATCCTAAATCATGTCAATATTATATGAGAACTAACTGTTAAGTAGGCAGATTTTATTAAGAAAAATAAGATATGTAAAACTTTGTGAAACCACTTTGTCAATGACTTAAAAGTTTGAACTATAACTTATTCATGTTGTAATTACTAAGTTGAGGTCACCAACTAAAGATTTACTTATTATGTTTTCCTGGGCAACCAATTGCAACAAGCTACTATGGAACAGCAATCCTAGAATGTTCTTATTATTTAAGTGAAGGATCAATTTATCATTCATTCAATGAACAACAAAAGTTATATTTTTTCAAGAGTGAATATAGAATTTTTTTTTGTGCTAAATGAAAGGTTTATGAATATTACACATAACAATTATCCATTTATCAATGCAAAAAATAGACAAAATATGTAAGTCTTCAAACAAAGCCACTAAAGCAGTTCAATTTTCAAGTGAATTACTTATCAGCCTATGACTTTTATCAGAGTCTTGGACAAGGAAACGTTCTGTAGCACAAAATGAAAGATTGTAGGGCAAAATCTATCAAAGCAGTAAGTCAATTGTTAAGAAAGTTTACTGCTCAGTCATGGAATTTACCAATTGGCTGTAGATTAAACAAGCAGTCAACTAATTAAAGGATCCATTTAGACTGGTAGTTAATTTTGAAACGTGACATTAGCCGCCATTTATCTCTAGCATTTCGTTTGTTTGAAACTTTAATGTCGTAAATACAGCTTATCCAGCCATTTCATTTATTTATGGCCATGATTTTTGAAAAATAACGCCAATTGAAATGTAAGTGGAAATTTCTGTAGGATTCAAAAGACAGGTCTGATTGAGTAAGTGGGCAGGGTCAGCAATTGGTCAAATGATTATCAACAGAGATACCTCAATCAATGCAAAGCATTTAAAAGATTAAAATGTGATACATGTGATAATGCTGTGAAGGGATGATGTAGAATTTAGAAAATCTTTCTCTACATAACAAATATGTACTTTCAGGGACAAAGCATAATGAATGTTCAATGGCCAGTCAGCAAGCCCTTTGATAAAGTGCTGATCCAGTCATCAGAGTATTTGATGGATTCCATTCATGACTTCAGAAAACGTCTAACAGCTTACAATGCTGTAGGGAAAGGCAAGGTAGATAGGTTTGACTTCGTATGATTCCATTGATATATCTTTCTGTGCTTTCATTTGTTAGCTCAGCTGTTTTTCAGAGAAAATCAGGTGTTGTTACAGCCTTTGTATTGCCATTTATGTTGATGACAATAAGGTTGTCAATATTTCTGATATCTCTATTGTAATTGAAGATATTTACTTAGCATATTAACTCACTAATTAAACAGTTAATTCTTATTTTTTTGTTACATATTATTTCTCTTTTTCTGCTTAGATTTTTTGTTCACTTTCAAATAACCAAGTGTCTGGCATTAGCTTGAGTACTCTTGAGTACACTTGAGTAAAGTAAGATTTAAAGAAATAAGATAGAAATTTTGCTACAAATCTGAAAATTGAATCAATTTTGAAATTGAACAATAATTGTTGGTATAAGAAAAAATTAAATGAAATCTTTATATAGTCTAAAAAAAAGTATAGGGTTTAGGCATTTGAAAATTATCTGCCAAAGTGCAAAAAAGTGTGAGTGTTATCTGGTTCACTTATATATTGAAATACTTTAGTATTTAGTTTTGTCTATCAAAAATGAGCATTCTGATTAGCAGAAATAAATTCAACCCTCAATGTTTTGTGGTAATGGATTGATTATGCCCCCTGAAACTATGGGGGGTATATAGAAGTCAGCTTGTCGGTCGGTTGGTCCGTCTGTCTGTAGCTTTTTGGTGTCCGCTCAATTTCTCAGCAACCATTGGACAGATTTGATTCAAATTTCACAGAAAGACTCGATAAAAGTCAGACATGTGCATATTTTATTTTGGTTATGGTCCATTTATTTTCGACTTATTTATGGCCCTTTAATTAAAAAGACCATTTTTTGTTATGGCCCTTTGGCGGATAGCACTTGTATATGGACAAGCGATGTTTGGGGGTATTAGTCTGCTGTGCGGCAATTTCTTGTTTTAATTATTTTGTAGAAAGTAGTTCCCCCACCAACTCATGCTACTGTATACATCGCCAAAACATATCCACCATGGCAGAACACTATATTGACAACACTCAGGACTATGTATGAAGTAAGTTGGATGATTGATTTCTTCAACAGAAAAGATGTCTTTAGAATTCTGCAATTGAAATTCATGATTTACATATTGTCTAGTGAATGCAATATTCTTTGAAGTGTCATAACAGTGCATAGACAGTTACAATAATATTACTTCACCAGTTGAATATCCCTGTCAAGCAATAGGGAACTTTGTGGGAAGTGCCAAAAGTATCCACAAAGACAGGCAGAGGTTGAAATTTCACTCTTTTGAGATTTTCTGAATCTAGAGAGGTCATTCTACCTAACTGTATATGTATTTTTAACCCTTGTCATGCTGTATAAACTACCTTACTGAAATGCTATCAAATCAAAGGGCTGAAAGCACTGAAAGAACTATTTATCAAAAAATCAATATCTCTTTTAGAAATCAACTTCATAAACAATTCTGGCAGGGAAAGTACAAGCAGGAGGTGTAGACTAAGATCTGCCAAAACCAGAATATTCCGGGTTCAGCATGACAAGGGTTAAAATCTTATCTGCCAAGCCCCATTAGCTCAATCAATATTACCCTGAGTTCTCAGTCCTGCATCCTTTACAACACTTAATCAAAGTCATTGCACCATGCGTTATTTGTCTCTCAACAATGGACAAACAATAAGTAGCATGCCATAGTAGAATGAGCTGTTGGTGTCACTGATCAAATGTTGTGGTTGTGCTGGTGTGAGAAATGACAAGAAGCAATGGTTAGGTGCAACAGCCGAAGCAATATAACTGAAATGCAGTCAAACCTGTCTTAAGCAAGCAGTCAAGGGATTTGCCAAAATTGCTTGCTTAAGACAGGTGCTTGCTTATTACAGGTCGGCCTGAAAATTGGGTGGCTAGAAAGTCTTCATTTTCATATTAAGTAAATAACAAGAAAACAGCGCATTAAACATTTTTTTAATTTTGATAAGAATACTAGAAGGCCTATATGCTCATCAAGTCAATTAGATTATAAATAGAAATTAAAAAGGTTCAAATCGTATCAAGTAACTCGAACGGTCGAGATTATTTTTTGCAAAGAACGAACAACTGACATAATATCAGTCAATTGAGGATCAGTCTCCTCGATAATTTTTATCCCCTGCTGTTTTGGCGAAGGGGATATAGTACTGGTCTCTGTCTGTATTCCGTCCTTCCATCACTAAACTTGACCAGAGCATATCTCTGAAAGTATAATTGCTATCAACTTGAAACTTTATTGGTTGATAGATCACATAGAGGAGAAGTGCAGTGCACAAGAACCACAACTCTTGATTGCATAATTTTGGAGTTATTGCCCTTTGTTGTTTTAAAGACTAAGATTTTGTCCGGGGCATATCTCTGAAAGTATAATAGCTATTAACTTGAAACTTCATAGGTGGATAGATCTCCCTGAGGAGAAGTACAGTGCACAAGAACCACAACTCTTGCATATTTTTGGAGTTATTGCCCTTTGTTGTTTTAAAGACTTAGAATTTGTCCTGAGCATTTCTCTGAAAGTATAATAACTATTATCGAACTCATTGAGAAGAAATGCAGTGCACAAGAAGCCTAAATATAACTGGCTTAAGTTTACTATCAAGCTTTTAGGGCGGGGGATGGCCATGTCCAACATGGCTCTTGTGATTATTGCGTAAAACAGTAAAAACACTATATTTCAATAAAATTCTATATAGAATCTAGTCAGATTAGGCCTTGAGCGAGTTTGTTTACTCATTTCTCATCTCACTTTAACCTTCGATGTTGTGGATTTGTTCCTTGTGTAGACCCACAGGCACTTGATATCCAGAACTTAACTGAAATTCTATTTCTGAATACAATAGCTTGTAAAGATTTCACAGCTGTAATGCTTTAAATGATGGAATTTTTTATTGCCAGTGTCATGGGATTTTTTATGCCCTCTCATCGAAAGATCAGGAGCATATTGTTTTAGCATTGTTGTCTGGCTGTCAAAAACCTTAACATTGCCAATTACTACCACCCTATTCAAGAAACAATGTTCATATTTGGCATGATGATACATCTCCATAATACGCATCTCCTCATGTCAAGGTCATGTGATAAGGTCAAGGTCACATACCAAGGTCAAACATTTAGTCCTGTTGCAGGGGCATTGTGTTGCACAAACACATCTTGTTATTTTTAGATTCAAGCAAGTTCTGTGTCAGAAACATGTCAAAATACTCAGAGGAAAAGATAAAGAATTCTTCATATGAAAACAATAAGGAACACTGAACAGACTAATCATAGAACGGCTACAATTGTCATTCTAGTTGTTTATATTCATTCCTGACTGCAATTGAGGCCATTCAGAACTTTGGTTTTTATGTTTGAAGAATGAAAGGTCTTAACTATAGCTTATTTAAGCTATGGCTATGATATTCAGGTCTCTTACCAACCATTTTACATTTTAGCCCTACTGGCAAAAGGCCATCAAGTTATGTCATAAAAAAAGGTGTCATGTGTCTGCCTGTCCGTGAGTCTGTCCATTATTGCGTAAACTGTTTTGTAAAAAAATCTTCTCCAAAACTATTGATCAGATCTCAACCAAACTTTACAGGATTGTTTCCTTCAAACAATAGTGGTCTATGAAGAACTCTGGTTTACTTTTCAATAGAGTTAAAAAAATTAAAAAATCTTCTTCTCCAAAATCAAAAGGCCCAGAGCTCTGTAATTTGGCATGCCTATTGGACCTCTACCAAGTCCTTCAAATTATTGCTCTAACTTGAAAATTAGCCCAGGATAGTGCAATCCCTGATTGTACTCAGAGATAAAGAAGGAAATCTCGAAAAAATCAGAAAAGTATATAAATACATTTTGGAAGACAAAAAAGCGAAGGGTTCTGCTATTATACATTTTGCAGATACTTTTAGCTTTTAGATTAATCTCATGAATCTTGATGAACATGTGTCTACAGTACGTCAGTAATTCATTAAATAATTAATTCTGTCAATCCTTAAATGTCAGGTAAATATTGAATCAAGACTTGTGAAGCTATATGTCTAAGAATTATTGGTGCTATAGTAACTTGTCAATATTTATTAATATGAATAATTTGATATATCATGATTTTATTTTTCAGGCCAGTAATGACTTTCCTGATAATAAGGCAATAGCTGTAGAGTTGGGAAAGAAGCCAGAGCTGAAAAAATACATGAAGAAAGCCATGCCTTTTGTAGTAGTGTCAAAGGTTGGTCTATGTTGAATTTATTAAACATGAACCAGATAAGAACAGTTTGGATTAAATGCAAATGACAAAGTGTATTTCTATTGAATACTAACTTAACTATCTCAGGAAAGAAATATTTCTGGAATGGACCCATATTAATTTACCATAATTTTGTGAAAATGTATAATTCAGCAATGAAATGTTAATTTGCTATTTGTTACTTAACCCTTTCCTGGTTAATACCTGTTTTTTACGTCTACCTGTGATTTTATGATTGAGAAAACATTTTGGAAAAGGAAGAAATTGCTTGTAACAAGCAATTTCTTCTTTATCCACAATATTTTCTACCCAAGTGAATGGTTATTTTTCAAATAAAATCAAAACCTTTGAATTGGGGTGGGTCTAAAATTTTGCAAAACAGGAAAGGGTTAAAACTTACAACATGCATTTAACTATGTTATCAGAATAGTAAAAGAAGAAACTACTGGAAACTAGAATAAAGAAATAAGTTAAAATTTTTGTTTCATTCCAACTTGAACAAAATTAAAACTTTTCATTTAAGATACAAAATATTATGAAATATTGAACATAAGTAATCATTAAATTTGTTTCCTGCTTTGTTTGCGTTCCTAACTTAACTAAATAACAGGTAGCAAAGTTTTAGATTGGACCGAATTCAAAGAGTTGCCAAGAATGATGAAATTTTAAGTGTATTTTTCTTGAATAGAAAATATTGAGGATGATAAAGAAATTTCTTGTAACATGCAATTTAATTGCCTCACTTTCACAATCTTTTTTGAAGTGTATTTCTTGAGGACATAAAAAAGGGAGATTTAGTGTGAATTGGTTAATTCCGAAACATATTTAGTATATCTATGAAGGAGAATAAGAACGACTGTAGCATAAATCCATTACAATACAATAAAATTTTAGACTGGTTCAAAGTGAAAGATGTTGCAGACAACATATTATTGTGTAAAAAATTGAAAATTTAGTGTCAAATGGGGTAGAAAACAATGTGAGTACAGGAGTAATAGCATGTTACAAGTGATTTCTCCTTTTCTCACTGTTTTTCTAAAATATTTTCCTTCTGTGAATATAATTTTAGGAATTTATGGTGAAGGGTTTATGAATCTGAGCCAGTGGTACCTTCTTACTTGGACTTTATATGTTTTAACCATGTTGTGACAAAAGTTTTGCACTTACAAACTCACTCACAAACATTTATTTAAGATGTGTTCACTTTCCTAAGGGAGATGCAGTGGCTTAAGCCTACTGTTACCCAATTTTACAACTGGGTAGAGTTGGACTGGCAATTAATTATCTTGCAAACACATCCAAGTGATGGTGGAGCTTGAACATGTCCCTTTACCATCATCAGTCCCTGTGACTTTACCATCATTAGTTTTTGTGATTTAACCATCATTAATCCTTGTGACTTTACCATCATTAGTCCCTGTTACTTTACCATCATTAGTCCCTATGACTTTACCATCATTAGACCTTGTGACTTTACCATCATTAGTTTTTGTGATTTAACCATCATTAGTCCCTGTTACTTTACTATCATTAGTCCCTATGACTTTACCATCATTAGTCCCTATGACTTTACCATCATTAGACCTTGTGACTTTACCATCATTAGTAGCTGTGACTTTACCATCATTAGACCTTGTTACTTTACCATCATTAGACCTTGTGACTTTACCATCATAAGACCTTGTGACTTTACCATCATTAGTCCTTGAGACATTATCATCATTAGACCTTGTATTTTTACTTTCATTAGTGCTTGTGACTTTACCATCATTAGACCTTGTTACTTTACGATCATTAGACCTTGTGACTTTACGATCATTAGACATTGTGAGTTTGCCATCATTAATCCTTGTGTCTTTATAAGCTCACCTGAACACGTAGTGCTCAAGTGAGCTATTTTGATGCCCTTTTGTCTGGCGTCCAGCCGTCGTCCGTCGTCCGTCAACAATTTCTTTAAACGACATCTCCTCCTAAACCACTGGGCCAATTTGAACCAAAATTGGCAGAAATGTACCTTAGGTGGTCCCCTTCTAAAATAGCTAAAAGAATTGAAATCCGTTAAAAACTCTGGTTGCCATGGCAACAAAAGTGAAATTTTAAAATAATCTATAAAAATCTTCTCCTCCTGACCCAGAAGGCGTAGAGCCTTGATATTTTGCATGAAGCATCAGTATATTGACCTCTTTCAAAATAGCTAAAATCATGATCCTTGGGTCCAAGGGGCGGAGCCCCAGGGGGGTGGGGTTTATATAGAAATAAAGAACGATTTTTTAAATGACATCTCCTCTCAAACGACTGGGCCGATTTGAACCAAATTTGTCAGAAATGTTTCTAAGGTGGTCCCCTTCAAAAATAGCTAAAAGAATTGAAATCCATTAAAAACTCTGGTTGCCATGGCAACAAAAGTGAAATTTTAAAATTATCTTAATAAATCTCCTTCTGACCCAGAAGGGGTAGAGCCTTTATATTTTGCATGAAGCATCAGTATATTGACCTCTTTCAAAAAAGCTAAAATCATGATCCTAGGGTCCCCAGGAGAGGAGCCCTGGGGGGGGGGGGGTATATAGAAATAAAGAACTACTTTTTAAATGACATCTCCTCTCAAACGACTGGGCCGATTTGAACCAAATTTGGCAGAAATAAACCTTAGGGTGTCCCCTTCTAAAATAGCTAAAAGAATTGAAATCCGTTAAAAACTCTGGTTGCCATGGCAACAAAAGTGAAAATTTAAAATAATCTTTAAAAATCTTCTCCTCATGACCCATTAGGAGTAGAGCCTTGATATTTCGCATGAAGCATCAGTATATTGACCTCTTCGAAAAATAGCTTAAATTATGGTCCTTGGGTTCCCAGGGGCGGAGCCCCAGGGGGGGGGGAGTTATATTGAAATAAAGAACGATTTTTTAAATGACATCTCCTCCAAATTCACAGGGCCGATTTGAACCAAATTTTGCAGAAATGTTCCCTAGGTGGTCCCCGTTAAAATAAGCTAAAAGAATTGAAATCCGTTAAAAACTCTGGTTGCCATGGCAACAAAAGTGAAATTTCAAAATAATCTTAATAAATCTCCTTCTGACCCAGAAGGCATAGAGCCTTGATATTTTGCATGAAGCATCAGTATATTTATCTCTTACAAAATAGTTAAAATCATGATTTTAGGGACTCCAGGGGGTGAACCCAGGGGGGGGGGGGGTTATAGGCATGAAGCATCAGTTCACAGACTTCTTTCTTATTTCTGAAATTATAACCCATGGAAAAAGTTTTTTCCTTCTTTCAATTCAGCACTAAAGCCTTGGAATTTGTAATTTAGACTTTTGGATCCCCAGGTTCATAGTCTTTATATGTAATTGTGGCCCACTTGTTTCATAATCCTAACCTTAACATGAAATTAGACTGTTGAAAGAAAAAGGACCTTTATCTCTGGTGAGCGCCCCAGGGCCAACGGCCCTCTTGTCATTATAAGTCCCTGTGACTTTACCATCATTAGGCACTGTGACTTTACCATCATTATGCTCTATGACTTAACCATCATTAGTCATTGTGACTTAACCATCTTTAGACCTTGTGACTTTACCAGCATAAGACCCTTTGACTTAAACATTCGGCCACTCAGCCTCTTTTAAATTAGAAAAAAAGATATGTTATTGTATAAAATAGATGTAATTACAGGAAAACTTCACCAAACATGGAATATCAGCTCTGAACTTGACATTGGAGTTTGATGAAATGACAGTTATTACCAACTATATAAAATACATTACAGCTTCTCTAGAGGTATGTATTTGATATCTTTTCCTTATATCAGACCAATTCTTAAAATGATGGAAATTGAACAGACAAGCGTAGGCACACATGGTGGTGCTCTTGTTGTTACCTACTTTAATGAAGAAAATCAAAGTGAAATATACAGTAGAAGCTCATTAATCATAACGTCACTGGTCCATAGGTATATGTTTGTTTGTATACATTACGCGGTCCTGATCTTTTTCCTTCTTTATCTTTGTTAGAAATCTTTGTCTAATTCAAATGTCAGTGGTTCGTAGTTTGAAGGCCATTTCAAGTCCCAAAGGTATGCTTGTATCACAAACTCCTATGTTTAATCTGTAGATGGGATCCTATCATTGATTTACAAAGAGTCACAAATCACCTCTTACCTTGATTTTCACACCTGCTCATCTATTTACTTGCAGTCTGGTATTGAATACCTTTAATTAAAAGGGGCTGTTCGTTTTTTTAATGTGGGTAATTACTCGTAAAGGTTCCTGTAATTATCGCCGAAAATATACTTTAAATTGCCGCAGCTCCAATAATATCAGTGTTATTGGTCATTTAGAAATTCGAACAGTTTTATTTTAATCTGCAGTTGCCTTCTCCACAATCGTCGGTCATTAATTTCATGATTTGATAATATAATGCTCTGAGTGATTTGATCCAATGCATTGCAAAGGGAATTCACTCTGATAGAGTTAGATATATGATACAAGCACACTGCTTAAAATGCCGATTTTAACCAGGAGATTAAATCATGGAAGTACAAGCTGAGTAAATTTTAATTTATTTTTTTTCTCACTTGATATCTGTGGGTCTTGTTTAAAAAAAAATAACCAATTTAGAATCAATTCCTAAATTGGAGATAGAACAAGACCTTATCCGATTCCAAGTATCTCAAACAGCTGACCACTTGCCCTCCTTTTTGTTCGGACAACACTTAGTTTGTATAAATTTCCTCGGTCCCTTGCGCTACAAACTACCAAGGTTTACTGTATCTTCATTTCTTGTATTTGATATTAACCCTTTCCCGTTTTTGGAAATTTAGACTAGTCCAAATTGAAAGAGGTTTCAGACGACAATGAAAAACTGGATCCCATTTGAAATGAAACCATCCTATGTGGTAGAAAAAAATATGGAAAAAGGAGAAATTGTTTGTGACAAGCATTTCTTCTTTTTCCACAATGTTTTATTGAGCAAAAATCATGGGAACGTAAAATCCCGTATTTGAACGGGAAAGGGTTAAAACCCTAAGAAAAGCAAAATGTATTCAGTTTGGGATTACTTTTTATGGAACTATTTTGTGCAAAAGTATATACCAAACAAAATAGTTCTGTATTTCTTTTTTCTTTCTTTTTACTTTCATGAAGGTATGAAACAAAATTTTAGCCAAACAGAATTCAGGGATTCCGAAAGACAAAACAAAATTCAAATTTTTAGAATTTAAATTTTTTGAAAATAAGAACCCTGAGGGCGTATGGAGTATCTGTTTGCAAGATTGTTATTTTATATTTAGTTGGAGGGTGTTGATGTGAAGTATTCAGAAGAGTCAGACAATGACAAAGTGAAGGAAGATTGTTGTCCTGGGAAACCTTTTGTTACATTTAGAACAGAGGTGAGTGGAAGAATGTAGAGACAATGAATTATTTCAGATACTGTTTGTTTTTAGTTCCATTGGCCAAGGCAAGAAAGCTATGTCATGCTTTGTCCTTCTGTGTGTGTGTCTGTCTGTTAGTGAGTAATTTTTTTCTTAAAAACTCTTATCCTCAGCAACTAATCGTAAGATCCCAACCAGACCTCACAGGATTGTTCTCTAGACGATTGTCTTTCAGATTCATTCCAACAATAATGTTCCTTGAAAAACTCTGGTTGCCATATTAACAAAAGTAGAAATTCCCTGAAAATCTTTATCTCTCTAACGGTACATTTAATTGTAGAAAGGTTCCTTGGGTCAAGGTCTACCTGATTCCTTAAAATGATTTGGATTCATAAAAGACATAGCTTTTGTGGATGGTGCATAATGCATAAATTTGTAATTATTGTATTGTATAATTCATTGATGAAAGGGAGACAACACATACAATAAATAAGTCAAATTAGTAAATTATCTCACTTATTTCTTGTATCTAAGTTGGAAATAGACTTGTTTATATTGACCAGCACAGTTGATTAGTTATCTAAAATTTCAAATTTGATTAACCAGACAACAAAATAATAGCTTATTTGATCGGAAAATGTTGCAGATGATGATTTTAAAATGATGAAACTTTAACCCATTCCCACACAGGGACGCCTTTAAACGCCCCTCTATTAAAAGGCTATGGAAAACATTGTGGATGATGAAGAAATTGCTTTGCTTGTTACAAGCAATTTCTTCATTATCCACGATGATTTCTTCCCCAAAATTTAAAGATTTTTAAAATTTCATAAACTTTAAATTTTCATCTTCAACTCCTTTCAGTTTGGATCAGTCTTAAATTTTGTTTTGTGGGAATGGGTTAAAAAAATTAGTAAAAGTCATTGTACAAAATGAAAGAAAGAAAATCAGGCATATATTGGTTGTTTTCAATACATGGTAAATAAATTGTTCTATTTCTGGTCTTAGACAGATGACTTACTTTGGTAAACGTGTCAAACAAATGGATTATGTCCTTTAAACCGTAACTGTTTCATGTTCAATCACTGTATTTTAAGTCCCTGTGATTATATAATTGTGGAGACATTTTAGAAAGAGAAGGAATTGCTTGTAGTTTCTTTTTTTTTTTTCACAATAATTTCTTCCGTGCTGAATAGTTATTTTTCAAATTAAACCTACTTTAAATTTTCGTCTGCAAACCCTTTTAATTTTGGCAGGTTAAAATTTTCAAAACAGGAAATAGTTTAATCTAAGTTGGAGGGTATTTATATTACATGCAGAGATGGTAGATTTAAAAAATGGAAATTTGGTTGCTTGTATCAACCAATTTCTTCATTTTACACAATGTTTTTCTACCAAGACAGTTAGAAAAATAAAAAATTCCATAATATTTAAATTGTCGTCTGCAACTCCTTTCAACTTGGACCAGTCTAAAATTTTGCTGTCTTGTAATGAGTTAATGTGCTCTGTACTCATATATCTTTTTTTTTTTCATAAAAATATGAAACAAATTTTAGATTTAGATATGTGACACATTATGCAGGAAGAGTATAGTGATGAAATATATGAAAAATGTATTAATACTAGTTAGATCAATATAGAAAACTACCAACTGTATAAGAATAAAAAATCATTGTATAAATGAAGAAATTGCTTGTAACAGGCAATTTCTTCTTTTTACACAATGTTTTCTACACAGAAAGTTGAAACAAATCTAAAATGTCATCAACTCTAAATTGTTTTTCTCCTCTCCTTTAAATTTGGACCAGTCTAAAATATTTCTGTCTGGTAATTGCTTAATACTTTTGCATGCAGATTGCTATTGTTGATACACCAGAATGAAAAAATTGAAGTTGATTACTTGATAGTAAGAATGAATAAGACCAGTTTGATATGTCCAAATGAGAATATCTATAGAATGCTGAAGGTATTTACAAAAGTCACTCTCTACAGACTGAATAGGTGCAAATCTGTAATCATTAAATAGATTAAATTGTCTCTTTTCTCTCATTCCCAAATGACTAATCTTAGACCAGTCCAAATTGAAAGTAGATATAGACAACAATCAAAAGATGATGGATTTTAAATAATCTTTGTCTCTTGGGATGGAAAACATTGTGGAGAATGGAGAAATTGATTGTAATTTATCCATTCTGCACTATGTTTTCCAGAGTTTTTTTCTTTAGGCGCGTAAAACGAAGGATTGTGTGGGAATGGGTTTATTTTTGTCCTATTTCTTTATTGTAGCCATCAGTTTCCATTAGATTTGTCAACCCTCAGCCCTGTAGTGGATTGTTTGCTATAAGGTTACCAATATTCAAAAATGATACCCTATCCACAGTTAAAGCTAGACTGATGAAAACAGACAGATCTAAAATGAAAGGTTAGTTTGAAATATGTTTTCATATATTTTTCATTTAAGAGATGAAGAGAATATTTTTTGTTTTCATGGAGGTATGAACCAAAAAACCTAATCACACTGTATGAATACGCGAAGCATGGAGCGAAAAAACAAAAAAATTATACGAATTTTGATACCTTTTTGTATGGGACTATTTTGTTTAGAAGCATACAAAATCGCTGTGTCCTCAAAATTTTGTTCATGGAGTTATGAATATTTTTTTTTGACCAATCAGAACGCTCTTTTTTGATAGACAAAACAAAATATAAATTATTAACTTTTGACAGGTCATACGTAAGCTATCAATTAAACCTATTACCACACAGCAAAATTTTGGAACAGTCAAAATTCAAAGAAGTTAAAGTTTATATTTTCAAGCTCATAGAATCTTGAATATCTCAGTCTTGTGTAAAAACAACAACAACAACAGGATAGAAAACAAAGAAATTGCTTGCTTGCTTTTTTTCACACCTTGTTTTCCTGAACTCTTTTCTTTATGGTCTGCCAAAAATGGGAAACTGGTCAATTCAGAACAAATCTTATCAAAAAGTGTGGTATTCACTAAAGTGAACTGAAAAAAATATTTGAAAAAATACAAAAAATATTAAACTGAAAGACTGGATAGTGACTTAACAATGTTAACAAGGAATATTGAGGAACAGTATCTAATGTTTTGTTGGTGCTAATTTAAGTATAGACTTTTACAATGGTTTTGCACTGACCTGAGTGAGACATAGTTGTCAAAATGACAAGTCATTGTAAGTATTTCAGTTGTCAGTCAGTCTGAATTTTTCAGGCCATAAGTCCATCTGATTTCAAAATAACATGGCGCAATTATTCTCCATGGTGAGTAGGTGTCTCATTTGAAACAAATTTTCAGATAACTCAAAGGTCAAGGTTACAGCTCAAGTTAAAATGCCTTAACTCAACCTGTCCGGAGCATTCCCTACATATGTGCATTGATTTCAAAATAATTAGGGACAACTCTTTTTTATCATGACTAAATATGCTATGTAAATAAATATTCAAATATCCCTAAGATCAAGGTCACATCTCTCTTATATCACTTCTCAAGGTTAAATATTCAGCAGGCTCAACATGTCGTCCCTCAACAACTTTCTAGTTTCTTCTTTATCAAGTTGAAGAACTCTTAATTAATGGTTTTGATACATGCTGTTCTGCTATTACTTACAGATCCATCAAGTATCAATATACTCCGCTATGCATCAGACACCAGCAGTAGAAAGATCCCAGAGTTTGACAGTCCAGAAAAGGGGAAACAACTCTTGAGAGATGGTGCTACATTCACTTGGACTGATCCATCTGATATTGAAGTCAAGTTACAGGATAATGGGACATTGGTATCTGTGGGAACCTTGACATATATCGTGAAATCTTGAGGACTGGACAACTTAGGATCTTAACCTTATTTGAAAATTACAAACCTATAAATGAATTTGATATATGAAGACATGATAGAATTGTTTATCAAGAGAAAGTGGTACGAGACAGAAATGAAATATTTAACATATGAAACTTCCTATGTCCAAAAATGAAGTAAACAGTCTTGAAAAAGATATTTATTGAAACTGGAATTCTTCCCTTTATCTTTATTAACCCATTCCCACTCAATAAAGCTTTTAAATGCCCCTCAATATGAAAGCTTTGGAAAACCTTGTGGAAAATGTGGAAATTGCTTGTAACAAAGAATTTCTCCATTACCCACATTTTTTTCTATCCTAAAAGTCAAAGATTTTAAAGATTTCATCAACTTTAAATTGTCGTCTGCAACTTTTTAGCTCACCTGAGCACGAAGTGCTCTGGGTGAGCTATTTTCATCTGTCAATGACTGCCCATCTACCCGTCCGTCTGTTCACAATTAGAAAAAAATTTCTCCTCCTAAACTAACCATGGAATTTCAACAAAACTTCACAGAAATGATCCTTAGGTCATGTCCTTTCAAAATAGTTCAAAGAATTGAAATACATGAAGAACTCTGGTTGCCATGGCAAGAGTGTGAATAAACTTAAAAAATCTCCTCCAAAGCCGTAGGGCCTAGAGCTTTGATATTTGGTATACATCATCATCTAATGACCCTCTACCAAAATAGTTCAAAGAATTACCGTATTCTGAAAATTAGCCCTTTTCTGTGCGATTTCTGATTTTTCAAAGAAACAAAGAAAGGAAACTTTAAAAATCTTCTACCTTTACTAAAATACTTCAAAGAATGACCTTATTTTGAAAATTAGCCCTTTTCTGTGCATTCCCAGATTTTACATAGAACTAAAGAAGGAAATCTTTAAACATCCTCTTCTCCCAAACCATTAGGTCTAAGGCTTTGATATTTTGTATGAATGATCATCTATTTACTATCTACCAAAATACTTCCTAGAATTACTGTACTCTGGACAATTAGCCCTTTTCTTTGTGATCTCTGATTTTTGTAGAGCCCACTTGCGGTGAGCGTGACATAGTTGTCACTATGATTTGTACATTGGGTTTGGCTTTAAAATCATCTACATAGAACATGAGGAATTTGTCATATTTGTGGAGCCCAACTGCAGTGAGCAAGACATTTGTTGCTATGACAACTTGGTTTATGTGCATTACTAAGAGTGTTAGTTCATCTGTCTGTTGGGTGGATAATTGTAAACCTAAGAGGCTAGGAAAGGATGTAGTGGTAGTACTGATGAGAGAAATACCAGGAACCCATTGTTAGGTGCTCCAACCACCACAATATGGCTGAAATACTATTAAAAGTGGCGTTAAACCCAATTCAATCAATCAATCAATTGGCGCATGTGCGTTTGTCCGTCTGTCCGTCCGAATTTGTCCGGACAATTACTCCTACATTTATAGATGGATTTCAAAATAACTTTTCACAATTATCTCCATCATGAGTAGATGTGCCATTGGAAAGAATTTTTGGGATAGTTCTAATGTCAAGGTCACAGCTCAAGGTCAAACACTAAAATTGTGTTTGTCCGGACAATTACTCCTACATTCATAGATGGATTTCAAAATAACTTGGCACAATTATTCTTTATCATGACTAGATGTGCCATTTGAAAGAATTTTTTGGATAGCTTCAACTTCAAGGTCAATGGTCAAACACTAAAATTTTGCTTGTCCGGAGCATGATGCCTACAAAACTTTGCGGGCTCAACAGCAGTTGTCCTAGTACAACTATCTAGTAGAAAACTTTGCGGGCTCAACAGCAGTTTTCCTAGTACAACGATCTAGTAGAAAGAAAAAAAGAAGGATATCTTTAAAAATCTTTTTCTCCCAAACCATAAGGCCAATGGCCTTGATGTTAAGTGTGTAATGATACCTGACCCTGTACTAAAATATATCATAATAATATTGTATTCGTAAATAAGCCCTTTTCCATGCAATCCCAGAAAGGAGTAATGAAGGATATCATAGAAAATGTTCTCCTTCTAAACCATTAGGCCTGTTGACCCTCTACTTAAGTACTTCAAAGAACTACCATACTCTTGAAATTAGCTCCATATGGTTGAATTTTCACTATACCTAGGATTACAGGAGAAACTCTTTAAAAAATCTTTTTCAAAATGATAAGGTGTAGGGCTTTGATATTTTGTATATTGATATATTATAAAGCCATAATTGCAATACTTCACAATAGAGTATTTTCATTGGCCCAAATTGTATCACGTGATCAAATAAATTGCACCTTGTACCTCGATAAAAGACAGAACTATTTTCGACAAAAATAGAAACAAAACAAGGTCAGGGATTTCCAATATTGGGAATTCACTTCCAAGAAATACCCAACTTGTTTTGTTACTATTTATAGTCATCACCCTTTGAATTTCGATTTCCTCGAATTCCTTTATACTTCAATGGATTTTCAAAAAATAGATAAACAAATAGTGTCCTTATAACAATAATAATGTTCGTTTTAAACATGAAGATTTCGAAAAACTCACCTTTATTAGCCGTAAATCCGAGATGTCGAATCGGCTTCGCCACAACAGCATGCATCGTGTCCATGTGGTAGGTTTATATTTCTTGTCTCTTACAAAGCATCTATTTATAATTCTAACTGTTATCGACCCAGATATCATAATTTACAGAGTTTAAAGTTAGTATTTACTCATAATAATTCCAAATAAATCCAACGAATGTTCGAATTTCCATTTCAAAAAACCCAAGCGACGAAATAAAATGTCCGCCGTTACGACGACTCGAGCGATAATCTGTGTCAATGTATCCATACGCCTGTCAAAGAAAAAGTAACTCCGCCCACAGTTCGTTTATTTGTTTTTATTTTCATCTCTCTATCCGTTTCGGATTTGAAAATAGACGTATTGCAATTATATGGGCCGAGTGTATTTTTCACTGCGTTTATTGGAGTATAAAGTGCAATTGCCTTAGCACATGGCTTAAACATAACGCCCTACGGGCGTTATTTGCCATGTGCTAAGGCAATTGCACTTTATACTCCAATAAACGCGGTGAAAAATACACTCATCCCTATATTGAGCCATCATACTCGGAGGAGCGATATAGGACCATCATGGTCCTCTTGTTTTATCATGTGGGATAATTCATTTGAGCATCTAATGATCTGGATGATCTTTTGTGATTTGGTATATCCTCAGGAAAAAGATTCCGTAGAAGCTCTGGTCACCATAGCAACCAAATAAAATATGTGTAAAATCTAATGAATAGCACTAAATATTTAGAATAAAGGATATTTGGCAGTGATCTGAGAGATCAGAGTACAATCTGTGCCTGTGAAAGAACCAAATTAAATTCAAGAGGTCTTAATCTATTACCACACATTGACGATTCATGACAACCATCTAGAAAAAAAAAAGGGAAAAAAATTTGGAAAATGAAGGAATTGCTTGTTATAAGAATTTTTTTCAATCTCCAAAGTGTTTTCTACCCAGAAAATTGAAAAATATATAGTTTCATCAACTTTTAATTGTTGTCTGCAATCCTTTCAATTTGGACCAGTCTAGAATTTGCCATCTGGTAATGGGTTAAGAGGTGAGACAATGATAATCAGTGCATGAGGCATTTTCAAATTTCACATGAAGCATTGCACTATGACCCCTCAACAAAATACACTTCTAAAGATTAAAATTAAATCTATGTTGATGAATCTTGTAAATGATGTAAAATCTTTGAAAATCTTTTTTCGTAATCTTTATTAATCATGTAGCATGAAATTCTCTGGATGAGCTGTTTTGATTTGCTCATTGTCTCTTTCTGTCCACTGGGCATTCTGTCTGTTTGTTTGTCTGTCTGACAAACACAACTCTTCCTCCTTAACCAACCTTAAGACCCCACAGCAAAAGACATCAAGAAAAGAATTGTCTAATGTTGATGGATCCAGTGTTTTTTTCATTCCCACAATGTATAGCTTTTTAGCTCACCTGAGCAGGAAGTGTTCAAGTGAGCTATTTTGATCACCTCTTGTCTGGCGTCCGACCATCGCGAGCAGTGCTTAGTGCGTAATACGACAACAATTTCTTTAAAAACATCTCTTACCTAAACCAATGAGCCAATTTGCAGTAAATTTGGCAGAAATATTCCTTATGGTGACCCCCATTTAGAAATAGCTAAAAGAATTGAAATCAGTATAAAACTCTGGTTGCCATTGCAACAAAAGTGAAATTTTAAAAATATTCTTTAAAAATCTTCTCCTTTGACCCAGAATGCGTAGAGCCTTTTGTATTTTGCATGAAACAGTAAATTGACCCTTTTCAATGACTGCTAAAATCATTACCCTTGGGATCCTAGGGGCAGAGCCCCAGGGGATGGGGCCTATATTGAAATGAAAATCGATATCTGAATGCCATCTCCCAAACCAATAGACTTATTTAATCCAAATTTAGCAGAAATGTTCCTTAGGTCATACTCTGTCACAGTTACTAAAATGATAGAAATCTAATGGAAGAACATTGGTTGCCATGGCAATGAAAGTTAAATCTTTAAATCGTCTTCAGTCCTGACCCAGTTGGCCTTGATATCTACTATGAAGCATCAGTTCATTGACTTCTTTTGTATTTCCCATTATTACCAATTATCACCCATGGATCCAGAGGGAGGATAAAGTGTTCTCCTCCATTTATATTAGTCCTAAAATCCTAACCTTAACATAAAATTAGACTGTTGAAAGAAAAAGAGCCTTTATCTCAAGTGAGCGCCTCAGGGCCAAGCAATTTCCTCTTTTCCAACAATGTTTTCTCAAGTTTAAGTTCACAGGGACGTGAAAACAAGGGATTGTACAGGAAAGGGTTTTAACAAAGTCTTATTCAAAAGGTGTTTTTTTTGGGAGCGTAAAAAGGAGGGATTGAGGGAAAATGGGTTAAACGGACAAAAAAGAAAAAGCAGAGCAGACAATGAGCAACCTGGACGACCATTCAGCACAATAAGAATATTCAATAATCGTCCAAAGAAGCTGCGAGGCAAAATACAGCTACAGAGCGCATAATGATCACTTGACAGGCTCGTTGGATGCACGGGCTGATCTGAGTCTTTACTTGGCTCGTAAGCCTAACGCAAAGGCCATCTTCTGAAGATTTAACGGATCGCTGGTCTCGCCTATTTATCTCCGACAGGAAATTCCACTTCGACATCAAACGACGTTATTTTGCAAAATTCATCGCCAGTAGATGTAACAAAAAAGTAAAACGGTTGGTTGGCGACCTAAACGTCGTAACTACAGCTTGAATAAGCTGGATATACAACGTTGAAGTCTTGGTGACACAAAAATGCTTCACATAAATGTCGGCCAATTTTTGAGTTCAAAGGTCACTTTCGGTCTAGATGCATGATTTCATTTGTCAACTGATTCCTTGATTGACAGTCTCGATCGGTCATTTCAAAAGCAGACTCATGTCATAGCAGACTAGGCTCAGGGCAAACATTGCCGAGGAGACAGATTATTATTTTTTTCTGTGATTTATTTTACGTGAAACAAGTGCATACGATCAGCGTAAATGTTACTGCTAATGAATATACGGTCACTTACAATAGATTTACAAGTCCCACATCTCGTCGTTGGGCGTGCACAATGTCGTAACTACAGCTTTAACAAAGCTGTAGTTACGACATTTTGCACTCCCAACGGCGATTCATATCTTCCTGTTGTAATATACTTGATTGCGGAAGTAAACACTTGCAGCTGAGTATGTTAAGAATGGTATGATGCGGACCTTATACAGGGATTTAGTTTCAGATGGTAGATTGTTTTGTAATCTCACAAGCACACACTTGAATATTTCGCCAGTAAGTTACAAAACTGTCGTATACAAACAGGTTATATGAGCTGTAGTAACGCTCTTTTGTAGAATGTCAACTCGTCACAATCCCTAACTAGATTGGTTTAACCCTTTCCTGGTTAATCCCTGGTTTTTACGTCCTTTGGTTTTATAATTGAGAAAACATTGTGGAAAAAGACACATTATTTTTAACCTACTAAACGGTTATTTTTAAAATAAAAATCGTCTGCAAATCTTTGAATTTGGACGGGTCTAAAATTTTGCAAAACAGGAAAGGGTTAAACAAATAGGTTTCTAAGCATGTTGTATTCGAATGCAATATGTCATGCAAAGTAGACCATTTCGTTTTGTGACGACCCTAATGCTGTAAATGCTTCGCACGCATTGGATTTGCTCTTACTGTTGTTAACCTTTCCCTATTCAAACTCGATTTTTTTGTCTTCTGCTGGAAAAATAAAATATGGTAAAAAACCCCGAAAAGCTGTCTCTTACCATCCGGACAGGTTTTATTTTCTATCAAACCCGATTAAGCACAAACCCCTAGCGTGATGCACGATGTCTATTCCATGGCATTTAACCTAAAACCAACTCGTAGAACTTTGATTTGTAAAATATCAAGGCATGACAGGTTTGGGCTGGTTAGACTTCGAGAGATCATATGAAAAATCTGCCCCTCCTAATCCACTTGGCCAGTTTAGACCAAACTTGGCTGGAATGTTTTTTGGTTAACCCTTTTCGAAACTTGTTTGTAACATTCTGATTTGTAAAAAAATAGGGCATGGCTGGGCTCACCAGACTTATACAAATCATGAAAAAAATATAACCCCCCCCCCCCCCTAAATTACTTGGCCAATTTTTAATGAAGGGAATTTTCCACGAGTGACCCTTTTCAAAAGTGTTTGTGAAATCCTCATTTGTGGGAAATAATGTGGGCGTGGCGGGGCTTGGCTCATCAGTCCTCTACATAGTATAGAAATTATAAAATACTTTTCTGGTGTTTGATTTAGGGTAATTTTTGCCCGCTTCTTGCGTTAAATTGTCAGGCTGTAACTGGGGCTGTATGATCTATTGATTCTTTCGGTAACACTTGTCTTTGGAATTGATGACTACCTTTTGCAAGAGACCAGATAAAACAGGATTCATGGGTATCACAAACGAACGAGAGAAAAGGGTAGATAGTTGAAATCATTGGAAAAAGCCCGGGTCTACCAGAGTTAGCGTCAAACAATTTTGACATTTGCAAATAAAGTCTAAAAGTGCAAACATTTTTTAAGGTAGAAGACCCCATATATTAGATGACGAATATCTAACAGTAGATGGTGAACGTGTGACTGACACTCCAATCAATTATGGTTACATTGCATTGACGGGCGGAGCTTATTTCCATATGTAGTGTGTAGAAAATAAATTGAATTTTCTCTTTTAGTTAAATTTCAATTATACTTGACAGTGATGACCTTTAAGCATTCCCTTACCTGAATTCTTTATTTTGTCATAAAAACACCCGAAGGTTTATTTATTAACAGCTCCACTGGCTGAAAGCCAGCGAGCTATTGTCGTGGCGTTGTGTCCGTCGTGCGTGTGTCCGTTCATTCGTAAACTGTTACTTTAAAAATCTTCTCCTCAGAAAGTACTGAACAGAATTCAACCAAATTTCACAAAAATGATCCTAGGGTGACCCTTTATCAGATTCCTTCAAAGAATTTTGATCGGCTGAAAAACATGGCTCTTTATTTGCCGGGGATAATTTCCATATATGGTGAAATATTTACATATCTTCTTCTCAGAAACTAATTACAACCAAGTTTTACAAGAATGCTCATTAGGTGACTCTTTGTCAGATCCCTTAAAAGAATTTAGCTCGCATGAAAAGTATGGCTTAAATTTCCATGTAAGGTGAAATCTTTAAAAAATCTTCTTTTAAGAAACCAATGGATGAGTTTCAATCAAATTTCACAGGATTGTTCCCTGTGTGACTCTTTATCGGTTTTTCAAAGAATTTTCATAGGATAGAAAACGTGGCTTTAATTGGCGGGGCTAATTTCAATATAAGGTGAAATCTTTGAAAAATCTTCTTCTAAGAAACCAATGGATGAGTTTCAATCAAATTTCACAGGATTGATCCCTGTGTGACTCTTTATCGGTTTTTCAAAGAATTTTCATAGGATAGAAAACATGGCTTTAATTTGCGGGGCTAATTTCCATATATAGTGAAAGCTTTGAATATCTTCTTCTCAGAAACTATTGGATAAATTTCAACCAAATTTCACTAGAATGATCCTTGTCTCCTTATATGGTATATAGTGAAATTTTGAGAATCTTATTCTTGCAAACACCAGGATGGTTTTCAACCAAACTTCACATGAATGAAAAGTAGATTCAGGCCGGTGGAGCGATTCAGGCACTCAAGCGCCTAAAGGTTTTTTTTTAAATGAAACGGATAAGTTCTTCTCTGAAACTAATTGTATTGTAAGGGTTTCAATTTTATGTAGAAAACATAATGGATAATGGAGAAATTGATTGTTAAATGAATTTTCTTCATTTTTCACAATGTTTCTAAAGATTGTTCGCTTGTGAGGCTTCCAAAATTGGAATCCTGTGGGGATGAGTCCGCTATATAGCCTTATCATTAAAGCACCGTGTCCTTGGGCTTGTGACCTTTGACCACACCATCTCCCAAGTTCACAAGAGGACTTATTTTATCCGAAGATCCGTGTTCGCCGTAAAATGTCTACTTGAACAGGGAAATCCTTGAATCAAGTTCAAGTGTTAAAATCTGATAATGTACAACATCTTGTTGGATTTGAATGATTGTTGATGTACAAAAACTAATTTTGCAAATTTCAGTAATGAATTGTAACATTGACCTGTCCACTTTTAGGAATAACGTACAAAGAGGATACTATTTATTTCGGTGTAAGATCGGTGCATCGTTCAGTGAAAAATTTATCGGTCTTACACGTAAACGAAGCCTTAATGCAAAAAGGGAGAGAACTTTTTGTCCGAATCCCTAATACCATTTCCACACTATTCCGCTCTTTTTACTTCCCCCAAGGAAAATGCTTTGGAAAACGTGGGTAACGAAGAAATTGCTTGTAACAAGCAATTTCTTCATTATTCACAATGTTTTCTTACTTAAATCTTGCCCCTCTAGGAAAAAGCTTCAGAAAACATTGTGGAAAAAGAAGAAATTGCTTGTATCAAGCAATTTCTTCATTATCCACATTGTTTACTTTCCTATATGACAAAGATTTATGATAATACATCACTTTAAAATTGTCGTCTGCGACTTCTTTGAATTTCAAAAATTTGTGTCCGCGAAAAACATCGGACTGGGCTTTATGGGTAGGTCATTCATACTTCGATTTCTCGTTTATGCATGTAATTATATTTTAAACGGATTCAAAATGACTGGATAGCCGTTCGATGTTTCGTAGCTTATAATAATTCATTTCAAACTGATAAAGAAAACTTTCAGGCTTATAGAATTGACTTCGATAATTCAATCTAGAGTGTTTTATGTCACCAAGCGAAAAGGGAGTGAGATAGGCAGAGAGAGAGAGAGAGAGAGAGAGAGAGAGAGAGAGAGAGAGAGAGAGAGAGAGAGAGAGAGAGAGAGAGAGAGAGAGAGAAGGGAGAGAGAGAGTGAGTGAGTGTACCTCAATTAGGTGAACTAGCCGCTGTTATTACTGAAACTTGCGTAAGACCCCTCTCAAACTTTAAAAAAATGATTAAGCAAAACGCGTCTGTAAATATACATTCGTAGCACTACAGGCGGCTATTAATCATACAAAATAATAATACAGATTTTGCTTCAAAATGGTTCTGAATGGAATATTCTATCAAGATGATCTTGGATAGAAAATGGAAAAGTGATACACAAGCAATTTCTTCATTTGCCACAATGGTTCTTTTACCCAGAAAGTGGAAGAATTGAAAGTCCATATATTTTATATTGTCGTCTTCAAATCCTTTCAAATTGGACCAGTGTAAAATATTCACGTCTGATTATGGGTTTATGGAGGCCGCTTTCACCTGACGGGTAGCATGTTTAACAAATCGGAAACTAGCACCGCATTGTATCCATTCCACAGATTAGTATCTGAAGTATAATCGTCACTGCTCATCGTGATGGATACTAAATAAAAGTTTGTGGTGATTTAGCGTCACTTACCAAAATTGAAGAAAAATTAATAAACGGTTGGATGGATAATGACGGCAACCAGTCACTGTTAAACCAATTACCACACTAGAAAATTTTAGACGGGTCCAAATTGAGGGAAGTTGCAGGCGACATTTCGATTTGCGCTGAAATTGGGGGAAAGTGCCAAATAGGGTATGAAACACTTTGAGAAAAGGACAAATTGCTTGTCACAAGCAATGTCTCCTTTTCAACATAGTTTTCTATGATCGTATTTCTTCAGGGTGTCAGAAAGCGTCATTGTAAGATAAAGAATTAATGAAAATAAGAGACGATTTATTACTACAGCACACATTATTACACCAAGCCTAGCTTTTAAAAAGAGTGAAAGTATTACGGCATTACCGTTTTGTGCTCGTTACGAGTATATTGATGCAGTTGCTGTCGATTTTGAAAACAGTACAATACACTTATTTAAATTTAAAAGAATTTTAAACTGTCATAGAAAGGTGTTTTGGCTGTCGTTTTGGTCATGTAGAGATGTGAAATAACGAAATTAAATAAGAGGATAAGATTCTCGTAGATTACAAAAAGACGTGATCGACGGTTATGATATGGAATAGAATTCATTGCCTTGTATCATTGACATCGTGACGAGATACCGTCACAATATGAGGAGACGGTTGGCCCTCGACTAATTCATGCTCCTTTAAAGAGAGAAGAATCATTATTTAATTCAAAGACCATCTGTCGTCTAGGTACATCAATTAATCAGTTAACTTGACTGGTTGTAAGAAGTTTGACGCACTTACTGTTTGTCACAAATAACGTTCTTTTATATTTTCCAATGGATTATCGAGATATCTCGTTGGATTTTCACCGAAAAACAAACTAAAAAGCAAAAAACAGATAAAATCACTGTTTCGCTAGATTTTGCCCTTCACTGGTACAGTCCGCTCGAACTTCTAAACGCTAGCGGGACCGAGACTTAAATCTACCGGAATTCTATAGATATTGCTCTCAAACACTATCATCTGCTCTCTGTCTCTCATTTCTCACTTTTTCTCTCTCTCCTCTTTCTCTCTATCTTTCCTCTTTCTCTCTCTCACACCCTCTCTCTCTGTCTGTCTCTCTCTGTCTCTATTTCTCTCTCTCCCTCACTCTATCTCTCCCTCTCTCTCTCGTTCGTTCTCTCTGTCTCGCTCTCTTTCTTTTTCTCTCTGTCCCTATCGCCCCCTTTCTCTCTTCTTAACCCTTTCCCAAACCATGACGCTTTTTGACGCTACCCAGAGAAAAGCAATTGGTAAAACATTGCGCAGAACAAAGAAATTGCTTGTAAAAAGCAGTTTCTTACTTTTTTTCAATATGTTTTCTGTCGAATATGCTGAAAAAAATCTTAATTGTCGTACACTTTAAATTGTCGCCTGAAACTTCTTTCAATTTGGATCAGTCTAAAATTTTGCCATCCTGTAATAGGTTAAAAAAAATAGAATAATTGCTCGTCGTGCGTGTAAGTGAAGTGAACAAACATTATTATATGTTCACCGCCATCGCGCAGATATAGCTTTTGTTGTTCAATCCATCGACCTTCTCAAGTCAGTCTTGCTAGTTTTTGAGCCTGATTAATCCGGACGGCGTTTAGAAACGAACTACTTTTTAGCATATCGTTTCAAATAGGAGGAAACCTAGCGGCTTTCTTTAACTTCCGCCTATGTCAGGTGGTGGTCTTGGAAATAGGGTAGCGAACCGGGCCGGAGAATCATGAAGATTCCCATTTAAAGATCAAAGTATTGAAAGTACTATAAGCGAGCAAAGCAAGGTTGATTTAGAAAATCTTTCCCTTGTTGGGTAGAAAACATTGTGGACATTGAAGAAATTGCTTGTTAAAAGCAAGTTCTTCATTGTCCAAAATTCTTTCCAAAGCCTTTTCTCTAGATGCTTAAAAAGCGGAAACGGGTGGGAATGGGTTAAATAGCATGCTTTTGACAGAGTTCTTTACAATTTGAATAGAGTTTGCAATGCTCTTGAAATATATAAGAACTATATTTTATGGCGTAGGCAATTCCAAAGATTTGGTGGTTAAGCCTCCAGTGGCGGTTTGCACTCGTTGAACTTTGAGAAGACCTCAAAATTTGTCTGTTAACTTAAGCTATCAAAACTGACGCTTTGTTAGCTAATAAATCGATCTTAACCCTGAATGAATGAAATCACATCTTCGTGTTAAGCCATTCCTATGCAAAACCGTTTTTGACACCTTTCATGTAAAATGCATTGGAAAATAAAGTGGAAAATGAAGAAATTGCTTATCACGAGCAATTTCTTCGTTGTCAACAATGTTTTCCACCCAAAAAGACGAAGCTTGCTTAAATTCTGTCAATTGAAAAAATATTGTCTGCAACTTCTTTCAATTTGGATAAGTCTAAAATTTTGTCGACTGGTAATGGGTAAATCGCAAGTAAAGACTCTTAACGCCAGGATTGTTCTAGCCTATTACCAAACGGCAAATTTTTAGTCTGATCCAAATTAAAAGGAGTTACAGACGACAATTTAAAGTTTATGACATTTTAGATTTTTCAAAATATCTTGGTAGAAAACATCGTGGAAAACGAAGAAATTGTTTTTCTAGAGAGGCGTCAAAAAGCGTCATTGAATGGTTTAAACCCTATTTCTGTAACAACAATAGTATTCTTTTCCCTAGATTTCTATTCGAGTTGGAAATTTGAGATCGCATAAAGCGGACAGTGATAGTTATACAAACGGGTTATGAAAATTCTGACCATACATACAGCAAACCATTCAAGAGTAGATTATTTCGACCCGCCCTCTCAGTTTTTCAGGAAAAAGAGGACAAAACATCCATTTTTTAACGAGCAAGGGTTAGAAAATACTTAAAATCATGCTACATCCGCAGGCAGTAAAATGCTACATTCAGAGTTCAAACAATAAAATGTATCGATTGTTTGAATCGGAAAATATTCACGTCCATCCACTTTAGTGTGTATTACAAACAATGCCGTCATTATACATGAATTGAAACCACAGCTCGTGTAAGATTTCCTTTGTAATTGCTCAGCATCCAAACCCCTTTCCTGTTATTAGAAAACTTACCATTTACTGTTATAACAAAATTTGAGTCTTAGAATACACTGAACTGATAAAAAACTGACGAATTATGTAAGGCATCGTTTCTAAGGGCGTTTTAATTGGGGAAAATAGTATGTAGGATGAAATTGAACACCGTTGAATAACGAGATATTCCTTATTACATTTTCAATATTTGTTTTTTTTTTGAGAATTTCATCATTGAAAAGAAATTGCGTGTGGATGGATTGAGAAAATATGCGTAAGTGTAAAAAGTATCGATTCTGGTCAGCTAGCGCGAACTAGGTTTTCTGATACCGGAATGGTTATTCTACTTTACTGTATGCTTATTCTCGAAATACTTTATCATCGTGACCTCTGATATCATTCGATCTCTTTTTTTTCAAATATTTGTTTGACGGAACCTCAAGGTACATTTACAAAACAAAGGCTACCAAAATGTCGTAAATACAGCTTGGACATTTTGCTCGCCCTCCGACGATTTACTTAATGTTTTGCAACGTTGAGTACCACGCCTTAAACACTTAGAAAGTCCTTAAATAATTAGATGTCATTTAAATATATAGAAGAAATATTATAACAAAATAAAAGGAAAATGAGCAAAATGTTGGTTCCATTAATATGACAAACGATTTTGAATAGAATCACCTTATCACATATTGTACGTAAACAGTTTGGCAAAGGAGAAAGTACTTGTCACAAGCTTTTATAATCAAATTAGACAAACAATTGCGAGAGAATAAAGTAGGGATGCCTGTTCTTCGAATCGCATTAAAACTTGAATGAAGCTACCACTGCAAAGACGGCCAAGAAGTGGTCACATAAAAGAATGGCCGAGTAGCATATATTTAACCCTTTCCTGTACAAACCCGGTATTTTACGACGCTTTGAATTCATACTTGAGAAAAATTTGTGGGAAAGGAAGAAATTGCTTGTAACAAGCAATTTCTCCTTTTCCCACAATATTTACTACAACATAGGATGGTTTTATTTCAAATTGCATCCAATTTTCATTGTCGTCTGTAACCTCTTTCAAATTGGACCAGTCTGAAAACAAAAAAAAGGGTTAATGACTATGTTACTCGAATGGCATATGAATCTTCTCACTGAGTTCCGACAACTTATGGTTTAGTTACTATAAATATGTCTACTTCTTTTGCTTCTGGTCGCTGTCTGAAAGTGGTCGCTTAATAAAAACGGTCGATTGAGGAAGAATGACTCTGCTGAACTTCATGGTATTGAAAGTCATCCAGTTTTAACGATTGATTTTTCTGTCTTGAAAAGATCTGGCTCGATACAATGAAATATCAAATGCTTTCCTTAAAAGCGGTCTAGATTAAGACTCTGTCTGTATTGGGGAAATGGAAAAGAATCGTTTTTCTACTTGAAAATTGGATACAATATAAACATGGCGTATATCATTGTTGTATTACTAAACTTACAGATACAGAAATATATCTTATATCCAATATTGAAATCTAAACCAGTTTTTTACAGTTACCATGGTAAAGGAACAGGGATAGCTGACTCATCGTGAACAGATGTGTGAGGGAACTGCTGGGTTCAAACAACGAGTCTTTTCACTTTGTAACATTAGAACAGAATGAAAAGATCCTTGTCGGGGTCAATAAAGGTCGTCTGGTTCACTTTTACTTTCACACGCATTATTGATTCTTCAATCCATTACTAGAAGACAACATTTTTTGGCTGGTCCAAGTTCAAAGAGGCTGCAGATGACATTTCAAAGCCGAATTTGATTTAATAATAACGAGACAGTGAAGGGTAGAAAACATTGTGAGTAGAGAATAAATTACTCGCAACATGCAATTTCTCCTTTACAAAAATGTTTCACATCTTTTCTTTTTTCTTTCTTTTTTTTTGCATGTCAAAATGAAGAGTTATAGGGTGTTGTATGAAATCTTCTATCACTCGTTTCGTTAATTTTATGTATTAATGTCTGCCTATTCTTCATTTAATAACGATGACCCGGGTTTGATAATTCGTGACATAAGCTAGATTTCCCTTGAATCATGAGGGTAGCTATCGAATTGACGGTTCGCTGGCCCCGCCCACTGACTCCGCTAGCCCCGCCCACTGACTCCGCTGACCAATCCCAATGACTCCGCTGGCCCCTCCCACTGACTCCAACAAGAAGTACCCCTTCGATATTAAACAGCTTCTATTTTTCGAAATTTACGGCCAGTAACGATGTAACAATAAAGTATAAAATGGTTGGTTTTGCGACCTAAACGTCGTAACTACAGCTTTAGTAAGCTGTAGTTACGACAGTTAAGTCGCAAAACCAACAGAAATGCTCAATATAAATGTTGGCCTATGTAGGAGTTCAAATTTCACTTCCGGTCTACATCAATTTAATCGGTCAATTGATTCCTTGATTGACAGCCGCGATTGATCAATTATTCAATTACTTATGTAAATGTAAGTGGATATTATTCGACAAAGAAATTGGCCGGTTTCAATTTCGAAGGGAGAAGTTTTACAGCTGTTACTAATATAGTGAAAACAAGAATACATGCAATGTACATAAACAAATGTTCCACCATCCAGTAAAACACGCCTAACAACACTGTGACAACAACTAAATAAAAGCTTTTTTTTTTTTTTTTTTTTGGACGAACTTTATAATTAAATATCTTTCTGAATCCCGAAAATGAAGGGGGGAGGTGTAGAAAATGTTAGTGCTGTTTTTGTGCATTTGCGTATTACCAAACAACAAATTTTAGTTTCGATTGGTCCACAACTTAAAAAGTTGCAAACAGCAATCGTATTGATGAAACGTTGAGAAATCTTACTTTAAGGGTAAAAAACGCTGTGGATAATAAAGAAATTGCTTGTCACAAGCAATTTCTTCGTTTTCCACACTGTTTTACAAAACCTTTTCTTAGGACATAGCAATAATCATACAATTATTGGGGGGAAGTTTTTTTATGGTTTAATTGGTCGAATGTATTCTTTAAATCAGAGTGGCTCCTTTATTCAATTTTGCTCTTGTAAGAAATACAAACAGTATAAATTCTGGTCAGAATGCGAGAACTCATCAGGGCCGACTCTTTGATTCAAATGCTCGCTTCAACTTAGGACCACAATATTGCATTGATTAATCTGAATTTGTTTATGTACACTAATCTGTTAGTTCTATACCGTTTCGCTGACAATATATTTTCATCTGGGGGTACGGTTTTGGAGGTTGAGGGAGGGAGGGGAGCGGAGGGCGGGGGGGGGGGGGGCTGCCCGTCCGTCCAGACTTATATTTTTTAAATAACTCGGCAAAAAAAAGACTAACCGAGTTTTCCTTAACAATACGCAGATACCTTTTCACTTTTTTGCATCGTCATTGAAAGAAACAAAAACTTAACAAAACAAATAAACAAAAAAAAAAAAAAAAAAAAAAACAATAACCCAGGTAAAATGAACCCTTACTTCTGTTACTATTGCATAGAATTTATCGGAATTTGAAATTGATATTCTCTAACAGTAGGAGATGCAAAACATACCTTGAGTTAAACTAAACGATTATTTTCTTCCTCTATCACCCCAAAAAGGGTAAATTTGAAAAATGCATTTTTCATCAATAAATAAACCCCTAAATGCAGAACAAAGACAATTTTACTTTACATTCTTGTTGTATGTAGTATGGCAAAGCGCGGCAATGAGAAAACAACCTTTTCGGCGAAATAGATAAATAAATGAATTTGAAAATAAACTGATAAATAATATTGTGCTTGTGTATGTCTTGTTAAAAGAGGACAAGTGTCAATGAAATCGTGCACGGACCATTGAGATGTATTTTATTTCTTAAAGGAATCATTTATTAAACTTGAAGGCAAAGTGCAACGTTAATCAATTCAGAAAATGTATAGATTTCAAGTTCCATTCGTAATAGGGGTCAGGAATAAACATGACACTAATTATAGAGATTTCTTTGTGTGGTTGAAATTGACATGTACAAGAGATCCTTATCAGCCCCGCAGAAACCCGAGAAATTTGATAAAAATGTGATAAATGAGATCAGGTTTAATAGATAATACTTCCATGGTAACGGTAGCGAAACTGACTGGAATTAGTTTTATGGCAGAAATAATGGTAATTAGATATAGATACCTGAACATTGATACCTAAACATTTACTGATTCTAGCTTTTATATTCGAACTTCTTTGAAGCCATATGTACAAGAAAAACATGGCATTTAATGTCAGTAATGATGGATGGATGAATGGAAAGATGGATAGTTAGATAGATATATAGATATAGAAAGATAGATAGAAAGAAAGAAGGATAGATAGATAGATAGATAGATAGATAGAAAGATAGATAGATAGAAAGAAAGAAAGAAAGAAAGAAAGATAGATAGATAGATAGATAGATAGATAGATAGATAGATAGATAGAAATATAGATAGATAGATAGAAAGATAGATAGATAGATAGACAAATAGATTGATAGATAGATAGATAAATAGATAGATAGAAAGATAGATAGATAGATAGATAGATAGATAGATAGATAGATAGATAGATAGATAGATAGATAGATAGATAGATAGAAAGATAGATAGATAGAAAGAAAGAAAGAAAGATAGATAGATAGATAGATAGATAGATAGATAGAAATATAGATAGATAGATAGAAAGATAGATAGATAGATAGACAAATAGATTGATAGATAGATAGATAAATAGATAGATAGAAAGATAGATAGATAGATAGATAGATAGATAGATAGATAGATAGATAGATAGATAGATAGATAGATAGATAGATAGATAGATAGATAGATAGATAGATAGATAGATAGATAGATAGATAGATAGATAGATAGATTGATTGATGAATGAATGAATGAATAAATGGTCCAATACATAAAAAGCGGTGGCTATCAGGGACCAAAGTATCGTGGGTAGCTGATCGATGCATGATGGCGTCATGCGTCGTGCCATCGGGTACCTGAGACAAGGCGCTGAGTACGACAAGAATCGAACCTCAATTATCCCGAATCTAGAGCTAACTCCCAAGAATTTAATTTTGAAGAGAGAGGTGAATCAATTTTGCAATCATCTAAAGTATGTATTTTCCATATACACTGTATGTGACATCGCAACTTAAACCACCAGTACGACCATTGTATTCAAATTAAAGTGGATTTAACACTTATTTTCTGCTTTATGAAAATGAGTAACAGTTAGAATCAAATTAGCCCACTAGTATTTGTAAAGTTTAATACAGAACCTAATTCGAATTGTCAAACCCATTATCAGGAACATCGTATTGACTAATCGCTGGTCACGCCCACTATCCTCCAACAGAAAGTTTGACTCAGATATTAGATGGCGTTATTTTACAAAACTTATGATCAGTAACAAGTAACTAAAAAATAGTAAAATAAGATAAATAAATTAAATGGTTGGTTGTCTACCTAATCGGCGTAACTACAGCTTGAAAAAAAAATCAAAAAGGTTTCATATACGATAACTTTCGGTTAAAATGAGTGAAATTGTTGATCTTTCCGATTTTTGATTGACCGGGAAGTGAATGGTATATCATGAACTACATTTAACTAAAACGTGGACGGTGGACGGCCCAAACGCCGTACCTACATCTTAAATAAAGTTGTAACTTTTAGGTATTCGTTTCCAAACGGTGCCATTTATAATTTCTTCCATAGATTTCAAAGCATGTGTCAATTTCATTGGTATTGCACGTGCTAATGATAACAGGGCTGTCTCGTGTGAAAGAATATCTTTCAGAATAATCACAATTTAGAGTTAATACACATTTGAAAACTGTACAATAGGGTAGAACGACAGCAATTGATTCGGAAAATCTGCGAAAAGGGTCAACTTTTTACTCCAGGAAGTCTAGATAGTGCGCTCAGTCTAACCTTGTTAATGAGATATTTTACATGCTTCGGGCGAAGCTATGTTGTCAGTTTTATTCATGTAATATATTGGTCGCTCATGTTCCTCGGAAAGGCAAAAGAATACTCATTTCAATTCGAAATTGTAGCCGCTTAGATAGAGATTTGGGTAAAAGTCCTGATATATCGATCGTTTTCCAGTATGAAGTATCGGGCAAATGTATAAGTACATGACGGGCCTCTATGACACATTCAACAATTTACGAGAAAAAGTAGTTCCGCTAACCTCTTTTTTGATTTATAATACAGAGTTTTTGAGACAGTTTCTGAAAAGTTTGCAAATTTACGACGTATATCTGAATTATATGATTATTATGTACTAATAGATTTGGAAGATTTCTGTGTTAAATCCGAAATACAAGCATGGAGCCTCGCGGAAGAAAGACCACAAAACGGATGTGGTATATTCCTCCGCGACTGGTAAAAATCGATTTCTGATTCATTTACTAGTGTCTGAAGCAGTCGACGTAGTTAGACGTGTTCCTTAATCTTGGACTCAAAATCTCTTTAAAAAGTAAGTGTTTATTTCGACTTGTATTTTATACAATATATAATGATGCTTTTGAAGTAAGTATTTTACAAAATGATTTTGTCTTAAACATTGAGAGTAACAGCACGAGTTGCACGGGTTTATCGCACCCCTCGTGAATGCGGAAGTGAATGAAATGCACTTTTTTGCCAATGAGACTATAAAATAGGGATTTCTCTAAAGAAGAGGTAAACTTTAATTTGCCAGCATGAATTGTAAAAGTGAATGTTTGTAAATTTTAACTTTATCACTGTTTTTAAATCGTGTGTTTGCTTCCGTAAACTTAGTAACTACAGCATGAATGAATTAAATTCACGTTGTGTACCGGGCTGATTAGCAAAGCAACATGGAATGTACTTCAAATTAATTGTTTTCCCCTTCCAGAATAGTTTTTGATTATGTCGAGAATCCTATTACAAGACGACAAAATATAGCCCTTTTCCGTCTGACCCCTGATATTTACGACCCTGTGATGTCATACCTGAAGCAATTTCTTGTTTTTGTGTTTTTCACAATATTTCTATCATATTAGATGGTTGCTTTTTAAATTATGATTACATTAGAATGTCGTCTGCTACCCCTTTGGATTTTGAAGTCCAAATTATCGGGGGGAAAAAACAGGAAAGGGATAGACTCGTCGCAGTTGATAGAGCTCTCTGACGACATATTGAAGTAAATACCCATCTCGTTAGATAGAAAACACTAAGGCCAAAGACGAAATCGTTTGCCATTGGGAACGCTATGTCTCCACTCCGATGTTACATTTACATCGGAACCAACCCCCGAATAGAGGATACCGTCCTATTTCGTGACAATAAACCATCCCGAGCGTGTAACAAATTGAGCGATGTTTTGCAAATTACGCCGTTTAATAATGCAGTTGAACTTCCTTTTGGAGGTAAGTGGGCGTGACCAGCGATCCGTCAATTAACTGTTTTTAGAGGGGAGATAGATCGGTCTGGAATGAGTGTGTTGGCAAACAGTTTACTGTCATTCTAAATGTCGTTAGTATAACTCACATGATAAAGTGTGACGCCGCGGCCATGCCACATGCGACAGGGCGTAGTACTCTCAGTTATGAGGTCCAGGGTTCGATCCCTAGTCGCGGCAAATATTCTTTCTGACATTTGCCTCCTACCAATGGCTGTATAATCGTAAACATAAATGGGATGAGCAGCTTGGGGCTAGAAAAGGATGTAGCGGTAGTATGTGTGTGAGAAATACCAAGCATTCATGGTTAGGTGCTCCGGCCGCCGCGTTATGACCGAATTACTGTTCAAAGTGGTTTTAAGCATATTTTAAAGCATAGGAAAAAAAAGTTGGAGTTTGAGAATGCAATCGTTAAATTCTCCGAAAGGGTCGGAACATTATCCAATTTCATATATGATTCTTTTTACGTTGCAAAACATGAGGCTTTAAATAGGAAGTATTCTGATACGAAAGTACATTTTACATTGGGTTCAATCCAACTGTAATTTATCATGGTTTTAATGTATTCAGAAACTTCCCATCCCTTCTCGCTCAGACGGTATGAATTTTTAATTGACAGACATTGCAAATATCATAAGTAGGGTAATGAAAATATCTTTCTGTTGACAGATCCAGCTTTGTTTCTGGTGGAGGGTAATGATTTTGTTCTTTTTCGCCTTGTAATTCAGGAGTTTATTTAGATAATCTCTTTCAGACGTTCATATGAGTTTCAGATGCCCACAACATAGGGTTTTATAAGACGTAATATATGATTGACCCTTTACGTATGAAGCTAATCTAGAGCAGAGAAAAAGGAATGTTAACCCCTTTTCCTTCTGAATGAAATGTGAAGCAGGTATCACAGACAAAGATCAGACTACATGTATATGCAGGCTGATCTAAGTCCATGCTGTAGACCTATGGTAAATCGGGGTCAACAGCATGGGGTGATTTGAATTTAAAAGAATTTTGAGTTTTGTTATCCATGCATAAAATATTATGTTGTTGGTTCTCATTGGAATCTTCTTTTTTAAGACAACCCACAACAAAGGGGTTGGAAGAGAATTAACAGATTTACATTTTCGTCGATCTCTCTCTTTCCTCTAGACCTGTGAGTTGTAGTGCCGGAGGGGTAAAAGGTCAACCTACGCTCCTTTGTAGAATTAGACCTTATCTTTTGAAGGAGACCGAGATAAAATTAGATGATAATGAGACTTGAAAATGAGTCATTATCTCGGATCAAAGCACCACAACGGCTGCTGAACAACACTCGACAATCTATGCATACTTTGACCTTAAAGGGGTCGTGTTTCGATTTTCCCTTTGCTTGTCTTTTATAATGTAGGCTAGGTGGGTAACGATTGTTCGAATTTTCATTTGAATTATTCAAGGCTAGGGAAAGTCAAGGCTAAAGAAAGTGAGTAAAACTTAGAACATTTGTTAAGGGATAAAAGCATGAAATACCACTGAACCGTAGACCGTAAAATGTGTATTATTATTTGAGTTACATGTCTATAGGTGGGTTTATGAGAAACGCACAACTTCTCGTAAACGTGGAAAGTAAGTCCGAGAAAGTGGTGGCAAAGGGGATGTCTTAGGTAGATTGCTGAAGTATCGTAACCACAGCTTCTCCAAGCTCTAGTTAGATATATTTGTATTTGTCGACAACTTTACCAATTTTTGAAGACTAATTTTGCACAAGGGTTTAACAAGATAACCCATTATCACACAATACAGTGTTTTTTCGCACTTAAGAAATATAAAAAGGAAACACTGTGAGAAAACGAGAAATTGATTGTAACAATTTCTTTTCTTGTTACTTTATTTTGTATCCGTTCGGCTTTTTTTTCAATTCAAGCATATTTATATGTAGTATGTCATCGACTTCTTTCAACCAGTCTAAAAAAAAATTATCTGTTAATAAGCCGATTGGATTTATTTTAAGAAGATAAGATTTTCAACATTAACCCCTTACCATACAGAAGCCGTCCCGCATTTTACGCATCGACGAAATATAGCTTTGGAAAACATTGTGAGAATAGAAGAAATTACTAGTTACAAGCATTTTCTTTTCTCACTATGTTCTCTACCTAAACAAGGTCCTTATTTTTCTTTTAAATAGAACTGTATTTTTTGTCTGCAGCCTCTTTCAATGTTGACCAATGTAACATTTTGTTGTTTTGGAATGAATTATAGTGTAACGACTTTGACCAGTCAATGTTCGCACTGCATGCAGGGTGGTTCTCCAATCAATCTTTATATTCGATCACTCTCCAGATGCAGGCCGGTAGCTCGTCAGACTCCTAATCTTCAATAATGGGATGTCATGGGTTCGATCCCCGGCGGCGGCACATATTCTTTACGACATTTGTCTAGCACCAATAGGTGGATAATCGTAAACCTAAGTGGGATAGCAGGTGGAGGCTAGGAAAGGATGTAGTGGTATAAAGTACTGGTGTGAGACATACCATTGTTAGGTGCAGGCCGACCAGCTTCGATTTTTTCCGACATAACAAATTTCCACGAGATATAAATTTAGACCAGTTCAAATTCAAAGAAGTTGCAGAAGACAATTTTAAGTGGAAGAAATCTTTAAAATCTTCGTCTTTTATGAGAGGAAACATTGTGGATAAGGAAGAAATTGCTTGCAACAAGCAATTTCTTCATTTTCAAGAACTTTTCCCATAGCTTTTCTACTGAGGGGGCGTTTAAAAGCTTCATTTTGTGAGAATGGGTTTAGTCGTCAATCTTTATAATGAATGCAATGCACGCATGTTTAGTTTCCTTAGTTTCCTTATGTGAGATAAACCCATATTCACACGTTATTGTTATCAATTTTCCCCTTTCCTGATTAAATTGTTCAGAAACTTCCGCCGCCGTCATAGCGCAGTCGGTTGCGCATCAGACTCATTATCTTCAATAACGCCACTTTTAACAGTATTTCAGTCATGTCGCGGAGACTGGAGCACCTAACAATGGATTGCTGGTATTTCTCATACCGGAACTACCACTACATCCTTTCCTAGCCCCCAGCTACTATCCTATTTAGATTTACGATTATCCACCCATTGGTGAGAGACAAATGTCGGAAAGGATATGTGCTGTCGCCGGGAATCGAACCCATGACACCCATGATTGAAAATTAGGAGTCTGACGCGCAACCGACTACGCTATGACGGTGGCTCACACCTGTTTAGAAAGAAGAGAACTAGCTCGTTTAAAGAAGTGTTCGTTTAATAGAGGCGGTCGCTTTGTCTAGATATTGCACGGTTTTGTCTAGATATCAAAATATCATCAAAATGCCGTGCAATATGGTCTACGTCAACAGTTGGACATGTAGATGGAACCAATGGAGTTTTGAGTTCGAAAATGAAAAGGTGTTGTTCAAAGTATCAGATTAGAAACAAATGAGATAAGTGTTGTTTAAAGAATCAGACGGAATCAATTACTGGAACCCTTTTCTTTTCAAGTATTTCTTGAAGGGTTCTAAGTTTAAGAAAAAGCTGAATTTCATGTTATCGGTAGAGTTAATTTCTGAAATCCACGCATTTTTGTTAGGAAAATAGTTCTTCAGGTAATTATTTGTTTGCAAGTATAGCTTTAACCAGATCTACATTCGCTTTTAATCACCCCGCTTTTGGCCTTAAAGAGAAAACGTAAAGAGATGAAACAATGTTAAATGTAGGGGAACACGCAATTTGAGGGCATTACATAACAATAGACAAAGGGAACGAGACGGTTACTCAGTTATCCGACATTTGGTCGTTGAGAGAAAAAAACCTCGTAACTACAGGTTGATTAAAGCTGTAGTTACGAGGTTTTGCTCGTGTAGACGGGATTTGGCTCTTTGTTCCATTCGTCATAAAAAGCGATGCGTCATGCAGAATACTCACAGAACTGGGATAGGATTTTCTGATTATTGATTCATAAACCGACATCATCTCATAGGGTTGTATTCATTCTACTAAATTAGCCTTTTTCTTAGATTACGAATTGGGTTCATTGTATTCCACTGATTAAGAGATGGGATGAATGGGAGTGATCGAAGGAGAGAGAGACAGAGAGAGTGACAAACACACAGATAAAGAGAGAGAGAAAAACAGAGACAGAGACATACGGAGAGAGAGAGAGAGAGGGAGAGAGACAGAGACAGACTGAGAGAGAGGGAAGAGGGAGAGAGAGAGAGAGGGAGAGAGAGCCCTTTTAATCATATGTATTAGGAATCAGACTGGCTATCAGTCTCTCTATATGTAGTTATTACATATGTACACTTTTAGTTAAACTGTTTATTTTTTCTGTTTTGCTAATCAGTGAACGTTTTCGAGACGTAAGGGAGGTAATATCGAGAAATGAAACGGAAAGCACGAGTTATTAACCTTAGTTACTCTCACTGACAGCCTGGGGGACAGTGGCTGTGAATACTTGACCCCCGTTTCCAATGTCAGCAATTTTATGAAAAAAGAGATCTTGCACGTGTATTTAAGATTTAAATCTCCTAACGCATATAGGTTACCCTTGCTTGCCCCGCCCAATGTAACAAGTAATTTCCTCTTTTTCCACAGTGTTTTCTCCGGTAAAACATCTGAGACTTAAAAATCAGTGATTGTACAGGAAAGGGCTAATGCCTCATCAGGAGTACTATATCCGATTGAACTGGTACAACGAATCAGATAAGATGGTTCGAATCCGGGTCTCGAGTCTCCATGATCCAACTTAAGTGATTTCCGTGTCGTACAGGAACACTTTATATCAATATACATTGATTTTATATCTAAATTCATTGCCACTCGATAAAATTTTAGACTGGTCAAAGCTGAAAGAATATGCAGACGGCAATTATAGAATGAGTGCCAAATCAGATAGAAAAAATTGTGAGAAAAGGGTGAATTACTAGCAACTTGTATTTTTTCTCCTTTTCTTTTGTAGATATACTTTTATACTTTTGGGCCGCGTGCTGTGTGCGTGAAACAATTGACCAATCGCTGATCCAGCCCACTTACTGCGTTAGTCATTGGGGGGATGGCGATGACTCCGACAGGAAGTCCCGCTCCGTTTTGAAACGGGCTTTAAAAACAACAACAAAAACTATTATGGCTAAAAGCATGATACAAAAAAAAAAGTATAGTTGGTTGGCGACTTAACCCTATCCTGGACAAATCCGGGGTTTTTCGTCACTGTGATTTTATACTTGAGAAAACATTGTGGAAAAAGGAGAAATTGCTCGTTACAAGTAATTTCTCCCTTTCCCACAATATTTTCTACCACATAGGATGGTCAGATTTCAAATTACATGCATTTTTCATTGTCGTCTGCAACCTCTTTCAAATTGGACCAGTCTAAAATTTGATAAAACAGGAAAGGGTTAAGCGTTGTAACGTCGTTAAAGTACCTCTGGTTGTCTAGGTAGCACACAGTCTCCACTTTGCGCACAAATTATGAAGTTGACGGATCACTTGCCACGCCCACTGACTTCCGACAAGGCAGTTCGGTCGAGTTGTTTCCATCTTTTTATTTCACGCATACAGATCATATTTCATTGTTCAGGTGACATTGAAAAACGGAAATTGCACTAACTTCGTCGTAATGAATTAATTTTATTTTAGAATAATCGGCGAATTAAGTATTTTACGCAATGATTCTTTCATTTCTTCCGCCTATCCCCGCCTTAATTTGTTTTTCTTTTTCTTTTTACAAAATAAGATTATCAGAAGCAGAATGATGAGAAAAAATTTATTGGAATTGATATGCTAAAGGACAGTGTAGTACTTGGAAGTTTTAATATCACAGACGGTTTCCACGGAAACGTGATAAAGTCAATTGTTCCTGCGATATTCTATCAAATGATCAGATTTCACGAACTGTATGCGGACCCAATGCCCTTCACGACTTAGGGGGAAGTTACTTAAATCAGTCCATAATGAAAGGGACTATGGCACAAATAAACATTTTTCTTAAGCAAAAAGGGGACCTTCTGAATGACCCGATAAAAAAAACTGAAACGACACATGATCGAGTAAAGGTCATTTAGGGGTATTATCTGAAAAATAGATGTTAAATTCGATCAAAAGAGCCCGGACAGAGCGTCAAGTCTCAACCCAGGTCAGCCTGCGCAGTTCACGAAATCAGACCTGTTTAGATACTTTTCGAAATGCCGAGCTGGTCCGTTTTCGCTTGACAGGTGTCTTTTGTTAAGCCATGTTAAGCCGAATTAAAATCCTATATAGAATTGAAATTAAAGTAGTGACAGCACTGGTAGGGATTAATGAGGGTTAATATTTCTTATGAAAAATGATTATTTAAATGACTCTGGCTTGAAGGGGACAAACAGGAGGTGTAGACCAAGATCAGACTACACTTAGGTGCAGGCTGATCTTTGTCTTTACCTCCTGCCAAAACAGGAATATTCCGGGTTCAGCATGACAAGGGTCAAAACTCGAAAGGACATCCTATGGTGTAGATATGTTTGTAGGGATCTAGATACATCGAAATGTTTGTCTACGGTAATTTCATCTTTTCGAGCATGTTTTCTTGATTAGCATAATCTTAATATCGTTAGAGGTCTGGGGAATTTAGAAAAAATGAGCTAAAAAAGTGGTCTTATTGTCTTGAAGTCGGATTTCTGTCCACTTGGGGGAGGGGATGCCTTATGCTCCTGCTCGTTGGTTTTCACGCTTGACATGTAATCTGATGGTTGTGGGTTCAAGTCCAATCCAAGGCGGATTCTGTCTTTGGTCCAAAAATTTTACAGATAGAACCCTAGATCACATTGTAACGTCTAGGGATGGGTTAAAAATACTGGGTTCGTGTCTTTATCATGTTAAATCGGATAAAAAAAAATATGTAGATAAATTTGTAGGGCATTAAGTTAAAGCCGAACTACTGACTAATCGCGGCCGTCAGTCAAAGAATCAGATGACCAATCAAAACAGTCATTTAGACCGGAAGTGAACTTTAAACTCCAGCATTGGTCAAAATGTCTGTTTATTTGGCGATTTAAACGTCGTATCAACAGCTTATTGAAGTTTTGAGTACGACGTTTAAGTTGACAACCAACCATTTTACTTTTTCACGATTACAAGTTACCGATCGTAAATTTTAGGAAATAATACCGTTTCTAATCGAAATGAAACTTTTTGTCTTAGTCAAAAGGCGTTGCCAGCGAGCCAGTGAGCGGGGCCGTCAATTCAACAGTTGCATAAAAAATACAACCAAATGTATGTCCATTTCTGCATTCTGTATAAATAAATTGTGCAGATGCACTCGGGGATTTCGGAAATCGATAGATTGTATTCCAGGAATTTCCAGTATGTGTGGAATTTGAAAATGGAGAATACTTCAGACAATTTACGCCCACGTGCACTGGCATTACGATGTAAGCCGCGTAGTTTTATTTGTGATATGACTGAAATATTGTTAAAAGTGGCGCTAAACCCAATTCAATCAATCATTCAGGGTGATCCATAAAGCTAAAAAAGACAACTCTTTGGAAACCCATTAACCAAGTATTTGAAATAATATTGTATCCAGTAGAGATCAAACGGATATCAAATTATTTTGAATATAAATCTGAAGTGAGAGAAACACAGCATGATCATTTTACATTAACTCATTCCCTCATAATTATGTCTTTCGGTGCCCGTCAAGAAAGACAAGTGGGAAAACATTATTATATCCCCGCAAAACGAATGTTTTCGGGGGAATACTGGAACCAGCCTGTCTGTCTGTCTGTCCGTGTGTCCGTCTGTCTGTGTACAAAATATTACCAATTTTGTGTCGCGATTTCCTCCTTCAGTTTTGCTTCAATACCATTGAAACTTTAAACAAAGATTAACCACATGTTGAAGTTCTGCAAGACGCAATTTTGAAGTCTTAATTCCCCCTGGTTCAAGAATTATTTCCCCTTGAACTTAGACATTATTCATGCCTTGTAGACATATACGGCTAATTATACTACCAATTTTGTGTCGCGAACTCCTGCTTTCTAGAAAGGCAAAGTCAGTAGCTATGTCCTTGTATTGTTAAAGCTCTCATTAAACTGAAAGCCTTTGCGGGGGTATTAAGTCACACACTGTGACAAGTTATAGTTTAAAATGAAGAAATCGCTTGTAACAAACACTCTCTTCAATTTACACAATGTTTTTAACTAAGACAATTGAAAAAAAAACATCTAAAATTCCATGACTTTAATTTGCCGTCTGCAACTCTTTTCAATTTGAACTAGTCTAAAATGTTGTCGTCTGGTGATGTGTTAAGAAAGCTTCTCAAATCGAAATGTTAAGTCGACTCCGCTGGATTAGGTTGCCGTTTGGTGTCATTTTCTTATTCCATTATTTAATTTCATACTGGGATAGTTAGAAACCTTTGACCCACTTTACCCCGACGGCGGCACTCATCCTTTCCGACTATTTGTCTCTCACCGATGGGTCGATAATCGTAGTTCTATGTGGGATAGCAGCTGGAGGCTAGGAAAGGATGTAATGGTAGTACTGGTGTGAGAAATACCAGGAAGCCATTCTTAGGTGCTCCAGCCGCCGCGATATGACTGAAAGATTGTTAAAAGCGGCGTAAAACCCCATTCAAACAAACAAATTGACCCACTTTAAGTGACCTTAGATCAAAATACAAGTGGCAATAAAAACTACCTCAAACATTCTATAAATCAAAATGGCCTTACATATCGAGGGTTAATTGCGAAACTGTTTTTTTTTAAGAACAGTAACGCAATTAACCCTCGATATGATCTTAGAATGGGTTCAATTGTTTTTGTCTTAATTCATTTAAAACTAAAACAAGACATTCTTGCGTTTATGCCTCCATAATCGAATTTCATATCGTTTTGGTGGGGTGAGCAGCTGGAGGCTCGTAAAGGATGTAATGGGTAGTCTCGCCGTTTACACCCCATTCCTACCTGAAAGCCGCCGTCATAGCACAGTCCGTAGTGCGCCAGACTCCCAAACCTCAATCATGGGATGTCATGGGTTCGATCTCCGGTGGCGGTAAATATCCATTTCGACATTTGTCTCTCACCAGTGGGTGGATAATCGTAAACCAAAGTGGGATAGCAGCTGTAGGCAAGGAATGGATGTAGTGGTATAGTACTGGTGTGAGAAATATCAGGAATCCACTCTTGGGTGCTCCAGCCGCCGCGATATGACTGAAATACTGTTAAAAGTGGCGTTAAGCCCCACTCAATCAATCCTTCAAACCATTCCTACCTGAACGGAGTGACGTAACTTAATCAAAGTACCGTGGGTAACCGACGATGGTAGTGGTAGTGGTAGTACTGCTGTGGGAAATATCAGAAATCCATGGTTCGGATTCTCCGGCCGGCGCAAAATAACTGAAATATTGTCAAAATTTGTGCTAGTGTGTTGGTGTCTCCGTAGCCATGTGTCATCCACCCAATACAGCAGGATATAAGTAAAAAAGGAGGAGAAAAGGGAGAAAAATAAGGTCGTCGAAGATGCGTGTGTGAGTTTTGGTGTTTTTTTGGGGATTTTGCCAACTCTTAAATCTGTTGACCCTAGCTAAATTTTCATCTATTTCAAAGTAGGCTACTTGTAAGTTGACTTATATTGAGGCATTTTTCATTGAGGTAGAGATAAGGTTTACGATGTATATCTTTTATTTGACATAAAGTGGAGTGTGATATCTTAACCTTCTCATACTTTTCTTCATACTTGTCAAAGTTGTGGAGAGAATAAAAAAGGCCTACCAGATGTTAAAGATATCTTTTTTTTCGAGAAGGGGTACGTCGAGGGTTTTGTGCAGAATAGTCGTAAGTAGTAAGTTAATACAGGCACTTACGACAGTTTTGTACGTACCTATCAACTTGAAGATTTGCAAAAAAATGCAAAGTATTATAAATATCTTCGTTGCTATCGTTTGATAAGATCGTTTGATATTCAGATCATTATACAAAGTTCTCCTAGACAAAAGTGTGCCATTACTTTAGACCATATCAAATTTTAAAAAAAATACGCAGCCTGATTTTAGCTCAGCTCTTTTCGGTAACCCCCCCCCCCGAGATATTCGTGGGACGGTCGTCGTCTGCGTCGGCGTCGTGGTCGTTCGAAATTTTTTACAATTCGTTATATCTCTGGTATTACTATAAACACATTCACTTGAAACTTGAAATATATGTTCACTACCATAAGAGCAATTTGCATCAACAGGGGGGATAACTCTAAATGCTTTTGAACCAAATATACCCCTTTTTGACCTAGAAATTTATCTACTATCAAGCACTTGAGCAACCGAGCATTAGAATAAGCATTTGATGATCTTGTTTGAATCATATGACTGTGTCTGCCTACATGTAGAATTCTTTTACCTTTTCTATTTCGGTTATCCATGCTTACAAGGCCCAATTTACCATCAATAATGGGTCATCTTGTAGGATTTAAGAACATTCCAGATTTACCCTTTTATTTTTCACATGCCTCTGCTTACTGCTAAAATCGAAAACCTTTCTTATTCTGCATCAATGCTTCAGTCGAACTTTCTGGATCTAAAACCTTCATGCTTCTAACACGAAAACATTTAATCGTGAATCATAGAGCTTCAATCAAAAACAGTCTTTTGGGAAATTCATCTGTCAAATGAGATCGATACTTTATAACCTGTAATATTACGTGGGCTGAAGTTAAAAGCTTTTGGTGTTTATTAAACTTGATATTTATCTCAAAGGAAATCTAAATAATCAGTCACATAAACATAACTCTTATCGGAAGGGAAATGATTCATAACTGTGGTTTCTGAAGCATAACTTGACTTGTGGGATGATCGGGGAATTTCATGGTGTACTTTCTATCGTCAAATTAAACTGTCATGAGAGATAACACTATATTTTTCTACTGGAGTCGGGGATATTTTTGGCCTACAATAATTGTTCTCATTGTCGAAAAGGAGCATCCTAAACCGACGTAGAATTTGGAGGCGATGCTCTCGTTATCGATAAAGACTCCGCGGCTCTTGAAAGGGCAAATTTTCCCAAAGAAATTCTGAAATCTATGGTAAAAATGTTAACAGACGCCTCTACCAATACTTTGAAAATCAATTCCCAAATCATTTCATGTTGCCACCGAGTTGGTGGAACATTATAACTAACGGGTAGATCTTGCTACCCGATTTGCTTTTTATTACAAAACAGGTGGTACAATGCAAGGGTTGTAGCAAGTCCATGTTTGGTTTTGAAAAACGAATGAATAACATGTCAGAATGTAAATGAGTGAAAGGCTTTACTGATCAAGCAGTTAAAACAACGTTGAGAACAGCGACGTGCAACTTTTTGAAAATACACATAGACTCGTATTATGCTATCAACCCTTGTTATGCTGAATAAAATTCTATTAGGAGTTGCTTAAAAATTCAAAGAACTGGTGGTATTGCATCTTAGCTCGGCAATGGGAACGCCAACTACATATCTATTTATGTGAATAGACACGTAGTGGGCGTCACCCTCGGCTTGCGAAGATAAATCGATGACTTGGTGCAATAACATCATAAGTGTCTATACTTATTATATTTTTACACTAAGCTATCGATATGTAAAGGTACTTGGGCCACTTACTGTTGGTCCGTGTCTCTTTTGAAAATTCTATTTACAGCGCTGGCTTGAAAGGACAAAAGAGTGATGTTGACTAACATCAGACTGCTCATTTATTCAGGCTTATCTTTTTCTATACCTCCTTCCAAAACAAGAATATTCCGGATTCATCATAAAATGGTTAGGAAGAAATTTCATGTGATGGATAACAATCGGGAACTTCTAAACAAGTATGGAAATTAGTATTTAAAATGAGAGGGAATAAATATAAAACATATAAAAAATGCCCCCTTTCATATAACCAAAGCTTTAAGCCATGATATAAATTGAATCACGATATTTTTAAAAAACTGTTGTTCATTCATTTGTAAAGCAGCTAACGTTAAAAGCCGTTCTATTCAAGCTTAATAGGATTTGAATTCTTATCTTAGAATCATACCAAGAGTTCAAATCAGTATGAATAGCTGATTTATTTTTTCAATGAATTCATCTTTTTACATAGAATTGAAAACTCTAATCTGGATAACAAGTTCGTTTACCTTCAAACTTAAAATCGGTCCTGTCGCTTTTTTATTTTTATTTTTGCTTTTTTTAAAAAAGAAAATAGGCTTTTTGGCGCGTTTAGAGAATAGAGCTTTAGATAATAGAGTTGGAAAACGAGAAATTGCCTATAAAATAGTTTATCCTTTCTCAAAATATTTTTGTATCCTTTAAAAGCATTTATTTTCCTATGAAGAGACTCTCTTAATCGTCGACTTTAAGTAGGCGACCAAAATGCCGTAAATATAGCTTGTATACTTTATAATAAGATCAGTCATATAATCTAAAAATGTTGTAGATTTGACTGAATTACTGTGGATAGTGGCGTTAAACCGTATTCAAACAAAATACAAATATCATACCTTTGAAAGTCACGAGGTCCCCCTCCAATCTCGCTTACTCGGCATCACTAAACCGATATCCTATGCTCGTTCCTTACGTGTTTTAGTTTTTCTAGAGTCTCGGAAAGATTGGAAAGACAAAAAGTCGTGAACATTGGTAAAATTTTTTGAGGACTTGTTTAAACAATGAAATAGCGAAGGGTTTAAAAACTGAATGGATGGGACTACCTGAATATATTTGACGGTACCTTACATGCGTGAGTGCCTACGTTTATTCAACAAAAATGTCATCATCATTTAGCCACAGCAGGCTACATAAAAAACTTTAAGGCTAGGGGGAAAAACAGACGTTAGAGTCGTTTGGCAGTTTGTTAAGCATTATGTTCTCAAACAGTGTTTTACATTCACAATATGACCAAAGATTGATTGATTGATTGAATGGGGTTTAACGCCACTTTTAACAGTATTTGTCACATCGCAGCGGCTGCAGCACCTTACAACGGATTCCTGGTATTTCAAACACCTGTACTACCACTACATCCTTTCCTAGCCTGCACCTGCTATCCCTCTTAGGTTTACGATTATCCACCCATTCGTGAGAGACAAATGTCGGAAAGGACATGTGCCACCCCCATTATTGAAGATTAGGGGTCTGGTGCGCTACCGACTGCGCTATAACGGCGGCTAATATGGCCAAAGAATATTAAATTAAGTGAGTCGTTTAACCCATTCCTACATAGTTCAGTTTTTAACGATCCCCAAGAAAAACGCTTTAGAAAACATTTTTGAAAATGAAGAAATTGCTTGTAAAAAGCAATTTCTTCATTCACAACAATGTTTCTTACCTTGACTCCCCCAAAGTTAGATCTTTTGGAAAAAAAAAATAATAACTGAAGTTTGTTAAAGTTGTTTGAATTTGTACCAGTCTTTGTTGTTTGGAAAATAGGTTAATAGAACTTTGATATCCCGTGATGTGTTGTTCCTTTTAGAAAGAGAGAGCGTCGGCCTTCCGATCAGGAGGTACAGAGTTCGATATCCGAGAGCAGCTATCGATCTTGGTTCTGTCACTGGCCCACATTATGAGCTCAAGTGTTGGTGTACACTCCATGAAGCAGAATCGAGGGGGATTACTCCAAGTTGGAAGACCTTGTTTCCCAATCGATGTAAAATAAATAGGTCTAAACCAAAATGTATAAATGTCCCTCGACAATATCCACATTCTCTCACAACTTAACATTCCTAAGATGCTTTCAGTTATTATATAGGAGTAATTAAGATGTATTTTTCATCCAAAGTGCGCCGTAAACTGTCACCTGTCACGTAAAAAGGGGCTATCCTTAGAATCCTTGAAGCATTCTAATAAATCATTTGTTCGTTTAAATGGGTTTAACGCCACTTTTAACAGTATTTCAGTCATAACGCGGCGATTGGAGCACCGATCCATGGATTCCTTTGGTATGACACACACTTGCGGTATCCATGGTCGAGCGTCGGCTTCTCGATCAAGAGGTTCCGAGTCCGATTCCCGGGAGCGGCTATCGATCGTGGTTCTTTCATTGGCACACACATTCGGCGCGAGTACTGGTGTATTTTTCTAGAAAGCACAATCGAGAGGGATTAATCTAAGTTGGAAGAACTTTTTTCCCAATCGATGTAAAATAAATTAGTTTAAAACTAATTACTCACACCAGTGCTATCACGACATCCTTTTCCGAGCCCCCAGCTGCTCACCCCACTAAGATTTACACTTATCCGCCCATTGAGCGAAGATAATTGTCGGAAAGTATATTTGCCGCGACAGAGGGATCGAACCCTAGACATCGTGATTGAGAGTTCGACGCGGTACCAACTGTGCTATTACCGCGGCTAACACAAAAAGGAAGTGCAAAATATGTAATACGAGGTTGGTATTTCAAGTATGCATAATGTCGGTTAGAGAACAAACCTCATTACTATAGCTCGACTCAATCTTTTGTTCCGAGATTTTTGTCGCCCAATGACGATATCCAACGAGATAAATGAACCTAGTGAAAATGAAAGGTTTCGACAGTAATCTTAGGCTGCGAGTTCGATTCTCGAACACTCCGCTGGTCACTTGGGTAACCCTTTATATAACGTGTTGCTAACCAAGTATCACATTTTACGGGTGTGTGGTATAAAACAGATTGTTCAAAGTGCTGTTAATCCTTATCATGTTGACAATATCCAACTAGATAAATGAACCTAATGAAAGTGAAAGGTTTCGACAGTAATCGTAGGCTGCGGGTTCGATTCTCGAACACTCCACCGGGCAATTAGGTGACCCTTTATATAACGTGTTGCTAACCAAGTATCACATTTTACGGGTGTGTGATATAAAACAGATTGTTCAAAGTGCTGTTAATCCTTGTCATGTGGGATAAAATCATCTATAGAATTTCGTCAAATCAAAGGGCTGACAGTACTGGGTGCAAACATTGTGGGTTAATAATTCTTTGGAATTTTTGTATTATAAACAACTCTGGTTTAAAAAGAGACAAATAGGAGGCGTAGATTAAGATCAGACTGCACATATGTGCAGGCTGATCTTTGTCTATACCGCCTGCCAAAACAGGAATATTCCGGGTTCAGCATGACAAGAGTTAAAGGTACTGTTAAAACCACAAACGAACTAGTACATAAGAGAACCCTTGTATTCGCTTAGGTTTAATTTGCAGGGGAGATATCAATCAAATTCCTCAACCGAGTTCAATAGCAGGAAACTATCATATTATTAAATTTCACAAACAAACATCCCACAAAACGAGATTTTAATGACCCTTTTACAACCCCAGTTACTTCAGTTCGTTTATTGCGATATAATTCAGGGAGTTATAAATAAATGTATACATATAACTTTTACTTTCCCATACTTTAGCAGATACGCGACAGCTGTGTGTTTCCCCCTTTTCGAACTTTTTCTGACTCCAGTTAATCTCATATCTGGGAAATGATGTATATTTATAACTTTGGAAGCTTCGCAGTTTAGTTACTATAAAAGAAGGGTTACTATGTGGTAACAGGAGAAATTGCTGATAAGCATTTTTTTCTTTTTTCCCATGTTATTTTCTAACGCCTTCGCTTTAACTTTAACTTTTTGTAACACTTTGTTATGTGTGTTCAATTTAAGCCATTACCAGAAGGCAAAAAAATTAGACTGGTCCAAATTGAAAAGAGTTGCAGACGACAACTTAAAGCTTATGAAACTTTGGATTTTTTTAGTTTTGGGTTAGAAAACATTGTAAAAAATGAAGAAATTGCTTGTAACAAGCAATTTCTTCATTTTCCACAATGTTTTTAAGCTTCTTTCCCTCGGGGACGTCTAAAACCGTCAGTGAATCGGAATGGGTTAACTCACTTTACAAATTAAAAAAACACGCTCATTTTATGAGTCGGATATTTACATCAATAAAAATGTTGACTCTTAAATCAATACCCGAGATATTGAATAAGTTGCTCCTTCTCCGTGGGTCACATAATAATCTAAAAGGCATTTATTTGATTTCTGGTTTGGCTCGCCCTGCTCCATCTTCAATATTTGAATAGGCGAACTAAGATAACAGCACGACATTTCTCCAATTGTCTTGTCGTGTTAAGAGGTTGGTATTTTTGGAATATTGTGTATCAAATATGTAAACAAAACTAGTTACGAGGTTTTGATCGCCTACTTAAAATCAGTCTTTTTAGGGAGCCACCTCCATTAAGCTATCACTTCCATCGAGCGGCCATTTCCAAAAGCGAAAGCTATTAATAGTTGGACATATTTGTTCTAAAAAATTCATTTTTACGAAATCCTTAGTCTTTAAAACGCATTATAATCGTCCCTCTAAGATATTCTAATGAGTCCGATAAATAAGAAATTAAGTGAAATACATCCACCTTTCTCTATAAGGTGTTCCCCATAAGTGGTCGCTTGACACAAAATATAGTGTATATTTTATAAACTAATACACTTGTTTTTCTTGTCTTGAAAGACCCAGCATCTAATTGAGTAGACAATTTATTATTTGTAACGGAGGTATTAAAAAGGACGGATCAATCAATATCGTCTAGAGTCAGTCTGTATATATTTACGCAGCGTACATCGTGGGTTGACTATCAAAAATCGTAACCACAGCTTATTGAAGCTTTATTTACGACGTTTTAGTAGTCAAACTTCGAAATTATCATAAATATGTGATTATGATTATGTATTTTACTTGTAGTTACATAGGCTATAAAAATTATTTCATGCTTGGTTTAAATTCTAGATTTTATTTTCCTTACACACTTATTATCTCGTTGTTAGGTATTAATGTGATAGTAAACTTGTAGTCATCATAATCTCATATGAGTTTTGTAATCGTAAACCTAAGTGAAATGAGCGGCTGGAGGCTCGGAAAGGATGTAGAGGTAGGACTGGTGTGAGAAATACTAGGAATCCATGGTTAGGTGCTTCAGCCTCAGCGATATGACTGAAATACTGTTGAAAGTGGCGTTAAACCCTATTCAAACAAACACAGTAGCTGTCTACCGTTTGTTAGGTTTGTTTGTTTGACCCATGTCGCGATGAATTTCATCATTTGTTGCAAAGAATGTTGGCAGAGCCTAGGTTCGAACCACAACCCCCATAAAGTCGATACCGACTGGGCTAACTGGATTTAGCTATCTACAGACCCGCGGCTTAGTGAAGAGTTTTTTCTGATTTTGTGGGTGCATTGGCTGAAAAGAACCATAACTTCAAGCACTATTTGTTGAAATGAATTCGTTTAATTGTATAAAGAGGGCTGTGATAGAAATAATGAGAATATAAATCGAGAGCTTAGAGCGAAGACATAGTATTGGTCTATAAAACGATGGAAACGTAAAATTCATTTCTTCATACAAGCAATTTCTTCATTTCCCACAATATTTCCAAAACTTTTTTTCTTAAGGGGAGTAAAAAGGAGGGATTGTTTGGTGTTTTCGAATGGATTAACAAACTGTCTTCAGTTTTTCCCCATGGAAATGGCTCCATCGATGTTCTACAAAATAAAATAATAACCGAGACTGGCAACAAATAGAATAACAATCAATGTGAATGAGAAGAACGATCTAAATGACTCGCTGATGTATAAAGACTTGCCAATTTTCGAGATAATAGGTGGATGCTAATGGATTTTGTCAAGCAATGAATCATTTTGAGAGGTGAAATTCATACCCTCTAGCAAAGAGAAATGGACACTGTATAAATAAAGTCAATTAGCATCACAGCTTTGTCCTGGGTTAATCAGTTGGGTGGGTAATTATTTAGGAATTTGCGTTCATGTTAAAGGTTCGATTCCTAGGAGCCGCCGTCATAGCGCAGTTGGTAGCGCGTCGGACTGTCAATCTAAAGGTCCCGGGTTCGATCCCCGACGGCGGCACTCATCCTTTCCGACTATTTGTCTCTCACCAATGGGTCGATAATCGTAGACCTATGTGAGATGGCAGCTGGAGGCTAGGAAGGGATGTAATGGTAGTACTGGTGTGAGAAATACCAGGATTCCATTGTTAGGTGCTCCAGCCGCCGCGATATGACTGAAATACTGTTAAAAGCGGCGTTAAACCCCATTCAATCAATCAAATCAATCGATTCCTAGACGATATTGTTTCTGTCAAATTCGAAACATTCGGGCCCTACATCGATTGGGAACAAATTACTTCGATTTACTGTGACTCCTCTTGATTCCGTGCTGTCTTAGAATACTTCAGGACTCGCGGCGATTACGTTGGCCAATTACGGAACCAAGATCGATAGGCCATCCGGGGAATCGATTCCGGGACATCTTGATCGGGAAGCCGACACTCTGACACCCGACTAGGACACTATCATACTAAGAGTAAAGATTACTTAAACTTAAAACTAAACGCTTTTCACCGAGAACCAAGGTCGGTAGCCCCGCATGGGAATTGAACTCGGGACCTCTTGATCGGATAGTCGACGCTCTGCCTTTCGATCACTGGATCCAGTTCGTTATATTAAGAAATGTAGGTTATTTTGCCCTTCCCAATACATTGTCGCTTTTTGACGCCCCAAGAAAAAGAAGCTTCGAAAAATATTAAGGAAAATGAAGAAATTGCTTGTTACTAGCAATTTCTTCATTATCCACAATGTTTCCTATCTCAAAAGATTATAAACCTTTAATTCTCGTCTGTAACTCCTTCAATATGTGCCAGTCTAAAATGTTGTCGTATGGTAATGGATTAAAACCTTACGCTGTACAAGAAATCGAAGTACTTAAATAAGATCATAAAGTAGTTTTTGATAAGGACACGGGTCACGTTTGATAAGTGAAGGAAAAGGATCACGAGTGATAAGTGAAGGAAAAGGATCACGAGTGATAAGTGAAGGAAAAGGATCACGATTGATAAGTGAAGGGAAAGGATCACGATTGATCGGTGAAGGGAAAGGATCATGATGAAATACAGGAGTACCGTGATGGAATGTGGTTGTAAATTCCGTCTGCTACAACTGGAAGTGAGTCATGGTCTATCAAACATCCCGTCTAACAGGATTACGGCGATTAAATATTCCTTTATTCTAATTGTCGTGGTGAATCGGATGTTGGTTTGCTGTAACTTAACCCATTCCAACACAATCTCGCTTTTTACGTTCTCTTAGTACAAAGTTTTTGAAAACATTGTGGAATATTAAGAAATTATTTGTTACAAGCAATTTCTTAATTATCCATAATATTTTTTTACCTCCAATAGACAAAGATTTTAAAATTGTCGTGTACAACTTCTTTTAATTTGGAATAGTCTAAAATGTTGTCGTTTGGTAATGGGTTAGACTGGATTTTGACGTTTTTCAGTCGTGCTCGGCAATTAAACATATTTGAATTCGAAAATGTCAGTACGGAAAAGGATAAAAAATCTGTCCATGTGTCAGTCGAAGTAATTTTCCGGTAGAAGGGAGAACATTCCCGTACCATATGGTTTATTGCATTCTGAATTTATTTCCATACATTTTATATGGCTTTCAAACAACATATCGACCTTGGGAAACCCTTTCTCTACAGGTTCTTGGTTCATACTTCTGTCGATTTGAATATCTTTTCTTTTATCGTCACTTCCTACCACGAAAACGAACGGTTTTTCATTTCACGAAATCAATATTCTTATATTGCCGATTTTCTATGTGAAAAATACTAAAAAGGAAAGAAATTAGTTCAACCATTTCAAGATGACAAACTTTTAGACAAACAAAACATTCAGCATCAATTCAAATGAAGGTACTTGAAAGAAAGCACAGACTCCTCTCCCTTAACCTGGTCTTTCCTGTTTTCCAAATTTGAAATAAGTTGCAGATGACAATTAAGAGTAAGTGCACTTTAAAAAGTAACCAATCTACAGGGTAGAAAATATTGTGGGGAAAAAGGGAATTGCTTGTTACAAACAATTCTTTTCCTACAAAGTTTTGTTAAGTATAATATCATAGGGACGTAAACAGGAAAGTTTATCCCCTTTTCATATATGGTGAGAGTAACGACCGACAACTCTGCTTGGAGATTTCACAAGCACATGAAAGCACACTTTTGGCTGCACCTTTTTTAGCTCGACTGTTTCCGTATGCGCCGTTCGTCGGCGTCGTCAACCGCACAATAACGTTGATATTGTGTGAAATTTCTCGTCTTACAGGAGGCATTTATTTGAAAATACAAAGACTTTGTGTCCACTCATGCTAAATGAGCAACCTAGACTATGAGATGGGATAACTCCAAATGCATTTTTTGCAAGAATTATGGCATTATACAACCTGTGGTTTAAAGCTATTTACAGACGGGAAAAAAAGGAAAACTGAAAATAAAACTAACAATAAAACAAAATGTTTTTCGATTTTTTAGGTCTATAGACTTCTGAAGGCGTTTCTTTTTATTTATCTTTTCACTGGAACGTTTACTTTAGAGATATAAGGGTCGATAGAACAAGTAAATAAGACTGAAAAATGTGTTTGGTATTTCACATAATGCGTTTAAGTCGAGTTCATTGGTTGAAAAGAGGAAAATAGTGTAGTTTTACCTTTAAAACAATATTGCCTCTCATTTTTTGTTCGATTCGAAACTTCGTGTGTTTAACCAATGACCAGAAGACGAATTTTCAGACTGTTCCAAATTCAAAAAGGTTGCAAATGCAAATTTTAAGTGCCATTGTATTTGAAAAGAAAATGGTAAAAAGCATGATGAAAGCATGATGAAAAATGTTAGTTTTACCAGTAAATTATCATGTTCCAAAAATGCTTACCAAAATATAAATCTTTAGATACTTCGAAATGGGGATTGTGTGGTACCGAGTAAAATTAAAACGACGGATCGCTGGCTACGCCCACTGTCATCCGACAGGAACATTCGACTTTGATGATAAATAGGGAATATTACAACAGTGTGTTTTTATCCCCCGTCGTTTCGGCGAAGGGGATATAGTAATGGTCTCCGTCCGTCATTCTTTCCTTCCGTCACTAAACTTGTCAGAAGCATATCTCTGAATGTATAAATGCTATCAACTTTAAACTTCATAGGTGGATACATCTCATTGAGGAGAAGTGCAGTGCACAAAAAACACAACTCTTGCTTGCATAATTTTGGAGTTATTGCCCTTTGTTGTTTTAAAGTCTTAGATTTTGTCCTGAGCATATCTCTCTGAAAGTATAATAGCTATAATCATACTCTTTGAGAAGAAATACAGTGCACAAGAACCCTAATTCTAACTGGCTTTAGTTTACTATCAAGGTTTTACGACGGGGGATTGCCCTCTTATTCTATTTGTTGTTATCGTGTTCGAGAATCGTGTGTAGGTATTTTTTTATTGAGTGAGACCGAAGGTAGAATCCAATAAGAAAAATACCTACACACGTTTTGAGAACAGGACAACAACAAATGGGAAAACACACTGTTATAATATTCCTTTCATTATATACCTTTAGGACATGACATTAACAAAATTCTCTTAAATGATTAAGAAATAACCAACTTTCCGAAAAAAAAAAAAAAACCCGAACGTCAACACTCATAAAAGTAGTCCGTGTTTAACGGTACTCGACGAATACGGTTTTTAGAACACGCCGAATACGGATTTTTTTTATTTATTTTTTGTCGAGTTGTAAATTAGATAGCCAGATTTTATTTCATATCATTTATTTTCCTGAAAGGGGTTATATTGCAAAATATATTGCAGATAGGTTAACAAAATGTTAAATGATGGGTTGGTGATTTAAGCGTTGTAAATACAGCTTGAATAAGGTTTGGTTATGACGATTAATTCGCGACACCACAAAAATGCATAAAAGGTCACAAGCATTCGGTCGCCATGAGAGTGGTAAATGTTGAAGATCCTCCTGTTTGAATGGATGATTTCATTGGTCGATTGATTCTTTGATAGCCGCGATTGTACAATTATCCCATGTTATCCGTGAGGGTGTTATCCGATACCACTAATGGGTAAATGATCGTAAACCGAAGTGGGATGAGCAGCTAAAGGCTCGGAAAGGATGTTTGGAAGTACTGGTGTAAGTAATACCAGGAATCTATGGTTATTAGTTATCTCCAGTCGCTGCGATATGACGGAAATACTGTGAAAAGTGGAGTAAAACCCATTCAATAAACGTTATCGATGCCTGCGGGAAAAAGTATTGTAAAGTAAATGGTTAATATGTGTCTTTTCAGTAACCATGAGTGACAAACCAGACGTCTCTGAAGTTACAACCTTCGACAAATCCAAATTGAAGAAAACCGAGACAGCAGAGAAGAACCCATTACCCACTAAAGAAAGTGAGTCCGACTTCTTGGTGTTATCCGGCATCACGTTATACCACTAGCTGTTGTGGAAATCCTTATGACAAAAAACAGCAAATTATTGTCCTTTTAAAAACAAATTTAATTTTCAGTTTCGTCTAACAAAACCGAGCGTTCTAATTGGTCGAAAAACTTTATTCATAACTCCATGAACAAAATTTTGAGCACCCAGCGATTTAATATGCTTCCGCACAAAATAGTCCCATACAAAATGGTATCAAAATTTGTAAGTCTTTTGTTTGTTTGTTTGTTTGTTTGTTTTTCGCTCGATGCTATTCAATTATAAGAAATGAAGAAAATGTTTTTGTTTTTTTGTTTTCATGGAGGTATGAACCGAAAAACCTAATCACAATGTATGAATACGCGAATATTTTGTTTTCATGGAGGTATGAACCGAAAAACCTAATAACACAATGTGATTAGGTTTTTCGGTTCATGCCTCCACGAAAACAAAAAATATTCTCTTCATCTCTTGAATAAATCCACGATATTCGTAACTACTAAACTGGTGTTAATTAGGATACGCAAACTTCTTGTTTGAACATTGGATGTGATTTGAATTTAAAATTCAGCCGTTTTGTAAACCGAAAATATCATAAAAAAAAGAAGCGGTGTGTGGGTAAAAAGTTTGATTTATACAAGTACGTTAAATCAGTGTAACTACAGATTAAATTACTGATTTAACGTACATGGATAAATCAACTTATATATACTAACATATGATGATGAGTGATCTCGTTCTGTGAATATATCGGAATTCAAACTCTCTAAAAAACAAAAGCGTTCTCTAGAACTTAAGGTCTTACGCCTTTAGATATGAATACATCGTAAGAAAATTAAAGTGACTTGATGATTTCTGATCTTTTTCCTGATTTATATGAAAATTAAAGTGACTTGATTTCTTGTTCTTTTCCTGATTTCGCCAATCATCAATCGTGGCTTAATTTTTTGTGACTAATACCCAAGGCATTTCCAATATGAAATAACAGTGAATGAAATTCAGCCGCATTGAGCTATGTCGTGCAGGGTTAAAGCCTCGAAGTATTTTCGCGTCACAGTCTATAAGAGGTCTGGCATAGTGATAATTGAAACACACAGCCTATGAAGACAAATTCTATGGTCTAAATTCAGCAACCATTCGAAATCTATTTTCAATAACGAAGGCTCTTATTGGTCAAGAGAGTTGTCTCGCCGAATCATTCATTTAACTATTCATGAATTTGACGTCGATGTTTTAGTTGCAAGGGAGATAATCTGAATAAATAGCCTGGATTTGCCATACAAGAGTATTGTACCTTAATTCCGATATAACAGCTGTTGATTATCAGAGAGCATAACCCTTTACTTTTGAATTCCTGGTTTTTACATCCCCTTGAGTTTTGTAATTTAGAAAATACTGTAGAAAAAGAAGGAATTGCTTGTTGTCACAACTTCTTCTTTTTCCACAGTATATCCTACTCTACTAAATGGTATTTTTCAAAATAAATTCACTTTAAATTTTCGTCTGGAATTCTTTGAATTTGGATAGGTCTATAATCTTTTTTTTTTTTTATATATATAAAGGTTAAGTCACTTGATGATATCGGTGGCCTAGAATGGTCACTCATCAGCGAGTTCGACAACTATCGGTCATTAAAAGGTAATTAACCTTGAACAGCCAGTGTCTGTGATACCGGCTTGAGTAAATGATCGCTGGTAACGCCCACTCACCTCTGACAGGGAATTTGACTTATATATTTAATGGTGTTGTGTTGCGAAATTCATCGTCGGTAAAATGTGACATAATGGCGCAATACCCATTCCACTGTTACTCCTTAACTTAGTTATTTTATTGTGCTTTGTTGTTATTTTGTACATTTTGTTTACATCTATTTTTGATATCAAAGCTGTGACCATTTGTAATGTAAACGTGGTTCTCTTGTAAAATATTGTATTCTATAATGTCTGCCTTTTATCGTTTCAGCCATTGAACAGGAGAAAAGTGCATAGTGCTATCTACCAACTGCTTTGTATATAATCTATTCCAACTGTATAGTCGCTACATTATGACGTCATCGCAGCCATCTTCGTACGAATTCCGGACGCCGCACACAGCCCAATTTCTTCAAGCCTTTTCAACTGTTGGATCCTTAAAGAGACATTTTTCGTCAGATTTAAAACGGCAAACGTTTAAGTGTAAACGCAAACTTTGAAATAGTTTCATAAAATGTTATCACTTTTTGGCATGATTTAAATCTTTCCAAGACCCTGGCTTCTGTTTGAAAGACGGTGGCAGACGAAAATTTGAACATTCGAAAAAGATAACGATTTCAGATTGAAAGCATTGTTGAAAAAGATGGAATTGCTTTTAAAAGGCAATTTCTTTTATTTCAACCACACTAACGTCAGTGTTATGCAAATATTATAGGATTATGACAACGATGAATTGTACGGAAAAGGGTTTAAATGTTTGGTATATGGGCTACAAAAATATCATAACTACAGCTTGAACAAGCTGTAGTTACGATATTTGGGTTGTCCATCGACGATTTTCAGCTCGCTTTCATTCATGTGTGCCTTTCAAAGAGTAGTGTCCCGAAAATTTTTTTGACGACTGGTGCTTTACTGTGTACAGCATTGGAAATACGGACCAAACTTAACATTCCGCGTGATCTTTTTCTCCTTTGCTTCTTCACGAGATATATACATGTAAATCGTTGGTTGAGCTACCCAAACGTCGTAACTGTATATCAAGTGCTTAGAGCAAAAACATAGTATGCATACTATGTTTTACTCTATACCCTCGATAAGTGGCTACGGTGTATTGATTTCCTAATTACGATATTCATTCTAAGAAAATAAAAATTGAATTTGAAATAAAACAGGGATGATTATAAGAAGTGATTTCTAAGACAAAATACCTATGCATTTTTATACCAGCTGTAAGGAGATTTAACCGTTTTTCCAAAGAGCGATAAGCAAAAATCAGTCTAGTTTTCGTTTCTTTTTTGTTAGGTACCAACCAAAATATAGTATCAATACCTTAATGTTACGTAGCTTGTTCAAGAGCCGAACCTACGTCTCGGTAAAATAACATTGAGTAATCGTTTATAGGAATTTAATGTCATGTTAATGGAAAATTGATCGAAGAAAATGTCAAAGAGCATTGCCAATAAATGTAAGAAAATTGATGAAACTTCTGCATTCCAGTTTATTCGGAATCAGAGTTTAAAGAATTTAAAGGGCGGTTCTAATCTCCCGGAAGTCTGGTATAGTGGTAGCGTATCTTGTTTTTAGGTTATCTAAGAACGAATCCTTTATTCGAGCCTTTGTGTTTCTTGAGCCCGTATTTTCATGTTTGTTTTTTCTTGGTCTGCGCGCGTCATATCAATTCTTTGTTACTCGATAGATTCACGCATCGTAAGCTATTTTTGTCTTCTTTTTATGTGACATTAAACGCATAATCCATTTTCTCTAGCTGTTGTTTTCATTTGCATTTCAGACCGACCACTAGCCCCGCCTACTTATATCGTTGTCCCCGCCCTTTGACTCCAACAGGAGGTTCCCCTTCGATTACCCCCCGGCGGCGGCTCTCATCCTTTCCGACTATTTGTCTCTCACCAATGGGTCGATAATCGTAGACCTATGTGGGATAGCAGCTAGGCTGGGGGCTAGGAAAGGATGTGATGGTGGTAGTGGTGTGAGAAATACCAGGAATCAATTGTTTGGTGCTCCTGCCGCCGCGATATAACTGAAAGATTGTTGAAAGCGGCGTAAAACCCCATTCAAACAAACCCCTTCGATTACAAACTATGGTTTTTTTTGCAAAATGTATGGTCAGTAGTACGTCACAAATGGATAAGCTTGAATAAGCTGTTGTTACGACGTTTAAGTCACCTAACCAACCAAAATGCTCCACATAAATGGCGTCAATCTCAGGGTGCAAAGTTAACTTCCAGCCTAAATGATAGATAGATAATTTATTTGACTAAACTTTACAGTTTCTTGTCATATACAGATATACATAATACAGTTTTAAAAAAAAAACACAACACGGGGCATTAACACGAATAATCTACAATTTCTTTTCTTGTTTATCCTGGAATAGTAACTTAGCAGGGAAGAAATGAAAAAAAAATACAAAATTAAGTATCGAATGCTATACAAGTTCTACGTAAAAAAAACTTCTTATACAGATTTACAAATGTTTAGGAGAATACTTTTATCATTAGATTTCATCAAATTAATAAAGTACAACATACGTGGGCGATGTTTGTAGAATTTTGAAAGTTTCACCAACCATGTTCGACTGCTTTTTTTTCAAATTTGGACAAGTCTGAATTTTGTCGTCTGGTTATGGATTAAACGAGATCGCAAGGTCATAAATCCGAGCGATAATTGCACGAACACCATATGCCTTAGTACGATTTTGGAGTCAAGACTAATTTTCGGGGCCGTATGCCAAATGTAAACTTGGCCTAAGATATGCTTGAGGAATATCGGTAGTGTTACATGTAAGGTGTTTCAATGACCTATTAGAAGTGTTATATGGTCTCCATCGAAAACCACAGCTAACAGAGATCCCAAAGTGACTAGGACCCATTCTCAGGCGAGCGCCACACGGTCACTTACATAGGAAATTCGATTTGGATATTTATTCAACCCTTGTCATGCTGAACCCGAAATATTCCGGTTTTGACAGGAGGTGTAGACCAAGATCAGCCTGCACATAAGTGCAGTCTGATCTTGGTCTACACCTCCTGCCTGTAATTTACCTGCCAGAGCTGTTTGTGAACTGTTGATTTTTGAACTACAAGTTCCATCAGTGTTTTCAGCACTTTGATTTTACAGCAATTGGGTAAGGTAATTTATTCAGCATGACAAGGGTTAAACGGTGTTATTTTGCACAATTCATGGTTAGTAACATGTTACAAAAAATGATTGGTTTGCGACCTAAACATCGTGCTTGTAAGTGTAGTTTGAATAAGCACTATATAGTTACAGCCATTCCAACTCAATCCCACCCTTTTACGCCCATCAAGAAAAAAGCTTTGAAAAATAGTGTGGAGAGAAAGATGAAAATAATTGCTTATCATAAGCAATTTCCTCATTATCCACAATGTTCCTCTCTTCCCCCCCCCCTTCATCTCCGGTCTCCAAATATGATTTGATTGGTCTATCAAATTTTGATAGGTTTAAACCTATTTATTTTACATCAATTGGGAAACAAGTTCTTCCAACTTAGATTAATCCCTCTCGATTCTCCTTCCTGGAAAAGGCACTAGTACTCGCGCCGATAGTGTGGGCCAATGACAGAACCAAAATCGATAGCCGCTCCCGGGAATCGAACTCAGGACCTCTTGATCGGGAAGCCTACCTCTCGACCACGGACACCACAGTCACATTTTGATTGACACTGTCGACCCATCAAGTCGTCCACGAAACGTCCTTAGTATAGCTTTTTAAAGCTTATATGACAGCGATAAGGTCTCTCACATACAGTTTAAGCTCTATTGGCTGAAAGCGATGGTGCTATTGTCGCGGCGTGGTGTCCGTCGTGCGTCCGTCCGTAAACCTTTTTCTTAAAAATATTCTCCTCAGAAAGTAATGAGCAGAATTCAACCGAATTTCACAGAAATGATCCTTGGGTGACACTCTTTCAGATTCCTTCAAATAATTTGACCGGGTGGAAAAAATGGCTTTAATGGGTGTGGCTAATTTCCATATATGGTGAAAGCTTTACATATGTTCTTCTCGGAAACCAGTGGATTGATTTTAACAAACTTTTACAGGGATGATCCTTTGGTGATCCTTTTATCATATTCCTTAAAAGAATTTTGATCAGATTAAAAAATGGCTTAAATAGGCGGGACTCATTTCCATATATGGTATAAAGTGAAAACTTTAAAAATCTTTTTTTCAGAAACCAGTGCATTGATTTCAACAAAATTTCACTGAAAATACCCATTTTAGACCATTTTTTAGATATATTTAGTGAATTTGATTGGACGAAAAACATTGCTTTTTGGTTGGGGGTGGGGGTGCTAATTTCCATATAGTTATGGGATTTATTCTGAGAACTTTGAAAATCTTCTAAGAATCCTGTCGATGAATTTCAACTCAATTCGAAGGGAATGATCCTCAGGTGACTTTTTTCAGATTTCTTCACATAATTATGATTGCTTGAAAACATGATTTTTATGGTAGGGCTTATGTTCATAAACGGTATACATTGAAAATTTTGTAAATGTCTTTCATTTGAGTTAGTATATGGATTTTAACTAACTCAACTTGACTTTTTAAAACAATTAAATGTTTGAAATGCTTCCCTAGACCTATTTTAAAGTTTTCAGATACTAGATTTATTTGCAAGAAATGGCTAAGATGATTCAATTTATACTGAATTTCTGAAAACACCATTTGCCTAATCAGTATATTCAGGCATGTGGAGCGATACAGGTGCTGAAGCGCCTCTAGTTCAACCAGCAGAAACAAATAACTTAATCCTTTCCTGGACAAATCCGGGGTTTTACGTCACTGTAATTTTATACTTGAGAAAACATTGTGGAAAAAGGAGAAATTGCTTGTGACAAGCAATTTCTCATTTTCCCACAATGTTTTCTACCACATAGGATGGTCAGATTTCAAATTGCATGCATTTGTCATTGTCGTCTGCAACCTCTTCCAATTTGGACCAGTCTAAAATTTCAAAAAACGGGAAAGGGTTAAGGGATTTTAGACGAATTCACGGATCGCTGGCCACGCCTATTAACTCCAATAGGGAGTTCCACTTCGATATCATACGGTGCTATTTTGCAAAATCAATGACCAGTGACATGAAACAAAGTGAAATGGTTGGTTGGCGATCTGAATCAGCCATAGTTACAACGTTTAAGTCGTCAAACAAGAAAAAATCCTCAAAATATATGTCGTCCAAAGTCAGAGTTCAAAGTTCAACTTCGGTCTAAATGAATGATTTGATAGATCGATTGGTTCTTTGATTGACAGTCGAGATCAGTAAAATGTATCTTGTTGTGATGTGGTTTGAAGTGGAAACCGATCCGTTAATATTCTGCAAAATGCTTTCCTGTGTAACACCCCAATCTTTAGTGATACGTGCAAGTAGACGTGAATGCGGGATCGAGACAATCAACAGAGTATAGATGAACAAGTGCAAGAGAGTGATCCAAGATCAATTTCATCCTTACACATAATTTCCTTCCGTGCCTAACAGATTAATCCATTCCAACACAGTGGAATTTTGGACCGGTCCTAATTGAAAGGAGCTGCAGACGACAATTTCAAGTTGATGGAATTTTAAATTTTTTTTCGTCTTTTTGGATAGAAAAAACATTGTGGATAATGAAGAAATTGCTTGATCCAAGCAATTTCTTCATTTTCCACAATGTTTTCAAAAGTTTTTTCATTGAGGGGCGTAAAAAGGAGGGATTGAGTGGGAATGGGTTAAGGACGCAGTAGACAGCGGCCAGGTACACCAATACGATAAGCGGTCAGGGAAAAACGGGAAAATAATGTTTCTTCTGCATAGTTCCCTGAATTATTCAGAAAGATGAAAATAACACCGAGTGATACTTGTAGGTTGTAAAGTGAAGTAATAATGTGTCAACCACGCGTTATATAAGAATATACGACAACTGTGATCACCAAGAATTTAGTGTCACAGAATTTATTTAAATAAAATGAAGTAAGAATAGAACGGTTCAGGTAGGATCTGTTTCGTTCTTTCATTCAAGTGCACGGGCCATGTTTTCCTTTCATTGGAAAACGCAACATTGCCGTTGGATTACTGAAAAGGATACCACTTTTCACCAACGCCCGCGGATTTGTTTCGTGTAACGTGTAATTTGCAAGCTTTTGGCCTGGCAAAAGAGATTCAAACGCACCTTGTAAAAATTGCGTATACAACAGATTGGTTTCCTCTGAAAAGATTATTAAGCGAATCTTAAAGGTAGGTATCGATGTATTTTTCATTTCATAGATTTTAATTATTTTTATTTCCTCTCATAAGCTATTTGAATACAATATGCCGCAAAGTAGTTTTGCAAAAATCTGAGGTCGCTTATCAGAATAAAGCAGGGTAATTCCCTAATAGCCTACGTAGGCCATTAATCTATTTTCAGATTAATCCGAGACAGTTGCGACAGGCCCGAATAACCGTTTGAACCTTGCATTTAGTTTAAATTACATCAAACCAACGTCATCGTTACGTCATCAGGAGTTATGTTCGCTAGCCGGTCTGTAAAGATCATTCCAAAACTGTCGTAAGCATTATTACGAATATAAACACTTACCGTAGTTTTGTGGTTAGTCTTTCATTGACATGATTTAGGACGTTGGCTGTTTCGCTAGTAATTTTGTTACCTTCATTTGACTTTGAGCCATATGCAAATGAGCTCATTCGATGTCGACAGCCGAGTTCCGTGATATCTAAAAATATCCTGGAATTCCGCTGAACCTTTCCGATATAACCACAAAAAGCCACTTTAGGTCTATTAGATTACCACCAAGACAATACCTGACATAACTTAAAGTATTAAAAGTTCGTTTGAGTCTATTTTTCGGCACTTGGTATTTTTTTCTTATCTAGGTTTCAGAAACATCGATACCTCCCTTTAAGCGAAATATAGTTTCGGTAAACGGGACGAGTGCAGTCTTGATGTCGGCTAAATAGCGCCATACTATGTTTGACAAGACAAGAGATGGCACAAAACCAGAGACTCAGTCTGAGTTCAATAAATCCCAGATAGATCTCTTCCCACTATGATAATAATTAATAATGATAATAATAATTATCATATTAATTAATATACCGCACTGAATAAATGGAAACTAAACAGGGCAAACTAGACAGCTTTTTTGTCTTAAAATTGTAATAATTAGATTCTACGAATTCCACAAGTAAAGGTTTTCTGTCCCTGAATGCGATGCTATTTATGGACTTGTCACATTTGATGAAATATGTAACGTCCAAAATTAGGCTATAGATTCCCTTCATCCTTATGTAGCTCATCATGCCGACGTGGTCTGAAATTACGGCACAAATCTGCAGTGAATGCTTTACTTTCTAATGTCATGAATTTTTTCTCGGTGAACGAACTATCGAATTCCCGACAGGATCTGAAAGATTACCAATTCAATTAGATTATCTAGAACGATAAACTACAATTATGCTCATAAAGCAGTTTATGTTAGGCAATTAGCACAATCACATTGAAAGAAGACTGTACACATAGTACGTGATTTCCTATGATAAATTGCATTCAATGGTTTATGGTTTCATTTCACAAACATATCTTCAACATAGTAGATGAGGATATCGACTTAGCATTTCAGTGTATTCAGGTCGCCAACAAAACCAATTTAATCGTTCAATCTTTCGATTATTTCTTACGTGTTACTATATCAGTTAGCCATATTTTTTTCAGTTATTCAGGTTTGAAATTTGGTTCATGCACACAGCAGTTTCTGAGGAGATTTCACTTCGACACTCTTTGTCGACCACTGGAGACAAGTCCCAATAAACGCCATGTTTTAAATTGTTTCAATGAATCTCATAAAAGATCGCCAATAATTTGTCATGTGAAACTTTGGGTTCAAATAGACCCATTATTAGGCCCTATTGGCTACGATAACGTAGCCCTCGTCAAATTCTGATCATCTGTTGGCGAGCGAACAGGCTGCGCTATCGCGGACACATTAGTGTCTGAAGAGCAATTTCCAAAGGCTACTTTTCTCCTGAAAGACACGGACGGACACAATGCACTGACAAATACCGGTGACCTTCGAACATTTGAAAATGTAGTTGAGTTAGTTCATTTTATAACGATTTTTTTGTTTAGAATGGTATCATTGTTGATTTTAACAAAGCTTTGTTAAAGTCGGCGGCGGTACCGGTCTATTTTATGATAGGATACGGTGCGTACTTTGATTTTACTTTTTTAATCTCCATTATTGAAGAAGGTTGTTGATGATAACAACACTTCCTGTCAAAACATGAATCCTTAAGGGGGATTCTTAGGCGGATAGACCCTCCTAGAGAAAGGATTTTACATCTTGTCTCGCAGATTTTACCAAATGCTATGCTTTACCATGCTCAGATACAACGGTGGCAAATAATCCCCTCAAACAGAATAATTCAATGCATGAGAATTTGCCCTCCGTTTAGCTGCTACAATCAAGGTACTCAAAGCACTCCTTAAAATAGAACAGTTAAGTAAATGTTAATCAGAAGCTGCCATACTGTCCCTATGAAAAAGACGAAGCTTCAAAGCAATCTTAGTTGTGTTTTTATATCTAGAGATTGAGTGAGATGTAGAGACAGAAGTAGGAAAATCGATGAGACAGGGACAGGGAGGGATAAAAAGAAGGAAAGAGAAATAAGGGAAAGGAAAAAGAGAGTGGGCCTTCATGAAAAATAATGTGTCTTAAACGGATATCCATATTTCTAAACCTAAGAAAGAAACATTTGTAAATGCCCCAAAAATACACACAAATGAGCATTTAATACTTCCTTCATTTACAACAATTTTTCTTAAAGGGGAAGAAAGGGATTGTTTGGGAAAGGTTTAAATGCTGATTTGAGATTTGTATATCTTGAATGTTTACATATTACTTGTTTAAGGGAGGTATTGATGTTTTTTCAGCATCACAGGTTTTAATTATTCTCATTCGCCAATATTCTATTTGAATACAATATTCCAAAAAGGAGTTTTGCAAGTGTAACATGCAGCATATAACCATTGGAATCCTGCAGTCAGTTTGAATTCACACTAACGAACGTCATCGTTGTGTCATCAGGAGCTATGATCGCTAGTCGGTCTTCGTTTGTAAGAGTTGATGAAAATATAAACATGTACCAGATGTCTAGATAAGAGTGGGTAACAGCATTCTCAAATCCTTATTTTTCAATGGAACCCTATATTGTGGGTACTCAGTTGAATCGTCTTGACGAAACAATTCAGCTGAGTACCAACAACATAGGGTTTATGGCAGGAACGGTGAAATATTTAAATCTAAAATACTGTTTACGCACTCTATCTGTAGCTCTGATGTACCATAGATTTGCCCTAAGCACTTGATGTGACACTTTTTCAAGACGTTGGTTGTTGCCCTTGTCACTTTATTACTTTCTTTTGACTTTGGGTCATATGCAAATGAGGTCATGCAGTGTTAAAAACCGAATGCTGTGTTGCTTAAATAACCTGGAATTCCGCTGAAACTTTCCTTTCTAACCCCAAAAAGCCACTTTAAGCCTGTCACATTACCATGAAGACTATATTTGACTCATATTAACCCTTATTGGAATATACCTGTTTTAGTGCATAAGTGCAGTCTGATCTTGGTCTACACCTCCTGCTTGTTCCCTTTCAGCAAGAGTTATTTGAATAATTATTTTCAAAAGACATATTTACCCTCATTTAGACCTTCTATTGCTGTCAGCCGTTTGATTTTAAAGCAATTCTGTATAGGATTTTAATTCAGCATAGCAAGGGTTAAGTATTAAATGTTCATTTGAGTGTTTTTTTAGGCAGTTCACAAATTTTTCTTATCTAGGCTTCAGAAACATTGATACTTCCCATTAAATACAGTACATGATAATATGTCAGTGTTTTCTTGATTTTAGGGGAATGGAGTCAGTTCCCCTTATAGGGGACAAAATCGCAAAGAAAAGTTTCATAAGAGGAAAGATGCTTTGCATATTTAATGACTATTTCTTTTATTTGAATGTAAGAAAGAGAACAAGAATATGAGATATTGTATTTCTTTGAAAACTGAACCATTTACTTTCAATTTCCCAGTTTTACAAAGAATATTTATATACTTTAGAAAATTTCACCTTGGCTGCAAAATTTTCTACCAAAAGCGGAAAAAAACATATTTTCCTTGAAGGGGGAACAGGGCTGTTACTCTCCAATTATTTTGGTTAAAAAAATCTGTATGCATTTCTGAAATGGCACTTGAGGTTTAATTTTATGTAAGGAAAATAACTGTGTTGTATGTCAGTGCCAGGGATTGAGGGAAAGACTATTGCTTATCTATAGAAAAATAGCATTTTGAAAGAAATAAATGATATCAACTCAGGTAAAAATTAGCACTCCCTAACTTACAAAATGCAAGTGAAAATCGGACCTTGCAAGTTTGGAATACAAACCTGTATAAAAAGTAGCATTTGCTTGCACTTTATTTTGATAAAAAAAAATTATCTTTTTATTTTGCTAGTAGCATTTGCATTTAGCAAGTGGGAAATGTGGTCACTTACATTTTTTTTCAAATAGCAAAAAAAGTTAATTTCAACTCCTGATCAGTCATGTACACCTTATTAATTTTTCTATGAAGCAGATTTTATTTGTGTTGCATTATGATAGTCATAATCTTCATTTCAGACATGATGCCCACATACTGCAATTTAAACCAACAGCCTACTACTATTAAGTTTTAGCAGATGGTGAAGAGACAAAACAACAATAATTAGAATGGCTTCTACTAATAGAACCAGCATAGGATCAGACAGATTCCTGAAAATGTCAAATGGATCCATTAGAAATGCGGATAAGAATAGGGGTGTTAAGCTTTCAGATCAGCAAATGAAAAATAATGGAGAGCCTGGCAAGATGGATGATAATGTAAACCAGGATAAGATGCTTGATCTGAAATCTAAAGTGTTAAAGAAGGCAAGCTCAAAGGTGATTCGAAGAGATACCTGGGCTGGACCTGCAGATTTAAAAACCAAGAATGATATGAAATCACAAGACAAAGAAAAAATACCTAATACCTCAGGACAAAAGGTTAAAAAGAAAGCTAGTTTAAATGGGAAAGTTTTACATGATGCAAAAATTCAAAAGGACAAATGTAAATCTCCTCAGAAATCAGACAAAGCTGTTGAACCTTCTGAAAGAAATAAAACAAGATGTGATTTAGGATCTGTAAGACAGTCAAGGCTAGACCTGTATGAAAGCGCTAAGGTGTCAAATAATCTAGCTCAGGTATCTAGTGAAACAAAAAGAGAATCAAGTGAAAAAAATTATAACAAAGAAGCTATTATAAACTCTCTAGTTTTAGAAAATAATATTCGAAAGAGAGAAAATTATAAAAACCATGATATTGAAGCTGCATGTGAAATTCATCTGAACTCGATTTACAATGATGTGTCAAGCTCTGAAAATAAACTCCCTATTGAAACAAAGTCTGATAAAGCAGCTTTTGAATCTGATTTCAAAAAAAGTGAATCTAAAAGAAAAGTAAAACATGATAGCTGTGTAAATGATTTGGACGAAAGTTCTAAAAATATCATAAAAACTATAGAAAAAGCATCTCATGCAGAAGATCCTCATTCAACTGAGATTTACATAGACACCCAGAATGGTCAGGTTCGAGTAAAATCTAGAGAACAGCATTTATTGACATCCATTTCTGACTTAAATAGTACCAAAGTTTTAATTCAACAAAAAGATGTTGATAAAAAAGTTGATGGACAGAGGCTCCCTTGTTCTGTTGTTGATGATACTCAAAGTACTCAGGAGGAAATTCGGGACATATTTAGTCTGACTGAACTCAACACAAACATGAACAGGCTCGATGATGGTGAATTAAAAATACATCAAACTTCAGTAAGTCCTTTTGCCTTGGTGAAAGACTGTAACTCAGAGGTAGAATTCTGGTTGCATGGACTTGGCCTGCCTGATGTAAAGAAGTATGTTAAAATATTTGCTGATCATGAAATTGATCTTCTTGATTTGGAATTTATGACAGCAGCTCAGTTACATGACATGGGAATAACTGCACTTGGTGCATTAGATAAGATACTGAAAGGTGTGAAAGACCTAAGGAGTGATGGTAAAACAAAACTTTCTAATAGTAATCAGAAGTCAATAACTGCTAATAAGCAATTATCTCTTTCTTCCATTGCATGGGAAGAAGACGGTGTAACAAAATTAAAGCCATTAGCCAAGAAATCAATAGATTATGATTCTAAAGAGAAAGAATCTGGAAAATCAGTTAGTAGAAATAGCTTGGAGTATAGATTGCACAAAGCAGAGGCTGGCAGTAAAACATATGATGAGGAAGAAAGGTCTGCTAGTGCTATGTCATTTTATTCAGATGAGGGTGAATCTGTTCTTAGTTCAAGGCCAAAAGGCACAAATAGAAATCCATCTTTTTCTGCTAGTACAAAGTCAAGTAGTGCTAAATGTGTGGATAAAAGACCTCCAACTTCTAAATCTAACATCCACTTAAAAGGTAAAACTCAAAAAGTGATTAAAAAATTAGATGAGAAAAAGAATGATTTGACCATGTCTGAGAAAGCTGGATTCAGGTTAAGTCAAATGGAAGGAAAACCAACCAAAAGTGTTCTGATAAGACAGAGAAGCTCTTCATTGAGTAGAGATAGTAATCCCAGACAGATGAAAAAAGAGGAAAAGGAAGCCAAAGGTTGTAACCTGGGATATGAGGACAAGGGTCGTAGTCGTAACCTTAGATACAGAAGTAGATCAGCTGATGCAGTAAAAAGGAAAGCATTAGAGGGTTTGTATTCAATCTATTCAGTCAACAAATAAAGGGTTAAAACTGCCTAGCGCTGGCATCCGCATGGGGTGCTCTTGTTTTTCAGTATACATATACAGCCTATAAGTTAGATCAGGCTCGAAGTTTCATTTGTATTGGTTTCATTCCAGGTTTTGTTCAAAGGCTTAAAATCTTATATCTAAAACAGGGCTTAGGCAAATACTGCCTCATAAATGGGTCCTCATGCTAATCATTTTCCGTGATGGCCCTAAAATAGATAGGATAATAGGTTATTTTGAGACATTCAAATTTCTCACAAAAAGATTCAGTGGTTGATGTTTGCGTAGCAAAAGGTCAAGGGTATGTAGTTTGAAAGTATCCTTGTCTCATGAGTTGCAGCTCGGAAATACTTCATATTTTTGTTTATGTCTCTGCTGTCTTCATTTTTTTCTTTTTACCCAATCCCACACAGTGAAACTTTTAAACATCCCTCAATATGAAAGCTTTGGAAAATGCATTGTTACAAGCAATTTCTTCGTTATCCACAATGTTTTCTATCCAAAAAGGCAAATATATTAAAAATGTCATCAACTTGAAATTGTAGTCTGCAACTTCTTTGAATTTGGACTGGTCTAAATTTTTATTGTGTAGTAATGGGTTTAAGGATTTTTAAGCTAGCAAAGTTTGATAGCTTAAGTTAACAGACAAGACTTCCCAGAGTTCAATGAGTGCAAACTGTCACTGGAGGCTTAACCACTTAATCCAATGAATGCCGATGCCATAGAAATTATTTCTTATGTATTTCAGGAATATTGCAAAGTCTGCCTACAAGTTCACCTCCTAGGTATTTTTAGCTCAATTGAGCATGTTGTGTTCAAATGAGTCTGATAAGTGTCTTCACTATGCACACTGCTTTGTAAGGCCACATGAATTAACTTTATTTAAATTGTAGAGAATTTCTTTAAAAGAATGCTATTTAAATTGTTCTCACTCAATCCCACTTTTTAAGCATCATAAGAAAAAAGTTTATGAAAACATTGTGAACAATTAAGAAATTGTAATGTCTTCTACCCTACAAGACAAAGATTTTCTAAATTCCACCAACTTGAAATTGTGGTCTGCAACTTCTATCAATTTGAACCAGTCTAAGATTTTTTCATGTTGTAGTGGGTTAATTCCTGGATTACTTTAACCTTGTTTATGTATCATTACATTGTATAACTTTTGACAAAGAAGATTACCTAACAAAACCATGCTTTGCTAGCTTCAAGTAATTTCAGTATACAATGTACAGTACTTTGATTGATAATTTAAGTTTAAATTAAAGTAAAAAAAATATTATTAAGTATTTCTTTCTGTGTAGCACTGTTATAGAGAAAAAAGTTTAAAAAAATCCTTTGAAATTCAAGTATTCTATTTCCCTCAAATCAGGGCTGGAAAATTCTGATCATCTGCACATCCTGTACAATTCTTTCCTTCTACATGTATTATCTATATACGCAGGATAAACTGAATATTAATCCATTCCCACACCATAAAATTTTAGACCAGTCCAAATTTCAAAGAAGTTGCAGACGAAAAACAGAAGTTGATTAAATCTTTAAAATCTTCATATTGAAAAACATTGTGGAGAATGAAGAAATTGCTTGTAACAAGCAATTTCTTCATATTCTTCATTATCTACAGTTTTTCCAAAGCTGTCATATTCAGGGGCTTTTAAAAGTGTCATTGTGTGGGAATGGGTTAAAGACTTGAATACAGAAATTAGTGTACAACTATAAATTCTCATTCTACAAGGCAAGTTAAAATTGGGTAGGACTTTTCAAGAACTGCCCTTAATATGAAAAAATTGACAACCAAATTCTAATTTATAAGTTCAGTGGTTTTGCATGGTTCAGTGCTTATCATGTCCACATTATTAATCTATTCCTTTTTTAAAGTGGTAAAAAAGTAGGATCAAGTAGGAACAGGTTAAAAAAATATGTAACTTACCCGTTACCTATCTTATAGGTGTCCAGACAGCCGCTAAAAGATTTGAAGAGAAACTGCAGAGGGACAGAGATAACAAACATACATTTAACTTGGCCGATGAGAAAATAAAAGCCAAGAGGGATGAGATGGCAGCAAGACATCTTCTTAGAGAGAAAAATAAAGAGGTTTGTTGTTCGACATTTTAGCTTTGGCAAGATAGGATCCTAGACTTCAACAAAACAGGAGTGTTTAAGAGTTACAGTTCAGAACAATCTTTATTTTGACAATCATTTCAGTCACATTCCGGGCAATCAAGATCAATGAGCATTCAGCGTTCAATCAGGTAGTAATCTCGGTTTTCCAAACTGTGATATTTAATCTGAAACTGTTCAATCAATAGCGTTCAATTATTCCAATTATCAACATCTTCCTATTAGTTTTGTTGATTAATGTTTTTTTAAAATTAATGCAGTAATTCAAATTTTAAAAATGAAGGTAATATTTTGTTTAAGATGATTTCCGATATTGTAGTGATTAAAAGAAATTTTACAATCACTTAACAATCACATTTAAAAATGTGGGGAGATTTCAGTGCAAAATCTACACAGTTGTAGGAATATTTTGCAGTTTATGCTCTTTGTTTATAGAAAAGAATCGACTTCCAATGTTGGAAATATGGGGAATCTTTGAAAAAAAGTGGGTGAATCCCCGAATTCCTCTTGCCTGGTATATACACTGAATCGCCCCACTGGCATTAACCTTGTCTTGCTGAACCAGGTATATTCCTGCGTTGGCAGGAGATCTAGACAAAGATCAGACTGCACAAAAGTACTGTTTTGCAGGTGGAACATAAGTGCAGTCTGAAGTTAGTCTACACCACCTGCATTTCCCTTTTAAAGACAGATTTTTTATTTTCAAAGTAAAAAAAAGACCACAATAGATGCTTCAAGTTTTTTCAGCCCTTTGTCTTAATAAAGTTTTCTAGAGGATTTATAATTCAGCAAGACAAGGATTGAAATCTTTTTGTTCTTTACAGTTGGTGGTTGATCAGTCCAGTGATACAGAAGAAGAGGTCAGTCAGCCTGCTCTCAGTGCTGCACATGTTCAGGATGAAAGTCTGGAGAGTCTGGTTACAGTTAACATTCTGTCTCAGTCAGGTACACAATCTCTGTGATCTGCCAAGGTTGGAAGCAAGGGGACATTATACATGTACTCATATTAAAAAAAATGGGACATTTTACAAAATTGACCAACTAACTAGCTACCAGAGCTTTAGAACTAAGGGGACAGTATCCACTCGGTCTTAACCTTTGTCATGCTGATTAAAATGACTCTACAATATTACATTAAAATCAAAAGGCTCAATGCATTGGAAGCACCAATTGTGGATTAATATTCATTTTGAAAATTAACTTTATAAACAATATTGGTTGAAAAAGGGACAAGCAAAGATCAGACTGCACAAGCATGTGGTGTAAACAAAGATCAGACTACACATATATACCTCCTGCAAAACAGTAATATTCTGGGTTCAGCATGACAATTGTTTAAAATCTCGGGACATTTATGATCATTTGGAGATGATGCAAAAACGCAGCCTTGGCAGACCACTGCAATCTTATAGTGTCTCAATGTATGAGTAATCCTTTCTTATATAATAGCCTTCCAAATTCACATCCTACCATAGCTGCCATAGCACATTGGTAGTGTGTAGGACTCCTAGTCGTTGGGTCCAAGGTTTGATCCCTGGCTCCGACTAATATCCTTTACAAGATTTATCTCGTATGAATGGGTGATAATCGTCAACCTTAGTGGGATGAGCAGCTGGAGGCTCGAAGAGAATGTAGTGGTAGTACTAGTATGAGAAATACCAGGAATCCATTGTTTGGTTAGCTCCAGCCACTGCAATATAACTGAAATACTGTTATTCTTTTTGCAAATCATTGAGACAAGCAGTTTATTCGTTATCCACTTTTTTTCTAAAATCTCATCAACTGAGACTTGACTACTACCTCTTTGAATGTGGGCTAATCAAAAATGTTTTTGCCTAGTAAGGGTTAAGTCACATTGATATTCTCTTTTCTATTATGTAAATATGACAGCTTTATTGGGATATTTCCAACATTTAGACTTTTGATAATCAATTGGCAGATTTTCCACTGATCTCGAACAGGAAGTTTCCCTGAGATATTAAACAGTGTTATTTTGCTAAACTAAACTTATGGCCAGTAAGATGTAATAAAAAAGCAAAACGGTTGGTTGGTGACCTAAACATCACAACTACAGCTTGAATAAGCTGTAGTTAAGATGTTTAAAAATGTCAAACTAACATAAATGTTTCACATAATTATGAGCCAATGTTAGAGTTGAAAGTTCACTTCTGGTCTAAATGAATGATTTGATTGATTCTTTGATTGACAGCCGCAATGATTCTTTGATTGACAGCCACAATGATTCTTTGATTGACAGCCACAATGATTCTTTGATTGACTGCCGCAATCTGTCAATTACCAAATATTTCTTCATTTTGATGTTCTGACAAAGAGAAAATGTATCTTTTGAAAACATTGTATGAAAATATTTCCCTTTTCTCTCAATACTTCTTTGCTATTTAGCACTTGGAAAACCAATAAGTTTTTTTGTTTTCTAAGTCTTTGAATTTGGACCAGACTAGAAAATATTGATTTTTCATTTGTTAATGAGTTAATGGATTAATTTATACGTATTACTTTGTACAGCTTGTGAACATAAGATAAGAGCTTCACCAACTGTTATTTACGTGCTTCCACCAATAAGTAAGACTTTCTAGAAAAGTTTGCCGCTACCTAGGAATTTTTTGTATCCCCCAAAACTATTTTGACGGGCATATAGGAGTCAGCTTGTCGGTCCGTCGCTCAGTATGTAGCTTTTTCTTGTCCACCCAATTTCTCCTAAAATAAATTGATGGATTAAATTTGAATTCTGCTCATGCCCTCAGTATCAAGCACAAAATGTGTATTTTTCATAAGTTCCATCATATCTCTTTGTTTAAAAATCTTGTACACTCATTTTCTCTTCAACATCAAAATTGATTTCATTCAAGTTTTTCATGTGCACTCAGTATCAAGCAAAGATATGCACATTCAATTTTGAAATTTTATTCTGGTCCAAATTGAAAGAGGTTGCAGGCAACAATGAAGATTGGATACAATTTGAAATGGATCCATCTTATGTTTTAGAAAATATTGTGGAAAAAGGAGAAATTGCTTGTTACAAGCAATTTCTTCTTTTTCCACAATGTTTTCTCAAGTATAAAAATAAAGCAATGTAAAATCCTGTGATTGTGCAGGAAAGGGTTAAGATCCATGTACTTGTCTCACAGTGATGGCCCTTTATTAAAAAGTCTGAAAACGGCTTTATTCCTTATGTTTTTCAGTGATTTGGTCTAGATTTCCTGTGTTTAAAATGTTATAGTTATATCAAAGATGAGATTGTATTTCTTATTATTATGATTAATAATTGCACTATAGTTGTGTATTCAGTGCTAAACAGCACTTTGGAGTTTCCATTGGATGTTTCAAATCTGACAGAGTAGTCTTAGGATCTTGTTAATGTGCACTTCCTACTGTGCGAAACAACTAGTGACTGTCTAATGGACTAATCATTGGCCCCGCCCATTACCGCAGACAGGAAGTTCTGCTTCCATTTTCCATTTTTAAAATTTGTGACAATAGCATGTAGCAAAAAAGTAAAAATGGTTGGTTGCTGACCTAAACATCGTAATTGCAGCTTGAATAACCTTATATGCCATTTTCATATCTCTGTTTCTTCTAACGCTATTGCTCTGAAATTTTGCAAAAAATGCTCTTGTGGCAATTATGTCAGCTTCTAGACACAGATTTAATAATTTGACAATCATTTTAGTGTAACTTCAACCCTTTTAGGATTATTGGCTCAACCTGCATGCAACTGTCATATATTTTTAATAACTTTTTCTACCAATGCTTTTGCTCTGAAACTTTGCACATGCTTTTGTGACCATTGTATCATCTTCTAGGCAAGATTCATTACAATTACATTTATTATAGTGGAGTGATAACCCTGTTTGGACAAAAAATCTTGTTTAAACCTTGTGAGAAACTGTCATTTATCTTTAATAACTCTCTTTCTACCAATGCTATTGCTTTGAAACTTTGCACATATTTTTGTGACAATAATATCAGCCTCTAGACATAGTTTCATTACTCTGACATTAATTTCAGTGAAATTTTAAGCCTTTTTGGACTTAAAATCTAAATTAAACTTTACATGCTACTGTATATATCTTTGATAACTCTCTTTCTACCAATACTATTACTTTGAAACTTTGCACAATTCTTTGTGCCCAGCATATTTTCTAGGCAGAGATTCATTACTCAGACATTCATTCTAGTGGAATTTTACTCATTTTGGACTTAAAATTCTTGTTTGACTTAAAATTTTAATTGAAAGGTTTTTATCTCAATTACTACTTAAGTATTATGCCTAATGTGGCATTCAATTGTTGTTACCGGTACTATCCAGCACTAGTTTAGCGTTGCTGTCCTCAGACAGCTTTTGTTTCATCCAAGCTTACTCATATTTCACCCATACATTTAAGAGCAGATGAGGCAATGACCTTGACCCAGTGATCATTTGCCTTTAGCCTTTAACCCTGTTGTAAAAAGCACCAAGAAGTGCAAGCTATGTTGGCTGCGGAAAACTCTTATCTGACAGACTTTAATTATGGCATTTAGGTCGCCCATCAACTTTTTATTTCATATTACAAGCTTTGATTTTTCAAACTTATGTTTTTTGATACCACATATAATCTTGCTTGTCTGAGGTCAGAGGTTGATGCTAGCTTTCTGACAATTACGAGAACATGTATACTACTATTACATATGTGTCAGAAATTTTTGTAGCATTGATTTTTGCTTTATTTTTTTGTAGTTTGCAGCTATTGTCTTTGCTTTTTTTGTTTGTGTGAATTTTACCTTTTTCATACCATTTATTAGTGGCTTATAGAATTGAAGGATTTTTTCGGTATGTGCTAGGGAAATAAAGTTGGTTTTGATATTTGAAGTTTGATCACGTTTCATCCTACCAATATTTCATTTACATTTATCAGAAAGGTCTAGATAAGTCAAACTTCAGTGGCTCGAACACGTCGGGGACTGGCTAATTTGTTCGAGATTTCGGTAGTTCGACTGATCCGAAAATCAGATAAGGCAATATCATTTGTCTGCGGGTAGGTAGTGTCCGAAAATTCGGTCACTTACTTGCTAGACCTGTTTTGAGTTTCATATGTAAAAATGTTTTCGAACCTAAACAGGAGAAATTTACTGACGTTTTTTGTAAGAAATCATATAATTTGACAAAATTAATTGCACTTAACAAGCATGATAGGTTCGTTTCGTTTTCAATGATCGCGGTTACGTATGCGGCTTCATTCGCAAATTTCAGTTCTTTAACTTAAACATTAAATATACTACACCTATTTTGTCAACAAGTTATTTATCTATAGCTTAAAAAGGGCAGAATGCATTTCAAGTGCGACAAGTGCCATTAAGTTTGTTTTCAAAGTTTCGGCAGCCGTCGATAGTTACGGTCCTCAGCGTAAGATAACTTCATCATCATATTCCAAAGATGTTTGGGAATTGGTACGAAAAATTCTCCATTGAAATAACCTTCTTAAATGTATTTTTCACGGAACAGGTTATTATTACATTCTGTGCATCATTTGACAGTAAGGTGTCATAAACGGATTAACATGACGAATTTGTGAAAACTCATTAAACATAGCAGCTTATGATTGTCAATCAACCCTTTGTTCGACTGTTCCAGATGAAATATATAGTGATTTGTAGTTCCGGACTTTGAAAAGAGTTCGAAAGTTCGACATTAGAGGTCGAACACTATGAATAATGAATACTTTTTGCGGGGACCAAGTTTCTTGTTCGAAATTTCTATTGTGTTCGAGAATTCCCGTGTTACAGTAAATGAAGTTTGACTGTATATATACCGGTATAAATCCCACTGTTAGTTTGAAATTTATCTTATACAGAAGTGTTAGATGTTAGCATCAGGAAATGAAAGTTTGTCCATAATACCACCTTTTATGCAATGATAAGTAAGTGGAATTCTGTCAATTTTTTAACTCGGATTATTATCCTTTTTCAACTTACAGGTTTTATCAATCCATTACTATATGATGACGTTTTCTAACTCGCCGAAAAAATGAGATCAACTAAACTTTGTGTGAAAAATAGAAATTGTTTGTCTTGTTTTCCAATTTTAGCAGAATCTGAAATGTCATCTACAACCTCTTTTAATATTTGAGCCAGTCTAAAATTTTGTTGTCTGGCAATGGGTGAAATTTTTATGTGCAAGTCTATGCAGCATGTGATATCTCTTTAATCTTATTAGCTTTTATTTTGAAAAATTAAACATGTGTATAGGGTCTTAACCCTTTACTGTTCAATCCCTGATTTTTAAGTCCTTGTGATTTTATAATGTTTGTCGGCAAAAACCTTCAAATTTGGACAGGTCTAACATTTTGCTAAACAGGAAAGGGTTAAATTAGCTTTCTGGGCAAAGATTTATTACTCTGCAAATCACTATAGTGACATAGTGACATTTCTACCCTTTTTAGCTCACCTGAATACAATGTGCTCATGGCGAGCTTGTGTGATCATTTAATGTCTGTCTTCTGCCGTGCTGCATGGGGCGTCAACAATTAAAGTGTTTACACTCTAGAGGCCAGAGTTTTGACTCAATCTTCATGATCTTTGGGTCAGCAAAATTGCTAGGTTAACACATAGAACCCTTTTGGTTATTGGAAGATTCTATTGAAAACACAGGAAAAGGGGGCGGAATAACAATTTCTTAGTTTCCAATCTAGAGACCACTATTTTGACTCTATCTTCTAACTTGGCCAGAATAAAAGTGACTTTAATGACAATTTCTTTGTTTACACTCTAGAGGCCACATTTTTGGCTCAATCTTCTTGTAACTTGGCCAGAATAATTTTTATGTCATAAGGATGAACCCTATTGATTATGGAAATGTTCTATTGGAAAGCATGGGAAAGGGGCCTTAAGGATTATTTCTTTGTTTACACTCTAGAGGCCAAAATTTTGGCTCAATCTTCATGAAACTTGGCCAGAATAATTTTTTGGTCATAAGGATGAACTCTATTGATTATAGGAAGGTTCTATTTTAAAACACCGGAAAAGGGGCCATAATGATTATTTCTTTGATTATACTCTGATTTAACTTAAAATTATCTGGTTAAAGTTATATCAGGGCTCATGCTGGTGATTGCCATTTTCACCAATCAACATATTGCAGATTTATATATTGAAGATTAGAAAATATTGTGGTTAATAGAGAAAATGCTGGGTTCTAGTGTTTTTCATTAAAAACAATGTTTTCTAAAAATATTGTCTTCACTTATATGTGGAGTAGTTCATTTCAAATCTGAACAAGTAGAAAATTATGTCTCTCTTGTCTCGGAAAAAATGGAGAATATCCATATTTCCACACCACTGTTCAATTTTGTGCACTTTCAGTTTTTCTTAAATCTCTTTTAATTTGGACTGGTGTAAAGATTTGTTGTTTTACACATATGTGCAGACTGATCTTTGTCCATACCTCTTATGAAAACAAAGATAATTCTAGTTTGCCTGGATAAGGGTTGAATTCCATTTTAGGTCCTGCAAGACAACAAACAAAGGGAACCAGTGGTGTCCATTGTGACAGTGGAACTGTCAATAAAAAGGTAGATGTAAAGAAATCTTTGAGAAGAGTGGAGCCAGCTAGGAAAAATGGATCAAAACTAGAGATAAAGCCAGATCATGGTGTTCAGATTAAAACAGCAAAAGGTACAGAGGATTTTATTGTTCCAATGCTAAGAGGCTATACATTTTTATTTACAAACTCTTAATATTATTGTAAAATTTTAGACCTGTTCAAATACAAAGGTTTTGTACACAACAATGTATAGTTGATATTATTATTTGGTTAATAGTCATTCATTAGGGTATGAAGTATTGTGGAAAAAGAAGAAATTGCTTGTCACCAGCAATTTCTTTTTTTTCCCACAATGTTTTGTTAATCATCAAATAAATGCAGGGATGTAAAAAACAGGGATTGTACAGGATCTGTTTAACCCATTCCAACACAGTGGAATTTTAGACCGGTCCAAATTGAAAGGAGCTGCAGACGACAATTTCAAGTTGATGAAATTTTGAATTTTTTCGTCTTTTTGGATAGAAAACATTGTGGATAACGAAGAAATTACTTGATCCAAGCAATTTCTTCATTTTCCACAATGTTTTCCAAAGCTTTTTCGTTGAGGGGCGTAAAAAGGAGGGATTGAGTGGGAATGGGTTAAGCAAATGAAAACATGTTACAGTGAAGTAATACATACTGCTACTGATGTTTATAGCTAGCCTCAATTTTCTCTAGGATGACTGCAACTCAGGCTGATTACCGGTATATGCTACATGTGCAAAATGTAAATCAAACTCAAAATGTGCTGACTGACCAGAGGACAGAATTCTTGCAGAATAGCTGTTCTACCTTACCATTGGTTAATCTTTTTGCACAGAAGATCTAGGACGTTCCTGTTTGCTTGATAATTCAAGCTATTGTAATTCTGTCCTGAAACAGGCTGTCATGTTCATTAAATTTAACTCATTACCAAACATCAAATGTAAATAGACTAGTCCAAAGTAAGCAATTTCTTCATTTTCCACAATGTTTACCAATGCTTCTCTCCTTTGGCCTGATCTAAAAGGCCATGGTGCGGGAAAGGGTTAAGGAAAATATTGTGGTAAATGTAGAAAAGCTAGGGAGATAAGCAAATTTTCTTTTTTCTCAAGATTTTGTAATTCTATCCTGTAAGATGTTTAATTTTCAATTTATTCCCACTTTATGTTGTCTTTGAAAGATCTTCTTATCCAGATTGGTCTAGAAAGATGTTCTCTTTTTTTGTCTGATTCAGTATCACCTATAAAAACAAAGAGTGGTCACAGAGACACTGATAAGTCCCCACGATCCCAGTCAGAGCCAGAAAGTGGATATAGAACAGATGGAAGTACCTCCTACTGCCATATTGAGGACAGAGTCACGGAAATACAGGGCAAGGTATTGTTAACCCATTACCAGACAGCAAAATTTTAGACTGGTCCAAATTGACAGAAACTGCAGACTCAAATTTCTAGTTGATAGAATTTAACATTGTTTCATCTTTTTGGATAGAAAACATTGTTGATAATGAAGAAATTGCTTGATACAAGCAATTTCTTTATTTTCCACAATGATTTCCTAAGATTTTTTCTTGAGGGGCGTAAAAAGGAGGGCTTGTGTGGGAATGGGTAAATTGCAATCAGAACACTTGTTATGCATTCTTTTATTTGGACTGGTGACATAGACCCTAAAATGAAATCCGCTGCTATTCTCACTTAGATAGTTTGTCTAAGTTGTAAAATTGCATCAGAAATAGGTGATTGGAGACATTTCTTTGTGGCATGGTTTGAATGATACTTTGAAACCTAAGAAATCTGTTAGTAAAACTGAAACTAGTTTCTTGGAAGTCTTCATTTTGATGCGAAAACTGCCATGTGAATTAATGCATACTGTGTTCATTTTTTGTCCAGTATATCAGAAAGTGTGTAAGTTTCAAGACTATGCTTTTGATTGCAAGATAAATAGAAATAAGAAAATATGACAGTATAAACAAATTTATTAATTTCCCAGAATGTTTTCTACCCCAAAGCCCAAAGATCTTTGAAATTTCATCAACTTAGACTTATTGTCTGTAATTCCTTTACTAGTTTTGAGTAAAACAAGGAATTTCATATTGAAAGAATTCAAGAGATTCAAAAAGATGACTGTTTATACCTTGTCTGAAAATGTTTAGAAGATAGAAGGTTCAAAATCTTGCTTTTCCCCCCTAATTTTAGATAAGAAGACTTAAAGCAAGAGCTGGTTCTGGTGATGATTTAACTGGTACCCTTGTGCAAGATTTACAAGCACAACTTCAGCAGTTCCAACAAATACTTGGTACCAGAAACCAAGCCAAAAATCAAGGTACCATTGGTATCAATCCTAAAGAAAGATTGTCTGATAGTTCAGGGAACCAGTCTCACAGAGGTAAGAGTATTCTAACTGATGGCGTTAATTTATTATCCCCCGCTGTTTCGGCGTAGGGGATATAGTAATGGTCTCCGTCCGTCATTCTGTCACTAAACTTGTCCGGAGCATATCTCTGAAAGTATAATTTCTATCAACTTGAAACTTCATAGGTTAATAGATCTCATTGAGGAGACGTGCAGTGCACAAGAACCACAACTCTTGCTTGCATAATTTTGGAGGTATTGCCCTTTGTTGTTTTAAAGATTAAGATTTTGTCTGGGGCATATCTCTGAAAGTATAATAGCTATTATTGAATTCATTGAGAAAAAATGCACTGCACAAGAAGCCTAAATCTAACTGGCTTCAGTTTACTATCAAGCTTTTACGGCGGCGAATGGCCATGTCCAACATGGCTCTTGTTTGCATTATAAGAGAATCACTAGTAGTTCCAAAGGATAGCATTTGAAAGAACCTATTCTTTTTTTAACCCATAATCAGACAGCAAAGATTTTAAATGGTCCAAATTCAAAGAAGTTGTAGATGGTAAATTAAAGTATATGAATTTTAGATTTTATCAACTTCTGTGTAGAAAACATTTTGGAAAATGAAGAAATTGCTTGCTTGTTCACAATGCTTTCCAAATTGTTTTCCTAAACTCATTCCCGCACAGTGACTCTTTTTGATGCCCCTCAAGAAAGGCAATTAGGAAAAAATGTGTAAATGAAGAAGTCCCATATTTCAATTTAAACATTTACAAAATGATTGTACCATCATGAGGATGGTTCTTTATGAAATTGGGTCTGATCAGTCAAGATTTGTGGGAAAAGGGACCTTATGGAAATTTTACTACAAAATCTTTGTTAGCTCCATCAAATCCACAGTTTTCATTGAATTCTCTTCAAACTTTCTTAGAATGATTATATAATCCTAAGGATTGTTTCAAATGTGTTAAAGCATCATAGGAAAAGGGTCTTTATGAGAACTACATATCATCACCTATTGACCTCTACCAAAATACTTCAAAGAATTACTGTAATCTTAAAATTAACCTTTTTCTGTGCGATTCCTGATTTTACAAAGGAAATCTTTGAAAATCTTCTCCTCCTGAACCAATGGGCAGAGAGCTTTGATATTTGGTATATATCATCACCTAATTACCCTCTAACAAAATACTTCAAATATTTACAGTATTCTGAAAATTAGCCGTTTACTGTACGATACCTGATTTTACAAAGGAATAAAGATGGAAATCTTTGAAAATCTTCTCCTCCCGAACCATAAGGCCTAGAGCTTTGATATTTGGTACATATCATGAGCTGCTGACCCTCTACCAAAATTCTTCAAAGAATTACGGTATTCTGAAAAATTAGCCCTTTTCTGAGCGATCCCTGATTTTTCAAAGGAATAAAGAAGAAAATCTTTTTAAGGCATCATATCCCAAACTAATAGGCCTAGAGCTTTGATATTTGGTACTTATTATCAGCTATTGACTCTATACCAAAATACTTCAAAGAATTACAGTATTTTGAAAATTAGCCCTTTTCTGAGCGATCCCTGATTTTTCAAAGGAATAAAGATGGAAATCTTTGAAAATCTTCTCCTCCCAAACCATAAGGCCTAGAGCTTTGATGTTTGTTACATATCATGAGCGGCTGACCCTTTAACAAAATACCTAAAAAAATTACTGTTCTCTAAAAAATAAGCCGTTTCCTGTGCGATCCTCGATTTTACAAAGGAATAAAGAAGAAAATCTTTTAAAGTCATCATTTCCCAAACTAATAGGCCTATGGCTGTGATATTTGGTACTTATTATCAGCTATTGACTCTCTACCAAAATACTTCAAAGAATTACGGTATTTTGAAAATTAGCCCTTTTCTGAGCGATCCCTGATTTTTCAAAAGAATAAAGATGGAAATCTTTGAAAATCTGCTCATCCCAAACCATAAAGCTTAGAGGTACATATCATGAGCTGCTGACCCTCTAACAAAATACTTCAAAAGATAACAATATTCTGAAAATTAGCCCTTTCCTGTGCAATCCATGATTTTACAAAGGAATAAAGAAGAGAATCTTTTAAAGTCATCTTATCCCAAACTAATAGGCCTAGAGCTTTGATATTTGGTACTTATTATTAGTTATTGACTCTCTACCAAAATACTTCAAAGAATTACGGTATTCTGAAAATTAGCCCTTTTCTGAGCGATCCCTGATTTTTCAAAAGAATAAAGATGGAAATCTTTGAAAATCTTCTCCTCCCAAACCATAAGGCCTAGAGCTTTGATATTTGGTACATATCATGAGCTGCTGACCCTCTAACAAAATACCTAAAAAAATAATGTTCTCTGAAAATAAGCCCTTTCCTGTGCTATCCATGATTTTACAAAGGAATAAAGAAGAAATTCTTTTAAAGTCATCTTATCTCAAACTAATAGGCCTAGAGCTTTGATATTTGGTACTTATTATCAGCTATTGACTCTCTACCAAAATACTTCAAAGAATTACCGTATTCTGAAAATTAGCCTTTTTCTGTGGGAGCACTAATTTTAGATAGGAATAAAGAATGATTTAGGACCATCTTGTTTCAAGTTAGGCTTAGAAGCACAGGATTGCGTGTGGATGAGTTAATGTATATCAAGGAGGTATCCCTGATTATCTGGAGGAATCCCTGAAGTAATACCTAGGGATTCCTGTTGGATCCCACTGAAGCAAAGTTAGTGTAGACCCCTGATTATTGACGATAAGTTGCATTATATAATTTGTTACTTGTGTATGTACATGAAGGCAAAAATCATTTTTAGAATTTATTCCAATAGGTCTCAGTAGAAGTTCCAGTTTTGAACTACCAAAAGTCAGTCCTATAGAAGAAGTGCTTGCTGAGGATGAAACAATGAACAAAGTTATAAAGGATGAAAAGATTGGAAGAATGAGTAAAAGAGAACTCCTGGATGAAATGAGAGAAGAAAAGAAAAATCATCATTTGCAAATTAGGTATACATAATTATGCTTTATCGCAAATTGGCAACCACAGCCTTGAAGCTACAGCTTGGATAATGATGTAGTTACTAGGTTTTGTATGAATTTTAACTCTCAATCCAACTTGAACCATTATGATGATTCTAATTTACAGGCATAATATGTAGAAGTCAATCTACATTTCTGTAAAAGGAATCCTTTATGAGTATCTGGATAAGTTCTGTAAAAGGAATCCTTTATGAGTATCTTGAAAAGTTTCAAAATGATCATAGCTTTCTTATATATATCTGTACTATTTTCTCTTAATTTTCACATTAATGATTTGTTTAGATCCACTGTTTTAGGAGAAAACCTGAGGTATTGCCTTGGCCTTCTTGTTATCTGTATCGTTGTTGTATTTGTAATAATTGAGGTGTAACAATTTTGACATTTTGTAATAGTTCTGGTATTACGGACGGCATTCATTTGAAACTCGTAATATATATTCACTGTCAAAAGAGTAACCAAAATTTCAAGAGAGGTACTGAAATATGCTTTTTTGTAGGAATTGAACCCCCTTTTCACTATCAAGCACCCAACAGTGCAATGTCAGGCAGTGCTTTTGTTTAATTTTTCTGCAAATAATTAACTTAAGTCAAAACTGAGTTAACGATCAACTCAGCATAGTGGCCAATCTGTGCATTACGGCAATTTCAGGCCCACATATCCAATTTCACTCTATAAAGATCTTGTGAACTACAATTATCTGTCAAATGTGGCCAGCGGTCAGCTTGAATTGTCTTTATTGCATTATATGTATATCCTGTTGGTTTTTCTGTGACCAGTCAAGATTACCCAAATATGCTAAAAATCAATAATACATCTGAATGATCGTGTAAAATGACCATGACACGTAATCCATCACATTGTGTTTTTTGATTGCGGTCCTTATGTTTGTGTTTTTGTTGAATTAAGAAAAGTAATTGCAGTTAAAGAATACATGACTGATGCAGAATATTTTTTTCAATGGATTTCTGATTAAAAGACAAAATTTTAAAGCAGTGCAGAAAGTTGAAAAAGTCTAAAATTTTAAAACTTTGAATTGTCCTCTGCAACATCTTTCAATTTTTACCAGTCTATAATCTTTCCATCTGGTTAACCTACATATTTGATATTGAAAATATTTTCATTTGAGTTTTTGTGCTTATTTTGCTTAGTCCCTCAGTGGCCACTCAAGACAGGTTTAACTGTACCGTCACACATATGTTAATTAATTTCACAAAGCAATGGAAGAGAAAATACATGTATTAAACTGTACATTATTCAATGGGATTTTATTGACAATTTTAATTACCTTGTTCAATTTTATTTCAGGCAACTGCAGAAAGAGTTGGAGAGAATCAAACATGCAGACCCAGTAACTAGTATGGAGATTCAACAATCAGAAATCATCTACAAGAAGGAAGGTAATACAGTGGTTTTCATAGCGGATAATTGTTTGTTTAAAAAAAATGTGGAACATTTTGGACAGTATCTCTTAAGCCGTTACCAGACAAAAAAATTGACACTGGTCAGAATTGAGAAAAGATGCAGATGACATTTCTAATTGCACTAAAATTGGAGAACAAGTGCCAAATATGGTAGAAAATATTGTGAGAAAAGGAGGAAATGCTTGTTACAAGCAAATTCTCCTTTCTTCACAATATTTTCATTGAACACAATTTCTCTGTCTTCAGATACTTTGTGTGATATTGAGTTTAAGTTCAACATTTTTAACCCAATACCACACAATGACACTTTTTGAAGTTATTTGTTTTTAGCTTGCAAAGCATCAGCTTTGATAGCTTAAGTTAACAGAGAAATTTTGAAGTCTTTTCAGAGTTCAATGAGTGCAAACTGCCACTGGAGGCTTAACCACTAAATCCATTGAATGCCTTCGCCATAAAAAGTAGTTCTTATGTATTAAAGGAATACTCTATCGCTAACTCCATTCAAAATGTAGACAACTCTTTCAAAAGCATGCTATTTAACCCCTTCCCACTCAATTCCGCTTTTAAGCATCTCAAGGGAAATGCTTTAGTAAACATTTTGGACAATGAAGGAATGTTTTCTACCCAACAAGGTAAATATTTTCTAAATTCAACCAACTTGAAATTGCCGTCTGCAAAATTTAGCCAGTCTAAGATTTTATCATGTTGTAACAGGTTAACTCCTGGGTCACTCTAATGTTGCTTGTTTATCAAGATACCTTTAGCAAAAAGGATTACTTAACAAAGCCATGCCGTGCTAGCTTACAGTACTTTCAGTACTTTGATTTCTCTAAAAGTATTGGTTAAGATTTGAATGAAAAAATAAAAAATAAAGAAGGTGTGGTATTTTATCCTTTGTCAAACAATTATTACTCTTCTTCTCAATTTTTTTCCTTTTTGGGAGCAAGAAATAACTAGTTTTATTGTAAACCTAAATCTTAGTTGATTAAAATATAAACTTTCTCTTTCTTTAAAGTATCTCATTGAATTATCGAGACATCTTGGTGGATTATCACTTGATAACTTTACAACAACACCAGTATGATAAACTTAATGTTTTGAAAGATTTAGCCTGCTGTTGTATATTTCATGCTACCGAACATAATCCAAACAAACAAAAACAAAACAACTGTTATTTAGGAAAAACTAAAACTGCAATCCCTCTTAAAGATTTCAAACACCCAAATATAAAACATTCATTTTTTCCCCTTTTCCATGCTCCTGCTCTATATTGATTGAATAACAGAGTTGCCTTTATTCATCTGTATATTTGTTTATTACTGTATCTGTGTAATGCGTTAAAGAGATAAAAAGAAAGTATTTCTATTACAACCCAATCAATAGTTCACCGGCAAGTTTTATCATCTGTCTGTCTGTATGTCTGTCTGCACATCCATCTTGTCTGTTTGCTGAAACTCAACCAGTGAACTTAACATTTCTTTTAACTTCCATACCATTCATGTTACAATGCTAACTTTTGAAAAAGTTTGCAGTTACATGGGCATAAGTGATTTACAAATACATCTTGTTGTTTCAGATCTGATTGGTGAAGGACTGTTCTCCCAAGTATTTAAGGGGCTGTTCCAGGGATCAGAGGTGGCTGTTAAAAAGCTTAAGGTCCCACTTAGATCACAGGATCGAAACTATTTTACTGCCGAGGTGAATTTATCATTTCTTCTTTTCCAACAATAATTTCCAAAGTTTAAAATTATGGTGACATAAAAAACAGGGATTGTATGAGAAATGTCTAGGTTGGTAAGTCATAGCCATGTCTTTTTAGTTTCCAAATCAAATAAAAAAGATTGAAAAAAGATTTGATTGGTTAATTGATTTTTTGATTGACTGCAGAGCCCTGTAACAGGTTCTGCATTTCCCATGACTTCTTTTCCATGAAAGTTGTAAGAAATGCCTATATCATGTACTCAAATAAATGTGTACTTTGGACCGGTCTTTAATAATGCCTTGTTTGTAATGAGTTAAGCTGTTCCTACACAATAACGCTTTTGGATGCTCCTCCAGATAAATAATTAGGAAAATAAATAAGTGCGTGCATGACATTTCAAACCATTACACATGTGGGCCAAGTAAAGACTCAGATCAGCCTGTGCATCTGCACAGTCTGATCTGAGTCTTTACTCTGCGCTCTGTAGATAGATACTGACCCAAAGCATCTTTAAACAATTAGTGGATATTCTAATTGCCCCGAATGGCTGTCCAGGGTGCTCAATGAGTGCGAGTCACGCACATGCGAAATTGTTGGAATGTCAGGCACAGGCTCAAATGTAAAATGAAGAAATTGCTTGTTACAAAGCAATTTCTTCAATCTACACAATGTTTTCTACCCAGAAGAATAAAGACAATTGAAATTTTATAAACTTAAGTTTTTTGTCTGCAACTCCTTTCAATTTGGACCAGTCTAAAATATTGTTGTCTGGTAATAAGATAAGGTCATCAAAAGTCCGGTGTGCGTCGCCCATTGTGCATCATGAGTCAGAATTGCTAAAATTATCACTCTCGGGTCCCCAGGGCAGAGCCAAAGGGGGAGGGGCTTATATAGAAATAAAGAAGGATTTGTGCTGGTTGAGCTATTGTTATTTGTGGTCGTCCAGCATCCTGCTGTCCAGCTGTCTGTTCACAATTTACAAAAAATCTTCTCCTCCTAAACAAAATGATTGAATTTCAACAAAACTTCACAGAAATGATTCTTAGGTCATGCTCTTTCAAAATACTTCAAAGAATTAAAATCCATGAAGAACTTTGGCTGCCATGTCAACCAAATGAAAAAACTTAAAAATCCATCCTCCAAAACTCTAAGACCTAGAGCTTTGATGCTTGGTATATATTCCTCTACAAAAATACTTTGATGAATAACCATACTCTGAACATTCGCCTTTTCTGTGCTATCCCTAATTTTACATAGGAATCTTCTCCCAATCAATAAGGCCAAGAACTTTCATATTTGGTATTAATCATCATCTAAAGGGAGTCCGCTGCATATAGCATATTAGCTACTTATCGACTACTGTCTATTGACCCTCTACAAAATGCTTCAAAGAATTGCCATACTCTGAAAATCAGCCCTTTTCTGTGCAATCCCTGATTTTACATAGGAATGAAGAATTTCTTTGAAAATGTTCTCCTTCTAAACCATATAGCCTAGAGTGTTGATATTTGGCATGTATTGATGCCTTATTACCCTCTACCAAAATACTTCAAAGAATTACTGTACACTGGAATTTCGCGATATATTCTGGGATCAAATAAATACCTTTGATTTAAGGATAAGATCTTTAAAAATCTTCTTCTCCAAAGAATAAGTAGTATAGCTTTTATTAGGTCACCTGACCGAATGGTCATGGTGACCTATTGCAGTCATCGTTTGTCCTTCTTCGTGCCTCGTCCGTCGTTCATCGTCCATTAACTTTTAAACATTTTCATCTTCTTCTAAAGAACTACTGGGCGGATTTCAACCAAACTTGGTAGAAAGCATCATTTGGGGATGCCAATTCTAGTTTGTGAAAATAAGGGTTCTGGAGGTCATAGGGGCCCCAATCAGGAGCAAAAAGGGGTAATTTTTGGTTCTTCTTTAAAAATCTTCTTCTAATAAACCGTTAATGCCAGAGCTTCAATATTTTGTGTGCATGACAACTAGGACAGGTATATTATAAATTGTGAAATTCATGCCCCTGGGGTCATGTATGGGGCCACACGCAGAGGTCAAAGTTCATCATGTTAAAAAATTCACATTTTCATCTTCTTCTAATGAAGTACTGAGCTAATTTCAAACAAACTTGGTGAAAAGCATCATTTGGTAAGGGTTATTCCGATTTGTGAAAATTAAAAGGCTTGGGGTCAGGGGGCCCTAAAATGGGGACCAAAAGGGGGAAATTTTTTCATAACTTTTAAACATTTTCATCTTCTTCTCTAAAACTACTGGGCGGATTTCAACCAAACTTGGTAGAAAGCATCATTGGGGGGTGCCAATTCTAGTTTGTGAAAATAAGGGTTCTGGAGGTCATAGGGGCCCCAATCAGTGGCAAAAAGGGGTAATTTTTGGTTCTTCTTTAAAAATCTTCTTCTAATTAACCGTTAAGGCCAGAGCTTAAATATTTAGTGTGCATGACAACTAGGACAGGTATATTATAAATTGTGAAATTCATGCCCCTGGGGTCATGTATGGGGCCACACGCATAGGTCAAAGTTCATCATGTTAAAAAATTCACATTTTTGTCTTCTTCTGATGAAGTTCAAAGCCAATTTCAAACAAACTTGGTGAAAAGCATCATTTGGTAAGGGTTATTCCGATTTGTGAAAATTAAAAGGCTTGGGGTCAGGGGGCCCTAAAATGGGGACCAAAAGGGGGTAATTTTTTATAACTTTTAAACATTTTCATCGTCTTCTCTAGAACTACTGGGCGGATTTCAACCAAACTTGGTAGAAAGCATCATTGGGGGATGCAAATTCTAGTTTGTGAAAATAAGGGTTCTGGAGGTCATGGGGGCCCCAATCGGGGGCAAAAAGGGGTAATTTTTGGTTCTTCTTTAAAAATCTTCTTCTAATAAACCGTTAATGCCAGGGCTTAAATATTTTGTGTGCATGACAACTAGGACAGGTATATTATAAATTGTGAAATTCATGCCCCTGGGGTCATGTATGGGGCCACACGCAGAGGTCAAAGTTCATCATGTTAAAAAATTCACATTTTCGTCTTCTTCTAATGAAGTACTGAGCCAATTTCAAACAAACTTGGTGAAAAGCATCATTTGGTAAGGGTTATTCCGATTTGTGAAAATTAAAAGGCTTTGGGTCAGGGGGCCCTAAAATGGGGACCAAAAGGGGGTAATTTTTTATAACTTTTAAACATTTTCATCTTCTTCTCTAGAACTACTGGGCGGATTTCAACCAAACTTGGTAGAAAGCATCATTGGGGGATGCAAATTCTAGTTTGTGAAAATAAGGGTTCTGGAGGTCATAGGGGCCCCAATCAGGGGCAAAAAGGGGTAATTTTTGGTTCTTCTTTAAAAATCTTCTTCTAATAAACCGGTAATGCCAGAGCTTAAATATTTTGTGTGCATGACAACTAGGACAGGTATATTATAAATTGTGAAATTCATGCCCCTGGGGTCATGTATGGGGCCACACGTAGAGGTCAAAGTTCATCATGTTAAAAAATTCACATTTTCGTCTTCTTCTAATGAAGTACTGAGCCAATTTCAAACAAACCTGGTGAAAAGCATCATTTGGTAAGGGTTATTCCGATTTGTGAAAATTAAAAGGCTTGGGGTCAGGGGGCCCTAAAATGGGGACCAAAAGGGGGTAATTTTTTCATAACTTTTAAACATTTTCATCTTCTTCTCTAAAACTACTGGGCGGATTTCAACCAAACTTGGTAGAAAGCATCATTGGGGGATGCCAATTCTAGTTTGTGAAAATAAGGGTTCTGGAGGTCATAGGGCCCCAATCAGGGGCAAAAAGGGGTAATTTTTGGTTCTTCTTTAAAAATCTTCTTCCAATAAACCGTTAAGGCCAGAGCTTAAATATTTTGTGTGCATGTCAACTAGGACAGGTATATTATAAATTGTGAAATTCATGCCCCTGGGGTCATGTATGGGGCCATATGCAGAGGTCAAAGTTCATCATGTTAAAAAATTCACATTTTTGTCTTCTTCTGATGAAGTTCAAAGCCAATTTCAAACAAACTTGGTGAAAAGCATCATTTGGTAAGGGTTATTATACGCCCGTCGAAGACGGAACGTATTATGGGATCACCCGTGGCGTCCGGCCGTCCGGGGGTCCGTGGCGTCCGGCCGTCCGGGCGTCCGGGCGTCCGGTTGTCCGGGCGGTGTCCACTTCTTTGTCCGGAGCATAACTCTGTCACCGTAAGTCCGATTGACTTTAAACTTGGCAGTTATATTCTTCTCATCAATACGGAGTGCAGTGCTCAATAACCATAACTCTACCTGGCCTATTTTTTGAGTTATTGCCCTTTGTTGTTTTTCATACTTGAAACTTGTCCGGAGTATATCTCTAAAAGTATTATAGCTAGGATCATGATACTTCATGGGTGTATAGATCTGACCAAGGGGGAGTGCAGTGCACAAGAACCATAACTCTACCTGGCCTTTTTTTTGAGTTATTGCCCTTTGTTGTTTTTCATACTTGAATCTTGTCCGAAGTATATCTCTAAAAGTATAATAGCTAGAATCATGAAATTACATGGATGGATAGAGCTTACCAAGGGGGAGTGCAGTGTACAAGAACCATAACTCTACCTAGCCAATTTTTTTAGTTATTGCCCTTTGTTGTTTTTCATACTTGAATCTTGTCCAGAGTATATCTCTAAAAGTATAATAGCTAGAATCATGAAATTTCATGGATGGATAGATCACACCAAGTGGGAGTGCAGTGTACAAGAACCATAACTCAACCTGGCCTATTTTTTGAGTTATTGCCCTTTGTTGTTTTTCATACTTGAATCTTGTCTGAAGTATATCTCTAAAAGTATAATAGCTAGAATAATGAAATTACATGGATGGATAGAGCTCACCAAGTGGGAGTGCAGTGTACAAGAACCATAACTCTACCTGGCCTATTTTTTGAGTTATTGCCCTTTGTTGTTTTTCATACTTGAATCTTGTCCGGAGTATATCTCTAAAAGTATAATAGCTAGAATCATGATATTACATGGATGGATAGATCACACCAAGTGGGAGTGCAATGTAAAAGAACCATAACTCAACCTGGCCTATTTTTTGAGTTATTGCCCTTTGTTGTTTTTTATACTTTAATCTTGTCCGAAGTATATCTCTAAAAGTATAATAGCTAGAATCATGAAATTACATGGATGGATAGAGCTTACCAAGGGGGAGTGCAGTGTACAAGAACCATAACTCTACCTAGCCAATCTTTTGAGTTATTGCCCTTTGTTTTTTTTCATACTTGAATGTTGTCCGGAGTATATCTCTAAAAGTATAATAGCTAGAATAATGAAATTACATGGATGGATAGAGCTCACCAAGTGGGAGTGCAGTGTACAAGATCCATAACTCTACCTGGCCTATTTTTTGAGTTATTGCCCTTTGTTGTTTTTCATACTTGAATCTTGTCCGAAGTATATCTCTAAAAGTATTATAGCTAGGATCATGAAACTTTATGGGTGTATAGATCTCACCAAGGGCGAGTGCAGTGCACAAAAACCATAACTCTACCTGGCCTTTTTTTTTAGTTATTGCCCTTTGTTGTTTTTCATACTTAAATCTTGCCCGGCGTATATCTCTAAAAGTATAATAGCTAGAATAATGAAATTTCATGGATGGATAGAGCTCACCAAGTGGGAGTGCAGTGTACAAGAACCATTACTCTACCTGGCCTATTTTTTGAGTTATTGCCCTTTGTTTTTTTTCATACTTGAATCTTGTCCAGAGTATATCTCTAAAAGTAAAATAGCTAGAAACATGAAACTTCATGGATGGATAGAGCTCACCAAGTGGGAGTGCAGTGTACAAGAACCATTACTCTACCTAGCCTATTTTTTGAGTTATTGCCCTTTGTTGTTTTTCATACTTGAATCTTGTCCGGAGTATATCTCTAAAAGTAAAATAGCTAGAAACATGAAACTTCATTGATGGATAGATCTCACCCGTGGGGGGGGGATGCAGTGTACAAGAACCATAACTCAACCTAGCGTTTAATTTGAGTTTTTGTCCTTTGTTGTTTTCCATACTTTGTTTGAGAAAAAATATTCATTCAAAATAACCTCAGTTCTATTCAAACCTCCAGTTAATATTAAGCAGTGTGACGGGCGTATCTTGTGACAATTTGGCACCTTGTTCCGATTTGTGAAAATTAAAAGGCTGGGGGGTCAGGGGGCCCTAAAATGGGGACCAAAAGGGGGTAATTTTTTATAACTTTTAAACATTTTCATCTTCTTCTCTAGAACTACTGGGCGGATTTCAACCAAACTTGGTAGAAAGCATCATTCGGGGATGCCAAATCTAGTTTGTGAAAATAAGGGTTCTGGAGGTCATGGGGGCCCCAATTGGGGGCAAAAAGGGGTAATTTTTGGTTCTTCTTAAAAAATCTTCTTCTAATAAACCGTAAAGGCCAGAGCTTAAATATTTTGTGTGCATGACAACTAGGACAGGTATATTATAAATTGTGAAATTCGTGCCCCTGGGGTCATGTATGGGGCCACATGCAGAGGTCAAAGTTCATCATGTTAAAAAATTCACATTTTCGTCTTCTTCTGATGAAGTACAAAGCCAATTTCAAACAAACTTGGTGAAAAGCATCATTTGGTAAGGGTTATTCCGATTTGTGAAAATTAAAAGGCTGGGGGGTCAGGGGGCCCTAAAATGGGAACCAAAAAGGGGTAATTTTTGGTAACTTTTAAATATTTCATCTTCTTCTCAAGAACTACTGGGGGGATTTCAACCAAACTTGGTAGAAAGCATTATTGGGATATGCCAATTTAAGTTTGTGAAAATAGGGGTTGTGGGGGTCAAAGGGGCCCAAATAGGAGGCAAAAAGGGGTAATTTTTGGTTCTTCTTTAAAAATCTTCTTCTAATAAACAGTTAATGCCAGAGCTTAAATATTTTGTGTTCATGACAACTAGGACAGGTATATTATAAATTGTGAAATTCATGTCCCTGGGGTCATGTATGGGGCCACACCCAGAGGTCAAAGTTCATCATGTTAAAAAATTCACATTTTCATCTTCTTCTGATGAAGTACTGAGCCAATTTCAAACTAACTTGGTGAAAAGCATCATTGGGTACTGATTATACAGATTTGTGAAAATTAAAAGGCTGGAGGTACAGTTACAATTATTTTACAAATTCCTCAGGGAATGAATAACACTATGAAAAATAATCACTCAGTGTCTCAATATTTCGGCTTTGTGCCTTTTTCGTACAATATGGCAACATTATACGTTTTTAAAATGCTGTGATAGATTTAATGATTCAGAACTCTTGAAAAAAATATTGAGACTCTGAGTGATTAATTCTCATAGTACACTTAAAGTTAATTCTTGTTTACTTGATAAAATCCGCATTTTTGGCCCAATTCTTTTGAAATTTTCTCAGAGTTTCTTTGACACGAAGGCAAGAAGGCTAACCAAAATGAACAAATTCCATCAAGCAGTAATGGAAATAGAACCATATTGATTATTTCTCTTGTTTACACAATAAAGTCCACATTTTCAGCTACACTAACCAAAGGCCAGCGGGGCTATTGTCATGGTCCTGTGTCCGTCTTGCATGTGGGCATGCGTAAACTTTTCTTTAAACAACTATATCTTGAAAAATACTGGGCAAATTTTGAACCAAACTTAACAGGGGTGTTCCTTGCACAATCCTCTTCCAAACTGCTAAAAATAATTTTGTTCCATGAACTCTGGTTGCTATGGAAACAAAATTAATTTCTAACAGAAATTTTGATTGCAAAATTCTTTAAAACTACTAGGTAGATTCTAATCAAATTGCATATGAATGTTCCTTTGGTGGACCATTTTCTAATTCTTTCAAACAAAATCACTTGTCTTGATGCTCTTTTACTCAGGTGACCATTAAGGCCCACTGGGCCTCTTGTATTTTGTATATATTATAAAGCCTTGAGCCATCATACTCAGGGTAACGATATAGGACCATCATGGTCCTCTTGTATTTTTGCATGATTGATAACCTTTAAAAAGATTGACTAATACTTATTTAAAGCTAATACAATGGCAAATGTCAATGAAACAGTTAGGAATCTTGATTAACCCATTCCCTCTCAATGACTCTTTTTGACACCTCTCAAGAAAAACAATTAGAAAATCATTTTTGGAATGAAGAAATTGCTTACATAAACTAATTTCTTCATTTTCCACAATGTTTTCACGACAGTTGAAAAAATCTAAAATTACACAAACTTGAAATTGTCATCTGCAACTCCTTTCAATTTGGATAAGTCGTAAATTCTGTCATCTGGTAATAGGTTTCTAATAGCACTATGTTTTTTCTGTAGCTGAGCCTGCTGAAGGAGTTACGTCACCCTCGTGTTGTGTTACTGATTGGTGTATGTACGACGGACAAACATCCTGTCATGGTACTTGAATATATGTCAAGGGGGAGTCTTTATCATTATCTGCATGATTCTAACAAGTAAGAAAAGTTCACTTTTTTTACCCATTTCCAGATGATAAAATGTTAGACTGGTTCAAATTGAAAGAAGTTGCAGACAACGACTAAAGGTTTATGAAATTTAGGATTTTTTCAACCTTCTGAATATTTTTTTCTTGGCGGGGGGGGGGGGGCGTTGCTGGGATTTTATTCTTGAGAAAACAATGTGGAAAAAGAAGAAATGGCTTGTAACATTTAAAATTGCTTCAATTTTCTTTATCATCTGGAACCTCTATCTTCTCTTTCAGTTTTCCTTCAATTGTTAGGAATCTTGAATTTTGTATTGAATATGTGCAAACGTTTTGCAAGACACAATTTTGAACCATAAACTTCCTTTAGTTTAACATGACTACATGTCTAATACCAATCAAAAACATCAAGTAAAGCTCTTGCAGGGATATGAAGTCACCTCCTGTGACAAGTTCTAGTTTTATATTGTTTGCAGTGAATCACTAGACCATGCGCTGTATTTCCAAGTAGCGAGAGATGTTACAGCAGGCATGAAGTATCTACATAGTCACAGACCTGAAGTTATACATCTAGACCTTAAGTCTATGAATGTGCTGTTATGTCAGAGTTATAGAGCAAAAATAGCAGACTTTGGCTTCTCAAAATTAAGGTGAGATACATAGAGAACAAATGGTTGGCGGCTTGAGATGGAAAAATTTATTTGAAAAGAAATTTTTTTTCTGGCAAACTGAAGGCAAGACTGGATGAATTCTGCAGCAAACCTCTATAAACTTTAACAAGTAAATTCTTCATTAACCACAGCTTTTTCTACCTCAGAAGACAAAGATTTTTAAAATTTCAACACTTTTAAATTGTTGTCTGCTGTTTCTTTAAAATTGGACGATCTTAAAACTTTCTTGTGTGGGAAAGGGTTGAAAGGTGCCATAGCTACTGTAAAAGTAGATCCAGTATGTCTTGCAAGCTAATCATGTAACCTGATATTAATAAGTTTATCTGACCCCTTGTTATCCGGTAGAGTCCAAATCAGATTTTTTAGCTTGCAGAAAACCCGAGGTATTGCTATAGCCTTGGTGTTGTCGTCGCTGCCGTTGTTGTCATTGTTGTTGTGCAAAAACTTTAACATTTTTTGATATCTCGGGTTCTACTAAAGGCATTCACTTGAAACTTTGCTCACTTGTTCACTATCAAAAGAGCAACCTATACTATCAAGGGGGATAACTCTAGATGCATTTTGTCCATTATCCAGCACCCAATAACCGAGCATAGGCACCTAATAGCCTAGCATAGGCACCTGTAGGCAGTGCTCTTGTTTTGAGCCTTGGGGCAGTTGGAAGCACATCATATATATATTATGCCTCTATCAAGAAAAATAGAAATGAATATTTTAACAAGTGAATGATTTTGCAAATTATGTTGTTTTTGAAAGATTTATTATCTTTTTCTTGATCAGAACAATTTCACTGATTATTGAAGGATCTTCATGTGATATTATGTTTATAAATTAAATTGGCAAGACTGTTTTGGTTATACCAAATTTCAATGGTTCAGTGCAAAACAATTTAACTGTGTATATGTATATAGGCAGTTACAATTGTTTTGCGCTTAACCATGTATTTGAATAACTGATACATCTAATTTCATTCATTTTCTTAGAAAACTTTTTTATCATCCAAAGTTGTTGGCTTTGTTTATTTGTTACAGTTGCTTTGAGATTTCATTTCAATTTATATTCCCTTGTTTCATATCCTTGTTTTGACTGAAAGAATATGTCTGGCCCTTAAATTAGTTTATCAAGAAGCGTCTTAACGTTAGCATAAGTTAGTCATCTTAACACTTTCCTATTCAATACCTTGTTAGGTCACCTGACTGAATGGTCATGGTGACCTATTGCAATCATCTTTTGTCCCTCGTCGTGCGTTGTCCGTCGTGCGTCGTTCGTTAACTTTTAAAAATTTTCATCTTCTTCTCAAGAACTACTGGGGGGATTTCAACCAAACTTGGTAGAAAGCATCATTGGGGATGCCAATTCAAGTTTGTGAAAATAGAGGTTCTGGGGGTCATAGGGGCCCCAATCGGGGGCAAAAAGGGGTAATTTTTGGTTCTTCTTTAAAAATCTTCTTCTAATAAACCGTAAATGCCAGAGATTAAATATTTTGTGTGCATGACAACTAGGACAGGTATATTACAAATTGTGAAATTCATGCCCCTGGGGTCATGTATGGGGCCACACCCAGAGGTCAAAGTTCATCATGTTAAAAAATTCACATTTTCATCTTCTTCTGATTTAGTACAAAGCCAATTTCAAACAAACTTGGTGAAAAGCATCATTTGGTATTGGTTATTCGGATTTGTGAAAATTAAAAGGCTGGGTGGTCAGGGGGCCCTAAAATGGGGACCAAAAGGGGGTAATTTTTGATAACTTTTAAACATTTTCATCTTCTTCTCAAGAACTACGGGGGGATTTCAACCAAACTTGGTAGAAAGCATCATTGGGGGATGCCAATTCAAGTTTGTGAAAATAGGGGTTCTGGGAGTCAAAGGGGCCCAAATAGGGGGCAAAAAGGGGTAATTTTTGGTACTTCTTTAAAAAATTTCTTCTAATAAACAGTTTATGCCAGAGCTTAAATATCCTGTGTGCATGACAACTAGGACAGGTTTATTATGAATTGTGAAATTCATGTCCCTGGGGTCATGTATGGGGCCACACCCAGTGGTCAAAGTTCATCATGTTAAAAAATTCACATTTTCATCTTCTTCTGATTAAGTACTAAGCCAATTTCAAACTAACTTGGTGAAAAGCATCATTGGGTACTGATTATACAGATTTGTGAAAATTAAAAGGCTGGAGGTCAGGGGGGCCTAAAATGGGGACCAAAAGGGGGTCATTTTTGGTAACTTTTAAACATTTTCATCTTCTTCTCAAGAACTACTGAGGGGATTTCAACCAAACTTGGTCGGAAGCATCATTTGGGGATGCCAATTCCAGTTTGTGAAAAGAGGTTGGTTGGGGGCTTGGGGTAAAAGGGGCCCCAATGGGGGGCAGAAAGGGGTAAATTTTTGTACTTCTTTAAAAATCTTTTTCTAATAAGCCCTAAATGCAAGAGCTTAAATATTTTATGTGCATGACTGGTAGGAAAGGTATACTAAAGTTTGTGAAATTTATGTACCTGGGGTCATGTATCGGGCTACGCCCAGGGTTCAAAGTTCATCATGTTATGAAATTCATACTTTTAGGTCACCACCGAATGGTCATGGTGACCTATTGCAATCATCGTTTGTCCGTCGTCCGTTAACTTTTAAACATTTTTTATCGTTTTCTCAAGAACCACTGGGCAGCTTGGCTTAGAGTTTTTATATTTTTTCCGTAGAAACCATCATCTAGAAGACTTCTAGCAAGATTTTTTAAATTATGGTACAGGGCACAAAAGTATGCCATCATTTGAAACTAACTCTGAAGATGATGGAGCTTTGATATTTCTTATGTAGTATCATCACATGGATGTCTTTCTAGACTTTTCAACTCATTGCCCATGAGTCAAATATGCTCATATCTCAGGAGCAAAAGCTTTACATGGGTCATATGGTGAGAAATTTCTTGTCAAATCTTAAAGGTTCACAGCTTTTTATGTATGCTTTACTTTTAAATGTCTAATAATGTTTATGTGATTAATTTTTGTTACTTGGGAAAACATCAAATTCTTTTCATCCTGACTAATTGCATGAAACCTTTTAGTCCATCATTAACAGTTAATGGTGCATATCTTTTGTTTAGGTGAAGGAAGAATATAAACTGGCAGAAATTAGTGACCATCATATCTACTGACAAAACATGGATGTAGTACAATCAATCATTTCAATTACTGTACCCAAAATTTTAAAGATTTTGATTTCTAACAAGCAAATAACAACAGTAATTTCACTTGATGACATTCTTTTTGAAATGAGAAATTCCAAATAAATATAAGGCATTGCCTTACTGTTCTATCACAGGTGTCGGCTCTGTACCGGGTAGGTGCCACTGGTGAAGGATAATTAAATTTCATGCATTCTATCTTTATACCCGTCACTTATAATTATTATACTACTTGTTCAACATGGAAATTAAATATCATTGACTTGATACATTTTTTTAGTGTTCCATTTACCATGCTTCACCAGTGTGGATTGGGGGCCTCTCCTTTTGGGAGTGATCGCCTTGTTTGATTTGTGCTCTTTGGACTCAGGTGACCGATAAGGCCCTATGGGCCTCTTGTTTTTATGTACCTGTCGTTTTTTTTACTTGAGAAATAATTGTAGAAAAAGAGGAAATTGTTTGTAACAAGCAAAGCAGGAAAGGGTTAAAATTCATTATTCTTGAGCATGCACTGTCAATGTTTCTTATTATGTTCATTATTCTTTAACCCTTTTCTATTTTTTCAAATTTTAGACCTGTCCAAATTCAAAGGTTTTGCACACAATAATTTAAAGTAGATTTAATTTGAAAAATAACCATTCAGTAGGGTAGAAAATATTGTGGAAAAAGAAGAAATTACTTGTCACAAGCTGTTTCTTCTTTTTCTACAATGTTTTCCCAATTATGAACTTACAGGGAAGTAAAACCCAGGGATTAAATAGGAAAGGGTTAAGTCTCCTTCAATACTGCTTTTGGTAACTTAACCCTTGTCATGCTGAATCTGGGATATTCTGGTAAGGGGAGGAGTTATAGACAAAGATCAGCCGGCACATAAGGGCAGTCTGATCTTACTCTACTCTTCCTGCTTGTACTTTTCCTGCCAGAGAAGTTATGAAATTGATTTTCAAAAGAAATATTGATTATTGAACAACAACTATTATCAGTGCTCTCAGCCCTTTGATTTTAATGCAATTCTGTAAGAGATTTTACACAGCATGACAAGGGTTAACCTGTTTTCATAGTGTGAAAAAATACACTCAAAACTATTGTTACAGACATGATGCTGGTGTTAAATCAAAAACAAAGACCAAACAGACAAATGTATCATCCCCAGCCTGGATGTCGCCAGAGCTTCTCAACAAAGGGGAGGTGACGACTAAAACAGATGTGTACAGTTTTGGAGTTATATTGTGGGAGATGTTAACTAGACAGGAACCATACAATAACCTAGGTGTTTTTCAGGTGAATACTAGTTGAAGTACTTGTTTTCATTATTTTCTATGTTTGAACTACAAAATTTGACACGTAAGTAACCTTGTGAAAGAAAAACCTTCAATGAGGATCAACTTTAGTTTAAACATTACCACACAGTAAACTTTTGGAGTGGTCAAAATTTAAAGGAGTTGCAGAGGAAAATGTAACAAATATGAAATCTAGAACTTTTTTCAAATCTCTAGGTAGAAATCATTGTGGATTAGCAATTTCTTCAATTTCCACAATGTTTTCTACCCAGAAAATGAAAAGGATTTTGCTTTGCATATAATTTCTCTCCATGTAGCATTATTCAAGCACCCATAACGCCCAAAATACCATCATATCCGTTATAACATGAAAAAAAAAAAGATTTTGACCTGGGAGAATTTCACTGATTTCATGAATTTTAATAATGAGCTGACTTCATGAAGTCATATGTTCATTATTATTTACACGGCACATACATGATGTGTGATGGATTTGATTTTAGCTAAAATGGTAGTGAGTGATAAGGTTTTTTTTCTCAAAAAGTAAGTAAAATCACAGGGTTTCTTAGACTGAAAATTGTCCTAACCCTTATGGATTGAAATATCTATTTGTTTACAATTAAGACGTGATTCTATTTATAAGTGAATTTGCATATGTGAATATTGATGAGATCGAATCTACCCGTCTCAGAAAAAAATGTTGCCATATTTGTCTGTCTATGTGGTTATTTTATATCGGTTATTTGAGGACAAATGTATTTTAGAAAACATTATGGGATGGATCAATGGTGGTTTAATGATATTAATTTACACTCTTATGACTTTGTATTTGAAAGTAGAGTATGTACATTTGTAATTCCTCATTAATATGCATGGTTGGATGCGGGGGAGCTTTCGCACCAACATTATCTTTAAACATCGCATAGAACTGTTATAGCTAATAAAGTTTTATGTAATTCATTCTTTGTTTATATATGCATTGTAGATATCGTGTTATAATTTTAATTACAATCTAGCACAAGAAAAGCTTTTACTTTTACATTTACTTCTAATGAAAATTGTCTTACTGTGCAATTGTTTTGTTGGCAGATTCTGGAGAGAGTGAGAAAGAACAAAAGACCAGAGATCCCTGTATCAGCACCAGATGGTTTACAGCTCCTGATCTCACAATGTTGGGATCCAAATCCTGCTAAAAGACCTCAGTTTAAGGTACTGGCAAATAAATTGAACATAAAAGGGTTTATCTAACAGAGGGAAATAAAAAAAATCATGTTGCAGCTGTACTTTTTTTTCAAATCAGATTATCATTAGATAGATTTTTAGATGAGACCAAGGAACCATGCCAAAAATAATTTTGATTAACTGAAACTTACAAGATGGCAGCAAATGATTTGTTTGGTTAACCCTTTCCCATTCAAATACAGGATTTTACGTTCCTGTGATATTATACTGGAGAAAACATTGTGGAAAAAGAAGAAATTGCTTTTAACAAGCAATTTCTCCTTTTTCCACAATATTTTCTTCCGTATAGGATGGTTTCATTTCAAATGACATCCAGTTTTCATTGTCGTCTGCAAACTCTTTCAATTTGGACCAGTCTAAAATTTCTAAAGACGGGAAACGAGTCTGTGTATGGCACAGTTTTTTCTGACTTCCAAATTAAATGCGTATCCAAACTTCATGATGATTCTTGACTATAACTTGTGTGTTATAATAATCCTAATTGTAAATGAGATTGATTGTCATCTAATTAATGTGGTCACATGTTTGTTTTCATGAAGGGGTTGGTTTGTCTTTGATTGAGTGAACAACAAAAGATATATTTTCACAAGAAAATACAGCTTTTGTTGTTCACTAATAAAAGATATTTCGATCTTACATACAAATAAACCAATAAATAATTATTCTATTTCTTTATTGCAAAAAAAGACAAAAACAACTTCAAACAAAATCTTTTAAAGCGTGTCCATTACAAGGCAATGTGAATTACATGGCAATCTGTAGATGCAATTCGTGTCTTTGGTCCTGCTAAGATGAACGCCTAAATCTACCTAAAAAGCCAGTTTATCATTATGATAGTTTAGGTCAAAATATCAAGTGATTATCCATAAATCTTGATCATCTAAATTTAAGCATAAAAGAAAAGCCATAATTATATATATTTTCCTTCCAGGACATACTTCTACTACTAGAAAATATAGAGTTTCCCCCTGCATGGCGTGAACTATTCAGAAAAGCTGGTGTTCCAGATGAAGCTTTAAGTAATGTCCATTCTACAAGGAATATCATTAAACTTGTGACAGACATGCTAGATCTCCAAACACTTCCAAACTTCATGCTAAAAGCCAAAACAAGAACAAACTTAGATGGACAAAGATCTAGTAGATCTGGTAGGGATATCCAAGCTGATTCTGATGAGAATCATAATAAGAAAGAGGATGCAGTAAAAGAAGCTGATAGAGATAACTGGGATATAGAGACTGTGACTACACTAAGTGATGGTGAACTTTCAGATGAATCTGATGTCACCATACAGGATTTGAAGGATAGTTCTGCAGATGAAAGTATTATGTCTAGTGAATCTAACGATGAAAGATCAGCCACATCATCTGACTTTGCTAGTACTGTGGTTTCTGTTGATTCCAAGAGAATAAAGAAAAGACCTGTAAATGTGTTCATACCAAGTCTTGAACTCTCCATTGAGTCGGCAAGGAAGGAATTCTCCGCAGAAAGGGACAGAATTTCTCGATCATCTTGGATGTCAATCAGTCTAGATGACAGGACTAGCAGTAGTCTTGAACAATACTCTGGAAGGCATGGCAAGAATAAAGAGAAAAACAACCAATCAGAAACTAGTCTAAATCTATCCTCTAATGAAAGTGGAAGAAATTCTATTCAATATTCTAAGACAGTTGATGAAAAACTGAATGAAAGAAATTTAAACGCAAGTAGAAGTTCTTTATCTGAAACAAGTGCTAAAGCTGTATCAGATACAGGTGAACAAGATTACAAAATATTTAAGAACAATAATACTAGTTATGAAGCATCATCAGACAAAAGTGCTAAGCATTTGGTACTCTCCTTTTCATCACAAGAAAAAGACTGGAATGATAAAGATGGTTGTAGAACCAGTCTCAATTCCAACAAAAGTGCAAAAGTTATGGACCAATCTGACATTGCAGACAGGACTACTGTTCTACACCAATTATCCAATAGGAGTGATGGAATGTCTGGCAGTGAAAACAGGGTACCTAGTCTACACCAATTATCAAATAGGAGTGATAGAAGGTCTGGCAGTGAAAACAGGGCACCCAGTCTACACCAATTGTCCTATAGGAGTGATGAGATGTCTGACAGTGAAAATAAGGTAACCAGTCTACACCAATTGTCCAATAGGAGTGATGAGATGTATGATAGTGAAAACAGGATAACCAAACTTCACAAATTATCTGATAGAAGTGATAGAAGCTCCTCACCTTCCTCTGTTATCCTAAATGAGAGTAATAATTTACACAGTTCAGCACGCAGTAGAAGGAGGAGTAGAAACAATGAGTCTCCACTTGGAAAAAGTCATGAGTATCAAATGAGAGAATCTTTCAATAATATGAGGCCTCCTTCACCAAAGAAAAGAGTGTCAATAACCAGGAAATTAATGGATAGTTCTGTGAATTCCGAAAATGACAGTGCTAGGAGTGAACCATTGGTGCAAACTGATAACAATTCATCCACACAAAGTGTACCATTCAGTGCTAATGTTGATAGTTCCTATGACAGCTTCTTTGGAATACAGTCAACTAGAAATTTAGGACACAAGCTACAAAGTTCTGACAGTATGAAAAAAAGGTCAGACTTAAATGCAGAATTAGATGCAAATGTGATGAATTCCTTCAAATCCAGCTTGGATTCTTTATCGTTTAATGTGTCATGTGACAATGAAATGGATAAGAATTTAATATCAGTGAAAAGTAGCCAGGTCCATGTAGTTAATGATATGCCTAAGATGTCTTCAAATGAAGAAGCAAAAAATTGGGCAGATGAGATGGGAAAATATGGTGGAAAAAAGAAAGGTGTCTTTTCAAAGTCATTTGATGTTCCGGTTGATTTTGAGACAGACAAACTTAATGAGTGTGTTGAAGAAGAAAGACATGTCAGATCTAATATAGTTAAAGATAGTAAATTAATTAATTCTAGTCATTCACTTGATACAGGGAGCATAAATGGGGACATAGAAAATGTAAGAACTGTTAGATACTCACAAGATAAGAATAAAAAATTGAAAAATAGTTCTGAAATATTTGTGAAACCTGAGAATGATAGCCAATTATTGGATGAGTCCCATCTGGAATCCTTTCAGAACACAAGTAACCTTGATACACCCAGAGTAATTTCTAAAGTAGAAACAGTAACAATTGAAGATGATTCAAGTTTTCATTTTGGTCTTCATGTGCAGAGGAATCGTAATACAAATACTGGAATGAAAGAAGATGAAAAGTGTTCTATAGCTGGCTCTAGCCCTACTCTCCACAAACAAGAAGATTTAAATCATAATGACAAAGAGCTAACGAAAGATAGTCATTCAGTATCAAAGTTAGTTAAATCAACAGAGACCAAACATGATGGTGGAGAAGAGATAAGAGTTGTCCGAAATCCTGCGGTTACAGAAGAGAAGAAAAAACCTGCAATCACTCCTAGGAAAAGTAAAATGAAATTGACACAAGATAGCCAGAAACTTCATGATGGTGGAAATCTAATAATGAAGTCCCAGACACTCGAGTCTGAGATGGGACTCAGGTTGCATGGGGAAGGGAAAAGAAAAGAGTCATGTGATAATTCTACAAAGGAAACACAGGATAATACTAATAAGCCAGGACAAAATTCACTGAGTTTAGACAGACCAGTGAGGATTGATTATCAAGTGACTGATTTAAGGCAGCCTGATGACAGTGAAAAAAAATCTCAAAAGTCCACCAAGATCAAGGTGAAACTGAGAAAAGATCCCTTGGCAGTTAAAGTCACCAGAGACGGTCCATCCTCAGTCCCTCCTGCCCCACCCCCTCCTCCACCCCCTGTGTTAAACCTGTCTAAATCTATGTCAGCTTTTGGTAAAAATGTACAGGCTGATGCTCCTAGACTGAGTATTGCAGATGAACTCAAACACAAAATAAGCCAAAGACAGAGTATATCTGAGGGAATTAAGATTATGAGAAAGGACTCAGGGCATGCATTTAAACCAATCAAATCAGAAAATGTGATAGGAACAAGTAAACAAAATCATTCCAATGATATGAAAAACTCATCTAGTCAGATAGAAAATGAGGTGTCAAGCATAGTCCAAGTAGATGATAGTTTATTGGTACCCCAACAATCAGAGGGTCTCCCGTCATTTGTTTTACAGTCTGTAGAGTTACAGGATCAGAAAGACCATTTGAGATCCATAAGTAAACCTCATCCGGATCAGCTAGATGACCTCAATGGAGCCAGTCAAGAGAAGTTACCTTCCATAGCAGACATTCTCAGAAAGGTAAAAAAAAAATAACACATTTGTAGAATGATTATAAAACCCATTTTCAGATAACATTTTTAGATAGGTCCAAATTGAGAGAAATTCAGACAATGGTTCAAGTGCTTAAAAAGAAAAATAAGTGCCATATAAATTGAAACAATCAATTTCTCTTGTTCTTCTTAATATCTGCCTGTCTGTCCAAAACTTAATCTATGTTCAAAAGGATTTCCTGTAACTTCAAAACCATTAAAACCTATACCAGCCTACAAAACTGTAGACTGTTCCAAATTCAAATGAGTTGCAGACGACACATTAAAGTTTAGGAAAGTTTAGATTTTTTAGCTTTCTGGGTAGAAAACATTGTTTAAAATAAAGGAAATTGCTTGTAACAAGCAATTTCTTTTTCACAATGTTTTCCGAATTGTTTTCTTGAGGGGCATAAAAAAGTGTCACTGTGTGGGAATGGGTTAATGTACAATGCTAATATCTTGTATAAACATACTGCTCAAAGATACATGTTTTAATGTTGATGTCTTCTGACAAGATCAAGGTTACATTTGGAGGTCTGTGTTGTTAAGAAAGCCATTTAAAGAGTATTAGTGTTTCGCAAACACACCTTGATCTAATTATAAATGGTTTTTATGCTTCTGCCATGTCATTATGACAGGAGATAATTCTTAGAAGAAATGCTGCATTGCATGTATCAAATATTACCTGTTGATGAGTTAGACATTTTTTTCGTTTTCTTCAGGCTGTGATGGGACGTCGAATAGCCATGAGAGAAGATGGTGGCAGTGTATCGCAGAGTTTTGATTCTGTAGCAACGGGTTGGTCTGTGGATCTCACATGACCTCATATCATTTGAACCAGTACATTGAATTGGAGTGTTTAGGAATTGCAGATTTGTTTAAGCTTTTTAGCTCACCTGAGCACGTAGTGCTCAAGTAAGCTATTGTGATCGTCTTTTGTCCGGCGTCCGTCCGGCGTCCGTCGTGGGTCGTGCCTCGTGCCTCGTCCATCAACAATTTCTTTAAACGACATCTCCTCCTAAACCACTGGGCCAATTTGAACCAAATTTGGCAGAAATGTTCCTTAGGTGGTCCCCTTCAAAAATAGCTAAAAGAATTGAAATCCGTTAAAAACTCTGGTTGCCATGGCAACAAAAGAGAAATTTTAAAATAATCTTTAAAAATCTTCTCCTCCTGACCCAGAAGGCGTAGAGCCTTGATATTTTGCATGAAGCATCAGTATATTGACCTCTTTCAAAATAGCTAAAATCATGATCCTCGGGTCCCCAGGGGCGGAGCCCCAGGGGGGTGGGGTTTATATAGAAATAAAAAACGATTTTTTGAATGACATCTCCTCTCAAACCACTGGGCCTATTTGAACCAAATTTGGCAGAGATGTTGCTAAGGTGGTTCCCTTCGAAAATAGCTAAAAGAATTGAAATCCGTTAAAAACTCTGGTTGCCATGGCAACAAAAGTGAATTTTAAAATAATCTTTAAAAATCTTCTCCTCCTGACCCAGAAGGCATAGAGCCTTGATATTTTGCATGAAGCATCAGTATATTGACCTCTTTCAAAATAGCTTAAATCATGATCCTCGGGTCCCCAGGGGCAGAGCCCCAGGGGGGTGGGGTTTATATAGAAATAAAGAACAATTTTTTGAATGACATCTCCTCTCAAACCACTGGGCCAATTTGAACCAAATTTGGCAGAAATGTTGCGTAGGTGGTCCCCTTCAAAAATAGCTAAAAGAATTGAAATCCGTTAAAAACTCTGGTTGCCATGGCAACAAAAGTGAAATTTTAAAATAATCTTTAAAAATCTTCTCCTTCTGACCCAGAAGGCGTAGAGCCTTGATATTTTGCATGAAACATCAGTATATTGACCTCTTTCAAGATAGCTAAAATCATGATCTTCGGGTACCCAGGGGTGGAGCCCCAGGGGGGTGGGGTTTACATAGAAATAAAGAACAATTTTTTAAATGACATCTCCTCCCAAATCTCAGGGCCAATTTGAACCAAATTTTGCAGAAATATTCCTTAGGTGGTCCCCCTTAAAATTAGCTAAAAGAATTGAAATCCGTTAAAAACTCTGGTTGCCATGGCAACAAAAGTGAAATTTTAAAATAATCTTTAAAAATCTTCTCCTTCTGACCCAGAAGGCGTAGAGCCTTGATATTTTGCATGAAACATCAGTATATTGACCTCTTTCAAGATAGCTAAAATCATGATCTTCGGGTACCCAGGGGCGGAGCCCCAGGGGGGTGGGGTTTACATAGAAATAAAGAACAATTTTTTAAATGACATCTCCTCCCAAATCTCAGGGCCAATTTGAACCAAATTTTGCAGAAATGTTCCTTAGGTGGTCCCCCTTAAAATTAGCTAAAAGAATTGAAATCCGTTATAAACTCTGGTTGCCATGGCAACAAAATTGAAATTTCAAAAAAATCTTTAAGAATCTTCTCCTCCTGACCCAGAAGGCGTACAGCCTTGATATTTTGCATGAAGCATCAGTATATTGACCTCTTACAAAATAGCTAAAATCATGATCCTCGGGTCTCCAGGGGCAGACCCAGGGGGGGGGGGGGGGTATAGGCATGAAGCATAAGTTCACAGACTTCTTTCTTATTTCTGAAATTATAACCCATGGAAAAAGTTTTTTCCTTTTTTCAAATCGGCACTAAAATCTTGGAATTTGTAATTTGGACTTTTGGATTCCCAGGTTCATAGTCTTAATATGTAATTGTGGCCCACTTGTTTCATTATCCTAACCTTAACATGAAATTAGACTGTTGAAAGAAAAAGAGCCTTTATCTCAGGTGAGCGCCCCAGGGCCAACGGCCCTCTTGTTGGAAGATTATTGAGACTTCTCAATGTATTATTCGTGATAATGTCACTGAAAAACCAATGAAATTCTCAAAATCATAAACAATTTTAGCCATGTTTTCATTCAGAATTATGGCCTTTTGTTAGCTCACCTGAGCACGTAGTGCTCAAGTGAGCTATTGTGATCCCCTTTTGTCCGGCGTCTGTGTGTCGTCCGTCGTGCGTCGTGCGTCGTCGGTCAACAATTTTCTTTAAACAACATCTCCTCCCAAACCACTGGGCCAATTTGAACCAAATTTGGCAGAAATATTCCTTAGGTGGTCCCCTTCAAAAATAGCTAAAAGAATTGAAATCCGTTAAAAACTCTGGTTGCCATGGCAACAAAAGTGAAATTTTAAAAAAATCTTTAAAAATCTTCTCCTCCTGACCCAGAAGGCATAGAGCCTGGATATTTTGCATGAAGCATCAGTATATTGACCTCTTTCAAAATAGCTAAAATAATGATCTTCAGGTCCCCAGGGGCGAAGCCCCAGGGGGATGGGGTTTATATAGAAATAAAGAACGGTTTTTTAAATGACATCTCCTCCCAAACCACTGGGCCGATTTGAACCAAATTTGGCAGAAATGTTCCTTAGGTGGTCCCCTTTAAAAATAGCTAAAAGAATTGAAATCCGTTAAAAACTCTGGTTGCCATGGCAACAAAAGTAAAATTTTAATATAATCTTTAAAAATCTTCTCCTCCTGACCCAGGAAGCGTAGAACCTTGATATTTTGCATGAAACATCAGTTTATTGACCTCTTTCAAGATAGCTAAAATCATGATCCTCGGGTCCCCAGGGGGATAGCTCCAGTTTTGGGGGGGGGGGGGTTTAATATAGAAATAAAGAACGATTTTTAAATGACATCTCCTCCCAAACCACTGGGCTTATTTGAACCATATTTGGCAGAGATGTTCCTTAGGTGGTCCCCCTTAAAATTAGTTTAAAGAATTGAAATCCATTTAAAACTCTGGTTGTCATGGCAACAAAAGTGAATTTTCAAAATAATCTTTAAGAATCTTCTCCTCCTGACCCAGAAGGCATAGAGCCTTGATATTTTGCATGAAGCATCAGTTTATTGATCTCTTACAAAATAGCTAAAATTATGATCCTCGGATCTCCAGGGGCGGACCCAGGGTGGGGGTATTTAGAAATAAAGAACGATTTTTTAAATGACATCTCCTCCCAAACCACTGGGCCGATTTGAACCAAATTTGGCAGAAATGTTCCTAAGGTGGTCCCCTTTAAAAATAGCTAAAAGAATTGAAATCTGTTAAAAACTCTGGTTGCCATGGCAACAAAAGTAAAATTTTAATATAATCTTTAAAAATCTTCTCCTCCTGACCCAGGAAAAATAGAACCTTGATATTTTGCATGAAACATCAGTTTATTGACCTCTTTCATGATAGCTAAAATCATGATCCTCGGGTCCCCAGGGGGGGAGCATCAGTTCACAGACTTCTTTCTTATTTCTGAAATTATAACCCATGGAAAAGTTTTTTCCCTCTTTCAAATCAGCACTAAAGCCTTGGAATTTGTAATTTAGACTTTTGGATCCCCAGGTTCATAGTCTTTATATGTAATTGTGGCCCACTTGTTTCATAATCCTAACCTTAACATGGAATTAGACTGTTGAAAGGAAAAGAGCCTTTATCTCAGGTGAGCGCCCCAGGGCCAACGGCCCTCTTGTTTAAAATACTGGTCAGATCATTTTATCTTCAATTACTGAATGGATTTCATTCAAATTTCAAAGGTACACTTAGTATCAACCAAGTACACATATTTTATGTTGGTAACGGTTCATTTACTGTTCTTTGAGTTATTGACCTATGTTGAAAAAAGGCTTTAATCCAGTGACAATTTTTAGCTTACCTAAGCACAAAGTGCTCAAGTGGGCTATAATGATTGTCTTATGTCTGTCGTCTATCTGGCGTCCATCAACAATTTGTTTAAGCAACATCTCCTTCCAAAACACAGGGCCAATTTGAACCAAATTTGCCAGAAATGCTACTTGGGTGGTTGCCTTCAAAATTAGCTAAAAGAATTGAAATCCGTTGAAAAATCTAGTTGCCATGACAACAAAGGTATAATTTTAAAAAAATCTTAAAAATCTTCTCCTCCTGACCCAGAAGGTGTAGAACCTTGATATTTTGCATAAGGCATCAGTTCATTGACTTCTTTCATATTTCTGAAATTATAAACCTTGGATCTAAAGGGAGGAAAAAGTGTTCTCCTCCTTTCAAATTACTCCTTAAGTCTTGGAATTCGTTATTGAGATTTTGAGATTCCCAGGTACAGAGCATGTATATGTATAAAGTATTGTCAGGCCCACTTGTATCATTATCCTAACCTTAACATAAAATTAGACTGTTGAAAGAAAAAGAGCCTTTATCTCAGGTGAGCACCACAGGGCCAACGGCCTCCTTGTGTGCGACAAGAAGCTGTTTAGGGGTATAAATAAAATTTAGTGATAGTCTAGAATTCAAATTTTGTTCCTGACTATGAAAAAAGATATTTTTTGCAGAAATTTATGCATATATGGTCCATATACTTGGTCTGATATCATTTTTCCTTTTAGAGTTCTTGTTTTAAGAACTTTCCAGTAAACCAATTATCTGTGATAAGTACTGCTATATACATAGGTCTTAGCAACTCATTTATTTCTCTATGAATACATATCAATTCTGGGTTACTATTTCAGTATAAACCTTTATGATTTGTACATTGATTGAAAAACACATTAATAAATGTTAATTCTGCTTTCTAGAGAATTCATGAATACTGGCACCAAATGTGTTGGCCAGTGAAACAATTGCAATCAATGGCCGTTATCTAGAACTCTGGAATCTTGATTGTCTGGAATCCTGCATGACTCTGTGGTTAGGGTCACAAACATGAAATCTGTGATGGTTGCAGGTTTAAAGCCCTGCTCTGCTGCTGATCACATGGGTATGTCCTTGAGCAAGGCAATGCAGAGTCTCTGTCTAGTACTGGTGAAACCAAGAAAGAACATGAATAGGTTAACTTTGCCATGATTTATCTGAAAGATTCTTGAAAGCAGCATTAACTCATTAACAAACAATGATGCTTTTACATCTTTCAAGAAATAGGCTTTCAAAAACATTGTGGAAAATGAAGAAATTGCTTAGAAGCAATTTCTTCTTTACCCATCATCCACAATGTTATTTTTTGCCCCCAAAGACACAAGATTTTTTATAATTTCATTAACTTGAAATTGTTGTCTGTAATTTCTTTCGGTTTGGACTAGTCTAAATTTTCACAAAAAGGGATCATGAAGCTGATGCTTTATTGTGATGTAAGTATACTAGTTCGTGTTTTCTGATATTTGTTTGTGATATACAGATTTTTATGACAATTTCCAGAACAAATAGGAAGTTTATCCTGAAAAATTCCTTGAAATATAATTAGATTATGTATATTTTTTGTGTTAATAAGGCAGTGTTCTTCATAATTTACTAGAGTCCATCCTTATTAATACATGACAGGTATTAATTATTTATGTAATAACCAATTTTATTTGTTTTTGATGTGATTGCTGGTTGACTGATTGACCTATCAAATATTTCATTTAGACAAGAACTGTGAACTCTGACTTTGGCCAATATTCATGTAAAGCATTTTTGTCTGTTCAGAGATTTAAACATGGTATCTTGAGCTTGTTCCAGCTGTAGTTAGAATGTAACAAAATGGCAGTCATTGGCGGAGTTGATAAGCTCAGGTCCGGGCCAGATAAATTATAGATTGGTCGGTTGATTCCTTGATTGACGGCTGCAATTGGTCAATTACTTTGAACCTATTTGAGATACACATAATCATATTTGGCATGATGATAGATTTTATTGATATGTGTCTGCAGATACCAAGGTTGAGATCATGTGACATGCTCACAAGGTCACTTAGCAAGGATGTATATTGTATTTCCAAAGTAGGGTCTTACATGACATGGTGTTCCACAAACACATCATGATGTTACATGATACTGACTATAAATTTTAAGAAAATAGCTATTTAATATCAAACTTCCTGTCAGGCTCAATGCGTGTTGCAGACAGACCATCAGTTAGACACCCTTTGTGTTAAATTTTAACCAACATTTGAGCCTAAACCCATTACCACACGTTACAATTTTGACCAGTCCAAAATCAAAAGATTGAAGACAACAATTTTAACTCAATGAAATCTTTGAATTTCTTTGGAGTATGAAACATTGTGGACTGTGAAAAAATTGCTTGCAACAAGTAATTTTTATACGCCCGTCGAAGACAGGACGTATTATGGGATCACCCGTGGTGTCCGGGCGTCCGGTTGTCCGGGCGTCCGGGCGGTGTCCACTTCTTTGTCCGGAGCATAACTCTGTCATCCTAAGTCCGATTGACTTTAAACTTGGCAGTTATATTCTTCTTATCAATACGGAGTGCAGTGCCCAATAACCATAACTCTACCTAGCCTATTTTTTGAGTTATTGCCCTTTGTTGTTTTTCATACTTGAATCTTGTCCAGAGTATATCTCTAAAAGTATTATAGCTAGGATCATGAAACTTCATGGGTGTATAGATCTCACCAAGGGGGAGTGCAGTGCACAAGAACCATAACTCTACCTAGCTTATTTTTTGAGTTATTGCCCTTTGTTGTTTTTCATACTTGAATCTTGTCCGGAGTATATCTCTAAAAGTATAATAGCTAGGATCATTAAACTTCATGGGTGTAAAGATCTCACCAAGGGGGAGTGCAGTGCACAAGAACCATAACTCTACCTGGCCTATTTTTTGAGTTATTGCCCTTTCTCGTTTTTCATACTTGAATCTTGTCCGGAGTATATCTCTAAAAGTATAATAGCTAGGATCATTAAACTTCATGGGTGTATAGATCTCACCAAGGGGGAGTGCAGTGCACAAGAACCATAACTCTACCTGGCCTATTTTTTGAGTTATTGCCCTTTGTTGTTTTTCATACTTGAATCTTGTCCTGAGTATATCTCTAAAAGTATAATAGCTAGAATCATGAAATTTCATGGATGGATAGAGCTCATCAACTGGGAGTGCAGTGCACAAGATCCATAACTCTACCTAGCCTATTTTTTGAGTAATTGCCCTTTGTTGGTTTTCATACTTGAATCTTGTCCGGAGTATATCTCTAAAAGCATAATAGCTAGAATCATGAAATTTCATGGGTGTATAGATTTCACCAAGGGGGAGCGCAGTGGACAAGAACCATAACTCTACCCAGCCTATTTTTAGAGTTATTGCCCTTTGTTTTTTTACATACTTGATTTTTGTCCGGAGTATATCTCTAAAAGTATAATAGCTAGGATCATTAAACTTCATGAGTGTATAGATCCCACCAAGGGGGAGTGCAGTGCACAAGAACCATAACTCTACCTGGCCTATTTTTTGAGTTATTGCCCTTTGTTGTTTTTCATACTTGAATCTTGTCCTGAGTATATCTCTAAAAGTATAATAGCTAGAATCATGAAATTTCATGGATGGATAGAGCTCATCAACTGGGAGTGCAGTATACAAGAACCATAACTCTACCTAGCCTATTTTTTGAGTTATTTGCCCTTTGTTGTTTTTCATACTTGAATCTTGTCCGGAGTATACCTCTAAAAGCATAATAGCTAGAATCATGAAATTTCATGGGTGTATAGATTTCACCAAGGGGGAGCGCAGTGGACAAGAACCATAACTCTACCTAACTCTACCTGGCCTATTATTTGCGTTATTGCCCTTTGTTGTTTTTCATACTTGAATTTTGTCCGGAGTATATCTCTAAAAGTATAATAGCTTTTATTATGAGTTATTGTCCTTTGTTGTTTTTCATACTTTGTTTGACAAAAAATATTCATTCAAAATAACCTCAGTTCTATTCAAACCCCCAGCTAATATTAAGCAGTGTGACGGGCGTATCTTGTGACAGTTTGGCACCTTGTTTCACTTGCAACAATGTTTTCCAAAATGTTTATATTGAAAGGCGTTTAAAAGAGTTTATTGTGTGGAATGGGTGAACATGACAGGATAAACTTATGTGAAGCAAAGACACAGAGGAACCAATAATACACAGTCAATATTTAACCCTTGTCATGTTACCTCACTGAATTGCTGTCAAATCAAAGGGCTTAAAGCACTGATAAAACTTGTTGTTCAAAAATCAATATTTTTTTTAGAAATCAACTTCATAAGCAACTTTGGCAGGAAAAGTACAAGCAGGAGGTAAAGACTAAGATCAGCCGGCACATCAGTGCAGTCTGATCTTAGTCTATGCCTCCTGCCCAAACAGGAATATTCCGGGTTCAGCATGACAAGGGTTGAAATGACATTGTGTCAAATAGATGGATTGCTAGCCATGCCAACTCACCTCTGACAGTTCTTGCAATGTTTTGGTTGACAGCCTTGATATGTCAATAGCAAGTATTAGTGGTAACGGGTTTAGCTGTATGATATACTCATTCTTGAAAATTTCAGATTTCACTCCTTTAGAGGGTGAAGGGTTTAATGTTGTAACAGATTACCAAATCAGTTTGGCTCTCTTTAGAATATAAACTAGAAGAAGTTATGGATTATGGAAATTCTGAAAATCTTGGCAAAACCTCATTGAATTATATTTGCATAAAGCTTTTCTTGTTATTTTCAGAGCACTTTTACAATGACTTATTACATCAGAATTTACAGTGTCCTGTTATCTGGTGGAGGAAGCTTTCCTTCAAATTTGTTTGTTGAATGTCATGTATGCGATCCATTGTTTAGTGCTCAGGATAAGAGAATACAATAGTTCATAATCTTTATTTAGAATTTACCTACAAAGAGAATAGAACAGTTCATAATTTTCATTTATCATATACCTACAAAAAGAATAGAACAGTTCATTATCTTTTATTTACCACCTAAAATGGAATAGAACAGTTCATAATCTTTATTTATCATTTACCAGCAAAAAGAATAGAACAGTTCATTATCTTTATCATTTACTGACATAAACTGAACTTTTCAATATCTTTGTCATTTACCTATAAAAGGAATGGAACACTTAGTAATATTTATTTATCCTATACCTTTCCCTTTAAACTATAATTTTACATTAACTCATACCCACATAACCCCGCTTTTTTATGCCCCTGAAGAAAAATACTTTGGAAAAAGGTGATAAATTAAGGAATTTCTTATAAACAAAAAGCAATAATCAGACAATTGACACCATTAAAATATTGGAATTTTCTAACATATTGAAGTAATAAGCAATTCCTTCATCTTCCACAAATTTTTCAATCCTTTTTATAGATAGGATAAGTAATATTCAGGCAATGGTACCGACATCAAAACATTGTAATTTTCCAAAGTCTTAACCCTTTCCTGTACAAACCTGGGATTTTATGCCAGCAGTGATTTTATACTTTAGAAAACCTTGTGGGAAAAAAGAGGAAATTGCTTGATAAAAGCATTTTTTTCTTTTTTTCCACTATATTTTCTACCACATATGCTTGATTCATTTCAAATTTCATCCAATTTACACTGTCATCTGCAACCTTTTTCGATTTGGACCTGTCTAAAATTTTAAAAAACGGGAAAGGGATGAAGTTACATAATTTTGGCAGGGTTTTCTGCATAACAGAAAACATATAATAGATGGAATACAAAGTTTTGATCCGGCACCTTGCTTTTGGTTCTTGCTCTGTTTGAAAGTTTGTTATCCTTATGACCTTTGGTCTCTTTATATTTCTAAAATATTCCCTAGCAGCTCAAATCAAATAAAAATTGTAGGATCATAATTAAAGAATGATATTCTGTTCATTTCAGACAAATTCAATTACAGGTTTTCTAATTATTCTTTTGAGTGTTGACTGATCGCATAAATTATCAAAGGGGAAATCCAAAATATTCTTGATTCTTGTTTTGAATCAGCCTTTTTGTCATATTGTAAACCCTTGTCATGCTGGCTGAATAAATTCACTTGAGAGTTGGCTTCAAATTCAAATGGCTGACAGCATTGGATGCACTATTTGTAACTAACTCATTTTGAAAATTTATCTTATAAGCAGCCCACGCTTAAAAGAAGCTAGCAGGTGGTGTAGACTAAGATTGTACAGCACATATGTGCTGATCTTAGCGTTTCCTCCTACAAGCAGGCAGTGTGGACTAAGATCAGACTGCATATATGTGCAGGCTGATCTTTATCTATACCTCCTGCCAAAATAGGAATATTCCTGGTTCAGCGTAACAAGGGTTAAGTTTATGTCTATGAGCTGACAACTAAAAAATGTTCCTGTCTGGCTGTCAGTCTATTGTTCTGTGTGTCGGTCAAACTGTTTGTCCAGGAACAATTGTTGATAACAATATAGATATCATTTTGTTGTCTCAAAAGTTGCTCAGAATTAATCAAATTTAGCTCGGCTGTTTTCGGAGAAAACCTGAGGTATTGCTATAGCCTTGGTGTTGTCATTGTTGTAGTCGTTGTCGTCAACATGCGAAAACTTTGACAATTTGGCACACTTGTTCAATATCAAAAGAGCAACCTATACTATCAAGGGGGATAACTCTAGATGCATTTTGTCCACTATCCAGCACCCAGTCAGTGCTCTTGTTAAAACCTGAAATAAAAAATTAATATTCTGATATTATTCACGACTTTTACCCATTCCCACACAATCCTGCTTGTTTACTCCCCTGCAGAAAAAGAGCTGTAGACAACATTGTGGAAAATGAACTTGTGACAAGCAATTTTTTCATTATCCATAATGTTTTTATGCTCCCAAAGGGAGGCATAAAGTTATCGAACTGTCCATCTGTCCGCCTGCCAGTCAGTCAGTCAGTCTGTCCGTCCATCCATCCGTCCCGCTTTCGTGTCCACTCTGTAACTTCTACATGCATTAGTGGATTTCAATATAACTTTGCACAAATGATCACCACTATAAGACGATGTGTCGGGAAAAAGACCCAGGTTCCTATCTCAAAGATCAAGGTCACAATTAGGGTTCAAAGCTCAAAAATGGGGACTTTTTGCCATGTCTGCTCTGTAACTTCTATAATCATGCACGCAGGTACAAATTTCTTTCATACAAATGTTCACCACCTTCAGACAACGTGTCGCAAAAAAGACCCAGGTTCCTTTCTCAAAGGTCAAGGTTACAATCTGGGGTCAAAGGTAAAAAATCAGCACTTTTTGCCGTGTCCGCTCTGTAACTTCTATAATCATGCTCGCAGGTACAAATTTCTTTCATACAAATGTTCACCACCTGCAGACAACGTGTCGCAAAAAAGACACAGGTTCCTATCTCAAAGGTCAAGGTGACAATCTGGGGTCAAAGGTAAAAAATCAGCACTTTTTGCTGTGTCCGCTCTGTAACTTCTATAATCATGTACGCAGGTACAAATTTCTTTAATACAAATGTTCACCACCTTCAGACGACATGTCACAAAAAAAGACCCAAGTTCCTATCTCAAAGGTCAAGGTCACAATCTGGGGTAAAAAGGTAAAAAATCAGCACTTTTTGCCGAATCCGCTCTGTAACTTCTATAATCATGTACGCAGGTACAAATTTCTTTAATACAAATGTTCACCACCTTCAGACGGAAAAAGACCCAGATTTCCTATCTCAAAGGTCAAGGTCACAATCAGGGGTCAAAAGGGCGTCCAGAATGGTTAAATTGCGCCCAGAATGGTTAAATTGTATTTACTCTCTTATTCTTCATTGGATTGCTTCCATATTTAGACAGATGCTTAATTGGGTGGACCACTTTACATGACCTTGACCCAGTGACCATGACCTTTGACCTACTTTTGACCTCAGAAAAATCCGTCCATAATGCATTTCTCGATTTCATTCTGTATTTATAGAATTTATTATATGTATTAAAATTTCATTTATTAAAAACCCAGACATAAAGATCACAAAATGTGTGTGGTTGTGTTTACAAAATAAATCAAAGTGCCACATGCTTGACCCTGTCCTTTGGGGGCATTTGTCACATGACTGTGACCAGCTCTTGTTTACTTAAAAGTACAAATGTTTTCAAGACTTTATCAACAAGAATTAATCAACTGCAACTTTTTTGACATGTCTAAATTTTCTGATTTTTGAATGGGTAAATAATCATTATAGTGCCTCTTCACTTGGGGTTGATTGTCCGAAATGAGAGTATTTTATATAAAAAAATTTCATTGAAGTTTTAAAAATATTTCATAGTTTGGTTCCTTTTTTGGTCAGATTTCATTCTAAAACTTGAATTTGGAAATGTTACTGAAAACACATGTTGTTTATTCTAGTGAATGTGATTTTTCTATGAAATTTCATTGTACTTTCACATATTTTTTCAGCCAGAAAAGGAAAAAAAATGTTGTAGTTTAAAATGAAATAGTATAAAAATGTATAGTAATGCAGTGAATTCCTCTATCATTTATTTTATTTCACGCTCTGAGAAATAAGAATGAGTTTATTTTCATTATCTTCTTGATCTGTTTTAAGAAACGGAGCATTATGAAAATTTTAGAGCCAGTTGTGTGTCTCGGGACTTTGATGGTCTCTTATTGTTATTTTTAATTTAGACATTCTACTTGCCATTTCATTTCTTTTTTTTTTGTTATATAAGATTATCTCTGTGTTTGTTTTTCCCATATTTATTCGCTCACCTGAACACAAAGTGTTCAGTGTTAGTTTTGTGATTTAGCTTTGTCTAGTATAAGACTGCATGTTAAGCTCACGTGTCCTGTAGACTGGTACCACTGTCGACTTAAATAAAGCCGACAGGTATTCACCGATTTTCGGTACATACACGGAAAGCCTGGCCCGTTCGGTATTTTCCTTACAAAAGTCGAAAACGAGGCTTACGCATGCGTAGCTAATTTTGTTGAAAAATTTGGACACGTCGCGGGATAACCATCCAATACGATAAAAACTTACTTCTGTAGTTTTAAAGTTCTCAGTTTAAATTTTAAACTATTTCTCACATCAACAATCGAAATTTTGTGCGAGAAAAACCTTGCAATGTCACCCTTTTCATGTAAAAATGAGGAACGCCGCGTCCCGCTTCCGCCATATTGTTTACAAACAATCGATCAGCCAATCAGATTCGATGTTTGGGCATACGTCATTAAATGCTCATCAGCCAATCTCTTTATGCAGTCGTTTGGACTCTACCTGTCGGCTTTGTTAAGTCGACTGCGGTACCGGTCTAACGTGTCCTGTTATGCGGTCAGAATGGTTGTCTCTTTATTTCAACTCTTTCCTGTTTTAAATATAATAGACCTGTTCAAATTCAAAGGTTTTGCAGACGAAAAAATACAGTCGATTTAATTTGAAAAAATAACCGTTCAGTAGGGTGGAAATTATTGTGGAAAAAGAAGAAATTGCTTGTTACAAGCAATTTCTTTTTTTCACAATGTTTTCTCAAGTATAAAATCACAAGGACGTAAAAAACAATGATTGTACAGGAAAGGATTAAAGTAGGTTGATATTTGATCGCATGCATTCTAAAACAAGGTTACCAGGTCAAATTTTAGAAATAACTTGTGTGCACTCTAGAGACAACTTTTTGGCCTCGACTGCTCTGTAGTTTGTCAGAATGTTTGTCTCCATATAGTACACAATACTCTTAGTTTGATATTGGGTCACACATGTGTAAAAAAAGTAGATTATTTTAGAGATTGGTGCTATAGCGTATTTGGTAGTGCATAGGAATCCTAATCAATGGGTGCAGCGTTCGATCCCTGGCCTCTGCAATTATTTTTTCTGATATTTGGCTCTCACTAATTGGTGGATGATCATAAACCTAAGAGGGATATACAGCTGGAGGCTTAGAAAGGATTTGGCCGCCGTCATAGCGCAGTTGGTAGCACGTCGGACTGTCAATCTAGAGGTCCCGGGTTCGATCCCCGACGGCGGCACTCATCCTTTCTGACTATTTGTCTCCCACCAATGGGTCGATAATCGTAGACCCATGTGGGATAGCAGCTGGAGGCTAGGAAAGGATGTGATGGCGGTACTGGTGTGAGAAATACCAGGAATCCATTGTTAGGCGCTCCAGCCGCCGCGGTATGACTGAAAGATTGTTGACAGCGGCGTAAAACCCAATTCAAACAAATTTGAAAGGATTTAATGGTAGTACTATTATGAGAAATACCAAGAATCCGTGTTACGGTGTTGCAACCGCACCAATATGACTGAAATATGTTTAAAGTGGCGTTAAACCCCATTCACTCAATCAATTAAATCTTAGAAATAACGTGTATACAATCTGGTTTGATATCCAAGATACTATTCAATACTCGGTAACTAAGGGTGAAAACTGGGTCAGTTTTGTTTTTCAACTTAAGGAGTCATTGACTCAGGTGAGCCCTTTGGGTCCAATTGTTCTCTTGTTCATTAGAAGTGCCAACAAATATTATGCTATTTTTGTGCCAAGACAAACGATGGTTTGGTCTAACTTAGTATGTCATAGTAAGTGTTAATTAATTTTAACCCATTCCCACACGATAAAATTTCGGACCAGTCCAAATTCAAAGAAGTTGCAGACGACAAATTTAAGTTGATGTAATCTTCCAAATCTTTGTCTTTTAGGGTAGAAAAAATTATGGCTAATGAAGAAATTGCTTGTTACAAGCAATTTCTTCATTCTCCACAATGTTTCCAAAGCTTTCATATTGAGGGGCGTTTAAAAGTGTCATTGTGTGTTAATGGGTTAAAGTATTCAATTATATTATTTTTATTAAAACTTTCAAAGATACATGTAACTAAAAATGCAGACACTTAAATTTTTTTTATGTCACTATCCCTATTAGCCAGGCCTCTTTAGAAAGAAACTTGTTAAAGGTTCATCTAATGTTTTCATGGGGTTATTATTAGACTGATTAATTTCAGATTTTCTCCAAACTGAAAAGGGTTGCAAGCAAATTTAAAAAGACTGCGTGTGGGTGTTAATATTTAGTGTTTAACTTTCACTTCTTATTCAAATTTATTAATACGTGATAAAATTTTGACTTTGGAAACTTAAATCAGATATTAGGCAAAATAGGAAAATATATAAAATTGGATAAGAAATCCCCTATGTTTGGACGAAAATTGTGTTAAAAGTAAAACTCACCAATAATTTCTTCTGTACTAAAATGTTTTCTTGGTTTATTACTTCGGACCATAAAAAAGTTATAATGGTTCTAGGCCTTTTTGTTAGGATATAATTTCCTAGTATCAAGGAGAAACAACTGTAGCTTTTTGCTTGAATACTCATTAACTTTGATTGAGCCATATTAATTGATGGGTCGCTGGCCCCACCCACTGACTCCGCTGGTCACGCCCACTAAATCCGGCAGGAAGATCCACTTCGATATCAAAGTGCGTTACTTTGCAAAATTAATTGTCAGTAGCATGTCACAAAATAGTAAAGACCTAATTGTCGTAACCAACAAAAATGTTTCACGTTAATGTCAGCCAATATCTGAGTTCAGAGTCCACTTCCGGCCAAAATGAATGATTTGATTGGTCGACTGATTCTTTAACTGAAAGCCGCATTCTGTCAGTTGTTAACTATACGGGCTTAGCAATTCAGGCTTCTCCACGTATTCAGGAAAGAATGAATGAGGGAACAAACGAATAAGATAGACACTGCTTGAATTTTTAAAGAAATTTATCATTTTGAAAGAAGAAAACCTAATAAAAGAAATGAACACAAAAAAAAATCCAAAAAAAAAAAATGAAAGAGAAAGAAGAAATATGAATAAAAGAAATGAACTAAAAAAGAGATTTTTATGTGATTTAATATTTATTAATAAAAATAGCATACAAAATTAATTATAGCGTGTGAGCGAAGAAAACTGTGAAAAGAAGAAAATGTTGATTAAAAACATTTTCTTCTTTCACATTAGTGTTTTCTAAAATATCTGTTTCGTCTTCGGATTATCAAAATGTTATAACAAGCTATGTTTACGATATTTGGGTCACACAACTACAATAGGTTGATAATTGTCTGTTCGTTTGCAACGCCTACTGACTCCAACAGGAAGTTCGACCTAGAAATAAAACTTTTTTAAGGTTCATGGTCAATAACATAATAAAAAAGTAAGATCGTAGGTTGGAGACCTTGCGCCGTAACTACAGCTTTAATAAGCTGTCGGCAAACCATCAAAATACTCAACATATATGACGTAGTTCAAAGTTCGTATACAGTCAGAATAAATGATTTATTTGGTTGAACGATTTAGGTTTCTTTTATTGCGCGAGAAAGCGGACTTCAATGTTTAAAGCTATATGTCATAAAATTTCTTATCAAAACTGTACGAAGGAAAGCACATGGGGGAGGGGTAGAAAACTTTTTGGTTTCAGTGTATAATTGTAGATTCTACTTATTTATTTATTTATTGAAGTTTTTTTGTTATTTTTAATTCTGACTTTTCTTTTGTTGTTATTAATTTGGGTAATGCTAGATTAAAGATTTTTAAACGCTATTTGCGGTTTTGTGAAATTGTTTTAAATCACTGCATATGCACTTAGTGCTTAAAGAGAGTTTTAAGTAACCCCCCGTGTTAACGTTAAACCATGTATTTTAAACTTGCGATAGCATGTTGGTTAAGAGCTATTGGTTTTTACATCAATTAGGAAACAATTTAGATTAATACCTCTAGGTTCTACTTCTTTGAGTATTCACCAGTACTTCGTTTATTTACCGTCGCTACCTTAGCACGTGTTCATATGAGCGACGCCCAAGAAGACAGTTAGTTGTTACGGGGGAAAGTGCAAGGATACAGGACGAAACTGCTGAGAGCTCCGCCTGGTTCTTTAACGTGCTCGATGGATAGCACCGTCACACGGGACCTCGGTTTTATGTCTCATCCGAGACAATTAGTTTGTTCAGCCATGGGCTCGAACCCGTGATCTTGGGGTTTTAAACCATTGCTGTGCCAACTGAGCTAATCGGGCTGTCCAAGTACTCGCATTGGTGTCTGTACCAAAATTTTTACAATATAAGCCAATCTTGCAAGATAGACCATCTCTGTTAAGCGACCAGGGTTATCTCCCCCCTTTGAAAAGTTGGAACCCCTTTTCAAGAAGAAGAAGGGTTACAATTTTCCAAAAGTGCTTTCTATCCATTACCTGTCACGGAGTGCTCTACACGAACAAGTGTGACTGTCAAATGTACATCTCCAGTCGTCCAAAAAATTTTAAAAACGTCTCATTCTAATTAAGTTGACAAACTTCGAAGAGGGTTGTGGTTTGGATAAAGCTCTGTAAAAAATATTTAGATAGTTGAATTCTATCCTTACCTCTACTTGGTTCGGCAACAATGGAGGCGTTGGATGATGACAATTGTAAAAATCTTCTTCTCCGTAACCAGAGGGCATATAGCATTTTTATAGACCTGAACAAAGATTATTCAGATGACCCTAGGTCGTATTTTAGCACACAATATTAAAAAAAAAAAAAAAAAAATGAAATAAAATCAACTCTAAAAACAAACCAGGTGTGGAATCTTAAAAATATCTCCTCAGATATCCGAGTCTGGTACATTTATCCATTTCCACACAATGACACTTTTTTACGCCCCTCAATATGCACCTGTCTAAACTTTTGTCGTGTGTTAAATGATTTAAATGTGTTGATGGTATAAAGGATCTTCTGATTGACCTCTACCACGTTTCAAGGTCACCTGATCAAAGGTCATGGTGACCTGTTGCGATCGTGTTTCGTGCGTCGTGCAGTAACTTTTTGCATTTTCGTTTTCTTCTTAAGATTCCTTAGATAGATTTCAATAAAACTTGGCAGGAAGTATCCCCATGGGAAGGCGCTCCAGATTTGTACGCGTCATGGAGTTATCTCGCCTGGGGCGCCAAAACGGGCAAAAAGGGGTATACTTTTAAAAATCTACCTGTCATGAAACGGCTGTCAGATTAGATTCACATTTGGTATTTAGAGTTTCTAGGGCAAGGACTATAAATTTTGTACAAGGAAAAATCTGTCAAGAAATGGCCGTGCGGGTTGGGGGGCAAAAGCTTACATAGTGACAACTTTTCTACCAAACCAAAAGACCTACAGCTCTGATAGTTGGTATGTGGCATCATCTGGTGGACCTCTATCAAAATTGTATAGATTATGTTCCCAGGATCAACATTAACCCGTTCCAAGACCTCACAAGTTTACCATAGGCTTGTATAGTGAAAACTTTTTAAAGGAAATCTCTCTTCCAAACAAAAAGGCATAGAGCTTTGATATTTGGTATGTAGCATCATCTGGTGGACTGCTTTCTGTACATGTCCTTTTAGACTCAGATGACCAATAGGGCCTATGGACCTTTAGATTTTTCAACTGATGCCGCCAAGTCACATATGAGTACTGCTTGGATTCACATTCTTTTACAAAGCAACAAGGAAATCTTAAAAAAGAAAAAAAAAAAAAAACATTTAAGATTCATAAAGATTCTTTATTGAAATCGGACATAACCTGGTTTTTGATGGTGCAGTATCGACTTTGAAGTTGACCAACCAAAGAGTCAACCGACCAATCAAACTTAGACCAGAAGTGAACTTTGAACTAAGACATTGGCCGACATTTATGTGAAGCATATTCGTTAGGACAGCGACTTAAATGTCTTAACAACAGCTTTTTCAAGCTGTAAGCTGTAGTTACATGTACCACCTTTAGGTCGCCAACCAACAATTTTACTTTTTTGTTACATGTTGCTGGCCATAAAATTTGCGAAATAATGCCGTTTAATATATAGGTCGAACTAGGTCCCTCTATTTGCAAGTCGAAAGTGGTATATGTGTACCAGTAAAAAAATAACATATTGTCCTACAATGGTCGCGTTTGGTGCGAAACCCGAATGTGTCACAAAGAGATTTAGATTGGCGACATAAGACCACTGTGAACCTCTTTCTTGTGTTTATATTATATAATTCAGGATATATTATTATTTGCTACTTATATAATACCAATTGAGCTCATGCATGACATTTCCAACAATTACACATGTGCGCCAAGTAAAGACTCCAAACAGCCTGTGCATCTGCACAGTCGGATCAGAGTCTTCACTCTGTGTTCTGTAGGTAGATACTGACCCAAAGCTTCTTTAAACAATCAGCGAATATTCTTATTGCCCCGAATGGCTGTCCAGGGTGCTCAATGTGTGCGAGTCACGCACATGCGAAATTGCTGGAAATCTCACGCATAGGCTCAATTTTTTATTGTGTCCTTTTTAATGCTAGACACGCTCAAAGATGCTCTACAAAGCAGATAAAAATGACTTAAATATACACAGTTAAAAAATATCTAAAAAAAAAGCAAAATTATGAAGGAATCAGAAGGTATGAAAAGAACTTTTTGTTAGAAGGGTTTGTAGATAATAAGGACGAAGTAAAAAAAAAAAATTCTGTAGAAAACATATTTTAACAAAAACAACAATACTATTACAGATTATACAGCAAATCTTACATGAAGCGACCACTAGACGGACGACCAAAGAGTGGTCGCTCAAAAGATTGATCGTTTAATACACTTTTTTGCGAAAGATGTGAAGGATTGTTTTGATTGCATACATAAATTATTACAGAATTCTCGCTCGATCCTATGTTGTTGGGACTCATTGAGAGGATTTTAATGAGTTTCAACAACCTAGGATTTAGTTATGATTTTACTGTTTTGCGAAATGTCGTCACTTCTTAAGAGATTTTGATTTCATACAAGGGATTTCGATTATGGTGGCTTAAAACACGCGGTCGTTAAATGGACGTGGTCGCTTAATAGACGCGTTCGCTCTAGCAAGATCGACTGATCAGTCTAAATGATATGTAACTAATGGTTGCGCCACAGCACTCTCTCAGGGAAGTAAAACTAAATCCCGAAAGTGGTGACGAGAGACTTTAATTTCAATGATGTAAATAGACTTCTCTATGATTGCTCTATTCCCGTCTTAATTATGGAATTAGGTCAATAGCTCATCGACTTATGTCGATCTATTTTTGCTCATGGAACTGCCTGATTAAATGTAGCAACCACATCGATCGATCATGTTTCACTGCTTTGTAGATATGTTTATGGATGTCATTACCAAACTACAAAATTTCAGAAAGGTCAAAATGTTCTGACGACAATTTCAAGATCATATTTGTTGACGGGGATGGGGGTGAAACATTGTTGAAAAAACTTTTTTTACCTCACCTGAGTACAACGTGCCCATGGTGAGCTTTTATAGTCATTGAATGTGTGTCGTCCGTTTTGAAGTGTTTACACGGTGAGGACACAGCTTTGACCCAATCTTAATGAAACTTGTCTTGAAGCGGGATTATGTAGGAATGGGTTAAGTCATTACATTAAAAGAAATGTAGTAAGTGATCGTCCGACGGCTTAACGTAAACTCCTGGTCGTCCATTTATGATTGATTGATTGATTGGTGATTAACGACACGTCTTACAGTATTTCAGTCATATTTCTCTAACCAGTACTACTACTACATCCGCACAGTCTGACCAGAGTCTTAACTTGGCGCCCTGTTGACAGCTAGAGAACCAGAAGTTTTCTATAGACGGTCAGTGAATATTCTGAAAAAATGTATGGCTGTCCTCGTTGTCTTGTTTGCCCAGCCCTCACGCTCACGCGAAACAAAACAAACTGATTATTCAATTTATAACTACTTTGCAATGTTTCAGTGAATTATTTGATTTGGATGAATATGCAGGCCGAGATTATATTGTTCTGGCCTGTTAATTAGTTATTGAATGGAATCACAGTAGCCACATGGTATGAACAGCAGTCGGAATTTATATACTTCTGAGGTAAATACAAAGTCCCTTGCTGAAAGTAGTCTCAAATTAAAATTTGACCCGATACTTTTGTCACGATTATCCGTTTACTAGATTATAACCAGAATTTGAAATATTTTCCTTAAATGATAGACCATTACTGCTGCGATTTACCTATTCCCGGAAGACAAAAAAAAAAAAGTTGCAGATGACGATTTCAAGTTCATGAAATCTATTGTTATTTTGTCATCATCAATGAATCCAGCGTCTATTGTTATGGCGTTGTGTCCGTTGTGCGCCCGTACGTGCTTGCTTGCGTACACAAACTTTAAAAATCTTCTCCTCATAAAGGATTGGAAAAGTTTCACAGGAATGATCCTTAGAATACCCTGTATATGATTCCTTAAAAAAATGATGAGATGAAAATCGTGGCTTTTATTGGCGAGAATAATTCCCATATCTATGGTATAGAGTAAAAATTTCGAAAATCTTTTTCTCGAGAACCAGTTGATTGATTTCAACCTATTTTCATACAACAGATCCTTTGGGGACCTTTTATCGGATACCTTCAAAGAATCTTGAACCGATGAAAAAAACTGGCGGCTAATTTCCATTTATGCATTATAGTGAAACCGTTTAAATATTCTTCTCATAAGCCAGTCGATTGATTTCAACCAAGTTTCACGGAAATGATGTTTGGTAACCATTTATCAGATTCCTTCAAAGACTTTGGTTCGGTTAAGAAAAAACGTGGCTTTTATGGGCTGGGCTCATATATAGAGTAGAGAAAATTTCGAATATCTTGGACTCGGACACTGGAGGATGGTTTTCAATCAATTTTTATAGGGATGATCTTTTAGTGATCCTTATCAGGTTTTTGTAGAACTTTTAATAGGTTTGATAATAAAGCTGAAGAGGATTGTCTACATTTCAGGTTGAGATCACGTAATGACGCAAGGGAAGTAATTGATAATTCTTAACTGTGAATAATTGTTCCATAAAAGAAAGTTACCTCCCATAAAGTCAATTGTTAGTTTTATAAAATTAGTTGCTTCCTACGTAAATGAAAACTCAGTTAGCTTTATCATAATTAAATTCAGGTCGGTGGAATCAGGCGCTCAAGCGCCTCTTGTTTTTTGAGGGTCGTGGAACAGCGGATTGTGTTATGGGGTACGAACTATTTCCATTGGTACAACTTCTACAGTATGATTTTTTTTAGTGTATTAATTAAACTTCATTTCTTCAGAAAAGGACGAATAAACATCAACCAGATGTAATATGGTGCTCCTTATGGTTACATGTAAGAATATTCCCTGAAAATAAATGCCGTCAGTCGATAAATATGGCTTTCAAGGGCCGTTCATTTACACCAGCATTGCAAGGGGGGGGGGGGTAGCGCATAAACTGAAAATAATTTTGGACGGAATGTTAGCTTCCGACATTTTACACGTGTTTTCTCCGTTGTTTAAAGCAGCTTTCCTGTAAAGTTACTTATGGAGCGATACACCGTACCAAAGACTCCTAACCGTTAATACTATTGGGGAGAGTGCCCTCAGAACAGGGGTCCACCACCACTCAGGATCCTCGTCTTTTTAGGATCAGAGGTCAATATATCAATATTAAAATAGACAAGCATGTGTTATTCGTGGTCATGAGATATATAGTGTCGGCTTTCCGATCAACTTGTGCCGAGTTCTATCGAACTTTTTTTTATTGGACCGGATGTTCTGCGCGTGTAATGGCTTATTCTTCAGACAGCAGAATCGAGAGGCATTAATATGTAATATAAGAACTTGTTTCCCAATCGAGGTGAAATGAATATGTTTAAAAAACAACATCACCAGCAGCATCATCAACAACAGACTAGTTTATGGTAAAATAAATGATAAAAATATCTTGTAATGGTTATAATTCAAAACAGTTTATTAACATCATTTTACCTTAAATATCTCACAGAAAGAACAATTTTATTGCGACAATCAACTCCAATGACTTGAATACTAATCCAACTAACATGTGTCAACATCCCTCGTTGCTAATGCCGTCCGTGGGCGACCACTCATCGTAGCTACAACTTGAAAAAAGCTAGTAGTTACAAGGTTTTGGTCACCCAAGGCCAGTGTATATTGGTATGCTAAGTATTCAACCCATTACCAGAAGATAAAATTTAAGACTGATCCAAATTGAAAGAAGATGCAAACGACAATTTTCACATCATAGAATTTGAAAAATTTGCCTTTTGAGGAAGAGAATACCGTGGATCATGACAAACTGCTTGTTACAAGCAATTTCTTCATTTTCCACAATGTTTTCCAATGTCCCTTTCTTCAGGGGCCCCAAAAAGAGTGATTGTATGGGAATGGTTAAAACAATATTATATTCATGATTGACAAAGATGCTTTCTTTACATGGTACCTGTATAACTTGATTGATTGAACGGGATTTAACGCCACTTTAACAGTATTTCAGTCGTATCTTGGCGGCTGCAGCACCTTGCCATGAATTCCTGGTATTTCTCACACCAGTACTACCACTAAATCCTTTTTTGAGCCGCCTGCTGCTCATTCCAGTCAGGTTTGTAATTGTCAAACTGTTAGAGGGAAACAAATGTCGGAATGGATATTTGCCGTGACCGGGGATGACGGGTCACATAATGATCTCGACGAAATTTTAACCCATTCCCACACAGTGACGCTTTTTGATGCCCCTGAAGATTAGAAACATGGATTTTTTTTGTGTAAAATGAAGCAATTGCTTGTTACAAGCAATTTCTTCATTGTACACAATGTTTTCTACCTAGAAAGATGAAAAAACCTAGAATTTCATGAAATTTAAATTCTCGTCTGCAACTCCTTTCAATTTGGACCAGTCTAAAATTTTGCCGTCTGGTAATGGATTAATGGCCTAAAAAGCGTTTGAAACCTACCGGAGGTAAACACTGGTGCAAAATAAGAAAAAGCTCTTTTCTAATTAACTAGCAAAGCGTCAGCTTTGATAGCCTAAAAATTTCAAGGTGTTCTCAGAGTTCAATGAGTGCAAACTGCCACTGGAGGCTTCACCACGAAATCCATTTAATGCCTACGCCATAAAAAGTAGTTCTTATATGTTTTAGGAATATTATAAGTTCATCTCCTAGGTATTTTTAGCTCACTTGAAAAAATGTTTTCAAAATAATCATCTCCAGAAAAAGGCTTTGGAAAAATCTGAGGACAATGAAGAATTTGCTTGTAACAAGCAATTTCTTCAATGTCCGCAATGTTTTCTATGGCTTACAAGGCAAAGATTTTCTAAATTCGATAAACTTGAAATTATCATCTGTAACTTCTTTCAAACTGAATCAGTCTAAGACTTTGTTATGTTGTAATTAGTTAACTCATGGGATACTTAAACCTTTTTATCGATAATGGTAATCTTTGACAAAGAAGGTAACTTAACGAAACTATGCTTTGCTAGCTTAGAATACTTTCAGTACTTTGATTTTTTCTTCTGCAGTTTCGTTTAACCCACACAACAAAATTTTAGAGTGGCCCAAATTGAAAGAAACTGCAGACGACAATTTCAAGCTGATTGAATTTTAATTTTTTTCGCTTCTTGGGGTTGAAAACATGGTGTAAAATGAAGAAATTGCTTGTAACAAGCAATTTCTTCATTTTCCACCATGTTTTCCAAAGCTTTTTTTCCTTGGGGGCGATTAAAAGCGCCACTGAGTGGGAATGGGTTAACCAATTACCGCTTAACAAAAATTTTGAATTCAAATGTGTTGATGGCGATAATTTCAAATTGAGGTTGTTTTAAATATCTCTGTCTTTTTGGGTAGAAAACAAGGTTGAAAATAGAGAAATTGGTTGTTACGAGATATTTTTCATTGACAGCCTTGTTTTTCTTAAGCCATTCCCACACAATCCCCCCTTTTTATGCCCCACTAGAAAAAAAAAGCTTTGGAAAACATTATGGACAATGAAGAAATTGCTTATATCAAGCTATATCTTCATTGTCCACAATGTTTTCCAAAGCTTTTTTTTCAATTTGGATCGGTCTAAAATTCTGTTATGTGGGAATGGGTTGAGTCTTTTCTTTAGCTGCGTCAAAAAGAAGAATTGCGTGCTAATGAGTTAATTCTATGATCTTCCGTTAGATCGTATCGTTGGTCAGAGTTGGAAATGTTCAAGTCGCATGTTTTCTTAATGCAGTCATTTTTCTTAAACCGCTGAAATTTGCTACGCCCCCCCCCAAAAAAAGAAAAGAAATACGGTTCGGCACTTCTTTGAAAAAAGCCTAAAATTACAACTGGATATTTTCTGTGAGTTAATCGTCAGTTATTCCCGACTCTAATGCGATTTTTCAATACCCGTGAAAAGTATAGTAGACACTCGTTTCGATATTAAACATGTATGTAGAAGATAACTGTTTGTTTCAGTGTAAGATCGATTATATTCTTACGAGTGAATATGTATCTTTTGTTGTCTACGAAATAAAAGACGGAAACAAACCCAACTGCATTTCATTACATTCCTTTAATGTGAAAAAAGCCAACGTTTAATTTTTTCGGAGAAAATCTATAATAGCTGTCATTTCTCACGTGAATTTCAACCTAGTGACATCATTTATGACTTCATCGACCTGCTTGAATGAAATTAACAAATTCTACCTAAAGAGTTAGTTTATCATTTTAATGATTCATCTTGGGTTTTTATTTTATCTAATACAAATCCACCGCGAAATCTCGATAATCCATCATAAAGCATCAATGAATTCGTTCTTTTAAAGTAGGATGTAATTAACCAATCACTAGACCCGCCCACTTACTCCGTTGGTCACGCACATTGACACCGACAGGAAATCCCGCTTCGATTTTAAACGGCGTTGTTTTGCAAAATTTATGGCTAGGAACATGAAACAAAACAACGGAATAGTTGGTTGGCGACCTAGATGTCGTAACTACATCTTGAATAAGCTGTAGTTACCTCGTTCAAGTCGCCAAAACAAACAAAAATAGCGGTCTATGCCGGAGTTCGAATCCTATTTTTTGTTTAAATGAATGATTTCATTGGTCTACTGGCTATTTGATTGACAGCCGTGATTGGTCAATAAATTGGCTGTAGTTTGCTTTACACTCAGAAATTGTTAAACCATTTGTATTTCTATAGGCTGTGAGAGAATCACAACCATTCCACCAAATCCAAATCTAATACCCTTAATTCACCCCGATATATTCTATTTTGTGACGTAAATGATACGATTTTGACGTATCGACATGGTACGATCACAATCAAGGGTTACGTTACGAAAACCTAAACAAACCAAACCAAATTCCATGAGCCAATTTCCTAAAGTATCAGGTATCCAAATACGATACATTCGATATTGCATCAGCATCTTTAGGTAACACTTTTTCCACTCTCGTGATTCGTTGTTTTAGCTTTAATTGTGTCGTATTGAAATCTGCGAGAAGTCGAGCGAATCGAGTTTGTAAGGTATCTAAACTGCCTTCAATTCTTTCTAGTTTCTGTTCAGTTGTTTCTTGCTGTTCTTCCATTTTCTGCATTAGAGTCTCGTCCAGTAGGTTATCCTTTCGTAGTATTTTCTTTCCTTTGTCGATGAGAATTTTCTTGGCTTCTGGGTATTGATTTAACACCTCCCAAAGATCGTCCTTTGAGAGACAGAATAAGTCTGAATATCCCACACTTCGTATGTTGGCAGTCCGTCTGTTGCCGTGCTTATTTCCAGCAATGTTTAGAATACTAATCTCACCAAACACACTGCCTTCCCGTAATGTTGCGAACGTTACTTTTCCGTCATCCGACACCACCCCTAGCTGTCCCCGTTTAACTATATACATTTCCTTTCCAATATCACCTTTTCTACAGATATAATCCATTGGGCTAAACACTTGTAGCTTTAGTTTCAGCACCAATTCGACTAGAAGTCCGGGTTCACAATCTTGAAATAAGGCCACACGTTTAAGAGTTTCTAAGTGTACATGAATTGCAATCTCTGCTTTTAATTTATCAGGCAAAGCCGAAAGAACTTCTTCTTCATTCAGAGATTGTTTATTTATCCAAAGATAATCGAACCATTTAATAACTCTCTGTTCGAGCTCTTTGGAAACCTTACGGAATTCCATGTATTGCTTGACTCCGTCCATCTTCTGTTGGAACTCTGCTCGTGTTGCGTTCATGTTAGTTATCATTGAACCTACATTACCAACGATTGTAGCAAAGATCAACACACCTATGAGAAAATCAACAACAACAAACAAATATTGGATATCCTGTTCTGGTTTAGGGGTTTCCCCGATAGTGGTTAACGTCAATGTTGACCAGTAAAAACTGTAAATGTACTTCCGGGTCAAAGGTTGGTTTTCGGGTATGTCTAAACTGCCATAAACCCAGGAGTCCGACCCGAAGCCGAAAGCGTGAGAGATTGCGAAATATATACAGGCATTCCAATGGATGATGATCAATATGTACAAAACAAGATTCATGATTCTAAAGATGTTCGTAAAACTAGTTCGTGTGGCTGTTCTATCAAAAAATTCGAGCAAGCGTCCAAATCGAAAAATTCTGTTAAATCGAAGTTCTGGTGTATCGATACCTGTCAGTATATAGAACACATCTGTAGGAAATATGCTTATAACATCCATCACAAAAGACCGACTTTTTACATAATTTTTCCGTAACTTCTGGGGGTTTGAAACTAGAAGGCCTTCCTCCAAGTAACCTGAAAGTAGACGGACATTTCATTTTTAGCTCGGCTGTTTTCGGAGAAAACGCGAGGTATTGCTTTCGACAGGTCGTCGTCGGCGTCCACGTGGTCACCGTCGTCCGAAAATTTAGGAATATAGTATCATTTTTGGTATTACTGAACATATTTCACCCTTTCCTGTTTTGAAAAATGTTAGACCTATCGAAATTCAAAGATTTTGCAGACGACAATTTAAAGTGGATTTTATTTGAAAATTAATCTTACAGCCTGGTAGAAAATATTGTGGAAAAAGAAGAAATTGCTTTTTACAAGCAATTTCTTCTTTTTCTTCAATGTTTTCTCAATTATAATATCACTAGGGCGTAAAAACCAGGGATAAACAGAAAGTGTTAATTGAAACTCGGAATATATGTTCACTTTCAAAAGAGCAACCTATTCTAAGAATTAGGATAATTCTAAATTCGTTTTTGAATGATTATGCTCCTGTTTCGACTAAGAAATTTTATCCCTTATCAAACACTTGAACAGCTGGGCGTTGGTTTCCGCATGCTGTGTTCTTGTTATTTTGTAACCAATCAAACGAAAACGATTTAATCCATTACTGTATTGCAAAAATTTTAAACCTGTCCAAAGGTTTTGTTGATGACTATTTGAATCCGTTTTTTTTTCTTCAGTAAGGTAGAAAATATTAAATAATAATAATAATAAAACATAACAAAACAAAACAAAAAAGTAACAATCCAAAAGAAAAAACGTAAAGGGGATTGAACAGGGAAGGATTAAAAGGATTGGTAAAATGAATTTCGTCGGCAGGTTTTTTTTTTCTTTTTTTTTTTTTCGCATGCCATATTTACCTTACTATAGCTTCCATTCACTTGCAACACCAGTTATATTCGAGTAACCAGTTTCATTGTAACTGAGGCGCACTATTTATTATTCGCCGTTGGTGAAAGACAACCGTTTCCGGCCTTTCGAATTTTTAGACCTGTCCAAATTCAAAGGTATTGCAGACGAAAATTTAAAGTGGATTTAATTTGAAAGGTAACCAGTCAGTAGGGTAGAAAATATTGTAGAAAAAGAACAAATTGCTTGTTGCAAGCAATTTCTTCTTTTTCTTCAATGTTTCCTAAATTATAAAATCACGGAGACGTAAAAACCAGGTATTGAACAGGAAAGGGTTAACTCAACTAAGGACGGTAAGATAGGCGGTTTTTGGACCAAATCTCATGAATTCCAGGATTGAGAACGAAGCTAACCGGACTTTTAAAATGAAAATTGATCCATGCAAAGCTCTAATTTTGGTTTCATTTTTCTCTCTTTTTCCTTTTTTATCAAAGCGTTTGAAAGGCTTTTGGGTTGTTTCTTTGTGTAATGTAAAGACCTGACTTTTAATAGTCGTTGAATGCATGAATAAATCATTGAAATTCTTAGTCAGAAAAAATCAATCAACAAGTCTGAAATCTATCGATCAATAAGTATTTTCGAGAAGCATCAACGAACGATTAATCTCGCTCGTGAGCTTAGACAAACGATTGATCCGTCTAACCTCTCAAGTGTAGGACTAACAAATGTCAAATAAAACAAAACCATTTCTATGGAAACGATCATTTGTAGATAATGCTTGACTTGCAGCAAATGGGGGTCTGGTCGTTATGATAAATGTAGACTGATTGCATTGGGCAAAAAAGAAACAAAATATTAGGAAAACTTGATTATTTTCCGTCATGACATGTCTAGTGAGAAACTCGCTCGATTTAGAGAAAACTACCGCTTCTCCTAACCTCTCTTTCGCGGTGTTGCATAGCCGCCGTCATAGCGCAATTGGTAGCGCTTCAGACTCCTAATCTTCAATCATGGGATGTCATGGGTTCGATCTCCGGTGGCGGCACATATCCTTTTTGAAATTTGTCTCTCACCAATGGATAGATAATCGTAAACCTAAGTGGGATAGCAGCTGGAGGCTGAAAAGCATGTACTGGTATTACTGGTGTGAGATATACCAGGAACCCATTGTTAGGTGCTGCAGCCTCCGCGATATGACTGAAATGCTGTTAAAAGAGGCGTTAAACCCAATGCAATTCAATCAATCAATCAATCCAATTCAAAAGAAATAAAAAGTATGTTATTTTCTAATGCTCCCGAACTTGACTTTCGTTTCATTAACGGATATTAGTGTCTCACAGACTGAGTGTCCCCTTAGAGTTTTTTCAACTTTTTGGATAAAAATATTGTGGAAAATAAAGAAATTGCTCGTTGCAAGCAAATTTCTTCACTTAACATAATGTTTTCCCATTGTCTTTCATGAGGGGCGTCAAAAGCATCATTGAGAGGGAGTGGGTTAATCAAGTTTCTTAACCATCGCATTGACATTTGGTGTATGGCCTTTAAACAAGTATTAACCCATTAAAGAGTTAATGCGTGGGAATCGATTAAAATGGCAACTAACTCTTTCAACGCTTTGTAACAAAACTGCTTCATCTTTTTTTCTTCGTTCGACCGCTAGAAGAGTCTAAAGTCAGATCGCTGGTGACACCATATAGCCTCCAACAAGGCAGTTTGCTGCTATATTTAACGACGTTAAGGTGCACAATTATAAAACAAAGAGATGGCATGATTGGCAAACTAAACGTCGTACCTACAGCTCTAATCGGCTGTCTTTTAAAATTTCATGTCGCCAAATCAAAATAAAGTTTTCGTGTCGAATGTCAATATTTACTTCCGGTATACGTGGGCAATTTGAATGGTCAATCAATTTGATTGGCGGCCATGAATCGTCAATTACGTGTATATGTCAAAGAAGAAAAAAAATCAGGAAAGGGAAAATACAGTTGTCAACTCCGAATGACTGCGTCGGTGGCCGAGTGATAAGACTGCTTGATTTGTAATGTTAAGATCACGGATTCGAGCCCTCATGTCGCCGGGATGTGTTCATGGGTAATATTCTTAAAAGCCAACCCCGGTCTAGCCAGTTATAAAATTGGGTAGCACTAGATAAAAGCCGATCTCTCTCTCTCTCTTTCTCTCTCTCTCTCTCACTCTCTCTCCTTATCTCTGTCTCTCTCTCACTCTCTAATGTGCGTGAAAACATATGGATTGAGTGTTTGTTAGCTTTCGTCGCAATCGAACTAAAAATAACTTGTGAAAATAAAAGACAAAACCACCGCAAGAAAGGACTATTGTGTGTGTTACGAGCATTTTCCTAACAAAACTTCATTCATGCGACACCTCAACGCAATAAGATGCATTTAGATAAGGGTTAAGTTTGAGTAGAATACTTCTAAATGAGATAATTTTACTTAATTCCCACAGGTTGTAAAAAAATCATTCTTGAATATGTTGACTGTAGTTCCTATATTGGTATCTTATAAACACGAGGATTTTATTTCTGTATTTAGAGACAGTCGGAATGCTGATGTTTTTGTGACATGTCACTTTTAAGGCTTCGCAGAAAATTCGATATTTGTAATGAACACTCGGTCTTAGAAGTCTCTGACTTGATGGTTTGATATTTTGTGCATTTACAGAACTCGTCTCCTTCTAAAGAAAAAAGCAAGAGGGCATATATGGCCCATGATCGTTCACCTGAGTTCTTTGCTAAACAAAGAAGCATCAAAAAGTAACTTCAAAGGGGGAGGGGGGTCTTATCTTTTAAGATAGATGAAGTACACAAGACTTATAAAACTAGAAGATCGAAAATGTTGTCCTCTGTGTGTGTTAACCAATTCCAACCCAATCCCTCTTTTTTACGCCCAGCAAGAAAACAGCTTTGGAAGACATTGTGTACAATGAAGAATTTGCTTATAACTAGCAATTTCTTCATTATCCACAATGCTTTTTTATCCCAAAAGACGAAAAAATTAAAATTCCATCAACTTGAAATTGACGTCTGCAGCTTCTTTCAATTTTGACCAGTCTAAAATCTTCTTGTGTTGAAATGGGGTTAACAGTGAAATTGACCAATCTCTGGCCCCGCCCATTGACTCCAAAAGGAATTTCCACTTTGATTTTTAATAGCGTTATTTTGAAAAAATTAATGGCCAGTAGCATGTAACAAAAAAGTTGAATGGTTGGTTGGCGACCAAGACGTCGTAACGAAAGCTTGAATATGCTGTAGATACGACATTTGAGTCACTAAACCAACAAAACGGGCTAAACAAAAATGGCGACTAATGTTGGAGTTCAAACTTTATGTCCAGTCTAAATGAATGATTTTATTGGTCGACTGATTAATTTATTGACAGCTGCGATTTGTCAATTTGAATTAAGAGCTCATTTCATATGCTTGAGAACAGTTCCATTTTTCAAAATGAACAAACTTATGGCCTGACAAACATTTAAATCAAGTTTCGTTAAAATTAGGCACAAATTATGGCCCAAGGGTATAAGCAGATAAGTTTAATAAGTTTAATACTCCTTTTTAAAAAGGGGTCCTCCTAAGACATTACAAAGATTCTGACTAAATTTCACCAAAATTTAGCGAAAAATTGTTTGGAGGGCAAACAAAGAAATAGTCGCCAAGGCCAATTTTCTCATGTTTTCCAACGAATCATTGTCATACTCAAAAGGGTAACACTACAAAGGTTCACGCCGCATGACAGATGACAGACAAACAACCCAAAAACTCACCGTAAGCTTGGCGCATTGATCATGGTGTAGAATTGAGGTCAGTCTCTTATCAATCGACCAATCGCGTTGTCGATCAAAGAATCTGTCTACCAATCAAATCATTCATTTAGATCGGAAGTGAACTCCAACATTGGCCGACATTCATGTGAAGCATATTTGTTGTTATGGCTACTTAAACGTCGTAACTAGAGCCTTTTCAAGCTGTAGGTACAATGTTTAGGTGACGAACTAATCATTTCACTTTTTTATAATTATATAATGGTCGTATATTTTGCTAAATAACGCAGTTTGATATCGAATTGAAACTTTCTATTGGAGTCAGTAGACGTAGCTACCGGAGTGAGTGGGCAGGGCCAGTGGAGTGAGACCAGCAAACCGTCAAGTGGCCATATATTTTAACCAATTATTAGAACGAAAAAAGGGGGCTGGTCCAATCTGAAAAATTGGCGGTCGACATTGCAAAGTGAGCAAGAACAAACAATGAAGGGGGAGATAAGCAATTTCTACTTTTACCAAATGATTTTGCTGAATATCACCGTCGATATTTTGCTCTCCCACCAACGATATTATTCTCTCAAGGTGCATAAGAATGTGTGGTAATGGGTGTCGATGTTTGATGGGCTAGCTGCTCGGGTTTAATTGGTCAACATAATTAGCTGCTCCCTGTTTCGCGATATAGCTTTATTGATTGATTGAATGATTGAATGGGGTTAAACGTCGCCTATAACAGTATTTCAGTCATATCGCGGCGGCTGTAGCACCTAACAATAGATTCCTGGCATTTTTCACACCAGCACTACTACTACCTTCTTTCCTATTCTCCAGCTGCTATTCCACTTCGGTTTACGATTATCCACCCATTGGTGAGAGACAAATGTCGGATAGGATATGTGCGGTCGCCGGGGAACGAACCCAAGACATCCCATGATTGAAGATTAGGAGTCTGATGCGCTACCGACTGCGCTATGACGGGGCGAGATATATCTTTAAGCCCCAGTACCAGCTCGAAAATTAAACACTACCAAATAATTTAAATCATTTTCGTCTATCGAAATTCCTACATTTTGACTGGCTGTCAAAATTATTTCACACCCCCATGAAAAAAGAATTTGACGAATTACATGCTTCTCCACAAAAGTAGTTCAATTAAAAAAAAATCACAAACTAATTTGCTTTATTTGCATTTTTTGATATTTTAAATTTTGAGAAACGAAAATTGAGAGAAGGTTTTTATCGTCATTTAGGTATGAAAATAAAAACCTAGTAACACTTTTTTACGAATACGATTCGTGGCTTCATAAAGTGCAATAAGGCTTTTCATTTCTTCCCTGTATGAAAACAGAATGTTCTTTCCACTTCTTAGGTAAGTATTGTCTCAAAATTATATTTGATCCGAATGTGTTGTCACTTCAGTTTTAAATTCAGTTATATAAAGGTTTGATTTAAAGTGTTATGCCCGAACATTGAATGGCTAATTATCATTCCAGCATGAACCACATGATTTTTTTCATGTTTTCCAGCATTAAAACAAAACTTTTCGATACGATTTGGTAAATGCTGTCGCTACCAGCCCCGTTTCTTTCGATTTATTCTGTTGACGTAAATTTGGTTGCACTTTAACCAATTACCAAACGACAAAAATTTAGACTAGTCAAAATTGGAAGAAGTTGTAGACGACAATTCAAAGTTGGTGGACTTTAAAATATCTCTATTTTAAAGTAGAAACAATGTGAAAAATTGTGAGATTTCTTCAGTTTTGACATTGTTTTCAAAAACACTTTTCGGGGAAAAAAACGGGATTGTGTGGGAAAGGGTTAAACATGTTTAAAACCTTTGAAAACTAAGCAAATGAGAGGTAGCAGACTCTATAAAATTACCGAAACAGGGCGATTGAATACCTTTCAAAATTTAGAATTTATCCTATGTGACATTTATGTAATTAAAAGGATTGTAGACAAAAAAGGGAGAAAGATGAAAAAGGCAAATCGAAACATTATATGCAAATTATATAATTACATTTAGTTACCAAGCGGACGTTGTCTTTGTTTGATTTGATAATTATTTCGCCTGATTGATCATAGAACGGTCGTTATACGTCCCCAGCCTCTCCCATCGCCCTCCAAACAATGTCTTGGATTACCAAATATGGCCCTTCTGGTCTCTACAGATACGGTCACGTGACCTTAACTACAGACAGTACGTCAATATGATTTTTACATTAGCTTCTCTTACTCTTCTCGCGACGAATTGATTGGCGAAATTGTCTGTTAGTCTGTGAAACTAAAATAGAGTCCTCAGCGTTCATTTCTTTCAGTTCTGCGATTGGGATTGTCAATGTAGGTACGTTTAGACAAGAATTATACACTTTATAGATGCTGATCTTGATGTTCAATGCATGAAACTGGAACCGTCGCCTATAACGACTGTTGAAAGGGTGAAATCATTGTAAACGAATTATTGTGCGACCTCTGGTGTTTCCGGTGTACGTGATAGTGCCGATCAAATATCAAAGCTTGCCAAATACCTAATTAATCCTTCCCAGGCAAGGCCAAAATAGACATTATTAAACAGAGGTACTTCTCCTTTTTGTCAGACAATGGCTTATTTTGCAAAAAATAAAAAATGGATGTGGCGATTCTTTGTAGGGAAAAATACGGAGTATTTCATCTATGTTAGACGAGAGAGTTCCAAAATGTGAACCAAACAGATTTCGATATTTTTTTTTATCTTGTTCTCCCCTTTTCTAAAAATAATGGATGGAGCATCGATGGTTTTTTTTTTTTTTTGTCTATGTCACGAATTTTAGTGTGTTTTTTGGTGTCAGTGTGTACGGTTCTTTTGTTCTTGTTTTTTCGTCTCATATATCGTTTGTCAACATACCTGACAAGTAGATTTGCAAAAATCAGAGATAGATTAACAAAATGGATAATTTTTATGGTCCCACTCGAACAACAATCACAATGTTTTCATGTCCACGGGAGAGAGGCAATGCCTTAACCCTTTCCCGTTTCTTGAAATTTTAGACAGGTCCAACCTGAAATTTGCAATGATACAATCCTATGTGGTAAACAAAAACATTGCGAAAAAAAGGAGAAATTGCTTGTTACAAGCAAATTCTTCTTTTTCCATTATGTATAGAATTACAGCAACGTAAAATCCCGGTTTTGTACAGGAAAAGGTTAAACCCAATGTTACCCAATAATACACCTGGGTAAAGTGGATCTGGCTGACTGGCTATTAATGTGTATTGTCTTTGTATTCAAACCCGGTGTCGCAAGACGCGAATACGTGACCCTTGAATTACTAGTCCAAGATTCCGTACATAAGATTTTTATTAATATTTAACTGATGATCTGATGATAATGTTGATTTTTAAGTAGAGAATATTTGATCTTTTATGATAAAATATCAATTTTACATTTTTTGTTTTTGTGTGTGTGGGGGGGGGGAGAAGCGGGAAATGTCTGGGTGACGGGTGGTTTGAAGGATTATAAATGTCCTTAAATAGCGACCGAAGTCGTTTTTCAATAGCAAATAAGGTCATATGCTATAGAAAAACTTAGGATTTTATCCCTTCTGAAACATTTTTTCCTAATCCAAAAAAGCTTTTTCGACTTAAACACATGCAAGTTTTCATATTTTAGGTACACACAGTAAAATAAGTCGAAAATTTAAGATTTGAGGATAAAATATGTTAGCCCAATTTAGAGGCGCCTTTAAAATCCTGCAATCAAGGTGATTCTTGTCAATGGGTGATAAAATCGACAAGCCAAACCATGTTTTGACATAAATTTTGTCTCGTCTTTCCGTTTATCAAGATGGTCTAGAATATCGGAAATCTTCGGGTAAATTCGTACCTTTTGATTTGCTTGCCGAAATGATAGAATGAATAGTATATCCGTCATTTTAGTCTTTTAAGTGAAACCGAAATGTTACGTCGTCACTCGAGTAATCCAGACCACGTGATGATTCAAAAAACAGCGCGTTTCGGGGGCTTACCTGTTCTAGAAGACACAAACATATCCATGAGGTATATGACGTCACTGATATAGTCCAAGGTGAGCCAAAGGGAGATATAACGATCCTGAAGTTCCCAGAATACACTTCGTGTGATAACAAACAGTACATTGTACATGATGGCGAAAGAAGCAAACATCAACCATCGATAGTAGAATGTGTCGGACGGATCTACCACGAACCCCTTCCAGTACCTACAACATATAGAACATCGTCGGTTTGCGACCAAAACCTGGTAACTACAGCTTGGCCGAGCTGTAGTAACGAGTAATGTGTCGCTCACCGCCGACTTGTTAGTTTACTTACAACAAAAAGGTTCAAATCGATAGGTATGGTGTAGCTGCGATATCGTAGCCCTCTTTTTAATAATCTGCTGGTGGATTATCAGAAAGAGGACCGCGATATCGCTCGCCAGCAGATTATCAGAAAGAGGGCTACGATATCGCAGCTAGGTATGATGCTTTTCTGAGAAATTGTTTAGGAAGGCTACTTTCGGATCTTGTGCCGAGCGGATCTTATGGTCAAACGCAGAGAACAAAAATATCGAATGATCTTATTTATGTATTTTGTGTAGAACTCCATTAATGGTACTACACGTATTTGACTGCACGAGGCTGTATCGTTGTTTGGTACAACAATGTAACTACAGCTTATTTATGACATTTTGGTCTCCCAACAACAACATTTGAAATACAAGTTTTAGATATACAGTATACCTCTCGTATTGGACCTCCAAATAGATATTTGTCCTTCTGCTCTAGTTATTTGCCGATAGAAAATGACAATTTTTCTCTTTCGAATTAAGGCATGTATAATTAGAATCACATTGCGTGCAATATTTCGAGCCCCGCGTGTATTTTAAACTTTAAAGCTTTTGTCGTATCGCTCTCGGGAATCTAATGAATCAATTTCAGTTGTGTGTGTTTTTTTTTTCATAACTCCATGAACAAAATCTTTAGCACGCGACTATTGTGTATGCTTACAAACAAAGATTCATAAAATTTTACTGAGTACTCAAAACTAGTAGAAAATTGGCTTCGTTTCGCTTGGTGGCGTTAAGATATAAGAAAAGGGGAGAGTAGTTTTTGTTTTCATTGTAGTATGAACTTAAAAACTGTGTCATACTTATGTATGAGTCAGCTTCACACAGGTTAACTAACCTAATCCAATTTTTAGGTTCAAACACCAATGAAAACCAATTCAAATAATTCTCATTTAGAGATGAAGAGAATATTTTTTGTTTTCATGGAGGTATGAACCGAAAAACCTAATCACACAATGTATGAATCCACGAACTTATAATTTAATAGCATGGAGCGAAAGAAAAAGCTTTATAAATTTTGATACCTTTTTTTGTATGGGACTATTTTGTGTGGAAGCATACAAAATCGCTGCGTGCTCAAAATTTTGTTCATAGAGGTATGAATTAATTTTTTCGACCTACCAGAAAGCCCGTTTTTGATAGAAGAAACTAAAAATTAAATTATTCATCTTTTAAATGGGAATCAGCATCTTTCACTTTAAATTTGATTATCACATATTTCATGTAAAGATTTTGATTTTGATATTTATAGTTACCTATTAAGATTAGAATATAAATGAGACTCAATTGAACAAGAAAGAAAGGACAAAAATAATTGATAACTCGAACTTTTTCTTGGTAGATTGTTAGCTTTTAGTATTCAAATAAAAGAATAAAAACTAGATATAAAATGAACATTTCAGTGAAATTTCAAATAATTCAAAATTTTGAACAAAGCAAAGACTCAGATCAGCCTGTGCACAGTCTGATCAGAGTCTATAGATGATCGGAGAATATTCTACACGCACTGTTTAGCTGTTCAGTGTCTTCGCTTCACGCACATTTGAAATGGTTGCAACTGTCACACGCGTGCTCAAATCATCATTTTTTCTTGAAAACGGTTTTTTCCCATTTTTTAAGTAATTCAGTCAGATTGCGGCGGCTCGAGCACCTAATTATGGATTCCTTGTATTTCTCACAGCAGTACTACTAATATACGACCTTTCCCAGTCTCTAGCTGCCCAACCCGCTTAGATTTACGATTATCTACCCATCGGTAGAAGACAATGTCGGAAAAGGATATTTGACGTGACCGGGAAACAAACCCTTGACCTCATGATTTAGAGTCTGACGCGCTACCAACTGCGCTCAGACTCAAAGATAAGGGATTCAGTGATGAAACAAAAAACAAACAAACAAACAAATAAAAACTGTTTTTCGAGGGTTGAGTGTAAGACTGTACTGAGTGCATATACAAGGTGAAGTAAATCCTCGATTTTCTTTTTGCTGTGTAGAAAAAGTTTGCAAAAACAAAAAATACTTTCCTACGCATCTCCTTTTGGCCTTTTATATTTTTACCGACCCACCAGATCATGTATGTTTAGTTGAAAATAACATCAAGCAATATATCGTCAATGGGTGACCAAAATATTGTAAATACAGCTGAAATAAACCTGTATTTACGACGTTTTTGTCGTCTACCCATGACATTTAGATTAGGCATATGTTGCGACCAGTCTAATTTGTGATCTTTAAATTTAGTATAAATTATATGATTTATAGAGGACAGACAGTACTCGAAGCTGCAATATTCGGTAATTTTCAAAATGTGTAAAACGAACTTTCTTTTTCATATTTCCATATCTACCAGTTTCTTTCTTCTTCAAACACCAATTTGGATATTTTAAACTAGAAGTGGTTGGTATTTAAGTGCCAGATTAAAAATAAAAACAAAACAAAACAAACAAACAAAATAACCACCACCAAAAACAAAAGCACGTATCTTAAAAGTGTAAAAGAGGAAAAAATGGACATCGTCTTTAGTTTCCCTAACCTTCCCTTATAAGTCAGTGACCAATTCGAAACTCTTGACTCACCTTTCAAACGAATGAAAATTATTAGAACCAAATATTTGAATAAGGAACCAGATAGAGCACACTTCAATTTAGAAATCAACATGAGGTAAGGTAAAATGACTTATAATTTCAGAAAATCTGCCCGCCGAGACTGACCAGGGGGTGATAATTTACGCAATTACAAGATGGTAATTAGTCCTTGGACGTGTAAAATGTCGCAACTACAGCTTTATTCAACCTGTAGTTACGACATTTTGCACGCCAAACGACAATGTGGATATACATGTATAGCCAGGAGACAAGGCTTAGACAAAGTATTGAAGTCATTCTCAATATTCATATCCCATGGCCGCCTATCTGATGAAGACAAAATTTAGATTACTTACTTAATGTCTGATATTTTTCTGGTACGTCGTTCTGGCGTATGGGATCTGGACTCTCCTTGCCCTCCCATGGCAACGCGTTCCAGGAAGGAGTCTGGTCGCTGTGGCAACGGACGTGTCCCCCGCCATCTTCCGGACGCCCACGCTTTGATCACCTGCAAGGAGTGAGATATTTGTAGACTAATTTATAATCCGTCATTCCTGAATGCCATTAACCCGTTCCCACTCAGTGAAGCTTTTAGATGCCATCAAGGAGAAAAGCTTTGGGAAAACATTGTGGAAAATGAAGAAATTGCTTGTAACAAACAATTTCATCCTTTCTCACAATGTTTTCTTATAAGAGAGTTAAAAAATCTAAAATTTCATAAACTTTAAATTGTTGTCTGCAACTCCTTTCAATTTGGACCAGTCCAAAATTGTGTTGTGTGGAAATGGGTTAAATGGTATCCAAGCGGAAAAATCGATTCAACACCCTCAAATCAAACCCCTTTGATAATTGATTGATCGCTAATGTTTTACCTTCCGAAAATAAAGTTATTAATGTTATTATCATTATAATACAAAAAAGTCGATTGATCAATTAAATCGATTATTAAACTTTGAACACAGAAATTTACGTCAAGCATCTTTGTTGGTTTGCTGACTTAAGTGTCGTAACTAAAGCTGTAGTTACGACATTTATTTCGTAGCCTTTTATTTCATGTTCCCTAACCGCATATTTTACAAATAAATAATCACCTCAGTCGAACTACTAAGAATATTTGGATGTGATTGAGGTGTAGTTACGACGTTTAAGTCGCCAACCAACCATTTTAGTATTTTGCAGCATGTTAATGGCCATAAATTATGCAAAATTGTCCCGTTTAATATCGAAGTGGAATTTCCTTTCGAAGTCAGCGGGCCGAACAAGTCATCCGTTAACCCTTTCCTGTTTTACAATTTTTTAGACCCGTCCAAATTCAATGGTTTTGCAGACGACGATTTAAAGTTGATTTTATTTGAAAAAATAAACATTAAATAAGGTAGAAAATATTGTGGTAAAGCAGAAAATGCTTGTCACAAGTAATTTCTTCTTTTTTTCCACAATTATTTCTCAAGCATGAAAACACACTCACGTAAAATCAAGGGATTAAAATGGAAATGGTTAAATGACAAATCGCTTTCTCCGTCCATCAACCTTCGACAAGGTTAACTGAGCCGCTCAGGCAGTTGGATACAAGTGTACCGACAAAGCTGAAATGAGTCGTTCCTTTGCGCGCATTGAAGATAGTTGGAAATATCATGTTTAGGCCCACTTATGAATGTCCCCATAAAAGCATTTCTTTTTCGACACATTTCGTTGGTGGGCGAGAATAAATGTCGTAAATACAGCTGTAATAAAGCTGTATTTACGACATTTTCCTCGCTTACTGACGATATATAATCTTCGTCTAAGATTATATCTCAACTGAGAATTTACACATATTTTGTATTGAATTGCTTTGGGTTGGAGCTTAGTATTTTAGCATCTTAGCAATATTGTCTTGAATTACAAAACCATGCCATCGTGTTGCAAGATGAGTAAATTCTTAACCCTTTCCTGTACAAACACGATATTTTACGTTGCTGTGATTTTATACCCTGGAAAACATTGTAACAAGCAATTTCTTCTTTTCCCACAATATTTTCTACCACATAGGATGGTTTCATTTCAAATTGCATCCCATTTTCATTGTCGTCTGCAAACTCTTTCAATTTGGACCATGGTCTAAAATTTCCAAAAACGGGAAATGGTTAATTGCGCACAACAAGGTTACATCATCTCGCACCAAGTGATGTACACCTACAAACCGAATATTCTTAAGTATTGCAACCTGCGCAATTTAGAAATACATTGCGTTAATGGGGTTTAACACCACTGTTAACAGTACTTCAGTCATATCGTGGCGTCTGGAGCACCTACCCATAATTATATTCATGGTATTTCTCACATCAGTACTATCACTTCATCCGTTCCGAGCCTCCATCGGCTCATCTCACTTAGGTTTACGATTTTCCACTAATTGGTGGCAGACAAATGTCGAAAAGGACATTTGACGCGACCGGGGATTGAACACTTGACCTCATGATTGAAACTCCGCCGAGTTACCAACTGCGCTATGGCTGCGGAAAATGTAAAAACATGTACAAGTACATGTGATAGGAAAGAGCTTTTTACGTTCAGTTCTAGGGATGAAAATAGACGCACAGAAAACAAATAATTCAAAGAAGCGTTGTAAGAGTGATTGTTCTAGTAATTTTTTGTCATTGAACCTATTATCACACGACCAATTTTAGACTTGTCCAAATTGAAAGATGTTGCAGACGATAATTTCAATTTGGTGAAATTTGATAACATCATTGTCTGTATAAGTAAACAACGTCATGTATATTAAAGAAAATGCTTGTTTAAAGCATATCTTTGGTTGTCCGCGATGTTTCTAAAATATTTCATTGGGGGGGGGGGGTGTAGAAAAGTGCAGTTGTCTGGGAATGGGCTAAATCTCCTGTCATGGTTTTATAATATTTATTACAGTAGTCTTTAAACAGACGGAAACAAAAACATATCATATAATAAGTGAGCGCAAAGTGAGAATAATCGCAAAGATGCCATACCGTCAATGACCGACAAACTATAGTTACGAGGTTTGCTCTGCCAATTGACCAGTCGCTGGCTCCGCCCACTGAGGTCGTTCGTAACACCCACTGACAGGAAGTCCCGCTTCGATTTTAAAGGCCTTATTTTGCAAAACTTATGGCCAGTAGCATTTAACAAAAAGAAAACGGTTGGTTGGTGACCTGAACGTCGTAACTACAGCTTGAATAAGCTGTAGTTACGACGTTTATGTCGCCAACAAACAATGAAGCTTAACATAAAATGGCGGCAAATGTTGGAGTTGAAAAGCTCAGGTCCGGACTGAATAGATTATTTGATTGGTCGGATTATTCCTTGATTGACAGCCGCGATTGGTTGATTGACGATATGTCAGAAATCTCAAAAGAGGGTGTGTCCGCTCGTGGACACGTCCTTATAACATCTATTCGATATGTATAGGAATTAGCCTACACTCTGAATGCGAAAGTCGAAACATTTATTGACACAAATTCCCCGCGCTTATAAAAGCAAAATCGATCTTTCCATTTTCTAGAGCAATTTCAATGATTGAAATGACACGTGTTGCTATTATAGAGTCGTGTAGGGCTTTTCCGAGAATAATTTTGAATGTGAAACTATCTTTACCAGTTAAACTTTTTGTTATATCGTCGTTAGGCGAGAAAAATTTCGTAACTACAGATTAAATAAAGCTGAAGTTACGACATCTTGCTAACGATGATATTTGTTCGACTAGGTGAGTAAGGAAATTCTGTAAATCCGCCAGGCCAGCTTACGCGGACGGCACAGGGTTGAAACTTTTCGTTCTTTGACAATTTTCTGAATATATCTCGAGTGGTCATTCTACCTTTCTAAAACTTGTGTATATGTATAGTTGTGAAAAGTTTGTAAATGAATGATTTGCTGTTAGAAAGCAGTGCTGGAAATAAGCCAATTTGTCTAAACGCGTTACCTTCTTTAGATAAATTCGTTATTATTATTATTACTTATTATTATTACTTCTTTTTAATTTATTAGATGAAGGAAATAAGTCTGTTATCTTACAGATAACCTCGCAACACTATGACAACATTATAGCCACTGATAGATTTAGGTAAAGATGTCATAAGTAAGTGCTCAAAGGTCAAATTATACCTGTATTTGATCACTGCCTGAAACTTTTACAGCTATATTTCAATCATACTGCACAAAACCAGTTGTTGTGAATACTCAGCGGAATTGCCTTATCAAGACGATACAATTGGGTACCCACAACATACGGTTTAAATTTGAAACAACGATTTTAGAGTTTCTTTACCTTCTCTTATCTAGACCGATGGAGATCACAATGTCTCACTACAGTTATGGCAAAAAACAGTCCACAGCCAGATAAGGTCGTATTTCAAATTAAGATATTTCATTAATACTACCATGTACCGAATGATATGAGACGATACAAATAAGTACCAAGAACATAGGGTTTTATCGTGAAACAACTATTTAAGAGAACATTTACCCACTCTTATCTAGACCACTGGAAACGTAGGAAATATGTCACCACTAAAATTATGGATAAGGGGGTATTTTGTAATTCAAATATTTCATTGATTGCTACCATATACCATATGATATGAGACAATTCAACCCATTCCCACACAACAAAATTTTAGACTGGTCCAAATTGAAAGAAGATTCAGATGATAATTTCAATTTAATGGAATTTTATTTATTTTCAATTTTTTGGATAGTAAACATTGTGGATAATGAAGAAATTGCTTGATAAAAGCTTTTTTATTGAGGGGCGTAAAAAGGAGGGCTTGTGTGGGAATGGGCTAAACGAATAACAAGAACATGAGGTTTTATGGAGAAATAACAATTTAAGAGTACCTTTACTCTCTCTTATCTAGACATCTAGAGATGTAGGAATATGTCAATATATTCCTACATATTATGTCTACACATTTATGGCAAAAATAAAGTTACAAATAAGGCGTTATTTTTTTAATTAATATTGTCATTAACCGTATGATTTGGTTATCTATCGGAAATTTTTCGTCCAACATGTAAGGTTTTCATTGAGAAACAACGGGTTTTGAGTGTCTCAACACGCTCCTGTTCAATCCCTAGGTTTTACATCCCTGTGTTTTTATACGTGAGAAAAAAAAAAAACACTTTTTTTCCTCCCGTTATTTCCTACCATACTGAATGGTTATTTTTCTGTTAGAATCAATTTTTAATTGTCGTCTCAAAACCTTTGAATTTGGACAGGTCTAAAATTTTATAATACAGTTAAAGAGTTAACCGTCAGGACCGCTGGACACGAAGTCTCTCAGTAGTTATGGCAATATCAAAGCTACAGTCAAAGAGAGAGAGTTTAGATTCAAATAATCATGTTATAATAACCTAAACCATTTTTGATGGTTCTCATTGAGATTGTCTCGAAATTGTCTCGCCAAGAAGACAATTCCAGTGAGTACCAACAAAGTAGGTTTCTTTATTCAGTAATAACAATTTTGGAATATCTTCACCGGTCTTATCAATGCCGCAGGAAATGAAGGAAATACGTCTGTAAATCAACACATTTATGACAACATACAAGCTACAAACAAAAGGGGGGATGGATTTCAGATTTAAATATTTCAATTATAATGCCATAAACCATTTTGTCGTCGAGACAATTTCAGTGAGTACCCACAGCATATGGTTTCAATGTGAAATAACGATTTAAGATCGGTTTCCTTCCCTTATCCAGACAGCTAGAGCGAATGAAGGAAATATGTCTGTATTCCACCGAAATAACTCTCCGCATTTATTTGACATGTACATATAGATCTCAGGAGGCCTGTTACCTTGTACAAATCATGTCTGATATTCGACAGAAAGACGTTTTTCTGAGAAATATTTTCACTCTTACAGATCCACCGAGGGACATTAAAACGCAACATTGCATGTTCCCTCTTTCTTATTTTAGTTATATATTGCTGTTTTATATCCGAAACCGGTTCAAAATTGCATATTTCATCTACGTTCTCATATTATGAATTATTTCTCCAGTCATTCGGTCGTCCTTTTTGTACTTTCGGCAAGATTAAAGTTATCATATCAAACTCACGACCTAATGATTACTTTTTTGAGATTCCAAAATACAGATATTCGATATTTGTAGAGATGATTATTTGGTCGACAACAGACGGTTTTTATAAATACTTTTTAAAAACCTTATCATGCTGAATTAAGTCCTTGTTCAGAATCGCATTGAAATCAAAGGGTTGAAAGCACTAGAAGTGCTAGTTGTTGATCAACATTTCTGTTACAAATTGATTCCATAAACAATTCTGGGCTAAACTGGACAAACAGGAGATGCAAACAAAGATCAGACTGCACATATGTGCAGTCTGATCTGTGTCTATATCTCCTGCCAAAACAGGAATATCCCGGGTCAGCACGACAAGGGTTAACACAATTTTCTCGAGAACTGTATATGGGAAATTTAAGGCAGCATTTTACGCCAGAGGATAATTGTCCGTTTAAATATTTATCTTTAATTGAGTGAATAACAGAAGCTTTAGAAAGCTATATAAAGTTTCACGAGCGCCCGGACCACGGGTGAAAATATAAAGTTTGCTATTCACGGCATTATAGTTCAAGTTCTTTATAGTAAAATACAATTTTCCATGATGCATACGATTAACAAATATATCATTTAACATATGTATATAGCTATCTAGTGTTCCGAGATGACGGAAAAACAAAAAGATATATACAAAAAATAAATGATGACAGGTTAAGATAAGTAAAAAAGTATATATGAAAAGGAAGAGTGTGGAGAAAAGACGGGGAGCAAAGCATATATAATAGTAAGGAGAAAAGCGTTGGGTTTAATTTTCGTTTGTTCCACCAAAATCTCGTAACCACAGCTGGAGAAAAGTTGTAGTTACGATAAATTGAAAAACGGTTTTGTCAGATATTAGCACAAAGTAATTACATGTATAAGTTTATTTTATTTGTGGTGATTATTATCATTTTAATTTGATCGCAGGTTGATTGAAAATTGATTTTTTTCTAGATTTCTTTTCAGTTTTCGTTTCGTTGTTTTCGTCTGGTTATTTTAAAATATCATAAACATCTCTAGCATGAAAAAGACAAACAGGAGGTTTAGACTAAGATCAGATTGTACTTATGTGCAGGCTGATTTTTGTCTATACTTCCTGCCAAAACCGGAATATTCCAGGTTTAGCATGAAAAGGGTTAATGCCTTTTTTGAAGAAAAAAAATATATGACCTGAAAGCTACAATTAGGTTGGATTGGATTAATATCAGGCTGCACGTATGTCTTAACCGCCTGCCCAAAAACAGGAATATTTCAGGTTTCGCAAGACAATGTTAAATATTGCTATTGACAATGTTTCTCAAAAAGCGTATTTGCGGTGATGAAATCATTAACGCGCTGCAAATTACACGTGTACAAGTATGCGGGCTTAACGATGAACCTCTAATTACATTCCTTTACATCAAGTCTCTATTAGAAGTGAGAATAGTTCAGAGTACATGTATTCACAGACATTGATTGATGTATTATAAGACATGATTTCTTTGAGATCAAACACGTGTTTGTGTAATGAAGCGAAATTTCCCTCGCTTCCCCCTTTTAAACTCCCTTACCGTGTGCGCGCTGTCATAGTAGGAACTGAAGAGATGAAACAGTCGACATATTTTAGGTTAGAATAACCATGTTAGCCCATTTTCACATAATCATACTTTTTGACGTCCCCAAGAACATTGTCATCTGTAATATCCTTGAGTTTGGACCAGTCTTAAAACGGCTCTTAAACAGCATTTCATGAAAATTTAATGTATAAAAATGATTTGCTTTTCCAATACTTTTTAATGTTACTATCATGATAAATATTCTTTCTTCATGTTAACCTACTAATCCACTACAAATTTAATTCAAGGTGATATATTCCCTATGCCCTACTTTGAAAATAACGATGAGGTCGTCAGTTTTCGGGTAATGTATAAAACGATTGGTTTGCTAGCGGAAACTAATGACGTAATTGATACGTCATGAAAACCAAGAATAAGGCAATTTCGGTGTAATCAACAGCAAACATATGCGGTTCCATTCGGTTTGTACTTTGTTGACGTCTCGTAACGCGGAATAATTTTGCTTCTTTCCTTTCGTTCTTAAAAAGTTATGAACATCCATTTTTATTACAAAATCAGCTTAATCACATTCTTTCAAATATGTGAAAGCAATACAGTAATAAATTTGAAAATTGTGCGTTGTTTTCGTCTGGTTATGGGTTCATTACTGTATGGCTCTGTTGTCTGCCCCGCCACTTGTGAAAATATAGCAGCTGATGTTCACTCGGTGAAAGTTGTGTGTATTTCCGTTTATTTATCGTCGCTACCGTAGCACATGCCCATATGAGCGACGCCCCCAGAAGACGGTTAGTTGTTACGGGGGATAGTGCAAGGATACAGGACGAAACTACTGAGAGCCCCGCCTGGTTCTTTAACGTGCTCGATGGATAGCACCGTCACACGGTTTATCGTCTCATCCGAAAGACAATTATTTGTGTTAGTTGATATGGTCAGCCCAGGGCTCGAACCATAGATCTTGAGGTTTGAAGTCACGTGCTCTACCAACTGAGCTAACCGGGCTGACCGGTGAAAATTAAATCGATCTGCCCTTTTGATAGTTCAATTTCAGTTTCTTCTGGCTGATTTTTCTCACACTTCCATGAACAAAATTTCAAGCTGTCAACTATTTTGTAAGCTTGTGCACAAAGTAGATCCATACAAGATTACTCAAAATGTGTAAAAAATTTGCTTTGCTTTTCTTGATGACATTAAACTGTAAGAAATGAGGAGAACATTTTTTTCATTGAGTTATGAAACTAAAAACTTAACTGCACTACTGTATGAATCCGCCTCTGTATGATGAAGGTTTTATGTTCATACTTCAATGAAAACAAAAACTATTCTCTTCATTTCTTAAACAAACAATTTGATTGGTCAGCGCGAAACAGTTGTAACTGCCTATATATTTATAGACGGTTACAATTGTTTCGCGTGAATTTACCATCGAATTATCATGGATAGCACCAAACTTTATCATGAAAAAGGCCTAATATGTCAGGAAAATATCCAAGGTCAAAGTTCCTCACCATTTATTGAGGTTATTGACTCCGAACTTTTTTTACTTACGCAATTTACAGACAGTTTCTTGAATAACTCGACTGTTACTCTACAGAGAAATTATCTACAATATTAAAGCAAAAGATTAATGTCTCGAGTGTATCAATTATGTTTTTCTTCTCTATCTCGGGCGATTGACATCCACTGTATCCTGTAGGTATACGTTTTTTTTTTTTGTTTGTTTGTTTTGTTTTGTTTGGTTTTTTTTTCTCTCTCTCTTTTAGTACCATTCTATCAAATGGTCTTTCTTTTGAATATCTAATGTATTTTGTTGCAATGTCGGTAACACGTGTAGGCATGCGTTTAGAGTAACAGTGGTTTTGAAATACTGGAACAAAAATCTCATTGATCCATGGTTCTGACATATTAACGGGGATCGAATTAATATGTTGAAGGACTGTCAATCTAGAGGTCCCGGGTTCGATTCCCGACGGCGGCACTCATCCTTTCCGACTATTTGTCTCCTACCAATGGGTCGATAATCGTAGATCTATTTAGGATAGCAGCTTGAGGCTAGGAAAGGATGTAATGGCGGTACTGGTGTGAGAAATACCAGGAATCCATTGTTAGGTGCTCCAGCCGCCGCGATATATCTGAAAGATTGTTGAAAGCGACGTAAAACCTCATTCAAACAAAACTGATATGTTAATATACACAGACCTCAAGAAACGCGGGAATCGATCTCAACATGACATGTGTGTAGGCATCACATATATATACATGGTAAATATACAGTCTATTTATTTCTAATCTCTTATCTTTTCCACATCCGCATTGTTTTCAATTTCTACCTGTCAAGATGAGACTGGTTCTCTGCAAGTTTAATTTTTACTTGTACATCATACAACACCCACACCCGGCGGCGGCACACATCCTTTCCGACATTTGTCCCTTACCGTATACTCGTGTTTTTTTATTTCTCCTACTTAACAAATATCAAATACCGTATGACTAGTTTTATTTGCGTGTTCATAGTTTTGCTTGTAACGAGCAATTTCTTCTTTTTCCACAATATTTTCTTTTATAGTTCTACTTTTTTAATTGTCTCTAGTTTTCAATGTCAGCTGACACCCCTTTGAATTTGGAGAAGTCTAAAAAAAAACAGTAAAGGCCTAAGGTATGAAACTATAAACCTAATCATACTGTATGGATTCATACAAAAGTATTATAAGTTTTATTCTTTTTCCATACCTAAATGAAAAAAATCTTCTTGGGTCTTAAAACTTAATACCATGTGTGTATATATAATGAAATATGTGATCCATTGTCCAAGACTTATCTATAACATAAGAAAAAAATTAAAAATAAAAAAAAATTAAAAATCAGACTTTCATCGTATATGCTATTTTTTCTGAAAATGGATTATTCATATGTACTTTTTTGACGTCATCTGGTATATATTGAAAATATGTTTGTTTGAAAGGTGGTTTATATTTTCGTGAAAAGATTTCATCGTGCATAATATAACTAATTCGCGTGCTCGTTTGGTATCGCCAGTACTAAACTGACTAAGAATAATGTAATGTATCTTCAAGTAGTATATGGTCAGAGTACTTTTCTTTAATGCCATTATACTATGTCATTCAATACGACACATGCCAAGGGGTGTATACTTATTACATAAATGCAGTCTATCTTCAAGTAGTATATGGTCAGAGTACTTTAAACTTTGTCATACAATATGACACATGCCAAGGGGTGTATACTTGTTATATACATGTAGTCTATCTTCAAGTAGTATATCGTCAGAGTACTTTAAACTTTGTCATACAATACGACACATGCCAAGGGGTGTATACTTATTACATACATGTAGTCTATCTTCAAGTAGTATATCGTCAGACTACTTTAAACTTTGTCATACAATACGACACATGCCAAGGGGTGTATACTTGTTACATACATGTAGTCTATCTTCAAGTAGTATATCGTCAGAGTACTTAATACTATGTTGACACATACCAAGGGGTGTATACATATTACATACAGGCGAAATTTGAGAAAAAAGTGGGCAGCGGCGAATATTCTTTCCGAGATTTGTCTCCATCCAATTGACAAATGGGTAGATAATCGTAATCCTAATGGAATCGGTAACTGAGGGCTCGGAAAGGATGCTGTGATTGTACCGGTGTGAGAACTACCAGGAATCCATGGGTTGGTGCTCAGTCTCCGCGATATGACTGAAATACTCTTAAAAGTTGCGTTAAACCCCATTCAATCAATTAAATGAAAAAAGGTTGTTTGACTAGTGCTTGGTTTGAAGCAACCCACATCTTGTACTAGGGAAATTACAAAACTGATCCAAGACGATATGCACATAACATAAAAGATACTACATGTATTGTATAAAACCAATCCGATACACCCGCTGTTAATGAAGCCATTTGGATTTTGACAGGGATAAGTTGAAATCGATAAACAGCCAACAAAGTCTTTCATAAAGAATATATTTTATGAGAATATGGCAGAAAGTTAAGTACTTTTAGTAATCAATTTGTCATTAGAGATAAAAAGGATTAGTAGAGGTGTGAATGTAGCTGAGGCATACATAAATACAACTGACGTTCGTACGGGCGAAATACTTTCACTAATTTCGCAACGATCTTTGAAAAAGGAAAGACGCATCATGTGACCGATTGCGATAATCAATTGAAATTGTTAAACCAATCAAATGAGACATTAAGACCAGAAGTGAACTTTGGACTCCGGCATTTTCTATATTTATGTGAAGTGTTTCTTGTTGGCTTTGCGACTTAAGCTTCGTAACTACAGCTTTTTAAAGCTGAAGTTGCGATGGTTAGGTCGCCAACCAACCATTTTTCTTTTTGTTTAATGTGACTGACCATAAATTTTGCAAAATAACGCCGTTAAATTTCAAACCAGATCTTCCTGCTACATTAGGAAAATAGTTTGTTAACCCAATACCAGACGACAAAATTTCAGACTGGTCCATATTCAAAGAAGTTACAGCCGACAAGTAATCATTTGATATATTACTGTCTTTTTAGTTGGAAAGCAAGGTGGCGAATGAGGAAATTACTTGCATCAAGCAACTTCTGTTTTATCCAAATTATTTTCCAAACTATTCATTTGCATTTGGGCGTAAAATGCGGGATTGTGTGAGAAAGGGTAAAAGCAATAAACAATTACTTCAAAAACTTTTACATTAACGGCTCGCCTTTTGGCGACACGAAGAAAAATAACTGTGCAAAAAATGTGAGAAATGGAATACATTCCTTTTCTCACAATATTTTCTTCCCGATTTTACACTTAATTATATAATTTCAGTGCATCTTGAATTATCGTATGCAATGTCTTCCGATTCGGACCGGTCTAAAATTTTGTCCTAAGCTTATTGGTTAAAGCCTAGCTGTCGTAAACGGTTTGTGGATTAAGAACTCCCGGCCATTTTCTCTTGTATCAGATTTAACGGGAATTTTATGATAATGAATACAGCGAGTTGACATTAGTCTGTCGTTATTATAATAACCGATTCCGCGCCATTTGGTTTTACGGGTTTTTGTGGATTTTTTATATTAATGGGAAATTTATTCAATCACATCGTATTTTTTCTTCTCTTTGACGTGATCGGATTAGGCAGCGTGATGGACCGAAACGAGAAATCCCTTTTTCCTGATTTCTCAACGAGCCATTTCTAAATGGAAGATTTCGGGCTAGTAGAAAACTATTCTAAGTGGACGTACATATATAGACTATTACGATAGTTTTGCACTTACTACGAAATGTTTCACGGATTTGGCATGTTTTCAGGGGAAAAACACCGAACTCCGTTTTATCATTTTTATTGGTGTTTAATCCTTCCAGAACATAACATAAGTAGCTGATTTGGTTGAGTGTTGATGCGCTGACTCGAGTATCAGGGGTCTCTTGCTCGATCCACACTCCTCTACATAAACCGAGATCGCGTTTCCATGTGTGACCTAAGCTGTTTAGTGGGACGTATATCCCCGTAATATTTAAAAGAGCATCCCCTGTTTAACCAAGGAAAAGAGAAACTGTTAATAACAGTTCATCGAGAACAATTAAATTCTTGTTGTGTCAATCAACATTTGTCAAGATTGGTTGGCTAGAAAATTTGTTTCATACCTCCATGAAAATAAGACATATATTCATATAGTGTGATAATGATTTAATCTTCATACTTCAATTAAAACAGAACAAAACAAGAAAAATACTCTCTTCTTTTCTTTAAGAAATCTCTAACCTTAAGTGACGCCTTAGTTGCATTATTCAATTCGATTCTTATGTGGACCATATAAAGAGCATTCGTTTCAAATTAAGTGCATCGTGACAAATCCGTTTTTGTTGGGAAGAAATCATTTTAAGTCATTTGAATAAATTATACCCTTTTGTAATATTTTAACCCATTACCAGATAACAAAATTTTAGACTTGTCCAAATTCAAAGAAGTTGCAGGCGACAGTTTATAGTTCATGGGCGTTTTAACGTCTTTATCGTTTGGGATAGAAAAGATCGTGGATAATATAGAATTTGCTTGTCAAAAGAAATTTTTTCAATTTCCACAATGTTTTCCAAAGTTTGTTTTTTTTCTTGGGGGCTTCAAAAAGCATTGTTGTCTGCGAATAAGTTGAGCAACATTCAACGAACTCCGTGCCAAATGTCAAGTCTCTTGACTTTCGGGAACATGGGGTGATTCTAAACGATTTTTTTTTATCTTCAGAATTTTCTTTTCTTATGTTTGCTATCGGATTCTTTATAATGGTTTAAAATGACAGATCACTGACCCATCTTTCTGACCCCCGACAAGACAATTCGACTGAGTTGCAAATATATGGTCAGTGGCATAAAGCAAAAGGCAGGGCGTTGGTTTGCTATCCTAACGCTACAATAAGCTGTTATTGCGACGTTTAAGTCGCCAAACCAACACGAATTTTTGAATAAATGTCGGAGTTGAACACGCCCAGACTATATGAATGATTCGTTTGGTCGATCCATTTTTTTTTCTTTTTTTATTATTATTATCATTTTCTGACAGCAGCTAATCGTCATATATTGAGGCAAATTTGAAGGGGGTACCAACTTAACCCCTGTCATGCTGAATCCGGAATATTCCGGTTTTGGCAGGAGGTGTAGACTAAGATCAGCCTGCACAAACGTGCAGTCTGATCTTAGTCTACACCTCCTGCTCATACTTTTCCTTCCCGAGTTGTTTATGAGGTTGATTTCTAAAAGAAATATTGATTTTTTGAACAACAAGTTCTATCAGTGCTTTCAGTTCTTTGATTTGACAGCAATTCAGTAAGGTAATTTAAACAGCATGACAAGGGTTAAGTTAAGCTTAGTGCAGTGTTTCTATGTTACAAATGAGCCAACTCTCTCTCAATATACATACACAATTGCAGTCTTTTGACGGTCACCGGTTTTGCCACGCACTATTCCATTCTAAAGTCCCAAGCCTTTCCACCACTACTGTGGCACTTGGAACACTAGCGATCATTTGAGCCCTCAACTATTTTCTATGCTTGCGATAAAGTAGATTCGTGAAATTTTACGTAAAATTAGTAAAATATTTGCTTTGTTTTGCAGGTTGGCATTTGATTCTTTCATCATTTTTGCCCCAATAGATTTCGTTTGGTAAAACAAATAGAAAAAGGCGGGAAAAAATAACATACATATAACTTTGAGTCTATTTTTGATAATATCAATCATAAATAGTAAAGTAATCAAATGTTTTTCCATTGATTAAATTCGATGATTCACAAAAAGCATTACTAGATATATATATGTTTAGATATTTAAAGAATTTCATTCAATAATAGAAAAACGTCCTGAAATTGAAGCCATTCTTAGACCTCACTACCGAACCTACCTATGATATTTCTCAGGCAACTTTTTACCCATTCCCATACAATGACGCTTTTGTACATTTTTCGAGAAAAAGAACTGGGGAAAATATTGCGTAAAATGAAGAAATAGCTTGTAACAAGCGATTTCTTCATTTTACTCAATGTTTTCTACCGAGAAAGTTGAACAGAAAAGGGTAAATTAAAAAACAAAGATCAAACTTTTATTAAAAAGTTCGTCTTATGAATTCTTCGAAATACAAATAACAGTATATGTTGTTGTTTTTTAATGGGGAGTTAATATTAATATAAGATATATACATTCATTTGTAGGCGGACAAAATGTTCTCGTCTGTTAAAATTGGCTTAACCCATTTCCAAAATTTTAGATTGGTCCAAATTGAAAGTGGTTGCAGACGACAATTAAAAGATTCTGGAGTTTTTCGCCCCAGGGATTTTATCATTGAGAAAACACTGTGGAAAAAGAAGAAATTGTCTTAACAAGCAATTACTTCTTTTTCCACAATTGTTTCTTTCTAACTGAATAGTTATTTATCAAATGTAATCCACTCTTAATTTTCGTCTGCAAACCTTTGAATGTGGTAAGGTCTTTTTTTCTAAAAAAAAAAATAGGAAAGGGTTACGGAAGGTTTCAAAAAAGATGAAGCGGAGTTGTTGGTCGTATATTATATTACACACTTCTTTGTGTTAACTACAAGCTTACCGGTTCAAAGCATGGATGTACCGAGGTCATTGCTGAATATCCTGAACAATAAACTGGGCACTCTTTATGATAACAACAAAAACATTTTGTGTTGTTACCGCTGGTGGTAAACTCTGTCAAAGTAAGCGCAAGAAACCAAACAGCACCTTTTTAAAGAGGATTATCTGCATCTCAATACGCTAATGCTTCAAGTATAATGTGCCAGTTTGCTACTACAACATCGTAACTACAGCTTATCTAAATCAATTACAAATACAATGTCATGCGAAGAAGTCGAATATAGTTAACCCGTTCCCACTCAGTGACGCTTTTAGACGCTCACAAGGAAAAAAGCTTTGGAAAACATTGTTGAAAGTAAGAAATTTCTTCATCCATAATGCTTTCCACCCAGAAAGCTGAAAAAAATCAAATTTCATAAGGTTGTAATTGTAGTCTGCAACTTCTTTCAATTTGGGCCAGTTCAATCCCTGGTAATGGATTAAACAAGTATACTATGCTGGTGTCTCTGTCTAGCTATGTTATTTGTTTTAGTCTGGGCCGAGACCATTAACCCATTCCCACACAATGACGTTTTTTGACGCCCCTATAGAAAAGCAATGGTTAAAATATTGTGTTAGATGAAGAAATTGCTTGTGAGAAGCAATTTCTTCATTTGACACAATGTTTTCTATCGAGAAAGTAAACAAAAAAAATATCATAAACTATAAATTGTCGTCTGCAACTCCCTTCAAGTTGGACCAGTCCAAAATTTTACCATCAGGTAAATGGGTTAAGCTCCCCATTACACTTCGTGCCCTCAATCCTGGGCACCCCGGCTCGACCAACACTCTTTCTAACGTTTGCATAAAATTTATCATTGGTAATTTTTTCTCATAAATGGGCGACTGATAATTTGTGTGAGCAGCTGGTAGCTTGGATGTAAAGTTGCACTAGTGGAAATATAACTTGAAATCATAGTTAGGTGCACAAGTCGTTGCTATATAACCCAAATACAGTTTAAATGAAAGTTTATGTCAGCCCGAATAGCTCAGTTGGTAGAGCACTTGACTTCAAGCCTCAAGATCACGGGTTCGAGCCCTGGGCTGACCATATCAACTAGCAAACTAATTGTCTTTCGGATGAGACGTTAAACCGAGGCCCCATGTGACGGTGCTATCTACCGGGCAAGTCAAAGAGCCAGGCGGAGCTCTCAGCAGTTTCTTTCTGTATCCTTGCACTATTCCCCGTAACAATTAACCGTCGTATCGGGGCGTCGCTTATACACATAAAAATGGGGCGTTTCATAAATCACGGTTTATAAATTATTTCTGTTAAGCGTTCTCGATTTGACGGCAAGAATACAAAATGACCCTCCTTGTGTTCAAAAACACGCAATACACCGAACGAATCAAGCTATTCAACATACGGAAAGCAATATTTGTGTTTGAAAGAAAGCAGAAAACTTCAAGTCTGCAAGTTTTCCAAACTAATGTTTCATTGTAAGCGTTTGGCTAAGATAAATGGAACACTACGACTGATGTTTGCCTACCTATACGGGTCTACCTTGGCTCGAAAATGTCAGGACATCGTTGTTTTTCAAACTCGCATTAGATTCCAATTAGTGCTAACATGGCAATCGGCTTGATTTCACATAAAAACTAATCTGCCTTTTCTTTGCGATTAGGACAGAACACACAAAAATGCTTATGGGTCAATGATAAATACAGTTTATCCTCGAAAATGGAATTATTGCTTGGTATGTCTAGGCACTGACTGTCCAAGCGGTCGGGTGGTAAATGTGTTTGACGGTAAGTGATATAACCTCGAGCCCAAATCGCAACCATTGGTAGTCAACAGTAGTTCACTAGCCCCTGATTTATACCCAGCGAATTAAAAACTATTGAAACTCTATCGTTTGCGTGATGATATTTAGGTATGTGCTCGAAAGCGCACATAATAATATAGTTTCGCCGCAGTTGATCTTAACGATAGCGCAATGGGCCTATGGCTACTGTATAAATGACTACTTTGCATTTCGCCTATGTTGAGTGAACGTATGTTAGCTGTCGTTATTTCATACAAGAATTAACAACAATGAAATAAATGATGGATATTGAATGAGTGGTTATATAATACCACCTTTACTAAACGAGGTTTTTTTTATAAAAAGATAAAACGAGGCTTTATATACATTTGATCACGAGTTTAATAAATTCGGGATCTTATTAACACGAATTCGGTAGTCTATTTATTATGAGAGTAAATCACTAGAAGTCAATAGAATTCTTCGATATGTGGTATCTGATGTATATATCGTCATATGGTAATGCGTAGTGACGTCATCTTGCCGATAACAAAAACTCGTTACCGTAGGCTTCGAATTCATTTATATATTTATTATACTTGTGTATTATCACCCGCCTATTATCAAATCACCAAATCAAGAATCAGCATGTAAAGATAAAGAATAAAGGATATTCCACATTTGAACGCCATTTATGTAACATTCTTGTGTCACAACGACCGACAACCACTGACCCGGGTCATTAAACTGATTGATCTTTGAGAATTTTTAGCCCCTGTCCAGACATCATGTCTGCACTTCTTTTAATACTTACTTTGTGACTAAGAATGGGCTTGTTCAGACCCTTAAGCCGTCCTCGAGAAAAACCATATGTCCTAGTAAAGAACATGCCTTAAAAGCTACAAGTACTAAAGTTAACGATGGTTTATTATTTTTATTATTACGGAGATAATACATTATTGCGTATCTTGATGGAAAACATTATCTTAGCTTGAAATATTTACTTTGATCATTTATCTATTTGAACTCTTTTTTACCTGTGTCACCCCATTTGTTATGTGTATTAGCTTTTGAAGACGAATTAACATTTTTTTCAAAATTAACTCCCAAGGCTTGATAAATTAATTTCGCTCTATTTTCACAAATCATTACAAACGAAATCACTATTATATGAAATGAAGTTTAATGTATATGTCTTTTATATCTAAATACAAGATATCAAATGTTGGAGGAGAAATAACAAATACCTGGAGTGTAAATAGAGGATAGCTATATCGCAGATACCGCTTATCTTGAAATATGTTTTATGTAGATGACATTAAAGGTCGTGATGAAATATGAAAACAACGAAACAACAACAAAAGAAACACACAAACAATCGAGATAGCATTGATTTTTGCCGTCAATGATTTCTGAGATTGTTCACACGAAAAGGAATGCATTGTCATATAAAAATATTACACATATTTCATCGACCGAACTTAAAGTAACAATCTTGTGTTAAGAAAGTACTTCGATTAGAAAAGAGCAAATATGAAAACCGGCGTTCACACAAATTAAAGACAAACATTCTCGAGAAAGATCAATAACTTATTTCACAAAGACGAGATCTCTTCAATTTATAGCAGTCTTTTCAAACAATTCCGAGTAATAAATTTCATAAAAACAACGCCATTATGACAATAAAATTGGGATGCTTTTCTGACTAATTGAAGACACTTGTTCTCATATACTGTTTCTACTTTTAAGAGACCATTCCCTTTCATGATTGTAACTATGATCTGTTGATAGTTTTGATAACTTGCCGTTTTGATCTCAGTTCACTTTTTGTAGATTTTCAAATTCACGTATAGCTTATTTTTAAAAGTGGGCGTAATTTCAGAATATAAAAGCCCGTTATTCCCAGAAAAAAACCTCTATGTATATTTCAGAATATTCAGAGTTATTTTCAATGAATGAATGGGCATCGTTAGAATATTCTCAAAGTGCAAGCCTCATTGGCCGAATATCAATCAACCCAGAGGACCTCGGTTCGAGTCAAAGGTTTGACCAATACTCATTCCGAGGTTTGCCTTTAATCTTCTAAAAAAAAAAAAAAAAAAAAATTAGCAGGTGCGAAATTTGTTTGAACGCCGTTTTGAACAATCTTTTAGTTATATCACAGAAAAATTCACTTATTCTATATCCTGACTATCAAGTGTAAAGCCGGGGATAAAAAAAAAACATCGCAAAAGGACTTTCCACGTAACAAGTGACGTGGATGAAACTCACATCCGCAACCTTCGATTCAAATTGAGAACCGTTATCCTAACAACGGAGCAACGCAGGACCCCCATTTGCACGTAATTGGCGTATCGCTGGCAACGCCCACTGACCTCAGGCATGTCAGTTCGACTGAGGTAATAAACCAACTGTCGTAACTACATCTCGAATAAGATGCTTTTACGACGTCCATGGCGCCGAACCAACAAAAATGCTTAATATATATGCCGAGGTTCAATTTACTCCGATTTTTAATGAATGATATGATTAGTTTTTGATTGGAATCAAAGGCCAATCTGTTGTTGTTGGTTCTTTATATTAATTGAGTATTAGACCGTCACAGAAAGCACCTATTCTCAAATTGACTGTCTCCGTAACACACCATATGTTACCGAAGCTTTCATAAGTACATTTTAACCAAATGAATAATGCTTTCAGATTTATATTTAGGAGAAACTAATGTATAATCAATAATGATAATGCGGTTTTATTTCATTAAGATTATATTACTATGTTATGGTTTAAGCCGATTTATTTTACTCCGATTTTGAAATAAGTCTTTCCAACTTTTATTTGGCCCATCCTGTTTTGCTTCCCAGAGAAAACAACTGTTCTTGCGACGAACGTGTGGGCTCAATAAAAGACTCGACATCGATAGCCACTCGAGGGGATTGAACTTGGGACCTCTCGAACGCAAAGCGGTGCTCTATTCATCTTGCGTACGTTACCTAATCTTTTATTGCCATACATAGACAGACTAGGGATGAAACAATCTGGAGATATTTTTACATTTTAATTAGAAACATTTTACTTAAGGATAAATTCTTCGAATTTCAAAATAGTTTGTACTTATTTTCTATGCGCCCCACAAATGTAAATTGTATGCGCAGAATAAAAGGAAGCAGATTTAACTGATCAAAATACTTCGTTCATCAATTTGAAAATTTCACTATCCACGTTAATATAAAATACATATCTGTTGTAAGCAACATAGACTTGCCTACTTTTAATCAATTTCATGATAAATAAAGTTCTTGTTCGGAATTGCATTAAACTTCAAGTGCAAAAAGCGCTAATCATTGATCAATATTAAAAAAAATCATTTGTTAATTGTTCTGTAAGCAAATCTAGCTCAAAACGTCAAACACCTGGAGTAGACTAAGATCAGACTGACATATTATGTGCAGGCTGGTCTTCATTTACCTCCCAACAATAGCAGAAATTTTCCGAGTTAGATTTGACAAGGATTAATTCCATTTTCATTTAACCCATTCCAACACGACAAAATTTTAGACTGGTCCAAATTGAATGAAGCTGAAGAGGAAAAAGTCAAGTTGATGGAATTTTAATTTTGTTCGTCTTGTTGGAAAGAAAACATTGTTGATAATGAAGAAATTGCTTGATACAAGCAATTTCTTCATTTTCAACAATGTTTTCCAAAGCTTTTTTTCTTGGCTGAGTTAAGTTTGGATGTCATTGTTATGATTTATCTTTTTTTTTTTCATGAGAACCCTAGAGTTGTACAGCGTTGTACCGTGCAGTTCCCTAGAAATAAGAGGAAAAGTCTGAGATATCGGGTAACTACGAGAAAATTGGTCAATAATAGTAATTAACGTCCATTTAAAACTCGGGGTCAAATGTCCACTGTAATTACGCGACAAATACTTCGTGATATTGAAGGCTACAGTCGTGAAGATATAAGGTCGATGCAACCTTTTGCAGATAGAAATGATCCCCGAAGTATTTCTTATTGTTCGAATGGGGTTTTACGCCGCTTTCATCAATCTTTCAGTTATATCGCGGCGGCTGGAGCACTTAACAATGGAATCCTGGTATTCCTCACACCAGTACTACCATTACATCCTTTCCTAGCCTCCAGCTGCTATCCCACATAGGTCTACGATTATCGACCCATTGGTGAGAGACAAATAGTCGGAAAGGATGAGTGCCGCCGTCGGGGATCGAACCCGGGACGATCCCCGAAGTAACCATGTCTATAGTTTGTCCGACAATGTCCGCATCCATTTAATTATGTTGCATATACACGTATGTATCTGACACAACCCGTCACGCGAAAAGGGGCCATTCGGGAAACCCGTAAAATGATTTCCTGTAGTTACGACGTTTAGGTCGCCGATCAACCATTCTACTTTTTTGGTACATACTACTGGCCATAATTTTCAAAAAATACGGCTGTTAAAATTGGAACAGACCTTCCTGTAGACTGGTAAACCTGTCATTTATCGTCAGATTAGGACAGGCTCGCCAGTCAAACCTTCCTATTGGGTTCAATAAAAGCCAGCGGAGTAAGAAGGCGGGGCCAGCGATTGGTCGATTGAATCAAATACAGTTAAACCGTAGATAGTCATATCTGAGATCATTAAAAAATTCGAGCTATAGCCGTTAACCTCATTGCTTGACATATTTTTATTGTTCCATCCAGAGTAAACTATTGCCGGATCGCTGGCCCCGCCCACTGACTCCGCTTGCAACACCCACTTACTCAGACAGGAAGTTCCAGAACGACATTATTTTGCAGAATTTATTGAAAGCATCATGTAACAAACAGTACAAGTGTTGAATAAGCTGTAGTTACGAAGTCGCCAAACTAACAAAAATGCTTCACATACATGTCGGCCAATGTCAGAGTTCAAAGTTCATTTCCATTTTAAATAAATTGTTTGATCGGTCGATCTATCTATCTATCTATCTATCTATCTATCTATATATACTGCCCAACTCCCCTTTCGGGTATTACTGGCAGGTGCGCGTCTGTGCTGGAATAAAAACTGTTAGACATTTGTTAGGGTGCAAAATTTTAAAAGTATAGTGAGTGTTAGATTAAAAGAGCTGATAAAACATATTTTGGTCATTCAGGGACGGCTCACTATCTGAAAAGAATCAAGACTCTTTTTGAATGCTGCAATATCAGGTTGCTGTACAATTGTTTCTGGGAGGCTGTTCCATAGTATCACTGTGTAGGGAAAAAAAGAATATTTAAAGTAGGCTGCATTTGTGTGGATCTGTCTGAAAGATGCTGTGTGCATATGTCGGGTGGTCCTCATTGGTCTTTCAAGATAAGCTGGTACTGGCACTGCAACAAAATTGTTAACGATTTTATAAAACATGGTGACTCTGGAGATGTCTCGTCTGTATTGGAGAGTTTCCCAACCAAGCTCCTTCTGCATGCAGGTAACACTGTCATAATAAGAGAAATTATTTTGAACCCATCTTGCCGCTCTACGTTGTACTTTTTCCACTTTGTTGATAAAGGTTTTTGTGTAGGGGCTCCAAACTGTTGATGCGTATTCTACCTGGGGTCTCACTAAAGTTTTATACGCTATTTCTCTGATCTTCTTATTTTTGGTCTGGATGTTTCTGCGGAGAAAACCTAAAGTTTTATTAGCATTTGATGTTATATTGTCAATGTGTTTGTTCCAGGAAAGATCTCCAGATATTGTAACTCCTGGGTATTTGGCATTGTCCACAGTCTCTAGTACTTGTCCATGTAACCTGTAATCAAAGGAAATCTTTTTCTTCTTTTTAGTAATATTTAGGACAATGCATTTGCTGGGGTTAAACTCCATTTCCCACTTTTTCTCCCACTGCATTAACTTGTCTAGATCTTCTTGTAGGGTCAAACAGTCTTGTCTGTTGTTAATAGCTAAGTAAACGGCAGTGTCATCTGCAAACAAACAAACTTGGGATGTGATGTTATTTGGAAGGTCATTTATATACAAAAGAGGGCCAAGTACAGATCCCTGAGGTACTCCAGACGTGACTGGTACTTCTGATGAGCATCCACCTTCTAAAACTACTTTTTGTGTTTTGCCTATTAGAAAAGATTTAATCCACAAAAGGGTAGCATTGTTAACACCATGTTCCTGCAATTTATACAAAAGTTTTAAGTGGCTAACTTTGTCAAAAGCCTTGCTGAAGTCTAACAAAACTAGATCAGTTTGCTTTCCTTCAGTCAGGTTTCTGGCAAGATGGTCGGTCAGTTGAAGTAGCTGGGTTTCGCATGAACGCCTTTCTCTAAAACCATGCTGCAAGTCATAAAGGATATTATTTTTGTCAAAATGTTCAGTTAGATTTGATGCTACAATATGTTCTAGAACTTTACACAGTATACATGTTAAAGATATAGGTCTGTAATTTGCAGGATCTTCTTTGTTTCCTTTCTTGAAGAGTGGAGTCACGTTTGCTTTTGTCCAAACTTGGGGAAGAGTGCCTGTGTCTAGGGATTTCTGAAAGAGAATTTGTAAGATCGGGGAAATTTGATAACATAAGTTTTTTAGTACAAGAGGTTTGATGTTGTCTGGTCCTGCTGCTTTGTCTGGTTTCAGGTTGGAAATAAGTTTTTGTACTCCACTGGCGCAAATAGTAATGTTAGGCATAACTGGGTATTTGCTGAAAGAGGAAGAAAATACATTTTGTCGTATAGATGAAAGGCAGGACTGAGCCAAAGAAATTGGTGTCATTGGAGTGAAGACTGACTGGAACTGTTGATTTAGGATATTCGCCTTTTCTGTGTTGTCCGATTTGATGGAACCTGAAATTTTATCGAGAAGAGGGGCTACTCCAGTTGCGTCTTGCTTGGCATTCTTTATCAGATTGAAAAGTTTCTTATTGTTAAATCTTGTCGCTTTCTCTTTGTCTTCAGTGGTTCCATCTAGGCCTAAAATATATTCAATATAATTAATATAGGAAACTTTTATTTGATTTTTGATGTTTCTTTTTAGAGCCTTGAGAGCAGTCTTCATCTTGTTGTTTCCTTCTTTCTTCAATCTGAAATAGAGTTGATCCCTTTTTCTGATAAGGCGTTTTATAGGCTGTGTAATCCATGGAAGCGATCTCTTGTGGCCAAGTCGTTTTGTTGGAACATACTTCTCGATACCTGTGGAGATTGCATCTGAAAATTTTAACCAAATTTCTTCAACAGAATTAGAGTGATGATCTTTCAAAATTTCATTTTCAATTTGCTCCATGTAGATTTTAAAGGCACCCCAGTCAGCTTTTTTGTACAGATGAACCTGTCTAGGTTGTTGTTTTGTCATCTGTGGCTTTGTATCTGCAAAAATAGAGACAATATTATGGTCCGATATACCTGGAAGACATTTTACATTTTTAATTAAGGTGTAGTTTGATGTTAGGAAGAGGTGCAGTGTATTTTCTCCTCTGGTGTTTTCTGTTACCATCTGAGTGAGGTTGAAATCTGAAAGTAAGTCATTAAATTCTTCATACAAGTTGGTATAACTGCATCCTGACTTTAATACTGGTATATGATCACAGTTCCATGAGAATTTTGGTAAGTTAAACTCACCTAGCACCCAAAAAGATCCTTTAAGGTTTCTTGTCAGGTCTAAGGACTTTTTGAACTCGTTAAAGCTGTGGATGTCGGATTCTTTCGGTCTGTAGTAGGCTGCTATATAAAGAGGTTTACATGTTCTGACCTGTAATTTAATCCAAATAATTTCACAATCAGTCTTTAGTTGTTTCTGCTCTGTTGCAAGGAAAGTATCTTTAACCAGGATGAATACTCCCCCACCTTTGGTTGACCTGTCCAATCTAAAGGGTGTATAACCTAGGGATTTTGGAAAGAATTCACAATCTGCATGATGTCTATTTAACCAGGATTCTGTACCTACAACTATATCAGGTTTATGTTGATCTATCATACAAAGAAATTCTGCTTTTTTGTTGACAATGGACTGGCAATTAACTGAAATTACTTTAAGCTGAAAAGGAATATTATTTTGTTTAGATCTCTGTCTCTGTACTGTATTTCCGGAGGTGGTACTTGGATGTTGTAAGTTGGACTGCTCACTCAAAACACTGTAGCTATTATGAGATGAAAAAGAAGAAATTGAAAGATTTGAATGTCTAGAGAAATTTTGGGCTTCACAGATTGAGCAGATCCAGGAGAAAGATGCGTCTCGAGCTACAAGATCAAAATCTATTCCTTGATGGACATGCGCAATTCGTCTATTTTCCATTGACATATACGATTATGATAAAATAATACTGAATTCTTGCACTTTCGGTTAAAAATTAGAGAATTACATTCAAAACATATACCATTCCCATAACTCTCGAGAGGTTTGGGCAAGACAATACCAGGTGTCAATACAATCTATAAATACTGAGTTCAGTATTAGCCTCAACCATTATCCTGTGCTTGTTGGATGACATTGCAGTAATATTTACAAATAAGCCGAGTAATCCCTTAATTCGCAAACAAAGCACGGATTCCAAAGCTTAGCATCAAATGAATATTAACTGGCTGAATTATTTGCATTAGAACAAATCAATATGAAACACCCTTTTTAAGGCAAGCATTATAGAAAATCTTTTGACGCATCAAGAGAAAAGGGACCTTATTCAAGCTGTAGTTACGACGTTCAGTTCGTCAGCCAACCTTTCACTACTTTGTTACATGTTAATGACCACATATTGTGTAAGATAACGCCGTTCAATATTCTGAGTGAAACTTCCTGTTGGAATTCTGCAGTGGGTATTGTTAGCGATCCGTAAATTGAGTTCTATTTAAGACTCAGTAACACGACATTAATAAACAAGACAGGGTAAAATTGACCAATCGCTGGCCTCAATGACTTCGTTGAACACGCCCACGGACTCCACATGAAGTCCCGCTTCGATTTTAAACAGCGTGATTTTTCAAATTTTATGGTCAGTAGCATTTTACAAAAAAGAAAATGGTTGGTTGGTGAACTTCACTTGAATAAGCTGTAGTTAAGACGTTTCAGTCGCCAAACCGAAAAAAAAAGGTTGACTAAAATGGCGGCCAATGTTTGAGTTGAAAGCTCAGGTCCGGGCTGAATAAATGATTTGTTTGGTCGATTAATTCCTTGATTGACAGCTGCGAAATGAATACAGTTTTCTCGAAGTCCTCCGGGTGTTATTAAAGGATTAACTGCGAAAAAAATATGGTTTTCTAAATTTTATTTACATTTCGTTTACAAAATGCGTTTTCATGGAATAAGATACAGAACAAATTGATCATGATATACCGATTTCAAAAGCTCGTAACAAAAGCTTTAACGACACATTTATTTGATAAAGCTATAGTTACGACATTTAGCTCGCACATCGATCATGCAGTTTCCGGTTATTTTAAAACTCTGATTTTTCTCATAACATTGACGGAAAAGAAGTTTATTAATTGAAAGATTTGGCTACATTACACCCTTAAGGTCCCAGTAACATTTAGATACTTTAAGACACACAATTAAATGTGGTGTCCAAATGATTATTCATAAGACTGGTGTGTCTCTTTCAGTTTAACCTTCAATTGTATCAATCTTTTTGGTTAATGGCTTGGCCCCAACATTTAATATTCATTTTTATGGGGTATAGATCACATGATTTTTTTCATGTTTTTGATAAAAAAAAATTAAAAAATATATACACTGTATATGTACTTTGATTAAATTTTTTCATCAAGTTTGAAAATATGAAGTATATGATTATTCTGTATGATTTAAAATGGTACTGGGACTTGAAAACTGATTCCCTGCATTGTTCCCCGGGTAACAAATCAACCTATTGTGTGTGTTAGAAGGTCAAATTATACATAATGTGAAACAATTTGCCTTCAAGGCCAACGGAGGTGGAATTGTACTCTTAAAATTAGCGTCCTGCCCAAATTTCTGTTCGAATTATCCGAAATTAGGGACTGCTTTTTCCTCAAGGACATATCGAGGAGAAGACAGAAAGAAAATCGTAAACGTCGATAAAATTAATAGGCAGTTACGAAACATTTCGAATTTTTTGTCTCGAAATGATTTATGATTCTGTTTAGGAATTAAACTCGTTTTGCTTCGATGAAGAGTTTTTATATCTATTGTTTCGAAAAGACTTGGCATGAATGGACAACGTTTTGTAGGTATAGTTTTATCCCAATTCAAGACGAGAACATTGTTGAATCGTCCATATTAAAGAAATTGCATAACACAATTTTATGTTGGTGAAATTTAAAAAAAAATCACAGTCTAGGCATAGAAATCACTATTGATAATGAAGAAATTGCTCGTAACAAGCGTGTAATTGCTTGTAAACACGGAAATTGCTTGTAATAAGCGATTTCTATATTTTCCACAATGTTTTCCAAATATTTTTCTTGAAGCATAAAAAACGGGATTGTGTGTGAATGAATTAATATAGTCGTCCCTGTATTTACGATAGTTTGGTTGCCAAACCTCAATATGTCTTTGATGAAGCGTCTCTTTCTTCAGTGGGTGACAAAATGTCTTAGTTACAGCTTTATTCAAGCTGTATTTACGACGTTTTTATTCACTGGCGACACATTGCTTGCTTAGGAAACAGGTATCATCAATGAGCCACCAAGGTATAATAAATGTAGGTACGCCTTTAAGAAAACTGTATTTAAGATGTTTTGGTCATCCATTCACGTTATGTCTTTGCGAAAGGAATTTCATGACCCAAGCCTAGTTGTTGTGTTAAAAAGAAAGAACAGCCAATATGTATATGAACAGTAAACCCCGTTCCCTCTAATCACCATTTTAATCTCAAACGATGAACCGTTTTAAAAAGGATTTGCATACGAAGCAAATTTTAAATGTAATTCCATCAATAAATTTACATTGTACATACATGTACATGTATTGGTGTATATGAAAACTTGCAACTACAGCTTGTTTAAAGATGTGTATGCAGGATTGCAGAACTAAAACAATACTTGACATGTTAAATTTAAATGTTACCTTTCACTTCTGCATGCTATACTGTCAATGGGATGCAACATGATATTGTTAATATAGTGTAAACATATCATGGGCCGGAGGCCTATATTATGAATTAAAGAAATTGTATTGTATTGTATTGTATATTGTAGGGTGATTGACCGATCAAACTAAGGTTATTGATATTCCACCCATTGGTGGGAGACAAATGTCGGAAAGAATATTTGCCGTGACCGGGGATTAAACTTGGGACCTCATGACTGAGAGTCCAACTTTGCCATGTTACTTGCATTGTATTAGTGTAGGCGAAGATCTGTCTTCTCCATATCTCCAGCTGTTTATATCAGTACTATTGATACAATAATTGATTAAATATGATTAACAATCACCAAAATCTTCCGAATCTATGGTTAGGTGCGACAGCCGCCGCGATATGACTGAAATACTGTTAAAAGTGGACTTGAACTCCATTCGATCAATCACTTATGCCCTTGACTTCAGAAGGACATAAAAAGATTTTAAAGCAGTGCGTGCGTTTCCTTTAATGACATTCATTTCAAATTTTGAGAAATTCAAATGACTATAAATTGCGACTAAAAGTTAATTTGATACCAAATATAAGGCTATACGAGTATTGTATCGATAACCTAGCAATTTCGTAAGCATATTTTTCCATAATCCAAAAGGTTCTTCTCAACTCAAGTCTGTTTCTTATAGATGCAAACTTGTATTAAGCGAGCGCTCATGGGACGGCCTATAAATGTGGTCGTTTAGAGAATGGTCGCTTAATACAGTTTTTGTGATATATGAGAGATAGGTTCGCCTGCGTACAAAAATTACTGCAGGTTTCTTATTTAACCCTATGTTGGTGAACCTCATTAGAATGGTCTCCTTAGACCATTCTAATGAGATCCAACAACATAGGAATTAGTTTTACTCCTAGTGTACTATTTGTCTATTTGATAATCGTAGATCTATGTTGGATAGCAGCTGGAGGCTAGGAAAGGATGTGATGGCGGTACTGGTGTGAGAAAAGTCCATTGTTAGGTGCTCCAGCCGTCGCGATATGACTGAAAGATTGTTGAAAGCGGCGTAAACCCCTATTCAAACAAATGTTTTCCTATTTTAGCAAGAAAAAGTCCAATTAAGAAGATCCCTTACTTTTGGAAAATTAATTTCGATAATCGTCGTTTAATGAACGTTGTCGCTAAAAAGAGGTGGTCGTTTGAACAAGATTGACTGTAACGTTAGGTTTATTCTAAGAGACAAGTTGACAATTTAAGAATAGTTGGGAAAAAACAACGTTTTATTTCGAAATTTGATGCGATATCCTTATTGATGTGGCCTTAAAGGGTAGCACCGTCGTCTGAATTCTTTATTTATAATGTATTGTTTAAAGACTTTGACGTAATAGACCTATGTCACACGTAGTCAAGTTAAAACAACAAGTTAAAGTACATGGATGAAAAGCCGTTTAAGAGAACAAAACAAGTCCAAGATCACGGAAGCACTTCAGGCAGTGTCACAAGTTAGTAGATAAGTAAATGAATTACAGGGAGCCATGTATCTCAGTATGGCTTCATTTTTTCAGCACATTAATATAACTATCGTATTAGAGTTTTACTCGTCCATAATTCTGAGAGAAAACCGGGAATATCGTTTTATTTTTTAAGGAAACTCTGGAAACTGAACCTAATTTTCTTTAGTGCCACTTTCTAATCATTACAAACTTTGGATTATAACGCCATAGGTTTAGAGATAATCTTTAAAGAACGATATCGCGTTTGTTTACATAATCAAAGGACTGGAAGTACTGAGAGATTGGAATGCGCTGAAAGGGTCATAACTGTGGAATTCGGTTCAAATTCATGTATTACTTTCCGAGTAAGGTTCCCTCCTTTAAACTTAAACCAGCATTCCCAGTCGTGTACATATGTGCGTGAATAACGCACGAAAACAAAAATCAACATACAGAAATCAAAAACTTGCATTGTCTGAACCCATTCCCAGACAGTGACGCCTTTAAATGACCCTCATTATGAAAGCTTTGGAAAACATTGTGGAAAATGAAGAAATTGCTTGTTACAAGCAATTTCTTCATTATCCACAATGTTTCCTGTCCAAAGAGACCAGGATTTTAAATATTTTGTCAACTTACAATTGTCGTCTGCTGCTTCTTTGAATTTGGACTGGTCTAAAATTTTATCGTGTTTGAATGGGTTATAAGCTCGTGTCACGCACAGCAAAATTTGAATTTTCAAGCATAACATTCTCCTTTTGGTCAACTGTAATACGCGAACTCCTTTTAGAATCTTGTAAACAGAGAATAACAGCTTCTACAATAAGAAAGCAATGACCTCGATGCTTATTTGACCCTCAACTCGGCCAATTCAGTAACGATCATACTAAACTCACGTAAATTTTCACTTCAAGTTTATGAGTATACGTGGAAATTTGCGGAAATGCGCGGAAACTTGTTTCATGGTGATAGATTTGAAATACCGGTTTAGACTTAGGAAAAAAGAATATTTAAAGCGTTGTGAGTAAAATTCAAAAGAAAAAAAGACGTTAACGTTATTGTAACGTTATTGTTTGCACATGGTAATTTTGCCCTTTTCCTAAAAATCCTATAATATGATGAAGATAGTATCAAATTATCTTCGGCGCCCTGTAGTCGCGCGATTTCCTTATTCGTTGTTCGGCTTTAGAACGGTAAAAAATGTTAAGTAAAAAGGACCAATCTGAAAGCTAGATGACACTTGTTAAAGGTTTGATGTGTTATTATTGATTTTAAGTGTAAATAACGACATAATAAAGCGTAATTATTTAGTAAATAAGTAGAAACCGGAAGTTGATATATTTACATTCTAATTTTCAAAATCTTCTACTTTCGTTTTGCATCTATTGGACTGTTATTGAGTAAAAACTGTAAATCCCACAATATTCGCATTTGCTTGATGCCTACGATCCCCCTCAATCGCTCTAGAATGTTTTAAAGCACTGGGCGGCGTGATTATTGTAAAATGCATTTGCGACCTGAGCCATATTTGTAAACATTGCCTATCTATGGTACTACCACATGTCACTTTAGATCACATAATTACTAAACACGGGACGTCGAATCACAAAAAACCCAACAAATGACTGCGCTGACTATAACCCTATTTTTCAATAATTTAAAGCAACTAAAGCATGTTTAGAAGTCTCTAAACGAATTTTTATATCATCCTTTACATGTGCCATATCATTGTCCTCGGCTACAACTAACTGATTGTCCTTGGCAAGTTGAGATGAGAAGTAACCGGAGGTGTAATCATATCTAAGAGATCACGTGATATGTGTTATTAAGTAGCCCGAAATGAAATTGTCTTGTGTTCATTTTGCGGTTTTGTTAAATCTAAGTTGGAATTGCTCCGCATTCCAACCAAATAACCGGGACTAAAGATGGTCTTTCTCGGTGTTTTATTACCTTTCGAAATCCTCCTTACCTTATTATTATCAGAGTTAAAGATCTAAGTTTCTAATAATTAACTCTTTCCTATCCGATTTCAAAGGCTTTGCATACGAAAGTTTTAAGTGGATTTAGTTTTAAAAATAATCATTCAGTGCGGTAGAAAATATTGTGGAAAAAGAATGAATTACTTGTAACAAGTAATTTCTCTTTTTCTACAATGTTTTTTCTCAATCATGGAATCACAGGGACGCAAAAACCACGGATTGAACAGGAAAGGGTTAAAAACTTAAAATGTAATACTTAAAATGCATATCAATCACAAAATAATCTAAAATAAAAGAATGGGGTCAATTTACTTGGAAATGAAATGATCTAAACCTTGTATTTGTACATGTCCGATACGTTTTTTTCCTGTAGAGAGTGTTTTTTTCAGCGTGCAAGGAATTCATTTTAAAAAAAAAATGCTTTAGAATACATGTTTATAATAATTATTCCTTGGCAGGCGCTTATATACAGGCGTTGAATGATTTTGGGAAATAAAAGTAGTGGCTGGTGGCCGGTTTAGGAAGGTGGAACTCTTCCACAGGTCCTTTATTTAATGAAAATGCCACACGGATGCCCCTGACATGCATAAGGTTAAATAAAGACGGTTGACATTTGAGGTTACACCACTCTTACAGAATGTATCACTAAAGGCATTTTTGATTGTTTAATTTGACGGGTACCAATCTTTTAACCTATTCCCACACAAGGACGTCTTTTGGCGCCTCTATAGAATGAAACTAAGGAAACATTGTGTCACAAGCCATTTTTTTCTTTTCCCACAATGATTCCTACCATATACAGTCATTATTCTTCAAATTACACACTCCTTGAAATGTCGTATTCAACTTCTTTCGATTTGGATCAGTCTAAAATTTGTCGTTTGGGAATGAGTTAACTGAAATAATAAAAGTGTGATACTAATCTTTTTGTACAAAGTTGTAAAAATCTCCTCGTTCTTTATAACATATTTATGACTCACTGGTTCTACAGGTTTAATCGATTATCAGACGGCATAATTTTAGACTAGTCCAAATTGAAAGGAGGACATTTTAGTTTATGATTTTTTCCCTCTTCTTTCTGGGTATATAACACTGTGTTAGATAAAGAAATGGCTTGTTACAAGCAATTTTACACATACTTTCCAAAATGTTTTTCTTGAGGGGCGTTCAAAAGCGTCACTCTGTGGCAATGGGTTAAGCGTAAGAATATATAAGTTCTGTCATTGTAATATAACATACATGTATATATCAACTCGCGGAAAAGAGGAATGACCGCCATGCAAGCAAAAAACAAATGATTAAGAACTGTGTTTACACATTTCTCTTAATATTCTCTATATGTATTTCTCGAAATATTCCTGGTTTTAATCAGTGTGTTCTGAAACCGTTCTAGCCGCAACTTGGCATTTTCTGCCATAGTTCTGTATACGATTTATTGAAATTCGGCACGCTATCAAACCATTTACTGAGACGAGAAAAATCATACATTGAATAGTGCTTTATCTGGTCGTTCATATAACGACCTGCAAGAAGGTTTTTTTTTTTTCATTTGTGACTCGTTAAGCCAAAAGACAATTTCTGGAAAGTGCGAAAAATGTAGACCCTGATCAGTCTGCAAGGACTGTGTAGGTTAACCAGGCTTGAAACTTTTCATTTTCTCTGGATTTTCCGAATGGAAAAATGCCATTTTACCTCATACTATAGATCAATTTTCGAAAAATTGACAACGAGTAACCTCTGCTGGATTCAAACCAGACGGTAAAGTTTTTAAGACTTGTCCAAATTGCAAAGAGGTTTCAGATAACTTTTTAAGTTTATGATTTTTTTTTCAACTTTTTGGGAAAGAAAAACGTGGAAAATAAAGAAATTGCTTTCCTAAAGGGGCGCAAAAAAGCGTCATTGTGTGGGAACGGGTTAACGGAGTTTGCACGTGATGCATTTTCAGGTCACATGCTTTGTTGAATAGACGCTTCAAAAAAATCAACTGCATGCGTTTGTGGAAACGTTCCATTTTGCGGAAACCAAAGGACCGGAAAATTTTAAATGTTTGATAAATACTTTTCAGTAATTATAATTTAGTCAAATATAATATATACATGCAATCAATCAGGTGGATATTATTGTTGTTGTAATTCTCCAATGAGTTCGAAAAATATCGACTAATTTCAGTTTGTGCAGTGTCTGCATTTCCCTGAATATATATATATACATGTATATATATAGAGGACAATCGTTTGATTCAGTGTAAGATCGATTTATCTTTCATCGAGTGAACAACAAGGGCTATATTTTCATGAGTGGCCGAGCCACGAGTGAAAATATGCTTTAGTTGAACACGAAATGAAAGATAATTTGATCTTAAAGTATAAGCATGCCTTTCATGCCAAAATGGAGACAGTGTCCAACGTCACTACGCACGTGAATTAAATAAGAACAAGATGACGTCATCAGTGTCTTGGGTCCCGTTCAGTAGCTCGGAATGAGTGAAAGCTGGGCTAAAACTTTCAAAACAGTGAGTTTATCCACAGGTTTTTCGGTGAAATTATCACGTGATAATCCGCAGAGAAATTTCAATTATTAACCGGAAAGCATTAAAAGAAACGTTTTCTCGCGACCGCCCAGTTCTATAGTTTCGTCCATAAACAAAAAATATAGCCCTGCTCTTGTTTTTCTCCGAATATTGACATTATTTTGGACAAAAGATCACCACGAGATGAAAATAATAAGGTCGACTCCATTTACCCGTCAGATCACGGGCACAATTCTGCCAGTCAAATACCATCATTTATCATCCTATGTACAAAGATCAAAAGTTGAGAATGGCGTTTTCTGACATCGTCCAAAAGAGATGTTTGATTATGTTCTAGCTTTTGGAAAATCTCTGGTCAATAGAATACATAGAGAATATAATGTCACTATAGAGTCACAACAGCTTTTATTTGCTTGGAGCTGCCGAGGTAAATGTTGATATTTCACGATACCGAAGATCTAATTTCCCCCCGTGGCGCGAAACAAATACAAGATGATGTACCGCAATCGTAACGTAATATTCCATTTATTACACACTTACTTTTAATTAATTTGTTAAATAATAAAAAAGATCTGCATTTCTACAAGTATTGCCTTACTCCTTTACCATTCTGAAAATGTTTATTTACATTACGACGTTATCTACAGAATGAAAATGACGTCATCTTAGACTACCTTATATTGAACCGTATTTGACACAGTCATGTAAAGATTTTTTCTAACGTGTCTGATTTTGTCTGTGTGCAATGTATATATTTTACTGGAAATATTATAGGTATATAATTTAATTTTTAGTTTCGTCTATCAAAAACGAGCAATCTGATTGGTCGAAAAATTTAATTCATACCTCCATGAACAAAATTTTGAGCACGCAGCCATTTTTTATGCTTCCGCACAAAATAGTTCCATACAAAAAGGTATCAAAATTTGTTAAGTTGTTGCATTTTTCGCTCGCATCTATTAAATTATAAGAAATGAAGAGATTTTTTTTGTTTTCATGGAGGTATGAACCGAAAAACCTAATCACACAATGTATGAATCCGCTTCGCGTATTCATACAGTGTGATTAGGTTTTTCGGTTCATACCTCCAGGAAAACAAAAAAATATTCTCTTCATCTCTTAAATAATAAAATTTGATGAAATTTATATTTACGAATATCAGACCTACTGTTGTAATAATCTGGAATAATTCGCAATTACTTTCTTGGAAAAAGGGAGTTAACCGTAATAATGATTTATTCGAACATCAAACATTAACCTTTGTCATGCTGAGCCCGGGATTTTCCTGTTTAGCAGGAGGTGTGACCAAAGACCAGCCTGCACAAATGTGCAGTCTGGTCTTAGTCTACACAACCTGCTTGTATCTTCCAAGGCAGACTTTTTTATGAAATTAAATTTCATAAGAAATATTGACTCACAACTAGTGCCTGTAGTGCTTTCAGCCATTTGCGTTAAAGGCAATTAAGAGTAGTTTTTATTTAGCATGACAAGGGTTAAAGAGAACATGTTGTGTAAAAGGAACATCTCAAGAATTTCTACATAAACAAACGCTCAAATCTTCATCACTGATTTATGAGTCTGGAAAAAATATGAAATATGGACCATAAATATTGCCCATGAAATGGCGGGGAAAAGTTTTAAATCCTTTCCCCCCAGACTTGGCGTTTGATCGCTTGCATGGGGACTAGCGTCCCTTTCACCTTTATCGCGATCATATCACGGCGTCTGGAAAACCTTACCAGGGGTTCCTGCTAACCCATTACCAGAAGGAACAATTTTAGACCGGCTCAAATTGAAAGGGGAGGCAGCCGATTTTCAAGTTTATGAAATTTTAGATTTTTTTTTCAACTTTTGGGAAAGAAAACGTTCTTGAAAATGAAGAAATTGATTATATCAAGCAATTTCTTCATTTTCATCAATGTTTTCCCAAGCTTTATTCTTCAGGGGTGTTATAAAACGATATTGAGAGGGAATTGGTTATATCACACCAGTTCTACTAGAGCACCCTATTTGAGCTTTCAGCTGCTAGTGCACCATACGTGATAAGTCGCACATTTGAGACAAACAGCTATGTCGAAATTCGGAAAACATGTTGGGATTGCCTCTTGGATCGAACTCTGGACCTCATAATCCACGGTCTAAAGCGCTTGCTAGTGCACTACGGTTGCTGTTATACTAAGGGTCGAATTTGAACATTTCTTTATTTAAATGTTTCTCTAGAGTCCACACGAAGAATTCCACGTTCTATAGGGTGCAGAACCACACACACACACACACACACACACACACACACACACACCTCCTAAAAAAACAGCTTATAAAATGAGTCGCGAAGATATATCAATTCAATGGTCATTTTATAAATATGCGTGTTTTTATTATCGTAGGTCTTTTTTGATATACCGGTTTTACAACTAGGCTTTGTTTCGACAAACCAATACTACATGTAATAAAAAAATAAAAAAAATGATTAAATAACAAGGACAATCTTTAACTAGCGCTGGTGTCACATTTACCATAGTGTGCTCGCCAATCGATGCTGATCATGTGTAAGAAGTTGTTTTGCGTCTCGATGTATGTACGATAAAAAAACGAACGACGCGCCATACTGAACCCCAATATTACATAAAAACATACAAAAAAAAGGTAAAAATAGAAGGTTTCCCTTGCCAGTTCTTAATGGTGTCCTGGAAATGCAGGTCTGGTTAGTCCATGTAGTAACTACTAATGCATTGACCGGTGATCACAACCTCGTAACTTCAGCTTATTAAAGCTGCAGTTACGAGGTTCGATCTCCCACCAATGATATATGAGCGCATGCGTGACATTTTCAACCATTAAACATGTGCGCTAAGTTTTTAGTTGCGAAAAATATCGACTTAGGTCAGTCTGCGCGTTCCGCGCAGATTAACCAGGCTCGATATTTTCCGATCTTTGTAGATTTTCTGAATAAATAACAATCATCCTACATTATTCTATGTTTACTCTAAAAAAATCTTTAATTGGCCTCTGCTTGGCTGTATCTCTTTTTCAAATAGCAGCTTTCTTGAGTTGAAAAGAGGTCCCTTTATGAGAGACAGGATCACATTTGTATCTCGGGTATCTCAGTTATAAGAAAATGTGACCAAATCTGTAAAGAGGATCTTCTGGGATGGTTGAAAAGTATCGGATCCTATTCAGACTGCGCAAGCTGACTTGTTAAAAAAAAGTTGGTCAATGTTAATTTTTTTTTTTTTATTGAAAACTCTCACGTCAAAATGGTAAAGGTTATAATTCAAACATCGTAAAATCGAAATGATGGTGAAATATTATAAGCGGTTGTATAAATCTAACATTTGAAAAGTACGGTATGATAAAATGTAATAAATAGAGTAATAATGATATTAAATGATGTTTATAAATATGTCAGTATAACTTGAAGTAATTAAGATAAAATATATCAAATATGTCGTCGCTGAAATAATCTTTTCGACAGAAAAGGTGTTACATTTACAATTGTAAGACCTTGTCGACGTATCAATACACTAGTTAGCCCTTCCCTATTTTGTAAAATTTTAGACCCGTCCAAATTCAAAGGTTTTGCAGACGAGCATTTAAAATGAATTTTATTTGAAAAATAACCATTCAGTAGGGTAGAAAATATTGGCAAAAAAGAAGAAATTGCTTATTACAAGCAATTTCTTCTTTTTCTACAATGTTTTCCCAATAATAAATTCACAGGGACGTAAAAACCAGGGATGTAAACAGTAGAGGGATAATAAAAGATTAGACTTTTATCCATATATTTACCACAGGCGACCAAAACATCTTACACATAGCTTAAATAAGCTGTAGTTACGAGGTTTAAGTCACCTACCGACGATATAAGATACATTTGTCTTCCAACACGTCAGAGACTTATCTATTAGCGACAGGGGGCTAATTTGTACTGTAAATATTACAAGAACGATTCAGTGGGTGTCAAAAAAAGAAAGCATAGATCCACTCATCTGAAAAAAACTGATATAGATCCCCTTTTTATCGGGGTTTAACGCATTCCTGTTTTTAAATTTTAAGACTGGTCAATATTGAAAGAAGTTGCAGACAACAATGAAAATTTGGTGCAATTTGCAATGGAACCATCTTATGTTGTAGAAAATATTGTCGAAAAAGGAGAAATTGCTTGTTACAGCAATTACTTCTTTTTCCACTACGTTTTCTGAAGTTTAAAATCGCAGCAACGTAAAATCCCGGGTTTTGTACAAGTAAGGGTTAAGCCCCGGAATCTTAAAACATTTACAAGTGAACTGATGGACGTATATTTTACGCTTGTCTACCATTTCGCTTCAACTGACCCATCGCCGCTGTCAATTCAGGAAAAAACCAACCAATCAAACCATTTATTAAGCCTGGACCTGAGCTTTTCAATTCCCTCATTGGTCGTCATTTTTGTTGAACTTTATTGTTGGTTTGGCGACATAAACGTCGTAACTACAGCTTATTCAAGCTGTAGTAACGACGTTTATGTCACCAACCAACCATTTTACTTTTTCGTTTCATGGTACTCGCCATATATTTTGCAAAATGACTCCGTTAAAAATCGAAGCGGAACTTCCTGTCGGAGTTAATGGGCGGGTTCTAGGGAATCAGTGGGCGGGACCAGCGATTGGTCAATTGACTGATGAACGCCGCTTCAAATCAAAATATCTACAAACCAATGAAATTATTTGCTTGACCGGTTGTGCAATGTTGACCTTCGATAATTATGTCAAAAAATTGTTGTTCGATTACGATTTAAACGTCAAAACAACAGCTTGAATAAGCTGTAGTTACGACGTTTAAGTCGCCCACTGCGATTTTGCTCATCCACTCGAGGCCGATCTCGGTCCCTATGCGAGTAACTGGCACCAAGGTGGCTTGTAGAGCTCGTCCCCGACCAGGTTTTTTCCGAAGAAATGTCTTTTGAAACATTTTAGACCTATATTATCGGAGTTAATGCGAACATTTAGTGGTTAATATGAAGTTTATTCAATCATTCCGAAAGTAGTCGCTTAAAAGAATGGTCGTTTAATACACCTTTTTGTGAAAGATATGAAAGATTAATTCGATTGCAAACATAAATTAAAACAGTATTTTAGCTTAACTCTATGTGGTTGGGATTCATTAGAACCGTTTCATACAAACAATTCTAATGAGTTCCAACAACATTGGATATACAGTAGTAATGATTTTACTTTTAAGCAAAACCTCTTCATATGATCGCTTATTGGACGTGGTCGCTTAACCCTTTCCTTTTTTGCAAAATTTTAGACCTGTCGAAATTCAAAGGTTTTGCAGACCAAGATTTAAAGTTGACTTTATTTGAAAAATAACCATTAAATAGGGTAGAAATATTGCAATCTCTTCTTTTTCCACAATGTTTTCTCAATTATAAAATTACAGGGACGTAAAAAAGGCAGGGATCAACCAGGCTGCACACGTTGAAGTGGAAATGTTTTTCGCATGACTGAACTTTTACCCACCACCAACGCTATTTAGACCTACTGCATGCAATAAAGAAATCCAGTGCTAAATTGTGCAAACATTCTACCCCGTCACTGAAGTGAATTTCATGCGAAACAACTAAATTAGTGTCATAAAATCAAGAAAATCCGCCACCATTCAAGTAAAAGGACATGTCAATAAGAAGCGAGGTAAATATATTCAACATAAAAAAATTTCTTAGGGTGTATTTGCCGTATTATTGGAACTAGTTGGTACGATAAAACCTTTGCGATTTGCGACATTGAAATTTTCGCAAATAAATTTTCACAAATATTTAAGAATATGCTAAATATCTTTACATTCAGTTGCTCGCTTGTTTCATCGTTGGCAAAATGTTTAGAAATCATTAAAACACAATTTACAATTTGTTGATTAGTGGATATATCTACATACATGTATACAGTATACAGTATATATTCGAATGTTTGTTTGTTTGAACTGACTTCAACTTTAACTGTATTTTAATCATATTACGGCCGGTGCAGCATGTACACCTAATCATGGATTCCTGGTATATTTCACACCGGTACTACCACAACATCGTTTCCGAGCCAAACCCCCTCCCGCTGATCACCCAATTTAGGTTTACGATTATCCAGACATAGGTGGGAGACAAATTTCGGAAAGGACATTTGGCTGTACTGGAGGTCGAACTCTTGTCATCATGATGGAGAGTCTGACTCGCTACCAATTACGCGCGGCCGTACATGTTCATATATGTAGATATATTTCGTATATGAAGCCATTAATGTATTTGCTAAATAATATCAATAAGAAAATATATTGGTTCTTATGTGACAAAAATATTTAGTCCTTAAATTGACGGATCACAACTGTCAAACAAGAAAAGGATTGGCCAATCAAATCGTCCATTCAAACCGGAAGTAAACTTTGAACTCAGATATTCACGTGAAGCACTTTCGTTCGTTTGAAGACTTTTCCGAGGAGTAGTGTCGTTTATTACTCCAGTTGACTGTTATGTCGGAGTTCAGAGGGCGTGGCCTGCGATCCGTCATATTGGCGCGAAAGTTAGTCAGAATTCTAATGAGTAGTAGGATTCGATTTGTCTTGGTCAGTTTTACAAGACCAAAAAAAGATTATTTACTTAACCCAAATCCCACACAATGACTCTTTAAAACGCCCCCCCCCCCCCCCCCAAGAAAAGGCATTTGAAAACATTGTGGAAAATGAAGAAATTGCCAGCCATAAGCAATTTCTTCATTATTCACAATATTTTCTACCGAGAAAGGCGAAAAAAATTAAAATTTCTTAAACTTTCAATTGTCGTCTGCAACTCTTTTCAATTTGGACCAGTCTAAAATTTTGTCATCTGGTAATGGGTTAAATACATCAGAAAATCAAATTCAGTTGGGGAAAAAGAAAATAAAAAAAGAAAAGAAAACATGCTTTTCCGAAGTTATTGGAGTTAAATTTCTACTTATTCCTTAGCAAATGTATTTACTCCTACAATTATTGATGTCGTATTGTTTAATTCAAAAGAAGCACTTGCATACCAAATCCGATGACTTATCAATGTCCCTTTACGTAAAAGAAGAAAGAAGAAAACTAACTAATACATACGTTTGTTTTTACCTGTAGAGTCCGAACAAACCGTCCGAACGTACTGTTGTTATTTTCCTCTTTCTCCGCATCTTGTTCTATTCGTATGATTTCTGAGCAAGCGTCATCCTCGGTTTTGATCGAAGGCTGCGGACTAAGGCCGCCATTTTCTATAATTTCGGCTTCCGTCCCCCCTTTGTCCGGAAGTGTCGTGACCTCGTCCGTGACCTTACTGGTGGATGCTGTCATATCTCACGACATTACAAGGCATCTCTGAAATAAATAGTAACAATAGTCACCGCAAAATGATTTAGTTTAGCCCTTTCCTGTTTTTCAAAATTTTAGACTTGTCCAATTTCATAGAAGTTACACACGATAATTAAACGTGAGTGCAATTTGAAAAGTAACCAACCTTCAGGGTAAAAAATATTGTGTGATAAGAAGAAATTGCTTGTTACAAGCAATTTCTTCTTCTCAAACAATATTTTCTCAAGTATAAATAATCAGGAACGTAAAATCTAGGGATTAACTATGAAAGGGATAAGTTGTGTCCTGCTTTTTGATTTGCTGAAAATTATGTTCAATACCTCCATGAAAGAGAGTTTGAGAGAGGAACTATTTTGTATTTTTGTTTGCTTTCACACAAAGTTGTGTACTCGTATTTTCGTTCATGGAAGTATGAAACAAAAAGTTAAGCCAATCAAAATATTTCAATCTTGACACATGAAATCAGAATTAAACTGAATGCAATTTGAAGACAAAAACTCTGATTTTGTCTTCTTGATGAATAAAATTACAATCAGGCGGCATAGGCAACGATTAGACTGTATATATATTCTGGCTGATCTTTGTGTAAGCTTCCTGATAATGAAAGAATAATTTGGGATGATTGGGCATGGGTTCAGTCCCACCAACACTCCCACAATGTAATACAGAAATAATAGCAGTCTCAAGAAGATGATTTATTTGAGTGGTTTGTCTTTTTTAGTTTTGAATTCATTCTATCAACCTTCTAGTTTAAGTGTCCGAACAATTAATGCCTAATCACCATTCAGACAAAGATATTTATTTCCCAATACTTCAAGTTAAAAAAACAACGTTTTGGTATATTTTTATTAACTTATCTGAATAAGACGTAAAAGTATGCAGTTTTTAGAAACTGGTTACCTTCGAATGATACTGTCAGACATCAAGTGTTACTTGGACATTAAACTCAACTCAGACATTATATTTAAATTAAAACCCAACATTAGTACCGCGTACATGTGCCAAGGTTCGACTATTCTAATGCTATGTATCGTGTAGAACTTGTAGGTCGAAAAAGGGGCATAATTCATTTAAATCCTACTTGTTTGTATACATTAGTATTTGGATAGTGAACATTTATTCCAAGTTTCAAGTGAATGTGTTCAATAGTATCAAAGATATTACAAAATGTCAAAATTCTTCTAAGTCGAAAAGGGGCGTAATTCCTTAAAAATGTATTAAGAGTTATCCCCTTTGTTGGTATAGATTGCTATTTTGGTAGTGAACATATATTCTAAGTGAATATATTCGGTAAAATCATAGATATTACAAATATCAAAGCATTTGGACGACGGAGGCGCTGACGCAGAAGCCGACGCAGACAGCGACTTGGCTAGAGCAATACATCGGGTTTTCTCCGAAAACAGTCGAGCTAAAAGTAGACGTGAGAGAGCAAAGTTTTATCTATACCTTTGCAGAAATCGCACGGAAAGGTATAGATTTCCGAGGAAATTTTCAAGGAAAACAATCTAGTTCTTGTGTTCCGTGAGTCATCAAATCTATCCAATATGTGTGATAACCTAGATATGCGTGACAATTGCTTTAAGCTGCAAAAGGTTTAAATGAGAAAAAAGTTGAAGCTTTTATTGATGATGAGATTGATGCCAATATCGCACCAACGTGTGCATGTAAAGCAATATTACACGAATTTGTACAATTATTCATACGGTAAAGCACTTATAATTTACTGGTATCGTAAAGCATTTTGAATGTTTTAAATAGTATGAATTGTGGCCTGTAAAAAACGAAAATGAAGCACCGCGGAACTCCGTAAAAGTATTTGAAATAAGGATTTGACCCTGCAGAGGCCATCCAGGGAATGTTTTTCGAGAATATATATGTATGTTAAGCTTTTCTAGTTTTTGGAAATTTTAGATGCGTCCAATTTGAAAGAAGTTGCAGACGATAAGGGTAAAATAATGGTGATTCGGAGTGAAACCATCCTGTGTTGTAGAAAACGGTTTGATAAAAAATAATTTACTTGGGTCAAGCATTTTCTTCTTTTTTTTTTTTTTTTTCACATTATTACCTAGGTAAATTTTCAGTAGATTTTTTTGTATTTTTTTTTCAAGATATTGGTTGATTGAATGGGGTTTAACGCCACTTTTTAACAGTTTTTCAGTCATATCGCGGCGGCTGGAGCACCTAACAATGGATTCCTGGTATTTCTCTCACCAGTACTACCACAACATCTTTTCCTAGCCTCCAGCTGCTATCCCACTTAGGTTTACAATTATCCACCCATTGGTGAGAGACAAATGTCGGAAAGGAAATGTGCCGGGGATCGAACCCATGACATCCCATAATTGAAAATTAGGAGTCTGACGCGCTACCGACTGCGCTATTACGGCGGCTCTTTTTCAAGATATGTTCTAAAGTCACATGGACTTTAAAACCAAGGACTGTACAGGCAAGCGCTAAGACAGAGAGATCATTCTAGATTAAGAAAATCTGCCAAATTCGAAAAGTCTAGATCCCGGTAAGAATGCACAATCCGTTCCGCTGATAATTTCCGTTCTCACAGAAAATCCCTTTTCGCGTGTTAGATTATATTTGATAGAAATAAAGACATACGTAGTAGAGAAGAACGTAAAACAAAAATCTACGGTTGACGATTACTGGCAACGACTACCGATCCCCACAGGAAGTTAGACTTGGATATCCAACGAACTGTTTTGTTTTGCAATATTTATGACAAGTAACATGTAACAAAACAAAACACAAAAATGGTTGGTTGGTGACCAAAAGTCCTGAATAAGCTGTAGTAACGAAGTTTACGTCGCCAAACAAAAAATTAATGCTTAATACCAATTCCGGAGTTCGGAATTCAAAGTTCGGTTCCTGTCGAAATGAATGATTTGATTGGCCAGTCATTTCTATTTTTGACAGGAGCCATCTTAATATTAAAATATTATCTCACAGACCCTACTAGAATATTTATTTTCCCTTTTTTACATTGTATAATAATAATTTTTTAGTTTCGTCCATCAAAAACGAGCGTTCTGATTGGTCGAAAAAAATTATTCATAACCCCATGAACAAAATTTTGAGCACGCTGCGATTTTGTATGCTTTCGCACAAAATAGTCCCATACAAATAAGTATCAAAATTTGTAAATCTTCTGTTTTTTCGCTCGATGCTATTAAATTATAAGAAATGAACAGAATATGTTTTGTTTTCATGGAGGTATGAACCGAAAAACCTAATCACACAATGTATGAATCCGCTTCGCGCATTCATACAGTTTGATTAGGTTTTTCGGTTCATACCTCCACGAAAACAAAAAATATTCTCTTCATCTCTTAAATACAATTTAATAGAACAATTGTAATACAGAGCCATAAGTAAAACACATAAGGAATAGTACAGATAAGCTTGATATTCTCACATGTACGTTTAAAAAATGGTGTCGACATGCATGTGCTACTCGCATATCTAAAGCGAAAAAGAAAGGGAAAAAACCCAACAAATACAGAAAATATATTTTCTTCTAAACCGTGTTACACTATGAAATCTAAAGTCTCGTATAAATAGGCGCATGGATCCCTATTAATGTTTGGTGTTATTTTGCTTTTACAAATTATCGCCGGAAAGAAGTATGATTAGATGAATCGAAACCGGTTCTTACTCCTGAACACTCTGTACATAGCCTGACAAGGACTTTGTAGTGGATTTTATGAAGCACCGAGTGCGCATGCCTATTCAAAGAGGTGTTTTAGCTTCATTAACCCATTATCAGACGATGAAATTTTAGACTTTTCCAAATTCAGACAAATTTGCAGACAACAGTTTAAAGTTGATAGAATTTCAAATAGTTTTTGGGTAGAAAACAACATTTAAAATGCAAAAATTGCTTGTTACAAGCAATTTCTGCATTTTCCATATAATTTTCCTGAACAATTTTCTAGGGTGCGTAAAAAGGCTGGATTGAGTGGTTAGGGTTAAACTGAACTTGTGTCACGCTGAACCCGGAATATTCTGGTTTTGGCAGGACATGTAGACTAAGATCAGCCTGCATATAAGTATTGTCTGATCTTGGCCCACACCTCTTACTGTAATTTTCCTGTCAGAGTTGTTTATGAAATGGACTTCGAAAAGAAATAATAATTTTTGAACAACAAGTTCTATCAGAGCTTTCAGCCCTTTGATTTTTACAGCAATACAATAATGTAATCTTTACAGTATGACAGGTCTTAAAAACAACTTAAACATCCGTGGTATAATATGTCTATAAGAGGGGAAAACTAATGTATAGCACTTCTATAGATGAAGACAAAACAACTATCATAAAATTTGACAAGTTCTGACTAAATTCTTCTGCGTTTTATCGATCTTCAGCCTACGAAAGGTTTCCTTTTAACCATCACCAGACGATAAAATTTTAGACTGGTCCAAATTTAAAAGAAGGTTGCAGACGACAATTTTAAGTTAAGCTATTTTTCAAATCGTTTGTCTTTCTTTGTAGAAAACATTGTCGACAATGAAGAAATCGTTTGCTACAAGCAATCGCTTCATTTTTCACAATGTTTTCGAAAAGCTTGTTTTTCTTGGGGCGTAAGAAAGCAGTATTGTATGGGAATGTTATCCTTTATTATCTACATAAACATCGTTTTCTTTCATAGTTTTTATCGCTTATTTTTGCCTATACAAACGTGTCAATGCAAACACGCTATTTTGTCGTACCAAGGATGGTGAATGTTATCTATTCGAGAAAAAGATGATTTCGATATCTCTCCACTCGAAAGGATGATTAAAGATATACACAAGCAGATTCAAACAAAATTGTGATAGATCTATGGTTTCCCGTTCCATGCCATAAAAATCATATTTTAGTTAACCCATTTTCACACAAGCCCTACTTTTTACTCCTCTCAAAAAAAAATTTTGGAAAACATTGTGGAGAATGAAGAAATTGCTTGTATAAAGCAATTTCTTCATTATCCACAATGTTTTCTATCCATAATGATGAAAAAATCTAAAATTCCATCCACTTGAAATTGTCCTCTGCAGCTTCTTTCAATTTGGACTAGTCTAAAATTTCATTGTGTGGGAATGGGTTAAGCCTTTTGATTGTCTGATTTTTTACCTACTTCCATGAACAAAATTTGGAGCACGCAACTGTTTTGTATACTTGCTCACAAAGTGGATCTGAAAAAAATTTACCCATTACTAGTACAATGTTTGCTTTGTTTCGCTTGATTGCATTAAACTATAATATATGAAAAGAATGGTAGTTTTTGTTTTCATTGAGGTATGAACCTCAAACCTTAATTACACTAATGTATCAATCTGCTTCGCGTATTCATACAGTGTTATTAAGTTTTTAGGTCCATACCTCAATGAAAACAAATACATAATTTCTTTCATTTATTAATTGAAAACAAAACATAGTTTGCTTTGACTTAATATTGAAAAATTTCAAAAGGCTAAACGAAATTTTTGACAGTTTATTTTATGAAACTATTATATCACGAGAAAACAGAATAAGTTCCAGTTTCTCTTCTTTTTTCTGTTGTTTTTCCTTTTTAGCTAGCAAAGCGACAGCTTTGATAGCTTAAGATAAAAGACGAAATTTTGAGGTCTTTTCAAAGTTCAACGAGTGCAAACTTCCATTGGAGGCTTAACCACTAAATCCATTAAATGCCTACGCCATTAAAAGTAGTTCTCATGTGTTTCAGAAATATTGCAAACTCTATTCATTTTGTATTGAACTCTCTCAAAAGCACGCTTTCTAACCCATTCCCTATCAATTCCGCTTTGGAGAAAGGGCTATGGAAAACATTGTAGACAATGAAGAAATTGCTTGTATAAGCAATTTCTTCAATGTCCACAATGTTTTCTACCCAACAAGGAAACGTTTTCTAAATTCAACCATGCTTTGCTAGCTTAGAGTACTTTCAGTACTTTGATTTTACTAAGAGGTATGGAACGAAAAGTCCATTGAAGCCAAACTTATGTAAAGAATAGAAATATGTTTAAACCCATTCCCACACATCGACGCTTTTGGACGCCCCCTAAAAAAAACAATTGTGAAAACATGATATAAAATGAAAAAAAAAATGCTTGTTACAAGCAATTTCTTCATTTTACACAGTGCTTTCTACTCAGAAAGATGAAAACTCTAGAATTTCATAAACTTAAAATTGTCGTCTGCAACTCCTTTAAATTCGGACCAGTCTAAAATGTTATCGTTTGGTAATGGGTTAACAGTCTTTTATTCTTTTCTGAAGTTTAGCTCAAGAGTCATAGTTGTCCGTTACTTTGTTTACCTTAAATTAAAAGCCCTTATGTCTATACATTTTAACCCTTTTCTCTTTTGCCTATTTTTAGACCAGTCCAAAATTCAAAGGGTTTGCAGACGACAATTTGAAGTGAGTTTAATTTGAAAAAATAACCGTTCAGTAGGGAAGGAAATATTGTAGAAAAAGAAGAAATTGCTTGTAACAAGCAATTTCTTCTTTTTCTACAATATTTTCTGATTTTTAAAATCAAAAGGATGTAAAACCAGAGATTGAACAGGAAAGAGCTAAGTGTCATGTTACATCTTCAATCTTTTCATACCTATAAACGCAAGGTGAACGTTAAAAGAAAACGTCAATATTTTAATCAGAAACTCCTTATACTACCTTGGACCCCTATTTATTGACGTGTCAGAAAGGAGCAAAGGTATGCTTTGATGAAAAATTTGAGTTTGAAATAAGATTTCGTAAATAAGATACTTCGGTTATGTCTGTCTTCTTCGTCGATCTTACGGCCTAATGACACTTAATGTATGAGTGTATCGATCTTGGGAGTTTATGAGGTGCTAAAAGTTTTATTGTGTAGTCTTTATAATGCTCTCAAACCGCCGTCTGTTTGAATTCCAAATGAGGCAACTTTGACCAGTGACCTCTTTGGATTACTGAAGAACCCTTCACTCACGATGTTCAGATTTACTAAGACTGCATACACTTATTTTTAGCTGATGACGAAGTTGCAATATGTTTCACTCTTTAAAATGTTGTCCGGTTCCTATTTCTTTATTTTTCCATAAGGGAAGAACACATAAAGCCATATCTTCCCCCCGAGGAAGGGATCCCTGTTTAAACAGTATCTCGTTTATTTGGCCATTTAAGCAAATAATGGCCTATCAATATGCAAAAGGAAGGTTTGAATGAAGTTCTTCGGAAAGAGTTTATTATTATTATTATTAATTAATTCAACTGGTGTTTGTTTAAATTTTGAGATCGAGTCGAGCGCACCCGATCTCTTTATACCGGAAATGTTCGCAAATCTTTGGCACTGGCCGGTATATGACCAGACTTTACTGACAATTTCGATAATCTCTGTTATCAAGCGAAATTGTTCACTAGTTGTTTGGATGACTAGTGAAAGCCAAAACACCATCACCGACTCCATCGTATTATGTAAACATCCCATAATTTATTGTGGTCCGCAATTTTAAATATCGAAGCTTCATGTTGATCTCATAATGCCAGTCGTCATAGTTATTTCTACTTTGTGCCTAAAGTATGATTTTCTTAATAATTTTGTGGTGTGTGTTTTTTGGGGTTGGTGGGGGTGGGGGGATATGGCTTCAATCATTGTGGTTTTCTTTTTCACAACTTTTAATGGTATAGACTACATTTGGGGAAAAAGTTTCGCAGCATTTTCGCGTCTTATCCCTTGTCTGATAAACAAAGACATGCACCAAAACACATAATATATTGATTTTTAGTCTTAATTGACGGTTTTTACCAAATAATCAATCGATCAATCAAATCATTCACTTAGACCGAAAGTGAACTCCAACATTTATGTGAAGTAATTTTGTTTGTTTGGCGACTTAAATATCGTAATAACAGCTTATTCAAACTGTAGTTACGACGTTTAGCTAGTCAACCAACGATTTTACGTTTTGCAATATGGTACTGGCAATACATTTTGCAAATAACGCCGTTTTATATCTAAGAGAGAGGGAGATATAGAAAGAGATGAGGAGAGAGAATGACGGGGAGAAAGAGGGAATGAGTGAGAGAAAAAAGGCGAGAAAAAGAGAGAGGGAGCGAGGGAGAAATTTAAACAGAGACAAACTAAAACGGGGAAAGAGACACACACATACAGAGAAAGACAGGCTAATAGACACAGAGAGAGAGAGAGAGAGAGAGAGAGAGAGAGAGAGAGAGAGAGAGAGAGAGAGAGAGAGAGAGAGAGAGAGAGAGAAATGAGAGATAAAAAGCAGCGCAATAACTACTCTTTATAATCGATCTCAAATTAGACAGAGTACAACTATCAAAAAGTTTTGGAGTCTTTCAGAACAAAGTAACGCCGTGAATCCTTGCTACATATCGTCACTAGAGTTCCCAAACATCGTAAACATATCTTATATGAGGATGTGCTTTGTTAGTCCGCAATCATGGTCAAAGAACTATGGGGTTAGTAATGCATTAACCCATTGCAAGACGACAATATTCGAATTGAAAGAAGCTACAGACGATAATTTTCATTTTGGTGAAATTTTAAAATTATTTATCCTTAGGTATAGAAAACCTTGTGGATGATGAAGATATTGCTTGTTAAAAGTAATTTCTTAATTTTTCACAAAGTTTTACAATGCTTTTTCTCTGAACAAGTGTAAAAACTGCCATTGTGTTGGAATAGCTGAACTCACTGCAACATACATTTGTAGTTTTAAGACAATACCTGCAATAACTTGGTTTGTGTAAGGGGGGGGGGGCTCTTGCAACAAGAATTTCAGCAAAATTGTTAAGACTTGAAGAAAAAAAAAAAGATTCAGTAAAAAATCTGGTACTTAAACAGGGGTGGTCTTATTCAACGTATCGGAAATAATTTGTAGGTTCGATTCCTGGCCGCGGCATATATCCTTCCCTACGTTTGTCTCCCACCAGTTGGTGGATAATCGTATACCTATGTGGGACGAACAACTTGAGGCTCGGAAAGAATGCAGTGGTAATACTGTTGTGAGAAATACCAGAAATCCATGGTTAGGTGCTCCAACCACCGCGATTTGACTGAAATACCCTTAAAAGTGGCATTAAACCCCGTTTAAGCAAACAAGTAATCTATAAATCATAATACGATAGTAAAAACAGGCTCAAAATGAGTCTTTATAGAAATGTGCTTGCACTATAGTATATAGGTAACAATTTATTGAATGTTTGAATAATTCATGTAAAGCAGCACTCGCGGCAATTTGTTAACTTGTAGAATGCATTTCCAAGCCATAAGTAAATAAAATATTATATCATTATCTTATAAATCACTCATCATAAGGTTAAATGCCACTATAGGGGGTTACTGAGAAAATCCCGAATCATTTCTAGGAGAAGATACTGCGATACTAATTCAATATTTCTTGAGCTGGTACAATTTTGATATAAAACAGCAGGGCTTGATTTCATTATTACGGATCTTTGTGTCCCAGCGCGCTTCCCTCTCAGCTCTTTTTAGGATCAAAGCTCTCATAACTGCCATAACTCGCCGTGTAAAGACAGGAAACCAAATTACCAACGAGATTTCCTATATGTCGGATAGAGAAACGGCCGGTTTTTGATGTTAATATTTGATGTTCGGCTTCCGTAAATCCATAGTCTTTCAACTCATTAAAAGTAGAGACAAAATTTTAGACTGATTGAAAGAAGAAGCAGACGATTTTCCAAATTGCCTTAATATTGGGAAATAAAATGCCAGATAGGATAGAAAACATTGAGGAGAAGGAGAAACTGCTTATTACAAGTAACTTCTCCCTTTCTCTAATTTTTTTCTATAATTTCATTTCTCCGGGGCGTCCAAAAGCGACATTGTGTGGTACTGAGTTAAGATATCAATAGAATACATGTATTATATTTGGTTTCATTTAGGAGTGTAAAACAAAAAACAAAAAAACATAATCTCACTATATGAAGCCAGGGAGATTCGGCTAGCATGCATTATCCCAAACCGATAAACTTTCTTCCGATTTGTAGTTTTCATGCCCTGTCCGTCAGCCAGTTAGAAACAGTTTCTCAAAAAAATGAACTAAAATTAATGAAACTCCAAATACGACATTTCATTTTTTCACCAATACATTTGAACAACATATCATTTTTTTTTATTATTATTATTATCGTTGACTAATCATTTTTTTAAATTTTAATCATGTATCGACTCCTTCTATTCTAAAGCGGGGGAGAAGGGCTTAAGTTGAACTTGGGTCTCTTCAATTTTGATGAATTTCATTATTCCATCTAATCAGGAAACGACAGAACAGCTTCTCTTTTTCTTAATTTGTTCCAATCTTGATAGAACGTATTAAGCGAAAAAGCGTCACCCTTTGTTTAATTTGTCGCCCTTGTAGGCTGTCCATCTATTCTTAAGCATGTTTACATATGGGAAATAATTGACTCTTGAAGCATTCCTTTGTTTCTTTTAGATAATTTTCATGTTCAATCAAATTGTTTACACAGTACTTTACTTAGACGGTTTATACTTTTCTTCTATAGAAACTGGTCGTTCGCGGCTTGAAAATGAATGATCAAAATAAATCAATTTTAGAAAAACGATAGATAGCAAGCGAGTTTTTGCAACCTTTTAAAGAATAAAAAAGCCGAAGGTTAGCTTGTGTCTAATATAATCTATGGCAGATTTGTCCCCTTATAACCAACGGTATTATGCAATTATTATGCAGGGCTCGTGTTTAACTAGTAAACGATGGCTTTCCTCTCAAAAATCTGAAAATATCCTACTTTGACCCTCTCCCAAGGGGGTCATATTGACCCCCCCCCCCTTTGGAGAAATTTCTATGAGTCAAGGTATGGTTTATTTATCCCTAAATTTTTCAATGATGTACCTGAAATCAGACTAAGAATAGTCGTCTGCAACTCCATTGAATTTGGACCACTCTAAAGTTTTGTCTTCTCGTAATGGGTTAAAAGTAAGCTACCCCAACCCTCTCTCCCATCCATCCATCCCTCCATCCCCACCCCATCCTAAAATACTTCCTCCTTATCAGAATCTATTGGCCAGATGAAGAATGAGTTCTTTAGAAATCCCTGTTGTTTATTTTGTAGTTGTTATTTATTAAGCAGTGTGTGACAGGTTTTAACCTATTACATTTCAAATCTAGGTTAAGCTGCTTAAATAAAACACAGAGAGTTATTACGAGACCAATCCTCTTTGAACGTCTCTGTTGATGACAGTACTTTTATTGTAGGTTAAATAAAAACAAAGATAGTTTACAGATTCTGAATACTGTTTTTCCGTTTGTTTGTTTGTTTTTGTTTGTTTTGTTTTGATTTGTTTTTTTTTGTTATAAAACCTGATTGTTGATAAGAGTTTAATCACAACCAATCAATTCTCTCCCGGGTAAATCTTTATTTCAGCGCCCTGGGTAAACACAAATTAGTGACCCAGTACTTCTGCAAAGGGAGTCCAGGCTAAATCCTTGTGTGTTCTTCGTATTGTAGGGGAAAGGGTCAATACAAAGGTTCAAGAACTTGTGATCCGCTCACTTTTGTGTATTTTGAAATAAAATATGTTTAAACTAAGACAAACCGATGATTTGATTTAAATGGGGGTTTTACTCCACTTCAAACAGTATCACAGACAAAATCTCTTATGTATAGCGCGTTATTTTGCACTTGATTTACATGGAAAACTGATGACGTTATCACCATTTTTGTACCGCTGGGATGACGTCCGAAATGAACGCAAGCTGGTCTAAATCTTTCAAAACAGAGAGTTTATCATTTTGATAATTTAATTGGTTTTGCTGTGAAATTATCAACTGATAATCCACTGAGGAATCTTAATAATCCATCGGAGAGCAGTAAAGAAATTACCATTAAAATGCTTCTTGTTTTGAGAGGACGTTTCTGTATATAAACATAAGAACAAATATGGTAGGGGCGTTTAATCCGTCTTTACATACATTAATACCGACCTTTGACTTTAAGATGATCACTTTATCCTTATGTTGTTTGCTTATTATGAGTTTTATGTAAGCTACTTAGATAGTTCATTTCGTGTTTGTTTCTTCACCCTCAGAACATTTGAGAACACTGGCTACTTTGATAGTACGCTAAGATTTTGGTTCCAGTCAAGCTTAAGTTACTTCATTCTCAATCCTTGGGTCTTGAGGTCGAATTCGGGTTCAGGGAAATTCTTTCAGGCAATTGACGAAAGTCATTTCTCTCGTTCCAAATGGCGAATGATAAGTAGTGCGTCTAATTGGTGGCTCAGGTAGAATTCCGTAGCTTAACTGGTGTGAGAAATGATGTGAAACCATAGTTAGGTGTATCGGCCGCCTCGATATAATTGAAATACTGTTGAAAGTGGATTTGAACCTAATACAATCAGTCTTAACGGTCGCACCTAAGAGTATCCTGGATAAATACCTTCTCAAAATCGGTATTTACTTCTATTGTACCGTAAACGAACATGGCTATATGCTATATGTTCTAACAGAGTCTCCCCTTCGGTACTATCAAACTGCTTGACAAGTCCCAAGCCACCTGTACAAAACATGGACTTTCCTTACCCAGCCAACAGTCACTTCTTTTTGATCCCAAATGAATTAAAATCCATGTATTAAATTTCCACGGAGAATTATAAAAGATTTAACCCTCGCTATGCTGTATAAAAACCTTTTCGAATTTGCTTTAAAATCAAAGGGCTTAAAGCACTGGCAGTACTTACTTTTTGACAATCAATGTTTCTTTTGAAGAACAGTTTCATAAATATCTCTCGCAGGAAAAATACAAACAGGAGGTGTAGACTAAGATCAGACTACACTTATGTGCAGGCTGATCTTTGTCTATACCTCCTGCCAAAACCGGAAAATTCCGGTTTTAGTATGACAAGGGTTAAAAAATAATGAGAGATTTTTTACTCTTAATTTCTGTAAGGTATGACACAAAAATTCTAATCAAGCTGTATAAAGCCGCGAGGTAGATACATACGAAAGTATGATAAGGTTTTTAGTTTCATAGTCTAATAAAAACATAGCATTGTCTCTTCATTTCTCTTTATTCAACATCAAAAACACCAAAAGGTAAAAAAGGGCCAAAAACAGTCTATGACAATTTCGATATGTTCTACTTTGTTTGAAAGCATTTTCCTTTCCCCCCTTTTTTCATTTGGGCATGAAACGATTTTTTAACCTATCAAAATGAATGAATTTTAATGGACGAGACTAGAATTGACTCAGAAGCATTCAAATTTAAATGATACGAATTTGTTATCGTACTTTATGTTAGCATCTAGAATTCGTTTTAGCTCGTGACGACTCGTGGTGACAATCACTCTCAAGACCCATAGATTAGGTGGATCATTTTGTCTGTAAAGACAAAATGATCCACCTGATATAAGGCAACCACCTGTGTGAGGGAATCACATTTGATAAATCCCCAGGATTACTGGTTTACTCAAAGTTTCAGTTTATTGGTATAAGTAGACATCCACGAAACTTAAACACACACAAAAAAAGAGAAGAGAAATCTTTCTAAAGACATCATTTATGCTCGAATTAACAATAAAACGTATAGCGTATCAAATCAAATTGTACAAGATAAATCAAGTCTACGCCTGGAATAATGGAGTAATAAATCCTGTTGGTAGATAAGTAACAAAGAGACGGCAATGATTAACTTAGTCTTTTATATGCGTGGATGAATATCAATCGAGACGGGAACTAAACGAAATCTAAATATCTGTGAAGTCTGTCTATAGGCTAGAGTTGTATTTTTTCATTCGGGACTCCTCGTTCAATTCTACGAATCAAATCTCGGAAGTGCATTGTAGGACTATTTCAAAACTTCACGCCACAAACTTCCAAAATGGCGTTATCCGTTAAAAAAAGCAACTGTTGTACAATGCACTTCATAAAGGTTCTTTAAGAGCTCTGTTTGGTCTTTAAAGAAAACTTGATATCAGAGCAAAACACAAAACAACAAATGCAAATTTAAGCTTTTTAGCGACTTTGAGATTCCTTAACCATCTGGTTTTACCGAGTTTACGCACTACGTTTTCCTCCACTGTTTTCGGTAAACAAACTGCACCGATTTGTTACTTGATAATCCGCCCTTTTAAGCGCGAGAGGTCGGTTTTCCAAAGCTTTACGTGAATGGCCGAGTGTATCCCAGTTGTATTTTTGTGTGTGTTCGATCGTTATGACCAGAACACAGAACACTGGAGATGTCACAAATTCCAATCTAAAGGGGGAGTATCAATATCAATTGATATATTTAGTAAAGCTAGAAAATAAATAAGATCCATTCAGTGAAAGGGATCTTCTACCCTAAACTGATCAACTCTGTCTATATTGGTTACTCATTTGCATTTCTCACTACAAATTACCTCCCCTGAAACCGCCACAGTTTTATAAAAAAGAAAGTACACAACCACCACCCCCTCTCCAAGATCAATGATAAACAGATATCCTAACTATAATGAACAATTTGATCATCATCAATAAAAAAATCCAGAAATCACCATGCCGTATAAATATCTTGCTACGCTGCACTATGGATATTCCTGTTTTAGCAGGAGATATAGACAAAGATTAGTCTGCACAATTTGTGCAGTCTAATCCTAGTCTACATACCCCGTTTGTCACTTGCAAGCCAGAGATGTTTACGACATAAGTTTTCAAGACATCTTGACCCACAACTACTGCTTACAATGCTTTCAGTCCTATGAGTGTAATGTAATTAGTACAAGAATTTTATTCAGCATGACAAGGGGTAAAACTCGGTACCACTGTGCAGTTACAAATATGTTGTAAAGATCAACATAGTGTAAAACAGATAACGAATTAATTCAGAAATTACTTATTAACTTTTGAATAACACGACACCAGGAGTAGTCCTGACAAAAAGACACAAAGGCTAAATAAGTTACATGACCACGATCAACCAACAGAACCAACGATTAATTTCTTTTTGGACTCACTTAATCAGATGTATGGACAGTCTTTAAAATTTCCGCATTGTTTTGATTGATTGACTGATTGATTGATTGGGGTTTAACACCACTTTTAGTTATATCGAGGCGGATGGAGCATCAAATAATGGATTCCTGATATTTCTCACACCAATTCTACCACAACATCCTTTCCGAGCCTCCAACTGCTCATCCACCTATGTTTACGATTATCCACGAATTAGTGGGAGAGAGTTGTTGGAAAAGATATTCGCCGCGACCGGGGATCGAACCCAGGATACCATGGTTAGGAGTTCTATGCGCTACCACTGCGCTATAGCCTTGGTCCAACACTGTTTTGGGGTGCTGAAACTGGTAAGGGTCGCTGATAGTTCATAGGACAGTTATAATCATTATTAGAGACAATTCACCATACTCTGGAAGAATTCTGGAAAATTTAGATAAAAAGGAGTGATAAATTAGAGAGCGTCCTCTAGGCAATCAGACGATTTTATCGAGAATACAAAGACTCTCTGATTCTCGTCTTTAACAAAGAGAAGATGTGAAGAAATTTGAGAGAGAATTTGTTGTTATGTCCAAATCATACTTTATTGTACGTTATCCGAACTCCGAAATTCGAGTGCCTTGGCAATCGTGGCTTGAGATGTCACAAATTCCAAACTGTCGATTAAAACATCGTTTGATCAACCAAATCATTCATATAAACTGGAAATGAACTTTTATGTTAAGCATTTTTGATGGTTTGGCAATAATCGCAGCATTTAGATCGCACCATTGTGTAATTACTAAGGTATAATAAAGTCATCTCTCCCTTTTAGTTTTAACAGATATCAAATTTTCATTGGTTTTCGCGCTGCGACTTTTATTTCTGTATTTACAGTCCTCTTTATATACTTAAATGTTTGTGAATTTATTTTGATAGAAGTTCTGTTAAACGCAGATTTCCACACTAACACAGACACACTTTTATGTCTACATCTAATTCATTCATAGACTGTATACTAGATCTGTGAATGAAGCCTATGTCCGACATAACCCCAAGGTAAGATACTTATGCCTATCATTAAAGATGGGTATCGATGTCTTGTTTTTTTTAGGTCACATATTTGATATTGTTCTTTTTCCCTCTCACACACTGTTTGTGTGCAATATTCAGAAAAAGTAGATTTACGTCGTTCATCAGAATAAACCAGGGTATTCCCCAGTAGCCTACGTACCTTGTTAATATATTTTTAGATTAAGCCGAGACACTCTGCAAAGAATATTTGGTAATTCACGCGGTGCGTATAACCGTTGGAATCCCGTATTCAGTTTGAATTTTCACAAACCAACGTCATCGATACGTCATCAGGAGTTATGTTCGCTAGCTGATCTTTAATATATATCTCGGCCAATCAGAACCCTCGTTATGAAAATTAAAGACAAAACGTTGATTTAAACTGGTTGTCGATTACGGATACCATGAACGGACAAAACCTTCAATATTACAGCTCGACAAATTTTCAGACAATTTGATGTAATTGTTCGCTTAGTTAAACATGCATCAAATAAATAGCAGCGTCATTAACGAATTAATGATCTCTAACAAAACCAAGGCCTGGAGGTTGTTATAAATCGCTTTCTTTCACCGAAATTTCTCAGTTCATGTTAAATTGCACCTCTTGAAAATAGAAGACAATGCAAAATATTTTCAATGAAGGAGGTAAATGTATATATTTTTTGCATTTCTGTAAATATCTTTATTCTTTCTTGTACCTTTTTATCTTTTTTTTTTGTCATTTTCCATGCCCCAGTCGCGATAAGATCGGGGCGTATTGCTTAACTGTTGTTCGTCTGGTCGTTTCTCCTCCCGTCTGTATGCGAGCAATAAAAAAGCACAAATACTTAAGATGATTCTGTTATTCAAATACCGTTAAAGATTCATAGCTTATATTTGGGACATAGGTTCGATGCATTGATAGGAATGAGTTGGATATAAGGCCAAGATCATCCATCAATGTCAAGGCCACTTATCTAGGTTAACATAACGCAAAAACGTAACTTTTGATGTTATTCAAACACTGTTGAGGATACATGGCTCATATTTTGGACAAAGTTTTCGTGCATTGATAGGTATCGGTTGATTGTTAGGTCAAGGTCATTCATCAAGGTCAATGTTACTTTTGTCAACATAACGCCAAAACTTAATATCTTACTATTATTAAAACAATGTTGAAGATACATGGCTCATATCCTTGCACTGGTATGCATCAGTTAGCTGTAAGGTTTAGGTTATCTATCAATGTCACTTATTAAGGTCCCATTTTGTTACGGGGGTGTGGTGTTTAACAAACACATCTTCTTTTATCAGAATTTCATATATAACGCCATATTATATCATCATGTATACCTGTGGCGAAAGTTAACAATATAAATATCTTTTAATATCTATTCTTTCGATAACAACTTACTATTCCAGGTAGTATTTCAAAACCAATATTAGCTATAAGACCATGTCGAATTGCTTGACTTTTTTGTCGTTCTTAAAAGAGTAGAAAATGAAAGGATATTCATCGGCGATCTCAAACGATTCTTACTGACAACAATAAACTCATTTTTGAATCACACTGTCTTTGATATATCATAAACCCTCGTCATGCTGAGCCTGGAATATTCCTACTTTCGCAGGAGGTATAGACTATGACCAGCCTGCACATATGTACAGTCTGATCTCAGTCTAAACCACCTTTTTTTTTTTTTTTTTTTCATTTTAATTTATTTAGATTTCAGATTTGTAAATAGAATTAGAATACAAAATAATAACCCAAAATAACGGGTATTCTAGTGCTTTTAGCCCTTTGATTTTATGCCAATTCTGAATATAGATTTTATTCAGCTTGACAAGGGTTAACATCCCATTCGCCGTGATAAATTTACTTTTTGATTGTCATATTACTTCTTTATCTTTTTTCGTTGACACACCAATCAGAAACAAGCACAAAAGCAATCTTATGCTGCGAGAAATCAAAACAGAAAATATATGTTGGTTCTATTTACTTTTTCATTGCCAAACTAAGAACAAACAAAATACAGAAATATTGATTCCACGTCGCAAGCAGAATACTAGATTTTCCAATAAAATCTGTACAGAAGAATATTTATCTGACATCCATAAAGACCGAGAAGAAGCCATAAAAGATTGCTTGTAAAATAAGGACGTAAAATCCATAAAATCTTCTAAAATGCAGTTGGCTCTTACTGCAAAACAGTCGCAGAGACATAACTGTGGACAGTACACTGTAGGTGGGGAACCAAAACATTAGAACAACGGTTTCTGTGTGGTCGCTGGCCACGCCCACTGACCCCCGACAAGGTAGTTTGACTGAGGTTTCAGACAAGATTATTCTAAAATATGGTCAAGGGTACAAAACAAAACACTTTATAAATAAAGGGAACATTCTTTTATTGTTTTCATTGAGGTATAAACCTGAAAACTTAATAGCAGTGTATAAGAACGCGAAGCGGATTCATACATTAGTGTGATTATGTTTTTTATGCTCATACGTCAATGAAAACAAATATTCTCTTCATTACTTATAATTTAAACATTGCCATGCTTAATAAATCTGTTTTGGAATGACATTTAAATCAAAGGGCTAGAAGCACTGGTGGTACTTGTCGATCAATTAAGAGATGAAGAGAATGTTTTTTGTTTTCATGGAGGTATGAACCGAAAACCTAATCACACTGTATGAATACGCGAAGCGGATTCATACATTGTGTTATTAGGTTTTTCGGTCAAACCTCCACGAAAACAAAAAATATTCTCTTCATTTCTTATAATTTAATTGCATCGAGCGTAAAAAAAAACAAAAGCTTTACAAATTTTGACACCTTTTTATTTCGGATTATTTTGTGCGGAAGCATACGATATCGCTGCGTGCTCAAAATTTTGTTCATAGAGTTATGGATAATTTTTCTCGGCCAATCAGAGCGCTCGTTTTTGATAGACAAAACTAAAAATTAAATTATTCATCAATATTTCTAAAGAAATTTAATTTCAAAAACAGCTTTGGTATGAAAAGGACAAGCAGGAGGTGTATACTAAGATCATCCGGACAGATATCGTGATTTTCTCGTGTATTGAAATAAGCATACATGTAAATAATAATTTACTTTCGATACGTTTTGAATACATGATATCGATATGACGTAAATATCAAATTTTTAGAGTTTGGTATTTTCAGTCAGATTAACCCCTTTTTAACCCATTCCCACGCAATGACGCTTTTTAACGACCCCCCTTTAAGAAAAAATAGTGGTAAAACATTGTGTAAATGGGTAGAAAACATTGTGTAAAATGAAGAAATTGCTTGTTACAAGCAATTTCTTCATTTTACACACTGTTTTCTACCCAGAAAGTTTTGGGGGAAATCTAAAATTTCAGAAACTTTTAATCGTCGTTTGCAACCAGTCTTAAGTTTTGTCGTCTGGTTATCAGTTAGTAAAGCGTTACTGGGGCTTTAATGCAGATGTAAAACCATATTATAGTACCAAAATTAATTTTAACATTTAGAAAACGAATAAAATTTTGATGTCAGAGTGCGGTCAAAGACTTAGAACTTCAAACTTGACATTTCTTTGTCTTTGTGGTGCATATTTGATAAAGATATAAGAGCATACCCTCGGTGCGTTAGCTAATTCTCGTAGCTTTAATAAAGCTGTAGTTACGACGTTTCGATCGCGCACCGACGATATATCGAGATGGGTCTTGTTTGTTGAGCTCGAACAATATAGTTTTTTCATAATCAGACATCAGACATTTTAGGGGTGACACGTTCGAATCCTGCATTGACTTTGATCACGTGGGCATGTCGTTGGGCTAGACAAGGCATACACTCACCTAGTATTGGTTGTTTTGAGGATATTTGTTTGTTTCAGAGTAGAATTGATTTATCTCTCATTTGGTGCGTCAAAAAACTATGTTTTCACGACTGACAGAGCAACGAATGAAAATGTGCTTTTTGTTATGCACACAGTGAAGGATAAATTGATCTAATGCGGAAAACAATCTATTATTCTATTTCTTCGTATAAAAAAAAGAGAATTTTTTTTATGCTTTTACTAAAACTCAAAAACTCGTCATTTTGCTTTTGAATTAGATTGCAACCTAATGACGTAATCTCTGTCTTTGGTTCCACGTAGATTAAATTCAGCGGCGTTTTATAAACAAAAGTAGAGCTTAACCCATTCCAACTCAATCCCTCCTTTTTACGCCCTTCAAGAAAAAAGCTTTAGAAAACACTGTGGAGAATGAAGAAATTGCTTGCATCAAGCAATTTCTTCATTATCCACAATGTTTTCTATCCAAAAAGGTGAAAAAATTATAATTCCATCAACTTGAAATTGTCGTCTGCATCTTCTTTCAATTTGGGCCAGTCTAAAATTTTGTCAAGTGGGAATGGGTTAAGTGAGTTAAATATTTTCAAAATCTCAATGTATTTTCGTTTAAACTTTCGAATGATAATCCGCCGAGAAATCTCGATACATTGCCGGAAATGATTTAAGAACATGTATCCAGGTACCATTCAAGTAATTGACCTCTGCAAAAATTGATATCAGTGGACCATCTTTCAAACTGGCTTAGATGCATTTGTTGAACATATAACGTAAATAACATCCGTTGTTAATGATGTCTGCGTTCGGGAACAAAATATCATAACGACAGCTTTATGAAATTGCGATATTTTGGTGATAATAAAACGAATATACGCTAGCATATACCAAATGAAATATATCAAATGCATTTTTAATCACATCTTGGAGCCAAAATTATAAACGTGGTCATAGGAGAATATAGCTATTTTTGGATTAGCGTTTTGCTAAGAAGAAATTGCCCTGTATTATCAAGAGAGTTTAGAACACAGATTTTGTCTCCAATACATAGAGTAGAAAATTGCCCTACGATTTGATCCTTAACTACATAATTCGTCGCAACTTCAGTCTCAGTAACGTTTAAGTTAAGACATATAGCACGCCAAACGACGAATGATGTTTCTCACTAAAAATGACTAATGCTCACCTCCAACGTTTAAGTTAAGACATATAGCACGCCAAACGACGAATGATGTTTCTCACTAAAAATGACTAACGCTCACCTCCAACTCCGACAAATGACTTAGACTGAGATATCAAACGACCAATTATATTGTCGGGTACTTAAGGCGAAAATCAAATCGATGGTGAGCGACTAAAACTGGAAAAAGCTGTAGTTTCGACGTTTGCGTCGCTCCTAAATAGAAATATGTCACATAAATGAAGTGGATCAACATTGTACTTCAGTTGAAATAAATAATTTGATTTTTCATTCGCGGTTTGGATTGACAGTGCCGAGTAACGACCTGTGATCTCAAAACTAGTGTCGTGGGTTTGAAATCCCGCTCGGCTAACATTCTTTATGTCAATTGAAAAAAAAGTAATCGTGGCATGTATCATCTGTCTTTAACCAATAATATTGTCGGTGTTCTACCAAAACCTCGTAAATACAACTTAGAATAAGCTGTAGTTACGAGGTTTTGGTAGTACACCGGCGATATGTAATACTTCTACATGGGATTAGCAGCTGATATCTTGGATAGAATTTTATGGTTGTGCATAAGAAACGACAGGAAGCCATGGCCAGGCGGAACAGCCTCAGCGGTATAAATGCAATTCCATTGAAAGCGGTTTTAAAACCCATACGATCATTAAATCTAGCACGAAATTCTATTAACAATAGACTGAGCTATTCTGTCTTCCATTGCTTCTACCAAAGGTGACATATACACTTTAAATAGGACTACGAGTTTTCAGTTAAATTACACAATAAAATCTACTGTTTCTTGAGTTAATTTTGTTTTATTCTATAAGATACAATTATATATTTATATTTTATTTATGTGTTTGGTTTTTGGTGAGCATGGAGATAAAGACATATCGAAGCACTGAAACAAATTTCCAAGATGTGGTCAAGTTATCATGTTTCTCTATCGCCAGTATTTTTGTTGTTGTTGTTGTTGTTGTTTAGATTTATTTCTTGTATATGCCTGGTGGGTGGCGGGAGTAAAGTGCCTTAGGAGAATATATTCCAATTTTCACGAGAAAATCGCTGTCGACTCCCCGGTGTGCAATTTTACGCCCTTACAAATCGAGAAATATAACAAGACAATATAGAAAATTGTTTGGCCTTCCCTGAACTTGATATAGATCGAATCACTGAGATATGAGAGAATTTTTTAATCTTTCCTGCACAAACTCCCCTTTTTAAGTCTCTGTGATTCTATACTTGAGAAAACATCGTGGAAAAAGAAGAAATTGCTTTTTAAAAGCAATTCTTCGTTTTCCGCAATTTTTTCTATCCAAATGAATAATCATTTTAGAAATTGAATCATATTTAATTTGTCGCCTGTAAAACCTTTTAATTTGGGCCAGACTAAAAGCTAGCAAATCAGTAAAGCTTTATAAAAAATCATTGCAATTGGTAAAAAAAATGTTTCGTCTATCAAATTTTCTGCACTCAGTTTGACATTTTTTTTCATAAATCCTTGAAAGAAAATAGTGTACGGATCTTTTTCTAGTTAAATGCACAAAAAGTAGTTCAGTTCAAATTTTCCTCAAACTGGTGAAATATTTGCTCATTTTGGCAACTTTTTTTAGGATGACATCGAGTGTGATTCATAGAGGCATAAACTAAAAAACAAATCGCACTTCTGTATCAATCCGCTTCGAGATTTCCTGCCATATTTAGGCTCCTAATTCCAAACTAAAACAGTTTCTTCATTTCTATAGCAGAATTTTAGGAGATGAAGAGAATATTTTTGGTTTTCGTGGAGGTATCAACCGAAAAAAAACTAATCACGCTGTATATATACGCGATTCGAAAAAACTAATCACACGGTATGAATACGCGAAAGGGATTCATACATATGATTAGGTTTTTCGGTTCATGTTAACAAAAAATATTCTCTTCATTTCCTATAATTTAATAGCATCGAGCGATAAAAGTAAAACCATTCAAATATTTATACGTTCATGTATGGGACTATTTTGTGTGAAAGCATACAAAATTGCTGCGTGCTCACAGTTTTGTTCATGGGGGTATGGAGAATTGTTTTCGACCAATCAGAACGCCCGTTTTTGATAAATCAAACTAAAAGTTAAATTACCCAGAAATGGCCTGTATTACTAGTACCAATGGGATAGTAAGCCATAGGTTTTCAAATACAGACTATACGCCATTCATTAAAAGGTTTTCAAATATAGACAATAAATCAACAGATTCTCCTTAAAGAACCACAACTCATATTAGGGTCAGTAAAAAGATCAACCATTGGCTAATCGCTTCGTTTCAAACGGCGTTATTTTGCGAAATTTATGACCATTAACATGCAACAAAAAATAGAATAGTTGGTTTGCGACATAAAGGTTAACAAAAATGGTGGCCAATGTGGGAGTTCAAAACTCATTTCTGGTCTAAATGAATGATTTCATTGGCTGACTGGTAATTTGAGACAACAAATCATACATAACAGCCCTAATTGCCGAGTGTGAAGCTGTTAAACCAGTGATATCAAGTTCCCAAGATCAATCCCCACCGTCAACGGGGGGGGGGGAGTCCATTGGTTAGTCTCTTTGGAGTCGTAATCTATGGGATGTCGAGGGTATCACAGTACCGACTGTTACGTGATTGTTACGTGAGTAGGCCTATGCCGTTGGGTTAGGCATTCAAAGCAAAGCAAACCTAGTTGCCCAATTTTGTGGCGTTAAAACTGAAAGATTTTCAAACGTATAATGTAATTACTCTTAAGACAAAAAAGGACCTTCATTCCACATTAACATCCCTGTGTTCTTTAGAAATGTCATTTGAGAAACTCTTATTCAGTTTTCCTGTAACATCACGACTGTGATTATGTCATAAAACAGAGATGTTGGTGAGATTTATATCTCTATTTTGATCGGGAATGTAGCTCAACCTCAGGACAAGAATCTATCGTAGATCACTTCTCTTTCATGCATGCGCACAAATTTATTCCATATTGGGTTTTCGTTGAATTTCTGAAAATATAAAGTCAAACTTGACCTGATTATTGAGCTTCGCAGTCGTAAGGGAATCTTCTAACTTTTATTCGATGTTGTAAAAGACGGCTACTTTTTTGGGACAAGCAAAATCAATGTACAAGCCCCCCCCCCCCCCCCCCGCAAAAAAGAGAAATAAGAGTGATGACAATCTGAATCTGTTATTTCTCATCTTGACGAGACGATTCCAATGAGCATCTATAACATAGCTCAACTTGATGACAAGAATGTGTCGTATAACGTAGTTCACTTCTTTTCTTGTTTGTGCACAAACAAATCTCCATAATGGGTTTTTCGTTGAATTTCTGAATAAATAAAACCAAATTTGAGATGATTATTGAGATTCGCGGTCGTAAGGGAGTCCCCAAACTTTGATTCGATATTGTAAATGACAGCTACCTTTGTGGTAAAAAAAGAGGCAATATACAAGCCCCGTAAATAAGAAGGGGTGGTAGCAAACTAACTCTGTTATTTTCTCACTACATTACCTCCTACCTCCAAACTAAAACAGTCTCTCCATTTCTGTAACAGAATTTTAGGAGATGAAGAGAATATTTTTGGTTTTTATGGAGGTATCGACCGAAAAACTAATCACTCTGTATGGATACGCGATTCGAAAAAAAAACCTAATCACACTGTATGAATACGCGGTCCATACCTCCATGAAACAAAAAAATTCTCTCCATTTCTTATAATTTAATAGCATCGAGCGAAAAAAAGCAAAAACTTCACAATTTTTTATACGTTATGTATGGGACTATTTTGTGCGAAAGCGTACAAAACAGCTGCGAGCACAATTTTTGTTCATGGAGGAATCGTCTCGCCAAGACAATTCCAATGAGTATCAACAACATAGAGTTTCGATAATGAAAATTCATTTTGAAATCCAAATCTCTATGTCTGTTTGTAACTATAAGTGTGTTGAAATTGTCACTTGCGTGACCTTTTGTAACAAACAATTTTTTCATTTTCAAGATTGTTTTATTGAACTATTTTCTTTAGAGTCATAAAAACGAGGGATAGTCTAGGAATGGTTTAGATAACAACTACAGACTTAATTTACCGTAGATTAGATAATGTTATAAGGTACCAATGCACTACAAGTTACAGCCCCTTAAGATTTTCGTTACACAAAACATTATTTTTTCATATAAAAACAAGGTTTATTCAGATAATTTCAGCTACCTTCAAATCTACCTGAAATCTTATGAAATAAACAACAAAAAACAAAAATGACCAAAATCTGATGTAGGATCCAACACAACACAATTTTAGACCAATCCGATTCGTTAGATATTGAAGAAGACAATGAAGGTTGATGAATTTTAAGGAAAAAATGACTTTGGGGTTAGAAAATACAGTGGATAATGAAGAAATTCTTGATACAAGCAATTTCTTCATTTTCCACAATGTGTTGGGTTTTTTTTCTTCTTCATTCATGAGGTACGTAAAAAAGCGAGTTTGTGTTGGAATTGCTCAACCTTTTCCTGTACAAATCTGGAATTTTACGCTGCTGTGATTTTAAACTTGAGAAAACATTGTGGAAAAAGAAGTTTCTTGTTACAAGAAATTATTCATTTTCCCACATTTTTCTACCATATAAGTAGGTTTCATTTCAAATTGCATCCGATTTTCATTGTCGTCTTCATCCTTTTTCAATTTGGACCCGTCTATAACTTCAAAAAGCGGGAATGTGTTAAAGTGACTGCCATAGGCAGGTTGAGATTTGGCGCGGTAACCTCATGAATAAGTTTTGACTGTTATTTTCATACAAGACTCATATTTTGTTATTGCCATTTTGCTGACAGTAATCCCAAATGGAGGAAAGTCTGCATACAATGGGCATGTCATGACCAGATATTTCCGTATTGAACAAAAATAAGTTTCTATTATTGTAAGTAAATTCTCACCACAACCAACGGATGGTGTATTATTGATTATGATTGGTCTTTAAGAAAGAAAAAAAAAGAGAGTCCGATTTTCGGCGGTTATTTCTTTTTCTTTTTTCTTTTCTATTTTCCCACTTCAACCCGTTACCATTCAATGACGCTTTCTGACGCCCTCATGGAATACGATCATGGAAAATATTTTGAGAAAATAGGCAATTACTTTTAACTAGTAATTTCTCCATTTCCCAAAATGTTTTCTACCATGTTAGGCACTTACTGTCTATTTCTATCGCCATTTAAACTTCATTCAATTTTGATTAGTCTTATTTCTGTTTTCCCTTTTTTGTTTGGTATAATAATGATAATAATATCTTTACTTAACGTAGGTAATTAATTAAGATAACATCATACAGTTAAAACACAATACTTATTTTCAATGAGGCCTTTAAACAGAATCACACACACACACGCACGCACGAACACACACACTATCCGCTTTTCTCCCTCTCTCTCTCACACATATTCTCTCTCTCTCTCTTTCTATCTTTCTTTCCATCAATTTATTTACAACTTCCCTTCAATCAATCTCGCACATAATATCATCTCAAAGACATACAAAACATACTTCATTTAATATACAATATTAGTGTAGGTATCTCATTAGGAGTCCACTGACATAGCTAGCAAAGCGTCAGCTTTGATAGCTTAAGTTAACAGACAAATTTTGAGGTCGTCTCAAAGTTCAACGAGTACAAACTGCCACTGGAGGCTTAACCACTAAATCCGTTAAATGCCTACATCATAAAAATAGTTCTTATGTATTTCATGAATATTACAAACTCTATTCAAATTGTAGAGAATTCTGTCAAAAGCATTCTATTTAATCCATTTCCACCCAACTCCGCTTTTTAAGCATCTCAAGATTACAAGCAATTTCTTCAAAGTCCACAAAGTTTTCTACCCAACAAGGGAAAGATTTTATAAATTCAACAATGCTTTGCTAGCTTACAGTACTTTCGGTACTTTGATTTTAGTTTGCGTATCAATAGTGCCGATAGATTTTATGGGTAACGAGGCAAAATAATTCCTTTCTTCTGGCTTTATGCATAGAATGCGTTTGTTTCAATTGGATTTAATACCGCTCTGAACAATCTTTTAGTTTTATCCCTTCAAAATCCTTTTAATAATTTCCCCAGCTTTTAATTGCAACGTCTTACCCAGGACACATACCAACATGATCAGTGACGCAGCCTGAGTTCGAACCTACAACCTTTGATTCTTCTCGGATTGTGCTTCATTTCCGCCTCGCCACACAAGAATCCCTATGAAATGCAAACATGAAATATTTATTTTCGTTTTTATTGTTTGTTTGTTTGTTTGTTTGTTTGTTTGTTTGTTTCTTTGAAGGGAATCGGGGTAATAGCCTCAGGTTTCGATGAATATGACCCAAGTGATTTATCATCTCATAAGGATCCACCATTCAAAAATTTATTCTGTCGTAGCGCAAGTAGATTTTTGTCTCTACCGTGTATTTGAAAGGGTGGTTATTATGTAACGTTAATGACTAAATATGATTGATCACATCACTGAACACACGTCATTGGAAGTGCAAAATATCGTAACTACAGCTTTATTCAAGCTGTAGTTGCGACATTTTAAACACCAATAGACGTCATGTTATTGATACTTTCAATAAAATATTCATGAATTCAAGGAGAAAAAAATAAGTTTAAGTTTTTCAACAAAAGCATTGTTGAGAACTTACAAGCATGAATATTAATATTTCCCATTATGGTTGTGACCAGACGGAAAAAACACACGAGAGGAGTTATTTAACTCATCACCACACAATGACGCTTTTGGACGCCCCTCAAGAAAAAAAACATTTTGAAAAACGTTGTGTAAAATGAAGAAATTGCTTGAACCAAGCAATTTCTTCATTTGACACAATGTTTACAACCCAGAAAGTTGAAAAAATCTAAAATTTCATAAATTTTAAATTGTCATCTGCAACTCCTTTCAATTTGGACTAGTCTAAAATTTTGCAGTCTGGTAATGAGTTAAAATGACGTAAGAAAAAAAATGAAGATCTTTTGGTGTGCATAGGACAGCTCCTATTAAGCAGGTGGACTTAAAGTCTCTTTGACTCTCGTGCAGACAAAATTTCCCACTAAAGGAATTCAAAAAATGTTCATTAAAATAATGTACAGACCCATCTATCGATAATTTTAGAACAGGTAACAAGCCCACTATCGACAGCTTTGCCAAACAGAAAAATAAAATAAATTTCAAAATTATTTTATGTTCGCAACATAAAATGATGATCATTTAGATTTTTTCAACTTTCTGTGTAGCAAACATTATGTAAAATGAAAAAAAAACGGCTTGTCATTCTTAATTTCACGCAAAGTTTTCTCAATAATTTTTCTTAAAGGGCGTCAAAAAGCGTCATTTTGTGGGAATAGGTTAAGAAGGGACATTCAAGTGTCGACAATCTATGTGAAATGAAAATATAATATTTCGATTTATGGCCTATTGATAAAAGTGCGTGAGACAAAATACGCTCCATTAAGCTCTTATTATGCGTATGCATTACCAATGAGGTTACAGAATCTTGTTTCGCGCATGATTTTGTCGTACAAAAAGGAAATCAATACAGTATACAAATGTAAACAAAACTGGGGGAAACATCATTCAGAAATCTTGTAGCCTCCAATAAATCAAATGTGATATGTCTTTCGCCTTCTTCCTTCTATTTTAATACAACTTTTAAGATAGAATGATTTAGTTGTTTTCCACAGTGTAAACATTGCAGTTTGAAGATGACAATTCTCACTGGAACGAGTTTGATCTTATAGTCATTACCTGATTTTTTAATAACTATCAAGTTAATTCTATCTACTTTTGTTCTATAAATCATCGTTGGATGCCAAACAAAACCCGTGCCTACAGCTTGAATAAAGTTGTAGTTACGACATTTTGGTCTGCCATCGACGAAACTCTGAGTTAATCAGAGTTTACGCCTAAAATACGTTATAAACAGAATTAACTTACGTCTGTTGGGACTGTTTGTTGTTTAGTGATGAGGTTTGTAATGTCCTTCCACCCCGCCCACCCACACACTAACCCAACCCCGAGTTAGGCCGTCCCGAATTAAGGAAATTTCGATTGTTGTTTGGTTCAATGTAAATTTGTCGAAAAGTTTATTGCTAATGGTTTCATTGTCTTAGGATGAATTTCAATGCAAATGAACGCTCTTTAAGATGAACTCAGGTTCGAATCCCAACAACGAAATTTATGAATAGCGCTATACACTGCGTAAACTGACCCTTTTTACTATTTTTTTATTAGTGAAAATCGAATGTATACTCTTTACAGTCGTCAGTTACTCGTCAGCCCTGCTGGCTCAGTTGATAGAGCATTCGACTTCAAACCTAGAGATCGCGGGTCCGATCCCCCGGCTGACCAAGCTAATAAACTACATTTTGTGTAATTGTCTTTCGAATGAGACGTTAAACCGAGGTCCCATTAGACGGTGTTATCGTCTTGTATCCTCTGTAACAACTGACCATCTTCTGAGGGCCTCGCTCATATGGGCATAGGCTACGATAGCTACGATAAATCAACGAAATTACAAACACTTAAAGTTAAGGGTGAAGGAAACGGAGCTTGCACCATGTGTGATCCGATCATGTATACCAAGATAAATCTTTAAGATGACATCGTATTTACAATTAAAGAAATTACAGATATAGAGACTTATCATTTGTTACAGTCCAAGATCGATTTATCTTTAATTAAGTAAACGACAATAGCTGTATTTTCACGAATGGCGGAGTCACGAATGAAAATAACGCTTTTGGGGTCGCGAGTAAAGACATACGTTTTATTGTCAATCGATCTATCGTGCAAAACTTGTAATTATTCTATTTTAATCATTTCAAGAAAATTAGCTTTTTTGCACCTAAACTAAAGCGAAAATTCAAAGACGTCATCAGTGGCTGGTATCCTGCAAGGTAAGGTTTCAGTACAGCCAAGTGAACCAAGGGTACAATTAACCAAAGACACTGAGTTTATCATTTTAATTATTTCGAAACAAAGCAAATAGTTTACTAGTTTTGAGTTAAATTGTGTAGATCTACGTTGAGCGGAAACATATAAGATTTTGTTTATCGAAGTTAAAGATAGAAACGTTCAACCCATCAAAACGCTTGGAGCTTGATATAATGAAGCTCATTTATGACCTCGTTGTACATAAACAATAGAGAATTTGAGGTCGCCAATTCCCTTTTTTTGTGTGTGTATCGTTTCGATTTGTTATTGTTTGTTTATTTGTTTGCTTGCTTGATTTTTGTTTCTTTCTTTCTTTTTTTTTTTTTTATTTCTTCTTCTTCTTCTTCTTCTTCTTTTTTTTTGGGGGGGGGGGAGACAACCTTCATTTCATCGGGTACGGTATGAATAAAATACAATATTCGCGTTATTTTATATTACATTTTTTTTCTTAGTCGCCATTCTCAAAGTGAATCTCGACATAGCCTCGTTTTTATCATTTTTAGAAAGACTTGGTACAGCTTGACTTCAAACCTCAAGATCACGGGTTCGAGCCCTGGGCTCACCATATCAACTAACAAAACTAATTGTCTTTCGGATGAGACGTTAAACCGAGGCCCCGTGTGACGGTGCTATCCATCGAGCACGTAAAATAACCAGGCGGAGCTCTCAGCAGTTTCGTCCTGTATCCTTGTACTATCCCCCGTAACAACTAACCGTCTTCTGGGGTCGTCGCTCATATCGGCATGTGCTACGGTAGCGACGATAAATAAACGGAAATACACACACTCATGCATATCTTATTTCCCAGTTGTAAATTGCACATGCTTTGACATGATAGTTAAACAAGCCATTCAATTTAAGTTTATATTTGCAAAATTAAAGACTATGATAGCATTGATGTGGTCATAATAGCAATTTTCTTTGAAAGAAATATTCATTTACTTTATCTTCAAATCCTTAAAAAGTCGAGCTGATGATATATGAAGACGAGTTTTATGATTCCACCCACCAAATATGTCTGCCGTTTCTTCTTATTGTTGCTTTTATTAGGGATACCTCAGACCTCTCTGGAATGTATGAACGCAGTTCTGTCTAAAGACACATATTTATTGCTCGGTCGATTATTCTTATAGCCTGGTCACTAATTCGTTGTCTGGCCACACATTTAAGGTTCTATAAACACGAACGAAATTATTTCGATTGTGGAATAAATTCGAAAATAGAATTAATAAATATTGATTGTACATTTCTTTCGATTTTAATTTTATGAAATGTAATATCAAAACGTCGTTGGGCGTGCACAAATGTCGTAACTACAGCTTGAAAAAAGCTTTAGTTACGATATTTTGCACGCCTGGCGAGGATAAATTAGACCCGCTATATACAATTGCAGAAGGCAAACAGACAGATTAAATCAAGTTTCTGATTTCTTTTTTTTTTTTTTTTTTTTTTATCGAAAATAGGTCGAAAATGTACGGAAACTTCAGATGAATTTTCAAGAGGCTACCATTAATAAAAAGAGGCAACCATTCTCAATTGTATTTACAAGGAAGCATTCAATAAGCCCTTCCCACACAATTAAATTTTAGACTGGTCTAAATTTAAGGGAGCTGAATACGACAATTTCAAGTTGGTGGAATTTTTAATTTTTCGTCTTTTTTTTTTATAGAAAACATTGTGGTTAATAAAGAAATTGTTTGATACAAGCAATTTCTTCATTTTTTAAATGTTTTCCAAAGCTTTTTTCTTGAGGGGCGTAAAAGGAGGGATTGTTTGGGGGTGGGTTTACGACTAATTTCAAAGAAAACGTCCTTTATAATGCCTCTGTAACCCCTTGCAGGTTTGAGACAATATTTCCTTCGTTAACAACCAACTATTTTCAAAGACTCGAAATCCGACAATAATTAAAGCGCTCAATTCTGATCGTAGTATGCTGATTGGAATGGTTTTCATACATAAAAATCGACATATTGATTATTGTACCCTCTGTTTCTTTGATTTTTTTTTTTTTTTTATTTTTTTTTATTTGAGAAATGTAAACATTTTGGGAATGATAATTTCTCTGAAAGCCAGCTCTCTTTCGTGTTTCTATTGGACGTTTATTGCGCAGCAATAAAGCCGTTGATGACGTCATTAGATTTCAACGTTATTCTCGGCGAATGGGAGGATTTTCCAAGGTAAACATTCTTTACATTCCACAACGTATCTCTTATTTCTCAAAAATGAAAGCGAGAAGCCATCCGTAAAAGATTACCGTCGGTTAATTCTAAAACCTCGTGACTACAGCTTTAATGGAGCTGCAGTTACGAGGTTTCTGAATTAATCCGACGTAATGTTTTTGTTGTTTTGATTTTGCTGTTCACTTAATATAAGATAAATCCATATTTTAGTGGAAAATAAACAACAGTTGCCCCCTGTGTATTCATAAGAAAATCTGCGATAGGTTCAAAGAAATAGATACACTTTAATTCATTGAATACGCACGGTTTTCTACCTAGAAAGTCGAACAAATCTAAAATTTCATAATCTTTCAATTGTCGTCTGCAATTTTCTCCTCTCAATTTCGAACAGTCTAGAATTTCTTTGTCTGGTAATGGGTTAGGTAACCATAGAATATCTAGATATCCAGCAAAAATACGGTTCATGTAATTGATATCTTTTTAAGGAGAGACAAAGTGACTTGTAGGAATCAATTCAAATAGAAACATGATTAATTATGCCCCGGAAGAACCGCGGCTCTCTATTTGCCTTCGTTTCCATTTACTAACTTTGTTTGGAATTATCTGTCAATATGAGTTTCATGTTAACAGAGCATGTGGGAAATCACCTTTAAGCTTTTGACCCGGAAATTTTCCGGCTTTTCCCCGATGTTCTTCTTGCGATACTTTTCGATAGAAACATAAATGAAGATTGTGCCATATTCTATTTAAAGCGACGTGTTTCAGGGAATATTTAGTAAATTTAAAAATAGTTTGAACTTTTTATGAATAAGGAATGTCTACACAACACGACACGTGAATATTTAAGCATTAAACATAAATTATAAATGGAGAAGAGTCATTGAGATATCAAAATACCGTTTTTATTAACCGAGAATTCTTCTTGTCGGTTTTTATCTTTTTGGATGACGAATTTATAGAAAAGAAAAACAGTAATTTATACACAAATTTGATATTCCCTATTCTACAAAAATGTCGCTTTAACTCGAATATTGTTCAAGAAAACTTACATAACCATTTCAAACTTAAGTATTCATATCTAAATAAAAAACGATCATGTTCAATGATTGATTGATTGATTGATTGGTTGATTGAATGATTGTATCGTGTTTAACGCCAATTTAATAGTATTTCAGTCATATCGCGGCGGCTGGAGCACCTAACTATGGAATCCTGGTATTTCACACACCAGTACTGCCACTACATCCTTTCCTAGCCTCCAGCTGCTATCCCACCTAGGTTTACCACTATCAACAATATTTCGATGGATAATTTTGAAGAATTTCATCGCCTTATAGCGTACATGTTTGTTATTTTTGAACTAGACCCATTTAGTAAGTTTTTTACATGAAATAAAAGGGTGAATCGTTGGTTGGCGACCTAAGAGTTGTAACTACATCTTGAATAAGCTGTAGTTACTGTGTTTAGGAAGCAAGACCAACACGAAGGATGTACATAAATGTCGGAGGTCAAAGTTCACTTACAGTCTAAATGAATAATTAGTTATTCGATTTTCGATCGACAACGGCTATCTATCGAAAGATTAATTAACACGTCGATGGCTTAGTGCAAAAACATCATAAGTGTCTATACAAAGTATAGACACTCATGATGTTTTTGCACTAAGCTATCGACGTGTTTATTACGAGTGTATATGTCTGACCACAACATTTTTTCTTTCTTTTTTGATGATGTTCTTGTTTTGTGTTTTTCTTTGTCTGTTTTAAAGTAACCTCTGCAACTACAAAAGCTTTTGCCATTCCTCGTAAAAATCGTTTCTATTTCCGTCCTCCTGGATAACTTCAGTCGGGGAATAACCACCAGACACGTAAACCTCATTTCCTTGATTGCTGCCATAAAAAGCGCCGATGTCAAAATATTTGTTCCCCTTCTTGATTTCTCTTATGAGATATATAAATAGTCTTTTATGCTATCTGGGCCAAATGTATTAGATTGACAGCGCAGTCAGATTGTTCAGAAATGCGTTCATTGATTGGTATCGATTCTCTGGTTGTCTCGTAGTAAGTAAATAGTCCCATTTATATTTTCGATAATTGACCAATCGCTGGCCACGCCAACTTACTTCCTAGGCCCCGCCCATTAACTCCGAAAAGAAGTTCCGTCTCGATCTTTAACGACGTTATTATCAGGAAAAAAATAGGGCAAGTTGCATGTAACAAAAAATAAAATGGTTTGTAGAGGTCCTAAAAGTCGTAATTACAGCTTGGATACTTAACCACCAAAAAGATGGCCAGTGTTGGGTTTGAAAGCTCATTGACTTAATGAATTATCTGATTGGTCGATTGATTCCTTGACGGAAAGCCTCGATTGGTCAAATATAGCGTGAAAATTCTTTTAATTACTATTATTATTATCATTATTTCAAGTTTAGAATAAGCTTTCATACATTTCAATCAAATGTTGTGGGTAAGACACTAAAGCATGAATTTTCAGACCCCGCTATATTTCGATCTATTCTGTTTGAGATCATGTGTGACTGGGGCTTTAATCATATATGTATAAAATTTAGTCTTAAAAACCTTGAAGAAAATATTGTTTAGTTGGTCTATGCTCTTCATCACGACGAAGGTTATGTTTTATGGATTTGTCTTCCACCTCAAGATACATGTGTCTGAATTCAGGTAGGCTAGAAAATTACTCATTACCTAATTGAGTCAGTTTTACGGCCCTTTAAACAGTATTCCAGTTATATCGCGTCGAATGGTACACCTAAGCATTGATTCTTGGTATTTCTCACTCCAGTACTACTACAACTTCCTAACCAATCCTCCAGCTGCTCACTCCACTTGGGTCTACGATTATCCACCATTTGGTGGGCAAAGGATATGTTATAAAGGATATTTGTCGCGACCGGGGATAAAATGGCCCTTTTCTTAATATGTTTTAATGGCTTCAGTAATGTCACATAGTCTAGGGTTCATTCTTCGAGCCTAAACGTGATTTTATTGAACTCTGTTTCGTTTCGATCGCACCTAAGTTGACATCCAATGCAACAAGAGAAATTACATATATGAAAGTGATTACATTCACCCCATTCTTCTAAATTCTGACCGTTTCAAATCCCTCCCTATTGTATTATATCCATAGCCCTATGTATCATAGCATGAGTTACGGATCGCGTGGTCATTCGAAGGATCATTCGAATCATTCATTCAAATCGGAATTGAACTTTAAACTCCGACATTGGCAGAAATTGATGTGAATAATTTATATTGGTTCGGCGACTTACACGTCGTAAATACAGCTTATTCAAGCTGTAGTTACGACGTTTAAGTCGCCAACCAACTATTATACTCTTTTTGTTACAAGTACTGACCATACATTTAGCGAAATAACGCCGTTTTTAATACCTAAGGTGGACTTCCTGTTGGAGCTCAGTTGGCGTAGCCAGCGATCCGTCAATAAATCACGATTTAAACAGAAAACAAGCAAAATAAGTCAAATGCAAAAATATACTAAGCGAATAGCAGGATTACATTTCAATACGATTTTTTTTATCCTTCTGAAATAGGCTTATCAAGTTTTTTCAGTGTTTCAATTTACAACTGGCGTCATGTACGCCACAATACAAATGTTCCTAAGATATTGAACAAGGTTGTTAAGCGTATGGTGTTAACAGAATCAATATGTTTGTTTTCAATGGTCTTATGTTATTGACAATAGTTCAAATACCCGTAATTGTTGCTATCAGTTTACTCCTAAATGACCCTTAATGCACCACGGAACCAACAAACGGGCACTTGTCGGTGCTTTACTATAAAAAGCATGTCCAATTTCTTTTTTTCGTTGAATATCGATGCAAATCTTTAGAGGCACACGTATTGGGAAAAATAGATTGGGAATCCTGTTTTTCATGATTAAGACAAATCAGAGAGTAATTTGTGAAAGCATGACTAATGCTAATAAAATAATTGGGTACTTTTTTTTCATCTTTTCTAACGATAAAACTGATCTCTAAGATCTAAAGATAAAATTGAACTTTAAGATTTTGAAGCGGTAAGAACGAGTTTTTTTTTTAAACCATTCCTATTCAATCCCTGGCTTTTACGTCCCTGTGGTCTTATATTTGAGAAAACATGATTGTAGTATAAGAAGAAATTGCTTGTAACAAGCAATTTCTTCTTTTTCCATAATATTTTCTATCCTATTGAATAGTTATGATTCAAATCAAATACACTTTTAATTGTAGTCTGCAAAACCTTTGAATTTAAACAGGTCTGAAACTTTGCAAAAAGGAATGGGTTAAGGATTATAAAAAATCAGGCATTTTATGTTAAAAAATAATAATCATTCTGCAGGGTAGAAAACATTGTGGAAAAGGGAGAAATTGCTTTTTACAAGCAATTTCTTCTTATTCCATAATGCTTTCTCTCGTATGAAAACACAGGAACGTAAATAAACCAGGGATAAAACAGGAAAGGGTTAATTTAGACACAGAATAGATAATCAAAACAAATGTGATACCACAGGCGAATAGGAACCTGCTAGAAAATGCGAAAAGTATCGACCCTAGACTGGCTTGGCAGACAGCACATGCAGGCAGACCGGGGTCGACATTTTTCATCCTTTTTAGATTATGATCACTCTAACTTTTGATATGTTCAATTTTTCGAAAAATTCCAAATGTAAGAGTGACCTCTAGCGGATCATATCTTTATTTTACGCAGTTCCCTGTTCGGGCACCAGCCTAGCGGGACAAAAATCTGACTTCAGCTCACCATTCGATATCCACCGATATTTTCTGACCCATACCAATCGGGATTCTTTTTCCGTGTCGAGCTCAATTACAGTGAATTGTTGTATCGGTTACATATGGTACTTGAGCTCTCATTGATGTTAAGGACGTGGTCCTACGTCAGTGACAAATAATCCACAGAATTGACTTGTTGAACTGAAACCCTTTTGTAAGTGATAGCCCGGTATAACTTGAGAGGTTGAAATCTTTAACATTTGTTCAAATGCATATTTTTACACAAGGGTATGAAACATATTCATAAATGAGTGTTTGTTTGAAATCTCCAACTCGTGTGCAAAGTAAAGACTCAGATCAGCCTGTGCATCCGCACAGTCTGATCAGAGTCTTCACTTTGCTCTATGCATGTAGATTCTGGCTCAAGGCTTTTGTATGCCATCAGAGAATATTCTAAATGCGCTGTGTGGCTTCCTCGGCAGCTCTGATATAGGTATAACAGTCAGGGATGGCTTAAGAAAAGTTTAAATCCGATGAATATAATAAGAACATGCGTG